>JAUIMM010000985.1:0-2930046 GCA_031769625.1 Taudactylus pleione
GACACATATAATGGGTTACTATGATCTCTGGTCCTCTATATGCTGGAATTATGACACACAATACACTATGTATGACACATATAATGGGTTACTGTGATCACTGGTCCTGTATATGCTGGAATTATAACACACAATACACTATGTATGACACATATAATAGGTTACTGTGATCACTGGTCCTGTATATGCTGGAATTATAACACACAATACACTATGTATGACACATATAATAGGTTACTGTGATCACTGGTCCTGTATATGCTGGAATTATTACACACAATACACTCTGTATGACACATATAATGGGTTACTGTGATCACTGGTCCTGTATATGCTGGAATTATGACACACAATACACTATGTATGACACATATAATGGTTACTGTGACCGCTGGTCCTGTATATGCTGGAATTATTACACACAATACACTCTGTATGACACATCTAATAGGTTACTGTGATCACTGGTCCTGTGTATGCTGGAATTATGACACACAATACACTATGTATGACACATATAATGGCTTACTGTGATCACTGGTCCTGTATATGCTGGAATTATGACACACAATACACTATGTATGACACATATAATGGGTTACTATGATCACTGGTCCTGTATATGCTGGAATTATTACACACAATACACTATGTATGACACATATAATGGGTTACTGTGATCACTAGTCCTGTGTATGCTGGAATTATGACACACAATACACTATGTATGACACACAATACACTCTGTATGACACATCTAATGGGTTACTGTGATCACTGGTCCTGTGTATGCTGGAATTATTACACACAATACACTATGTATGACACATATAATGGTTACTGTGACCGCTGGTCCTGTATATGCTGGAATTATGACACACAATACACTATGTATGACACATATAATGGGTTACTGTGATTACTGGTCCTGTGTATGCTGGAATTATGACACACAATACACTATGTATGACACACAATACACTCTGTATGACACATCTAATGGGTTACTGTGATCACTGGTCCTGTGTATGCTGGAATTATGACACACAATACACTATGTATGACACATATAATGGGTTACTGTGATTACTGGTCCTGTGTATGCTGGAATTATGACACACAATACACTATGTATGACACATATAATGGGTTACTGTGATTACTGGTCCTGTGTATGCTGGAATTATGACACACACAATACACTATGTATGACACATCTAATGGGTTACTGTGATCACTGGTCCTGTGTATGCTGGAATTATGACACACAATACACTATGTATGACACATATAATGGGGTACTGTGATCGCTGGTCCTCTATATGCTGGAATTATGACACACAATACACTATGTATGACACATATAATGGTTACTGTGATCACTGGTCCTGTATATGCTGGAATTATGACACACAATACACTATGTATGACACATATAATGGGTTACTATGATCACTGGTCCTGTATATGCTGGAATTATTACACACAATACACTATGTATGACACATATAATGGGTAACTGTGATCACTAGTCCTGTGTATGCTGGAATTATGACACACAATACACTATGTATGACACACAATACACTCTGTATGACACATCTAATGGGTTACTGTGATCACTGGTCCTGTGTATGCTGGAATTATTACACACAATACACTATGTATGACACATATAATGGTTACTGTGACCGCTGGTCCTGTATATGCTGGAATTATTACACACAATACACTCTGTATGACACATCTAATGGGTTACTGTGATCACTGGTCCTGTGTATGCTGGAATTATGACACACAATACACTATGTATGACACATATAATGGCTTACTGTGATCACTGGTCCTGTATATGCTGGAATTATGACACACAATACACTATGTATGACACATATAATGGGTTACTATGATCACTGGTCCTGTATATGCTGGAATTATTACACACAATACACTATGTATGACACATATAATGGGTTACTGTGATCACTAGTCCTGTGTATGCTGGAATTATGACACACAATACACTATGTATGACACACAATACACTCTGTATGACACATCTAATGGGTTACTGTGATCACTGGTCCTGTGTATGCTGGAATTATTACACACAATACACTATGTATGACACATATAATGGTTACTGTGACCGCTGGTCCTGTATATGCTGGAATTATGACACACAATACACTATGTATGACACATATAATGGGTTACTGTGATTACTGGTCCTGTGTATGCTGGAATTATGACACACAATACACTATGTATGACACACAATACACTCTGTATGACACATCTAATGGGTTACTGTGATCACTGGTCCTGTGTATGCTGGAATTATGACACACAATACACTATGTATGACACATATAATGGGTTACTGTGATTACTGGTCCTGTGTATGCTGGAATTATGACACACAATACACTATGTATGACACATATAATGGGTTACTGTGATCACTGGTCCTGTATATGCTGGAATTATGACACACAATACACTATGTATGACACATATAATGGTTTACTGTGATCACTGGTCCTGTATATGCTGGAATTATAACACACAATACACTATGTATGACACATATAATAGGTTACTGTGATCACTGGTCCTGTATATGCTGGAATTATTACACACAATACACTCTGTATGACACATATAATGGGTTACTGTGATCACTGGTCCTGTGTATGCTGGAATTATGACACACAATACACTATGTATGACACATATAATGGCTTACTGTGATCACTGGTCCTGTATATGCTGGAATTATGACACACAATACACTATGTATGACACATATAATGGGTTACTATGATCACTGGTCCTGTATATGCTGGAATTATTACACACAATACACTATGTATGACACATATAATGGTTACTGTGACCGCTGGTCCTGTATATGCTGGAATTATTACACACAATACACTCTGTATGACACATCTAATAGGTTACTGTGATCACTGGTCCTGTGTATGCTGGAATTATGACACACAATACACTATGTATGACACATATAATGGCTTACTGTGATCACTGGTCCTGTATATGCTGGAATTATGACACACAATACACTATGTATGACACATATAATGGGTTACTATGATCACTGGTCCTGTATATGCTGGAATTATTACACACAATACACTATGTATGACAAATATAATGGGTTACTGTGATCACTAGTCCTGTGTATGCTGGAATTATGACACACAATACACTATGTATGACACACAATACACTCTGTATGACACATCTAATGGGTTACTGTGATCACTGGTCCTGTGTATGCTGGAATTATTACACACAATACACTATGTATGACACATATAATGGTTACTGTGACCGCTGGTCCTGTATATGCTGGAATTATGACACACAATACACTATGTATGACACATATAATGGGTTACTGTGATTACTGGTCCTGTGTATGCTGGAATTATGACACACAATACACTATGTATGACACACAATACACTCTGTATGACACATCTAATGGGTTACTGTGATCACTGGTCCTGTGTATGCTGGAATTATGACACACAATACACTATGTATGACACATATAATGGGTTACTGTGATTACTGGTCCTGTGTATGCTGGAATTATGACACACAATACACTATGTATGACACATATAATGGGTTACTGTGATTACTGGTCCTGTGTATGCTGGAATTATGACACACAATACACTATGTATGACACATCTAATGGGTTACTGTGATCACTGGTCCTGTGTATGCTGGAATTATGACACACAATACACTATGTATGACACATATAATGGGGTACTGTGATCGCTGGTCCTCTATATGCTGGAATTATGACACACAATACACTATGTATGACACATATAATGGTTACTGTGATCACTGGTCCTGTATATGCTGGAATTATGACACACAATACACTATGTATGACACATATAATGGGTTACTATGATCACTGGTCCTGTATATGCTGGAATTATTACACACAATACACTATGTATGACACATATAATGGGTAACTGTGATCACTAGTCCTGTGTATGCTGGAATTATGACACACAATACACTATGTATGACACACAATACATTCTGTATGACACATCTAATGGGTTACTGTGATCACTGGTCCTGTGTATGCTGGAATTATTACACACAATACACTATGTATGACACATATAATGGTTACTGTGACCGCTGGTCCTGTATATGCTGGAATTATTACACACAATACACTCTGTATGACACATCTAATGGGTTACTGTGATCACTGGTCCTGTGTATGCTGGAATTATGACACACAATACACTATGTATGACACATATAATGGCTTACTGTGATCACTGGTCCTGTATATGCTGGAATTATGACACACAATACACTATGTATGACACATATAATGGGTTACTATGATCACTGGTCCTGTATATGCTGGAATTATTACACACAATACACTATGTATGACACATATAATGGGTTACTGTGATCACTAGTCCTGTGTATGCTGGAATTATGACACACAATACACTATGTATGACACACAATACACTCTGTATGACACATCTAATGGGTTACTGTGATCACTGGTCCTGTGTATGCTGGAATTATTACACACAATACACTATGTATGACACATATAATGGTTACTGTGACCGCTGGTCCTGTATATGCTGGAATTATGACACACAATACACTATGTATGACACATATAATGGGTTACTGTGATTACTGGTCCTGTGTATGCTGGAATTATGACACACAATACACTATGTATGACACACAATACACTCTGTATGACACATCTAATGGGTTACTGTGATCACTGGTCCTGTGTATGCTGGAATTATGACACACAATACACTATGTATGACACATATAATGGGTTACTGTGATTACTGGTCCTGTGTATGCTGGAATTATGACACACAATACACTATGTATGACACATATAATGGGTTACTGTGATTACTGGTCCTGTGTATGCTGGAATTATGACACACAATACACTATGTATGACACATCTAATGGGTTACTGTGATCACTGGTCCTGTGTATGCTGGAATTATGACACACAATACACTATGTATGACACATATAATGGGGTACTGTGATCGCTGGTCCTCTATATGCTGGAATTATGACACACAATACACTATGTATGACACATATAATGGTTACTGTGATCACTGGTTCTGTATATGCTGGAATTATGACACACAATACACTATGTATGACACATATAATGGGTTACTGTGATCACTGGTCCTGTATATGCTGGAATTATGACACACAATACACTATGTATGACACATCTAATGGGTTACTGTGATCACTGGTCCTGTGTATGCTGGAATTATGACACACAATACACTATGTATGACACATATAATGGGTTACTGTGATCACTGGTCCTGTGTATGCTGGAATTATGACACACAATACACTATGTATGACACATATAATGGGTTACTGTGATTACTGGTCCTGTGTATGCTGGAATTATGACACACAATACACTATGTATGACACATCTAATGGGTTACTGTGATCACTGGTCCTGTGTATGCTGGAATTATGACACACAATACACTATGTATGACACATATAATGGGTTACTGTGATCACTGGTCCTGTGTATGCTGGAATTATGACACACAATACACTATGTATGACACATATAATGGGGTACTGTGATCGCTGGTCCTCTATATGCTGGAATTATGACACACAATACACTATGTATGACACATATAATGGTTACTGTGATCACTGGTCCTGTATATGCTGGAATTATGACACACAATACACTATGTATGACACATATAATGGGTTACTGTGATCACTGGTCCTGTATATGCTGGAATTATGACACACAATACACTCTGTATGACACATATAATGGGTTACTGTGATCACTGGTCCTGTATATGCTGGAATTATGACACACAATACACTATGTATGACACATATAATGGGTTACTGTGATCACTGGTCCTGTATATGCTGGAATTATGACACACAATACACTATGTATGACACATATAATGGGTTACTGTGATCACTGGTCCTGTATATGCTGGAATTATGACACACAATACACTATGTATGACACATATAATGGGTTACTATGATCACTGGTCCTGTATATGCTGGAATTATTACACACAATACACTATGTATGACACATATAATGGGTTACTGTGATCACTAGTCCTGTGTATGCTGGAATTATGACACACAATACACTATGTATGACACACAATACACTCTGTATGACACATCTAATGGGTTACTGTGATCACTGGTCCTGTGTATGCTGGAATTATTACACACAATACACTATGTATGACACATATAATGGTTACTGTGACCGCTGGTCCTGTATATGCTGGAATTATGACACACAATACACTATGTATGACACATATAATGGGTTACTGTGATTACTGGTCCTGTGTATGCTGGAATTATGACACACAATACACTATGTATGACACACAATACACTCTGTATGACACATCTAATGGGTTACTGTGATCACTGGTCCTGTGTATGCTGGAATTATGACACACAATACACTATGTATGACACATATAATGGGTTACTGTGATTACTGGTCCTGTGTATGCTGGAATTATGACACACAATACACTATGTATGACACATATAATGGGTTACTGTGATTACTGGTCCTGTGTATGCTGGAATTATGACACACAATACACTATGTATGACACATCTAATGGGTTACTGTGATCACTGGTCCTGTGTATGCTGGAATTATGACACACAATACACTATGTATGACACATATAATGGGGTACTGTGATCGCTGGTCCTCTATATGCTGGAATTATGACACACAATACACTATGTATGACACATATAATGGTTACTGTGATCACTGGTCCTGTATATGCTGGAATTATGACACACAATACACTATGTATGACACATATAATGGGTTACTGTGATCACTGGTCCTGTATATGCTGGAATTATGACACACAATACACTATGTATGACACATCTAATGGGTTACTGTGATCACTGGTCCTGTGTATGCTGGAATTATGACACACAATACACTATGTATGACACATATAATGGGTTACTGTGATCACTGGTCCTGTGTATGCTGGAATTATGACACACAATACACTATGTATGACACATATAATGGGTTACTGTGATTACTGGTCCTGTGTATGCTGGAATTATGACACACAATACACTATGTATGACACATCTAATGGGTTACTGTGATCACTGGTCCTGTGTATGCTGGAATTATGACACACAATACACTATGTATGACACATATAATGGGTTACTGTGATCACTGGTCCTGTGTATGCTGGAATTATGACACACAATACACTATGTATGACACATATAATGGGGTACTGTGATCGCTGGTCCTCTATATGCTGGAATTATGACACACAATACACTATGTATGACACATATAATGGTTACTGTGATCACTGGTCCTGTATATGCTGGAATTATGACACACAATACACTATGTATGACACATATAATGGGTTACTGTGATCACTGGTCCTGTATATGCTGGAATTATGACACACAATACACTCTGTATGACACATATAATGGGTTACTGTGATCACTGGTCCTGTATATGCTGGAATTATGACACACAATACACTATGTATGACACATATAATGGGTTACTGTGATCACTGGTCCTGTATATGCTGGAATTATGACACACAATACACTATGTATGACACATATAATGGGTTACTGTGATCACTGGTCCTGTATATGCTGGAATTATGACACACAATACACTCTGTATGACACATATAATGGGTTACTGTGATCACTGGTCATGTATATGCTGGAATTATGACACACAATACACTATGTATGACACATATAATGGGTTACTGTGATCACTGGTCATGTATATGCTGGAATTATGACACACAATACATTATGTATTACACATATAATGGGTTACTGTGATCACTGGTCCTGTATATGCTGGAATTATGACACACGATACTCTATGTATGAGACATATAATGGGTTACTGTGATCGCTGGTCCTGTATATGCTGGAATTATGACACACAATACACTCTGTATGATACATATAATGGGTTACTGTGATCGCTGGTCCTGTATATGCTGGAATTATGACACACAATACACTATGTATGACACATATAATGGGTTACTGTGATCACTGGTCATGTATATGCTGGAATAATGACACACAATACATTATGTATTACACATATAATGGGTTACTGTGATCACTGGTCCTGTATATGCTGGAATTTTGACACACGATACTCTATGTATGAGACATATAATGGGTTACTGTGATCGCTGGTCCTGTATATGCTGGAATTATGACACACAATACACTCTGTATGATACATATAATGGTTTACTGTGATCACTGGTCCTGTATATGCTGGAATTATGACACACAATACACTATGTATGACACATATAATGGGTTACTGTGATCGCTGGTCCTGTATATGCTGGAATTATGACACACAATACACTATGTATGACACATATAATGGGTAACTGTGATCGCTGGTCCTGTATATGCTGGAATTATGACACACAATACACTATGTATGACACATATAATGGGTTACTGTGATCACTGGTCATGTATATGCTGGAATTATTACACACAATACACTATGTATGACACATATAATGGGTAACTGTGATCGCTGGTCCTGTATATGCTGGAATTATGACACACAATACACTATGCATGACACATATAATGGGTTACTGTGATCACTGGTCATGTATATGCTGGAATTATGACACACAATACACTCTGTATGATACATATAATGGGTTACTGTGATCGCTGGTCCTGTACTGTATATGCTGGAATTATTACACACAATACACTATGTATGAAACATATAATGGGTTACTGTGATCGCTGGTCCTGTATATGCTGGAATTATGACACACAATACACTATATATGACACATATAATGGGTAACTGTGATCACTGGTCCTGTATATGCTGGAATTATTACACACAATACACTATGTATGACACATATAATGGGTAACTGTGATCACTGGTCCTGTATATGCTGGAATTATGACACACGATACTCTATGTATGAGACATATAATGGGTTACTGTGATCGCTGGTCCTGTATATGCTGGAATTATGACACACAATACACTCTGTATGATACATATAATGGTTTACTGTGATCACTGGTCCTGTATATGCTGGAATTATGACACACAATACACTATGTATGACACATATAATGGGTTACTGTGATCGCTGGTCCTGTATATGCTGGAATTATGACACACAATACACTATGTATGACACATATAATGGGTAACTGTGATCGCTGGTCCTGTATATGCTGGAATTATGACACACAATACACTATGTATGACACATATAATGGGTTACTGTGATCACTGGTCCTGTGTATGCTGGAATTATGACACACAATACACTATGCATGACACATATAATGGGTTACTGTGATCACTGGTCATGTATATGCTGGAATTATTACACACAATACACTATGTATGACACATATAATGGGTTACTGTGATCACTGGTCATGTATATGCTGGAATTATGACACACAATACACTATGTATGACACATATAATGGGTAACTGTGATCGCTGGTCCTGTATATGCTGGAATTATGACACACAATACACTCTGTATGATACATATAATGGGTAACTGTGATCACTGAGCCTGTATATGCTGGAATTATTACACACAATACACTATGTATGACACATATAATGGGTAACTGTGATCGCTGGTCCTGTATATGCTGGAATTATGACACACAATACACTATACATGACACATATAATGGGTTACTGTGATCACTGGTCATGTATATGCTGGAATTATGACACACAATACACTCTGTATGATACATATAATGGGTTACTGTGATCGCTGGTCCTGTACTGTATATGCTGGAATTATTACACACAATACACTATGTATGAAACATATAATGGGTTACTGTGATCGCTGGTCCTGTATATGCTGGAATTATGACACACAATACACTATGTATGACACATATAATGGGTAACTGTGATCACTGGTCCTGTATATGCTGGAATTATTACACACAATACACTATGTATGACACATATAATGGGTAACTGTGATCACTGGTCCTGTATATGCTGGAATTATGACACACGATACTCTATGTATGAGACATATAATGGGTTACTGTGATCGCTGGTCCTGTATATGCTGGAATTATGACACACAATACACTCTGTATGATACATATAATGGTTTACTGTGATCACTGGTCCTGTATATGCTGGAATTATGACACACAATACACTCTGTATGATACATATAATGGTTTACTGTGATCACTGGTCCTGTATATGCTGGAATTATGACACACAATACACTATGTAATACACATATAATGGGTTACTGTGATCACTGGTCCTGTATATGCTGGAATTATGACACACGATACTCTATGTATGAGACATATAATGGGTTACTGTGATCGCTGGTCCTGTATATGCTGGAATTATGACACACAATACACTCTGTATGATACATATAATGGTTTACTGTGATCACTGGTCCTGTATATGCTGGAATTATGACACACAATACACTATGTAATACACATATAATGGGTTACTGTGATCACTGGTCCTGTAAATGCTGGAATTATGACACATAATACACTTTGTATGACACATATAATGGGTTACTGAGATCACTGGTCCTGTATATGCTGGGATTATGACACACAATACATTATGTATGACACATATAATGGGTTACTGGGATCATTGGTCCTGTATATGCTGGAATTATGACACACAATACACGTTGTATGACGCATGTTAAAGCTGGTTAAGTACTAATTCTGCCCTCTTCATGGACTGGCCACACTCGCTCAATCAAGTTTTTAGAAACCCCTCTCTAGAAATCCTGTATTTGCCACTGAGAATGAAAAAATGTCGGCGATCGCGGAACCTTTATAGAATGCAAAACCCGCGAGAATCAGACAGCGGGATGATGACATTTTGCCTCGTTTTGAGATCCAAGTCAGGCGGGAAAACCCGAGACGACTTGGATCTGACTCGGATCCCCTAAATTCGGGTGGGTTCGGATCACTGAGATCCGAACCCGCTCATCTCTAGCTAAAAGGTGCATCTCTGAATGCAGCCACATGTAAGAATTGTTGGATATGTGTGTTCTATTAGTGATGGTATGCAGAGTAATGTACACACAGCGGATCCCTCAAACAGCCCAGCACTTAGCCAGTAAGCTGGTTTATTAAGCAGTAATATGATTGTACAGCCGTACTTACAGGTATGTACATACAAACTCTTGGATGAAGCTGGTGACTGTATGTGGCTAGCGGTGACAGCGACATATAATGCAAGACATCGCAGGGTCTCTCAGAGCTTTGTGGGACATGTCTTTGCCCCACTGTGGTGCTCATTCACAGTGACAAGATGGCGCCATGCATAGGCAGTAGACCTGTTGGCGGCCATCTTGGTTATGGATTGAAGCCTCCTTAAAGCATACTTGCCGACAATCAGTTCCCTCCTTCCGGGAGGGAGCTGATTGTCAGCTAACAGCGGGGGGCGTGCCCGGCCATGATGTCACTTTTGGGGGCGGAGCCGGGGGTGGAGCTGCGTGATCGTGTCATCGTAGCCCCGCCCCCTCTTCACAATGCCATTATTTTTGGCATTGTGAATCAGGGGGCGGGGCCACGATGACGCGATTCAACGCGAATCGCGTCACCGGCCCCCCCGCTGCGGGGGTTTTTAGTTTATTCTTGGGGGTGGTCGGGAGGGTTGCCGGCTGGCGGGAGGCTTGCCTGTCATTCCGGGGGGCCGGGAGCGGCACCCGAAAATCGGGAGGCTCCCGGCCAAATCGGGAGGGTAGGTGAGCCTGCCTTAAAGAAACATCATGGAGACTGCGCAATAGCGCATGCCATATCTCATCAATAATATCACAATCCAGAAATCCTGCTAGATCAGTGACACAGCATCACCTGTCCCTATGTCTGATGCTCTATGTAACTGACGTGATGTATTTACATGACAAATGATCTGGAGTACAATGATGGAGATGCAGCCTGTGTATATATGCGGCTGGGAACGCCTGCAGTGCTGGGGACGTGGTCCTGTGCAGTCTGCGTTATCCAGGACTGTTCTCCACACTCAGCTGGGGCAGCATATTAATCACTTTGTGGCATTATCTGAACTTCACAACTATCAATATTTAAGAAGGGCAGTAATACATCATAATGGGTGGCATACAGACCCTGCACTGATACAAACAAAACAAACAGGTTTACTTAAAGCTCCTTTACCCATATAAATTGTCCAGGCTTACATTAAATGACACATTATTCAGTTCTCAGCCTCATCCCTCACTTGTTACCAACAGGACACGTTCTCAGACATGGTCCTCAAGACATCCTAACAGTCCAGGTTTTAAGGATATTCACCCTTGTGCATAGATGGTATAATCAAACTGACTGAGGTACTAATTAAATAATCTGTGCTTAAGCATGGACATTTTTAAAACCTGGCCTGTTAGAATACCTTGAGGGCCGGGTTTGCTGTACAGTATGTGCACAGTAGCATATTCTTATATGACATTACACATACCTCCCAACATGACCCTGTCCAGGAGGGACACAATGCTCTGGTCCTGGACTTCCCTGGTAAGAGGCGGGGCTGCAGCCCAGTTCAAAATTCAAATAGGGGAGTCACACCAACTGTCATATCACACACTGCCAAACATCACTGGCTGGGACTCACTGGCAGTTGATGTGACTCCCCTATTTGAATTTTGGACTGTACTGCAGGCCCGCCTCTGGAGCCGCCACCAATCATAAATTACCAGGGAAGTCCAGGACCAGAGCATTGTGTCCCTCCTGGAGAGGGTCATGTTGGGAAGTATGCATTACAGCATACATGCCTACTCTCCCAAAACGTCCAGGAGACCCGCAAATTTGCAGGTAGACCCCTGGATCCCTGGTAGAGTAAATAGCCATCCCACATCCTGCCCACTTGCAGGCGAAGTGGGGGGGATGGGGAGAACAGTGCCGGGAATCAGGGCCGGATTAAGGGGGGTGGAGCGACAGGGGGCAGTCGTCCTGGGGCCCCCACACAGAGAGGGGCCCCCACACAAGGTCGATGTGATACCTGTTCCCAGGTAGAGGCCCTGGAGCAGCGGCTGTTCAACAGACTGCATGCAGCAGCACAGTCAGTGCTGCTGCATCAGTTTCCTAAGGGGGAGAGGGGCCAGCTTTACACTAGCGCATAACCCACCCCACCACTGATGCCTCCCCTTTCTTCGGCCTTATTGGGGGCGAAGCCGACACAGCAAGCCCCGCCCCATATCCCCTGCATATCGAGTCATTACATCGTGGGGGCAGAGCCTAATGAATTGAGGAGGTGCCCTGGTACTTTTGCAACCTCCTGTACCAGCAGCAGCTGCATCAAGTGTAAATATGTATGTGTACTGTTTTAGTGTGTGTGTATGTATGTATGTGATATTGTGCATGTGTTAGTGTGCATACTGTGTATGTATGTGTTAATGTCTATGTATGTGTTAGTGTGTGTATACTGTTTATGTGTATGTGTGTTTGCCCCTGTCCTCATGTAGCCTGGGCGGGAGGGGGCCCCCACAACTAAGTTTCTCTGGGGCCCCCACAAGCCTTAATCTGGCCCTTCCGGGAATTGAAGGTTCTTGTGGATAGAGGCAAGACCAATATGACGTGTTTCTATGAGAAACATATATTTGGCCCCACCCCCTCTTGATTGACCCATGGCATGACATCATGAGGAGGCGGAGCCTAAGGATGCAAAAGCCCAGACCCACTTCTCCGCCCCCCCATCATTCATACTAAGGATACTGACTTAAAACCTCTATACGCTCCTGCCTGTACCTTCTAAAAACCTGTCTATACCTTCTATAATTGACGCTATTTGCGTACGCAGTCATACAGTAAAATAAAGACCTTAGACCTTGGACATGTGTTTCCAAAGCACAAAGTATTATTTCGAGCAAAGTACAGTTAGTTACACGCTGTGATCTAAGTACAATTTAGCGCAAAGAAATTATACAGACCCAAGATACAGTTATACATACGCATGCGCTCTGAGACCAGATTCCGGCATCAGCAAGAAACCTCCATCAACAGCATCAGCATGAAGAATGAAGACTGGGGTCAGAACCCACATATTTATACCCTTACAGAAATAGACTATACAATAGAGAGGTTCGTTGCGATCCCATTGGTTCCCCATCACGGTGCTTCTGTTACAGGGCATTTAACAGGTTGATTCAAATGGACACAGACCAGCCTCCGACAGCTGGTTATCTCCGTTTTCCTGCCTCATGCAAATCTAGGCTGTTGGTTTTACAAAGTACATTTTGGTGCTTTAACTTTCTACAGTCCATAAGTTGAGAATGCATGTTACGATCTTCACACCGATGATACCGGGAAGCTGTTGAGAAAGTGCTGATCAGTATAACACCAAACACGGCTTATTTATCATGTATTAAACCTTAGATACCAAATAGCCTTTATTTCACAGCATTTGTAATAAATGACTAAAACTTGAATCTTATACCTTTAAACTATGGAACCTTTTATGTGAGTGTGCAGTGTGTGAGTGTTAGGGGTTTGGGAAAAGACGCTGGTTAACTTGGGGCAGATGCGTATGCACGAAGCTAATAAACAGCGTTCGCATGTGGGGTGTTATGCATTCGCTAATGTGCAACATGTTAACAGCGCAACTGTGTGTATTAATGTGTGTATGTGGTATGGTAAAATATGTGATCGCATGATGCTAATAATCGCATCGCCAAATGTACCTAAGTGTGAGTTTAGCTAAAATGGCGCTGAGCGGCCATTCGCAAAATGGCGTCTTGCAGATCTAATTTTCAAGATATTGTCTTGCGGTCAGGCGCAAGATGGCGTTGTTTCAATCTAATTTGAGCTGATCTTGTCTCAGCCAATTATCCAGCTTCGACACTCTTATGGTAGGTGAAAGCTGATTAGGCTTGAGAATAGTTAAGAATACTAGGTTTTTGCTGATTAGTTAGCATGACAGCCTTGTTGCTGGCCAGTTTAGTTTAGTTAAGGAGTCACCTGATTTTAAGTTGGCCAGTGCTTTACTCGGGGGAGTGTTTAGCTATTAGGGTATATTAAGGGTGTTCTGGGTAAAGACAGCCTCTTTTCCATTTGAATCCCTCCATCTCGCTCAAAACCTTTGCCAATTGGTTGTTGTACTAGCCCCTTTTTTCTCCATTTAGGGGAGGCGCAGCATTGGCAGGAGAACGCTGCATCTCAGAGGCTTTATTGTGGCACAAGAAAGCGTTGTGAGGGCGCATGCACTCTATTTACATGGCGAGTTTGTCCTCTCTGTGCGGGGGGACCCGAGCGCTTCCCGTGCGAATCGCTCGGACTGTGACGGTGAGGGAAGCGAGTCCTTCCCAGCGTAAGTGTGTCTATGGGGGGGGGGAGGCGTTTAAGTCGTTCTCTGAGTGTTTCGGAGATAGAAGGCTAAAACGGTTAGGTTAATCTTCCAATTATAAATAAAAACCTGTGACCTTTCAGCCAAGCCGTTACGTGTCCGTGTCTTTATTTATTAGTTTAATTTAAGTTAAGTATTATAAGGTGTTTTCGATTTAATTAGCAATAAACCAATGGATCTCTTATTTGAATTCAAGCAAAATACCTGTTCTCTGCAGCATAATTGTAGCTATTTAGAATATTCTGATTTCAAAGTTTCCGGGGTTACTGTACTAAAACCAGGGGGGGGGGGGTGACGGGGTGACAGGGGCGGTCGTCTCGGGGCCCCCACACTTTAAGGGCCCCGACACAATGTCCCCACAATACCCGGAGTAAAGCTGCTTCCGGTCCGGTGTTCAAAGTGTGGCTGCAGCAGGATGACAGTCACTGGCTAGTTTCCTGCTTCTACCTGCAGGACTGGATTTACGTGGGGGATGGGGGGACCGACTACACACTGCGAGGAAGTGGTTTGACTGGCGAGCGGGACAGCTGCATGTGCATTTCACAGCCACACCGCTGGAAGATCTGCTCTTACCCCAGGGTCGGTGCTCTGGGTCTTGTATCAGCCGTGGCAGGAGCGGCGGTTGCTGTTTCTGCTGAGACCTGCTGCTCAGTCTCTCTGGAGCTTCGCATCCCCTTGACTATCGTAGCTGCTGCACCTGGCTACCGCGGGGTTGCCGCTGAATGGAATTCTGCTCCCTGCTACCCTCTTCATCTGCACCCCTGTAGATTCCCTACACCGCATCCAGATCCCTCTCCTCCTCTACCACCGATAGACTGGGTACAGAAGCAACTGGTGAGTAATATTTCATGTGGATGCCTATATGTGTAGACCTAGTAGAATCCTTACATTTGTATGTATCACATTTCTGTATTATATTGCCACGTGTGTTTAGGATACCTGGAACTCTTGGCCTGATTCAGACCCGCTTGCTAGATGCGTTCGCACGCAGCCGTCAGCTGCCAAAGTATGCAAATCCCGCATATTTAGATGCCCACCAGCCTGACACAAGACGCCCCCTTTCCCTTAGTAACATACGTCATTTCCAGGAAGTGTATGCAACAATTGATAACATCAAGTAACATCGGACCCATACGCAGCACTTGTGGCTGACCATACCCTACCGTTCAGCCATGTGACATGTATGCTGACGATGCGTCTTAATTATGCACACCCCTGAAACGGCGTTCAGACGCACAGACATGCCTGCGTTCGCACCACCGATTCCATCGATCACCCCCTGTCACCACCCAGAAACGGCTCGTCCTGTCACTCATTCTAGCGGAGAGTCTGTGCACAGGGTGCGAACGTTTCGCGATCACATGGACTGGTTCGCGCACATGCACTGTGTCTTATACGCATGCACAGACTGCAAACATTGGCAGGCTACGCGCGAACGCAGCCTAGCAAACAGGTCTGAATCAAGCCCTCTGTCCCTGCTTGCAGTGTTTTTTGTTCTTTCTTGCTGTTGTTTGTTTGTTTAGTTTCCAATCTTTCTACATCAGGGTCCATAGGGTATCCATAGGATACCTTGGGGTATTGGTGATGACGTCAGGACACCACAGAGTTATATTTTCATCCTCCCAGGATGCATTGGGGTGCCTCTCCTGTACCCCTCCCCCGAGCCAAGGCATCTCAGTTTCGTTGGTGTCTGGCCAGGAGTCGGATCACTTGCAAGCAGAGTGGAGCTGTAATTGCCCCTGAAGTTTTCTACAAGCAGCTGTGGCTGCACAAATGAGCTGTACAGCATGGACAGTCACTACTGACATCCATGCTGTCGCTCCTACACCCCGCTGGACCAGAACGTCGGAACTGATCCGAGGATGCTGGTAGGTATCTGGGGTCACAGCTAGTGGTGACCCCGGATTACCTGGACTGTGGCCGGATTCAAGGGGGCAGGTATGCAGTGAGGTCCCGCGGAGGGTACCCTCCGGTAACACAGTCCTGTAGGTCTCCAGGCAGGGGGCTCTCTGGGGACTGGCTGCGCGTGGAGTCAGGTATTAACCTGCGCTTCCACTAGACCACCAAGGACAGCAGGCCGCAGCATGTGCGGTACAGCACGGCATCCCAGGGGTTAATAGCATGCCAGGGCAGCACGCCTTCCCTGTCTAACAGCCAGCACCTCCCCCGTTGCACAGTGCCTTTCCACAGCGGTCTGGCGGGCTGTGTCAGCGCTCCTCCCCCGGGAACACCTCCTCTCTGCTCCTCAGTGGCCATTTTCTAATGAAGTGTGCAAACGCTGCTGGAAGCTGATACAGGTGGCATCGCTGTCCGAGTCTCCCTGCATACCTCTCCTCCAGAGTAAGGTCAGAGTATGCAGCACTGTTTCCTACCAGGCTCTGTGTCTGTGTAGTTGATCTCAGTTCTGGTAGTGCAGGGATTTATTTCTGCATTGTATGTGACTTAATGCTAGCGCTGTTGCCTGTACTTTCACTTCTGACTGTCAGCCATTTTACTATCCCTGTTCTTCTGCTAAAGTCCTTGCAGGGTATTCATTGCCTCACAGTAAAAATATTGTCTGTGAGGGGAGTCACATACACTCCGTTACACTCATCATGTCTGAGAGAGAACGTGAATTTCCTCTCCAGCTAAAGTGTACCGCATATACTGTACCAATAGCGGAGGGTGAGGGGCACACTGAAGGTTTATGTCGGGCATGTTATATAATTTCACGCCCAATTTCTGTAACTGCGTCTGTGCAGGAACCGCCCTGGGCTTGTTTTGCTAAGGCACTTACAACCCTTGTGGGCCAGCTAGCGACGCCCACTGCGTTCCCCCAGATGAGGTTATCGCAGCAGTCGATAGGGTCATCACCCATGCAGGTGATGACCCTACCGACAGCTGATGGTACCCCAGTGTCTCCCACTTTTGCCCCCCCCCCAGGTCTCCCAGGAACCTGCGTGGGTAAACTCATTGTCCAATATGGTACAGCACCTGACGGACGTTTTACATGGGGGAGTCATCATTGCGGCCTTTAATGTCTCAGACAGCTCATTATGATGAGGATGACATAACGTCTGATGACGGGGAGATTTTTGACCTCTCAGACCAGGAGCTCCCTCGTACTAAGGAGATGGAGTCCAAGTCTAAAATATATATACCTGGCCTTATATGGGCAGTCCGTGCGGCCTTGGTTATTACAGATGACAATATCCCCGTGGCCAAATCTAAATATGCCTTCTTTAAGGATATTAAGGGTGATGCCACTGTATTCCCTCTATCTGGTCAGTTAGTGGATCATTTAGAGGAGGCGTGGAAAATTTCCAGGTAGGCTGTACCTGCCTCAAAACTGTTTCGCTTTCGCATACCTGTTTGCGGATTATTTTTTACCAAATGGGAAACACCTCCACAGGTGGATTCTCATGTCACACGCCTAGTGAGGAGTGCTAGATTGCGTATGTCCTCCTTAAAGGATGCTACAAATCGCAAGGTGGAGATATGCCTGAAATCCATTTATTCCCTTGCGGGGGGGCGTCCAGACCGGCATTGGCCATGTGCTGGGTTGCCAGAGCCATGGAGCATTGGGTTGATAGCTTGGAGATGTCTCTAGACGCTGACTCATCACCTGAGCAGGTGGAGTTAGTGGGTAACCTTAGAGACTCAGCTATGTACATTAATGAGGCAGCCTTAGATATAGGGCTCCTCACTTCCAGAATCTCCTCAGAAGCAGTGACTGCGCGCTGCACCCTATGGTTGCGTTCTTGGAAAGCAGACGCAGGTTCCAAAAAGGGATTGGAATGCTTGCCCTTTAATAGACAGGTCCTGTTTGGCCCTGATCTGGACAAAATTGTGGCCTCTCTGGCAGCAGCTAAGTCTGCATGTCTGCCATCGGCGACAGTCCCATCAGGGTCTGGTACCTCGTCCTTTCGGCCCTATAGGGCCCAGGGTAAGTTCAAAGTGCAGTCCTTTCCTAGACAGGCATCAGCCAACAAATCTGCCAAGCCAAAAAAGCAGGCTTGGAGTACAAGACGTCCAACTCCCAAGTCGGACGATAAGCCCTCAGCCTGACGGGACGGGCCTCCCCTTGGGGGATCCCAAAGTGGGAGGCTGGCTTCTTCAGTTCATCCAGTGCTGGTGTCTCACAACCATAGACACTTGGGTAAGAGAAGTGGTCTCTCAGGGGTATGCCCTCTTCTTCCAGCGGAGGCCTCCCAGACGGTTTTTCACCACGGGCCTTCAGTCAGACCAAGACAAGGCCCGGGAATTCCGGAAGGTGATCCAGGCTGGAGTTATAGTGCCGGTACCTTTGTCCCAGAGAGGATTGGGGTATTACTCCAATCTTTTTCTGGTACAGAAACCCAATGGGTCTTACAGGCCCATCCTCAACCTCAAATCACTCACCAAATTTTTGAGGGTTCCTCGGTTCAGGATGGAGACCCTGCGTTCCATCATTTTGGAGATGGAGCCGGGGGATTTTATGGTGTCGCTAGATATTCAGGATGCTTACCTGGATATTCCCATTGTCTCAGCACACCAGTGTTTCCTCAGGTTTGCAGTAGGAGACCAACACTTCCAATTCCAGGCACTGCCCTTTGGTCTGGCCACAGCACCTCGAGTGTTTACCAAAGTCATGGCAGTCATGGCAGCCCACCTGCGGATGCAGGGGGTCTGCTTAATGCCCTATTTGGACAACCTTCTGCTGTTGGCACGGTCTCCAGAGATCCTTCAGCGCCATCTGCAATTGACAGTCTCTGTGTTGCAGGCTCACGGCTGGCTGATAAACTGAAAGAAGTCATCCTTGGTGCCATCACAGAGGATGCTCCATCTTGGAGCCCTGTTGGACTCCCAACATCAGAGGATCTTTGTGACAGAGGAATTTGCATTACAGGCAAAAGTACGCAGTTGCCTGCAGAGTCGCCGGGTGTCTATTCACTCGGCGCTGAGGTTACTGGGTTCCATGGTGTCAATGTTCGACATGGTGGAGTTTGCCCAGTTTCACTCCAGACCTCTGCAGAAGTTGATCCTCTCCAGATGGAATGGGTTGCACCACCGGATAAAGACACAGACAATGGTGCTGTCACCGGAGGTACGTCTGTTGTTAGCCTGGTGAGTGATTAGCCTGGTGGCTGCAGACTACTCACATGAACAGGTGCCCGCTTTTGGATTACAGACTGGGTCCTTCTGACGACGGATGCCAGTCTTTGAGGTTGGGGAGCAGTGTCGGGTCCACACTTCTTCCAGGAAGGTGGATGCCAGCAGAATCTGTGCTTCCAATCAACATCTTGGAACTAAGGGCCTGATTCAGAGCCGGACGCTCTTTGAGAGTGCTCCCTCTGAATCAGGGCGTCCTTTTTTTTTTTTTAAAGACGGCCTTCACCAGGAGGTGTTTCAGCTACTGGTGAACAAGTGGGGCCTTCCAGAGATAGACCTCATGGCTTCCCGACACAACAACAGGCTTCCTGTGTACAGGTCAAGAACAAGAGACACAGAGGCACTTCTGGTAGACACTCTGTTGGTCCGGTGGACCTTCCAGTTTGCGTACCTCTTCCCTCTGTTCTCCCTTCTTTCTCGAGGGATTCGCAAATTCAAGCAAGAAGGCGGTATGCTCCTGCTGATAGCTCCAGCGTGGCCCAGACGGCACTTGTACTCAGATCTCAGGAGCCTATCCATAGACGTTCCGATGCGGTTGCCTCTACGTCCGGACCTGTTGTCTCAAGGTCCTTGCCATCCCCCGGACCTGGGTCGTCTGTCTTTGATGGCATGGCTATTGAGACAGCCCTCTTAAGGTCCAGGGATTTTTCCAGCTCTGTAGTTAACACCATGGTCAGAGCTCGGAAGCTGCTTCTGCAAGAATTTACCACAGAGTGTGGCATACTTTCTTTGAATGGTGTCGACTTAGAGGCTATGATCCTCAGGTTTTTAGGATATCCAGGATTTTGGCTTTCCTACAAGCGGGCTTAGATCACGGTCTTTGCCTTGCTTCATTGAGGTGCAGGTTTCCGACCTCTCAGTGTGGTTTCAGCATAGGATTGCTACCCTTCGCGATGTCCGCACCTTTATGCAAGGTGTACTTCGCATTCAGCCTCCCTTTGTTCCACCTGTGGCTCCTTGGGACTTGGCTGTGGGCCTTAGGGCTCTCCAAGGACTGCCATTTGAACCACTGGGCTCAGTGGATTTAAAGTGGATTTAAGACTGTGTTTCTTCTGGCCATTGCCTCGGTCAGAAGGGTGTCAGCTTTGGGGGCTCTCTCATGTCGCCCCCATTGCTAATTTTTCAAAGGGACAGGGCAGTGCTGCGAACTTGCCCTGGGTTCCTACCTAACTATCTAGTTTCCACATCAATGAGGAAATTATTATGCCGGCCTTTAATTCCCCAGACCTATCTGCTGGTGAGGCCTCCTTAGCCTACATACCAACCCCCAATTGCTACATTGCTAAGTAAAGCATTTAGGGCCTGATTCAGACGCGGACACTAAGCCGCGGACGCACGCTATGGCCAATAATGGCCCATTTGCGCATGCGTTTGCGTCAATATGCGCATGCGCAAGTCACTCACTGCGCTCGGAAATTGTGTGCTCGTAGTACACAGACTGGACGCTAATTTGAGTGACAGAATGCGCCGTTTGTGGGTGGTAACGGGAAGGTGCTTGTGTACGGGGAGTGGATGTGCGAACGCAGGCGTGTCTGGGTGTCTAAACGGTGTTTTATGGGTGTGCATAATTAGCAAAGAAGCGTCATTGTACACGTCACCTGCTTGCTTTATTTAGACAGCACTGATCGCAGTGCTTGCGGTGGGGTAGAGTCAAATTTAAGCGCTGCGTGCAGCTCTGGTGGCTCTTGGGGTATCCAATTAAACACTTCCTGGAGATGACGTGTGCTAAGACAGAAAAGTGGGCGTCTTTATACCGGCGTGCGTTCACTCTGCCGTCGCTCTCTAAGACATAGAGGGCGTCCTTCCACCAGACAGTGCGATCTCGGCATTTGCATACCCGGCCCCTTATGGCTGCGTGAGAGCTCAGCTTAGCGTCCGGGTCTGAATCGACCCCTTACTTTTTGTGGTTGGGGGACAGTGACAGCCCATAGAGTCACTGACCTGATTCAGAGGTGTATACAGAAACGCCCGCTGCATTCGGCCGTCTACCACTATGCAAATGTCGCTACATACTTCTTCCCTTGTGCGCTTCCATGCGTCCGAATGCGGAGCTGTCAGCATCTGTGGGGATGTAGTCAGGATCCAGGGGGTAGGGATGCCGGCGGTCAGAGTTTTTAGGGAGTTTTGGCACATGCGCAATTGCAGAAAATCGCTGAACTACGTGAATACCGCCATCGCACGCGACACAGGAACAGGCCCATTATCGGTATTAGAGAGATCAATGTAAATTCAGAGGGGTTTTCCTGCCAAGTGATAGTGACCAGTTGTAGTGATACATTCCTGCCCTTTAGGACAAGGGCAACAAATGGCATATGGCACATGGCACTGAGCAACATCTTTTAAACCCTTTCTCATTTGAGCATTTGTGTATTTGCTTCTCTGTAATTTTCCGTGAAGGTCACAACAATGAGATGTGAGGTACAAGCCCCTCGCTCTTCCAGGCACATGTCCGCGTACGTCTCATCAGTTTTCCAGGCGCCGAATGTCACTGAGAATCGTGGCTGCAAATAAAACCCATGAGCGGAACTAATATGACAGCAAAATGAATTCCATTTAAATGAACAGAACATTTTGTGGCCTTGTGGGGTCAAGGTTGCAGCGAGTAATCTGTTGTTTACAGCCGACTCCCAGAGAGATGCGATTACCTGGCGCAGCCTCTCCCCAGCTTGTAACGGGTTTATCCTGTCTCGAATAAGTGACACCTGCTCCATGAGAGGTTTAAAATAGGACCTCATTGGTTCTGTGCTGTAATTCATTTCTAGGTGGCAATAACATCAGCAAGAACAGGATTAAATATTCTGTGCTGCAAAGGAGATGGCTTTTCTAATTTACAGTACATTCTCTGGAATGTAGAAATTAAGATTTTCAAGATCATTATAACGGGACTTAGTCAAGAAGCCAATGGTCTAAATTAGTGATGAGCGGGTTCGGACTTCTGAATTCCAAACCCCCCCCGATCCGAGCCGGGAACCGAGTCCGGCTCGGGTTTTCCCGCATGACTCGGATCTGAAATCAAGGCAAAATGTCATCATCCCGCTGTCGGATCTCGCGGGTTTTGGAATCTATAAAAGGTACCCGCGTCTGCGCCATTTTTCACTCCAGCTGTGGACAGTGAAGAGGGAGGGTGGGAGTTAGGGGTGGCTAGGCTGTGTTGTGCTGCTGTTGTCCATAGGGGCTGTGTCCACTCAGTCCATAGGGGCTGGCTGGGCTGTGTTGTGCTGCTGTTATCCATAGGGGCTGGCTGGGCTGTGTTGTGCTGCTGTCATAGGGGCTGGCTGGGCTGTGTTGTGCAGTCAGTTATCCATAGGGGCTGTGTCCACTCCAAAGTCTATAGGGTCTGGCTGGGCTGTGTTATGCAGTGTCCCATAAATGCTGTAGTCCTAAAGGGGTGCTGTAGTGTTGTCCAGGGGGTGCTCCCCCAAGTGCAAAAAAAACAATTCTTTTTTTCTGTGTTTGAATTGTGTGTGCTGTAGTCACCAAGCGTGCGCCTGTGTCTTAAATTAAGGGCCAGCTGGCTCGTCTGTTAAAGGGTGGTGTAACCCCCAAAGTGCACACCAAAAAAATATATATATTTTTTTTCTGTGTTTGTGAATTGTGTGCACTGTAACCACACGTGCATCAACAAAGTAGCGCCAAGCGTGCGCCTGTGTCAAAAGTAAAGGGCCGGCTGGCTCGTCTGTTGAAGGGTGGTGTGACCCCCAAAGTGCGCTCCAAATAAAATAAAAAATTCTTCTTTTCTGTGTTTGTGAATTGTGTGCGCAGTAGCCGCACATGCATCAACAAGGTAGCAGCGCCAAGCGTGCGCCTGTGTTATAAGTAAAGGGCCAGCTGGCTCGTCTATTAAAGGGTGGTGTAATCCCCAAAGTGCACTCTAAAAAAATAAAAAAATTCTTCTTTTCTGTGTTTGTGAATTGTGCTCGCTGAAGCCACACGTGCATCAACAAAGTAGCCCAAGCGTGCATCTGTGTCATAAATCAAGGGCCGGCTGGCTCGTCTGTTAAAAGGTGGTGTAACTCCCAAAGTGCACTCCAAAAAAAATAAAAAATAAAATTTCTGTGTTTGTGTGCACCTTAGCCGCACATGCATCAATATCACATAAATGGAGGACAAAAATTTGTCCAAGAAAAATAAAATAGGGAAAGATCAAGAACCACTTCCTCCTAGTGCTGAAGCTGCTGCCACTAGTCATGACATAGACGATGAAATGCCATCAATGTTGTCTGCCAAGGCTGATGCCCAATGTCATGATATAAAATCCCAAATGGCAAAGTTCAGGAAAATGACCTTAAAAAATAAATTTAAATCTTCTGAGGAGAAACGTAAACTTGCCAATATGCCATTTACGACACGGAGTGGCAAGGAACGGCTAAGGTCGATCCCTAGTATGTTCATGACTAGTGGTTCAGCTTCACATGACGATGGAAGCCCTCCTCCCACTAAAAAAATCAAAAGAGTTAAGCTGGCAAAAGCACAGCGAAGAACTGTGCTTTCTAAGAAGATATCACAAATCCCCAAGGAGAGTCCAAGTGTGGTGGTGGTTGCGATGCCTGACCTTCCCAGCACTGGACAGGAAGAGGTGGCTCTTTCCACCATTTGCACGCCCCCTGCAAGTGCTGAAAGGAGCACCCACAGTCCACTTGCTGATATGCAAATTGAAGATGTCACTGTTGAAGTATAACAGGATGAGGATACTGGTATAGCTGGCACTGAGGAGGAAGTTGGCGAGGAGGATTCTGACGGTGAGGTTGTTTGTTTAAATCAGGCACCGGGGGAGACAGCTGTTGTCCGTGGGATGAAAAAGCCCATCACGGTCATGCCTGGGCAGAAGACCAAACATTCCACCTCTTTGGTCTGGCAATATATCTATCCAAATCCAGACAACAACTGTCTTGCCATATGTATCATATGTAAAGGTGGAATAAGTAGGGGTAGGGACGTTAACCACCTAGGAACATCCTCCCTTATATGTCACCTGCAGCACATTCATAAAAAGTTACTGTCAAGTTCAGAAACTGTGACCGTAAGCAGTCCAGGGACACCTAAATCCCTTTGTCTTGTTGAATCCAAGCACCTGCAAACCACACCGTCAACTCCCTCCTCGTCAATTTCCTCCTCAGTCAGGATCGGAAGTAGTCCTGCAGGCCATGTCACTGGCATGACTGACTCTCCTATCCGGGATTCCTCGTTAGGATCCTGCATTGCTATGCCTCCTGCTGCCGCTGCTGCTACTGGGAGTCGTTTATCACCCCAGAGAGGAAGTAGGAACACCACTGCTTCTTTTACTAAGCAATTGACCCTCCGACAGTCCTTAGCAAGGAGGTTGAAGTAGGACAGCAGTCATGCGGAAGCAAAGCAAATGACAGCTATGTTGGTGTTAGACATGCGTCCGGTATCCACCATTAGTGCAGTGGGATTTAGACAATTGATGGAGGTAGTGTGTCCCCGGTACCAAATCCCGTCTAGATTATACTTCAATAGGCAAGCAATATCGAGAATGTACATAGAAAAAATGTGTCCTCAGTGTCCTAAAAAATGCGGTTGTACCCAATGTTCACTTAACCACGGACATGTGGACAAGTGGAACAGGACAGACTAAGGACTATATGACTGTGACAGCCCACTGGGTAGATGTATTGCCTTATGCAGCAACAACAGCAGCGTCACCAGTCGCAGCATCTCAGAATGCCAGCTCGTTACAAGGCAGGCTACGCTGTGTGTCACCGGTTTCAGTAAGAGGCACACCGCCGACAACCTCTTAGAGAAACTGAGGGAAGTCATCGCCCAGTGGCTTACCCCACTTAGACTCTCCTGGGGATATGTGCTATCTGACAACACCACCAATATTGTGTGGGCATTACATCTGGGCAAATTCCAGCATGTTCCATGTTTTGCTCACACAATAAATTTGGTGGTGCAGAATTTTCTGAAAAACGACAGGGGCGTGCAGGAGATGCTTTGGATGGCCCGAAAAATTTCTCGCCACTTTCGCCATTCTGCGACTGCATGCCGAAGACTGGAGCACTAGCAAACACTCTTGAACCTGCCCCGCCATCACCTGAAGCAAGAGGTTGTGATGCGGTGGAACTCAACCCTCTATATGCTTCAGAGGATGGAGGAGCAGCAAGAGGCCATTCAAGCCTATACATCCACCTATGACATAGGCAAAGGAGGGGGTATGCACCTGACTCAAGCGCGGTGGAGAATGATTTCCGTGTTGTGCAAGGTTCTCTAGCCCTTCAAACTTGCCACACATGAAGTCAGTTCAGACACTGCCAGCTTGAGTCAGGTCATTCCCCTCATCAGGCTTTTGCAGAAGCAGCTGGAGAAAGTGAAGGAGGAGCTAAGACGGAGCGATTCCGCTCGGCATGTTGGACTTGTGGATAATAGCATAGAAACAGAAAAACCAAAAATTATGTGATTTTAGCTGTTTTTATGCTTTTTTCCAAAAAAATACAGATCCAAAACACAAAACCCAGAACCCAAAACATGGAAGGGTGGTTTTGGCAAAACCAATCCAGATCCAAACCATGAAATGTGGCCGGTGCACACCCCTAATTATAACCGGATGTAGTCAAGAAGCCGATGGTCTAAATGCCGACCGCCGGCTTCCCGACTGTCTAATCCCGGCAAAGTACTAATGACAGGCGCAGAAAACCCGACGCCTGTCATTAGACCTATGCCAGGAGACCGATGCCTGGCATACCAAACGAAGGTAAGGTTAGGGTTAGGCACTTAGAAAGGGGTTAGGGTTAGGCACTTTGGGGGAGATTAGAGATAGGCACCCCTAAGGAAGGGTTAGGGGGGAAAATAGGGATAGAAAACTTACTTTATTAAGCGATTGGGATCTTGACCTCTGCCTGGCTTCTACTGTTGGGATTACTACACCCACTACAAAAAGAGCCAAAAATCACTGCTCTGTGCTGCTGGGGACCTTGCTCCTTCCACTATGTAACTCTCAGTTTGTGACTTCCTGTATCAGTGTGACAGCAGCTTCATATCACTGCTCTGTGCTGTTAGGGACCCCGCTCCTTCCACTATGTAACTCTCAGTCTGTGACTTCCTGTATCAGTGTGACAGCAGCCTCATATCACTACTCTGTGCTGCTGGGTACCCTGCTCCTTCCACTATGTAACCGTCAGTCTGTAGTGTCTTGTATCAGTGTGTCAGCAGCCTCATATCGCTGCTCTGTGATGCTGGGGACTCTGCTCCTGCCACTATATAACTCTCAGTCTGTGACTTCCTGTATCAATGTGACAGCAGCTCAAATCACTGCTCTGTGCTGCTGGGGACCCTGCTCCTCCCACTATGTAACTATCAGTCTCTGGCTTCCTGTATCAGTGTGACAGCAGCCTCATATCACTGCTCTGTGATGCTGGGGACTCTGCTCCTGCCACTATATAACTCTCAGTCTGTGGCTTCCCGTATCAGTGTGACAGCAGCCTCATATCACTACTTTGTGCTGCTGGGACCCTTCTCCTTCCACTATATAACTCTCAGTCTGTGACTTCCTTTATCAGTGTGACAGCAGCCTCATATCACTGCTCTGTGCTGCTGTGGACCCTTCTCCCACTATGTAACTCTCAGTCTGTGGCTTCCTGTAATAATGTGACAGCAGCCTCATATCACTACTCTGTGCTGCTGGGGAGCCTGCTGCTCACACTATGTAACTCTCAGTCTGTGGCATCCTGTATCAGTGTGACAGCAGCATCATATCACTACTCTGTGCTGCTGGGGACCCTGCTCCTCACACTATGTAACTATCAGTCTCTGGCTTCATGTATCAGTGTGACAGCAGCCTCATATCACTGCTCTGTGATGCTGGGGACCCTGCTCCTCCCACTATATAACTCTCAGTCTGTGACTTCCTGTATCAGTGTGACAGCAGCCTCATATCACTACTCTGTGCTGCTGGGGACCCTTCTCCTTCCACTATGTAACCATCAGTCTGTAGTGTCTTGCATCAGTGTGACAGCAGCCTCATATCACTGCTCTGTGATGCAGGGGACTCTGCTCCTGCTACTATATAACTGTCAGTCTGTGGCTTCCTGTATCAGTGTGACAGCAGCCTCATATCACTACTTTGTGCTGCTGGGGACCCTGCTCCTCCCACTATGTAACTATCAATCTGTGGCTTCCTGTATTAGTGTGACAGCAGTATCATATCACTACTCTGTGCTGCTGGGGACCCTGGTCCTCCCACTACGTAACTATCAGTCTCTGGCTTCCTGTATCAGTGTGACAGCAGCCTCATATCACTGCTCTGTGCTGCTGGGAACTTTGCTCCTCACACTATGTAACTATTAGTCTGTGGCTTCCTGTATCAGTGTGACAGCAGCCTCATATCACTACTTTGTGCTTCTGGGGACCCAGCTCCTTCCACTATATAACTCTCAGTCTGTGACTTCCTGTATCAGTGTGACAGCAGCCTCATATCACTGCTCTGTGCTGCTGGGGACCCTACTCCTCCCACTATGTAACCATCAGTCTGTAGTGTCTTGTATCAGTGTGACAGCAGCCTCATATCACTGCTCTGTGATGCTGGGTACTCTGCTCCTGCCACTATGTAACTATCAATCTGTGGCTTCCTGTATCAGTGTGACAGCAGCCTCATATCACTACTATGTGCTGCTGGGGACCCTGCTCCTCCCACTATGTAACTATTAGTCTGTGGCTTCCTGTATCAGTGTGACAGCAGCCTCATATCACTACTTTGTGCTGCTGGGGACCCTGCTCCTTCCACTATATAACTGTCAGTCTGTGGCTTCCTGTATCAATGTGACAGCAGCCTCATATCACTACTTTGTGCTGCTGGGGACCCTGCTCCTCCCACTATGTAACTATCAATCTGTGGCTTCCTGTATCAGTGTGACAGCAGCCTCATATCACTACTATGTGCTGCTGGGGACCCTGCTCCTCCCACTATGTAACTCTCAGTCTGTGTCTTCCTGTATCCATGTGACAGCAGCCTCATATCACTGCTCTGTGCTGCTGAGAATTTTGCTCCTCCCACTATGTAACTATTAGTCTGTGGCTTCCTGTATCAGTGTGACAGCAGCCTCATATCACTACTTTGTGCTGCTGGGGACCCAGCTCCTTCCACTATATAACTCTCAGTCTGTGACTTCCTGTATCAGTGTGACAGCAGCCTCATATCACTGCTCTGTGCTGCTGGGGACCCTACTCCTCCCACTATATAACTCTCAGTCTGTGACTTCCTGTAGCAGTGTGATAGCAGCCTCATATCACTGCTCTGTGCTGCTGTAGACCCTTCTCCTCCCACTATGTAACTCCCAGTCTGTGACTTCCTGTAATAATGTGACAGCAGCCTCATATCACTGCTCTGTGCTGCTGGGGACACTGCTCCTCCCACTATGTAACTCTCAGTCTGTGACTTCCTGTATCAGTGTGACAGCAGCCTCATATCACTGCTCTGTGCTGCTGGGGACCCTGCTCCTCCCACTATGTAACTCTCAGTCTGTGACTTCCTGCATCAGTGTGACAGCAGCCTCATATCACTGCTCTGTGCTGCTGGGGACCCTACTCCTTCCACTATGTAACTCTCAGTCTGTGACTTCCTGCATCAGTGTGACAGCAGCCTCATATCACTACTCTGTGCCGCTGGGGACCCTGCTCCTTCCACTATGTAACTCTCAGTCTGTGACTTCCTGTATCAGTGTGACAGCAGCCTCATATCACTGCTCTGTGCTGCTGGGTACCCTGCTCCTTCCACTATGTAACTCTCAGTCTGTGGCTTCCTGTATCAGTGTGATAGCAGCCTCATATCACTACTCTGTGCTGCTGGGGACCCTGCTCCTTCCACTATGTAACTCTCAGTCTGTGGCTTCCTGTATCAGTGTGACAGCAGCCTCATATCACTACTCTGTGCTGCTGGGGACCCTGCTCCTTCCACTATGTAACTCTCAGTCTGTGGCTTCCTGTATCAGTGTGACAGCAGTCTCATATCACTACTCTGCGCTGCTGGGTACCCTGCTCCTTCCACTATGTAACCGTCAGTCTGTAGTGTCTTGTATCAGTGTGTCAGCAGCCTCATATCGCTGCTCTGTGATGCTGGGGACTCTGCTCCTGCCACTATATAACTCTCAGTCTGTGACTTCCTGTATCAATGTGACAGCAGCCTCAAATCACTGCTCTGTGCTGCTGGGGACCCTGCTCCTTCCACTATGTAACTCTCAGTCTGTGACTTCCTGCATCAGTGTGACAGCAGCCTCATATCACTGCTCTGTGCTGCTGGGGACCCTGCTCCTTCCACTATGTAACTCTCAGTCTGTGACTTCCTGTATCAGTGTGACAGCAGCCTCATATCACTACTCTGTGCTGCTGGGGACCCTGCTCCTTCCACTATGTAACTCTCAGTCTGTGACTTGCTGTATCAGTGTGACAGCAGCCTCATATCACTGCTCTGTGCTGCTGGGTACCCTGCTCCTTCCACTATGTAACTCTCAGTCTGTGGCTTCCTGTATCAGTGTGATAGCAGCCTCATATCACTACTCTGTGCTGCTGGGGACCCTGCTCCTTCCACTATGTAACTCTCAGTCTGTGGCTTCCTGTATCAGTGTGACAGCAGCATCATATCACTACTCTGTGCTGCTGGGGACCCTGCTCCTTCCACTATGTAACTCTGTCTGTGACTTCCTGTATCAGTGTGACAGCAGCCTCATATCACTACTCTGTGCTGCTGGGGACCCTGCTCCTTCCACTATGTAACTCTCAGTCTGTGGCTTCCTGTATCAGTGTGACAGCAGTCTCATATCACTACTCTGTGCTGCTGGGGACCCTGCTCCTTCCACTATGTAACTGTTTTGCCTGCCATACATGGTGCGACGGTGTAACGCCATCTGAAAATTATGCTACTGAGCAACCCACAACGAATCTTTCCTCCGCTCGATGAACTTAACAGAGGGCCTAATTCAGACCTGCTCGCAAGCGCTGAGTGCTTGCAAGCGGGTCGATGTTGGCCCAGTGCGCATGCGCACGACGGAGGCGGCTTCGTCGTGCGCATGCGTGAGACCCGGATAGCGATGGGCAAGCCGTCATTATGGTTCTCGCTACAAAGGGGGCGTGCTGTCGATGGTGAGTGACAGCACGCCCCCTTTGGTGGGCGTGCCGGGGGTGTGGCTGGCCAGGCGGAGGCGTTCCCATGGGAACACCTACCGTCTGGGGCCGGCCCCACTGACATCACAAGTGATGTCAGTGGGAGTGCTCTCGGCTCTGATAGAGCCAAATGCACTCCAGGGCTTGCGACAACGAGACCCTACCACAAGGGTCTCGTCGCAAGCCCTATGGTCTCGATCGTGACCATCTTTTTGGCCGCTCGCTATAGCTGTGGGTGGTAACCCACAGCTATGCGAGAGGCCGTTCTAAAAAAAGAGAAGGAGGACACTGATTCAGAGCGAGCGCTCTGAAAGAGCGTCCAGCTCTGAATCAGGCCCAGAAACCACAGTCCCTATAGAAGACTTTGGGGATGTCTTACACTGTGAAAATAGAGAGAGCACAAGAGGAATCAGTGTTTTCTCCACGGTATCCCTCCTCTTACATAGGAAGAATCAGTGATAATCCTGTTCTATGCCAATAATAAAAGAGAAAGGGGTTATCCCTGCTTCATAAATATACCCCTAAATGCTACAGGCTTGCTCTATCCAGCCCTGTAGGCTGAAGTTGTACCGTACAATGGAGAGCACCACAGTATTTCAGCAATGTACTAAAAATAAACAAATATATCATATTATTATATACCATACCGGTGTATTGCTATAGCTGTGCTGACTAGCTTTTTAGGATATAAAAAAAAAAAAAAGACTTAAAAGATAAAACAAAACTAAAATCCAATAAAAAAAATATATGTATATAAAAACACTAATCCACGGCACTCACCATTCCTAGATTTGGGGTGCAACATGGGATGTGACCACATTGTTTAAATAGAAATCACAGGGGCTCTGCACTCACCATAATAACTAACAATAATAATAACATAATAAACAGTGGGGTTTTAGTTCATGAGTTGACCAATTCATTTAAGCTTGCAGCCCATCTTTTATTTTGATTCATTTTTATAATTAATCATTTTTGTGATCACATTTTCTAATGCACCCCTTTTTTAACTACTTTAATTAGCTTGTGTCAGCTGTTTTCCTAGGTGCTTTGCAACAGGTGTGTTTGATAACTGTCTCACATTTAAAAGCATAGTTGCTGTGAGCTTTAAACCTTGATAGCATACCCTGAGTGTAACACTAATGTGATGGCTATGTCCATGTTATAATTCTGAGCAATAGAGTAGGGACTTGCAGTAAAGTGGGGTCCCGTGATGATGGGCTGCAGGCTTAAATGCATTGATCAATTCATTAACTAAACCCCCCCCTGCTGTTTATTATGTTATTATTAGTTATTATGGTGAGTGCAGAGCCCCTGTGATATAAATATAAATATATATATATATATATATGCCCCCAACACTTGGTGCCTGTCCCTTTAAACGCGACAGCAGGGAACGAGCAGATTCATTTAGTGCCTAAGCACCCGATTAATATTTATGCCTTACCCTGACATCCTCTGTCACAGACTCTATTCCTCCATCTCGCGGAGAGATCCGTGTAAGTGTCTGTGAGATGGGAGAACTGCGCCGACTACCACAACCTATTACAGCCAGGCCATCATGTGTTCCAGCAGATCACGGCAGCCGGCATTCCGCCTCATACCCACATTGGTTTTAAGACATTTGCCTGAAATTCATTAGAAGTACTTTTCTAATAAATGCTGTAAGTGAAATGCACAATGTGGTCCCTACAGGAGGGAGGGGGGCAGGTTGCCAGACCCCTGGTGCAGTGAGGAAGAGCGCTCATTAATAGACGGGAGCGGCTGTGTGTGGGATTTTCATTTCTTCCTCTACCGGTTCTAGTTCTAGTCTCCCCTTGAACAAACAGAACCCAAGTACACGAGGCACTGGCTTGTAGTACTCCTAATTAGGGATGTGCAGGCTCGGATAGGTTCGAGTTTGCACGTGGAGTTCGGATTTTTCCCTCCAAAAAAACGGAACTCAGAACGAGGCAAAACGTCATCTTACATGGACGAACATCATCATTCCTGGACAAAAGACCAGGAATGATGATGTTCGTCCATGTAAGATGACGTTTTGCCTCGTTCTGAGTTCCGTTTTTTTGGAGGGAAAAATCCGAGCTCCACGTGCAAACTCGAACCTATCCGAGCCTGCACATCCCTACTCCTAATATGTTTCCTCAGCACAGGCAGATTAGAATATCACTCCCTGATTCCTGGCTCCATTGTAGCATTGCTGCAGAACCTGCGCTGGGAGGAGGGGGGCTGAGGGGGCTCCTGCCAAAACAGATTTACTTTTCTCTTCATCTACCTATGCATAATGCTCGATGCTTGTTCCAGATTATTTCCTCTACTTCGCTGGCAGCTGCTGCCCTAATGCCCGAGATGTTATATTCTAAGGATAGACAGGAGAGAGTGAGCAGAATTCTAGCAGTGTAAAAAGGGAGGGTGCCCCGCAATGTGTTTATGCAAAGAGGGAAGAAAGGAGGATGAAATAAAAGCTGCTTTCTATTATACACACACAGGAGGTCATTTTAAAAAAAAGTGGTCGCTCCCCAGTGCTAATATAGGTCCCACATTGAGGTGCTTCTTGATTTGCACAAATGTGTCTGGATTTCTGCCGGGATGCAAGATGGCCACGTTGGTGGAGGAGAAGCAGCTGCATAGGAGAAGAGTAGAGTGGAGTGATGGTGAGGCCAGGACCAGCCCTAGGCCAAATTTTTTGGTAAGCGAGTATATTTTTTGGCGCCCCCCTATGCACTGACCGTTTTACAGTGCCCCCAGTAGTGGTCCCCTCTGTGCAGTGCCCCTTGTGCCCCAGTAGTAAGCCCCTTATATAGTACCCCCAGTAGTGGTACCCCCTATGCAGTGCCCCTTATATAGTGCGCCCAGTAGTAGACCCCCCCCAATAGTGGTACCCCTTATGCAGTGCTCATTAAACAGTGGCCCCAGTTGTAGTCCCCCCCTCCCCCCTATGCAGTACCCCCCGTATTCCCCTTTTATAGTGCCCCCAGTAGTGGTCCCTTGATGCAGTGCCCCAAAGGTACTCCCCCCCCCTTGTAGTCCCCCCCTTGTAGTGGTCCCCCCCCTTGTAGTGCCGCTAGTAGTAGTCCCCCCCTTGTTGTGCCCCCAGTGGAGGCTCCCCCCCATGCAGTGCCCCAGTAGTAACCCCCCCCCCCCGAGTAGACACACATGTAATAAAAATAAAGACACTTACCTGAATTCCCGCTCCTGCCGCCGCCATCTGCTCCTCAGTCCGTCCTCCCGGGCCGCTCTGCATCATGGGACAGACGTCATGACGTCTCTCCCATTACCAACTGCGGGAGCCGGAAAGCTCAAGCCCGGCTCTGGCAGTGGGCGCAGTAGCCAATGAGAGTCTGACTGACTCTCATTGGCTGCTAGTCAAAACAAACACACAGCTGCCGGCGGCGGCGGCTGTGTGTTTGTCACTGTATAGTGCTGAGCGAACTCCGTACGGTCATCGCTACACACGCGGTGCAGCTGTGTCACACAGACACAGTCTGCCCACGGCCCGCATTGTCGCAGCTGAGGCGCCATCCACTATGTGGCGCCCTACTCAGCTGCCTACCATGCGTAATGGGAGAACCGGCCCTGGGTGAGGCCTAGCTATGTAGGGAGAAGGCGCCTTCGCTTGCGGATCAGTACAGAATTGGGGTTTCATTTGTTAGGATGTGGTGACAGTAATGAGATAAAGGGGGAGCTAATTGCCAGACGCACAATGGCTGGAATCCATATACATCACGTTGTGATCTGCACTCTCTCTACACTATTGCCGGAGAAAACAAGAGCAGAATACATTATACATCACATTTGCTGCATATTGTACTTTATTTTGAACGCCAATCTCCGGGTCTTTAGCTCTGCCACCCATCCTCTGGGGCCACTCGCCGTCTCAGTAGCGTAGAATGGGCACTATAGATTATTAGGTCGCCCCTATCCCTCTGGAAAACTTTCACCGTGGGAGCTGAGTAAATTTTAGCCAAATGTAATTTTTATACTGTAGCTTATTGTTGCCCTTATCAATGCAATAACAATTTTCTTTTTTTTTTTTTAAATGGACCCCAGGGCATATTAAGCGAGGGGGGGGGGGCCGTGTGCAGTCTCCGTCCGGGGTCCCCTCCTCCCTTTCCGCCAGCGCATAGAGCGCAGCGCCGCGGCAGTAGACTCTGGGCACTAGTCTGTAGGCGTACTAGGGAAAACGCCAGGAACACTGCTGCCGCGCCATTTTCCTGGAGACTTCCCTACTGTGCATGCGCAAAACGCTGGGAAAATGGCAGCGGCGGCTATTTTCCAGGTGATTTTTACAGTGCCAATATGGGTGCAGGGTGTGCGGCGTGTGGGCCCCCCTGGACCCAGGGGCCCGTGTGCCCCACGCTCCCTGCGCCCATTATAGATACGCCTCTGCTATGACCCCTAGACACACACATGGCTAAACTCCGTGTAATGTGTCTCCCACATCTTACAATACAAGGCCCCCATACACCCTACACATGGAAGGGATGTGATGTGTATAAACATTCACATCACATCGGATATACCGCCAAGTGTACTGTCAGTGACGCTCACCTATTACCCCTGCCCGCCAGCCGCACAATCTCAGCCCTCTCCTAGGTTATTCTACATGTGAACATCAGGTGGGGCCATGGCTGGGTCACATATGTAGATTATTTAGGTGGAATAGACAGGTATTGGTACACGGGTTAACGTATAAAGACGGGGGACAAATAACGTAGACAGGAAAAAGGGCTGAATGTTTCTCAGTGAAGGGTCTGCTCCGATGGGCTGTATGGTGCCTTAATCAGACAATTACTGCACTAATGATATAGTCTCTGGGAATTGGGATAGAGCGTGCTGTATGGTCTATCTGCTTCAATTTAGTGTAATTTCAGCACGAGGTGCTCAGTCCGGCTTTAAATCAAATCCTCTCCCCAAAGGATTCAATGTGCTCGGTGTCTGCTATCCTCACACCGTCTTAATTATAATTCCTGATATATCACAGTACCTGTTATCATACCTCCAGAAGTCAATCAGTATTTAAATAGACTTTCTAAATGGAAATCAGCCTCTCATTCTTCTTACCTGATTGTTGCTAGTCTTACTTATCCCAATAACCCCAAGTGAAATAAGATCTATTATATGGTGGTGAGTGGTAACCTATCTCTGCGAGTGCCTGGGCAGAACGTACTCTCCTCCTCTACGCTTCATAAACAGGCGTTTTTGTTCCACTGTCTTCTAGATCCCGCTGAAAATAGGTCTCACTTGAATTATTTAGAAATGCCTCAATCTGCAGTGTCTGTAAAAAACTGTTCTCTGTCTTTTCAAATGAAACGTCTGCACTGTATCCTGGAAACAAGCGCACGGCTCAGATCATAGGGCCGTACGCAAAAGCGCACGCAGCAGCAGCACCTATTGGTGATGGCCGGTATGCAAATTTATGCAAATGTCCTACAAACTCTTTCCCTTGTATACGTCATGTCGACATTGTGAAGTTTGAGAGCCCTTATGCGGACGGTGGGCCTGATTCACTAAGGATCGCTATTGTGCTTATACGCATGCAACGCGGTTGCTAATATCAGCGGTGATATGTAAATGTTTGCATTCGCATTTCGCAGCCTGACATAAGGACGCCATTTCCCCTTACTCACATCCGTATACTTGGCCAACATAGCAAAACAATCGTTAACATCGAGTAACATCGGACCCATACGCACAGGTAAGGCAGGTCAGACCTCACTCAGAAATTCCTGACTTCAGCGCACGCTATGAGGCCTCAGGCGGTGTCTGGTATCACAGTGGGTATCACAGTGGCTAACTTAAGAGCAACGCCGTTCTAACGCACTGGCACACCTGCAATCGCCCAACCAACCCCCATCACCATTCACAAACGGCACTTCCTGTCAATCACTCTGCGATGGGTCTGCGTGGTCACTCTGATCGCAGTCCCTTTTCGCGCACTGCAATCAGGGCCACCAAGAGCCAAGGCGGGCCCCAGTAATAGGGGCGTGGCCTAATCTCGGGAGGCGTGGCCACGCCCCCTTGCCGAAAAATAAAAAATAAATAAAAAAGATTTGCAGCGCTCTGAACCCCCTCAGCCCGGCGCAAAGCCAGGGGGGGCGCGATCAGTGTGACCGCTCCCCCGCACAGGCTTAGGAGACTGCTCGTGGCTGCTGCTCAGCAGCCACGAGCAGTCTCCAACTGCAGCTCAGCACACGCTGTGTGCTGGGCTGCTGTGAGGGAGGGGGGGCGGCGGCGGACCCGGGCACCCGCCGGGCCCCTCAGGAAGCCCGGGCCTGGGTAATCTGTACCTGCTCTCCCCCCCTCTTGGCGCCCCTGACTGCAATGCATACACATGCGCAGAATGCTACAATCGACCGATTGCGTGCGCATAAGCGACTGCGTTCTTTCCTGAATCGGGCCCATTGTCATTTCCCGTAGACATTTATACTGTAGGCCTAACCCTAAAAATCATGTGTCGACAATGACATGCTGTTGCCATTCTGACAATGTCAACAGTATGTCAGTGTCGACACTGAATGTCGGCAAGTTAATTGTCGACATTCTGTACATGTCAATATTCTGAATATCGAATGATCAGACTATGGGCCTGATTCAGAGCCGCTCGTAAGCGGCCGCTCGTTCGCTCCGAGCGATGTTTGCCCAACTGCGCATGCGTACGGATCGTTATACGCATGCGCGAACCAGTCAGTGCGGTCGAAATTCATTTGCTCGCAAAATAGCGAATGCCTGATAATTTGAGTGACAGGAGGAGGCGTATGTGGGTGGTAACAGGGGAAGGTGCTTGAAAACGGGGAGTGGAGATCCGAACGCAGGCGTGCTTAAAGGTCAAAACGGGCGTTTTATGGGTGTGCATAATTAAAACAGCAGCGTCATTGACCACGTCACTGGGTTATTTTATAGCCAGAACTGCTCGCAAACTTGTGGTAGCAAAAACCAGCCACAAGAATAGCGAGCAGTTCATACGCTGGTCGATGTACTCGATTAATCTAATAAATAGCGGACATGACGTAGGATGCGAGCGGCCAGGGGGCGCAGTTTCCCAAAAAACGACCGCAAGTTTTGTTCGCTCGTTCAGACCTAAAGGCGTGAACAGACCGCAAAGAGCGAACGGTTCATTTGAATAGCCACCCCTATTTTCTGGCCGAGCGAGCGCTAATTGCATCCGGCTCTGAATCAGGCCCTATGTCGGCATTTTACATGTAGACAAAGAGACCCTTCTCACCATGATATGTGTGCTGCGGGACTATTGATTCTTCTGGGCTGGATGATCCTCCTTTATTTGGGATGTGGTCATAATACCGACAGTTGGGACGCCGGCCCCGGAATCCTGACACCAGCCCATCTATCGCACCATCGAAGCTTGCACCTGCCCTGTGCTAGATGCAAATTCTTCATTGCATTGTGGCCTCCAATGTGAACTATCTTAGAAATGTGTTAGCGACGGAGCAATTTAGCGAAACCCCCTGAAAATCAGATCACAGCAGGTTAGTTCATCTCAACAGGTGACAGCGAGGAACATATTACCTACCGGTGTAACAGCATTGTGATATCGTCCCAAATGTTCTATAAATATGTTTTCATTATGGCTTTCCTTCTCATCCTGTAACATTAACGCTGTATTGATGAGAGTTTTATAAGATCCTCCGCTGGAAGAGTTCATTCATAATAACAGCAACGGTTTTTACTTCGCTCTAGAACACCTGAGGTTCCCGCACATACTCTGTAACAGACAGAAGAGATGGAACAATCTCTGACAATGATAAATGGCTGCACACCCCCAGGAAGCCACTGGGAAGTGCCGGACACCCACTGGGCTCGCCGTATGAGCGGCCATTTCAGCTAATAGCTACCATACTGCTATACTCATCTACAGTAATGACACACATGCTAAATGCCACAACTCACAATGTCATTGGCAGAACGGCACCAGCTCGCAGGACACTAATAGCCGCGCCACACACCTCTCAGACGTCAGAGATTGCAGAGGCTCCCACCCTATATGCACTCTGACAGCGCAAAAGCAGGGAGAACCATGTATATGTGGATATCTGTCTAACTATATATATATACATATATATATACTGTATAGAGAGAGATGTGCGTCGACCCCCATGTTTTGGTTTTGGTTCTAATACGTCTTCGAGTTTTAGTTTTGGTTTTGCCAAAAACCGCCCTCACATGTTTTGGTTCTGTATTTTTTTCAAAAAATTTATAAAAACAGCTAAAAACAGATAATTTGGGCCTGTTTTTATTCCTACTGTATTATTAACCTCAATAACATAAAATTCCATTTATGTGTAATAATAAGATTTATGTGTAATAATACATTTATGTGTAATACTACAATATTAGATGTGTGTCCTGTCTTTTTTTTACTAGTTCTTTTTCTACTATTTCTTTTACAGGGAGACTACAGGCACCAGCGGGCACTTAATACCCTGCATGCTGGTACTTGTGGGCCCATTGAAGTCTATGGGGTTGCGTTGATTGGCTGAGAGAAAGCCATTGTCAGCAAACCAGCAGCCTGTTACCATGGTGGATCCTAGACAGCCTGCACTCCGGGTCCAAAACATGGGAGCACCGGCATAAGAAAAAGAGGGGGATCATGATACAGCAGCGTTTTCATGCGGTCGGGCAGCTTGTGGACCACCCAGATGTGACTCCGCACTGCCCGAGTGAATAAAAATTAGGGGTGTGCACCGGCCACTTTTCGTGTTTTGTGTTTTGGTTTTGGATCTGGATCTTTCTTCGTGTTTTGGATCTGGATTGGTTTTGCCAAAACCACCCTTCCGTGTTTTGGGTTCTGGGTTTTGTGTTTTGGATCTGTATTTTTTTTAAAAAAAGCATAAAAACAGCTAAAATCACAGAATTTGTCCCTGCACAAACTGGCTCTACGGAGGCAAGATGTCATCCTCATCCTCCTCATTCACCGATTCCTCACCCTCTTCAGTGTGTACATCCTCATCCTCACAAAGTATTAACTTGTCCCCACTTGAATCCACCACCACAGGTCCCTCTGTACCTTCTGGAGGCTGGTCTCCCGGGAAGAGCTGATAATTCATTTTGATGAACATCATCTTCTCCACATTCTGTGGAAGCAACCTCCTACGCCTTTCGCTGACAAGGTTCCCGGCTGCACTAAACACTCTTTCGGAGTACACACTGGAGGGGGGGCAACTCAGGTAAAATAGAGCCAGTTTGTACAGGGGCCTCCAAATTGCCTCTTTTTCCTGCCAGTACAGGTATGGACTGTCTGACATGCCTACTTGGATGCTGTCACCGATGTAATCCTCCACCATTCTGTCAATGGTGACAGTATCATATGCAGTGACAGTAGACATGTCAGAAATTGTTGCCAGGTCCTTCAGTCCGGACCAGATGTCCAAACTTGGTCCTGCCTGCCCTGCATCACCGCCAGCGGGTTGCTTAGGATACCTAAGTTTTTTCCTGGCAGCCCCAGTTGCGGGAGAAAATGAAGAAGGAGCCGTTGACGTGTCACGTTCCGCTTCAGCTGACAGTGTGTTCACCAGCAGGTCTTTGCACCTCTGCAGGCTTGTGTCGGCTGGAAAGAGAGACACCACATAGGCTTTAAACCTAGGATCGAGCACGGTGGCCAAAATGTAGTGGTCTGATTTCAACAGATTGACCACCCTGGAATCCTGGCAAAGCAAATGAAGGGCTTCATCCACAAGTCCCACATGCCGAGCGGAATCGCTCCGTCTTAGCTCCTCCTTCACTTTCTCCAGCTGCTTCTGCAAAAGCCTGATGAGGGGAATGACCTGACTCAAGCTGGCAGTGTCTGAACTGACTTCACGTGTGGCAAGTTCGAAGGGCTGGAGAACCTTGCACAACACGGAAATCATTCTCCACTGCGCTTGAGTCAGGTGCATACCCCCTCCTTTGCCTATGTCATAGGTGGATGTATAGGCTTGTATGGCCTTTTGCTGCTCCTCCATCCTCTGAAGCATATAGAGGGTTGAGTTCCACCGCGTCACAACCTCTTGCTTCAGGTGATGGGGGGCAGGTTCAAGAGTGTTTGCTGGCGCTCCAGTCTTTGGCACGCAGTCGCTGAATGGCGAAAGTGGCGAGAAATTTTTCGGGCCACCCAAAGCGTCTCCTGCATGCCCCTGTCGCTTTTCAGAAAATTCTGCACCACCAAGTTTATTGTATGAGCAAAACATGGGACGTGCTGGAATTTGCCCAGATGTAATGCCCGCACAATATTGGTGGCGTTGTCAGATATCACAAATCCCCAGGAGAGTCTAAGTGGGGTAAGCCACTGGGCGATGATTTCCCTCAGTTTCTCTAAGAGGTTGTCGGCGGTGTGCCTCTTACTGAAACCGGTGATACACAGCGTAGCCTGCCTTGTAACGAGCTGGCGTTTCTGAGATGCTGCTACTGGTGACGCTGCTGCTGTTGCTGCGTAAGGTGATACATCTACCCAGTGGGCTGTCACAGTCATATAGTCCTTAGTCTGCCCTGTTCCACTTGTCCACATGTCGGTGGTTAAGTGGACATTGTGTACAACGGCATTTTTCAGGACACTGAGGACACTTTTTCTGACGTTTCTGTACAGTCTCGGTATCGCCTGCCTAGTGAAGTGGAATCTAGACGGGATTTGGAACCGGGGACACACTACCTCCATCAATTGTCTAAATCCCACTGCACTAATGGCGGATACCGGACGCACGTCTAACACCAACATAGCAGTCAAGGCCTCAGTTATACGTTTTGCTTCAGGATGACTGCTGTCGTACTTCATCCTCTTCGCTAAGGACTGTTGGAGCGTCAATTGTTTAGTAAAAGTAGTGGTGTTCCTACTTCCTCTCTGGGATGATGAACGACTCCCAGCAGCAGCGGCAGCAGTAGGCGTAGCAATGCAGGATCCTCCGGAGGAATCCCGGATAGGAGAGTCAGTCATGCCAGTGACATGGCCTGCAGGACTACTTCCGATCCTGACTAAGGAGGAAATTGACGAGGAGGGAGTTGACGGTGTGGTTTGCAGGCGCTTGGATACAACAGGACAACGGGATTTAGGTGTCCCTGGACTGCTTACGGTCTTAGCCAAAGTTTCTGAACTTGACAGTAACTTTTTATGAACGCGCTGCAGGTGCCGTATAAGGGAGGATGTTCCTAGGTGGTTGACGTCCCTACCCCTACTTATTTCACCTTTACATATGGTACATATGGCAAGACAGTTGTTGTCCGGATTTGGATAGAAATATTGCCAGACCAAAGAGGTGGAATGTTTGGTCTTCTGCCCAGGCATGACCGTGATGGGCTTTTTCATCCCACGGACAACAACTGTCTCCCCCGGAGCCTGATTTAAACAAACCACATCACCATCAGAATCCTCCTCGCCAACTTCCTCCTCAGTGCCAGCTACACCAGTATCCTCATCCTGTTGTACTTCAACAGTGACATCTTCAATTTGCATATCAGCAAGTGGACTGTGGGTGCTCCTTTCAGCACTTGCAGGGGGCGTGCAAATGGTGGAAAGAGCCACCTCTTCCCGTCCAGTGCTGGGAAGGTCAGGCATCGCAACCACCACCACACTTGGACTCTCCTTGGGGATTTGTGATATCTTCTTAGAAAGCACAGTTCTTCGCTGTGCTTTTGCCAGCTTAACTCTTTTGATTTTTTTGTGGGAGGAGGGCTTCCATCGTCATGTGAAGCTGAACCACTAGTCATGAACATACTAGGGATCGACCTTAGCCGTTCCTTGCCACTCCGTGTCGTAAATGGCATATTGGCAAGTTTACGTTTCTCTTCAGATGATTTAAATGTTTTTTTCAAGGTCATTTTCCTGAACTTTGTCATTTGGGATTGTATGTGCCCTCTACTATGACATTGGGCATCGGCCTTGGCAGACGACGTTGATGGTATGTTATCGTCTATGTCATGACTAGTGGCAGCAGCTTCAGCACTAGGAGGAAGTGGTTCTTGATCTTTCTCTATTTTATTTTTATCGGAGAAAGTTTGGTCCTCCATTTATGTTATATCGATTTGATATATACGTGCGGCTAAACACAGAAAATATTTTTTTATTTTTGCTGGAGAGTAGTGCACTTTGTGGGTTACATCAGCCTTTAAGAAATGAGCCAGCCGGCTCTTTACTTATGGGACACAGGCGCACGCTTGGCGCTGCTCCTTTGTTGATGCACGTACGGCTACTGCGCACACAATTCACAAACACAGAAAATTATTTTTTTTTTGGTTTGGACTGGAGTGTACTTTCGGGGGTTACAGCACCCTTTAACGGTCAAACCAGCAGGCCCTTTACTTATGACACAGGCGCACGCTTGGCACTACTTTGTTGATGCACGTGCGGCTACTGCGCACACAATTCACAAACACAGAAAATAAATTTTTTTTTGGTTTGGACTGGAGTGTACTTTCGGGGGTTACAGCACCCTTTAACGGTAAAGCCAGCCGGCCCTTTACATATGACACAGGCGCACGCTTGGCACTACTTTGTTGATGCACGTGCGGCTACTGCGCACACAATTCACAAACACAGAAAATAAATTTTTTTTTGGTTTGGACTGGAGTGTACTTTCGGGGGTTACAGCACCCTTTAACGGTCAAGCCAGCCGGCCCTTTACTTATGACACAGGCGCACGCTTGGCACTACTTTGTTGATGCACGTGCGGCTACTGCGCACACAATTCACAAACACAGAAAATATATTATTTTTTTAGCACTTGGGGGGAGCACCCCTGATGGACAGAGCACCCCCTGGACAACACTACAGCACCCCTTTAGGACTGGGACACTGCACAGGACTTTGGAGTGGACACAGCCCCTCTGGAGAACTGACTGCACAACACAGTCCAGCCAGCCCCTATGGACTTTGAAGTAGTGGACACAGCCCCTATTAACAACAGCAGCACAGCACAACACAGCCAGCCCCTATGGACTTTGAAGTAGTGGACAACAACAGCACAGCGCAGCACAGCACAACACTACTCTGCACTACACTACACTACACTACACAGCCCTAACTCCCACCCTCCCTCTTCACTGTCCACAGCCGAGTGAGAAAATGGCGCCGACGCGGGTACCTTATATAGGATCCAAAACCCGCGAGACTCGGAAGGCGGGATGATGACGTTTTGCCTCGATTTCAGATCCGAGTCAGGCGTGAAAAGTCGAGCCTGACTCGGATCGGACTCGGATCGGGGGGGGCTCGGGGGGGTTCGGATTTCAGAAATCCGAACCCGCTCACCCCTAATAAAAATGCACCTATATCATTAATGGGGTCTAGTTACTAAGCAGTGTTAGGAGACAGAGTGAAAAGTGATAAGGTACCAGCCAATCAGCTCCCAACTGTCATCTCACAGGCTGTGTTTGAAAAATGACAGTTGGGAGCTGATTGGCTGGTACCTTATCAGTTTCTTATCACTTTTTACTCTGTCTCCTAACACTGCTTAGTAAATAGACCCCCTGATCTTTTTTTTTTTTTTGTGAAAGGCGTCCTATACTCAAAGGATCTCAAATATAGCCTACTGTAATTATCAGAAAGTACCATCAGAATTCTGATTTAACAAACTGCACATATAAAGACATTGGGCCTGATTCAGCAAGGAACGCAAGTGTGCGCACGCACACACACACTCGGCCGCTGTGTGTATATGCTAATCAATGCATACACACGGGAACCGCAGCGTAAGAAGCAGACGTCCGGCACTACATAATGCCGCCCACTTCCCTCTACTCAAAGCCTGAGTAATCCACAAGACAGCGGAAACATCGGTAACAGCAAGAACCATACGCACAACAGGGGATGACCTGATGTCATGCAGGATTGTGGCCATATCGAATCATCTGGCTGCGTATGCCGCCGCACTGCCTTAATTATGCACGGCCCTATAATGGCGTCCCAACGCACAGGCACGCCTGCGTTCTCCCGACCACCCCCCGTCACCATCCACAAACGGCACTTCCCGTCAATCAATATCGGAAGGGTCTGCGTCCACACTGCGGGTAGTCTGCATACCCTTACCCGATCGCACTGGCTAGTTCGCGCACGTGCACTGCGAAAACATCGGCCAAGTGAGTGCGTTCTCTCACTTGTGTTCCTTGCTGAATCAGGCCCTTTGATCCACTGCACGGATTCCATCACTCAGCTGGGTTGCAAGAGGGATGTAATAGTAACATGTAAAGAGGCTCTGCAGTCCCCAAATACACCATTAATACAGGGCATGTTAGTGCCACAGATTGCAGTATATGATCAGGAGACCAAGGGGCCTATTCATTAACACATAAAATTCTCTGGAGGTAATTAGGTTTAGAAGTGGCATGGAGTTCTACCTAATTACCGGAGGATTCATCATTCCTCCTCCCTATAACTATCTATTCCGAAAAGCTGTCATTTTTGCGATGATAGCTTTTCAGAAAATAGATACATTTCCCTGCCTACACTACCTTACCGCAGCTGTAATCAGCGCTGCGCAAGCGCCGTTACGTTCATAAAGGTGTCGCATGCACAGCACTGCCTACAGCTGCGGTAATTGTGTCCCGTCCCCCCTCCACCCCTCTGCTCACCTCCCTGTCCCCCACCTACCTGGCCGCTGCAGCCGCGGACCCCGTCCTCCCGTCCCGTCTGGCAGGAGAATACAGTCGGAGCAGCCGGAGCCGGAGGAGGGAGTGACGGATAGAGCCAGAGGAGGACATGCACAGCTGACAGCAGGTAAGTGTCACCCGCTATACATCATCTGAGAGTGACGTATGGTAACACCATCAAATTCCAAAAAGACATAATTTTTCGAATTTGATGAATAGCCAAATTTCTACATCCCCATACTAATGTACTAATGTATGGGGAGTGTGGAAATTAACTCAGACGGACTTAACCAGGAGATATCAGTGATATATCCTGTGTTAAGTGTGTTCATGAATACTAAAATAACGGTAATTAAGGAAAAATGTCCTTAAAACCGTTATTTTAGTGTTGATGAACAGGCCCCTCAGTACGCTCCAAATGGTATCCTCATGAAGCCCCGGGCAGCACTGTTGTTTCAGTCATGTGTGGCCCTGCCCTCCGTGGCTTGACGTCATGATGTAACACGCTGAGGGGGCGTGGCCGGTACCGGGCACCATAACTTGAACTTACGGCGTTGCTGGCTGGTACGTCTTTCAGGTCTCCACCACGAATGTGGCCTATTTATTAAGCCTATAGATGTAGTCAATCCTCAGAAATGGGCAGATATCGGAGATCCTTTGAGTTCCTCTCCGGCAATTACCGATCGCACACGGGCAGTAGCTCAGCCGGGAAGTAAAGTCAACATGTTACCAATCATTTTATCTGTTAGACATTGCAAGGATGGGTGAAAATATTGATAGTCCCAAAACATCATTTCTTATTGCTGCAATATGCAATGTTACATTCAAATTATTGGGTCTAAAAATGCATTGATTAATAAATAGGCCCCACTTTCTCTCCTTGTTCTAACGATCCCAGACCACTGGTAGCTGCACAGAAACACCAGACACGAATGGCTGCTTTAATATTTGTGGCCGATGATGCTTCTGCCTTACGGTAGGCACACATACTTGCCAGGACACTACTATAACACATGGGTGCTGTGTGAATGAAAGTTTCACCTCCTCCCTTGCCTGGCATGGCTGACCAGGTGCAGTGTTGTCCAAATAATTAGCTTTTCCTTTTTTTTTTTAAATAAAAATAACTTAAACAGCGCTGCATTAAATTAAACGCTTTGTTTCAAGAACAAGGCAATCTTTATAATGCTCCTGTTCTCTGGGTTACCAGCCTGACAATAGCACCTGTCGATGTGGTGTATTGCCGTCGGCACCCCCATCAGCATATAAGCAGTCAGGTGTCCCTGGTTCTGGCCTGGTAAGAATCCTGCACGGGAAGTTTGGAAGCCAACGGTCTAAATGCCAACCACCGGCTTCCAGACTTTGTAATCCCGGCGTGGTACTAATGACAGGCGTCGAAAACTCGACCCCTGTCATTAACCATACGCCGGAAGACTGACGCCTGGCATACCGAACAAAGGTAAGCCAGGCGCGGATAACCACGTGCGGGGGGGGTTAGGGTTAGGCACCCCACCCGGGAGGGTTAGGTTTAGGCTACGAGAAGAGGGGTTAGGCACCCCCCCGGGGGACTTAGGGTTAGGCTGCGGGGAAGGGGGGGTTAGGTTTAGGCACTTGGAGAGGAGGTTAGGGTTAAGCACCCCTAAAGGAGGGTTAGGGGGGGGAATTAGGTTGGCGATACTTACCTTAGGGACAATTGGGACCTTCACCCTTGTCGGGCTGCAGCTGTCGGGATTTGAACCGCCGTCCATGCACAAATCCCAAACCTTAAATCCTCACAAAAATTGGTCAGTAACTTTAATTTGAACATTGAAAAAAAATAAATGTGTTTTTAGTGAAATGCCAGAAATGTAAGAGGTGTTTTTTTTTTGGTTTTACAACAATAAAACTATTACCGACACCTTTACGAATAACCCTCATTGTGTTCCGTTAATGCAGTGTCCTGCGATCACCTAACACCCCCAACACACAGAGGAGACCCTGAATAATCTAACTGGTGTCATTCTACTGCGAGGGGTGTTAGATGAGCTCAATTAGCCGCAGACCCCGACTGCACTTTCCCCCGCTCGGAATACAGAACACCCGGCAAACCCTCTAGCAATACAGAGAGTAATGTAAATGAAGGTCACCTACAGTGCTAAGGCCAGCCATGGCGTCCACTCTGCTACATCTATAGAATGTGCCCGGGGCTGCCGGCTTCAGAGTCTGACTCTCGCAAACACATCCATATTCATGAGAATTTGCTAAGAGTGGGGAGGGGGGGAATAGCACGCTACAACATGAAATAGCCCATCTTCCAGCGGAGAGAAAACAAACTAATGAGCCCGCAGTTCATAAGGTTTCTCTTTAATGCACATCAGACACCTTCAGCTGCAGGATTGCGCTATTTAGTGTAGCTGGGTCACGGCAGATGTGGCTTTTCCTTCATCTCGTGTGGAGAGGATAGAGAGGGGGGAGGGGGCTGTGCAATGCGTCTCATGGCAGCCCCTCTCCTAATGAGCTCATTCGATTGATGCGTCCATTAAACTAAGTTGGAGAGTTTACTCTGATTTGTCGGAGTGGCACTGAGTGGTGTGAGGCGCTGCCAGCCTGGATGCGGGCAGCAGCTTAACATTTGCCTGAATGTGACAACATTTCTCACGTGGGTCTCAGGGGTTACAGACAGAATGCTGACATTTGCAGACACCACGGTGGCGACAGTTATGATGTCAACAATGTTGAAATGTCAACATTGAACATGTCAGCACCTGCAGAATGTCGACATGTTTGCAGTGCCGATGTGTGAGATGTCGACATTCTGTTGGCACCGGGAGATTAGGGTTAGGCACTAGGGAGGGGGGGTAGCGGAACTTACTTAGAGAACTCGCACAGGATTCATCTTCAGGACGTCACCGCCGGGCCAGGAATACACTGCTGCAGCCGACGGACCATGTAAGTCACCACTAGGGACGTGCTGTCAACACTTTGATCATGTCGACATTTCATTATTGTTAACATGGTCAACAAAATGGGTGGCCGGCGGTTCAATTCCTGACAGCGGCTGCCCGACAAAGGAGGAAATCCTGATCGTCGTAAAGGTAAGTATTTACTAACCTAATCCCCCTAACCCTCCTTAATGGTGCCTAACCCTAACCTCCCTCCCTGTGCCTAACCCCCCCCTTCCCCGCTGCCTAAACCTAAGTCCCCCGGGGGGGTGCCTAATCCTAACCTCCCCCCGAGGGTTGCCTAGCCCTCCCTCCCCCTAGCCTAACCCTAACCTCCCAGGGGGTGCCTAACCCTAAGTCCCCCCCGGAAGCCCTAAACCTAACCCTCCCCCCCGTGGCTGTCCGCTGCGGCGAAAAAGGGCAAATGACAGGCGTCTAGATTTAGACGCCTGTCATTCGTCCCTAGTTGGGATAAAGCAGTCTGGAAGCCGGCAGTCGGCATTTAGACCGTCGGCTTCCAGACTACATCCCAACAAATTATACCAAACCCGGCCTCAGAACTTCTGTTAGCCACTTTCTGAAAAATATTGTAAATCAGCGGTTTCTACATTTATTTTATGATCTAGATCAAATTGGAACTAAACAAAAAACAATTCCATGTGTTGTAGAGCTGCGTGACTATACAGGTTCATTTTGAACATCAGAACAGCTCTGATTACTCAGAAAACTATACAAAAGTTGCCTTGTGCACGCTGTCATATTTATGTGAAAGTCTGTGTCACTAATCTCGTCACTAATAAAATCCATCGTGACCTGGATTATGCGATTCAGACTAGGAGGAGTCTCTGGTCAGACCTGGGAAACAACCCTGCTACTGACTGGGGTCGGCCCCTTTCACACATAGTCTATACCCGGGTCGGTGCACTGTCAAAAACCTGGGTATTAAGGCTATGGGGCATATTCAATTAGGTGCGAAAAGTCCCGTACTTTTCGCATGCCAGACTTTTCGCCGACATCGCTGGTTTTCCATGGGAAAAAGTATCCCGTGTCCCCGCTTATCCCCGTATTCAATAAGAAAGGTGTTGAAGGTATTTGGGGTACTTAAATTCTCTCAATAGCTGCTAATTAGCGTCTTTGCACAAGGGGTGAAGGATAGCATTTAGCAGGGTTTTTTGTAAAAATAAGTATTCCCGGCAAATTTGGGGTACATGGAAATGGGTGTTAGCATATTTTAAAGTTGCTAAAGTGAAGTTTTAATAAACGTTAAAAATCCACCTGCCGCAACCTCCTGCAAACTTAAAAACACCTGGGGCATATTGGGGGCCCCCCTGGAGTATATTTCGCTAGCTTTTAAGTTTGTCCCCCAACTTTGTACTTTTTCACTCCCTTTTTCAAAGTAATTTTTTGGGGTGTTCTTGAGGGTTTTTTTTTTTACTTTTTTTGACCCAGTTTAGCTTTGGGGGACCGTCCCAAGAGAGCAGGGGGGTTCCCGCAAGTTTGTACCCCAAAACCCCAATTCTGCACTTTTTTTCGACAGCTTTCATAGGCGAATCTTTTCACCTATTCCAATGCATTGACTTTCCGCACCGGCAAAAAGTCTTTGTAATTGAATACGGGGGAAAGTTTTCGCCTGGCGCAATTAAGTCACTGGCGATACTTTTCAGCAGAAACTGGCTTCTCGCACCTAATTGTATACGGATCTATGTGTGAAAGGGGTATCACTTGACCAAGGAATAAGTAGCTCTTTTAGCAGCAATGTACTCTATGTTATGTATGTTACATAGGACCGCCGTGATCATCTGTGCATAGTACTGCGCACTTTTACACACCATCATAGCAATTTCCAACCCACCGATGCTGACATACTGAGGAAAGCACTATCGCTGGCTGTTCCCTATCTCTGGAAGAGGAGCCTCCGCCAGAGAACAGATTTGCTGTTATAAAGACTATTTAACAAGTTTCTATTGTCTGTTATTTAAATAAAGATGTTTTATCACATGGGAGGGAATATATGAAACTTACACATATAGGGCCTGAGCCCCACGCAGCTCCATATGTGTCAGCAACTAGCAAATAATATACGCAAACAGCACGTGGAGAGTAGCGAATATAGGTATCTATGTGTATCTCTGCGCCATTCTGAGCCAGACGGATCTTGCACGTTTCTCGCAGGATGATGCAGATGAGATCTCTCTTCTAACCATCTATCCCAAAATGTTATATACAGTATAACTCAAGTATTCACCGACCAAATCAAAAGATACTGAGGGCCTGATTCAGCAAGGATCGCAATTCTGCTTACACGCACGCAGCGCAGTTGCTAATATCAGCGGTGACATGTAAATGTGTGCATTCGCATTGCGATCGCACAACACAATGACGCCCACTTCCCCTCACATCCGTATACTAGGGCAACATAGCGAAACAATCAGTATAATTAAGTAACATCGGACTCATACGCACAGGTAAGGCAGGTCACACCTCACTAAGGAATTGCTTACATCAGCGCACGCTATGAGGCCTCAGGCTGCGTAGGGCATCACAGTGGATCATTTATGCACGCCCCTGCAACGCTGTCCCAACGCACTGGCACGCCTGCTTTCGCCCGGCCACCCCCCCATCGCCACCAACAAACGGCACTTCCTGTCAATAACTCTGCCGTGGGTCTGCGTACACACTGCGATCTCATCCCCAATCGCAGTGGCTAGTTCACGCACTGCGAAGCCTACGCATATCGTGAAAATCGGCTGACTGCGTGCGTCTTAGCACTTGCAATCCTTGCTGAATCAGGCCCTGCATCTGCTTCATAGGTAAAAAAAAGACGTTCACAGATGTATTGGGGGTATACACGGATGACCCTAACGATATATATATCCCTCATCTGGTGTACGGAGAATATATAGTCTAGCGTGTACCCAGCATAAGTTATAATAACATTTAATGCCGATATATGACATCAGACATTACAAACAACATTAAAAATGCATCTACATAGTCCTTCCCCTGAATTCAATATCCTCTTTCTGTATTATTCAGAGGTATATAGTAGGGGTTTTTCACATAAATCCACAATATCAATGTTTGTCCAAAGAGTCTAACACCAAAGGTGTCTAAATAATGGTAACACAAACAAGGGTTGGTAATTAGACCCTGAATGGATCGTCCAAGGAAGCTGGTTCCCCGTGAATGCTGAAATCAAGTTTGTATCAACTATTGCTCATCGTATGAGGAACCAAAACGGCTTGAAAAGTCTGTAAAGGCTGCTCATCCAGTAACACCAGGGATGGAGTATTCAACAGCCACAGGCTGCTCATCCAGTAACACCAGGGATGGAGCATTCAACAGCCACAGGCTGCTCATCCAGTAACACCAGGGACGGAGCATTCAACAGCCACAGGCTGCTCATCCAGTAACACCAGGGATGGAATATTCAACAGCCAGAGGCTGCTCATCCAGTAACACCAGGGATGGAGTATTCAACAGCCAGAGGCTGCTCATCCAGTAACACCAGGGATGGAGTATTCAACAGCCAGAGGCTGCTCATCCAGTAACACCAGGGATGGAGTATTCAACAGCCACAGGCTGCTCATCCAGTAACACCAGGGACGGAGCATTCAACAGCCACAGGCTGCTCATCCAGTAACACCAGGGATGGAATATTCAACAGCCACAGGCTGCTCATCCAGTAACACCAGGGATGGAGTATTCAACAGCCACAGGCTGCTCATCCAGTAACACCAGGGATGGAGTATTCAACAGCCACAGGCTGCTCATCCAGTAACACCAGGGATGGAGTATTCAACAGCCACAGGCTGCTCCGTAACCTTTCTGTCAGTGATCGAGCTGTAACATCTACTGCATGGTGAACTGAGGAAATCCGTTTGCCAGCAAACTAGCCCACACTGTACCTACTAAGAACACTCAGTGACCTCCTGGTATGGTACAGAGGCATCTAGAATAATGGTTACTAGATGAATGGAAGTAGCTGTTGCAATCTACTGATTTCATGAGGTTTGCCCCAGGCATACATAATCCACATAACAATCTAGCCTTCTTAGTTTTGCCTGCCGGACTTTTCGCCTACATCGTGTCTTTTAGCCGCGGACACTTATCGTGCGCGTACCCGCTATTCGCCCTATTCAATTCCAAAAGATGCGGGAAGAGTTGTCAGAATCGTGGAAATCAACCTGAACCCCCAAAAAAGATGCAGAAACATTGGGGATCAATGTAGTAGTGCCCGATTAGCCCTAATAAAACTGTTTGGGGTACTTAAGTTGGTACAATTGCCTCTAATTAGCGTCTTTGCACAAGTGGTGAAGAATAGCATAAAGCATGGGGGTTTTTTTAGAAAATAAGTAGACCTGTCAAATTTGGGGTACATGAAAATGGGTGCTAGCATCTTTTAAAGTCGCTAAAGTGAAGTTTTAAAAAATGCACCTGAAGCAAGCACCTGCAATTATTAAAACACCTCACCCATACTTCCAGCCCCCCCAAAAAGTCTATTTCGCTACTTTTTATGTTGGTACCCCCACTTTGTACTTTTTTGCCTCCAAATTCAAAGTACTTTTTAGGGGTGTTCTGAGTGGTTTCCCCACCTTTGCACCCCAAAATAACAAAAATACACTTCTCTTCTCCTGCTATTCAGAGACAAATCTTTTTCGCCTATTACATTGCATTGCGTTTTCGCGTACGCGAAAAGTATTTGGAATTGAATACGGAGATAACTTTCTAACTGGCGATAAGTCGCAATACTTTTTCGCGGGATCTCAGCTTTTCGCTTCTAATTGAATACGGCCCTTAGTCTTAAGATCCTCATTCTTCAAGAAGATTTCCAGTGTTCAGGCCAAGAACTGTGTATAGAAGAGCACCGGCTCCAAGGTCTAAAGCGGCCCATACACCGTGCGATTTAGTATCCAATCCGATTGATTGGTGCGATTTGGCTGCAACATCGCACTGTGTATGGGCCTGATGTCGTACAAGGTGCGCTTCCGTGGGGTCGTACATCGCATCTCCTGATCGTACTGCAAAACCGGTCAATCAGGGGATGCAATGTGCGATCCTATACAGGCAGGCGGGAGCCGGCATATCGGGCGGTCAGCCACCCGATCGCACTGGGTGTGGGGACTGCCCAATATGCCGGACGTCGGATCCTGTCGCCTCGCACGATGCTATTGCTCCGTATATGGCCGGCATAAGTTGGTAACCTATGGGAGCAGCTGGGGGGGGATCAAGTAGGACATATGCCCTAGGTGATCGAGCAGGGGAGCCTAAACCAGAGACGGATTATGGAGAGCATGCCCTGGGCACACCAGAGCGAGGGATGCACAGATCACCTCAGTCGTGACCAGCGTAGCATTGGCTGTGTATCCCCATCTCCCTGCATGGCCTACTGATAGTCAGCCATGACAGTTGTCTGTGTTCCCTGGCTGTCCCCCTCTCCTCACATGGTGCGGTGCATGGATCAGACCTCCCCTCTCTGTTCCCCATTTCCCTGTTCCCTCTGTTCCATTGCTGGGCAGCAGCTGATTGGAGTAGGTGGTCTTTTTTATGAATTCTTTAAGTATGAATAAAAAAAGTTAAAATAACCAAGAACATTTACCTAACTTTGCTTCTTTAATGAGGGAATTTTTTGTTATTATTATTATTTTATTTTTTTTAGAGTATGGCGAGGGGGAGGGACATGGATAGCCCATCCTTTTTTCTTTTATTAATATTTGAACAGGGTGCTACACAGCTCTGAACAAAAACTTTTTATAATTTTTTCCTCTGTAATTCTATTCATTTTTGTTCAAATGTACTGTTTGGATTACTATGCGTTGGTTACTGGATGATTATTTAATTTCAGCCAAGATAACCTTGTTACACAAAATTTCAAATGACCCCCTATGACCATATTATATTGATCAATGATAGCTATCTGTATTCTGCCTTGTGAGGTCCAGATGTTATTTTTTCAAATACGTGTAATTTTTTAAATATGACCAACTCTGTATAGCCATGTTTAATGCTTTAAATGACAATAAAAACTTTTCTTTTTTAAAAAAAAAAACAAGAACATTACAGTATAGACATGGCATAAAGAATAACATGATTGGCCAAATGTAATAGGGTGAGAGTGTAGAAAATATGAGAGTTTAGCAGTAACCTCACATTGGTCGAGTTTTATCTTAAAAATGGGAAAATATCTGGATGAGAGTTTATATCGTGAGAGTTTTCTGAGTCTAAAACTATGGCCCTGATTCAGAGCCGGACGCTCTGACAGAGCACTCGCTCTGAATCAGGTCCGTCCTTCTTAATTTTTAGAGCGGCCTCCTGGCCGCTCATATAGCTGTGGGTGACCACCCACAGCTATAGCGAGCGACAAGGATGATGGTTGCGTTGGTCAAGACCATCGCGACCATCGGGCTTGCGACGAGACACTTGTAGTAGGATCTCTTTGCTGTAAGCCCTGGAGTGCTTTCGACTCTGAGAGCCGAGAGCACTCCCACTGACATCACTTGTGATGTCAGTGGGGCCGGCCCCAGACGGTAGGCGTTCCCATGGGAACGCCTCCGTCTGGGCAGCCACGCCCACGGCACACCCACCAAAGGGGGCGTGCTGTCACTCACCATTGACAGCACGCCCCCTTTGGTACGAGACCCGGAGCGACGGTTTGCCCGTCGCTATGCGGGTCTCGCGCATGCGCACGACGGAGCCGGCTCTGTCATGCGCATGCACACTGGGCCAACATCGACCCGCTTGCGAGCGCTCAGCGCTTGCGAGCAGGTCTGAATCTAGCCCTATGTGCGTTTGCCTGTTCTCGGACTCTATTACATTGGCCGTGTTTAAAAAGTGAGGGGAGTGTACATTTTCTAAACTATCACCCTATTACATGTGGCCCGCTGTCTAACAATAAAATACAGGTTGAAATTAATCAATTTCACCAAGATATCCAAAAGGGAAGAATAGGGAGAGAGAGGGGGTAAGGGAGGAATTCTGGATACAACGCGACCAGTATATGCAACCAAAAATAAGCAATAACAAAAAGGAAAATATTTCTATGGGTGAACAGCAGCTTTGCCTTTGAAAACGCAGATTGGTAACTAAGTGGGTAACCACCTAAGGCCCGTATTCAATTTGAGGCGAAAAGTCCGGATCCGCCATACTTTTTCGCTGATGACGTCATTTTCACCTGTTTTGCTTTTACCCCGTATTCAATTTGAAAGACTTTCCGCCTAGGCGGAAAGCCAATGCAATGTACCAGGCGGTAAAGTATCACCTATGAATAGCAGGCAGAAAAAAGTGCAGAATTGGGGGTTTGGGGTGCAACATTGCGGAAACCCCCGTGCAGCCTTCAGACAGTCCCCCAAAGGTAAACTGCGTCAATTTAAAAAAAAAAACACTTAAGGACACCCCAAAAAATTATTTTGAAAAAGAGGACAAAAAAAAGTTGAGGTACAAAGTTAAAAACTAGTGAACTTGACTCTGGGGAGGGTCCCCAAGTATGCCCCAAGTGTATTTTTGATGCAGGTGCTTGCGGCAGGTGGTTTTTTCAAGATTTTTCAACTTCACTTTAGCAACTTTTAAATATGCTGGCCCCCATTTTGAAGTACCCCAAATTTGCTGGGATAAGTTATTTTCAGGAAAAAACACTCCTGAATACTATTCTGCACCAGTTATACAAAAACGCTATTTAGCTGCTATTGAGCCCGTTTAAAAACACCAAATACCTTCAGCAAGCCAAATCAGGGGGTACCATAGGGAACCCCCATGTAAGAGCATCTTTTGGGGGGTGTCAGGCTGATTTCCCCAATTTTGATAGTACTTTCCGCCTGTTCAAGTCTCGCCAGGTCCCATTATCGCGTACTATCAAATTGAATACGGTGTAAAGCGGGCACTTTACAAAACAGGCGAAGTAGGCGAAAAAGTACGGCCCGCGAAATATTATATCGCGACTCGGCCAAATTGAATACGGCTCTTAGTCGGATTAACAAAAAATTTATAGGAGGGAGAATCAATTATTGGAACCACATGGAAGAAAATGATTGGAATCTATTGGCTGCTGACATTATGATGTCATTCATTGCCATAACAAGTCTGTACATGTGAACCAGACAACAATGGAGGAGGGGAGAGATCACCAACACACCAGAGTAAGCGCCTTGGCTGCAATATTCTGTTGTTTTCAGACAGACTTTTTACATTGGGAGATAGGGATGTACGAGCATGAGAGGAGCCAAAAACCAGGGTCAGTTGGGACCTTCAGACCTGCTATCCCTTTAGCCAGAACAAAACCAGTGTAGGGCATTCCCATCTGATGTGCAATATAGCAGCACGTGCATTGTTACATCTCCAGCAGGTATGAAAAACATTGACAAAGATCTTGTGGGGAACAATCATTTAAACCGGGTCTCTAAAACAGAGGTGCTGCTAATGGAACATGCATGAGTGACTTGGAACATTTTTATCCCATTTTTTGTCTCTTAAAAGGTTAGATAAATCTATGTTCCAAGCCTCTACAAAACAAGGTTTGAAACAAGATTAAAAATGTAGAAGTCATTTACATAGAATGGAGATAACATACTGTATGTTGGGGCGAAATAGAGGAACAAAAAGATTCAAAGGGTGTAGGGTTGTTGTCTTAAGTGTGGAAAATGACAGTAACTGATCAAAAAAATGGTGTAGCTGCTAAAAAAATAAAAAAGTTTCATGGATCAAGAGAATACCTTCTCTTGGAGGGCCTGGAATGAGTGCAAACCACCCCGACCACCAGCTGATACAACCAGGTAACACCAACATGAGACCAACTTTCTATGTTCTGAAGCCAAGGACATGGTGGACAGTTGATAGTAGAAATAAAATGGGTGAGGAGAAATAAAACTGAAGAAATACAATTATGGGATCATAAACAACGCCAGCAATCCAGCATCAGCACAATCATAGGGTGCAAAACTCCAGAAACCCTGGAAAGCAAGGCAGAAAGTGGAGAGGCATTCGGAAAGAGGATGTAGTCGGTATCCCGGTGTGTGGGATGCCGACAGTCTAAATACCGGCACCAAAATCCCAACAGGTCGGGATCCCGGCACCAGTATCCCGACCATCGGCATCCCAAATAGTAAGTATCGGAGTACATGGTAAGGGTAGCGTTAGGTAGCGGAGTTAGGTTTAGGCATTAGGGGGAGGGCTAGGCACCGGGAGGGAGGGTTAGGATCAGTGGCGGGCTGGGCCGCGGGCCGGTGCAGTCTGTGTCACTGTGACACAGACTGCACCGAGCGTGTAGCACTGACCGGACGGAGTTCAGTCAGCACTACACTGACAAACACACAGCTGCTGGCTCCGGCAGCTGTGTGTTTGTTGTAAGCAGCAGCCAATGAGAGTCTGTCAGACTCTCATTAGCTGCTGCTGTGCCCACTGCAGGAGCCGCTCCATCTTCCGGCTCCCGCAGTGGGCAATGGGAGAGATGTCATGATGTCATATGACGTCTCTCCCATAATGCAGAGTGGCCCGGCCCGGGAGGACAGACGGAGGAGCAGATGGCGGCGGCGGGAGCGGGGATTCAGGTAAGAGGGTTTTTTTATTTTGTTTTTTATATTACGTGTGTCTACTGGGGGGTGTCTGGCACTACTGGGGGCACTACAAAGGGGGGACTACTACTACTGGGGGCATTACAAGTGGGGACTACTGCTGGGGGCACTACAAGGGGGAGGGGACTACTACTACTGGGGGCACTATAAGGGGACTACTACTACTACTACTGGGGGCACTACAAGGGGGGTGGGGGACTACTACTACTGGGGACTACTACTGGGGACACTACAAGGGGGGGACTACTACTACTGGGGACACTACAAGGGGGGGACTACTACTGGGGGCACTACAGGGGGGGACTACTACTACTGGGGGCACTACAAGGGGGTGGGGGACTACTACTACTGGGGACTACTACTACTGGGGACACTACAAGGGGGGGACTACTACTACTGGGGACACTACAAGGGGGGGACTACTACTGGGGGCACTACAGGGGGGGACTACTACTACTGGGGGCACTACAAGGGAGGGACTACTACTACTGGGGGCACTACAAAGGGGGGGACTACTACTACTGGGGGCACTACAAGGGGGGGACTACCACTGGGGACACTACTGGAGGCCTGCATAAGGGTGTTCTCTCCTGTGGCTCACGGGGGCACTGCATATGGGCACTACGACAGGGGGCTGCCCTAATCTTTATTTTTACCTTACATTAATCCCATATGGACCCGCCTCCTCCCTGGAACACTGGAGGGGGGGCGCCGTAGCACGCATATTCTTCAGACACACATGCTACTCCTCTGCCAGGGCCGCCTGCATGCATTTGCCCCCCAGGCTAAAAGTTGGCAGCTAGCCCCTGGTTAGGATTAGGGTGTGGGGAGGGGGAGGTTAGGTTTAGGCACTAGGGGGGATCTTAGGTTTAGGCACCGGGCAGGGGGGGTTAGGTTTAGGCACCGGGGAGGGAGGGTTGGGGTTAGGGTAGAGTATAAGCTTACCTTGCGTTCCAATGGGTGTTGGTTTTCTTGCTGTAGGGTTGCCGCTGGCGGTATTCTGAACAGCGGCATCCCGACTTTCGGGATATCATACCCAACCTGTTATGTAGCTTCTACCCGGCCAAGAGAACTCTTTGGTCATCTGCTGAGATCTCGTCTCAACGTGGTCAAAAGGGGTGAAAAATTGAGTTTAAATTATTGGCAAGTATCCTTATAAAGAGCAATTCCCAGATAATGGATCTACAAAGGGTATCAAGAGAAGCTAAATGTTGATTGAAGCCCTAAGAATCTGGCAAATGTAAGCTCAGTGCAATAGATTTTCAATGGTGAATCTATAAGTTAGACAAGTGTCAAAAGATTTTAAACTCTTCCATTAGCACTGGGACTGGGAGAGAAGTAACCGGAATGAAAAGCCAGTGAAGAGCGTCAATTTAAACTTATCAGTCCAACATATACCCCTCTGATGTCTGGGTTAAGGCGGATGGATCTCGCCCAGGCCTCCATGCATAGTTCACAGATCAATGGAAACAATGGACAGCCCCAACAAGTCCCATTGGATATATGAATTAAAGCCAAGAGACTACCGATGGTCCTATTTCGGGCAGTAGGTGAAGTGAGGATTTTATTCATGAATCATAAATCGCCAGTCCACCCGGTTAAAGGCCTCTCTACAGGGGACATTTTGTATCAGATTTGGTAAGTATGCTCAAAGCTGAAGGCATTGAGTTTACAGCTACATTCAAAAGTGAGATGGGGCAGTTACTGGAACACTGCGAGGGGTCCTTGCCTTCCTTTGGTGTGACAGTGATGTGTGCAGCCAAGAGTGTTCATCAGAGAAACATTGAATGATTATAACATAAAAAGAATAAGTTTCACTTTAAAAGTTTTGTGACAGGATCCATCGTGCCTGTATTTATGCCACCGGGGGAAGACTTTATGGCTTCCTCCAATTCTTGAGCAGTGAAGGGATGGTCTAACAAAGATCATACAACCCCAGAGACAATGGGGAAGTTACAGTTACTGATCTATCTTCAGCTGTCTTACATTTTAAAATGTTGTACAGGTTGAGTCTCCCATATCCAAAATGCTCGGGACCAGGGGTATTTTGGATATCGGATTATTCCGTATTTTGGAATATTTGCATACTATAATGAAATATCTTGGGTATAGGACCCAAAACTAAACACAGAATGCATTTATGTTCTATATACATCTTATACACACAGCCTGCAGGTCATTTTATACAATATTTTTTATAATTTTGAGCATCAAAAAAAGTTTGTGTACATACATGAAATTCATTTATGTTTCATATACACCTTATACACACAGCCTGAAGTTTATTGTATACTGTATTTTAATGAATTTGTGCTTTAAAACAAGTTTGTGTACATTGAACCATCAGAAAGCAAAGGTTTCACATTCTCAGTCATACTAAAAATATTCCGTAATTCGGAATATTCCGTATTTCGGAATATTTGGATATGGGAGACTCGACCTGTATATCCTTGGAAACAAATAAAGACATGTCTCAGAAATCTCCCCATCTAGATGGTGGGTTCCAGCTCCCTCATCTTTAATGGAATGAATGCAAGATAGAAATGTCTGGTCTCTAAGAACCCTGACCAACATCCTGCCGGGGTTATTGCCCCAAACAAAGTGCCTATTACTACACTTAAGATACATCAACTTTAGCATCTCATCGATCAACTTGTTCCTGGGTGCCTGTGCCTCCCCCAATTCCTCGTAGAACAGATGATAACACAGCACACTTACGGCTCATTTCTAGAGTTTTAATATTCAGCAATAAGGCTCATTTTTATGGACTCTATAACTTTTTGCTAGGATAAGATCCCAATTGGATTTCCCTTCAGAAAACATTTGTGAGCCTCCCAAAATGTGATTTTGGAGGTTTCTCCATTGTCATTCAATACGGCAAACTGAATCGAAGCCTTCTCCAAATGGCATTGACACTAGGAGTCCTGTAAAATGAGCTCATTCAAGTGCTATGTCTATTCACGGCAACAAGGAGTAGGGATTGAATGCGCCAGATAAACCAGGGGGGGTGGGGTTGAAATGCCGGCGGCTGTTTAGCCAACAGGATGAAGATCCTGACGGGGGTAAGTGAGTACCCTAACCCTCCCCTGCCCCCCCTAACCATAACCCTCCCATAGTGGTGGCCAACCCTAACCTCCCACACTAGTGCCTAACCCCCTCTTATCGCTCCCTAGACCTAACCCTCCCGGGGGGGTGCCTAACCCTAATCTCTCCCTGCGGGTGTCTAACCCTAGCCCTCCCACCTAGGGGTGCCTAACCCTAATCTCCCCCCAAACCTAGCAGTAACCTCGCCAGACTCCCTAATCCTAACCCTCCCCCCTCCCCTACATAAACATATAAAAATATAAAAATGTATATAAACCATGAGCAGCAGAAACAATATAGGTCATATAGGCGTGAGTATATACTGTATGCTATCTGACAAAGGCCCGGGTATGGGCTCGGTTCCCCAGTACAACATGGAACATGTCTGCAGGCCATAACACATCTTGTAGATTCAAGGGACAGATCTGAGGGCGAGAAGCAGATTGAAAAGTGAGGAGAATTAACAATGAGATTGATTTAATTTCCCTTTCATTGCCTGAAGGAGCCCAGATCAGTGGTGGCACCAGAAAACATGACACGTACAGTGCAGCGGAGACGAGCAGGCGCTTTCTGTCACCGCAATCTGTCACAGCGGTCTCATCCCTGTACAGGGACACACACAGGGCCTCTCTTAATTATTTCATGTTGGATTTTTAAATTGCAAATTGCACTTGTTAAAGCCTCTGGGAAGTGGGTGAGGGATGATGAACATGACAATAGATTTTGGAAGCTGTAAACTTGAAATTTGTGCTTTATTAGAAGGTGAGAGCATCACTCCGGCAATGTATTAGCCTGCGCTTAGTAAGATGACCCACTGATTACACCCTATAAATGACACTTTCCCGATTGAAGTTGCTCAGTTGTACAGGAAATTGTCAACTCAACAGTTATCAGAAAAGTGCTAATTATTTTGGTAAGATCTATAAGGGTTCGGTATATTTTGCTGACGGTTAGACTGTCGACATGAGCATGTGGACACTGTTACAATGTTGACAATTAGCAGTGCGTCGATGCTGCAATGTCAACAATTTGTGGTGCGGCGATGTTCTGGCAGTTGTGGAGTTAAGTACCCTAAACCTAACCCTTAACCCCAGCCCTAAATCTAAGCCAGAGGCCGCGGCTAATTTCGCAGTTTGTGGCTGTCGCAAATCTTCAGTTGCGGCGATAAGAATGCCCCTAAACCGAAACCCTAATGTCTACAATTTGCAAAAAAGTCAGCGCTTCACTTGTTGACATTTATTATGTTGACATTGTGAACATCTCAGTATTTTGCTAGTGTCGACATGTTGGCCATGAACATTTCAACAGTGTCGACATCATAATTGCCGACAATGTACTGTTGAAATTCTGACCGTCAACATGCCAACCGCATCCCGATTTACAGTATAAATGGAATCAGAAGGTTGGTGGTCCCGGCGCAAGCTGTGTTACAGGTAGGTAGCAGCGGACGCGTGATGCCATAAGGTGACGCGAGCACAGGGATTACATTTAGAGGAATAAGGTCTCAGCCTGCATGCTGCTGCAAATGGAGGCAGCCGGCTACAATTTTTGGGTTGATAGTTATCTATTAATATTGATAAAGGTATTTGTTACAAGTGTTATGGATACTTTGTTCATGTACAATGGTGACATCTCCTAATGGGAAGAGCTGGGCAGAGATATTATAATACAATGAACCTGTAGGAAGGTGGGCGAGGCGAACTGGTGCCCCACACATATAATGGTGCAATGATGGTATTACAGGACAGCTATATAACGATGCAATGATGGTATTACAGGACAGCTCTATAATGGTGCAATGATGGTATTACAGAACAGCTCTATAATGGTGCAATGATGGTATTACAGGACAGCTATATAACGATGCAATGATGGTATTACAGAACAGCTCTATAATGGTGCAATGATGGTATTACAGGACAGCTATATAACGATGCAATGATGGTATTACAGGACAGCTCTATAATGGTGCAATGCATGGTATTACAGGACAGCTATATAATGGTGCAATGATGGTATTACAGGACAGCTATATAACGATGCAATGATGGTATTACAGGACAGCTCTATAATGGTGCAATGATGGTATTACAGAACAGCTCTATAATGGTGCAATGATGGTATTACAGAACAGCTATGCTGGGATTAGCACAAATTAGAGGCAGTAGTGTTTGGAAGACAGTGATAGCTGCACACAGGTGAGAGGCAGTGTACAGTGGTGATCTGTACATACACATTGCTGAGCTCTATCAGAATATACATGGTTGATAATGTGCTATTTATTATTATCCGTCCCTGCGACTTGCCCTTTATGTAGTCCGCCTTACCGCACTGACTGTGTTGTCTACGCCTTGAACTTTTGAATGTAAAATACAGACGGAGACTGAAATAATGCAGTCTGTGTAATTACACCACACAGAGCCGTGTCATATATCAGCCAGCGGGCGACATTGTCATCACATTAATATGTCCCATTAGGCAGGCAATGACCTATCCCATGTGGAGATGTGCAGGCTGTATATCCACTGGGAATTTATACACTGCACCCAGCAGCTCTAGGGAGGGGAGGAGACAGGGACGGCTGCGAGGTCACAGGTAGGACAAAGCCAGGTTACCGGGCACACCTTGGTGATGTCACTCTTACAGGGACTGCGCAGGTATTCTGTGCCAGGAACTAAATGCGGTTATTCACTATGTGACCGCACTACCCTTATCCGTACGCTTGGTTTCCTCATCATCATCTTCAACAACAAATTGTTGATGCTTGTGCTCAGATTCAGCCAGACATGTTGGTCAAGGTTCATCAGGAATGGGAAGAGAGGATAGCCCTAACACTGCAACATGGTGGGCAGCACTTCCAACAGATTTTATGTTAAAACTCAAGAATGAATAAAGATACATTAACACAAAGACCACCATTGTTTTTTCTTATCAAATTCTGCATCTGTATGATATGTCACATGACTATCTTCCCATCCAAGATGGCTGACTTCAAGATGGCCGCCATACTGGTGACATACATACCCTAATAAGTTTTCCCCTACTCCCATTTCATATGTGTACACACCGGAATCATATTTCCTTACTCTTTTCCTTTTTATAAGGGTGTTTCCACATTTATGGACCACCCTGTACATAGATGCCCATGCTCAGTCAGGATGCATCTATAGTGTTATAGCCTGCAAGATCCATCCACAAATAGACTCATCTGCAACTTTCAATCAGCCCCTCAGTGTTTTATTCATAAATGGTGATTAGGCCATGCCCTCTGGCTCAGGGCCGTAACTAGGGCAATGCGACCAGTGCCATGGCACAGGGCACCGCAGGGCAGGGGGCGCTGTATGGGCCTGTCAGTTTCCTGTTTATTATTATTCTCACTTGTAGCTTCCTCTTCTTTTATCCCCAGCATCTTCTGGCCTCCCCTATCTCTTCCCTGGCCCTTCCCCATGAGGCCATGGCCCTCTCTCAGGTGCACTATATTATGTCCCTATATATCCCCAGCATCTCCTGGCCTCCCCTATCTATTCCCTGACCCTTCCCCATGAGACCATGGCCCTCTCTCAGGTGCACTATATTATGTCCCTATTTATCCCCAGCATCTCCTGGCCTCCCCTATCTCTTCCCTGGCCCTTCCCCATGAGACCATGGCCCTCTCTCAGGTGCACTATATTATGTCCCTATTTATCCCCAGCATCTCCTGGCCTCCCCTATCTCTTCCCTGGCCCTTCCCCATGAGGCTATGGCCCTTTTTCAGGTGCACTATATTATGTCCCTATTTATCCCCAGCATCTCCTGGCCTCCCCTATCTCTTCCCTGGCCCTTCCCCATGAGGCCATGGCCCTCTCTCAGGTGCACTATATTATGTCCCTATTTATCCCCAGCATCTCCTGGCCTCCTCAATCTCTTCCCTGGCCCTTCCCCATGAGACCATGGCCCTCTCTCAGGTGCACTATATTATGTCCCTATTTATCCCCAGCATCTCCTGGCCTCCCCTATCTCTTCCCTGGCCCTTCCCCATGAGGCCATGGCCCTCTCTCAGGTGCACTATATCATGTCCCTATTTATCCCCAGCATCTCCTGGCCTCCCCTATCTCTTCCCTGGCCCTTCCCCATGAGGCCATGGCCCTTTCTCAGGTGCACTATATCATGTCCCAATTTATCCCCAGCATCTCCTGGCCTCCCCTATCTCTTCCCTGGCCCTTCCCCATGAGGCCATGGCTCTCTCTCAGGTGCACTATATCATGTCCCAATTTATCCCCAGCATCTCCTGGCCTCCCCTATCTCTTCCCTGGCCCTTCCCCATGAGGCCATGGCCCTCTCTCAGGTGCACTATATGATGTCCCTATTTATCCCCAGCATCTCCTGGCGCCCCCTATCTCTTCCCTGGCCCTTCCCCATGAGGCCATGGCCCTCTCTCAGGTGCATTATATTATGTCCCTATTTATCCCCAGCATCTCCTGGCCTCCCCTATCTCTTCCCTGGCCCTTCCCACATCCGCAAATGTGCATTTAAAAAAAAAAAGTATTGTTGCAAAACAGCCGCAAGTGGTGTTTATGCCTCGCTCTGAGTAATGCCCATAGAGGGGAGGATCTAGGGAGAAATGTAATGATTGTAGTAAAAGCTTGGGGAAGGATTCGGCCATACTGACAGCCAGCACATACATAGCGTAGCAGCTTTGCTAAGACAGTGAAAGTCACAGAATATTTACTCCCTCACTACATTGCATCCATTTCAATTCATTTCACACTTGAAACACACTGGAGCGCATAAGTGCTATTTAATGATTGGCGTCTGACAGCCACCTCCACCAGTCTTCATCAAACAGGAACTTGTGTAATGTGGCCCTTCGTACATTTCATTGCTCATACCAATATCCCACTACCCTCTTCCCGGAATCAGTATGATTTACCGCCGGACCCATGCCCGGCGGTTGTAATCCCGGCAGCGGAAGCCCGGCAAAGGAGGAAGTCCTGATCGTCAAAGGTAAGTATACACTGACCTATTTCTACCCCCTAACCCTAACCGTCCCTTAGGGGTGCCTAACCCTAACCTTCCCCCCCAGTGCCTAACCGTAATCCCCCTCTAAGTGCCTGAACCTAACCCCCCCTTCTCGGCCGCCTAAACCTAAGTCCCCCAGGGGAGTGCCTAACCCTAAGTCCCTCCCGGGGGTGCCTAACGCTAACCCCCCCTTCCTCTAGCCTAAACCTAACCTCCCAGGGGGTGCCTAACCCTAAGTCCCCCCCGGGAACCCTAAACCTAACCCTCCCCCCCTGCGGCTATCTGCGCCCGGTGTCCCTTCGATCGGGCTCTCGGCGTATGTCTAATGACAGGCGTCTGCATGTCGACGCTTGTCTTTAGACCCTTGCATATGACAGTCAGGAAGCCGGTTGTCGAGATTAGGGACTCTGGCTTCCCGACTGCATACCCTCTTCCCTATTGAACAGTCCCGGTCTGCCTTTTTATACTTGCCCACTGTTCACATTACTATTACTTCATGTGACTTATTATATTGTGTATTTTTTTGCGACTTTGTATCTGAAAGCTGGTAGGAGTACATGACAAGTTGGACACTCTCAGCCTATCAGCGGACGGTTTCTATGGCAGCATCTGCTGATTGGCTAAGAGTCGACCACACTCAGCCAATCATCACTTCACCATTATGTACAGCATATCCATGGGCTGAGATAATTTAGTTTTTCTTGTTATACCAAGACTCATGGACAAGAGGGCCGGGCACATCCAAGGAGTCGGTAAGTACGAAGTGTGAGTGTGTCATAAAGCGATAAAACAATCGGTAAATGTGTCCCATCGTTTTTGTAATATTTTCTTTGCAGTGGTACTATAGGTGCCGGAGGGCCTTTAATGTCCGGGCATGCTGACACTTGTGGTCCTCCAAGTGCCTGCATTCTGGGGCAAGCTTGCTGGGAGCTGTAGTTCCACTGTCAAGAACAATATTAAATACAACTTTTACACCTTACCCCCTCACCCACCGCCACCAGGGGTAGATCTTCTGGAGGGGGGACCTCAATTTATGGGGTCCCATTTTCCAAGGATTTCCAGCTCTGTACTGACCAGTTTGGGGCTGGTTTTATGTGAGGGCAGGGGGACTCCATGCTGGGTGTCTCCCTGCTATAGTGTAAGCCACCCAGCTGGTTGAGCCTGGTGCTGTTTACTGGAGAATAGTGGAAGCCCCACGCCGGTTTTTACCCCAATTTTCCATGACAAGACCAGGCTGAACGGTCCCGGGCTGGTTATAGATTTAGGAGGGGACCCCACATTGTTTGTTTGTTTTTTACATTTTAACTATTTAATGTCTAACCCTAAGAAACTTGCACAGATCATACTGATCTGTATAGAGCTTCTCCCAAACTCGCCTGCCACAGGCATGTCTATTATTTGGGCATGTTTTTGAGTCGGTTTTGGTTGATTTTCGGGCGTTTACAAAACCGATCTTTAGTAAATTTGGGTACTTCTGTACTCTTCTATATAAAAGTATTGATTGTGCATCCAATGTTCTCAAGTGTTCTAAACCCTGTCATGAGTTTAGAATTAAGTCCATTTGGCTTTAGTAAATTTATAAATATATTTACTTTAATCCAACTTCTATGGGACCCAGAGCTGAGGGGGGCCCATCTTCCTTGTCAAAGTTACATGTGTTATATACATTTTTCCCCATTGGGTGGTACATAGGGACCCTTACAAACTTTTGTTATGGGGTCTTCAAATACCTAGTTACACCCCTGAACAACACCCCAGTGACTGCCATACAGCACAGACAGCACCGAAGTGACTTCCATACAGCATCCCAGTGTGCCGTAATATAGCATAGACAGCATCCCAGTGACCGCCATAAAGCACAGAAAGCATCCTAGTGACTGCCATACAGCACAAACAGCATCCCAGTGACCGCCATATAGCACAGACAGCACCCCAGTGACTGCCACACAGCATTCCAGTGACAGCCATACAGCACAGACAGCACCCCAGTGGCTGCCATACAGCTTCCCAGTGACCGCCATACAGCACAGACAGCATCCCAGTGACTGCCATACAGCATTCCAGTGACCGCCATACAGCACATACAGCATCCCAGTGACCGCCATAAAGCACAGACAGCATCCCAGTGGCCACACATAGCATTTTGCATTCCAGTGACCACCATAGTACACTGAGCATCCTATTGAGCACAGACCAATACAGAGAGCTTTCAAGCAAAATAATGCAGATCACCAAACCTTGATATGTCAATAGCTCTCCAGTTGCATTGGCTCTACAATTACCAGCACATCCAGCTGACAAGGTTTGCTGGGACTTGTAGCTCCACTATGGCTAGACAGGCACAGACTTGTAGATCGCCAGCCTGATGACCTCTGGATGATGATTGGAAGTCTAACAGACTATATTGGAGACCTGCATCCGATGAGACCAGGCTGGAGTGACTTTAGTGCAGAATACCTGGCCATGGTGGGTGGGTGTGGCGTTCTCCTGACCTGTGCCCATTCCTGCTGATTGTTACAGGGACATCGAGGTGGGTGGAGGAGCAACAGGCTGCATGGAGAAAGGTGGCTGGGCCTGCGAAGGTGCCAATCACGGAACATATCTGTGTCAGGAGAGTCAGGACAGTCTACTAGCTGATAACCCTGCCCCTGGTTGCTGGATACTAGGGCACAGAGCAAAACATTTATATATATCAAAATCAAAAAGAAAAAGAATCTGTACCAAAATGACAGATGGGCACGTGTCCCAGTCCCGCCTCCTAAATTTGGGGGAACCACAAATCTTTTGTTGGTGAGAAGTGGAGAAACTGAAAACTGGGGAATGGTGTATATTAGTAAATAGACCCCTTAACCCCTACCTACTTTGCTTCTATTTATTCTTTTTCTGGACCTGTATTGATTATGCAGTTTTATGCCTCTCCATGTTATACGTACACTTCAATATCCATTTTGTACGGGTACATGTTATTTTTATTTTGTTGACCAACCCCCAAAAAAATCCCCAACCACTAATGCGATAACTTTATCTTATTGAACTCTCCAGGGGCTATGAAAGAGGAATGAGAATGAGATACATATTAATAATAACAGCATAAGCTCACGTTGTCATTTGCATGGCATTACTTTATCTGCAGGGTAATCACTCTGCGATCTATTTAAGGGACTGCAGGTTTATTTTAGGAAGCTGCTGTCCAGGAGAGCAGCCTAAGCATAAAAATCCTGCTCTTCCTTTTCACCGTCAGACTTCACAATGAAACTTTCAGCTGCAAAAATTAACAAAACTTTGAACTGTTTTCAACTGAGATTCTTAGTAAAACAAAGTGGAAATGTGAGAGACCGTCTGAACGGCGAGGAAGGTAAAATGTTTGGATGAGTGAGTAAATACATTTCCTACAAAGTCTACATCAATAGTGAAATATAGTAGGCTGAGATTTACGTTCTTTTTCTGTAACTGTGCAGGAAAACATATGGGTATGATTCATTCTATACAAAGAACATTTATATTAGAATAGATTTAGTAACACCAGTCTCATTGAGCAGAGGGAATCTGGGAATTATAACGTCTACCTCATAGGTGAGTTACCCACAAACAGAAACTAATATTGAAATGAAAATAATGCAATTGATAACTGAAGTCAATGCCATGGCAATAGGCAGGGGCATAATGAAAATTTTGTGGGCCCCATAATAAAACTTAAAGGGCCCCCCATTCATGTTGTGCCACTGTTGTACTCCTTATAAACATTAAGCCACACAGTTGTAGTGCCCCTTATAACACATTATGCCACGCAGTAGTGCCTTTATATATTATGCCCCACAGTAGTAGTGCTCCTTATACATTATGCCCCACAGTGATGCCCCTTACACATTATGCCACACACAGTGATGCTTTATATAACACATTAAGCCCAACAGTAGTAGTGTTCCTTGTACATTATGCCCCACAGTAATGCCCCTTACACATTATGCCACACACAGTGATGCTTCTTCTAACACATTATGCCCCACAGTAATGCCCCTTACACATTATGCCACACACAGTGATGCTTTATATAACACATTATGCCCCACAGTAATGCCACACACAGTATTGCCCCTTACCTAGGCCATTATGCCACCCCCACCCCCCTCCAACTCCCTCTGAGAGCATATTCACCTCCCCCTTGTGTCCGTCCATCAGCCTTTATTTTTGTGTGCCCTGGGGAATTTGGTGCTGGGCCGCCAGCACCTGTACGCAGCAGCCGCAGCCATGTGGAAGCAGCGCCGATGTCATTTTTAATCAGGCGCCAGTCGCGAACCAATCGGAACTCGCAGACCAGCAGCCGCTGCTGATTGGCTGCTGGTCCGCAAGTTCCTACTGGCTCGCAACCGGCGCCTGATTAAAAAGGACATCGGCACTATTCCTCAAGAGCTGCAGCGGCTGCTGCGTACAGGTGCTGGTGACCCGCCACCAAAAAAGTAAAAAAAAAAACTTGGCAGGGTGCAAGGGGTTGCTTGCTGGACCGTTGGGCCCCCTAAGCCAACGGGCCCCATAGCAAACGCACCCCTTGCACCCTCCATAGTTATGCCACTGGCAGCCAGCCCAAGGAAGGGGGATTTTCTGTGTCCGCAACCGTCTGTCACTACCACTCCCCCTTTAGGAGTTGTGTGATTGGGTTTTATGATTATTTTATTATCTTTTATTTATAGGCTGCAGCTTTATTTATGGGTTGTAATTACCAATTTTACACCGTTAATTACCAGTGTCTCTGGGTCGCTGAAGCTTCCCAAACCGTCTCATAAGAGAAGCCCGGCGCGGTGTGTACGGAATCATTCTCAATGTCATCGCGCCCACTGGTACAAAGTTGTTATTTTTACACGTATACATGTCCGGTAACTCCAATCCAACATATTACTAGTTTTAATGTTGTACAGTTTATTGGAAATGATGTTTATAGGAGATTACAAAACACGTCACACGCTAACATCCATGTTTATGGATTTTCCTCCCTGCGCGCCTGGCTGGCGTTAATAGCCTGAGCGAGTATGTAATATCATCTCATACCTGAAGCATAATACAGTTATAACCACTTACAGGGCTTGGGAGGGTGGGTGAGGGAGAGGGGGGAGGGTACTTCCCTGCTGTAAACACAGGATACTATGGGCAGATTATTATACAAGTGTCTCTTGAGATGATTTCCTGAAACACTTTGTCAATCAATTCAAATGGAAATATTGACGATTTCAAGACCAATTACGTCCAAGGAACAGAGGACTGTAAGGAGCTCAGTGTTAGTTTCATATTCTGAAACCTCCTTGTTCTCAGCATGTTACTCAGTTCTCTGATGCTAAGGCACCTTGGCCGGATCTACCGAAAGGTGAACCCAACGTATGAGAAAGGTCGGACCGGCACATTGGTGGAGACCAGGTGCCATGCGCTCTTCAGTATGGAACAGTAGCAACAAATCTGTAATCTAGAAACAAATACACAGGAGCACTTGTCCTAATGGACCGATGAGGGACTTTGCACATGAATTGCGACCAAACGGAGTCCAACAACAGAGAAAGGAGATAAACAATCCATCGCAGAAACACAAGGCCGGAGACTGTTACATGAGTAGGACTGACTAGAGGAATTTAGACAAGGAGTCGCTGAAGTCAAGTCTGTAAGCAGAGGCAGAGGCACCAGATATGATCTTGGTGGATTGGGGAAGACAGCATATCAATACAAGCCACGCTAATGGTGTATCTAGTAAGAATGGGCATAGACTAGCGTATTAAGGGCTTGATACAGAGACGTACGCTATGCACACAGCTGTGCAAAAATATGCTAATGCTGCATGAGGCGTCTAAAGGAAAAGATACTTGCAGATCTAATGCCTGCGTTCCAAAGACGCAGGATGGGAACAACATCACCACCATCGATGTTTATAGCATCGGCCATCTGAGTGAGCCTAAGCTTGATTAGAATGGCCACCTCCTACCCACTTGCAAGGCCTGTTTTCTGATGCGCCCCACCCCAAAAGGCAACAGCATGCCAATCATGCTGCGTCTTGGTGGCACTGCGTGTGAGCTCGCAGGACCTGTTCTGCATACGTGTAGATGGGTCATGCGCATACGCAGTCCTCCCACCATCGGAGATGTACACAAAACATGGAGTTTGAGTACATCTCTAAATCAGGTCTTAATTGCATTTAGTTGCTAGCAGTCTGACGAACTAAAGGGGGCTTTTTACTCACTATTCACACTGCTTCACTATAGTAATGGTTACACTGGCTCCCCATCCACCATATAGTGTAAACTTTTTATATATACAACCCTCCATCGCTCCCCTCCCTCCAGCATCTCCAACCTCATCCCTGTACACACTCCCTCCCTACCTCTCCATTCCTCCACTGACCGCCGCCTCACCTCCTCTCTGGTCACCTCCTCTCACTCCCGCATCCAGGACCTCTCCCGTGCTGTCCCACTGATCAGGAACTCTCTCCCTCGCTCTATCAGATTCTCTAGTAGCCTCCACACCTTCAGACGGGTCCTCGAGACTCACTACATCATCTAGCCTGTCAGCCCTCCTAACGCTCTACTCAGCACTACATCTACCTACCCTCTCTCACAATTCACCCTACTGGTTGTCCCTTCCCCCCTCATAGACTGTAATCTTAGACGGGCAGGGCCCTCTTCCTTTGTGCTCTCCTTCTAGTGCTATCCCAGTCACCAGTGACTCTGATTCTGTCTGTGTACACTCTAAGTGAGTACAGGCTCATTGAGTGCCATTTGCTCCCACAGCCCCGCTATGTGTGACCCATCAATGCTTGCCTTTATAAGCCTTAGTGAGTCTATCCTACCCTCTGCTCTCCCTAGCCCCTGTTTGTGATTCCTTTACTATGTATATTTTGCTATGTTTATTTTGCCATCACTGTACGGCGCTGCAGGCACCTTCAGGCGCCCTATAAATTAAAGTTAATAATCATAGTAACTTCCCTTGTTGTGGATTGCTTCTTTCTCTACCCTTACTGAGAAGTAAATTCTGCAGAGGACCAGAACTGTTAGGCAGACACTGCAACCTATCTCGCAGGCACCTGACTTGTAGTTCACAGTTAAACAGCGCTCATAAAACCTGAGGAATATTGTCATGCTTGAGCTAATTCATTTCATGTCGAGTAAAAAAAGGATGACGATTTATCAATGGAGCACTGCTGCCATCTGGAGGTAGGATCTGGCTACTGCACCATTATGTTATTTATTTTCAGCTAATATTTACCAAAGGAGAATGAATACAGAATGACTGCATCACAGTTAAGATTAAATTACAACAACTATGATTAAAACAAAAATGACAACAGCAAGCATCAGGTTATCTGATTAAATGATTTCAGTTTTAGAATATAAATATATTTAAATGTAAATAAAATTGTTTTGAACATATTGTAATCCGGTGCTCTCCATCAGCTAATGTAGTAACAATGTTCCCATTCTGCGGTTTAGGAGGCCAATTTTTGTTTTGTTTTTAGGGAACATACAGAGACAATCTATGCAAACAGCTGCCGGTAGGTCCATTGTAGCAGAGTGTAATGAGCAGACAGCTGGCAATTCCAAATTCTCTGGTAATAAAATGCAAAAAAGCAAATTCATTTTTGGGCATTGTGTTGTCTTAATAACATAAGCTCTTGGTATGGAGAAAATTACAATTTTGCTGGGAATTACCTTTGGTTAGATGTAATAGTCTGCCTGAGCTGGCGGCTCTGCATATATTTGCAGTTAGGTCTTTGAAGCCCCTGACTCCGCACTTTACCGATTTCAGTTGTGAGATTAATCCCACAATTTATGGAGCCCTCAGAAACCTTAAGCTTTGCATTGCATTGGGTGGAGAGGGGCTTACACAGTATGGGTCGCAACAAGTTTAATTTAATAAAAGGGGGGGGGGGCACAGTATTAAAATGGCAGCAACCTGGGGCTTCATGGGACAATTTTGCCTCTTGCTGCAAACCTAGGTGCCCTTCAATTTCTATTAGGTGTTTGCCTGTTTCATTAAGTATAATTAAAGTTTTACTATTACTAGTCTCAGAGACTCCTAGTCCAGTATCCAAGTAGTCCAATAAATCACAGATATGGATGTAGGAAGGTGGGCTTCCATATTGTACAGCCCCTCGCCACACCAGCGAGGACAGGGAGGAGCCCACTACACTGGTCATTTCCTTCTGAGTTCCAGGGCCTAGGATGAGCCCCCAGCGGTGCAGCTGTACCCATGTAATGATCAGGTTACTGTTTTTTTTTGTCACCGTTCCCAGTCTAGTGGCTCTGAAATATCTATTATATTTGCAGATCTTCTTCTAAATTAAATGTAAACCATGTGATCCTGCATCAATTCGAAAGATCGATGAGGGAACGCCGATCTGTAATTTAACGTGTAAATCCTCTATTAGGGGCATATTAATTAACATTGTTTTCACACCCTTTTGACATTATTTTAGTCTCACATGAATTTACTAAAGGACAATTGGAGTAGAATTCCTAAGATTCTACTCCAAACTCTAATTATCACATATTTTTAGATAGCAGATCTCATTTACCCATATATTGTGAAAAAATACCGGAGGAAGCCCTGTGATAATAACGCCATCTTCAGATGGCATTATTAGGACTTTTCCCCGGTTCCTCGACTTCTGCTCTGCTCTGACAGCCAGAGCATGAGCCGGTCCCTGTGATCAGTTGTGTGGTCTAAATAGGCCACAAGCTGATTACTGTAAAAAAAAAAAAATAGTTAAAAGAAAATAAACCACCTATCTGCATCCAAGGACCAGTGATCGGTGCTCCGGTGATGTCCTCTGGGGCTCCGGTCAGCTGGTCTTCCGGCTCCTGCACTGTGACCCTGGTCAGCCAGGAGACCAGCTGACCAGAGCCCCAGAGAGAGGACCTCACCGGAGCTGCGATCACAGAGGTAGGTGTAAGCAGGGGAAGGGTGATTGCAGGGGGGGCTAGCAGTAGCCAGCGGCGGCGTACGCGCAGACGCGTTCTCTGTGAATTTTTTTTTTTTTCAAAAAACACAGAAAGAAGTGTGCAGACGATTAGCAGGGACAGAGCTTTATTGCAAGCTCTGTCCCTGCATGCGGATGTGTGTGTACATCCATGTGATATTTCCTAAATTCACAATGCGAAGGAGGGGCCCTAACCACCTGAGTTATTGTTTGATCTATAGGCCTTATTCAGAGATGGACGGAATAGCGGAGCCACGCAGAAGCGCCTGCGCAATACCATCCAACAAAATGTAAATGCCGCAGGAGGTGTCTGTATGAAACAAATACCTCCTTGCTGAATTTGCAATCCGTGTGCAGAGTCCATAGCCATCGGATCACCATCGCAACCATCGCAACTGATTATTGCGATGGTTGCTCCAAGATGAAGCTTACCTCAGCCTGGCCAGTGCCTGGTCACTTGCGGGCCAGGAAATCTGCATCCACCAACGCAAGCTCCTGGTCTCGTCCCTTTTAGAAAATGGGGACGACACGCCCCTATTTCTGGGAATGTTGGCCAGCCACGTCCCCCCCCAAACGCTGCAGCTTGTCAATCATGCCGCGACTACGGGGGGACTGTGAGCGAGATCGCAGGACCTGTTCTGCACATGTGCAGACCCCAAAACATCGGAGATGTTCGCTAACTATGAGCATACATCTCTAAATCAGGCCCTCTGAACGCAATAATGGACAGCGCTACCTGTCGTCATATAAAAACCCCATGTGGTGCATTCTCTTATCATTCCACAAGGGGGCGGATGATGTATCACAGAGTGAATACATAGGGCTAAGGATTCCTGGTGGTCCAGATTCACACCAAATTATTTAAGGTCAATGTGACAGCTAAAACCAGAGCTGATGGCTGCTAATCATAGAATATGTGGACAAACAGAGCATAATCCTGTCCACCAGCACATAACTCATCCGAAGGATGACAGGTAAACACAATGCTCTTCATTTAATGATTTATAACCGTACAACTCATAAGCAAATACAGCAGGAGGCATTTGGTGTACATAGGCTCCTCCTGACACATCACAGATCGCAGTGCTGTGTCCTAAGACGCAACATGAGATCTTGGGCCTGATTGGGAGTTGTACGGTATTGCACAGTCGAAGGCCCTTTGTGTGAGGCATTCGGCAATCTGAGTAACCCTGAGGTTACTCAGACTGCATCTCTCAGCTCCCTAGCCGAGGCCAGGAAGGCTGCATTGGGAGACTCAGGACCTCATTCAGAGGCGGTCGTGGGATGCAAGCGGTCGTTCTGAAACAGGGCGGCCGCTTGCATCCTGAATGGCCGTCTCCATGTCGGTCGTTAGGCTGTGGGCTAACACCCACAGCTCTAACGACCGTTAAGGGTAATGGTCGCGATGGTCAAGACCATCGCGATCATCGGGGCTTATGACGAGACCCTAAGGTAGGATCTCGTCAACCTTAAGCCCCAAGGAGCTTCCTGCTCTGTTTGAGCAGGAAGCTCCCCACTGACATCACTGATGATGTCAGTGGAGCCACCCCCAAACGGCAAGCATTCTGACAGGAATGCCTCCATTTGGCCGGGCACGCCACCGGCCCGCCCAGCAAACGGAACAGGCTGTCACTCAACATCGACAGCTCGCCCCCATCTGCTACGAGACCCCTAACGACGGATCACCCGTCGTTAGCTGGGTCTCGCGCATGTGCACGACAGAGCAGGCTCCGTCGTGCGCATGCGCACTGGAGCAACATCGACCTGGTTGCGAGCTCGTAGAGCTAACGACCGAGTCTGAATAAGCTCCTCAGACCCTAGCCTCTGCACTCCCAGACACGCCCCCGTTTTCTGGAATGGAGGCCGGTCCCGCCCAAAGCCCCGCCCCAAAACGTACAGGCTGTGGCTTGTGGGAACCGCGAGTGATCTTGCAGAGGGAGAAATGCACATCCGCCGGTCTCTCACAATCGGAGCAGTACGCAAACCATCGGGTTCGCGTACTGCTCTGAATCAGGCCCTCAGGTTTGTACGCAACTTCGATGTTTGGAGATCTGCGCATTCACGGTATCTGTACTGCGCAAGGGCAGAACTCAGTTTATGCCCGGACGCCACAGCCTGACTGGCTGCGATAGGGGCGGCGTCAGTGTCTCAGAAAATGGGGGGTGTCGTCCCCCATTTTCTGGGTGTGCTGCAGCCAGGGGTCAGCTTTACTGGCTTCAGTTGCGTGAAAGCACCGGCCATCCTCAGTAGATGACTGATGACCACGCAGAGCGATCCGATGCCTGTGCCCTTGGAGGCAGCTGGGGATCACAGAAGCCGGCAGCAGACGTTTATTTACACAAGACGCCTCCTGCGGCATTAGCATCATGTAGCACAGTAGCTGCGCCCATCTCTGAATCAGCGTTACCGCCGTGCTGAGAAGACCGTTCAATGACGGGGGTGATGCACCACCCGCTGCAGGGACGAAGAGGGAAAGAATCTGCAGACATCCCTCCGTTCCTGGGTGGTCCCTGCACTCTTCTTACCTTAATGAATATTAATTCCATATGCTGAAGCAAATTAACATCTCCCATCTCTCTGCCTTCAGGTATAAAATGCTGATTTATCGGCGCGCCATTAGGGCTGCCAGCGTTTAATTGCATGTAGGTTAATTGCTGGCATTCCCGGCTTTATGAAGGGATCAATCCCTTTCATTGCTCCAGTAATGAGATTGTAATGGTCCGCCGGCTGTACCTCCCTGTCCTCTGCGAGAAGGCCCGCGCTCCCCAGCTGGTGCTAAATGACTAGTCACCTGCCTGCAGCACGCCACTGGGCACTGAGCTGAGGGCAGGTGGGGGCTTCAGGGTAGAGGTGGCACAGTCTGATACACACACTGCTCTCGTCCTGCCACTGGCCCAGGATCCCCGGGAACAGACATCAGCTGCACTGTACATGGCTGGGAAGAGCTGTATTGATCACCTATCACATCCCTCATGTCCTGACACTCATCATTACTGAGAGCACTGCTATATGAAATCAGCATATCTATTCAGTTCTCAGGGATCGTTTGATCTCTATTGATTTCTAATCTATTATGATTGTCTTGTCCACTGTGCTCTTTATAATCACAAATATGCAATAGCCACATCCACTTTACTGCAACAATGAGTAACTTGCACTATTTCAGCTATTCCTATAGAACTTGTAAGTATTCACCCCCGGCCCCTCGCTGTAGCCACTGTGGGGCCCATTTATCAAAGATCATTTGAGGTAAATTCCCCGAAAACGGGGGTTTACCTCAAATACTTAGTATCCCCCGAATGTATGAAGGAGGGACCGCAGCAGGTATCTCCGATACCTGCTGCGATCCCTCCATTGCCGCCGGCAGCCGCCTCCCCCATAGGTTTCTATGGGGGATGCGATGCTGCCAAATGTATCAATATCTGCAGATAGAGTTAGCCGCTGTGTCCTATGGGCACTTACCGCATTGGGCGCCGCTCACGTGCAGTCCGCGGGACTGCGCATGCGCAGCAGCCCGGAATGCGCTCCGGCCACATCGCAGGGATGGGCTCTTTTCGGAGCCCGTTTCCGTGCATGTGCCGGGTTATACATTCGGCCGGTATGATCGCATTTTGCAATGCGATCATGGGCGATACTGCATGCCCTGATCGCATTGCAAAATGCGATCCTTAATAAATGGGCCCCTGTGTGTTTTATCTTCTTGGTATTCCTAATGGTGGGTACACACCTAAGCGATATATCTGCAGATGATGGTCGTTCTTACACAATGAACAACCATCATCTGTATGCTGCAGTGAGGCCGGGCGTTTGGGGGAGTGTCCCGGCAGGCAGGGGGCGTGTCCCACCCCCCTTCCCGGTGGCTGTCGCTGTATGTGTACGGGCGGTCTGTAGAGATATCTGACCATCGGCTGTGCAGCGCAGCCAATGCGATATGTCTGTGAACGACGACATATCGCTGGTACACACTCACCAACATGCAGCAGATATATTGGCCGACCTGTATAAGACAACTGATCAGTACAATCGGTTGATTGACGGTTCCTGCTCTAATGCCTGTAGTGCTGGGATTTTCGATCAGTGCGTGACACATTGCGCATTAACCCATTTTAAATCTCAGGGAATATGGTGAATGACTGTCCGAGGTTAGAAGCGTACGGCGGAAATGGCGCAGAAACGGCGAGAGGCAGCTAAAGTCGAAAAAAGTTTTTCGTTTTTTTTAAATATTAGGTAGCGTTATTTTTACAACTGTCAGGGATAGATGCAGATAAGAGCTCACAATACACACATTGGGCCTGATTCTCTTGATCCGATGTCGGATACAGAAGAGCGATATTTCTCTACTGCACATGCGTCTAAGCCGCAGTGTGCATGTGTCCCGACTGCGCAGAGTCGCGGTACTGATTCAGACGCATGGTGCCTAAAATGCATTGCGCGTTCCTGGGCGGTGACAGGGAGGTGGCCGGACAGGCGTACGGGGATGCTGCCTCTTATGGGCGCGTTATGGGAGTGTCGCAGGCGTGTGATCCCATATACAGACGCATATTCACTCACACAGGGGGCCACGCACAGACAGAGAATCTGCAGCGAGCATCGGGCTGGTGCAGGTTTTCGTGGTGCATCTGATGGTGGCGTCTAAAGGCACGGCAAGTGGTATTACAGCGTCTATAGATGCTGACAGTGGGCGTCTCAGTCCCGGCACACTCAGGCGCTCGGCTGTACACCAGGGAAGGGCTTGTATCTGTAGTAACATGAAGTCGCCGACATGGCTGTGGCCATAGACACAGATCCGGACGCCGCAGCGTTCAGCTCAGGGTCAGACACACAAAATTAGAAACTGTCTTTCCCAGGCGAATGTACTGGTCAGAATGACTTCTCTTTGATTTTTGTATTAAACTATCCTTTTTTATAAAAAAAAAAAAAGTTTTTTTAATGGAATCTGGATAACCTGAGACGTAATGAACAGCAGATATAGGGCCTGATTCAGAGCCGGACGCTCTGACCAGAGCGCTCGCTCTGAATCAGGGCCCTCCTCCATTAAAATGGAGCGTCCTCCTGGATGCTCGTATAGCTGTGGGTCACCACCCACAGCATATACGAGCGTCCAAAAAGATGGTTGCGATGGTCTTGACCATCACGACCATCGGACTTGCGAGGGAAACCTTGCGGTCGGGTTTCCCAGCCACAAGCCCTGGAGTGATTTTGGCTCTATCAGAGCCAAAATCACTCCCACTGACATCACTACTGATGTCAGTGGGGCCGGCTTCAGACGGTAGGTGTTCCCATGGGAACGCCTCCGTCTGGCAGGCACGCCCCCGGCATGCCCACCAAAGGGGGCGTGCTGTCAATCAACATCGACAGCACGCCCCCTTTGGTGCGAGACCCGGAGCGATGGGAAGCCCGTCGCTCGCCGGGTCTCGCGCATGCGCACGACGGAGCTCCCTCCATCGTGCGCATGCGCAGAGGGGAACATCGACCCACTTGCGAGTGTACTGCCGCTCGCGAGTGGGTCTGAATGACCCCCATATTGTCCAGGCCACAAGGACACAAATAACAATATCTTTATTTTGTAACAAAATGTGATTGCCTGAAGGGAAAGTCTTTGTATTAGTAGAAGTTCAGGAGCGGAGGGGGGTAATAGGCAAAGCAGGGGGGATCATGCTGGATAGCGCAAATCTGTGATGACGGTGGATCTAGTCCTTGCCGAGCTCACCAGGGTGGGGATGGCCTAAACGATCGATGGAATTGTGCCCATCCCGCCCTGGTTCAGCAGGAGAGCTCCTCATAGATTACATACAGGATGGGAGTAATGGCTAAGTATTCTTCATGAGAGCAGATAGTGCTGGGGAGACCTGCGTCTTTCAGGTGGTTGCGGCGCGCACAAGCCTAATAAATATGGGGGTACCCGGCGCATTTATATTGGGGCCAGATTTTGATTTTCTGACAGAAACCTTTGCATTGCATGGCCAGTCACCCCTGTGTGGGTGAAATAACCCCAAATACATACGTATAGACAGGTCCCACTGGCTAACGATGATACAGGAGCCTACACGCTTCCTGTGTTCTTTCTCTGGTCCAGTCCATATCTCGCATGGCCATCCGGGTCCCCGCATCTTACGTAGATCTTCATCCCACCAAGTCTCTTCTGGTTCTTTATTATGTGTGCTGGGAGGGAGCACGGAGTGGCATAATAATGGAATCAGGCCACCAGGGGACACGTGTCGTAGACAAGGCTGCTCATATAAGGTGTCACGTAGACACTAGAGTTATTCTCTACAATGAACAGAATTCTAGTGCAGACCGTCACATCACTAGTATCGCTACCTTCCCCATGTGGATGATGCCCCCATGGCACTCCCGTGAGACAGATCTGCGCCATGCGTCTGCAAGGTAACTGCCGCCCTTTTCACGCAAAGGGGGAGATGTACTAAGGGCCTGATGCAAAGCGCTCGCAAGCGGGTCGATGTTGCCCTAGTGCGCATGCGCACGACGGAGGGAGCTTCGTCGTGCGCATGCGCGAGACCCGAATAGCGACGGCCAAGCTGTCGCTATGGGTCTCGCACCAAAGGGGGCGTGCTGTCGATGGTGAGTGACAGCACGCCCCCTTTGGTGGGCGTGCCGGGGGCGTTGCTGCCCAGACGGAGGCGTTCCCATGGGAACGCCTACCGTTTGGGGCCGGCCCCACTGACATCACTAGTGATGTCAGTGGGAGTGCTTTTGGCTCTGATAGAGCCAAAAGCACTCCTGGGCTTGCGGCAGTGAGACCCTACCACAGGGTCTTGTCGCAAGCCCGATGGTCTTGACCATCGCGACCATCTTTTTGGCCGCTCGCACAAGCTGTGGGTGGTCACCCACAGCTATGCGAGCGGCAAGGAGGCCGCTCCAATAATGGGTAGGACGGCCCTGATTCAGAGTGAGCGCTCTTGTCAGAGCGTCCGGCTCTGAATCAGGCCCTAAGCTCTGGAAAGTGATAAATTGGAAAGTGATAAACTACCAACCACTCAGCTCCTAGCTGTCATCTTACAGGCTGTGTTTGAAAAATGACAGTTAGGGGCTGATTGGTTGGTAGTTTATCACTCTCCAATTTATCACCTTCCAGAGCTTAGTACATCTGCCCCAAAGGGAGATCCGCCAATGGACGGATCAATCTGTCTGAACTTTCAATCTCCGTCCATGCGCAGATACATGGTAAAACACATACCCAGTCTGCGATTGCTTTCTGTGGCGCACGCATGCTTGGCAGATATCCGCGGGATCCATCCGCATTTGAAAATGCGTCTGACTCTGATTGAATGCCCGGGAGACTGATGAATTTCAGGAAGAACTCCGACACTCCAGGGAAAGTAGAAGCTTCCAGAGGCTAGATGGCGCATTGTGCGGTGAGTGACGTCATTGTAACCCCACCCTGCACTAAACAGTGCCATAAAGGTACAGCGGGAGGGGGGTATCTCTGTGCTAACACAATTAGTGGTGCTGCACCCAATTCCCCTGCACACACACACATACACCGTATCACACACACACACACACCGTCACACACACACACACCGTCACACACACACACACACCGTCTCACACACACACCGTCTACCCACACACACACACCGTCACCACACACACACACCGTCACACACACACACACCGTCTCACACACACACACCTTCTACCCACACATCGTCTCACACACACACCGTCTACCCACACACACACACCGTCACACACACATACACACACCGTCTCACACACACACACCGTCACACACACATACACAAACCGTCACACACACACCGTCACACACACATACACACACCGTCTCACACACACCGTCACACACACACACACACCGTCACACACACATACACACACCGTCACACACACACACATACACACACCGTCTCACACTCACACACACACCGTCACACACACATACACACACTCTCACACTCACACATCGTCTCACACACACATACATACACACCGTCTCACACACACACATACACACACCGTCTCACACACACCGTCTCACACACACACCGTCACACACACACACACCGTCTCACACACACACACACCGTCACACACACATACACATACCATCACAAACACACACATACACACACCGTTTCACACACACACACCGTCTCACACACACATACATACACACCGTCTCACACACACACACACCGTCTCACACACACCGTCTCACATACACATACATACACACAGTCACACACACATACATACACACACACCTCACATCTGGACCAGGAGTCAGGTATGATTGTACAGAGAAATGCTAATATGTACAAGGAGATGTCCTGCGTAGAATATTGCTTTAATACAGATATGAGGAGGCGATAAACCCTGTAGAAGTTGAGGTGTGTAATACAGGGAGGCAGCAGTTATACATGGAGACTGGCGCATTAGATTAGATTAAATAGTTTCTACATGAAATAGTTAGAAGAAGAACAATCACCGGCAATAAGCAGAATGAGAGGAGAGAGATAAATGCTGTAGATTGCCATCTCCCCTGCTATCCCCGAGCTGGATTAGCCAGGCTGCCGTCACATCTAAGCATATGTGACGCCATACAGCTCACATGTGCCAGGCATCACTCATCACATATTCCTCGTCATCAGATTACAACATTTCACATTTTATTCAGATAAAAGATAATCTCATCATTTCCTAACAGCTTCCTGCTCCTCTCAGATTGGGCCTGAGCATCAGTGCATAGCTCACTGATCAGCCTGGGGGGGTGAGGTACCGTACAGGAGACACACACCGAGAGATCATTCACAATATGCAAAGCCGCCAGATTCACCCTGGGGGAGAGATAAAGTACCAGCCAATCAGCTCCAGTCATGTTACAGGCTGTGTTTGAAAAATAACAGGAGCAGATTGATTGGTATTTTATCTCTCTCCAATTACAGTATAATGTAAGCTCTCACGAGCAGGGCCATCTACCCTCTTGTGCTTCTCCTTACTATAGTGTCATTTACTTCTTACTCACCACTAGGGCACCTAACACTTGGTTGCTTATGCTCTGTTGCTTATCTGGGTGATATGGTCACTAATGTAGCAATATATATTATCCATGTCCTGTATTGTATTGTTCTGTAAGTCACTTGTATACAATTTGTTTTTGTACTTTGTAAGGCGCTGCGGAACACTTGTGGCGCCATATAAATAAATGATAATAATAATAATAATAATAAATATCAACAGGAGTATGAGTACAATATAGATAGATAAATAGATAGAGAGATAGATATGAGATAGATAGATAGATATGAGATAGATAGATATGAGATAGATAGATACTGTAGATAGATAGATAGATAGATAGATAGATAGATAGATAGATAGATAGATAGATAGATAGATAGATAGATAGATATGAGTGAGAGGTATATAGATTCCACCGGCCCCAGTGTGTCTCTCAGTCCCATTCTCCAGCCCCAGCGTGTCTCTCAGTCCCATTCTCCAGTCCCAGTGTGTCTCTCAGTCCCATTCTCCAGCCCCAGCGTGTCTCTCACTCCCATTCTCCAGCCCCAGCGTGTCTCTCAGCCCCATTCCCCAGCCTCAGTGTGTCTCTCAGTCACATTCTCCAGCCCCAGCATGTCTCTCAGCCCGTATGTGTCTCTAAGCCCCAGTATGTGTCTCTTAGCCTCATTCCCCAGCCCTTGTATGTCTCAGCATCATTCCCCAGCCCCTGTGTCACCCCAGCCCTGTGTCGTAAGCTCAAATCTACTGTATAAGGCAGTGGTTCCCAAACTGTGTGCAGGGGTGCCTCAGGACACTTGCAGGGGTGCCTCAGGACACTTGCAGGGGTGCCTCAGGTTGGTGGTCCAGCAACAAATCAAATTCTTTATGGTCAATGTAATGTAAATATGTGAACAATCCGAAGCTTAAACCTGTCCACCACTATATAACTGAGCCTAAGGATGACAGGTCAGCACAATTTACTTCACGTTACTAAAAAAAATGACATTTCTCAATAACAAACGTTTGGCCTAGGGGTGCCGTGAAAACAATGCTGTTACTCTAGGGCACCTTGATTCAAAAAAGTTTGGGAACCTCTGGTATAAGGCTTTAAGGTTCTATGCATTGGCCCACCTGATGCTAGACAGATGGAAGGTAGAGAAGCTTGGCAACCCATCAGCATTTAAGAGGGAATAAGGGGCATATTTATCACAATCCACATCTTAGATATCCTACAGTACTGTATATCGCAATGCGATATTTGAATACGTCACAGGGATGTATAAAAAAATCGCATGCAGGGACAGGCCTTGCGATAAAGCTTTGTCCCTGCGAATCCACTACACACACCTTTCACTTTATTAAAAATACAGTGAGGTGACTGTGAATGCGTCGCTGGCTCGCCAACCCCCCCCCCCCCACACACACCCCCCCTCGCGAACCTGTCTTCAGCTTACACTTACCTGCCCGGGGGAAGCAGTGACGTCCTCTCTCTGGTACTCTGGTCAGCTGGTCTCTGGGCTCCTGCACTGTGACTCCAGTCAGCTGCTCTATGCTGCAGCTGACCAGGGTCACAGTGCAGGAGCCTGTGGAGACCAGCTGACCGGAGCCTCAGAGAGAGGACCTCACCGAGGCATCGATCTCCATTTCCTGGATGCAGGTAAGTGTTTTTCTTTTTTTTTTTCCAGTTTAGTTTGTGGTCTATTTAAACCACAAAGCTGGCCCCAGGGGTTGGCTCCTGGCTCTTGGCTCTGCGCTGCCTGTCACGAAAACTGTTCCAAAAGCACTTTAATAAATTTATGTGATATTAAAATAATGTGAAACGGGTGTGAAAACACCTTTTTCACTTTTTTTTTGTAAAAATAATATTCATAAATAGGCTCATAGCATGCTGGGCAGATTTAGTTTTTCAAAAATATTCAGTATTTTGCAGCTCTTCTTTACTTTGCTGCTCCATTTACAATACAGACATTGACACCAGTGATCTTTAATTGTCACAATCATCAAACATTCATCAAGTAACACAAACTATTATTGTTGCAATTCCTCTAAATTCTTATCCAATCATTACTTAATGCATTAATTAGAGGCCTCCAACATGGCAATTCCTGGAAATAGCTGAAAAGAAACTAATGATGTATTGATAACAGGACGCCGTTTAAGTATTGAGCTGACAGCCGTATACCACAAGGTTTACAAAACAACAGCAAACAAAAAAGGAAGACGTACAATTCATAATTGCACCCTAAAGTAGTAACAGAGCGATCTCCTAGAAAGGTAATTGCTATGAGGAAAGTTGTTTGGGTCTTTTAACAAGAAATAATTTTCCGGGGTTGTGAAATCTGTCACATACTGTATATATGGGTTTTTATTTTCCTGGCCTTAATTGGGAGATACAGAAAAAAAAAGGGATTTTCCCTCCAGCACACTGCAGCAAAAACAAAAATACTTGAATCCTACATGATAATAGAAATTCAGAGGTATTGGTTCACATACATTTGCAAATATATGAATAAGCGCTGGGCCAAACGTCAAGGCTCCTCTATACCAGCGTCCCTAACATTATGGGGTTCACGTCTGAGACGCAGGGAACCCCAAAAGAATCCACCCAAGGACCATCCCCAGGGCATCACACAAATAATGGAAAAAAGGGTGAAAGTGAAGTGTAAAGTATAGTTGTGTAAAGATAAATCAATAAGTGTTAATGGTAAGGGGTTAAAATGTAATTATATGACCCAGAGTGGGTGCTACTATTAGGTAGCAACAATTATTTTGGGGTGAGCGTTTGGGTGTGGGGCCCCCAGGCTTGCTCTGGCTGGGCCTTTTTTCAGGGCATCACCACTTAATTCACATAGATATTTTTTAATCACCTTTCTATTTGTTTGTCTATTATTTATGTCATTTTAACCCCTTACCATTAACACTTATTGATTTATCTTTACACAACTATACTTTACACTTCACTTTCACCCTTTTTTCCATTATTCGTGTGATGCCCTGGGGATGGTCCTTGGCTGGACTCTTTTGGGGTTCCCTGCGTCTCAGACGTGAACCCCATAATGTTAGGGACGCTGGTATAGAGGAGCCTTGACGTTTGGCCCAGCGCTTATTCATATATTTGCAAATGTATGTGAACCAATACCTCTGAATTTCTATTATCATGTAGGATTCAAGTATTTTTGTTTTTGCTGCAGTGTGCTGGAGGGAAAATCCCTTTTTTTTTTTTCTGTAGCTCAGTGTAAACCCCACCCTTTACGAGCACCTGTGCAATGTCATTAAGTTGATGTGAGCGACCACCATACTTTTTGTTCTTAATTGGGAGATTACAGGTTCTTTTTATTATCAATGTGTGAATGTGGTTTTGTACAATGAGAAAGTTGAACAGAATATACGCGTTTCGTAGAGAAATTTGGCCAAATCTTACGCACAATCTCCCATGCTGAGGGGCTGCTGTTCTGTGGTCTGAAAATATTCATTACACTTATAACCTAGAATACAGTTACATTACTGAGGACTAGTATTCATAAGGCACTGGCACAGTGATAGGAAGCGTTCGCATGAATGTATTTGTCCAGCCCACGCTATGGCTGCAACATCTGTGTGGAAAGTGTAACTTAGGAGCCTACGTGGCAGATTTGCCGACTTTCTGGCTGGGGGCAGCCAGATCTAAAAATGAAGGGGGCGTGGCTGGCATTTGCGGGAGGAGATTACTGGCATTGTGAAGCAGGGGGTGGGGCCAAAATGATGCAATTCGGCGAGGGGGATTCGCTTATTACCGGCGGGGGGGAGGGGGGTAGAGGGGTCGGCGGCTGTCGGGAGGCTTGCCTGCCTTTCCGCGGGGCTGGGAGCGGCACCCGATTTTCGGGAGGCTCCCGGCCGAATCGTGGGGTAGGCAAGTATGCTACATGGGAATATAATAGGCCCCAGGCCTAACTTATATTGGGCTGTCCTAATGCTTCCACTAAGCCCCTTTGGGTGAATTTGTATCTAGTACCCATTCATCACCTGGTTGGGTACCTGCTGCGTTGCCCCCAGATGCAGCAATAGTAGTTTAGTCTACTAGGAAAAGGGGGAGAGGGCTTGGACTGCACACAGTAATTTTAAACATAATAAGAGGTGCTACCATGCTGTGACTTGTAGTACAATGCAGGGGACAAAGAACCCTTAGTACTAAGAACAATGATAGCCAAATTATTCTGATTAGCTTTACAATTAACATGGAGTATAAGTTAGGTGTCTCCTCCCCCTGGGACTGCCAGCCCAGGCTGCGATTGGAAAAGAGCGGCTTCCAGTGGTAAGAAGGCAGGAGTCGCTGCTGGTCCCTAACATCCCTAACACCCCCAGATCACAGATTTACTAAGAATCGTGCTTGCCTGTCTATTCAAATTGGATGGTGATACTGATCACGTTGCATCGTGTGCGAATTCAGTCGTATTGGCCCCTTCTCAGTAGACTCCACTGAGCACTGCACAGATCAGTGTGATCTGTACAGGCTTCTGTGTTGGAAGAGTAATAAAGAGTTAAAAATGAAGAAAACAAACACTGTGGGTTCCCCCTTCAAAAGCATAACCAGCCCTGGATCTCTGAGCCCGTTCTGATACTGGTAAATCGGGGGGGGGATTAGGAACAGAGTGGGGTTCCCCCTATTTTCCTATAAGCAGCACCGGGCTTAAAAAGCCAGGGTGGCGATGTTATATGACAGCGGACGCTGATTGGCTAAGAGTGATCTGACTTTTAGCCAATCATGGTTATAGTGCAGGAAACCTCGTGGGTCCTGGGATCCTACCTGGAGAAGGCGACCCACCATCTCCAGGTAAGTATTTTGTATGAGTGTGAGTCTGTGAGTGTGCCTGAATGTGTAAAGGGTTAAATCATTTTGTGTGTATGTGTGTGTGTCTTGTCTGTTTTTTTATATTCTCATTATAGTGGGGGTACAGTTGCCAGTGGCCTCTGTGGGACGTATGTGCAGTGTGAGGTTTTAGGGATATTTCGCGAATGCGCAGAAGCAAAAGAAAAAAATGCTGAACTCCGCGAACACCAGCATTGCATGCGAATCATACCTATACCGAGAACCCCGGACGCGTTATGTGATCTGACCTATATTATTCAAAACCATTGACTGAAACTGTGAATATATTTGACTAGCATGAGACAGAAACATACTCTGTATTCATAGGTATTTCTTGTAATATTTACTGAGCAGCTAAAACACACGGAACACCAATGAGCAGTTAGGCTGCGGCCCCGCTGTACACGAAACGTGAATGTTAGCGCGCAGCGTACTGCTGAGAAATGGCTCCAGTCTGAGGCTGAACTAATAGCCACTTACTCGATTTGTACAGAGATTGCAGATAAACTAATGTAAACAATCTGCTTGTCCTTACAGCCGTTGTCGGCTTGCCGGCTCATTGGAGAGGGCTGAAAGCTGCAGATTGATCTGTCACCAGGCTGCGACACACCTGGCCGGGCACCGCCAGACTGCAATATCAGCACAAGGAAATCCATGATGCCTTCTGCGTCCATACTAACACGTGTGTTTGGTCAAATTAAAGAATAATAATGGCCTAGAAGCACTTCTGCTAACCGCATTCATTTATTTGTTTCTTACAATGTGGTCTTTTTAGGCACGTCAGCGCAGGTATACATCGGCGTGGCATGGTACAGTAATGTGTTTATACCTACTTCCTGGCACGGCGCAGAAATAACTACACGTGTGTGACACAGCAACGGGGAAGGAACTTATAGGGGCTGATTTAGAATTGCACGCAGCTGCGACCGCTCTATAGCGTCTTTTCCCATAGCTGTGTCTGCCCACTTTCTGCTAATGCTAGTATAAGCCCTGCCCCCTGGTGTATAGCCCTGCGCCAGACTGTGCAAGGGCCGAGATGCCCACTTTGTGCGTCTTTAGCATACTTGCCTACCCTCCCGGACGAAAATCGGGTGCCGCTTCCACCCCCCCGGAGAGGCAGGCAAGCCTCCCGGCCCCTGGCAACCTGTCCGCCCCCCCCCCCCGTTACTGTGTAAATCCCCGGCAGCAGCGGATTCGCACTGAATCGCGTCATCGTGGCTCCGCCCCCTGCTTCACAATGCCATTAATATCGGCATTGTGAGAGGGGGCGGGGCCATGGTGATGTAATCATGCTGTCAAGCCCAAGCCCCGACCCAAATTCCAGTCATTTGCCGGCCACGCACATTTTTTACCGCGACCCGCCCCCCTACCGAGAATGCCCGACAGCTCCCTCCCGGAAGGAGGGAGCGAGATGTCGGCAAGTATGTTCTTTAGCCGCCGCCTTTGGACGCACCTTTGAAACTAGCGACTGCCCCATGCTGGGTGCAGATTCTCAGTATGGCCTCCATTGTGAGCAAGTAAGCGTCTGAGTTCGCACCCAGTTATGCAACGCTCCTAAAGGACGGCGCATCTCTGAACAACCACCTACCGGCCACCGCGGCAGCATGCGTTGTGCGACTTTTTAGCTACTTAGACACGTGTGCAGTTGAAAGACGTCGACACTTTTCGTGAATTGCCCCCCGACTCAGGATTAAGGTCCTGATTCAGAGGCGCTCGTTATTTGCAAGCGCTCGCTCTGAATCAGGGCGGATTTTTTTTTAGAAAATATCCACCTCCAGGCCGCTCGCATAGCTGTGGGTGACCACCCACAGCTTGTGTGGGCGGCCTCGCGACCATTGGGCTTGCGACGAGATCCTTGTGGTAGGAACTCATCCACCGCAAGCCCCAGTGAACTTCCTGCTCTAATAGAGCAGGAAGTTCACTACTGACATCTAGTGTGATGTCAGTAGGGCCGCCCACAAACGGCAGGCACTCCTTCGGGAACGCCTCCGTTTGTGCAGCCACACACCCTCCGATCCGCCTACAAAACGGGGTGAGCTGTCGATCAACATTGACAGCCTCCCCGTTTTGCTGCGAGCCCCGAGCGACTGAAGTTCTAACTCGCTCCGGGGCTCGCGTGCGCACTGCCCGACCATCGACCCGCTTGAGAGAGCTATGTGCTTGCGAGCGGGTCTGAATCAGACCCTACGCCCATAGTGGTGACCAATTTCAGAGACGGGTTCTGCAAGAGGGCTACATAACAGAGGATGTCACTTACCAGCACAAGACAGAGAGAAAGGCTCTGGGAAACCTGTTACACATTCAGGATTAAATATGCCTGTCAGCTGATGCTGTGAATCAAACGTTACAAGTTGCCTAATTAATTAGTGTGACTGCAGGGGCTCCATCTGCCTGGCAGGATCTGCCGCACACTACCCGTCAGTCTGATGAGAGACTGACAGCTGCCGAGAGAGTGATTTACACAGCGCTGAACCAGGAGAAACAAAAGAGCGTCCGGAACAAATAACTCGAAACAAAACAATCTCTCCAAAAACGCAGCACATCCAATCAGGGGCCCGCTGACCGCATCTGTACCCCGGGATGCGGCAGTGCTCATTTTGTGGACAAAAATATTGACTAAAAGTATTCGTGGACTACATTTTTTTTTGAGGATTAAATTGTGACGATAACGATAATATAAAAGTTTTAATAACGAAAATTATGATGAAATCTGTGTTCAATTTTAAATGTGACTAAGGGCCGGATTCAGCAAGGATTGTACAGTAACTGCGATTTGCGCATGCAATTGGGCGATTGTTGCGTTCTGTGCATACGTATGAATCGCAGTGCGTGCGCGCGAACAGTACACTGTGATTGGGATTGCAATTGCAGTCACTACGCAGACCCATCGCAGAGTGATTGACAGGAAGTACCATTTGGGGGTGGTGACGGGGAGGTGGTCGGCGAAACGCAGGCGTGCCAGTGCTTTTGAACGCTGTTGCAGGGGCGTACATAAATTAGCCACTGCGATGCCATACGCAGCTTATGTACTCACTGCATGTGATGAGGTTAGCAATTCCTCAGTAAGGTCAGACCTTGTGCAAGTGTGCGTGAGGCAGGGGTTAATTTGGGCCGGAACGTGGCTGAACTGCGTTCCGTCACTTCTATTCGGAGATGGAACCAGTCCCCGCAACGGCAGCCGGAGGATGGAGCTCACTCCTGAGCAGTGCGCAGTGCACTTTAAGTGAGACCTCATGACGTCATAACATCTCTTCCATAGTTCAGAGGAGCAGCCAGGCGGACCAGGGGCAGCGGACGCAGGAGCGGGGCTTAAGGTAAGTGTTTTGGGGGTTTTTTGTGTGTAAGCGGCTTCACTATAGGGGGCATAACTTCTGGAGGCACTACTACTGGGGGCATTACTCAGGGGGCTATTGGGGGCACTACTACTGGGGGCATCACTCAGGGGGCTATTGGAGGCACTACTACTGGGGACATTACTCAGGGGGCTATTGGGGGCACTACTACTGGGGACATTACTACAGGGGCCACTACTACAGGGGGCACTGCATAAGGGGCACTGAATAAGGGGCATCACTATCGGGGCACTGAATAAGGGGCACTACCACTACTTGGGCACCACTACAGTGGGCATTGCATAAGAGGCACCACTGCTGTGGGCATTATGTGTATTAGGGGCACTACTACTGTGGACATTGTGTATAAGGGGCACAAATGTGGGCATTGTGTAAAAGGGGCACTGCTGTGTGTCATACATGAATAAGGGACACTACTATGTGGTGTATTGTGAATCAGGGGGTGAATCAAGATTGTGCTACTGTGTGGCGTCATTTGAATTGGGAATACGATTGTGTGACCACGCCCCTTTCTTTAGAGACCACGCCCCCATTTTCCACTCTCTATACCTTATTTTAAAAAAGCGCCGAGGTGGGGGGAGGAGTGAGTTCCACCACTTCTCTAGGACTACTTTAAGCACTTGCGTGAGGCTGTGATTGTACTCGACATTACCGATGGTTTTGCAGTCTTGCTAAGTATTACAGATGTGTGTAAGGTAAGATGGTCATCCTTATGTTATGCTACGATGGCATAGCGATCGCAGTGGATTAGCATGTTGTATCTTCGCAGTGAGACTGCATGCGTAATCGCTATTGCAATATGTGTGCGCTATATAAATAACTGGTAATAATAATAAAAATTCCCACTTGCGATCCATACTGAATCAGGCCCTAAGACTAAAACTACATTTAAAATCCTTGCAAGTTGCAATGCCCGCCTGCATCACGGGTTTTTGCCGAGCGGGTGTTTAGTGTTACACAACTAAATACCGGGGAACTGGCAAAGGCCCTTCCCAACAGGGTAAGGGTCACCATGGAGAGAGGGGCCTTCCTGAAACTAAACCGAGATAAGTAAACTGTATTATGTAAACTAAAGGTCACAAAAACGACAGATTAGCTACATTTTATTACACTGAAGTCCCTTATTTGCAGTTTCAGCCCAGTACTTACCGTCGGGATGCCGGCCCCAGTATTCTGATAAGTGTCAAGATTCCCAAGGCAGCGTTCTGAATGCCGGAATCCCAGCGGTCGGGATTATGACCGCATCCCACCTTGATAAACCATGTTGCAATGCAAGGGGTACAAATAAATAAAAAAAATTTTTTTTTTGCATGCAGGGTAAATACTGGCTATGTTACGTTTGCATGTAGCCCACAGGTGCTGGACAGCTTTTTTTCTACACTGCAGTTTAGATGTCACTTTGGACACGCCCCTCCCAAATCTAACTCTCTCTGCACATGTTACATCTGCCCCCCTGCAGTGCCAAGATGCACAATTACTTGCCGTATCTTTTACACCAAATTCCCAGCTCCAGCCCAGGTCACTGAACTCGGGTTATTTTTCGGGGACCCGTTTACACTAAGCTACAACCCAGGTTGACATGGCAATAACCCGGGTATTATTATTATTACCAGTTATTTATATAACGCACACATATTCCGCAGCGCTTTACAGAGAATATTTGGCCATTCACATCAGTCCCTGCCCCAGTGGAACTTACACTCTATGGGCCTGATTCAGACTCGCTCGCGAGCGCTCGCAAGCGGGTCGATGTTGGCCAAGTGCGCATGTGCACGACGGAGGCAACTCCATCATGCGCATGCGCGAGACCCGAATAACGACGGCCAAGCCGTCACTATGGGTCTCGCACCAAAGGGGGAGTGCTGTCGATGGTGATTGACAGCACGCCCCCTTTGGTGGGCGTCCCGGGGGCGTGGCTGCCCAGAAGGAGGCGTTCCCGTGGGAATGCCTACCGTCTGGGGCCGGCCCCACTGACATCACTAGTGATGTCAGTGGGAGTGCTTTTGGCTCTGATACAGCCAAAATCACTCCAGGGCTTGCGACAACGAGACCCTACTGCAAGGCCAGGAGGCCGCTCTTAAAAAAAGATAAGGACGGTCCTGATTCAGAGCGAGTGCTCTGTCAGAGCGTCCGGCTCTGAATCAGGGCCTATATTCCCTATCACATGCACACACACTAGGGGTAATTTGTGTAGGGAGCCAATTAACCTACCAGTATATTTTTGGAGTGTGGGAGGAAACCGGAGCACCCAGAAGAAACCCACGCAAGCACAGGGAGAACATACAAACTCCACACAATCAGGGCCGTGGTGGGAATCGCACCCACGACCTCATTGCTGTGAGGCAGCAATGCTAACCATTACACCGTCTGTGCTGCCCGGTATATTCCTAAATCTGAATCAAGCCCTATGACAACAATTTCCATGTAGTAAATGTGTTTGTGCAGTTTCCATATGAATGGACAAGGACTGACAGTTATTTTGTGTTTGTCACACAAGCGCCTCTGGCTACTGAGAGGACATCGCTGCCTCTGAAGAACAAAGAGGAGCATTACATAGCTATCATTCAATTACCACAGGGTGAATATCCAAGGATGCCTTTGAAATGTTATTTGCACAGTCCTGGGAGATTAAAGGAGGGACATAATAATGTTGTATTGGAGAGCCGCGGCCCTCTGCTGCGATAACAAGATGCTTAGTGCAATCTGCTGGGAGAGGAGAGGCTGTGTACACACAGCAGAATTATATAGCAGTTGGGACAAGCTGATGGGTACTGGCTGATAAGGAGACAGCCAGCAACGCAGAGACCTCACTCAGGGATGTCCATGTAGAACGGCAGATACTTCAGATAGCATAACGGTGCATGAATGGCATAGGATTAATAGGACATTGCAGAATATTCATTAAAGCCCAAATATCTATCTACAACTGTAATCCCAGAGAGAGGACAGGTTGGTTCTCACTCCAGCTGCAATGTGCCTCTCTGCGGTGTCAGGTTCGATGATTAAAGGTTTACTCGCAGCGGCATAACACAGACTACAGGTACAGCTGTACCATTATTACTTCACTGGGTTTCTAGGGACAATGGAAAAGCCAAAACGCCCACTCTCAGGTTAAAGAGATAGTACTGATAGCGGGTGTATTCTGCATGCGAGGCCTTGAATCTGCATTTCTATACATACCAAAGTATTTCCAGCTGTGACTGATAACAATTCTCTGCATGAATGAACTTTGCTTCATATAGAATTGTATTTAACTTCAAAGTAGTCCTGCATATTCGCTGTGTTAATTATTAACTAGGGATGAGTGAAACGTGTACAGTTCATGACTTCAGGCCAGCAGCTCGAATTTCAACAAATCTCAAATCAATTCTTGCTTTAAAAAGAAAAATTACTTGAAAATAAATTTGCAGAGAAAAACAACTTTGATAGAGGCACACTGCACAGCATAATGTTCCTGCATCAGTGTGACAGCAACCTCATATCACTGCTCTGTGCTGCTGGGGATCCTGCTCCTTCCACTATGTAACTCTCAGTCTGTGACTTCCTGTATCAGTGTGACAGCAGCCTCATATCACTGCTCTGTGCTGCTGGGGACCCTGCTCCTCCCACTATGTAACTCTCAGTCTGTGACTTCCTGTATCAGTGTGACAGCAGCCTCATATCACTGCTCTGTGCTGCTGGGGACCCTGTTCCTCCCACTATGTCACTCTCAGTCTGTGTCTTCCTGTATCAGTGTGACAGCAGCTTCATATCACTGCTCTGTGCTGCTGGGGACCCTGCTCCTCCCACTATGTAACTATCAGGCTGTGACTTCCTGCATCAGTGTGACAGCAGCTTCATATCACTGCTCTGTGCTGCTGGGGACTCTGCTCTTCGCACTATGTAACTCTCAGTCTGTGTCTTCCTGTATCAGTGTGACAGCAGCCTCATATCAATGCTCTGTGCTGCTGGGGACATTGTTCCTCCCACTAAGTAACTCTCAGTCTGTGACTTCTTGTATCAGTGTGACAGCAGCCTCATATCACTGCTCTGTGCTCCTGGGGACCCTGCTCCTCCCACTATGTAACTATCAGGCTGTGACTTCCTGTATCAGTGTGACAGCAGCCTCATATCAATACTCTGTGCTGCTGGGGACCTGCTCCTCCCACTATGTAACTCCCAGTCTGTGACTTCCTGTATCAGTGTGACAGCAGCCTCATATCACTGCTCTGTGCTGCTGGGGACCCTGCTCCTCCCACTATGTAACTCTCAGTCTGTGTCTTCCTGTATCCGTGTGACAGCAGCCTCATATCACTACTCTGTGCTGCTGGGGACCCTACTCCTCCCACTATGTAACTCTCAGTATGTGGCTTCCTGTATCAGTGTGACAGCAGCCTCATATCACTGCTCTGTGCTGCTGGGGACCCTGCCCCTCCCACTATGTAACTATGAGGCTGTGACTTCCTGTATCAGTGTGACAGCAGCCTCATATCACTACTCTGTGCTGCTGTGGACCCTGCTCCTCCCACTATGTAACTATCAGTCTGTGGCCTCCTTTATCAGTGTGACAGCAGCCTCATATCACTACTCTGTGCTGCTGGGGACCCTGCTCCTCCCACTATGTAACTCAGCAGCCTCACATCACTGTTCTGTGCTGCTGGGGACCCTGCTCTTCGCACTATGTAACTCTCAGTCTGTGTCTTCCTGTATCAGTGTGACAGCAGCCTCATATCAGTGCTCTGTGCTGCTGGGGACCTTGTTCCTCCCACTAAGTAACTCTCAGTCTGTGACTTCTTGTATCAGTGTGACAGCAGCCTCATATCACTGCTCTGTGCTCCTGGGGACCCTGCTCCTCCCACTATGTAACTATCAGGCTGTGACTTCCTGTATCAGTGTGACAGCAGCCTCATATCACTGCTCTGTGCTGCTGGGGACCCTGCTCCTCCCACTATGTAACTCTCAGTCTGTGGCTTCCTGTATCAGTGTGACAGCAGCCTCATATCACTGCTCTGTGCTGCTGGGGACCCTGCTCCTCTCACTATGTAACTCTCAGTCTGTGTCTTCCTGTATCAGTGTGACAGCAGCCTCATATCACTGCTCTGTGCTGCTGGGGACCTTGTACCTCCCACTAAGTAACTCTCAGTCTGTGACTTCCTGTATCAATGTGACAGCAGCCTCATATCACTGCTCTGTGCTGCTGGGGACCCTGCCCCTCCCACTATGTAACTATCAGGCTGTGACTTCCTGTATCAGTGTGACAGCAGCCTCATATCACTGCTCTGTGCTGCTGGGGACCCTGCTCCTCCCACTATGTAACTCTCAGTCTGTGGCTTCCTGTATCAGTGTGACAGCAGCCTCATATCACTGCTCTGTGCTGCTGGGGACCTTGTTCCTCCCACTAAGTAACTCTCAGTCTGTGGCTTCCTGTATCAGTGTGACAGCAGCATCATATCACTACTCTGTGCTCTCGTTTTCTGCTACACTGCCTGATGCCGCCCACAAACGACTGCAGTCTGTCAATCAGGCTGTGGCATCCAGGGCACTGCGTGCGATCTCGCAGAAGGAGATCTGCACATGCGCAGTCCAGATCATGCGCCTGGGCAGATCTTCATACATTGGCGTTATACACAAACTATCGTGTTTGCGCACATTTCTGAATCAGCCCCACAGATGCTTAAGTTACAACACTGGAGCACAGGGAATACCAATATAAAACAGTAACAGGTAAACAGCCCATAGGCAATCGCAAGGGGTTTCCGGTTGCCTGGAAACCCCCCTCCCCAGCCCACACCATGACCACAATAGAAATAGTCATATAATAGAATGTTACTAGTGCTGCATGTTCTTCTCAGTATCACAAGTGAAATAATTAGCACCACCTGTGGATCTTTTAATATGTGTCAGCCAGTAATAAATACATCTGTGCACCAACTAGGAGTTCTGGAAAACATGCACTGTTAGGGGTGCACTGTCATCGATAATGTTAATTATTAATACTGTATAATAATACACTATCCAATGCATAAGGAGACCAATATGTACATATATGCGCAGGGCAGTGCTAGATTCTTCTGCTGCTCCCGCAGACTTCCTCCAATGCTCTGGAATGGTGTCCACATGTGAAATAAAAACATTCAGCTCAGGCAGGATGGCCCTAATGCCGCATATAGGGGTCTATTTACTAAGCAGTGTTAGGAGACAGAGTGAAAACTGATAAGGTGCCAGCCAATCAGCTCCCAACTGTCATCTCACAGGCTGTGTTTGAAAAATGACAGTTGGGAGCTGATTGGCTGGCACCTTATCACTTTTCTGTCTCCTAACAGTGCTTAGTAAATAGACCCCCTAATGTCTTACTGTGATCACTGGTCCTGTATATGCTGAAGTTATGACACACAATACACTATGTATGACACATATAATGGGGTACTGTGATCGCTGGTCCTCTATATGCTGGAATTATGACACACAATACATTATGTATGACACATATAAGGGGTTACTGTGATCACTGGTCCTGTATATGCTGGAATTATGACACACAATACACTATGTATGACACATATAATGGGTTACTGTGATCGCTGGTCCTGTATATGCTCGAATTATGACACACAATACATTATGTATTACACATATAATGGGTTACTGTGATCGCTGGTCCTGTATATGCTGGAATTAAGACACACAATACACTATGTATGACACATATAATGGGTTACTGTGATCGCTGGTCCAGTATATGCTGGAATTATGACACACAATACACTATGTATGACACATATAATGGGTTACTGTGATCGCTGATCCTGTATATGTTGGAATTATGACACAATACACTATGTATGACACATATAATGGGTTACTGTGATCGCTGGTCCTGTATATGCTGGAATTATGACACACAATACACTATGTATGACACATATAATGGGTTACTGTGATCACTGGTCCTGTATATGCTGGAATTATGATACACAATACACTATGTAGGACACATATAATGGGTTACTGTGATCACTGGTCCTGTATATGCTGGAATTATGATACACAATACACTATGTATGACACATATAATGGGTTACTGTGATCACTGGTCCTGTATATGCTGGAATTATGACACACAATACACTATGTATGACACATATAATGGGTTACTGTGATCACTGGTCCTGTATATGCTGGAATTATTACACACAATACACTATTTATGACACATATAATGGGTTACTGTGATCGCTTCTCCTGTATATGCTGGAATTATGACACACAATACACTATGTATGACACATATAATAGGTTACTGTGATCGCTGGTCATGTATATGCTGGAATTATTACACACAATACACTATGTATGACACATATAATGGGTTACTGTGATCACTGGTCCTGTATATGTTGGAATTATGAGACGCAATACACTATGTATGACACATATAATGGGTTACTGTGATCACTGGTCCTGTATATGCTGGAATTATTACACATAATACACTATGTATGACATATAATGGGTTACTGTGATCACTGGTCCTCTATATGCTGGAATTATGATACACAATACACTATTTATGACACATATAATAGGTTACTGTGATAGCTGGTCCTGTATATGGTGGAATTATGACACACAATACACTATGTATGACACATATAATGGGTTACTGTGATCACTGGTCCTGTATATGCTGGAATTATAACACACAATACACTATGTATGACACATATAATGGGTTACTGTGATCACTGGTCCTGTATATGCTGGAATTATAACACACAATACACTATGTATGACACATATAATGGGTTACTGTGATCGCTGGTCCTGTATATGCTGGAATTATTACACACAATACACTATGTATGACACATATAATGGGTTACTGCGATCACTGGTCCTGTATATGCTGGAATTATGACACACAATACACTATGTATGACACATATAATGGGTTACTGTGATCGCTGGTCCTGTATTTGCTGGAATTATGACACACAATACACTATGTATGACACATATAATGGGTTACTGTGATCGCTGGTCCTGTATATGCTGGAATTATGACACGCAATACATTATGTATGACACATATAAGGGGTTACTGTGATCACTGGTCCTGTATATGCTGGAATTATGACACAAAATACACTATGTATGACACATATAATGGGTTACTGTGATCACTGGTCCTGTATATGCTGGAATTATGATACACAATACACTATGTATGACACATATAATGGGTTACTGTGATCACTGGTCCTGTATATGCTGGAATTATGACACACAATACACTATGTATGACACATATAATGGGTTACTGTGATCACTGGTCCTGTATATGCTGGAATTATTACACACAATACACTATTTATGACACATATAATGGGTTACTGTGATCGCTTCTCCTGTATATGCTGGAATTATGACACACAATACACTATGTATGACACATATAATAGGTTACTGTGATCGCTGGTCATGTATATGCTGGAATTATTACACACAATACACTATGTATGACACATATAATGGGTTACTGTGATCACTGGTCCTGTATATGTTGGAATTATGAGACGCAATACACTATGTATGACACATATAATGGGTTACTGTGATCACTGGTCCTGTATATGCTGGAATTATTACACATAATACACTATGTATGACATATAATGGGTTACTGTGATCACTGGTCCTCTATATGCTGGAATTATGATACACAATACACTATTTATGACACATATAATAGGTTACTGTGATAGCTGGTCCTGTATATGGTGGAATTATGACACACAATACACTATGTATGACACATATAATGGGTTACTGTGATCACTGGTCCTGTATATGCTGGAATTATAACACACAATACACTATGTATGACACATATAATGGGTTACTGTGATCACTGGTCCTGTATATGCTGGAATTATAACACACAATACACTATGTATGACACATATAATGGGTTACTGTGATCGCTGGTCCTGTATATGCTGGAATTATTACACACAATACACTATGTATGACACATATAATGGGTTACTGCGATCACTGGTCCTGTATATGCTGGAATTATGACACACAATACACTATGTATGACACATATAATGGGTTACTGTGATCGCTGGTCCTGTATTTGCTGGAATTATGACACACAATACACTATGTATGACACATATAATGGGTTACTGTGATCGCTGGTCCTGTATATGCTGGAATTATGACACGCAATACATTATGTATGACACATATAAGGGGTTACTGTGATCACTGGTCCTGTATATGCTGGAATTATGACACAAAATACACTATGTATGACACATATAATGGGTTACTGTGATTGCTGGTCCAGTATATGCTGGAATTATGACACACAATACACTATGTATGACACATATAATGGGTTACTGTGATCGCTGGTCCTGTATATGTTGGAATTATGACACATAATACACTATGTATGACACATATAATGGGTTACTGTGATCGCTGGTCCTCTATATGCTGGAATTATGACACACAATACACTATGTATGACACATATAATGGGTTACTGTGATCACTGGTCCTGTATACCCCTCCTCTACAAATCCTGCGTTTGCCCCTGCAGCTGGCCAGTGCGATACCTAAACATATTTTATGTCACAATAAATTAATAGAACCCTTTGATAGTCACTTTTGGAATGTGTTGTTGGTTTGCACTATGACGTAAGTAGAATAATCTAATGCTGGCCATACACTATGACGAAGCTGGATTATTGGCTGAGACAAGATCAGTTTAAAATTGGATCGCAGCGACGCCATCTTGCGACTGGCCGCAAGACGCCATCTTGGAAATGAAATCGCAAGACGTCATTTTGCGAATGGCCGCCCAAGAGCCATTTTAGATAAACTCACACTTTAGTACATGTGGCGATATTACTATTAGCATCATGCGATTGCATCTTACACCATTTCTCATACACACATTAATACGCACAATTGCGCAGTTGACTAGTCGCGTATTAGCGAATGCATAAGATCCTGTATGAAAACGCCGAATATTAGCTTCATGCACACGCATCTGCCCCAAGTTAACTAGCGTCTTTACATCAAACCCCACATACTCACACATTACATATTCACATACAAGGTTCCATAAGCTTTAAGGTATAAGATTCAAGTATGCACATTTACTGTAATTGCTATGAAATAAAGATTATTTTGTAACTAAGGTTTTATACGTGATAAGTAAGCCATGTTTGGTATTGTACTGATGCGTACTCTCTCAACAGTATTCCGGTAACATCGATGTAGAGATCGCAACATGCATTCTCAACTTATGGACCGCAGAGACTTCAAGCAACAAAATGTACATTATATGACCGTTAGGATCTGCATGAAGCGGGAAACCAGAGACCCCCAGTTGTTAGAGGCTGGACTGTGTATATTTGAACCAACCTGTTAAATGCCTTGTAACATATGCCCTCTCCTTTAGGACCAATGGTATTAGCAACAAACTTCTCTATTGTGTTGTCTATTTCTGGGGGGGTATAAATATGTGTGCTCTGACCCTGGGTTTCTAGTCTTCGTGCTGAATGCTGCTTGACGAGGGGTTTCTTGCTGATGCCTACATCTGGTCCAGAGCGCTGCGTATGTATAACTGTACTTGGGTCTGTATAATTCCTTGACTCTAAATTGTACTTATAACTAGCGTGTAACTGACTGTACTTTTACTTCAATAATACTTTGTGCTTTGGAACCACAGGTTCTAGGTCTGGAGTCTTTATTTACTGTATAACTGCGTACGCAAAATAGCGTCATCCTTAGAGGTTTATAGGCAGGATATCAGAAGGTATAGGCAGGGGTGTATAGAGGTTCATAGGCAGTATCGTTAACTAGTACGATGTAATACAATGCGATTCATCGTACGTTTTCCCTGGAACTCCCCGGCAGTCCTGACGGCACAATTTGGTGTTTTTTAACACGCACGATCTGCATATGATTACGATAGATAATATAGGCTGCACATCTGATCATACGATACGTTTTAAGAGCGTCAGAAGCGCGCATCAGGTCATATCCTACCTAAATGCTACACGATTTCGACACGATTCATCGTACAACGCGTCAAAAATCGGGAAATCGGCACGAAATTGCGCTAGTCTATGGCCAGCATTAGGAGAAATGTTACCCCTTGATGCCCCTAACCTGGGGCCCAACACTGCATCTCATCCTCCCCAGTCTTACCATTCGCCAGGACACAGTCCCTGGCACCAGGATAAGCGAATTAAGAGATCATATCTCGGCCCAGATCCCCAGGCCCCCTTCATTTAGTACCTTGGACAGTGACAGCTGTGTCCCTGATAGTTATTATGTTCTAAGCTGGCTCTTTCCAATTCAATCCCGAGCAGAGCTGTTCCTACAGGTGTCTCCTGTTCTCAGCGGCATCCCGGCTCATCACAGGCTGTCAGAGCAAATCAGGCTGTCTGTGCAACAAACAGATAGAAGAGATGATTGAAGTTTATCGACTGAGCAGGAGAACGGAGCTGCAGTGCCCCCTAGTGCTTCAGTAATATTACTACAATGTACTTTCTATCAAGCGTAAACATTTAACCCCCATGTGTTCCTTAGCCCTAGATCCCAGGCTGTTCTCATTCTATTTTCTGTGGAATATGTGAAAAAAACACTAAAACATTTAGCAACATTTTTAGAAACAAACTTGAATATATTATAGTGAGCTGTCAGTCATATCGCTTCTGCAAAACTAAAATGTAAAACTCATGTAAACTAGAAGGAGTCCTACACACACAGGCGGCAGCACCTACTGAACAGTAAACCCCCATCACCGCCATTGCAATTGTTGCTGCCTCGTGCTGTCATTTCTTTCTAGCCATGCTAGTATTTGCCTTGCACAGGGTACAGGGTAGCTGGCAAACTGACTAAAGCTGGGTACACACCGGGCGATATATCGGCCGGTCAATCGAACGGTCGATATATCACAAGTGGATTGGTGGGTGTGTACCCCGATATGTCTGTGAACGATGTCATTCGCAGGCATAACACATCTGCATTGCAGCAGAGCAGATGGCTGATACATCTGCAGATATATTGGCACATCTGGCTGTGTGTACGGGCGGTCCGCCTGTGCACTTGCTGCATGGACCGCCGGCGACTAACAGCTCAACCGGGCAGGCAAATTCAAATGCACGCCCAGTTGTGAAGTCGGGGAACACACATTGAGTGGCCGACTGACCACCCTTGCTTTAAAATCAAGCATTTAGACACCCCCATGTCTGCATCATACCTTGATCTGTCATGTTACGCTAGGTTGCCCTAGGTACCAGCTCTGCTGTCTAAACCTGAACAGCATGAAACACAGGGGGGAGCATTTATTAAAACTCCAGCATCCTAAAACAAATACAGGATGAGAGAGACAGGAGCAGCACGGGTGAGACTATGGTAGTATGGGAAAGACAAAGGGCTGTATTCAGAGGCGGCCGTACGGTCTATGACCGCACGGCCGCCTCGATGTTTGTCTAGCACGCATGCGCACGAGGGAGCCGGCTCCTTCGTGCGCATGCGTGAGACCCGCTACGACCGACAGCGCTGTCGTAGCGGGTCTCTTTCCAAGGGGGCGACCTGTCGATGTTGATTGACAGCTCACCCCGTTTGGAAGGCGGGCCAGAAGCTCTCCGGGGCTTACGACAAGTGAGACCCTACCCTAGGGTCTCGTCGTAAGCCCCGATGGTCACGATGGTCTCTGACAGCTCGCCCCGTTTGGAAGGCGGGTTTGGAAGGCGGGCCAGAAGCTCTCCGAGGCTTACGACAAGTGAGACCCTACCCTAGGGTCTCGTCGTAAGCCCCGATGGTCGCGATGGTCTCTGACCATCGCGACCATCACCCTAGCGGTCGTTAGAGCTGTGGGTGTTAACCCACAGCCTAACGACCGAAACATAGGCGGCCGGTCTGGATGCAAGCGGCCGCCCAGTTTATGAGCGACCGCTTGCATCCTCCGACCGCCTCTGAATGAGTCCCAAGGTGTGGCCGGTGTCCAACCACATGTGGCTAATATCGCCACCTCGGGACTGAAGGGGTTAACCCTCATTGCAATGCTCCGTCTTTAAAGGGACAATGTAGGCGCAGGGCGCCATGTACTGTAGATTTATGGGTGATATTGCATTTTATCAATTATAGTGCTGTGCACAGTTTTGAAATTGGGGAAACCTGTTTGAATGTACGAGCTTTGCATTTTTAGAAATGTAATTTGGAACAAACTGCTGGTTAGACATCCTCACCTAGGGATTGGTATAGTAATTGCCCTAGCCTGGCAGTGGAGGGTTGGTGGTAACTAAACAATCCTTTCCTTTGAAATGCTGGCTAGGGAGACACCTGTGTGTCTGTGTACAATACCCAGCAAGTTTGGGGGAAACAATAATACAATAATAGGGCTCTATTTATTAACATTATTTTGAGTAAAATAAAGTGAAAAGGGCTGTTTTGTGTTTTCACACCCTTTTCACATTATTTTAGTATCACCTATAGTTATTACAGGGCAATTGGAGTAGAATTCGTAAAATTCTACTCCAACCCCAAAGTATCACTTATTTTCAGTAAGCAGATCGCTTACTAAAAATAGTAAATAGTGATGGGAGATCGAGAATAAATGTGATGACTATGGCGCCAACCAACAACAGTAAATAAATGTAGATTTAAATTAAGAAATTAAAGTGACCAATTAGAGTGAAACAAATATATAACAGGACGCGCTACCAGAAGGTGTCAGCTGAATACAGGTAAGGAGGATTGGGGCAAATCCCAAACAATAAATGTGGAAATAACAAATGATACAGCGACAGGCGTCACTTAAAAAGTGCACAGTGCAATAAATATAAAGAAATTTAATCGAAAATTCATATAGACATACTAACATAAATACATATAAAAATGCACAAAATGAATGGGCAAAGATCACATAATAGCTTAGAAAAGCATATCAACATATCTCAACACCACAGTGTTGGAATAAAGTGCAAATGCATAATGGTATATATTGCACAAGCCCAATAATATATATTAAAAACAGATAAACTGAGAATATAGTTTTAAAAACAGCTATGAATTCAAAGGTGCTTATCTTAGTGGATTTAAAGGCAAGAGTGCAGCTTCCCCAATGCGTTTCATCCAATGGGACTTTTTCAAGGGATATTAGCTAGCATGCATGTGTCCATATTTATACCAAGTTTAAACAGAACCAATTAATCATCCTCATTGTGATTGGTGACCTCATATCCGGTCTATCGGAATGATTAAACAAAGGAGACTTTCAAAGTGCTCCTATAAATTAAGTTAATTATTTGTAACACAACTAAAATTCCAGAAACGTCCAGAGATCTTAAATATAGTGTAAAACTAAGCGTAATACTAAGCGGTACTTCCGCCCAAAGATTCCAAATCTCCACCCTCTATGACAACATCCACCCTCTTCTGGGTCTGGACGGAGGCAGGCAGATGGTTATAGGATCGGCGTCTACGCGGCTTCCGCCCTCACTCCTGGTTTCCGTGGCATCCGTCCTTCAGTATCCGGTGATGGTATCCCGGGTGTCCACGTGACTTCCGCCCTGACTCAAACGTTCTTCATCTCGCAGGCATCCGCCCATAATCGACGTCATCGGCATCCCACTCAGTTTAAGCGCTCCTTACTCCTATCACATTCCGGAGATAGGCACTGCCATTAGTCTGCGGAAGCAGAAAAATTCAGTAATATTTGGAAACTTTGAGAGCGCCATTTTGAGAGAGGGTAATTCTGCCCAAAGTGTTAACATTAGTAGACACACCACTTAAATAGACAAAGAATAATAGTAACGTTTATGTGGCAATAAGCCAGGGTATAGCAGCATAAAAACAACATCAAGTTCCAAATGGCAGATAAAAAAGGTATTAAAAAAGATATAATATAAAATATGATAAAAATATATCAATGAGGCACAACTGGTTAAGGAAAATATATAATAATAAATTATTGTAAGTAAGAAATATGTATATATAAAAACGAAAGAAAACACTGGCTAATATAATGTTATGTTAGGCACGTCACAGTCTTCATAGGATCTTCAAGAGTAAAGAATTAATTAGTTAATTATTTAGAATTAATGAATTAATTAATTCTTTACTCTTGAAGATCCTATGAAGACTGTGACGTGCCTAACATAACATTATATTAGCCAGTGTTTTCTTTCGTTTTTATATATACATATTTCTTACTTACAATAATTTATTATTATATATTTTCCTTAACCAGTTGTGCCTCATTGATATATTTTTATCATATTTTATATTATATCTTTTTTAATACCTTTTTTATCTGCCATTTGGAACTTGATGTTGTTTTTATGCTGCTATACCCTGGCTTATTGCCACATAAACGTTACTATTATTCTTTGTCTATTTAAGTGGTGTGTCTACTAATGTTAACACTTTGGGCAGAATTACCCTCTCTCAAAATGGCGCTCTCAAAGTTTCCAAATATTACTGAATTTTTCTGCTTCCGCAGACTAATGGCAGTGCCTATCTCCGGAATGTGATAGGAGTAAGGAGCGCTTAAACTGAGTGGGATGCCGATGACGTCGAGTATGGGCGGATGTCTGCGAGATGATGAACGTTTGAGTCAGGGCGGAAGTCACGTGGACACCTGGGATACCATCACCATATACTGAAGGACGGATGCCACGGAAACCAGGAGTGAGGGCGGAAGCCACGTAGACGCCGATCCTATAACCATCTGCCTCCGTCCAGACCCAGAAGAGGGCGGATGTTGTCATAGAGGGTGGAGATTTGGAATCTTTGGGTGGAAGTACCGCTTAGTATTACGCTTAGTTTTACACTATATTTAAGATCTCTGGACGTTTCTGGAATTTTATTTGTGTTACAAATAATTAACTTAATTTATAGGAGCACTTTGAAAGTCTCCTTTGTTTAATCATTCCGATAGACCGGAATATGAGGTCACCAATCACAATGAGGATGATTAATTGGTTCTGTTTAAACTTGGTATAAATATGGACACATGCATGCTAGCTAATATCCCTTGAAAAAGTCCCATTGGATGAAACGCGTTGGGGAAGCTGCACTCTTGCCTTTAAATCCACTAAGATAAGCACCTTTGAATTCATTGCTGTTTTTAAAACTATATTCTCAGTTCATCTGTTTTTAATATATATTATTGGGCTTGTGCAATATATACCATTATGCATTTGCACTTTATTCCAACACTGTGGTGTTGAGATATGTTGATATGCTTTTCTAAGCTATTATGTGATCTTTGCCCATTCATTTTGTGCGTTTTTATATGTATTTATGTTAGTATGTCTATATGAATTTTCGATAAAATTTCTTTATATTTATTGCACTGTGCACTTTTTAAGTGACGCCTGTCGCTGTATCATTTGTTATTTCCACAGTGATGGGAGATCACCTGACCGGAGGAATGGAGAACATCACCGGAGGCCCGGATCATGCAGGTAGGTGTAAGTAAGGGAGAGGGGGGTTGCGGGGGTCCGCGATCGTGGGGGCAGGGCTTAGCGCCGGGGGCGGGGCTTAGCACCAAGGGGGGGTAGCAGCGGCGGCCGGTCGGCGTATGCGCGGGCACTTAGTCATTTTTTTGCGAAAATACCGTGATAAGGCTCCAAAGGGGATTCGCAGGGACAGAGCTTTATCGCAAGCTCTGTCCCTGCAAGGGATTTGTAGTAAATCCCTGTGATATTGCCTGAATTTGCAATATGCGGATTGTAGTAAATAGAGCCCATAGGATTAAACTTCCTAAGAAGAACTGGAGGTATTAAGACTGGGAAAGCCAAACTGGTTCTATGCATTGTTCCTCGTATGTGAAAGAATGAATGCAATTTATCACTTCCCGGGAAATGTTATATTTACCATATAAGAAACAGTCTATGCTAAGTTTGTGTGTTTGAGGAAAACCAAATGTGTTTGGGTGCTAACGAGGACATTTAGTTAATTTCTGTGAAATGTAAGATGTGTTTATTTATGTTATGTGAGCTAGCAGGATTGGCTAAGAGGAACCCAGGGCGGACCTACCCCCTGTGGTAAGGTGTATTAGGGTGGCATAATAAGAGGGCATGTGAGCCCTGTATGTGTACATCCTTGTATATCCTTTGTGGAGAAGATCTGCTGTTTGATTTCTGTATGCTGTACCCCTTAAAGCTGGGGGAAGGGTCTTTTTGAAGACCATGAGCAATAAACTCCTTTGCCTATTCGACTACATCTGCATCCTGTGACCAACGGAATTGCGCAAAATGCTATTCCGTTCTTCTGCTGTTCTGGATTGAGCCAAGTGTCTCCAAAGCTCAAGCCCTCTGCCAGCTACGGGCAGAGCCTGGTCCATTGCGAGGGATCAGGAGGAATCAGCCAACACGAATCAGGGGGTGTGGCCGCAGTTAGCCGACGCATACGCAGCAGAAAGCGGTTCCGAACGCCGGCGGAGAGTTTGGTGGTGGCAGCAACATACCCGCCCACTGCGCAGTGGGTGGAGTCAGTGACAGGTGGTCACTGACAGTAATCAGGAACCCCAGTGGGGATCAAAAACCCCAATCTGTGATCGGGAGTGGCTAGGTCAAAGTCATGCGGTCACACAAGGGCACCATGGAAGAGACAGGGGCAGCTCGGGAAAGACAGGGGTAGCACAGGTGAGATAGTACCAGCACATGAAGCAGAGAGGCAGCACAGATGAGGCAGAGGGAAAGCACCAGTGAGACAGGAGAAGCACAAGAGGCAGAGGAGCAGCACAGGAGGCAGAGGGGCAACACAGGTGAGACAGTAACAGCAGAGGGGCAGTACAGGTGAGACAGTAGCAGCAGAGGGGCAGTACAGGTGAGACAGTAGCAGCAGAGAGACAGCACAGGTGAGACAGTAGCAGTATAGGAGGCAGAGGAGCAGCACAGGAGGCCGAGGGGCAGCACAAGTGAGACAGTAACAGCAGAGGGGCAGTACAGGTGAGACAGTAACAGCAGAGGGGCAGTACAGGTGAGACAGTAGCAGCAGAGAGACAGCACAGGTGAGACAGTAGGAGTACAGGAGGCAGAAGGGCAGCACAGGTGAGACAGGAGTAGCATAGGAGAGACAGGGGATGCGCAGGAGAGAGATGGGCAGCACAGGAGACAGAAGCAGCAGAGGAGGTGGAAGGGTAGCACAGATAAGACAAGGGCAGCACAGGAGGCAGTGGAGCAACACAGGTGAGACAGGAGCAGCACAGGAGGAAGAGGAGCAGCACAGGAGAGACAGGGGCAGCACAGGAGAGACAGGGGCAGCACAGAAGAAACAGGGGCAGTTCAGGGAACAGAGGAACAGCACAGGAGGTAGAGGGGCAGCACAGGTGAGAAAGGAGCAGCAGAGGAGAGACAGGGGCAGTGCAGGAAATGGTGGGGCAGCACATGTGAGATAGAAGCAGCACCGGAGGCGGAAGGGCAGCACAGGTGAAACAGGAGCAGCAGAGGGGCAGCACAGGTGAGACAGGAGCAGCACAGGAGGCAGTGGAGCAGCACAGCAGAGAAAGGGGCAGCACAGGATGTAGTGGAGCAACACAGGAGAGACAGGGGCAGCACAGGAGAGACAGGGGCAGCACAGGTGAGACGGGCAGCACAGGAGGCAGTGGAGCAGCACAGGTGAGACAGGAGCAGCACAGGAGAGACAGGGGCAGCACAGGTGAGACGGGCAGCACAGGAGGCAGTGGAGCAGCACAGGTCAGATAGGAGGCAGAAGGGCAGCACAGAAGAGACAGGGGCAGTACAGGAAACAGAGGAACAGCACAGGAGGCAGAGGGGCAGCACAGGTGAGAAAGGAGCAGCAGAGGAGAGACAGGGGCAGTACAGGAAATGGTGGGGCAGCACATGTGAGACAGAAGCAGCACCGGAGGCGGAAGGGCAGCACAGGTGAGACAGGAGCAGCAGAGGGGCAGCACAGGTGAGACAGGAGCAGCACAGGAGGCAGTGGAGCAGCACAGCAGAGAAAGGAGCAGCACAGGATGTAGTGGAGCAACACAGGAGAGACAGGGGCAGCACAGGAGAGACAGGGGCAGCACAGGTGAGACGGGCAGCACAGGAGGCAGTGGAGCAGCACAGGTGAGACAGGAGGCAGTGGAGCAGCACAGGTGAGACAGGAGGCAGTGGAGCAGCACAGGAGAGACAGGGGCAGCACAGGTGAGACAGGAGGCAGTGCAGCAGCACAGGTGAGACAGGAGGCAGTGGAGCAGCACAGGTGAGACAGGAGGCAGTGGAGCAGCACAGGAGAGACAGGGGCAGCACAGGTGAGACAGGAGGCAGTGCAGCAGCACAGGAGAGACAGGGGCAGCACAGGTGAGACAGGAGGCAGTGCAGCAGCACAGGAGAGACAAGGGCAGCACAGGTGAGACAGGAGGCAGTGCAGCAGCACAGGTGAGACAGGAGGCAGTGCAGCAGCACAGGTGAGACAGGAGGCAGTGGAGCAGCACAGGTGAGACAGGAGCAGGAAAGAAGAAACGCCTACCCTAGTTGCAGGGACCCCTGTACTATAAATTTATATTATGCATAAACAGAAATGTACATAAAAAAGTGCAATCTGAGAGCATTAGTCTAGCTACACTGTCATTACACATTTGTCATTCATAGCTGCTCCAATAATTACAACTACATTTCCCATGAGCTCTGTGACAGGCAGAGGGGGTGGAGCATGTCGGGAGCTGTAGTTTGTTTACTATCTCCCACTGAGCAGCCAATTGCCGAGGGCCATGTAGCTGCGCGTTGCTGACGACGCTGCTAAGCCGGAAATCACTCTGGGCGCTTGTGATTGGCTGAGCTGCGGTTCTTTACTGTGATTGGTCCAGGTGGAAGAGCAGAGGCTCTGGATTGGTTGTCTGCTGTGTGCGGGTGGCTCCAGGTTATGGTTTAGGCCGCGGCCGGAGCCAGGGGCTGTCAGTTGGGTTCGCTGCGGGGTCAGGTCCACTGGAAAATGGGGGACCGGGCAGTGCGGACTCTGCTGGTTCTTAGCCTGTACTGCGGGGTCATAGCGGCTCTTGTCGGATACGGGGCGTCTCAGACCGTGGCAGGTGAGTGAGGAGGGATCCCCGTGTGACTGGCTGCAGGTGGCGGGGATCCCTGTGTGACTGGCTGCAGGTGGAGGGGATCCCTGTGTGACTGGCTGCAGGTGGATGGGATCCCTGTGTGACTGGCTGTCAGGTGGGGGGGGGGATCCCTGTGTGACTGGCTGTCAGGTGGGGGGGGGATCCCTGTGTGACTGGCTGACAGGTGGGGGGGATCCCTGTATGACTGGCTGACAGGTGGGGGGGATCCCTGTGTGACTGGCTGACAGGTGGGGGGGGGATCCCTGTGTGACTGGCTGACAGGTGGGGGGGGGGATTCCTGTGTGACTGGCTGACAGGTGGGGGGGGGATCCCTGTGTGACTGGCTGACAGGTGGGGGGGGGATCCCTGTGTGACTGGCTGACAGGTGGGGGGGGATCCCTGTGTGACTGGCTGACAGGTGGGGGGGGATCCCTGTGTGACTGGCGGGTGGTGGTGGGGGATTCCTGTGTGGCACCGAATAAGTAGGGGGATCCTTGTGTGATACTGACTGGCAGGGGAGTAGGATTTCTGTGCAATCTTAACTAATGAGGGTACTGTGGGATACAATCTGATGAGGGTACTGTGGGATACAATCTGATGAGGGTACTGGTGTTTACTGACTGATGAGGGTACTGTGGGTTACTGACTGACGAGGATGAGGGTACTGTGGGTTACTGACTGACGAGGATGAGGGTACTGTGGGATACTGACTCAGGATGAGGGTACTGACTGATGAGGTTGAGGGTACTGTGGGATACTGACTGATGAGGTTGAGGATACTGACTGATGAGGTTGAGGATACTGACGAGGATGAGGGTACTGTGGGATACTGACTGATGAAGATGAGGGTACTGTGGGACACTGACTGATGAGAATGAGGGTACTGTGGGACACTGACTGATGAGGTTGAGGTTACTGTGAGATACTGACTGACGAGGATGAGGGTACTGTGGGATACTGACTGATGAGGTTGAGGGTACTGTGGGATACTGACTGAGGATGAGGGTACTGACTGATGAGGTTGAGGGTACTGTGAGATACTGACGAGGATGAGGGTACTGTGGGTTACTGACTGACGAGGATGAGGGTACTGTGGGTTACTGACGGATGAGGGTACTGTGGGATACTGACAAGGTTGAGGGTACTGTGGGGTACTGACGGATGAGCGTACTGTGGGATACTGACTGACGAAGATGAGGGCACTGTGGGACACCGACGAGGATGAGGGTACTGTGGGATACTGACTGATGAGGTTGAGGGTACTGTGAGATACTGACTGACGAGGATGAGGGTACTGTGGGATACTGACTGATGAGGATACTGACGAGGATGAGGGTACTGTGGGTTACTGACTGACGAGCATGAGGGTACTGTGGGATACTGACTGACGAGGTTGAGGGTACTGTGGGATACTGACTGAAGGTACTGTGGGATACTGACTGATGAGGTTGAGGGTACTGTGAGATACTGACTGATGAGGTTGAGGGTACTGTGAGATGCTGACGAGGATGAGGGTACTGACTGATGAGGATACTGTGGGTTACTGACTGATGAGGTTGAGGGTACTGTGAGATACTGACTGAGGGTACTGTGGGATACTAACTGACGAGGATGAGGGTACTGTGGGATACTGACTGACAAGGTTGAGGGTACTGTGGGATACTGACTGACAAGGTTGACGGTACTGTGGGATACTGACTGACAAGGTTGACGGTACTGTGAGATACTGACTGACGAGGATGAAGGTACTGTGGGTTACTGACTGATGAGGTTGAGGGTACTGTGGGATACTGACTAATGAGGATGAGGGTACTGTGGTTTACTGACTGATGAGGGTACTGTGGGATACTGACTGATGAGGATGAGAGTACTGTGGGATACTGACTGATGAGGGTACTGTGGAATACTGACTGGCGACGAGGATGAGGGTTCGCAAGGATACTGTTTGGACCTTTCTTATTTGCTTTTGTCTTCCAGATAATGAAGATGAAGGAGAGACTGATGATATCCCGGTGAGTGTTCTTCAGTGTACAATGCACAATAAAACGTCATGAATACAAGTAGCAGCAATCGGGAATACAGTAGTCCTTTATGCTGCCATCCTTCTTTATACCAACGCCCCCACACGGCCTATAAATCTTCTGTATACATATTGTTAAATTAATTGGATACCTGTCACACCCCATGTTTTAGCGGTCATTCAGCAACTGTAGCACGCTGCTGCAATCTTTGCCACCAGTGATATTTGCCTATTAATTCTCTACTGCATGATTTATGCTCTGTTCAATTTAGAGTACAAGGGTGTCAGTAACCCCAGCCAGCCAATGGCAAACTGTTTACTCTGGTTTCTTGCCGTTAGGAGATTCCAGTACCTGACACAGAGACGGAGTCTGTGTACCCCACAGGAGACCAGCCAAAGTCAGAGTCACTGCATGTACCCCATTCTGAGGAGCAGGAGAATGAGAAGTCTGCGTGGTGGGCTGAGAATGAGGTCCCACAGGACAGTGCTGAGACTGCAGGGGCAGCAGACCATTCATGGTCCTCTGAGTCCGTAAATCCAGACCTGGAAAGCCCAGAAGTTGAATCTGACCCAACCTCGGAGAACACCCAGACTGTCACCTTCCTGGACATCACCGACGGTCTGGAGGAGGAGGGGGACTCTGGGAGCTTGTCTCTGGATATGGGCTCTTGGCAGGAGGGCATCACGGATCAGGAGAATAGAGAGGCAGAGAAAGCCGAGCTCCAGAAAACAGGTAAAGGACATAATGTATACATGTGTGTGATGAGTTATTTGCACACATTCCGCTGTCTGTTAAAGGGCCGTTACCATCCTGATATTGGCGTTCAGTTGTGATAGTTTGAATCTCTCCTATAAGTATGTAAGTAACCTGTCTAAATGCTCCATGTCATTGCTAAAGCGACATCATTTCCTGAAGTGATTGAGTCTCTGTCATTGGTTATTTACAAAGGACCAGTACGATCCGGGTTACAGCACATACCGGTGCTGAGTCCAACAGATCTCTGCACACGGACGCAAGCGGCGAGTTTTTGCATACATTCGTAAATCTGATTCCCGGGCTGCTCCAGAACAGCCACCGTGCGTGTCGCGCAGGATCAGCTGATGGAGGTTGATACGTGACTGTTGCAGTACATGGATGGTAGCCTGAGCACTGAATATACCGGGCCTGATTCCGCATGAGATTCCCAGTCTGAATGTATCTAGCTGGTTTCAGCAAACTGCATCACAGGCTGCATAGGCATCTTGTCATTACAAGGGGTCCCAAGTTCTGTTCATCTTGGTCGCTGCTCACCTGAGGCCGGCTGCTGCATTGTAAGGCGGCAACGGGCTGTTAGCAGGATAAATATGCTGTAGGCGCATACACAGAATTGTATCCTATCCTGAGGTGCGCATATGCGGCGATATCCTGCACCAAGGTCGGGGCTGGTGAAATAGTGATGAGCGCTGCTCTCGCAGACAGAGGGCTGGGGGCGGTGCAGTTGTATAGATCCATCTGCGCTCTGCATTGCCGGCGCACGTTCACGTGAGTCTTACTAGTAACGTAGTTGGTGAGTGTAATAGAGCTCAGCGGATATCACTTTTAGCAGCGTCCTGCAGATAATGCTCTTGATTGTAAAACGCATCCACAAGTATTAGGAATTCTGGGGGTCCTAGCAGCGTCCTGCAGATCATGTCCTTGGTTCTATAGTACCTTAGAAATTAGTGTTGCAGTAATGTCCACACGGGGGTGTAGGTGGTGGATAAGGACCGGACACCAAACAGTTAAGCTTTTCAACTGCCAATTGTTTTGCTTTGTGTCCGGCAGGAGCCGGGATCACCTTGTATAACAGTGTCTGCCTTATGCACCCCAAAGCTTTATTTTTGATTTCTAATTTTATTTATCTTTATTAATGAGTGCGCAGCATCACTGTCCTTAAGACGTCTGTGCTGCCACTCCATCACCCCTCCGGGCACTGCAACTCCAAAGCATCACGTGGGGCTCTCTGGGGACCTTGCTAGCCGGCCCCACGGATGATCCCAGACTGCAACTCGGACGCATGTAAGGTGGGTTACCGCTTACGGTAGCCCGTGGCTGGGCAGTCTTACCTTCGGTCTCAGGGGACAGACTGGAGGTGCTGAGAGTGAACAACTGGCCTCGACCGAGTGATCCACTAGACCACCAGGGTACATATGGTGTTGGGAATCCAGCGTCACGGTGGGCAAAAATTAGCCAGGGGAGGTCACCTTTCCCTATTACAGCGGCCTCTCCCCCCAACTCAAGGCACCATTCCACCGCGGTCTGGACGCTCTGAGCTGCTCTCCTCCTCAGACCCCGCCCCTCAGAGGTCTCCGGTTGCCATTTTTTTGCAGGCTCAGCCACAGCTCTCTGGAAAACGCTGAGTCGGTCCCCTTACATACCTCTCCCAGGAGTCGGGTTATGTAGCGCTATAGCCTACCAGACATTATGTCTGAGTAGGTGAATGTAGCGCCCTTTTGCAGTTAGTGTTTTTCTGCATAGTATGTGACTTTTGCTAGCGCTGTCTGTCTGATTTTTCTAATCTGTCAGCCTATGCCTTCCCCTTTCCCCTCACTATAACCCTACCATACCGGTGTATTCAGGGTCTACTATATTTCACTTTTACTTTATAAATGGGAAGCCTGTCACATACTGTTTGGTTGCTCTCTACACAGTACCATATTCTGTGCTGTGCACTCCTGCAGGTTATTTAAGCATAGGCACGATCACTATACTGCATACCCATTTGTATTTGGTGTATTCTGTCACATAATAGTGTTTGCTTACCCATTTGTATTTGGTGTGTTGCATATTCGTGTATCCTATGCAACTATGTCTAACAAAGGCAAAAGTAGCAAGCTAGCGACTACACCTACATTGCTCTCATGCAAATCCTGTGCAGCAAGCTTGAATGAGGAGGATGATGTCCAGGACGGACTATGTACAACTTCCGGACCTGTTGTCTCAAAGTCCATGTCTGCATCCGAACCTGGCCCGTCTGTCTTTGACGGCGTGGCTCTTGAGACACCCCTCCTAAGGTCCAAAGGATTTTCTAGCTCTGTGGTCCAGACTCTGCTCAGAGCGCGTAAGCTGACCTCTGGCCAGATCTATCACAGAGTGTGGCACCCATACTTCCAGTGGTGTGCTACCAGAAGATTTGACTCTCAAGTTTTTAGGATCTCTAGAGTCCTGGCCCTCCTTCAAGCAGGATTGGACCTTGGACTCCACCTGGCCTCGCTGAAAGTGCATGTCTCTGCTCTGTCCATCTGGTTCCAGTGCAGAATTCCTCCAATGCCGTATGTTCACACCTTCCTTCAGGGTGTCCTCCGTATTCATCCTCCCTTTGTCCCTCCAGTGGCGCCGTAGGATTTGTCGGTGGTTCTTCAGGGCCCTCCGTTTGGCCCCCTGGAATCTGTGCAAGTGGCTTACAGCGAAGACTTTTTTTTTTTCTTCTGGCTCTTGCGTCCGCCCGTAAGGTGTCAGAGTTAGGGGAGCTCTCTTGTCGCTCCCCATTTCTGATCTTTCATCAGGACAGGACTGTTCTTCAAACTTGTTCTGACTTCCTTCCCGAGGTTGTTTCTCATTTCCATATTAATAGGTAAACTATAGTCCCGGCCTTTCAATCGCCAGACCTCTCAGCAGGTGAGGCCTCCTTGGATGTGGTCCGTGCTCTGAAGATCTACGTGGACCATACAAGTTCTCTTTGGAAAACTGATTCCCTATTTGTCCTCTATGGATTCCACAGGAAGGGTTGGCCAGCTAACAAACACTCTGGCCAGATGGCTTTGCATGACTATCTCACAGACTTACATACTGGCAGGCCTTCCTATGCCCGCTACCATCTCTGCTAATTTCACTCGCTCTGTGGGGAGCTCGCCGTGGCGCCTCAGCTGAACAACTTTGTAAGGTGGTCTTCTGTCCACACCTTTCTTAGGTTTTATGCCTTCGATGCCTTTGCCTCTCAGGATGCTTCATTTAGATGCAGGATTCTCCTCTTAGCTGAGGAGCATTCCTACCATTGAATACTGCTATGGGACATCTCCTTGGTATCCCAGTGGAGTCCTATGGACCCTGAAGCAGAAAATTAGTTATGGTAAAACTTACCTATGTTAATTCTCTTTCTTCGAAGTCCATAGGGCCCTGTCTTCTCTGGATTGGGTTTCCTGGTCACTGGTTTCCCGTCTCTTTGATGTGAGAGTGTGATTCTTCTGTGCCCCAGTCTTCCTTCTCTCCTCTCCTTCTCCTCCCTTGGGCTTGTTAACAAACTGATTTCCCAGGCTCAGGGACGGGGTTTAGGGGGGAGGGACCGTTGCATCCTGGCAGTTAAAAGCTTAACTGTTTGGTGTCCGATCCTTATCCACCACCTACACCCCGTGGTATCCCTGTGGACCCTATGGACTTCGAAGAAAGAGGGTTAACAAAGATGTTGTACCATAACTCTCATTATTCCCTTCTCCTTACCGCCAAGTACATACATCACTGTTTATTAGTTATTCAATTATATGTTCTAACCCTTTTTGACAGCCATTACAGTAATTCCATTACATATGTCTTCTCCATTATACCTTGCTTTGGCCATTGTCCTAAACGAACCATATAATCCAGACACACTGTTTTAAAAAGGTTCATGTGGTCAGTGCTTTCTGCATATAAACAACTTGGAATCTGCTCAGATTCCATCAGTTATTATACACGGAAGTGCCAAAAGTCATGGGATAAATGTCTGGTATCTTGTAGGACCCCCCTCTAGCCCTGGACGGAAGACCTCTGGAGAGATGTTGACCCGTGCCGCCTGGATAGCTTTCTACGGCTCCCTGATATTTGTAGGTGCAGTATTTTTTGGTGCAAATGGCCTTCTCCACCACATTCCATAAATGCTCGGTTGGATTTATGGCGGGTGAACGTGGTGGCCACACCATTCGCCGGAACTCTCCAGAATGCTCCTCATACCAGTTCTAGACCACTTGGGGCCGATGACGGTGCATTATCCTGCTGGAATATTCCGTCATAGTGGGTGTACATGAAGTTCATGAAGGGCTGTAAATGATCATCAAGCAATGCAACGTAGCGGTTACCGGTCAATGACGTGTTCACCCATGCCACGTGAACACACCCAACACCATTCTGGAATCACCGCCAACTTGGTGCCTTGTTGACAACTGGGGTCCACGGCCTCATGGGGTCTGCTCCAAACCTGAATCCTACCATCAGCCCGCAACAACTACAACCGTGGGAGCAATTAAATTGTCTACACGGCGGCTATTTATTTAGGGTGCTCGAAGGAGCAATTCTGTTTGTTTGGGCGTGATAGCCGTCGGGGCTGATATTTCTGCTCGCACCAGGAGGGTACGAGGAAAAATGTGTGATAAACTCATGGTTAGGGCACCCTAACCAGGACTTTATACTGGTTAGGGTGCCATGGCTAAACCCAGTCTACTAGGGCGTGAAGATAATTATTGGGCATCTAGAAGAATTGCAACACCGGGCGCCCATTAATTATTGCCGCCCACACAACTCCTCCCCCGTGACTCATCGGACCACGCCACATGTTGCCAGTCCTCCAGGGTCCAGTTAACGACGTCACAAGCCCAGGTGTGTCGTAGTGTCACAAGGGCACTCTGGTGGGTCTTCTGCTCCCATATCCCATGAAAGATAAAAAACCGCTGCACTGACCTGCTGGATGTGCGTCTGGTACCTCCTGCATTGAATGTGGATGTGATTTAAGCCAGTGTTGCTTGTATCACGGACAATTCTGGGCAGACGCCACTGGTCACGATCATTAAGCGCCTGCGGACAGCCTCTGCGCTGTCCACGGTGGGTGGTAATGTCTTCCATGTTGTATTCCCGGTACACACGTGACACTGTAGATCGAGGCACGTTGAATGTCCGCACAACTTCGGAAATGGAATGTCCCATCTGTCAGACACCCACTATCATGCCATGGGTTAAACTCCAATAATTCAAGTCCCCTTGCGATGAGCAGCCTAGCCGGGCTTCAAACTGACTCACGGGATGTCAGATTACATCTGATGCAGATTTGGGCATTTCCAAGACGTCGTAGTACGGTGACGCCACCCACCATTACTTTTACATACTGCTATCACATGACTTTTGGCACTTCCGTGGACCGTACAAAATAAGTGACACTGGCGGCAGTATGGCAGCTAGACACTGCGCCGGTGGTGGGATGAAGGGGCCCCAGATGGCAGCTAGACACTGCGCTGGCGGTGGGATGAAGGGGCCCCAGATGGCAGCTAGACACTGCGCCGGCGGTGGGATGAAGGGGCCCCAGATGGCAGCTAGACACTGCGCCGGCGGTGGGATGAAGGGGCCCCAGATGGCAGCTAGACACTGCGCCGGTGGTGGGATGAAGGGGCCCCAGATGGCAGCTAGACACTGCGCCGGTGGTGGGATGAAGGGGCGACAAAGTGTCGTTTTTTTGTTTGATTGTTTGTTTTTTTTTGCCACCGATTTAGTTTTCATTTATACAGATTTTGGACCTCATTCAGAGTCGGTCGTTGCGGCCGCACGGTCGTACGCCACCGATGTTCGCTAAACTGCGCATGCGTAAAGTACGCAGTGCGCAAACTAGCCGCTACGATCAGAAATTTCTCTCTCCTTGAACACAGCCAGGTCGGTAGTTTGAGTGACAGAATGAGGCGTTTGTGGGTGGTAACGGGAAGGTGCTTGAAAACGGGGAGTGGAGATCCGAACGCAGACGTGCCTCATTATGCGAACAGCGTTTTATGGGAGTGCTTAATTAACAAAGTAGCGTCATAGCACACGTGACATGGATGGTTTTTACACTGACATGATCGTAGAGCTTAAGAGAGGGTATGGTCAACCTTAAGCTCTACGACCAGTTCCGATGGTCTCGATTAATCCTTATATGGCCGGAGATGACGTGCAATGCGTACGAGAAGGGGGCGTATTTTTTATCTTCCGGCCGCTTCCTCCCCTTGGTCGAGGAGCTAACGATCAGAACTTAGGGACGCAACATGCGAGTGCATCATTTGCATATCCGGACCCTTTTCCCGTGCGGCCGCAACGACCGACTCTGAATGAGGTCCTTTATTCTTTACAAAACTTTTTTTTAATTTAAAGCCAATCTGAATTAGAAATTGTTGTGTACACTTGTGTGTAGCACAAGGGAAGGTTGTGCAGGCTGTTGTCTGCCCTCTGTTGTATATCAGGCCTTTGCGTACCACAAGCTGGGAAACCCCGATATAAGGACGCTCTTTTTACTGATGCCTCGGTTATAGTACACTCACCCACCGGTGTTACCTTCAACGTGTTTTACTTGCATATTGAACATTTGTAAAATGATTGTGAACCGTGTTTGTAGCATTTCCATACCCATCTGCGATATCCTCAGTGGTGGTGTACAGTAGTATTGGCTTCACAGCGCACATGAATACTAATTGGTATATAGCCTGTCTGGGGGTGTTTTTGTTATGAATCTGTTCTATGATCAGTTGCCTTCAAAAGAAGATTCGATAGATTGCAAGTCTGTCAGCGGGGCCAGTCTTACCTCTTTGCCTGTCTGTTACCCAGTCTTGTTTTCTAGTTCTGTTACTGTATAAGACAGCGGAATATGCTGGCTCTGTATACGGAATTGTTAATAATTTGTTTGCTAAGCAGGGATTTAGAATCATTATAGCTTCTCAGACTATCCAAATATATAGGTGGCGGCTGGCAGAGCACAGCTAGTGGTTAGACCAGCTCCGGCAGTGACATTATTCACCTGCAGAGAGTAAATGGTTGTCTGAATGATACTCAGGGCTGTGTTGCCAATGAGGAAACGGTCTCTCAGTAATCCAGACGACTCTATTCAGGCTAATGCTGCCCGTCCACTAGCAGACGGGCAAAAGGCTGCACGATTCCGACATTGTAATGGTGCAATCGTATGTCAGTCTGTGACGAGCAGTCGTTCAGTGCAGGCTCATCAATCACCTGCTAACATGCTCAACCTGACTGTGACACGCCCATAAGGCGGGCAGTCTCCCTGTCACCGCCCAAGACCCCTACCCGCGAGCATCTGAAATCACCAATGCGACTCCATATTGAGACGATCAGGATGTGTGTGTGTGTGTGTATGCGCAGTAGTTGAAATGTTACTACACTACGTCTATCATTGGCAGTGCGCCCACCTCTGAGTGACCCCCATTATCTGGTTAGTCACCGTCAGGGGATTGTTACTCAGCCCTCTCACATTGCAGCCGTTCTGTGCTCGCTCATCTACCCTCCACATTTACATGCCTCCATCATACAAAAAGCGAGACCTACTTGTGCTGCCATATTGGACGCTGGCGTGTCACTCACACTAAGTGGCAGGATCGGCTCAATGGGGCCCACTTTAGTTTTCCTGGGGGGCTGGGTGGTACTTTTTTGGCCCTTGTGGTTTTTGTTAAACCACATTAAGCAGAATACATTTTGCACGGAGTCGGCCTTTGCAGATTTAGTTACTAACTTTCCCTCTTCTTATAGATCTCAGTAGTAGTTTCTCTATCTGGGAAATCAGATAATACTGCGGCTCGGGCTGTGCCCACACACATAGCGATATTTTACACGATTTGGCCGATTTCGACGTATCGTGACGACCAAATCGTGTAAAATTTGGCCAAATCGTGAGTGTCACGATGCCGATATGCGTCCCCGATCGTCGTACCTCGCATCTTCAGATCTGCTGTGCCGTAGGGCAGATTTGCCAATCTGGGACACAATGCACTGGATGCACGACAGATCTTAAGTCAGATTGGACATTTTTTCTTTTTTATTTTTACTCCAAATCGTGACCACGACTGCCGGGGAGCTACTGAGTTCAGGGAAAATCGCACAAATCGGGGGATTGAGAACACATCGCTATGTAACATTTCATCTAACCCGGACAAATAAAGCAGACGTCGCAATACTGCGCTGACAATCGCCAGCAATAATGACGCACGTCACCGGGAATCTGCTTGTGCTGGTTCTGTTACCCCTGGATCACGAGTCCCGGACAGATGCTTTCAGGCAGTGCGATCGCTGTACTTTTACCAATTACAAGGAGTAACGTGCGTCCAGGGTTTCATCATCCAGGTGTCTGTGTGAAAGCGCCATCTGTCACGCCTGGCTGTATGTGCATTGCCCCCAGGCTCAGGGGAGTTTTGCCTTTTCCCTTCTCTTTATTGGACCACGACATGGTTTCATGTTAACCCTTGTGTGTCTGTGGCCAGAAAGTGAACTGAAACCCACAACACTTACAGCGTGGTGTAAGGAGCTGAGCTACGGGAGAGCAGAGTTATTTATAGGAAACGGAACCTTTGTACTTTATATCCTGCATGACAAGCGCACTTCTGTATATGAAGACTCCCAGTATTGTTCTATCATGTATATACACTATTTGTCATTTCATTATATTCTGGGGCATCCCCTCCCCATTCCCCTTCCCCTTACTAGCTAATTAGGCCATTGATGACCTGGGTCTGGCTGGTGACCTGACTTCACCAAATAGACCCTAACGTGTGTGTGTGTGTTGCATGTGTGGGTGTGTGTGTGTGTGTGTGTTGCATGTGTGGGTGTGTACGAGTACACCGTACCTGTACTGTGTGGGCCCCATGTAATATGTCCTGTCTGGCTGTCCCCACACGCTGATAAATTGTAGCATGCAGCTGGCATTGCCGTCTTGCCACCCGATGCACGTAATAGCCTAGATCTGCTACATATGGAAAGAAAACTGTAATTGATGGAGCTGCTACACTGATTCCTCTGTCAGAGAAGTGACCCCGATAATGCGAGTGCCTCTGGGTTGTGCGTCGCAGTTGGCGTGGGTTTGGTATAATGTTAGAAGCTGGCTGCCGGCGCTCCCTGTAAGACCCCATTTAGGGGAACGAGCTGTGCAGTCTGGTTCCTCTCTGCAGCTCACTTACACCTGTTGTTTGTCTCCTGTGCTGGCAGCCATCGATGGCACCTCTGATGGGGAACCCTGTCACTTCCCCTTCCTCTTCATGGAGAAGGAATACGCGGAGTGCACGTCTGACGGGCGGGAGGATGGCCGCCTATGGTGCGCGACAAGTTACGACTACAAGAGCGACCAGAAGTGGGGTTTCTGTGAAAGTGAGTACTCTCAGGACATGGGATTTTAGATACAATATCATAGAACTTGGAGTCTGTGTGTCTTATATTAAATAGCTTAACAAAACCGCGTGGTTACAGATGTTGTACATAGCGTAAAACTATAGGATATTGGTTACTGACGGATCCAGCCATCGTACACCGTTACAGTTGCGAGGTGTATTGTCTAAGCCATCCGCGTGTCTCTGTAATAGTACACAGGTTACATGTATGCTAATGTGGTGTTATAGGACCTCATCTCCCTGCTGTAGTCCCTAATGATTCTGCAGATACTGACGTGCGGTGTTCATGCTCCATGTGTATTTCTCGCCTCTGCAGCGGAAGAACAGGCCGCTAAACGGCGGCAGATGCAGGACGCCGAGGACCTCTACCAGTTGGGGATGAAACTACTGAACGAGAGCACAAAGAGATCGCAGAAGAAAGAGTATGTTATGTGTACGCCCCGAGACCTTTCCGTGTCCCTCCATCACGTGTCTAGTTGGCCGCGGTCGCTTTGTGTATTGCGAAACGCGGGATTGTCAGGTCACTGCCATTGATGCGTGTTCTCTTTCCCGTAGGGCCTTCCAGTATTTCATGAAAGCCTCTGACTTGAACCATATAAAAGCGATGGAGAAGGTGGCTTATGCGTTACTGTTTGGGGACCCTCTGAAGCAGAATATCCCCACTGCCAAGGATCTGCTAGAGAAGCTGACCGAGCTGGGATCACCTAGAGGGCAAACGGTATAATGCAGTATACCAGCTTCTGATCACCTAGAGGGCAAACGGTATAATGCCGTGTAGCAGCTTCTGATCACCTAGAGGGCAAACGGTATAATGCCGTGTAGCAGCTTCTGATCACCTAGAGGGCAAACGGTATAATGCAGTGTACCAGCTTCTGATCACCTAGAGGGCAAACGGTATAATGCCGTGTAGCAGCTTCTGATCACCTAGAGGGCAAATGGTATAATGCAGTGTAGCTGCTTCTGATCACCTAGAGGGCAAACGGTATAATGCAGTGTACCTGCTTCTGATCACCTAGAGGGCAAATGGTATAATGCAGTGTAGCAGCTTCTGATCACCTAGAGGGTAAACGGTATAATGCAGTGTATCAGCTTCTGATCACCTAGAGGGCAAATGGTATAATGCAGTGTACCAGCTTCTGGTCACCTAGAGGGCAAACGGTATAATGCCGTGTAGTAAGAACAGCCTTCTCGTCCATGTCCTAGGACAGCTGCAGCCTCTGATTTTTATTTATTCTTGTTACCTAATAATTTAGGTTGGGGAAAAAATTACATCTAGTTCTACTTTTCATCCTCAAAAGCCCCAGCTGGTCCAGGAGAAGACAGAAGTCCATATGGCATTGTAGTGTGCCCTTAGGGTGGAATAATCCCGTCCTGTCTACACTAAGCCCCGTACATTCTGTTTTGTTATTACCTGTATCTGCAGGCGGTGTGGCTGCAAACCGTGACCCCTGCTTGTAATACCCAGTACTACTTCCCATGTCCTGGTTGCTGGGTGCAGTTCTTAGTATCTGTATGTTAGGACCAGGCACCCACTTTGTCCACAGATGACATCTCAGCAATACTTTATTGTCACTAAACTTTATCTCCATATCTGGGGTCTCCAGGGATAAACTCTGCTCCTCATGCTTAGCACTGCCTGTACCCCAGCCTCCCCTGACATACCCTATACCTGAGTATTACAGGAGTAAGGGAGCAGCGATGTGGGGGCTGGAGTAGTGTCCTGGCCATTGCTGGCTTTATAAAGGGGCTTGTGAAGGAGATGGAGCCCTGTGTTACATCACTATATCCTTGGTGATCTTTCCCTAGTTGGATGTAACAACACTGTGTCCTCCACCCGCAGGCTCTGGGATTCCTCTATGCGTCTGGTCTAGGTGTGAATTCCAGTCAGGCAAAGGTAACCTTTAAACCGTGTCCCCGTCTGTCTGTGTACTTCTATAATCTGTACAGATAATGTGGTCACGGTGGAATGTTGGTCTCTCTAGGCTCTCGTCTATTACACGTTTGGAGCGTTGGGAGGGAATCTGATCGCGCACATGGTTATGGTAAGTCGTCCTTTCCTGGAGCTGATCTCAGTAATAATAACACTAGTAATCTGGTTTCTGTATACAGCGCCAGTAATTATGCAGCGCTGTACCGACGTCATGTGTCAGCGCCAATGCAGCTTACAGTCTAATGAGCGCACCAGCAGACACTAGGGCACCTTGTATGCCATTAGCCAGTTATCCTGCCAGTGTGGTTGTAGAGCGAGAACATACAAACTCCACAAATGTAGGCCGTGGTTGGCGGTTTAAACCCATCAATGCTAACCACTGTGCCACCACACTGCCCACAGTTGCTGCGGCACACAATGTAGCCGGGTTCTCCAGCGTAGATCATTTTTATTAGAACTTTAACACCCTGTATGGCGTACATTATCAATGCGGCTCCAGCTCATCACTCACCAGCACTTGGTTTGATTTAAAATGTTTTATAGTTTTAGCTTTTTATACTGTTTAACTGCGATTTGATAATTGATGTTTTGTCCTATTTATACATGTCATCCAGTCTTATGAGATCGATATTGCGCTCTCTGTTAATTCTCTACTCATTTATGACTCCTCCCATTCTTCACTGACCCCACCCATGTGGGGTGGGGTCAGTGTCATTACTCACAATACAGTGGTGTCTTCTGTTCCTGCAGGGTTACCGCTACTGGGCTGGGATTGGTGTTCTGCAAAGCTGTGAATCCGCCCTCACGCACTACCGCTTGGTGGCAAATCATGGTAATATTCCCCATACATTATATACGTTTGTGTGCTGCATTCACTCCGTAAACCTATCGGCCAATCGCAAACTGGCTAAAGATAATCGCCCATGTAGAAGTTCTTTTGTTTGTATTTTTCCTCTTACTGTAATTTGGTCAGTAACTGTTGTATTATTGCTCAGCCACGTCAGCCACTGGGGGCAGCAGTGAGTAGCGCCTGGCGTTCCTGAGAAGCCGTCCTGTTATGCCTGAGCCCTATGTAACATGAATGCTTCCGTCTCTCGCTCTCTCTCTCTCTCGTCTATGTGCAGTTGCCAGCGACATCTCACTGACCGGAGGGACCGTGGTGCAGAGGATTCGCCTGGCGGATGAGGTGGAAAACCCCGGCATGGCTAGCGGGATGCTGGAGGAAGATCTGATCCAGTATTACCAGTTTCTGGCTGAGAAGGGAGATGTCCAGGCGCAGGTTGGATTAGAAGGAGTCTTTATTTAACCTTTATTCTAATATACTACCATAAGAGTGTTATCACATGGGGTAATCATCCAGGGAAAGCAGCTGTGTGACGGGTGTAGGAGAGGTAGAGATCCATCCCTGTAGCTCTATTACAGCTGTCTAAGCAGGGAACGTGCTTTGTGTGACACCCTGTATTATATCTATTGTGCTCCAATCTCACTAAATGCACCAGCACCTCCAAGGTCTGATAACCACCGAACCGTCACCAATTATTAATCCGATCTTCTTCTCCCCTCAGGTAGGACTGGGACAGCTTCATCTACACGGGGGACGTGGAGTGGAGCAAAATCACCAGGTAGTGTAAGAAACCAACTTTACTGCACTTTGTGTGGATAGAGCGTAGCTGTAACACGTGTGATAAGCAGTGCTTGGTGTCTAGTAATGGAAGGTTTGTCCAATCGGAAATCCTGCTGTAACCCATAGCAACCTATCGGGTGTTAGATTTCATTCTGCAGACTGCACTGGGACAATGATGGGCTGTGATTGGCTGCACTCCTTGCCTTGTGTTCCAGCTTTTATAAATGACGTGCTGCTATTTGTTTCCCACAGAGAGCTTTTGATTACTTCAACCAAGCGGCCAATGCTGGGAATTCGCACGCCATGGCGTTCCTGGGAAAGGTACGGTTCTTTTCCAAGTGTCGAACGCGTCGACCCCCAGCGACTGTCGGGAAAATACGGGTAGCCGAGAAAAATTAGCTAAATGATTTAATCTCTAATGACACAAATTAGCTTTAATCTCAATATCACAAAGTCTGAGATCCTGATTTAGTGGAAACCAAACTCTTACCCGTTCTGGCATCATCTGTCCTCTCGCCTGCTGCAACCTCCTCCATCTGTTCCCGCTGCTCACCATCATGGGTGATACGATAAGGCTTACCACCTGCTCTTACTGCTCCGTGTCCTCCATCCAACCCCGCTAATCCCTTCACTGGCTCCCTGTATGCTCTGAAGTCCAATATATACCACTCGCCCTCACCTGCAAAAGCCGCCAGAGTTACTACCCCTCTTACAGCTCAAACCTCATCTCCAAATACTTCTGGTCCTGTTAGACCTGCATCTAACCACTTCTCCCATGCCACCACCCAACGATGATATTCTATAACATGCATAATCCGTCACTCCCCCCCAAGCTTAGAAATCTTTACACCCCCTCTGAAAATCCAACTCTTTACCATATCGCCAACATACACCCGCTGTTATCCCAGTCTCCACTCGTCACACACCCTCCTTCTCTCTGATCTGACCTATTCCCAATGGATTGTAAACTCTCATGGACAGGTCCTCCCTACCCTCTGTTTTTGACATATATGTTAATTCTGTCCACCTTGTAAGTCCCGGTTTTATTTATGTACTGCGTACTACATTAGCCAACGCTTTGGGCATCTGCGATCACATTACAGATCACTGGCGACACACATAATAACCATTAGCTAATTGCCACTGCCAGTGCTTGTCCCTACTGTTTATACAGAACACAGACATGAGGCTGTTAGGGAGCAGTCCCTGTGTATAATGGTCTCAGCATTGTCCCTACTGTTTATACATAACAGACATGAGGCTGTTAGGGAGCAGTCCCTGTGTATAATGGTCTCAGCATTGTCCCTACTGTTTATACATAACACAGACATGAGGCTGTTAGGGAGCAGTCCCTGTGTATAATGGTCTCAGCATTGTCCCTACTGTTTATACATAACAGACATGAGGCTGTTAGGGAGCAGTCCCTGTGTATAATGGTCTCAGCATTGTCCCTACTGTTTATACATAACAGACATGAGGCTGTTAGGGAGCAGTCCCTATGTATAATGGTCTCAGCATTGTCCTTACTGTTTATACAGAACACAGACATGAGGCTGTTAGGGAGCAGTCCCTATGTATAATGGTCTCAGCACTGTCCCTACTGTTTACACACAACACAGACATGAGGATGTTAGGGAGCAGTCCCTGTGTATAATGGTCTCAGCATTGTCCCTACTGTTTATACAGAACACAGACATGAGGCTGTTAGGGAGCAGTCCCTGTGTATAATGGTCTCAGCATTGTCCCTACTGTTTATACATAACACAGACATGAGGCTGTTAGGGAGCAGTCCCTGTGTATAATGGTGTCAGCACTGTCCCTACTGTTTATACATAACAGACATGAGGCTGTTAGGGAGCAGTCCCTATGTATAATGGTCTCAGCATTGTCCTTACTGTTTATACATAACACAGACATGAGGCTGTTAGGGAGCAGTCCCTGTGTATAATGGTCTCAGCATTGTCCCTACTGTTTATACATAACACAGACATGAGGCTGTTAGGGAGCAGTCCCTGTGTATAATGGTGTCCGCACTGTCCCTACTGTTTATACACAACACAGACATGAGGCTGTTAGGGAGCAGTCCCTGTGTATAATGGTCTCAGCACTGTCCCTACTGTTTATACACAACACAGACATGAGGCTGTTAGGGAGCAGTCCCTGTGTATAATGGTCTCAGCACTGTCCCTACTGTTTATACACAACACAGACATGAGGCTGTTAGGGAGCAGTCCCTGTGTATAATGGTCTCAGCACTGTTCCTACTGTTTATACAGAACACAGACATGAGGCTGTTAGGGAGCAGTCCCTATGTATAATGGTCTCAGCACTGTCCCTACTGTTTATACAGAACACAGACATGAGGCTGTTAGGGAGCAGTCCCTGTGTACAATGGTCTCAGCACTGTCCCTACTGTTTATACAGAACACAGACATGAGGCTGTTATACAGCAGTCCCTGTGTATAATGGTCTCAGCACTGTCCCTATTGTCTTTCAGATGTATTCTGAGGGCAGCGACACCGTGATGCAGAGCAATGAAACCGCTCTACAGTACTTCAAGAAAGCAGCAGATATGGTATGTATGTGTGTGTGTGTGCATGTACTGTGTGTGTGCATGTACTGTGTGTGTGTATGTGTGCATGTACTGTATGTGTGCATGTACTGTATGTGTGCATGTACTGTGTGTGTGTGTGTTTGTATGTACTGTGTGTGTATGTACTGTGTGTGTGCATGTACTGTGTGTATGTGTGCATGTACTGTGTGTGTATGTACTATGTAGTGTATTTGTGTGTGTGTGTGTGTGTGTGTGATGCAGTACGGCAAAGTCACATCCATCAGTTTCAAAAGAAATCCCTGTGACCCTGTCACTGACTGTACAAAGGTCACATCCAGCCAACTAGTTCAGTGTCCATCGCCGTTCCCCATATTTATCTTCCTCCCTAAGCACTAATTAACTAACACAACAATGAACTTATTACCCCATGTCCTCCTCCTGTGTGTATCTGCTCTGTGTGTAGGAAAGTGTAACTGTAGTATGAGCCTGCGGATACCCTGACAGCCTATACCAGTTACCCCATGTCCTCCTCCTGTGTGTTTCTGTAGTATGAGCCTGCAGATACCCTGACAGCCTATACCAGTTACCCCATGTCCTCCTCCTGTGTGTATCTGTAGTATGAGCCTGCAGATACCCTGACAGCCTATACCAGTTACCCCATGTCCTCCTCCTGTGTGTATCTGCTCTGTGTGTAGGAAAGTGTAACTGTAGTATGAGCCTGCGGATACCCTGACAGCCTATACCAGTTACCCCATGTCCTCCTCCTGTGTGTTTCTGTAGTATGAGCCTGCAGATACCCTGACAGCCTATACCAGTTACCCCATGTCCTCCTCCTGTGTGTATCTGTCCTGTGTGCAGGAAAGTGTAACTGTAGTATGAGCCTGCGGATACACTGACAGCCTATACCAGTTACCCCCATGTCCTCCTGTATGTAGGAAAGTGTAACTGTTACATCCTGGCGCCTGTCAGAATTTCCACCAAAGGGTTGAACTTGTTACAAACTGCTGTCTTTTCCATAGGAGTGATTGATTCTAGAAAAGGCTGTATTAGAATATTATACAACAACATAAAAAATGTAATCTATTGGGAAAACCATAGCAATGAGGGCTTACAGTTTATATTCAGTAGAGAGATTTAATTGAAGCTATTAAGAGCACATAAACCAACGAACACTAGGTGGCAGTGTCTGACCATATTGTCTTTCTCATTACTTTTTGTATGTCCCCCTCTGATAGGGAAACCCAGTTGGTCAGAGTGGTCTGGGTATGGCGTACCTGTATGGCAGGGGCGTTCCTGTGGTGAGTCTTCTGTCTCTTCTACCCACTCCCTCAGTCATTATAAACTGCTGTATATTCATTTTTATATCTTAGATCAGTTGCATTTGGCTATAATATTGAGAAATAGACACAGATCAGCCAGCACTGTGCACGTACATTACTCCTTTAGGTTTATGTCCCGTTTCCATGCTCAGCTTTGATGAACACCTGGAAGCTTTATGTGAAATGCATTTATCTGTCCTCCAGAAGTGAGAACAGCGCCTCCTACTGTCTGCTTTTTCCCCTTTGCAGAACTACGACCTGGCGCTGAAGTATTTCCAGAAAGCAGCTGAGCAGGGCTGGGTGGACGGGCAGCTTCAGCTGGGCTCCATGTACTACAGTGAGTGTGGCTGGTGGGGGTAAAGGTAACACCGATTTACATGGCCAGAATGATGGATTCCCGGGAAGAGGGTCTTCTGAGCTCTGTATACGTCACCGTTTGGGAATAGAGGGGGTCATGGGTTCATTTGCTACCGGTGACAGGATTTCTGGCAAGGCTCATGGGAGGTGGGGATGCATCACAGGTTGGTGGGAGGGTAATGGGGACGGGGAAGCAAACTAAAAAACACCTAAAGGCCCCCATACATCAGCAATTGATTGCGGCAATTCCAAAATTTGCAATTGATTGTGTATAAAAATCTTTCCCTTTATCAATCGATGGTAGAATTGCCGCAATCAATTGCAGATGTCTGGGGGCCTTAAGGCGCTGAACTAGGAGATTAAAAGACATTTCTGATTGATGTGGTAATTGAATTAAGCTGCTGTTAATGGGCTGCCAGCCAAAAACCAGGTACAGGACAAAGAACTAGAACAGCGCTGCATTCAGGACCTACTAGAAAATAATAATTGACAATGATGCAGCTCTAGATGCAATAAATTATACACAATGCTTAGTAAATATTGCTGCAACACTGTATCATCAGTTTACAAAATATTACTTGGCATGCAGATAAGCAACAATTAACAAACATAGAAAAATTGCACAGTTGATGTGTTTCTAATCATTGTAAATTGCAACAATGTTAATCACCCTGAATCTTTCTGTAGGAAGTAGAATTTTATAGAACCAAACGTCCTTTGTGGAACGAATAGTGAAAGCTGCCAGTGAATTTAGTGATGGAGGGGCTGATGGGTAATGGAGAGGGGATGCTGGTTGGTGGAGGGGCTGATGGGTAATGGGGAGGGGACGCTGGTTGGTGGAGGGGCTGGTGGGTAATGGGGAAGGGACGCTGGTTGGTGGAGGGGCTGGTGGGGAATGGGGAGGGGACGCTGGTTGGTGGAGGGGCTGGTGGGGAATGGGGAGGGGACGCTGGTTGGTGGAGGGGCTGGTGGGGAATGGGGAGGGGACGCTGGTTGGTGGAGGGGCTGGTGGGGAATGGGGAGGGGACGCTGGTTGGTGGAGGGGCTGGTGGGGAATGGGGAGGGGACGCTGGTTGGTGGAGGGGCTGGTGGGGAATGGGGAGGGGACGCTGGTTGGTGGGGAATGGGGAGGGGACGCTGGTTGGTGGAGGGGCTGGTGGGTAATGGGGAGGGGACGCTGGTTGGTGGAGGGGCTGGTGGGTAATGGGGAGGGGACGCTGGTTGTTGGGTAATGGAGAGGGGACATGGGTTGGAAGGTGTGAGGGAAACGGTTGGCAGCAGGGGTAATGGAAAAGTGACAGTGGTACTGATGGGTAATGTGGAGGGGACGTGGGTTTGAGGGTGTGAGGGAAATGGGCGCAGTTGTGCCAGGGCTGGTGCTTATATATTACTTTGCCTTTACTTTGTAGATGGTGTTGGAGTGAAGCGAGATTATAAACAAGCCCTGAAGTATTTTAACCTGGCTTCCCAAGGGGGCCACATTCTGGCATTCTACAACCTGGCTCAGATGCACGCCACTGGCACCGGAGTCCTGCGATCCTGCCAAACTGCAGTAGAAGTATGTGTGTGTGTGTGTGTGTGTGTGTGTGTGTGTGTGTGTGTAATGTGTGATGCTTTTCAATGTGAACGTCATGCCTTGTGTGGAAAGGCTAGCCAGCACCAGGTGATGGCACCGTCCCCGTCAGCCAGGCAGCTTCAGGTGATGGCACCGTCCCCGTCAGCCAGGCAGCTTCAGGTGATGGCACCGTCCCCGTCAGCCAGGCAGTGTAGCAGGTGATGGCACCGTCCCCATCAGCCAGGCAGTGTAGCAGGTGATGGCACCGTCCCCGTCAGCCAGGCAGTGTAGCAGGTGATGGCACCGTCCCCGTCAGCCAGGCAGTGTAGCAGGTGATGGCACCGTCCCCGTCAGCCAGGCAGCTTCAGGTGATGGCACCGTCCCCGTCAGCCAGGAAGTGTAGCAGGTGATGGCACCGTCCCCGTCAGCAGCAGGTGATGGCACCGTCCCCGTCAGCCAGGCAGTGTAGCAGGTGATGGCACCGTCCCCGTCAGCCAGGCAGCTTCAGGTGATGGCACCGTCCCCGTCAGCCAGGCAGCTTCAGGTGATGGCACCGTCCCCGTCAGCCAGGCAGTGTAGCAGGTGATGGCACCGTCCCCGTCAGCCAGGCAGTGTAGCAGGTGATGGCACCGTCCCCATCAGCCAGGCAGTGTAGCAGGTGATGGCACCGTCCCCGTCAGCAGCAGGTGATGGCACCGTCCCCGTCAGCCAGGCAGTGTAGCAGGTGATGGCACCGTCCCCGTCAGCCAGGCAGCTTCAGGTGATGGCACCGTCCCCGTCAGCCAGGCAGTGTAGCAGGTGATGGCACCGTCCCCGTCAGCCAGGCAGCTTCAGGTGATGGCACCGTCCCCGTCAGCCAGGCAGCTTCAGGTGATGGCTCCATCCCCGTCAGCCAGGCAGTGTAGCAGGTGATGGCACCGTCCCCGTCAGCCAGGCAGTGTAGCAGGTGATGGCACCGTCCCCATCAGCCAGGCAGTGTAGCAGGTGATGGCACCATCCCCGTCAGACAGGCAGTGTAGCAGGTGATGGCTCCATCCCCGTCAGCCAGGCAGTGTAGCAGGTGATGGCACCATCCCCGTCAGCAGCAGGTGATGGCACCGTCCCCGTCAGCCAGGCAGTGTAGCAGGTGATGGCACCGTCCCCGTCAGCCAGGCAGCTTCAGGTGATGGCACCGTCCCCGTCAGCCAGGCAGCTTCAGGTGATGGCACCGTCCCCGTCAGCCAGGCAGTGTAGCAGGTGATGGCACCGTCCCCGTCAGCCAGGCAGTGTAGCAGGTGATGGCACCGTCCCCATCAGACAGGCAGTGTAGCAGGTGATGGCTCCATCCCCGTCAGCCAGGCAGTGTAGCAGGTGATGGCACCATCCCCGTCAGCAGCAGGTGATGGCACCGTCTCCGTCAGCCAGGCAGTGTAGCAGGTGATGGCACCGTCCCCGTCAGCCAGGCAGCTTCAGGTGATGGCACCGTCCCCGTCAGCCAGGCAGCTTCAGGTGATGGCACCGTCCCCGTCAGCCAGGCAGTGTAGCAGGTGATGGCTCCATCCCCGTCAGCCAGGCAGTGTAGCAGGTGATGGCACCATCCCCGTCAGCAGCAGGTGATGGCACCGTCCCCGTCAGCCAGGCAGTGTAGCAGGTGATGGCACCGTCCCCGTCAGCCAGGCAGCTTCAGGTGATGGCACCGTCCCCGTCAGCCAGGCAGCTTCAGGTGATGGCACCGTCCCCGTCAGCCAGGCAGTGTAGCAGGTGATGGCACCGTCCCCGTCAGCCAGGCAGTGTAGCAGGTGATGGCACCGTCCCCGTCAGCCAGGCAGTGTAGCAGGTGATGGCTCCGTCCCCGTCAGTCAGGCAGTGTAGCAGGTGATGGCAGTGTAGCAGGTGATGGCACCGTCCCCGTCAGCCAGGCAGTGTAGCAGGTGATGGCACCGTCCCCGTCAGCCAGGCAGTGTAGCAGGTGATGGCTCCGTCCCCGTCAGTCAGGCAGTGTAGCAGGTGATGGCTCCGTCCCCGTCAGTCAGGCAGTGTAGCAGGTGATGGCACCGTCCCCGTCAGCCAGGCAGTGTAGCAGGTGATGGCACCGTCCCCGTCAGCCAGGCAGTGTAGCAGGTGATGGCTCCGTCCCCGTCAGCCAGGCAGTGTAGCAGGTGATGGCTCCGTCCCCGTCAGCCAGGCAGTGTAGCAGGAGTCTCACTTTGTCACTTCCATTTGGGCTCTTCCAGTACCAGATGTCCCCACTTGGGTTACATAAAACTAGGGGTGTGCACCGGCCACTTTTCGTGATTTGGATCTGGATCTTTCTTCGTGTTTTGGATCTGGATTGGTTTTGCCAAAACCACCCTTCCGTGTTTTGGGTTCTGGGATTTGTGTTTTGGATCTGTATTTTTTTTTTAAAAAGCATAAAAACTGCTAAAATCAGAAAATTTGTGGGTTTTTCTGCTCCTATGCTATTATTAACCTCAATAACCTTCATTTCCAGTCTATTCTGAACACCTAACACTTCACAATAGTATTTTTCTGTCCAAAAGGTTGCACCGAGGTAGCTGGATGACTATGCTAAGCGACACGAGTGGGCGGCACAAACACGTGGCCCATCTAGGAGTGGCACTGCAGTGGCAGACAGGATGGCAGTTTGAAAAACTAGGCCCCAAACAGTACATAATGCAAAGAAAAAAAAGAGGTGCAAGATGGAATTGTCCTTGGGCCCTCCCACCCACCCTTATGTTGTATAAATAGGACATGCACACTTTAACAAACCAATCATTTCAGCGCCAGGGTCTGCCACACAACTGTGGCTGAAATGATTGGTTCATTTGGGCCCCCACAACGCGCTTTACAATTGGAAAATTTAATAGAACGAAACTGGGTAATAACAGACAGATTGAAAGCTTGCGTGCAGGGCCTTCCTACCTATATATCTATTTGTTGATGCAAGTGCAGCTAACGCGCACGCAAACAGAAATATAAACACTTTTTTTTAAATGTTTTAATTTTTTGGGGGCACTTTGGGGGTTACACCGCCCTTCAACAGACCAGCCAGCCCTTGACTTATGACACAGGCACACGCTTGGCGCTGCTCCTTTGTTGATGCACGTGCAGCTAACGCGCACACAAACACAGAAAAAAAAATGTTTATTTCTACTTCAGGGTCCATAGGGTATCCACAGGATACCTTGGGGTATAGGTGTGACGTCAGTCGCAGGGCACCAAAGAGTTAAGCTTTCATCCTCCCAGGATGCACTAGGTCCCCCTCCTATACCCCGCCCCCGGGCCAAGGCACCTCAGTTTAGTTTGGTGCCCGGCCGGAGTCGGGTGCACCTGTTGGAGTGGGGGCTAGAAGAGCCCCTGAAGCTTTTTCTTCATGCAGCTGTGGCTGCACATCTGGATGAACAGCATGGACAGTCAGTCCTGACGTCCATGCTGTCTTCCCTACACCCCGCCGGTACCAGAACGCCGGTACTGATCCGGGGATGCTGGTGGGCGTCTGGGGTCACAGCTAGCGGTGACCCCAGATGCTCCGGACCATGGCCGGATTCATGGGGGACAGAGGTAAGCAGCGGGGTCCTGCGGTGGGTCCCCGCTGATCACATGGTCCTAAGTCCCCAGGCAGGGGGCTCCCTGGGGACTGGCTGCAGCGTGGAGCCAGGCGACCAACCTGCGCTTCCACTACCCCCTGGGACAGCGGACCGCAGCAGAGCGGTAGCGCTGCGGCGTCCCACTGGTTAAATGCATGCCAGGGGAGCGCGCCTTCCCTGTCTCACAGCCGGCGCCTCCCCCGCTGCACACAGCCCTCTCTGCACTGTGCTGACTGGTCCTGTGTCAGCGCTCCTCCCCCAGGCCAGCTTCTCTCTGCTCCTCGGCGGCCATCTTCTCTGCAACGCATGGTGAACGCTGCTGGAAGTCTGGAAGGAAGCATCGTGGTCTGGGTCCCCCCGCATACCTCCTCCGCTGTGGCTCAGGTCTGTGTATGCAGCGCTGTGTCCTACCAGGCCCTGTGTCTGTGTAGTTGAGTGATCAGCGCTGTTAGTGCAGGAATTGTTATTTCTCTGCATTGTATGTGACTGTGCTAGCGCTGCCTGTAACTTTTCTTCTCTAAACTGTCAGCTTTATTACTGTCCCTGTTCTTTCTGCTAAAGCCCTTGCGGTGCGGTGCTGCAGGGTGGTCTCTCGCCTATTTAATACTTAATTGGTGAGAGAGGTCACATACGTGGTGCCATAATGTCTGAAAGTGATTTTCCCCTCCGGCTACAGTGTACCACGTGCAAAGTACCGTTAGCGGAGGGGGAGGGTAGCGCGGAGGGCCTTTGCCGGCAGTGTTTGTCCATGGCGCGGCCTATTACGGTTACAGCACCGGTACAGGAGCCGCCCTGGGCTTGTTTCGCTCAGGCGTTAACAGCTTTAGTGGGCCAGTTAGCTCCGCAGCCCGCGTTTACTCCGATGGGTTTGTCCCAGCAGTCTGTGGTGTCGTCACCCATGCAGGGGTTCCCACGACAATTGGTGGTACCCCACAGTCTCCCTATTTCCCCGCTCCCGGGTTCTCAGGAGCCAGCGTGGGTTAACTCCCTGACGAGTTCTGTACAGCACTTGTCGGATGTGTTGCAAGGGGAGTCTGTGATGCGGCCTCATAAAAGGCCGGTGGCGTCTCTGTCCGCTCCTTATGAGGATGACGAAGGGACGTCTGATGATGGGGAGATTCTGGATCCTTACGATCAGGAACCTTTCCATACTAAGGACGCTGATGCTAAGTCCAAAGTATATATTCCTGGACTTATTCGGGCGGTCCGCACATCCTTGGTGTTTGAGGACGAAGTTCCCCCAGCGGCTAAATCTAAGTATGCCTTTTTCAAAGATGTGAAGGGCGATGCCACAGTCTTTCCTCTTTCGGGTCAGTTGGTGGACCATTTAGAGGAGGCGTGGAAACAACCTGGCAAAAGATACCAGCCGCAGAGACGCCTGGCGGTGGCTTATCCGTTCGCGGATAATTATTTTGCTAAGTGTGAATCCCCACCACAGGTGGATTCTCACGTGACCCGTCTTGTCCGTAGTGCCACATTGCCGATGCCATCCATGTCCTCCCTTAAGGATGCTACGGACCGCAAGGTAGAAATCTGCCTGAAGTCCGCTTATTCCCTTGCAGGGGGGGCAGCACGGCCGGCTATGGCCATTTGCTGGGTTGCCAGAGCGATGGAGTGCTGGGCGGATTCATTAGAGGCTTCTTTTGAATCCGACTGTCCAGCCGAACAGGCGGAGTTGATTGGCAATCTCCGTGATTCGGCCACCTACATCAACGAGGCGGCTCTAGACATTAGTACTCTGGTGTCTAGAATTTCTTCAGCAGCGGTAGCTGCTCGTCGCACCTTGTGGCTGCGATCCTGGAAGGCGGACGCAGATCCAAGAAAGGTCTGGAAGCGTTGCCGTTTACCGGAGAAGTTCTCTTCGGTCCGGATCTGGATAAGATTGTGGCCACGCTGGCGGCAGCCAAATCTGCTTGTCTCCCGTCGGCCGCTGCTCCTTCTGGTTCTGGACCATCGTCCTTTCGGTCATCTAGGGCCCAGGGCAGGCCCAAACCACAGTCGTTTCCTCGACAGGCTGGCCCTAAGAAATCGGTCAAGCCCCGGAAACAGGCATGGAGTACCAGACGTCCGGCCCCCAAGCCAGATGACAAGCCTGCGGCCTGACGGTCCGGGTCTCCCCTTGGGGGATCCCAGGGTGGGAGGCCGCCTGCTGCAGTTCTCCCGGTGTTGGTCGTTCACTACGACAGACACTTGGGTTCTGGAGGTGGTCTCTCACGGGTACGCCCTCTCCTTCCGGCACAGACCCCCGGCTCGATTCTTCACCACGGGTCTACCATCAGACCGGAACAAGGCTACGGAGCTGCGGAAGGTATTGCACACTATGCTCCAGGCTGGAGTTATAGTGCCTGTTCCATTCTCCCAGAGGGGCCAGGGTTTCTATTCAAATCTATTTTTGGTACAGAAACCCAATGGGTCATATCGTCCGATTCTCAACCTCAAAGCACTCAACAAGTCTTTGCGGGTCCCGAAGTTTCGGATGGAGACCCTACGGTCCATCATTCTGGCGCTGGAACCTGGGGACTACATGGTGTCATTGGACATACAGGACGCTATGGCGGTCATGGCGGCTTCTCTGCGGCTGCAAGGAGTCCGCATGTTGCCGTACTTGGACGACCTGTTATTGGTGGCAGGATCTCCAGAGCTCCTGTTACACCACTTTGACCTGACCATTGCACTGCTGCAACGGCACGGCTGGCTAATCAACTGGCAGAAGTCCACTCTAATCCCGTCTCGGAGGATTCTGCATCTTGGAGCCTTATTGGACACGGGACAGCAAAGGATCTTCGTGACGGAGGACAAGATCTCTGCTTTACAGTCAAGGGTGCGCAGTTGTCTGCACAGCCGCCGGGTGTCCTTACACTCGGCGATGAGGTTACTGGGCTCCATGGTGTCGGTGTTCGACATGGTGGAATACGCCCAGTTTCACTCCAGACCTCTGCAGCACCTGATCCTGTCCAAGTGGAACGGGCTGCCTCAGTCTCTGAAGTTCCAGACGATTGTGCTCACCCCGGAGGTTCGCCTGTCCCTTGCGTGGTGGTTACAGACGACCCACCTCAACAAGGGACGTCCGTTCTGGGTTCCAAATTGGGTCCTGTTGACAACGGACGCCAGTCTTCGGGGCTGGGGAGCAGTTTCGGGTCCACACTTGTTCCAGGGCAGGTGGACACCGACAGAAGCGGAGCTTCCAATAAATATCTTGGAACTCCGTGCGGTCTTCAATGCTCTCCTGCAGGCACAGCGGTTTCTCCAGGGTCACCCGGTGCAGGTCCAGTCGGACAATGCTACCACCGTGGCCTACATAAACAGGCAAGGAGGAACTCGCAGTCGGGCGGCTCTCGTAGAGGTCTCTCGGATCCTGGTTTGGGCGGAGCGCAATCTTCCGGCCATATCAGCGGTCTTCATCCCGGGAGTGCTAAATTGGGAGGCGGACTTTCTAAGTCGCCAGGACGTTCATCCAGGGGAATGGTCCCTGCACCCGGACGTTTTTCAACTACTGGTGGACAGGTGGGGTCTTCCAGAAATCGACCTCATGGCGTCCCGGCACAACAACAAGTTGCCGGTGTACGGGTCTCGCACAAGAGACGAAGGGGCGTCTCTGGTGGATGCTCTGTCCGTCCGGTGGACGTTCAGGTTCGCATACCTGTTCCCTCCGGTCTCCCTTCTTCCACGGGTAATCCGGAAATTCAAACAGGAAGGAGGGACGCTCCTGTTGATAGCTCCCGCGTGGCCCAGACGGCACTGGTTCTCAGACCTTCAGGGTCTGTCCGTGGACAGTCCTCTGCGGTTGCCGCTACGACCGGACCTTCTGTCTCAGGGTCCTTGTCTTCACCCGGACCTGACTCGGCTGTCTTTGGCGGCGTGGCTGTTGAGACGGCCATGCTGAGGTCCTGGGGGTTTTCCAGCTCTGTGGTGCGTACCATGTTACGAGCTCGGAAACCGTCTTCCGCGAGGATATACCATCGCGTGTGGCATACGTTCTTCCAGTGGTGTCGACCGAGAGGTTATGCACCGCGGGAGTTTCGTCTGTCTCGGATTCTCGCCTTCCTGCAAGCGGGACTAGATCATGGGCTTCGCCTTGCTTCTTTGAAGGTACAGGTTTCGGCCCTATCTGTCTGGTTTCACCGTAGGATTGCTACAATCCCGGATGTGCGCACCTTTATGCAAGGTGTTCTCCGTATTCAGCCGCCCTTTGTTCCACCTGTGGCGCCTTGGGATTTGGCTGTGGTCCTGAGGGCTCTCCAAGGACCGCCGTTTGAACCACTGGGCTCAGTGGATATTAAATGGCTAACAGCTAAGACTGTTTTCCTTCTGGCCGTTGCTTCAGCCAGACGTGTTTCTGAGTTAGGGGCTCTTTCTTGTAGACCCCCTTTCTTGGTTTTTCATGGGAACAGGGCAGTGCTCCGCACTCGGCCCGAGTTTCTTCCCAAAGTTGTTTCCCAGTTTCATGTTAACGAGGAAATAGTTGTTCCGGCCTTTAACTCACCGGGTCTTTCCGTGGGTGAGGCCTCTTTGGATGTTGTGCGGGCCTTAAGGACTTATGTTGACCGCACTTCTTTGTTTAGGAAGTCGGACGCTTTGTTGTCCTCTATGGCTTCTGTAAAAAGGGTTGGCCTGCTTCAAAGCAAACTTTGGCAGCCTGGATCCGTATGGCTATTTCTGAAGCTTATCTTCATGAAGGCCTACCGGTCCCTCCTTCTCTGAAGGCTCATTCCACTAGGTCTGTGGGTCCTTCGTGGGCAGCTCGACGTGGTGCCTCGGCAGTTCAGATCTGCAAGGCTGCTACGTGGTCTTCTGTCCATACCTTCGTGAGGTATTACAGGTTTGACACCTTCGCCTCTCAGGATGCTTCCTTCGGGCGGCGGATTCTCCTTTCTGCACAGGAGCGTCCCCACCCTTAAAGGATACTGCTTTGGGACATCCCCAAGGTATCCTGTGGATACCCTATGGACCCTGAAGTAGAAAATATGAGATATGGTAAGAACTTACCCTTGTTATCTCTATTTCTACGAAGTCCATAGGGTTCCACAGGACTCCCGCCCTGTCGCACCTGTGCTGCAGATGGGCTTTGCTCTGGTCACCGGTTTTCCGTCTCCCTCTGGTGAGAATGTGATTCTTGTATGTGTCCAGATCTTTGTTCTCTCTCTTCCTTCTCCTCCTCCGGCCTATGGCTTGATAACTAACTGAGGTGCCTTGGCCCGGGGGCGGGGTATAGGAGGGGGACCTAGTGCATCCTGGGAGGCTGAAAGCTTAACTCTTTGGTGCCCTGCGACTGACGTCACACCTATACCCCAAGGTATCCTGTGGAACCCTATGGACTTCGTAGCAATAGAGATAACAAGGGTAAGTTCTTACCATATCTCATATTTTTTTTTTGCACTTGGGGGGAGCACCCCTGCTGGACAGAGCACCCCCTGGACAACACCACAGCACCCCTTTAGGACTACAGTGACACAGGAGCCACTGAAGCTCCCCCTCTTCTGTCTGCACACAGCTCCTATGGACAACACCGCCTTTATTGGACAACAGCACTGCACAACATAGCCCAGCCGGCCCCTATGAACAACAGCAGCACAGCAACTCCCACCCTCCCTCTTCACTGTCCACAGCCGGAGTGAAAAATGGTGCCGACGCGGGGACCTTTTTATAGAATCCAAAACCCGCAAGAATCCGACAGCGGGATGATGACGTTTTGCCTCGATTTTCAGTTCCGAGCCAGGCAGGGAAACTCGAGCCTGACTCTGTTCCCTGCTCGGATCAGGGGGGTTCGGATTTCTAAAATCCGTACCCACTCATGCCTAATAAAAACCAGGACTAAACTGCTGAAACCTGCTGCATATTCTGACAACATTGTTATATATTCACTGGACTGGGAGTCGCGTCTGATCAAAGGGGGGAGGGTGTCTTAAAATTCTAAAGAGTAGCAGGGTCTACAGCAGTGTTTCTCAAACTCTGTCCTCAGGACCCCACATAGGTCACGTTTTCCAGGTCACCTAGCAGGAGCACAGGTGTGTTCATTACTCACTGACACATTTTAAAGATCCACAGGTGGAGCTAATTATTTCACTTGTGATTCTGTGAGGAGACCTGGAAAACATGCACTGTTTGGGGTTCTGAGGACCGAGTTTGAGAACCTGTGGTCTACAGCACATCCATCCATATATGCTACAGCAGCCAAATAATTGGTCTATGACCTTGGACAGGGCCACGTTAATCCCCTGATATAAGTACAGGCAGTAATACAGTGGTCTAGGCCTGAAGGGAAGACCCCACACCATGCTTTTCTGGGGCTAGTTGGCTATTACAGGAGGCTTGTAAGTCCCTTCACCACGCGGGCCGTCCCAGTAACACAGCTGTCCACACCTCTGTCTGTGTTATTATACAGTCTGTTATTATTGGTCTGATACCGCTGATGCTGTATATATTGTTAGTGTGCGAGCAGGGCCCTCTTACCTCTTTGTCTGCTATTATACAGTCTGTTATTATTAATTAGTTACCAGCTGTAAAGGAAAAGGCCCCAGGATCTATTTGAAGGTTTCTCCTGTACAGGCGCCTCTGGTATAGGTTTGGGGGCTGTGTTGTCCTGTGGTATAGGTTTGGGGGCTGTGTTGTCCTGTGGTATAGGTTTGGGGGGCTGTGTTGTTGTCCTGTGGTATAGGTTTGGGGGGCTGTGTTGTTGTCCTGTGGTATAGGTTTGAGGGGCTGTGTTGTCCTCTGGTATAGGTTGGGGGGCTGTGTTGTCCTCTGGTATAGGTTGGGGGGCTGTGTTGTCCTCTGGTTTAGGTTTGGGGGGCTGTGTTGTCCTCTGGTATAGGTTTGGGGGGCTGTGTTGTCCTCTAGTATAGGTTGGGGGGCTGTGTTGTCCTCTGGTTTAGGTTTGGGGGGCTGTGTTGTCCTCTGGTTTAGGTTTGGGGGCTGTGTTGTCCTCTGGTATAGGTTGGGGGGCTGTGTTTTCCTCTGGCATAGGTTGGGGGGCCTGTGGTTTAGGTTTGGGGGGCTGTGTTGTCCTCTGGTTTAGGTTTGGGGGGCTGTGTTGTCCTCTGGTTTAGGTTTGGGGGGCTGTGTTGTCCTCTGGTTTAGGTTTGGGGGGCTGTGTTGTCCTCTGGTATAGGTTTGAGGGCTGTGTTGTCCTCTGGTATAGGTTGGGGGGCTGTGTTTTCCTCTGGCATAGGTTGGGGGGCCTGTGGTTTAGGTTTGGGGGGCTGTGTTGTCCTCTGGTTTAGGTTTGGGGGGCTGTGTTGTCCTCTGGTTTAGGTTTGGGGGGCTGTGTTGTCCTCTGGTATAGGTTTGGGGGCTGTGTTGTCCTCTGGTATAGGTTGGGGGGCTGTGTTGTCCTCTGGTATAGGTTGGGGGGCTGTGTTGTCCTCTGGTATAGGTTTGGGGGCTGTGTTGTCCTCTGGTATAGGTTGGGGGGCTGTGTTGTCCTCTGGCATAGGTTGGGGGGCCTGTGGTATAGGTTTGGGGGCTGTGTTATCCTCTGGTATAGGTTTGGGGGGCTGTGTTGTCCTCTGGTATAGGTTTGGGGGGCTGTGTTGTCCTCTGGTATAGGTTGGGGGGCTGTGTTGTCCTCTGGCATAGGTTGGGGGGCTGTGTTGTCCTCTGGCATAGGTTGGGGGGCCTGTGGTATAGGTTTGGGGGCTGTGTTATCCTCTGGTATAGGTTTGGGGGGCTGTGTTGTCCTCTGGTATAGGTTTGGGGGGCTGTGTTGTCCTCTGGTATAGGTTGGGGGGCTGTGTTGTCCTCTGGTTTAGGTTTGGGGGGCTGTGTTGTCCTCTGGTATAGGTTTGGGGGCTGTGTTGTCCTCTGGCATAGGTTGGGGGGCCTGTGGTATAGGTTTGGGGGGCTGTGTTATCCTCTGGTATAGGTTTGGGGGGCTGTGTTGTCCTCTGGTATAGGTTGGGGGGCTGTGTTGTCCTCTGGTTTAGGTTGGGGGGCTGTGTTGTCCTCTGGTTTAGGTTGGGGGGCTGTGTTGTCCTCTGGTTTAGGTTTGGGGGGCTGTGTTGTCCTCTGGTATAGGTTTGGGGGCTGTGTTGTCCTCTGGTATAGGTTTGGGGGCTGTGTTGTCCTCTGGTATAGGTTGGGGGGCTGTGTTTTCCTCTGGCATAGGTTGGGGGGCCTGTGGTTTAGGTTTGGGGGGCTGTGTTGTCCTCTGGTTTAGGTTTGGGGGGCTGTGTTGTCCTCTGGTATAGGTTGGGGGGCTGTGTTGTCCTCTGGTATAGGTTGGGGGGCTGTGTTGTCCTCTGGTATAGGTTTGGGGGCTGTGTTGTCCTCTGGTATAGGTTGGGGGGCTGTGTTGTCCTCTGGCATAGGTTGGGGGGCCTGTGGTATAGGTTTGGGGGCTGTGTTATCCTCTGGTATAGGTTTGGGGGGCTGTGTTGTCCTCTGGTATAGGTTTGGGGGGCTGTGTTGTCCTCTGGTATAGGTTGGGGGGCTGTGTTGTCCTCTGGCATAGGTTGGGGGGCTGTGTTGTCCTCTGGCATAGGTTGGGGGGCCTGTGGTATAGGTTTGGGGGCTGTGTTATCCTCTGGTATAGGTTTGGGGGGCTGTGTTGTCCTCTGGTATAGGTTTGGGGGGCTGTGTTGTCCTCTGGTATAGGTTGGGGGGCTGTGTTGTCCTCTGGTTTAGGTTTGGGGGGCTGTGTTGTCCTCTGGTATAGGTTTGGGGGCTGTGTTGTCCTCTGGCATAGGTTGGGGGCCTGTGGTATAGGTTTGGGGGCTGTGTTATCCTCTGGTATAGGTTTGGGGGGCTGTGTTGTCCTCTGGTATAGGTTGGGGGGCTGTGTTGTCCTCTGGCATAGGTTGGGGGGCCTGTGGTATAGGTTTGGGGGCTGTGTTATCCTCTGGTATAGGTTTGGGGGGCTGTGTTGTCCTGTGGAATAGGTTTGGGGGGCTGTTGTTGTCCTGTGGTATAGGTTTGAGGGGCTGTGTTGTTGTCCTGTGGTATAGGTTTGGGGGGCTGTGTTGTTGTCCTGTGGTATAGGTTTGGGGGGCTGTGTTGTTGTCCTGTGGTATAGGTTTGGGGGGCTGTGTTGTTGTCCTGTGGTATAGGTTTGGGGGGCTGTGTTGTTGTCCTGTGGTATAGGTTTGGGGGGCTGTGTTGTTGTCCTGTGGTATAGGTTTGGGGGGCTGTGTTGTTGTCCTGTGGTATAGGTTTGGGGGGCTGTGTTGTTGTCCTGTGGTATAGGTTTGGGGGGCTGTGTTGTTGTCCTGTGGTATAGGTTTGGGGGGGCTGTGTTGTTGTCCTGTGGTATAGGTTTGGGGGGGCTGTGTTGTTGTCCTGTGGTATAGGTTTGGGGGGCTGTGTTGTCCTGTGGTATAGGTTTGGGGGCTGTTGTCCTCTGGTATAGGTTTGGGGGCTGTTGTCCTCTGGTATAGGTTTGGGGGGCTGTGTTGTTGTCCTGTGGTATAGGTTTGGGGGGCTGTGTTGTTGTCCTGTGGTATAGGTTTGGGGGGGCTGTGTTGTTGTCCTGTGGTATAGGTTTGGGGGCTGTTGTCCTCTGGTATAGGTTTGGGGGGCTGTGTTGTTGTCCTGTGGTATAGGTGTGGGGGAGCTGTGTTGTCACTGCTCAGAGATGGGCCTGAGCCACCAGCTTCCTCTTGGGGAGCAGACGTGTGCTGGGGTAAATGAAGGATATGTGGCGGTAAAATGGGCTACAGTAACTCTGTGATACTTACCTATTGGGCAGGGAGGTCACACTAGTCACCGACTATAAGCCACTATAGTGGAAGCGGACCAATTGCAAAGTAAAGGTACAGTACAGCTGAATAGCTGGCAATCCCTCCCTAGCATTGCCTGGTGTACAGCCTGAACCCCAGGGGGCATGGGCCGGGTGCACAGAGCAGTGAGATTTATGTAGTATGTTCAGGGGTAGGCAACGTGTGGCACTCTAGTTGCTGTGGAACTACACATCCCAGCATGCCCTGCCACGGTTTTAGCACACTCTAATGGTGCATACAGATGGTCAGACTTGCTAGATCAACGATGAACGATTTTACCAACTATTTCATGAACGATTTCTGACAGTATTTAAATGAATGATATCGTCCAAATCTGACTGCAAACACCGTCTATTTCAGATGTCGCTATCTGACATGCGGACACGCGCATCGTTCGTCAATGCATGCTAAACATGTCAACGATATGAACCATGTAATGATTTTTATAATCGTTATCGTTCACATCTTCCAGAAAATCTGTTCGTGTGTACCCTCCATTACACCAACAATGTGGCAGGGCATGCTGGGATGTGCAGTGTTAACCCTGACAGTCAATTGGTCAACAGAGTTAAAATGTCGACTTTCAGATGATCGACAGAAAAAGAAGACAGTCAACACATGGGTTTATTTTGGGGGGGTTTAGCCTAACCCTAAAAACACCATGTTTCGATTTTGTTTTTTGTTTTTTTTGTCGTCAATTTGAATGTCAACCTGATAACCTAAATACCAGTCGAACTTATTGACTCTTGACCTTCTAGTGTCCATCCATCGACTGTTGACGTTTTTAATTGTAGACCTACCATCCAGATACTGGAGACCATAACCTTCAAACATTACATTAATTGACCGGATTATAAAAACATCTCTTCCAATCTATAATTGCTTGTTTCTGAAATATCCTCATATTGTTATTGCTGCTGGGGAACCTAAACTCCAACGAAAATCAGGATAACAGTAGTGATGTACAGGGTATAACTGGTGAGCACAGGGTTACACTATAAACTATGGCCACTGATATCTTATTATTATGGCACAGTAGTGATGTACAGGGTATAACTGGTGAGCACAGGGTTACACTATAACCTATGGCCACTGACCTCTTATTATTATGGCACAGTAGTGATGTACAGGGTATAACTGGTGAGCACTGGGTTACACTATAACCTATGGCCACTGACCTCTTATTATTATGGCACAGTAGTGATGTACAGGGTATAACTGGTGAGCACAGGGTTACACTATAACCTATGGTCACTGACATCTTATTATTATAGCACAGTAGTGATGTACAGGGTATAACTGGTGAGCACAGGGTTACACTATAACCTATGGCCACTGATATCTTATTATTATGGCACAGTAGTGATGTCCAGGGTATAACTGGTGAGCACTGGGTTACACTATAACCTATGGCCACTGACCTCTTATTATTATGGCACAGTAGTGATGTACAGGGCATAACTAGCAAGCAATGGGTTATACTATTACATATGGCCACTGACCTATTATTATTATGGCATAGTTTAGTGATAGAAATGGCCACCATGCTAGTAATTATTATATTCAGCAGGAAAACCTTATTATCTTTTGTTTTTCCTTTGTGCACGAGCAGCTGTTTAAGAACGTCTGTGAGCGCGGCCGTTGGTCGGAGAGGTTGATGACTGCGTATAACAGCTACAAGAATGGAAACTCCAACGGAGCCGTGGTACAGTACCTGTTGCTGGCTGAACAGGGGTACGAGGTGGCGCAGAGCAACGCGGCCTTCATCCTGGATCAGAGTAAGTAGCTGCCCAACAATAGTGCAATAGACGTGGCTGTAACCGGGCTCAAATAGCACCGCCAACAGCATCACATAGGAAACGTGGCATCAACTAAACCTTCCAGTGTTGTGTTTTGTGATGTCCGGTCCCGGACAGGGAGGAGTAGTAGTCATTGATCCTTGTAATATCTTCTGTACAGTGACCCATTCCCTGTTATACCCAGTAAGTCTCACGTAGCTTTATATTACTAATAGGTTCCTGGAGAGGGTGAACGGCCAAATGTCTGGCAGCTAAAGTTAATAAATATATTATTATCCCAACATGTGAATTTATAGCTAATGTATTTGCACCTGTACACAGAGGAAGCAGCCATATTGTTACCAGTAACTACACTGAAGCAGGACTGCAGCCCATCATTTCCCCAGGAGCCAGTAACTACACTGAGGCAGGACTGCAGCCCATCATTTCCCCAGGAGCCAGTAACTACACTGAGGCAGGACTGCAGCCCATAATTTCCCCTACAGATGTCACATACATCTTGCTTCCCTACGCATTAAACAGCCTTTCTAGTCACATGAAAAAAATACTCGGCGCTACAGAGTTGCACAGCGCTCACGCGTTCTGTTTAACGTGACTTGTGACGCACGGATGTATGTGGCCATGTCTGTATACGGAGGGAGGACTGCAGCCCATCATTTCCCCAGGAGCCAGTAACTACACTGAGGCAGGACTGCAGCCCATCATTTCCCCAGGAGCCAGTAACTACACTGAGGCAGGACTGCAGCCCATCATTTCCCCAGGAGCCAGTAACTACACTGAGGCAGGACTGCAGCCCATCATTTCCCTAGGGAGTAAGTAACTACACTGAGACAGGACTGCAGCCCATCATTTTCCTAGGAGCCAGTAACTACACTGAGGCAGGACTGCAGCCCATCATTTCCCTAGGAGCCAGTAACTACACTGAGGCAGGACTGCAGCCCATCATTTCCCTAGGAGACAGTAACTACACTGAAGCAGGACTGCAGCCCATCATTTCCCTAGGAGCCAGTAACTACACTGAGGCAGGACTGCAGCCCATCATTTCCCTAGGAGCCAGTAACTACACTGAGACAGGACTGCAGCCCATCATTTCCCCAGGAGCCAGTAACTACACTGAGGCAGGACTGCAGCCCATCATTTTCCTAGGAGCCAGTAACTACACTGAGGCAGGACTGCAGCCCATCATTTCCCTAGGAGCCAGTAACTACACTGAGGCAGGACTGCAGCCCATCATTTCCCCAGGAGCCAGTAACTACACTGAAGCAGGACTGCAGCCCATCATTTCCCCAGGAGCCAGTAACTACACTGAGGCAGGACTGCAGCCCATCATTTCCCCAGGAGCCAGTAACTACACTGAGGCAGGACTGCAGCCCATCATTTTCCTAGGAGCCAGTAACTACACTGAGGCAGGACTGCAGCCCATCATTTCCCTAGGAGCCAGTAACTACACTGAGGCAGGACTGCAGCCCATCACTTCCCTAGGAGCCAGTAAAGTTTGTATTTGCACTATATGGTGTACAGCAACTTGGCAGAACTTTTTCCCCAGTACCACCGGTCCATGCGCTCCCCTGTAATGCGGGTACGTTGGTGAGAAGTCTGTGTATGCGGTCAGGAAGGTATATATATATATATATATATATATATATATATATATATATATATATATATATATATATATATATATATATATATATATATTACGTTGCAGATTTGTGACTTACTTGGTTATTAGGTTTATTTCCTACATATTATTTCAGTCCTCACACTCGCTGCCTCACCTTTGTGTAATAGTGATGATACAGCCCTTGTTCCATACAGTCGCACATCACACTAACCAATAATAACACTTAATAACATTGCATCCAATGCAACCATCCCTAGTTTAGCCAGAAGTCTGTACCACAGTGTAACCTCACTGAGGGACCGTTAATAAGTAGATTGATTTGGGAATGATAAACATTATATTGTACCCCTGTCCTGATAGTGTTCTCACTCACAGGTCCTTTGCCCCCTGACACTGACCTGTGCTTATCCCATCCTACGTTCTCCTCTGTACGCCTACGTGTGCTGGGAGAGACCTGGCGGGTCAGAGGGAAGCTGATAGCGTCCAGCTTGCAGTAAGGAGCACACAGTACAGCAATCCCGGCCTAGAGGCCCCAACACACGGAGAGTTCTGTTCCTCCCTTCTCATATGTTACTTACACCCTGTCTCTCCGCAGAAGAAGCCAGTCTATTTGGTGAGAACGAGACTTTCCCAAGAGCTCTCCTGCACTGGAACCGGGCGGCTGCACAAGGTTGGTTCTCTGGAGCTACAGACTTATTGCAGATCGGTCTCTTGACCTTCCCTAAAAGGGACTCTCTCTCTATAGTGGGAAGATGGTTTCCTAGAAGCTATAAAAGCCAATAATGCTTTCAGACTGGATGGACAATGGGGATCCGGCATTTGTGGTAATTGGGGAAGAAGAAGATCTAAGCAGTTACTGCATTTTAATTGAAATCCAGATATTCCCCTAAAGGCCCGTACACATGATATATTTTTAACGATTGCCTGATTCCGACGCATCGAGACGACAGATTGTTAAACTCGTCCAGTATGTGTACACACTATATCGTGCGGTGCGTGCTCCCGTGGCATCGTCTGTCACATTGTCATGTCTTCCCTACGTACAGTCCAATCAGACGATGCGGCTGGCAACCCCCTATCTGGCAATTGGGCACCAAAACGTCCAGTGTATATGGGCCGCCAAATATGCCGTCCTGTTGGCGGGGAGGGGGGGGTGGCGTGGCACATCGCTGGATACACAAGATGGTCTATATTTTTTTGGCGATAGTAATCAGCCATCAATGGCAGAGAGCCCGCAATGGTTTTTTATTGGAACAGGAAAACCAGAGCTTAGCCGTGCACCCTTCCCTGATTGGCCAGCTGACCGCGCTGCTAAGCCCTGCCACCTTCAGGGATTGGCCCGCTGCCTGCCATTGTCTTCTGCAGTGATGTCCATCAATGGGTGCAAATTATCGATGGATCTACGTTGATGGTTTTGTGCCATCAATGTTAATCACAGGTAGCATCCAACGGTTGCTAACCCGATGGCCATCCCTACCCTATAAACGGTTCATGAGTCTCTTTCCAGGAGAACATGTGGATGTATAAGTTAGTAGTAAATCCCGATTAGTCCATTTATACTCCTGGGAGGAGACCCACATAGCTTTTACTGATTGAGGACCATTCTGTTAGTCTCTGGTGTTCATCTGCAAGCCGATATGCATGTAACTCATTTACCAACCAGTGACAGGTCTAGGTTCCAAGTCTTTCTTCCAGCATCCTGAAGGGCCACGTTACATAGAGGGCCTTATTATGTATGTGGCAATTAATCTACGGGACAGGGACACTAACTAATCCATATGTTCGCACAGAGAAACAGTCAGAACTTGGCCTTTTGATGACATTTACGGTTATGAATCAGACAGATAGGTTTGGGAGTCTCTCCAGTGCTGATAGGCTTACATGGTGTCTGCTGCTGCCCACTTTCCTGTAGTGACTGGTTGCTCTGTTGTAGGATACACGATGGCTCGGCTGAAGTTGGGTGATTATCATTTCTATGGCTATGGCACTGAGGTAGATTATGAGACGGCATTCATCCATTATCGCCTGGCCTCTGAACAGCAGCACAGCGCCCAGGCCATGTTTAACCTGGCGTACATGCACGAAAAGGGTCTGGGCATCAAACAGGTGAGTGCTCACCTCTCAGTGGTCAGTATTGTCATTTCTATCTGCCAAGCTGGTAGCCTACAACGCTCCACTGCCTGCAAAAGGAATAAATGTACAGGTCTGCACACTGATATTCCCAGTATATGACTTACCTGATGCAATGTAATGTGCTTGGTACCACTATAATGGGAGCTTAGGTCTGCAGATGGATATTCCCAGTATATGGCTTACCTGATACAATGTAATGTGCTTGGTACCACTATAATGGGAGCTTAGGTCTGCAGATGGATATTCCCAGTATATGGCTTACCTGATACAATGTAATGTGCTTGGTACCACTATAAAGGGAGCTTAGGTCTGCACACTGATATTCCCAGTATATGACTTACCTGATACAATGTAATGTGCTTGGTACCACTATAATGGGAGCTTAGGTCTGCAGATGGATATTCCCAGCATATGACTTACCTGATACAATGTAATGTGCTTGGTACCACTATAATGGGAGCTTAGGTCTGCACACTGATATTCCCAGTATATGACTTACCTGATACATTGTAACGGTACCACTATAATGGGAGCTTAGGTCTGCACACTGATATTCCCAGTATATGACTTACCTGATACAATGGAACGGTACCACTATAATTGGAGCTTAGGTCTGCAGATGGATATTCCCAGTATATGACTTACCTGATACAATGTAATGTGCTTGGTACCACTATAATGGGAGCTTAGGTCTGCAGATGGATATTCCCAGTATATGGCTTACCTGATACAATGTAATGTGCTTGGTACCACTATATTGGGAGCTTAGGTCTGCAGACGAGATGCAGTCAGGAAGCCAATGATCGAAATGCAGACTGCCGGCTCCCCGACTGTTAAATCCCGGCAGGGGTCTAATGATAAGCGTCGAAATCACGACGCCTATGCCGGGAGCACGACGCATGGCATACTGAATGAAGGTAAGACGGGCTAAGACAGCCGCGGTTGGGAGGATTATGTTAATGCAGGGGTTCCCAACCACGGTCCTCAAGGCACTCTAACGGTCCAGGCTTTAAGGATAGCCATACTGGAGCACAGGTGACTTAATTAGTACCTCAGTTATTTTGATATAACCATCTGTGCTCAATCATGGATATCACTTAAACCAGGACTGTTAGTATGCCTTGAGGACCGAGGTTGGGAATCACTGGGTTAATGGCTCCCGGGGGAGGGTTAGGCTAGGGAAAGGGGGGGTTAGGCACCCCCGGGGGGAGGTTAGGGTTAGGCACCCTCTTCGCAGGAGACTTAGGTTTAGGCTGTGGGAACGGGTGGGTTAGGTTTAGGCACTAAGGGGGGAGGTTAGGGTTAGGCACCCCTAAGGAAGGGTTGGGGGGGGGGGGGGGGCAGGTTTAGTTTTAATTACCTTAGTCCCCTGTCGGGATCTTCACTACTGACGGTCTTCTGGTGTCGGCATTTGAACTGCCGGCCCTCATTCATACTGATTCCCTGCAGACCCATCAAATCTCTTACAATGCTGAGCAGTGAGGAGTGTGTACACCACAATAATATATTACCATACAGGTGGGGCGAGACAATCCTTTCCTCTGATGGAAAACTAGTTTAAGGTTCAACTTGTATTTTTGATTAGTATGTACATAGGATATTGTCTTCCTCTGTAGTCGTTGGTCCTAATCTCCATTCCCTTCATTTATTGGTTTATTGAACCACAAGTGAAGTTTCTTAGTTTGCAGTGTGCACGATCAGTAAGAGATCTCTCTGTATCATTGTGACTTCACAGGACATCCATCTGGCCAAGCGATTCTACGATATGGCGTCTGAGGCCAGCCCGGACGCCCAGGTGCCCGTGTTTCTGGCGCTGTTTAAGCTGGGCATCCTGTACTCGCTGCAGTACCTGCGAGAGATGAATGTAAGTTCATAAATCATTGTTCCTGCTTGTGGCGGTTTCATTTACATTATATATTAGTTTGGTGAAGATATTTAGACCATAAGTGAATTGTGTGACCACTAGCCGTCCCCATTTATGATCACACAGAACTCGCACCAACAATCGGTTACTGCTGAAATAAACCTCGATCACAATTCTCGGACTATATGAAACCTTATAATTTATGACTCCCAAAGAGGCATCACTCCCCTAGTGTTCATTCTAGCACCCTGCACCTATCACCCCATGCATTTCCTCTTTCCTGCATGGGGTGTTACTCTCTGCTCTGGTGCCTCTTGCACACTTGGTCTGTATCTCAGCAGTCAGCTGAGTGTACTAGAGGCACCAGAACAGAGAGTGACACCCCAGGCAGGAAAGTGTAACTGCAAGGGTTGGGATAGGTGCAGGGTGCTAGAATGAAGATTACTCCCCCTATAGTTGAAGCTGCCTCATTTTGTGTAAGGAGACACAAGCTATTAGATGCCGCCTTGTACCGGCAGATGGGAGGCATCACAATATAGGTCCCCTGCAGACATGGTCGGGCCTCATTGGCTGATCCTGTGCTTTATAGTAAAGAATGATTTGTCTTAGTGTAGTAAGACCACAGGGCCGTGTCCTGTTTTTTCTTTGTTTAATCCCCACTCTGATATTGTGTCTTGACGTTTTAAACATTGGAAGTTAATAGATCGGATACAGCAGCAAATCCTATAGTTTGGTCAAAACATTCCACATTGTTGAAATCCCAAAGTCTGTCTCTTAAGATTGGGGGGAGGGAGGTACGATATTTTACCCGGAATTTCTGAATGGAGTATTTGACTTTGAGACTATTTTTGTATGTAGTTTATCAATAGGTTATCGTGGTTTTATATGTCGTCTTAAGGTGCATACAGACACAACGATTTTTTTGAACGATTATTGACAACCATATCGTTTAATCGTTGAAAAAAATCGTTCACTTTCTGAGTTAAAACGATGAAGGATTATCGTTCATGCGCGTTCACGTTTGTAGTTTGTAGTTCAGTCAGACTGACCAACTCAAAAGTTTTCATTAAGGGAACATGCAAAAATCGTTTGTAGTTAAAAAAAACAAAATCGTTCATTACATTTTCCCTTGAAAAAATGAATGAAAATCGTTTGCTAAAATCGTTCATTTACTAAATCGTTGTGTGTGTGTGTGTGTGTATGCAGCTTAAGTATAAAGGTGCATAGACACGGTCAGATTTGTCAGATGAACGATTTGACCAACGATTTGAACTACAAACTATTTTTGACTGCATTAAAATGAATGGAATCGTCCAAATCTGACTGCAAACACATCAGATGTCAGATATCGTTATCAGTCAGATGAACGATGCGCATTCCCACTTGTCAAACGTCAGATATGTCATATTTTCCTTCAGATATGAACGATTGAACGATTTTTAAAACCGTTATCGTTCAGATCTGAAGAAAAATCTGACCGTGTGTGTATGCACCATAAGGCTGAGAGCAGCGTTCTCAGATTATTGACGTGGAAAGGGCACAACATGTTCTAATGCTGTCTATGGTGGTTGTCTGCTACACTGCAGACCTACAGTAATGAATGCGTAGCCTATATACGGGCTTATAATAACCTTTATCCACTGTCTAGTCCATACTGTGCTCTTCCATGCTTGGTCTCTCACGATTCATTGCCGTTTCCTCTGTCAGGTGAAAGAGATGCTGTTGCATGTGGACATGGACCAGTTACTGGGGCCGGAGTGGGACCTGTACCTCATGACTATCATTGCCTTGCTGCTTGGGACAGTCATTGCTTATCGGCAACGGCAGCCCCAGGTAGTGCCAAGACCCCCAACGCCTGTGCCGAGACCGCCTCAAGACCCTGCCCCCGCACAGCAAGACCCACCTCAGCAGCCGCCTCAGGAAGATCAGCCGCCGCAGTGAGAACATTGTTTGATGTGATCACAGACTGTCCCGGCGGTGGCTCGTTTCGGCACAGAGTCTGGACATATGCAACCACTTGGCAACACCGAATGATCTCTGAAAGGAAACCCGTTTGGTTTTGCCATCATTGTTGTTCGTTTTTTTTTTTGTTTTTTTTTTGAGGTTCTTCGCTGTAAAAAGAAATCTATTTTAGGCAGCAGAGCAGTCCGTCAGGATTTCCACTATTTATTAAAGACTTTCAGATTTTTTTGCACCTTTTTAGAAGGCAAAAACTTTACTGAACAAATATTTTGAGAGGGCTTATTTTATTTTTTCCCTGAAACTCCGGACTATAAACGCACTAACAGTTTGTCGTCCGCCCTCCCTGACCACACAGCCGTCCTGCTGCCGGCCTGGTCCCTAGTCACTGTACATTGTGTCACCTGGCACAAGGATATTCCTGCTTCTACAAATCGTCCTGGATCCTCGGTGATCTCGGCCGCTCCTTCTTTGGTTAAAGCAGCGTTTCCATTGCATTGTTCCATTATTATGTTTTAGTACAGCTGATTTATACATCTCTCTTCAGGCGCCAGTTTTGGGCAGCAATAGGGTAATTGCGAATATGAAATGCTGCTGACATCCATCATATCAGACAAACCAACAACATTTCACAATCTTGACATCCCCCCCCCCCCCCCGATTATAGTTTTCTTGCTTTCTAGCACCTGAGCGAACGTTTCGATGCACTAACTTGGAATCTGTCCATTGTTCCAGTATCTGTGAACTACGTACATCGCTGTTCAGTGCTCACTACCTGCAATACACCTGCCGATGGACCCTGGCCTCCTCGTGGGGAACTGCTGCTGTGTTACTTAATGATAAGAGCCGGGTTTAGCAGAGGGTGTACATTATGACCAGGCTTGTGAGTTTTATTTAAGTAATAAAATCCGTAAAAGGAATCCTGGATCCTGTCATTATCACCCAGCCGGTGGGCAGAGGGCACAGTCCTATCGCCTGATCCACGGGGCAGGTATTTATTACAGTCACATACTCCGTTCTAATGGGCACAACAAAACCGTTCACCATCAGAGCATAGTCTGTGAATAGGTCTGATACACATAGAAACACCTAACTCTCCTGTGAGTAGAACATCGCTGTGTAACCCTCAGTAACTGGTCTGAGCGCTTCATTTATAAATGCCCTGTACACCTTGTTTTTACCTGCCAATAATGTGCGCACAGAGGTTTTCAGGCGGACTTTATAATAAAAAATCTTCTTTTAAAGGCAATCTATACATTTAATATACTCCGGAGTCCATATTGCAGATATCCGAAATTCATTCACAATCTAAATAAATAGAAGGTTTTTGTAAATTTTATATTCTCCAATAAGAAGAGCTGCAGGCCCATAGTGTACAGACATTTAGGTGCAATATGTTTCTGCTACTTGAACAGTCAGTTACATGCAATATGTTTCTGCTACTTGTACAGTCAGTTACATGCAATATGTTTCTGCTACTTGTACAGTCATTTACGTGCAATGTGTTGCTGCTACTTTTGCAGTGAGTTACGTGCAATACTTTGTTTCCAAATTGCTGCTATTTGTACAGTTTTGCCATTAACATTGACCATGGTGAGGAGCCACATGCACTTCTCATCGTCCTGACCTGGAAGCTGGGACTCCACTGGTTTCATCGTTCTGCCCCTGGTTCAGATCTCTGTAGGGGATGCAGGACCTGATTCAGAGCTGCTCACAAGATGCGATCGCTTGCTTGCAAAAAGGGTCCGGGTATGCAAATCAAGCGATCGCTCTTTGTGCTTTAAAGACGCCCTCTATGTCTTAGTGAGCGGCAGTTAGCGTACGCTGGACTATAAAACCTCCCACCTGTCACTCGCAGCACACGTCATCTCCAGGAAGAGTCTGATTAATGGGCCATCGGTGCTGCTCGCAGCGCTCGGGGTTGACCTAACTTACCCCAAGCATTGCGAGCAGTTCAGGCTAAAAAACAACCAAGTCACGTGTACAATGACGCTACTTTGCTAATTATGCACACCCATTAAACGCCGTTCTGACGGTCAGACACGCCTGCGTTCGCACAGCCACTCCCCCGTTCACAAGCACCTTCCCGTTACCACCCACAAACGGCGCAATCTGTCACTCAAAGTAGCGATCTGTCTGTGTACTGCGAGCTCGTGATTGTACATTGCAGACGCTAGTTTGTGCACGCGCACTGCGACTTAGACGCATGCGCAGACTGGCGACAATCGCTCCTAGCGAGCGGGTCTGAATCAGGTCCGCAGTCAGGAAGCTGGCGGTATTACATACTGATTCCTCCAACTGAAAAATGTAGAAGGGACTGTGGACCGGATTCATTATGGATCGCTATTGTAATTACAAACGCAGATGGACGATTGTTGCTTACTGCGCACGTGCAAAGGAATCGCTGTGATCACACTGCGATCGCAGAGACCACGCAGACCAATCTCAGAGTGATTGACAGGAAGTGAATGTTTGGGGGTGTAAATGGGGTGGGGGGGGTTGACGCAACGTAGGTGTGTCAGTGCGTCTGAACGCTGTTACAAAGGCATGCATAAATTACTCACTGCGATGGTATACGCAGCTTGAGCTCTCACTGCGTGCGACGAGGTTGGCAATTTCTGAGTAAGGTCTGACCTTGTGTAGTTGTGTGTGAGGCTCCGATGTTACCGATGTTTGCAAAGTATTACGTATGTGAGTAAGGGGAAGTGGGCATACTTATGTTGGCCTGCGACGGCGTTACCATTGCAAACAGCATATTTTCGCAGTGGGTCTGTGTGCGCAATCCTAGCCTGTGATCGCAATAGTGATCCGTAGTGAATCCGATCCTATGTGCTTCCTTCCTGCAGGCAGATGATGTGCGATTCCTGTATACAATACTGCCCTTCCCTATACACATTATCACGTCACATACACTGCCCCAGTTATATATACTCAGTATATGGATGTTTCCCTATACACATTATCACATCACATAAACTGCCCCAGTTATATATACTCAGTATATGGATGTTTCCCTATACACATTATCAGGTCACATAAACTGCCCCAGTTATATATACTCAGTATATGGATGTTTCCCTATACACATTATCAGGTCACATAAACTGCCCCAGTTATATATACTCAGTATATGGATGTTTCCCTATACACATTATCAGGTCACATAAACTGCCCCAGTTATATATACTCAGTATATGGGTGTTTCCCTATACACATTATCATGTCACATAAACTGCCCCAGTTATATATACTCAGTATATGGGTGTTTCCCTATACACATTATCATGTCACATACACTGCCCCAGTTATATATACTCAGTATATGGGTGTTTCCCTATACACATTATCACGTCACATAAACTGCCCCAGTTATATATACTCAGTATATGGATGTTTCCCTATACACATTATCAGGTCACATAAACTGCCCCAGTTATATATACTCAGTATATGGATGTTTCCCTATACACATTATCAGGTCACATAAACTGCCCCAGTTATATATACTCAGTATATGGGTGTTTCCCTATACACATTATCATGTCACATAAACTGCCCCAGTTATATATACTCAGTATATGGGTGTTTCCCTATACACATTATCATGTCACATAAACTGCCCCAGTTATATATACTCAGTATATGGGTGTTTCCCTATACACATTATCATGTCACATAAACTGCCCCAGTTATATATACTCAGTATATGGGTGTTTCCCTATACACATTATCAGGTCACATAAACTGCCCCAGTTATATATACTCAGTATATGGGTGTTTCCCTATACACATTATCATGTCACATAAACTGCCCCAGTTATATATACTCAGTATATGGGTGTTTCCCTATACACATTATCATGTCACATACACTGCCCCAGTTATATATACTCAGTATATGGGTGTTTCCCTATACACATTATCACGTCACATAAACTGCCCCAGTTATATATACTCAGTATATGGATGTTTCCCTATACACATTATCAGGTCACATAAACTGCCCCAGTTATATATACTCAGTATATGGATGTTTCCCTATACACATTATCAGGTCACATAAACTGCCCCAGTTATATATACTCAGTATATGGATGTTTCCCTATACACATTATCAGGTCACATAAACTGCCCCAGTTATATATACTCAGTATATGGGTGTTTCCCTATACACATTATCAGGTCACATAAACTGCCCCAGTTATATATACTCAGTATATGGGTGTTTCCCTATACACATTATCACGTCACATAAACTGCCCCAGTTATATATACTCAGTATATGGATGTTTCCCTATACACATTATCAGGTCACATAAACTGCCCCAGTTATATATACTCAGTATATGGATGTTTCCCTATACACATTATCAGGTCACATAAACTGCCCCAGTTATATATACTCAGTATATGGGTGTTTCCCTATACACATTATCATGTCACATAAACTGCCCCAGTTATATATACTCAGTATATGGGTGTTTCCCTATACACATTATCATGTCACATAAACTGCCCCAGTTATATATACTCAGTATATGGGTGTTTCCCTATACACATTATCATGTCACATAAACTGCCCCAGTTATATATACTCAGTATATGGATGTTTCCCTATACACATTATCATGTCACATAAACTGCCCCAGTTATATATACTCAGTATATGGGTGTTTCCCTATACACATTATCATGTCACATAAACTGCCCCAGTTATATATACTCAGTATATGGATGTTTCCCTATACACATTATCACGTCACATACACTGCCCCAGTTATATATACTCAGTATATGGATGTTTCCCTATACACATTATCATGTCACATAAACTGCCCCAGTTATATATACTCAGTATATGGATGTTTCCCTATACACATTATCATGTCACATAAACTGCCCCAGTTATATATACTCAGTATATGGGTGTTTCCCTATACACATTATCATGTCACATAAACTGCCCCAGTTATTATCATGTAACATAAACCTAAACTGCCCCAGTTATTACTCGCATGTGAGTAACAATGAGTGTTAGCTGAGAAACCAGAACTCTATGCTCAGGATGTGAGACGTACAGGGAGGGTGAGACGTATAGGGTGGGCTGCTCCTGAATAGTGTGTGGAAGTTTCTGATATGATACATAACACCGGAAAATGCTGTTAAATAACAGTAAAAATGATCTATAAATCAAATAAAGTCTAGAACTTTTTTAAATCAATTTAAAATAGAAATAAGAATTGATCACAGAAACGCGTCAGAAAAAGTTGATATGTCTGTAAATTATGAAGAAAATAAAGGAATTGATATTGTTCTATACAAAATGTTTTTGTAAATAATACTTATACATGTATTTTGTGGATCAAGTTTTGCTAGCACCGTATATATGTTTATTTTTTTATGTAAATTATGATAATATAAATCCTGGGGAATGAACCAAAAATCCCAAATGTCCGCAGTAATCCGGTGCCTTGAATAGTTGTCTCCAAGTTGAAATGTGGTAACAGGAAGTTTCCCGTCCACTTAGTTCTATATTCTGCTCTATATGTAGGGCAGTGCCTGTTCCTGATAGTGTGCCAAGTATCTCTATTACCTCATCTGGGCACAGCCAGAATTTATCCCCAGGCTGTGGGCTGCTGGCATTGAGAATGTCGCCATGCAGGGGCTCCCTCTACAGTTGTGTGCCCTGCAGGTGACCGCTGAGTGATGTGAAATACCGTACGGTCCAAGTGAATGCGCGGATCGACGCTATCTGTTCTAGACTAGTGCGGGCGGGGAGTCTGTTAGGCGTTTGCATATTTTCTCACATAGGCTGCATGGGAAATCGCAGCTGCGACTATAATGGCGGACAACACTGAATGAGGCCCAATGTTTAGTACAGCATTTCCCCTCTCCTGCGTCCCTTTTTATAACTGCCAGGATCCACAAACTGTCCTGTCACCCCATGTTTTCCGACACACAAACAGGTCAACAAATCGATCTCGGTGACTGCACTTACGGAATACGTGGGCAGCGGCTCTGGCTGATCAATGAACCTCTAGGAGTATAAAATGTTACCGTTGCTAAAATGAGGTGGAAGTAATTTCCATATCTCAACAAGTCAGTGAGAAACCAGCCGTGGTTCTGCCGTGGGCGATGATAGATAGGCGCCAAAGTGCATGGATTTTGCTGCGGAGCAGAATGGTCATAGGCAGCGAGTGTGCGTTCCGTGCACAGGGCACAGTGCAAAAGTGAGGTTTCCCGCTTGGAGTGAGAGGATTGAAATGAGGTAACGGAGCGGCAAGTGTGAATTTGTAGGGGTGTTGCTTGTCTGCCGAGGGGCGCACCACCAAATCCATAAATGAGTCTCCGCTGAGCAGTATTATAGAAGAAAATCCTAAATGTGTCATTTAACAAAGCGGTGTTTACCCTATTCCACAGTGCGCCTCAAGCTTTGTCCTAATGATCCTCCTTATCGTCATCATTTTATGGTTTCTTACTACTGTATGTACTACTAGCCTAATGCAGAAATCTCCTGCAGAAGGATAATTAGCACTTCAGATCGCAGTCCACAGTATTCTCAATGGGAACTACGATCTGACCCCCTATGTACTAAACCCTGAAAAGCAAAGCACAGTGTCCGCTTACCCTGGAGGAGTATTAAACAAATGTGAAAGAATACAGTAGAGGATATTCTCGTTACCAATGAAAATATCCGCCAATAAACGGATACTTAATAATCACGGCAGTTCCGCTATTATTAATACATTCATACATAGGCCCCTAAAGGGTAATTTAACTTCAGTGACCGGTTAATGCAACACAATAAATCGCATGCGGTAATCTCTGTTTTTGAGTGTGCATCAGCATTTTTATCACTATCTTGCGAACGGCTAATTTTAGGGGCAATAATTTCAGGTTCTGTGCCAGGCAAATAATCCAAGTTCCTGCTAAAAATCCCCCAAACACTCAGCACCTATCGCTTACATTGGACTTTGAAATCATGATATGGATACCTAACTAAAACCTCTATGCAATCCTGTCTATACCTTCTAAAATCCTGCCTAAACCTTCTAAAATTGTCGCTATTTAGCGTAATGAGTCTCACAGAAAATAAATGCTTTCAGACTTTGAGTGTGGTTCCAAAGCACAAAAAGTTATTATTCAATATAAAAACAGATGGTTACATGCTGTGATCTAAAGAGAATTAGCGCAAATAAATCATACAGACCCAAGGTACAGTTGTTACATATGCACGCGCTATGGACCCAGATACCGGCATCAGCATTAGAAACCTCCGTCAACAGCACAGCAAGAAGATTCAAGACTGGGGTCAGAGAGCACACATATATACTCTTACAGGAATAGGCAATACAATAGACAAGTTTGGCATGATTCCATTGGTTCTTCTTAAAGGTGCTTCTGGTACAGGATAGTTCATAGGTCAATTAGAATGGACACAAACAGCCTCTACTAGCCCTTTGTATCCTTTTCCCACTGCATGCTAATCTAAGCTGCTAACATTACAGAGTACATTTTAATGTTTTTAACTCTCTATAGTCCATAGTTTGCAGACGCATGTTGCGATCTTCTCACCGACAATACCGAAAATCTGTTGAGAGACACTGGATCAGTACAACACCAAACATGGTCTGCTTACCATGTACTAAACCTTAGATATCAAATAACCTTTCTTACACAACATTAATAATTACTGAATAAACCTTGAATATTACACTTTAATGCTAGGGAACCTTTTATGTAAGTGTGCAGGGTATTGGGGAATTGGGAAAAGACGCTAATTAGCGCTGTGCGACTGTGTTTTGTGGAGTACACCATGGTACGTGTTTTGCAGGGTTGATCATTTTATATGTATTAGTGGCTGTCTGTATTTATGTGGTGAGGACTTTTAACTTCTTTATATTGCGTGGGAATCGCACGACGCTAAATAATAGCATCGCCGTATGTACTTATAATGGCGAGTTTCACTAAAATGACGCTGGGTGGCCAGTCGCAAAATGGCGTCTCATTGCCATTCGCAAAATGGCGTCGCCTCGATCTAATTTTAAACCGATCCTGTCTCAGCCAATTATCCGGCTTCGACAATGAAATCACAAGTTATCTGTTAGCAATGAGTAAGCTGCATACACACGTAAAGATTTTCTGTCCCACCAGCTAGCTGATTATTTGGAATGAAAATCCGGTAATGTATGGGAGTAACTGATCAGCAATTTGCTCCCAAATGCCAGAAAATGGACAAAAACTGTTGTTAGAACAAATTGTTTAGATCAAACATTTAACAAACTTGTCTGACGACCATTTTCATCTGTTTTCTGGCATTTAGGAGCAAATTGCTGATCATCAGTTACTCCCATACGTAACCAGGTTTTCATTCCAACCAATCAACTAGTTGGATGGTTGGACAGAAAACCTTTACGTGTGTACCCAGCTTAACCCCTTGTTTATGCCGTTTAGTGCTGCGGGGGCAGTAGCTAGAAACAGCAACCTCATACCTCTCTATCATATTCGTGCCTCAGCCACCTAACACAGCACTAGTGAACAAGAGAGTGACCAGGTTTTCATGCCTCACAGATGACGTATTTGTGAATATCAACAGGAAGATGGTCTCAGTAACGGCGACTTTGGCTGCCTGCGCCTTGTACCTGCCCTATATGTACGGTGAGTGTCTTATCCCAACTGACGGAGGAAAGCAGAGGGGTAATAATAATGGGGCAAATACTACTTCCCAATTAATTGGAACTGGATATATTAATGTACTGTATAAACGTTACCAATCATTTCTCACCTACAGAATATTCCTGTATATTTGTTTTACTAATAGAGGATTGCTAGGGATCTGCAGAACATTGCTCTGTCCTATCTACCCCCTGACAGATACAAAGTGATATATACTGCAGATTATTACATTACTGACCTCTATATAGCTGCAGAACATTGCTCTGTCCTATCTACCCCCTGACAGATACATAGAGTAGTGCTGTGCAGATGTTGAGAGGTCGGTAATATAATAATCTGCAGAATTTATCACTGTCCCATCTATCCCCTGACAGATACATAGCAATACTGTATATTATGCAGATTATTACATTACTGACCTCTCTAGACATCTGCAGAACATTGCCCTGTTCCATCTACCCTCTGACAGATACATAGCAATACTGTATATTATGCAGATTATTACATTACTGACCTGCACAGGTGTATGTTAATTGACTAACACAATAGATCTGCAGGTGGTACTAATTATTCCTGAGGATACTAAAAAACATGCAGTTAGGGCACACGTCCACTAGCCGATTTCTATGAGCGATTGAACCATAACAATATCGTTATGGTTCAATCGCTCATCAATCGGCCACATTAATGTCTGTAATGACCAGTGATGCGCGCTCCCGCTGGTCGGTTCCGACATCAATCATCGGCCGAACATGCTGAACAACCTGACGATAACGACAGGTTGAGCATGTTAGGGGATGATTGATGTTCCTACACTGAACGACTGCTCGCTCAGTATAGGCACAGCACAGACTGTCAAACGACTGCACGATTATTACAATGTCGTAAATAATCGTGCAGTCGTTTTTAGTTCTGCTAATGGATGTGCGCCTTTAGGGTTCCATGAGGACAGAGTTTGAGAAACACTGATCTAAAAGCACTTCCAGGAATGCACATGTATGTCAGCGGCACATAACACATTGAGGGCCTAATTCAGACTCGCGAGCGCTGAGCGCTCGCAAGCGGGTCGATGTTAGCCCAGTGCGCATGACGGAGGCGGCTCCGTCGTGCATATGCGGAGACCTGGATAGTGACGGGCAAGCCGTCGCTATGGGTTTCGCTACAAAGGGGGCGTGCTGTCGATGGTGAGTGACAGCACGCCCCCTTTGGTGGACGTGCGAGGGGCGTGGCTACCCAGATGGCTACCGTCTGGGGCCAGCCCCACTGACATCGCAAGTGATGTCAGTGGGAGTGCTCTCGGCTCTGATAGAGCCAAAAGCACTCCAGGGCTTGCGGCAACGAGACCCTACCACAAGGGTCTCGTAGCAAGCCCAATGGTCACGATGGTCTTGACCATCGCGACCATCTTCCTGGCCGCTCGCTATAGGTCACCCACAGCTATACGAGTGGCCAGGAGGCCGCTCTAAAATTAAGAAGGACGGCCCTGATTCAGAGCCGGACGCTCTGACAGAGCGCTCGCTCTGTATCAGGGTCGGCCTTCTTGTTTTTTAGAGCGGCCTCCTGGCCGCTCGCATAGCTGTGGGTGACCACCCACAGCTATAGCGAGCGGCCAGGAAGATGGTTGCGATGATCAAGACCATTGCGACCATTGGGCTTGCGACGAGACCCTTGTGGTAGGGTCTTGTTGCCGCAAGCCCCAGAGAGATTTCGGCTCTAACAGAGCCGAAATCTCTCCCACTGACATCACTCGTGATATCAGAGGGGCCGCCCCCAAACGTGGGAACGCCTCCGTTTGGGCAGCCACTCCCCCAGCCCGCCCACCAAAGGGGGCGTGCTGTCACTCAACATCGACAGCACGCCCCCTTTGGTACGAGACTCGGAGCGACGGTTTGCCTGTCACTATCCGGGTCTCGCGCATGCGCACGATGGAACCGGCTCCGTCATGCGCACTGGGCCACCATCGACCCGCTTGCGAGCGGGTCTGAATCAGACCCTGAGATCACACAGACTATACTGTGAGGGATTTATCTACACTACAGGGTGCAGTCACTACAGGGTGTGGTTGCTGCATTATAGTGAAAGTATTCTAGGGAGAGGCACCAGTACAAAGGGGAATGCCCCATGTACACATTCTTTATTCTATCTAGGAGTGCACTGGAGAGAGATGTTGTCCAGGCCGGTCTGATAAAGGTAGGTGCTCTCCCTCTGCAGAATATCTCTTCCGCAGAGTCTTTCTTCTCTATAGAATTGGGCTGCTAATATCCCAGGCTCTAATAACATTCAGAGCAGACTGAATGCATCGCATATTGCTGGTCAAGGCTGCACCACTCTGTTCTAATAATAATCTTTTTCAGGAATCTGCAGATTATCGCACTAAGGGGTCTATGTACTAAGCCTTGGAGAGAGATAAAGTTGTAACTAATTAACTCCTAACTGTCATTTTTCAAACACAGCCTGTGTGACAGTGACAGTTAGGAACTGATTGGTACGTTACCTCCGTCCACTTTATCTCTCCCCAAGGCTTAGTACATACATAGACCCCCTGTTATCACCGCAGGTGCACCCCTCAGTATACTAAGAAATCTCAGTGTAGTAACAGGTTCATTTTCTGTCCTGACCTGTGTATTGTCTGCTATGTATTACGGTATTTCTAGGTGAATTGTGCTTCTGTATACAGAACGCCATGCAGGATGGGAAACTACATCCCTTCCCTTATTAGGAGATCTGCCTGGCCAGGAACTGCAGTGGTTACTGGGGCTGCATCCAGGACACACTAGGCTGATGGGGTCAGGCAGAATTATCTTAAAAACATAATGAGCAAAAAAATCATTATCATTATAATATAACTGCTAAAATCTGTGAATCAGTAAAACTGACACGTCTGTAAACATAATTAATAACTATGACAACTGACATCACTGTGGATAACACAAATAAAATATATTCACATGTTCACCAGATTATGCAACTGCAATAAATTATAATGAAATCACCCTGCAAAGATGCTATAATAATAATATACAATGACTGACTAATAACTGACAGATCTGAGATAAAGAGGTCTTTGTGCCGGATTTAGCAGCGTCTGTATTTGCAACTACTGTACGTACTCAGATCGGCCGATTGTACAGTACAGCGCACGTGCGTGCGTGTGCTGCAGTCACACTGTGATTACGCACGCAGATAGGAATCCATCGCAGAGTGAGTGACAGGCTGTGAGCGTTTGGGGGTGGTGACGGGGGAGAAACGCAGGCGTGCCTGTACGTTTGATCGCCATTGCATGGGCTGGCACAAATTAACCAATGCGATTGCATACCCAGCTTGTGTACTCACTGCATGCGACAAGGCTTGCAATTTCTGCAAGGGATTTGCCCCCCAGCACACTGCAGCAAAAACAATACTTAAATCCTACATGATAATAGCGATTCAGAGGTATTAGTTACATACATTTGCAAATATATGAATAAGCGCCAGGCCAATCGTCAAGGCTCCTCTATACTGGCGTCCCTAGCATTAAGGGGTTCACGTCCGAGAAGCAAGGCACCCCAAAAAAATTCCAACCAAGGGCCATCCCCAGGGCATTTTCTGTGTTCAGAGTAAACCCCGCCCTTTACAAGCACCTGTGTTATGCAATTAAGCTGATCTGAGCAACTAACATTTCTTTTGCAATTTCTGCAAGGGGTCAGACCTGCTGTAACTGTGCATGACGGGCCAATGTGCTTCAATGGTGCCGATGTATACGCAGGACTGCGAGGTATTACGGATATGAGAAAGCAGCATCTCTATGCTGGATGAGCTGCGGCAGGCATTAGCATATTTTCGCAGCTTCATTGCGTGCGATTACGCAGCTGCGATCACAATTGCAATCCTTACTGAATCAGGCTCTATGTACTAAGCCTTGGAGAGAGATAAAGTACCAACCAATCAGCTCCTAATGGATTGTCTAAAGACTACTTTGCTTCCTTTTTCCAGTTGTGGGAGGGTTTCATAGATTTTTTTTGCTTTGGCTCTAGATCGTACATTTGAGCTTTCGTTGTACTTCTTGGTATGAAACCCGGATTTTATTGGACAACCCAACAATTTCCTTCCCTTCTTCAGGCTGAAATTTCTGGGTCCTTTTTCCTGTTTTATTTATCTTTTTGGGAGATCTTTTTGTTTTAGGGGGTGTTGCCTGGGATGCAGTCAGGTAGCCGACGGTCAAAATGCTCCCGGGGGGGACTTAGGGTTAGGCGCCCCCCCAAGAGCGTTAGGTTTAGGCTAAGTTAAGGGGGGGTTAGAGTTAGGCACCCACGGGGGGATGTTAGGGTTAGGCACCCCCCCCCAGGAGACTTAGGTTTAGGCTGTGGGGAAAGGGGGGTTAGGTTTAGGCACAAGGGATGGAGGTTAGGATTAGGCATCCTTAAAGGAGGGTTAGGTTTGGGGGGGAGGGTAGTAGGGTTAGTAAATACTCACCTTTGGAGCTGTCGGGATCTTCACTGCTGCCTGTCTTCTGGAGTCAGGATTTGAACCGCCAGACCTCATACCGATCCCTGTTGCCTACCAGGCTTAGATTGATCTGGATGCAATGTACTATGGCCTTGATTCAGACCCACTCGCGAGCGGCTGTCCGCTCGCAAGTGGGTCGATGTTCTGCACTGAGCATGCGCACGACGGAGGGAGCTCCGTCGTGCGCATGCGCCAGACGCGACGAGCGAAGGACTTTCCTTCGCTCGTTGTGTCTGATCAAAGGGGGCGTGCTGTCGATGTTGATTGACAGCACGCCCCCTTTGGTGGGTGTGCCGGGGGCGTGCCTCCCTGACGGTGGCGTTCCTAAGGGAACGCCTCCCGTCAGAAGCCGGCCCACTGACATCACTAGTGATGTCAGTGGGAGTGATTTTTTTCTCTGATAGAGCCAAAATCACTCCAGGGCTTGCGGCAGACGAGGCCCTACCACAATGGTCTTGTCGCAAGCCCGATGGTCACGATGGTCTTGACCATCGCGACCATCATCATGGACACATCATAACCCACAGCTATGCGAGCGTCCACGAGGCCGCCTCGCAAAAAAAAAAAAAAAACCTTGATTCAGAGCGGGCGCTCGTTCAGAGCGTCTGGCTCTGAATCAGGCCCAGAGTTCCAAAGGTCGGGAGCAGCACAGGCAAAATCTCGGATGCGCGAGTGGGAGGAAGTAATCAGTTGGCAAGAGAGGCGGCATGCATTAGTTGAGCGAAGTGGACGGGTGGGAGTGTGAAGGGAGAGAAGGTCAGAAATGTATGTGGGAGAGGATTTGGTGAGGGCTTTGGACCTCATTCAGAGCCGCTCGCTATTTGCGGTCGTTCGTTTAAAAAAAAGGGGTGGCTATTCAAATGAACCGTTCGCACTTTGCGGTCTGTTCACGCCTCTAAGTCTGAACGAGCGAGCAAAACTTGCGGTCGAAATTTTGAAAAATACGCCCCCTGCCCGCTCGCATCATACGTCATGTCCGCTATTTATTAGATTAATCGAGTACATCGAACAGCGTATGAACTGCTCGCTATTCTTGTGGTTGGTTTTTTCAACCACTATTTTGCGAGTAGTTCTGACTAAGAAAAAACCAAGTGACGTGGTCGCTGACGCTGCTGTATTAATTATGCACACCCATAAAACGCCTGTTTTGACCTTTAAGCACGCCTGCGTTCTGAATTCCACTCCCCGTTTTCAAGCACCTTCCCCTGTTACCACCCACATACGCCTCCTCCTGTCACTCAAAATAGCAGACATTCGTTATTTTGCGAACAAACGATTTTCGGCCGCACTGACTGGTTCGCGCATGCGTATTACAATCCGTATGCATGCGCAGTTGTGCGAACATCGCTCAGTGTGAACGAGCGGCCGCTTACGAGCGGCTCTGAATCAGGTCCTTTGTAAGTGAATGTAAGAACCTTGAATTGGCATCTGAAGAGGAAGGGGAGCCAGTGTAGGGCTTGAAGGAGAGGGGAGGCAGATGTAGAACGTTTGGAGAGGAAGATGAGCCGAGCAGCAGCACTGAGGACCGATTGTAGTGGAGAGAGGTGAGAGACTGGGAGGCCAGATAGGAGAAGGTTACAGCAGGGCCACAACTAGGGGGGGGGCTAGAGGTGCACGTGCATCGGGAGGGGATTGCGGGGGGGTGAAATAGCAGACTCTGCCATCTGAAAATGGCCGCCGACGAAGAGGAGACTAATGCTAGAGGTCCTTACTGGACCTCTAGTGTCTGTCTCTTTCTTGGCGGCGGCCATTTTTGGATGGCAGAGTCTGCATGGACTCTGCTGAAAACGGCCATAAAAAAATGGCCACGGCCAAGGAAGAGACAGATGCTAGAGGTCCTAGTGGACCTCTAGTGTCTGTTAGCAGAGCGCAATGCACACAGCGTTCCCGGAAGTGCCGGGAACGCTGGTGCTGCAGGGAGAGGATGCTGAGAGCTGCATCTTCTCACTTCAAACCCCCCTGGCAACGAGCATAAACCCCCCTGGCTGAGCATAAACCCCCATGGCAACGAGCATGGAACCCCATGGCAACGAGCATGGAACCCCGTGGCAACGAGCATGGAACCCCATGGCAACGAGCATGGAACCCCTGACAACAAGCATGAAACCCCCTGGCAATGAGCATAAATCCCCTGACAACAAGCATGAAACCCCATGGCAACGAGCAGGTAATTTTAATGTAATTAGAAGCATTACTGTGGGGCATAAAATGGTGTCGGGCAAATATGTAAGTGGCACTTTCGTAATAGGCATCACAGTGTGTGGCATAATGTGTAATGGGCATTATGGTGTATGGAATAATGTAAGTCACTATACCAGGGACGTCTGAGTAATGCACTGCCTTATGGAGGAGCAAGGACAAAATCCAGGTACGGGAAGGGAGGGGGGCTCAAAATTGCTGCCTTGCACCGGGTGACAGATATCCTAGTTTCGGCCCTGGTTACAGTAGTCCAATCTGGAGATGACCAGTGAGTGGATGAGAGTTATGTTATGATATGTCTATATTTTTACTCATACATGCCTACCCTCCTGGTTTTCATGGGAGGCTCACGATTTTTCGGGTAACCCCCCCGCACCCCCTGGAAGGGTAGGCATTTCTCCCATATTCTGCTCACTTCCTAGTGAAGTGGGCAGAATGAGGAGAATACCCGCGGCGATCACAGGTCTCCGTGAAGGGGGCGGGGCATAAGAGGTGATTCTTCATGAATCACATAATTTGGCCCCTATGTAAATTTGACCCAATCGCTGCAATTTTACCATGAGGGGCGGGGCTTAATGACGCAAATTGTCAGGCCATGCCCCCATCGGCCCCCTGTTGCTTCTCTTACCCGGGCTTCCCCTTGGGAAGAGATTATTAAAGGTAGGCAAGTATGTTCTTACTGCACATGTTCCGGTCGGAGCAGGCAGGTGAGGTCACACCTGCTGCAATGGATGCTGGGGAAAGGGGGGGAGCCTGCACCATGTGTGGGGCGGAGCCAGCGTCGGGTGCCGGGCAGACAGCAGGGAAGTATGCTACTTTTCTGCTCTGTTCAGTTTGCGGTACAGACTACACCATCAGATGGCGAATCTGTGCCTCAGGAGAGGAACGGAAAGAAAAGTGTGGTGATGTGATTCATACACGAAGCAGTGGTGCTGCTGGAGGAGTAATTCACTTCTCCACGGTGACCGGCCTCTATGAAAAGCCCTGATTTCAGCTAAACAGGACTTTTCACTGCTCTATGAATAGACCCCTTTATCTCTTTCCACTTTATCTCTCTCCAAGGCTTTAGTACATAGGTCCTCATTCAGACCCGGTCACAAGCGCTGAGCGCTTGCAACCAGGTTGATGTTTAGGCCCTGCGCACGCGCAGCGGCCGCACTGCGCGTGCGCAAGCCCCGGAGCGAGAGAGAAACTCTCTCTCTCTCCGGAGTGCTCTACAAATGGGCCGGCTGTCGATGTTGATCGACAGCTCGGCCCGTTTTGTAGGCAGCCGGGGGATGGTTTCACAAATGGAGGAGTTCCTTAAGGAACGCCTGCCATTTTGTGGGTGGCCGCACTGACATCAGCAGTGATGTCAGTGGGGAGTTTCCTGCTCAATCAGAGCAGGAAGCTCCCTGGGGCTTGCGGCTGCCGAGACCCAACCTTAAGGTCTCGTCGCAAGCCCTGATGGTCACGATGGTCTTAACCATCGCGACCATCAACCTGGTCGGTCGCTAAAGCTGTGGGTGGTAACCCACAGCTTAGCTAGCGACCAGGAGGCCGCACTTAAAAATAGAAGTGGCCGCCCTCATTCAGAAAGAGGGCCATAGACCCTGCAGTATGGGAAGTGAGGAAGAGTTATATGCCTGTACTTGCATTTATTACCAGTATGCTGCAATTTGTCAAGAAAACATAATTGTGACAGCTGAATACTACTCAGTCGCCCCTAGCAAAAAATAAAGTGAAAATTTAGTGCATTCCCCCTGGTGGGCCTGGAGGTGATTGCGTCGTGTACACATTGCGGATGCAAAGCTGCGAGACCGCACAGACGCAGTAGCCTAGCAGAGGTCCGAAGTGACGTTACTTTTACTGATCGCCTGACCGGGCTCTTATTGGAGCTCTTTTCGACACGACTTAGGTTAGTACATTCACATTGCAATGGTAAAAGAAACCTTATTGCTGTGATAGGCTGCGATAAGGATTCTTAATTTTCAGGAACACACCACAAATCATAATAAAGGTGTCCGGTCCTCAGCAATGGGGCTTTTTGCTCTTTGATAAGCCTGCCCCATATACGCCATCACTGACTGTAATTATCTGTCTGTTACTTAGTATTTGCTATTCTCTCTCCCTGCTGGGTTTCATGTCTGTGGAGGAGATGTATCAAGCTTAGAGAGAGATAAAGTGGAGTTGAACATGGCAACCAATCAGCTTCTAGCTGTCATTTATCTAGCACAATGTATTAAGTGACAGAAGCTGATTGGTTGGTTGCTTGCTTTGGGCAATCTCTCCACTTTCTCTCTCTGCAAGACTTGATATATCTCCCTTTATGTGACTCACACTATCCCCTCTCACCCCTCCCTACACCGTCAGGGCTCAGAGTCCACCTCTCCCTTAGATGAAGTGTTTTTCCAGCTGAAACAATGTAACTATGTATTAGGAGAATGTAGAAACTTGGTTAATCGTCATTAATAGTGATATTGGAAGCAACTGTTCTGTAGCTCATACATCAGCAATCAATTGGGGAAGATGATAGACAGAAACAGTATGAACAAAGGGGCCCATATATCATCCTATATTTGCGGCTATGCGTTTTCGGGAGTTAACTACAAATATTTTGTAGAACCCGGATGTATTAAGGAGGGACCATAGCTGGTATCTCCAATACCTGCTGTGATCCCTCCATTCCTGCCGGCAGCCGCTACCCCCATAGGTTTCTACCAACATCCGGAATGCGATGCATTACACATATTGGCCCCTGCAGCTAGCGCCATCTGAAGATGGTGTTAGCCGCTATAGCCAGGGGCGTTTCTGGAGACACAGGCCCCCTCCTCTCCACCCGGGGGCCGGCAGCGCACTGAGCTGTGCGCGGCCAGCGCCGGAGTTATAGACTTTGGGCACTAGAGTGTGCCCAGAGGCTATAATGTATGCACAGGTCACTGGGAAAATGGCCAAGGCGGCCATTTTCCCTATACAGCGAATATGCAAACGATGGGAAAAAGGCAGCCACAGCCATTTTCCAGTCGTTTACAGCGCAGGACCCCCGCACCGACGTGGGACTCCGGAGAGGTAAGTAATATTATGGGTGCAGGGTGTGCGGGGCCCCCCTGGACCCAGGGACCCGTGTTCCCCGCACACCCTGCACCCATTATAGATACGCCCCTGGCTGTAGCCTATGGGCTTCACACCACGTAATTAGCCGGCGGAAGGTTCCTGCGGGAACCCTCCCCAGGCAATGGGTGCCGCACAACTGCAGTCAGCATGTGCGGAAGCGCCGGCAGCTCTCCGGCACATCGCAGGTACGGGCTCCTTTCAGCGCCCCTCTCCCTGCATGTGCCGGATAATACATCTTGCAATGCGATCATGGGTGGTACTGGAATGCCCAGATCATTATTAAATGGGAGCCAAAGTCAATTACAGTACAGAACATTGCAGGACATGGACAAGATTTATAAACATTGCTGCACCATGCGTTCTCGTGCAAAACGCTTGCGTAACAGTTTTTTTCCTATGCAGCGCGTATGTTAAATGGTTCTAATAATCCTGATCTGTTGTTATTATGATGTTTTTTTCCTAATTATTTTCATAGTAGTGTAATTGCTGCTTATTATGTGGTATAGTGCTGCCTGTCTTAGTATGCGGTATAGTGCTGCCTGTCTTATTATGCGGTATAGTGCTGCCTGTCTTATTATGCAGTATAGTGCTGCCTGTCTTAGTATGCGGTATAGTGCTGCCTGTCTTAGTATGCGGTATAGTGCTGCCTGTCTTAGTATGCGGTATAGTGCTGCCTGTCTTAGTATGCGGTATAGTGCTGCCTGTCTTAGTATGCGGTATAGTGCTGCCTGTCTTATTATGCGGTATAGTGCTGCCTGTCTTATTATGCGGTATAGTGCTGCCTGTCTTATTATGCGGTATAGTGCTGCCTGTCTTAGTATGCGGTATAGTGCTGCCTGTCTTATTATGCGGTATAGTGCTGCCTGTCTTAGTATGCGGTATAGTGCTGCCTGTCTTAGTATGCGGTATAGTGCTGCCTGTCTTAGTATGCGGTATAGTGCTGCCTGTCTTAGTATGCGGTATAGTGCTGCTTGTTTTTTTTTCCGTTGACATCACTTGTGCTATTAATGACAATAAAGTAAAGTAAAGGTTGGGAGCAGCTCGAGCAAAGTCCTGGAGGCAGGAGTGGGAGTGAGTAAGTTGTCAGGAGAGACAGCATTAATTTGTGGAGCGAAGTGGGCTGATAGGAGAGTGACGGGAGATGATATCAGAGATGTAAATGGGAGAGGATTGGGTGAGGGCTGTGTAAGTGAGCGTGAGCAGCTTGAATTGTGTTCTGAAAGGGAAGGGGAGCCAGTGACGGGCTTGTAGGACAGGGGAGGCAGATGTAGTATGTTTGGAGAGGAAAATAAGCTGGGCTGCAGCTTTGAGGACAGATTGGAGTGGAGAGAGGTTGAGGCCAGATAAGGGGAGGTTACAGTAGTCCAATCTGGAGATGACTTGTGAGTGGATGAGAGTCTTATGCTGGCCATACACCTGCATGATTTCGGGCCGATTGCCCGATTTTCGATGAGTCATATGATGGATCTTGTGAAAATCATGTATTATTTTAGTAAGATACGTTCCGATGTGCGCTCCCGCAGTTCCTATAATCGGATCTTATGATCAGATGTGCAGCCCATATGTTCCATCCTATCGTGTGCAGGTTGTGCCGTTTAATTTGTTCATGCGATCCATCGTGCGGCAAATCAAGTAATTTCAATGTTTCCCTAATGAGAGCGTGAGGCACAGAATCGATCATACGACAGATCCTGTGCTAAGAAAAACAACAAATTAGCTGCCGGGACTGCCGGGGAGCTCCGGCGAGTCTGATGCTGAATCGGAACGTATGCCATACTTGCCTACTTTTGAAAATTAGTTTCAGGGAGATTATAGTCGGTTGTAGTATGTGTCATCGAGGGGGGGGGGGGGTGTCATGCTCCGCCCAAAGGGCGTGTCTAGCTTTACCTATGGGCATATCTATTTGATAGTGGTTAGATCCCCTTCAGTAGATGTACCCTGAAGTCATCACTCAATGTCCAACGTCAATGGTTACTATCCATGTGCACATGGAGGGGAAATATAAGCCTGTGGCAAGTGAAGCGTGGCAAGCGAACAAATTTCTACTTTTGGTGGCCTTTATGGAACCGCACTCCCGCCCCCACTTTACGTCACTTCTAGGTACATCTACTGAAAGGGATCAATACACTACCATATCTATTTCTACTCAGGGGTGAGACGCCGGCAATAATGGGGTTTGATACTGCAAAATGCAGGTGCTGGGGATTGTGGGTAAGAGTAACGGCTGTCCAGTTGGTGTGTGGGGGCTGGTGTCTCAATACAGTCCCCTCTCCTCTATATAATACCACAATCGTGTGTACTGGGAGCTGTGTTATTCCCCCTCTTATATCACTGTACAGTCCCCTCTCCCCTATATAATACCACAATAGTGTGTGCTGGGAGCTGTGCTATTCCCCCTCATATATCACTGTACAGTCCCCTCTCCCCTATATTATTATAATACCACATATCAGAGTGTACTGGGAGCTGTGTCCCCTCCTCTCATATCACTGTACAGTCCATCTTCCCCTATATAATCAAACCCCACCCTTGTCACAGCCAGACTGAGTCGCGCATGCGCAGTTAGGATGTTTTGACGGGCAGTGGGGAAAATGGGAGATTCTCTTTATATTGCAGGGTAGCGGGAGCTCCCACCTTAAAACGGGAGGCTCCCGTGGAAAGCGGGAGAGTAGGCAAGTATGACGTATGCTGGTCGTGCAGGTGTATGGCCAGTTTTAGGCTGCCTCCAGGGTGAGAGAGGGTCTGATCCTGGAGATATTTCTGACATGGAAATGGCAGGATTGTGTAAGGTACTGAATGGGTAATTTGAAGGGAGGGAGGAGTCAAGGATAACTCCAGGACAACGCACTTGGGGGCTAGAGGAGATAGTTGTGCCATAAATAGATGAATTGTGGGAAGTGAGGTTAAGCGGGAGGGAGGGAAGTTGATCAGCTCAGACTTAGACATGTTAAGTTTAAGAAGAGAGTGGGAAAGGTCAGAGGAGGAGAGGTAGATCTGAGCGTCATTAGCATAGAGATGATATTGGGGCCAACATAGCTAATGAGCTTACCTAAAGAGTATGTATAAAGGGAAAATAAGAGCTCAAAGAACAGAACCTTGGGGGACATCTACTGGCAGAGGACGTGGGAGAGAAGGAGAGTCATGAGAGGAGACAGGGAAAGAATGGCCAGAGGGGTAGGAGGACATCCACGAGAGGCCAGTATCATGCAGATCCAGAGAATAAAGGATTTGCAGGAGGAAAGGGTGGTCCACAGTATCAAAAGCAGCAGAGGGGTAAAGGAGAATGAGCAGAGATTAATGGCCCTTGGATTTGGCAGCAAGGAGGTCGTTCCTGGCTTTTGTGAGGGCAGTGTCACAACCAGAGTTTCTCGGCATGGTGGTCGACGGGTATTACCTGTGAGGTCACTATGGCGGGGGGCATCTGGCGGTGGCACTGGTGTTTGGCGAGGGGCGTTGGCTATGCGTGGTTCTGTGCAGGCATGTTGTCACTTTGGGCTGGTGAGGCCTGGGGGTGCTTCCGTTCCACTCTGGCATGGGCGCCGCCATCTTGCCTCCGGTCACGTGACCTAATCGCCCAATCCTGGTTTGGCACATGCTCTCTCTGGCCAGTCACGGCACAGCACTTGGTATTTAGGGAGGTTCAGAGCCTCACTTCATTGCCAGTGCAACGTATTTCTCAGCATAGTTGAGAGAGAGTTCCCTGTGCTCACCACCTGTTACCTGTGATACGCTACCTGCCTGCTTGTCTGCTCCAAACCCCGCTGGACTACCCTGCATCCTCCATTACCTTCCCCTTGCCTGAGTACCTGAGTATGCTGTTCACTCTGCACCTTGCCTTCCACTGACACTCTGCTGGATGATTCTTCCTCAGCCTGTATTCTTCATTTCAACCACTACAGATGATTTTCCCTGCCTGTCATTACCTGGACATTTTCTCTATTAACTAGTCACTAACTGAACTTTCTCCCATTACTTCACCATTGATCCCAAGTGCACTTAGTGCTATATCTGGACTTTAGTTTTTAGTCATATTCATGTCTATCAAACCACTCATTAAAAGTTCCTCATTTTCATTTAAACCTGCTTCAGTGTCTGCTCCTATCACCACCCCGGGCCCACAACAAAACCAGAACCTCACAGTTTGCACCCGGCCACGGAACAGGAGTCTGGAGTAGATTTATTCTGGGGGAATTGCTGGCCGTTTGGAAAACCTGGAAACCATGCAGCACCAAATGGTTCAGTTTTTACAGGAAATGTCTAAAAGACAAGATCATCTGCAAACCTCCTTATCCTCCCCTGGGGTAACAGTCCCTATGCTCTCTCCTGCACCTGGGAATTCTGGTAACAGGACACCTCCTCGCTTACACCTTCCTATGCCCAGCAAATTTGACGGCAACCCTAAACTCTGCCTGGGCTTTCTGAATCAGTGCGATATACATTTCACCTTACAGCCTGATAACTTTCCCACTGCAAAAACTAAAGTGGCCTACATAGTGTCTCTGTTGTCCGGCTCAGCCTTGGATTGGGCTTCTCCACTCTGGGAGCGTTCAGATTCTCTGCTGGATAACTATACAGCCTTTGTGTCATCATTCAGGAGGATCTTTGATGAGCCCGGACGTACTGTATCAGCTTCGTCTGGTATTATGACTCTGAGACAAGGAATTCGTCCCGTCAGCCAGTATGCCGTACAATTTCAGATTTTAGCATCAGAGCTCAAGTGGAATGAGGAAGCCCTTACCGCAGCCTTCTGGCATGGACTGTCTGACCAACTAAAGGATGATTTAGTAACCCGTGAGCTTCCTACCAATCTAAACGATATGATTTCACTCTGTAACAAGATCGACCTACGCTTCAGAGAATGTCAGGCTGAGAAGTACAGAACCGGCCGACAAAGGTCATCTACCCCTTCCTTACCCACCCGTCCATCCCCTCCTCCTATGGAAGAAGAGCCTATGCAGGTGAACCATACCCATCTCTCCAAAGAGGAACGTCAGAACGTCATATCTGCCTATACTGTGGAGATTCGGGTCACCTGGTGGCCTCCTGTTCCCATAAATCGGGAAATGCCCGATCCTAACTGCCACTGAGGACTGCAAGTTAGGAGTAATGAGCCTGTCCTCAAATTCTAAAGATTTTGCATTAGTCTTAGCCGTAGATCTCAAGCCTAAACCTGTCCTCGCTTCTGCTCTATTGGATTCGGGAGCAGCCGGAAATTTCATGACTTCCAGTTTAATTAACACATTTCAGATTCCATGCAAATCCCTCAATCATGCGATTTCCCTGACAGCTATAGATGGTCGTCCTCTGGCTAACGGAATCGTCACCCACGAAACTCAACCAATACTAGTCCGTATTGGAGCACTCCATTCCGAGTCTCTGAAATTCCTGGTGATACCCGAGGCCTCCCAAGAAATTATTTTAGGGCTACCCTGGTTACACCAGCACAATCCCAAAATAGACTGGTGTTCTATGCAAATCCTCTCATGGGGGGTTGATTGCCAGAAATCCTGTCTTCCCAAGATTTGACCTGTAAGGAAAACAGTTTCATCAGTTCCTCCAGCTATCCCTAGAGAGTACCAGGAGTACACTGATGTCTTTTCTGAGCAACAGGCTATATCTTACCTCCTCACAGAGAATGGGATTGTCCAATTGATTTATTGCCCGAAAAGATGCCACCCTGGGGCCGCACCTATCCTCTTTCCTTGCCTGAGACTAAAGCAATGTCTGAATACATCCAGGAGAATTTAGAGAGAGGATTTATTCGCCCCTCCACCTCTCCTGCTGGAGCGGGGTTCTTTTTTGTGGCCAAAAAGGATGGTGGTCTAAGACCTTGTATTGATTATCGGGGCCTGATCGACATAACTGTCAAAAATCGATATCCGCTTCCGCTAATCACTGAGCTATTCGATAGAGTCAAGGGATCCATGCTCTAAATTAGATCTGAGAGGGGCCTATAACCTCATTCGTATTCGCACAGGTGATGAGTGGTAGACCGCTTTTAATACCAGAGATGGACATTTTGAATATCTCGTGATGCCTTTCGGATTGTGCAATGCCCCTGCTGTCTTTCAGGGTTTTGTTAATGAAATTTTACGGGATTTGCTTTACGCATCAGTTGTTGTATATTTGGACGATATATAAATTTTTTCATCTTCGGTAGAAGAACATCACAAACATGTAAAGGAAGTACTGTCCCATCTGAGGAGGAATCGCCTCTATTGTAAATTGGAGAAATGCGTTTTTGATGCACCCAGTGTGCCATTCCTTGGCTACGTCATTTCTAGCTCTCATCTAGAAATGGACCCTAAAAAGGTGCAGGCAATCTTGGACTGGTCTCAACCTCAATCCCTGAAAGCCATCCACAGACTACTTGGATTCGCCAACCACTACAGGCATTTTATCAAAGGATTTTCTTCTTTGATGGCTCCAATTATGGCCCTGACCCGTAAAGGTGCTAATCCAGCCCTATGGTCACCAGAAGCAGAGACTGCCTTCCAACTTCTGAAACAAGCGTTTATTTCAGCTCCAGTTCTAAGACAACCAGATCTGGATAGGCCCTTCCTGTTGGAGGTAGATGCATCATCTGAAGCTGTGGGAGCAGTTCTGTCCCAGCGGTATGAAGACAACCGAATCCACCCTTGTGGCTTTTTCTCCAAGAAGTTTACTCCAGCCGAAATAAACTATGCTATAGGTGAACAAGAACTCCTGGCAGTAAAGCTGGTGTTAAAAGAGTGGAGATACCTGCTGGAAGGGGCCAAATTACCTTTTACCATCTTCACAAACCATAGGAATCTCCTCTTCCTTAAGAATATCCAGTGTGTGAGCCCCCGTCTAGCTCGATGGGCAATCTTCTTCGCTCGATTCCAGTTTACCCTGACTTTCTGAGCTGGAGCTCTAAACCAGAAAGCAGATGCTCTGTTCAGGTCCCTCCTCTGTAGTGACAATTCAGAGACCATACGTAGTGCCCTGGTACTGGAATCAAGAGTGTTTGCCAGCATACAATTACAACCTCCTACTGGGAAAACCTTTGTGGCCCCGGAGTTAAGGAAGCAGCGCCTCACTTGGGCTCATTCCTCTCATTTTGCAGGTCACTCAGGTACTCGGAAGACTCTGGGACTTCTAAGAAGGGGCTACTGGTGGCCATCTATGAAGTCTGATGTGATGGAGTTCATTTCTTTATGTACCTCTTGTGCTCAGCATAAATCTTCGCGTCAGGCCCCAGCTGGTGTGTTGTTACCCCTGCCTATTCCATCATGTCCTTGGACACATCTCTCCATGGATTTCATTTCAGATTTACCACATTCTCAGGGTTACACCACCATCTGGGTTGTGGTAGACCGATTCTCGAAAAATGGTCCATTATGTACCTTTAAAGAAGCTGCCGACTGCTCCTGATTTGGCTCACTTGTTCGTCCAACATATATTTCGTCTCAATGGACTTCCTGCCAAAATAGTCTCAGATCGTGGTGCTCAATTTGTGGCAAAATTCTGGAGAGCGCTATGTTCTGTTCTGCAAATTAAACTAAACTTCTCCACAGCCTATCATCCACACAGCAACGGATCTACAGAGAGGGTTAATCAGAACCTTGAGACCTTCCTAAGGATCTTCATGACATGTTTTCAAGACAACTGGTCTGATTTACTGCCCTGGGCTGAATTTGCACATAACGCCTCTTACCATTCGTCTACAAATCAAACTCCATTCCAACTAGTCTATGGTCTTCATCCTCAGGTTCTTCAGTTTGAACGCCTGCCTGTTTTTGATGTGCCTGCCGTGGAAGACACTATACGGAGATTTGTATCTATATATGGACTCAAGTACGTACTGACTTAGAGAAGGCGTCCTCTCGTTACAAATTTCAGGCAGACAGGAAACGTAGGAAGGTACTACGCATGCAAAGTGGAGACCAAGTCTGGCTATCCACTCGGAATCTACGTCCCAGAGTGCCTTCGATGAAATTCGCCCCACGTTTCATCGGGTCCTTCTCAATTATCGAAGTGATCAATCCTGTGGCTTATCGCCAGTTACTTCGTTACCTAAAAGTCCCTCTTTTCATATTTCCCTGCTCAAACCCTTGATCCTGAACAAATTTTTGTAAAGTTCTTCCTGTTCCTCCTCGGATTCGAAAGAGGTGTGGAATTCGAAGTCTCTCAGGTTCTGGACTCTCGTATCCGCAGGGGGCGACTTCAATATCTTCTGGATTGGAAGGGTTACGGACCGGAAGAACGCTGTTGGACCGATGCCCGAGATATCCATGCTCCCGCCCTGGTCAGGAGATTCCATACTGCTCATCCGGAAAAGCCTGGTGAGTGTTCTGAGGCCACCCATAAGGGGGGGGTACTGTCACAACCAGAGTTTCTCGGCATGGTGGTCGACGGGTATTACCTGTGAGGTCACTATGGCGGGGGGCGTCTGGCGGTGGCGCTGGTGTTTGGCAAGGGGCGTTGGCTGTGCGTGGTTCTGTGCGGGCATGTTGTCACTTTGGGCTGGTGAGGCCTGGTGGTGCTTCTGTTCCGACCCTTCGGTCACGTGACCTAATCGCCCAATGCTGGTTTCTCACATGCTCTCTCTGGCCAGTCACGACACAGCACTTGGTATTTAGGGAGGTTCAGAGCCTCACTTCATTGCCAGTGCAACGTGTTTCTCAGCATAGCTGAGAGAGAGTTCCCTGTGCTCACCACCTGTTCCTGTGATACGCTACCTGTCTGCCTGCTTGTCTGCTCCAACCCCGCTGGACTACCCTGCATCCTCCATTACCTTCCCCTTGCATGAGTACCTGAGTCTGCTGTTCACTCTGCACCTTGCCTCCACTGACACTCTGCTGGATGATTCTTCCTCAGCCTGCATTCTTCATTTCAACCACTACACCTGATTTTCCCTGCCTGTCATTACCTGGATATTTTCTCTATTAACCAGTCACTACCTGGACATTTTCCATTGCCAGTCACTAACTGAACTTTCTCCCATTACTTCACCACTGCTCCCAAGTGCACTTAGTGCTATATATGGACTTTAGTTTTTTGTCATATTCATGTCTACCAAACCACTCATTAAAAGTTCCTCATTTTCATTTAAACCTGCTTCAGTGTCTGCTCCTATCACCACCCCGGGCCCACAACAAAACTAGAACCTCACAGGCAGTTTCTGTAGAGTGGAGAGGATGAAAGCCAGACTGACATGGGTCCAGCAGGGAGTGGGAAGAAGAAAAGGAGGGAAGTTGGTTGTAGAAAATCCACTCAAGGAGTGTGTAAGCAATGGGGAGGAGAGAGATGGGGTAGTAATTAGAGAGAGTATCAGTGTCAAAGGTAGCTTTTTTTTGTTTGTTATTTAAGAACCAGGGAGACAAGGGCATGCTTGAACGCAGAGGAGACAGTGTCTGATGAAAAGGGAGCGATTGAGATGGACAAGATGGGAACAGGCATCAGGGAAAAGGGAGTGGAGGAGGTCAGAAACAATAGGGTCAAGGGTGGGGGGATGATTAGGGCCATGACCTCATCTGCAGAAACTGGGGAGAATGAAGTAAGACTTGTCAAAATGGATGAGGAGGATGGGGATAGGCAGTGTGGGGAAGAAGGGGATGAGGTGGGAAAGGTCTAGTGGGATGTGATGTCCTGGTGTATGGATTCACTTTTAAATGAGAAGTGGGTGGCAAAGTCAAGGGCAGAGAGTGAGGAGGTGGTGTGAGGAGTTGGTGGGCAGAGAAGGGAGTTGAAAGTGATAAAGAAATGACATGGGTTGGAGGACTGGGAGGGTCTTGAAATAAAACGTTTAGAGAGGGAAGAAGTACTGTAGGTTGACAGCATAAATTTCAAATGGAGGAAGTCTGCATTGGTGCACGCTTTCCTAGACTGGCACTCAGAGGTTCATGAGCACTTCCACAGGAATCTGGTGCTTTTTGAATGCCAAGGTTGAGGTGGGGATCTGCAAAGATGAGAATTGACCAAGGGAGCAGCAGAATTAAGGGGGATATTGTATAGGGAAACTGCTTGTTCAGGGCAGGAGAGAAAGGCAATGGGGGAGAGAAGTGAGTCAAGCAGGGAGGATAAGGATACAGTGTCAATAGCCTCAAGGTTACTCTTAGCGATGGTAGCCTTGGGAGGTAAAGGTGGAGAAGGAGTGAGGGATAAGATAAAAGAGAGAAGATGATGGTCAGAGAGAGGGAATGAGGAATTAGTGAAATCAGAGACATCACAACGGTGAGTGAAGACCAGATCTAGAGAGTGCCCACTCACATTGGAGGGTGAGGAGGTCCATTGAGAGAGACCAAGTGATGAAGTGAGGGTAAGGACTTTAGAGGCAGAGGTGAGTGGGGGCATGAATAGGTATATTGATGTCACCTAAGATGAGGGAGGGATGGTCTGAAGAGAGGAAGTGGGGAAGACCGGAAGCAAAGTTGTCAAGGAATTTGCAGCTAGGGCCGGGGGGATGATAGACGACAGCTACACAAAGGTGCACAGGCTGGAAGAGAAGAATAGCATGAACCTCAGGGCCCGATTCAGACCCGGTAGCTAGGCTGCGTTCGCTAGTAGCTGTCCGATTTTCACATTCTGCGCATACGTATAAGTCACAGTGCGTGAGCCAGTCTTAGCGATCGGGAAGCGGTCGTTCAAAGTACACAGACTGCCCACTACTTTGAGTGACAGAATGTGCCATTTGTGGGTAGTGACAGGTGACAGGGGCTGGTCTTTGAAAATGGGGGAGTGGATGTGCGAACGCAGGCGTTTTTGTGCGTTCTAACGGGCTTTCATGGGCGTGCATATTTAGCATGGAAGCGTCATTGTACACGTCACCTGGTTGTATGTCAGCCTGCAGTGATCGCAGTGCTTGCGGCGGGGTAGGGTCTACCTCAAGGGCTGCTTGCAGCTCCGATGGCTCTCGATGTTACTGATTAATCATACACTTCCTGGAGATGACGTGTGCTGTGAAGGGAAAGGGGGCGTGCTTAAGCCTTGCCGTGCGATCGCCTGGCATGCCGTCACTTAGCCAATTATGGTCGCAGTGCTGGGATCGCAAATGCAGCATACACCTCCTGCAGCATTTGCATATTAGCAAGGACAGAATTGCAAAGCTGCCTACATGCTGCCTGCACGCAGCTTTGCAATTCCGTCCTAAGCTGAATAACACCCATACAGTAGTCCACAGAGATGTCCTAAGTTATAATAACAGTGGGCCTGATTCAGACCCACTCGCGAGCGGCTGTCCGCTCGCAAGTGGGTCGATGTTCTGCACTGAGCATGCGCACGACGGAGGGAGCTCCGTCGTGCGCATGCGCCAGACGCGACGAGCGAAGGATTTTCCTTCGCTCGTAGTGTCTCTTCAAAGGGGGTGTGCTGTCGATGTTGACTGACAGCACGCCCCCTTTGGTGGGCGTGCCGGGGGCGTGCCTCCCTGACGGGGGCGTTCCCACGGGAACGCCTCCCATCAGAAGCCGGCCCACTGACATCACTAGTGATGTCAGTGGGAGTGATTTTGGCTCTGATTGAGCCAAAATCACTCCGGAGCTTGCGGTTGAAAACCTCAACCGCAGGCTCCGGCTCGCAGTTTCGATGGTCGCGATGGTCAAGACCATCGCGGCCATCAAACTGCACGCTCGTATAGCCTGCGGGTGGTGACCCACAGCTATACGAGCGTCCAGGAGGACGCTCCATTTTCATGGAGGGCGGCCCTCATTCAGAGCGTGCGCTCTGCTCAGAGCGTACGGCTCTGAATGAGGGCCAGTGTTCCTTTCCTACGTTCCTTCTGAGATGAGTAACCTGAAGGGCCCACAGGGGGGATGCAAAAATAGGCGAATGGCCAGTCACCAGAGTGGGTGTGGCCAACTACCAGAGACATCTTAATTTTATCTCTATCTCTCGACAACACACAAATGGTATAACTTACATACACTATGTAGACAAAAGTGTTTGGGCAATGACAGAAAATAGATCAACAAGATGTTAGTGACGTCAGTACTTTGTAGGTCACCACGTGCAGTGATTACTGCAGACACCCTTCTTGGCAAACTGTCCACAAGTTCCTGGACAGCAGCAGGCACTATGTTTTGCCATTCTGCCTTATGTACAGTGACCAACTGTGACACTGAGGAAAGTCAAGTCGGCCTAGAGTGCACCCGTCACTCCAATTCATCCCAGAGGTTCTCAGTGGGGTTAAGATCTGGACTCTGAGTTGGCCAGTCCATCCAGGTTACCAAATTTTTTGTATACCAGTCCAGCGTCGCCATGGAAACATGACAGGGTGGAATTGTTGTCCTGATAAAAACATTTGTTGTTTCCATAGAACTGCCAGAATGTAGGGAGCTTAGAGTTATCGAGAACATTTCTATACTTCTCAAAGTTAATGTGACCATGCATTATAGCTAGTGAGCCCAAACCAGCTGAAACGCGGGGATGTCCAATGACTTTTGTCTACATAGTGTACATTGAAAAGAAAAGAAAACACTTAGACTTGCCAGCTCTCCCGGATGGTCTGGGAAAGTCCAGAATTTGAGGGGGAGGGGAAGGGTCACCTGACCTCATGTCAGAGTTGATCAGTCGACTGATGTTGCCCACTTCCCAAATAAGGTGGGCAGCCAGGAGGCTGGATGATGCGATTCGCACTGAATTGCCTCATCCTAGCCCCACGCCCCACTTTAAAATTCAGCTAATTGTGGCTTTGAATGCCAGGGGCAGGGTCACAGTGACGTCTAGAGCCGCCCTGATGAAAAATGGAGTGAATCACAGCCTTAAAGAGCCAAGGGCAGGGCCACAATGACCTGGCCGAAGGGGGTATAAAGAAAGTTGGAAAAGCATGACAGCACTGTAACACTCATTTTCAAATGCTTCCAGTTAAAATTCACATCACCATGGCTAACACCTCCTCCTCCCCCACTTCAGTGCAATGCCGTGATTTATGCTATCATATAGTGGGGAGAGAGGCCATGCTGATATGATTCAGAAGTCCAGACATTCAGGATGGTGATGGTGGTGGCTATGGTAGGGCCGAACATTGCTCCAGCCCATCGAGCCAGGGTGTGGGCGGGAGAATGAGACTGTGTGGATCACAAGTGACAACAGCACCAATGCCCATGACTGGTATTATTGTATATACAGTATACAACACATTCTCATTAAATATGCCCAAGCTTTAAATTAGAACCTAACATAGGCAGATGCTTCATGAGTGAGAGGGCTCAGACAGCAGCCAACCAGGCACTCAGCATGACCAGCATTCATGAGGGATTTGTGGAAGAGGTTTAGCCGTAGAAGAAGGCTGGGTTTTTTTAGGGGAAGGGGGTGTTTCATGGAATTTCCACAGCCTTGAGAATGGCTGCCCTTTAATATATAAATAAATATTTACATGAAACAGAAACTTCTCCTGCTCACATGCTGTTCTCTTGCAGGTCAGGCTCCCAGAGGGACGGTCATTTTGTGCTGTGGCAGCTGGTACGAAGATTCCAGGTAATGTGAGGTGCAGAACTCAAGAGGTGCAACATATAATTCTACATGTACTCAAACTGCAGATTGTGCCATTGTGGGAGGGTGATTTATAAATAGAGACATATGGGACTGAAGATTTGGCCAATGAAGGGTGTGACAAGGGTGGACTGTGGCATGTGAGGGGAATGTTGGGACATATGTGCAGATAGGTGGTATCTGTATATAGACCTATATATTATGTGTATACACCCATCAGCCATAACAATAAATCCAATGACAGGTGAAGTGAATAACACTGATGATTATCTCATTACAATGGCACATGCCAAGGGATGGGATATTTTAAGCCGCATGTGAACACTCAGTTCTTGTGTTGAAAGCGGGAAAAATGGACAAATGTAAGGATCTGAGCGACTTTGATAAGGGCTATATTGTGATGGCTAGACGACTGGGTCAGAGCATCTCCAAAACATCAGGTCTTGTGGGTTGTTCCCAGCATGTAGTGGTTAGTACCTACCAAAAGTAGTCCAAGGAAGGACAACCTGGCGACCTGGGCATCGGCACCCGAGGCTCATTGATGATGCATCAGGAATGACGGCTATCCCCTTTGATCCTATCCTACAGAAGAGCTACTGTAGCACAACTTGCTCATAAAGTTAATGCTGGTTGTGATAGAAAGGTGTCAGTACACACAGAGCATCGCAACTTGCTGCATATGGAGCTGCGTAGCCACACACTGGTCAGAATGCCCATGCTGACGGCTGTCCACCACCGAGAGCATCCACAGTAGACGTGAGCATCAGAACTGGACCATGGAGTAATGAAAGAAGGTGGCCTGGTCTGAAAAATAACATTTTTGTTTTACACCATATGGACGGCCGGGTGCGTGTGTGTCGTTTACCTGGGGAAGAGATGGCACCAGGATGTACTATGGGAAGAAGGGAAGATGGCGGAGGCAGTGTGGTGCTCTGGACAATGCTCTGTTGGGAAACCCTGCGTCCTGGCATTCATGTGGATGTTACTATGACACGTACCACCTACCTAACCATTGTTGCAGACCAAGTACACCCATCCATGGCAACGCTATTCCCTGATGGCAATGGCCTCGTTCAGCAGGATAATGCGCCCGGCTGTAACACTGCAAACATTGCTCAGGAATGGTCTGAGGAACATGACAAAGAGTTCAAGGTGTTGACTTGGTCTCCTGATTCCCCAGATCTCAATCCGATTGAGCATCTGTGGGATGTGCTTTAAAACAAGTCCAAGCCATGGAGGCCCCAACCTCACACCTTACAGGCCTTACAGGATCTGCTGCTAACGTCTTGGTGCCCGATACCACAGGACACTATCTGAGGTCTTGTGGAGTCCATGCCTCGACAGGTCAGAGCTGTTTTGACGACATGAGGGGGACCTACACAATATTAGGCAGGTGGTTTTAGTGTTATTGCTGATTGGTATATAAACTTATATACAGTATTATAGACTAGTATATAAGACAGTATATTAACCATCACTGTACTGCTAAATATTGAGGGCCTGCTTCAGAGCCGGACGCTCTGAAAGAGCGCTCGCTCTGAATCAGGGTGTTTTCTTTATTTTTTTGGAGCAGCCTCCTGGCCGCTCTACAGCTACTGCGAGCGGCCAGGATGATGGTCGTGAAGGTCAAGACCATCGCGACCATCGGGCCGCAAGAACCAGAGAGCTCCTGGCTCTAATAGAGCCGGAAGCTCTCCCACTGACATCACTGGTGATGTCAGTGGGGCCGCCCACAAACGGCAGGCTTTCGCATGGGAACTCTCCTCCGTTTGTGAAGCCACCCCCATGCCACGCCTCCAAAACGGTGCGAGCTGTCGAACAAAAGCGACAGCCGCCCCCTTTTGGTGCAAGACCCGGAGCGACGGAGCGCCCGTTGCTAGCCGGGTCTCGCGCATGCGCATGTCGGAGCCGGCTCCGGCGTGCGCATGCGCAGTGGCCTAACATCGACCTGCTCGCGAGAGGGTCTGAATCAGGCCCTGAGTCTTTAGGGATGGATTGAAAACATAACAAATATGACAGAAGAATCTAAAAAACTGATATTTCCCATCCAAATGTCATTTTCGATCTGTGCTTTTAAAAGACACACCTAGCATTGTTCTGTATACACCCCCTTACTGGAATATCTATGGGGAGGGATTCTATCATGAGAGAATTTTGTGCTGTGACGTCATGTGAGAATGTTCTGCTCACATGCAATTCAATTGAAAACCGCATTTTGCAGGATGTACGCCGTCCTGTGCAAGGTACCTGGCTGCGAGTAGTTTGAGATCTTAAAAGATCTTGACAGCTACAGAAGAGATCTGCGCCGTGTCTGGTCTTAACAACTGTTTATAAAGATTAATTTGCTGGCATCATAAGTACTTCAGTAAGCATCAGTTTGTAAAATTGTAATTAAATAAAGTAATGTTATATATTGTTATTAATTTTGCATATTCAAACTTGTCCCAAACATATGCAGTGTATTGTAAGATTTCATATCACAGAGATCATTTTAAAAATCAGACATTATTATGTGCTTACCACAACAAAGAGCATGCAGGAAGCTTAGAAACCTAGGAGCTCATTCAGAGTCGGTCGTGAGCGCTGAGCGCTCACTACCGACTCGATGTTGCCCCACAGCACATGCGCACGACGGAGCCGGCTCCGTCGTGCGCATGCGCGAGACCCGGCTAACGACAGGGCGCTCCGTTGTTAGGGGTCTCGTAGCAGACGGGGCGAGCTGTAGATGTTGAGTGACAGCTCACCGCATTTTCTGGGCGGGCCAGGGGCGTGCCCGGCCAAATGGAGGTGTTCCAGTCGGAACGATTGCCGTTTGGGGGCGGCCCCACTGACATCATTGCTGATGTCAGTGGGAACTTCCTGCTCAAACAGAGCAGGAAGCTCCCTGAGGCTTACGAGTGCCCAGACCCTACCCTAGAGTCTGGTCGTAAGCCCCAATGGTCGCGATGGTCCCGATAGTCTGTATTATCTGCATCTTATATCTGCTATAAAGAAATACTACATCATTCATATTAATTCTCTGTTATAATAACATTGATATATTTTTAGTCTCTATTCATTTTTTATTTTATTTTTTTAAAAGCCCGGGGCGACACTCTATTGAACAAGTGAACCAAAAAAACACCTGTAAAAACACCAAAAATGTGCCATGAGAGCTGTGGGTTCCGGCCCTCAAAGAGGAAGGACACTTTTATCCCCAACCCCCTGGAACCAGAAGGTCCCTAAGGGGGCACACCCCCCTCCCCAAAAGAGAATCCCCTGTCCCTCTGCCCGGAATTTTCTGCCCGCCCACTGGAGAAAGAACATTTATAGGTTGAGGAGTGTGAGAGCTTCAGGGCCACCACCCCCTCCTAGATCTTGGTCAGAGGAACTCATAAGGTCATCTGTACTCCCCCCCCCAATCCATGACAAAACACACACACAAAAAAAGTTCAGTGACAAAATGGTGAAGATAAAATATATAAAATAGTGCCGTGATTTATAGTCACTGTTATTATTTGACTTTAAATTGCCTGTCAGTAAGATATCTTTCTCTGTTTCTTGCAGTCATGGCTGAGGAGCCACAGGTGGCTGCAAGACCTGCTGAGTCTCCTGAAAGCTCTGCATCAAATGACCTCTTCAAAAAGATTAAAGAAGGAGGTCTCGGTCCAGAAAAATGGCTGCAGGTCTTCCACAAAATTGGAGTGAAAAGTGCCCACTGCTTGCAGTACATGGGAGCTAAGGATTACATGATGATTAAAAAACATGCGGAATGGCCTTGGGAAGAGCAAGCTCTCAGAAAACTACTCAACATACCAGATTCCCAGGATTCCGTGGAGAAAATAGAGGAGGAACAAACCAAACAAAAATCGAAAAACCAAGCTAAAGCCAATAAAGGTTTGGAAGAAACTAAAAAAATGGCGATGGAAACCAAAATCCGCCTTGATAAGAAAGATGAGACCAAAGCAGGAACCCTACAGAAATCCAAGAGTCTGAGCATTGGATCATCCCGTCCTTTGGAGCCTCTGGAGGGACAAATTGAAAAATTGCACAAAGAACTAATAGTGAAGGATGAGGTACATTTCAGTGTTGCTAACTTATCAGATGAAGACATTCTGCTTAATGCATCAGGAGGACTTGCTTTGGAAGGTATATACTTAACGATGAATCAAGAAGATATTCTACAAAAACGTGACCAGCTTCTTGCTGTCCCAAAGGGCATCTCTCTCACCGGCTCTCAACAGCGCCCTGTGCTTGACCACAAAGAATTCTCATCTTCTGTAGCAGAGTCAATATTCCACAAGTCAATGGAGAAGTTGGGTTTTAGTATTGCCACTGCTGCTAAAGTTGGTTATGGAGGTATTCAGGCCAGTGCCAGTGTTGGCTACAGCACCACCAGCACCTCAAAACAAAAGCATGAGTCCCACACTGAGCGTACCTATATATCTACTACCAAGTACAATTACATTCCCTTGGCCTCCTGCTACATTTCAAAAGAACAGCTCCGTATGTCCACAGCAGCTCTCAACGAGCTGAAGACAATTGAGGAGCTTGAAGAACATTGTAATGAGGCAGATAAGCTCAACTTTTTAAGGGAGCGATATGAGCATTTCTTCCGTCGCTTTGGGTCACATGCCAATCAAGGACCACTTCAATTTGGAGGTATATTCTGGTGGACAGCTACTTCCCAGGGATTTAAACAAGAGATTCTCGAGAAAATTAAAAATGAGAACACAAAAGCATTGAATGTTGCTGTGGATTTAAGCTACTCTGGTCTTTGGTCTGCATCTGGTAGTACAGATTTAGCAAAAACAGAGGCAAAAGAATCATCTAAAGATGACGAGAAGAAGATGTTTAAAACAGATATTCAACTCTTTGTGACAAAAACTGGAGGGCCATTGACTGTGGATTCCCTCAAGGAATGGAAATCAGGGCTTGATGCCAGCAATAAGACCTGGAGTGTTATCGATCGAGGCTCTTGCCTTACTCCTGTGTGGGAAATTATACTATTTGGCCACAAGGAGAATTTTAAAAAAGTTTACCAAGTGGCAAAAAATCTAAAGGATGTTTATGGGGACATCACCGGTCAACAACTTAGCTTGACAATTGGCGAAAATGTCTCAACTGCCATTTATGAAGCCAATGTATTTCTTTCTGGATTACAATTTTGGGAGGTAGATTCTGCACACGAAAAACTAAACAGATTAATTGAGTTTCGACAGAATCTTAATGAAAAGACTGGAAACTTCGATATTTGGTTAAATGTTTGTCTTCCTCATAAGGAACTACAAGGTTTTTTAACAAAAGTTTTGGAATTTTACAAGCAAAACTCCAAATCAGATGAATCTGTCATTTGTGGTCAAGTAAAACTTCTTCTACAACATTTTACATACTCAAGTGAAAATGTAGATTCATATTTTCCTATATATAAGTGGCTATATCCATCTAAGAAAGAGCAGGAAACCAATATCTCTAATTTTTCAACCTTCATTGATTTCCTGTCCCAGGCACAACGTGATCTTCTGCAGCTTTCTCCAACTGTTGACTCTGAGGTAGACAAAGCACGAGCCAAATTCACGGTCAACATTCATTCTTATGTTAATTCCTTTTTGAAAAATTTGAGGTACATGGAACTAAAAGAGGAAGAACTGCTGGTGCTTTGTGCTGCAAGCAGTGTGGGCTACTCTGTGCGGGATGACTATTTCCGCTATTGTCTTGGTTGGGAAGAGGTCAACTTTATGGTGGAAGAGATTAAATGTTTATTTGAGGAATATAAGAAACTCAGAGATCTTCAAGTCTATAAAGCCCAAGCTTTTATATTGGCAGCAGGATTGACATCAGGTGACAAAAAGAGGCCAATGTCCACTGAACAGAAAAAGGAAGTTTTACAGGTCATGTTAGAGAAGATGAAAGGTTCTCTTGAAGAGAAGATTAGGAATGTTTTAGAAAATTACAGTGGATGTAGTGATTTACAGTCTTTAATTGAGGATTTGAACAGTTTAAGATTTGGAGATTATAAAACCACCATCGAAGTCAATTCAGAAAATTTGGTAAATGAAATAAAAACTGTGTGTGAAGTAACCAACCAACCAACAGCAAGAGAATCTCAACCCCAGGTGGCCATCGCCAGAGAAAGCAATGCACTGAATTTGAACCAAGATGTTACCAACCTGATGGTGAGACTAGGACTAGAGCAGTACTACCCTAAAGGTTTGAACAGGAGAAACTTTCATGTGGTCCACACATCTTTGCTCAGTCGAACAGAAAAAGAGAGTGATCTCCCTCTGCAGTTTATGCAGATGTTGATGAGATTAGACTATCGCTTCAGGTACTTGGTTTGCAAAGACAATAGTGAAACCAGCCCCTCTGAAGATCTATGTGAACCACAGGTTGAAACCAACACTTTTGAATCATTTGAGGATTTTCTCAAATATTGTTCTGAAACAGAGAGCAACACAGTTTCAACAACGAAGGAAACTATACACCCCATGGACCTCTTGATGGCCATCTATCACTGTTCAGATGTTTTTATGAGACAATACACTTTCACTAAGTTGTCTACATGCCAGTTTGCGCTGCCCTTCATAGTACCAAGGCCTTATGACTCCGAAATAGAACTACCTCTGTGGGCTTTTAGACAGATCCAAAAAAGTATTTTAGATCCTGAAACAGGAAAACATGAAGAAAAGCTTATCAGTCAAATTGATGTTCCAGTGATCTGTTTCACCAGGTTGGGAACATCTCCATTGTCAAAGTCACAAATTATGAACAACTTGTTGAGTAAGCACAGACATGACACCTTCATCCATAGGAACTGTGAAGGAAGCATAAAGAATCGAATATTGATGGATGGGATGGCGGAAATCTTCTGGTTTTGCCCTGGTGGAAAGGAAACTGACAAATTTGAAAAGTGCACTGCTTTTGTCAACCTTCGAGGGGATGCTCGGGAACATAAGAAGCAAGCTGCCTTCTTGCAAAAAATTTCTTCAATAAATGTAATGCTCTTCTCTCAGTCAGACATGAATGAATTTAACAATGTGATGTCCACAAAGCAGTTAAAAGAAAAACCATTAATAATACTCCTTCCAGACAAAGAAATATCTGTAAATGTACACAACGAAAACAAGCAAGTGATAATTGGCCTTAAAAATCAGAATGAAGCAAAAGTTCTGGAGGACCTAACCAAATCTCTCAGACGTTTGTTGGCTTCCTCTGCTAAATCATGCAGTCTTGAAGCCTGTGCCGCAACCGCAAGACAATATGGGTTCTTTGTGGATGAAGATAGTGAGGAATGTGTAGAAGGTAAACGTCATGCTGAGGCAATGTTGTCCCTATTAAAACAAAATGATCTAATGAAATCCAAGGAGGAGCTATTGCCTCTTTCAGGACAACTTTGGCACTTGTGGTGCCAAAAAGACAAAGAGCTGACACGTCTTCAGAACAAGATAAATCAAAGCATTGAGCAACACTGTAGTAAGATTGAGACAGATAAAAAGTTAATAAGGCAGACGCAGTTGGAAAAAGCAAGCCAAAATCAGTTCATAAAGGATATAATCACTAAGCTGAAATCCCTTTCAAATACTTCAAAACTGTTTTTTTTACAGTGGTTTAAAATATTCATCGATAACCTATCCTGTGACCATGTGTCGAAGCTGCGAGGGGAGTACAATAGTTTGTGGACCCAACTTCAATCAGAGCAACTGGAAGACAAGGAACTAGCAAAAGCTTTACCAGATAAACTTGAGGGTCTCTCATTACAGATGAATGCTTATATGTTTGGTCTCGAGCATGTCCTGAGAGAAGTTGGACAAATGTATGAAGCTTTGCATGATTTGCAGCATACAGATGAATGTTTTTATGAGCTTCCAAAAATTGCTGCTGATATGATGCTCTCTGGGTATCCTATTGAACTTATGGATGGGGATGCTTGCTATGTACCCTTAAAATGGATAAAAGCTGTGCTACAAGAATTAATTAAGATTATAGGCGATAAGAAGTTATTTGTCCTTTCAGTACTCGGAGTCCAGAGTTCAGGTAAGTCAACTCTACTCAACACAATGTTTGGCTTGCAGTTTGCCGTAAGTGCCGGGAGATGTACCCGAGGAGCATTTATGCAACTTATTGAAATTACCGATGACTTAAAAAATGAACTTGGTTTTGGATACATTCTGGTTATTGATACTGAAGGTTTGAGAGCCATGGAGCTATCAAATCTATCAACGCTAAATCATGATAATGAATTGGCAACTTTTGCCATTGGTGTGGGCAATATGACATTGATCAACGTCTTTGGAGAAAACCCTGCTGAGATCAAAGACATTCTCCAAATTGCTGTCCAGGCATTTCTAAGGATGAAACAAGTGAAGCTGTCCTCCAGTTGCCTCTTCGTCCACCAAAATGTAGGTGATTTAACTGCTGTTGATAAAAATATGGAAGGACGTAGAAAACTCCAGAAAGAACTGGATAAGATGACAGCTCTGGCAGCGGAACAAGAACTGTGTAACATTCAGTGTTTCAGTGAAGTCATCAGATTTGATCCAAAACATCACATTCAATATTTTGCTCATTTGTGGGAGGGAAACCCACCCATGGCTCCTCCTAATCCTCACTATAGTGAAGATACCCAGAAGGTGAAAGATACTATACTTCGTCCTAAGGGAGGAGACCCTCACACCATTCTGAGCATTTCCAAATTCATTATTCGTATAGAGGACCTTTGGTCAGCATTGCGAAATGAGAACTTTGTGTTTAGTTTTAAAAACACCCTTGAAATTTCTGTCTATAGCAAAGTTGAAAACAAATACCGGCAGCTGACATGGGAGCTGAGGCGTCACTTCCTTGAGCTCCAGACCAAACTCAACAACAGAGTCAAGAAAGGTGACGTTACCTCCGTTAGCCAGAAGGACATTGAGAAGGAGGTGAAAGAAAAGTTTGAATCTGTCAAGGAGGAATTTGAAAGTTTTTTCAATGAAGACAAAGACAAAGAGATACTAATTCAGTGGAGAGCCAACATTGAAAACAGGTTGAACAGTCTGCAGAATGAGCTTGTAGAAGAAACAAAAAGGCAAGGAACAGAACACATAAGACTGCTAAAGAGTCAGAACCAAGTGAAGCAGAGACAAAATGGATATGAAGAAGAATTGTTTAGAAAAAGCAAACAGTTAGCACTCGACATTAAAAATAATGGTTTACAGGAATGTGAGCTGAGTAATCAATTCAATTTCCTGTGGCAAGCCTGGGTGGCAGAGATAACTCACAACGCACCACATGCAGAAGAACCAAAATTTTTGGCAGATGCTGAGGACATTCTGTTACAGTATTTCAAATATGTGCCTAGCATGATTGACAAATTGAACAACCCCAATACATGGCCGTTATTCTCTGTTGACTTATCAAAGCATGTTACCGTACAGACAAGGTTTTTAAGGTCCTATCATCTGGACGAATCTGATAGGATGCATATTCAAAAAGTGTTCAATGACCTGGACACGGATATGTGGGAATATACTAAGAAAAAGCAGAGGGAGAGGTTAGATTATAACAAAGACCACTTTCATGCCATAATAAATTATGTGACTGAAAAAATAGAAATGATAAATTCTTCAAAGAGGTTCAAAAAATTCACTTTGACCAAATTGTTCAAGATCGATGTATCACTGTATCTCTTCAGCATGGCAGTGCCGGTCTTTCGATCAATGCATGAGGTTTTCCACAAAGCAAATTCTCCTGTGCAAATTCTTGAGAGCAAACGGGAAGAGTTTTTTAATTGTTTCACAATTGCTTGTCAGGGGGCCGCTTCGATCAAAACATTTGCAGACTTTCTATGTTCAAAGCTGATTGAAGCAATACGTCCAGCATTGTATTCCAGAACAGCCCTGGCAATTGTGGATGAGATGACTTGCAACTACCCAGCTTTCAGTGGTAATCGTTCCAAGCTTGAAACCTACATTTTGATTGACCTGGCTGAACAGGAAGACTTTGAACAATACAGACAGTTCCTTCATCTCCCAGAGAAGTTCTTTAGAACTTTTATTGAGAAATGTGTTGAGAATTACTGCTTTGATAAAGGTTCTCATAGGCTGAAGGACTACTTACATATTAGTCTAGATCATTTTCAGAAAGTTGTTCTTCTAAGTATAAGTGACTCTACTAGGTTTTTCAAAAATAAGAGTGGCAATGTATCTGAGTGGCTTGATGACTTCTACAACAGAATTAAAGATCTCGTAACATTTTCAAGAGCGGACCTGAAGGGCATCGAGCACCAGGAAATTCAAGATATTGAGTTCATTCAGGAAGCTATGTGTACAGCTTGGGATAATGCCATTGACATTTTCAAAAAGGATTTGGAAACAATCAACTTCGACTGCTTTGAAAAGAAGCCTCACAAAATATTGGCCAAACAGTTGTGTGGCTGCTGGAAGCAGTGTCCCTTCTGTGGAGCGATTTGCACCAATACCATACCTGGCCATGACGGTGATCACTCTGTACCTTTTCACCGTCCTCAGGCAATAACTGGTATTTCATGGATCCATTCTGATGAATTTGTTCTTGATATATGTTCTAACCTTGTTAGCTCTATGGATTGTCTTGTTATAGACAAAAACACTCAAATCCTTTATAAAAATTACAGACAAGTTGGACCAGAGTATGCCAACTGGAGCATCACGCCAGACTCATCCTTTCAGCCCTACTGGAAGTGGTATGTGAGCCACTTTCGAAGTAATCTGGAAAGTGACTATCTGTTAAAGTTTGAAAATCGAGGGGAAATTCCAGCTGAGTGGGAAAGAATCACTAAAAAAGAGGTGATCGCTAAACTGAAAGAACAAGTTTAAATGTACTTCTAATGGCATAAATGTACAGCCAAGATGTTTGTGTTTATGTAGATCTACCTTTCTCACTGCCGCTAAAAACCTTATAAGATGACATGGTAAATTTGTTTTAAAAGTATTATAAACTATTGCCATGGTCCAAAAGCGACATTACACGAGTATGAGAACAGGGGCTTAATGACTAGATGAGGATTGTGGGCATCAGTGGTTTCCTGTGAGTTACTACTGTGAGTTACCCACCAAAACTAATTGATCAGACAACGTCATCTCAGTGACCACCTGTCAAATTGCAGCTTCTAGAAAAAAAACACTTCCCATTCTCCAAGCTACAGTATAACTTCTAGACCATGGTTCCTAACTCCAACCCTCAAGTACCACTAACAGGTCATGTTTTGAGGATGTCTGTCTGTGGAAGCAGGTGCAACAATTACTGCATTACACGCGCATGATTAAAGACATTCTCCAAACATAACCTGTTGGAGGTGCTTGAGAATTGGAATTGAGGACCCCTGCTGTAGATTACGGAACACATACCAAATGGATTTCATGACCAGTATTATCTGAAATGTCTCCTATTCTTTCAGGAAGATTCGGGAACCTTGGGCCTTTATATAATATAAATCCAAATGGCCTTTTTCTGATTGAGTGTTGGCAGATCCCCCCCCTCCCAACTCTATTATTTTATCTGATTTACTCCCACCCTCTATCTTTCACACCACCCCCCTCCGCATGCATATGCCACACCGCTAACACCTATGTACTATATCTTCCTCTCAGTGTCCTTCACTTCTGTAAAAGTGATTCAGTATCTTTTGTTGATGTTGGGTATTTTCTTCCCTATTCATTATTAATTCTGCTACTATGTTTATATTGTCTACCCATTTATTTTTTTTTGTTACTTAGCATCCTGAATTTCAATAAAAAAAAGTAAAAAAACAAAAGCAAAAAATAACAATTATACATGATTATTGCGATAAAAATAAAATCTAACAAAAATTGAATTGTTGCTTTATTTAATATTAGCTGGGATACCTGGGCGGGCTTAGCGTGGCTGCGGGGAGGGAGAAGGCGGGCAGATAAATCCTGAGGGGAGGGGGAAGGCGGGCAGATAAAGGCTGAGGGGAGAGAGAAGGCAGGCAGACAAAGGCTGAGGGGAGGGAAAAGGCTGGCAGATAAAGGCTGAGGGGAGGGAGAAGGCTGCGGGAAGGGAGAAGATGGGCAGATAAATGCTGCGGGGAGAGAGAAGGCGGGCACATAAAGGCTGTGGGGAGGGAGAAGGAGGGCAGATAAAGGCTGCAGGGAGGGAGAAGGTGGGCATAAAAAGGCTGAGGGGAGAGAGAAGGCTGCGGGGAGGGAGAAGGCTGGCAGATAAAGGTTGAGGGGAGGGAGAAGGCTGTGGGAAGGGAGCAGATGGGCAGATAAAGGCTGCGGGGAGGGAGAAGGCAGACAGATAAAGGCTGAGAGGAGGGAGAAGGCAGGCAGATAGAGGCTGAGGGGAGGGAGAAGGCGGGCAGATAACGGCTGTGGGGAGGGAGAAGGCAGGCAGATAAAGGTTGCGGGGAGGGAGAAGGCAGGCAGATAAAGGCTGAGGGGAGGGAGAAGGCAGGCAGATAGAGGCTGAGGAGAGGGAGAAGGCGGGCAGATAAAGGGTGCGGGGAGGGAGAAGGCGGGAAGATAAAGGCTGCGGGAGGGAGAAGGCGGGCAGATAAAGGCTGCGGGGAGGGAGAAGGCGGGCAGATAAAGGCTGCGGGGAGGTAGGAGGCACGCAGATAAAGGCTGCGGGAGGGAGAGGGCAGGCAGAAAAAGGCTGCGGGGAGGGAGAAGGCAGGCAGATACAGGCTGCGGGAGGGAGAAGGCAGGCAGATAAAGGCTGCGGGGATGGAGAAGGCACGCAGATAAAGGCTGCGGGAGGGAGAAGGCAGGCAGATAAAGGCTTCGGGGAGGGAGAAGGCAGGCAGATAAAGGCTGCGGGGAGGGAGAAAAAGGCAGATAAAGGCTGCGGGGAGGGAGAAGGCAGGCAGATAAAGGCTGCGGGGAGGGAGAAGGCATGCAGATAAAGGCTGCGGGGAGGGAGAAGGCAGGCAGATAAAGGCTGCGAGGAGGGAGAAGGCAGGCAGATAAAGGCTGCGAGGAGGGAGAAGGTAGGCAGATAAAGGCTGCGGGGAGGGAGATGGCGGGCAGATAAAGGCTGAGCGGAGGGAGAAGGCGGGCAGATAAAGGCTGCGGGGAGGGAGAAGGCATGCAGATAAAGGCTGCGGGAGGGAGAAGGCAGGCAGAAAAAGGCTGCGGGGAAGGGGAAGGGAGGCAGATAAAGGCTGCGGGAGGGAGAAGGCAGGCAGATAAAGGCTGCGGGGAGGGAGAAGGCACGCAGATAAAGGCTGCCGGAGGGAGAAGGCAGGCAGATAAAGGCTTCGGGGAGGGAGAAGGCAGGCAGATAAAGGCTGCGGGGAGGGAGAAGGCAGGCAGATAAAGGCTGTGAGGAGGGAGAAGGCAGGCAGATAAAGGCTGCGGGGAGGGAGAAGGCAGGCAGATAAAGGCTGAGCAGAGAGAGAAGGGGGGCAGATAAAGGCTGAGGGGAGGGAGAAGGCAGGCAGATAAAGGCTGAGGAGATGGAGAAGGCAGGCAGATAGAGGCTGAGGGGAGGGAGAAGATGGGCAGATAAAGGCTGCTTGGAGGGAGAAGGCAGACAGATAAAGGCTGCGGGGAGGGAGAAGGCAGGCAGATAAAGGCTTCGGGGAGGGAGAAGGCAGGCAGATAAAGGCTGCGGGGAGGGAGAAAATGGCAGATAAAGGCTGCGGGGAGGGAGAAGGCAGGCAGATAAAGGCTGCGGGGAGGGAGAAGGCATGCAGATAAAGGCTGCGGGGAGGGAGAAGGCAGGCAGATAAAGGCTGCGAGGAGGGAGAAGGCAGGCAGATAAAGGCTGCGAGGAGGGAGAAGGTAGGCAGATAAAGGCTGCGGGGAGGGAGATGGCGGGCAGATAAAGGCTGAGCGGAGGGAGAAGGCGGGCAGATAAAGGCTGCGGGGAGGGAGAAGGCATGCAGATAAAGGCTGCGGGAGGGAGAAGGCAGGCAGAAAAAGGCTGCGGGGAAGGGGAAGGGAGGCAGATAAAGGCTGCGGGAGGGAGAAGGCAGGCAGATAAAGGCTGCGGGGAGGGAGAAGGCACGCAGATAAAGGCTGCCGGAGGGAGAAGGCAGGCAGATAAAGGCTTCGGGGAGGGAGAAGGCAGGCAGATAAAGGCTGCGGGGAGGGAGAAGGCAGGCTGATAAAGGCTGTGAGGAGGGAGAAGGCAGGCAGATAAAGGCTGCGGGGAGGGAGAAGGCAGGCAGATAAAGGCTGAGCAGAGAGAGAAGGCGGGCAGATAAAGGCTGAGGGGAGGGAGAAGGCAGGCAGATAAAGGCTGAGGAGATGGAGAAGGCAGGCAGATAGAGGCTGAGGGGAGGGAGAAGATGGGCAGATAAAGGCTGCTTGGAGGGAGAAGGCAGACAGATAAAGGCTGCGGGGAGGGAGAAGGCGGGCAGATAAAGGCTGTGGAGAGAAGGAAGGCGGGCAGATAAAGGCTACGGGGAGGGAGAAGGCGGGCAGATAGAGGCTGCGGGGAGGGAGAAGGCTGTGGGGAGGGTGAATACAGGCAGGTAAAGGCTGCGGGGAGGGAGAAGGCAGGCAGATAAAGGCTGTGGGGAAGGAGAAGGCTGTGGGGAGGGAGAAGGCGAGCAGTTAGAGGCTGCAGGGAGGGAGAAGGCGGGCAGATAGAGGCTGCGGGGAGGGAGAAGGCTGGCAGATAAAGGCTGAGGGGAGGGAGAAGGCTGGCAGATAAAGGCTGAGGGGAGGGAGAAGGCAGGCAGATAGAGGCTGAGGGGAGGGAGAAGGCTGGCAGATAAAGGCTGCGGGGAGGGAGAAGACAGGCAGATAAAGGCTGCGGGGAGGGAGAAGGCAGGCAGATAAAGGTTGGAGGGAGGGAGAAGGCAGGCAGATAAAGGCTGAGGAGAGGGAGAAGGCGGGCAGATAAAGGCTGCGAGGAGGGAGAAGGCAGGCAGATAAAGGCTGCGGGGAGGGAGAAGGCAGGCAGGTAAAGGCTGAGCAGAGAGAGAAGGCGGGCAGATAAAGGCTGAGGGGAGGGAGAAGGCAGGCAGATAAAGGCTGAGGAGATGGAGAAGGCGGGCAGATAGAGGCTGAGGGGAGGGAGAAGATGGGCAGATAAAGGCTGCGTGGAGAGAGAAGGCAGGCAGATAAACGCTGCGGGGAGGGAGAAGGCGGGCAGATAAAGGCTGTGGAGAGAAGGAAGGTGGGCAGATAAAGGCTGCAGGGAGGGAGAAGGCGGGCAGATAGAGGCTGCGGGGAGGGAGAAGGCTGTGGGGAGGGTGAATACAGGCAGTTAAGGCTGCGGAGAGGGAGAAGGCAGGCAGATAAAGGCTGTGGGGAAGGAGAAGGCTGTGGGGAGGGAGAAGGCGAGCAGATAGAGGCTGCGGGGAGGGAGAAGGCGGGCAGATAGAGGCTGCAGGGAGGGAGAAGGCTGGCAGATAAAGGCTGAGGGGAGGGAGAAGGCTGGCAGATAAAGGCTGAGGGGAGGGAGAAGGCAGGCAGATAGAGGCTGAGGGGAGGGAGAAGGCTGGCAGATAAAGGCTGCGGGGAGGGAGAAGGCTGCGGGTAGGGAGAAGACAGGCAGATAAAGGTTGCGGGGAGGGAGAAGGCAGGCAGATAAAGGTTGCAGGGAGGGAGAAGGCAGGCAGATAAAGGCTGAGGAGAGGGAGAAGGCGGGCAGATAGAGGCTGAGGGGAGGGAGAAGATGGGCAGATAAAGGCTGCGTGGAGGGAGAAGGCAGGCAGATAAAGGCTGCGGGGAGGGAGAAGGCGGGCAGATAAAGGCTGTGGAGAGGGAGAAGGCGGGCAGATAAATGCTGCGGGGAGGGAGAAGGTGGGCAGATAGAGGCTGTGGGGAGGGAGAAGGCTGTGGGGAGGGTGAATACAGGCAGGTAAAGGCTGCGGGGAGGGAGAAGGCAGGCAGATAAAGGCTGTGGGGAAGGAGAAGGCTTTGGGGAGGGAGAAGGCGAGCAGATAGAGGCTGCGGGGAGGGAAAAGGCAGGCAGATAGAGGCTGCCGGGAGGGAGAAGGCTGCGAGGAGGGTGAATACAGGCAGGTAAAGGCTGCGGGGAGGGAGAAATCAGGCAGATAAAGGCTGTGGGGAAGGAGAAGGCTGCGGGGAGGGAGAAGGCGAGCAGATAAAGGCTGCGAGGAGGTAGAAGGCAGGCAGATAAAGGCTGCGAGGAGGGAGAAGGCAGGCAGATAAAGGCTGCAAGGAGGGAGATGGCAGGCAGATAATGGCTGTGGGGAGGGAGAAGGTGGGCAGATAAAAGCTGCGGGGAGGGAGAAGGCAGGCAGATTAAGGCTGAGCAGAGAGAGAAGGCGGGCAGATAAAGGCTGAGGGGAGGGAAATGGCAGGCAGATAAAGGCTGAGCAGAGAGAGAAGGTGGGCAGATAAAGGCTGAGGGGAGGGAGAAGACGGGCAGATAAAGGTTGCGGGGTGGGAGAAGGTGGGTAGATAAAGGCTGCGGGGAGGGAGAAGGCAGGCAGACAAAGGCTGAGGGGAGGGAGAAGGCGGGCAGATAAAGGTTTCGGGGAGGGAGAAGGCGGGCAGATAAAGGCTGAGGGGAGAGAGAAGGCAGGCAGACAAAGGCTGAGGGGAGGGAAAAGGCTGGCAGATAAAGGCTGAGGGGAGGGAGAAGGCTGCGGGAAGGGAGAAGATGGGCAGATAAAGGCTGCGGGGAGGGAGAAGGCGGGCACATAAAGGCTGTGGGGAGGGAGAAGGAGGGCAGATAAAGGCTGCAGGGAGGAAGAAGGTGGGCATATAAACGCTGAGGGGAGAGAGAAGGCTGCGGGTAGGGAGAACGCTGGCAGATAAAGGTTGAGGGGAGGGAGAAGGCTGTGGGAAGGGAGAAGATGGGCAGATAAAGGCTGCGGGGAGGGAGAAGGCAGACAGATAAAGGCTGAGAGGAGGGAGAAGGCAGGCAGATAGAGGCTGAGGGGAGGGAGAAGGTGGGCAGATAAAGGCTGTGGGGAGGGAGAAGGCAGGCAGATAAAGGTTGCGGGGAGGGAGAAGGCAGGCAGATAAAGGCTGAGGGGAGGGAGAAGGCAGGCAGATACAGGCTGAGGGGAGGGAGAAGGCGGGCAGATAAAGGGTGCGGGGAGGGAGAAGGCGGGCAGATAAAGGCTGCGGGAGGGAGAAGGCGGGCAGATAAAGGCTGCGGGGAGGGAGAAGGCGGGCAGATAAAGGCTGCGGGGAGGTAGAAGGCACACAGATAAAGGCTGCGGGAGGGAGAGGGCAGGCAGAAAAATTCTGCGGGTAGGGATAAGGCAGGCAGATACAGGCTGCGGGAGGGAGAAGGCAGGCAGATAAAGGCTGCGGGAGGGAAAAGGCAGGCAGATAAAGGCTTCGGGGAGGGAGAAGTCAGGCAGATAAAGGCTGCAGGGAGGGAGAAGAAGGCAGATAAAGGCTGCGGGGAGGGAGAAGGCAGGCAGATAAAGGCTGCGGGGAGGGAGAAGGCAGGCAGATAAAGGCTGCGAGGAGGGAGAAGGCATGCAGATAAAGGCTGCGGGGAGGGAGAAGGCAAGCAGATAAATGCTGCGAGGAGGGAGAATGCAGGCAGATAAAGGCTGCGTGGAGGGAGAAGGCAGGCAGATAAAGGCTGCTGGGAGGGAGATGGCGGGCAGATAAAGGCTAAGCAGAGGGAGACGGCGGGCAGATAAAGGCTGCGGGGAGGGAGAAGGCATGCAGATAAAGGCTGCGGGAGGGAGAAGGCAGGCAGAAAATGGCTGTGGGGAGGGGGAAGGGAGGCAGATAAAGGCTGCGGGAGGGAGAAGGCAGGCAGATAAAGGCTGCGGGGAGGGAGAAGGCACGCAGATAAAGGCTGCCGGAGGGAGAAGGCAGGCAGATAAAGGCTTCGGGGAGGGAGATGGCAGGCAGATAAAGGCTGCGGGGAGGGAGAAGGCAGGCAGATAAAGGCTGCGAGGAGGGAGAAGACAGGCAGATAAAGGCTGTGGGGAGGGAGAAGGCTGTGGGGAGGGAGAAGGCGAGCAGATAGAGGCTGCGGGGAGGGAGAAGGCGGGCAGATAGAGGCTGCGGGGAGGGAGAAGGCGGGCAGATAGAGGCTGCGGGGAGGGAGAAGGCTGCGAGGAGGGTAAATACAGGCAGGTAAAGGCTGCGGGGAGGGAGAAGGCAGGCAGATAAAGGCTGTGGGGAAGGAGAAGGCTGCGGGGAGGGAGAAGGCGAGCAGATAAAGGCTGCGAGGAGGGAGAAGGCAGGCAGATAAAGGTTGCGAGGAGGGAGAAGGCAGGCAGATAAAGGCTGCAAGGAGGGAGATGGCAGGCAGATAATGGCTGCGGGGAGGGAGAAGGTGGGCAGATAAAAGCTGCGGGGAGGGAGAAGGCAGGCAGATAAAGGCTGAGCAGAGAGAGAAGGCGGGCAGATAAAGGCTGAGGGGAGGGAAATGGCAGGCAGATAAAGGCTGAGCGGAGAGAGAAGGCGGGCAGATAAAGGCTGAGGGGAGGGAGAAGGCGGGCAGATAAATGTTGCGGGGTGGGAGAAGGCGGGTAGATAAAGGCTGCGGGGAGGGAGAAGGCAGGCAGGCAAAGGCTGAGGGGAGGGAGAAGGCGGGCAGATAAAGGTTGCGGGGAGGGAGAAGGCAGGCAGATAAAGGCTGAGGGGAGAGAGAAGGCAGGCAGACAAAGGCTGAGGGGAGGGAAAAGGCTGGCAGATAAAGGCTGAGGGGAGGGAGAAAGCTGCGGGAAGGGAGAAGATAGGCAGATAAAGGCTGCGTGGAGGGAGAAGGCGGGCACATAAAGGCTGTGGGGAGGGAGAAAAAGGCAGATAAAGGCTGCGGGGAGGGAGAAGGCAGGCAGATAAAGGCTGCGGGGAGGGAGAAAAAGGCAGATAAAGGCTGCGGGGAGGGAGAAGGCAGGCAGAAAAAGGCTGCGAGGAGGTAGAAGGCATGCAGATAAAGGCTGCGGGGAGGGAGAAGGCAAGCAGAAAAAGGCTGCGAGGAAGGAGAATGCAGGCTGATAAAGGCTGCGAGGAGGGAGAAGGCAGGCAGATAAAGGCTGCTGGGAGGGAGATGGCGGGCAGATAAAGGCTGAGCGGAGGGAGAAGGCGGGCAGATAAAGGCTGCGGGGAGGGAGAAGGCATGCAGATAAAGGCTGCGGGAGGGAGAAGGCAGGCAGAAAAAGGCTGCGGGGAGGGGGAAGGGAGGCAGATTAAGGCTGCGGGAGGGAGAAGGCAGGCAGATAAAGGCTGCGGGGAGGGAGAAGGCACGCAGATAAAGGCTGCCGGAGGGAGAAGGCAGGCAGATAAAGGCTTCGGGGAGGGAGATGGCAGGCAGATAAAGGTTGTGGGGAGGGAGAAGGCAGGCAGATAAAGGCTGCGAGGAGGGAGAAGACAGGCTGATAAAGGCTGAGCAGAGAGAGAAGGCGGGCAGATAAAGGCTGAGGGGAGGGAGAAGGCAGGCAGAAAAAGGCTGAGGAGATGGAGAAGGCGGGCAGATAAAGGCTGAGGGGAGGGAGAAGATGGGCAGATAAAGGCTGCGTGGAGGGAGAAGGCAGGCAGATAAAGGCTGCGGGGAGGGAGAAGGCGGGCAGATAAAGGCTGTGGAGAGAAGGAAGGTGGGCAGATAAAGGCTGCGGGGAGGGAGAAGGCGGGCAGATAGAGGCTGCGGGGAGGGAGAAGGCTGTGGGGAGGGTGAATACAGGCAGGTAAAGGCTGCGGAGAGGTAGAAGGCAGGCAGATAAAGGCTGTGGGGAAGGAGAAGGCTGTGGGGAGGGAGAAGGCGAGCAGATAGAGGCTGCGGGGAGGGAGAAGGCGGGCAGATAGAGGCTGCAGGGAGGGAGAAGGCTGGCAGATAAAGGCTGAGGGGAGGGAGAAGGCTGGCAGATAAAGGCTGAGGGGAGGGAGAAGGCAGGCAGATAGAGGCTGAGGGGAGGGAGAAGGCTGGCAGATAAAGGCTGCGGGGAGGGAGAAGGCTGCGGGTAGGGAGAAGACAGGCAGATAAAGGTTGCGGGGAGGGAGAAGGCAGGCAGATAAAGGTTGCAGGGAGGGAGAAGGCAGGCAGATAAAGGCTGAGGAGAGGGAGAAGGCGGGCAGATAGAGGCTGAGGGGAGGGAGAAGATGGGCAGATAAAGGCTGCGTGGAGGGAGAAGGCAGGCAGATAAAGGCTGCGGGGAGGGAGAAGGCGGGCAGATATAGGCTGTGGAGAGGGAGAAGGCGGGCAGATAAATGCTGCGGGGAGGGAGAAGGCGGGCAGATAGAGGCTGTGGGGAGGGAGAAGGCTGTGGGGAGGGTGAATACAGGCAGGTAAAGGCTGCGGGGAGGGAGAAGGCAGGCAGATAAAGGCTGTGGGGAAGGAGAAGGCTTTGGGGAGGGAGAAGGCGAGCAGATAGAGGCTGCGGGGAGGGAAAAGGCAGGCAGATAGAGGCTGCCGGGAGGGAGAAGGCTGCGAGGAGGGTGAATACAGGCAGGTAAAGGCTGCGGGGAGGGAGAAATCAGGCAGATAAAGGCTGTGGGGAAGGAGAAGGCTGCGGGGAGGGAGAAGGCGAGCAGATAAAGGCTGCGAGGAGGTAGAAGGCAGGCAGATAAAGGCTGCGAGGAGGGAGAAGGCAGGCAGATAAAGGCTGCAAGGAGGGAGATGGCAGGCAGATAATGGCTGTGGGGAGGGAGAAGGTGGGCAGATAAAAGCTGCGGGGAGGGAGAAGGCAGGCAGATTAAGGCTGAGCAGAGAGAGAAGGCGGGCAGATAAGGGCTGAGGGGAGGGAAATGGCAGGCAGATAAAGGCTGAGCAGAGAGAGAAGGCGGGCAGATAAAGGCTGAGGGGAGGGAGAAGACGGGCAGATAAAGGTTGCGGGGTGGGAGAAGGTGGGTAGATAAAGGCTGCGGGGAGGGAGAAGGCGGGCAGATAAAGGCTGAGGGGAGAGAGAAGGCAGGCAGACAAAGGCTGAGGGGAGGGAAAAGGCTGGCAGATAAAGGCTGAGGGGAGGGAGAAGGCTGCGGGAAGGGAGAAGATGGGCAGATAAAGGCTGCGGGGAGGGAGAAGGCGGGCACATAAAGGCTGTGGGGAGGGAGAAGGAGGGCAGATAAAGGCTGCAGGGAGGAAGAAGGTGGGCATATAAACGCTGAGGGGAGAGAGAAGGCTGCGGGTAGGGAGAACGCTGGCAGATAAAGGTTGAGGGGAGGGAGAAGGCTGTGGGAAGGGAGAAGATGGGCAGATAAAGGCTGCGGGGAGGGAGAAGGCAGACAGATAAAGGCTGAGAGGAGGGAGAAGGCAGGCAGATAGAGGCTGAGGGGAGGCAGAAGGTGGGCAGATAAAGGCTGTGGGGAGGGAGAAGGCAGGCAGATAAAGGTTGCGGGGAGGGAGAAGGCAGGCAGATAAAGGCTGAGGGGAGGGAGAAGGCAGGCAGATACAGGCTGAGGGGAGGGAGAAGGCGGGCAGATAAAGGGTGCGGGGAGGGAGAAGGCGGGCAGATAAAGGCTGCGGGAGGGAGAAGGCGGGCAGATAAAGGCTGCGGGGAGGGAGAAGGCGGGCAGATAAAGGCTGCGGGGAGGTAGAAGGCACACAGATAAAGGCTGCGGGAGGGAGAGGGCAGGCAGAAAAAGTCTGCGGGGAGGGATAAGGCAGGCAGATACAGGCTGCGGGAGGGAGAAGGCAGGCAGATAAAGGCTGCGGGGAGGGAGAAGGCAGGCAGATATAGGCTGCGGGGAGGGAAAAGGCAGGCAGATAGAGGCTGCCGGGAGGGAGAAGGCTGCGAGGAGGGTGAATACAGGCAGGTAAAGGCTGCGGGGAGGGAGAAATCAGGCAGATAAAGGCTGTGGGGAAGGAGAAGGCTGCGGGGAGGAAGAAGGCGAGCAGATAAAGGCTGCGAGGAGGTAGAAGGCAGGCAGATAAAGGCTGCGAGGAGGGAGAAGGCAGGCAGATAAAGGCTGCAAGGAGGGAGATGGCAGGCAGATAATGGCTGTGGGGAGGGAGAAGGTGGGCAGATAAAAGCTGCGGGGAGGGAGAAGGCAGGCAGATTAAGGCTGAGCAGAGAGAGAAGGCGGGCAGATAAAGGCTGAGGGGAGGGAAATGGCAGGCAGATAAAGGCTGAGCGGAGAGAGAAGGCGGGCAGATAAAGGCTGAGGGGAGGGAGAAGGCGGGCAGATAAATGTTGCGGGGTGGGAGAAGGCGGGTAGATAAAGGCTGCGGGGAGGGAGAAGGCAGGCAGGCAAAGGCTGAGGGGAGGGAGAAGGCGGGCAGATAAAGGTTGCGGGGAGGGAGAAGGCAGGCAGATAAAGGCTGAGGGGAGAGAGAAGGCAGGCAGACAAAGGCTGAGGGGAGGGAAAAGGCTGGCAGATAAAGGCTGAGGGGAGGGAGAAAGCTGCGGGAAGGGAGAAGATGGGCAGATAAAGGCTGCGTGGAGGGAGAAGGTGGGCACATAAAGGCTGTGGGGAGGGAGAAAAAGGCAGATAAAGGCTGCGGGGAGGGAGAAGGCAGGCAGATAAAGGCTGCGGGGAGGGAGAAAAAGGCAGATAAAGGCTGTGGGGAGGGAGAAGGCAGGCAGATAAAGGCTGCGAGGAGGTAGAAGGCATGCAGATAAAGGCTGCGGGGAGGGAGAAGGCAAGCAGAAAAAGGCTGCGAGGAGGGAGAATGCAGGCAGATAAAGGCTGCGAGGAGGGAGAAGGCAGGCAGATAAAGGCTGCTAGGAGGGAGATGGCGGGCAGATAAAGGCTGAGCGGAGGGAGAAGGCGGGCAGATAAAGGCTGCGGGGAGGGAGAAGGCATGCAGATAAAGGCTGCGGGAGGGAGAAGGCAGGCAGAAAAAGGCTGCGGGGAGGGGGAAGGGAGGCAGATAACGGCTGCGGGAGGGAGAAGGCAGGCAGATAAAGGCTGCGGGGAGGGAGAAGGCACGCAGATAAAGGCTGCCGGAGGGAGAAGGCAGGCAGATAAAGGCTTCGGGGAGGGAGATGGCAGGCAGATAAAGGTTGTGGGGAGGGAGAAGGCAGGCAGATAAAGGCTGCGAGCAGGGAGAAGACAGGCAGATAAAGGCTGTGGGGAGGGAGAAGAAGGCAGATAAAGGTTGCGGGGAGGGAGAAGGCATGCAGATAAAGGCTGCTGGGAGGGAGAAGAAGGCAGATAAAGGCTGTGGGGACGGAGAAGTAGGCAGATAAAGGCTGCGGGGAGGGAGAAAAAGGCAGATAAAGGCTGCAGGGAGGGAGAAGGCAGGCAGATAATGGCTGCGAGGAGGGAGAAGGCAGGCAGATAAAGGCTGTGGGGAAGGAGAAGGCTGTGGGGAGGGAGAAGGCGAGCAGATAGAGGCTGAGGGGAGGGAGAAGATGGGCAGATAAAGGCTGCGTGGAGGGAGAAGGCAGGCAGATAAAGGCTGCGGGGAGGGAGAAGGCGGGCAGATAAAGGCTGTGGAGAGAAGGAAGGTGGGCAGATAAAGGCTGCGGGGAGGGAGAAGGCGGGCAGATAGAGGCTGCGGGGAGGGAGAAGGCTGTGGGGAGGGTGAATACAGGCAGGTAAAGGCTGCGGAGAGGGAGAAGGCAGGCAGATAAAGGCTGTGGGGAAGGAGAAGGCTGTGGGGAGGGAGAAGGCGAGCAGATAGAGGCTGAGGGGAGGGAGAAGGCGGGCCGATAGAGGCTGCGGGGAGGGAGAAGGCTGGCAGATAAAGGCTGAGGGGAGGGAGAAGGCTGGCAGATAAAGGCTGAGGGGAGGGAGAAGGCAGGCAGATAGAGGCTGAGGGGAGGGAGAAGGCTGGCAGATAAAGGCTGCGGGGAGGGAGAAGGCTGCGGGTAGGGAGAAGACAGGCAGATAAAGGTTGCGGGGAGGGAGAAGGCAGGCAGATAAAGGTTGCAGGGAGGGAGAAGGCAGCCAGATAAAGGCTGAGGAGAGGGAGAAGGCGGGCAGATAGAGGCTGAGGGGAGGGAGAAGATGGGCAGATAAAGGCTGCGTGGAGGGAGAAGGCAGGCAGATAAAGGCTGCTGGGAGGTAGAAGGCGGGCAGATAAAGGCTGTGGAGAGGGAGAAGGCGGGCAGATAAATGCTGCGGGGAGGGAGAAGGCGGGCAGATAGAGGCTGTGGGGAGGGAGAAGGCTGTGGGGAGGGTGAATACAGGCAGGTAAAGGCTGCGGGGAGGGAGAAGGCAGGCAGATAAAGGCTGTGGGGAAGGAGAAGGCTGTGGGGAGGGAGAAGGCGAGCAGATAGAGGCTGCGGGGAGGGAAAAGGCAGGCAGATAGAGGCTGCCGGGAGGGAGAAGGCTGCGAGGAGGGTGAATACAGGCAGATAAAGGCTGAGGGGAGGGAGAAGGCTGCGGGAAGGGAGAAGATGGGCAGATAAAGGCTGTGGGGAGGGAGAAGGCGGGCACATAAAGGCTGTGGGGAGGGAGATGGAGGGCAGATAAAGGCTGCAGGGAGGGAGGTTGGCATATAAACGCTGAGGGGAGAGAGAAGGCTGCGGGTAGGGAGAACGCTGGCAGATAAAGGTTGAGGGGAGGGAGAAGGCTGTGGGAAGGGAGAAGGCGAGCAGATAGAGGCTGCGGGGAGGGAGAAGGCGGGCAGAGAGAGGCTGCGGGGAGGGAGAAGGCTGCGAGGAGGGTAAATACAGGCAGGTAAAGGCTGCGGGGAGGGAGAAGGCAGTCAGATAAAGGCTGTGGGGAAGGAGAAGGCTGCGGGGAGGGAGAAGGCGAGCAGATAAAGGCTGCGAGGAGGGAGAAGGCAGGCAGATAAAGGTTGCGAGGAGGGAGAAGGCAGGCAGATAAAGGCTGCAAGGAGGGAGATGGCAGGCAGATAATGGCTGCGGGGAGGGAGAAGGTGGGCAGATAAAAGCTGCAGGGAGGGAGAAGGCAGGCAGATAAAGGCTGAGCAGAGAGAGAAGGCGGGCAGATAAAGGCTGAGGGGAGGGAAATGGCAGGCAGATAAAGGCTGAGCGGAGAGAGAAGGCGGGAAGATAACGGCTGAGGGGAGGGAGAAGGCGGGCAGATAAATGTTGCGGGGTGGGAGAAGGCGGGTAGATAAAGGCTGCGGGGAGGGAGAAGGCAGGCAGGCAAAGGCTGAGTGGACGGAGAAGGCGGGCAGATAAAGGTTGCGGGGAGGGAGAAGGCAGGCAGATAAAGGCTGAGGGGAGAGAGAAGGCAGGCAGACAAAGGCTGAGGGGAGGGAAAAGGCTGGCAGATAAAGGCTGAGGGGAGGGAGAAGGCTGCGGGAAGGGAGAAGATGGGCAGATAAAGGCTGCGTGGAGGGAGAAGGCGGGCACATAAAGGCTGTGGGGAGGGAGAAAAAGGCAGATCAAGGCTGCGGGGAGGGAGAAGGCAGGCAGATAAAGGCTGCGGGGAGGGAGAAAAAGGCAGATAAAGGCTGCGGGGAGGGAGAAGGCAGGCAGATAAAGGCTGCGAGGAGGTAGAAGGCATGCAGATAAAGGCTGCGGGGAGGGAGAAGGCAAGCAGATAAAGGCTGCGAGGAGGGAGAATGCAGGCAGATAAAGGCTGCGAGGAGGGAGAAGGCAGGCAGATAAAGGCTGCTGGGAGGGAGATGGCGGGCAGATAAAGGCTGAGCGGAGGGAGAAGGCGGGCAGATAAAGGCTGCGGGGAGGGAGCAGGCATGCAGATAAAGGCTGCGGGGAGGGAGAAGGCAGGCAGATAAAGGCTGCGGGGAGGGAGAAAAAGGCAGATAAAGGCTGCGGGGAGGGAGAAGGCAGGCAGATAAAGGCTGCGAGGAGGTAGAAGGCATGCAGATAAAGGCTGCGGGGAGGGAGAAGGCAAGCAGAAAAAGGCTGCGAGGAGGGAGAATGCAGGCAGATAAAGGCTGCGAGGAGGGAGAAGGCAGGCAGATAAAGGCTGCTAGGAGGGAGATGGCGGGCAGATAAAGGCTGAGCGGAGGGAGAAGGCGGGCAGATAAAGGCTGCGGGGAGGGAGAAGGCATGCAGATAAAGGCTGCGGGAGGGAGAAGGCAGGCAGAAAAAGGCTGCGGGGAGGGGGAAGGGAGGCAGATAACGGCTGCGGGAGGGAGAAGGCAGGCAGATAAAGGCTGCGGGGAGGGAGAAGGCACGCAGATAAAGGCTGCCGGAGGGAGAAGGCAGGCAGATAAAGGCTTCGGGGAGGGAGATGGCAGGCAGATAAAGGTTGTGGGGAGGGAGAAGGCAGGCAGATAAAGGTTGTGGGGAGGGAGAAGGCAGGCAGATAAAGGCTGCGAGGAGGGAGAAGACAGGCAGATAAAGGCTGTGGGGAGGGAGAAGAAGGCAGATAAAGGTTGCGGGGAGGGAGAAGGCATGCATATAAAGGCTGCTGGGAGGGAGAAGGCAGGCAGATAAAGGCTGCGGGGAGGGAGAAGAAGGCAGATAAAGGCTGTGGGGACGGAGAAGTAGGCAGATAAAGGCTGCGGGGAGGGAGAAAAAGGCAGATAAAGGCTGCAGGGAGGGAGAAGGCAGGCAGATAATGGCTGCGAGGAGGGAGAAGGCAGGCAGATAAAGGCTGTGGGGAAGGAGAAGGCTGTGGGGAGGGAGAAGGCGAGCAGATAGAGGCTGAGGGGAGGGAGAAGATGGGCAGATAAAGGCTGCGTGGAGGGAGAAGGCAGGCAGATAAAGGCTGCAGGGAGGGAGAAGGCGGGCAGATAAAGGCTGTGGAGAGAAGGAAGGTGGGCAGATAAAGGCTGCGGGGAGGGAGAAGGCGGGCAGATAGAGGCTGCGGGGAGGGAGAAGGCTGTGGGGAGGGTGAATACAGGCAGGTAAAGGCTGCGGAGAGGGAGAAGGCAGGCAGATAAAGGCTGTGGGGAAGGAGAAGGCTGTGGGGAGGGAGAAGGCGAGCAGATAGAGGCTGAGGGGAGGGAGAAGGCGGGCCGATAGAGGCTGCGGGGAGGGAGAAGGCTGGCAGATAAAGGCTGAGGGGAGGGAGAAGGCTGGCAGATAAAGGCTGAGGGGAGGGAGAAGGCAGGCAGATAGAGGCTGAGGGGAGGGAGAAGGCTGGCAGATAAAGGCTGCGGGGAGGGAGAAGGCTGCGGGTAGGGAGAAGACAGGCAGATAAAGGTTGCGGGGAGGGAGAAGGCAGGCAGATAAAGGTTGCAGGGAGGGAGAAGGCAGGCAGATAAAGGCTGAGGAGAGGGAGAAGGCGGGCAGATAGAGGCTGAGGGGAGGGAGAAGATGGGCAGATAAAGGCTGCGTGGAGGGAGAAGGCAGGCAGATAAAGGCTGCTGGGAGGTAGAAGGCGGGCAGATAAAGGCTGTGGAGAGGGAGAAGGCGGGCGAGAAGGCGGGCAGATAAATGCTGCGGGGAGGGAGAAGGCGGGCAGATAGAGGCTGTGGGGAGGGAGAAGGCTGTGGGGAGGGTGAATACAGGCAGGTAAAGGCTGCGGGGAGGGAGAAGGCAGGCAGATAAAGGCTGTGGGGAAGGAGAATGCTGTGGGGAGGGAGAAGGCGAGCAGATAGAGGCTGCGGGGAGGGAAAAGGCAGGCAGATAGAGGCTGCCGGGAGGGAGAAGGCTGCGAGGAGGGTGAATACAGGCAGATAAAGGCTGAGGGGAGGGAGAAGGCTGTGGGGAGGGAGAAGGAGGGCAGATAAAGGCTGCAGGGAGGGAGGTTGGCATATAAACGCTGAGGGGAGAGAGAAGGCTGCGGGTAGGGAGAATGCTGGCAGATAAAGGTTGAGGGGAGGGAGAAGGCTGTGGGAAGGGAGAAGTCGAGCAGATAGAGGCTGCGGGGAGGGAGAAGGCGGGCAGATAGAGGCTGCGGGGAGGGAGAAGGCTGCGAGGAGGGTAAATACAGGCAGGTAAAGGCTGCGGGGAGGGAGAAGGCAGTCAGATAAAGGCTGCGGGGAGGGAGAAGGTGAGCAGATAAAGGCTGCGAGGAGGGAGAAGGCAGGCAGATAAAGGTTGCGAGGAGGGAGAAGGCAGGCAGATAAAGGCTGCAAGGAGGGAGATGGCAGGCAGATAATGGCTGCGGGGAGGGAGAAGGTGGGCAGATAAAAGCTGCAGGGAGGGAGAAGGCAGGCAGATAAAGGCTGAGCAGAGAGAGAAGGCGGGCAGATAAAGGCTGAGGGGAGGGAAATGGCAGGCAGATAAAGGCTGAGCGGAGAGAGAAGGCGGGAAGATAACGGCTGAGGGGAGGGAGAAGGCGGGCAGATAAATGTTGCGGGGTGGGAGAAGGCGGGTAGATAAAGGCTGCGGGGAGGGAGAAGGCAGGCAGGCAAAGGCTGAGTGGACGGAGAAGGCGGGCAGATAAAGGTTGCGGGGAGGGAGAAGGCAGGCAGATAAAGGCTGAGGGGAGAGAGAAGGCAGGCAGACAAAGGCTGAGGGGAGGGAAAAGGCTGGCAGATAAAGGCTGAGGGGAGGGAGAAGGCTGCGGGAAGGGAGAAGATGGGCAGATAAAGGCTGCGTGGAGGGAGAAGGCGGGCACATAAAGGCTGTGGGGAGGGAGAAAAAGGCAGATCAAGGCTGCGGGGAGGGAGAAGGCAGGCAGATAAAGGCTGCGGGGAGGGAGAAAAAGGCAGATAAAGGCTGCGGGGAGGGAGAAGGCAGGCAGATAAAGGCTGCGAGGAGGTAGAAGGCATGCAGATAAAGGCTGCGGGGAGGGAGAAGGCAAGCAGATAAAGGCTGCGAGGAGGGAGAATGCAGGCAGATAAAGGCTGCGAGGAGGGAGAAGGCAGGCAGATAAAGGCTGCTGGGAGGGAGATGGCGGGCAGATAAAGGCTGAGCGGAGGGAGAAGGCGGGCAGATAAAGGCTGCGGGGAGGGAGCAGGCATGCAGATAAAGGCTGCGGGGAGGGAGAAGGCAGGCAGATAAAGGCTGCGGGGAGGGAGAAAAAGGCAGATAAAGGCTGCGGGGAGGGAGAAGGCAGGCAGATAAAGGCTGCGAGGAGGTAGAAGGCATGCAGATAAAGGCTGCGGGGAGGGAGAAGGCAAGCAGAAAAAGGCTGCGAGGAGGGAGAATGCAGGCAGATAAAGGCTGCGAGGAGGGAGAAGGCAGGCAGATAAAGGCTGCTAGGAGGGAGATGGCGGGCAGATAAAGGCTGAGCGGAGGGAGAAGGCGGGCAGATAAAAGCTGCGGGGAGGGAGAAGGCATGCAGATAAAGGCTGCGGGAGGGAGAAGGCAGGCAGAAAAAGGCTGCGGGGAGGGGGAAGGGAGGCAGATAACGGCTGCGGGAGGGAGAAGGCAGGCAGACAAAGGCTGCGGGGAGGGAGAAGGCACGCAGATAAAGGCTGCCGGAGGAAGAAAGCAGGCAGATAAAGGCTTCGGGGAGGGAGATGGCAGGCAGATAAAGGTTGTGGGGAGGGAGAAGGCAGGCAGATAAAGGCTGCGAGGAGGGAGAAGACAGGCAGATAAAGGCTGTGGGGAGGGAGAAGAAGGCAGATAAAGGTTGCGGGGAGGGAGAAGGCATGCAGATAAAGGCTGCTGGGAGGGAGAAGGCAGGCAGATAAAGGCTGCGGGGAGGGAGAAGAAGGCAGATAAAGGCTGTGGGGACGGAGAAGTAGGCAGATAAAGGCTGCGGGGAGGGAGAAAAAGGCAGATAAAGGCTGCAGGGAGGGAGAAGGCAGGCAGATAATGGCTGCGAGGAGGGAGAAGGCAGGCAGATAAAGGCTGTGGGGAAGGAGAAGGCTGTGGGGAGGGAGAAGGCGAGCAGATAGAGGCTGAGGGGAGGGAGAAGATGGGCAGATAAAGGCTGCGTGGAGGGAGAAGGCAGGCAGATAAAGGCTGCGGGGAGGGAGAAGGCAGGCAGATAAAGGCTGTGGAGAGAAGGAAGGTGGGCAGATAAAGGCTGCGGGGAGGGAGAAGGCGGGCAGATAGAGGCTGCGGGGAGGGAGAAGGCTGTGGGGAGGGTGAATACAGGCAGGTAAAGGCTGCGGAGAGGGAGAAGGCAGGCAGATAAAGGCTGTGGGGAAGGAGAAGGCTGTGGGGAGGGAGAAGGCGAGCAGATAGAGGCTGAGGGGAGGGAGAAGGTGGGCCGATAGAGGCTGCGGGGAGGGAGAAGGCTGGCAGATAAAGGCTGAGGGGAGGGAGAAGGCTGGCAGATAAAGGCTGAGGGGAGGGAGAAGGCAGGCAGATAGAGGCTGAGGGGAGGGAGAAGGCTGGCAGATAAAGGCTGCGGGGAGGGAGAAGGCTGCGGGTAGGGAGAAGACAGGCAGATAAAGGTTGCGGGGAGGGAGAAGGCAGGCAGATAAAGGTTGCAGGGAGGGAGAAGGCAGGCAGATAAAGGCTGAGGAGAGGGAGAAGGCGGGCAGATAGAGGCTGAGGGGAGGGAGAAGATGGGCAGATAAAGGCTGCGTGGAGGGAGAAGGCAGGCAGATAAAGGCTGCTGGGAGGTAGAAGGCGGGCAGATAAAGGCTGTGGAGAGGGAGAAGGCGGGCAGATAAATGCTGCGGGGAGGGAGAAGGCGGGCAGATAGAGGCTGTGGGGAGGGAGAAGGCTGTGGGGAGGGTGAATACAGGCAGGTAAAGGCTGCGGGGAGGGAGAAGGCAGGCAGATAAAGGCTGTGGGGAAGGAGAAGGCTGTGGGGAGGGAGAAGGCGAGCAGATAGAGGCTGCGGGGAGGGAAAAGGCAGGCAGATAGAGGCTGCCGGGAGGGAGAAGGCTGCGAGGAGGGTGAATACAGGCAGATAAAGGCTGAGGGGAGGGAGAAGGCTGCGGGAAGGGAGAAGATGGGCAGATAAAGGCTGTGGGGAGGGAGAAGGCGGGCACATAAAGGCTGTGGGGAGGGAGAAGGAGGGCAGATAAAGGCTGCAGGGAGGGAGGTTGGCATATAAACGCTGAGGGGAGAGAGAAGGCTGCGGGTAGGGAGAACGCTGGCAGATAAAGGTTGAGGGGAGGGAGAAAGCTGTGGGAAGGGAGAAGGCGAGCAGATAGAGGCTGCGGGGAGGGAGAAGGCGGGCAGATAGAGGCTGCGGGGAGGGAGAAGGCTGCGAGGAGGGTAAATACAGGCAGGTAAAGGCTGCGGGGAGGGAGAAGGCAGTCAGATAAAGGCTGTGGGGAAGGAGAAGGCTGCGGGGAGGGTGAAGGCGAGCAGATAAAGGCTGCGAGGAGGGAGAAGGCAGGCAGATAAAGGTTGCGAGGAGGGAGAAGGCAGGCAGATAAAGGCTGCAAGGAGGGAGATGGCAGGCAGATAATGGCTGCGGGGAGGGAGAAGGTGGGCAGATAAAAGCTGCAGGGAGGGAGAAGGCAGGCAGATAAAGGCTGAGCAGAGAGAGAAGGCGGGCAGATAAAGGCTGAGGGGAGGGAAATGGCAGGCAGATAGAGGCTGAGCGGAGAGAGAAGGCGGGAAGATAACGGCTGAGGGGAGGGAGAAGGCGGGCAGATAAATGTTGCGGGGTGGGAGAAGGCGGGTAGATAAAGGCTGCGGGGAGGGAGAAGGCAGGCAGGCAAAGGCTGAGTGGACGGAGTAGGCGGGCAGATAAAGGTTGCGGGGAGGGAGAAGGCAGGCAGATAAAGGCTGAGGGGAGAGAGAAGGCAGGCAGACAAAGGCTGAGGGGAGGGAAAAGGCTGGCAGATAAAGGCTGAGGGGAGGGAGAAGGCTGCGGGAAGGGAGAAGATGGGCAGATAAAGGCTGCGTGGAGGGAGAAGGCGGGCACATAAAGGCTGTGGGGAGGGAGAAAAAGGCAGATCAAGGCTGCGGGGAGGGAGAAGGCAGGCAGATAAAGGCTGCGGGGAGGGAGAAAAAGGCAGATAAAGGCTGCGGGGAGGGAGAAGGCAGGCAGATAAAGGCTGCGAGGAGGTAGAAGGCATGCAGATAAAGGCTGCGGGGAGGGAGAAGGCAAGCAGATAAAGGCTGCGAGGAGGGAGAATGCAGGCAGATAAAGGCTGCGAGGAGGGAGAAGGCAGGCAGATAAAGGCTGCTGGGAGGGAGATGGCGGGCAGATAAAGGCTGAGCGGAGGGAGAAGGCGGGCAGATAAAGGCTGCGGGGAGGGAGCAGGCATGCAGATAAAGGCTGCGGGGAGGGAGAAGGCAGGCAGATAAAGGCTGCGGGGAGGGAGAAAAAGGCAGATAAAGGCTGCGGGGAGGGAGAAGGCAGGCAGATAAAGGCTGCGAGGAGGTAGAAGGCATGCAGATAAAGGCTGCGGGGAGGGAGAAGGCAAGCAGAAAAAGGCTGCGAGGAGGGAGAATGCAGGCAGATAAAGGCTGCGAGGAGGGAGAAGGCAGGCAGATAAAGGCTGCTAGGAGGGAGATGGCGGGCAGATAAAGGCTGAGCGGAGGGAGAAGGCGGGCAGATAAAGGCTGCGGGGAGGGAGAAGGCATGCAGATAAAGGCTGCGGGAGGGAGAAGGCAGGCAGAAAAAGGCTGCGGGGAGGGGGAAGGGAGGCAGATAACGGCTGCGGGAGGGAGAAGGCAGGCAGATAAAGGCTGCGGGGAGGGAGAAGGCACGCAGATAAAGGCTGCCGGAGGGAGAAGGCAGGCAGATAAAGGCTTCGGGGAGGGAGATGGCAGGCAGATAAAGGTTGTGGGGAGGGAGAAGGCAGGCAGATAAAGGCTGCGAGGAGGGAGAAGACAGGCAGATAAAGGCTGTGGGGAGGGAGAAGAAGGCAGATAAAGGTTGCGGGGAGGGAGAAGGCATGCAGATAAAGGCTGCTGGGAGGGAGAAGGCAGGCAGATAAAGGCTGCGGGGAGGGAGAAGAAGGCAGATAAAGGCTGTGGGGACGGAGAAGTAGGCAGATAAAGGCTGCTGGGAGGGAGATGGCGGGCAGATAAAGGCTGAGCGGAGGGAAAAGGCGGGCAGATAAAGGCTGCGGGGAGGGAGCAGGCATGCAGATAAAGGCTGCGGGAGGGAGAAGGCAAGCAGAAAAAGGCTGTGGGGAGGGGGAAGGGAGGCAGATAAAGGCTGCGGGAGGGAGAAGGCAGGCAGATAAAGGCTGCGGGGAGGGAGAAGGCACGCAGATAAAGGCTACTGGAGGGAGAAGGCAGGCAGATAAAGGCTTCGGGGAGGGAGATGGCAGGCAGATAAAGGTTGCGGGGAGGGAGAAGGCAGGCAGATAAAGGCTGCGAGGAGGTAGAAGACAGGCAGATAAAGGCTGTGGGGAGGGAGAAGAAGGCAGATAAAGGTTGCGGGGAGGGAGAAGGCATGCAGATAAAGGCTGCTGGGAGGGAGAAGGCAGGCAGATAAAGGCTGCGGGGAGGGAGAAGAAGGCAGATAAAGGCTGTGGGGAGGGAGAAGGCAGGCAGATAAAGGCTGCGGGGAGGGAGAAAAAGGCAGATAAAGGCTGCAGGGAGGGAGAAGGCAGGCAGATAATGGCTGCGAGGAGGGAGAAGGCAGGCAGATAAAAGCTGTAGGGAAGGAGAAGGCTGTGGGGAGGGAGAAGGCGAGCAGATAGAGGCTGAGGGGAGGGAGAAGATGGGCAGATAAAGGCTGCGTGGAGGGAGAAGGCAGGCAGATAAAGGCTGCGGGGAGGGAGAAGGCGGGCAGATAAAGGCTGTGTAGAGAAGGAAGGCGGGCAGTTAAAGGCTGCGGGGAGGGAGAAGGCGGGCAGATAGAGGCTGTGGGGAGGGAGAAGGCTGTGGGGAGGGTGAATACAGGCAGGTAAAGGCTGCGGAGATGGAGAAGGCAGGCAGATAAAGGCTGTGGGGAAGGAGAAGGCTGTGGGGAGGGAGAAGGTGAGCAGATAGAGGCTGCGGGGAGGGAGAAGGCTGGCAGATAAAGGCTGAGGGGAGGGAGAAGGCTGGCAGATAAAGGCTGAGGGGAGGGAGAAGGCAGGCAGATAGAGGCTGAGGGGAGGGAGAAGGCTGGCAGATAAAGGCTGCGGGGAGGGAGAAGGCTGCGGGTAGGGAGAAGACAGGCAGATAAAGGTTGCGGGGAGGGAGAAGGCAGGCAGATAAAGGCTGCAGGGAGGGAGAAGGCAGGCAGATAAAGGCTGAGGAGAGGGAGAAGGCGGGCAGATAGAGGCTGAGGGGAGGGAGAAGATGGGCAGATAAAGGCTGCGTGGAGGGAGAAGGCAGGCAGATAAAGGCTGCGGGGAGGTAGAAGGCCTACAGATAAAGGCTGTGGAGAGGGAGAAGGCGGGCAGATAAATGCTGCGGGGAGGGAGAAGGCGGGCAGATAGAGGCTGTGGGGAGGGAGAAGGCTGTGGGGAGGGTGAATACAGGCAGGTAAAGGCTGCGGGGAGGGAGAAGGCAGGCAGATAAAGGCTGTGGGGAAGTAGAAGGCTGTGGGGAGGGAGAAGGCGAGCAGATAGAGGCTGCGGGGAGGGAAAAGGCAGGCAGATAGAGGCTGCCGGGAGGGAGAAGGCTGCGAGGAGGGTGAATACAGGCAGGTAAAGGCTGCGGGGAGGGAGAAATCAGGCAGATAAAGGCTGTGGGGAAGGAGAAGGCTGCGGGGAGGGAGAAGGCGAGCAGATAAAGGCTGCAAGGAGGGAGAAGGCAGGCAGATAAAGGCTGCGAGGAGGGAGAAGGCAGGCAGATAAAGGCTGCAAGGAGGGAGATGGCAGGCAGATAATGGCTGCGGGGAGGGAGAAGGTGGGCAGATAAAAGCTGCGGGGAGGGAGAAGGCAGACAGATTAAGGCTGAGCAGAGAGAGAAGGCGGGCAGATAAAGGCTGAGGGGAGGGAAATGGCAGGCAGATAAATGCTGAGCGGAGAGAGAAGGCGGGCATATAAAGGCTGAGGGGAGGGAGAAGGCGGGCAGATAAAGGTTGCGGGGAGGGAGAAGGCGGGTAGATAAAGCCTGCGGGGAGGGAGATGCAGGCAGACAAAGGCTGAGGGGAGGGAGAAGGCGGGCAGATAAAGGTTGCGGGGAGGGAGAAGGCGGGCAGATAAAGGCTGAGGGGAGAGAGAAGGCAGGCAGACAAAGGCTGAGGGGAGGGAAAAGGCTGGCAGATAAAGGCTGAGGGGAGGGAGAAGGCTGCGGGAAGGGAGAAGATGGGCAGATAAAGGCTGTGGGGAGGGAGAAGGTGGGCACATAAAGGCTCTGGGGAGGGAGAAGGAGGGCAGATAAAGGCTGCAGGGAGGGAGAAGGTGGGCATATAAACGCTGAGGGGAGAGAGAAGGCTGCGGGTAGGGAGAACGCTGGCAGATAAAGGTTGAGGGGAGGGAGAAGGCTGTGGGAAGGGAGAAGATGGGCAGATAAAGGCTGCGGGGAGGGAGAAGGCAGACAGATAAAGGCTGAGAGGAGGGAGAAGGCAGGCAGATAGAGGCTGAGGGGAGGGAGAAGGTGAGCAGATATAGGCTGTGGGGAGGGAGAAGGCGGGCAGATAAAGGTTGCAGGGAGGGAGAAGTCAGGCAGATAAAGGCTGAGGGGAGGGAGAAGGCAGGCAGATAGAGGCTGAGGGGAGGGAGAAGGTGGGCAGATAAAGGCTGCGTGGAGGGAGAAGGTGGGCAGATAAAGGCTGCGGGGAGGGAGAAGGCAGGCAGATAAAGGCTGCGGGGAGGTAGAAGGCCTACAGATAAAGGCTGTGGAGAGGGAGAAGGCGGGCAGATAAATGCTGCGGGGAGGGAGAAGGCGGGCAGATAGAGGCTGTGGGGAGGGAGAAGGCTGTGGGGAGGGTGAATACAGGCAGGTAAAGGCTGCGGGGAGGGAGAAGGCAGGCAGATAAAGGCTGTGGGGAAGGAGAAGGCTGTGGGGAGGGAGAAGGCGAGCAGATAGAGGCTGCGGGGAGGGAAAAGGCAGGCAGATAGAGGCTGCCGGGAGGGAGAAGGCTGCGAGGAGGGTGAATACAGGCAGGTAAAGGCTGCGGGGAGGGAGAAAGCAGGCAGATAAAGGCTGTGGGGAAGGAGAAGGCTGCGGGGAGGGAGAAGGCGAGCAGATAAAGGCTGCGAGGAGGGAGAAGGCAGGCAGATAAAGGCTGCGAGGAGGGAGAAGGCAGGCAGATAAAGGCTGCAAGGAGGGAGATGGCAGGCAGATAATGGCTGCGGGGAGGGAGAAGGTGGGCAGATAAAAGCTGCGGGGAGGGAGAAGGCAGACAGATTAAGGCTGAGCAGAGAGAGAAGGCGGGCAGATAAAGGCTGAGGGGAGGGAAATGGCAGGCAGATAAATGCTGAGCGGAGAGAGAAGGCGGGCATATAAAGGCTGAGGGGAGGGAGAAGGCGGGCAGATAAAGGTTGCGGGGAGGGAGAAGGCGGGTAGATAAAGCCTGCGGGGAGGGAAAAGGCAGGCAGACAAAGGCTGAGGGGAGGGAGAAGGCGGGCAGATAAAGGATGCGGGGAGGGAGAAGGCGGGCAGATAAAGGCTGAGGGGAGAGAGAAGGCAGGCAGACAAAGGCTGAGGGGAGGGAAAAGGCTGGCAGATAAAGGCTGAGGGGAGGGAGAAGGCTGCGGGAAGGGAGAAGATGGGCAGATAAAGGCTGTGGGGAGGGAGAAGGTGGGCACATAAAGGCTCTGGGGAGGGAGAAGGAGGGCAGATAAAGGCTGCAGGGAGGGAGAAGGTGGGCATATAAACGCTGAGGGGAGAGAGAAGGCTGCGGGTAGGGAGAACGCTGGCAGATAAAGGTTGAGGAGAGGGAGAAGGCTGTGGGAAGGGAGAAGATGGGCAGATAAAGGCTGCGGGGAGGGAGAAGGCAGACAGATAAAGGCTGAGAGGAGGGAGAAGGCAGGCAGATAGAGGCTGAGGGGAGGGAGAAGGTGAGCAGATAAAGGCTGTGGGGAGGGAGAAGGCGGGCAGATAAAGGTTGCAGGGAGGGAGAAGTCAGGCAGATAAAGGCTGAGGGGAGGGAGAAGGCAGGCAGATAGAGGCTGAGGGGAGGGAGAAGGCGGGCAGATAAAGGCTGCGTGGAGGGAGAAGGCGGGCACATAAAGGCTGTGGGGAGGGAGAAGAAGGCAGATAAAGGCTGCGGGGAGGGAGAAGGCAGGCAGATAAAGGCTGCAGGGAGGGAGAAGGCAGGCAGATAAAGGCTGCGGGGAGGGAGAAAAAGGCAGATAAAGGCTGCGGGGAGGGAGAAGGCAGGCAGATAAAGGCTGCGAGGAGGTAGAAGGCATGCAGATAAAGGCTGCGGGGAGGGAGAAGGCAAGCAGATAAAGGCTGCGAGGAGGGAGAATGCAGGCAGATAAAGGCTGCGAGGAGGGAGAAGGCAGGCTGATAAAGGCTGCGGGGAGGGAGATGGCGGGCAGATAAAGGCTGAGCGGATGGAGAAGGCGGGCACATAAAGGCTGTGGGGAGGGAGAAGAAGGCAGATAAAGGCTGCGGGGAGGGAGAAGGCAGGCAGATAAACGCTGCGGGGAGGGAGATAAAGGCAGATAAAGGCTGCGGGGAGGGAGAAGGTAGGCAGATAAAGGCGGCGAGGAGGTAGAAGGCATGCAGATAAAGGCTGCGGGGAGGGAGAAGGCAAGCAGATAAAGGCTGCGAGGAGGGAGAATGCAGGCAGATAAAGGCTGCGAGGAGGGAGAAGGCAGGCAGATAAAGGCTGCGGGGAGGGAGATGGCGGGCAGATAAAGGCTGAGCGGAGGGAGAAGGTGGGCAGATAAAGGCTGCGGGGAGGGAGAAGGCATGCAGATAAAGGCTGCGGGAGGGAGAAGGCAGGCAGAAAAAGGCTGCGGGGAAGGGAGGCAGATAAAGGCTGCGGGAGGGAGAAGGCCGGCAGATAAAGGCTACGGGGAGGGAGAAGGCACGCAGATAAAGGCTGCCGGAGGGAGAAGGCAGGCAGATAAAGGCTTCGGGGAGGGAGATGGCAGGCAGATAAAGGCTGCGGGGAGGGAGAAGGCAGGCAGATAAAGGCTGCGAGGAGGGAGAAGACAGGCAGATAAAGGCTGTCGGGAGGGAGAAGAAGGCAGATAAAGGTTGCGGGGAGGGAGAAGGCATGCAGATAAAGGCTGCTGGGAGGGAGAAGTCAGGCAGATAAAGGCTGCGGGGAGGAAGAAGAAGGCAGATAAAGGCTGTGGGGAGGGAGAAGGCAGGCAGATAAAGGCTGCGGGGACGGAGAAAAAGGCAGATAAAGGCTGCAGGGAGGGAGAAGGCAGGCAGATAATGGCTGCGAGGAGGGAGAAGGCAGGCAGATAAAGGCTCCGGGGAGGGAGAAGGCAGGCAGCTAAAGGCTGCGAGGAGGGAGAAAGCAGGTAGATAAAGGCTGCAGGGAGGGAGAAGGCAGGCAGATAAAGGCTGAGCAGAGAGAGAAGGCGGGCAGATAAAGGCTGAGGGGAGGGAGAAGGCTGCGGGAAGGGATAAGATAGGCAGATAAAGGCTGCAGGGAGGGAGAAGGCAGGGAGATAAAAGTTGCGGGGAGGGAGAAGGCAGGCAGATAAAGGCTGAGGAGAGGGAGAAGGCGGGCAGATAGAGGCTGAGGGGAGAAGGAAGATGGGCAGATAAAGGCTGCGTGGAGGGAGAAGGCAGGCAGATAAAGGCTGCGGGGAGGGAGAAGGTGGGCAGATAAAGGCTGTGGAGAGGGAGAAGGTGGGCAGATAAAGGCTGCGGGGAGGGAGAAGGCGGGCAGATAGAGGCTGCGGGGAGGGAGAAGGCTGTGGGGAGGGTGAATACAGGCAGGTAAAGGCTGCGGGGAGGGAGAAGGCAGGCAGATAAAGGCTGTGGGGAGAGAGAAGGCTGTGGGGAGGGAGAAGGCGAGCAGATAGAGGCTGCGGGGAGGGAGAAGGCGGGCAGATAGAGGCTGCGGGGAGGGAGAAGGCTGGCAGAAAAAGGCTGAGGGGAGGGAGAAGGCAGGCAGATAGAGGCTGAGGGGAGGGAGAAGGCTGGCAGATAAAGGCTGAGGGGAGGGAGAAGGCTGCCGGAAGGGAGAAGACAGGCAGATAAAGGCTGCGGGGAGGGAGAAGGCAGGCAGATAAAGGTTGCAGGGAGGGAGAAGGCAGACAGATAAAGGCTGAGGAGAGGGAGAAGGCGGGCAGATAGAGGCTGAGGGGAGGAAGAAGATGGGCAGATAAAGGCTGCGTGGAGGGAGAAGGCAGGCAGATAAAGGCTGCGGGGAGGGAGAAGGCGGGCAGATGAAGGCTGTGGAGAGGGAGAAGGCGGGCAGATAAAGGCTGCGGGGAGGGAGAAGGCGGGCAGATAGAGGCTGCGGGGAGGGAGAAGGCTGTGGGGAGGGTGAATACAGGCAGGTAAAGGCTGCGGGGAGGGAGAAGGCAGGCAGATAAAGGCTGTGGGGAAGGAGAAGGCTGTGGGGAGGGAGAAGGCGAGCAGATAGAGGCTGCGGGGTGGGAGAAGGCGGGCAGATAGAGGCTGCGGGGAGGGAAAAGGCTGCAAGGAGGGTGAATACATGCAGGTAAAGGCTGCGGGGAGGGAGAAGGCAGGCAGATGAAGGCTGTGGGGAAGGAGAAGGCTGCGGGGAGCTAGAAGTCGAGCAGATAAAGGCTGTGAGGAGGGAGAAGGCAGGCAGATAAAGGCTGCAAGGAGGGAGAAGGCAGGCAGATAATGGCTGCGGGGAGGGAGAAGGTGGGCAGATAAAAGCTGAGGGGAGGGAAAAGGCAGGCAGATAAAGGCTGAGCGGAGAGAGAAGGCGGGCAGATAAAGGCTGAGGGGAGGGAGAAGGCGGGCAGATAAAGGTTGCGGGGTGGGAGAAGGCGGGCAGATAAAGGCTGCGGGGAGGGAGAAGGCAGGCAGACAAAGGCTGAGGGGAGGGAGAAGGCGGGCAGATAAAGGTTGCGGGGAGGGAGAAGGCGGGCAGATGAAGGCTGAGGGGAGAGAGAAGGCAGGCAGACAAAGGCTGAGGGGAGGTAAAAGGCTGGCAGATAAAGGCTGAGGGGAGGGAGAAGGCTGCGGGAAGGGAGAAGATGGGCAGATAAAGGCTGTGGGGAGGGAGATGGCGGGCACATAAAGGCTGTGGGGAGGGAGAAGGAGGGCAGATAAAGGCTGCAGGGAGGGAGAAGGTGGGCATATAAAGGCTGAGGGGAGAGAGAAGGCTGCGGGGAGGGAGAAGGCTGGCAGATAAAGGTTGAGGGGAGGGAGAAGGCTGTGGGAAGGGAGAAGATGGGCAGATAAAGGCTGCGGGGAGGGAGAAGGCAGACAGATAAAGGCTGAGAGGAGGGAGAAGCCAGGCAGATAGAGGCTGAGGGGAGGGAGAAGGCGGGCAGATAGAGGCTGAGGGGAGGTAGAAGGCGGGCAGATAATGGGTGCGGGGAGGGAGAAGGTGGGCAGATAAAGGCTGTGGGAGGGAGAAGGCGGGCAGATAAAGGCTGCGGGGAGGGAGAAGGCGGGCAGATAAAGGCTGCAGGGAGGGAGAAGGCACACAGATAAAGGCTGCGGCAGGGAGAGGGAAGGCAGAAAATAGCTGCGGGGAGGAAGAAGGCAGGCAGATACAGGCTGCGGGAGGTAGAAGGCAGCCAGATAAAGGCTGCGGGGAGGGAGAAGGCATGCAGATAAAGGCTGCGGGAGGGAGAAGGCAGGCAGATAAAGTCTTCGGGGAGGGAGAAGGCAGGCAGATAAAGTCTGCGAGGAGGGAGAAGGCATGCAGATAAAGGCTGCGGGGAGGGAGAAGGCAAGCAGATAAAGGCTGCAAGGAGGGAGAATGCAGGCAGATAAAGGCTGCGAGGAGGGAGAATGCAGGCAGATAAAGGCTGTGGGGAGGGAGAAGGAGGGCAGATAAAGGCTGCAGGGAGGGAGAAGGTGGGCATATAAAGGCTGAGGGGAGAGGGAAGGCTGCGGGGAGGGAGAAGGCTGGCAGATAAAGGTTGAGGGGAAGGAGAAGGCTGTGGGAAGGGAGAAGATGGGCAGATAAAGGCTGTGGGGAGGGAAAAGGCAGGCAGATAAAGGTTGCGGGGAGAGAGAAGGCAGGCAGATAAAGGCTGAGGGGAAGGAGAAGGCAGGCAGATAGAGGCTGAGGGGAGGGAGAAGGCGGGCAGATAATGGGTGCGGGGAGGGAGAAGGCGGGCAGATAAAGGCTGCGGGAGGGAGAAGGCTGGCAGATAAAGGCTGCGGGGAGGGAGAAGGCGGGCAGATAAAGGCTGCGGGGAGGGAGAACGCACACAGATAAAGGCTGCGGGAGGGAGAGGGCAGGCAGAAAAAGGCTGTGGGGAGGGAGAAGGCAGGCAGATACAGGCTGCTGGAGGGAGAAGGCTGGCAGATAAAGGCTGCGGGGAGGGAGAAGGCACGCAGATAAAGGCAGCGGAAGGGAGAAGGCAGGCAGATAAAGGCTGCTGGGAGGGAGAAGAAGGCAGATAAAGGCTGTGGGGAGGGAGAAGGCAGGCAGATAAAGGCTGCGGGGAGGGAGAAAAAGGCAGATAAAGGCTGCAGGGAGGGAGAAGGCAGGCAGATAAAGGCTGCGAGGAGGGAGAAGGCATGCAGATAAAGGCTGCGGGGAGGGAGAAGGCAGGCATATAAAGGCTGCGAGGAGGGAGATGGCAGGCAGATAAAGGCTGCAAGGAGGGAGAAGGCAGGCAGATAAAGGCTGCGGGGAGGGAGATGGCGGGCAGATAAAGGCTGAGCGGAGGGAGAAGGCGGGCAGATAAAGGCTGCGGGGAGGGAGAAGGCATGCAGATAAAGGCTGCGGGAGGAAGAAGGCAGGCAGAAAAAGGCTGCGGGGAGGGGGAAGGCAGGCAGATAAAGGCTGCGGGAGGGAGAAGGCAGGCAGATAAAGGCTGCAGGGAGGGAGAAGGCACGCAGATAAAGGCTGAGGGGAGGGAGAAGGCTGCGGGAAGGGAGAAGACAGGCAGATAAAGGCTGCGGGGAGGGAGAGGGCAGGCAGATAAAGGTTGCAGGGAGGGAGAAGGCAGGCAGATAAAGGCTGAGGAGAGGGAGAAGGCGGGCAGATAGAGGCTGAGGGGAGGGAGAAGATGGGCAGATAAAGGCTGCGTGGAGGGAGAAGGCAGGCAGATAAAGGCTGTGGGGAGGGAGAAGGCGGGCAGATAAAGGCTGTGGAGAGGGAGAAGGCGGGCAGATAAAGGCTGCGGGGAGGGAGAAGGCGGGCAGATAGAGGCTGCGGGGAGGGAGAAGGCTGTGGGGAGGGTGAATACAGACAGGTAAAGGCTGCGGAGAGGGAGAAGGCAGGCAGATAAAGGCTGTGGGGAAGGAGAAGGCTGTGGGGAGGGAGAAGGCGAGCAGATAGAGGCTGCGGGGAGGGAGAAGGCGGGCAGATAGAGGCTGCGGGGAGGGAAAAGGCTGCGAGGAGGGTGAATACAGGCAGGTAAAGGCTGCGGGGAGGGAGAAGGCAGGCAGATAAAGGCTGTGGGGAAGGAGAAGGCTGCGGGGAGGGAGAAGGCGAGCAGATAAAGGCTGTGAGGAGGGAGAAGGCAGGCAGATAAAGGTTGCAGGGAGGGAGAAGGCAGGCAGATAAAGGCTGCGGGGAAGGAGAAGGCAGGCAGATAAAGGCTGAGGAGAGGGAGAAGGCGGGCAGATAGAGGCTGAGGGGAGGGAGAAGGCAGGCAGATAAAGGCTGCGGGGAGGGAGAAGGCGGGCAGATAAAGGCTGTGGAGAGGGAGAAGGCGGGCAGATAAAGGCTGCGGGGAGGGAGAAGGCGGGCAGATAGAGGCTGCGGGGAGGGAGAAGGCTGCGGGAAGGGAGAAGACAGGCAGATAAAGGCTGCGGGGAGGGAGAAGACAGGCAGATAAAGGCTGCAGGGAGGGAGAAGGCAGGCAGATAAAGGCTGAGGAGAGGGAGAAGGCGGGCAGATAGAGGCTGAGGGGAGGGAGAAGGCAGGCAGATAAAGGCTGAGGAGAGGGAGAAGGCGGGCAGATAGAGGCTGAGGGGAGGGAGAAGGCAGGCAGATAAAGGCTGCAGGGAGGGAGAAGGCGGGCAGATAAAGGCTGTGGAGAGGGAGAAGGCGGGCAGATAAAGGCTGCGGGGAGGGAGAAGGCGGGCAGATAGAGGCTGCGGGGAGGGAGAAGGCTGTGGGGAGGGTGAATACAGGCAGGTAAAGGCTGCGGGGAGGGAGAAGGCAGGCAGATAAAGGCTGTGGGGAAGGAGAAGGCTGTGGGGAGGGAGAAGACGAGCAGATAGAGGCTGCGGGGTGGGAGAAGGCGGGCAGATAGAGGCTGCGGGGAGGGAAAAGGCTGCGAGGAGGGTGAATACATGCAGGTAAAGGCTGCGGGGAGGGAGAAGGCAGGCAGATAAAGGCTGTGGGGAAGGAGAAGGCTGCGGGGAGGGAGAAGTCGAGCAGATAAAGGCTGTGAGGAGGGAGAAGGCAGGCAGATAAAGGCTGCGAGGAGGGAGAAGGCAGGCAGATAAAGGCTTCAAGGAGGGAGAAGGCAGGCAGATAATGGCTGCGGGGAGGGAGAAGGTGGGCAGATAAAAGCTGAGGGGAGGGAAAAGGCAGGCAGATAAAGGCTGAGCGGAGAGAGAAGGCAGGCAGATAAAGGCTGAGGGGAGGGAGAAGGCGTGCAGATAAAGGTTGCGGGGTGGGAGAAGGCGGGCAGATAAAGGCTGCGGGGAGGGAGAAGGCAGGCAGACAAAGGCTGAGGGGAGGGAGAAGGCGGGCAGATAAAGGTTGCGCTGAGGGAGAAGGCTGGCAGATGAAGGCTGAGGGGAGAGAGAAGGCAGGCAGACAAAGGCTGAGGGGAGGTAAAAGGCTGGCAGATAAAGGCTGAGGGGAGGGAGAAGGCTGCGGGAAGGGAGAAGATGGGCAGATAAAGGCTGCGGGGAGGGAGATGGCGGGCACATAAAGGCTGTGGGGAGGGAGAAGGAGGGCAGATAAAGGCTGCAGGGAGGGAGAAGGTGGGCATATAAAGGCTGAGGGGAGAGAGAAGGCTGCGGGGAGGGAGAAGGCTGGCAGATAAAGGTTGAGGGGAGGGAGAAGGCTGTGGGAAGGGAGAAGATGGGCAGATAAAGGCTGCGGGGAGGGAGAAGGCAGACAGATAAAGGCTGAGAGGAGGGAGAAGGCAGGCAGATAGAGGCTGAGGGGAGGGAGAAGGTGGGCAGATAGAGGCTGAGGGGAGGGAGAAGGCGGGCAGATAATGGGTGCGGGGAGGGAGAAGGTGGGCAGATAAAGGCTGCGGGAGGGAGAAGGCGGGCAGATAAAGGCTGCGGGGAGGGAGAAGGCGGGCAGATAAAGGCTGCGGGGAGGGAGAAGGCACACAGATAAAGGCTGCGGCAGGGAGAGGGAAGGCAGAAAATAGCTGCGGGGAGGGAGAAGGCAGGCAGATACAGGCTGCGGGAGGGAGAAGGCAGGCAGATAAAGGCTGCGTGGAGGGAGAAGGCATGCAGGTAAAGGCTGCGGGAGGGAGAAGGCAGGCAGATAAAGTCTTTGGGGAGGGAGAAGGCAGGCAGATAAAGGCTGTGGGGAAGGAGAAGGCTGCGGGGAGGGAGAAGGCGAGCAGATAAAGGCTGTGAGGAGGGAGAAGGCAGGCAGATAAAGGCTGCGAGGAGGGAGAAGGCAGGCAGATAAAGGCTGCAAGGAGGGAGAAGGCAGGCAGATAATGGCTGCGGGGAGGGAGAAGGTGGGCAGATAAAAGATGCGGGGAGGGAGAAGGCAGGCAGATAAAGGCGGAGCAGAGAGAGAAGGCGGGCAGATAAAGGCTGAGGGGAGGGAAAAGGCAGGCAGATAAAGGCTGAGCGGAGAGAGAAGGCAGGCAGATAAAGGCTTTGGGGAAGGGAGAAGGCGGGCAGATAAAGGTTGCGGGGTGGGAGAAGGCGGGCAGATAAAGGCTGCGGGGAGGGAGAAGGCAGGCAGACAAAGGCTGAGGGGAGGGAGAAGGCGGGCAGATAAAGGTTGCGGGGAGGGAGAAGGCGGGCAGATGAAGGCTGAGGGGAGAGAGAAAGCAGGCAGACAAAGGCTGAGGGGAGGGAAAAGGCTGGCAGATAATGGCTGAGGGGAGGGAGAAGGCTGCGGGAAGGGAGAAGATGGGCAGATAAAGGCTGCGGGGAGGGAGATGGTGGGCACATAAAGGCTGTGGGGAGGGAGAAGGAGGGCAGATAAAGGCTGCAGGGAGGGAGAAGGTGGGCATATAAAGGCTGAGGGGAGAGAGAAGGCTGCGGGGAGGGAGAAGGCTGGCAGATAAAGGTTGAGGGGAAGGAGAAGGCTGTGGGAAGGGAGAAGATGGGCAGATAAAGGCTGCAGGGAGGGAGAAGGCAGACAGATAAAGGCTGAGAGGAGGGAGAAGGCAGGCAGATAGAGGCTGAGGGGAGGGAGAAGGTGGGCAGATAAAGGCTGTGGGGAGGGAAAAGGCAGGCAGATAAAGGTTGCGGGGAGAGAGAAGGCAGGCAGATAAAGGCTGAGGGGAAGGAGAAGGCAGGCAGATAGAGGCTGAGGGGAGGGAGAAGGCGGGCAGATAATGGGTGCGGGGAGGGAGAAGGCGGGCAGATAAAGGCTGCGGGAGGGAGAAGGCTGGCAGATAAAGGCTGCGGGGAGGGAGAAGGCGGGCAGATAAAGGCTGCGGGGAGGGAGAAGGCACACAGATAAAGGCTGCGGGAGGGAGAGGGCAGGCAGAAAAAGGCTGTGGGAAGGGAGAAGGCAGGCAGATACAGGCTGCTGGAGGGAGAAGGCTGGCAGATAAAGGCTGCGGGGAGGGAGAAGGCACGCAGATAAAGGCAGCGGAAGGGAGAAGGCAGGCAGATAAAGGCTGCTGGGAGGGAGAAGAAGGCAGATAAAGGCTGTGGGGAGGGAGAAGGCAGGCAGATAAAGGCTGCGGGGAGGGAGAAAAAGGCAGATAAAGGCTGCAGGGAGGGAGAAGGCAGGCAGATAAAGGCTGCGAGGAGGGAGAAGGCATGCAGATAAAGGCTGCGGGGAGGGAGAAGGCAGGCATATAAAGGCTGCGAGGAGGGAGAAGGCAGGCAGATAAAGGCTGCAAGGAGGGAGAAGGCAGGCAGATAAAGGCTGCGGGGAGGGAGATGGCGGGCAGATAAAGGCTGAGCGGAGGGAGAAGGCGGGCAGATAAAGGCTGCGGGGAGGGAGAAGGCATGCAGATAAAGGCTGCGGGAGGAAGAAGGCAGGCAGAAAAAGGCTGCGGGGAGGGGGAAGGCAGGCAGATAAAGCTGCGGGAGGGAGAAGGCAGGCAGATAAAGGCTGCAGGGAGGGAGAAGGCACGCAGATAAAGGCTGAGGGGAGGGAGAAGGCTGCGGGAAGGGAGAAGACAGGCAGATAAAGGCTGCGGGGAGGGAGAGGGCAGGCAGATAAAGGTTGCAGGGAGGGAGAAGGCAGGCAGATAAAGGCTGAGGAGAGGGAGAAGGCGGGCAGATAGAGGCTGAGGGGAGGGAGAAGATGGGCAGATAAAGGCTGCGTGGAGGGAGAAGGCAGGCAGATAAAGGCTGTGGGGAGGGAGAAGGCGGGCAGATAAAGGCTGTGGAGAGGGAGAAGGCGGGCAGATAAAGGCTGCGGGGAGGGGGAAGGCGGGCAGATAGAGGCTGCGGGGAGGGAGAAGGCTGTGGGGAGGGTGAATACAGACAGGTAAAGGCTGCGGAGAGGGAGAAGGCAGGCAGATAAAGGCTGTGGGGAAGGAGAAGGCTGTGGGGAGGGAGAAGGCGAGCAGATAGAGGCTGCGGGGAGGGAGAAGGCGGGCAGATAGAGGCTGCGGGGAGGGAAAAGGCTGCGAGGAGGGTGAATACAGGCAGGTAAAGGCTGCGGGGAGGGAGAAGGCAGGCAGATAAAGGCTGTGGGGAAGGAGAAGGCTGCGGGGAGGGAGAAGGCGAGCAGATAAAGGCTGTGAGGAGGGAGAAGGCAGGCAGATAAAGGCTGCGAGGAGGGAGAAGGCAGGCAGATAAAGGCTGCAAGGAGGGAGAAGGCAGGCAGATAATGGCTGCGGGGAGGGAGAAGGTGGGCAGATAAAAGCTGCAGGGAGGGAGAAGGCAGGCAGATAAAGGCGGAGCAGAGAGAGAAGGCGGGCAGATAAAGGCTGAGGGGAGGGAAAAGGCAGGCAGATAAAGGCTGAGCGGAGAGAGAAGGCGGGCAGATAAAGGCTTTGGGGAAGGGAGAAGGCGGGCAGATAAAGGTTGCGGGGTGGGAGAAGGCGGGCAGATAAAGGCTGCGGGGAGGGAGAAGGCAGGCAGACAAAGGCTGAGGGGAGGGAGAAGGCGGGCAGATAAAGGTTGCGGGGAGGGAGAAGGCGGGCAGATGAAGGCTGAGGGGAGAGAGAAAGCAGGCAGACAAAGGCTGAGGGGAGGGAAAAGGCTGGCAGATAAAGGCTGAGGGGACGGAGAAGGCTGCGGGAAGGGAGAAGATGGGCAGATAAAGGCTGCCGGGAGGGAGATGGTGGGCACATAAAGGCTGTGGGGAGGGAAAAGGAGGGCAGCTAAAGGCTGCAGGGAGGGGGAAGGTGGGCATATAAAGGCTGAGGGGAGAGAGAAGGCTGCAGGGAGGGAGAAGGCTGGCAGATAAAGGTTGAGGGGAGGGAGAAGGATGTGGGAAGGGAGAAGATGGGCAGATAAAGGCTGCGGGGAGGGAGAAGGCAGACAGATAAAGGCTGAGAGGAGGGAGAAGTCAGGCAGATAGAGGCTGAGGGGAGGGAGAAGGCGGGCAGATAAAGGCTGTGGGGAGGTAGAAGGCAGGCAGATAAAGGTTGCGGGGAGGGAGAAGGCAGGCAGATAAAGGCTGAGGGGAAGGAGAAGGCAGGCAGATAGAGGCTGAGGGGAGGGAGAAGGCGGGCAGATAATGGGTGCGGGGAGGGAGAAGGCGGGCAGATAAAGGCTGCGGGAGGGAGAAGGCTGGCAGATAAAGGCTGCGGGGAGGGAGAAGGCGGGCAGATAAAGGCTGCGGGGAGGGAGAAGGCACACAGATAAAGGCTGCGGGAGGGAGAGGGCAGGCAGATACAGGCTGCTGGAGGGAGAAGGCTGGCAGATAAAGGCTGCGGGGAGGGAGAAGGCACGCAGATAAAGGCAGCGGGAGGGAGAAGGCAGGCAGATAAAGGCTGCTGGGAGGGAGAAGAAGGCAGATAAAGGCTGTGGGGAGGGAGAAGGCAGGCAGATAAAGGCTGCGGGGAGGGAGAAAAAGGCAGATTAAGGCTGCAGGGAGGGAGAAGGCAGGCAGATAAAGGCTGTGAGGAGGGAGAAGGCATGCAGATAAAGGCTGCGGGGAGGGAGAAGGCAGGCATATAAAGGCTGCGAGGAGGGAGAAGGCAGGCAGATAAAGGCTGCAAGGAGGGAGACGGCAGGCAGATAAAGGCTGCGGGGAGGGAGATGGCGGGCAGATAAAGGCTGAGCGGAGGGAGAAGGCGGGCAGATAAAGGCTGCGGGGAGGGAGAAGGCATGCAGATAAAGGCTGCGGGAGGGAGAAGGCAGGCAGAAAAAGGCTGCGGGGAGGGGGAAGGCAGGCAGATAAAGGCTGCGGGAGGGAGAAGGCAGGCAGATAAAGGCTGCGGGGAGGGAGAAGGCACACAGATAAAGGCTGCGGGAGGGAGAAGGCAAGCAGATAAAGGCTTCGGGGAGGGAGATGGCAGGCAGATAAAGGCTGAGGGGAGGGAGATGGCGGGCAGATAAAGGTTGCGGGGAGGGAGAAGGCGCGCAGATAAAGGCTGTGGGGAAGGAGAAGGCGGGCAGATAAAGTCTGTGGGGATGGAGAATGCGGGCAGATAAAGGCTGAGGGGAGAAAGAAGGCGGGCACATAAAGGCTTTGGGGAGGTAGAAGGAGGGCAGATAAAGGCTGCAGGGAGGGAGAAGGTGGGCAGATAAAGGCTGAGGGGAGAGAGAAGGCTGCGTGGAGAAGGCTGGCAGATAAAGGCTTAGGGGAGGGAGAAGGCTGGCAGATAAGGCTGAGAGGAGGGAGAAGGCTGCGGGAACGGAGAAGATGGGCAGATAAAGGCTGCGGGGAGGGAGAAGGCAGACAGATAAAGGCTGAGGGGAGGGAGAAGGCAGGCAGATAGAGGCTGAGGGGAGGGAGAAGGCGGGCAGATAAAGGCTGTGGGGAGGGAGAAGGCGGGCAGATAAAGGTTGCGGGGAGGGAGAAGGCAGGCAGATAAAGGCTGAGGCGAGGGAGAAGGCGGGCAGATAGAGTCTGAGGGGAGGGAGAAGGCGGGCAGATAAAGGCTGCGGGGAGGGAGAAGTCGGGCAGATAAAGGCTGCGGGAGGGAGAAGTCGGGCAGATAAAGGCTTCGGGGAGGGAGAAGGCAGGCAGATAAAGGCTGCGTGGAGGGAGAAGGCACTCAGATAAAGGCTGAGGGGAGGGAGAAGGCGGGCAGATAGAGGCTGAGGGGAGGGAGAAGGCGGGCAGATAGAGGCTGAGGGGAGGGAGAAGGCGGGCAGATAAAGGCTGCGGGGAGGAAAACGGCACGCAGATAAAGGCTGCGGGAGGGAGAAGGCAGGCAGATAAAGGCTGCGGGGAGGAAGAAGGCGGGTTTAGAATGGCTCCGGGGAGGGTGGCTCCCCATTTAGCCACACTGGTCAATTGGGCCTTGAGCCAGCACTGGAGGACATGCTCTGTCAGGGAATCTGCACCTAGCATGGGAGCTAGTTTCATTGGTGTGACCGATGGTGGCGCCTGAAGGTGCACCATTCGGCATCTGCAGACACTTAAAGTGGGCGTCCCAGTCCTTGCACAGTCAGATGCATTGCTGGGAATGGTCAGTATTAGCATTAGCATAAAGTCGCAGACGCCACTACAGCAAGAAACACTACAGTGGTCACAGCAGACTGCAACTCAGAATCAGGCCCTTTAAATAAGTTCAAATAAGATGCGCAACAGATCCTGATGCAGTTTTCAAACAATAAATGTCCGTATTCCAGTCCCAGATGATGTTGGTGCAGCCACTTCCTCGAAAGCCCCAACCACGAGCCAGTATATCAAATATGTGAAAGAAGAATTAAGGGAAGGACGCGCCTTGTGAGTAAAGTATCAAACACAACTTTTACTGTATCAATGCTCACGTACATCGAGAAACAGAACAAACAGGCTCACAATCATCCTCAAGACAGCTCCCAGCATTCGATCACTCTAGTAAATGCGGCGAAGACCAAACCAACGCGTTTCATCAACATGGACTTCGCCCTGACGATGTCCGTGTTGACGAAATGCGTTGGAAGTGGTTTGGAAAACGCTGGAAGTGTTGACATCACAAGCCGGGTTCCGGCTAGCGGAGGAGGTGTTAGGCGTGTCCAACTGACATGCCTAACATTGCAGCCCCACATGGTGTCCAGGGTACTGAATTTTAATTATTTTGCAGATTTTGAAGAGCCTGCTCCTGAGGCTTAATCCGGGGAGGGTGTGTCAGGTGGTAATGTTGGGGATGAGGCACCAGTGTCACCTGTGAACCCAGTAGACACCCCTCCTGAGACCAGATGAAATTCTTACAGAATTGCTTGAGGAGACACACAGAAAAATCACAGATTTTCATAGATATTTTATCTGGAACTCTGCGACTGGCCGAAGCCCAGGAACAAAACACCACTCATGGCCGCGGCATCGTAGTGCTTCATATACAGATTCAGACTCAGTTGCACACAGATATACAAGTGTCGCATATCAAATCGATCAGTGCAATCTAGCAAAGTATTTTTGTCACATCCGGTTGTATTATTTATGCGAATAAGATGCATATTTGAGCAGGGAAGGAGAGAACGGCAGCAGGCTCCTCCCACAGGCTGACCGCCAGGGACTTCCGCCATTTTCACAGCTTCACGTTAGAATTAATGTCCGCGGTGGTCCTATGGGGATGCAGAGGACCGGGCAGGCACTCTTTGATAAATTAGCCCTCTTTTTAAGATCAGCCGGTAGTCATGGGCCAGTGGTGTGTACTCGCCCCCCAGGATGAAATTTGACCTCCACCCTATATTAAAAGCTTAAGTCTCTGGTTGCTTTCTCGGTCCACCAGACTTAAGCCACTAATTCCACCTGCAGACCGGAGAGGGACTTTGATCTCCCTTACACTCTGAAGACCTCATTCAGAGCCAATCGCAAAATGCGAGCGCTCGCTCTGAATGAGGGCGGCCGCTTCTATGTTCATAGCCGGCCACCTGGCCGCTCGCTAGGCTGTGGGTGACCACCCACAGCTTTAGCGAGCGGCCAGGTTGATGGTCGCAATGGTCAAGACCATCTTGACCATCGGGGCTTGCGACGAGACCCTTGTGGTAGTGTCTCGTCTACCGCAAGCCCCTCTATTAGAGCCGGAAGCTCACCACTGACATCACGAGTGATGTCAGTGGGGCCGCCCCCAAACGGCAGGCGTTCCGTTAGGAACGCCTCTGTTTGGCCAGCCACCCCCCACCCCGCCTACAAAATGGTGCGAGCTGTCGATCACCATTGACAGCCGCCCCTTTTGTAGTAAGCCCCGGAGCGAGAGAATTTCTCTCTCGCTCCAGGGCTTGCGCATGCGCAGTGCGGCCGCTGCGCGTGCGCAGGGCCTCAACATCGACCCGCTTGCGAGCGCATAGGTACTTGCATGCGGGACTGAATGAATCCCTGAGTCTGCTGCTGGAAGGTGAGAAACTCTCCGACTGCTGTGCCCCGGATTCTTCTGCTGGTGACTGATACCCCCAGTGGTGCTCCGCATATGCTGCAGGTAGGGACCGAGTTCTGCTCATGTGCTCTGCACCGCCATTGCCTCACTGCGTACCCCAGCCCCCTGTACCCAGGGTCTATCTGTATCCCCCTGAAGTCAGGCCTGCTCTCCTACTATCTGGGTCAGACAGCAGCCCCCATCATCACATGCCTGGACTATTGCTGCACAAATGGCCTGACTCATGGGGAGAGACACTCCGGTGAGCCCTGCTCCTTCCTTGCTCCACCAGGTCAGTTATATCACTTGTATCCTTCTGTGCTAGGGCTCCGAAGTCCAGGGTGGACATTCCTTGTGCAGGAACTGCATTTAGTTTGAAAAGTCTGCAATTTCCCTCATAGGGGCCCATTTATCATTGTATATCATACTTGCCGACAATCATCTCCAGCCTTCCGGGAGGGAGCTGATTGTCGGCTAATAGCGGGGGGCGGGGCCGGCCATTGGAGGTGGAGCCGGGGGCGGGGTGGCCATTTTGGGTCACACTGGGGGCGGAGCCGCACGATCGCGTCATCGTGACTCCGCCCCCTCTTCACAATGCCGTGATTTTCGGCATTGTGAAGCAGGGGGCGGGGCCACGATGACGCAAATCGCGTCACCGGGCCCCCCGCTGCTGGGATTTCTGTTTTTTTCAGGGGGGAGGTGGGGAGGGTATGAGACTTCCGGGAGGCTTGCCTGCCTTTCCGGGGGGCTGGGAGCGGCACCCGAAAATCTGGAGGCTCCCGGCCAAATCGGGAGGGTAGGCAAGCCTGTTGTATATTTCAGGTTTAAAAAAACGGTTGTTTTTCAGGAATTAACCACAAATATTAAGTTTCCCCCGGATGTATGAAGGAGGGATCGCAGCACATATCTCCGATCCTTCCGGCGATCCCTCCATTCCCACTGGCAGCCAATTCCCCCACAGGTTTCTATGGGGGAAGCGATGCTGCCAAATTTACCAACATCCAGAATGCGATTCATTCCAGATATTGGCCCCCCCACAGCTAACACCATCTGAAGATGGTGTTAGCCGCTGTAGCCTATGGGCTACACAGCTCATAATTATCATTACAGTCAGCGTGACTGCGCATGCACAGCATCCACGGCGGCTCTCCGGGAACATCACCTTTCGGAGCCCGTGTCCCTGCATGATGAATCTTCCGAGCGCTTTTGCAATGCAATCATCAGCGGTAATGTCATGCCCAGATCGCATTACAATTGCGATCATTAATAACTGGGTGCCTTATTGTATAAATAACGCTGGCGTTTGCTGCCCCTAGTGGCCTTCTCTCTGCCTGCCAAGTGCCTGACTCACAGAAGGTCACTTACACTCTGCTGCCCTCTTGTGACAGATTCTGGTACTGTGCTTAGTTTTCATTGTTCTCAGATTCTATACATTCTGCAGGAAGTGAGTCCCGCATTATTCCTTACATTACATTGAGTTCATTCTACAGTATGCCTTAAACTTTTCCCTACCTCTCCCCATTGCCCCTGAGATGGAACAGAGGGCCTGATTCAGACCCGTTCGCTAGGCTGCGTTCGCACATAGCCTGCCGATGTTTGCAATCTGCACATGCGTACAAGACGCAGTGCCCGTGCGCAAACTAGTCCAAGCGATTGGGAAGTATTCGTACCCTATACATAGATGCGTCCACTAGCATGAGTGACAGGACGAGCCATTTGTGGGTGGTGATGGGTTGGTCGATGGTAACGCAGGCGTGTCTGTGCATCTGAACGCCGTTTCAGGGGCGTGTATAATTAAGACGCAGCGCCAGCGTACACGTCACATGGCTGAATTACACACAGCAGCACTCGCAGTGCTTGCGGTAGGGTATGGTCAGCCACAAGTGCTGCGTATGGGTCCGATGTTACTCGATGTTATCAATTGTGTAATACAATTCCTGGAGATGACGTGTGTTACTAAGGGAAAGTGGGAGTCTTGTGTCAGGCTGGTGGGCGTCTAAATACATACCGCGATCGCACAGCAAGACATAGTGGCGTGCTAATGTCTTGCTAGCGATCGCGAGATTTGCATACTCAGGCTGCTGACGGCTGCGTGTGAACGCACAGAGGAGTAGCGTGGAACCATGGTGCCCGAAGAAAGTACATGTCGTTGCGCCCCCCCTCCCCTCCCTGTACTCAGCTGTGCTAGTGGTGTATGGCCAGCCTGCGGGGGAATACTGCAATGAAGCGAAAAACAGTGGCAGTATCATGCTGGGTGTTGAGGTGCCATTGGGGGAATAGAATGCTTCAGTGATGCACTATCTGACATTAAGGGGTAGCTCCTTTGGCACTGCTTTATTTTTGTATAGCACCTAGGATCTGACTTTTATCTCATTTGATTCATTGTTATTAGTCCAGTGGTTCCCAGCTGTGCACCGTGGCTCCCTGGGGTGCCTCGGGACCCTTGCAGGGGTTCCTCAGGTTGGTGGTCCAGCACCAAATCAAATTTTTTTGTCAATGTAATGTAAATATGTGGACAAACAAACGCAAACCTGTCACCACCACATAACTGACCCTAAGGATGACAGGTCAGCACAATATACTTCACTTTACTCACTTTTTTTCTTAATTTCTCAATAACAAACTTATGGCTTAGGGGTGCCGTGAAGACATTGCTGATACTCCTATGTGAAGCTCCCTTCTCAGCTATGCTTCTACTTCGCAAATATACATTGCACCTATATTAATGTGAGTACTACTAACCAGGTTCTGTCTAACACCATTATTTCAGGTCTCCTAATACAGTATTCTTTAAAAGACCTTTCAAATAACACTGTGTGGTCATGCCTAGGAACACCTCATTACTTTACATAGCAAAGCGGTGACTTTTTTTTAAAACTCATACCTGCCAATAAGGAGAGGAGAGGGGTGGTGACAGAAGCCAATAAGAAAGGAGTGGACAGGGGTAAAGAGCCGATCACAGGGTAGACAGGGGACATAGGCAAACGCGGGGGGGGGGTTCCATCTGCCTGGAAACCCCCGGCCCCAGCCCACAATAGAAATAGTAATGTAATAGAATTTTACTAGTGCTGCATGTTCTTCGCAGTATCACAAATGAAATAATTAGAACCACCTGTGGATCTTTTAACATGTATCAGTCAGTAATAAATAACCAGTGCACCAACTAGGAGATCTGGAAAACATGCCCTGTTAGGGATGTGCTGCTAAAGAGCCCAATATGTACATATATGTCCAGGGCACTGCTAGGTTCTTCTGCTGCTCCCTCAGACTCCCGGACTTGCTCTAATGATCTGGAATGGTGCCCACATCAAAAATATAAAACCATTCAGCTCAGGCAGGATGGCCCTACTGCCACATCTAATGGCTTACTGTGGGCCTGATTCAGACCAGCTCGCGAGCGTTATGCTCCGTCATGAGCATGCGCGAGACCCGGATAGCGACGGGCAAACCGTCGCTCCGGGTCCAGTACCAAAGGGGGCGTGCTGTCGATGTTGAGTGACAGCACGCCCCCTTTGGTGGGCGGGCCAGGGGCATGGCTGCCCAGACGGAGGCGTTCCCATGGGAACGCCTACCGTCTGGGGCCGGCCCCACTGACATCACAAGTGATGTCAGTGGGAATGCTTTTGGCTCTGTTAGAGCCAAAAGCACTCTGGGGCTTGCGGCAACGAGACCCTACCGCAAGGGTCTTCGTCGCAAGCCCGATGGTCTTGACCATCGCGACCATCTTCCTGGCCGCTCGCTATAGCTGTGGGTGGTAACCCACAGCTATGCGAGCGGCCAAGAGTCCGCAACAAAAAAAACAAAAACACCCTGATTTAGAGCGTCCGGCTCTGAATCAGGCCCTGTGATCGCTGGTCCTGTATATGCTGGTATTATGACACACAATACACATTGTATGATGCTTATTAAAGCTGGTTAAGTGCTAATTCTGCCCTCTTCATGGACTGGCCACACTCGCTCTATAATCAGGCATTTGGAAACCCCCCTCTAGAAATCCTGCGTTTGCCACTGGGGGAGGGAATTTAAGAGGTGAGGAGTGAATGTAATCAGTGTGACAGGAGAGGGGAGGTGACAGAAGATGATCGCAGAGGTGGGAGGGCCGGCAATCTGGGCAGCTTGAGAGAGCATGAAATGTAGAAATGGATCTCAGATCCGTAACTTATTTAGGATATAGAGCAAACAAACTGAGATAAAACTGACAGGCGGCCGTCACACTGTGCAGCGCCCCATGAATTCTGGAAACCTGAATGGCGCCCTCTGTCCATTTTTGCACCCGGAGCTCATGCTCCACTGAAACCACCCTCGCTACTCCCCTGCGAAGGCATCCTAGCGAATGGGTCTGAATCAGGCCCAGAGTGTGGAGATTGTCACATGCCAATAAATCCCACAATTCCATAGGATCACCTCCTACTTGATCGTGCCCTGAAGCCGCGGTCACAGGATGGGTCTCACCCTCGGGATGTGATATTATGGATGCGTTCTTATACGTTCTTATACCGCCAAGGAGACTCGTAAAGCCCAGTCTGTTATTTTTCTGACACCACATAGCAAATCTTTCTCTTAAGGTGCCCACACACATAGCGATGTGCTTACAATCCGATATCGTGTACGGTTTCACAGTGAACTCTCACGGGAGCTCGCTTGCCGTCGTGATCACGATTTTGGAAAATTTTAAGCCAATCTGTTTCACGATCTCACGATCTATCTGATCGTACGCATCGTGAGATCGGGAAACATAAATCGCGAGTTTAAAAGGGAAAAAAAAAAAAAGGCTCTTGACAATTGGTGGGAAAATTAAATAGCCATAACAATGGGAGGGGCTAGCTAGGGAGTAAAAACAGCAGGAGCCCTTTAAGCTCTGTGCACATTCTGCTCTGCTACAGGTTGAGTCTCAGATATCCAAAATGCTTGGGACCAGTGGTATTTTGGATATCGGATTATTCCAGATTTTGAAATATTTGCATGCCATAATGACATTTTTTTGGGAATAGGACCCAAATCTAAACACAGAATGCATTTATGTGTTATATACACCTTATACACAGCCTGCAGGTCATTTTATACAATATTTTCAATAATTTTGTGGCTCAAACAAAGTTTGTGTACATACATGAAATTCATTTGTGTTTCATATACACCGACCTTATACACACAGCCTATAGGTCATTTTATACTTTATTTTTAATAAGTTTGTGCCTTAAACAAAGTTTGTGTACATTGAATCATCAAAAAGCAAAGGTTTCACTATCTCAGTCATTCTAAAAAACAAATCCGTATTTCGGAATATTTGGATATGGGAGACTCAACCTGTACTAGTGAGGCTGGGTGTATTCCTGCTGAACCCTGTACATTGCTACTGTGCTCTTTGTATTTGGCTTGCCTTTTACAAAGTTTATTCTACCTGCAAGTGTGTGCTACCTACTTGCATTCTATCCTGTTCCTGAATTCTGTACTGATGCATCCCTATCAGTATAAAGTGTTGGTCGCTGAAGCCGGGGTCCGGGAGATTAGGAAGAGGGCCCAGCGAAGAAGGAGGAGAGCATGCTGGACCAAGGAGTGGCTTCTACAAAGGGATACCCGCTCTCACATGTCCCTGCTGATAGAGATCAAGGAGAACAACCCGGCGGACTATCGGAACTACCTGCGCATGGATGACGCCAGCTTCCAAGAATTGCTGCATCTGGTGACCCCTCACATCCAGAGACAGGACACAAGGTGGCTGAGGGCAATCCCTGCTGAAGACAGACTGGTGGCTACCCTGAGGTACCTGGCTACAGGAAGGTCATTTGAAGACCTGAAGTTTGGGACACTCATCTCACCTCAGTCCTTGGGCGTCATCATTCCGGAGACCTGCAAAGCCATCGTTAAAGTGCTACAGTACCAGTATTGCAAGGTAAGTGAAAAAACACCACACATTGGTTTCTTGTTTAAAGAAAAAAAATAGTTTTTATTTGTTGTTAAATATTGTTTTAAATTTGAGTTTTTAACTGTGCCAATAAGGCAGAAACCTGTGCTGCATATCAACCATTTTGTTTAAACAACACTACATAGTAGTAATAAAGGATTTTTTAAACATTCGGACCATACACAGCCACTGTGGCAAAAAAACACTTGCACACTATGGGCCTGATTCAGACCTGCTCGCAAGCGGGTCGATGGTGGGCCAGTGCGCATGCGCGAGCCCCGAAGCGAGTGCAAAAAGCACTCGCTCCGGTGTTCGCAACAAACGGGGCGGCTGTCGATGTTGATCGACAGCTCGCCCCGTTTTGTAGGCGGGGAGGGGGGGTGGCTGGGCAAACGGAGGCTTTCCTGCAGGAGCACCTGCCATTTGTGGGCGGCCCTACTGACATCACGAGTGATGTCAGTAGGTGGACTTCCTGCACTACTAGAGCAGGAAGTCCACTGGGGCTTGCGGCCACGAGACCCTACCGTAAGGGTCTCGTCGCAAGGCCGATGGTTGCGATGGTCATGACCATCGCGACCATCACCTGGCCACTCGCATAAGCTGTAGGTGGTTACCCACAGCTATGCGAGCGGCCAGGAGGCCGCAACTTAAAAAACAAGCGCCCTCCCTGATTCAGAGCGAGCGCTTGCTTTTTGCGAGCGCCTCTGAATCAGGCCCACTATGTCCTCACAAATGTTTGTTTTTTGGTATACAACTTTTTTTTATTTTTAGGCAGCAAATAATAGGCTGCATTAACAACAATGTGCACCGACCTGTAGGCAACTGTGCACTAAACTGTATGCAATTTAGATTGCAATAACATTTGTACAAAACAACATTATCACCAAATTTTATGAATCCCAATAGGTAGCCGGCTGTATGTGATGGGGTAGGTCAGACGCCAGTTTGAACAGGCCAATACACACATGGCAAGAGTATACATTGTGGCCCCGGCTCCCAGCAATGTGTACTTGTGCCATGTGTGTAGTGACCTTGTCCAAACAGCGTCATCACCACCCTATCCCATGCAGCCAGCACCTATTGGGATGGATAAAATTTGGTGATAGTAAAATCAAGAGAAAAAAAAGTAAATAAATTACATCTGTGTATAACAGGGCGATTCATCCACTGCATCCAGCAGAGCATTAAACCTGGCAGTGCTTGTGCTTGGGGTGCTGGGTGGGGGAGTAATCTCTTACTGGGCTGGGGGGGGGCCTGACATAGGGGTTTGGGGCAGGGGAATATAGCATTGGGTCAGCTATATAAGTGGAGTTATGTAGGTTTTTGCTCATACACCTACTCAATAGGTCATAATTTAGCCTGAGATCATTTTTTTTGGTATCCTCGTCCATATTCCTCATACTGCTGTTTACATGTGCCGTAAAGTCGCCTATAGCATCTGGAGGTTTTTGTAGGAGGCGTTCTGCATTCGTAAGAAATATGTCCTCCCGGGCAGTATGAATCTCCTTTTTCCCCTGTTTTTTTTTTTTGTGGTGGTAGGGAAGAGGATGAGGGTGTGGGTGCAATGGGTATTGCCAGTTGGGTGTTATTCTCCACATCACTTTCCCCAAGCAGACTCAGGTCCGGAGTGGAAGCCAAATCAGGGTCTTGGGTGGGAGTCTATATAGAAAACAAATTAAAAAAATATATTTTAGTCATGTTATAACCCCTTTTTTTTATATTTTTACAGTTTCCTAACACCGTGGAGGAGTGGACCAGCATCGCTGAAGATTTTGAACAACGTTGGAATTTCCCTAACTGCGGAGGAGCCATCGCTGGAAAACACATCCGCATCAACCCACCTGCCAACACCGGATCATATTACTAAAACTACAAAGGATTCTTCAGCATCGTTCTCATGGCAGTGGTGAATGCCAACTACGAATTTCTGTTTGTGGATGTCGGCAAGAATGGCCGTGCTTCGGATGGTGGGTCCTTCAAAAAGATGGCTTTCTACCAGAGACTCGCCAACAAAACCCTCAACCTGCCCTCACTGGACGAGACAAAGCAAGGCCTATATTACGTTTTCGTTGCAGACGAGGCTTTTGCATTACATGAACATGTGATGAAGCCATTTGCACACAGGGGCCTGACCAGAGAGAAAAGGATATACAACTACCGTCTATCCCGGGCACGGCGCATTGTGGAAAATGCGTTTGGAATACTGAGCAACCACTTCCGCATTTTCCACACCACCATCAACCTACGTGTGGAGAAGATAGACTGGGTCGTGATGGCGTGCTGTGTGCTGTACAACTTTCTGCGAAGAAAATCTACCCAACGAGGACCAGTCCCAGCTAGACCAGAAGATGTAGGACCTCCGGAGGACATTGGCCATTTCACATCTGTGTCTGCACCACCAAATACAACAACATCGTCCGCACGTGCCTAAGAAGTGAGGGAGGAGTACATGGCCTATTTCAACGGACCAGGGGCCTGATTCAGAGCCGGACGCTCTAAAAGAGCACTCGCTCTGAATCAGGGCGTTTTGGTTTTTTTTGTGCGGCTTCCTGGCCACTCACATAGCTGTGGGTGACCACCCACAGTTATTGCCAGCGGCCAGGATGATGGTTGTGATGGTCAAGACCATCGCGACCATCGGGGCTTGCGACGAGACCCTTGTGGTAGGATCTCGTGGCCGCAATAGAGCCAGAAGCTCTCTCACTGACATCACTGGTGATGTCAGTGGGACCGCCCACAAATGGCAGGCGTTCGCTTGGGAACGCCTTCGTTTGTGAAACCACCCCTCGCCACGCCTACAAAACGGGGCAAGCTGTCGTTCAACATTGACAGCCGCCCCTTTGTAGTGAGCCACGGAGCGAGAGAATTTCTCTCTCACTCCGGGGCCTGCGCATGTGCAGTGCGGCCGCTGCGCGTGCGCAGAGCCCACCATCGCCCCGCTTGGGAGCGCTCAAGCGCTTGCGAGCGGGTCTGAATCAGGCCCCAGGTGCGGTGCCATGGCAGGAGGAATGTCTGTGAACTAACTGACTATATTGGACATTTGGGATTGAACTACAAAAACAATAATTAACTGTGTCACTACTTACCAAGACTTCAGCAGACGGTCCAGTCACTTCTGCAACCTCCTCTTCTCCTCTTGCTCAGCATCAACACCAGAGACTGCCGTTGTGGCTCTTGATCGCTTATAAAGGACATCTGTTTGTAGTACCACAGCGATAGTTCATACACATCATCGGTACCTGCGCCGGATCTTTTGGAGTAATCTTCTTCTCTTTAATGTACAGTTTTGAGGTCTGCGTCGGCAATGAACCTTTTCGTATAATGTAGCAACACCTGTAAAGCGGCCAATTTGTGGTTCTTGTTGTGGTATTGCTGAGAATTTATGCGCCATAGGCACTCTTTAGACTGCAGGATTTCTATGAATCCAGTGACGAAGTCACGTTCACTATCCATGGACATTTCTAGGATGAAGAAAAAAAAAGGACATATAAATATTAGTGTATATAGTTTTGTTATATTTTATGTTGTTATTATGAATTAATATTAACCTCTATACCCTAAAGTCGCTATTTAGCGTTCTAAGTCGCACAAGAAATAATTGCTTTCCAGACCTTGATTGTGGTTCCAAAGCACAAAAAAGATATTATTCACATAAAAGCATATAGTTACACGCCTTGATCTATAACACAATTAGCGCAAAGGTTATACAAAATACAAGGTACAGTCGACACATACGCATGCGCTCTGGATCCAGATTTCCCGGCATCAACTATGAAACCTCCGCCAACAGAAAAAAGAAAGATGACTAACTACCAGATCTAGAGTGCTTGCATATGTACCCTTGTAGAGATAGGCAATACAATAGTACGAGTTGGCATAATCCCATTGGTTCTTCCTCCTGGTTCTTCTGTTACAATACAGTTCATAGGTCAGTTTGTATTGTAATAGTTCAGCCATCCAACAGCTCTTTGTGTGTGTTTTCCCGCCGAAGAACAAGTCTAATCTGGCTAATAAACATTACATTACGGAGTACATTTCAATGCCTATCTTTCTATGATCCATAATTCGGAGACGCATGTTGCGATCTCCTTGCCGATGGAACCGGAGATCTGTAAATAAACAGTGGTTTAGAATAGCACCAAACACAGTCTGCTTTTCATGTACTAAACCATAGATATCAAATACCTGCATTTCACAACATAATTGATAATAAGTAACCTTAATTAACCTTAATGCTAGGGAACCTTTATGTGTAAGTATGTAGTGTGTCGGTGTGGGGATATTAGGAAAAGACGCTAGTATGCGTTGTGCGTCTACGTGTTTGTGGAGTACACCATGGTATGTGCTTTGCGGGGTTGTTCATATTATATGTAGTAATAAATGTACGTATTTGTATAATGAGGACTTTTAACCTGGGGCAATGGCAGACGCATGACGCTAATAATCATAACAGCGCTGTACACGGTATAGACAACGCAAAATGGTGTCGTGCAGACGACGCAAAATGGCATTGTGCAGATATTATTGTTACAATTTAGGTCTCAGCCAATCATCCGGCTTCGACATTATGGTTACATTTTTTAATGTTTTAATATTTTCTTTTTTACAGGTTTTTAAAGGTTTGGTTTAGTATTGTAATCGTGTTTTCTTTTTCAGGAATGTCAGGTGTTTATTTTTTGGTATTTTAATGTTTTTCTTTCTTTTACAGTTTGGGTCTTTGACCTTGAGTCCTCTAGCTGTTGTGGAACTACAGATCCCAGGATGCCCTGGCACAGTTTCAGCATGCTGTTATTTCCAAACGGTGGCAGGGCATGCTGGGATGTGGAGTTCCATAGCAGCTGGAGGGCCAAAGGTTGAAGACTCATGTTTTACAAGGAATGATGTGTTTTTAAATGTAATGTATTGTGTTTTTTTTACAAATTTTTTTGCAAATATTTTATGTTATTTAAATATGATTGTTTTTATCTTGTTGTAATATATGCACTGTGAGCAGGAGAAGAGAAGAGGGAGGTGGAGTCCATAATCGTTGCTGTACATATATAAAAAGATTATATTTTATTGACTGTTTACATTTTTATTCCCCTGAATGGATGGGTAGGGGCCCCAGTGCATTGGTTTGCTCAGGGCCTACAATGCCGTGAAGATGGCCATGCATGCTGGTATTAAATGAATAATTAATCACCTGACCAGGGTTGGACTGGCCCACAGGGGTACAGGGGAAATCCCCGGTGGGCCCCACTGCCTGGGGGCCCTACCACTTGCTCTAATGTCAGTTTCAGACTGTGCACTTGAACTATACATTGTTATTCTATTAGAGGGTCAGTTAAATGGTCACTAATGTCTGTCCAAGCTTCTGTGGGGGCTGGCCACATCCCTTATGGTAACTGACCATGCTCCAAAGCATGGGCCCCTACCACTGGATTCCCTGGGTGGGCCCTTCATGCTCCAGTCCGACACTGCACCTGACACCTGGCCAGAAAATAAAGTCAGAAGAGCAGCCCCTCTGGCAGGATCCAGAACTGCAGCTCACATACAGGAGGCCTGGTGACCCCTAGTGGTGGGAAAACTTAATGCTGGGAAACATGGCAAAATAGAACAGAGGAGCTCATTCAGACCCGCTTGCTAAGATGCATACCAGTGACGTAACTAGGGGGGGTCGAGCAGGGTGCGTGCCCTGGGCGCCGTGGGACCGGCGGCGCGGGGGGTCGCTGCAAGCCACGGTACTGGCTCGCCCTAGTTAGCCAGTGTAGCGCCGACCGCGGTGAGTGCGGTCAGCGCTACACATTTACACAGGACCGGCGCTAGGCTTCCAGCGCCGGTCCTGTGCTGCACAGTTGAGCCCGTTCCCTCCCCCTGAGCCCTTGCCCAATAGCGCCAGGAGGCGGGCTCAGGCTGTGCATAACACACGCATCGCCACCAGTGCTGGCGGTGATGCGTGTGTTAAACAGCAGCCAATGAGAGTCAGATAGATTCTCATTGGCTGCTGCAGCACCCACTGCAAGAGCCGGGCTTCTGACTCCTGCAGTGGGTAATGAGACAGACGTCATGACATCATGACGTCTCTCCCGTAATGCTGAGCGCGCCAGCCTGGGAGGACTGGCGGGCGGCGGCAGCGGCAGGAGCGGTGTCGTGGTCCGGAGCAGCAGCGTGGATTCAGGTAAATATATTTTTATATATATATTTTTTAAACCTGTCTGAACTACTGGGGGCACAACGGGGGAGGGGGGTGGCTACTACTGGGGGGACCTCTACTGGGGGTGGGGGCTACTACTACTGGGGCACCATTACTGGGAGGACCTCTACTGGGAGGGGCTACTACTGGGGGCAGTTAATCGGGAGGGGGAACCTCTACTGGGGACTACAACTTGGGGGGGGGACTACTACTGGGGGCATTATAAAAGGGGCCTACTACTAGGGGCACTGCACTGCGGGGACCACTACTGGGGGCAATAATAGGAAGGACCACTACAGGGGGCACTGGATAGGGGGGATCACTACTGGGGGCCTGCATCAGGGGGACCACTACCGGGGGGGGACTACTGCTGGGAGCACTATATAAAGGGCACTGCATAGAGGGGTGACTACTACTGGGGGCACTATATAAAGGGCACTGCATAGAGGCGGGACTACTACTGGGGGCACTATATAAAGGGCACTGCATAAGGGGATACCACTACTGGGCGCACTGCATTGTGGGGACTGCTACTGGGGGCACTGCATAAGGGGGAACACTACATGGGGCACTGCATTTGGGGGGACCACTACTGCGGGCACTGAATAAGGGGAACTAATTGGGGGCTGCATAAGGGGGACCACTACTGGGGATACTGTATAAGGGGCACTACTATGGGCCTGCATAAGAGGGACTACAACTGCATACTGGGGGTACTGTATAAGGGGCACTACTGGGGTTAAGGTGCATATGGATAGGAATGTTTAGCGTGAAAATAAAGGGGTGTGTCATGTTCACGCCCCATTTTTAAGTGACCACGCCCATTTTTTGCCGGGGGGGCTCCCTTTTCAAATTTGCCCTGGGCTCCAAATACCCTAGTTACGCCACTGATGCATACTCTCGCTGCTGCCGATGGTATGCAGTGTGTATGCATTCTGCGCATAGACAGCCCAGCAGAGTGAGTGATAGGAGAGGCCGTCTGTAGGTGGTACCAGGGGCTGGCCATTAAAAACCAGGGAGTGGAGGGGCAAACGCAGGCGTGCCTGAGCATCTCAGCGGCGTATTATAGGTGTGCATAATTATAAGACAGTATCATAGTACACGTCACCTGGCTGGTTTTTACACTGAAGTGCTCGCGGTGCTTGTGGCAGGGTATAGTCAGCCTCAAGCGCTGCGATAGCATCCGATGTACCGATGGTTGCATACACTTCCTGGACATGACGTGCACAAGTGGGCATCTTAAGACAGGCTGGTGGGCGTCTGCATACACTATGTGATCGCTCTGTAAGAAATACTGTGTGTGCTAATGCATTGCTGTGTGATAGCCCTGCCTACTCAATTTGCATACACATCGTGCGAGCGATCACATCTAGCTAGCGGCTCCGAATCATGCTCAGGGGCCTATTCATCATACCTAAAATTTCGAGGGAGGTAATTAGGTTTAGAACTCGCATGGAGTTCTACCTAATTACTGGAGGAATTCATCATTCCTCCTCCCCATAACTATCTATTCCGAAAAGCTGTCATTTTTGCGATGACAGCTTTTCGGGAAATAGATACTTTTCCCTCTCTACACTGCATTACAGCAGCTGTAATCCGTGCTGAGCATGCGCTGTTACAATCTTAAACCCAGCGCATGCGCAGCACTGCTTACAGCTACGGTAAGTTTGTGTGCGTCCCCCCTCCCCCCCCCTCCCCCCTCCACTCACCTCCCCCCGTCCCGCACTTACCTGCCTACTGCAGCACCTCCTTTTTTCTAAACTTTATTGTGTTCTGCTGGTAGAACACAATGTCAGCAGTGCAGACAGAGCCAGAGGACGCATCAGAGCGCCGGAGGGAGACGCCGGGGGACCTGCACAGCTGGAAGCAGGTAAGTCTGTCCTGCTATTCGCCACCTCACAGTGGCGATTAGTAACTCCATCAAATTCCGAAAATACATAATTTTCGGAATTTGATGAATACCCTAATTTCCATATCCCCATACTAATGTACAAATGTATGGGGAGTGTGGAAATTAACGCAGGGGAGCTTAGCCAGGAGATATCAGTGATATCTCCTGTGCTAAGTGGCTTCATGAATACTAAAATAACATTATTTAAGGAAAATGTCCTTAAAAACGTTATTTTAGTGTTGATGAATAGGCCCCTCAGAGTTCTAACATCGTGCGCCTAATTTCCCGGGTTAGACAGGACGATCTTATAGTAGCTGGTGATTTTAATGCTGTACCCTGTACCCTGGACAGATCCACCCTTGTGGCCGCCTCTCCAACTCCTTCCCTCCTTTTGCGATAAAAACCTCTAACACATTTCCTCACATAACTCCAATCTGATCTGTCCCCCTGCAGGCGTCACATAACTCCAATCTGATCTGTCCCCCTGCAGGCGTCACATAACTACAATCTGATCTGTCCCCCTGCAGGCGTCACATAACTACAATCTGACCTGTCCCCCTGCAGGCGTCACATAACTACAATCTGACCTGTCCCCCTGCAGGCGTCACATAACTACAATCTGATCTGTCCCCCTGCAGGCGTCACATAACTACAATCTGATCTGTCCCCCTGCAGGCGTCACATAACTACAATCTGATCTGTCCCCCTGCAGGCGTCACATAACTACAATCTGATCTGTCCCCCTGCAGGCGTCACATAACTACAATCTGATCTGTCCCCCTGCAGGCGTCACATAACTAGAATCTGATCTGTCCCCCTGCAGGCGTCACATAACTACAATCTGATCTGTCCCCCTGCAGGCATCACATAACTACAATCTGATCTGTCCCCCTGCAGGTGTCACATAACTACATACAATCTGATCTGTCCCCCTGCAGGCGTCACATAACTACAATCTGATCTGTCCCCCTGCAGGCATCACATAACTACAATCTGATCTGTCCCCCTGCAGGCGTCACATAACTACAATCTGATCTGTCCCCCTGCAGGCGTCACATAACTACAATCTGATCTGTCCCCCTGCAGGCGTCACATAACTACAATCTGATCTGTCCCCCTGCAGGCGTCACATAACTACAATCTGATCTGTCCCCCTGCAGGCGTCACATAACTACAATCTGATCTGTCCCCCTGCAGGCGTCACATAACTACAATCTGATCTGTCCCCCTGCAGGCGTCACATAACTACAATCTGATCTGTCCCCCTGCAGGTGTCACATAACTACCTACAATCTGATCTGTCCCCCTGCAGGCGTCACATAACTACAATCTGATCTGTCCCCCTGCAGGCGTCACATAACTACAATCTGATCTGTCCCCCTGCAGGTGTCACATAACTACATACAATCTGATCTGTCCCCCTGCAGGCGTCACATAACTACAATCTGATCTGTCCCCCTGCAGGCGTCACATAACTACAATCTGATCTGTCCCCCTGCAGGCGTCACATAACTACAATCTGATCTGTCCCCCTGCAGGCGTCACATAACTACAATCTGATCTGTCCCCCTGCAGGCGTCACATAACTACAATCTGATCTGTCCCCCTGCAGGCGTCACATAACTACAATCTGATCTGTCCCCCTGCAGGCGTCACATAACTACAATCTGATCTGTCCCCCTGCAGGCGTCACATAATTACAATCTGATCTGTCCCCCTGCAGGCGTAACATAATTACAATCTGATCTGTCCCCCTGCAGGCGTCACATAACTACAATCTGATCTGTCCCCCTGCAGGCGTCACATAACTACAATCTGATCTGTCCCCCTGCAGGCGTCACATAACTAGTAACTACAATCTGATCTGTCCCCCTGCAGGCGTCACATAACTACAATCTGACCTGTCCCCCTGCAGGCATCACATAACTACAATCTGATCTGTCCCCCTGCAGGCATCACATAACTACAATCTGATCTGTCCCCCTGCAGGCGTCACATAACTACAATCTGATCTGTCCCCCTGCAGGCGTCACATAACTACAATCTGATCTGTCCTCCTGCAGGCATCACATAAGCCCGAGCAGAACCTGCAGCACAAATTCCCATCTCACACCCTGAGACCTTTTGAGTTTCTCCAAATACAACATTTCCTGTCCTCCCTCACCTCAAGTCCTTCGAGGTTTCACGCCCTTGGAGTTGCTTTGCCGCCATCATCCGCTGCAGAAAGGGGTGATATTCTCCCTCTGTGGCCTTTTACTTGACTCCCATCTCCCCCCATACGTATCACGAGTCAGTGCGGGAGAGAGAAATTGGTTCCCTACCTGATGAGGAGGCCTGGAGCGAGGTGAGGACGGAGACAGCGAAAAGTTTCATCTCTACTAGAATCAAGGAAATGTCCTACAAAATGTCACAAACATGGGACTGTGATCATGCTCACCCTGTCCGGCGGGGCTTTATCACGGTGGGTCACTCTATCCCAGAGCGCTGTCACTTTAATCCTGGGGATCATGGGCCCAGCCAATAGTATGTTTCCAGTCTCTACCTGTCTCCTGTGCTCACCTGACCTGATCCTCCTATCCCTGACAAGAGCGTCCTATATAAGCCTGTACCTGACACTAGCACCTTGTCAGAACAATGTGGTTATTTACCTCCCTGTGATCTCACTCACTAGTGAGTAAGTGCTACCTCAGATCCACTGCCTGATTCTCAGCTGCTGACAACTGGATTCCTGCAAGATGCTGCCTCTGAGTCTGCTCCATTCACTCTGCGGCATTGTGCTGTATCCTGCTTCCAGCCTGCACCTAACCAGCCTGTGTTCAAGCATCGGTCTCAGTCCAGCTCAGCTGCTATCCTCTCAGGTCCCATTCCGGTTCAAGCCTATGGTTCCACCCCGGCTAGCTACTGCTCTCTCCAGTCCCATTCCAATTCAAGCCTGTGGTTCCACTTTGGCTAAGCTACTTGCTGGCTGCTATCACCTCAGGGTCCATTCCGGTTCAAGCCTGCTGTTCCACTCCGGCTGGCTACTGCTCTCTCCGGTCCCATTCCAGTTCAAGCCTGCGGTACCAATCCAGATAAGCTACTGTTACCTTTGCGTCCATTCTGGTTCAAGCCTGTTGTTCCACTCGGCCTAAGCTGCTGTTACTTGCCATGCCATTCCGGTTCAAGCATGCGGTTCCACTCCGGCTAAGCTGGTCTAATCTCCGACTCAGCAGCTGTTACCTCCAGTTCCAGTCCGGTTCAAGCCTCTGGATCCAATCCAGTTCTACGTTTGTTACCTCCGGTCCCTAACCAGTTCAAGTAAGGTCCAAGCCTGTGACTTATACCTGTTTCCAGCCTGCACAGTAGTCTGAAGTCTCCTGGGCGTCATATAGACTTTCCTAGTGCTTCCAAGGGCCAAGTCTTCTGCCTACAGTGATCTTTGACTACAAGCAAGTCCACTGAGTACAACTCTCATGCTCATTTCACTGTACTTCAGATGATCTTTCTGCTCTGCAATTACATTGCTTACACCAGTAGCAAATGCAGGATTTCCAAAGGGAGGTTTCCAAATGCCTGATTATAGAGCGAGTGTGGCCTGTCAATGAAGAGGGCAGAATTGGTACTTAACCAGCTTTAATAAGCGTCATACAAAGTGTATTGTGTGTATTAATTCCAGCATATACAGGACCAGCTATCACAGTAAGCCATTAGATGCGCCAGTAGGCCATCCTGCCTGAGCTGAACGTATTTATTTTAGATGTGGGCGCCCTTCCAGACTATTGGAGCAAGTCCGGGAACCTGGAGGAGCAGTAGAAGAACCTAGCATTGCCATGGACATACTGTATATGTACATATTGGGCTCTATAGCAGTGCATCTCTAACAGTGCATGTTTTTCAGATCTTCTAGTTGGTGCACAGGTTATTTATTACTGGCTGATACATGTTAAAAGATCCACAGGTGGTGCTAATAATTTCATTTGTGATACTGAGAAGAACATGCAGCACTAGTAACATTCTATTATATTACTATTTCTATTGTGGTCATGGTGTGGGCCCGGGAGGGGGGTTTCCCTGCGTTTGCCTATGTACTCTCAGCATTGCAGCTCCTGACCTACTCACTAGTCCCTCTACTCACTATACCATTGTTACCACTACCTATGGTGGTTGTGGCCCTGTTGCCTCTCTTAAGGGTCTATTTACTAAGCAGTGTTAGGAAACAGAGTGAAAAGTGATAAGGTGCCAGCCAATCAGCTGTCAATTGTCATTTTTCTAACACAGCCTGTGAGATGACAGGTGGGAGCTGATTGGCTGGCACCTTATCACTTTCCTATCACTTTTCACTCTGTCTCCTAACACTGCTTAGTAAATAGATCACTTAAAGTGTTAGGGTTAGTGCTAAATCTCTGCTCCAGTGTTCACTCTGGATGTTGGGGACTGGATATAGATTTTCTCTTTGAGGGTCTAGGCTCCAGTGACCCAGCTCTGGTAATCCGGTATCTGTCAGCAGATTACAGACAGGCTACCGATTACCTGTATTACTCGCTGCTCTGTTCCCTAAGTTCTCAAACACTGGTTCCGGACCCTTATCCCTATATTCAGGGTAATGTGCTGAGTTCCAATCAATTGGTTCCAGGGACAGACAGGGAGCGTTCCAGGTGTCACTGACCTCTCTGAAGGCACCAGATATTCACCACATGGGTCTCACCCATGAGTTGACCTCAAAACCCCAACTACTGCAGTAAAAGGAGAGATATTCCTGCTCTGATTTCATAAACACTATAAGCTACAGCTGGTCTGATGAGTGTGATATTCTGAGCCAGTTGTCCCAATATGATACTGTTACTTTGATTTTGAACAATACCCCTGAGGAAGTCCTCTGTGAGGGACGAAACGCGTAGGGTACTGGTGCCGTGCATGTCAGCCATACCGAGGTCCCTGCCAATGAGCTCACATCTTGAAAGGTGTTGACAGGAAGTAATTTCATCCCTTTTAAGTGGCGATAACACGACACCTTTGTAAATTGTGATGTAAGCAAAATATTTTTGTCTGTCATTTGATCCAGAATAAAATATTCTGATTCATACTAGTAAGTGGCCATTGGGCCTTTTTTTTGTTGGGTGATTTTTTGGTGAGTGGGTTTATTCCACAAATCTTTTGGACTTTCCGTTCAAGTGAGACCTTTGGTGACTTATGAAGATAAGATGACATCAAAGAGCTGGATTACACTTGCTTTATAATTAATGGATATTGTTCTTCTACGAAAGGAAGACATTTAGGCCCCCATAAGTTTTTTGCCTTGGTGCTCCCACAGACCTTAATCTGGCCCTGCTTCTATCTTCACCAATGCTAAGGCCCTTACACACGGAACGATATTGCTAGCGATCCAACGCATCGGAACGATAAATCAGCAATATTGTTGCTTGTGTATGCGCTATATCGTGCATTGCGCGCTCCCGTGGGGTCGTCAACCGCAGCACCTGATCTTTTGTACATGCAGAAAGATCAGGCGATGCGGCTGACGATCCCATGCGGCGGGGGCTGGCATATCGGGCGGTCGGGCACCAGATCGCCCCGTGTGTAGGGACCACCCGATATGTCGGCTCTGGGATCGTGGGTCGCATTGGCAGGTACACATCGTACCATGGTACCCCCCTTTACTCTTCTTAGTTACTATGTGGACCTGTACCCACCCCTCCTACTGCCCCCCTCCACCCCCACCACTGCCATTTCCTGCTTCCTTTTTTTTTACATATCAGTTTTTACTTTCTTTACCGTGTTACACTTGTTCAGACTGTGCTTATTACTGTAAAATCCATGCTGTATATTGTGCCTTACTTTTATGGTGATGATCTGTATTCTGTGTTATCCCGCACGGTAAAAAAAAAAAGCTTAGGGAACCCCCACGGAATCACACTATCATCGGAGAGCAGGTTGTTAATATCAGTAAGTAGGAGTGTGCGATGGGTAGGTGCCACACAACCGTGCTTCTGGCTAGCAGGGCCACCCGTGCGACCTTTAGACCAGTTATTCCCAACCTCGGTCCTCAAGGCACACTAACAGTCCTGGTTTTAGTGATATCCATGCTAAAGCACAGATGGTTTAATCAAAATAACTGAGGTACTAATTAAGTTGCTTCTGCTCAAGTATGGCTATCCTTAAAACCTGGACTGTTAGTGTGCCTTGAGGACCGTGGTTGGGAACCCCTGCTTTAGACGCTCCAGACAGGCACCCTGCGGTGTGTGTAGCTGATCTGGAGCGTCCTAATCATCACGCTCCAAGTCAGCGCTGCACTTACCGGCATTGCCGCCCCCCCCCCGAGCGACGTCATGCGTCTGATGTAATGACATCAGGAGCTAAGGGGCGTGCCTGGGGAACAGGGAACATTTAAGCCCTGTTATGGTCCTGATTAATATAGACACCGTATCTTATCACCAAAACCAAATGTTACATTTTGGGTGGCTTTGGCCTATTAGTAAATGACAGATTTGATGCTTAAGCACCAGTGGCAGCATTCTGGTCTTGCATTTCCGGTAAAGTACTGTATGATGAATAACAAGGTGTGATTGGTTCTAGTTACTAAACTCAGGTGTTTATTTACTAAGCAGTGTTAGGAGACAAAGTGAAATTAGATAAGGTACCAGCCAATCAGCTCCCAACTGTCATCTCACAGGCTGTGTTTGAAAAATGACAGTTGGGAGCTGATTGGCTGGTACCTTATCACTTTTCACTCTGTCTCCTAACACTGATTAGTAAATAGACCCCCGGTCGATGTCTTATTATACCTGTACGGTAGTCGTGTTACACCACATTACACAATACTACTCTGCACTGTCTGCTAAGGGTTAAAGCACCAGCCCTGCTGTCAAGATGTTATTAAGTAGCCAATCAGAAGGAACTTTGGGGAAGTGGGAGGAACCTGCATGTTCTCGTATCTCTCCCTGGCACTGAGAACACAGCTGCCCTGGATCTGCAGCTCTCCTGTTCTGCTCCTGTCCCCCTGGATCTCATACCACCCTGCTGTCCCTGATCTGCTGCCCCTGGCTCTCCTGCCGTCTGCTCCTGTCATCCTGGATCTCATACCACCCTGCACTCCCTGATCTGCTGCCCCTGGCTCTCTTGCCCTCTGCTCCTTTCCCCTTGGATCTCATACCACCCTGCACTCCCTGATTAGAAAACGCACCCCCTGATCTGCTGTCCCTGGATCTGATACCACCCTGGCACCCCCTGATCTACCGTCGCTGGGTCTGATACCACCGTGCACCCCCTGATCTGCTGTCTCTGGATCTGATAGCACCCTGGCACCCCCTGATCTGCTGTCTCTGGTTCTTCTGCTCTCTGCAGTTTGCAGCTGCTGCTGTGAGAAGTGTCAGCCCTGTGCACCAAGCCAGGTACAAATAGCATATGTGTAATTCATGGTACCGGACTGTATATATTCTGTTACTACAGTTACCCAACTCCTAGTGTGCCCCACTGCTCTGTAATCCTGTGTATCTGTTCCCACCTGAATCTGTGCCCATGAGACTTGGGCACAGTACCATCCCCTCGCTGCATGCAGAAGTCACTGCACAGTACTGGCCTTATTATTGAAGTAGTAATATCTCCCTACACCGGCCTGCTACTTTACTGCTCCCTCTGTGCTCTGTAACTCCTTTGTATCCCCTCCAAAGCCCATACATGCACATAATAATAATAATTCACACGAAGTGTAGAGTGAGTGAGGAGCCTATAATTTATGTGGGATAATACACTCCCTACTGTATATTATATGTATATTACAAATCGCAGAGGCTTTCTGTGACCATATAACAGCATGTATACAGGCTACAGAACTCCAAGGTAACTTGTAATATCTGTTATGTTGGTGAGTCTGAATCTTTCCTTATACACAAGTTTCCTAGTGAACACGGAAGTGATGACATCAGAACTCACTCTTTTGGGGGATTTCAATAAGCCACGATAATGCAATCACTTTTCGCGTGCGAATTTCATTAAAAAAAAAAAACATTTTTGCGCAATCCAATTCTAAAAGTCGTGATTGAAATGGGGAAATCTGCCGGTACCTGAAAAAAAGGCAAAGTGATATAGGATAACAATATAGAAGTGTATTAGTGGCCTTAATAAAAATATTTGGTATTTTGAAATTGTGTCAAATGACTGTTTTATGCAGATTTCTAACACAAGTGAAATAATTATATAAAGCATGTGGTTTGTTTTTTTGCAAAATAAATGTTCTTTTTTACATTTGTGTTGCATAAACATGCCTATAAGTCAGTGGTTCCCAAACTGTGCGCTGCGGCACCCTGGGGTGCCTCGGGACAATTGCAGGGGTGCCTCAGGTTGGTGGACCAGCACCAAATAAATTGATTTATGGTCAATGTAATATGAGGGCAAATAGAAGTGCAAACCTGCCCACCAGCATATAACTGACCTACAGTAAGGACGACAGATAAGCACAATTTACTTCACTGCATTTTTTTCTGAATTTCTCAAAACAAACTTTTGATGTAGGGGTGCCGTGAAAACAATTCTGATGCACTAGGGTGCCGTGATTCAAAAAAGTTTGGGAACCACTGATATAAGTATATATATTTGTGTAATTAAAAGACTTAAAAAAAAAAATAAACCTCAAAATACGCCTATAACAACCATCTGCAATTTTAAGAACTCTTGTCCCTTCCATATAGCACCCCCATATACCTGTGCCATCCAAACAGCAACCCCATATACCTGTCCCATACATACAGCACTCCTGTCGGTGTTGACAGCCGGCATCCCGGTTCCTGGTCTCCCATACCCAACCCGTCTCAGCGACCTGTTTGTCTCAGTGACTTGTATATATCAGCGAACTATATTTCTCAGTGACCTGTGTGTCTCAGTGACCTATTTACTTCAGTGGCCTGTATGTCTCAGTCCCTTGTATGTCTCAGTGCCTTGTATGTCTCAGTGACCTGTATATCTCAGCGAGCTATATTTCTCAGTGACCTGTATGTCTGTGACCTGTATGTCTGTGACCTGTATGTCTCAGTGACCTGTGTGTCTCAGCGACCTCTAAGTCTCAGTGACCTGTTATCCTAACCCTCTCCCTATGCTAACCCTCCCTCCCTGGTGCCTGAACCTAACCTCCCCCCTAGTGCCTACCCCCTCCCCGAAACCTAACCCTTCCCCCTAGTGCCTAACCCCTAAACCTAACGCTAACTCTCCCCCTAACCCTGCTACTTACCATAGGGATTGCGGAAGTCGGGATGCCGGAGTCGGGATTCAGACAGGTGCCGGGATTCCGGCGCCAGCATTTTGGCCACTGAAATCCCTTCGGTCGGCTATAGACCGCATCCCACCTGTATATCTGAATGAAATGCCTGTCTCAGTGACCTGTATGTCTCAGTGACCTGTATGTCTCAGTGACCTGTATGTCTCAGTGACCTGTGTGTCTCAGTGACCTGTATATCTCAGTGACCCGTACGTCTTAGTGACCTGTATGTCTCAGTGAAATGTCTGTCTCAGGGCCTGATTCAGAGCCGGACGCTCTGACCAGAGCGCTCGCTCTGAATCAGGGCCAGCCTAGCTTCAAATGGAGCGGCCTCCTGGTCGCTCGCATAGCTGTGGGTAATGGACCATCACGACCATCGGGCTTGCGACGAGACCCTTGTGGTAGGGTCTCGTCTGCCGCAAGCCCGGAGTGCTTTTGGCTCTATCAGAGCCAAAAACACTTCCACTGACATCACTAGTGATGTCAGTGGGGCCGGACCCAGGCGGTAGGCCTCCGTCTGGGCAGCCACGCCCCCGGCACGCCCACCAAAGGGGGCGTGCTGTCACTCACCATCGACAGCACGCCCCCTTTGGTGCGAGACCCCGAGCGACTGCTTCCCCGTCGCTCGCCGGGTCTCGCGCATGCGCACGACGGAGGCGCCTCCGTTGTGCGCATGCGCATTTCAGTAACATCGACCCGCTTGCGAGCATATAGCGCTCGCTAGCGGGTCTGAATGAGACCCTCAGTGATCTGTACGTCTCAGTGACCCGTACGTCTCAGTGACCCATACGTCTCAGTGACCTGTAAGTCTCAGTTATCTGTGAATGTCAGACAGTCCTTCCCACTGAGCCTTATACAGTGCAACATGCAACATATTATTGTACCAAATGTGCCACAAAATAATGAAACAAGCATATTACAGCCCAAACCCCATTCACTTCCCTGATATTACACTATCATTCTACTCAATAGCCCCTCAAAACCTCATGTACTACAGTAGGACAATGTCTGTCACAATAGTGGGATTTAGAAGCTGTGTTCCCGGACTGGGCCTTGGACTTGTACTACTTGGCGCAGACGCTCACTGGAGGAGACTTGGCTTGATAAAGTTTCTCCGCATGAGAGGGTGCAGTGAACTGGAAGGAGTTTGAGTAATGCAGAAGTAGCTTGGTAGCTTGGAAGCCACTTGGAACGGCTGGATAGCCTTGAGTGGACGTTGGTAGCTGGGAAACTACGTGGAGCGGCTGGATAGCCGTGGGTAGATGTTGGTAGCTGGGCGGCTACGTGGAGCGGCTGGATAGCCGTGGGTAGACGTTGGTAGCTGGGTGGCTACGTGGAGCGGCTGGATAGCCGTGGGTAGATGTTGGTAGCTGGGCGGCTACGTGGAGCAGCTGGATAGCCGTGGGTAGGCGTTGGCAGCTGGGTGGCTACGTGGAGCGGCTGGATAGCCGTGGGTAAACGTTAGTAGCTGGGTGGCTACGTGGAGCGGCTGGATAGCCGTGGGTAGATGTTGGTAGCTGGGAAGCTACGTGGAGCGGCTGGGAAGCCGGAAGGTGAATACTAATCTAGATAGCAGAAAACACCTTTGGAGCACCGTGGGAAGGCTCACAGTAAACTAAGAAACTAGTTGCACTGGCAACTTGTGTCTGCATTGGGGATCCTTTTATAGTGGACGCTGGGAGCTGACAGGCTGAGAGAGAAGGAGAAGACTCCTCATTGGTGGTAGTGGAGTCACATGGGCAATCCAAGATGGCCGCGCCCATGGACCGGAGGACAGCGCTTCTTGGAAGTAGTCAGCGGGGACCAGCGATCAGCAGGAGCCGGCGTGGAAGCAGCACAGCAGCGGGACCCTCCAGAGGACAACAGCGGAGACCGCCCTGAGAGAGGAGGAGGCAGCGTACAGCGCGGGAACCGGAAGACAGCGCGGGTCAGTGCCCGCAAAGGTAAGCGACGGGGTCTGATTCTGGGGTCTCTAGAGCGGCCTGTGACAATGTCACCATCTCACAGCACAGTTTAGGTTTCTTAACGCTTCCCCGGAGAGGGATCCACACACCGGCAGCTTGCACATGCGCAGTAGGACTTCCGGACTTATGATCACAACACTAAGGACGTCTCTTATCGGACAATCTGTCCTTTGCCTTTTAAATCACATTTATTAATGCATATGGTGTTAAAAAACGCCACTATGCATGCGATAAGTGGTGAGATGTATTGCATGCAATGATACATCCTGCCCAATGTGTTGTATTCTGGTGTATGTATGGGATGTAGTTATGAGCCCGGCTATCAGGATGCTGGTGCACAGAATGTCAATATTGGAATCCTGACACCAGTCAGAATCCCGACCGCTGACATCCCGGCGGTAAGTATTGGGTTATGGTTAGGGGTTAGGCACTAGGGGGGTGGTTAGGTTAAGGCTCCGGGGTGGGGGGTTTGTATGCGATTATAATGCTGGCGGTCGCAATGCCACTACAGAATCCCGGCGAGGGTGACTTAACCTACGCCGGGAGACCGGCACCTGGCATCACGAACGTAAGGATGCCGAGCGCGGACAACCACGGGGGTTGTTTAGGGTTCCGGGGGGGGGGGTGCTTAGGGTCAAGCACCTTCCCCCCCCCCCCCCGGAGGCTAGGGTTAGGTTCAGGCTAGGGGCAGGGAAGGTTAGGGTTAGGCACCCCTGGGGGGAACTTAGGGTTAGGTACCCCCCCCCCCCGGGGGGAACTTATGTTTAGGCACTTAGAGGGGGGATTAGGGTTAGGCACAGGGGGGAAGATTAGGGTTAGGCACCCTAAAGGAGGGTTAGGGGTAGATTAGGCGGTGTAACATATGTATTCCTGGGGGTGGGTTAGGTTTAGGCTGGGGGGGAGGGTTCGGGTTAGGCTGGGGGTGGAGGGTTAGTTTTAGGCTGCAGGGAGGGAGGATTAGGGGTAGGGTTAGCCTATTTACCTGTAGGTGTCGGCCTTGTAACCCAGTCCGGATGCCAGTGTCTGGATCCTGAGCACCGGAATAACGTACCCAACCCGTATGTACATAAGAGTCAGTGAGATCTGATATACTAGTTTATAATTTGCCATGTTGTGGCTTAAACCAATATTCAGCCAATCAAAGCGCTGCGGCACAAAGTTCCCAGAGACTTAATAGGCTGCAATCTCGGGACTCTCTGGGTGTCTATTAAGTAACTGGTGAAATGCTCTATCCTCCCCATATACTGTACAGCACGTCTGTTACCACCATTCCTAGGGCACTTGGTATTTGGCAGGTGTATTTAGGGGAGAGGGTGTTGGAGATGGAATCAGTATGTATTGCCGGCGGATGTAATGCGGCTAACAAAATACTGACGCTGAAAGGCAAAACAGTTAAAATGCTGATCGAAGCACATAAGTACCCTAACCCTCTCCTCTCCCCCCTCTAACCCTTCCGTAGTGGTGCCTAACCCTAAGTCCCCCCTGTGGTGCCTAACCCTAAAACTCTCGGGGTGGTGCCTAACCCTCAGTCCCCCCTGTGGTGCCTAACCCTATCTTATTGGTGCCTAACCCTAAGACTCCCGGGGTGGTGCCTAACCCTAACCCTATCTTATTGGTGCCTAACCCTAAGTCTCCCCTGTGGTGCCTAACCCTAACCCTATCTTATTAGTGCCTAACCCTAAGACTCCCGGGGTGGAGCCTAACCCTAAGTCCCCCAAAATGGTGCTTAACCCTAACCCTTCCCCCCCCACTGCTAAGTGCTTCCATTCGTCGCTTACCTTCGTTCAGGATGGCGTCTAATCGGGATTTCGGCATCTGGTTCTAAACGCCTGTCGGTATTTAGATGTCTACATTAAGACTCCTAGTGGGCTTTAACCGTCTGTATTTTGTCCGGCGGGATTAGCAGTGGCGGTATGCTAACTACATACCATTGGAGATGACCAAGGGCTTCAGGACCTTATTCAGAGGCGGCCGTACGGTCTTCGACTGCACGGCCGCCTCAATGTTTTGCCAGTGCGCATGCGCACGAGGGAGCCGGCTCCCTCGTGCGCATGCGTGAGACCCGCTAGGACCGACAGCGCTGGTCGTAGCGGGTCTCTTTCCAAAGGGGGCGAGCTGTCGATGTTGATTGACAGCTCGCCTCATTTGGAAGGCGGGCCAGGGGGGTGGCAGGCGAAACGGAGGCGTTCCCATGGGAACGCCTGCCATTTGGGGGAGGCCCCACTGACATCACTAGTGATGTCAGTGGAGAGCTTCCGGCTCTGACAGAGCCAGAAGCTCTCCGGGGCTTACAACAAGTGAGACCCTACCCTAGGGTCTCATCGTAAGCCCCGATGGTCGCGATGGTCTCCGACCATCACCCGAGCGGTCGTTAGAGCTGTGGGTGTTAACCCACAGCCTAACGACCGCAACATAGGCGGGCGGTCAGGATGCAAGTGGCCGTCCAGTTTCTGAGCGATCGCTTGCATCCTCCGACCGCCTCTGAATGAGGCCCTCAGTGTAGTGTTAGGATGTGGGCTAGGCCTTGGGCTTCAGTGTAGTGTTAGGATGTGGCCTAGGCCTAGGCCCTTAGTGTAGTGTTAGGATGTGGCCTAGGCCTAGGGGTTCAGTGTAGTGCTAGGATGTGGCCTAGGCCTAGGGCCTTAGTGTAGTGTTAGGATGTGGCCTAGGCCTAGGGCTTCAGTGTAGTGTTAGGATGTGGCCTAGGGCCAGGGCCGGTTCTATGGTTACGCATGGTACGCGGCCGCGTAAGGCGCCACATAGTGAAGGGCGCCGCGGCCACGACCATGCAGATTTCAGAGGCTTACAGCGGTGCAGACTGTGTCTCTGTGACACAGCTGCACCGCGCGTGTAGCGCTGACCGGACGGAGTTCGGTCAGCGCTACACAGTGCCAAACACACAGCCGCCGGTTCCGGCAGCTGTGTGTTTGTTTCAGCAGCTGATGAGAGTCTGTCAGACTCTCATCGGCTGCTGCTGCTGCTCCCACTGCGGGAGCCATCTTCCGGCTCCTGCAGTGGGTAATGGGAGAGACTTCATGACGTCATGAAGTCTCTCCCATAATGCAAAGTGGCCCTGGAGAATGGTCGGGAGTAGCTGATAGTGGCGGCGGGAGCAGGAGTGATGGGGGTTCAGGTAAGTGTTTTTTTTTTTTTTTAATTACGTGTGTCTCTACTGGGGGGGAGCTGCAAGGGGTGATTACTACTGGGGGCACTTGAAGGGGGGATTACTACTGGGGGTACTTGAAGGGGGATTACTAGTGGGGATACTTGAAAGGGGGATTACTACTGGGGGTACTTGAAGGGAGGATTACTACTGGGGGCACTAGAAGGGAGGATTACTACTGGGGGCACTTGAAAGGGGGATTACTAATGGGGGCACTTGAAGGGATTACTACTGGTGGCACTGCAGCACAGAACGTATTTTTGACCTGAGGGGGTAATGTGTGAACATGCGGTAGCCAGGTGTCAAAAAATGTCTCTGCTCCTTTATCTTTATTAAGAGATAATACTAACCAATCCATATTGAACAGATACGATATTCTAGGGTGTAGAAGATTGAGTGTTAGAGTGTCAGCAGAGATCCATTGGGATAGGATGGTTTTCTTTGCAGCTGCTGCAATCTTTGCGGTCACATGAATAGGATAGGCTACATAGCAGTCTGTGCACAGGGCACATAGTGACATTGGTGAGATAGGTGTGGCATCATACACACGGCTGGTAAGGGGTGGGGGGAGCGGTGCTTTGGGCCTGCGGTCACATGAATAGGATAGGCTACATAGCAGTCTGTGCACAGGGCACACAGTGACCTTGGTGAGATAGGTGTGGCACCATGTGTGTGGCTGGTAAGGGGTGGGGGGAGCGGTGCTTTGTGCCCGTGGTCACATGAATAGGATAGGCTACATAGCAGTCTGTGCACAGGGCACGCAGTGACATTGGTGAGATAGGTGTGGCACCATGTGTGTGGCTGGTAAGGGGTAGGAGGAGAGATGCTTTGGGCCTGCGGTCACATGAATAGGATAGGCTACATAGCAGTCTGTGCAGAGGGCACACTGACATTGGTGAGATAGGTGTGGCACCATGTGTGTGGCTGGTAAGGGGTGGGGGGAGAGGTGCTTTGGGCCTGCGGTCACATCAATAGGATAGGCTACATAGCAGTCTGTGCACAGGGCACACAGTGACAGTGGTGAGATAGATGTGGCACCATGCACGTGGCAGGTAAGGGGTGAAGGGAGAAGTGCTTTGGGCCTGCGGTCACATGAATAGGATAGGTTACATAGCAGTCTGTGCACAGGGCACACAGTGACATTGGTGAGATAGGTGTGGCACCATGTGTGCGGCTGGTAAGGGGTAAGAGGAGAGATGCTTTGGGCCTGCGGTCACATGAATAGGATAGGCTACATAGCAGTCTGTGCAGAGGGCACACAGTGACATTGGTGAGATAGGTGTGGCACCATGTGTGCGGCTGGTAAGGGGTAAGAGGAGAGATGCTTTGGGCCTGCGGTCACATGAATAGGATAGGCTACATAGCAGTCTGTGCAGAGGGCACACAGTGACATTGGTGAGATAGGTGTGGTACCGTGTGTGTGGCTGGTAAGGGGTGGGGGGAGAGGTGCTTTGGGCCTGCGGTCACATGAATAGGATAGGCTACATAGCAGTCTGTGCACAGGGCACACAGTGACATTGGTGAGATAGATGTGGCACCATGCACGTGGCAGGTAAGGGGTGAGGGGAGAAGTGCTTTGAGCCTGCGGTCACATGAATAGGATAGGCTACATAGCAGTCTGTGCACAGGGCACACAGTGACATTGGTGAGATAGATGTGGCACCATGCACGTGGCAGGTAAGGGGTGAGGGGAGAAGTGCTTTGGGCCTGCGGTCACATGAATAGGATAGGCTACATAGCAGTCTGTGCAGAGGGCACACAGTGATATTGGTGAGATAGGTGTGGCACCATGTGTGTGGCTGGTAAGGGGTGAGGGGAGAAGTGCTTTGGGCCTGCGGTCACATGAATAGGATAGGCTACATAGCAGTCTGTGCACAGGGCGCACAGTGACATTGGTGTGAGTGGTGGGTGAAGGCGCTGGGTGGAGCACCTGAAGAAAATTTTGGCAGAAGCGATTTCATTGTGGGCGAAGCTGCGGGCAATAGCTAGTAGTATAATAAGACAAGTCACAAATGACCTGCCAGGTGTGATAAGCATACTGTAGGTATTTCTGTAATAAGTAGTAATGGGAGGAGGTGGATCACAGTGGAAGGATTGGTGCAGTAAATGTGGTGCTGTGGCCGGCACGTCTCAGCAGACATCAACCTATGGAGGGGCAGAGACAATAACTGTCTGAGGTGCCTCCTAATAACCCCTACCTGCTAGTATCAGCCCTTCCCCTGGAGCCTTGTCCCTGGTGCACAGCCATGCATCATAATGCGCAGGGGCTGGGACACCCACTTTGAGCGGCTGCAGTCGCAACCATGGGACGCACCATTGGGACTTGCAAGAGCCCATGCCGGGTGCAGAATCTCTGTCAGAATATGGCCTCCAATGTGCGTGATTGAGTCCACAACCTCTCCCGTGACACTCCCATAACACACCCATGAGACAAAATATCTTTGTGCCTCTCTTTAGCCACCTCCCTGTTACCGCCCAACGCATCCCAGAGTCAGTGCGACTCAATCAGTCCTGGGACTCTGTACGCCGACACCGTGGGACTCATGGGTGGTGCGACTTTTTACAGCTTTAGACACATGGGCAGTCATAAAAATTCACCAATTTACATGAAGATCACCATTGTGAGCGGCTCAGAATCAGCTCTGATGTCTCACGACCTACATGTCAGCGATACTGCTCTGTGTGCATGCAGCCACTAAGATGGCTGCCACCAGTTCTGTCACAGGATCAGAGAGGCTGAGTGGCTCTGGCCTTGGAGTGTTGTCACCTAGTTCTTCTTTCCTTCCAAAAAATGTGTCTTTTCGGGCTGATATATATATATGTCACAATGTATTTGGAGTGTTGTCACCTAGTTCTTCTTTCCTTCCAAAAAATGTGTCTTTTCGGTCTGATATATATATATATATATATATATATATATGTCACAATGTATTTGGAGTTTGTATGTTCTCTCTGTGGTTGTGTGTTTTTGCCTCTGGCTGCGCCCAAACTCCAATGCCATTCTGCGTCTGACGGAATTAACCTGTGTTCGTGTCCGTGTGGTAAGAAGTATAGATTGCGAGTTCCATTGGGGCAGCGATAGAGGGTCTCATTCAGACCCGCTTGCGAGCAATGTACGCTCGCAAGCAGGTCGATGGTGCCCAAGTGCGCATGCGCACGACGGAGGGAGCTCCGTCGTGTGCATGCGCGAGACCCGACAAGCGACGGGGAAGCTGTCGCTCCAGGTCTCGCACCACAGGGGGCGTGCTGTCGATGGTGAGACAACGAAGAGTGTGGGGGAGAGGCTCCTTAGCACATGACACTAACGTGTGAGGTCTCATTACTCATTACACTCGCACGTGTGGCAGCGGTCACTGATGTCGCAGTAACCAGCGCTAGTCACACAGGCATACAGAGTCCATATATCTCTATATTAGATCACCTCCATGACATGCACGCATTACCAGGGTCACTCGCCCTATTAGTTACCATTTCTGCCAGCAGAGAAAAGGTTAACGATGCCACCTCACTATCCGCCCTGGAGCTCAGAGAAACTTTCCAATTAGAGCTGGGATGAAAGATGTTTGGATATCTGAGGCGGTTGGATTGCCGGAGCCTAACAGGCTCCATGGTAACAGATTTCCCTGTGACTGAGACAAGTTATAGAGAGGAAAAAAAATAGGTTTGCTCGAATGCTGTGCGTCCGACTTTGTGGGGAAACTAGAGCGAAAACAGAACATAATGTACCTGGCAGTAACTGCTCTGCTGTATGTGTCCAGGGGCTCTGCAGGGTAATGTCTGTCCATCCAGCTGCAAGGAACAGTCCCTCCTGCGACAGGTAATTTCCAGCTCAGCCGTCCGTATCGCCTGACAATGCAAATGTGGCGAGAGCCACTGAAGAAATGGACGCATCAGTGGGCAGGACAAGTTTACAGCCGTAACTAAACTCTTCGGCAGCAAAGTATATTTGCATTATAGTTTGGGTATGATGCCCTCTCCTTATAGGCCGGTGGAACATTATAACCGGAGATAGCGGACACCACCAATAAAACGTGCGCCAGCAGTCTCCAAGGAAACACACGGTGTCATCTGGAACGCCACCCCTCATTTATTGGGCATTAAACTTGTCATAGCCAAGGTCAACCTGCAAGTATGCGGTCGCGCGATACACTTCCATAAATGCACCGAACTGTCTGGCCCGTCCATAGCAGAGGGCGGTATTATTATTATCATTATTATTAAACTTTATTTATAGGGCACAACAAGTGGTCCGCAGCGTATCGTACATAGGGCGAAACAATGAGACAGTACCGGGTAAATACAGTAGACAATACTGTATACTACAACTCTCAACACAGCCACTGATGCAAGGAGTGCAATGGGCATGCCTAGACCAAAACGCTGTGCGCCTACGCCTGTCACTGGATTGGTACATAGGCTTTCCCATGCTAAGGCACATATGTAACAAGGATTGCGGCGGAATACGTACTTGTTCTGTTATCGCCATCTAAGGGCGACAGTAAAAGGCTGCGTCATTGGCAAATTTTCGCACAAACTCTGGGTACAAAGTCGCGCTGTGGGGGCATTAGCGTATGTCTCTGATCAGGCCCTCAACAAGATTTTACTGATATATTGGGATAACTGGACGATAAAAAAAAATCACACATAGCAAAGCATTGTTGTAATTACACCTCTTAGCGTCTGTCTGACGCCGACATCCCCCGGACACAGCTGTAACCTTGTGCTGTTCAGCAATATTATATCTACAAAGATTACATTGTGCTTAAAATAAGTCATTTTTCTGTAAAACGCCCCATTAATAATTGTAATTTAGTGGGTTGGTCATTCATTCATTAACCTCACAGGAAGTCCCGAGGCCGAATTCTGAGTGATTTGTATGTATGTGATGTATAAAGTAACAGCAATTTGTAGCCCTACCAAGGAATTTGTGGTGATATTACAGAGTCAGTGGTGTAACTGTATGTACAGGAGAAGCAGCGCATGGGAGACACAGAGACTGGGGTGATATTACAGAGTCAGTGGTGTAACTGTATGTACAGGAGAAGCAGCGCATGAGAGACACAGAGACTGGGGTGATATTACAGAGTCAGTGGTGTAAGTAACTGTATGTACAGGAGAATCAGCACATGAGAGCCAGAGACTGGGGTGATATTACAGAGTCAGTGGTGTAACTGTATGTACAGGAGAAGCTGCGCATGAGAGACACAGAGACTGGGGTGATATTACAGAGTCAGTGGTGTAACTGTATGTACAGGAGAAGCAGCGCATGGGAGACACAGAGACTGGGGTGATATTACAGAGTCAGTGGTGTAACTGTATGTACAGGAGAAGCAGCACATGAGAGACACAGAGACTGGGGTGATATTACAGAGTCAGTGGTGTAACTGTATGTACAGGAGAAGCAGCACATGGGAGACACAGAGACTGAGGTGATATTACAGAGTCAGTGGTGTAACTGTATGTACAGGAGAAGCAGCGCATGAGAGCCAGAGACGGGTGATATTACAGAGTCAGTGGTGTAACTGTATGTACAGGAGAAGCAGCACATGAGAGACACGGAGACTGGGGTGATATTACAGAGTCAGTGGTGTAACTATATGTACAGGAGAAGCAGCGCATGAGAGACAGAGACTGGGGTGATATTACAGAGTCAGTGGTGTAACTGTATGTACAGGAGAAGCTGCGCATGAGAGACACGGAGACTGGGGTGATATTACAGAGTCAGTGGTGTAACTGTATGTACAGGAGAAGCAGCGCATGAGAGACACAGAGACTGGGGTGATATTACAGAGTCAGTGGTGTAACTGTATGTACAGGAGAAGCAGCGCATGGGAGACACAGAGACTGGGGTGATATTACAGAGTCAGTGGTGTAACTGTATGTACAGGAGAAGCAGCACATGGGAGACACAGAGACTGGGGTGATATTACAGAGTCAGTGGTGTAACTGTATGTACAGGAGAAGCAGCACATGGGAGACACAGAGACTGGGGTGATATTACAGAGTCAGTGGTGTAACTGTATGTACAGGAGAAGCAGCGCATGGGAGACACAGAGACTGGGGTGATATTACAGAGTCAGTGGTGTAACTGTATGTACAGGAGAAGCAGCACATGGGAGACACAGAGACTGGGGTGATATTACAGAGTCAGTGGTGTAACTGTATGTACAGGAGAAGCAGCGCATGATTGTAAGCTTACGAGCAGGGCCTTCCTACATATATATCTGTCTGTTATTACCCAGTTTTGTTCTATTTATATTTCCAACTGTAAAGCGCAACGGAATATGCTGCGCTATATAAGAAACTGTTAATAAAATAAATAAAATGAGAGACACAGAGACTGGGGTGAAGCCTGCGCTGCTGTCTCCTGCTCGCGCCCACACACACATCAGAATCCCGCTCATCTCCCACTGACAGATGGAAAACTCATCTCTCTAGCCATGTAATTAGGCAGGCTTGTGCACAGGTAAGGGGACTGTCTAGGGGGAGGGGGTACAAAATGGCATTTTAAAAGAGAATGCAGTGACCCCCCCCCCCTCTCCATCCTGAGCCATTAACTTAACAATTACCTCTTATATTGCCATAGAGCACGCATAGCAGTGATATGTGTCTACCCCGTCTGTGTCGCCCCTGATTGTCTGCCTCTCCCCTTTAGAATGTAAGCTCTCACGAGCAGGGCCCTCTTCCCCATGTGCTTTTCCTTCCCTTACTTATACTATTATCTACTCCAGGGGTGGGGAACCTTTTTTCTGCCAAGGGCCATTTTGATATATATAACATTATTCGCCGGGCCTGGTGCAGGCCACGCCCCCTCCATGTGACGTCACACGGGTGCCGGGCCACAATCGCCGGAGATTACAGCAATGTGCCCAGCGCATCCCGAGGATGCTCTGGGGAGCTGTAAGGGCAGCGGTGTGACCGTCTGAATCAGGCCCTAAGGACACTCCAGGCAGCACTGCTGCATAGATTCTGGCTGCAGGGTGCCATTCTAGGCCAGATGAGGCTAGCAGAAAAAAGCTCCGAGGGCCAGACCAAATGATTCCGCGGGCCTTATACGGCCCCCAGGCCAGAGGTTCCCCATCCCTGATCTACTCCATACTACCTACAACAGCATCTAACCCTTGGTTGCTGCGCCCTGCCACTTATTTGAGAGTTATGGGCCTGATTCAGCTTAGAACGGTATTGCAAATTTGCACACAAGCAGTACAATTCTTCTGGACTGGCCAGCAATGCGGTAAGTCTCTTCTTACAGCCGCCGGGCATGATCGCCGGGGAAATGAGCAGCGCTCGCCTTCCCTGGCAAAGATTTTTATATTTTTTTTAATTGCCGCAAATGATTTTCTATTGCCGTTATACAGTATGCGGCGTATGAGCTATTTATTATACAGTCAGGTGCATAAATATTGGGACATTGACAGAATTTTCATATTTTGGCCTCTATTCACCACCACAATGGCTTTGAAATGAAACAAACAAGATGTGCTTTAACTGCAGACTTTCAGATTTAATTTGAGGGTAATTACATCCAAATCAGGTGAACGGTGTTGGAATTACAACGGTTTCTATATGTGCCTCCCACTTTTTAAGGGGCCAAAAGTAATGGGACAAACTAAACAATCCAAAATCTAACTTTCACTTTTTAATACTTTGTTGCAAATCCTTTGCAGGCAATTACAGCCTGAAGTCTGGAACGCATAGACATCACCAGACGCTGGGTTTCATCCCTGGTGATGCTCTGCCAGGCCTCTACTGCAAATATCTTCAGTTCCTGCTTGTTCTTGGGGCATTTTCCCTTCAGTTTTGTCTTCATCAAGTGAAATGCATGCTCAATCTGATTCAGGTCAGGGGATTGACTTGGCCATTGCATAACATTCCACTTTTTAGCCTTAAAAAACTGTTTGGTTGCTTTTGCAGTATGCTTCGGGTCATTGTCCATCTGCACTGTGAAGCACCGTCCAATGGTTCTGAAGCATTTGACTGAATATGAGCATATAATATTGCCCGAAACACTTCAGAATTCATTCTGCTGCTTTTGTCAGCAGTCACATCACAAATAAATACAAGGGAACCTGTTCCATTGGCAGCCATACATGCCCACGCCATGACACTACCACCACCATGCTTCACTGATGAGGTGGAATGTTTTGTATCATGAGCAGTTCCTTTCCTTCTCCATACTCTTCTCTTCCCATCACTCTGGTACAAGTTGATCTTTGTCTCATCTGTCCATAGGATGTTGTTCCAGAACTGTAATGGCTTTTTTAGATGTTGTTTGGCAAACTCTAATCTGGTCTTCCTGTTTTTGTGGCTCACCAATGGTTTACATCTTGTGGTGAACCGTCTATATTCACTCTTGTGAAGTCTTCTCTTGATTGTTGACTTTGACACATATACACCTACCTCCTGGAGAGTGTTCTTGATTTGGCCAACTGTTGTGAAGGGGTTTTTCTTCACCAGGGAAATAATTCTTCTGTCATCCACAACAGTTATTTTCCGTGGTCTTCTGGGTCTTTTGGTGTTGCTGAGCTCTCCGATGCATTCTTTCTTTCTTTTTAAGAATGTTCCAAACAGTTGATTTGGCCACACCTAATGTTTTTGCTATCTCTCTGATGGGTTTGTTTTGATTTTTCATCCTAATGATGGCTTGCTTCACCGATAGTGACAGCTCTTTGGATCTCATATTGAGAGTCGACAGCAACTGATTCCAAATGCAAATGTCACACCTAGAATCAACTCCAGACCCTTTACCTGCTTAATTGATAATGAAATAACAAGGGAATAGCCCACACCTGTCCATGAAATAGCTTTTGAGTTGATAGTCCCATTACTTTTGGCCCCTTAAAAAGTGGGAGGCACATATAGAAACCGTTGTAATTCCTACACCGTTCACCTGATTTGGATGTAATTACCCTCAAATTACATCTGAAAGTCTGCAGTTAAAGCACATCTTGTTTGTTTCATTTCAAAGCCATTGTGGTGGTGAATAGAGGCCAAAATATGAAAATTCTGTCAATGTCCCAATATTTATGCACCTGACTGTGTGTATGTATGTATGTATGTATATATATATATATATATATATATATATATATATATATATATAATATATATATAATGCGGGTTGTATGTCAGTATTCTGCTGTCCCAGGGAAACACTCAGAAAGCAGAAGCGATGGTTGGGCGCTTCCTGCTGTACGTAGGGGAATGGCTGCTCCCTCTTGTCCACACGGAGGAGTCAGCACTGATGAGCTCGTACTTCTGTTACAGAAGACCACAGAAGAGGCCACATCTGAGACTGACTGCATACAGAGCCAGAATGCCCCGTCACTTCTCACGCCATGCATCATACTGTATCTTATGGCCCTATGGGGCTGGTTCAGAGGTGGACGCTGCTGCGCCATCGGATGCAAGCGGCCGATGTGTTCAGTCTGCGCCTGTGTCCGAGTCGCACTGCACATGCGCCCTGATACGAATCTAGAGATTCAATTTCAGTGGGCTTTCCTGAGAGGTAACGGGGCTGGCTACCCGGGCGCGGGCGTGTCGCAGTCAGTGACTGAGTCTTGTTCCGCAGTCACAACTGATTTCGGCGGCCATGCTCAGGCGGACATTCTGCGTAGGACTGGTGCAATATACGATAGTACAAGTTTTTACGCAAAGCGGCAGATTAGTATGTGTCTCTGGGCCTGATTCAGAGCCGGACGCGCTTTCAGAGCGCTCGCTCTGAATCAGGGCCCTCCCTCTCTTTTTTTAGAGCGGCCTCCTAGCCGCTCGCATAGCTGTGGGTGACCACCCACAGCTATAGCGAGCGGCCAAAAAGATGGTCGCGATGGTCAAGACCATCGCGACCATCGGGCTTGCGACGAGACCCTTGTGGTACGGTCTCGTCTGCCACAAGCCCTGGAGTGCTTTTGGCTCTATCAGAGCCGAAAGCACCCCCACTGACATCACTTGTGATGTTAGTGGGGCCGGCCCCAGACGGTAGGCGTTCCCATGGGAACGCCTCCGTCTGCGCAGCCACGCTTTCGGCCCGCCCACCAAAGGGGGCGTGCTGTCACTCACCATCGACAGCACGCCCCCTTTGCAGCGAGACCCAGAGCGACGGCTTGCCCGTCGCTATCCGGGTCTCGCGCATGCGCACGACGGAGCCGGGTCCGTCGTGCGCATGCGCACTGGCCCAACATCGACCCGCTTGCGAGCGCTCAGTGCTCGCGAGCGGGTCTTAATCAGGCCCTTTGTACGAATCCCATTTACTGCAGCATTAGCATCAAGGGTCCCCGGCAGTCGCGGCTGCATTAGCGCCCGCCTCTGATTTTTCAAGGCCTGATTCATTACGGATCGCTATTGTGTATGCATCGCGATGCGCGAAAGCACCACTGCGATCATGGAGACCACTCAGGGTCATTGCAGAATAATTGACAGGCAGTGAGCATTTGGGGGTGGTACGGGGGGGTGGTCGGAGAAACAGGCGTGCCTGACCGTTTGAACGCCGTTGCATGGGCGCGCATAAATTAGCAATTGCGATTGTATACGCAGCCTGAGTACTCATTGCGTGCAACGAGATTAGCAATTTCTAAGTAGAGTGAGCGATGCTGTACTTCTGCGTGAGGGGCCAATGGTTCTCGATGTTAATGGAGGTTTGCAAGGTAATGCGTATGTGAGATAGCGCTAGTGGGAGGCAGTGCATTGAAATTGCGATTGCAATCATTAGCATATTTTCGCAGTAGACCTGCGTGTGATTACGGAACTGCAATCGAAATAGCGATCCTTAATAAATCAGACCCTCAGTCCGTGTGGTCACTGCTTGTTGTTGCTATCTGAGTGATGACAGCAAAACAGTTTCCATTATATTCCGTATCATTCTCTCATCACTTCCAGCAATGACACAAGTCACCTGTTACCTGACCGTCAGCCAGGTTTAGCTGAAATGGAAATTCAGGGCCTGATTCAGCTGCTGAACGCAAATTCCCGATGTTTGGGAATCTGCGCAGGACCCATTCTGCGACACTGCAGAGTGGGTCCTGTTAGCCCGTTCGCAGGCTTGCAGTGATTGACAGTCTGCTTTCATTTGTGGGCGGGGAGGGGTGGCGATGCCGTTGCGGGGGAGGGAAGAAGCCAGGACCTCCGTCGGCTGACGGAGATTTCCTGGCTTCTTCCTCTAAACTGCGGCGGCCGGCTGCAGGACCCCATGGGTCACCGCAGCCGGCTGATGGTACGCAGATTATCCGATGCTGCGTTGGACAACGCAGCTCGGATAAGTAATGCACAGGGGCGTGATGCCTCCTGCTGCATTACCATACATCATATCTATAGCCTGCGTGCATACATCGGTATGCAGTCGGGAAGCTGGCGGACCTAATACCGACAGCCGGCTTCCCGACTGCTTTATCCCGGCGAGGATTAAATGACAGGCGGCTAAATCTAGACGCCTGTCATTTTACCGACGCCGGGAGACCGGCGCCGGGCATCCCGATCGAAGCAATGCCGGGCGCCGCTGCGGACAGCCGAGGGGGAGGGGGGAAAGGGTTAGGTTTAGGCACCCCCTGGGGGGACTTAGGTTTAGGCGGCGGGGAAGGGGGGTTTAGGTTTAGGTACTTAGAGGGGGGATTAGGGTTAGGGACTGGGGGCGAAGGTTAGGGTTAGGCACCCTAAAGGAGGGTTAGGGGGTTAGAAATAGGTTAGCTAATACCTTCGACGATCGGGATTTCCTCCTCTGCCGGGCTCCTGGGGTCGGGATTCTAACCGCCGGGCAGGGGTCCGGCAGTAAATCATACCACTTCCCATATATCATATCTATAGCCTGCGTGCATGCATCATATATCTATAGCCTGCGTGCATACATAATATCTATAGCCAGCGTGCATACAGTACATCATATATCTATAGCCTGCGTGCATACATCATATATCTATAGCCTGCGTGCATACATCATATATCTACTGCCTGCGTGCATACATCATATATCTATAGCCTGCGTGCATACATCATATACAGTCAAGTGCATAAATATTGGGACATTGACAGAAATTTCATATTTTGGCCTCTATTTACCACCACAATGGCTTTGAAATGAAACAAACAAGATGTGCTTTAACTGCAGACTTTCAGATTTAATTTGAGGGTAATTACATCCAAATCAGGTGAACGGTGTTGGAATTACAACGGTTTCTATATGAGCCTCCCACTTTTTAAGGGGCCAAAAGTAAGGGGACAAACTAAACAATCCTAAATCTAACTTTCACTTTTTAATACTTTGTTGCAAATCCTTTGCAGGCAATTACAGCCTGAAGTCTGGAACGCATAGACATCACCAGACGCTGGGTTTCATCCTTGGTGATGCTCTGCCAGGCCTCTACTGCACATGTCTTCAGTTCCTGCTTGTTCTTGGGGCATTTTCCCTTCAGTTTTGTCTTCATCAAGTGAAATGCATGCTCAATCGGATTCAGGTCAGGGAATTGACTTGGCCATTGCATAACATTCCACTTTTTAGCCTTAAAAAACTGTTTGGTTGCTTTTGCAGTATGCTTTGGGTCATTGTCCATCTACACTGTGAAGCGCCGTCCAATGAGTTCTGAAGCATTTGACTGAATATGAGCATATAATATTGCCCGAAACACTTCAGAATTCATTCTGCTGCTTTTGTCAGCAGTCACATCATCAATAAATACAAGGGAACCAGTTCCATTGGCAGCCATACATGCCCACCCCATGACACTACCACCACCATGCTTCACTGATGAGGTGGTATGTTTTGGATCATGAGCAGTTCCTTTCCTTCTCCATACTCTTCTCTTCCCATCACTCTGGTACAAGTTGATCTTTGTCTCATCTGTCCATAGGATGTTGTTTCAGAACTGTAATGGCTTTTTTAGATGTTGTTTGGCAAACTGTAATCTGGTCTTCCTGTTTTTGAGGCTCACCAATGGTTTACATCTTGTGGTGAACCGTCTATATTCACTCTTATGAAGTCTTTTCTTGATTGTTGACTTTGACACATATACACCTACCTCCTGGAGAGTGTTCTTGATTTGGCCAACTGTTGTGAAGGGCTTTTGGTGTTGCTGAGCTCTCCGATGCATTCTTTCTTTCTTTTTAAGAATGTTCCAAACAGTTGATTTGGCCACACCTAATGTTTTTGCTATCTCTCTGATGGGTTTGTTTTGATTTTTCATCCTAATGATGGCTTGCTTCACTGATAGTGACAGCTCTTTGGATCTCATATTGAGAGTCGACAGCAACTGATTCCAAATGCAAATGTCACACCTAGAATCAACTCCAGACCTTTTACCTGCTTAATTGATAATGAAATAACAAGGGAATAGCCCACACCTGTCCATGAAATAGCTTTTGAGTTGATAGTCCCATTACTTTTGGCCCCTTAAAAAGTGGGAGGCACATATAGAAACCGTTGTAATTCCTACACCGTTCACCTGATTTGGATGTAATTACCCTCAAATTAAATCTGAAAGTCTGCAGTTAAAGCACATCTTGTTTGTTTCATTTCAAAGCCATTGTGGTGGTGAATAGAGGCCAAAATATGAAAATTCTATCAATGTCCCAATATTTATGCACCTGACTGTATCTATAGCCTGCGTATACATCATATATCTATAGACTACGTGCAGCTTTGCAATTACGATCCTTACAGAATCAAGTCCACAGTTTGAAAAGTGAGGACAGAACTCAGTGTCCCAGGGATAGTGAGACTTTGGAAGGGGTTTGTTACCTATTTATTAAGCTCCTCTGATATTTTTATGTGGTCACCTTCAGAGATAACCCTGATATGGATACAATGGATTATCATCTTTACATCTCGAAGACGTGTTGATTTGAAGATATAGTTCTAGCAAAAATGTTTTAGATTGAATGATCTCTACAAAGTAAAAGCTGATACTCTGCCCCCACGTTTACATACACTTACATAAGTACAATAAATAAATGGTATTATTAAAACACTGAAACTATATTTTTTTCTGGAAATGCAACTTGCTGGTTAAATTTGACTGTGCCACAGAACATATTTCATATAGGTTGTATTTCAGAGGGTCTAAACTTTTTATCTGATATCCCAAGAATCACTGTGCCATTATTTAGGGATCCCAAGTGTCAGTGTGCCATTGTTCTGGGAGCCCAAGTGTCAGTGTGTCATTGTTCTGGGACCCCAAGTGTCAGTGTGTCATTGTTCTGGGACCCCAAGTGTCAGTGTGTCATTGTTCTGGGACCCCAGGTGTCAGTGTGTCATTGTTCTGGGACCCCAGGTGTCAGTGTGTCATTGTTCTGGGATCCCAAGTGTCAGTGTGCCATTGTTCTGGGATCCCAAGTGTCAGTGTGCCATTGTTCTGGGATCCCAGTGTCAGTGTGTCATTGGTCTGGGACCCCAAGTGTCAGTGTGCCATTGTTCTGGGACCCCAAGTGTCAGTGTGCCATGGTTCTGGGGTCCCAGGTGTCAGTGTCCTATTATTTAGGGATCCCAAGTGTCAGTGTGTCATTGTTCTGGGATCCCAAGTGTCAGTGTGTCATTGTTCTGGGATCCCAAGTGTCAGTGTGTCATTGTTCTGGGATCCCAAGTGTCAGTGTGCCATTGTTCTGGGACCCCAAGTGTCAGTGTGCCATGGTTCTGGGGTCCCAGGTGTCAGTGTCCTATTATTTAGGGATCCCAAGTGTCAGTGTGCCATTGTTATGGGATCCCAAGTGTCAGTGTGTCATTGTTCTGGGATCCCAAGTGTCAGTGTGCCATTGTTCTGGGATCCCAAGTGTCAGTGTGCCATTGTTCTGGGATCCCAAGTGTCAGTGTGCCATTGTTCTGGGATCCCAGTGTCAGTGTGTCATTGTTCTGGGATCCCAAGTGTCAGTGTGCCATTGTTCTGGGAGCCCAAGTGTCAGTGTGTCATTGTTCTGGGATCCCAAGTGTCAGTGTGCCATTGTTCTGGGATCCCAAGTGTCAGTGTGCCATTGTTCTGGGAGCCCAAGTGTCAGTGTGTCATTGTTCTGGGAGCCCAAGTGTCAGTGTGTCATTGTTCTGGGATCCCAAGTGTCAGTGTGCCATTGTTCTGGGATCCCAAGTGTCAGTGTGCCATTGTTCTGGGAGCCCAAGTGTCAGTGTGTCATTGTTCTGGATCCCCAAGTGTCAGGGTGTCATTGTTCTGGGAGCCCAAGTGTCAGTGTGTCATTGTTCTGGATCCCAAGTGTCAGTGTGTCATTGTTCTGGGATCCCAAGTGTCAGTGTGCCATGGTTCTGGGGTCCCAGGTGTCAGTGTCCTATTATTTAGGGATCCCAAGTGTCAGTGTGTCATTGTTCTGGGATCCCAAGTGTCAGTGTGTCATTGTTCTGGGATCCCAAGTGTCAGTGTGTCATTGTTCTGGGATCCCAAGTGTCAGTGTGCCATTGTTCTGGGAGCCCAAGTGTCAGTGTGCCATGGTTCTGGGGTCCCAGGTGTCAGTGTCCTATTATTTAGGGATCCCAAGTGTCAGTGTGCCATTGTTATGGGATCCCAAGTGTCAGTGTGTCATTGTTCTGGGATCCCAAGTGTCAGTGTGTCATTGTTCTGGGATCCCAAGTGTCAGTGTGCCATTGTTCTGGGATCCCAAGTGTCAGTGTGCCATTGTTCTGGGATCCCAAGTGTCAGTGTGCCATTGTTCTGGGATCCCAGTGTCAGTGTGTCATTGTTCTGGGATCCCAAGTGTCAGTGTGCCATTGTTCTGGGAGCCCAAGTGTCAGTGTGCCATTGTTCTGGGAGCCCAAGTGTCAGTGTGTCATTGTTCTGGGATCCCAAGTGTCAGTGTGCCATTGTTCTGGGATCCCAAGTGTCAGTGTGCCATTGTTCTGGGACCCCAAGTGTCAGTGTGCCATGGTTCTGGGGTCCCAGGTGTCAGTGTCCTATTATTTAGGGATCCCAAGTGTCAGTGTGCCATTGTTCTGGGAGCCCAAGTGTCAGTGTGTCATTGTTCTGGATCCCCAAGTGTCAGGGTGTCATTGTTCTGGGATCCCAAGTGTCAGTGTGTCATTGGTCTGGGAGCCCAAGTGTCAGTGTGCCATTGTTCTGGGACCCCAAGTGTCAGTGTGCCATGGTTCTGGGGTCCCAGGTGTCAGTGTCCTATTATTTAGGGATCCCAAGTGTCAGTGTGCCATTGTTATGGGATCCCAAGTGTCAGTGTGCCATTGTTCTGGGATCCCAAGTGTCAGTGTGCCATTGTTCTGGGATCCCAAGTGTCAGTGTGCCATTGTTCTGGGATCCCAGTGTCAGTGTGCCATTGTTCTGGGATCCCAAGTGTCAGTGTGCCATTGTTCTGGGAGCCCAAGTGTCAGTGTGCCATTGTTCTGGGAGCCCAAGTGTCAGTGTGCCATTGTTCTGGGAGCCCAAGTGTCAGTGTGCCATTGTTCTGGGATCCCAAGTGTCAGTGTGCCATTGTTCTGGGAGCCCAAGTGTCAGTGTGTCATTGTTCTGGGAGCCCAAGTGTCAGTGTGTCATTGTTCTGGGAGCCCAAGTGTCAGTGTGTCATTGTTCTGGGATCCCAAGTGTCAGTGTGCCATTGTTCTGGGATCCCAAGTGTCAGTGTGCCATTGTTCTGGGAGCCCAAGTGTCAGTGTGTCATTGTTCTGGATCCCCAAGTGTCAGGGTGTCATTGTTCTGGGAGCCCAAGTGTCAGTGTGTCATTGTTCTGGATCCCAAGTGTCAGTGTGTCATTGTTCTGGGATCCCAAGTGTCAGTGTGCCATGGTTCTGGGGTCCCAGGTGTCAGTGTCCTATTATTTAGGGATCCCAAGTGTCAGTGTGTCATTGTTCTGGGATCCCAAGTGTCAGTGTGTCATTGGTCTGGGAGCCCAAGTGTCAGTGTGCCATTGTTCTGGGACCCCAAGTGTCAGTGTGCCATGGTTCTGGGGTCCCAGGTGTCAGTGTCCTATTATTTAGGGATCCCAAGTGTCAGTGTGCCATTGTTATGGGATCCCAAGTGTCAGTGTGTCATTGTTCTGGGATCCCAAGTGTCAGTGTGTCATTGTTCTGGGATCCCAAGTGTCAGTGTGCCATTGTTCTGGGATCCCAAGTGTCAGTGTGCCATTGTTCTGGGATCCCAAGTGTCAGTGTGCCATTGTTCTGGGATCCCAAGTGTCAGTGTGCCATTGTTCTGGGATCCCAAGTGTCAGTGTGTCATTGTTCTGGGATCCCAAGTGTCAGTGTGCCATTGTTCTGGGAGCCCAAGTGTCAGTGTGCCATTGTTCTGGGAGCCCAAGTGTCAGTGTGTCATTGTTCTGGGATCCCAAGTGTCAGTGTGCCATTGTTCTGGGAGCCCAAGTGTCAGTGTGTCATTGTTCTGGGAGCCCAAGTGTCAGTGTGTCATTGTTCTGGGAGCCCAAGTGTCAGTGTGTCATTGTTCTGGGATCCCAAGTGTCAGTGTGCCATTGTTCTGGAATCCCAAGTGTCAGTGTGTCATTGTTCTGGGATCCCCAGGTGTCAGTGTGTCATTGTTCTGGGATCCCAGTATCAGTGTGTCATTGTTCTGGGAGCCCAGTGTTAGTGTGCCATTGTTCTGGGACCCCAAGTGTTAGTGCATAATTTTCTGATAGCAGTTCCATAACCTAGTTGGTGAGCACAGTCCTTGTTATTTTGGTTAATCACTGCCCCATCTGAGTCAGATTGTAGGTGGAGGAAAGTGACTGCGAGAACCATAAACTTCACCGCCTCTAGCAAGTCCTGTTATGCCTAAACACTGCTGACACAGACGTCCCATCTCCACGCGCGCACTGCGGTCTGCTGACGCGACCATAAGTCGGATCAGTTCCTTGTGATTACATCCATTTCACGGATAGCATGGGCCCCCGACAGATGGGTCAATCCGTACTCACTGCCGAACTCCGTCCGTGTGCTCATGGGGTCTATTTACTAAGCCTTGGATGGAAAGAAAGTGAACGGAGATAAAGCTCCAGCCAATCAGCTCCTAACTGCCATGTCACAGGCTGTTTTTAAAAAAATGACAGGAGCTGGTTGGCTGGTACTTTATCTCCATCTGAGGCTTAGTAAATAGACCCCCATGTCTGATTTGGCGCCTGCGCAGTAAGCAGAAATTTGCGAGAAGCTTCTGCATTTGCACTCACGACCGATGCCAGAATCAGCCCATATAAACATTATTTCCATACATAGATTTTCTCTGGAAGTGAAGTCGGCTCCCAGTGTTTTGTACAGAACAATATACAGCACATATTTATGTTACTGTATCTATGGAAATGATGTGTAGGGAGATGAGACCTTTATAGAGCGAGAGCTGCTGTGTGTATCTTACATATCTGTGAGGGCTGGGATGGATCATGGGGCGAGAGAGAGCTCTGATTCCCTACAGACAGGCTTCTGACACTAATTAGAGTAATAGCGGTAAGGGTTGGACAGCTCAGAGTGTTTATCGCTGACTGGTGTCTGGGTGTTATTATGTTCTCTAAGGGGAACGGTACAGCAATCAATATACACTGCTAAGAGCCGGGAGTGGGCTTAAAAAGATCTGTTTATTGATCTTCACTCTATTCTCTAGCACCAACAACCTAGTACAACCACAATTCTGATGGCATAAGCTGAACCGGTGCCAACCTGCAGCAGCACTACACTACAACATCAGCCTAGGTGCCAGTCTAACACATCACCATCCTCCAACATCATCTTACTAGGTGCTGACCTAACACACCATTCACCAACTGGGTGGCAAACTAGCACAGCACAATCCAATTACATCAGCCTACTAAGTGCCAACCTACCGGAGCACCATGATGCAACATCAGCCTACTAAGTACCAACCTACCGTAGCGCCATGCTGTGACATCAGTCTACTAAGTACCAACCTACCGTAGCACCATGCTGTGACATCAGCTTACTAAGAGCCAACCTAGCGTAGCACCATGCTGTGACATCAGCTTACTAAGTGCCAACCTACCGTAGCACCATGCTGTGACATCAGCTTACTAAGTGCCAACCTACCGTAGCACCATGCTGTGACATCAGCTTACTAAGTGCCAACCTACCGTAGCACCATGCTGTGACATCAGCTTACTAAGTGTCAACCTTCCGTTGCACCATGCTGTAACATCAGCTTACTAAGAGCCAACCTACCGTAGCACCATGCTGTGACATCAGCTTACTAAGAGCCAACCTACCGTAGCACCATGCTGTGACATTAGCTTACCTACCTCTATGTCATTCAATGTCAGACAACGTGGGGACTATGGGCCTAATTCTGAGGCACGTGGGAGACGCCCAGTCTCAGAAATGTTGTGATTATGTACTGGGCATTCTTGAGCGGTGAGAGGGGGTGGCTTAGTGGGCACATGGAGATGGTCCGTCTTATGGGCATGCCGCGGGCGTGTTGGTGAAAGTGGTTGAGTACAGAGAGGCTCAACCGCTCACATAGACGACCACACTCAGACGGAGAAACTGTGTGTCGATGGTGCATCTAAGGATGTAACAGTCGGTATAACAGCGTGTACGGGCGCTGACAGTCACATTCGGGCGCACAGATGTACACCAGAGAAGGGCCTTGTCGCAACATTTGCAGAAAGTCAGAAATAGGGTGACTGCCATTAGATGCGGCCATGTCCGCCCCTGAATCAGCCCCTATATCACATCACTGTTGTTTCATTATTTATTTATGGTGTATTTTCTCACTATTATTATTATTTGTATGAGTTGACATTTGGTTCTTTTTCCCCTCGCCAGTTTCCCCCATCTCGCCGTGAATCTGGATACAAGATGAGAGAATGACATCACTGACGGGAGTCGTTGCCACCCAGCAGTCCCAATGGGTCTCCTTTAATGATGATGGTAAATTGCAAGGTACAGCAAGAATGAGAGATTCCTGTGATATTCCCTTCCTTGGTGGGGTTGCCCCGCGCGGACATGGCGCTTCAGGTTCTAGGTGGAGACATTGACACGTAAGACGATGTTAGTGGATGTGAAGCCGCACTATCAGATCAGAAATGTAGCTGAGAATGAAATATATAAAGTCTGTGTAATTGATCACCCCCCCCCGGGAGTTGCGCCCATGTCTGCGGATTCCGTATCACTTACTGTACATCCGATTCCCCCAGCCAGGAATAACAAGGAACCTCCTACCCCCCACGTAACCATGGTCCTCAATCAGATTGGCACATCCTGCAGTGGGTAACATCTTTACCCTGATTTATTTATGCGTAGGGTCTGCAAGTGATGTTATCTGAGGTCATAGAGGCATTTGCATGATCTATGACCCCCCCTGGGGGTCCTCTTTATAAAGAACCTCGGTGACTGCAAATGAGTGATATGAAAATAATTATTATTTTATGCAGGCAGCACGTGCTGTTATGGAAGAGCGATTATTCTCATGTCCGTATATTATGTCAGAGCCACGTGCTGCCTTTCACGTGCGCTACTGTAACTGATTTTTTTATTTAAAAGGAATTTCAAAATATTCTGGGAGATAAATGACAATTTCATAGGATTATCAGTGTCAGCCAACATAGCTGGCACAATACAACAGGCCTTGGTAATTATTTGCTATTTTGCATACATGATGGTTCACATTAATGAATACATTATACATGGTTCTTCCGTGGATTATGCTTGACGTGTAAATGTTGTGATCATTTTGTAGGCGAGGTTAAGGAGGAGGAAACGAGAAGACCCCCTAGGGCGTCCACCATATATGCTTCACTCCAGGCAAAACAGCGCAGACCTGCAACGACAGAAGGCCAGTGCCCCCCTAACCCAGATGAAATAGGGACAGACCACACGGATGTGGCACCAAATCCCCTGAAATCTGATGCCTTATCCTGGGTTCAGTTTGAAGAGGCTCCATCTGCTATTCCCCCAGCCTCATGTACAGCAGGTAGTGATACCTTTTACTGTTTACCACCATCATAGTGGTGCAGATGCTTACATGACGTGTTTTCATGTTTATGCTTTACCATCCAATCAGATCCTAAACAATTATAATTATGTCATCAATCATTCTGGTATTATGCTGTGTGAACCTTCATCCTCTCCCAGCCATATCTCTATTGGGGGTATACCCCATGCCCTCTTCTTATTGCTGTTCTGTTATACCGATAACCTGAGTCTGAACTCTGTATAGCAGGAAATCTCAAACTGTCTTTCAACCACAGATCAGAGGACCTCATTCAGACCCGCTCGCAAGCGCCTATGCGCTCGCAAGCGGGTTGATGGTGGGGCACTGCGCACGCGCCGCGTGCGCACGGCTCGAGCGCAAGCCCCGGAGCGAGAGAGAAATTCTCTCACTCCGGGGCTCGCTACAAAAGAGGCGTCTGACGATGTTGATCGACAGCTCGCCCCGTTTTGTAGGTGTGGTGGGGGGGGTGGCCAGACAAACGGAAGCGTTCCTGAAGGAACGCCTGCCGTTTGAAGGCGGCCCTACTGACATCACTAGTGATGTCAGTAGGGAGCTTCCTGCTCTGTTAGAGCAGGAAGCTGCCTGCGGCTTGCAGTAAACGAGACCCGAACCCAAGGGTCTCGTCGCAAGCCCCGATGGTCTCGACCTTCGCGACCATCACCTAGTCACTCACTAGTCACTCACTTTCAAAAGAAAAGCGGCCGCCCTCATACAGAGCGAGCACTTGCATTTTGCGAGTGGCTCTAAATGAGGTCCAGAGTCTCCACAAAGGCATATATGGTAGTTACACATATGCAGACTGGGCTGATCATATTTCCTGCAACTTCCAAACCTGATATCTCTTTAAAAACCAATGGCCCCGTCATTGTGATTGCACCTAACGCTCACTGGAGCTCATTCAGACCCGTTCGCTAGATGCAATCGCTCGCTCCGAGGCAGCTGCTCGCAGGGCAAGTCATAAGCACGCCCACTTTGTTTTGGCGAGTGATCACTTTGTGTTTATAGACGCTCACCAGCCTGTCTAAAGAAGCCCACTTGCGCACGTCATCTCCAGGAAGTGCATGAAACCATTGGTACATCGAGCACCATCGGTTGCGATCGCAGCGCTTGAGGTTGACTATACTCTTCCGCAAGCACTGCGAGCACTTCAGTCTATATTTCTAGCAAGTGACGTGTCCTATGACACTGACTGTAAATTATGCACGCCTCTGAAACGGGGTTTAAAAACTTAGGCACGCCTGCGTCCGCAACTCCACTCCCCCGTTACTACTGCCCTGCCCCCGTTACCACCCACAAACGGCCTCTACTGTCACTCATTCCACTGGGCTGTCTTTGCAGGGCGATCGAGCATATCCCGATCGCTCATACTAGTTTGTGCACGCGCACTGCGAACTAAACGCATGCGCACATTTGCAAACATCGCCAGCAACGAGCTATCGCTTGCTAGCGAGCAGTTCTGAATCAGGTCCACTGTCTCAGTGTCTCCCTGGACTTCACACTCTTGTCTCAGCGTTAGACAGTCTCTTTCCAATTGTCAAATCAGGGATCTTTTAAAAAAAAAATTTAGCATACAGGTTAAATACTGTCTGCTTTTGCATGGAGCCCACAAATGCCGGGGAAGCGGTACGAAATACCGCCGGCCGCATGGCCAGGAGTTAGAATCCCGGCAGCGTCAGGCAGACAAACAAAGAGATCGCGGCAGCGGGAGCCCGACAGCGCTGGAAAACCCGATCGTCGTTGGTGAGTACATACTAACCTAACCTAACCCTCCTTAGGGGTGCCTAACCCTAACATCTACCCCTGTGCCTAACCCTAATCCCCCCTCTAAGTGCCTAAACCTAACCCCCCCCTTCCAGGCTGACTAAACCTAACCCTAAGTCCACCCTGTGAGCCCCTAACCCTCCCCCCCGCAGCTGTCCGCTTGCGTCGCCCGGCATCCCTTCGATCGGGATGCCGGGCGCCGGTCTCCCGGCGTTGGAAAATGACAGGTGTCTAGATTTAGACGCCTATCATTTAACCCTCGCCGGGATAAAGCCAGCTTCCCGATTGCATCCCAATGCCGGACATCTTTATTTTAACACAGCAATTTACATCTGAGATTGGACTCATCCCCTCCTAAATCTAATTCTCTCTGCACATGCCACAACATGGTCTCCCAACGTGGCTTTACGTAAGATCCGTCTGAGTGTTCAGATCTTGGCGGCTGATGACCCCCACTGACGCCCATGTGGTCACTAATGAAGCAGAATAGGCCCTTGTACTTTGCTATAAGATGGTTCAGCCATTATGCCATTGTGTTCTCTGATCTTTAAGGAGACCTGTGTTTTTATTTGCGGCACGCTGGTGTCTGATCTTATTTTGACTCTCGGGCCACGTTCCCGCTGTCTGAGATGCAGTCAGGAAATTACATTGTAGATGAAGGCACCTCGCAAGGCCGAGCCAGAGACTCTCACGTACCGATGGAGACGAGATACAGAATTTATGCTTCTTCCAGCAATTTTACGGCACATTATTACATTCTGGAAGATGATATTTTAGCTGAGAAACTTCAAAATATAAAACACTGCTCCAAAATCACTGATTTTATCTCTGGCTCATCCTGTTTTATTATTAATGACGACAAGGAGTAGCGGAGATGGCAGACCGCCTTTATCTTCCACCAGTACGCTCAGCGGCGCACGTCTCAGTTAGCGCCTCATCGACTCCTTCAGTTGCAGCCTCCACACAAACGGAAGGTTCACCTAGAGGTTTGGGGCAACGGGAGACTCGTGTGGTAGCGCACTACAATCCCCACATCAGTGTCTGCCCTCAAGTGTCTGATGGTTTTCACCAAAGTAAGGAGACCGCGAGTGTGGGGCCCATCCCGCTTTAGGTCAGATGCGAATTTACACATATTTGTGTCTGTCTGTCCTATTCTAATTCGGACCCAACTTGGCCGGATCTTTATTTTCTGTGACAATGCGATTGGGCGGGACCACCCTGCCTTGTGGGAGTGTCGTGGGCGTGTATCAAACTCTCCGTGCGATTCCCGGTGGTGTGTATGGGGAAGGGAAGCCTGTATCTGACGGATCCCTAGCATGGGGCTGGCGCATGTGCAGATACTTATGATGACAGTGGTGGCGGTTGGCATTAAATCAACCTACGGCGCGGGTCTCCGATCGCGCATGCAAAAATCGTAAGGTAGTAAATCCCCCGGCTGCCCCCAAATACAGACACTGGGCGTGATTCAGAGTCGGATGCAGACGCATCTAAGGCCACAATCGCGTCTATACATTTATGCTACAAACCTTTCCATGGTGTACATCTGCGCGCCCGAATGTGCAAGGACTGAGGCGCCCACGGGCAGCGTCCATAGGTGCTACATGACTATCTGGTGCAGTTACTCCGCCTGAGTACGACCTCCTATGCAAGCATTTCAGCTTCAGCGGCATGCCCGTGTTGCCCCTGACACTGCTGATACCGCGCATCTAAATCTGTACTGCGACTCTGTACGCACAAACACATGACGCATGCGTGGTGTGACCCAGAAGCGTGCGCAAGAGAAAAAACATTGGGCCTGATTCAGAGGCGCACGCTATTTGCGAGCGATCCCTCTGAATCAGGGCGGATTTTTCTTTAAAAAAAAATCCGCCTCCAGGCTGCTCACATAGCTGTGGGTGACCACCCACAGCTTTTGCGAGAGGCCTGGCGATGGTCGCGATTATCGCGTCCATTGGGCTTGCGACGAGATCCTGTAGCAGGATCTCGGTTCACGCAAGCCAGAGTTAAATTTCTGCTCTAATAGATCACAAATGATGTCAGTAGGGCCGCCCACAAACGGCAGGCGTTCCTTCGGGAACGCCTCCGTTTGTCCAGCCACCCCCCTTCCCGCCTATGAAACGGGGCGAGCTGTCGATCAACATCGACAGTCGCCCCGTTTTGTAGAGAGCCCCGGACCGAGTGAAGTTCTCACTCGCTCTGGGGCTCGCGCGTGCGCATTGGCCGACCACCGACCTGCTTGCGAGCGCTCTGCGCTCGCGAGGGGGTCTGAATCAGGTCCATTGCCTATTTGTGTGAATATAGGGTTAAAGTCTCCTTATTCTATGTCTCTGTGCCTATCCCAGCCTCTGTTTGTCTTCGGCTGTGTGGATTTGTTTGCAAAGTCTCTGCAACTATTTCATAGGTCAGTGACATTTTTCCTAGGCAGCCGCATGTTGACTCCGATATCTAAGGAAACCTGCAAACAAGCAGATCTGTACATCCCCAGTACTACCATCCAGAGTACTCCCATCCCCAGTACTCCCGATCCTCCTAGCTTCAGCAGGGAAGGCAGGGGTCAGGGGTCAGAGAATCATTCACGGGAAAACCAATGTTTTGTTAGTTTCCTCCTTTACAGCAGCTCTAACCCTATATATTGATATTTTGCTATTGTCACTGTATAATGTCACAATCTAGGGATGAATGTATACAATTATTCATAATTTAAGACTTATACAGTTCACCACTAATTGTGTCCATATAATTTTATTGGACAGTGAAATTGTTTTGGGCTGTGGTTGGACGATTACCACATCTGACCGTGTACGCCGCCATTAGCTGACCGCATTACCTGTAAGCTGTATGATCTGGTCGTTTGACATGAGCGCTAACTTTTCAGCTGTAACCACAGACATGTATTTACATGTCTGGTGAAATGTCACATTTGAGATTTGCCCAATAGGCAGTCAGGCTGCCATGCCATTGTTTCCCTTCTCTTCTCCATATTCCTGTTATCTGACCCCCGCAGCCATAAGTGGGGCTGGATAAACCTGTTACAGTATAATAGTTTAAGAACATGGCCGGCTGACCAGGAATGTGTATGACATCGTGGTATGATGTCACTGGGGGCGTTGTTAGAGAGCAGGCATAGTGGTATCAGACACAACGCCCTGCGGCCACCCGGGGCCTGGAGTGAGCACAGTAAGGGTGTGTTCACGTAATTGTGTGACCATTAGCTGTGGTCGCATCTCCAGATACATAAATCTTGGTGGAATTGGAGGGATGATACTGGATGACGATGGTTACTATCAGCTGCATATTCTAACCACGGCCCATTGGCTGATTGGCACCTCCAGCTGACACGCATCAATTGGACTGTAGCTTATCAACCAAATCAGAGATTCACAATCTTCGCCTTGCAGTCCAGATTTTATGGATATCCATGCTTGTTTCCGAATGGTTAAATCAAATTGACTGAGGTACTAATTAAGTCACCTGTGCTCAAGCATGGCTGTAATGGTGGAGTTTGGGAGCCTCTGAACCAAGGGCAAATAGTTGCTAAATCTGCGTAAATATCGGCTTTGCGAGAATCTCTGAATAAGGCCCCACATCATTAAATCATTACCAGATATCATCTATGGCATTGGTTCCCAAACTGTGCATCGTGGCTCCCTGGGGTGCCTCGGGACACTTGCAGGGGTGCCTCAGGACACTTGCAGGGGTGCCTCAGGTTGGTGGTCCAGCAGCAAATCAAATTCTTTATGGTCAATGTAATGTAAATATGTGGACAAACAGAAGCGCAAACCTGTCACCACCACATACCTGAACCGAAGGATGACAGGTAAGTACAATTTAATTAATTTTATTATTTTAATAGATAATTTTAGAATTTCTCAATAATAAACATAGGGGTGCCGTGAAAACAAGGCTGATACTCTAGGGTGCCGTCATTTAAACAAGATTGGGAAACACTGATCTATGGATTTAACCTGCACAGGACCCCTATTGGACAGATTGCAAAGCCTGGTTCATGTTTGGGGAGGGGGAATATATAAATATAGTATTTTCAGGGACCCTATAGAATGTATTTGTTACATAGAGTTTATAAATGTGATTTATTTTTAGTGTTTCTTATTAGTCTTCCATTCCACAGCATCAGACTGGAGACCCCCTGCCCGCAGCTCGGCCAGATGCCCCCGGGTGCCAGCACACAGCAGCACTAGCTTTGGACCCTCGTTCACAGAGCCATCGATCGCTCACACTGAAGATGGTGTCAGTGAAAACACCTCTGGGACGGGGTCTGCAGGTAACGTCACTGCCAGGGTCCTGGCTATTAACTCTGTAATGTCCCAAAATTGCACTGTCTGTGAAAATGAGGTGTTGCATTTTCAGATCACAACTGGTACAATAACATCAAGCAGTCTGTGCCTTTTTTTTATATTGTGGAACTACAAATCCCAGTATACCCTACAAATCACGGAAGTTCCTGCCATTCTTAGATCATTGTTATTGGTTAATTAATTGTAAGGTGTAACAATATCAGACAATGGGTATAACATAACATATACAAGTGCAGTTCTGAACCTGCACTTGTATATGTGGATCTATGAGATTTTATTAATAAACATTTTTAAATGATCTATTTCGCCACTGGTTCATAAATAGCCGCGTGCAGTTGCTGCGTCACCCATTGTGATGCGTCGCTGTGTCAGTACTGTCTATCTCATAGCTCACTACTGTCCTGGAGTCGCCATTCCCTGCTCTGGTACCACGTTCTAACAATCAGGGGCGTTGGCAGGTGGTGTTTGCTGTGTGCTGGGCTGCAGTGGAAGACCAGGGAGACTCCTGCTACTGAGCAGCAGCAGCAGTCTCCTCTCCTCTCCCTGTGTCGGGAGCGATCACACTGATCGCATCCCCCCTTCCTAGATTTGCGCTGGGCTGAGAGGGGGGGGGTTACTGTGCACTGGGCTGCAGTGGAAGACCAGGGAGACTCCTGCCACTGAGCAGCAGCAGCAGCAGTCTCCTCTCCTCTCCCTGTGTCGGGAGCAATCACACTGATCGCGTCCCCCCTTCCTAGATTTGCGCTGGACTGAGAGGCTATTTTTTTTCTAAGGGGGCGTGACCACCTCTCCCACTATTAGGCCACACCCCCCATAGGCAAACACAGGGGGGGTTTCTGTCTGCCTGGAAACCCCCCTCCCCAGCTCACACCATATAATAGATTGTTACTAGTGCTGCATGTTCTTCTCAGTATCACAAATGAAATAATTAGCACCACCTGTGGATCTTTTAACATGTATCAGTCAGTAATAAATAACCTGTGCACCAACTAGAAGAACTGTTAGAGATGCATTGCTATAGAGCCCAATATGTACATATATGTCCAGGGCAGTGCTAGGTTCTTCTGCTGCTTCTCCAGGCTCCCGGACTTGTTCCAATAGTCTGGAATGGTGCCCACATCTAAAATAAATACATTCAGCTCAGGCAGGATGGCCTTACTGACACATCTAATGGCTTACTGTGATCACTGGTCCTGTATATGCAGGAATTATTACACACAATACACTTTGTATGATGCGTAATAAAGCTGGTTAAGTACTAATTCTGCCCTCTTCATTGGCAAGCCACACTCACTCTAAAATTAAGCATTTGGAAACCCCCCGCTGGAAATCCTGCGTTTGCCACTGCCCCCCGATATTAATGGGGCGCAGGCCGGCTCTCTACGGCCCTGCTAACGGTGAACAAGGTGATTCCGTGAAGATTGACCATTTGACATTATTTGTGATCTAGGCTCTTGGGTGCCCCAGCATAAGGCTGTTACTATGTGTCACTGTTATATCATTTATTTGACAGTTACTTATATTGTGCCAGAATTTTCCGTTACGCTTTACAGTTGGGAACAAAACAGTAATAGGACAGTAATAAAACAAGACTGGGGGATTACAGGCAGACAGAGAGGTGCTCACAGGCTAACACTCTATAGGGAAACAGGAATGTGATACACAAGGATAAGTGCTACATATTGCATATTGGTGCCGCCAGATTGCAGAGGGGCTGTATGACATAGGAGCCCATTTATCATTAATCGCATTGGGCGCGATAGTAGCGGGTGTTTTCGGGGATTAAGCCGCATATATACAATGATAAATGGACCCCATAGTCACACAGGAATGTTGTCCTGGGGGTCAGCGTTATGCGGGAGTGTAGAAAGAGAATGTTATGTGTGCACAGTGTAGAGGTGATGTAATTTGTAGTATAGCCTAGGGAGGTTATATACAGGGGTCACCCCTTATACAGGGTACACAACGGGGATGATTCAGAGGTGGAAGCAAAGCAAAAAAGGAACATATTTGCTGGGCAAACCATGGGCCCGATTCAGACCCGCTCGCTAGGCTGTGTTCGCACGTAGCCTGCCGATGCTTGCAATCTGCGCATGCATGTGCGCGAACCAATGCCGATGTCTGCAATCTGCCTAATGCATGTGCGCGAACCAGTCCATGCAATCGAGAAACGATCACCCCTTGTACATAGATGCCTTCGCTAGATTGAGTGACAGGACAAGCTGCTTCTGGGTGGTGACGGGTTGGTCGATGGAAACAGGGGTGTGGTGGTGCGAACGCAGGTGTGCCTGAGCGTCTTAACGCCATTTCAGAGGCGTGCATAATTAAGACGCAGCGTCATAATACATGTCACATGGCTGAATTACACACAGCAGCACTTGCAGTGCTTGCGGTAGGGTATGGTCAGGTACAAGTGCTGCGTATGGGACCGATGTTACTCGATGTTACCGATGGCTGCATACACTTCCTGGAGATGACGTGTATCACTAAGGGAAAGGGGACGTCTTAAGACAGGATGGTGGGCATCTAAATACATACCGCGATTGCACGCCAAGACATAGTGGTCATGCTAATGTCTTGCAGTGCGATCGCGGGATTTACATACTTTGGCAGCTGACGGCTGGGTGCGAACGCATCTAGCGAGCGGGTCCGAATCGGGCCCCATGTTCCAAGCAAGGGGACAAATACATTTTTTTCCATTTGCATGCAGGGTAAATTCTGGATAGCCTTATTTTTACATTGCAATTTAAGGGTTTATTTACTAAACGTTGGCACTTCCGATCGTGTTTTGCCCAAAATTTAAAAGGGCAATGCTTTTACTAACAAAACCTGGCTGAGAAAACCTGGCTGGCTAGTAAAAGCATTTCCCTTTTAAATGTCGGGTATAAACACAATCAAAAGTGACCTCACATGTTCAGGGAGGGGGCGCAGCTGGCACAGGGCAGAAAATCTCCCTGCTCTGGTGCTGACTATGGGGCCTATTTATTAACCTCATTTCCCCTGAAAATCATGCAGAAGAGAAATCTCCTGCGTTAGACACACGGACGCTGCAGACCATTAGATACAATGGCTACTTCTGTCTGGCCTAATTTATCCAGCTCCAGAAAGCTAAACTTCTTCATGTGGTGGAAGCCGTGGCCGCCTGGGGTCTGCAGGATCTCTGGAGAGAGATCTTCCAATCCCTGTTCTCTGGTATCTTCAGGTATCTAGGAAGGGGAATCTCTTCCTGACAGGCGTCACAAAAGTGAGAGTGATTTGCCAGAACAGCCTTTGTTGGGGAGCACTGTCCCGGCGAGCACGCTTTGCTATATAGCTGTGACACATCGGAGTTAGAGAATGCAAAATCAATTGTTATGTAAACCTGAGTAGATAATAGATAGATCCCTACAGTATGTGTACGTAGCCTTACACACACTATGCATCGCAGACAGGACAGGTGCTGACACGTTGTTACACTGTGATTGCAGTTATCATTCACACACTGAGCTGTGCAACAAGTTACCACTGAGTTTGCCGCTCAGCCAAACACCCCCCTCCTTCCTCCAGTCTCTTCTGCAACTACCGAGGGCTTTATTGTAACTATGTGTTTGTCCTGTGATGAGGGGTCTCTGATTTTCTGAGGGCCCCCCAGCTGAGGACACATATATGATGTAGATGGGCTGGGCAGGGTCTCCTTGGTTACGGCACAGTCCCCATAAGTATGTGTTATGTCAGGACAGCAAACAAAGAGACCTCTGCAGTATCCTGCTGCCCTGGTTTCCAGTCATTGCCAAGATACCCAGACTGAGCACACATGTGTCTGGATTACTGGCACACGTATACCAGGGGGTCTGAGCATACAGTATGTTTATCAGGGGCCTGGCACACATATACCAGAGGACCAGGCAGACATGTGTCATAGGAAGTGGCACAATTATATAAATCATACAATATACAAATTCAGAGGGGCTGAGCACACATGTATCATGGGGGCTGAGCACACATGTATCAGAGAGGCTGAGTACACATGTATCATGGGGCCTGAGTACACATGTATCATGGGGCCTGAGTACACATGTATCATGGGGCCTGAGCATACATGTATCAGAGGGGCTGAGCACACATGTATCAGAGGGGCTGAGCACACATGTATCAGAGGGGCTGAGCACACATGTATCGGGGGCTGGGCACACTTGTATCAGGGGGGCTGGGCACACATGTATCAGAGGGGCTGAGTACACATGTATCATGGGGCCTGAGTACACATGTATCATGGGGCCTGAGCATACATGTATCAGAGGGGCTGAGCACACATGTATCAGAGAGGCTGAGCACACATGTATCAGAGGGGCTGAGCACACATGTATCAGAGGGGCTGAGCACGCATGTATCAGAGAGGCTGAACACACATGTATCAGGGGGGCTGGGCACACTTGTATCAGAGGGCCTGGGCACACTTGTATCAGGGGGGCTGGGCACACATGTATCAGAGAGGCTGAGCACACATGTATCAGAGGGGCTGAGCACACATGTATCAGAGGGGCTGAGCACACATGTATCAGGGGGGCTGGGCACACTTGTATCAGGGGGGCTGGGCACACTTGTATCAGGGGGGCTGGGCACACTTGTATCAGGGGGGCTGGGCACACTTGTATCAGGGGGGCTGGGCACACATGTATCAGAGAGGCTGAGCACACATGTATCAGAGGGGCTGAGCACACATGTATCAGAGGGGCTGTGCACACATGTATCAGGGGGGCTGGGCACACTTGTATCAGGGGGGCTGGGCACACTTGTATCAGGGGGGCTGGGCACACATGTATCAGAGGGGCTGAGCACACATGTATCAGAGGGGCTGAGCATACATGTATCAGAGGGCCTGGGCACACTTGTATCATGGGACCTGAGCACACATGTATCAGAGGGGCTGAGCACACATGTATCAGAGGGGCTGAGCACACATGTATCAGAGGGGCTGAGCACACATGTATCAGAGGGGCTGAGCACACATGTATCAGAGGGGCTGAGCATACATGTATCAGAGGGCCTGGGCACACTTGTATCATGGGACCTGAGCATACATGTATCAGAGAGGCTGAGCATGCATGTATCAGAGAGCCTGAGCATACATGTATCAGAGGGCCTGAGCACACATGTATCAGAGGGGCTGAGCACACATGTATCAGAGGGGCTGAGCACACATGTTTCATGGGGCCTGAGCATACATGTATCAGAGGGCCTCAACACACTTGTATCATGGCACCTGAGCATACATGTATCATGAGGCCTGAGCATACATGTATCAGTGGGGATGAGCATACATGTATCAGAGAGCCTGAGCATACATGTATCAGAGGGCCTGAGCACACATGTATCATGGGGCCTGAGCACACATGTATCATGCGGCCTAAGCACACATGTATGAGAGAGCTGAACACATATGTATCAGGGGACATGGAATACATGTATCAGAGGACCAAAGCACACATATCAGGAGGTCTTACATGTTCGGTTATTCTGTAGGTGGAGTTACCAAAAATAGTCTTAAATAGTAAGTGTGAATGACATGGATCATGTGCAATCTGCCTGTAATGAGTATTGGAGAGCCAGATCTAGCATGTGTCGTATGTATAGGTGAGCTGAGTCACGTTGGTTTTACATGTTATGAGTGTGGGAGGTCAAGGGTGGTTTATATGTTTTGAGAGGGGGTGAGCTAGGACAGGTGTGTTTTACATGTTATGAGTGTGGTTATGACAGGTCGTTTGTGTGTTACATGTTATGATAGTGGATGAGCTGTGACATGTGTGTGTTACATGTTATGTGTGTGGAAGTTGCTAGGTCATGTGTGCGTTATATGTTGTGAGAGTGGGTGAGCTGAGCCATATGTGTGTTACATGTTGTGAGTGTGGGTGAGCCAGATCATGTGTGTTACATGTTATGAGTGTGGATGATCCAGTTCATGTGTGTGTTACTTGTTGCAGGTGTTGGTGACCAGGTCATATGTGTGTTACATGTCAGGAGTGTGGACCATCTAGGTAATGTGTGTGTTACTTGTTGGGAGTGTGGGTGTAACATGTTATGAGTGTGTGCTGTGACACTAAGTAACACTCCAGCTGTATGCGGCACATAAAGGCAGCTGGCAGAGGAAAGCAATAACAGGTGTGAGGGGATGGAGGGTGTCTGCACTGTGATTCATCATCACACAGGAGTCAGTGGGGGCTGGTGCTGGGAGTTTCTGGTGTATTCATGTAGGATATGGGTGAGGGGGCTGTTTACTCTAGGGGTGGGGGTGGGAGCACCATCAAACTCACGTGAATAGTTTCTGGACTCTCACATAAGCAGCAACTAAGGAGAAACCATGAGGATCCTACCAGGTAAATGATCCTGCATTTCCTCATCAGTTCATAATACTCTTATAATGCAGAAGTGATGTTTATAAATATATAACCTGCTTTATATAGTATGTGCATAAATGGTGACTTCGGATGTCATTAGGAACATCTGTGTAACACACCCCATACTGGTTATTATTACTGGATTTTGTGCTTTTATATTGTCACAGAACTTCTATGGCCCTTATGTAATAGCCTGAGAATTGCAGGAAGTATCCAGCGATTTAGCCTGTAGATTTAAAGCGGAAATCATTTTAAAAGCCAACCTGTTTTTTGCCTTTTAAATCATTGCTGATTTAAATCTGTGGGCTATATCGCCGGAATCGTGACGCTTCCTGCAACTCTGACTATTACATAAGGTCCTATATCCATATAATGTATTATATGCATTATCCCGTATACAAAATATAAGGCTTATATCCTTTCCTGTAGTGCTGAACACAGTAGTAAACGTCTATGAGTTGGATACATTATGTGATACTTGCTAACACTTTGTAATGTGGTTACATGGGATAGTGATACCTGCCTTGATTCAGAGGTGCACGCTATTGCAGCTGCAACTGTGTGTACTGTGTCTTTATGTTAATGCTGGAGCAGATGAGATTCACAAAGAGATGCCCGCCGGTTATAGCACTAATCTGCCGCTGTGCATTTTCTAAGTCTGAACATGGCCATCTGCCAGGGTCAGTGCAACAGCAACACGCCCACTTCTGATTAGCCCCCCCCTTACCCCTACGGGACACGTGCGCAGTGTGACTTGAATGCATTCATAGGCTGAAAACATCAGCCGCATACATGCGGCATTGACACGGCGTGCTTCTCTATATCGGGCCCACAGTGTGTATGATAGCCAGTCACATATAATAATAATCTGTATGACCCTGACAATGTATTGTGTATGTTATACACAGACTGCTGCCTCCGTTATAGGCGTGAACGCTATAATTCGCTATGACTAATTGAGCTGTCATTATATATCAGATAATAAGGTGTATGACGTGTTATATTCTCCATCCCATGGGCACCAGTTATATGGATACAGTGTGAGACCAGTGCCCTGTGTCTGTAGACCGGCTGTTTAAGGGCGCAGTTTGATGTATAGGGCCTGATACAGAGATGTACGCTAGCTGAGCGATTATTGGCTATCTGCACATGCGTCCATTACCGTAGTCGCTCGCAGATTGATAGTTAAGGGTCGTTTGGGGGAGGTAACGGTGTGCTGCCAAAAACGCTGGCGTTTTGCTACCGGTTTCGGGTCATGTCGCTGCTTGCTTCTGCAATCCTGTACACAGAAAACATGGCTCCGGCGTTTCAGTACAGGTGGCCATTTTGTGCAAATTATATAGTTACTGATACGACTGCGCATTAGTACAGGGTTCTTTGGGTTTGCGATGGCGTCTGTGTGCTTCTCAAAACCAGTCATGACGCCTGCATATTTTCGCACATCCTCTGTGTACACATACGTAGCAGCGAGGGCATTAGCGTACAATCAGAGGGACCCCCTGGATGTGATACCTATAATATGGTAACTTTGAGTGACAGAAAGCACCATACATTTTCCTTTCAGCCACAGTCTTTGGTCCCCTAAGGCTGCTGTATATGAGTTTCTTTGGGTGGGAAAACAAAACATCAAAAGTATTCATTGAAACATTTAATAGCTAACAGGAGAAATGACAGCGCAGGCTGCCGGCACGCTGCATTACCTCCATCCGCCACTCAGGACATCTAGTTATTTATAAACTTGTCTGACAAAGGGGCTCCAGGAAATCCTGAATGTCGTATTTGTTATTATCTATCCACATGTTTATATTACTCTGGGTATGTACTAGGCAGTCAGAGCAATGCCAGACGTGTTCCACAAAACGCTGCACATGTTAAGAACGTGGACCTAAAGAGGCATAAAGGTGACACTCGGGGGGCAATGTAATAGTTGACACTTCTGGCAATGAATGGTGGGATCCTTATAGGCAGGGCTCCAGCATGTTTGCTGGAAATGCAGAAATAATGTGACGAGAACAATGTCTAGTGCCCCCCCCCCCCCCCCATAATTTTCCTTTTAGCAGCACTAGGCCAGGGTTAGGGATCCCACAGATGGTGGACCAGCAGTATGTGAGACGCCCCACCAATACCACTAGGGCTCTTCTCCGTACAACCCGTGGCTTTGGGTACAGAGAGAATGACTAAATAATTGTGTTCTTTACAGGTAGACAACTGGTCCCAGCAGGGCATAGGAATGCAGTGTGATGTAGGGATGTAATATACCCAGCGTAGGGATGTAATATACCCAGTGTAGGGATGTAATATACCCAGTGTAGGGATGTAATATACCCGGTGTAGGGATGCAGTGTGATATACTCAGTGTAGGGATGTAATATACCCAGTGTAGGGATGTGATACACTCAGTGTAGGGATGTGATACACTCAGTGTAGGGATGTGATACACCCAGTGTAGGGATGTAATACACATAGTGTAGCGATGTAATACACCCAGTGTAGCGATGTAATACACCCAGTGTAGGGATGTGATACACTCACTGTAGGGATGTGATACACTCAGTGTAGGGATGTGATACACTCAGTGTAGGGATGTGATACACTCAGTGTAGGGATGTGATATACCCGGTGTAGGGATGTGATATACTCAGTGTAGGGATGTAGTATACCCAGTGTAGGGATGTGATATACCCAGTGTAGGGATGTGATATACCCGGTGTAGGGATGTGATATACCCAGTGTAGGGATGTGATATACCCAGTGTAGGGATGTGATATACTCAGTGTAGGGATGTGATATACTCAGTGTAAGGATGTAATATACCCAGTGTAGGGATGTGATATACCCAGTGTAGGGATGTGATATACCCAGTGTAGGGATGTGATATACTCAGTGTAGGGATGTAGTATACCCAGTGTAGGGATGTGATATACCCAGTGTAGGGATGTGATATACCCAGTGTAGGGATGTGATATACTCAGTGTAGGGATGTGATATACCCAGTGTAGGGGGTGTGATACACTCAGTGTAGGGATGTAATATACCCAGTGTAGGGATGTAATACACCCAGTGTAGGGATGCATTGTGTCAGCACCTGGGTCAGCACCTTGAATCTATTCTGCATGCCAGGACATGTATGTACGTTATTTCTGTACACAGCCTGGAGATCATGCATTCAGGCTCTAAGAAAGCAGAATAGAATCTCTGGCTGGGAGGACGTGATGGGACTTATAGTTCCACAACAGGTAGAACCACAGGCTGAAATGAGATCAGTCAATTACACATGTTTAGGCAACAATTCTACGACACCTGTTTTACGTCAGGCTGATCATGGCAGACCTGTACTGGTGTCAGTCAACATGGGACTATTAGTTCTATGTTGCCACATTTGGGGCCTGATTCTGATTCGGACGCAGCCGAGTCTGTGTCTTTTACTGGTTACACGTATGCGAGTTTATGCACATGCTGCTACGAACACCCAACACTTTTCCAATACATTTGTGATTCCATGATCAGAACTGCGCATTTGTGCGTACGCACTGCGTAGCGCATGCGCCGTAAGAGTTTTTAGTGTTTTCCAAGCATGCGCAGTAGCAGGAGAATCACTCCTTTACGTGAATGCCGCCAATTGCATGGTTACCCATTGCGACTCAGATTGAGGTTACTAACAGTACTTGACTCGAAAAGCAGAGATAACATAGTTACTAGCAGTACTTGACTCATCAGCAGGGATAACATGCTTACTAGCAGTACCTGACTCATCACCAGGGATAACATGGTTACTAGCAGTACCTGACTCATCACCAGGGATAACATGGTTACTAGCAGTACCTGACTCATCACCAGGGATAACATGGTTACTAGCAGTACCTGACTCATCACCAGGGATAACATGGTTACTAGCAGTACCTGACTCATTAGCAGGGATAACATGGTTACTAGCAGTACCTGACTCATCAGCAGAGATAACATGGTTACAAGCAGCCAGTACCTGACTCATCACCAGGGATAACATGGTTACTAGCAGTACCTGACTCATTAGCAGGGATAACATGGTTACTAGCAGTACCTGACTCATCACCAGGGATAACATGGTTACTAGCAGTACCTGACTCATCACCAGGGATAACATGGTTACTAGCAGTACCTGACTCATCACCAGGGATAACATGGTTACTAGCAGTACCTGACTCATCACCAGGGATAACATGGTTACTAGCAGTACCTGACTCATCACCAGGGATAACATGGTTACTAGCAGTACCTGACTCATCACCAGGGATAACATGGTTACTAGCAGTACCTGACTCATCACCAGGGATAACATGGTTACTAGCAGTACCTGACTCATCAGCAGGAATAACATGGTGAAATTTTTGTCTGTGAAAAATCAAAAATCTCCCAGTAGATTAGTAGATCTAGGACCCTCATATGCTGATTTAGTTTTTTGCGGCGATATATTTTTTATAATTTCTTCTTACACCCATTATCGGTGCGCAGGAAAATGAAGGAAGATTCCTTACTATAATTATGGGAAATGTGCGCGTGTATTATATGCATTTTACTAATTGCTTTTATTCTTCTAACGACCGTCCCCTCCCCTCCCCACTGATAACGTCACACCCCCGTCTCCGAGACGTTCTGCCCCGCACCTATGAAACTCACACCCACAATATATCAGACTGTCACCTGCCTCCAACGCTGCAAACGCGCCTGTTCAACAGAGTGCATCGGAGAAGCCTATAGTGCGTGCAAAACGCTGGTAACAAACGCATTTTAAAAGCCAAAATTTACAAGTGGGTAAAATATAAATGGTTGTGCCAGACAGAGGTTTTCAAAGACACCGGCCTTAAAGGCTGAGTCTGTGCTTTCAGTTACAAGGAAATTATCATCATGTCATCTATGAGGTTTCAGCGGCTGAATGATGGATGGGAAAGCTTCAGGACCGTTTGAACAGACAGTTACGGTTAATCACCTGAGTATATGGCCTTTCTGTCTGTCTGTCTGTAAGCAGGTGTCTGTCTGGGACGGAACCGACATATAGCCCCAGTGTCCCCTCAGACATGTCTGTCGCTGTTTATGTTCTGGGGGTGTCACAGTTGTGTCTGCTCAAAGTTTATTTTAGAACTTTTTCAGAACCTCCTCTTCTACTCTTAACAATATAGCAGATTAATTTCACAAATACCCCTCATCTTAACTATCGCCTATAAAGGTGCGTACACAGGGGACGATTTTTTGAAGAGTTGGCCCTTAACGATATCGTTATCGTTCAGTCGTTCAAAAAATCGTTCAGTTTCTGGGCCAAAACGATGAACGACAACTACCAATGCGCGCTCCCGTTTGTAGCTGGTAGTTGCTGTACATCGCCCGAACCTGCCGTCCAACCTGATGATAACGTCGGGTTGAACATGTTCGGGGATGAGGGAGGGAGCCCGGCACTGAACCAAATTGTTATTGATTTCGTTCAGTGTTTGTGCTCAGTGTTGTTAAAGAGTACACCCCTGCCGGGGACACACGGATGATTTTGTTCATGGAGCAATTTGTCCCGGGTGTACGCACCTTTAGTTTACACTTTTACTTATTATAATTAGTATCCTTTATTTGCATGGCGCCACAAGGGGTCTGCAGCGCCTTACAGAGTACATAAGCAGAAACACTGCAAACGAAACAAAAAAAAATGCAAAAGACTTAACAGTACAAAAGACTGCAGCACATGGGATACAAGCTATATAACCAAGGCGTATATACAGTCATGGTACCCACAAAACCGGTGCCGTTGGGTGTCATTGTAGGCAGTGGGGAGAAGATGATGGCATAAGTGAGGGAAGGAAAAGCACAAGAGGGAAGAGGGCCCTGCTCGTGTAAATAGCAGAGAAATGCCCAAGAGCTTGCAATCTATATAGTAAATACAGAGCGGAGATGTATAGATAGATCTTTCCACCCACTCCCTCTTTCATTATTGTCTGCAGTCTCTGCCCTTCCCACACACAGATGAAAGTGAATAAATCCTCCCCTGAATGACAGGCTCCTTGCTGAAGCATGCACAGTGCATATCTCACCCCACTCGCACAGTGCACAGCTTGGAGGAGGCAGCCACACTACAGGGTGAGTGCTGCAGTCATTTCTGCCCTTCTCCTCCTGCTTGGTGCCTTAGAGAAGCTGTGTCTTTGGGGCTGTGCTGTGTGGTCTGTTGCTGGCGGGGACTCAGGGTTGGGGGGGTTCTATGGGAGCAGAAGTTGTAACCCAGGTGAGCTCAAGTCCCTCTGTGTGAGTGTGCCCTGATCTCAGTGTGAGGCTTCTAGGGGCCTGGACGGGCATGCTCTGTTAACCTCTCGCTGCCCAGGCTTCATAGCAACACTTGTATCATTCATACAACTCTCAGTATTTTCCTGTTACAGACTTCATTTGTGTAACACAACTTATGTGTGTAAATCAGTCCCAGGATGTGCAACGATTTTGTATAGGGCACCATCAGTGTGAGTATAGAGTGTGTCACATATGTACGGGCATTAGATGGGTAGCTTTGGAGGCAGGGATTTGTGTATCTCTGCTGCAAGCTCAGCAGCCTGTGTTGTTAGTGTATATGGAAATATATGTATATTGCCAGCCATCTGGTGTCCCTAATGTTGTCTTCCCACACTAATCATGCGTTAAGCAGACACCCTGCTACTTGACGGCTCACACAATGGAGAGTGTTTTAGAATCTAACTTGCTGCACAAATAGATTGTAAGCTCTGCAGCCTAATTCTGCATCTATCATAATTTCCAGTTAGGGAACATTGGTACATCTCTGTGGAATATGTCGGTGCTATATCCAGACATGACAAGGGCTTTTTCACAGTTGGTTATTAGTCCATGGTGAGTGTAGACCGAGGCTGGCTGGACTTGTATGTCCTGAGGCTGCATTGCTCCGCTGTTGGGTGCGTAAGCCAGAGATTCAGCTCCGGAGGGTCTGGGTGTCAGATTGTAGTTTCTATGGCAAGGAGCCACACACCAGAAAAACCTGTTTTCTTTGTTTCTTGAAGCATAACTGTGAATACTTTAAAGGAGAACTGCAATAAAAATAGTATGTTCTTAGCTGTAATTTTCATATTTACTGTTAAATCACTGTCGTCATGCAGCCTATATACACTAGATGCCAGTGACATCACTGAGAATGCAGCCTATAAATTCACTAGAGGCTAGTGACATCACTGAGAAAGTAGCCTATACAGTCACTAACAGTCAGTAACATCACTGAGAAAGTAGCCTATACAGTCACTAACAGCCAGTGACATCACTGAGAATGCAGCCTATACAGTCTCTAGATGCCAGTGACATCACTGAGAATGCAGCCTATACAGTCACTAGATGCCAGTGACATCACTGAGAATGCAGCCTATAAATTCACTAGTAACCAGTGACATCACTGAGTATGCAGTCTATCCAGTCACTAACAGCCAGTGACATCACTGAGAATGCAGCCTATCCAGTTACTACGATCCTGTGGCATCACTATAGATTATTCAGTAGGGCACTGTCACATCATTGATAATACAGCCAATCTATTCAGTATGAATCAGTGACATCACTGAGAATGCAGCCTATCCATTCACTAGTAACCTGTGACATCACTGAGAAGTCAGCCTAACCCTTCAGTAGGAACCAGTGACATCACTGAGAATGCAGCCTATCCATACACTAGGAACTAGTGACAACACTGAGAATGCAGCTTATCCAACAATAACCCAGGTCGGCGCCGCAGTATGAAAGGGGTCTGATTTGTGTTGTAACCGTGTTCCAAATCCCGGGTCAGACCTGGGAGTTTGGTGTAAAAGGGGTATCAGAATGCAGCCCATAAAAAAAGAGAATGCTAGTCACTAGGAACCAGTGAGATCACTAAGTTATGAGACAAAGGGCCTGATTCAGACCCGATCGCTAGCAAGCGATCGCTCGGAGCGAGCAATGTTTTGCAATGTGCGCATGCGTATGCATCGTATTGCGCGTGCGTGGAGTAGTCCGAGCAATCGGGAAGCACTCGCTCGCCCAGCATAGACAGCCCAGCAGAGTGAGTGACAGGAGAGGCCGATTGTGGGTGGTAACAGGGGCAGGCCACTCGAAACGGGGGAGTGGAGATGTGAACGCAGACGTGCCTGGGAATCTTAACGCCGTTTCAGGGTCATGCATAATTAACAGGCAGAGTCATAGTATACGTCACTTGGTTGAATTTCACACTGAAGTGATCGCAGTGCTTGCGGCAAGGTATAGCAATCCTCAAGCGCTGCGATCGCATCCGATGGTGCTCGATGTACCAGTGGTTTCGGGCACTTCAGGGAGATGGCGTGCGCAAGTGGGCGTCTTATGAATGGCTGGTGGGCGTCTGCATACACAAAGTGATCGTCTTTATGACTTGCCGTGCGATCGGCTGCCTTGACGTCACTTAGCCGAATTTGCATACGCTGGGAGCGAGCGTCCGCATCCAGCGAACGGGTCTGAATCAGGCCCAAATTTATGTCACTGTATTCTCATAAATATTTGCTCAGTCCATAAAAAGGCTCCTCCACTGTGTAGGCGACAGGTGCACTTTAATGCAACAGGTTGTAACTCGCAGCCACTGTGCATAACGGCAGAACCAGCGAGGGCTGCCTGTGAAAGTGTTGTATAAGCAGGAAAATAATAGACATAACAATCTATTACATTCTTGTGTGGTGACTGCAGATTACAAGTGTAAAGCACAGTTACTGTATGCGCTGACACCAAAGGTCTGTTACCTCTGCAACTCTTTTATTTTATTTATAGAGGGCCTGATTCAGTAAGGATCGCAACTGCGATTACGCATGCAGTCTCACTGCGAAGATATGCTAATCCTCTGCGATCGCTATGCCATCGCAGCACAACATAAGGACACCCACCTTACCTTACACACATCCGTAATACTCAGCAAGACTGCGACATCATCAGTAACATGGAGTACCATCGCAGCCTCACACACACTTACACAGGCTCTGCCCTTACTCAGGAATTACTAACCTCATCACACGCAATGATTACACAAGACTGAGATACCATCAGTAACATGGAGTACCATCGCAGCTTCACGCTCACTTACACAGGCTCTGACCTACTACTCAGGAGTTACTAACCTCATCACACGCAGTGATTACACAAGGCTGAGATACCATCAGTAACATGGAGTACCATCACAGCATCACACACACTTACACAGGCTCTGACCTTACTCAGGAATTACTAACCTCATCACACACAGTGATTACACAAGACTGAGAAACCATCGGTAACATGGAGTACCATCACAGCCTCACACACACTTACACAGGCTCTGACCTTACTCAGGAATTACTAACCTCATCACACACAGTGATTACACAAGACTGAGATACCATCAGTAACATGGAGTACCATCACAGCCTCACACACACTTACACAGGCTCTGACCTTACTCAGGAATTACTAATCTCATCACACACAGTGACTACACAAGACTGAGAAACCATCAGTAACATGGAGTACCATCACAGCCTCACACACACTTACACAGGCTCTGACCTTACTCAGGAATTACTAACCTCATCACATGCAGTGACTACACAAGACTGAGAGACCATCAGTAACATGGAGTACCATCACATCCTCACACACACTTACACAGGCTCTGACCTTACTCAGGAATTGCTAACCTCATCACACGCAGTGACTACACAAGACTGAGAGACCATCAGTAACATGGAGTACCATCACAGCCTCACACACACTTACACAGGCTCTGACCTTACTCAGGAATTGCTAACCTCATCGCACGTACTGAAAGGTCAAGCTGCGTATGGCATCGCAGTGCCTAATTTATGCATGCCTCTGTGACAGCGTTCAAACGCACTGGCACGCCAACGTTATCCCACATCCCGGCCATAAGTATAGAGGCGGTCACAGAGCGTTTGACTCTGCATTCTCGTACTGCCGCGCGGCTCTAATCTAAACATGTGCAGGACAAATTCCCGAACGACACACTACGCAAACGGGAGTATGTAGCATCAACCCCGATAACTCTATGCATGCTGGGATGCTTTACTGCGGACACTTGTTTTGCTAAGTAAAGGCTGCATTGAATAATGTCTCGGGGAAAGTGTCACACTGTAAAATATTCTCTGTATAGCACAATAATGCAAAGAAGCTTAAATAATTCAATATTATAAATCTTATTTGAGGTAAGTGGGTGTAGGCATCTGTGCCGGTGTTTTCTGTGATGCCAATACGAAGTAGGCCGAGCCCCCAACCCCCCCCATAAGCATGGTATAGGGGAGTTTCCAAGTACATTCACAAATGTGCCACAGAAGCTCCTCGGTATATGTTTTTCGCGCAGTGCCTGTGAGAGCGGATATACAGACTGATTACCAGTTGCACAGTTACTTCACAGTTTTGGAACATGACAAGAAAGTGAAAATCCTCTCCCGGGGGATGATTTAGTAAAGGGGTAACTTTCTGCCCACTTGTTGGTTTTCTGTTCACCTCTATCCCATCCACTGCTCTGCAAGAGAAAAGGGATAAATAAAAGATGGTTTTCTCTGCCCAGATCGGACGGTATGGAGGTGCTACAAACTGACTGTCTGTACGTCACACCTTTAGTAAACTGTACAACACCCCGAGTCCAGCTTTCTGCTTACATCACAAGTATGCTTGGCTTGGACACGTGGGCAGTGCCAAGAATCGTAAGTCCTGCCCCCAAAACTGACTCACATATAACTCTGAGGGGGAGATTTAATAAAGCTTGGAATGGTGATAGATAAACTACCAACCAATCAGCTCCTAACTGTCATTTTTCAAACACAGCCTGTAAAGTGACAGTTAGGAGCTGATTGGTTGGTGCTTAATCTCTCACAATTTTATCTCTCTCCAAACTTTAATCTTTAATCTAAAACTAAATCTCCCCCTGAATCGGCCTCAGATGTATATTTACTAAAGTGCGGGTTTTTAGCAGTGGAGATGTTGCCCATAGCGACCAATCAGATTCTAGCTATTATCTTCTATAAGGGGCTAGATAAATGTTAGGTAGAATCTGATTGCTTGCTATGGGCAACATCTCCACTCCTACAAATTCCCACTTTAGTAAATATACCCCTTCAATGTGTGTTGTGTTTAATTGGGCATAGATGCAGCAATTAGTCATGTTACAATGGCCACACATCTAAAAGATTATCTTTCTTACTGTCATTTGGCTGGTTGAGAAGATAATCTTTAGATGTTTGGGCAGTTTTACAAAACGATGGCTGGTTTTATATGTGATCGGATCCGTTTTCAAGTACAGCACACATGACGCAAAATGTAATTTAAAAAAATGATAATGATATTAAGTAAGAACAATCGCTTTACACATTATAACACTTCAATCACACGGGTGTATTATCTATCAATTCAGACATCTACATCTGATCGCGGGTAACCCATTGTCAATAGCACATGGTCTGATTTACTTACAATTCCAGCAACTACAATAAGTTGTCGCAACTACAAACACAAGAGGAGCAATTACGTGCTGCATACAAAGCTGGCTCTGCTCTTATCTCATATACTGAATGTGACTTTCATTGCTCCCCATACTTATTGTGACTTGTGATAAGATATCAGTCACTGCTAAGACCACGATTGCTGTAGAACATATTGGTGAGAACATTTGTGGCCCGAGGTGATGGTATTAAGTGATGAGAGCTATTGTCTTACTAGACACCACTAAGAAATGATCCGTTCCTCTTGTTTTTGCTTTCATGTATTTTTCACTCTTCTTGATGTTTCTTCTCCCAACGTTGTCGTTCCCACCATGCTTCGCCTTTGTGCTGTCCACGTTTATTTCTGCAGGAAACTGGCTCCGTTGTGGTCGTCTGTGGGGTTTGTGACCAAGAAGTAGGGGGCTGGGAACACCCACATATGCAGTACGCCCCCAAATAGCATGACACCCACAAGTCCTATTTAGAACTGAGCTTTATTTCTGTATAATACTAGAACACAGCAGTTGTATGTGTTTGTTGCTAACAGGGAGCTGCCATGTTGGGTCTGTTACGATATGCCGACAGTCATTATGTCGATACCTTGCTGTCGAGGTGTTCAGAATATTGACATTCAGAATGTTGACCGGTGTGTCACCGATATTTAGCATAAAACTAACCCTAACCCTAATTGCAAACTATCCCTAACTGTAGGCTAACATTGTAGCTATCAACATTTGCCATAGAAATTTTTAAAATGTACTAAGCCTTGGAGAGAGATAAAGTGGACAGAGATACAGTACCAACCGATCAGCTCCTACCTGCCATTTCCAGCCTGTAAACTGACATTTTGGAGCTGATTGGTAGGTACTTTATCTCGCTCCAAGGCTTAGTACATCTACCCCCGTTGACATTATGTCGTCGTTGACATGGTGTGTCGACATTCAGAGCATGTTGACATTATGGTGATGACATTCTGGACTGCGCCACATGTGGGCGATGGTGGCGTTTAAAGACGCTGCGAGATGGACATGCACCGTCTCAGGATGCTGCAAGTGGGCGAATTATCCCCAGTGTCTACAGTTAGTGCCAGAGGAAGGGAAAATGGCAGGGCATTCTGAGACTTGTAGTTCCACAGCTGCTGGACAAGCCGCAGGTTGATTGCACAAATAACCGTAATCCTGACCTATAGCTATGTCTCAGAATACGGGAACGTTGGGGATAAATGTCAATAAATATCAGCCACATTCTATAAAGGAAAAACGTCCAGATATATTTCTGTGCCTGGCAGGGGCGTCGGAACTATTTTGTGTTGGGGGGATGGGGGGAATATATAATTTAATTTAGGCAAAGTAGAAGCTTTTTATATGTTGCATCCATAACTTTTATTATTATTTTACAAAAGCGTTTGTGATCTGGGGCCGGGGAATAAAAGGGACACACAGCAATAAATGAGCGGAAGGTTGTGGCCGGGTGAATCCCACAAACTCTTGTCCTGATTTTTTTTCTTCCTCCTCTCATGTTGTGAATTGCAGGAATTCCACCAGCACGTGTGTACATTGCATGGGGCACACGCTGAGGAGCGCCATTTGTTATGTCTGCGCTGTGTGAGCCCCCATCAGGCCCAGCCTGTAGCATGTTCTGTCTTGTCTCTGACGGCACCTATCCTAGCATTAGGCCAGGATTTGCAGGAGGAGGAGGGGGGAGAGCGGATCGTCTTCCAGGTGCTCCTAATGCAGAAGAGGACTGTAGGAGAGAACTGGGCTCACGTATTGTACACTGGGAAGTTGTGGGGAAGAGCACATCTTACTAACCAATGTGTGGCCAAGGACAGTGATCATTGCAGATCAGCACCCCTCCCGCCAGATTGTTCTCTAACACATGCCCCTACCTGGAAGTTCTGTCTATTGTAAGCTGACCTTGTATGAGAGACAAGAAGATTGGTTAATCATGTTTGTGCTAAAATATAGGTGTTAAAGATGACTCCCTGCTATTAGGAATGGGAACCACATCAGGCCCTCTGAATAAAAGGGGCCGTAACGTGGAGCATTTTAGGACTTCTTTTTTAAGCAAGTCATAGAATTGGATTGGTCATGCGTTGTGTGCAGTGGATAAACTGAGCAGCCAATCAGGTGGCTCCGCCACTGTAAATCACGGATACCACTAGCTCTCAGGGATAGCTGCAGTCCTCCAGCCTTTTAGGTTGCTAGGATAGCTCCAGTCCTCCAGCACCAGGAGCTCCAGGATAGATCCAGACCTCTGTAAGATCTTCAAGGTAACTAGTCCTCCAGCTCATGAGATCTCCAGGGTAACTCCAGTCCTCCAGCTCATGTGATCTTGGGAAGCTCCAACCCATGAGCGCCAGGGAACTCTAGTCCATGAGACCTCCAGGGAGCTCCAGTCCTTCAGCTCATGAGATTTTGGGAAGTTCCAACCCATGAGTGCCAGGGAAACTCCAGTCCATGAGACCTCCAGGGAGCTCTTTGTGCTAGCTCCAGTCCTTCAGCGAGCGTGCAAGTTCTCTACTCCGTGCTAAAAAAAAGTATGGTCTAGGGCACCTTATCAGGTGATGAGGTGGGGTCAGAGGGGCAACAGTCATTAAAAAGGAGGCGATTATATCAACATGGACAACCTCTTTCATTTTGCAAAGTATTAGTTACTGCCCGGGAGCAGTAAGTTATAATTTTCCAACAAATAATGACTGGGTCGTTTTACAGCTGACTATGGGCCTCGGGTGGCACCAGTGACTACATGCCAGTAATAACTTACGAAAGTTGCTTGTTGGATGGAAATTCTGCTATTTTGCACCTGGCAAAGCTGGTGACATCATTGATGAAAGGGTGATGTCACTGGACGGGCGAGGATATACTTGCAGCTGTGTGTCTGTACTTTGGACTTGTTAAATGCCTTCAGTGGAAGCTCTGGCCAGCCAGTGGGGGTGGGGTCCGTTAACCCTATTACTGCCAGGCTAGAAATATGTTACTTGTGGCAGTGCTGCCATAGGATAATTTTCACCAGGAGAAAGAGCTGGTCATGTGGAGAGGTCTCCCAGCCAATCAGAATGAAGCAAATAAGTGATTCACTCTCAGTGGGGTTAATGATTAAATGAAACGGGTGCGGGCTGATAACTCTGATTGTCACTGAGGAGAGAGTCAGGCTAATGCTATTGCAGCTTATTTCATGTGTGGTTTTCAAGGTCTCTGTTCTACAAACTCAATAAGGGGCCATTTATAAGAGTGGGAAGCTGCGCCCATGTACTGTAACACATTTCTATTTGTGCCTGTGGGATGTAAAGAGTTGAAACACCTTGCCTGATAGGACCTGATGGGTGCAACTGCGATGACAACCTGAGTAAAAAGGCAAAAGGCTGAGGACAGATATGAGTGAGCCGCGCCATGCATTCCGCAGCGCAACATTGTGTTTCATCGCCAACATTATGCCGATTCCTTTGCGGCAAAAATACTAATCCTACGCGCCCAGTACACTATAAGCGACTTTGGATGCGGCTCCGAATGCGACACAGATGCTCAATTCAGAAATAAGTACGAAAGTCCGGGAATCGGGGGCGCCTATTTGTCTTGCGCCATGAGGCACAAAGGGTAGAGGTGTATGAGGACACTGATCTGTGCTGATCAGTTGTTGCATGGGCAGCGATAATTAATGGGCGCCCAGTGATGCAATTCAGTTGTTCTGGGCGCCCATTAATTATCGCGGTCTTCAAGCCCTAGTAGACTGGGTTTAGCTGTGTAAAACAGTCCTGGTTGGTGGCGCACAAACTGCGGGTCGGGCGCCCTAACCACGTGTTTATCGCACATTTTTGCTCGCGCCCACCCAACAATTGAATTGCTACCATAGGGCACCTTAACAAAAAATTGCCGCTTTGTAAACAATTGAATCGCCCCCTGTATGTCTATAATTAGTCATGAGAGCGGTGGGACGTCTAGATTATATTACACGTGGCACTTTTGTGGGTTGGATTCTGGTTCATAGTATATTCATAGTATATGTGCATCACACATGCCTGGACGGTAAACAAAATCACCGCCTGAATCTCATTAAAATGTTTTGTCCCATAGAAGGAAATGTCACTCTTCTGCATTTGGACGCAACTGACATTTATTATACCATGCCCACGTTTAGCGAGAAAATTCCTAAACGGCCCGGCTCCGCACATCAGGTGAATTTTTGCAGAAATAGACGCATGACTCAAATTGGTGGATGTGCTGCTGACTTGGGGGAAGGGGCTTAGCATATTTAATACATTTGTCCGTGGCCCTTACTAATCATTGCATACTCCTTGGCATGTTCCTGTATGCTGCATGCTCTCTGTGGCCGCTTTTTGGCTCCATTTACCGAGCTCCACCACGGAACAGTTCCTCCGCTGCTATAGCAACAGGTCCCGGATTCCTGTGTGATTCTTTATATCTCTATTGTATCAGGGAACTCCAAGCTGGGGGCTGGGTGGGGGAGCAGCGGCAGGATGAATGGGGAATGTTTACACCAACACAGCACAGACCCTTCTCCCCTGTGATCCGTCTCTAATACTCCGCCTGGGAGAACAGATTCCTCTGTGTTTGCCCAGATTCCTCTAAACTTTATTCCACAGCAGATCGCCAGAGAACTTTCCGGGAAACGTCCAGAACAGGTGGGGTTCCCATCATTTTCACATTCGAAAACCGGGACACCTATGTTTGTTCAGGCCCTGAAATACTTCCTTTTAGGTCCCAAATAAGGTGACGTTAGGCAGGAACCTGTTGCAGCTTGTCCTGTTACGGGTCTTTGGTAGTCTGGTTTAGGGGACAATCAGAACTCTTGAGTCCAACATTTTTTGGAGGCCATGAAAGTCGGTATAATGTGCAGTGTCAAAAAAAAATCGCTCCATTTGTGAAAACATCAGTGTTGCCTATAACTATGAATCAGGCTCATTAAAAGGCCCTGACATACTGTTTTTATGTGGGCCCCAGAGGCCTAAGATTGGGACCCTCAGCCCTTTTCCCAGAGTAGTATATAGTGGCCAAGGTCAGTTACCAGCACTGTAACAGGAAATATGGAGACAGCTGTTTACACTGGTAGAAGACAGTCTGAGCCCCTTGTAGCAGATAATTGTATACAGTGCATATCGTATTAGAGCAAAAACCGGGACACCCACAATAAAGCTACTTATTGCTGACAGATGCAATAGATAGGTCGGTGTTCTACTTACGGTGTATATACACTCAGCGGTGGCTTTGTAAATTTGCAGCTTGTCAGTGATTCAGGCTGCGGGATTTAAAGGGCACTAACATTAAATAAAAAACACTTTTCAAAGTACATGTAAATATACCCCCTAAGAATCCGTATTATTAGAAAAATAGCTGGAATAAGAGGTGAGTCCCATAATAGTCCAGTCGTAAAGTATGAATAGTAATAATGATAATGCCGGGAGCAGAGTGTTTAAGGGGCTGCAAACAAATGGTTTTATATTCGTTTTATTGATTTATTTTTATTTTTTTGGAAGTTTTATATTTGCCTGCGATCTATCTTTTCTTGTAAAATAATGGCGGAAGGGAAGTGAATAGGCCGGCATGCGCATTTAGGCTACGTAATGACTACTGTAGGGGAAATCCGCTTGCAGTGCCTGCAGCTTTGACATCGCTCTTACCCTGCAGTGCCATCCCTGTGACAAGTGTATGCTGGTGACATAGGATTTAATGCTGGGCTGCAGTGCTGCCCTATCTGCCAACTACCCAGGGTTATGTAAGGAGAAAGCAGCAGTGAAGCAGTTAATGAGCGCTGCTTTGTGGCTCTGCGATGATTCAGAAAGTAACAGAGCCAAGTTCACCCCTCCTGAGCTACACAAAACTCTCCGCATACGTGAGGAAGCCAGAAGGGGAAATGTTTGAATCAGGAAATAAATCACCAGTGTTAGAATTGGTATCCTGTGTAATCACAAATGACCTTTTCTGCAGACTGCGACCACTCCACCTGCATCACAGCGCTGAGCACCCTGCATCCATCACAGCACCCTGCATCCATCACAGCACCCTGCATCCATCACAGCACTCTGCAACATAGCACCCTACATCCATCACAGCACTCTGCATCCATCACAGCACTCTGCATCACAGCACCCTGCATCCATCACAGCACCCTGCATCCATCACAGCACCCTGTATCCATCACAGCACTCTGCAACATAGCACCCTACATCCATCACAGCGCTGAGCACTCTGCATCACAGCACCCTACATCCATCACAGCACCCTGCATCCATCACAGCACCCTGCATCCATCACAGCACTCTGCAACATAGCACCCTACATCCATCACAGCGCTGAGCAATCTGCATCACAGCACCCTGCATCCATCACAACACCCTGCATCCATCACAGCTCCCTGTATCCATCACAGCACTCTGCAACATAGCACCCTACATCCATCACAGCGCTGAGCACTCTGCATCACAGCACCCTACATCCATCACAGCACCCTGCATCCATCACAGCACCCTGCATCCATCACAGCACTCTGCAACATAGCACCCTACATCCATCACAGCACTGAGCACTCTGCATCACAGCACCCTGCATCCATCACAACACCCTGCATCCATCACAGCACCCTGCATCCATCACAGCACTCTGCAACATAGCACCCTGCATCCATCACAGCGCTGAGCACTCTGCAACATAGCACCCTACATCCATCACAGCGCTGAGCACTCTGCATCACAGCACCCTACATCCATCACAGCACCCTGCATCCATCACAGCACTCTGCAACATAGCACCCTACATCCATCACAGCGCTGAGCACTCTGCATCACAGCACCCTGCATCCATCACAGCACCCTGCATCCATCACAGCACTGAGCACTCTGTATCACAGCACCCTACATCATAGCACCCTGCATTACAGCGTCCTGCATCACAGCATTCTACATAACAGCGCTCTGCATCCATCACAGCGCTCTGCAACACATAATTCTATATCACAGCACCCTGCATCCATCACAGCACTGAGCACTCTACATCACAGCACCCTGCATCCACAGCGCTCTGCAACACAGCACTCTGCATTACAGCGCCCTGCATCACAGCGTTCTACATCACAGCACCCTGCATCCATCACAGCGCTCTGCAACATAGCACCCTGCATCCATAACAGCGCTGAGCACTCTGCATCACAGCACCCTACATCCATCACAGCGCTGAGCACTCTGCAACATAGCACCCTACATCCATCACAGCGCTGAGCACTCTGCATCACAGCACCCTGCATCCATCACAGCACCCTGCATCCATCACAGCACTCTGCAACATAGCACCCTACATCCATCACAGCGCTGAGCACTCTGCATCACAGCACCCTGCATCCATCACAGCACCCTGCATCCATCACAGCACTGAGCACTCTGTATCACAGCACCCTACATCATAGCACCCTGCATTACAGCGTCCTGCATCACAGCATTCTACATAACAGCGCTCTGCATCCATCACAGCGCTCTGCAACACATAATTCTATATCACAGCACCCTGCATCCATCACAGCACTGAGCACTCTACATCACAGCACCCTGCATCCACAGCGCTCTGCAACACAGCACTCTGCATTACAGCGCCCTGCATCACAGCGTTCTACATCACAGCACCCTGCATCCATCACAGCGCTCTGCAACATAGCACTCTACATCCATCACAGCGCTCTGCAACACATAATTCTACATCACAGCACCCTGCATCCATCACAGCGCTGAGCACTCTACATCACAGCACCCTGCATCCACAGCGCTCTGCAACACAGCACTCTGCATTACAGCGCCCTGCATCACAGCGTTCTACATCACAGCACCCTGCATCCATCACAGCGCTCTGCAACATAGCACCCTACATCCATCACAACGCTCTGCATAACATCATTCTACATCACAGCACCCTGCATCCATCACCGTGCTGAGCACTCTACATCACAGCACTCTGCATCCATCACAGCGCTCTGCAACACAGCACTCTGCATTACAGCGCCCTGCATCACAGCGTTCTACATCACAGCACCCTGCATTCATCACAGCGCTGAGCACTCTACATCACAGCACCCTGCATCCATCACAGCGCCCTGCATCACAGCGTTCTACATCACAGCACTCTACATCACAGCACCCTGCATCCATCACAGCGCTCTGCAACACAGCACTCTGCATTACAGCGCCCTGCATCACACTGTTCTACATCACAGCACCCTGCATCCATCACAGCGCTGAGCACTCTACATCACAGCACCCTGCATCCATCACAGCGCCCTGCATCACAGCGTTCTACATCACAGCACTCTGCATCCATCACAGCGCTCTGCATCATAGCACTCTGCATTACAGCGCCCTTACTTACAGCGTTCTACATCACAGTGCTCTGCATCATATCACTCTGCATTACAGCACCCTGCATCACAGCATTCTACATCACAGCACTCTGCATCCATCACAGCGCTCTGCATTACAGCGCCTTGCATCACAGCGTTCTACATCACAACACTCTGCATCCATCACAGCGCTCTGCATCATATCACTCTGTATTACAGCGCCCTGTATCACAGCATTCTACATCACAGCACTCTGCATCATAGCACTCTGCATTACAGTGCCCGGCATCACAGCGCTTTACATCACAGCACTCTGCAACATAGCACCCTACATCCATCACAGCACTGAGCACTCTGCATCACAGCACCCTGCATCCATCACAACACCCTGCATCCATCACAGCACCCTGCATCCATCACAGCACTCTGCAACATAGCACCCTGCATCCATCACAGCGCTGAGCACTCTGCAACATAGCACCCTACATCCATCACAGCGCTGAGCACTCTGCATCACAGCACCCTACATCCATCACAGCACCCTGCATCCATCACAGCACTCTGCAACATAGCACCCTACATCCATCACAGCGCTGAGCACTCTGCATCACAGCACCCTGCATCCATCACAGCACCCTGCATCCATCACAGCACTGAGCACTCTGTATCACAGCACCCTACATCATAGCACCCTGCATTACAGCGTCCTGCATCACAGCATTCTACATAACAGCGCTCTGCATCCATCACAGCGCTCTGCAACACATAATTCTATATCACAGCACCCTGCATCCATCACAGCACTGAGCACTCTACATCACAGCACCCTGCATCCACAGCGCTCTGCAACACAGCACTCTGCATTACAGCGCCCTGCATCACAGCGTTCTACATCACAGCACCCTGCATCCATCACAGCGCTCTGCAACATAGCACCCTGCATCCATAACAGCGCTGAGCACTCTGCATCACAGCACCCTACATCCATCACAGCGCTGAGCACTCTGCAACATAGCACCCTACATCCATCACAGCGCTGAGCACTCTGCATCACAGCACCCTGCATCCATCACAGCACCCTGCATCCATCACAGCACTCTGCAACATAGCACCCTACATCCATCACAGCGCTGAGCACTCTGCATCACAGCACCCTGCATCCATCACAGCACCCTGCATCCATCACAGCACTGAGCACTCTGTATCACAGCACCCTACATCATAGCACCCTGCATTACAGCGTCCTGCATCACAGCATTCTACATAACAGCGCTCTGCATCCATCACAGCGCTCTGCAACACATAATTCTATATCACAGCACCCTGCATCCATCACAGCACTGAGCACTCTACATCACAGCACCCTGCATCCACAGCGCTCTGCAACACAGCACTCTGCATTACAGCGCCCTGCATCACAGCGTTCTACATCACAGCACCCTGCATCCATCACAGCGCTCTGCAACATAGCACTCTACATCCATCACAGCGCTCTGCATAACATCATTCTACATCACAGCACCCTGCATCCATCACAGCGCTGAGCACTCTACATCACAGCACCCTGCATCCACAGCGCTCTGCAACACAGCACTCTGCATTACAGCGCCCTGCATCACAGCGTTCTACATCACAGCACCCTGCATCCATCACAGCGCTCTGCAACATAGCACCCTACATCCATCACAACGCTCTGCATAACATCATTCTACATCACAGCACCCTGCATCCATCACCGTGCTGAGCACTCTACATCACAGCACTCTGCATCCATCACAGCGCTCTGCAACACAGCACTCTGCATTACAGCGCCCTGCATCACAGCGTTCTACATCACAGCACCCTGCATTCATCACAGCGCTGAGCACTCTACATCACAGCACCCTGCATCCATCACAGCGCCCTGCATCACAGCGTTCTACATCACAGCACTCTACATCACAGCACCCTGCATCCATCACAGCGCTCTGCAACACAGCACTCTGCATTACAGCGCCCTGCATCACACTGTTCTACATCACAGCACCCTGCATCCATCACAGCGCTGAGCACTCTACATCACAGCACCCTGCATCCATCACAGCGCCCTGCATCACAGCGTTCTACATCACAGCACTCTGCATCCATCACAGCGCTCTGCATCATAGCACTCTGCATTACAGCGCCCTTACTTACAGCGTTCTACATCACAGTGCTCTGCATCATATCACTCTGCATTACAGCACCCTGCATCACAGCATTCTACATCACAGCACTCTGCATCCATCACAGCGCTCTGCATTACAGCGCCTTGCATCACAGCGTTCTACATCACAACACTCTGCATCCATCACAGCGCTCTGCATCATATCACTCTGTATTACAGCGCCCTGTATCACAGCATTCTACATCACAGCACTCTGCATCATAGCACTCTGCATTACAGTGCCCTGCATCACAGCGCTTTACATAACAGCGCTCTGAATCACAGCACCCTGCATCCATCACAGCGCTCTGCATAACATCATTCTGCATTATCGCTCTCTGCATTACAGCGTTCTACATCACAGCACCCTGCATCCATCACATCGCTATGCATCATAGTACTCTGCATTACAGCGCCCTGCATCACGGCGTTCTACATCACAGCACTCTGCATCCATCACAATGCTCTGCAACATAGCCCTCTGCATCACAGTGTTCTACATCACAGCACTCTGCATCCATCACAGCACTGAGCACTCTGTATCACAGCACCCTACATCATAGCACCCTGCATTACAGCGTCCTGCATCACAGCATTCTACATAACAGCGCTCTGCATCCATCACAGCGCTCTGCAACACATAATTCTATATCACAGCACCCTGCATCCATCACAGCACTGAGCACTCTACATCACAGCACCCTGCATCCACAGCGCTCTGCAACACAGCACTCTGCATCACAGCGTTCTACATCACAGCACCCTGCATCCATCACAGCGCTCTGCAACATAGCACCCTGCATCCATAACAGCGCTGAGCACTCTGCATCACAGCACCCTACATCCATCACAGCGCTGAGCACTCTGCAACATAGCACCCTACATCCATCACAGCGCTGAGCACTCTGCATCACAGCACCCTGCATCCATCACAGCACCCTGCATCCATCACAGCACTCTGCAACATAGCACCCTACATCCATCACAGCGCTGAGCACTCTGCATCACAGCACCCTGCATCCATCACAGCACCCTGCATCCATCACAGCACTGAGCACTCTGTATCACAGCACCCTACATCATAGCACCCTGCATTACAGCGTCCTGCATCACAGCATTCTACATAACAGCGCTCTGCATCCATCACAGCGCTCTGCAACACATAATTCTATATCACAGCACCCTGCATCCATCACAGCACTGAGCACTCTACATCACAGCACCCTGCATCCACAGCGCTCTGCAACACAGCACTCTGCATTACAGCGCCCTGCATCACAGCGTTCTACATCACAGCACCCTGCATCCATCACAGCGCTCTGCAACATAGCACTCTACATCCATCACAGCGCTCTGCAACACATAATTCTACATCACAGCACCCTGCATCCATCACAGCGCTGAGCACTCTACATCACAGCACCCTGCATCCACAGCGCTCTGCAACACAGCACTCTGCATTACAGCGCCCTGCATCACAGCGTTCTACATCACAGCACCCTGCATCCATCACAGCGCTCTGCAACATAGCACCCTACATCCATCACAACGCTCTGCATAACATCATTCTACATCACAGCACCCTGCATCCATCACAGTGCTGAGCACTCTACATCACAGCACTCTGCATCCATCACAGCGCTCTGCAACACAGCACTCTGCATTACAGCGCCCTGCATCACAGCGTTCTACATCACAGCACCCTGCATTCATCACAGCGCTGAGCACTCTACATCACAGCACCCTGCATCCATCACAGCGCCCTGCATCACAGCGTTCTACATCACAGCACTCTACATCACAGCACCCTGCATCCATCACAGCGCTCTGCAACACAGCACTCTGCATTACAGCGCCCTGCATCACACTGTTCTACATCACAGCACCCTGCATCCATCACAGCGCTGAGCACTCTACATCACAGCACCCTGCATCCATCACAGCGCCCTGCATCACAGCGTTCTACATCACAGCACTCTGCATCCATCACAGCGCTCTGCATCATAGCACTCTGCATTACAGCGCCCTTACTTACAGCGTTCTACATCACAGTGCTCTGCATCATATCACTCTGCATTACAGCACCCTGCATCACAGCATTCTACATCACAGCACTCTGCATCCATCACAGCGCTCTGCATTACAGCGCCTTGCATCACAGCGTTCTACATCACAACACTCTGCATCCATCACAGCGCTCTGCATCATATCACTCTGTATTACAGCGCCCTGTATCACAGCATTCTACATCACAGCACTCTGCATCATAGCACTCTGCATTACAGCGCCCTGCATCACAGCGTTCTACATCACAACACTCTGCATCCATCACAGCGCTCTGCATCATATCACTCTGTATTACAGCGCCCTGCATCACAGCGTTCTACATCACAGCGCTTTACATAACATCATTCTGCATTATCGCTCTCTGCATTACAGCGTTCTACATCACAGCACCCTGCATCCATCACATCGCTATGCATCATAGCCCTCTGCATTACAGCGCCCTGCATCACGGCGTTCTACATCACAGCACTCTGCATCCATCACAATGCTCTGCAACATAGCCCTCTGCATCACAGTGTTCTACATCACAGCACTCTGTATCCATCACAGCGCTCTGCATCACATCATCCTGCATCATAGCACTCTGCATCCATCACAGCGCTCTGCATCACATCATCCTGCATCATAGCACTCTGCATCCATCACAGCGCTCTCTGCAACACATCATGCTGCATCATAGCACTCTGCATTACAGCGTTCTACATCACAGCGCTCTGCATCCATCACAGCGCTCTGCATCACATCATCCTGCATCATAGCACTCTGCATTACAGCGCCCTGCATCACAGCGTTCTACATCACAGCTCTCTACATCCATCACAGTGCTCTGCAACATAGCACTCTGCATTACAGCGTCCTGCATCAGTGTTCTACATCACAGCACTCTGCATCCATCACAGCGCTCTGCATCACATCATCCTGCATCATAGCACTCTGCATTACAGCGTTCTACATCACAGCGCTCTCTGCATCACATCATCCTGCATCATAGCACTCTGCATTACAGCGTTCTACATCACAGCACTCTACATCACATCACACTACATCGCAGCATCCAACATCACATTATACTACATCATAGCACTCTGCATCATTTCACCCTCCATCACAGGACTCTGCATCACCGCATTCTACATCATAGCGCTTTATATCACATCAACCTGCATCACAGCGCTCTACATCACAGCATTCTGCATCCAACACAGCGCTCTGCATCGCATCATCCTGCATCATCACACTCTGCATTACAGCACCCTGCATCACAGCGCTTTACATCACATCACCCTGCATCACAGCGCTCTGCATCACAGCACTCTACATCACATCACACTACATCGCAGCATCCTACATCACATTATACTACATCATCGCACTCTGCATCACTTCACCCTGCATCACGGGACTCTGCATCACAGCGCCCTACATCATAACATCCTACATCACAGCATTCTACATCACAGCACTGTACATCACATCAACCTGCATCACAGCGCTCTACATCACAGTACTCTACATCACAGCATTCTGCATCACAACGCTCTGCATCATAGCACTCTACATCACAGCACCCTGCACTGTACATCACAGCGCTTTACATCACATCACCCTGCACTCTGCATCACAGCACCCTGCATCACAGCGTTCTACACCACAGCACTCTGCATCCATCACAGTGCTCTACATCAACCTGCCTCACTGCACCCTGCATCACAGGACTCTGCATCACAGCAACTTAAATCACATTACTCTACATCACAGCGCTTTACATCACATCACCCTGCACCCTGCATCACAGCGCTCTGCATCACAGCACTCTACATCACAGCACACTACATCGCAGCATCCTACATCACAGCATCCTACATTATATCACAGCGTCCATCATCGCAGCATCTTACATTACAGTACTCTGCATCACAGCACCCTACATAACAGTGTCCTACTGTTTTACAACTTCTGAGATCACAGCCAGATCCACCTCACACAACGCAGAGCCAAACCGGGGTTCCTCCCTGATTATCTCAAGCTGGCGTTCCATATACATCACAGCGCCCTGCATCACAACATTTTATATCACAGCGCCCTGCATCACAGCGCCCTGCATCACAGCGCCCTGCATCACAGCACCCTACATCACAGCGCCCTACATCACAGCGCCCTACATCACAGCATCCTACATCACAGCGCCCTACATCACAGCACCCTACATCACAGCATCCTACATCACCTCACACTACATCATAGCACTCTGCATGCCTTCACCCTGCATCACAGCATTCTACATCACAGTACTCTACATCACAGCACTCTGCATTCCATTGCTTTGCATCCATCACCCTCTACATCCCAGAACCCTACATCATAGCACTCTCTAAACACACAGCACCCTTACATCACAATATCACCTACAAGACCCCAGAGTTAACAACACAAAAAAAAGTACTATATTGCGGAAACGTGGGAGTACTACAATAATTCCCATCATGTTTACTGAATGTGATACTAACTGTTATTGTTTGCATATTAAATACCCCTGTTATAAAGCCCAGTGGATAAAAGAAGATTGTTATGAATTACATCTAACTCAGAAAAATAGGACATTTTTTGTGCAAAATTAACAATACTGAAAAATAATCACATTCCTTGGGCCAAATCCCCATAACTTACTACTGTCCCTGGGAATTGGGGACAGATGGTAACAATGCTTATTCTGCTTTCATCTGACAGTAGCGTGCTGGGGACACGGATTAGTGGAGCAGATGTCCCGTCTGTGTGACCAGTGCTGTTAGTTTATGGCTTCTGAGGTTACGGCCAGATCCACCTCACACAACGCAGAGCCAAACCGGGGTTCCTCCCTGATTATCTCACGCTGGCGTTCCATATACATACATCGCCCTGCGTCTGAGGTTCCCCAAGAGCACACAAAGCCCAGGCTCCGTCTTCCAAACTCCTTATGAGTTTTACTAAACCCTCACCAGGAGACCAGTGTGTGCTCAGGCTGTTCTCTATGAGGGATTGTGTAGAGAGAAGGGCCCAGCACATGCTCTGTATTGCTGGGGGGGGGGGGAAGCTTTCCGTTTCCGTCCCTGCAATATTACAGCCAAACACAGAGTGAAATAAAGGGGCCCCAGACTGGGAGGTGCTCGTTGCAAATATAATAATATTTAATATATATAATATTACCGCAACAGGAAACCTCTTCCCTGGAAAAGTATGGGTCGGATTCTTGCTACGGAGAGATTTATAGTTGGATGCCTGCTAAGAAGTTATCAGTGTAAGGCAGGGATTCCCAACCTCGGTCCTCAAGGCACACTAACAGTCCAGGTTTTAGTGATAGCCATACTTGAGCACAAGTGTCTTAATTAGTGCCTCAGTTATGTTGACTTAACCACCTGTGCTGAAATATGGATATCACTAAAACCAGGACTGTTAGTGTGCCTTGAGGACCGAGGTTGGGAATCAATGGTGTAAGGGGTCTATTCATCATCACTTAATTTCTTCAAAAGCAGGTGGAAATGAAAGTGGAAAGTGTTGGGGCCGCTCACTCCCGATGTGGCCCGGCGTCCCCATATGGGGACCTCAATGCTCTAAGCTCAGAAAAATACAATATATTTGGAGCTTTTCTGCGGGAACATTCGACATCTTCAGCTGGCGTTTGCTTCCGCACCCCCTCTCCTTCCCTGTGAGAAAGAGTCCCGGGTTGCGAATAGGGATCCTTGCGGATCCCTCCGCCCCTGTCCGGGTCCTTCCGCCAGACGCCATGGCCTTGTGCCCCCGCTTGAGCTGTAGGTCACACAGGCGCACTAGCACTGCCGAGTCAGAGTTGGCAGTGCTAAGTTCCATTGCTACGAAAGTACCAATGAAAACATTCGGGGAGAAAACTGATTTTCCGATCAGCTGTCTCTGCGCCGACGCAATGATGAATTGCTCCGGCGCTCGGACCCCGATAATTAACATAATGAATAGACAATACCAGTGCTGTTGGCTGCCAATCACATTGACCATAAATAATTGTATTTAGTCTTGGACCCATGGTACCCTACAAGGGCCCCGAGGCACCACAGGGTGCCACAGCACCCAGTTTGGGAACCACTGCACCAGGGCCTGATTCTAAGTTGGACAGATATCTTAGCACCAATGCCTACGGTCAATCTTTTGGCATACAGGATCTCATTCAGAGTCGGTCGAAGTGTCCGCACAGTCGTACGCCACCCATGTTCGCTATACTGCGCATGCGTAAAGTTTGCAATGCGCGTGCGCAAACTAGCCGATACGATCAGAAATTTCTCTCTCCTTGAACACAGCCAGGTCGGTAGTTTGAGTGACAGATTGAGGCGTTTGTGGGTGGTAACAGGGGAAGTTGCTTGAAAACGGGGGAGTGGAGATCCGAACGCAGGCGTGCCTAATTATGCGAATGGCGTTTTGTGGGAGTGCATACGGTTTATGGGAGTGCATAATTAACAAAGTAGCGTCATGGCACATGTGATATGGGAGGTTTTTACACTGACATGATCGTAGAGCTTAAGAGAGGGTATGGTCAACCTTAAGCTCTACGACCAGTTTCGATGGTTCCCGATGGTCTCGATTAATCCTTATATGCCCTGAGTTGACGTGCAATGCGTACGAGAAGGGGGCGTATTTTTTTGTCTTCCGACCGCTTCCTCCCCTTGGTCGGCCAATTACCGATCCGAACTTAGGGACGCAACTTGCGAGGGAGTCATTTGCATATACGGCCCCTTTTCGCGTACGACCATGCGGCCGCTTCGACCGACTCTGAATGAGGTCCACAGTGCCAGCGCAGGCGCAGATGCGAATTTACACATTTTTGCATATGTTCTTCCCATTCTAGTTTGGACGGTTCTGACTTTCCGTGGAACTGGGGCGGTGACAATGCGATCGCACGTAACCACCCTGACTTGTGGGAGCGCTGTGAGCATGCATGTACAGTACAGCCCCGTGCGATCTCAGTTGTGCGTACTGGGAAGCCTGTGTTTGGCGGATCTCTGGCACCCAGCTTGGGGCTGGTGAACGTGCCCATACTAATGATGACGGTTCCGGCAGGTGGCGTATGGTTAATGGGCAGCGCAGGTTTTCCGACTACACGCGCACAGACTACGCATTAGTTGCATGCAATGTCACATTAGCATAAGGTAGTAATTGTGGCTTCCACTGCTGCCTGGGTATAAAGGTGCTGGAATCCTGCTTACAGCTGACATGATGATTTGTAATGGGACCACTAGTAGGGATTACTGGTAGGGATCAGATTTAAGATTAACCAGACAGAAATTTGACAAAAGAAAAACCTCTAGCGCATCCTATAGATACTAAATAAATAAAATAAGCAGTGATAATTATAATGCAGGTTTATTGATCATGCTAACTATTTAAAAAACACTGACTTACAACATGTAACAAATAACAGAACTGCAGGACATACTAACATATAGAGTAGAGAAATAAAATAAAATAAGATAGAATAAAAAAGGGATGCAGACACTCTGAATAGCGAATTATTCTGGTCCCTATTCAGGATCAATATCCAGGAAATTTCCTTTGGTAGTGAAATGTCTTAAATTCAACACATGTAGTCCAAAAATTAAATCCAAGCAGGGGGCGATCAGTTGAAAAGTTTGCCGGCAAACTAAAGGGTACCTGATAAACTGCAGTTATAGCGTGTCTGCATCCCTTTTTTATTCTATCTTATTTTATTTTATTTCTCTACTCTATATGTTAGTATGTCCTACAGTTCTATGTTATTTGTTACATGTTGTAAGTCAGTGTTTTTTAAATAGTTAGCATGATCAATAAACCTGCATTATAATTATCACTGCTTATTTTATTTATTTAGTATCTATAGGATGCGCTAGAGGTTTTTCTTTTATCAACTATATCTATCAGGGAGGGTGAGCCCCCTTTTTTCCTTCCTCTCAAAGCGATACCTATAGGATCTGAAAATACTAGCGCTACCTTCATTCTTGCCTTTTTTTCCTTATACAGAAATTTGACACTCTGCCTAATATTCTTGCAGTGATCTCTCCTTGTGACTTGTTGGTGAGCTGTCAGTATACTACGTCACAGTTTCACTACGGTATAATGCAACCTTATTTGTATACAGTATATATCCCCTAAGCCTTCTATTCAAATGGAAATGTAATTATAAGACTGGTAGAAAGATTTGGCACCAGATCCTGCTTTTTTCATTACTTAGTGGGAACAATGGAAGGTTACAGTCACTAGCATTTTGCGCCGGCAGGCCACCCTGCTCTATTATTCATTTACTAACTTGTTAAGACTGGGGCTGTCCTAGACACACCCCAACTATTATTCCCCCACCCCGAGGCTAAATCTCTGCACTTTACCGGCTGCATCAAGGTTTCCTGTTCTGTGCGCTGACTGCTGGTATATACTGAGAAGTAAATAAACACCAGTATACCATCAGCTTCTTCTTATTACTAACCCAGCTGATATATCCCAGAAACTCATGGGGTGTATGATGTACTGTTAAGCTGCCCATCCACTAGCAGACAGGCAAAAGACTGCACGATTACGACATTGTAATCGTGCAGTCGTTTGCCAGGCTGTGATGAGCCTGCACTGAGCGAGCAGTCGTTCAGTGCAGGCTCATCAATCATCTGCAAACATGCTCAACCTGACGATATCGTCAGGTTGACCAGCATGTTTGCCCGGTGATAGATGTCTAAACGACCAATTTTTTAAACAATCTGCAAACGATTATCGAACGATATCGTTATCGTTCAGTCGCTCATTTTAATCGTCTAGTGGATAGGCACCTTTAGAGCTGGGAAGAGACAGAACAGCCGATAGACGGGGACCCCCATTGTGTCATCTCCATAAATTACTCTACTTACTATAGCTGATTTCACTGAGGTGTCCGCTGCCTGATCCCAGATGTATGCTAGATAGTTGTGTATGTCTCTATGGGGCCCATTTATCAAAGTGCATTTGAGGTCAATTGGTGTTTTCGGGGGTTTACCTCAAATACTAAGTATCCCCCGGATGTATGAAGGAGGGACCGCAGCAGGTATCGGAGATACCTGCTGCGATCCCTCCATTGCCGCCGGCAGCCGCCTCCCCCATAGGTTTCTATGGGGGATGCGATGCTGCCAAATGTATCAAGTATCTGAAGATAGCGTTAGCCGCTGTGTCCTATGGGCACTTACCCGCATTTCAGCCGACGGAGGGATCTGGAAGATCCCTCCGCCGGTAATCGGCGCCGCTCATGTGCAGTCCACTGGACTGCGCATGCGCAGCAGCCCGGAATGCGCTCCGGCCACATCGCAGGGACGGGCTCTTTTCGGAGCCCGTCTCCCTGCATGTGCCGGGTCATACATTCGGCCGGTATGATTGCATTTTGCAATGCGATCATGGGCGGTACTGCATGCCCTGATCGCATTGCAAATTGCGATCCTTAATAAATGGGCCCCTATATGTATTGTGCATGTAATGGTCTCCATGCAGGAAGGTACTGTATTAATCATATGGTACAGCTGGAATCCCCTGTACAAAGATGAAAATAGTGTATAATAATATTAATCTTAATACTACAATCATATATAATAATGTATAATATTCTTATTGCTACTATAATACAAAGTGCATTGTTTTTCGCCAGAGAGACACAATACTTTGATTGACAGCTTCACATCGTTCAGAATTTCGTGGGCTGTTTAGTCGGTTCCCAGCTAGGACATAACAGAAACCTAAAACTGAAATAACTCTGGAGCTCATTCAGACCCGCTCGCTAGATGCGTACGCTCGCACCCAGCGTATGCAAATTCGGCTAAGTGACGGCACGGCAGGCGATCGCACGGCAAGGCATAAACACGCCCACTATGTCTTGGCGTGCGATTGATTTGTGCATGTAGATGCCCACCAGCGCTTGAGTTGACTAAATCCTACCGCAAGCACTGCGATCACTTCAGTGTGAAACACAACCAAGTGACGTGTACTGCGACGCTGCCTGTTAATTATGCACGCCTCTGAAACGGCATTAAGGCGCTTAGGCATGCCTGCGTTCGCACCTCCACTCCCCCGTTTCTAGTGACCTACCCTTATCACCACCCACAAACGGCTTCTCCTGTCACTCACTCTGCTGGGCAGTCTATACGCAGTGAACGACCGCTTCCCGATCTCTCGCACTGGTTCGCGCACTGCGATGCGTACACATGCGCAGAAAGCAAACCATCGCCAGCTACGAGCGAACGCATCCTAGCGAGCGGGTCTGAATGAGCTCCTCTGCTCCCTCCAGCTTATATACTTGGCTGTGAGATTTCTCTTGTTGTACATGGGAGCAGCCCTGGTAACTGTAAGGACCATGGCATATGGGCATTATGCAGGGAGGCAATTGAATTCTGTGCAGGGGACAATACACGTTCTGTCCCTCTCTCCGACTATGTGGACTGTTTAATTATAACTGCTGATAATGCTGGGTCCAAAAATATCCGGAATAGACAAATGAGACCTCAAGAGCGGAAAATCTCAACTTCATTTCTTAAGCCTCAAACATGAACGTGGGATTCCGAGAGCCTTTTGTGTACTAAGCCTTTGGGCCCCAGGGAACCTTCTTACATCGATGGGCAAATTGTAGGATGTAAGAAGAGTTCTAAAGTAAGGACCCCTACGCCTCACTGCACTTAATGCCTCCGACAGTAAATTAATTTCAGTCATTGTTGCTAAAGTATCCATGCTCTGCAGCTGAGCTGAGTGGTTTCCCTCTCATCACACTACCTGACCTCATTGTCCGGCCTTGTGCTGCTATTACTGGCGGTGCCTCGGGAGGGGGGGAAGATCTACCAAAAATCAGGAGTCCTTTGCCCTTCACAATCCTCTACATGTCTCTTCTCCAACATCTTGTGTAAAGCTGGGTACACACTAGGCCAACGGGTCCGCCAACCTGCCTGACGATTGGTAAGTGTATACACACTTAACAATGGTCTGCCCGATGTGCCACGCTTGGCAGCTCAACTGGGCAGGTGTTTAAATTTGCCCGCCCAGGTGAGCTGTCAATTACAGTCGGCTCCCTGCAGCGTGTATACAGGCGATCGGCGGGTCGCCCGTACATTCGCCATCGGCTGTGCTGCAGAGCAGATCGGATATGTTCGTTCACAGACATATCCGCTGTACACATCCGGCGATGCAATATGGATATATCGCCCGTTCAATGGAGCAGGCCATATATACTGTATCAGTGTGTACCCAGCTTGACTGTCGATAACTTTACATATAGATTGTATGTCACAGATATAGGCCCTCATTCAGAGCCGTACGCTCTGAGCAGAGCGCACGCTCTGAATGAGGGCCGGCCTCCATAACTATGGAGCATCCTCCTGGACGCTCGTATAGCTGTGGGTCACCACCCATAGCCTATACGAGCGTGCAGTTTGATGGCCGCGATGGTCTTGACCAACCCGACCATCGAAACTGCGAGCCGGAGCCTGCGGTTGAGGTTTTCGGGCCTGATTCAGACCCACTCGCGAGCGGCTGTCCGCTCACAAGTGGGTCGATGTTATTGACTGAGCATGTGCACGACGGAGGGAGCTCCGTCGTGCGCATGCGCCAGACGCGACGAGCGAAGGAAAGTCCTTCGCTCGTTGTGTCCGATCAAAGGGGGTGTGCTGTCAATGTTGATTGACAGCACGCCCCCTTTGGTGGGCGTGCCGGGGGCGTGCCTCCCTGACGGGAGGCCTCCCGTCAAAAGCCGGCCCACTGACATCACTCCGGAGCTTGCGGTTGAAAACCTCAACCGCAGGCTCCGGCTCGCAATTTCGATGGTCGCGATGGTCTCGACCATCGCGGCCATCACAATGCACGCTCGTATAGCCTGTGGGTGGTGACCCACAGCTATACGAGCGTCCAGGAGGACGCTCCATGAAAATGGAGCGTGCGCTCTGCTCAGAGCGTACGGCTCTGAATGAGGGCCTTCAACCGCAAGGCCCGGAGTGATTTTGGCTCTATCAGAGCCAAAATCACTCCCACTGACATCACTAGTGATGTCAGTGGGCCGGCTTCTGACGGGAGGCGTTCCCTTAGGAACGCCCCCGTCAGGGAGGCACGCCCCCGGCACGCCCACCAAAGGGGGCGTGCTGTCAATCAACATCGACAGCACGCCCCCTTTGATCAGACACAACGAGCGAAGGAAAGTCCTTCGCTCGTCGCGTCTGGCGCATGCGCACGACGGAGCTCCCTCCGTCGTGCGCATGCTCAGTGCAGAACATCGACCCACTTGCGAGCGGACAGCCGCTCGCGAGTGGGTCTGAATCAGGCCCATAGTGGGGAGAGTGAATCCCAAAGTGGCTTTATCTGCTCAGAGGATGTCTACGATCCTCATCTCTCAGTCATGGTCTCCACTGTCCAGGTCACTCCTGGCTCCTGAGTACGGGTTCCCCTAGTGATATACAGGCATGTGTGAGGGTGTGGTTGGAATGGGGAAGTGCGTATTCTGCAGACATTGGAGAGGACAGCAAAGTAATGAGTATTTCCTGTAAGGAGGCAATACAAGGTTCTGGGTGACCTGGGAGTACAGGGTGAAAGGTACTTTTCATGTAAGCTATAAGGGGGTAAATATAATAGCCTGCGGACCGCGGGCATCTACAAGCTCAGTGCGAGACTGCCTGATGTTCTAAAGTAGCCGTCATTTAAAAGACCAAACCAGTTTGATTTTGCCTTTTAAATGACTGCTACTTGAGAACATCAGGCAGTGTCGCATGGAACTCGCCGATGTCTGAGGTCCGCAGACTATTACATTTACCCCGTAGGATCTGATAACCCCTCTGGACACCGCGTGTGTCTTTGTTCTCCCTTGTGTCCTGTGTCCACTTCTCATTTGACAGAGGAGAGACCCCCGAGCAACACGTGTTGAATTTGCAGCATAGACGTCGCCATGCGGAGGGTTTGCTGCACGGGGATGGTCGCGGCGATATAAACCGGTATATTCCAGGCAGTAAAGATGAGCATGGCTGATGTATGGCTGCCTCATATCACAGCGCCTGGGTGTAAATGGCTGAATATCAGGGCAACAGGTGGTAATACGCACACAAAGCTTCGTCATTCTCCAAAGGCCACCGATGCTATAGTGAGATAATAAGGAACTGTCACAAGTTATCACTAGAGACAATGGGCCTGACACAGGGCCTGATTCAGAGCCGGACGCAATTAGCGCTCGCTCGTCCAGAGAATAGGGGTGGCTATTCAAATGAACCGTTCACTCTTTGCGGTCTGTTCACGCCTCTATGTCTGAACGAGCGAACCAAACTTGCAGTCGTTTTTTGGAAAACTACGCCTCCTGGCCGCTCGCATCCTACGACATGTCCGTTATTTTTTAGATTAATCGAGTACATCGACCAGGGTATGAACTGCTCGCTATTCTTGTGGTTGGTTTTTGCTACCACAAGTTTGCGAGCAGTTCTGGCTATAAAATAACCCAGTGACGTGGTCAGTGACGCTGCTGTATTAATTATGCACACCCATAAAACGCCCGTTTTGACCTTTAAGCACGCCTGCGTTCTGATCTCCACTCCCCGTTTTCAAGCACCTTCCCCTGTTACCACCCACATACGCCTCCTCCTGTCACTCATATTAGCAGGCATTCGCTATTTAGCGAACAAACGATCTTCGGCCGCACTGACTGGTTCGCGCATGCGTATTACAATCCGTACGCATGCGCAGTTGGGCAAACATCGCTCGGAGCGAACGAGCGGCGGCTTACGAGCGGCTCTGAATCAGGCCTGTTTTCTGGCCTGCTGAAGCCAATGGCTGCGTCTTTGGCTGCAGCCTCACTGACTTCGGTTGCGTGAAAGCGCCAGCCACCCTGAGTAGGTTACACAGATGACCGATGTTCACGCGGAGTGATCCGATGGCTGCGTCTTTGGTTCTCAGGCACAGCAGCGGATCACAGAAGCCGGCAGGTGGGGTCATTTTATACAAGACGCCTCCTGCGACATTAGTATCGCACATCCGATGTGTACAAGGGCGCAGCTACTGTGCCACAGTGTCTAAATGTGAATCAGGCCCAATGCCCACAGTACCGCGCCCTCATGTCTTACTAATGGGGAAAGTACACTAAGGAGTCAGTGACAGCGCCTGTTTTCCTGGAAGCCCATGTGCCACAATTGAAGGCATTTCCTGACGTTTGGCCGGAATCCATGCTGACATCTGCAGGGTGGGATGGGGGGACATGTCAGAGCGAGGTTACATGCTGGAAGGGAGTGCTGCCAGATAGTGCGAGTCAGCGATTATGATCTCCGTACACAAGAGTCCTCTGTGGAGCAGCCGGTTACACCAGAGACGTGTCATTAACCACCAGCTCACAGCAATCAGCCCTCAGAGCCATTTCATGTCTAATCTGGATCTCGTCTGAAAACCACATTCATTTCATTTAAGTGGTAATTAAAGAGGCAGTCTGAGCATGTTCCATCTCATCGCCACGTATGATCCATGTTCCATCTCATCGCCACGTATGATGCATGTCCCATCTCATCGCCACGTATGATGCATGTTCCATCTGGCGGCCATGTATGAGGTATATTACATCTGGTTAACGTGTATGATGCTTGCTACATCTCAGCGCCACGTATGATGCATGTTACGTATCATGCTCGTTACATCTCAGCACCACGTATGATGCATGTTACAGCTGGTCGTCACGTATCATGCCCGTTATATCTCATCACAAGGTACAGTATGATGCACGTGACATCTGTTGGCCACGTATGATGCATGTTACAACTGGTGGCCATGTATGATATATATTACAGCTGCTCACCACGTATGATGTTCATTATATGTCATCACCACGTATGATGCATGTTACATATGTTCACCATGTACGATGCGTAATTCCGGGGACACAATGGTGTCCTGCTAACGGGCGTTTCTAGAGAGGAGGGAGCCCGTGTGAAGTCTCCGTCATGGGCTCCCTCCTCTCCATCCGGCGGCTGCCAGTGCCGCACTTATAGACTGTCTATAGCGCATGCGCAGGTCACCAGGATAATGGCCGCAGCGGCCATTTTCCCTGTACTGTGCATGCACAAACGACGGGAGAATGGGAACGGTGGCCATTTTCCAGCCATTTTTTTACAGCGCAGAAACCGGCGCCGACGTGGGACTCCAGAGAGGTAAGTATAATACGTGTGCAGGGGGCCCGCACCGCACACCCTGCACCCATTATAAATAACCCCCTGCCTGCTAACGTATGTGGAGTTCAAGATGGTAAATAAAATGTTTCGAAATAATGTACCAGGATCCCAAGATCCCACCTGATCCGGATGGTATTCCAGGGCTTGGTAAATCTCAAAAATAGCAGCCCCCGTATAAACCTAGGGGGGCTGCCATTGCGATCGTATCCTGGGGATACTTTGGCAAATAGGCCCCTTAGTCATACATCCTTAAAGCATAAGACAAAGGTAATGATTTTAGAGATGGGCGCTGGAGGCACGGTGGCTCGCTTCGCTCGCCACATGAACATATTCCCCCTCTATTCCCACTTGGATGGTAGGGAATGACGTGGGACACTTGCAGATGACGTCATCGTACATCTACGGATGGGGATCTATCTCTACCCTTTAGGGGGATGGGATGATGAGTGCAGCATTATCGCATATCCGTTTATTTTCGACCACACCCAGCGTGCGTTCAACCCACTTTCCTACTGGGTGGTTCCCAATCTGCCCAACGTACGGTGGGACCTAGCTGCTGCACCTGCCAGCGTACAGCCAGCATTACATTAAAGCTCCCCGGAAAGTCACCTGTTCATAGCTCTGGATGTTTTGCCTGTTTCCAATCATCGCGTCCAGTTGCAAATGATAGGAAATAAAAGCTATGATATTCCTCATGTTCATAGACGCAGTGTTTCCATGCAGTAAGTTTTCACAGGACAGTTCCTATATAATGCTGGAAGATGTGTAACGTTTTATTATTGTAGTATAGTCACAGCAGGTCAGGAAGTCTGGATATCCTGCTGAAATAAAAATGAATTAATGAATCTACTACAGTGATGAATATACTGAAGCTGTGGCCTCCGCTACAGGTTGCATCATGTCATATGATGAAGGACTGGGGGGGAAACGTGCGCCAAGTTCTATAAACCTTTAACACGCAGACCTATATATAGCAAGACGGACAGGAACTGTTCAGGAGTGAAGCTTATAAACAGGAGCAGCTGTCCCAGCACTCTGTCATCCCCTCGGCTGTGTTATTCTCCCCTCTGTCCTCTACTTGTAAACAAACACAGAATAGCGCCAGGCGGTCCAACCGGTGATGCTTTGTCTTATATTGGGGAAAGCGCATCTATAGATCCCCTTATACGGCCAACTCAGAATTGGATGGAGATTCGCCAAAATGCATCTGCGGATGCCCTCACTATTTGCACCCATGCGAGATCCGTCCAACTGAGAATCAGCCCCTCCATGGCCAGCTTTAGACGGGAGACCTTAGCCAACTGTTTGTAATGTAAAACTCATTTTAAAGTAACTGTAGCATCAGCGTCTGCACATAATGGCATCAAAAATCAGGATGGACACCAGCTCCAATGTATGTACTGTGTGGGCGGACAGATAACAGCATTAGTGCTAAATACATGCACAGCGCCTCTTGGTTTTATACGGTCGGTAAATCATCTCTGTACCGCAGGAGAACCTGAATTATTCTATAAGGAAACCAAAGCAGAGATTCAATAGAAAATCCATTCACTTTCTCCCTAAATATATCCCCAAAGTATTGTTTGTTTTACTACCCTCCTAAGAGCTGGATCTTTAACCAGTCATACGACTGAGAATGTACCATCTGATACAGGGAGGATGCGAATAGGAATATATACAGTATATTAGGGCCTTGTGGGTACTCAAGCTCCCTTGCCTGAGGTTTGATAAATGACAGTGGGGTCACCTGAGTTGTAGGTCAGGTAATCTTTTTTGCCGCTCGTGCCTATGTTAGTATAGCTAAACATTTTGTTATGAATGTTACAGTTTGGACATTTGAACCTCAGCATATGCAGAACCAATTTCCATTATGCATTTATTTCTTCACTTGTATATAACGTTTTAGGGAAGCTGGACTGAGACCCGGGGCCAACAATGTTCCTCGCTCTTCTTCCTGGACATGGCGTCTCTCTCAGCAGCGCAGCTGAGTGTCCTGCCAGTCTCCTCTTCCTCCAATCCTTATCTCTGTATGCAGTCCCAGCTCCTGTCACAGTCTCTTCCTGAATCCGGCCCCTGTGCTGGGAGAGGTCATAGCTCCTGGAGTTCACACAGAGACTCTGGAAATCTGCAGGCCTGATAGTGTCCTGTTTACATGATGTGGAGTGTTAATGACCTAACATTGTTAACTTTTTTTTGCTTCTTCTGTTTTTTTGTTTTTGTTTGTTTTTTAATCTACTTGTGTTTTCCAGACAAACTGAGTGTATCTCGCATCTGCGTACTAATTGTATATATTCTTACCACAGATAACTCCTCCTTCCAGGATGATGAAGCGTTAGATATGGAGACCACTACGTGGCCAGCCAATAGCTGCACAGTGAATGGTCACACAGGAACAGCCACAAGGTCTCGATTCCCAAGCTGGGTCACTTTCGAAGATGAAACTACTGCACCTTGTCCAAAGGAATCGACTTGGAAATCAACAGAGGGTCCAAAATCACCTTCTGCACCTGAGAGAAACTGCAACTCCATAAGAAAGAGAGAACGACCCAAGAGCTCGCTGGTTGACCTTACCAGGGCTCAGAGACTTGACTTCTCCTCTTTACATAGACAGCTCTCATTAAATTCTACTCCTACGAAGGCCCCCAATCCATTCCTAGACGAGGCCTTAAAAGATGTCCAGCCATCCCCAATCAACCCATTCAGCTCCTTCTTTGAGGAGCAGGAGAGACGTTCTCAACACTCTTCAGTATCCAGTGGGGTAGACTCATGCCAAAGAAATTCCATCTCCATCCTCGCTGAAGAACTTGACACCGAACAGTTTGAAGACTACCGGAAAAAGGCTTTACAGGCGGACACCGTTGAACATCTCAAGCAGATTCAAATTGAAGACCCAGATTCCCCTGGCAGCCCTAACTTACCTGATGACCCTCTAAAATTTGATGAGCCTCTTGGTCCATGTTTAACTTTTACTAAGCCTCAACCAAAGGATGGCTGGCCGATGATGCTGAGGATTCCAGAGAAGAAGAACATTATGTCTTCAAGACACTGGGGTCCCATCTATGTTAAAGTCACGGAGACTGGGTCCTTGCAGCTGTTTTACGAAAAAGGTTTGGAAAAGCCATTCAGAGAGTTTCAGCTGGAGGTCAACCATGAGATTTCCGATCCTAAACTTCAAAACTATGATGAAAATGGGAGGATTCATACAGTACGAATCGACCGGGTACTGTATAGGGAGAAACGGAAGTACCAGCCAATGCCTCTAATCACTCACACGGGAGAGAAAGAACAGGTTGTTAAGCTGGGAACGACAGACTATTCAGACTTTATAAGTATCATCTCTACAGTCCAAGATGTTCTGTTCCGCCTTGTTGCCACAGTAGACCTTAGCACTGTGCACCTAAATTACAATGAAGAGGAGATCACTTTGGATATCAGAGATGAATTCCGTGGAATCCTGAGCAAAGGAGACAACCAGCTGCTTCAGCACTCAGTGGTCACACACATTCATGTTCTCAGTTTCATCTCAGGGCTGGCGGACTGCAGGATAGGGCTCAATGATGTTCTCATTAAAGGCAACGAAGTTGTCTCCAGACAGGACATCATGCCAACTACGACCACCAAGTGGGTGAGACTGCACGATTGCCAATTCCATTCATCAGCAGACGAAGAGGCATTCCACAGCTCCAGGATTGTAGTGTTCAGCCCAATGGATGCCTGCAGGTTTGAATTAATGAGGTTTAGGACAGTATTTTCCGAAAAGACATTGCCCTTCACACTGAGGACCCAGGCATGTGTTCGTGGGGCTGAGGTTGAGCTACAAAGCTGGCTAGTCATGTCCACAGGCTTCTCCTCTAACCGAGACAGTCTGTCACAGGTTCCCTGTGAAAATGTCACTATTCGACACCCAGTTCCCCACGAATGGGTAAATTATTTCCGGAGAGACAGTGTATTAGGGGAGAGGTCTCTGAAGGCCAAAGTCAATAGGGAAGCCAGTTTTGGCTCTCCCAGCTTGTCTGGTTCAGAACCGGCCATGAGAGTTACACTGGGAACTGCTAAATATGAGCATGCCTACAACGCCATCGTGTGGCGAATTAACAGACTGCCTGATAAAAACTCAGGTAAGACAAATTGTCCACCAAGAGCCTTAACTCTTTGTACCTCCAGCACATCTTCTGGTTGAAAACACAAATTATTTTGAAGTGAGAACATTTTTTTAACAGCGGAGGCCCTGGGCCTGATACAGAGGTGGATGCTTCCGTGTTTTAATGCTAATACCGCGTCCCATATTTTAAGGTCTTAGATGCCCACTAGCAGAGTCTTAAGACTGCGTGCATTTCCGTCTATGCGTGTCATTTAGAAGCACAATCTAAACTTGCACCCTCCCTGTGGCAGGTGTAGTTTCCCCGTCTGTGCATGGGCTCCTATGTCAGCAGTTCTGCATCTCTGTTAGAAGCCGGTTTTAAAGACGCAACTGCGTCGGCTTCACCACCCCGTTACTTCCCAGAAATGTCCATTATAATAACCCATAACCTGGGGGCCTGATTCAGACCCGCTCGCTAGTGAACAGCGCTCGCAAGCTGGTCGATGGTCCCCCACTGCGCATGTGCACGCCGGAGCCGGCTCTGGCGTGCGCATGCGCTAGACCCGGCCAGCGACAGATGCTTCGTCGCTACTGGTCTCGCACCAAAACAGGGTGGTTGTCGATTATGATTGACATCTCGCCCCGTTTTGGAGACGGGCAGGGGGGGTGGCTACACAAACGGAGGAGTTCTTGAAGGAATGCCTGCTGTTTGTGGGAGGCACCACTGACATCACATTTAGAGCCGAAAGCTCACTGGGGCTTGCGGGAACGAGACCCTACCACCATCGCGACCATCACCTGGCCGCTCGCAAAAGCTGTGGGTGGTCACCCACAGCCATGCGGGCGGCTAGGAGGCCGAAACAAAACAAAAATAAAAATGCCCTAATTCAGAGTGAGCGCTCTTAAAGAGCATCCGGTTCTGAATCATGCCCTCAGTTCATATCGCATATTGCCACTGCGTCAGCTTCTGAACCCGCCCCTCTGGTACTTGCTAGTCCGCGTATTACAAGTGCAATTATCAAAGCAAAAACCCCTTTAGTTTGTTTTCCTCTTTAGCCAGGATCAATTATTAGACGGCACTGCAGTCTAAGGGCTGAATCCCAATATAGTCCTCACCGACATTACTGGGTTATTGGCATTAAACACTAACTGACTACTACTGCATAGGCAACTATTTACTTACTTATACACAACTGTACCAAATGCATTCAGGGATATCCTCTGTTTCTTTTTGTGTAGATCAGATATTGGATAGACTTTAGTTCTCCAAATGTTGTAAAAGTCCCATTATGACCTCCAATCTGGGATTTGTAGTTCCACAGCTGCTAGGGATCCTCTAGTGTCGAGCAGTCTAAGCTACATGTAACACTCTAACTCTCAGGGGTCAATTTATTTAGATGCGAGTTTGCAAAAGGCAACTGACATCACAAAACTTGCATACATGGCGGCAGTGCACGATAAACTGGGGACATATAGACGGCTGTTATATACTGAGATAGCGGGAACATACAGACGGCTGTTATATACTGAGATAGCGGGACCATATAGACGGCTGTTATATAGTGAGATAGCGGGACCATATAGATGGCTGTTATATATTGAGATAGTGGGACCATATAGACGGCTGTTATATACTGAGATAGTGGGACCATATAGGCGGCTGTTATATACTGAGATAGCGGGACCATAAAGAAGGCTGTTATATACTGAGATAGCGGGACCATATAGACGGCTGTTATATACTGAGATAGTGGGACCATATAGGCGGCTGTTATATACTGAGATAGCGGGACCATATAGACGGCTGTTATATACTGAGATAGCGGGAACATATAGACGGCTGTTATATATTGAGATAGCGGGATCATATAGACGGCTGTTATATACTGAGATAGCGGGACCATATAGACGGCTGTTATATACTGAGATAGCGGGAACATATAGATGGCTGTTATATACTGAGATAGCGGGACCATATAGACGGCTGTTATATAGTGAGATAGCGGGACCATATAGACGGCTGTTATATAGTGAGATAGCAGGAACATATAGATGGCTGTTATATACTGAGATAGCGGGACCATATAGACGACTGTTATATAGTGAGATAGTGGGACCATATAGACGGCTGTTATATAGTGAGATAGTGGGACCATATAGGCGGCTGTTATATACTGAGATAGCGGGACCATAAAGAAGGCTGTTATATACTGAGATAGCGGGAACATATAGGGCCTGATTCAGACCCGCTTGCTAGCATGCGGGCCGCTTGTTGCAGACGATGTTCACTAATGTGCACATGCGTGTAGTTCGCAGTGCGCGTGTGCAAAGTAGTACGAGCGATCGGAATGTGCTCGCTCGCCCTGCAAAGACAGCCCAGTGGAATGAGTGACAGGAGAGGCCATTTGTGGGTGGTAACAGGGGCAGGGCAGTAGTAACAGGGGAGTGGAGTTGCAGACACAGGCGTGCCTGAGTGTTTCAACGCCGTTTTTGTGGTGTGCATAATTAACAGCCAGCGTCATAGTACACATCACCTGGTTGAATAATACACTGAAGTGATCGCAGTGCTTGCGGTAGGGTGCAGTCAACCGCAAGCGCTGCGGTCAGATCCGATGGAACCTGATGTACTGATGGTTGTATATACTGTACTTCCTGGAGATGAAATACGCAAGTGGGCGGCTACAGACAGGCTGGTGGGCGTCTGTAAGCACAAAGTGATCGCTCGCCCAGACATAGTGTGCGTGCTTATGCCTTGCCGTGCGAGCGGCTGCCATGACGTCACTTAGCTGAATTTCCATACGCTGGGAGCGAGCGCCCGCATCTAGCGAGCGGGTCTGAATCAGGCCCATAGACGGCTGTTAGTGCGGGAACATATAGACGGCTGTTAGTGTGGGAACATATAGACGGCTGTTAGTGTGGGAACATATAGACGGCTGTTAGTGTGGGAACATATAGACGGCTGTTAGTGTGGGAACATATAGACGGCTGTTAGTGGCCATAAGGAAAGTACTGGAGTTTCTTAAATGTAATCACATGGCTGATTTTTAAATATTTTATTAATGGTTGAAAATTGATAGTAAGCGAGTGTTTTTCAGCTAATTAAACTCTTTACAGTAGTTTGGGGTAGAGAAACAGGTCTGTATAGTAATATTTCAGTGTTCTTATACAAGTTTGTAAAGTGTTGTAAAAAAACACTTCCAACTCCTATCTGCAGGTATAGAAAGCACTTAACCATCAATACACCTCCACATACCTGTCCCACATCATTTACACCTCCAAATACCTGTCCCACATCATTTACACCTCACCATACCTGTCCCACATCATTTACACCTCTACATACCTGTCCCACATCATTTACACCTCCACATACCTGTCCCACATCATTTACACCTCCAAATACCTGTCCCACATCATTTACACCTCCAAATACCTGTCCCACATTATTTACACCTCCACATACTTATCCCACATCATTTACACCTCACCATACCTGTCCCACATCATTTACACCTCTACATACCAGTCCCCCATCATTTACACCTCCCCATACCTGTCCCCCATCATTTACACCTCCAAATACCTGTCCCACATTATTTACACCTCCACATACTTATCCCACATCATTTACACCTCCACATACCAGTCCCCCATCATTTACACCTCCACATACCTGTCCCCCATCATTTACACCTCCACATACCTGTCCCACATTATTTACACCTCCACATACTTGTCCCACATCATTTACACCTCCATGTACCTGTCCTACATCATTTACACCTCCACATACCTGTCCCACATCATTTACACCTCCCCATACCTGTCCCCATCATTTACACCTCCCCATACCTGTCCCCCACCATTTACACCTCCCCATACCTGTCCCCCATCATTTACACCTCCCCATACCTGTCCCCCATCATTTACACCTCACCATACCTGTCCCCCATCATTTACATCTCCACATACCAGTCCCCCATCATTTACACCTCCATATATCTGTCCCCCATCATTTACACCTCCATATACCTGTCCCCCATCATTTCCACCTCCATATACCTGTCCCACATCATTTACACCTCTGCTTACCTGTCCTACATTATTTACACCTCCACATACCTGTCCCCATCATTTACACCTCCATATATCTGTCCCCCATCATTTACACCTCCACATACCTGTCCTCCATCATTTACACCTCACCATACCTGTCCCCCATCATTTACACCTCCCCATACCTGTCCCCCATCATTTACACCTCCATATATCTGTCCCCCATCATTTACACCTCCACATACCTGTCCTACATCATTTACACCTCCACATACCTGTCCCACATAATTTAACCAATTTTTATACTTTTTAGAGCAATTTACCTGAAAAAAATGATATGTCTTTAGGGGCCAAATTATACTATTTAAATCTTCCAAATGCATGAGGGGTGTACCATAGGTTCTGCACCGTCTCCTGACATGTATACCTTACTATAAAGATTCTCTCTACCTTTTCACCTGCTCTGGGGGATGTAGACTAATAAAGGCTAATTTGCAATATCCGTGTAAATTCGCCATCAGACGTCCCGCAGGATCCAACTCGCTCCTAACTGACATGACCCCCTAACTCTCTATACGACACAGAATAAACTGTTCTCTAACAGAAATGTACCTGAAACTCTGGTTTTTAATCCAATAAAATATGTGGAAAAACAATTAGCCCAGCGGTTGTCTGACACTGATGTTCGCACTGCTATGCAGACTGTACAATTTATCCCTCTCAATTACCTCAGGATCTGGTCATCCCCACTGTTTCTACTGCCACCTGGAGCTGGGCTCAGACCGGGAGGTGCCCAAGAGCTTTGCCCGCCATGTGGAGGTAGAGTTTCACATGCCCGCTGCTTCAGCATCCAAGATAGCTCTGCGCTCTATGTCTTTGGAGGAGAGGACGGAAATCAAGAAGTGGGTGAACTATTCTGCCCATTATTTCTACAAGGTGAGACCTCAGGGTAATAAGTGGGAGTCAGGAGAGACCATTTCTCAATCCAGTGTTTTGTTCTTTACTGAGGCGTTGGGATATATTGCTGCAGTCACTGTAGGCTGGCACGGTGCACTTACTGAGGCGTTGGGATATATTGCTGCAGTCGCTGTAGGCTGGCACGGTGCACTTACTCAGGCGTTGGGATATATTGCTGCAGTCACTGTAGGCTGGCACGGTGCACTTACTGAGGCGTTGGGATATATTGCTGCAGTCACTGTAGGTTGGCACGGTGCACTTACTGAGGCGTTGGGACATATTGCTGCAGTCGCTGTAGGCTGGCACGGTGCACTTACTGAGGCGTTGGGATATAATGCTGCAGTCACTGTAGGTTGGCACAGTGCACTTACTGAGGCATTGGGATATATTGCAGCAGTCACTGTAGGTTGGCACGGTGCACTTACTGAGGCGTTGGGATATATTGCTGCAGTCACTGTAGGTTGGCACGGTGCACTTACTGAGGCGTTGGGATATATTGCTGCAGTCACTGTAGGCTGGCACGGTGCACTTACTGAGGCGTTGGGATATATTGCTGCAGTCACTGTAGGCTGGCACGGTGCACTTACTGAGGCGTTGGGATATATTGCTGCAGTCACTGTAGGTTGGCACGGTGCACTTACTGAGGCGTTGGGACATATTGCTGCGGTCGCTGCAGGCTGGCACGGTGCACTTACTGAGGCGTTGGGATATATGGCTGCAGTCACTGTAGGTTGGCACGGTGCACTTACTGAGGCGTTGGGATATATTGCTGCAGTCACTGTAGGCTGGCACGGTGCACTTACTGAGGCGTTGGGATATATTGCTGCAGTCACTGTAGGTTGGTACGGTGCACTTACTGAGGCGTTGGGATATATTGCTGCAGTCACTGTAGGTTGGTACGGTGCACTTACTGAGGCGTTGGGATATATTGCTGCAGTCACTGTAGGTTGGTACGGTGCACTTACTGAGGCGTTGGGATATATTGCTGCAGTCACTGTAGGTTGGTACGGTGCACTTACTGAGGCGTTGGGATATATTGCTGCAGTCACTGTAGGTTGGTACGGTGCACTTACTGAGGCGTTGGGATATATTGCTGCAGTCACTGTAGGTTGGCACGGTGCACTTACTGAGGCGTTGGGACATATTGCTGCAGTCACTGTAGGCTGGCACGGTGCACTTACTGAGGCGTTGGGATATATTGCTGCAGTCACTGTAGGCTGGCACGGTGCACTTACTGAGGCGTTGGGATATATTGCTGCAGTCACTGTAGGTTGGCACGGTGCACTTACTGAGGCGTTGGGATATATTGCTGCAGTCACTGTAGGTTGGCAGGGTGCACTTACTGAGGCGTTGGGATATATTGCTGCAGTCGCTGTAGGCTGGCACGGTGCACTTACTAAATCCACAGTGGCCAATCCTTCCATGTTATCCCTCCATTTTACCCCATGCTGTTACCTTTCAATGCCTAATCATGTTAAACCTCCAGACTGTCCCACGTTATCTCTCCATGTTATCCCATGCTGTTATCCCTCCATGCTACCCCACATTATCCATCCAGATGAACTCACAATGCTGCACCATGTTATATCTCCATGTTGTTATCTCTTCATGTTACCCCACATTATCGCTCCATGTTAAACCCATGATATTATCCCTCCATGCTACCTTTGCACTGACATTTGGACAACACTGCTACGCTCCATAAGAAGTTGCTTATTTGTATTTCTATCCTGATACAGTTTCTGTGCTTGTTCGTATCACATACTTTGTGCCTTGAACATACATTGAATAGGACATCTGAAGCCCCCGCACCATATACTACCTATACCTGCCTGTGGCATAGCCGCTAACTTTCCTTTTCTTCTGACCAGGGGGAAATTGAGCAGAAAAAGACGCTGAACCCAGACATGGAGGGCGAAGCTGCTGATAATCCTGCCGAATGTGTTACACAATAGATTCCACGGGAAGCCAGTAACCAGTAGAAGATGGGCACACGGGTGTCACCAGCACCAGACCCACAGGGTGATAACGTGCTCAGGGCCACGCACCAGTGTGTCACAAGTTCAATGAAAAGTAATCAGTGGCCGACTTCAGTCATTTGTAGAATTGAAACGCCAAAGTCATGTTGGTTTAGATAGTGACATTAGATGGTTGGTTTGTGCGCTAGAGAAGGAAACCAGGAGACCCAGGCGTGAGAAAAGACTGCGGAGAAAACCGGCAATTGGAAAGATGCGAAGACCTGTACTGTGGAATAGCGCGCTGCTTTCTACGGTGATTTTCTGATCTGGGCAACCAAAATTATGGTGAGAGAGGAGCTCCCTGAGCGCTAGTGTCAGACTGTCTATATCCTGTTCATTAAATGAATGTGGAATAATTTAGAGAAGATCTTATTTCTGCTTATAAAGGTAGAATAGCACAAACTTTAAAGAAGGATTCATACAAAGAGGAAGTTCTCGAACCTGTCCTGACTTGAAGAATGCTGGAAAAATTGTCATTGTGGAACTATTCAGCACAGGAGAATCGGACGTTAAATGGAGACAATTTGGGGATTTCTGAGAAAGGGCTAAATCATCTCATATGTAACTATTTAATGGAATGGTGAGATTCCTGCAACGCTATGTAATGCTGTTCCTGCGGTTGTGCATATGTGATTAATCATATCAACTGGGGATCTTTATTATGACTGCAAACCCCCCCCATCCCCTTCCACATGATGAATTCACCCCCGAATATCACTTGACCTTTATTTGCTGGAGGTGGGGAGAGGCTCAGTCTTTGCTCTGACCATCCAACACAAAACACCAGGCATTGTCCAGATCTGTGCTATGAATGGACCAGTGTCTGGCAACGCTACAGAGTCATCTGTTCCACCAACACTGGAGATCAGCACAATCCCTTCAGTTCTGAAGCTGAGATGCGGGGACCAGTGACAGCGGGGCGCAGCCAGCAAAGCTCCACGCCATTGGTGCAACAATCTATAGATAACAGTCGCCGCCACTTTCAGCGACAGAATCACAAGAGGTCGCTGTCAGAGACATTTTGTATGGGCTTTGCCCTGTAGCGGCAATCTCATCACACTGTAATTATCCGGATAAGCACAGACATAACCGAAGGGCTAGGTGAGTGCAGAGGCCCAGAATCAGGCTAGCTCCTAGGTTGGTGTCCGTACTGTACTGTGGACACAAAAGTCCTTTGGAATTTCATTTTAGCACAATAGCCACTTTGAGCTATAACGCACACTGACATGGACTCAGCACAATGTACTGCAGCATATCTAGGGCCAAACTGCAGGTTAAAAATGAAGACACGTAGGCCCCAGCTCTATCTGCCCCGGCCTAAGGGCCGTCTCTCTCTCCCGCTGAATGTTAATACTCCAAAGGTGTGGAGCAATGTTTTACTGTGCACTGTTTAATGGGCTGGTGACTGTTTACAGCTTTTATATTTATGTAACTAACGTCCTGCATCTATTGCCATAATAACGTCATTTCTAGGCCCCTGTTCTTTGTACCTTGCCGACCACAGCAGACGGGAGTCCACCAGCATCCACTAAGCCACCAACCTCGTGCCTGCCAGGTGGATCTCTTTGTGTCTGTGTACTAGATATTGCACTATGGTGTAGTGGTGTGTGTGTGTGCGCGTGTTTCTGTATGATCCCATATTCTGCTACAATGTTTCGGGTCTTTAACTGCTGGAGAAAGCTTCAATGTTACATAACTAAAGGGGGGCATCCACAACACGATTTTAGCAGGCGATTGAACGATAACGACGTCGTTATCGTTCAATCGTTTAAAAATCGTTTATAAATCGTGCAGTGTTTGGTCGTTAACGATCAACGATGCGCGCTCCCGCTGGTCGTTTGATCGTCTCGTCAGTCGACTGAACATGCAGGTCAATTTCACTTGATCTATTAAAGATAGTTTGCAAATCATTTTCAAGGGAAAAAATCAAGGGAACATCGTTTAGAGATTGGACAGGGAGTAGATCGTCTAGTGGATGTGCCCACTTAGTTCTCACACCACGTGCCCGACTGACAAGGCATCAGCTTCAAGTAAACAAATGCCATATGCACTGTCCTAGAGACGTATCTATACACAGGAAGTAGGATAGGGAAGCTGCGCATTTTAACCCTAAAAGACCCTGGAATACAAGGGCTGCGTCATGCAGCTTATGGTGTACCCCCATCTGAAAACTGGAGCTGTGCGTAGATTCAGAGGCAGCGTGGGCAGGAGGCTCAATCAGAAGCTGCAAACACAGAAACAGCACCTTCTGATTGGTTGTCTGGCCCCTCCCCCCCGCTGTAGCCATTTTAAAGTGGCGACCTTAACAGTTCTGCCTCTAAGGTATTACATTTACAAATTGCACTATGTGCTGCGAAGCTAAAAAGACCATCACACATGAAGATGGGGTACAGTATATATCTGCTTGGATTATAGTGGGGAAAGGAATTAGACAGCACCCCTGTGATGGCCACCAAGCATTACTTGCCATTATAGTGGATAAAGGGACTCCTATGATTCTGGGTCTCACAGTTGGACACAGGTCCATTTGTAGGGTAAGAGATGTACGCCTTTCCATACTGCGCAAATATGGTTGTATTCAGACATAAGCGCATCTTACAGCTTAAGACTTAAGAGTGTGTACATGTAATTACAGCATGCAGCAAGGAGATGCCACCTAATCAGACACCTCTATATACCCTTCTTAGGAGGCGTGTCCTCTGCGGGTACCAGATGCCTGGTATAAAGGCGCAGGGTGATGACATCAGCAGGGTGTCTTTATTCATGATCTTACCTGTTACACTGTGTCAGGCGGCGGCCGCCTAGATCCTCTGGACACGGCAGGAGAGAAGATTGTACAATGAATTTAATGACAGTGTTTTATATTTAATAACATTTTGTATGGAAAATGCAACTTTCGTATTTATTAATATCAGTCAAGACGCTGTTCTCCCTTATGTACAGTATATGACATTTCATTACATTATACTGTGCATAAATAGGGCCATTCAACTTTTGTATTTATAACGTAACACTGTCAGGCTGCATTTCTACGCTGTATTTGGGCGTAAGTGCAGTTGTGCGCCTGATGTATGCATTTTCAAGTTAGATTCAATTTGCATATCTAAGACCAACATTTTTTTTACATAAACTGAGACATTTTCTGCAGCACTAAAGGTTAAATGTTTTGCAGAATGTAGCAACAGCGCATACACTTTTATTGTAATAAGGGCCTGATTCACTAACGATCGCAACTGCGATTGCAAAAGCGATTACGTGCGCAGTCTCACTGCGATAGTATGCTAATCCATTGCACTCTATGCTGTTGCAGCACTATATAAGGATGCCCACTTTACCTTACACACATCCGTAATGTTTAGCAAGACTGCAAAACCATCGGTACTATCGAGTACCATCGCAGCCTCACGCACACTTGCAAAAGGTCTGACCTTACTCAGAAATTGCTAACTTCATTGCACGCTATGAGTCCTCAGGCTGCATATAGCATCACAGTGACTAATTTATGCATGCCCATGCAACTGGCACCCCCTTCATCACCACCCACAAACGGCACTTCCTGTCAATCACTCTGCGAAGGGTCTGTGTAGCCACTATAATCACAGTCCCGATCACAGTGGCTGGTTCGCGCTCTGCGATGCATACGCTTGCAGAACGCAACAATCGGCCGATTTGCGTGTATATTAGCAGTTGCGATCCTTGCTGAATCAGGCCCTAAATCCATTAGAGAAAGGGGTATAGGAGATCCAGGTTACTCTCTTTCCACAATAGACGTTACCTGCAATGTCAGGGCTCAGAAGTAGATAGGTTAGGAACAGCTTACATATGTTTCTGACCAAGAGACGACTTCATTTTCATATAATCTAATTATCACTTGGATATTACAATGACTTGAAGCTCCCTTTTATTGTAACTGCATTGGATTCATTATAAGAACCCTGTCCTGGGGCAACAGCTACAGTATATTTGCCAATTATGTGTTATATTGTTCTACAACTTGGCAGGTACCGCACGTATTGCCCACTATCTCCACCGTGTGGCATTATAGCAAATTGCAGGAAGGTGTGTGATGCAAGGATAAACCCTACATTGTACCAAGTGCAGAAAGCTCCAGCAGATAAAGAGTTAAGTTCTGATTGTTTTTTTTCTTGTTTTTAGCATTTCCTTGAGGAAAAGATACTACTGATTGCTCTCTGCTTTATGTGTACAAAGTCAAATAAAGCGTTAACAATGTGTCCTGCCTGGTGTTTTTTTCCATGTGCTTGCAGTGCTGCTGAATTAATATTAATGAGGGGTTCAGGGCAGAAAGCCAACCAGAACAGATAGATAGATAGATAGATAGATAGATAGATAGATAGATAGAGATGTGTCCCCATTCACTCGCACAATACAGATGTGTCCTCATTCACTCGCACAATACAGATGTGTCCTCATTCACTCGCACAATACAGATGTGTCCCCATTCACCCGCACAATACAGATGTGTCCCGATTCACTCGCACAATACAGATGTGTGCCCATTCACCCGCACAATACAGATGTGTGCCCATTCACCCGCACAATACAGATGTGTCCCAATTCACCCGCACAATACAGATGTGTCCCCATTCACCCGCACAATACAGATGTGTCCCCATTCACTCGCACAATACAGATGTGTCTTCATTTACTCGCACAATACAGATGTGTCCCCATTCACCCGCACAATACAGATGTGTCCCCATTCAGTCGCACAATACAGATGTCTTCATTCGCTCATACAATACAGATGTGTCCCCATTTGCCCGCACAATACAGATGTGTCCCCCTTTGCCCGCACAATACAGATGTGCCCCCATTCACTTATTGCTTTTGCACCATATGGCACCGGAAGCTTGGCATGACTTAGACGCTTTGTGCACTTTTTCCTAAATTGTTTGTCTCGGTCGCATCACAGTCACATACAAAGACGCTCACCGTGTGCCACAGGAATTGGTATAAAGCTGCAGAGTAAGCGTAATGATACGCGGCAGGAGGAATGGCGTGGCTGCTAGTATCACAACTCTGTCTTTCACAGTCCCCTTGTACTGTACCTTTCTCAAGACCATCGCGACCATCATCATGGACGCTCGCTATAGCTGTGGGTGGTCACCCACAGCTATGCGAGCGTCCATGAGGACGCTCCAAAAAAAGGTAGGAGGGCCCTGATTCAGAGCGAGCGCTCTGGTCAGAGCGTTCAGCTCTGAATCAGGCCCTATGTACTAAGACTTGGAGAGAGATAAAGTACCAACCAATCAGCTCCCTGTCATGTTTAAAACACAGGCTGTAAAGTGATCTAAAACATGTGTTTTGTTTCAAAGGGGGCGATGGGAGCAGCTCTGATCCCAACATAAGTGGTAAGTCCTGCCAGGGCACCCAGTTATCACCAATCCTCCATTAAGCAGACAGGAGGGGACCCCTACTCCCACAACAGAGGTGGGAGCCAGGCTAATGCTCTACAGGAGACAAACGTTCTAACACCAACACTGATTTCTCACAGGAGCAAAGGGGTGGCATATATCGCAGTGTGGCTGTGTCGGGATGGATGTCGGTGTTTAGTGCATCGTGTATGTACATTATTTTAAACTACATGCGGCCATTTGCCATGTCGCTTACTCGGAATAGCGGCCAGACCTCCTCTGCTGAAGCCAGGAAATCTGCGTTGGAAGATCCAATGGTTCTCCATCATCGATGGCAGAGGGTGCGGTGATTATTTTTCCCCTTTAGCAGGGGCACATTGTGCCACCCAGTCATGCCCTTCTCTTATTGGACGACTTAGCCCCACCCCATCATAATTACAGTCCTGCAACCCCCTTCCCTGATTTGCCTGCCAACCACAGTTTCATGCCATCGATGGAATGCACCAATGCCACCATTCATGGTGACACCTTCGATGGCCACCCCTAAAATATGGTTGATGGGGGTATTAAGCAAAGAGAAGGAGAGTGAAGGGGGCAATAGGATACTTTCATTTTGAATAGATAAATCTTTATGGTTGATGAATCTGGTGCAATTTACGACCTTCAATGGTAAAAATATATAACCTACTAGATTGTGACTAAATCATACAGAGGGGATGTAGTGAGAAAGTAAACCATGACAATGTTGACTGTTAAAATGTCGATAAGCAACCCGTCGACATTCTCAGAATGTCAGGTTTAGTGTTAGGCTGGAGGCGGGAGGGGGTTAGGCACTGGAGGGATGGTTAGGGGTAAGGATTAGGGGGAAAATCATCACCCAAACGCAGAATCGTAGGTCTGACGCGGATATCATGGTCACATGACTGCCGGTATCCGGAAGACAGCGCTGGAGCCGCTGCAGTCGGCGGGAGCAAGTAAGTTACCACAGGGTCATCACTGTCTACATATACCTAACCCATCCAGAGAGTACCCAGATGTCAAGACATTCTAAAAAGTTATAGCTGCATTTATTCACAAAGTTACCAATAGTTCATATACATAAAAGTCATAGCACAATTATATAAACTTCCTGCCTCCCTCATAAATGCTACAATTATTTGCAAAGTGATTGACAGGCAGGGACTGTTCCTGGGCGGCAACGTTGCTTCAAAGTCAGACTTGTCTGGGCCATTACGTCAGCCATTCTACAGGGCCATAGGGTTACTCAGATGGTCGTCTGATAGTTGCGTCTTTGTGCACAAGCGGCGGATCTGCAATTCCGAAGGTGGGCGTCTCAATAAAAATTGCAGCGAATGCGAGATTTGCGTATTTTCTCGCAACCGGTGTACAAAGACACTGTTGGGAAGGCAATTGTGTCCATCTCTGAATTAGACCCAGCGTTGTTATATGAGTTCATGCACTCTTTTAAATATGTCCCATAAGTCAGTGTATCATAGAATCTCCTTATAATTGATGTGAATCTTGGGAAGCTTTACTACGTGACCACATAGGCAGCGAATACATATGCAGCACACATAGGCTGCGCACACATAGGCAGCATACATAGGCAGCATATATAGGCAGCACACATAGGCAGCGCACACATAGGCAGCACACATAGGCAGCATATATAGGCAGCACACATAGGCAGCATATATAGGCAGCACACATAGGCAGCATATATAGGCAGCATATATAGGCAGCACACATAGGCAGCATATATAGGCAGCACACATAGGCAGCGCACACATAGGCAGCATACATAGGTGGCATATATAGGCAGCGCACACATAGGCAGCATACATAGGCAGCGCACACATAGGCAGCATACATAGGCAGCATATATAGGCAGCACACATAGGCAGCGCACACATAGGCAGCATATATAGGCAGCACACATAGGCAGCGCACACATAGGCAGCATACATAGGTGGCATATATAGGCAGCGCACACATAGGCAGCATACATAGGCAGCGCACACATAGGCAGCATACATAGGCAGCACACACATAGGCAGCATATATAGGCAGCATACATAGGCAGCGCACACATAGGCAGCATATATAGGCAGCACACACATAGGCAGCATACATAGGTAGCATTAGACCTTTCTAGACACACATACACTATGTAGACAAAAGTGATTGGACACTGACAGCAAATAGATCAGTGAGATGTTATGGCCATCAGTACTGTGTAGGTCACCACGTGCAGTGATTACTGCAGACACCCTTCTTGGCAAAAATTATAGAATTTTTACTGCGCTATGCACTGTTGAATTCTCAAATTGAAAACTCTATATAAGGTTTGCTGTCTGTTTATTAAACAGGAGGCTTTAAATAAAATAAATCTAATGTTTTAATGCAATATAATCCACAAATAAACACAAAAACTTACAATCAAATGTACATCAATAAAATCAATCATATAGAAAAAATGTCAATAATATATAAAAATACAGAGATCATGTAACTCTCTAACTTTGATGCATTGATAAGAGAGTGTGACTTGATACTATATCACTGAGGTTTCTACAGCACAGCGTTCTATTATTCCACTCTTGCACCAATGTAGCTATAAATGTAACAAATTGTTTCCAATGGTGAGGCAGCTCAATTTCACTGCTTGAATTGCATTCACTACTGGCGTCCCAGTGTGAAATGCAGTCACGCTGGAGAACGTACAGGTGGGTATGGACAACTGGAGTATCTCACCCCTGGAAATCTGTGGTCACACTGATGTCCGTCCCAGCTCAGCCCGTCTAGACACTGTGAGACCGCGGCTGGATGGAGCCAACTGCCGTGCAGCCGGAGACCAATGCTGCTAGTGGAGCGGTAGCTGTGTGTCGGCTGGCGGTAAGCTCCAGTGATGAATCGGCACCTGTCACCTTGCAGAGATCCTCCAAAATAGCGTGCAAACTGTCCACAGTTTCCTGGACAACAGCAGGCGGTATGTTTCACTACAGATTGCAATATTGCATATGCACACTGGGCCTGATTCAAAGACGGACGCTCTGAAAGAGCGCTCGCTCTGAATTAGGCCATTTTTCTTTTGTTTTGTGCGGCCTCCTGGCCGCTCGCATAGCTGTGGGTGACCACCCACAGCTATTGCGAGCGGCCAGGATGATGGTCGTGATGGTCAAGACCATCGCGGCTTGCGACGAGACCCTTGTGGTAGGGTCTCGTGGCCGCAAGCCCCAGAGAACTTCTGGCTCTAATAGAGCCTGAAGCTCTCCTACTGACATCACTGATGATGTCAGTCTGGCCACCCAACAACAACAATCGCCCATTGCGGTCGTATTTGTACGGTAATGAATCAGGCCCTAAGTACAGTGACCAACTGTGACAATGAGGAAGGTTGAGTCGGCCTAGAACGCACCCGTCACTCCAATTCATCCCAGAGGTTTTCAGTGGGGTTAATATCTGGACTCTGAGCTGCCCAGTCCATCCGGGTTACTGAATTTTCTGTATACTAGTCCTGCATCACCTGGAAACTTGACATGGTTCTGTAGAACTGCAAGTGCATGGGCCTCCCTACCGAGTGTTCTTGTTGTAACTGCCACATTAGTGGCCATTTGGAACTCACGTGCAATGGTATGCATGGTATGTATTTAGCTTGCGGGGGGTGTCCAATCACTTTTGTCTACATCAGGGGTGGGGAACCTTTTTTCTGCTGAGGGCCATTTTGATATACTGTATATAACATTGTTCGTGAGACCGGTGCAGGCCATGCCCCATCCATGTGATGTCACACGGGGCAGGGCCACAATCACCTGTGGTTACAGCAATGCCCGGAGCATCCTGAGGATGCTCTCGTTAGCTGTAAGCACAGCGGTGTGACCATCTGAAGCGTCCAGGTGGCACTGCTGCATAGATTCTGGCTGCAGGGTACCATTCTAGGCACCCTGCTAGCCAGATGAGCCTAGCAGAAAAAACGTCAGAGGGCCAGACCAAATGATTCCGAGGGCCTTATATGGCCCCCGGACCTGAGGGTCCCCATCCCTGGTCTACATAGTGTATATGCGCAGGAAGCTACTAAATACAATCGGATACTTTTATTTTGGGCTCAGGAAGATGCCAGGGGTCCGTCTATAGGAGCAGACAGAGGACACACTGGGCCCAATGCAGATCTGCATGCATCGGGCGCCCACCAATAGACGCAGCCACGGTCACCGCTGGATCAGCCCCTGCACAGCAGAAGCCAGCCCACGGTACAAAGTGTATTTAACACACATAACAGAACCTCATGGCGTTATATCCAGCGTATAACCCGACCGTAAAGGTGGCGCTGCCCTTTCATCACTATGGGCCTGATACAGAGAGGGACGTAGGTGGCTTGCGCAGTATAAAATGCGGAGATTTGCATGCATTTTGCGGTGTGACCGCCGCTACGTGTGCGCCTCACACCGGCCATCATCAGGGCTCATTACCCAAAACTAGGTGCCAAAGACACGTCTGTAAATTAGGGTAATTCCGCTTCCACCCAGGTCTGCGCAGCCCACAGTTGCCGTCACCGCATGTTGCCTAGTAGCGCCCCTTTACACTACTTCAGCGCAGATGTGACTGAAACGCGCGCGGCTCTGCATCGCAAACACTTGTGCGCGCTCACAAGCAAGCCGAATCCGGAGCAAGATACGCTCCGCAGGCGCGTATCCACCTCCACATCACCGCAGTAGGAGAAGCTATCCCTATTTTTCTGCAGGATCTGCAGTGTCTCCCCCTCTCACCTTCTATACTAGCCTCACGCTATATATGTAGGAATGGAACTATTTACACGACATGGGGCAGTCAGGGGACATGCTGGGGGTTGTGGTCCTCCCAGGTCCGCTGTCACATGCAAAGGGTTCATGCGGTGGGGGTCCCCCAGGGCCCGGGCGCCGGCGGAGACACCCCACCCCTTACACGTGACCTGCCTCGGCCCGCGGCCTCGCCGTCTGGCACCTGAAGGGTTAATGGCCGCGGTCCTCGCGCCGCACAGGCCCCGCCCCCGGAAACTACAGCTCCCGGCTCGCCTTGCTTCGGCCCCGCCCCCTGGAACTACAGCTGCCGGCGCGCCCTGCGCCGGCCCCGCCCCCGTGACGCGCTTTTCCCGCGAGGTTTCCCGCCCCCGTGACCTGGTAGCTGTGTCTCCGCGGCTCAGTCTCGGTATATAAAGGAGAGCGGTGGCCGAGAGCAGACGGCTGGCGGCGGCGGCCCCATCCCAGCAGCAACACCAACAGCAGCAGCGCCGGAGCCCGCACCCGAGCGCACAGCCCCATAGTCAGGGCATTCCCTGGGCAGAGGGTGAGGGAAATGGCGACTGCTGCTAACGCCAACCCCGTGGTAAGGACCCAGAGCGGGGCAGCGCCGCCATCTTCTCCCCCACAGGGCGGTTATTGGGGATCCCCCCCCTGCTCCCTGACAGGGCTGTGATGCTGAGGGGGGAGCCCGGGGTCACTTTTACCCTGACACCCCGGTGTGTGCTGGGTGGGGTGTGTGAGTGGGGGGTGGGTATGTGAGGTATACGGGGCTCCCGCTGTGTGGGGTGTGCGGAGCCCCCGATGTGTACTGAGACTGAGCAGTTGCTCCCTATATATAGTCTCAGCCGGGAGGGGGCGGAGCCGGCTGTGCTGACGTCACATCAGCTTGGAGGAGTCCCCAGTGTGCCCCCCCCCCACCGTATGTCTGTACCTGATACCTCATTATACCCATCTCACACACTGTTACCCCAATGTACACCTAAATACTCCCCTACAGTCACCCCAGTATACACCTAAATAACCCCCTACTGTCACCCCAGTATACACCTAAATAACCCCCTACTGTCACCCCAATATACACCTAAATACCCCCTACTGTTCCCCAATGTACACCTAAATACCCCTACTGTTACCCCAATGTACACCTAAATAACCCCCTACTGTCACCCCAATATACACCTAAATACCCCCTACTGTTACCCCAATGTACACCTAAATACCCCCTACTGTTACCCCAATGTACACCTAAATACCCCCTACTGTTACCCCAATGTACACCTAAATACCCCCTACTGTCACCCCAATATACACCTAAATACCCCCTACTGTCACCCCAATATACACCTAAATACCCCCCTACTGTCACTTCAATATACGCTTAAATACCCCCTCCTGTCACTTCAATATACGCTTAAATACCCCCTCCTGTCACCCCAATATACGCTTAAATACCCCCTCCTGTCACCCCAATATACGCTTAAATACCCTCTCCTGTCACCCCAATATACGCTTAAATACCCCCTACTGTCACCCCAATATACACCTAAATACCCCCTCCTGTCACTTCAATATACGCTTAAATACCCCCTCCTGTCACTTCAATATACGCTTAAATACCCCCTCCTGTCACCCCAATATACGCTTAAATACCCCCTCCTGTCACCCCAATATACGCTTAAATACCCTCTCCTGTCACCCCAATATACGCTTAAATACCCCCTCCTGTCACCCCAATATACGCTTAAATACCCCCTCCTGTCACCCCAATATGCGCTTAAATACCCCCTACTGTCACCCCAATATGCGCTTAAATACCCCCTACTGTCACCCCAATATACGCTTAAATACTCCTGTTACCCCCAATATATGCCTAAATACCCCTGCTGTCACCCCAATATACGCTTAAATACCCCTACTGTCACCCCAATATATGCTTAAATACCCCCTACTGTTACACCAATATATGCTTAAATACCCCCTACTGTTACCCCAATATACACTTGAATACCTCCTACTGTTGCCCCAATTTACAGCCAAATACCCCCCTATGGTTACCCCAATTTGTAGCCAAATACCCCCCTACTATTGCCCCAATGTACACCTAAATACCCCCTAATGTTACCCCAATATGAAGCCAAATAACCCCCTCTATCCCAAATTTTACATAAATATACAGCCTGGCTACGTTTCCTTTATATTCAGCACAGCAGGCAAATAACACGCGTTGTTATACAATATGCAGTCAAAAGCCCTGCTGTATCCCCTCAGCACAGCACGGTTCCCTCAATATACAGTCACATAACCTTGCTGTTACCCTGTTTATATCCAGTTGATACTAGGGATGGATACCGGAAGCCCTTCATCTAATGGTTGCTGGGCTTCTGACATCCAGTGATGCGAAGGCTACTAGCCTCTGCATCAAATCCATTCGATGGTATAACCATCGATGGGTCTGCTTTGTGCAGAAGCAGACAAAGCTTAATTCATGCGCCACTTCTGGGTGTCTGCAGCTGAAAGAGAACAGCTAGCCATCGGATGGGCATTAGAAAGCTGCCTCTGATGGCTGGCAACCATCGAATACCCGATGGAAAAAGTGCTTCCATTGAAACGGGAACATCTATGGTTGCTAATAATCCTGTTTCTAATGTCCACCCCTAGTTGATACTCAACCAACCACTCATTCTAAACGCATACTGTTACCCCAATATACAGCTGGCAGCTTTTTTTCTTTTGTTACATTGAAAAAATAGCACAATAGCCAAATACCTCCCAATGTTACCCCAATATACAGCCAAACACCTCAGTTTCTCCACTATGCAGCCTAGTTATATCCTGTCAATACTAATCTTAAAGCCAAATACCCACCCACACTGTTACTGATATACAGCCGACAGCCTTTGTTATATTTCCATAGCGAAATACTCCCCACTAATATACCAATATACAACTAAATACCTCCATTGTTACACAATATACAGCTTGCATTCCTTGTATATTCTTCCCTATACTCAGAATAATGTCCAAATACCTCTATACACTGTGCTATTGCCAAATCCCTCCCAACAGGTATCCGAGCCCAGTATGCAGCCTACAGCCATGTTATATCCCCTCTATACTCTGTGCTACTGCCAAATCCCTCTCCACAGGTATCCGAGCCCAGTATGCAGCCTACAGCCCTGTTATATCCCCCTATACTCTGTGCTACTGCCCTCTCCACAGGTATCCGAGCCCAGTATGCTACCTACAGCCATGTTATATCCCCTCTATACTCTGTGCTACTGCCAAATCCCTCTCCACAGGTATCTGAGCCCAGTATGCGGCCTACAGCCCTGTTATATCCCCTCTATACTCTGTGCTACTGCCAAATCCCTCTCCACAGGTATCCGAGCCCAGTATGCAGCCTACAGCCCTGTTATATCCCCCTATACTCTGTGCTACTGCCAAATCCTTCCCAACAGGTATCCGATCCCAGTATGCTACCTACAGCCCTGTTATATCCCCTCTATACTCTGTGCTACTGCCCTCTCCACAGGTATCCGAGCCCAGTATGCTACCTACAGCCCTGTTATATTTCCTCTATACTCTGCTACTGCCAAATCACTCTTCACAGGTATCCGAGCCCAGTATGCGGCCTACAGCCCTGTTATATCCCCTCTATACTCTGTGCTACTGCCAAATCCCTCTCCACAGGTATCCGAGCCCAGTATGCAGCCTACAGCCCTGTTATATCCCCCTATACTCTGTGCTACTGCCCTCTCCACAGGTATCCGAGCCCAGTATGCTACCTACAGCCATGTTATATCCCCTCTATACTCTGTGCTACTGCCAAATCCCTCTCCACAGGTATCTGAGCCCAGTATGCGGCCTACAGCCCTGTTATTTCTACTTCAGGGTCCATAGGGTATCCACAGGATACCTTGGGGTATAGGTGTGACGTCAGTCGCAGGGCACCAAAGAGTTAAGCTTTCAGCCTCCCAGGATGCACTAGGTCCCCCTCCTATACCCCGCCCCCGGGCCAAGGCACCTCAGTTTAGTTTGGTGCCCGGCCGGAGTCGGGTGCACCTGTTGGAGTGGGGGCTAGAAGAGCCCCTGAAGCTTATTCTTCATGCAGCTGTGGCTGCACATCTGGATGAACAGCATGGACAGTCAGTCCTGACGTCCATGCTGTCTTCCCTACACCCCGCCGGTACCAGAACGCCGGTACTGATCCAGGGATGCTGGTGGGCGTCTGGGGTCACAGCTAGCGGTGACCCCAGATGCTCCGAACCATGGCCGGATTCAAGGGGGACAGAGGTAAGCAGCGGGGTCCCGCGGTGGGTCCCCGCTGATCACATGGTCCTAAGTCCCCAGGCAGGGGGCTCCCTGGGGACTGGCTGCAGCGTGGAGCCAGGCGACCAACCTGCGCTTCCACTACCCCCTGGGACAGCGGACCGCAGCAGAGCGGTAGCGCTGCGGCGTCCCAGGGGTTAAATGCATGCCAGGGGAGCGCGCCTTCCCTGTCTCACAGTCGGCGCCTCCCCCGCTGCACACAGCCCTCTCTGCATGCTGCCGACTGGTCCTGTGGCAGCGCTCCTCCCCCAGGCCAGCCTCCTCTCTGCTCCTCGGCGGCCATCTTCTCGAGAACGCATGGTGAACGCTGCTGGAAGCGCTGGACGGAAGCATCGTGGTCTGGGTCCCCCCGCATACCTCTCCTCCGCTGTGGTCAGGTCTGTGTATGCAGCGCTGTGTCCTACCAGGCCCTGTGTCTGTGTAGTTGAGTGATCAGCGCTGTTAGTGCAGGAATTGTTATTTCTCTGCATTGTATGTGACTGTGCTAGCGCTGCCTGTAACTTTTCTTCTCTAAACTGTCAGCTTTATTACTGTCCCTGTTCTTTCTGCTAAAGCCCTTGCGGTGCGGTGCTGCAGGGTGGTCTCTCGCCTATTTAATACTTAATTGGTGAGAGAGGTCACATACGTGGTGCCATCATGTCTGAAAGTGATTTTCCCCTCCGGCTACAGTGTACCACGTGCAAAGTACCGTTAGCGGAGGGGGAGGGTAGCGCGGAGGGCGTTTGCCGGCAGTGTTTGTCCATGGCGCGGCCTATTTCGGTTACAGCACCGGTACAGGAGCCGCCCTGGGCTTGTTTCGCTCAGGCGTTAACAGCTTTAGTGGGCCAGTTAGCTCCGCAGCCCGCGTTTACTCCGAGGGGTTTGTCCCAGCAGTCTGTGGTGTCGTCACCCATGCAGGGGTTCCCACGACAATTGGTGGTACCCCACAGTCTCCCTATTTCCCCGCTCCCGGGTTCTCAGGAGCCAGCGTGGGTTAACTCCCTGACGAGTTCTGTACAGCACTTGTCGGATGTGTTGCAAGGGGAGTCTGTGATGCGGCCTCATAAAAGGCCGGTGGCGTCTCTGTCCGCTCCTTATGAGGATGACGAAGGGACGTCTGATGATGGGGAGATTCTTGATCCTTACGATCAGGAACCTCTCCATACTAAGGACGCTGATGCTAAGTCCAAAGTATATATTCCTGGACTTATTCGGGCGGTCCGCACAGCCTTGGTGATTGAGGACGAAGTTCCCCCAGCGGCTAAATCTAAGTATGCCTTTTTCAAAGATGTGAAGGGCGATGCCACAGTCTTTCCTCTTTCGGGTCAGTTGGTGGACCATTTAGAGGAGGCGTGGAAACAACCTGGCAAAAGATACCAGCCGCAGAGACGCCTGGCGGTGGCTTATCCGTTCGCGGATAATTATTTTGCTAAGTGGGAATCCCCTCCACAGGTGGATTCTCACGTGACCCGTCTTGTCCGTAGTGCCACATTGCCGATGCCATCCATGTCCTCCCTTAAGGATGCTACGGACCGCAAGGTAGAAATCTGCCTGAAGTCCGCTTATTCCCTTGCAGGGGGGGCAGCACGGCCGGCTATGGCCATTTGCTGGGTTGCCAGAGCAATGGAGCGCTGGGCGGATTCATTAGAGGCTTCTTTTGAATCCGACTGTCCGGCCGAACAGGCGGAGTTGATTGGCAATCTCCGTGATTCGGCCACCTACATCAACGAGGCGGCTCTAGACATTAGTACTCTGGTGTCTAGAATTTCTTCAGCAGCGGTAGCTGCTCGTCGCACCTTGTGGCTGCGATCCTGGAAGGCGGACGCAGATTCCAAGAAAGGTCTGGAAGCGTTGCCGTTTACCGGAGAAGTTCTCTTCGGTCCGGATCTGGATAAGATTGTGGCCACGCTGGCGGCAGCCAAATCTGCTTGTCTCCCGTCGGCCGCTGCTCCTTCTGGTTCGGGACCATCGTCCTTTCGGTCATCTAGGGCCCAGGGCAGGCCCAAACCACAGTCGTTTCCTCGACAGGCTGGCCCTAAGAAATCGGTCAAGCCCCGGAAGCAGGCATGGAGTACCAGACGTCCGGCCCCCAAGCCAGGTGACAAGCCTGCGGCCTGACGGTCCGGGCCTCCCTTTGGGGGATCCCAGGGTGGGAGGCCGCCTGCTACAGTTCGCCCAGTGTTGGTCGACCACTACGACAGACACTTGGGTTCTGGAGGTGGTTTCCCACGGATACGCCCTCTCCTTCCGGCACAGACCCCCGGCTCGCTTCTTCACCACGGGTCTCCCATCAGACCGGAACAAGGCTACGGAGCTGCGGAAGGTATTGCACACTATGCTCCAGGCTGGAGTTATAGTGGCGGTTCCATTCTCCCAGAGGGGCCAGGGTTTCTATTCAAATCTATTTTTGGTACAGAAACCCAATGGGTCATATCGTCCGATTCTCAACCTCAAAGCACTCAAGTCTTTGCGGGTCCCGAAGTTTCGGATGGAGACCCTACGGTCCATCATTCTGGCGCTGGAACCTGGGGACTACTTGGTGTCATTGGACATACAGGACGCTTACCTGCATGTCCCTATTCTTTGGCGCCATCAACAGTTCCTCAGGTTTGCAATCCGCAGCGACCACTTCCAGTTTCGGGCGTTACCTTTTGGCCTGGCAACAGCACCACGTGTTTTCACCAAGGTGATGGCGGTCATGGCGGCTTCTCTGCGGCTGCAGGGAGTCCGCATGTTGCCGTATTTGGACGACCTGTTATTGGTGGCAGGATCTCCAGAGCTCCTGTTACGCCACTTGGACCTGACCATTGCACTGCTGCAACGGCACGGCTGGCTAATCAACTGGCAGAAGTCCACTCTAATCCCGTCTCGGAGGATTCTGCATCTTGGAGCCTTATTGGACTCGGGACAGCAAAGGATCTTCGTGACGGAGGACAAGATCTCTGCTTTACAGTCAAGGGTGCGCAGTTGCCTGCACAGCCGCCGGGTGTCCTTACACTCGGCGATGAGGTTACTGGGCTCCATGGTGTCGGTGTTCGACATGGTGGAATACGCCCAGTTTCACTCCAGACCTCTGCAGCACCTGATCCTGTCCAAGTGGAACGGGATGCCTCAGTCTCTGAAGTCCCAGACGATTGTGCTCACCCAGGAGGTTCGCCTGTCCCTTACGTGGTGGTTACAGACGACCCACCTCAACAAGGGACGTCCGTTCTGGGTTCCAAATTGGGTCCTGTTGACAACGGACGCCAGTCTTCGGGGCTGGGGAGCAGTTTCGGGTCCACACTTGTTCCAGGGCAGGTGGACGCTGACAGAAGCGGAGCTTCCAATAAATATCTTGGAACTCCGTGCGGTCTTCAATGCTCTCCAGCAGGCACAGCGGTTTCTCCAGGGTCGCCCGGTGCAGGTCCAGTCGGACAACGCTACCACCGTGGCCTACATAAACAGGCAAGGAGGAACTCGCAGTCGGGCCGCTCTCGTAGAGGTCTCTCGGATCCTGGTTTGGGCGGAGCGCAATCTTCCGGCCATATCAGCGGTCTTCATCCCGGGAGTGCTCAATTGGGAGGCGGACTTTCTAAGTCGCCAGGACGTTCATCCGGGGGAATGGTCCCTGCACCCGGACGTTTTTCAACTACTGGTGGACAGGTGGGGTCTTCCAGAAATCGACCTCATGGCGTCCCGGCACAACAACAAGTTGCCGGTGTACGGGTCTCGCACAAGAGACGAAGGGGCGTCTCTGGTGGATGCTCTGTCCGTCCGGTGGACGTTCCGGTTTGCATACCTGTTCCCTCCGGTCTCCCTTCTTCCACGGGTAATCCGGAAATTCAAACAGGAAGGAGGGACGCTCCTGTTGATAGCTCCCGCGTGGCCCAGACGGCACTGGTTCTCAGACCTTCAGGGTCTGTCCGTGGACATTCCTCTGCGGTTGCCGCTACGACCGGACCTTCTGTCTCAGGGTCCTTGCCTTCACCCGGACCTGACTCGGCTGTCTTTGACGGCGTGGCTGTTGAGACGGCCATGCTGAGGTCCCGGGGGTTTTCCAGCTCTGTGGTGCGTACCATGTTACGAGCTCGGAAACCGTCTTCCGCGAGGATATACCATCGCGTGTGGCATACGTTCTTCCAGTGGTGTCGACCGAGAGGTTATGCACCGCGGGAGTTTCGTCTGTCTCGGATTCTCGCCTTCCTGCAAGCGGGACTAGATCATGGGCTTCGCCTTGCTTCTTTGAAGGTACAGGTTTCGGCCCTATCTGTCTGGTTTCACCGTAGGATTGCTACAATCCCGGATGTGCGCACCTTTATGCAGGGTGTTCTCCGCATTCAGCCGCCCTTTGTTCCACCTGTGGCGCCTTGGGATTTGGCTGTGGTCCTGAGGGCTCTCCAAGGACCGCCGTTTGAACCACTGGGCTCAGTGGATCTTAAATGGCTAACAGCTAAGACTGTTTTCCTTCTGGCCATTGCTTCGGCCAGACGTGTTTCTGAGTTAGGGGCTCTTTCTTGTAGACCCCCTTTCTTGTTTTTTTATGGGAACAGGGCAGTGCTCCGCACTCGGCCCGAGTTTCTTCCCAAAGTTGTTTCCCAGTTTCATGTTAACGAGGAAATAGTTGTTCCGGCCTTTAACTCACCGGGTCTTTCCGTGGGTGAGGCCTCTTTGGATGTTGTGCGGGCCTTAAGGACTTATGTTGACCGCACTTCTTCGTTTAGGAAGTCGGACGCTTTGTTTGTCCTCTATGGCTTCCATAAAAAGGGTTGGCCTGCTTCAAAGCAAACTTTGGCAGCCTGGATCCGTATGGCTATTTCTGAAGCTTATCTTCATGAAGGCCTACCGGTCCCTCCTTCTCTGAAGGCTCATTCCACTAGGTCTGTGGGTCCTTCGTGGGCAGCTCGACGTGGTGCCTCGGCAGTTCAGATCTGCAAGGCTGCTACGTGGTCTTCTGTCCATACCTTCGTGAGGTATTACAGGTTTGACACCTTCGCCTCTCAGGATGCTTCCTTCGGGCGGCGGATTCTCCTTTCTGCACAGGAGCGTCCCCACCCTTAAAGGATACTGCTTTGGGACATCCCCAAGGTATCCTGTGGATACCCTATGGACCCTGAAGTAGAAAATATGAGATATGGTAAGAACTTACCCTTGTTATCTCTCTTTCTACGAAGTCCATAGGGTTCCACAGGACTCCCGCCCTGTCGCACCTGTGCTGCAGATGGGCTTTGCTCTGGTCACCGGTTTTCCGTCTCCCTCTGGTGAGAATGTGATTCTTGTATGTGTCCAGATCTTTGTTCTCTCTCTTCCTTCTCCTCCTCCGGCCTATGGCTTGGTAACTAACTGAGGTGCCTTGGCCCGGGGGCGGGGTATAGGAGGGGGACCTAGTGCATCCTGGGAGGCTGAAAGCTTAACTCTTTGGTGCCCTGCGACTGACGTCACACCTATACCCCAAGGTATCCTGTGGAACCCTATGGACTTCGTAGAAATAGAGATAACAAGGGTAAGTTCTTACCATATCTCATATTATCCCCTCTATACTCTGTGCTACTGCCAAATCCCTCTCCACAGGTATCCGAGCCCAGTATGCAGCCTACAGCCCTGTTATATCCCCTCTATACTCTGTGCTACTGCCAAATCCTTCCCAACAGGTATCCGAGCCCAGTATGCTACCTACAGCCCTGTTATATTTCCTCTATACTCTGCTACTGCCAAATCACTCTTCACAGGTATCCGAGCCCAGTATGCGGCCTACAGCCCTGTTATATCCCCTCTATACTCTATGCTACTGCCCTCTCCACAGGTATCCGAGCCCAGTATGCTACCTACAGCCCTGTTATATTTCCTCTATACTCTGCTACTGCCAAATCACTCTTCACAGGTATCCGAGCCCAGTATGCGGCCTACAGCCCTGTTATATCCCCTCTTTGCTACTGCCCCCTCCACAGGTATCCGAGCCCAGTATGCAGCCTACAGCCCTGTTATATCCCCTCTATACTCTGTGCTACTGCCCTCTCCACAGGTATCCGAGCCCAGTATGCAGCCTACAGCCCTGTTATATCCCCTCTATACTCTGTGCTACTGCCAAATCCCTCCCAACAGGTATCCGAGCCCAGTATGCGGCCTACAGCCCTGTTATATCCCCTCTATACTCTGTGCTACTGCCAAATCCTTCCCAACAGGTATCCGAGCCCAGTATGCTACCTACAGCCCTGTTATATCCCCTCTATACTCTGTGCTACTGCCCTCTCCACAGGTATCCGAGCCCAGTATGCTACCTACAGCCATGTTATATCCCCCTATACTCTGTGCTACTGCCAAATCTCTCTCCACAGGTATCCGAGCCCAGTATGCAGCCTACAGCCCTGTTATATCCCCTCTATACTCTGTGCTACTGCCAAATCCCTCTCCACAGGTATCCGAGCCCAGTATGCAGCCTACAGCCCTGTTATATCCCCTCTGTGCTACTCCCAAATCCCTCTCCACAGGTATCCGAGCCCAGTATGCGGCCTACAGCCCTGTTATATATCCCCTCTATACTCTGTGCTACTGCCCTCTCCACAGGTATCCGAGCCCAGTATGCTACCTACAGCCCTGTTATATCCCCTCTATACTCTGTGCTACTGCCAAATCCCTCTCCACAGGTATCCGAGCCCAGTATGCTACCTACAGCCCTGTTATATCCCCTCTATACTCTGTGCTACTGCCAAATCCCTCTCCACAGGTATCCGAGCCCAGTATGCGGCCTACAGCCCTGTTATATCTCCCTATACTCTGTGCTACTGCCCTCTCCACAGGTATCCGAGCCCAGTATGCGGCCTACATCCCTGTTACATGCCCTATATAGCCAAATCCCTCTCCACAGGTATCCGAGCCCTGTATGCATCCTACGGCCATGTTATATCCCCCTATACTCTGTGCTACTGCCAAATCACTTTCTACAGGTATCCGAGCCCTGTATGCATCCTACAGCCCTGTTACATGCCGTATATAGCCAAATCCCTCTCCACAGGTGTCCAAGCCCAGTATGCGGCCTACAGCCCTGTTACATGCCCTATATACTCTGTGCTACTTCCCTCTCCACAGGTATCCGAGCCCAGTTAAAGCTTTCTCATCACTTTTCTATATACAGAGGTAATACACCTATCCCTTTAGCGCCTTACGGTACGATTCCTGTGCTTCATACTTTCCTCAATTTTGCATCTTACTACGCAAATAGTGTACTAGGTGTTTAGGATGAGTGGTTAGGCTTATAGTGTACTAGGTGTTTAGGATGAGTGGTTAGGCTTATAGTGTACTAGGTGTTTAGGATGAGTGGTTAGGCTTATAGTGTACTAGGTGTTTGGGATGAGTGGTTAGGCTTATAGTGTACTAGGTGTTTGGGATAATTAGTTAGGCTTATAGTGTACTAGGTGTTTAGGATTAGGGGTTTATTTGTCGCAAAGGAATTGTTACAGATTAGCAGAACGATGCATGGGGCAGGTCACTCGTATTGGACCTGTCTTTTGCCTGCTTTAACCTGAATTCTGCCAATTTCCTCAATTTTGCATCTTGGCTCTCTTATAGTGTACTAGGTATTTGGGATGAGTGGTTAGGCTTATAGTGTACTAGGTATTTGGGATGAGTGTACGGTACAGTGTACTAGGTATTTGGGGTAAGTGGTTAGGCTTATAGTGTACTAGGTATTTGGGGTAAGTGGTTAGGCTTATAGTGTACTAGGTATTTGGGATGAGTGTACAGTACAGTGTACTAGGTATTTGGGGTAAGTGGTTAGGCTTATAGTGTACTAGGTATTTGGGGTAAGTGGTTAGGCTTATAGTGTACTAGGTATTTGGGATGAGTGTACAGTACAGTGTACTAGGTATTTGGGGTGAGTGGTTAGGCTTATAGTGTACTAGGTAATTGGGGGTGAGTGGTTAGGCTTATAGTGTACTAGGTATTTGGGGGTGAGTGGTTAGGCTTATAGTGTACTAGGTATTTGGGGGTGAGTGGTTAGGCTTACAGTGTACTAGGTATTTGGGGGTGAGTGGTTAGGCTTATAGTGTACTAGGTATTTGGGGGTGAGTGGTTAGGCTTATAGTGTACTAGGTATTTGGGATGAGTGGTTAGGCTTATAGTGTACTAGGTATTTGGGATGAGTGTACAGTACAGTGTACTAGGTATTTGGGGTAAGTGGTTAGGCTTACAGTGTACTAGGTATTTGGGATGAGTGGTTAGGCTTATAGTGTACTAGGTATTTGGGATGTGTACAGTACAGTGTACTAGGTATTTGGGGTAAGTGGTTAGGCTTATAGTGTACTAGGTATTTGGGGTAAGTGGTTAGGCTTATAGTGTACTAGGTATTTGGGATGAGTGGTTAGGCTTATAGTGTACTAGGTATTTGGGGTAAGTGGTTAGGCTTATAGTGTACTAGGTATTTGGGATGAGTGGTTAGGCTTATAGTGTACTAGGTATTTGGGATGAGTGTACAGTACAGTGTACTAGGTATTTGGGGTGAGTGGTTAGGCTTATAGTGTACTAGGTATTTGGGGTAAGTGGTTAGGCTTATAGTGTACTAGGTATTTGGGGTAAGTGGTTAGGCTTATAGTGTACTAGGTATTTGGGATGAGTGGTTAGGCTTATAGTGTACTAGGTATTTGGGATTAGTGTACAGTACAGTGTACTAGGTATTTGGGGTGAGTGGTTAGGCTTATAGTGTACTAGGTATTTGGGATGAGTGGTTAGGCTTATAGTGTACTAGGTATTTGGGATGAGTGTACAGTACAGTGTACTAGGTATTTGGGGTGAGTGGTTAGGCTTATAGTGTACTAGGTATTTGGGATGAGTGTACAGTACAGTGTACTAGGTATTTGGGGTGAGTGGTTAGGCTTATAGTGTACTAGGTATTTGGGGTAAGTGGTTAGGCTTATAATGTACTAGGTATTTGGGATGAGTGGTTAGGCTTATAGTGTACTAGGTATTTGGGATGAGTGTACAGTACAGTGTACTAGGTATTTGGGGTGAGTGGTTAGGCTTATAGTGTACTAGGTGTTTGGGACGAGTGGTTAGGCTTATAGTGTACTAGGTATTTGGGATGAGTGGTTAGGCTTATAGTGTACTAGGTATTTGGGATGAGTGGTTAGGCTTAGAGTGTACTAGGTATTTGGGATGAGTGGTTAGGCTTAGAGTGTACTAGGTATTTGGGATGAGTGTTTAGGCTTATAGTGTTGCAGTGAGACAATCACTACCAAGTGAATTTATGTGCATGGCTTCTGCTCCACCTGCAGGGGAAGTTTTAGGGAAGTCCAGCATTTCTGTGAGCCCTGCCCCCCCCCCCCCCCCCCTTCCACCCCTGGTGATGTGAAGGGGGCATGTCTCAAGGACATGCCCCTGTTGTGATTGGCCACAACCTCTTTTCTGGCCAGGCATCCTGCCCCCCGTGCTGCTCTAGAAATAACATGAGGATAGCTAGAATCTCATTGGTTGCTAAGGGTAACATCTCCATTTGTGCTGTTTAGAGGGTTTGATAGTCTCCTCCTATGTGTGTACCCATGTCACTGCTTTCTACTTCAGGGTCCATAGGGTATCCACAGGATACCTTGGGGTATAGGCGATGGCAGCAGACATCCAGGCACCACAGAGTTAAAAACTTCTCCATCCTCCCAGGGTGCACTGAGGTCCCTCTCCTATACCCTGCCCCCGAGCCTCAGGCACCAAGTTTTCGTCGGTGCCTGGCCGAAGTCGGATGCACTGTACTGAGTGGGGGTCTGCAGGTCCCTGAAGTTCTTCAATGCAGCTGTGGCTGCACATCTAACGAGCAGACAACATGGACAGTCTGTACTGACGTCCATGTCATCGCTCCTACACCCCGCTGGTACCAGAACGCCGGTACTGATCCGGGGATGCTGGTGGGTGACTGGGGTCACAGCTAGCGGTGGCCCCGGTTGCCCGGACTGTGGCCGGATTTACGGGGGTTCAGGTAAGCGGCAAGGTCCCGCGATGGGTCCCAGCCGAATAGCACAGTCCTTAGTCCCCAGGCAGGGGGCTCCCTGGGGACTGGCTGCAGTGTGGAACCAGGCTACTGATCCCTGCGCTTTCCACTTCCACGACTGAGGACTGGACAGAAACAGTAAATCTCCAGCGTCCCAGGGTTTAAATGCATGCCAGGGGAGCGCGCTTTCCCTGCTAAGCAGCCGGCGCCTCCCCCGCTGCACGCGGCCTCTCCACAAGGTGGTTAGGCATCTGCATGCGCTCCGCCCCCAGACCAGCCCTCCCTCTGCTCCTTGGTGGCCATTTTAATACATGTGGCAAACGCTGCTGGAAGCTGTTAACGCGGGCATCGTGGTCTGGGTCCCCCTGCATACCTCTCCTCCGATGCAAGGTCAGTGTATGCAGCACTGTTTCCTACCAGGCTGAGGTCTGGTTAGTTGATGAAGCGCAGATACTGCAGGGTTTTCAATATTCTGCATTGTATGTGAGTTTGGGCTAGCGCTGCTGTCTGTTACTTTCACATACTGTCAGCTATTTTCTCTATCCCTTTCTTCTTCTCTGCTAACAAGCCCTTGCAGTGCGGTGTTGCAAGGTGGATTTATACCTCACTATACAACTTGTTGTGAAGTGCGGTGGTCACATACAGCTCCGGGTCACACACTCAGTATGTCTGACAGCACGATTTCCCCATTCCGCCTAAGTGTACTGTATGCAAGGTACCATTGGCAGAGGGTGATGGTAACTCTGATGGATTATGTAAGGCGTGCCTGCGGTTGGCACGGCCGACTTCTGTCACTACACCTGTGCAGGAGCTACCATGGGCTTGTTTTGCTGCGGCACTTACTATCCTGGTGGGCCAGTTAACGACAACCCCTGCGTGTCCCCAGATGGGGGTCTCACAGCAGTCTATGGTGTCGTCCCCTATGCAGGGGTTTCCTACACAGTTAATAGTACCTCAGAGTTTCCCGTTGTCGCCCCCTCAGGTCATCCATGAACCTGCGTGGGCTAATTCACTGTCTACCTTAGTACAACAGCTGTCAGAGGTGTTACAGGGCTAGTCGTCTGTGCGGGTGCAGAAGCTTCTGCTGCAACCTCATCAAGATCAGGATGCTGTGATGACAGATGATGGCTCATACGTGCGGTGCGCACGGCTTTGGTTATTGAGGATGACGCTCCTCATGTAGCTAAATCAAAATATGCATTTTTCAAGGATATTAAAAGTGATGCTACGGTGTTTCCCCTATCTGATCAGCTAGTGGGTCATTTAGAGGAGGCATGGAAAATGCCGAGTAAGCGTTACCAGCCCCCTAGACTGTTTGCGGTGGCATACCCTTTTGCAGATAATTATTTAGCAAAATGGGATAACCCGCCACAGGTGGATTCACACGTCTAGTAAAGAGTGCTGCGTTGCCTATGCCCTCTATGTCTTCCTTAAAGGATCCAACGGATCGCAGGGTAGAAATATGTTTGAAAATAATTTTTTTCTCTTGCAGGAGGCGTGTCAGACCGGCTTTGGCCGTGTGATGGGTGGCAAGAGCTATGGAGCACTGGGCTGATACCTTGGAGGCATCCCTGGACCTTGTCACCTGAACAGGTGGAGTTGGTGGGTAATTTAAGGGACTCAGCTACCTTCATTAATGAGGCAGCTTTAGATATGGGCCTCATGGCGTCCAAGATCTCCTCGGCAGCAGTGGCGGCTCGTCGTATCCTGTGGCTGCGTTCATGGAAGGCGGATGCTGATTCCAAAAAGGGTTTGGAGGGGTTACCCTTCAATGGAGAAGTGCTGTTTGGCCCTGATCTAGACAAAATTGTGGATACTTCGGCAGCATCTAAGTCTCAGTGTCTGTCTTCCACTACTGTCCCATCAGGAACGGGTTCTTCGTCCTTTCGGCCCTACACAACGCAGAACAGACCCAGGGTAAAGTCCTTTCATAGGAGGACTGCCGCCAAGAAACCTGCAAAGCCCAGGAAGCAGGCCTGGAGTACCAGACATCCCACTCCCAAGTCCGATGACGAACCTTCGGCCTGACGGGACGGGCCTCTCTTTGGGGGACCTCAAAGTGGGAGGCCGACTTCTGAAATTCGCCCAAAGCTGGTGTCTGACCACTTCAGACACATGGGTCAGAGAAGTGGTCTCTCAGGAGTACGCCCTCTCCTTCCGCAGGAGGTCTCCCAGCCGGTTTTTCACCATGGGCCTTCTGTCCAATCAGGACAAGGCCTGGGAACTCAAGAAGGTAATGCACTCGATGCTCCAGAATGGAGTTATAGTGCCAGTTCCTTGGTCTCAGAAGGGATTGGGGTATTACTCCAATCTTTTTCTGGTGCAGAAACCCAATGGGTCCTACCGGCCAATACTCAACCTCAAATCCCTCAACAGATTTCTGAGGGTTCCTCGGTTCAGGATGGAGACCCTGCGTTCCATTATTTTAGCAATGGAACCTGGGGATTTCATGGTGTCGCTGGATATTCAGGATGCTTACCTGCATATCCTTGTTGTCCCAGCACACCAGTGCTTCCTCAGATTTGCAGTCGTCAAGGACCACTTCCAGTTTCAGGCTCTGCCCTTCGGTCTTGCTAAAGCACCTCGGGTGTTCACCAAAGTTATGGCCGTCATGGCAGCCCACCTGCGGTTGCAGAGAGTGCGCCTGTTACCTTATCTGGCGAATCTCCTGTTACTGGCCGAGTCATCAGAGAAACTTCAGCGCCATCTGCAACTAACAGTCTCTGTATTGCAGTCTCTCGGCTGGCTGATAAATTGGTCCTCCATGGTACCATCACAGAGAATGCTCCATCTAGGAGCTCTGTTGGATTCCCAACATCAGAGGATCTTGATGACTGGAGGAAAGATCTCTGCGTTACAGGCAAAGGTCCCTCTTTGCCTGCAGAGTCGCCGGGTGTCTATTCACTTGGCAATGAGTTTACTGGGATCCATGGTATCTATGTTCGACATGGTGGAGTTTGCCCAGTTTCACTCAAGACCTCTGCAGAAGCTGATCCTCTCCGGATGGAATGGGTCACCCCAAAGGATCAAGACACAAACTATGGTGCTTTCCCCGGAGGTACGATTATCTCTGGCCTGGTGGCTACAGACTCCTCACCTGAACAAGGGGCGCCCCTTTTGGAATGCAGACTGGGCCCTTCTGACGACGGATGCCAGTCTCCGAGGCTGGGGAGCGGTGATGGGTCCACATTTCTTTCAGGGAAGGTGGACATCGGTAGAAGCTGCTCTTCCAATAAACATATTGGAACTGCGGGCAGTATTCAGGGCTCTCCAGCAAGCAAGACAGGTCCTGCAGGGTAAGCCTGTGCAAGTACAGTCGGACAACGCCACCACGGTGGCATACGTAAACCGCCAAGGAGGAACTCGCAGTCAGGCGGCTCTGACAGAGGTGTCCCGCATTCTAGTATGGGCGGAAAAGCATCTCACCGCAATATCGGCAGTGTTCATACCAGGAGTTCTCAACTGGGAAGCAGACTTTCTCAGCCGTCAAGACGTGCATCCAGGAGAGTGGTCTCTTCACCAGGAGGTTTGTCAGCTACTGGTGAACAAGTGGGGCCTTCCAGAGATAGATCTCATGGCCTCACAACACAATAACAAACTGCCAATGTTCGGGTCAAGAACAAGAGACGCAAAGGCTTGTCTAGTGGACGCTCTGGCGGTCAAGTGGACCTTCCAGTATGCGTACCTCTTCCCTCCGTTCTCCCTTCTTCCTCGAGTGATACGCAAATTCAAGCAAGAAGGCGGCACGCTACTGCTGATTGCTCCAGCGTGGCCCAGGCGGCACTGGTACACGGATCTTCAGAGTCTCTCAGTGGACACTCCGTTGTTGTTGCCTCAACGTCAGGACCTGCTATCTCAGGGTCCTTGCCTTCATCCGGACCTGAGTCGGCTGTCTTTGACGGAGTGGTAATTGAGACTGCCCTCTTGAGGTCCAGAGGTTTCTCCAGTTCGGTGGTCAACACCATGCTGAGAGCTCGGAAGCCTTCCTCTGCCAACATCTACCATAGAGTGTGGCGGGCTTTCTTCCAGTGGTGTCGCACTAGAGGTTATGCTCCTCAGATGTTCAGATTGTCCAGGGTTCTGGCCTTCCTACAGGCGGGTTTAGACCAGGGTCTTCGCCTAGCTTCCCTGAAGGTACAGGTGTCTGCACTTTCAGTGTGGTTTCATCGTAGGATTGCTATGCTTCCTGATGTCCGCACCTTTATGCAAAGGGTGCTTCTTATTCAGCCTCCCTTTGTTCCACCTGTGGCACCATGGGATCTGGCTATGGTCTTGAAGACTTCAAGGACCGCCATTTGAACCACTGGGCTCAGTAGATTTGAAATGGCTAACCGTTAAGACTGTATTCCTTCTGGCTATTGCTTCGGCCAGAAGGGTTTCGGAATTGGGAGCTCTCTCATGTAGACCTCCATTTCTAATTTTTCATAGAAACAGGGCTGTGCTGCGCACTCGTCCTGGGTTTCTTCCAAAGGTCGTATCTAGTTTCCATATCAACGAGGAAATTATTGTACCATAGTTTACTTCACCGGACCTTTCGGTTGGTGAGGCCACCTTGGATGTGCTGCAGGCCTTGAAAATCTATGTGGACCGCACTTCTGTCTATTGGAAGTCAGACTCTTTGTTTGTCCTTTATGGCTTCCACAAAAGAGGTTGGCCTGCCACTAAAGAAACATTGGCAGGATGGATTCGACTGGCTATCTCTGAATCTTTTGCTTACGAGGGCCTTCCTGTTCCATCTTCTGTTAAGGCTCATTCCACTAGGTCTGTGGGTCCTTCGTGGGCAGCTCGATGTGGCGCCTCAGCTGTTCAGCTTTGCAAGGCGGCCACGTGGTCATCTGTCCATACTTTTGTACGGTATTATACTTTTGATACCTACGCCTCTCAGGATGCTTCCTTCGGGCGACTGATTCTCCTCTCAGCACAGGAGGGTCCCCACCCTTGAAGGATACTGCTTTGGGACATCCCCAAGGTATCCTGTGGATACCCTATGGACCCTGAAGTAGAAACTGAGATATGGTAAGAACTTACCCTTATCTCTATTTCTACTAAGTCCATAGGGTTCCACAGGATTCCCGCCCTGTCGCACCTGTACTGCAGATGGGCTGTGATTCTGGTCACCGGTTTTTCCGTCTCCCTCTGGTGAGAATGTGATTCTTGTGTGTTCCAGACTTTCTTCTCTCTCTTTATCCTCCTTCGGCCTATGGCTTGTGACGAAACTGAGTGCCTGAGGCTCGAGGGCGGGGTATAGGAGAGGGACCCCAGTGCATCCTGGGAGGATGGAGAAGTTTTGAACTCTGTGGTGCCTGGATGTCTGCCGCCATTACCTATACCCCAAGGTATCCTGTGGAACCCTATGGACTTCGTAGAAATAGATAACAAGGGTATGTTCTTACCATATCTCATATTTGGTGTTCCTAAGCCTTATCTTGGCTATCAATGCTTCTGCAATCAAACCTTGGTAAACATGGGTCACGGATCTATTCTACTGCCCCAGCCCGTAGCCCTGAGCAAGGCCTTCCTATCGAATTGTAAGCTTCTGAGCGGACTCTTAACCTCTGGCTGTTAATACCTAGGGGGCAGATGGAATGAACTGTGATTAGTCAAAATTGCTTGTTTTCTGCAATATTTTGCAGTTGGTTTTAATATGGGCACATTTACTAAAGGATCTGTTGCTGCTGCCAATTATAAATTGTTTTGGAATATAATAGCTATGCACCAACATGTTGTTAATATCTGATCTCAGGCGACAGTGGGCCTGATTCAGAGCCGCTCGTAAGCGGCTGCTCCTTCGCTCTGAGCGATGTTCGCACATCTATGCATGCGTATGGGTCGTAATGCGCATGCGCCAACCAGTCATTGCGGTCGGAAATTGTGCGCTCGCAAAATAGCAAGTGCCTGCTAATTTGAGTGACAGGATGAGGCGTTTGTGGGTGGTAACAGGGGAAGGTGCTTGAAAGCGGGTAGTGGAGATCCGAACGCAGGCGTGCCAAACGGGCGTTTTAAGGGGGTGCATAATTAACAAAGCAGCGTCATCGACCACGTCACTTGGTTGTCTCTTAGCCTGAACTGTTCGCATGATTGCGGTAGGAAAAATCCAACCACAAGCACTGCGAGCAGTTCAGACGCCTTTCGATGTACTCGATTAATCTAATAGCGGAGATGGCGTATGATGCGAACGGCCAGGGGGCGTCTTTACAAAATAGCGAGCGCATGTTTTGTTCGCTCGCTCAGACAGAGGCGTCAACAGACCGCAAAGAGCGAGCGCTCAATTTAAATAGCCGGCCCCTTTTTCTGAACGACCGTTCGCAAATAGCGTCCGGCTCTGAATCAGGCCCAGAGACCACTGCAGTGAATTCGGACTCTGCTGGACTCTGGTTTAAGGCAGCGTGTGTCTGGGTCTATAAGCAGTCGGTTAAACTCTGCATGTTGATGTGCTGCGCCATCGGCATATTGGCACGAGCAGTGCGGGGCTATTGGCTTACTGGCATTTGGAGTCCTAGTTGAATGATTAAGTCTCACTGGTATCGGCTGCCTACTAATGAAGTAGGTAAATATACTGGGGATACCCACTGATGTCACACTCCACCCTTCTCCAAGACCCTATAATTAGTGTGTTGGCCTATAGGCACTGAATGCAGCCTTTCAATGCAATTACAATGGCTGCCTCCACAATTTGCATGTCTTATACTAGTCTTTCATGTTGCAGCCTAAACTGTACAGATCGGTCATTGAGGACGTCATTAATGATGTGCGGGAGCTGTTCCTGGATGAGGGTGTTGATGAACAGGTTCTGATAGAGCTTAAGACGGTGAGTTTGAGTGTAGACTTGAGATGTTGCACGAACTGCTCACACAGCCCCACTCGCCTCACCGGCTTTTCTCTCTCTCTCTCCTTTCTAGCTGTGGGAGAGCAAACTGATGCAGTCCAAGGCGGTAGATGGGTTTCACTCAGAGGATCAACAGCTTCTACAGCAGCAACATCAGCAGCAGCAGCATCACCACGTCCAGCCTCACATGCAGCAGCAACAGGCAGCATCGCACCCAGCTCCAACACAGCAAGTCCTCATTCCTGCCACCCATCAAGGTCTGGTACCCTCAACATACCGCAGTGAGTGTGCAGGTCTGCAGCTGGTAGGAACTGTGGTCGGAGCTGGCACAGATGGTTCTGTGGCTCCATTATATATAACACTGTGCAGTATAATAAAATGATAGCTGGTTCTGCAGATGGAGGGTGCTGATCAAACTAGGGCACAACTTGCACCTCAAACTAATACTGAGGTTCTGGGTTTTATAGCGTGACTTGTATAAGCCACCTCCTCCCGTCGTGTGTAAGCATGGCATTTAAATGGGATTTTTTTTTTTTTTATAGCAAAACACCCCTTGTTCTGCTCACCAGCGTTATCTTTTTATCTTTTATAAGCCACTGCTTAGTAAATACCTTTTTGGATCATATTCCTGGAACTGTTGAGCAAATGAAGTAAACTCTGTTACTGTGCGCTATAAAGCGCAGCATTTATCTGGGCTCTGTGCACCTGTGTTGATGCAGGTATGTAATTGCTGCGTTGGGTATAAGCCGCCCGGCTGTGGCTGAGCAATAGTGCGGCTATGAATCCGCCATTGCTGTGTATATCTACACTGCATTGCGCTGCCCTCAATTAGGGCTTATTCTACAAAGCAGGCACCATGATGCACTATAGTTAAATATTTTAAGGTGCTACTAAAATCGCCTCCATTGTATTAAATGACCAATCTGCTTAGCAATAAATGCTAAAACTTGTGCAAAATGTAGAATAAAGGGGATTTGTTTAACCATGACAAACTTGCCACTTTGTCTTAGAACTATTCAAAATAAGACGTTCCAAAATGAAATGTAAGAAGTGTTTTGTCTCAAGCTGAAATATTAAACCTTTTCTCTTTGTGACAATTTCAGAAAACTAATTCCTCTGTATATGTATAGATAGAATATATATATTTTTTTTCTGTTGGAATTGTAAATTTTGAACATAAAGTGCCTTTCTGCAAACACATATCCGCTGGAGTGCCAAACCATGGGATAGATGCCTAGTATTGTGTAGGACCCCCTCTAGCCCAGTGAAGCGCAGCAAGTTGACGTGGCATTGATTCCACAAGTGGACGGATGATCTCTGGAGAGAAGTTGACCCATACCACCTGGATGGCTTCCCACAGCTCCCTGATATTTGTAGGTGCAGGATCTTGGGTGCAAATGGACCTCTCCACCACATCCCATAAATACTCGATTGGGTCCATTTCGGGCAAACGTGGTGGTTACACCATTCGTTGGAACACTCCAGATTGCTTCTCCAACCAATTCTGGAGAACTTGGGGCCGATGGCGCAGTGCGTTATCCTGCTGGAATATTCAATCGTTGTGGGGATACATGAAGTCCAAGAAGGGCTGCAAATTATCATCAAGCATAGCAACATGGCAGTTACTGGTCAATGACTTGTTCAGGTGGACCAGCGGACCCAACCCATGCCATGTGAACACTCACCCACACCATTATGGAACCACCACCAGCTTGCACGGTGCCTTGTTGACACATGGTGTCTGCGCTACACCCGAACCCTACCGTCAGTTCGAAACAACTGGAACCGTGACTCATCTGACCACTCCACAGGTTGTCAGTCTTCCAGTCTCCAAATATCTTCCTCACAAGCCCATTTGCAGTGTCATAGTATTAACAGGGCACTCTGGTGGGTCTTCTGCTCCCATATCCCATGGAAGCTAAAGAACCCACACTGACCTGCTGGATATGCATCTGGTACCTCCTGCATTCAATGTGGATGTGAGTTAAGCCAGTGTCTGTTGCCACGGACAATTCTGGCCAGACAGCGCTGGTCAGGATCATTAAGCATCCGTGGTCGGCCACTGCGTGGTTCGGTGGGTGGTAATGCCTTCCATGAGGCATTCCTGGTACACACGTGACACTGTAGATCGAGGAATGTTGAATGTCTGCACAACTTAGGAAATGGAATGTCCCATCCGTCAGTCACCTATTTATTATTATTATTAAATATTATGCCCCGTTCAAATCCTCTGATGGTTCTTCACGTCACCTTGCCATGAACTGCCTAGCCGGGGCTCAAACTGACTCTCGAGATGTCAGATAACTGATGCAGATCTGGGCTTTTCCAAGACATCGCCGTATGGTGACGCCACCTATCGTTACCTTCTACCTACTGCTATCCCGTGACTTTTGTCAATTCCGTGAATGAAGTCGCTGTTATAAGAATGTATTCTATAAATGTGCTGGAAACATGATTTAGAGGAACGTTCCTCTCCCTGGCACGCATTATATAGAGGGGGAGCAGAAGGCGTCCCACTCCCTACTGTAGTAAACTGAGTTATACAGACAAATGTGGGTGATGTATTAAGCAGTGAGACGTTGCCCCTAGTAACCAATCCACATTGATGTATTTATCACATGCATTCTATAAAATAGGTAGCTGACTGGTTTCTACAGTATTGGCAACTTCTACAGTCAATCCCTGCTTCATGCATCACCCCCATAGTCCCTATGTGTCTAATCCCTGGGGGTAGGGGGGGCATTCAGTACGTTTAGAACGCGTATGGCGGTGGAAGTCCATCTTTTTGAGAATAACGCATCCTTTATATTTCTGCATTTACAGCTTCCCAGCAGCAGGTTCTGATTCCGAGCAATGATTCCAAACTGATTCAGCACATGACGCCCCAAGGAATGGTATGATCCGTGTTGTGCTCTAACGCTTGTGTCCGATGGGAGTGCGGGTAGTTGTCTGTATGCAGAGACTATTATAGTGAGGCACCCGATTGTGAACAATTGCTAACATCCAGTGACCTTGTTGTCTTGCAGAGCGCTGCAGCAACGGCGGCTACTCTGGCCCTGCCTGCTGGGGTGACTCCCGTCCAGCAGCTGATCACCAACTCTGGTAAGTTCGTGGAGGTTTCCTCTGTTGCCGCTGCCTATATTCGGCTGGTCTGGGCAACTTGAGGTTTTGATGGGGTTGGCTTTGGTCAATGTACTTGGCTCCTAACCATCTTTCTATGATTCTTGCGTACAGTGGTGGCTACATGACTGGCTTCTGTACTGGTTCTTCCTTGCAGCACCAGTATTTCATTGTAGGTTGAATGGAGTCGGAGGAGGCAATTCAATTGTCTTGTGGGCGATGATAATTAATGGGCATCCAGTATTGCAATGCAATTGTTCTGGGCGCTCATTAATTATCTCAATCATCGTGTCCTATTAGACTGGGTTTAGCTGTGTATAACGACTAAAGTCCTGGTTAGGGTGCCTAAATTGTTTGGACGCCCTAACCTTGGGTTTATCCCACACTTTTGCTCGCAACCTCCTGGGGGTGCAAGCCAGAATGAAGGCGCCTGCGGCTATAACGCTGTAACGGAACAATATAATTGCTTGTCAGGAGTCCAACAAATAACCGCCCAAAAAAACTATTTAATTGCCCTCTGAGGGATATGTGAGCCGCACAAGAGACACCTGGATGGAGGCCATGAGCAGGGAAGACATTGGGTCACTAGACTAGATCAGAGGGACAAGGGGTCAGGAGCTATGAGAGATTGAAGGAAAGGCTCAGCAGGTTTTGTTGAAGCCAGGTAAGGAACTGATGGGGAGGGGGTAGCAGGAAGGGACAGGGGGTGTGTCTGTGTGACAGATGCAGAGGGCTGTGATGAATTTTGGCGAGTGCAGTTTCTGCGGAGCGTTTGGAAGCCAGAGAGAGGAGGGTCTAGTAGGGAGTGGCATAAGAAGCCATTGGCGGTGCAAGTTGATCCTTTGTTTTATGCCGCATCCTCTTCCTTTTCGCAGGTCAACTTCTGCAGGTGGTGAGAGCAGCGAACGGCGCGCAGTATATTATCCAGCCGCAGCAGCAAATGGTCCTGCAGCAGCAAGTAATTCCCCAGATGCAGCCAGGAGGGGTACAAGCCCCTGTCATACAACAGGTGAGGCGTAGTGCAGCAAGCTGGAGCCTCTGTCCTCCTCTCCAGAGAAGAACGTTTCTTTTACCAAGGCCTGACTTTGTGGACTGTGTATTAGTGGGTGGTGATGATTTAGAGGCTCTAATAGGACATGTCAGTCACGTGACACTGTGCAGGTTGTCCATTCTGTTTACATACGTGTTCCTTCCAGGTTTTGGCTCCAATGCCTGGCGGCCTTTCCCAGCAGACCGGGGTGATCATACAACCCCAACAGATCCTGTTTACAGGAAACAAGACTCAAGTCATCCCGACCACTGTGTCCGCTCCACAAGCCCCAACCCAGGGGCAACTCACTGTAGCAAATCAGCAACAACCCCAGCAAGGGCAGCAGCAAGCGCCTCTCGTCCTACAGGTGGATGGGGCTGGGGACACGTCTTCTGAGGAGGATGAGGATGAGGATGAAGATTATGACGATGAAGAGGAGGAGGACAAGGAGAAAGATGGAGAAGATGGACAAGTAGAGGAGGTAATAGCTGCTTTTTTGTGTTGTACTAATATCTGATGCATCCTAAGTGGAAGAACCACCTTCAGGGCAAGGTTCTCAGATCCCCTTTCTGTCCTTCCCGCTGATGGGGGACACCGGCCCTGCCAGCAGGTCTCAATTAGCTGGTCAGACCACTTCCTTCAGGATGATAGCGACTGCCAAGATTACGTTTTAACGGTAACTCTTCCACCTTTCTGCCGCAGGAGCCCCTGAACAGCGAGGATGACGTGAGTGACGAGGAAGGTCAGGAGCTGTTTGACACGGAGAATGTTGTCGTCTGTCAGTACGATAAGGTAGGAAGCGAAAATTAATTATCCTTTTCTGTAGTTTCTAAACTCAGCAGCATCGTTCCCTTGTCAGCATCAGAATATGTAACAGAATTGTCAGTCTAATGTTAAATACAAAAACAGTACTTGTACTTTGCAAAGAAAATGCCTTCAAGTGTATATACAGGCACATCTTAAACATCTGTATCTAGGACTGGAACAAGCGCATCTGTTAAGGATTGTGTGTAATACATTAACAGTGCTATGAACTCCTGTACCTTATTGGTTAAGGTTTGAATATCACAACCCTTAGATGTGGGCAATAAGTAGCCTTCCAGCTGTTTTAACTATGAATCCCAGCATGCCTTGCAACAGTTTTAGCATGGCCAAATGGCATACTGTGGCAGGGCATGCTGGGATGTGTAGTGCTAAAACAGCTGGAGAGGGGTGCTTGTTGAGATGGTCAGACTTTGTAATACAATTAAGGATGGGCGAGCTTTGTGTTGTGGACACACCCTTTGTCTTGGTGCATTTCATTTTGCCTACACTGGGCAGGGTGATTATACAGGGCTGTATGAATCTGTTCGCACTGAGGCCTCATATTACATCGGACTAGTACGTGTGTCAATAAACAGTTCACGCCTATACTTGGATCATGGGCCAATATCCTTTCGTCAGCCATGCAGCAGTGTAATTATTTAAGAATGCCAGTAGGTGGCAGCAGTATTCAAAGCTGCAGGTCAGGGCGAACTCTCATTTTGGAGTTAAAAGTGGCCAAACACAGCGCTGTGCTGCCAGCTCTGACATGGGGCAAATAACAGAGAATCTGCGTGACCTGATCAGTGCTACAAAGAAACCACAAACTCCTAAAGGTGAAACACAACCGTAGATTATGGAGCAGAGACTGGTGTTACTGGTTCTAACACACAGTTTTGCTATTTCTACATGTAGTATGTAGAAATCAGACTATAAAGCCTGGAATATTCCCTAGTACAGCTGTTATTTCTTCTCTTTATAATCAGCCTAAGTCAAGCAATGATCTATCCACTTCTGCCAATGGGCAGATGTTCATAGTGCTTTTGTAATCCACAATGTCAGTAATACAGTTCCAGCAGTGAAATATAAAATACACAGAGTAAAAAGGTGCGAGATGCAATGTTAAAGCCACTAATAGGACGCGCAGAAGACTCTATAATCTCCTCTCTTGTGCTCATTCTGCTATGGAAATATAACTAAAATAACAATACTCCTCTCTTATACAGCTTGTGTCACTCTCCGCCCTTGCTGGGACAGGTAACGGAGTCTGTATCCACACTCTGGTGGTCTAATACTATAAACTGCTGCTTTTGTTTCAGATCCACAGGAGTAAAAATAAGTGGAAGTTTCATCTGAAAGACGGGATAATGAACCTGAACGGCCGTGACTTTGTGTTCTCCAAAGCAATTGGTGATGCTGAGTGGTGAGCCCACACACCGCCCCCCCCCCCCCCACCCAGCGGCCCACCCTCTGCCCGGTCTGCAGGGCGTCTTGGGGGGAGGGGGGGGGGGGTGGCGTGAAAACAATGAAACTGATTAATACCAAACCTGAAGTATGGGAAACGCCCCCTTCCCTGGCACCAATGACAAAAGACTAAAAGCGGCATCTTGCTGTGTGATTGGTGGAGCTGGAACGTTAGGACTGCTGGAATGTCACATGACCGGTGGCACTGGTGACTTGGCAGCTGGAGAATTGCTGTATGTGGCCCTGGTATTAAATATGTATGTTGCTGATTCTCTCTGCCCTTCCCTGCCACCTTTCCCTACCCCACATAACACACAAGCCGCTAAGGCTCTGGAATATTTTTACTGGAAGAGCTACCTGTATCGATGGGGCTGCACCCGTTGCTGATTGTGTATTCTAATGTCATCACCACATTGGATATTGCTACAGGTCTCCCTCCCCACCCCCCACCCCCCTGCTTCATTTGATCCTCCCAGTCACCTGCTGAATATCTATGATGTGGGGTACAAGCTTTGCAGGATCTGCCATCAACCATCCCCCCCCCCCCATGTCCATGATTTTTGTCTGCGTCAGGAACTTCCTAACTTCAGTCATGAAATGCAGCCGCTTGGTCTCTTGTGCATCCATAGAACCTCCTGGTTAATCTGCCTTTACCGTGGATTTTGGGGCTGCGTTAACGGATCAGTATAAGAATAACTTGAGGGCTGCAAATGGTCACATGACTGTCCCCGGGGCAAGGTTCCCCCTCTTCTGCGCAGTAAGTGGCTTAGTAACACGGACTGCACCAATACGTGTTCCAGCTGGATTTCAAGAAGGAACTGGAGGTGGTTTTAGATCTGTCCCGGTATGATGTCACTATAACTCAATGCTTGTCTGGTGGCTGCCTTACTCCTGTAGTGCACTATTACCGCCCTGTACTGTGCACATCACCAGAGGGGCCGGGAGAGTGTCTAAGTGGGGCATTATTCGTACTGCCTTGTGACTAGTGCCTAAGACAATGGAAGATGACTTTTTTTAACTCCTGGTTTTTCAGTTGTTAGAAGCAGCGGTGATCACTTGCAGCAGAGACTCCCCTTCAATCTAATTTTATTAGGGGTACTGGTGACAATACTCCCGATGTACTGTGGGACAACGAATGCGTTAGGTGTGAGTTCTCTTTGCCGTACACCGCATATGGAAGTGGGGAGAAGTCGCCATATCCGCCCTGTTTCCAGGCAGAAGGACCCACCCCTGCGCCTGGATTTCTGTGAGCAGGGAGGTGTGGGCGGGATGGAGCATTGCAGATTTTGACTTTGTTAAATGTGAAATACTTTGTACGTCCGCTTGCTCCTGTGTGAATTGGGGGGGGGGGAATTCCTAGACCTGATTTTTATATAGGGGACTGAGGGGGGATTTTTTTTTTTTTTGAGCTACTAATGTCAACTGCTGTTGCACATACAGTTCGGTGGAGTGCGGGGGGCAAAGTTTATTTATTATGTATGTCTGTAAAATGCTGTACAATGGCAGATTGAAGTTGCTTTCTTGTCTTACTGAATATTCTGTTTTTAAATCCCATGCTTTAGATTCCGACTAGAAAACTTATTTGATCTATTAAGTTTTTAATATTTTACCTTTGCAAATTTACCTTTTAATTAAAGTTATTTTAAAAAGTGATTTGGGATTTTTTTTGGGGGGAAGAGGGCAATTGTTTCCTTCTTACAACTCTTTAATGAGTGCTAAGATGACATTTCTTGGTTATTGAAGCGTCAGAATTAAGGCTGTGGGTGTGTGAACCGACGTTTGGTTACAGGTCTTCATATGATCTAGAAGTGGCTAAAATACATTGGGATGGCTGAGAAGTGTGACTATTGCAGCTTGTGCTACTACTGTATGTTGTCGGTCACCCTGTTCCATAGTGAGAGCGGCAGGTATGAGGGGGGGGATGGGACATTTGTCAGGGTGATGTGATGGACCAGCCTAGGTGCCTCCTATATCTCCACCTTTAGAGGATGGTTACCTGGCAGCTTTATGTAACAGTGACATGGCTCTGCTTTTCTACAGTACAAACATACAGGGCGGAATTCAATTGATTCCAGCACCCATCGCGCCCGACTGAGCCATTCACTTCTTGCTCCTGTCGATCAGCTGCCAGCGCTACATTTCAGCTCGCAGCCCCTGGGGGGTGAGAGCTGAAATGTGCGAAAAGTGACATGTTTGGGCGCCCAAACATCACTTTTCGCGATCACGGCCAGCACTTTAGTCGGGTTCAGCTGCTTTACGCGGCTAAACCCGACCACTTTGGGCGCGATCAGCACGAAAATCTAGAACTGCGTAGCGGCCCGCGAACTCCTGTCACTTTAGACGGGAGATACGGGCCGCGAAAACAATTGAATTCTGTCCATAGAGTAACTTTTATGCAAAGGATAGCGCTGGACATTTAATTTCTTTAACATCTTTTTTTAAAGGTACTTTACAGGAACATCCCTGAAAACGCTCCCTGCATAATCTTAAGTAGTCCCTAGGTGTAACAAGGAGAGACCGTGGTCCCTCAAATTCCAACTGCAAAAGCAGCCCTCATGGGTTCTATGGGGCCACTATGCAAGTCTGGAGCTTGGTCCCGGCAGCTAACGCCAACTAAAGGCTGCGTTAGCCCATAGTCACTTATGGGATCCTTTATTAAAAGATTAACCAGAGAGGGATCCTCCCACTGACACGTGCGTTGCTGACTGTAACATTATGCGCGCCAGTGCTCTACCCGCAACCAAAGTGATGGCCTTGGCCCAACACTGTTTCTAGTCATTCGGCAAGACTGAGCTTTATCCCAGCGTCTTAACCTTGATATTGTTAGATCTACTCGGTCATTTTCATTATCGCATTGTGAGTTGGGGCAAATTTTCTTATCACAGCCGCATTTTATGTGGTTGATGGTAAATATGCCCCAAAAGACTTTCACTTCGATAATCACCATCTTAGAGGCACGTCTGTGTTTCAAAAAACAAAACAAAAACCCAGCATGTATTGTAGTGGTCCATGTTTTATAGGCTTCCCCAGTGAGCCCATACCACTGGGAACTACCAAGGGTGCTCGCCCCTTCATGTTGTATAGGGTGCAGTCCTGTCACCACTACAGACGCCCGTCTCCCCCCCCCCCCCCCCATCGCTATTTGTACCTGTCAGTGCTAAAGGAATCTTTGCAAAGCCTTAAGAATTTGTCTGAGAAAAGATCAAATCCATTATTTGAGTACGGTTCCAGTATTGGCCCCCTCTAGGTAAATGCTTCCTCTGGTTTCAGTATTTCATTAACCTTAATTGCTGATGAGCAACGCTTTACAATAAGCTGAGCCCTCAATGCTCCGCCAGACGAGGTACTATAGGGCGGCTCTGTGCTTTGCAGACCCGACAATGAGAAACTCTCCGCTCTTTATTCTCTGGGTCTCATGTGGACAAAGTGCCGATTGTATTAAACCTCTAGAACAGGATGAGGAACTCAATCATTATAGAGCGTGGTTTTTTTGGGGGCCTGGTTAACTATTGCAGTCCTGTGTGGGTCTCTGCGTAGAGGGTACTATCGGACATTAATGGACGAGCTCCTCTCCATCACCATATCTGGATGCGAGTTTCTAAGTAGCAGCCGGTAACACTGCTCAGAAGAACACTACGTCTAAGCTGGTTTGGTATGGGATCCCGGCGGTCGGGATGTCACTGGTCAGAATGCCGACAGCGGCATCCCTGCAGTCAGAATCCCTTTAGGTAAGTAAGATTAGCCCTAACCTCCCATCTTAGTGCCTAACCGTAACCTGCCCAGTGCCTAAGCCAGGTAGCCACTCGCCGATTTAAACAAATCTATTGAACGATTACTACATTTTAATCGTGCATAAATCGGGCAGTTTAATGTCGGAAACGACCAGCGATGCGCGCTCCCACTGGTCGTTTCCGACATCAATAAACGCCTGAACATGCCGGTCAATCTGCAGATAACGACAGATTTGGTATGTTCGGGGATGAGGGAGGGTGCCCGCAGTGAACGACATATCGATCAGTGTGGGCACTTAACAAAATGAGTAACGACTGTACAATTACGATGTCGTAATAGTTCAAACGTTCCTCAGTTGGCAAGTGGATGATACGCACCTTTACCCTCCCACTAACCCCCCGATACTTACCTTCAGGATGCCGGTGGTCGGGATTCTGGTACCGGGATCCTGACGCTGTCGGGAATTTCGGCGCCGGTATTTCTACCGTCGACAACCATCACGCCGAGATACTGAGTACACCCCGGTCTAAACTACAGAAAGTAATTCCCCATTCCCCCACTCTGGGTGCACTGCACTACCTGTACAGAGCAGCACTGTGCTCTTATTGTACGGAACATTAATAGAAGATGACTTAGAAGCTTTAAGTAGGCATTGAAGAATAAATGGTGCATTTTCCAGATAACTAAATTATTACTCTGTTAATTGAAGAGGCAGCCGTGTGTCCCATGTTAGTGCTGCTCCATGTAAGAAGAAGAAACTGGTTATTAGCCAAGTCACAGATCCCAGTTTCTAGGGAACTGGCTTTAGAAGTGACTGTGTCCTACATGTAGACCTGCTGCACTTGTGGAAATCTGTATTTAACCAGCCTCCGTGGAATCGTCCGATGCGCCCACTGTACTGACTGAGGCTTGGATGGGGTTCTGGTCTCAGTGCACAGTATTATATCTCTGGCTCTTATAATGAATTGCAGGAACATGTGTAGGGTGACACCAGCTGCTGATCAGGCAATTGCTGGGGCAGTCACAGCCCAAATGCGGCAATTGGCGATGGGCAGCTCATTGGCTTCCTCTAGTCCATTATTCCTGAGCATGTGTGACTACTGCATTTTTACCCATTGTGGTAATACAGCTGCAGCAACAGATAAAGGTGTGCCTGATATATACGTAGTCTATGGAGAACGTAGTGTGACTAACATCAGGGTGAGTGGCTTCACCCCTGTACTATCTTTCCTATCACTGGGGGGGCAGTACTGGTTACCCCTTTAGGATATATTGCTGTTTACCATTAGTTTTGTTCCCATGGAGTCTGGTTTTAATGTTGCTAGGATACAGAGTGGTCTCTGTATATTGAGACCTATATGGAGTGCTCTTAATTGGCGTCCCCTATACACTGATAGATTTGCACCATGCTCCTTGTACTGTTGTTGGGACCAGCATTGTCTGATATATAATCCTGATATAAATGAGCTGTTCTTGGTCCGGGGTTATGTTGTACTTAAGCTCTGATCTGGTTTAATGTTCCATCTCTTAATGTTGTGTAGATTGAAAGATCATTAAACAGTAATTAGAAACATTTTCTCTCGTCGGTTCCATTAGGTTTTATAGAAAGCTGTGGAAACTGTAAGCTGTCCTTTAGAGGCACACGTCGCTGCTTCGTATATATGTAGCGTATGTTTAAGTGAAACTAAATATTGTATTTAGAAAATAAAATGAATTTGCTGCTTATAGTATATACTTTTTCCACTTTAAGTAGCAGCGCTGCTCTGTGTCCACAGCAATAACCGGGCAGAAACGCGCACTTGTCATTTGTATCTCAGGACCTTACACACATCATCTGCTTCATAGTAAAATCCCTTTATTTGGTTTACTTATTAGGTTTGTATCCTGTTGTATTACTTGGTAGTTTTATATTATAGTTGTTTTTTTTTGCCGGCTTTTATATGTTGCTGTTTTGTGTGAGGGCCATTGTAACCTGTAAATAGCGGAGGGGCTATTCACTAACAAAGTACATTTCCGGAGCTGTCAGATCTGGTGTGTTTTTTAGATTGCACCTTGCTGCTCTCGGCTGACGTTACAGAAGATGGTGCAGGAGGAGGTGGTGTTAGGTGCAGTTCAGTAAAAGGGAATTCAATGTTTTTATCTGACCACATCTCATTTTATTGTCGTTTGAGTGTTAATATGCCATCACCTCTGATGGCAAAAGGCTGCTGTGGACCTCTCATTGTTGACTGATGCTGGGTACACATTGGCAGGTGTATCGGCCAATGTATTGTGTGTTTGTGTGTGAACCAGCGATATGTCTGTGAAGGATGTCGTTCTGACATATTGCGTTGGCTGTGCTGCACGGCCGATAGTAGATCTATCTGCTCATCGTGCTGTATATGGGTGGTCAGTTGTCTGCCCATACACTTGCTGCACAAGCCGCCAGGGAAGGGTGGTGCGGTGTGACCACCAGCCAGCGTTACCCCTGGCCAGTTGGCAGTGATGGTTGTCCAGTGTGTAAGAACAACAGTCATCTGCAGATAGAGCTTTCTGGTGTGTACCCAGCTTAAGCGGTTACAGTTGGGTGCTGTAAGAGGGGCAGTATCAGATCTCTTATATAGCAAGAGGAAAAAGTTCAGAGAGCTGTGTGTTTTACTGACCACAACCACCCTGCCCTTTCCCTTCTCCAACAATCTTTCCTACTTGTTGCAGAACACAAGAGACTAACCTGGCAGCTCATAGTGTGTATGGGGCACTATCTGGTATGTAATGGGCTAGACTGGCAGTGCATAGTGTGTGTGGGGCACTATCTGGTCTGTGATGGGTTAAACTGGCAATGCATAGTGTGTGTGAGGGGCACTGTCTGGCCTGTAATGGGCTAAACTGGCAGCGCATAGTGTGTGTGTGTGTGTGGCACTATCTGCCCTGTAATAGGCTAAACTGGCAGTGCATAGTGTGTGTGAGGGGCACTATCTGGTCTGTAATGGGCTAAACTGGCAGTGCATAGTGTGTGTGAGGGGCACTGTCTGGTATGTGATGGGCTAGACTGGCAGTGCATAGTGTGTGTGGGGCACTATCTGGTCTGTAATGGGCTAACCTGGCAGCGCATAGTGTGTTAGGGGCACTATCTGGTCTGTAATGGGCTAGACTGGCAGCGCATAGTGTGTGTGTGAGGGGCACTCTGTAATGGGCTAGACTGGCAGCGCATAGTGTGTGTGAGGGGCACTGTCTGGTCTGTAATGGGCTAACCTGGCAGCGCATAGTGTGTTAGGGGCACTGTCTGGTCTGTAATGGGCTAAACTGGCAGCGCATAGTGTGTGTGAGGGGCACTGTCTGGTCTGTAATGGGCTAGACTGGCAGCGCATAGTGTGTGTGTGAGGGGCACTCTGTAATGGGCTAAACTGGCAACGCATAGTGTGTGAGGGGCACTGTCTGGTCTGTAATGGGCTAGACTGGCAGCGCATAGTGTGTGTGAGGGGCACTGTCTGGTCTGTGATGGGCTAAACTGGCAGCTCATAGTGTGTGTGTGAGGGGCACTGTCTGGTCTGTAATGGGCTAAACTGGCAGCGCATAGTGTGTGTGTGTGTGTGAGGGGCACTGTCTGGTCTGTGATGGGCTAAACTGGCAGCTCATAGTGTGTGTGTGTGTGAGGGGCACTGTCTGGTCTGTAATGGGCTAAACTGGCAGCGCATAGTGTGTGAGGGGCACTGTCTGGTCTGTAATGGGCTAGACTGGCAGCGCATAGTGTGTGTGTGAGGGGCACTCTGTAATGGGCTAGACTGGCAGCGCATAGTGTGTGTGAGGGGCACTGTCTGGTCTGTAATGGGCTAAACTGGCAGCGCATAGTGTGTGTGTGAGGGGCACTGTCTGGTATGTAATAGGCTAACCTGGCAGTGCATAGTGTGTGAGGGGCACTATCTGGCCTGTAATAGGCTAAACTAGCAGCGCATAGTGTGTGAGGGGCACTGTCTGCTCTGTAATAAGAGGCTAGAATACAGAGGTGTTGCTGTGTGACTCTGCAGCAACCACAATATCACCCAAATGTTAGATACAATTTACAAAACCATGAGATCCGGTCACCAGATTGGGATATTGGTGTGTAGTTTATTTGGGGAAAATATAACTATACTAGCATCCTCTGAGTGCTCATGTGTAAAAAAAAAAGTTATCCATGCAAATCCTGGAATTGTAGTTATTTGAGAAACAATTGATGACTTTCATTTACAGCAGATTATACCACAATGTCTGACTTGCCAAAGGATATTAGCAACACTGTGATCGTTTGCAGATGTAAAAGATTCTAACAAATCCCATAAATGAAATGGTTGAGGAAGCCAATTAGTGATTTGTATTTAATTGTTTGACTAGATACTGTTTCAATGAGGAACTTTATAAAGCATCACGTGTGACCTGGATATTGGTGGCAGTAATCTGCCCATTTTACAAAAGAAGATCTAACAATGTGGGCCTGAGTCTGCAGTCATGTGTTTTGAGAAAACTGTTGTATTTCATTGTTAGAACATGGGGCATGGAGAAGGGATGGCAGCGGCAGTAATTTGTCAGAACATGGGACATGGAGAAGGGATGGCAGCGGCAGTAATTTGTCAGAACATGGGGCATGGAGAAGGGATGGCAGCGGCAGTAATTTGTCAGAACATGGGGCATGGAGAAGGGATGGCAGCGGCAGTAATTTGTCAGAACATGGGGCATGGAGAAGGGATGGCAGCGGCAGTAATTTGTCAGAACATGGGGCATGGAGAAGGGATGGCAGCGGCAGTAATTTGTTACCGGTCGGTCTCCTAACCCAACCCCTCACTGCCTGGAGCCGAACCCCCCACCCCCCCGTGCTTAAACCTACATCAGGGTCGTCTAAAACAGGATGTTTTTGGAACCAAAACATGGTGGTCTATGAATAGCTCTAATTCTAAGATCATTGTGCACATGCAAGTAGATATAATACCATTGCTGATATAATGGGTGTGGTATGCAATTCCGCTGGATGCTGAAAGACCGGCAGTGAAGATCCCGACGGGTAAGTATTTACTACTCTAACCCTCCCTTAGGGGTGCCTAAACCTAACCCCCCCCCTGCCCCCCTTCCCCGCAGCCTGAACCGAAGTCTCCTGCGGGTGGGGGGGGTGCCTAACCCTCCCGGATCGGTATGCCGGGTGTCTGGCTCCCAGCGTAAGTAAAATGACAGGCGTTGGGATTTCCACGCCTGTCATTAGACCCCTGCCAGGACTAGACAGTCGGGAGGCCGGCTCCATCCCGATTATAATTAGGACAGAGATGATAGAATCTAGCATCACCATCAGGATCTGTATTGGATACGGTATCTCCCCCTCAGCAGTTGGAGCGCTGTGTGTGCAGTAGGTGTAGGGTTGTAGCATCACTCAGAAGTTTGTGTCTAGAAATGTCGCATTCCCCCTGATTTACATCAGTTTGAGAAAACTGTGGATATGTTCCTGTAATGATCTCACCGCATGTGGGGCCCAAAGGAAGTATTGTGTTGTCTGAAGCTGGCCACACATCTCAAGATTATCTGTCCAACCAGCCAACTAGTTGATTGGAATGAAAATCGGGTAAGGTATGAAAGCAAATGTCAATCAGCAATTTGCTCCCAAATGCTGGAAAATGGACCAAAACTGGTGTTTGAACAAATTGTTTAGATCAAACATTTAACAAACTTGTCTGACGACCATTTTCATCTGTTTTCTGGCATTTAGGAGCAAATTGCTGATCATCAGTTACTCCCATACGTTACCAGATTGTCATTCCAACCAATCAACTAGTTGGATGTAAGTTGGTCTAGTGTGTGGCCAGCTTTAGGCTGGGTTCACATTAGGATTTACCTTCGCCCCGGGCCATCGCAGATCGCTGGTACACACTAGACGATTCAATGAACGATACCTCGTTCCAGCCTTCATTAAAACGCACTGCAGCGCACACATTATCGTTTAATTGTGCAGCAGAGTCAATCAAACTAGCTTGTAGGTCGTCCACGGAATCGTGCAATTAAGGGTACGGTACACGCTGGATTATATAAACAATCTCTTTACAATATGACAAATCATCCTAGTGTGTACCCACCCTTAGGTATCCCAGAGTGCCATTACCTAAATATGGGTGCTGTAGCTGTAGAGAGAATGTCCCGCAGGATGGTGTCAGATGAGGTTATTGCCTTTTTATAAGCCAGAATCTCAATTTCCACTTAATTATATCCTTTTTGCCTTTATAGTGCTTGTTTGGACCAGTACACACCCTAAAAGCGAATTTTATAATTTGTGCTTTGGAAGTATTTATAGACTTTGCCCAGTTGTTAATATTGATAGAACACATGAAAGCCTGGCATTAAATGCATCTTATGCACACTGTGAATCTTTTTTTTTATGCCAGTAGGTGGCAGTACTGGTGCCCATATTTCCCTCTGCACGCACGGACAATGCATCGGTAATAAGGTGCATACACACTAGACGATATGCTCCCTGAGCGATATCGTCTAGTGTGTCCCCGGCAGGCTGTGCTCAATGTCGTTCATGACATTGAGCACAGCCGCTGAACGATATCATTAGCGATATCGTTCAGCGCCGGGCTCTCTCCCCCATTCCCTGACATGCAGGCCAACCTGACGAGGTCGTCAGGTTGGCCTGCATGTCAGCCCGATGAACGAGGATGACGAACGACCCGCGGGAACGCGCGTCGTCGTCATCGTTCATCTTTTTTGTGTTAAAAATGGACGATAAAGTGGACGACTGAACGATATCGTTATCGTTCAGTCGTCCACTTTAATCGCCCAGTGTGTACGCACCAATAGAGTATATTAGCTGAACTGCTTTTGCTGTCAAAGTAAACTTTAGCACACACTGCATAATCTTGCAGGAAAAATGCACACATACTACCATAAATACAGAACACTACCAAACAAAGTGCCTTTGGGCTTGTCTCTCGGTCGCATGTAATGCCGATATTCAAGGCATGTAGTGTTTTTTTTGTTTTTTTGCTACTGCACGTACATTAAAATAGCTAAACTCCTACTGCGCATGCTTCCCACAGTGTTCCGGCACAGAGGTTTTATGTCGCTACAGTGGTTGTGTACCCAGACATTGGAGGCCATACATGTATAGAGAAACAGCATAGGGTGGCCTATGGTGGGGGGGAGTCTGAAGACGCAACAGGCGGTATTACAGCGTGTATAGCCACTTAAAGTGGGTGTCTCGGTCCTTGCACATTCATACGAACGGATGTACACCAGGGAAGGCTTTGTAACGGCTTCAAGTCCCCGACGTGTACCCGCCAAAAAGACCTTTCTGCGTCCATCTTTTGAGATTTCTGCTCCATTTTTGCCAGGCGCAAGAGGGGGTGCCTGGCAAACGGGTGACACTACAAGTGACACCTTTTTTAGAGATGGCATTTGTAGTGTTTACTCCAGCATGTGCCTGAAAAGGGGTGTGATCATGAGAAAGGGGCATAGCTCTTGGGGGTGTGCCCAGCGCATCACCATCTGTTCACTGACTGTAATCGCTGTACCGCTATTTTTCCCACCTGAGGGACACTGCGGCCCGCAGGTGGAGATGGCACCCACCATGTTTTAGCAGGGCACCGCGCATTCTGCCAATTTAAAATAGGGCAGGGCGCGGCGCCCTGCTAAAACAGGCTAGCGGGAACACTGGGCCTGATTCAGAGGCGCTTGCAAAAAGCGAGCGCTCGCTCTGAATCAGGGCGGGCAATGTTTTTGTTTTTTTGTTTTGTTTTGTTTTTTGTTTTAGGAGCGGCCTCCTGGCCGCTCGCATAGCTGTGGGTGACCACCCACAGCTATAGCGAGCGGCTATGATGATGGTCGCGATGGTCAAGACCATCGCAACCATCGGGCTTGCGACAAGACCCTTGTGGAAGGGTCTCGTGGCTGCAAGCCCCAGAGAGCTTCTGGCTCAAATCGAGACGGAAGCTCTCCCACTGACATCACTGGTGATGTCAGTGGGGCCGCCCACAAACGGCAGACGTTCGCTTGGGAATGCCTGTTTGTGAAGTCACCCCCTGGCCACGCCTACAAAACGTGGCGAGCTGTCGATCAACATCGACAGCCGCCCCTTTTGTAGTGAGTCCCGGAGCGAGCGCTTTTTGTGCTCGCGCATGCGCACTGGGCCACCATCGACCCGCTTGCGAACGGGTCTGAATCAGGCCCACTATTCCTTGTTGCCTTTAGCCAAAATAAAATAATGGAATGAAAACCTGTGTGTCTGTCTGTGTGTGTGTGGCTCAGGAACGCATCTGTGTGGGTGTGGCTCAAGAATGTGTGAGAGGCTCAGGAACGTATGAATGGATTTGTGTGAGAGGCTCAGGAACGCATCTGCCTGTGTGTGGCTCAGGAACGTATGAACGTATCTGTGTGAGAGGCTCAGGAACGTATGAATGTATCTGTGTGAGAGGCTCAGGAACGTATGAACGTATCTGTGAGAGGCTCAGGAACGTATCTGTGTGAGAGGCTCAGGAACGTATGAACGTATCTGTGTGAGAGGCTCAGGAACGTATGAACGTATCTGTGTGAGAGGCTCAGGAACGTATGAACGTATCTGTGTGAGAGGCTCAGGAACGTATGAACGTATCTGTGTGAGAGGCTCAGGAACGTATGAACGTATCTGTGTGAGAGGCTCAGGAACGTATGAACGTATCTGTGTGAGAGGCTCAGGAACGTATGAACGTATCTGTGTGAGAGGCTCAGGAACGTATGAACGTATCTGTGTGAGAGGCTCAGGAACGTATGAACGTATCTGTGTGAGAGGCTCAGGAACGTATGAACGTATCTGTGTGAGAGGCTCAGGAACGTATGAACGTATCTGTGTGAGGCTCAGGAACGTATGAACGTATCTGTGTGAGAGGCTCAGGAACGTATGAACGTATCTGTGAGAGGCTCAGGAACGTATGAACGTATCTGTGTGAGAGGCTCAGGAACGTATGAACGTATCTGTGAGAGGCTCAGGAACGTATGAACGTATCTGTGTGAGAGGCTCAGGAACGTATGAACGTATCTGTGTGAGAGGCTCAGGAACGTATGAACGTATCTGTGTGAGAGGCTCAGGAACGTATGAACGTATCTGTGTGAGAGGCTCAGGAACGTATGAACGTATCTGTGAGAGGCTCAGGAACGCATCTGCCTGTGTGTGTAAGGCTCAGGAACGCATCTGCCTGTGTGTGTAAGGCTCAGGAACGCATCTGCCTGTGTGTGTAAGGCTCAGGAACGCATCTAAGCCACGACGTTTTCCATGTTTAGCACATTTCCGCTCTGTAAGGCAGGCCCCCCTCTAACTCATCCTGCCTCTGCATCTGTGCCCGATCTGGCCACCTCTCTAGTGGCATGTAACTGGTAGCAGTATCTACTGTATCATACCATGTCACGCTTTTTTAACTTCGGCTGCGATCTGGAAACATTTTATACTTGGTAAAATTGCTTATTAGTAGTTTCAATAAATAAGTGGCAACTTTTAAGTTGTTTAAAAATTGATGTTGAAAAACCAGCTGTGGGGAAATGTGTGCTGCATGCTGAGCGAGGAAACGCTGCACTGATCACAGGAGACGGTTTAGTTTGCAAAGAGGTTAATGAGCGAGCTGGCCGGCTGAGTGATCATCCTGTGAACGTAGAACAGTGCTGCCTGCTCCCCGGATGACGTCTCCTGGACACTTACACCTCACCCACCCATAATAACAGTGGCAGGTCTAATCACAACACGCCTCTCTCCTACATAGGAGCCTGCGTTGTACGGCAGCCTGACGCACAGCGGGCACCCTGCCTGCAATACACGGATAAAGAATCTAGCTAACCGCTCAGGAACGTCTATCGCGCTCGGGGTGTGAGGCGGGGGAGCTGGTATCTCGCCGCGGAGCTCCTCCATCTATAAACTGGTATTTTTGTTATCCTGATCCAGTCTATATTAATGCCATATTTCTTACAGGCAATTACTCATGCTGTTTCCTAATTAAAACCACAGTGCTGGCCACTCCAATTTAGTAGAATAACTCCTAGTACGTGGAATAGGTCAGCTGGGTGCAATCGCTGAGAAATACACTTGCTGCCGTCCTAAACTCTGAGCCTGATTCAGAACCGCTCGTAAGCGGCCGCTCGTTCGCACTGAGCGATGTTCGCACAACTGCGCATGCGTACGGATTGTAACACGCATGCGCGAACCAGTCATTGCGGCCGAAACTCGTTTGTTCGCAAAATAGCGAATGCCTGCTATTTTGAGTGACAGGAGGAGGCGTATGTGGGTGGTAACAGGGGAAGGTGCTTGAAAACGGGGAGTGGAGATCCGATCGCAGGCGTGCTTAAAGGTCAAAACGGGTGTTTTATGGGTGTGCATAATTAATACAGCAGCGTCATTGACCACGTCACTGGGTTATTTTATAGCCAGAACTGCTCACAAAATAGCGGTTGAAAAAACCAACCACAAGAATAGCGATCAGTTCATACGCTGTTCGATGTACTCGATTAATCTAATAAATAGCGGACATGACGTATGATGCGAGCGGCCAGGGGGCGTATTTTTCAAAATTTCGACCGCAAGTTTTGCTCGCTCGTTCAGACTTAGAGGCGTGAACAGACCGCAAAGTGCGAACGGTTCATTTGAATAGCCACCCCTTTTTTTTAAACGAACGACCGCAAATAGCGAGTGGCTCTGAATCAGGCCCTTTGTCAGTATCTCGCCTCTCCTTAGCAATATCTGCCACCTTGCATTCCCATTTGTGTCCATAGTTATCGATATTGCTAAGGAAAGTGTGTTACACACAGACTTGCACACTGGGGTCTATGGACTAAGCCTCAAAGAGTGATAAAGTACCAACCGGCTCCTAACTGTCATTTTTAAAACACCGCCTTTAAAGTGACAGTTGGGAGCAGATTGGTTGGTGCTTTCTCTCTCACCAAGACTTGGTGCATCTCCCGCGCTGTCCCTTAGGCACGTAGCACCTAAGAGTATTTGGGGTCTATACAGTATACTAAGGCACAATGGTGTACAAAATATTTGTACATGTTCTCTCTAGTACTTTATCCAGGACTTCTCCCACTGGTCCCTAGCACGGGAACTCACTCCCTCTCCTTGGCAGACTCCCCACCTCCCGTCAAAGCTTCAATCAGGCTCTCAATACCGATTTGTTTATCAAAGACTGGCATGTACTCCTCTAACCCACCCTTCTGTCCTTGCACATAAGCTCCATCTCCCATGTCCAACTGCCCCTCCCTCATAGATCGTAAGCTGTAATGAGCAGGGCCCTCATTGCTTGTGAAGTCTTTATTCCCTTACCTATACCATAGAGCCCGCTCCCCCCCCCGGGCATTACTTTTTAAATCAGTGCCTGAGTCCGCTTGCTGCGCCAGTCAGCCAGGGATAGTTGCCTAGTCGTAGTGACCTTTTTGCTTTTGACTACCATGTACATAGTATACTGTCCTGTTATGTTTGCACTGTACTATTGTATATGCTCTTTATGGCACTGTAGAGCCCTTGTTTTGCCCTATTTAAAAAAAATTAATAAAAAAAAAGGTTAATTGTAGAATATATTTTAATTTAATATAAGCGTTTACTGTGCATTCTGAAATATAGTCTTATCTGAATTGCAGTCATGGTCTATGTAAAACTACATCAATTATTCTGAATAATTACAGGATATTAGGGTCTCTGAACTTACTTCCTCTAGTACACCCCTAAGGAATTAATACATGTAGTCCTATCTGAAGGTCAGTTAAGAACAGGAAAAAGCAGAGACACAGGGGGTTATGATAGAGATTCCAGTTATAGGGGACCGTCTGGATTTTAGAGAGATTGTCGCTATATTTAAAGTAGCGACCATTTATTAGGCTGGACCAGCCTTCTAACCAATTAATTTTAGCGACGATCTCCCTGAAATTTGTCTGGTTCTGTAATATCGGAACCTCTAGCATCTCCCTCACAGGGGGGAGAGCCGTAGGGTAACCCTGGGCATAATCTGATGGGCTGTGTTTCTGACTTGTATATAACCCCGACGATCAATTTATGAAGAGGGTGCAATTATTTATAAATGGGATACAAGCCAACATGTCTGTGTACACCAGTACTTAGCATATGGTTTGTTTATAAAGCTGGCTATACACATTAAGATCCAATATTCAGTTACAGTTTTATTAATCAAATTAAAACAATATTTAAAAATAAAATCAAGACGTGTGGGTGGCAGTAGATTAAAGCTGAACAGATGCTGATGTCAGAATCACTGGTGAATACAATCTGCAAATGTGTATTTGACGTTCATGCGATACAATGTTTCAATCATCTGTTCCTAAAGCGCGAAACTGCGTAAATTGCTTCTACTTAATGGGCCTGATTCAAAGATGAAACCGCCATGCCGATGTGCCCATGCGTGAAAAATTCCTAAAAACTCATATGGCGAACAGCGTCCGCACACAGACACTGCTGCCATCGAGGAGCACGGTATCGGAAGTGTTGCGGAAAAGTGATTGGCGTTCCCCAGCAGTGACTGGGAGGTGGCGCAAAAAATGGTCCGCTCAGTGGGCACGTTATGGGAGGGTCGGGGACGTATTGATGAAAGCAGCTGTGATGCCAGTTGCACAGATGCAGACCGAGGAGGCCGTAGGCGGTAACTGCCAGAGCGCTGGCGTAAGTTGCGATGGCGAATAAGGGAGCGCCAGTGAGTATTACTGCGTGTACAGGCGCTGAGGGTGGGCGTCTCAGTTCTCACACATCCGGCCACGCGGATGTACACGAGGGAAGGAGTTTGAAGCGCCATATGCTTTGCAGCGGCATATAAAGACTGCCGCGTGCGTTTCCACATCCACCTGTGAATCAGGCCCTATATATTTTATCTAATAAAACTCTGTAATCCAAATGAATTCCTCCTAGAGAAGCTCTCATTTATTGGTATGTTTGGGCTGATTATTATGAATGGGGGCTGCCATACCAACTGCTCTGGACAGGTAATGGGAAATAGTGATGGCACAATAGAAGCAGGAAATAATATCTTAACAGAATACCTTCGTTTTATTATAAGCTAATCATGTTTTGTATTTTTGTTTTGATTTTTTTAAAGGGAATGATTTTAATACTGGGTACTGTTCATTGTAGCTTTGTTTAATTATACAGTAATTATATTTGGGGTGAGATTATTAAAAATAAATGGAGATACATCTCAGTGCTTCTTCATGATCATACCAGACTCCTGTGAAAAGAAGGAGATGTGCTTTGTTATAAATTAGTCACATGACTTAGTGAGCAGAGAGGCTTTAGGGCTCCCCTCTGAGTTCTACCTGCACTGTAAAATATTTCCCCCCACCATTTCTCCCCTTTGTGATTACATGACATTACTAAGGGCCTGTCTCTCTGTAGGGAAGCCAAACTTGTTTACTCTCTAGAGAGTTTAAGAAGGAGATGATTTACATGTGTAAAAGGTGCTTAACTTGCTATTTCAAAGAATAAACAGGGATTGCTGCATGACCTGTGTCTCCTGCACACAGTGGAGGAAGGCATGTAATACGAATCTTTCCTGAGCTTTCCAATCGCCTAATTCTTGCCCTCAATCATTTTGAAGTGCTACCTGTAACCTTTCTCTAGCGCTTGTTGCATTGAGAGCATGGATTGAACTGTGCTCCCGACCAATAATAACCCACTTAGCGTTCCAGGCTTCACAACCTGCCATTACGATACTGTTTGGGCCACATCCACCTTAGACTGGATACATAGACAATGGAGACCTCTGTTTCATCGGTGGTCTCTACTCAGCGTCTGGTGTTCTTCGGCGACCTGTCGAGTGGATCGCACAACACCCCGCGTATATATTTTTTCTTGTCAATCTTGGACAGCTGTTTTTAAGCTGAGATGTTGATTTAAATACTGTTCCTTGAAGATTTTTCCCTGTGCTTTTAGTTTCCATGAGCCGCCTGCAGTAGACACCTTATTCTTTAGAGTGGTCTGGTCCGCTGTCTGTTACAGGTTCCCTGGTAGAGAGACTGCAGGCTGCGATAAAACCTCTTGTTTGGAAGAAGGCTTATAAGATTTTATTCTTTAAAAAAAAAAAAGTTGTGTAGCTGAAACTCTATATCCTTAAAGTGTACTCAGATCCTGAAAAGTTAAGGTGCCTTTTCATAGAATGATGATGTTTAAAGGGAAAAATAAAAGTTTGTCAGAGTATAATACAAATGGAATAGGTTTATTTTTAGTGAGCTGGTTTCTGTAAGCTCATAATTGATGTTTATAAGGGAGTATCATGTCTTTCGTTTCTACCTCTCAGCATAATTTGAGGCTATAATGTTTCACCTTTCTATAGAATATTGAATGGTTGGACTGTCGGCAAAGAGTCTCTTCCAAACTTAGCACTAGAGCCCATTCAATCTTTCCAACACTACTAGTGTGTTAAAGTCGAACATGTATTATTATGAATGTCCCTAAAAAAGTAAGAATACAGTTCAGTAAAAGTGTCATTGTTAAGTGTTCGGGGTTCAACCTCTGAAAGTCCAACCGTCATGTAAGGTCCACCTGGTAGAGAGGCACCTAAACCATCAGTAATACCTAGTGGTACCAAATTGGCACCAGGACTTCCCTGTTGTGTTTCACTAAAACCATTGATAAGTTAGTACCAGTCACCAGTCTTTGTAGAGTTGGAATGCCGGCAGTCATCCAGTAGGGCGATTTGTGTTCCCACCACAGTCTGGTTTTCTTTTAGGACATCGGGAATGTTTGCCATTGTCTGACCTGTCCCTCGGCTACTTCTCTGACTGTACGATCCACTGCTGTTCTTAGCTGACACCGTCTGTCCACGATAAACCTGTGCCTGATGTTCACAAATGCCAAACTTACTAAGAAGGATGAAGACATCTCTGCGGAACGCCTTTGTGAAAATGGCATAGAGGAAAGGGTTGGCACAGGAATTAAGTGGGTAGAACAGCACCAGTAATATCTTGGAGTTGGATACCGTGATAAGTGGCTTGTTCATTATGGCAGACAAGGCATAAAAGGAAATTGGCGCCATACAGAGGAAGTCGGTGAAGATCAGGACTGCCATGCGCTTGGCGATTTTGGTGTCTTTGTCTCCAGATATGTACTGGGGATTTCTTACCGTGATGTAGATCTTGATGTAGCAAGCGCAGATGATGACGAATGCGATAATGTTGAGCACCAAGACCAAGATGATGTAAGCCTGGGAGAGCGCCGTCTCCGTGTCCATCGGTAAGCAAATGCTGACTTTGATGTAGCTGCTAATTCCTACCAACGGCAAAAAAGCGAGAAAAAAGCAAAAGACCCAACCACCCAGCATGATGAACGAGGCGTGCCTGAGCCGGATTCTGCGGTCCAGGCGCATTGCGAATGTAATGGCGTACCAGCGCTCCAGTGTTATAACAGTCAGGGTGTACACAGACAGCTCACTGGCAAACACGGTGAAGAATCCAGCTGCATTACAGCCCGGGCCAGTCTGCCAGTTAATGGCATAGTTGTAGTATTCGGAGCGAGTGTGGAGGTCCTCCGAGGCTATGAGGAGAAGGTAGATGCCCATGCAGAAATCGGCAAAGGCCAAGTTGCACATGAGAAAACGAGGCACTGTCAGCTTGTAATGACTGGTGATGAGGATGAACAAGACAAAAGCATTTCCCAGTATGGACAAGAGGTTGACAAACCACACCACAATGCGCAGGAAGTTGTAGCCCATGATGTCCTCACATGGGTTGAACTCGTCAGGCTCCGGTGTGCATACCAGCTTCTCGCCGACACCACAGATGATATAGTCATAGTAGCTATCGAAGGCGTGTGTATATTGTTCCTGCGCATTTTTTATGTCCTGCCCAAAGCCCACTTCTTCGTCTCCCTGGTCCTCAAAGAAAACAGAATAGTGGCTGCTGAGGAAGTCGGTGGACTTGGAATTCTCAGTCTCGGGGTCTCCGTCCATGTAATCCTGGTGGTAGGGACCTAGCCCTACAACGGATCTCAGAGAGCGCTTCTTATGGGAGCTCTGCATATACGACTGATTGCACATAATAGCTTCCAAGTCGCTGTGGGGGCAATTAAATAGACACATAATTAGTAGATTGCACAGCAATAGCAAAGCAGTAAGATCGTGATCTATGGGCAGCACATCATTTCCATTATCACATTAGGGCTTATGCAGAGCAAAGAGTCTCAAAAGACAATATTCCCGCCTGTGTTTGCTCCTCCCTACAGCAGACGCAGAAGAGCCCTGTACTGTATATGCCCCACCACTGCCTCACTTTGGGGCGCCAGGCTAACTCCACATCGGCCCCGTTGGCTGTTTATGGCTAATCGTTCCACTCTGTACTCCAAAGCATGACACATGTTGCATTTGAACCCTGAGTTGATAAACCTGTAAACTAGTGCCATGTCGACTATTTCTACTCCATGTATAAACTAAACACTTGGCCATACTATGGTTGAGCTCAGGAAGAGCATGTTAAAACCAAGAACCAACAGCCAAAAGGACTTTCCATGTATAAGTTATTGGGCAATCTAGTTAGTGGATGGCCACATACATGTACATGGAGTGACAGAAGACCAGAGTTGGCAGATTGTGCAACTGGTGGATCAAGGTGAATTGACTATCGCTTCTCTGTTGCTGAATGGAAGGAGCTAGTACTCCCTGAAACTGGGCTTCAAAGAGATGTAATAGCTGGGGAGGGGGAGGGGGACAGTATGTTGCCTGTGCCATTCTGTATTCTGGTTTGAGCGCACTAACACTATGGTGAGTGTATGTGAAACCCTACCAGCACCACATCCTTACTGTGATCACACTAAGGGGGATGTACTAATCCGTGGAGAGAATTAAAGTACCAACCAATCCGCTCCTCACTGTCACTTTACAGGCTGTGTTTGTAAAAAGGGCAGGAGCTGATTGGCTGGTACTGAGTGTATCTCCCGCATAGGTTCCTTTTGTGCCTCATTCTCATAAAGCCAGATCTGTTTTATATAAACAATAAGGAAAGTTCTGAGTGAATCCCAGCAGTGAAATTTAGTAGAACTGTACAATGGCAGACCGTGTTCCAAGACTGTACAGTGCTGCATACTCCAGGGATCATGGGTACAGCTCGCGGACAGCAACAACAAGACTTTCTCTGCCAAAATGATAAATTGGAGAGTGATAAACTACCAACCAATCAGCTCCTAACTGTCATTTATCAAACACAGCCTGTAAGATGACAGTTAGGAGATGAGTGGCTAGTCACTTTCCAATATATAACTTTAAAGAGCTTAGTACATCTCCCCCACTGTGCGGGAAGCAGGAAAAATTTTTCTACTTCATGGTGTGTGCTGTGAAATATTATGATACTATGTATCTGTAATACAGTAGATATGTCAAAATTATCGTTGTACTACTCATTCTCTCCCTGCTCTATTGGACATGTCACCTAAGATACATTTTGGTGGTATTTTCATGGGGATTTGTACGGCAACGTTAGAGCTGGTGGTTCTGGGCAGACTGAAACCTTAATGCCGTCATTTGTGTGGTTGGTTTTGGGAGTATATTTAGCGTCCCATGGTAAAACCGATTGAAGCAGTCAATCTGCCCCAAAACCAGACAGTTGTCCCTGCATCAATGGGCTTGTGATGACTGTCCCCCAAATTATTTCCACCCACACTGCCCATCGGGCAGTTTGATGACACCCAGCCTCAATGTGGCGCGGGTGAGCTGCGGTGTAGCGTAGTGATTATCTTTTTTAAATTTGTATCTTATTTGCACTACAGGCGCAGCGGAACACCCTGAATCTGTGCTAGAGACACCGGGCTGCGACTTTAACCACACAGGAATTGGCTGTAAATACGTACAAAGTCGCAGATGAAACGCAACAGAACTTGGCGTGAAAAAAAAAACCCACGGCTGTTGCATCATAGTGCTTGGTATACAAGTTCAAACTCTGTCACACACATATATACAAGTGTCGCATATCAAATTACTCCGTACAGTGTCAGTAAGCAGTTTTGTCGCATACAATGGCAACTAAGACGCACATTTAATAGAAAGACGTTTGAAGCAAGCACGGGATCTTGCACGCCAAGAAGGGCTTTTTGACGCAATTGTGGCAATAGTGTATGAGGACACATCTCTGTATGTTCTTACTTAGATCTTAAACAAGTCATAACATTAAGGAGAAACCATTGCTGTCTTTCATTCAAAAGTCCTGCATATTTACTTTCTGCTTTATGTGCACTGGCCAATGATTCATCGTCATGGAGCAAAACTTGTGGTTAAGGTAGCGTACAAGCGAAGACCATGAACACTGCTGCTAAATCAGGAACTATGTGCACTGGCCAATGATGCATGTCATGGAGTGAAACACACGGCTAAGGTAGTGTACAAGCTAAGACCATGAACATTGCTGCTAAATCAGCAACTATTTTGGCATATGCGTCATTTCCACCCCTTCAAGCTCTCACAATATATAATGCCGCAAAGCTATACACCGGATCAGGTGCATTCTTATCCCGCATTATGGTAAAAACATTCTGGTCGGCCCATTGTAAGGCCAGCTTTGTCCTTCTTAACCACTTAATTATTTTTTTCTAAAAACCGCTCCGAAATAGTCATTATTTTGTTTAATGACAATTGATACCCCTTGATCCTATCCTCTCCCGCCTCCTCCACTACCTCTCTCCTGTCTGCTCCCATCTTGCCCACCTCATTAACCTCTCCCTCTCTTCAGGCACTGTTCCTTCTGCATTCACGAATGCCCTTGTCTCCCCCATTCTTAAAAAAACCTACCCTTGATCCTAACCTCTCTAACTACCGACCCATCTCTCTCCTCCATTTTGCCTCCAAATTCCTTGAGCGTATTGCTTACAACCGCCTTACTGCTTTCTTTCCTCCCACTCCCTCCTTGGCCCTTTTCAGTCCGGCTTCCGTTCTCTCCACTCCACTGAAACTGCCCTCCTGAAAGTCAGCAACAACCTCCTTGCTACCAAATCCAAAGGCCACTACTCTTTTCTCATTCTCCTTGATCTCTCTGCTGCTTTTGACAATGTGGACCACCCTCTCCTGCTGCATATCCTTCACTCCCTTGGTCTACGTGACACTGCCCTCTCCTGGCTGTCATCCTACCTCTCTGAACGATCTTTCTCGGTTTCCTCTCATGACTCCTCTTCCCCCCACAGCCTCTTACAGTAGGTGTTCCTCAAGGTTCTGTTCTTGGACCTATCCTATTCTCTCTCTATACGTCTTCTCTAGGTAAACTCATCAGCTCTTTTGACCTCCATTATCATCTCTATACTGATGATACTCAAATCTACCTTTCCCCCCCTGATCTCTCCCCCTTTCTTCTAACTCATATCTCCAACTGTCTCTCTGCTATGTCTTCCTGGATGTCCCAGCGATTTCTTAAACTTAATATGTCTAAGACAGAGCTGATCGTCTTCCCACCCTCCCACATAACCTCACTTCCCGCTATTTCTTTATCAATTGATGGAATAACTATCTCAACTAGTCCCAAGGTGCGCTGTCTTGGAGTTATTCTGGACTCATCTCTCTTCTTCAAACCACATATCCAGAACCTTTTGCAGTCCTGTCGTTTCCATCTCAAAAATATTTCCAAGATCAGACCCTATTTCACCCAGGATGCTACTAAAACCCTCATACACTCACTGGCCATCTCCAGATTGGACTACTGTAACCTCCTCCTATCTGGCCTCCCCAAATCCCATCTCTCTCCTCTCCAGTCTGTCCTCAATGCTCCTGCAAGTCTCATCTTCCTCTCCAAATGCTCTACATCTGCCTGCCCTCTCCTACAAGCCCTCCACTGGCTCCCCTTCCCTTTTGGAACCCAATTTAAGGTTCTCACGCTCGCTTACAAAGCCCTCACCCAATCTTCTCCCATATACATCTCTGATCTCATCTCCCTTCACTCTCCTCTTCGTTCAACTAATGCACGCCGTCTGTCGTGCCAACTGATTTACTTCCTCCCATTCCCACCTCCAACACTTTGCCCACCTCTGGAACTCTCTCCCACTCCCCATCAGACTCTCCACCTCTTTGCAATCCTTCAAACGGGCTCTCAAGACCCACTACTTCATCAAAGCCTTCCAGCTATCATTCTATCTCCCTGCTACATGCTCCTTGCCCCCCATCTACCCCATCTGTGTCAAATCTGTTTGTCTTCCCCTCCCTTTTAGAATGTAAGCTCTTACGAGCAGGGCCTCTACCCTCTTGTGCTTCTCCCTACTTTAGTTTCATCTACTTCTTACTCACCCCTAGGGCACCTAACACTTGGTTGCTTATGCTCTATTGCTTATCTGGGTGTTATGGTCGCTAATGTATCAATATATATTATCCATGTCCTGTATTGTATTGTTCTGTAAGTCGCTTGTCTACAATCTGTTTATGTACTATGTAAGGCGCTGCGGAACACATGTGGCGCCATATAAATAAATAATAATAATAATTGGGTGAAGAACATCTATTTCAACTTATCCAAAATAATTTCATAAAAAAAAAAAAAAAAGTTATATATATTTCTTATTTTATCTTTTTTAAGATTTGTACAAAAAAAAATAAAAAATATTTTTTTCCATACATTGAAACATCGGGACCATCACAACTTTCAATTTGACACCAGGTTCAGGCACCAGGTACACTAAGGGGGTGAGGGGGAGGTTACTTTGCTTTTCCCAGTGGCTGCTAATCTTTGCAGCCGCTGGGTGGGGGCAGCACAGCAGACACAGGGGGAGAGGGTGTACAGGCAAGCAGAGGGACCGGAAGGTCACTCTAAGAGCAGCAGCTGCGGGAAGATTCTCTTCCTGCAGCCGCCCTCATGTTTATCTGACTGGTCGAAATTTCGCCTGGTGTGGCCAGAAAATTGCAACCATGCCAGGCAAGTGGTTAAAGAGCATTGTGGACCTAATTCAGGTGCATGTCTATTAAAACAGGTACATTGGAGCAAAACCAGGTTTGGACTTCTCCAAGCTGAAGTGCCGAAGGTTTCCCCTGAGTAGTCCGTGGTGGTTATAAATAACTTCAGTCAACTTTTTAGTTTTCAAACTTTTTTTTTTTGGCATACTCGTGGGTTCATTTCAGTTTTGCTGGATTTGAATGTATGGAAAAGTTTTTGTCATGTGTCAGTCTGTATTGGGGGTTACTGACCTCTTCTTTTTGGTCCAGTTTGTGAAGGCACAGCAGTGGCTCGGGTAAGACAAGTTTGCCATCTCCAGGTGAACAAAGGTGTTTAGAGGGGGCAGTTTCTTTAGGTACCAGGTGCTTCGGGCCAGAAGATGCTTCAGGTGTTCCAGGCCTTTGGTGGGAAGGGAGGCAACAGCTGTCTTTGAGATGTCCCTGGGAAAACAAAAGCATCCATGTACAGAAATATGATGACCTTGTTTAACCCCTGACATCAGGAATGCCTCAGTATGTTCTAGAAGCATGTTGTTAGAAGATCATCGGGGAGATGTATCAAACCTTCTATAGAGGACAAGGGTAGAAATTGCCCATAGCAACCAATCAATCAGATTCTAGCTATCATTTTATAGACTGTACTAGATACAGTCAGGTGCATAAATATTGGGACTTTGACAGAAATTTCATATTTTGGCCTCTATTCACCACCACAATGGCTTTGAAATGAAACAAACAAGATGTGCTTTAACTGCAGACTTTCAGATTTAATTTGAGGGTAATTACATCCAAATCAGGTGAATGGTGTAGGAATTACAACGGTTTCTATATGTGCCTCCCACTTTTTAAGGGGCCAAAAGTAATGGGACTATCAACTTAAAAGCTATTTCCTGGACAAGTGTATGCTATTCCCTCGTTATTTCATTATCAATTAAGCAGGTAAAAGGTCTGGAGTTGATTCTAAGTGTGACATTTCAGAGACGGACGCCATGGCAATTTTTACGTAGCTGCGCATGCACGAAAGCTGCACTGCGCACGCACAGAGGACCCACTCGCAAAGTGAGTGACAGGTAGTCAGAGTTTGGGGGGAGGTAACGGAGGGTGGTGAGAAAAACGCAGGCGTAACTGACCGTTTAAACGCCATTTCATAAATGAGGCATCGCGGCGATCTCTTTAGCAGCACAAGAGCTCACTGCGTGTCAGGAGAGCTGCCGAGTCTGCGGCTGGTCACAACTGCCGCATATGGAGCATGGCTGTCTGCTCTGCGTCGATGGTATAGATGTTTACGCTGTTGCACGGCTATGAGAAGGCAGCAATGGGAGCCCCTATGCTCAGGTGTGCTTTGGAAAGCATTAGCGTATTTTAGCAACCGCGATCCGTGAGAGTATGCTGGTGCGTTTGCAGTAATGTTCGTTTGTGAATCGGGCCCTCCATGTGCAAAGCTGATAGTTGCATGTTAACAGCGAAGGAAACACAGACACTACATTTAGAGGATCGAATGTATATTCTCCTAAAATCGCTGTTTGGCTCCTTCCATCCCTACTGCTAAAGCTGGCTAGTCGCTACAGCGATTTTCCCATAGATACGATAAACGGGTATTTTTTCCGCCGATATTGGCGCTACACACCAATCTAATTTTATGTTAAAACCTGCTGATTGGATAATCGCAGCCGAGCGTTTCTGGACGTTTTTTCTCAACGTTTCTGCAAATCCCATTGATGTTTGACTGATCGGCCCGGTAATTGCATTTATGGAGTTACAAGTACCTTTTAATTAAACACCGTTTCCTATATTACAAGGGGCCTCAGGCAAAAGGTTCTGTACCTCAACATTAACATAAACCAATGTTTCATCGGCTGAAGATATGATCTGATGACACTTACAATGCAGTGGGACCGCTCAGAACACCCAAAAACAGATCTTCATGGAGGCCGCCCAGATGCTTATTGTTGTGCAAGTCCCTGAGAGAGAGAGAGAGAGAGAGAGAGAGCGGATAAAGCATTTGCAGTTGGAGCAGAAGATTTGTTGTGGTTGAAAGCACTAACTCCACAGTGGGGGAATGTACTTAGAAACCAATCAGGGTGTTACCGTTGGCCCTCGTCTTGCTAAACTAGTTCAATCATATGCATACATGTAGCATTAGGAAGCAGGTCATGTGTTACTGGCAAGGTGCAAATTGGTGCAGCCAGATTCCGCCAACTCCTCCTGCTGCATGATATACAGTACCAGCCTGGCATGGAAGAGGTTACCTGGTTTTGCGGACAGAAGAGAATTGCTTTAGCGTGGGAAGAAGGAAACTTAAAAAAAAAACGAAAAAAACAGCAGCCTGGCAAGTGCATGCCTCAACCCATTCCCTTCGTTTTAACAAGCCACCTACACCCTCTCTCCTTCCTGGGTTTGACTCTTGAAGATTTGGCGTCTGCAAAAAAATCCAAATGTTCTCAGGCTGAGAAAACAAAACGGCAATTTCGGGGTCTCGTTGACACTATTTTAATTCCCAGTATAGCTGGCTGATTTGGTTGCCATTTGCACAACTAAAATATTCAGAGTGTTACTGTGTAGGCAGAGTGTAATGTCACGCAGGGACACACCTATACAAAACAGGTGCAGAAAAGGTGCAGGGGCACTGACCTGGTGTAGGACAAGCCCCCTAACGGCGCATGCTAACCACATGTTACTTGCTGGGCACACCTTGACAGGCAGATTTAGCACCATATCCCGCTCCCTTACTGGGCACACTTAGCACCATGCCATTTGCTGGATACATCCAGCATCCCTCCCCCCATTTGGAGGCACCCCCCTCCCTTATTAGGCACACTTGCCACCCTCCCACTTACTGGGCACATCTAGCACCCCCCTCCCTTACTGGGCACACTTAGCAACCTCCCACCAGGCCGACTTAACACCACCACCCCGCCCTTACTTAGGGCTCTATTTACTACAATCCGCATTTAAAATGCGGTTGTAATGTGATATTTCTGACTAAATTTGCATTACGAATTTAGGAAATCTTACTGGGATTTATCAAAAATCCCCTGCAGGGACAGAGCTTGCGATAAAGCTCTGTCCCTGCGAATCCCATCTCCACACTTCTCCCTGTATTTTTCAGAAAAAATACAGGGAGACTGCGCATGCACCCGTAGCTGGCTACCACAAACTCCCGCGATCCCTCCCCACCACTCAGATTACACTTACCTGCAGTGATTAGTGCTCTGGTGATGTCCTCTGGGGCTCCGATCAGCTGGTCTCCGATCCTGCACTGTGACCCCGGTCACCTGTTCTATGCAGCAGCTGACCAGAGTCACAGTGCAGGAGCCGGGAGACCTGTTGACCGGAGCCCCAAAGGACATCACCAGAGCACCGATCACTGGTCCTTTTTTTTTTTTTCCAGTAATCAGCTTGTGGTCTATTTAGACCACACAGGTGATCACTGGGGCACGGCTCTGCCTGTTAGAGCATAGTACAAGTCGGGGAACGGATAGAAACCCTGGATAACGCCATCTCCAGGTGGCGTTATTATCACAGGGCTTCCCCCAGTATTTTTTCACATTTTTAGTAAGGCTGGCCAGATCTCATTTGCCATTACAATTATGGGAAATGCGATCTGCTTACTAAAAATAAGTGATAATTAGGGTTTGGAGTAGAATTTTATGAATTCTACTCCAATTGCCCTTTAGTAACTTTATGTGACATTAACATAACATGAAAACTCAAAACACCCCTTTTCACTTTACCTGCTGACAGGAAGAGGGAGGGGGCGGCGTCAGACCTAGGCCCCCTCCAATAAGCTTGGGCCTAGGTAATTAGTACCCGCTCCACCCCCTTCTCAGCTCCCATGGTCATGTATAACAGAGCTACTATAATACAGATATACAGTATATGTCAAAATTTCCTGACCTTGACAGAACTGTTGACATTTTCTTAGAGGTATTGTACTAAACAGTATGTGCAAAGCATGCTCATGGCATTCGCGTTAATTGTAGGAGACTCTATAGCCACCCACAAATATGGCGGAATCGGGTAGATTCCCTTCAGTAAATGTACCGCGAGGGGACACATTTCTTATTTTGGTGGCCCCTATGGGCATGGAACCTCAGTTCCATCCTCACTCCACGTTACTTCCAGGTACATCTACTGAAGGGGATCTATACACTACCCAAATATGGCCTTCAAAGAGATTACCGGCAGGAAGTCTGCCATGAGTAGTAAAATATCTTCCCTCACATTACAATGTCATCTCACAAAGCTAAAATTCTAATAGGCACCTGAAACTATTACATATTTTACAATAAACCATGTAGAGGCCTATGCATTCATGCCACGATCATTAACAGTCTGACTCCCAATGGACTTTTACTTTTTTTTTTTTTTACAAAAACTGCCCCGGCTATGTACAAACTATAACTCGTAGGGACAGCAGTTGCGCTAACCTCCATAGGCATATAGTGGTTTAGGCCATCCGAGGCACATAGGGGTCAGACCGTAGTCTCCGTTGATCATGCAGCGTTAATTAGCCTTTTGCTGGAGATTAACGTGAAACTGCTGTTTCTGCATGATTTTCTGAACAACGGGCTTCTTTTAATAGGCCCCTAGGAGTGAGGGGTTCCTTTGTGTGCTACTGAAAATCATAACCCCAAAGTGTTCAGGATATTTACAAATGATGAGTGAAAAAAAAATGGATGAACTATATGGTCTCCTACCCTGAGGGCGCCCAAGTCGTTTAAAATTATCATTATCGTTACTGCAAATGAGACTCAGGGGAGAGAAATAGTGGTATTACTATATCATAGCCCGGCTCTATCTATGCAATTAATGATCACCTAACAGTTAATGTCTGGACTGGAGGTCACACTAGGGGGTTACTACTCCTGTGGATGCACTGGGAAGGGTGGAGGCTCTCGGTGACTTACAAGTCTATCCAATAATCCTTTATTTTTCCTGTAGATGGCTGTGGGCCTGTAATCTCATCACACACATTTTAAGCAGAAATTAAACGACAAGCTGGCTTAAGCTATTCTAATAGGAGGAGGAGGTGCAGTAGGGGAAAACCCCATATTGTCCAAATCCTGTGTACACTGCCTCCTCCCCAGCTCCTGTCTCGCAAAGGGGGGTGGCTGAGCCTTGTTGTTCCACAGCAGCTAGCAAGATGCCTGCTAGTTTGCAACAAGTAATTAATCAGCCAGCAAGAGCAGCTCCTGCCTTGGTGGAGGCACTGACTTAAGAGGGCGTTTTGGGTCTTGTAGTTCCTCTTCCTACACTGTATGGTTCTCAGGATCCTGTATATGCAATCCGTAGACTTTACACTGATGGAAGTCTGCAGGTCTCCGGGTCTCCCTCACGCTGGATGGACGTCTCAGGCAAGGTTTCCATCCTTCGTGATCAGCATATGTTTGCTTAGTGCTGCGCTGCCTGCGCCGGGGGTCGGTACAGGCATTAACTGCAGACAGGAACGTGTGATAGAGGAAAACAAGAGATGATCCCGGTAATCTCCCCGTTACCTGCTTCTGCACACACAGATTAGGGGGAATCCGAGGAGCAGGCACTTCCATAAACACAGCCATTCTAACCAGCAATTACATGAGCACAAAATAACAGCGATGTTTATTCGCCCTGCGTGAGGACAAGTCTTCGGTTTCTGTTATTACAGAGTCTTGTTTTCACACTCAGCTCCTTTAGAAGCTTCGCTGCACAAGATCTGACGAGTCAGGGCGGAACGTTTGGCGGTTGCCCATTGACACAGTGGCCAAACGGCCTCATTTCTAGGCACTGTCCCAGGGTGTCGGGATTTGTCCCTGGAGTTGTTGTCAGCGACCCCATCCAACTTACGAAACCTCTCTCTACGTTTATCAAGTGGCGAAGAAGCCGTATCGTTGTCAGTAACCTCCGGCAGTGAGGTTCGCCGGTTTTGCAATTGAAAAGCGCCTATTTAAACAAGGGTCGCGGTGGTATTTGTACCGTGATAAACTCCAATGCAAATGCATCATTATCGATAATTTGTTAATAAATAGACCCCTTTCATTTAGAAGTGTGTATGCCCCAGGTATTCATCGTGATGCGACCGCCAAATATTTAACGCAAGATGTCGATGTCCAAGCATGCGCTTTGTTGTAACTCCAGCGGGGACATTTCGCCATCTGAAGGTGAATAGAGTTTAGCCACCGTCCCCATTCGTAAGCGGCCGCTCGCTCGCAGCCAATGGTAAGCGACCGCGCACGCTTTGTTGTGCACGAACTACTCGGAGCGATCGGAATCCATCAATCGCCCAGCAAAGATAGCCCAGTGTAATGAGTGACAGGAGAAGCCGTTTGTGGGTGGTAACAGGGGCAGCACACTAATAACGGGGCAGTGGAGGTGCGAACGCAGGCGTGCCTAAGTGTAGCAACGCCGTTTCAGAGGCGTGCATAATTATCAGCCAGTGTCATAGTACACGTCACCTGCCTGTTTTTTTTACACTGAAGTCCCCGCAGTGCTTGCTGTAAGGTAAGGCAACCACAAGCGCTGCGAGCCCTTCCGATGGTCCTCTATGTACCAATGTTTAAATACACTTCCTGGAGATTAAGTGCGCTAGTGGGCATCTCTACATAAGCTAATGGGCGTCTATAGACACAAAGTGATCGCTCACCAACACAAAATGGGCGTGCTTATGCCTTTAGCGAGCGCCTGCCATGCCGTCACGTAGCCGAATTTGCATACGCTCGGTGCGAGCGGCTCTGAATGAGCTCCTTTGTATTTTTCCATAAATACTCAGGACGCAAACTGCGCCAAGTCTTGGCAACATTTCTCAAAAGAAACTGCAAAACTTTCGGCAAGTCCAACAACTATACACAAGGTTTATATTGTCTTGCTACGCCAAGGAGTCGATATAAAAGTTAACCTTTGCGTTTGCAATTTTAAGACTACTTCAAAGTCTTTTCATGCAGCTTACCCTTGTTTTAGAGCATAGCTGTCTTTATGCAGCCCTGTAAACCTAACGCGTGACCCCCAGTTTTTATGTTGGACGACACTCATTTGTAATAGCTTTCAGAGCATGAACACGGTCATGGCAGAAATTCTTCTCTCTTGATGAATATATGTGGAGAGAGCTGTTTTGGAGAAATCTCCTGGTAGAAATGTCAGCTGAGGCTCAGGTTTGAATCTCAGAGTTGTAAAGGACTTAAGGAAAGCTGCACTAAATTTAGGTTGAACGTTTGTAGAAGGACACCCTTAGCATCTACACAGGGAGTTGTGATCATGGGAATAATCCCTTTAAAAAGGGTGTGCCCCTGGGTACATTTTACCTTAATAGTGGCACCTTAGCCAGAACAAAAGTATCAGTCCTGCTGCATCATCCAACCGTGTGCTGGAGCCCAGAGGTTCTCAAACTTGGTCCTTTAGGACCCCACAAGGTCACATTTTCCAGGTCACCAGCAGGTGCACAGGTGTGTTCATTACTCACTGACACATTTTAAAAGATCAACAGGTGGAGATAAGTATCTCCCTTTTGATTCTGTGAGGTGACCTGAGGACGCCGTTTCAGAACCTGTGCTGTAGACCATAGTTTCTCAAACTCAGGGCCTGATTCAGCAAGGATCGCTGATGCGATCGCGGCAGCAAGCGGGTACGCAGTTCTGCAGCGAAATTCTGCAAATAACTGCGATCGCCATGCCGCCGCACAACATAAAGACACTCACTTCCCTTTACTCACATCCGTAATACCATACATGTCTGTGAAAACATTGGTACCATCAAGTACCATCGGAGCCTCACGCACAATTAAGGCAGGTCAGACCTCACACACTGCTAAACTTCCTGTCGGTATCTAGAGGTCAGGCTGTGTATGCCGTCGCAGGAGCTTAATTATGCACGCCCCTGTAGCGGCATTCAAACGCAATGGTACGCCTGCTTTCGCTCCACCACCCCGCCGTCACCACCCACAAACGGCACTTCCTGTCAATCACTCTGCGGTGGGTCTGCGTAGTCACTGCGATCTCACTCTTGATCGCAGGGGCTAGTTCGTGCATGCGCAGATCGCGAATATCGGCCAACTGCGTGCGTCTTTCTTAGCACTTGCAATCCTTGCCGGATCAGGCACTCAGGATCCCAAACAGTGCATGTTTTTCAGGTCTCCTCACAGAATCCCAAGTGAAATGATATTCTCCACCCGTGGATATTTTAAAATGTGTCAGCGAGTAATGAATACACCTGTGCACCTGCTGGGTAATGTGGAAAATGTGACCTGTTTGGAGTCCTGAGGACCGAGTTTGAGAACCTCTGCTGTAGACTATTGTAAACTATTCCCCCTAAGGAATGTTTTTGGAGTGTGGGGGAAAACTAGAGCACCCAGATGAAACACATGCAACAACGGGAGAACATACGCAAACCCAGGGCCGGCGCTACCACTAGGCAAACTGAGGCAGCTGCTAAGAGCGCCGGCCACTGCAGGGCGGCAGTGTGGATGGCACATAAGTGCAGTCCGCACTACACTACTAGTAACAAACACACAGCCGCCGGCGCCAGCAGCTGTGTCTTTGCTTTAGCAGCCGATTAGAGTCAGAGAGACTCATCGGCTGCTGCGCCCACTGCTGGAGCCGGGCTGGAGCTCACTCATAAGCTCCGTTTTCTGGCTCCCGTAGTGAGTGATGGGAGAGACGTCATGACGTCTCTCCCATCATGCAGAGCGGGCTGGCCCGGGGGACAGAGGAGCGGACAGCGGAGCGAGGATTAAGGTAAGTGGAGGTTTTCGTTTTCACTTCCGTGGTATCACTACTGGGGGGAGACTACTACTGGGGGCATGATTACTACTGCGGCATTGCTGGGGGGAGGGACGATGACTACTGCTGGAGGCACTGCTGCTGGGGGCACTGCACTGGTGGGGATTACTGCTGGGGGCACTGCATAGGTGGGGGACTACTACTGGGGGCATGATTACTACTGCAGCATTGCTGGGGGGAGGGACGATGACTACTGCTGGGGGCACTGCTGCTGGGGGGATTACTGCTGGGGGCACTGCACTGGTGGGACCACTACTGGGGGCACTGCAAAGGTGGGGATTACTGCTGGGGGCACTGCATAGGTGGGGGACTACTACTGAGAGCACTGCATCGAGGTGACCACTACTGGGGGCACTGCACTAGGGGGGTTAGTACTGGGGGCACTGCACAGGGGAGGGACTACTACTGGGGACACTATATAAGGGGCACTGCATAAGGGGACCACTACCTGGGGCACTGCATAGGTGGGGCTACTATTGGGGGCATTATATAAGGGGCATTGCATAGAGAAGACCACTGCATTGAGGGGACCACTGATGGGGGCACTGTATAAGGCAGTGTTGGCTAACCTTGACACTCCAGCTGTTGTGGAACTATATATCCCAGCATGCCCTGCCACAGTTTTAGCATGCCCTAATAGCAAAACTGTAGCAATGCATGCTGGGTTATGTAGTTCCATAACAGCTGGAGTGTCAAGGTTAGCCAACACTGGTATAAGGGCTTGTGTAGCTATCTGAGGGTGGGTGGGCGCAAGGCTGAAGAAATGCCATTGGTGCCAAGAAACCTTGCACCGGCCCTGCACAAACCCCACACAAATAGGGCCTTGGTGGGATCAAACTAAGGATCTCAGTGCTGTGAGGCAGTAATGCTAACCACTGCACCAACCATGCTGAATTGTTTGCATGCATATTGATACACAGTAGCAGTAAGCTTAATGGATGCTTATTAGGGCAGTCTTTAAATACCCATATATTTCTGGTGAGTTGTGTGAAAATTAAGCACCAAAATCAACTTCTGTCACTGCAGCAAATCTTTTTTAAGTTGTACCAACATTTTTAAGCAGAATTTGGGGAATTTTGAAAAAAAAAAATTTTGGCCGATTTTTAAGGTCTGGGGCTTACGTAATTTTTCATACGGGTAAATTTATTTCTGGTGAGTTCTGTGTCAAAATTAAGCACCAAAATCAACTTCTGTCGCTGCAGCAAATCTTTTTTAAGTTGTACCAACATTTTTAAGCAGAATTTGGGGATTTTTAAAAAAAAAAAAATTTGGGCCGATTTTTAAGGTCCGGGGCTTACGTAATTTTTCATATGGGTAAATATATTTCTTGTGAGTTGTGTGAAAATTAAGCACCAAAATCAACTTCTGTCGCTGCAGCAAATCTTTTTTAAGTTGTACCAACATTTTTAAGCAGAATTTGGGGATTTTTAAAAAAAAAAAAATTTGGCCGATTTTTAACTAAAGGTCCCCATACATCAGGTGTCCGATCTCACGATCGGTTCAGAAACGCACAGCGGCGGCCATCATTGTTCCACAATCCGTGCCAATCCCGATCATTTTTGGACGGTGATCGCATATCTGTGGATCTCACCCATCCTGCGATGCAGGGTTGCATGAAGGCAGCGATCCGTCGCTGATGTATGGGGGCCGTTAGTGTGACTAGAAAAGAGAACACTCAGCTAGAAACGGACGATGCAGCAGCTTCTTACACATGTGACGTTCTGGTTCAGCTGCGCCAGAAAATGATCCTTGAGGCTGAAATTCACCTTTATACATAAGAAAAGCTCTGACACCCGGCTGCGGATACTGAGACTGAACACGTCTCCGAGGATTATGTTTTGCAAGGTCTGGCTGTTTTTACAAAACCTGCATTTTAGTAATGGAGAAGAGCAGGAGCAGAAGCTAATACAGTAATAATAATAATGGCCAGGATCCATTCCATGAGTGTCACATATTAATAGATAAATTAGACATGAAGGCTGTAATGGAACCGTCCCCCAGACACAGACTTTACTTACACAGTGGTCAGGTGGCTGCCGTTGAAAGCATAACCCTGCAGCTCGGTGAATCCATTGTTGTACAGTTTCCTGGAGGGAGAGAGAGAGAGTTCATTGAGCTATATGAGATGCTTCTTTATTATAGATTATGCAGAGTATTATAATATCAAATAGCTGGTTAAAGATTAAGGACCCACTTAATATAGAAATAATGCAAAGGTATCCGGTTCCGCAAATCTTACATAACATTTTCCCATCCTCCTCTGAGTTATGTTGGGGGGAAGGTTGTCCTGAAGACACCATGTACCACACATGACATTGGAAGCCCATGTGGACCAGTGCTTACACCTTACCCAAGTTACTGGCACCACTATCCCCACCTCACCTACCTACTCTAGCCCTATCTCCGGTGATTCAAAACATAGGCCCGTATTCAATTTGAGGCTGGACTTTTCGCCTCCTTCGCCTGTGTTCCAGGTGGAAAAGTATCGCACGCGTGCCCGCTATTCCCCGTATTCAATTCCAAAGTAGGTGAAAATGGGAACCGGAGAAACTTGGATCGGCTAAAAAAAAAAAAACGTGAATTTTCGGGAAATCATCCTAGGACCCCCCTAAAAATGTCCAGACATGGGGGATCACTATGGGTTCCCCCGTTTTTGCCTGCAGAAGGAAGTCGGGTTTTTAAATAGCCGCGGCAGGTGCATAAATGTGGCTATGAAGAGGTGGTGAATAATAGCACTTAGGTTATTTTTTGGGGGAAAATAACTATGGCCATCAAATTTGGGGTACATGAAAATGGGTGCAAGCATATTTTTAAGTCCCTAAAATTTATTTTTTAAATTCTTAAATAATGCACCTGCCGCTACTCCCCGCAATTAAGAAAACACCAGCTGCATACAAGGGAACCCCTCTGGAATCTATTATGGTAGTTTAGGATTTGTTCCCAATTTTTTTTATCCCAAAATTTAAATTATTTTTTTGGGATGTCCCGATTTTTTTTAAAAACTTTTTTTTAACACAGAACATTTTTTTTTGTCAATTCCCAGGGTTGTAGGCTATTTTTTTCCTAGTTTTTTTACATTGACTTTTCGTACTGGCGAAAAGTCAATGTAATTGAATACGGGGAAAAAGACAATAGGCGAAAATGACGGCTTTTCGCATCAAATTGAATACTGCCCATTATCAGCCACTTTGTCATATCCTAAATGCAGTGAACTGTCCGGATTGCGGCAATTGGAAGTCTGCAGTCCCACCATCTCTTTCATCTATAAAATATCCAATATGGGTCACTTACCAGATGGACCATGTGAGGTGACATGTTCCATACCATACATAGTCCTTACCATTCTATCATTGTGGATTTTTGTTTAATTTTATTTTAATATCAGAAGCCCCTTTAAATCTGCTGCAGGCACATTAAAGGTTTCTGTTGCCATTTGTGATAGAGAGGGTAGGAAATACTGCACCGCACTTTAGCTTTGTAACAGTGCTGCAGTAGAAACTTAGGGCAAGACTGAACAAACGTAATGATTAAACATTCCTAATATACATGACACTTTGTAAATTCACTGATAGACTCTGCTTGATGGCAAATGCCCCATCACACAGTGATCTCGCAGCGGGTTTCACTTACAGGGTCAGATAACCATGCGCAAGTCCTTGGAAGGCGTAGGCTGGCACTAAGGCCATGTTCGGATTATCAGCAATCTCCCTGCAGAGAGACAAGGTTATGGGTGTATTGTAGTTCCGACACTGGCTAATTATTCCATTCTTTATATGCTTTACCACTAACCACCTACATAGAGAAATTAATAGTGCATCTGTACAATCTAAAACAAAGAGTTGTCTAGGCAACTGTGGTAGCACCTATCTGAATAATGTACCAAGGACAGTTTATTACATTCCATACATATACTCAGAAACGTGACTCACAACACTAAAAACATGTAGTGCACACAAGCTGGCTAGCGCCCGGTCGATCCCCTCCGCGGCTGTTTGTTTGTCCGGTCTGCTTAGGGCTCACTTCAATAACCAAAGATGCAAAGTGACGGGCTTGGGTGGGTTGGGTATCTACCTCTATTCCAGCGATAACCCTTTCGTCAACTAGTTTCGCTCCACGTTGTGAGCTTTTTCAAGACAAGGGTTAATGGCTCCTAATCGTCCTTATAAGCCCAAGGTTTAATTGATTAATTCCATACAGAAGGGACAGTTTAATTGATTGCTGGTTACTTTCAGCTGTGTGAACTGGCTCATAAGTCTTTACTTGATACCATAGGTCAGTGATTCCCAACTTCGGTCCTCAAGGCACACTAAAGGCCCCCACACACCAGAACGATATCGTTCCAACCAGCCAACTAGTTGGCTGGTTGGAATAATAATCGTCCTGTGTGTGGGAGCAAACGATAGTCAGCCGTTTGCTCCCACACACTGAAAAACGGGCAAAAACGGTCGTTCCAACTAGTTGGTGAAAATCAAACATGTTTGATTTTCACCAACTATCGTTCTAGTGTAGGGGGATAGTTCCCCCCAACTGAACGATAAGTAGGTGGACACTGGCTGGTAGTGTCCGCCTACTTTTGTCACACTCACCTTGTAGCAGTAGAGGGTCCTGTCTCCCTTGTCTTCAGCTCTGTAGGGTCCTCTGTCTTCAGACCCGGGTCCTGTGTGTCTTGCTCCGGCAGCAGCTCAGTCCTCAGCAGCGGGTCCCGTGTTTTCAGCACCGGACTTGTCAGGAGGTGCAGGAGCCGGCTGCAACATGTAGCAGCAGCGGTGGATGCAGGTGGGTAGCACACCTCTCCGCAGCACCTTCAGTCTCCCATGCCAGCCCGTTATCAACTCCCCCATCATCACACTCCCCCGTCCACCCACCGACCCTCCCCAGTACAAGTGGCACTGACCCCTAACCCTCCTAGTACAAGTGGCACTGACCCTCCCCTTAGTACAAGTGGCACTGACACCTGACCTCCCCTAGAGGCAGCACCACTGCTCCTGGTACCTCACCGCCTCAATCTCCGATGCATGGATGAAGCCAGTGCGTGTCGGACCTTCCTCCTGCCACTTCTGTGACACTTGCCGAGGTGCTGCCTGACCGACTTCTGATTCCTGTAGTACAGCCACTGGGGTGCTGTGGATGGCCTCCCTCTTCAGGCTGTTGGACCTGCTGCTCGTTGGGACCATATTGTGTGTGTATATATTATTATATATATATATATATAATATATATATGGATCGGAATGGAATTGAAATGCCGGCAGCTGAAGTCCCGACAGCAGATGCCCAATGGAGGAGATCCCGACTGCATACTAACCCTCCCCTCTCCTCCCCCTAACTCTCCCTTACGGGTGCCTAACCCTAATCTCCCCCCCTAGTGCCTAACCTCCCCCCAATGGGTGCATAAACCTAACCCCCTCTCCCTGCACCCTAACCCTCCCGGGGCGGGTGCCTAACCCTAATCTTGCCCGGGGGGGGTGCCTAACCCTAACCTTGAGTTACCTTTGCGGTTCTCATCATTGACTTCAATGGTGAAAGCCGTTCATTGGCTGACAGGCGGAGGGCTCGCGTCTCAGCCAATGAACGCTCAGCGGCGGGGTTTCCATGGTGAAATCCCGCCGCTAAGCTCTCATTCGGGAAGTACCGTTCCTAAAGAACGGTACTTTAGTTCGTGGCTCCGCGATTTCTGGAATGCCTACTTTGGAACAAAGAGGACCGAACTTCGCATAGGAGATGGTGAGTGTGTTTTTTTTTAACAGGTCCCCTATGGATACTCTACTGGACAAGTGGACCGATGCTATAGGGATACATAGGTGAGTATGTGTGTGTATATGTGAGTGCATGTATGTATAATAAACTTATACTTTGTACGGTGTGTGTGTCCTGTGTTTATTTTAATATTGCTTTTGCAGTGGAACTACAGGTACGAGTGGGGCCCGTAATGACCCGAATGCTGGTACTTGTGGTTCTCCAAGTCCCAGAATGCCGAGGAGGCTTGCTGGGACCTGCAGTTCCACAGCAAAAGACAATATTAGTTCATCTATTTTTTACACACCCTATACACAATCAACCCGGCACCCACCGCCCAGGGGTGCTGGGGATAGCCCCGGGCTATCAGCCTGTGCCTGGGGCGCCCTGGAGAGGGGGACCCCTTTATTGGGGCGGTCCCCAGCTCCCCAGGGATCCTTGGCCTGGGCTGACTAGCGGTCAGGGTTAATGCTTCGGCTGGGTGGCCTGGTGAAAGGGCTCCCCTGGCTGTGGCATTAGCCCCCCGCTAGAAAAAGTCAGGTGCTGGTTCTGGATAATACAAAGGGACCCTACTCATTTTTCCCCCTGTATTTCCAGAACCAGGAACGGATCAGAGCCCAGTGCTGGTTGCACAAAATACGGGGGACCCCTACGTCATTTGTCCACCGTATTTTGCGCAACCAGCACTGGGTCACTAAAGCCCGGGGGCTGGTTGCTCTTTTGGGGGAGGGGTCACGCCATTTTTTTTTACACAGGTCTTCATTTTTTTTAAACAGCAGCACAGACGGGTCTCACTGTTCCCTTCCGTGCATCTGTGTTTTATTTTTTTACAGACAGATACATGCATCACAGATATCCCTGATCCGTGCAAGCATCTGTTTGCTATCCTGCACGATCTAAAGATCGACAAATCTTTAGATCATGCACAATAGATCTTGTGACACATCGTGCAGCTTTTGCTGCACATCGTGTCCTGGAATGCCGGGGAGAGTTCAAGGGAAATCGGACATGATATCAGATCATGACCACATCGCTTAGTGTGTAGGCATCACCCCGGTGGTTCCTAAACCTAACCCCCCATCCCCGGGCTAAGTGTTGTACTTAACCGGCAGGAGGGGCGAATGGTCCGGCGTCTGATTATTCGTGCTTTTCTCTTCGTTTGGCCCAGATATTGCAGGCCACACGGACACTCCAGAAGTAATTTATCTTCTGGAGTTTCCGTGCGGCATGCAATATGTGGGCCAAACGAAGAAAAAAGCAAGAATTAGACTTGCAGAACATGTCTACAATATAAAAAGAGGATTGGTGACCCATAGTGTCTCTAACCATTTTCTAGAAGTTCATAAAAAAAACCCCAGAAGGATTAAAATTCACAATCATTCAGAAAATCCAGTGTAATTGGAGAGGAGGAAATGTAGTCAATAACTTAAGAGGAGCAGAAAAAAGATGGATTTATGAACTAATGACTTTACATCCATGTGGATTAAATATAGACATCGAATTAAATGCGTTTATATAGACTTGAGTTTATTTATATATTAGCTTTTTTAGTTTGATCTTAAACATATAATAAACATTTTATATATTTATTCTGAATATCCAAATTTTATACACTACCTTTATATATCCAAAAAATTTCATACACTTTTTTTTATATGTGGCACCTTAATTATTTTCTAAATTATCTTTTCCATCCAAAAACATGGAGGAGAAGCACATGGCTACCACCTTTTTAACCTACTTCCTGGAGGAAGTTCCGGTTTCTACGTTTTTTTGCTATTTATACCATCACTGGTGGAGGACATGCCATCCTTGAATAAGTGCGCAAGCGCACGAAACGCGTTGGAGGCAGCAGGTGGCGATCATGGATTTGCTCTGGACTATCTTATTCACAGTCAGCTGCACACGCTGTCCCGAGTGACGTCATCACCAGCGGCCGATCGCGGCCAGACGCCACAGGACTACAGAGAGCTACAGCCAAGGCAGGCTTCAGCTCTCTGACTCCCCAACCATCACCACATCTGAAACCACCGCATTTGGAGGAGACGGAGCGGCCGGTCTCAGGAAGGGTAAGGTAGGGAGAGATAGTTTACATCTATTTCTGCGGGCGGAAGTGCCAGTCCACTCTAGAAAGGAATTCACCACATTCTCCAAAAGGAGCTATAAACAAAGTTGTTTTAACCCATTTTTATTTCCACAGGTGCCACATAATCATTATTTATAATACACATAGCGCTCAATACTTTATTCTATTACAATTTCGTCTAAGATGCATAATTTGGTTCCATGGGATATTAGTTATCCAGGGACGGTGGTGTCCACTTTGATGATATAGATAGTTACCTGTACCAACAGGTTTCTTAGAATTTGAAGCAATTACCCTGTTGTCTTTCTCTATGAGGAAGGACACGTCAATGTAATCTATTTTATCAAAACTAAAAGTGTGTGTGAATTTTAAATTATAAAGGTGCATACACACGCAACGATTTTTTTTTAACAAATATCTTTAACGATATCATTTATCGTTCAATCGTTGAAAAAATCGTTCACTTTCTAAGTTAAAACGATGAACAATTATTGTTCATGCGCGTTCACGTTTGTAGTTCAGTTAGACTGACCAACTCAACGATTTTCATTAAGGGAATATGCAAAAATCGTTTGTAGTTAAAAAAAAATCGATTATTACATTTAGTAAATGAACGATTTTAGTACACAATTTTCATTTACTAAAATCGTTCATTTACTAAATTGTTGTGTGTGTATGCACCTTTAGTGTTAGTGTTCAAATAATCCACAAATTCACATGCTAAATCAGAACCCCCTTTCCAAATAATAAATAAATCATCAATGTAACGGTCATAGAGGACCAGGTTGTCTCTTACAACATTGTAATCGTACAGTTGTTCCTCATCCCCTGTAGTGCCTACACTGAATGATATGTTCAGTGCAGGCACCCTCCCTCATCCCTGAACTTACCCAATCTGTCATTATCGACAGATTGACCGGCATGTTCAGGCGATGATTGATGTCGGAAATGACCAGTGGGAGCACGCATCGCTGGTCGTTTCCAACATTATACTGCCCGATTTATGCACGATTAATGAGCGATTGAATGATAACGATGTCGTAATCGCTCATTTATATCGGCAAGTGGATACGCGGCTTAACTTTTCTCATTGCGTTTTACTAATTGTCAGTAGCGAAATTTCTTTTTATACCGTAGAATCCAACTTGTTCCTCTCATTTGCAGCGTTCCACCATGCTTCTAACCATTGTATTTATATCATCAGAGAAGTTATATTTATTTTGACACTCTGTTATATCAGTCGGTGTTGCAATCACAGTCCATACACATAGCATAACAGTGCTGTGTTGAATCACATGAAAAGCAATTACAGAATTCTTCCAGGTGATATAAAGACATGGCTGAAACACACAGAAATAGGTTACAGCTGCTGTGCAAAAGGGTCCAATCTTTGAATTCACATGTACGATAAGCGGATGGATTTACTCACACAAAGACACTAGCAGCCAGAGAATGGACTTGACTCAAATCTGGAAAAATGGACAGTCCTGTGTTTAAAATGACTCTGAAACAAGAAAATGAGAGAAGCGAATCACCAGCACGATTAATAACAGCACAATACCAAAATTCTGCTTCCAGACCCCACACCGCACACAGCTATTGCGCTATATGTATATTCTAAATAAATAGTCCCTCTGGAGCCATCTAGACAGTACAAAGTAATACATTTTATTGATGACTGCTCAACCTTGTTGCAATCTACTCCAGCCGGAGGATCGAAAAAAAACGCACCAAGAAAATAGGAAAAGGTGACACTAATGGTGCCCCATATCATTCAAATAAGATAAAACAAGGAGCATAATTCAGCACATAACTTACAGAAGTAGGATGGGGCTTATCGAAATAATAAGCAAGAAAGTAAGTGTGCGTGTGTGTGTGTGCATGCGCGTCTGTTTGTCCTTTATGTACGGCGAGAGTTTTGTGCCTACTTCTACCAAATTTTACATGGTGGTGTAGTTTGAATAGGATTAGGTTTTTGCCTAGGTTTGAACTTCATCAGGGGCACACACTGTCACACAATCCCACAAAACCAGGACACCTTTAAATTAGGTCTGGGGCTGAGGGGCTGGCTTCATACACACACACTGTCACACTCTCATATCAGTCTAGCAGGCTCCTGTGCAGCTCAGCACTCAATACATTCAGACTGCAGCAAAGCTTAGCATATGGAGATTACAAACAGGAGGGGAGATTGATCGCAGCCACACAGTGCCACTGCGGGCAGGCCCCCTTCTGTCCAGGAACGGGACTCCAGTTCGGGCATTCCCCTGCTGATGGCAGCCCTGCTAGGCGTGGTATTCAAAATGTTGGTCTGTAGAGTGATTTCAGGGGGTGATTCACCGTCGGGCGCAGTGACAGGGATTACGCAGATTCCCGATTATCGTGAATCTGAGCCATACTGTACATGTGTAGAGCCCTGATCCATACTGTACATGTGTAGTATGGGCCTGTGATCCCACCCTGATTGACATTCTGCTGTTGTTTCTGGACAGGGCGGGGGCAGAGACGGCCTCCGTTTCCCAAAATGGAGGCATGGCGCTGCCATTGAGGGGGGTATGAAGTGGCCAGGATCTCCATCGGCTGACTGAGATTTTCTGGCCTCTTTTACTCATCTGGCTTGCGTGACCCCAAGGATGCAGCTGGGATCAGTAGTGCGTGCAGGAGGAGTGACGCTTCCTGCTATATTACCATATTACAGCTATCGTAGTGCTACCACAGCATAGGATGAGTCCAGGATATGCTCAGAAGTGGCCTTGAGCGGTGACCTCCTGGCACCCATTACTTCTGGGCCCATTAAGCAGCCCCGCCATCTGACACTTGTAGTTTCACCTCCGGTCATGCATTTTGGGGAGTGTAACCTGAATATCACTTAGGTCCTAATTCAGAGTCGGACGCAATGAGAATTTTCACCCAAATGGTCAATGTTTTTAACTGCGCATGTGTCTAAGTCTGTAGAAAGTCCTGCATCCCCCGGCATGTACGCACGAAGTTGCACAGCGCCTGCATCCCACAGCGTGTACGCACAAAGTTACACAGCTCCTGCATCCCATGGCGTGTATGCACAAAGGGCCTGATTCAGACCCGGTCGCAAGCACTGAGCACTTGCAACTGGGTCGATGGTGGCCCACAGCGCATGCACACGACAGAGACGGCATGCGCGAGACCCGGCTAGCGACGGGCAATCCGCCGCTCTGGGTCTCACACCAAATGGAGCAAGCTGTCGATGTCGTGTGACAGCTCGCCCCCTTTGGTGGGCAGGCCGGGGGGTGGCTGCCCAAACGGAGGCGAGGGAACGCTTGCCGCTTGGGGTTGGCCCCACTGACATCACGAGTCCCAGACGGTAGGCGTTCCCATGTGAACGCCTCCGTCTGGGCAGCCACGCCCCCGGCACGCCCACCAAAGGGGGCGTGCTGTCACTCACCATCGACAGCACGCCACCTTTGGTACGAGACCCAGAGCGACGGCTTGCCCGTTGCTATCCGGGTCTCGCACATGCGCACAACGGAGCCGGCTCCGTCGTGCGCATGCGCACTGGGCCAACAACGACCCGCTTGCGACCGCTCAGCGCTAGCGAGCGGCTCTGTATCAGGCCCAGAGTCACACAGCGCCTGCATCCCACGGCATGTACGCACAAAGTCACACAGCGCCTGCATCTCACGGCATGTACGCACAAAGTCACACAGCGTCTGCATCCCACGGCATGTACGCACAAAGTCACACAGCGCCTGCATCCCACGGCATGTACGCACAAAGTCACAGTTCCTGCATCCCACGGCGTGTACGCACGGAGGGCCTGATTCAGAGCCGGACGCTCTTTCAGATCGCTCGCTCTGAATCAGTGCCTGCCTATTGTATTTTTAGAGCGGCCTCCTGGCCGCTCGCACAGCTGTGGGTGACCACCCACAGCTAGTGCGAGCGGCCAAGATGATGGTCGCGATGGTCAAGACCATCGCGACCATCGGACTTGCGGCGAGTCCCTTGTGGTAGGGTCTCGTTGCCGCAAGTCCCAGTGGACTTCTTGCTCTTATCACTTGTGATGTCAGTGGGGCCGGCCCTAGACGGTAGGCGTTCCCATGGGAACACCTCCGTCTGGGCAGCCACGGCCCACCAAAGGGGCGTGCTGTCACTCAACATCGACAGCACGCCCCCTTTGTAGCGAGACCCGGAGCGACGGCTTACCCGTCGCTATCCGGGTCTCGCGCATGCGCACGACGGAGCTGCCTCCATCGTGTGCATGCGCACTGGGCCAACATCGACCCGCTTGCGAGTGCTCAGCGCTCGCGAGCGGGTCTGAATCAGGCCCAGAGTCTCAGTAGTAACTGAGAAGCAGGGACTCAGAAATGTATTGGAGTGTGGTGAGCGTTCCTGCGAGGTGGCTATACAGGCGCGCAGAGATGTCTTATGGGCGTGGCGTGGGTATGTCTCAGGACTGGTTGCAGACTCAGAATCGCTCACATTACAGCCCATACTTCTGGAAAATATGCACCGAGCACAGGGCTGGCGCATATTTTGATGGTGCGACCGATGGTTGCGACTAAAGATGTGCAAGGTAAGGTGGTCGATGTATTCCATGACTACCCACCATGCTCTGGCTGATATTTCCCCTCTCATAAAGTGACACAATCACAATCATTTACCCCATATTATAAATCCTCATTTCTCCCACCTGCAACAACCGTCTAGGTCAGTGGTTCCCAAACTGTGCATCGCAGCTCCCTGGGGTTCCGTGAAAAGAGAAAGAGACCGGCCAGTGTATTTTTTTTTTGCACGGTTGGGAGAAGGGTTGGCAGCCCGGAGTAGAGCGGAGCATTGCAATGAGGAGGGGGGAGCTGTCACTGTAAAGAAACAGAGGCTGCTGGTTGCTGAATGGGATCCTATAACACCGAGCATTGTGGGAGATCAGACAGTAGAAGTGTCTGATCTGAGGAGCGTTACTGCAGAACGGCGCTGACTATCACAACTAAATGTAGGGGGGAAAAGGGAGAGAGACATGGAGGGGGCAAAGGGAGAGACACATGGAGGGAGCAAAGGGAGAGAGACATGGAGGGGGCAACGAGAGAGACATGGAGGGGGCAAAGGGAGAGACATGGAGGGGCATAGGGAGAGAGACATGGAGGGGGGAAAGGGAGAGAGACATGGAGGGGGCAAAGGGAGAGAGACATTGAGGGGCAAAGGGAGAGACATGGAGGGGGCAAAGGGAGAGACATGGAGGGGGCAAAGAGAGAGACATGGAGGGGCAAAGGGAAAGACATATGGAGGGGCATAGGGAGAGAGACATGGAGGGGGCATAGGAGAGAGACATGGAGGGGCAAAGGGAGAGACATATGGAGGGGCATAGGGAGAGAGACATGGAGGGGGCAAAGGGAGAGAGACATGGAGGGGCAAAGGGTGAGAGACATGGACGGGGCAAAGGGAGAGACATGGAGGGGCAAAGGGAGAAAGACATGGAGGGGGTATAGGGAGAGAGACATGGAGGGGGCAAAGGGAGAGAGACATTGAAGGGCAAAGGGTGAGAGACATGGAGGGGGCAAAGGGAGAGAGACATGGAGGGGCAAATGGTGAGAGACATGGAGGGGCAAAGGGAGAAAGACATGGAGGGGCAAATAGAGAGACATGGAGGGGGTAATGGAAGAGATATGGAGGGGGTATAGGGAGAGAGACAGAGGGGACAATGAGAGAGAGAAGGAGGGGACAATGAGAGAGAGAATGAGGGGACAATGAGAGAGAGAAGGAGGGGGCAATGGGTAAGGATAGCACAGTTCTCTTTCTTATTACGTTATTTTTACCCAACTCCTTAAAAAACGAGACTGCTCGTAATTATATTGGACTAGGGGTGGCTTTAAAATATAATGGAGACCCTAAGGGTGCCTCAAACTGAGAAACTTTGGGAACCACTGGCCTTGGTTATGATGTGTGGGTGCCTGTGGTTGGTGCTATTTTAGATCAGAATCCTAGGTAAGTGGCGTAGATGGAGGGGAAATTTCAAAATTAAATGATGAAGGGGGGACTTCAAAAACAAAATGTACATTTTCTTCCTTCAATTTTACATTTGTCTTAATGGCATACAGCATGTTCCTTCGTAGGCAGCCAGTGACAGTATCGGTGGAATGAATGAGATGTGGTGCCCTCTAGCTGTTGTGCTGAGAACTGTTTGCATCGTGCGCCTTTTGTAGCTCCCAGACTAATATATATGGAGAGATGGGAATGAACTTAGTGACATATACTCACAAGTAATCCAGCATCGGGAGGTCTTCAAAGGCTTCTGCTTCTATACTATTCAAGCTCATGAGACTTCGGATTTCTCTGGAACAGAAACAATTAAAAGCGTTTGTTTTTTCCCTCTGGAATGAGACAGTTTATAGACCTGGTAATGTTCCAGTGGATAGCAGGGATCTGTCTGTACAACACAACAGTAAGATTGTCTCGGAATGGGACTTTCTTCCAGTATTATTAATGGGACGGAAATATGAGATACAGTATCGGCAGGCAGGTAACACCAGACAGACTTTCAGCCTTTCCTATGTCAGCTAGTGCCACACACGCTCTCTACCTTCCCAGCATCGAACATAAATTCTAGGCCAAAATGCTAACGCTATGGGCCAAGCTTAGCAGACTTAAGCTCCGTCAAGCGCCATGAATATCTGAACCTGTCAACTCTGCATAAAGACTTAGTGGTGCGTTAGGTGCGAATTGTGAGTAGCGGGCTTGGATTCTCCAATGCAATTAAAAATGCCTATTCACACTACTCGCAAATGAGATTTGAGAGAAATGCATGAAAAAGAGGAGAGACCATCCTGGACCCCCCAAAATGGATAATTTTGTTAGCAGGACCATATAGAAGGCTGTTTGTGGGCATTAGGAACAGGTAGGAATAGGGCCGGATTATAGGCAGGGCGACAGGGGCGGTCGTCTTGGGGCCCCCACACATTGTCCCAGGCCACATCCCCCTGGCTAACTTTTTTTTTTTTTGCGGGCCTGCCGCAGCTCACGATTAACCCCCGCCCCCAGGGCCAGAGCAACACGCTCAGATGCTTCATGTTGCTTGCCGTATGGTGGCCAGGTGGGATCAGGTTGCACATCTCTGCTTTTCTGTCCTCCCCTGATTAGCTCGTCAGTGCCTGTGATTATGGCTGGCCGCTGGCGTCCTGCTGCTCCCTGTCCGCACCCGGATCTCCATCTTTGCAGGTAAAGCGTTTACTCCCCCTCCTACCCCTGATACCTTTCGCCTGCCTTTCTATATAGTCAGAGCCGTAACTAGACTTTTTGGTGCCCAGTCACAGTGTGTCCCCTTCCTCATTCAGCCCAGTGTACCCCCCTCCCACCAACATCTCACTGCCACTTTCCCATCAAGCCCTGTGTGTGTGTGTGTGTGTATATATATATGTGTATATAGATATATATATAGATATATAATCCGGCCCTGATTAGGAAGGTACTGTAGGTTTTTAAATGGTGTCAAATTATTGATTTGTGTTTTGTTAAAATGATAACAAAACAAACTTTTTGTTTAATCTCAAACGAATTAAACAAAAAAATGGAAAAAAAAAAAGTAGGAAAAAAAGTTATTTTTGGGATTCTTTGAGGGCACTTTGAAAATTGAAAAAAAAAATTATATATATATTGTAATTAGCTTTGGGGTGCCTAAACTTACGGAAAAAATTGTTTTGGGGGCAATTTGTTAACCTCTCCCCCCCCTAAAAATGACATGGAATTATTGGACTAATGATGCTATTTGGAATCTTCAAATTGCCTAATTAGCCAAGGGGTTCAGCACAGTGTCCCGACATTTTAACCTTAAAATAAAGATTTTTCTTTCCATCATGGAAAAATGTGGATTCAGTCTGACTGAATCAGTGTGAGTTGCTAATTGGATTGCAATCGCTATGCAAATTCCAAGAGAAAATAGCAACTCGCAATTCCCACCTATTTGGATTGACCCCTTAGGGGTAGATTTACTAAGGTTTCTAAGAATGAAAAGTGGAGGTGTAGCCTATCGGATTATAGCTATCATTTCTCTGTTGAAAATGATAGACAAAAGCTGATTGGTTACTATGGGCAACATCACCACTCGTCTGTTTTAGAAGCTTTAGTAAATCTACCCCTTAAAGTATATGGATGCTGGAAATTATTTATTTCACCTTAACTAAAGTTAGACATTTTCTGGCCTGAATCCATGGTCTTGTGAATTCAATATATCAGTTCACAAAAGAACCAATAACACCACTGAGACTGCAGCTGTCCAGTCATTAGGAACCAATGACATCTCTGAGACTGCGGTTATCCAGTCACTAGGAACCAATGACACCACTGAGACTGCAGCTGTCCAGTCATTAGGAACTAATGACATCTCCGAGACTGCGGTTATCCAGTCACTAGGAACCAATGACATCTCTGAGACTACGGTTATCCAGTCACTAGGAACCAATGACACCACTGAGACTGCAGCTGTCCAGTCACTAGGAACCAATGACATCTCTGAGACTACGGTTATCCAGTCACTAGGAACCAATGACATCTCTGAGACTGCAGCTGTCCAGTCACTAGGAACCAATGACATCTCTGAGACTGCAGTTATCCAGTCACTAGGAACCAATGACACCACTGAGACTGCAGCTGTCCAGTCACTAGGAACCAATGACATCTCTGAGACTGCAGTTATCCAGTCACTAGGATCCAATGACATCTCTGACATCTCAACACTAAAATAACATTTTAAAGGACATTTTCCTTAATTAACGTTATTTTAGTATTCATGAAGAGACTTAACACAGGAGACATCACTGATAGCTCCTGGCTAGGTCCCCCTGCGTTAATTTCCACACTCCCCATACATTAGTACATTAGTATGGGGATATGGAAATTATGTATTTTCGGAATTTGATGGAGTTACTAAACGTCACTGTGAGGTGGCGAATAGCAGGTGAGACTTACCTTCTTCCAGCTGGGCAGATCCCCCGGCGTCTTCCTTCGGCGCTCTGGTCCCTCCTCTGGCTCCGGTCGCTGCTCGGACCGGCGCTCTGGTCCCTCCTCTGGCTCCGGTCGCTGCTCGGACACTGTGTTCTTCCAGCAGTGGTCTGCCAGGAGAACACGTGTCAGACCAGCAGGACGGAGTCGTAGGCAGCTACAACGGCCAGGTAAGTGCGGGACAGGGGGGAGCTATGCGGAGGGGGGTTGGGGGGGCACACAGAATTACCGCAGCTGTAGGCAGTGCTGCGCATGCGCTGGTTCTACAGATTTAACAGCGAATGCGCAGCTCTGATTCCAGCTGCGGCAAGTTAGCGTAGAGAGGGAAAACTATTTCCCGAAAAGCTGTGATCGCAAAAATGACAGCTTTTCGAAATAGATAGTTATAGCGAGGAGGAATGATGAATTCCTCCAGTAATTAGGTAGAACTCCAGCGAGTTCTAAACCTAATTGCCTCCATCGATAATTAAGTTATGATGAATAGGCCCTTGAGAATGCAGCCTAACCAGTCACTAGGAACCAATGACATCACCGAGGCTGCGGTTATCCAATCACTAGTTACATAACTGAGAATGTAGCCTATACAGTCACTAGGAACCAGTGACATCACTGAGATTACAGCCTATCCAGTCACTAGGAACCAGTGTTATAACTGAGAGTGCAGCCTATCCATACACTAGTATCCAGTGTCATCACTGAGAATGCAACCTATCCATACACTAGAGATCACTGAGAATGCAGCCTATCCATACACTAGTGACATCACTGAGAATGTAGCCTATCCATACACTAGGAACCAGTGACATCACTGAGAATGCAATCTATCCATACACTAGGAACCAGTGACATTACTGAGAATGCAGCCTATCCATACACTAGGAACCAGTGACATCACTGAGAATACAGCCTATCCAGTCACTAGGAGCCAGTGACATCACTGAGAATGCAGCCTATCCAGTCACTAGGAACCAATGACATCTCTGAGACTGCGGTTATCCAGTCACTAGGAACCAATGACACCACTGAGACTGCAGCTGTCCAGTCATTAGGAACTAATGACATCTCCGAGACTGCGGTTATCCAGTCACTAGGAACCAATGACATCTCTGAGACTACGGTTATCCAGTCACTAGGAACCAATGACACCACTGAGACTGCAGCTGTCCAGTCACTAGGAACCAATGACATCTCTGAGACTACGGTTATCCAGTCACTAGGAACCAATGACATCTCTGAGACTGCAGCTGTCCAGTCACTAGGAACCAATGACATCTCTGAGACTGCAGTTATCCAGTCACTAGGAACCAATGACACCACTGAGACTGCAGCTGTCCAGTCACTAGGAACCAATGACATCTCTGAGACTGCAGTTATCCAGTCACTAGGATCCAATGACATCTCTGACATCTCAACACTAAAATAACATTTTAAAGGACATTTTCCTTAATTAACGTTATTTTAGTATTCATGAAGAGACTTAACACAGGAGACATCACTGATAGCTCCTGGCTAGGTCCCCCTGCGTTAATTTCCACACTCCCCATACATTAGTACATTAGTATGGGGATATGGAAATTATGTATTTTCGGAATTTGATGGAGTTACTAAACGTCACTGTGAGGTGGCGAATAGCAGGTGAGACTTACCTTCTTCCAGCTGGGCAGATCCCCCGGCGTCTTCCTTCGGCGCTCTGGTCCCTCCTCTGGCTCCGGTCGCTGCTCGGACCGGCGCTCTGGTCCCTCCTCTGGCTCCGGTCGCTGCTCGGACACTGTGTTCTTCCAGCAGTGGTCTGCCAGGAGAACACGTGTCAGACCAGCAGGACGGAGTCGTAGGCAGCTACAACGGCCAGGTAAGTGCGGGACAGGGGGGAGCTATGCGGAGGGGGGTTGGGGGGGCACACAGAATTACCGCAGCTGTAGGCAGTGCTGCGCATGCGCTGGTTCTACAGATTTAACAGCGAATGCGCAGCTCTGATTCCAGCTGCGGCAAGTTAGCGTAGAGAGGGAAAACTATTTCCCGAAAAGCTGTGATCGCAAAAATGACAGCTTTTCGAAATAGATAGTTATAGCGAGGAGGAATGATGAATTCCTCCAGTAATTAGGTAGAACTCCAGCGAGTTCTAAACCTAATTGCCTCCATCGATAATTAAGTTATGATGAATAGGCCCTTGAGAATGCAGCCTAACCAGTCACTAGGAACTAATGACATCACCGAGGCTGCGGTTATCCAATCACTAGTTACATAACTGAGAATGTAGCCTATACAGTCACTAGGAACCAGTGACATCACTGAGATTACAGCCTATCCAGTCACTAGGAACCAGTGTTATCACTGAGAGTGCAGCCTATCCATACACTAGTATCCAGTGTCATCACTGAGAATGCAACCTATCCATACACTAGAGATCACTGAGAATGCAGCCTATCCATACACTAGTGACATCACTGAGAATGTAGCCTATCCATACACTAGGAACCAGTGACATCACTGAGAATGCAATCTATCCATACACTAGGAACCAGTGACATTACTGAGAATGCAGCCTATCCATACACTAGGAACCAGTGACATCACTGAGAATACAGCCTATCCAGTCACTAGGAGCCAGTGACATCACTGAGAATGCAGCCTATCCAGTCACTAGGAACCAATGACATCTCTGAGACTGCGGTTATCCAGTCACTAGGAACCAATGACACCACTGAGACTGCAGCTGTCCAGTCATTAGGAACTAATGACATCTCCGAGACTGCGGTTATCCAGTCACTAGGAACCAATGACATCTCTGAGACTACGGTTATCCAGTCACTAGGAACCAATGACACCACTGAGACTGCAGCTGTCCAGTCACTAGGAACCAATGACATCTCTGAGACTACGGTTATCCAGTCACTAGGAACCAATGACATCTCTGAGACTGCAGCTGTCCAGTCACTAGGAACCAATGACATCTCTGAGACTGCAGTTATCCAGTCACTAGGAACCAATGACACCACTGAGACTGCAGCTGTCCAGTCACTAGGAACCAATGACATCTCTGAGACTGCAGTTATCCAGTCACTAGGATCCAATGACATCTCTGACATCTCAACACTAAAATAACATTTTAAAGGACATTTTCCTTAATTAACGTTATTTTAGTATTCATGAAGAGACTTAACACAGGAGACATCACTGATAGCTCCTGGCTAGGTCCCCCTGCGTTAATTTCCACACTCCCCATACATTAGTACATTAGTATGGGGATATGGAAATTATGTATTTTCGGAATTTGATGGAGTTACTAAACGTCACTGTGAGGTGGCGAATAGCAGGTGAGACTTACCTTCTTCCAGCTGGGCAGATCCCCCGGCGTCTTCCTTCGGCGCTCTGGTCCCTCCTCTGGCTCCGGTCGCTGCTCGGACCGGCGCTCTGGTCCCTCCTCTGGCTCCGGTCGCTGCTCGGACACTGTGTTCTTCCAGCAGTGGTCTGCCAGGAGAACACGTGTCAGACCAGCAGGACGGAGTCGTAGGCAGCTACAACGGCCAGGTAAGTGCGGGACAGGGGGGAGCTATGCGGAGGGGGGTTGGGGGGGCACACAGAATTACCGCAGCTGTAGGCAGTGCTGCGCATGCGCTGGTTCTACAGATTTAACAGCGAATGCGCAGCTCTGATTCCAGCTGCGGCAAGTTAGCGTAGAGAGGGAAAACTATTTCCCGAAAAGCTGTGATCGCAAAAATGACAGCTTTTCGAAATAGATAGTTATAGCGAGGAGGAATGATGAATTCCTCCAGTAATTAGGTAGAACTCCAGCGAGTTCTAAACCTAATTGCCTCCATCGATAATTAAGTTATGATGAATAGGCCCTTGAGAATGCAGCCTAACCAGTCACTAGGAACCAATGACATCACCGAGGCTGCGGTTATCCAATCACTAGTTACATAACTGAGAATGTAGCCTATACAGTCACTAGGAACCAGTGACATCACTGAGATTACAGCCTATCCAGTCACTAGGAACCAGTGTTATCACTGAGAGTGCAGCCTATCCATACACTAGTATCCAGTGTCATCACTGAGAATGCAGCCTATCCATACATTAGAGATCACTGAGAATGCAGCCTATCCATACACTAGTGACATCACTGAGAATGTAGCCTATCCATACACTAGGAACCAGTGACATCACTGAGAATGCAATCTATCCATACACTAGGAACCAGTGACATTACTGAGAATGCAGCCTATCCATACACTAGGAACCAGTGACATCACTGAGAATACAGCCTATCCAGTCACTAGGAGCCAGTGACATCACTGAGAATGCAGCCTATCCAGTCACTAGGAACCAATGACATCACCGAGGCTGCGGTTATCCAGTCACTAGTTACATAACTGAGAATGCAGCCTATCCAGTCACTAGGAACCAGTGACATCACTGAGATTACAGCCTATCCAGTCACTAGGAACCAGTGTTATCACTGAGAGTGCAGCCTATCCATACACTAGTATCCAGTGTCATCACTGAGAATGCAGCCTATCCATACACTAGAAACCAGTGACATCACTGAGAATGCAGCCTATCCATACACTAGGAACCAGTGACATCACTGAGAATGCAGCCTATCCATGCACTAGGAACCAGTGACATTACTGAGAATGCAGCCTATCCATACACTAGGGACCAGTGTTATCACTGAGAATGCAGCCTATCTATACACTAGTATCCAGTGTCATCACTGAGAATGCAGCTTATCCATACACTAGGAACCAGTGACATCACTGAGAATGCAGCCTATCCATACACTAGGAACCAGTGACATCACTGAGAATGCAACCTATCCATACACTAGTATCCAGTGTCATCACTGAGAATGCAGCCTATCCATACACTAGGAACCAGTGACATCACTGAGAATGCAGCCTATCCATACACTAGGAACCAGTGACATCACTGAGAGTGCAGCCTACCCATACACTAGTAACCAGTGACATTACTGAGAATGCAGCCTATCCATACACTAGGAACCAGTGACATCACTGAGAATGCAGCCTATCCATACACTAGTAACCAGTGTCATCACTGAGAATACAGCCTATCCATACACTAGGAACCAGTGACATCACTGAGAATGCACCTATCCATACACTAGGAACCAGTGTTATCACTGAGAATGCAGCCTATCCATACACTAGGAACCAGTGACATCACTGAGAATGCAGCCTATCCATACACTAGGGACCAGTGTTATCACTGAGAATGCAGCCTATCCATACACTAGTATCTAGTGTCATCACTGAGAATGCAGCCTATCCATACACTAGGAACCAGTGACATCACTGAGAATGCAGCCTATCCATACACTAGGAACCAGTGACATCACTGGGAATGCAGCCTATCTATACACTAGGAACCAGTATCATCATTGAGAATGCAGCCTATCCAGCCACTAGCAACCAGTGACATCACTGAGATTACAGCCTATCTAGTCACTAGGAACCAGTGTTATCACTGATAATGCAGCCTATCCAGTCACTAGGAACCAGTGACATCACTGAGAATGCAGTCTATCCATTCACTAGCAAACAGTAACATCACTGAGAAAGCTGCCTATCCAGTCACTAGGAAGCAGGGACATCACTGAGAATGCAGCCTATCTATACACTAGAAAGCAGTGTCATCACTGATAATGCAGCCTATAAAGTCACTAGGAACCGGTGACATCACTGAGAATGCAGTCTATCCAGTCACTAGGAAGCAGTAACATCACTGAGAATGCAGCCTATCGAGTCACTAAGAACCAGTGACATCACTGAGAATGCAGCCTATCCAGTCACTAGGAAGCAGTAACATCACTGAGAATGCAGCCTATCCAGTCACTAGGAACCAGTGTTATCACTGAGAATGCAGCCTATGCAGTCACTAGGAACCAGTGTTATCACTGAGAATGCAGCCTATCCAGTCACTAGGAAGCAGTAACATCACTGAGAATGCAGCCTATGCAGTCACTAGCAACCAGTGACATCACTGAGATTACAGCCTATCTAGTCACTAGGAACCAGTGTTATCACTGAGAATGCAGCCTATCCAGTCACTAGGAACCAGTGACATCACTGAGAATGCAGTCTATCCATTCACTAGCAAACAGTAACATCACTGAGAAAGCAGCCTATCCAGTCACTAGGAAGCAGGGACATCACTGAGAATGCAGCCTATCTATACACTAGAAAGCAGTGTCATCACTGATAATGCAGCCTATAAAGTCACTAGGAACCGGTGACATCACTGAGAATGCAGCCTATCCAGTCACTAGGAAGCAGTAACATCACTGAGAATGCAGCCTATCAAGTCACTAAGAACCAGTGACATCACTGAGAATGCAGCCTATCCAGTCACTAGGAAGCAGTAACATCACTGAGAATGCAGCCTATCCAGTCACTAGGAACCAGTGTTATCACTGAGAATGCAGCCTATGCAGTCACTAGGAACCAGTGTTATCACTGAGAATGCAGCCTATCCAGTCACTAGGAAGCAGTAACATCACTGAGAATGCAGCCTATGCAGTCACTAGGAACCAGTGTTATCACTGAGAATGCAGCCTATCCAGCCACTAGGAACCAGTGACATCACTGAGATTACAACCTATCCAGTCACTAGCAACCAGTGACATCACTGAGAATGCAGCCTATCCAGTCACTAGGAGGCAGTGACATCACTGAGAATGCAGCCTTACCACAGAACTCCCTTCACTAGAGATTTACAAACACAGGGTTAATCAAAGAACTAACCACCAGCATGCACACCCCATAACCTAGTCCATGTTTGTATGGTATCTTTAGCAGCTATAATTCCTATCAGCATGAGGTCACTGGGTGTAGCACAGTACAGAATCTGGCTGAACACCAGCTCAGACTGAAAGTGACGGCAGGTTTAGGGCTAGACGCACAACATCGCAGGATGAGCGTAAGCCTTTGTCTGGAGACGTGCCTCTGTTGTACGAAACTCGTACGGTATTTCATGTCTATCTGGGAGAAGGACCCCGAAATCTAGAGCCAGGCTTCCAAACACTCAGCAGCGACCATCTGTAAAATTGCAGTCTGTTTACTTATTTCATTTTTATCTCCACAGCACAATCAATGTACAGACGTCACATCGGTTAAATAATTTCCAGAGACCATCTACATCAGAACAGGTGCATCCCATGGGAATAAGGGCAGGACAATCTCCAGCTTACTGAAATGTCAATTTGCTACATTAGAAATAAACCTGTTTATTAAGTAACAAATCAAGGGCCTCATTCAAAGGTGGATGCAGAAGAGGCCACAGCTGCGTCTATTGGTGGTCGTCCATCTGCGTACTTTTTGCTGCTACAAACGCCTTCCCTGGTGAAATCCCGTGCGTCCAAATGTGCAAGGACTGAGACACTCGCTTTCAGCACCCATACACACTGTAATCCCGATTTGAAGTCACCATCGGTTTCACTCATACTTGACGAATTTCTGCCTGTCGCCTCCGGGAGGGGGCAGCCAAGTCGGTGCAGCAGGTGGAGTTGCGGCTGCAATGGTGGGTGGTGCAGGGAAATGGTGGTGCGATCTAGTCATCGCAGCCCCGCCCGTGCTATACAATGCAGAGAATACCAGGGGGGTGCTATGATGATGTGACTCTGAGCGGATGAAGGCTGGGCCAGGAGATTTGCCCCCCAGCCAGGAGCACCACCTGCTTTTCAGGAGTCTCCTGGCCGTCCCGGGAGAGTAAGCAAGTGTGGCAGGTGCAGTTTCTCCATCCGAGTGTGGTCCTCCTATGTGAGCAGTTGAGCGTCTGCATACACCGCCGCTAACACCCTCATAAGAGGAACAATCTCTGCGCTTGCTCTCTGATACCGCCCAGTCATCGCCCAGGAATGTCTATTACATTTTCAATACACTTTTATGTGCGTGCATCTGAAATAGCAACTTCGACTCTGTACGAACACAATCCGGACGCCTGCGTAATAGCAATACAAATAAGAGATATGGTAAGAACTTAACCTTGTTATCTCTATTTCTACGAATTCCATAGGGTTCCACAGGATACCTTGGGGTATAGGCGATGCAGCAGCAGCATCGGGCACCACAGAGTTAAAACTTTAGCCTCCCAGGATGCACTGGGGTCCCTCCTCTATACCCCGCCCCCCAGTCAAGGCCATCAGTTTTGTAACAAGCCATAGACCGGAGGAGGAGAACAAAGAGAGAGAGAAGAAAGTCTGGAACACAGAAGAAACACATTCTCACTAGTAGGAGATGGAAAAACCGGTGACCAGATTAAAGCCCATCTGCAGTACAGCTGCGACAGGGCGGGAGTCCTGTGGAACCCTATGGACTTCGTAGAAATAGAGATAACAAGGGTAAGTTCTTACCATATCTCTTATTTTCTACTTTAGGGTCCATAGGGTATCCACAGGATACCTTGGGGATGTCCCAAAGCAGTATCCTTTTAAGGGAGGGGACGCTCCTGTGCTGGAAGGAGAATCTGCCGCCCGAAGGAAGCATCCTGAGAGACGAAGGCAGGAAATGCATAATATCTGACTAAGGTATGGACAGAAGACCACGTGGCTGCCTTGCAAAGCTGAACAGCTGAGGCACCACGGCGAACTGCCCACGAAGGACCCACGGACCAAGTAGAGTGAGGATTAAGAGAGGTTTTTCTAATAAGGCCCTCATGAATGTAAGCCTGAAAAATGGCCATGCGAATCAATCCTGCCAAAAGTTGTTTAGTGGCAGGTCAACCTTTCTTATGGAAACTATAGAGGACAAAAGGCAGTCCGATTTCCTAAAGGAACAGGTACGGTCAACATAAATCCTTAGAGCACGTGCCACATCCAAAGAGGACTGGGGAATTAAAGGCCGGTACTAGGATTTCCTAATTAAATGTGGAAACTAGATACCAACTTAGGTAGAAAACCAGGGTGAGTGCGAAGCCCCGCCCTGTCTTTATGAAAAATCAGAAAGGGAGGACTTGAGAGAACCCCCAAATCTGACACCCTTCTGGCCGAAGTAATGGACAGAAGAAACATAGTCTTAGCTGTAAGCCATTTGAAAGCCACTGAGCCCAGAGGTTTCAATGGCAGTCCTTGGAGAGCCCTCAGGACCACAGCCAAATCCCAAGGAGCCACTGGCGGGACGAAGGAAGGATGAATACGAAGTACACCTTGCATCAAGGTGTGGACATTAGGAAGTGTAGCGATCCTACGCTGAAACTAGACTGACAGAGCAGAAAGTTGCACCTTCAGTGAAGCAAGGCGAAGACCGTGATCTAAGCCCGTTTGTAGGAAAGCCAAAACCCTGGATATCCTAAGGACCTGGGGATCAGAACCTCTAGGACGACACCATTCAAAGAAGGTATGCCTCACCCGGTGGTAAATCCCTGCAGAAGTAGGTTTCCGAGCTATGAGCATGGTGTTAACAGAGCTGGAAAAACCCCTGGACCTTAAGAGGGCTGACTTAACAGCCCTGTGGTCAAAGCCAGACAACCAAGGTCTGGGTGCTGGAAAGGACCCTGAGACAACAGGTCCGTATGCAGTGGCAACAATATCGGGGTGTCGACTGAGAGACCCCGAAGATCTGAGAACTAGTGCCGTCTGGCCCACGCTGGAGCTATGAGCAGAAGCGTGTCGCCTTCTTGCTTGAATTTGCGAGTAATTAGAGGAAGGGAAAACGCGGAGGGAACAGATACGCAAACCTGAAGGTCCACCTGACCCACAGAGCGTTCACCAGAAGAGCCCCTTCGTCTTCTGTGATTGAACCGTACATAAGCAGCTTGTGGTTGTGTCGGGAGGACATGAGGTCTTTTTCTGAAAAAGCCCCATTTGTTGACCAGTTGGTGAAATACTTCCTGGTGAAGAGACCATTCCCCTGGATGCACGTCTTGACGGCTGAGAAAGTCTGCATCCCAGTTGAGGCCTCCTGGCATGAACATTGTCGAATTATGGCAGGGAGATTGGCCTCTGCCCAAGCTAGAATGCGGGACACATCTATCAGAACTGCCCGACTTCAGTTTCCCCCTGGGCGGTCTATGTAAGCCACCGTGATGGCGTCGTCTGACTGTATCTGCACGGACCGTCCGTGGAGGACATGTGTTATCTGCTGGAGAACTTTGAATACTGGCCGAAGTTCCAAGGGATTTATTGGAAATGCATATTCTGTTGGTGTCCACCGTTGAACAAAGTGTGGACCCGTCACTGCTTCCCAGCCCTGGAGACTGGCGCCCATCATTAGAAGGACCCAGTCCGCAATTGAAAAGGGGCGCACCCTGTTTGGGGAGCAGTTAGTAGCCACCAGGATAGAGACAGACGGACCACTGGGGAAAGCACAATTGTCTGTGTATTTAACCGATTGGGCAACCCATTCTATCCATTGAGGATTAGCTGCAGCAGAGGTCTGGAGTGGAACTGGGCATATTCCACCATGTCGAACATCGACACCATGGAACCCAGTAACCGCATTGTTGAGTGCACAGGCACTCGTCGGCTGCGAAGGCAGCGTCTGTAATGTAGAGATATTGTCCTTTGTCAAAAAGATCCCCTGGTGTTGAAAGACTAACAGGGCTCCGAAATGGAGCATCCTCAGTGAGGGACCCAGGGAGGACTTCTCTCCGTTTATCAGCTAGCCATAATTGTGCAGCACAGATATTGTTAGGTGCAGATGGCGCCGAAGGATTTCTGGAGACCCTGCTAACAACATGAGGTAGTCCAGATAGGACAACAGGCGGACCCCTTGCATTCGAAGGTGGGCTGCCATAACCGCCATGAGTATGGCAAATACTCGAGGCGCAGTGGCCAGAGTAAAGGGCAGTGCCTGAAACAGGAAATAGCGGCTTAACATAGCAAACCCGAGGAACTGCTGTTGCGCCAAGATAATAGGTATATGAAGGTAGGCTTCATAAGTGTCCAGAGACACCATGAAATCCCTAGGTCCCATTGCCAATATAATGGAACAGAGGGTCTGTATCCTGAACCGAAGAACCTCAAAGACTTGTTTAGGCACCTGAGGTTTTGGCCGGTAAAACCCATTGGGTTTGTGTACCAGAAAGAGAATCGAGTAATATCCCGTTCCCTGTTGGGATAACAGAACAGGTACTATAACTCCAGTTCGGAGCATAGAGTGCAGCTCTTCTGGAGTTCCATGGCCTTAACTGATGGAAGACCTGTAGTGAAAAACCGGCTGGGAGGCCTACGTCGAAATGAGAGGGCGTACCCCAGAGAGACCACTTCTCTGACCCAAGTGTCCACGGTAGTCAGATACCAGCACTGGGCAAACTGAAGAGGCCGGCCTCCCACTTTAGGGTACCCCAAGGGGAGGCCTTAGGCTGAAGGTTTATCATCAGACCTGGGAGTAGGACATCTTGTGCTCTAAGCCTGCTTGTTTGGCTTGGCAGATTTTCTGGTTGTTGACTGCTGAGGAAAGGACTGCACTGTGGACTTACCGTGGGCCCCAGAGGCCCGAAAGGATGAAGCACCAGACCCGGATAGGATCGGAGCCGATGGCAGACACGCAGACTTAGCTGCTGCCAGAGTCGCCACAATGTTGTCCAAATCAGAGCCAAAGAGGAGCTGTCCATTAAAGGGCAAGCATTCCAAAACTTTTTTGGAATCTGCATCCGCTTTCCAAGAGCTCAACCCTAGGGTGCGGCGAACTGCCACGGCTGGCGAGGAGATTCTGGAAACGGCTGCCTCATTAATAGATGTGGCTGAGTCTCTGGGATTGCCTACCAACTTCGCCAGTTCAGGCGACGAGTCAGAGTCCAGAGACAATTACAAATTATCAGCCCAGCGCTCCATGGCTGTGGACACCTAGCCCACGGCCATAGCCGTCTGGACGCCCCTCCAGCAAGGGAATAACTGGATTTTAGGCATATTTCCATCTAATGATCCGTGGCATGCTTGAAGGAGGCATGGAGGGCATGGGAACGTAGTACTCCACACTAGGCGTGTAACATGAGAATCCACCTGCGGAGGAGTCTATTTAGTTTGGGCAACGGGGGGGTTGCCATCCTCAATAACCAAGACCGCACGGACTGCCCGTATAAGGTTTGGTATATATGTTTTTGACTTAGACTTCTGGTCTGCAAGGTCAAAAATTGTCACTGTCATCAAATGTCATGACATCATCATGCAGAACATTCTGAGACACTACAGACTGCTTAGCAGACTGCAATGATGGCTCCCCCTGTAACACGGCCGATAGGTTCTGTACCAATTTGGACCGTGAACCCACACAGGCAGGCTCATGAGAGACCTAGGTGGGTGAGAGCAGGAGAGACTGTGGGCCACTCAGCGTCCTGGGGAACCCCTATATGGGTGAGGACCCAACCGACTGCCGTGATAACCCCTATGGGACAACGCAGGGAGTGTGGCCAGCTAACCCAAGCCCAACAAGGCCAGGGTGTTCCTGTACAGGCGCAGACACAGTAACTGGGCGTGATATTAGAAAACACGCCCTGCATAAACTCCCAGTGTTACAATACCCTCCGCTATTAGTACATTACAAGTGGTACACTTTAGCAGTAGGGGAAAATCACGTTCACTCTCAGACATGATGAGTGTAACGGAGTGTATGTGACTTTCCTCACAAATAAATACTTTTATAGTGAGGCAATGACGACCCTGCAGCACCGCACCGGAAGGGCTTTAGCAGAGGAAAAACGGATAGAAAATATGGCTGACAGTCAGAAGTGAGAGTACAGGCAGACAGCGCTAGCATTAAGTCACATACAATGCAGAAATAAATCCCTGCACTACCAGCACTGAGATCAACTACACAGACACAGAGCCTGGTAGGAAACAGCGCAGCATACACTGACCTTATCGTTGCTCGAAGGAGAGGTATGCAGGGGGACCCGGACCACACAGCCACCAGTCATCAGCGTCCAGCAGCGCTTGCACATTATTCATAAAATGGCCGCCGAGGAGCAGAGAGGAGGCGGGCCCCGGGGAAGGAACGCTGAACACAGCCCGCCAGACCGCTGTGGAGAGGCACTGTGCAGCGGGGGAGGCGCCGGCTGTAAACAGGGAAGGCGCGCTCCCCTGGCATGCATTTAACCCCAGGGACGCTTTCCGCTCAGTTGCGGCCCGCTGTCCCTGGGGCTTGTGGAAGCGCAGGTTAATACCTGGCTCCACTCGCAAGCCAGTCCCCAGGGAGCCCCCTGTCTGGGGACTGAGGACTGTGTCTTCCGGAGGGTACCCTCCGCAGGACCCGCCGCTTACCTGGTCCCCTTAGATCCGGCCGCAGTCCGGGTGGTCCGGGGTCACCGCTAGCCGTGACCCCAGACCCCCACCAACATCCCCGGATCGGTACCGGCGTTCTGGTACCGGTGGGGTGAAGGAGCGACAGCATGGATGTCTGAACAGACTGTCCATGCTGTACTGCTCTAGATGTGCAGCCACAGCTGCTTTTGGAAAAGTCTTCAGGGGCTGTAACAGCCCCACTCTGCTACATGTGCTCCGACTCCTGGCCAGGCACCGACAAAAACTGATGGCCTTGGCTGGGGGGCAGGGTATAGAGGGGACCCCAGTGCATCCTGGGAGGCTAAAGTTTTAACTCTGTGGTGCCTGATGCTGCCGCATCGCCTATACCCCAAGGTATCCTGTGGAACCCTATGGACCCTAAAGTAGAAATCGCACTAATACGTCCGGCATTGGCAGTGCGGCCACCTCTTAATTAGACCGTAAGGGTAGATAGGGAGATATACATCCGGTACGCAGAACTGTACAGCAAAGGGGGCGAGAAGTGAGTACAAGCGGTTACTGGAACAAATCGCTAGAACTGGGACTGCGCCTGGAAGGTGGTAACTATAGGCTGCCAATCATGTCACTAAACACAAGTTGGACGTAGGCCCGATATAAGGTGGGATGTAAAGCTGTCCCATAGAGATGTGTCTGTCCACTTGCGGTTTCCACGTCTGTATTTTGCGTTGCAGACACCTTGCCATACGTACGATACATGCTTCCTTACATCTAGTGTTTGTCCTCCCACGTGGAGCTAGCTTACACCTGGGCATGCACGAAAGGGAAAATACAGCAGGCGCTCACTCCCTAGATAAACAACACATCGCTATTGAAGACCAGTCACCAAACGAGTTGGATATGGGATCCCGGTGGTCAGAATCCTGACGCCGGCACCCTGACAGGGTTAGGATACCGACACCTGTCGGTGAGTATCTTAACCGTCCCTCCCCGCACCCTAAACCTAATCTCGCCCCCTAGTACCTAAACCTAACCTCGCCCCCTAGCAGGGCCGGATTAAGGTCTGCGGGGGCCCCTGGGCAACAAACCTGTGGGGGTCCCTATCAATAGAAGTTGAATATATATATATATATATATATATAGTGTGTATATATATACCAATCTTCTAGATTCCTGGCACTCGCTCCTGATGAGATGTTTAATGCACTTGTGCCCTCCTAGGAGCAATACCAACTGGCGGCACTCAGCGTCTTCATAGAAAAGTTATAATTTTATATCCTACGTTTCGGGCCTCCGCCCGTTATCAAGAATAACTTTTCTATGAAGACGCTCAGTGTCTCCAGTTGGTGCTGATATATTGTCTATATACTGTTCATCAAAGCCTTCCAGCTATCATTCTAACTCCTTGCTACATGCTCATTCGTCCCCATCTACCCCATCTGTGTCAACCCAGTTTGTCTTCCCCCACCTTTTTAGAATGTAAGCTCTCACGAGCAGGGCCATCTACCCTCTTGTGCTTCTCCTTACTATAGTGTCATTTACTTCTTACTCACCACTAGGGCACCTAACACTTGGTTGCTTATGTTCTGTTGCTTATCTGGGTGATATGGTCTCTAATGTAGCAATATATATTATCCATGTCCTGTATTGTATTGTTCTGTAAGTCACTTGTATACAATTTGTTTTTGTACTTTGTAAGGCGCTGCGGAACACTTGTGGCGCCATATAAATAAATGCTAATAATAATAATAATATGTATATATATATATATACATATAAACAGCATACAGCATGCACATCAGGAGATCAATCAATCCCTACAGATCCCGTGTAGGGATCGATTGATCTCCTGATGTGCATGCTGTACGGTTGTGCCTCTTGAAAATGGTTCTGATGGGACCGTAACGTCGAGACCACATTGTTTTATTTGTCTGCTCAATATGTGAGGAATAAACTTTTTGTCACTTTATGTGCTAATCTGGTGAGTGCCCCTTATTTTTTCTATATTTTCGGACTTTCGATTTGGACGTCATGGGCGACACCCCAGGATATTTTGCGAATTTTATCATGTGAGTGCGGCCCTTAGCCTGATATATATATATATATATATATACACACGTGTTTGTATGTAAATACATATTTTAACACATATATATGTATATTTTACATATATGTATGTATATATATATATATGTATATACATATATGTGTATTTGTGTATATAGAGTAAATATGTATAATTAAATATATATATATTTATATAATGAAAAGTAATACATATCATATATGATTTATACATATATATAAAATTTATATATATATATTATATGTATGAGGTATCTGAGTATAGGGAGGTAGAAGGGAAGAGAGGGGACTCACAGAACTCACCGGTGGACGCTGGCAGCCTTGCACTGTGCTGCATCTGCTGACTGGTTGAACTTGTGACGTCGGAGGAGGCTGGAGACTGGCTGCGGAGAAGCTGCAGGCGGAGCCGTCAGTGGTGACGGCTCTGGGCTCTGCAAAGGCTCATGGGAGGAGATGCTGCGGCAGCTCCCCCGCCGGCCAGTTTTTTTCTGTGTAAGCTGCCCGATCGCGGAAGCCTGGGGAGGGGGGTGAGTGAAGGGCTGGCTGTGCGGCCGCCGGCCACCAAAAGCACCAGCCCAGTGGGACCTTGCCCGGAGTCATGGCGGCAGGTGGCCGGGGTTCAATAGGAGAATGTGGCTGGGGATAGTGCGTGGGGGCCACTTATGCGTGGGGGCCCCAGGACGACCGCCCCTGTCGCCCCGCTTATAATCCAGCCCTGCCCCCTAGTCCCTAAACCTAACCTCCCCCCCTAGTGCCTAACCCTAACCTCCCCCCTAGTGCCTAACCCTAACCTCCCCCCTAGTGCCTAAACCTAACCCCGCCATAGTGCCTAAACCTAACCTCCCCCCCTAGTGCCTAAAACTAACCCCCCCCTAGTGCCTAAACCTATCCTCCCCCTAGTGCCTAACCCTAACCTCCCCCCCTAGTGCCTAAACCTAACCCCCCCTAGTGCCAAAAACTAACCCCCCCCTAGTGCCTAAACCTATCCTCCCCCTAGTGCCTAAACCTAACCCCCCCCTAGTGCCTAAACCTAACCCCCCCCTAGTGCCTAAACCTATCCTCCCCCTAGTGCCTAACCCTCCCCCTTACCCAACTACTTACCATTGAGATACTAATGCCGGGATTCTGACTGGTGTCTGGAATCCGGCGCCGGCATTCTGAGCACCGGCATCTCAACAGCCAGGATTTTAACTACATCCCCACCAAACAAATGGCTGCACCTCGCACAGTTTACAATATTGCTATACTGCACAGATGCATAATGTAAGACCAGGTCCCTGGGAAGTAGGGAGTATTTGAATCCCGGGATTGGAGCCGGGCAGGTGCTGAGCCTATAGACACTGTATATCAGATGTAACCTATGGAGCTTACGCTCATGTGTCCGGGCAGGTGCTGAGCCTATAGACACTGTATATCAGATGTAACCTATGGAGCTTACGCTCATGTGTCCGGGCAGGTGCTGAGCCTATGGGCAGTGTATATCAGATGCAACCTATGGAGCTTACACTCATGTGTCCGGGCAGGTGCTGAGCCTATAGACACTGTATATCAGATGTAACCTATGGAGCTTACGCTCATGTGTCCGGGCAGGTGCTGAGCCTATGGGCAGTGTATATCAGATGTAACCTATGGAGCTTACGCTCATGTGTCCGGGAAGGTGCTGAGCCTATGGGCAGTGTATATCAGATGTAACCTATGGAGCTTACACTCATGTGTCCGGGCAGGTGCTGAGCCTATAGACACTGTATATCAGATGTAACCTATGGAGCTTACGCTCATGTGTCCGGACAGGTGCTGAGCCTATGGGCACTGTATATCAGATGTAACCTATGGAGCTTACGCTCATGTGTCTGGGCAGGTGCTGAGCCTATAGACACTGTATATCAGATGTAACCTATGGAGCTTACACTCATGTGTCCGGGCAGGTGCTGAGCCTATAGACACTGTATATCAGATGTAACCTATGGAGCTTACGCTCATGTGTCCGGGCAGGTGCTGAGCCTATAGACACTGTATATCAGATGTAACCTATGGAGCTTACGCTCATGTGTCCGGGCAGGTGCTGAGCCTATAGACACTGTATATCAGATGTAACCTATGGAGCTTACACTCATGTGTCCGGGCAGGTGCTGAGCCTATGGGCAGTGTATATCAGATGTAACCTATGGAGCTTACACTCATGTGTCTGGGCAGGTGCTGAGCCTATGGGCACTGTATATCAGATGTAAAATATGGAGCTTACACTCATGTGTCCGGGCAGGTGCTGAGCCTATGGGCACTGTATATCAGATGTAACCTATGGAGCTTACACTCATGTGTCCGGGAAGGTGCTGAGCCTATAGACACTGTATATCAGATGTAACCTATGGAGCTTACACTCATGTGTCCGGGCAGGTGCTGAGCCTATGGGCAGTGTATATCAGATGTAACCTATGGAGCTTACACTCATGTGTCCGGGCAGGTGCTGAGCCTATAGACACTGTATATCAGATGTAACCTATGGAGCTTACACTCATGTGTCCGGGCAGGTGCTGAGCCTATGGGCACTGTATATCAGATGTAACCTATGGAGCTTACACTCATGTGTCCGGGCGGGTGCTGAGCCTATAGACACTGTATATCAGATGTAACCTATGGAGCTTACACTCATGTGTCTGGGCAGGTGCTGAGCCTATAGACACTGTATATCAGATGTAACCTATGGAGCTTACACTCATGTGTCCGGGCAGGTGCAGAGCCTATGGGCACTGTATATCAGATGTAACCTATGGAGCTTACGCTCATGTGTCCGGGCAGGTGCTGAGCCTATGGGCACTGTATATCAGATGTAACCTATGGAGCTTACGCTCGTGTGTCCGGGAAGGTGCTGAGCCTATGGGCAGTGTATATCAGATGTAACCTATGGAGCTTACACTCGTGTGTCCGGGAAGGTGCTGAGCCTATAGACACTGTATGTCAGATGTAACCTATGGAGCTTACACTCGTGTGTCTGGGCAGGTGCTGAGCCTATGGGCACTGTATATCAGATGTAACCTATGGAGCTTACACTCATGTGTCCGGGCAGGTGCTGAGCCTATAGACACTGTATATCAGATGTAACCTATGGAGCTTACACTCATGTGTCCGGGAAGGTGCTGAGCCTATGGGCACTGTATATCAGATGTAACCTATGGAGCTTACGCTCATGTGTCCGGGCAGGTGCTGAGCCTATGGGCACTGTATATCAGATGTAACCTATGGAGCTTACGCTCGTGTGTCCGGGCAGGTGCTGAGCCTATGGGCAGTGTATATCAGATGTAACCTATGGAGCTTACACTCGTGTGTCCGGGAAGGTGCTGAGCCTATAGACACTGTATGTCAGATGTAACCTATGGAGCTTACGCTCATGTGTCCGGGCAGGTGCCTATGGGCAGTGTATATCAGATGTAACCTATGGAGCTTACACTCGTGTGTCCGGGAAGGTGCTGAGCCTATAGACACTGTATATCAGATGTAACCTATGGAGCTTACACTCATGTGTCTGGGCAGGTGCTGAGCCTATGGGCACTGTATATCAGATGTATCCTATGGAGCTTACACTCATGTGTCTGGGCAGGTGCTGAGCCTATGGGCACTGTATATCAGATGTAAAATATGGAGCTTACACTCATGTGTCCGGGAAGGTGCTGAGCCTATGGGCACTGTATATCAGATGTAACCTATGGAGCTCACACTCATGTGTCCGGGCAGGTGCTGAGCCTATAGACACTGTATATCAGATGTAACCTATGGAGCTTACACTCAAGTGTCCGGGCAGGTGCTGAGCCTATGGGCACTGTATATCAGATGTAACCTATGGAGCTTACACTCATGTGTCCGGGCAGGTGCTGAGCCTATGGGCACTGTATATCAGATGTAACCTATGGAGCTTACACTCATGTGTCCGGGAAGGTGCTGAGCCTATAGACACTGTATATCAGATGTAACCTATGGAGCTTACACTCATGTGTCCGGGCAGGTGCTGAGCCTATGGGCAGTGTATATCAGATGTAACCTATGGAGCTTACACTCATGTGTCCGGGCAGGTGCTGAGCCTATAGACACTGTATATCAGATGTAACCTATGGAGCTTACACTCATGTGTCCGGGCAGGTGCTGAGCCTATGGGCACTGTATATCAGATGTAACCTATGGAGCTTACGCTCATGTGTCCGGGAAGGTGCTGAGCCTATGGGCACTGTATATCAGATGTAACCTATGGAGCTCACACTCATGTGTCCGGGCAGATGCTGAGCCTATAGACACTGTATATCAGATGTAACCTATGGAGCTTACACTCAAGTGTCCGGGCAGGTGCTGAGCCTATGGGCACTGTATATCAGATGTAACCTATGGAGCTTACACTCATGTGTCCGGGCAGGTGCAGAGCCTATGGGCACTGTATATCAGATGTAACCTATGGAGCTTACGCTCATGTGTCCGGGCAGGTGCTGAGCCTATGGGCACTGTATATCAGATGTAACCTATGGAGCTTACGCTCGTGTGTGCGGGAAGGTGCTGAGCCTATGGGCAGTGTATATCAGATGTAACCTATGGAGCTTACACTCGTGTGTCCGGGAAGGTGCTGAGCCTATAGACACTGTATGTCAGATGTAACCTATGGAGCTTACACTCGTGTGTCTGGGCAGGTGCTGAGCCTATGGGCACTGTATATCAGATGTAACCTATGGAGCTTACACTCATGTGTCCGGGCAGGTGCTGAGCCTATAGACACTGTATATCAGATGTAACCTATGGAGCTTACACTCATGTGTCCGGGAAGGTGCTGAGCCTATGGGCACTGTATATCAGATGTAACCTATGGAGCTTACACTCATGTGTCCGGGCAGGTGCAGAGCCTATGGGCACTGTATATCAGATGTAACCTCTGGAGCTTACGCTCATGTGTCCGGGCAGGTGCTGAGCCTATGGGCACTGTATATCAGATGTAACCTATGGAGCTTACGCTCGTGTGTGCGGGAAGGTGCTGAGCCTATGGGCAGTGTATATCAGATGTAACCTATGGAGCTTACACTCGTGTGTCCGGGAAGGTGCTGAGCCTATAGACACTGTATGTCAGATGTAACCTATGGAGCTTACACTCGTGTGTCTGGGCAGGTGCTGAGCCTATGGGCACTGTATATCAGATGTAACCTATGGAGCTTACACTCATGTGTCCAGGCAGGTGCTGAGCCTATAGACACTGTATATCAGATGTAACCTATGGAGCTTACACTCATGTGTCCGGGAAGGTGCTGAGCCTATGGGCACTGTATATCAGATGTAACCTATGGAGCTTACGCTCATGTGTCCGGGCAGGTGCTGAGCCTATGGGCACTGTATATCAGATGTAACCTATGGAGCTTACGCTCATGTGTCCGGGCAGGTGCTGAGCCTATGGGCACTGTATATCAGATGTAACCTATGGAGCTTACACTCGTGTGTCCGGGAAGGTGCTGAGCCTATTGGCACTGAATATCAGATGTAACCTATGGAGCTTACACTCATGTTTCTGTGCAGGCGAGCTCCCCATAGAGTGGGCATCTCTATACAGAAGAATCCACACTGCCAGATTTTCCTCAGGTCCTTCCAAGCTGGAAGCTGAGAAGAGTCAGAAACTTCTGGTTTTCTATAATTGCCCCACAAGCCGCCAGGTTAGTGCCTGATAAACATAACCCGTCTGCCACAGATTTATTTTCATCTACTTCTCTTACACAAAGTTTTCACAGCCCAGCAGCTTGGAAAAACATGGTCTGGCAATTAGGTAACATGTCCCAGAGTGCGCTGAGCCTCTAGCAGCGTACCCTGCAGATATTTTTGTGTGTGAAGAGCTTAAAGGAGGCAGACGGTTCATGGCTCATGTCTCGGCTGTTGGACTACAAGTCCTAGCATGACCTACCAGCCGCTGGCGTAGGTTAGCAGTGAAGTGGGCTGTGCAGTTAGTTTAGATCCATGCAGCGTGTTGTTTTCATCTGTATATTTTTACCTGGTCTATCTGGACTCCGTATGTTGACCTAGTAGTGGCAGAGATCAGGCCTCCTCACTACACAGCAGCCTGAGCAGATTCCACAACACCCCTGACCCCCTGATAGATTCTGCGCCCTTGGACTAAGTTGCGTCAAACCAGATTGGTCACTCCAGGAGTTTTCTATCTGGCGACCTCGAGGGAGTGGAACCCAGGTTGTATATGTCAATTTGCCGAAGACTAAAGATATCCGAGAACAAAATCATGGGATCTTCCTGACTTTAAGAGGCACAGAGACTGCCGGTTTCTGCAGGGTTAACTCTGGAGGGCAGATTGTGGAGGTGCGAGCAGAATCTGCCTACCGTAATAGGCGCAAAAATGCGCAGTACAGGTTGCCCCCAAGTTTCTAAAAGGATATGCTCTTTAAGCCACCCATGACTGACAACAGAGGACAATAGCTTCTTGTATGTAATTAAAATGTCACTGTTAACTAAAATAAAATAAATCTGTAACATAGATATGGTAATTGCTGGCATGGAAGAGCACTAAATACAGAATTTACTGCATACCACCTAACCCTAATGTGCCTGATGTACATTGCTGAATAAATGTGACAGTCTGACCATATCCTATATCTGTAGCCTTTTACCAGCATAAAGAGCCAGCCAAAGCGAACATCCCCTTGATTCTAAACGCCAACCGTTGCTCCAGCCAAGTCCTAACATCCCACCACACACCATCAACACTGCTGAGCGATAGCCCATGTTTCCTTTAAACAGTTGTCACCAAGAGCAACTGACCTAATGACCTGTAGGAGCAGGAAAGGTTTTATTGTACTGTGAGCAATCGGTCAGAAGATCAACTGAATCCCGGTGAATTATCAAGAAAATGTTTTTTCGCTGCTGTGATCATTTTCTGGTGTGTGAAGCCCATGTCCCCCCCCCCAAATGCTCGGACATACATTTTCCATGTGTTGTCCATTCAATTCAGTGGTGGTAGCGCCTCAAGGGCGCACTTTGGAGTTGGACATAAGTTAACTTCTGCCACATACGACAAAATGTTTCACGGTTTGTCAGCCGCACTCCGCATGCACCCGAGTTTTGCATTGCGCAGTTGGGGCGTTCCAGTTAGGTGCGAGATCCTCGCACGGTTGTTGCCAGATCCAAGTTGGAGAAAGGACCTCTGACGTCACAACCACGTGACCGCTACGGCAAGGCCGATCCACAACCAGTGTTTATATCCACGTGGGAATAGAGGGGGAATGTAAACTTGTGGCGAGCGAAGCAAGCCACCGTGCCCGAAGCGTGGTGAGCGAAGCGAGCCGTAGGGACACTTTTGGCCCCCGTTCTGAACCTTGCCCCTTCCCCTTTTGCCGCGTGTCACGTGGTTGTGACGTCAGAGGTCCTTTACAGCACCTCGCTCTAGACCTAACCATCCTCACGTCCACGAGTAAGTGCGACTATGATGCATTTACGGTGACACTGGACTCGCACATTTGCTGCGAGTAAAAATGTGCCAGTCCGGGGTGAGATTCGAGCCGCGAGGGGGAGGGAGGAATTGGCATGCCGTTGCTGGCATTTCTATGCCGTTTGTAATTCGTGCCCTTCGCAATTGGGTTGACCCCATAGAAAATGGTAAAACATTTTTTCTTTTTGCAGGGGACCAATAATTGCACTGTGCATATGTCTCCGGCTTGAATAAACTGAGTACATGTAAGTGTAACATTGTTAAGTGAAGTTCCCCTACAAAGCGCATTATTAGTGCAATCACATCTTCTTCTGATCCACTGTGACTAAACAGAAAGCGCGTTTGTCTGGGTTTATGGGCACTGGCATGCGGGAACTGAAGCTCACAATGCCCCGTCTCCCATACAAGAGCCCTTGAGAAGCTCGTGTTTGTATCGCTCAACAACAAGACGTATCCTGGTTATAAACAAATGAGGGTTGCTTAATTGAGAATGATGAACCAGATGGGGAGGCCGCTGCGTGGTCTGAACATATTTGTCTCAGATGCTTTTATACAGGAATACAGGTCAGGGAGGGAATAACGGGCTGTACATTATCCTTCAAGCAGACAAAATCCAAGTTTGTGATACTACAGCCACTTACAGATATTAAATTGTTAGGGACATATTTACTAATTATCGGGTTTCAGACCCAATAATTAGAATTTTTTATCGACACCATTTGTGGCAATAGAAAAATTCACATTCGCCAGAATGTACTAATAATCACATGCAGGAAGAGGTGCTCCGAAAGGCGCCTGGCCCTGCAATGTGTCACAAAAGCAATCATTGCTCTTCCATATCTGGAGCTGGGGCCATTCTGCACAAGTGCGGTCAGCAGTCCACGCATATGCGGCGGCCATTGCAGGGAAGGTTATGGCAATGGAGAGGGTTTAGAAGCAATCCTCTCCCGGTAATTTTCTGCTAAGTAGTAGCCCATAGGCTAATATAGGGTAATGCCATCTGGAGATGGAGCTATCCTATCAGGGCCAAACGGCTTGGTAAATCTGACAGCATTCCATTCCTCCATAGTAACCTTTGGGGGCTTTGGCTGCTGTTGATATAGAGGACCCAGAGTAGATCTGCTGTTCCTCCTTCATACTTTTGAGGGATCCTTACTATCTGCATAAATGATTTGATAAATAAGACCCTTAATAAAAACACAACTGTAGCTTCCAAAAAATTTCTATTTTCATCTGAAATGTAATGTTCTGCTCATGTTTCTCCCAGTGTCTCGATAATCTGCAAGGTATAACATAAGCCTTGTCAATTACAGTTGGTGTGCTCTGTGTCTCTGTACTCCTGGGTATGTTTGTCTTTGTTCTTCTGGATCTGTGCGACTCTGTTCTTCTGGGTCTGTGTGTCTCGCCTTTCCTGGGTCTTTATGTCTCTGTACTCCTGGGTCTGTATGTCTCCGTTCTCCTGGGTCTGTATGTCTCCTTTCTTCTGGGTCTGTGTGTCTCTGTTCTCCTGGTTCTCAGAGTCTCCGTTCTCCTGGGTCTGTGTGTCTCTGTTCTCCCGGTTGTCTGTCTTTGTTCTCCCAGTTCTGTCTGTCTTTGTTCTCCTGGTTCTCAGAGTCTCCGTTCTCCTGGTTCTCAGTGTGTCCGTTCTCCTGGGTTTGTGTGTCTCTGTTCTCCCAGTTCTGTCTGTCTCTGTTCTCCTGGGTCTATGTGTCTCCATCCTCCAGGGTCTGTGTTTCTCCTGGATCTATGTGTCTCTTTTTTCCTTCTGTTGCATATCTCCATTCTCCTGGATCTCTGTGTATCTGTTCTCCTGGATCTCTGTGTATCTGTTCTCCTGGATCTCTGTGTATCTGTTCTCCTGGATCTCTGTGTATCTGTTCTCCTGGATCTCTGTGTATCTGTTCTCCTGGATCTCTGTGTATCTGTTCTCCTGGATCTCTGTGTATCTGTTCTCCTGGATCTCTGTGTATCTGTTCTCTTGGTCCTGTGTGCCTCAGTTTTCCTAGTTCTGTGTTTCTGGTGTCCTGGTTCTGTGTATCTCTGTTCTCCTGTGTCTGTGTGTCCCCATTCTCCTGTGTCTGTGTGTCCCCATTCTCCTGGATCTCTGGACCTCATTCAGAGTCGGTCGTTGCGGCCGCATGGTCGTACGCCACCGATGTTCGCTAAACTGCGCATGCGTTAAATTCGTAATGCGCGTGCGCAAACTAGCTATTACGATCAGAAATTGATCTCTCCTTCAACTTGGCCAGGTCGTTAGTTTGAGTGACAGGATGAGGCGTTTGTGGGTGGTAACAGGGGAAGGTGCTTGTGAACGGGGGAGTGGAGATCCGAACGCAGGCGTGCCTGACTATGCAAACGGCGTTTTATGGGAGTGCATAATTAACTAAGTAGCGTCATGGCACATGTGACATGGGAGGTTTTTACACTGACTTGATCGTAGTGCTTAAGAGAGGGTATGGTCAACCTTAAGGTCTATGACCAGCTCCGATGGTTCCCAATGGTCTCGATTAATCCTTATATGCCCGGAGATGACGTGTAATGGGAACGAGAAGGGGGCATATTTTTAGTCTTACGGGCGCATCCTCCCCTCGCTCATCCAGCTAACGATCCCATCTTAACGACGCAACTTGCGAGCACTTCATTTGCATATTCGGCCCCTTTTACCTTACGACCGTGCGGCCGCAACAACCGACTCTGAATGAGGTCCTCTGTGTCTCTGTTCTCCTGGTTCTGTGTGTCTCTGTTCTCCTGGTTCTGTGTATTTCAGTTCTCCTGGTTCTGTATGCCTCAGTTCTCCTGGTTATGTGTGTCTCTGTTCTCCTGGGTCTGTGTTTCCGGTTTGCTGGAACTGTGTGTCGCTGTTCTCCTGTGTCTGACTGTCTCCATTCTTCCGGTTCTGTGTGTTTCCATACTCCTGGGTTGTGTCTCTGTTCTCCTGGATCCGTGTGCCACGATAGCTGGGAACCATCTACCCCTTTACCACGGATAAACCATTAGCATATCTATGGGCTCTGTAGTGATTTTCCTATTCTCTTCAGTGTGTTCTGCCTTATGCCTCAGTGGTCATCTCCAACTTCATTAGCAACCATCTCAGGACTTCTTTGTCCTGTTTATGTTGATCTATGTCACCTGTCCTACAATCCACTGTGGAGCATGATCAGTGACCGCAGCGTGGGAGGAGCAGCATTGTAAGCGATATCTCGGACCAGCAAAAAAGGGAACCTACACAGAACCAGAACCCATCTCTCCAGAGCAGAAGCTGCTTCTGAAAACATTTTTGGTAACTATTAGCTACTGGGATATAACATTCAATGAATTAGGAATTAGTTACTTTCTGGGCATGATTTAGAAGGTCGAACTAAAAGTCTGCAACATACATTTACACGTATGTACATGAAGTATGAAGTAGCTTTTGTTACATACAACCATATATAGTGCATAGTTGTGTGACAATGTAAGGGGTATATGTTGCAGCTGGCTGACATATACAATCAAATAATTTACTCTTTCTAAGTAATATTTCCAAATATTGGGCCTGTGTCACTTAGAAGCTTTATGTAGAAGCTAAAATACCAAAGCAGAAGAAAGGACTTAGGGCCTCATTCAGAGGCGGTCGAAGGATGCAAGCGGTCGCTCAGAAACTGGGCGGCCACTTGCATCCTGACCGCCCGCCTCTGTTGCGGTCGTTAGGCTGTGGGTTAACACCCACAGCTCTAACGACCACTCCGGTGATGGACGCGATGGTCAGAGACCATCACGACCATCGGGGCTTACGCCGAGACCCTAGGGTAGGGTCTCCCTTGTCGTAAGCCCCGGAGAGCTTCTGGCTCTGTCTGAGCCGGAAGCTCTCCACTGACATCACTAGTGATGTCAGTGGGGCCGCCCCCAAACGGTAGGCGTTCCCATGGGAACGCCTCCGTTTGGGCTGCCACCCCCCGGCCCGCCTTCCAAACGGGGCGAGCTGTCAATCAACATCGACAGCGCCGGTCGTAGCGGGTCTCACGCATGCGCACGATGGCACCGGTGCCGTCGTGCGCATGCTCTGTGGGGGGCCATCGACCCGGTCCGAGCACATCGGCGCTAACGACCGGGTCTGAATGACCCCCTTAATTCAGTGGTTCACAATCTGCGCACCGCGTCTCCTTGGAGTGCCATGGCGCTGTCACCGTTGGGAGAGGGGTTGGCGACGCAGAGTAGAGCAGGGGGAGAGCTGCAACAGGCAGTGAATTCTGAGGCTGTCTGTTGCTGAATGGGGTCCTACAATACCGTGCATTGTGGGAGGTCAGACAGGAGAAGTGTCTGATCTGGTCTAAGGAGCAATGTTGCAGAACGGTGCTGGCGATCACAACTAAAGGTAAGAAAGTGGGAGGACATGAAGGGGTCAAAGGGAGAGACATGGAGGGGGCAACGGAAAAGACATGGAGGAAGCAAACGGAGAGACTTGAAGGGGCAAAGGAAGAGACATGGAGGGGGCAATGGGAGAGAGACATGTAGGGGTCAAAGGGAGAGACATGGGGAAGCAAAGGGAGAGACATGGAGGGACAATGAGAGAGAGAGACGGAAGGGGGCAAGGAAAAGACATGGAGGAAGCAAAGGAAGAGACATAGAGGGGGCAAAGGGAGAGACTTGGAAGGGGCAAAGGGAGAGACATGTAGGGGTCAAAGGGAGAGACATGGGGGAAGCAAAGGGAGAGATGGAGGGGGCAAATGGAGAGATTGAGGGGGCAATAAGAGAGACGGAGGGGGCAATGGAATAGCACAGTTTTTCTTTTTTAAATTATATTATGTTATTTTGACCCAACTGCTTAAAAAACGTGACTGCTTGGTAATTATTTTGGCCTAGGGGGTGCCTGGAAAAATGAATGGAGACAGTAAGGGTGCCTCGAACTGAGAAAGTTTGGGAGCCACCTCTTGAAACATGCGCCAAAGTTTTGAAGTTGATGCTCCGCTCAGTATTAAGATGGTCGCCCATTGTGATTACTATCTAAATAGAGTAACAGATGCAGGGGTGTAACTAGTCATTTGTGGACCCCAAAGAAACATTTTGCACATTCTCCCCCCTCCCGCTTACTGCAGCTCCTTCTACTGATTAGTCTACAGCTGCTGTTATAATAACCCACAGGAAGAAGCCTATACTGTTACCCAATCTCAGGCTTCAGTTGAGTGATTATCGGTGATCTGAGTCAGAGCCGCACTGCATCAAGTTTCATTTTCATCATGGCTCGCAGCGTGGATTTTTATTGCAAAGTGATTGACAGGCGTGCCGCGACTATTTTGGGCGTTTCTCAGCTTGCGACTGCGATCCTGTACAGTTAAAAATGGCTCTGGAGTCTCTGGACTTCATTCAGAGGCGCTCGCAAAATGCGAGCGCTCCCTCTGAAAGAGGGCGGCCGCATGTATTTTTCGGCCCGGCCTCCTGGCCGCTCGCTAGGCTGTGGGTGACCACCCACAGCTTAGCTAGCGGCCAGGTTGATGGTCGCGATGGTCAAAACCATCGCGACCATCGGGGCTTGCGACGAGACCCTTGTGGTAGGGTCTCGTCTACCGCAATCCCCAGTGAGCTTTCGGCTCTATTAGAGCCAGAAGCTCACCACTGACATCACGAGTGATGTCAGTGGGGCCGCCCCCAAATGGCAGGCGTTCCGTCGGGAACGCCTCCGTTTGTGTAGCCACCCCCCCGCCACGCATACAAAGCGGGGCGAGCTGTCACTCACCATCGACAGACGCCCCTTTTTTAGTGAGTCCCGGAGCGAGTGAATTTCTCTCTCGCTCCGGGGCTTGCGTACGCGCAGTGTGGCCGCTGCGTGTGCGCAGGGCCCAACATCGACCCGCTTGCGAGCGGGTCTGAATGAGACCCTTAGTTCGCGTAGCCATTCTGCATGACCACAGGGTTACTCAGAAGTCCGATAATCGTCTAATCTGCGACCTACGATGCCTCTTTGTGCAGAGTCGCTTGGATTTGCAACACCACAGGTGGGCTTCTCAATACAAATCCTGGCTGCTGCGACATTTGCATATTTTCCGCAAAGCTGGAGCGTACAAAGTAGCAAGTGTGACGGCAGTAACGTACATCCCGGAATCAGGCCCTGGAAAATTTGTCCGAAAAGTAGTTGCCTTGCTGCCACCCAGTTCTGCCCTTTCAGTCGCAAGTGAGATGTACTGTGACGCGTAGGACTCTGAATTACTCATAGCTGCCTGCTCGCGGCTCCCATGCATGCGCAGTTGCTGAAAGTCATGTGATCTCTCCATAGCATGGACTTGTGGGATCTTCTGAATCAGGGCCTATGAGAAGCACCACATCCTAATCAGTAGGGGGAGCTTCAGCAAGCGAGAGAAGGATGACTAATGGTCTGCAGCTCCACTGCTTAAAGCTATGACAGCAGCTGCATCCCGGCTACCATTGCAGTTCATAGTTGTAGCTGTCTAGTGAATATTGGAGATTAGAGATATCTGCACTCTTCAGCACTTTGCAAGTGTTGTACAGCTTTCCACCTGGCCGCATAGGGGTGTGGAGCAAGATGGCGGCATTTGTGGGACAAAAGACATTTGACCAGGCTAGGAGGAGGAAGAGGAGGACAGAGTGGAGGCGTTCCAAGCGACGGACACAGCAGACACAGGTGGTGAGAATGGAGGGCGCAGTCACTCCCACTCTGCGGCAGTTCAGGGCTGGCCGAGTCTCCGTCTCATCCTACACTTTTAATGACCCTCAACATATTCCATGCACAGGGCCTGATTCAGACCTCTCGCAAGTGCTTGAGCGCTCGCGAGCAGGTCGATGGTGTGCTCTGCGCACACGCAGCGGCCGCACTCCGCGTGCGCAGGCTCCGGAGCGAGAGAGAAAATCTCTCGCTCCGTGGCTCACTACAAAAGGGGCGGCTGTCGATGTTGATCGACAGCTCGCCCTGTTTTGTAGGCGTGGCCGAGGGGTGGCTTCACAAACGGAGGCGTTCCCAAGCGAACGCCTGCCGTTTGTGGGCGGCCTCACTGACATCACCGGGGTCTATTAGAGCCAGAAGCTCTCTGGGGCTTGCGGCCACGAGACCCTACCACAAGGATCTCGTCGCAAGCCCGATGGTCGTGATGGTCTTGACCATCGCGACCATCATCCTGGCCGCTCGCAATAGCTGTGGGTGGTCACCCACAGCTATGCGAGCGGCCAGGAGGCCGCACAAAAAAAAAACGACCAGATTCAGAGCGAGCGCTCTTTCAGAGCGTCCGTCTCTGAATCAGGGCCACAGTGTGCTGTCTGAATAAAAGAATTCAAACTTAAAAGCAAGCTGGATGTCCCATGTGGCACCTGTGCTGTGCTGGACAGGCTGGGATCATCTGCATCTGATTACGTCTAAAACTTTGACATTATGGGTCAGCTGTATATTAGAACTATACTGTAATTGTATTGATGACCGGGTAGATAAATCTAGCAATGGTCATCAAAGGGGGTGGCAACAGGTAATGGCACATTAATGCTACACTGTACAGTACGGCATAGAGCTACTTACATTTGGCTGATCATAGGGAGTCCCTGAAATGCTCCGGCTTCCAGCTTCTGAAGCTTAGTGTCTAATGCTATGAATCTGTAGAGAACAGAAGAGTCAGAACATCACATCACTATGTATGTATATATACATGGATATATGTAACCAGAGAGTTTATACGTGCCATAACAGACTCCATTGTGTACAGGATGTAAATTAAATATGGGGCCTCTGTAATTAGGAAAGTCCTATAGCCCTGTAAATCACACAGGGTCTGACTGGTCCACAGGGCTACAGGGGAAATCCCCGCCCTCTCTTCAAGGTTATCTGATAGAATGAACATGGGTAACTGGTATGTGTCAATGGAAATTACCCCCTTCCGCCAATCAAAATTAGAGCTTAGGTTAACAGATCTTAAGTTTTATTGTGTGAACAAAAAAAAATACAGCATAGTGCAAACTAAGAATGTAAAACGTAACCAACACGTGATCTTATGCTGGGCATACACTGCCAGATAAAATGTCTGTCAGACCGACAGACATTTTATCTGGTTGACTGCCAGCCGCAGATGTCGCCGGCATACACTGTGAGAGAAATCTCACAGTGTATAGCCCGACATCCGCGCTCCGCCCCCGGGGGAGGAGACATTTCCCTGTTCCTTCGGTTGGAAGGAACACAGGAAATGTCTGTCTGTCGGCCGCGCTGGGCATACACTGCCCGATGCGGCCGACAGTTTCCCGGGTAAATATCGCATCGGACGGGCATGCTGGACAATCCAGCATGCCCGACCGAGCAATATTTAACCCTCGGTTGCCCGCATACACGCTGCAATTATCGCGGCGATCGGGCGGATCGTCCCGATAATTGCAGAGTGTATGGCCAGCATTAGTCAGAATTTACATAGTAGAAACATTTTTGTTACAGTAGCATGTATTTGGATTTTAGTAGACCTAATGCAATTGTCATTGAGATTTAGATAGTGGCTGGTGAGATCAGGGTCCCATATCAGATGTGCAGTGCATTAATGTGGTTTCTATAGACAGAATCATCATCATCATAATGTGATTTAATATTATACCTATGTTACATTATACTACTGTCCTAGGACTATGGTGTATGCACTTCAGTGCATTGCTGTTGTTAATCTAGTACATTACACTACATGCACTATCAGCATATACTATACATATTTAGAAAGGGGCTCAGACCATGTACGGTAGTAGCCATGTTCTCTGCATACTAACTATGGGCCTAATTCAGAGATGTACGCAATGGCGATTTTACGCAGAATGAGTGATATTTTGCATGCATCAAAGTCACACTGTGCACGCGCAGCAATTGTCTTGTAATACCACATGCACAGAGAACCCATTCGCAAAGTGAGTGACAGGTAGTCAGCATTTGGGGGAGGTAACAGGGGGTGGTTAGAAAAATGCAGGTGTGTCTTACTGTTATAACGCCATTACATGGGCGTGCATAAATTAGCTATTGCAATCTCATACGCAGCATGAGAGCTCTCTGCGTGTCAGGAGAGATGCTGTATTTAAGACAGGTCAAATCTTCCGCAAGGGCTGCATGGCTGGTCAGTCTGCTGTCTGTAGTATATGGGCATCACTGATGCTGTCTGTAGTATATAATGGTCACTGATGCTGTCTGTAGTATATTATGGTCACTGATGCTGTCTAGTATATGAGGGTCACTAATGCTGACTGCATTATATGGTGGTCACTAATGTTATTTGTAGTATATGGTAGTCACTAATGCTGACTGCAGTATATGGCGGTCACTAATGCTGACTGCAGTATATGACAGTCACTAATGCTGTTTGTAGTATATGGCGGTCACTAATGCTGTCTGTAGTACATGGCAGTCACTAATGCTGATTGTAGTATATGGCGGTCACTAATGCTGTTTGTGGTATATCACAGTCACCAATGCTGTCTGTAGTATATGGCAGTCACTACTGTTGTCTGTAGTATATGATGGCCACTGATGCTGTCTGTAGTATATGAGGGTCACTAATGCTGACTGTAGTATATTGAGGTCACCAATGCTGTGTATAGTATATGGCAGTCACTGATGCTGTCTGTAGTATATGGAGGTCACTGATGCTGTCTGTATTATATGGCAATCACTAATGCTGTCTGCAGGATATGGTGGTCACTATTGCTGTCTATACTATATTGAGGTCACTAATGCTGTGTGTAGTATATGGTGGTCACTGATGCTATCTGAAGTACATGGAGGTCACTAATGCTGTGTGTAGTATATGGCGGTCACTAATGCTGTGTCTAGTATATGGCGGTCACTAATGCTGTCTGTAGTATATGGAGGTCAGTGATGCTGTCTGTAGTATATGTAGGCCACTAATGCTGTCTGTATTATATGGTGGTCACTATTTGCGCTGCGCCCGATGACCAACCTTTAATTAATTTAATTAGCCATTTGAATTAAGCACAATTATGTGCTTCGGCCCCTCTGAGCCTTGTACCCCCCTGTCACCGGGCCTGCACTATACACAGCAAGATCTAGAATCCATTCAAGGATGTACACCATATACAGCAAGTTCCAGCATCAGTCTCAGGCAATACACTATGGACCTGATTCAGACCCGGTCGCTAAGATGTGGTCGCTCGCTTTGAGCGATTTTCGCCTGTCTGCACATGTGTATAATTCGCAGTGCACGTGCGCAAGCCAGTCTTTGCGATCCGATTTTGGTTGCTTGTGAACCACTATCAGGTCACTACTTTGAGTGACAGATAGTGCCGTCTGTGGGTGGTAACAGGGGAAGGGGCTTGTAAGCGGGGGAGTAGTGTTGCAGACTCAGGCGTGTCAGGCCGACAAAAAACACTTTTTAAAGGGCGTGCATAATTAGCAAAGTAGGGTCATTGTACACGTCACCTGCATGTATTTCAGCCTGCACTGATCGCAGTGCTTGTGGCGGGGTAGGGCTACCTCAAGGACTGCGAGCAGCTCCGATGGCTCTCGATGTTACCGATTAATAGAACAATTCCAGGAGATGACGTGTGTTGCGAGGGGAGAGCTTTATACGCTAGCGAGCGCTCAGTGCCGTAGCTCGCTAAGACATAGAGGGCGTCCTTACGGAATTTGAATAACTGGCTCCTTTTTGCCAGTGAGCGGCCGCATCTTGCGAGCAGGTCTGAATGAGCTCCACTATGCACAGCTAGTTCCAGCATCCATCTCAGGCTGTACACTATACACAGCAAGTTCCAGCATCAGTCTTAGGCTGTACTGTACACTATACACTACAAGATCTAGCATCCATTCCAGGCTGTACATCATACACAGCAAGTTCCAGCATATCTCAGGCTTTACACTATACACAGCTAGTTCCAGCATCCATCTCAGGCTGTACACTATACACAGCAAGTTCCAGCATCAGTCTTAGACTGTACTGTACACTATACACTACAAGATCTAGCATCCATTCCAGGCTGTACATCATACACAGCAAGTTCCAGCATATCTCAGGCTTTACACTATACACAGCTAGTTCCAGCATCCATCTCAGGCTGTACACTATATACAGCAAGTTCCAGCATATCTCAGGCTGTATGCAGGGCCGCCATCAGGGGGGGACTGCCGGGCCTGGAGTCCCGGGCCGGAGAGAACAGAGACAGAGGGGGGCCCGGGTGGCTGCGGTGCTGCACCGATGATTTAATACCTGACAGTGCCTGCTGTAGTACAGTTACAAATATGGTGCCGGCCGCGAGACAGCCAGAACTTGCGGACCGGAAACCAATCAGGAGCGTCCACTCCTGATTGGCTTCCGGTCCGCAAGCTTTGATTGGCTCGCGCTCTGCGCCATCCAATCAAAGCTCCCGGACAGGCAGCCAATCAGGTGCGGATGCTCCTGATTGGCTGCCGGTCCGCGAGCTTTGATTGGCTCGGGCCCAGCACCGTATGTGGAATGCCGGTGGGTGCAGCAGCTTCCAGTCACAGTGCCACTCTGCATGTATGATTCCGGCTGCCAACTGAAGAACCGCAATCTAGGTACTACATAGTGCCTGACTTTGCCCTGTGCTCTCCCTCCTGTTCCAGCCAGCCCTCTCTACTCTGAGCCTCCCCAGCGAGTCCAGACAGCCTTCCCTGTCCCTCTCCTAGTGGTGATGGCCTTCCCTGCCATGCCCCACCCCACCGTCCAGACAGCCCTCCTTGGCCTGTGCGTTTCCGCCCTAGTTCAGCCGGCCAACCCTGTCCGACCTCCCCCATTCCAGCCAGCCCTCCCTACCCTGTCCCCCCCTCTCTGCCCTGAGTCTCCCCCCTAGTCCACCCAGCCTTCCCTGTCCCCTCCTAGTCCAGCCAAACTTCCCTGCCCTGTGCATCTCCCTCCTAGTACTGCCAGCCATCACTGTCGTGTCCCACTTCTCAGCCCTGAGCCTAAACCCCCCCCCCCAGTCCAGACAGCCTTTTCTGGATTTTATGTGGGTCTAGCTTTTTCAACATATTTTATGTGGCTCCGGCTTATTTATATATATAAATCCACCCCCTATCTCCCCTGGGGGGGCCCTATGTACTTTGTCAGTACAGGGCCCCACAATTTCCGATGGCGGCCCTGGCTGTACGCTATACATAGCAATTCCAGCATCAGTCTCAGGCTGTACACTATACACAGCAAGTTCCAGCATATACACTATACACAGCTAGTTCCAGCATATACACTATACACAGCTAGTTCCAGCATCAGTCTCAGGCTGTACACTATACACAGCAAGTTCCAGCATATCTCAGGCTGTACGCTATACATAGCAATTCCAGCATCTGTCTCAGGCTGTACACTATACACAGCAAGTTCCAGCATATCTCAGGCTGTACACTATACACAGCTAGTTCCAGCATCCATCTCAGGCTGTACACTATACACAGCAAGTTCCAGCATATCTCAGGCTGTACGCTATACATAGCAATTCCAGCATCTGTCTCAGGCTGTACACTATACACAGCAAGTTCCAGCATATCTCAGGCTGTACACTATACACAGCTAGTTCCAGCATCCGTCTCAGGCTGTACACTATACACAGCAAGTTCCAGCATATCTCAGGCAGTACGCTATACATAGCAATTCCAGCATCAGTTTCAGGCTGTACACTATACACAGCAAGTTCCAACATCAGTTTCAGGCTTTACACTATACACAGCAAGTTCCAGCATCCATCTCAGGCTGTACACTATACACAAGTTATAGCATCTATCTCAGGCTGTACACTATACACAGCAAGTTCCAGCATATCTCAGGCTGTACGCTATACATAGAGATTCCAGCATCTGTCCCAGGCTGTACACTATACACAGCAAGTTCCAACATCAGTCTCAGGCTGTACACTATACACAGCAAGTTCCAGCATATCTCAGGCTGTACGCTATACATAGCAATTCCAGCATCAGTCTCAGGCTGTACACTATACACAGCTAGTTCCAGCACCCATCTCAAGCTGTACACTATACACAAGTTATAGCATCTATCTCAGGCTGTACACTATACACAGCAAGTTCCAGCATATCTCAGGCAGTACGCTATACATAGCAATTCCAGCATCAGTTTCAGGCTGTACACTATACACAGCTAGTTCCAGCATCCATCTCAGGCTGTACACTATACACAGCTAGTTCCAGCATATCTCAGGCTGTACACTATACACAGCAAGTTCCAGCATATCTCAGACTGTACACTATACACAGCAAGTTCCAGCATATCTCAGGCTGTACACTATACACAGCAAGTTCCAACATCAGTCTCAGGCTGTACACTATACACAGCAAGTTCCAGCATATCTCAGGCTGTACACTATACATAGCAATTCCAGCATCAGTCTCAGGCTGTACACTATACACAGCAAGTTCCAGCATCCATCTCAGGCTGTACACTATACACAGCAAGTTCCAACATCAGTCTCAGGCTGTACACTATACACAGCAAGTTCCAGCATATCTCAGGCTGTACGCTATACATAGCAATTCCAGCATCAGTTTCAGGCTGTACACTATACACAGCAAGTTCCAACATCAGTTTCAGGCTTTACACTATACACAGCAAGTTCCAGCATCCATCTCAGGCTGTACACTATACACAAGTTATAGCATCTATCTCAGGCTGTACACTATACACAGCAAGTTCCAGCATATCTCAGGCTGTACGCTATACATAGAGATTCCAGCATCTGTCCCAGGCTGTACACTATACACAGCAAGTTCCAACATCAGTCTCAGGCTGTACACTATACACAGCAAGTTCCAGCATATCTCAGGCTGTACGCTATACATAGCAATTCCAGCATCAGTCTCAGGCTGTACACTATACACAGCTAGTTCCAGCACCCATCTCAGGCTGTACACTATACACAAGTTATAGCATCTATCTCAGGCTGTACACTATACACAGCAAGTTCCAGCATATCTCAGGCAGTACGCTATACATAGCAATTCCAGCATCAGTTTCAGGCTGTACACTATACACAGCTAGTTCCAGCATCCATCTCAGGCTGTACACTATACACAGCTAGTTCCAGCATATCTCAGGCTGTACACTATACACAGCAAGTTCCAGCATATCTCAGACTGTACACTATACACAGCAAGTTCCAGCATATCTCAGGCTGTACACTATACACAGCAAGTTCCAACATCAGTCTCAGGCTGTACACTATACACAGCAAGTTCCAGCATATCTCAGGCTGTACACTATACATAGCAATTCCAGCATCAGTCTCAGGCTGTACACTATACACAGCAAGTTCCAGCATCCATCTCAGGCTGTACACTATACACAGCAAGTTCCAACATCAGTCTCAGGCTGTACACTATACACAGCAAGTTCCAGCATATCTCAGGCTGTACGCTATACATAGCAATTCCAGCATCAGTCTCAGGCTGTACACTATACACAGCTAGTTCCAGCACCCATCTCAGGCTGTACACTATACACAAGTTATAGCATCTATCTCAGGCTGTACACTATACACAGCAAGTTCCAGCATATCTCAGGCAGTACGCTATACATAGCAATTCCAGCATCAGTTTCAGGCTGTACACTATACACAGCTAGTTCCAGCATCCATCTCAGGCTGTACACTATACACAGCTAGTTCCAGCATATCTCAGGCTGTACACTATACACAGCAAGTTCCAGCATATCTCAGACTGTACACTATACACAGCAAGTTCCAGCATATCTCAGGCTGTACACTATACATAGCAATTCCAGCATCAGTCTCAGGCTGTACACTATACACAGCAAGTTCCAGCATCCATCTCAGGCTGTACACTATACACAGCAAGTTCCAACATCAGTCTCAGACTGTACACTATACACAGCAAGTTCCAGCATATCTCAGGCTGTACGCTATACATAGCAATTCCAGCATCAGTCTCAGGCTGTACACTATACACAGCTAGTTCCAGCACCCATCTCAGGCTGTACACTATACACAAGTTATAGCATCTATCTCAGGCTGTACACTATACACAGCAAGTTCCAGCATATCTCAGGCAGTACGCTATACATAGCAATTCCAGCATCAGTTTCAGGCTGTACACTATACACAGCAAGTTCCAGCATCCATCTCAGGCTGTACACTATACACAGCTAGTTCCAGCATCCATCTCAGGCTGTACACTATACACAGCAAGTTCCAACATATCTCAGGCTGTACGCTATACATAGCAATTCCAGCATCTGTCTCAGGCTGTACACTATACACAGCTAGTTCCAGCATATCTCAGGCTGTACACTATACACAGCTAGTTCCAGCATATCTCAGACTGTACACTATACACAGCAAGTTCCAGCATATCTCAGGCTGTACGCTATACATAGCAATTCCAGCATCAGTCTCAGGCTGTACACTAAACACAGCAAGTTCCAGCATCCATCTCAGGCTGTACGCTATACACAAGTGATAGCATCTATCTCAGGCTGTACACTATACACAGCCAATTCCAGCATCCATTCCAAGCTGTATGCTGTTCACAGCAAGTACTAACAGCTACATATAGCAAGTTTCAACATCAATTCTATACTGTGCTCTATATACAGCTTACATCAACATCAATTCTATACTGTGCACTATGGGCCTGATTCAGAACGCCTACCGTCTGGGGCCGGCCCCACTGACTTAACTAGTGATGTCAGTGGGAGTGCTTTTGGCTCTGATAGAGCCAAAAGCACTCCAGGGCTTGCGGCAGCGAGACCCTACCGCAGGGTCTCGTCGCAAGCCCGATGGTCTTGACCATCGCGACCATCATTTTGGCCGCTCGCCCACAGCTATGCGAGCAGCCAGGAGGCCGCTCCAAAAAGGAGCAGGGACGGCCCTGTTTCAGAGCGAGCGCTCTGTCAGAGCGTCCGGATCTGAATCAGGGCCTATATACAGCTTGCATTCAACATCAATTCCACACTGTACTCTATGGGCCTGATTCAGTACCGATCACAAGTGCGAATACGGACGCAGATGGAATTCAAGTTGGAGGGTGTACAGTAAGTCAGAGGTGTATAGTAAGTTGGACGGTGTACAGTAAGTCAGAGGTGTACAGTAAGTTGGAGGGTGTACAGTAAGTCTGATAGTGTACAGTAAGTCAGAGGTGTATAGTAAGTTGGAGTGTGTACAGGAAGTCTGATAGTGTACGGTAAGTTGGAGTTTGTACAGTAAGTCAGAGGTGTACAGTAAGTCGGATAGTGTACAGTAAGTCATGAGGTGTATAGTAAGTTGGATATTGTGTACAGTAAGTCAGAGGTGTATAGTAAGTCGGATAGTGTACAGTAAGTTAGACGATGTACAGTAAGTCATGAGGTGTACAGTAAGTTGGATAGTGTGTACAGTAAGTCAGAGATGTATAGTAAGTTGGATGGTGTACAGTAAGTCAGAGGTGTATAGTAAGTTGGATGGTGTACAGTAAGTCATGAGGTGTACAGTAAGTCAGAGGTGTATAGTAAGTTGGATGGTGTACAGTAAGTCAGAGGTGTATAGTAAGTTGGATGTGTACAGTAAGTCAGAGGTGTATAGTAAGTTGGAAGGTGTACAGTAAGTCAGAGGTGTATAGTAAGTCGGATAGTGTACAGTAAGTCAGAGGTGTACAGTAAGTTGGATGGTGTACAGTAAGTTGGAGGGTGTACAGTAAATCGGATAGTGTACAGTAAGTTGGAGGGTGTACAGTAAGTCGGATAGTGTACAGTAAGTCATGAGGTGTATAGTAAGTTGGATGGTGTACAGTAAGTCAGAGGTGTATAGTAAGTTGGATGGTGTACAGTAAGTCAGAGGTGTATAGTAAGTTGGATGGTGTACAGTAAGTCATGAGGTGTATAGTAAGTTGGATGGTGTACAGTAAGTCAGGTGTATAGTAAGTTGGATGGTGTACAGTAAGTCATGAGGTGTATAGTAAGTTGGATAGTGTACAGTCAGTCATGAGGTGTATAGTAAGTCAGAGGTGTATAGTAAGTTGGATGGTGTACAGTAAGTCATGAGGTGTATAGTAAGTTGGATGGTGTACAGTAAGTCATGAGGTGTATAGTAAGTTGGATGGTGTACAGTAAGTCAGAGGTGTATAGTAAGTTGGAAGGTGTACAGTAAGTCAGAGGTGTATAGTAAGTCGGATAGTGTACAGTAAGTCAGAGGTGTACAGTAAGTTGGATGGTGTACAGTAAGTTGGAGGGTGTACAGTAAATCGGATAGTGTACAGTAAGTTGGAGGGTGTACAGTAAGTCGGATAGTGTACAGTAAGTCATGAGGTGTATAGTAAGTTGGATGGTGTACAGTAAGTCAGAGGTGTATAGTAAGTTGGATGGTGTACAGTAAGTCAGAGGTGTATAGTAAGTTGGATGGTGTACAGTAAGTCATGAGGTGTATAGTAAGTTGGATGGTGTACAGTAAGTCAGGTGTATAGTAAGTTGGATGGTGTACAGTAAGTCATGAGGTGTATAGTAAGTTGGATAGTGTACAGTCAGTCATGAGGTGTATAGTAAGTCAGAGGTGTATAGTAAGTTGGATGGTGTACAGTAAGTCATGAGGTGTATAGTAAGTTGGATGGTGTACAGTAAGTCATGAGGTGTATAGTAAGTTGGATGGTGTACAGTAAGTCAGAGGTGTATAGTAAGTTAGATGGTGTACAGTCAGTCATGAGGTGTACAGTAAGTCGGAGGATGTACAAGAAGTGAGTGATTGTGTGCAATTAAGAGGGTACAGTAACCTCTTACAGCTTCTCAAGTCAATAAAATTAAGTAAAGTTTACTTACATTCGGGAGATATTGGGAACATTTGAAAATGCCCCCCTAGGAATGATAGGAATCCTGGTCTCCACAAGCCGCCTGCAAACAACAAAACATTACAATCATCAGTACTGCAGTACATATAGAAATATAACTACCCTCCCGCTGCCTCTTGTTGCTGTTCTGCTGGCAATTTCTGCATCTTGCTTTAAATGTTTATCTCTCGGGGTGTTACAGGTGTGACCGCCTCCCTCTTGGAAGAAATGTCTGAGCTCTGTATGTCAAGATCTGTGCACATATGCTCAATAACCTGAATAGTACCACAGCTATGGCCCGTATTCAATTAGGAGCGAAAAGTCATTTCGCCAGGTGAAAAAGTATCGCCGTATTTAATTTTAAATACTTTCCGCCTAGGCGGAAAGTCAATGCAATGTAATAGGCGAAAAAGTTTTGCTTACGAATAGCAGGCGGAAAAAAGTGCAGAATTGGGGTTTTGGGGTGCAACTTTGCGGGAACCCCCGTGCAGCCTTAAGACAATACCCCAAAGGTAATCTGTATCAAAAAATTATTAAAAAAGACTTAAGAACACCAAAAAAAATTACTTTCATTTTGGGGGTGAAAAAAAAAAAGTTGTGGGACAAAGTTAAAAACTAGCAAAATAGACTCCAGGGGGTCCCCAAGTATGCCCCAGGTGTTTTTTTGATTGCAGGTGTTTGCGGCAGGTTGATTTTTTAAGTTTTTAAAAACGATATTTTAGCAACTATCAAATATGCTACCCCCATTTTCAGGTAACCCAAATTTGCAGGGACTAGTTATTTAACTAAATGCTATTCTTCTTTTGGGGGTTTGCCAGGCTGATTACCGCATTTTGGAGAGGACTTTCCGCCTGTTCAAGTATCGGCGGGTGCCGTTTTTGTGTACTTTCATATTGAATATGGGGAGTCGCGGGGACGCGCGCAAAAAGTTTCCGCACCCAAAACACGCAATATAGGCGAAAAGTCCACCAGGCGAAAATGTATTTGTAATAATGAGGGTGTATTGCTGTAATTGTGGGACACAAAGAGGGCTTCTCAGTACAATATTCCCATTCTGCGCAGCTGCACAGCTTGTGGCCAATCTAAGTGCTGCACATATCGTACACGTTAAGCCACTTGCGTTTGTAGCGGGACATGATCCGGTGGTTAATGTGGGAGTGTAGTGCACCAAGGGCTCACAGACGTACGTTGAGTTAAACACACGGTCAAGGGCGCATTTGACCTTGAGTGATGACTGAAACGTATTTGCTCCAAACGCACCCATGCGCTGGTTTTAAGATTGCACAAATCTTAGGCTGCATGAAACGCAGAATACACAGATGTCCGGTAGAGACACAAATGTGTGAAAACAATGCAATACAGGCCCAGTGATTACTATATATTATACTGTAAAGTAAAGATCAGAGATACTGTATAGAGGAGAATACTACAGCAATAAAAAAGATTGTAAACAGAGTTTACTAAGGGAGCGCTGTTCAATCAGATAAACAATTGATTAGATACAAATAAAAATAAAATAAAAGAGCATCTGGACATATAACGGTGTCTATCGTCTGAGGAAGCTGCTGAAAACATACGGAGAAACGCGTTACATGCTTGGATTGATTGACTTACATGGTTGATTGAAGCCCTCACTGTCCGGTGGTGGTAGGGAGTGCAGAGGTTGTCCACACAGCCTGCAGATTAACACTGACCTCCAGCAACGCGTTCCTCTTTATCTACTACATAATAAGCTTACCAGCAGCTGGGAGGTAAAGGTGGGTACACACTATACGATAAGTGTATATTGGCTTACCAGTCGTCATACCCCTGGTCCAAGTGTGTACCCAGCCTAAGAGGACTTTGGACCTCATTCAGAGGCGGTCGCAAGAAGCGATCACTCTCTCTGAATGAGGGTGGGCGCTTTTTTTTTTGGTGCAGTCTCCTGGTCGCAAGCTAAGATGTGGGTTACCACCAACAGCTTAGCTAGCGACTAGGGTGATGGTCGCGATGGTAATCACCATCACGACCATCGGGGCTTGCGACCAGACCCTAAGGTTGGGTCTGGGCACTCACAAGCCCCAGGGAGCTTTCTGCTCTGATGGAGCAGGAAGCTCCCCACTGACATCACTGATGATGTCAGTGCGGCCGCCCACAAAACGGTAGGCGTTCCTTAAGGAATGCCTCCATTTTGGAAACCACCCCCCGGCCCGCCTACAAAAAGGGGCGAGCTGTCAATCAACATCGACAGCCGCCCCTTTTGTAGCGAGCTCCGGAGCGAGAGAGTTTCTCTCTCGCTCCGGGGCTTGCGTACGCGCAGGGCTACCCATCGACCCGGTTGCGAGCACATCGGTGCTTGCGACCGGATCTGATTGACCCCCTTTGTCAGCTACAATTTCTTTTGGAGCTGGACTGGCACATACCGTATATATGCAGTGTGGACTGTAACATCAGTGTGACCATAATTACAATATACAGCAGGGATGGGATATGGATTGATATATTAATTGGACTAATCGGAAATACTAATATTTATTATCAACTTGGAGTCATAAATAACAATCTACTAATCCTTAGACTGACTGACCAAACTACAACCGCCTATAACTAATGTGCATTTAACCAAAGACTGATAATAGTAATATGTTTTTCCAAGGTCCACATTTGTGAATATAATTTTTGAATCATTATCAGATGTGTGTTATTACTGACATCGGTCCTGACTCAGCGCTGTACGGTATGGCACAGCCGCAGGGGAGCGCCTGTGTGCATGCAAACGCAGCTGAAGGCGTCTGGTGTATATAGGCGTCTCCTATTGCATCGCAGATCCCAGTGCTGCGTCCTAAGGGCCTGATTCAGGGACGGTCGCTGATGCCTTTGTACCTGCGATTTTGTACGGAACACAGCTGCGAAAATATGCCAACGGTTCCAAAGCTCACCCGAGCATAAGGACGCCCACTGCTGCCATCTTACCTGTGTATGATGTTGCTTATTTGTGTAAATATCGGTAACATCGACACACATAGAGCGGCCATCTTGCCCTGGCGGCAGGTCTGACCAGCCGCAGACTCGGAATCGCTCTCCTGACACTCTCATGTTGCGTAGGAGATCGCAATGGCTCATTTATACCCACGTAACGGCGCTTAAATGGTCAGACACGCCTGTGTTTTTTCTGACCACCCCCCATTACCGTCCCCAAACGCTGACAACCTGCCAGTCACTTTGCGATGGAGTCCTCTGTGAGTCCCTAGTTGCAATGCGATCGCTGCGCACAATCAGTGCGGGTTATGCGCGATGGCAAACAATCGCTCAATCCGTGTGAAAATCACATTAGCGTCCATCTCTGAAAAACGCCCTGAGGCTGGGTACACACCTAAACGTTATCGGCCCGATTTGGCCAAATCGGAACGACAAATTGTGCATATCATGCCTGTGTATGCCCGACTGGCACGCTCTCGCGGTCGCATGGGATATCGTGTGATCTGCCGTGCTGCACGGCCAATCACACGATATCGCATGTGAGGCTGTACATATTAATGAAGGACGGAACAGTAATCGTTCCGTGGTTCATTAAATCTTTGAAGTGTGTACCGGCAATCATGCGATGTCTAGGGTGAAGGCAAATCGCCCTGACCACGGCACGATTGCCGATCGTTTAGGTGTGTACCCAGCCAAGACAAGTTTGTGTACTGCTCTGAATTAGGTCCTGTACGTACTGTATATATGCCACAATTTTTTGGGTTTTATCATTGGGATATGGCCAGATGCTTTTTTTATTGAATTTTATTTGTGTCTAATAAATTGTTTAGCAGGATGAACAGAGCTTCATTAGTAAATTCTGTTTATAATCTTTTTTTCTTTCTATACAATATTGAGGTCTCCGCAATTCCTCTCAATGCAAGCAGCAGTTCATTCCACTTGTAATTGTTGCTCCTCAAGATGAGCTCCCAGCTCCTTTTGGAGAATACTACAGCAGCCATGATCTGGAGGCCCTCTGGCTACAAAGGTGGACAATCCCCAAACCTGCATCATTTGCTCTCACCCATAATGATACAGACATATCTCTTGCATGAGCTACAGACATGATGAGGCCAGTCATCCCCTGGGCTCAGCTCACTTTATGGGGCCACCAGCTATGTGTATCAGCAATGCAGAATACAGCAGGGGAACATCACCTAATTGAGGCAATTATACAAACCCTCTAGTTTCAGGAAAAGAAAGCTGAGAATCAGGATAAACACAGCCCAGGAAATTCCAGCTGCATTACCACACAGATCCCAATTCAGCTGATGTAAAAGGTATGGCCATAATTACTTCAAGATGGCTGGCAATTTGTGGCACCTCAGCACCTGTACGGTCTGACAGACACTGACCAGATGGTGAGGCTGAAAATGATATGAGAACAGTAGTTGACATCAGGAGCCAAACACAGGCACTGTATCGCTAACACTACAGACATCACTGTTCTGGGAGCCCAGTGTCAGTGGGCCATTGTTCTGGGACCCCAAGTGTCAGTGGGCCATTGTTCTGGGACCCCAAGTGTCAGTGGGCCATTGTTCTGGGACCCCAAGTCTCAGTGTGTCATTGTTCTGGGACCTCAAGTGTCAGTGTGTCATTGTTCTGGGAGCCCAGTGTCAGTGTGTCATTGTTCTGGGAGCCCAGTGTCAGTGTGTCATTGTTCTGTGACCCCAAGTGTCAGGGTGTCATTGTTCTGGGATTCAAAGTGTCAGTGTGTCATTGTTCTGGGACCCCCAAGTGTCAGTGTGCCATTGTTCTGGGATCCCAAGTGTCAGTGTGCCATTGTTCTGGGATCCCAAGTGTCAGTGTGCCATTGTTCTGGGACCCCAAGTGTCAGTGTGCCATTGTTCTGGGATCCCAAGTGTCAGTGTGCCATTGTTCTGGGACCCCAAGTGTCAGCGTGCCATTGTTCTAGGACCCCAAGTGTCAGCGTACCATTGTTCTGGGATCCCAGGTGTCAGTGTGTCATTGTTCCGGGACCCCAAGTGTCAGTGTGCCATTGTTCTGGGACCCCAGGTGTCAGTGTGTCATTGTTCCGGGACCCCAAGTGTCAGTGTGCCATTGTTCTGGGACCCCAAATGTCAGTGTGCCATTGTTCTGGGACCCCAGGTGTCAGTGTGTCATTGTTCTGGGACCCCAAGTGTCAGGGTGTCATTGTTCTGGGACCCCAAGTGTCAGTGTGCCATTGTTCCCGGACCCCAAGTGTCAGTGTGCCATTGTTCTGGGCACTCCAAGTATCAGTGTGCCATTGTTCTGGGCACTCCAAGTGTCAGTGTGCCATTGTTCTGGGACCCCAAGTGTCAGTGTGCCATTGTTCTGGGACACCAAGTGTCAGTGTGTCATTGTTCCGGGATCCCAAGTGTCAGTGTGCCATTGTTCTGGGAACTCTGAGTGTCAGTGTGTCATTGTTCTTATACTTCATACATGGCTTAAATTTTGTCTGGTTATATTGCAAAGGTAGCAGCAGTGCTAGCACCCAGGGCTATCTCTTCCTATAGGCTAAATGGGCAGTTCCCCAAGGGCACGTGGCCAATAACACCCCTAGCCCCCATCGCATAGCTGCCACTGCTGATAGTCCTGCATGCGGAGGAGGCAGAGGCGGGTATCGGCTCAGAAGGGGAACTAGCGATGGTGCAGGCGGTGCATTGCACCGGGGCCCGTTGTGGTGCAGGGACCCATAACCGCCACTGCACCCCCGCTAGTGTCCCCCGGGCCCCAAGTGTAGGGCAGACCAAAGTGAGAGCGGTCTGCCGTACACAGTTTACAAACACACAGCCGCCAGCGGCGGCTAGGTGTTTGTTATAGTAGCCAATGAGAGGCAGATAGACTCTCATTGGCTGCTGCGTCGTGCACGGAGGGAGTCGGCTGAAGCTCTTTCTGGCTCCACCTGCAGCGGGTGATGGGAGAGAAGTCATGACGTCTCTCCAATCCCATAGTGCAGAGCGAGTGCGGGCCCGGAGGAGTAGGCAGTAGCGGTCGTCGGCAGGAGCGGGGATTAGTTGCTTTTTTTTTTGTGAGTGTGTAAAGGAGCACAGGGACTCGCAGAGCATGGGGGGGGAGCTACTGAGGGCACTATATAGGGGGCGCTCCTGGAGGCACTGTGTCATGGGAGGTGCTACTAGGGGCACTGTGTGGGGAGCGTGGTCGCTACTGGAGGCACTGTATGGGGGAGGAGGACTACTACTGGGGGCAAGGCATAGAGGGGATTACTACTGGGGGAACTGCATAGGGGGGATTACTACTGGGGGCACTGCATAGGGGGATTACTACTGGGGGCACTGCATAGGGGGGATTACTACTGAGGGCACTGTAAAGAGGGGGCTACTACTTTACACCAATTGAAATTAAACCAGCGTGAGGTGGTCCAGTTGAATCCTGACCAGGTTTTAGGGGGATGGGGTCCCGGTCGGATCTCCCGTTGATGTACACTGGGCAGAACTTTGACCAGGGAGCCTGTTCTGGGCCTTCCACTGGATGGATTTGGATGGAAACTTCACAGAGGGGTGGCAATTGGTCCAGGTTGCCTAATGGAGTGGTTGGGGTCCTGGTGGGATCTCACAGCAGAGTGCACTGGGAAGAACTCTGACCCAGAAAGCCTGTGCTGGGCCGTCCACTGGATGGATTTGGACAACATCACATAATAAAACTTAATAACTTGAAGATTTAAACCCAGGCAATGCCAGGTACTTCGGCTAGTGTTATTTAAAGCTTTACCATCATGTTTAAAGTTTAAGGCCAACATAGTAAAAATGCTTTAAATAACAGTACTACCGTGTCGGTATTCTGCGGTCAACATATTGACTAACTACAGCATAACGGTCGGCAAACAAACTTTTCCCCTTCCACAACATGTAAGAGTGAGGAGCATTTGTTACATATGAGAGCTTTATCCAAACGCTCAGGTGTCCCAACATTGGCCAGCAGGAGGGCGCTGTGTCTGCAATCCAGCACTTGTCCCACCAGGATGGCCGCTATGTATCACAGAAATGTTGCTATAATACAATATGAGGAGCATTTTTCTGTAGCATTTGAAAGCTGGGTGTACTCTGAGCTGGATTCAGCGATGGCGCAATGTCTATGAGCGATTATCTGTGATATGCGCATGTGTCTGAGTCGCACAAGTTTCATTACCGTTGTTTCTCGCAGTGATTGACAGGCAGGGCCCATGGGTATGATTCAGAGATGTACGCTGTTCCGTTCTTGTACGCCTGGCTGCGCGTAATTATGCAAATGCCGCATGAGGCATCTTGTGTAAAAAGACGCTTTCTGTGATCACTGCTGCGTCCAAGGACCCAGCAACCTATCACTTGCGTGACCATTGGACTTATGCGTAGCCCTCATGTTACTCAGAGGGGGTATATTTACTAAAAGTGGGGTTTTAGAAGTGGAGATGTTGCCCCTAGCAACCAATCAGACTATAGCTATCTATAGAAGGTGCTAGAATCTGATTTTTTGCTATTGCCAACATCTCCACTTCTAAAACCCGCACCTTAGTAACTATACCCTAGGATGTCTGATGTGATGCTGCTGCAGAGGCCAGTAAATCTGCATTGGAAGATCCAGACCATGGCTGAAGCCCCCGTTTAGTAAAGCGCTCCCCGTTGCCTCCTTCGCCCCCAAAGTGGTTTGTTAATCAGGCTGCAGTGTACAGGACACTGCCAGCCAAGTCGCAGAAGGAGATCTGCACATGCGCAGATCTCAAACCATCGGAGATGGGCGTTATACATGTGTGAATCAGGCCCCCTGTCCCGATATTTCAGGCTGAATAGCACATTTTTCCGACAGCCCAGAATGAAAATTGCTTTCTCCCGACACATTGATAGTGTTATAGCTGTTATCTCCCAACACATTGATAGTGTTATAGCTGTTATCTCCCAACACATTGATAGTGTTATAGCTGTTATCTCCCAACACATTGATAGTGTTATAGCTGTTATCTCCCAACACATTGATAGTGTTATAGCTGTTATCTCCCAACACATTGATAGTGTTATAGCTGTTATCTCCCAACACATTGATAGTGTTATAGCTGTTATCTCCCAACACATTGATAGTGTTATAGCTGTTATCTCCCAACACATTGATAGAGTTATAGCTGTTATCTCCCAACACATTGATAGTGTTATAGCTGTTATCTCCCTTGATAGTGTTATAACTGTTATCTCCCGACTCATTGATAGTGTTATAGCTTTTATCTCCCTTGATAGTGTTATAGCTGTTATCTCCCGACTTATTGATAGAATTATAGCTGTTATCTCCCGACTCATTGATAGACTTATAGCTGTTATCTCCCGATACATTGATAGTGTTATAGCTGTTATCTACCGACACATTGATAGTGCTATAGCTGTTATCTCCCGACTCATTGATAGTGTTATAGCTGTTATCTCCCGACACATTAATAGTGTTATAGCTGTTATCTCCCGATACATTGATAGTGTTATAGCTGTTATCCCTCGACACATTGATAGTGTTATAGCTGTTATCTCCCGACACACTGATAGTGCTATAGCTGTTATCTCCCGACTCATTGATAGAGTTATAGCTGTTATCTCCCGACACATTGATAGTGTTATAGCTGTTATCTCCCGATACATTGATAGTGTTATAGCTGTTATCCCTCGACACATTGATAGTGTTATAGCTGTTATCTCCCGACACATTGATAGTGTTATAGCTGTTATCTCCCAACTTATTGATAGAGTTATAGCTGTTATCTCCCGATACATTGATAGTGTTATAGCTGTTATCTCCCGACACATTGATAGTGCTATAGCTGTTTTCTCCCGACACATTAATAGTGCTATAGCTGTTATCTCCCGACTTATTGATATAGTTATAGCTGTTATCTCCCGATACATTGATAGTGTTATAGCAGTTATCTTCCGACAGATTGATAGAGATATAGCTGTTATCTCCCGACACATTGATAGTGTTATAGCTGTTATCTCCCGACACATTGATAGAGTTATAGCTGTTATCTCCCGACACATTGATAGAGTTATGGCTGTTATCTCCCGACACATAGATAGAGTTATAGCTGTTATCTCCCGACACATAGATAGTGTTATAGCTGTTATCTCCCGACACATTGATAGAGTTATAGCTGTTATCTCCCAATACATTGATAGAGTTATGGCTGTTATCTCCCGACACATAGATAGAGTTATAGCTGTTATCTCCCGACACATAGATAGTGTTATAGCTGTTATCTCCCGACACATAGATAGAGTTATAGCTGTTATCTCCTGACACATAGATAGTGTTATAGCTGTTATCTCCCGACACATAGATAGTGTTATAGCTGTTATCTCCCAATACATTGATAGAGTTATGGCTGTTATCTCCCGACACATAGATAGAGTTATAGCTGTTATCTCCCGACACATTGATAGTTATAGCTGTTATCTGCCGACACATTGATAGTGTTATAGCTGTTATCTTCCAATACATTGATAGAGATATAGCTGTATCTCCCGACACATTGATAGTGTTATAGCTGTTATCTCCCGACACATTGATAGAGTTATAGATGTTATCTCCCGACACATTGATAGAGTTATGGCTGTTATCTCCCGACACATTGATAGAGTTATGGCTGTTATCTCCCGACACATAGATAGAGTTATAGCTGTTATCTCCCGACACATTGATAGAGTTATAGCTGTTATCTCCCGACACATTGATAGAGTTATGGCTGTTATCTCCCGACACATAGACAGAGTTATAGCTGTTATCTCCCGACACATTGATAGAGTTATAGCTGTTATCTCCCAATACATTGATAGAGTTATGGCTGTTATCTCCCGACACATAGATAGTGTTATAGCTGTTATCTCCCGACACATTGATAGTGTTATAGCTGTTATCTCCCAACACATAGATAGTGTTATAGCTGTTATCTCCCGACACATTGATAGTGTTATAGCTGTTATCTCCCGACACATTGATAGTGTTATAGCTGTTATCTTCCGTCACATTGATAGTGTTATAGCTGTAATCTCCCGACACATTGATAGTGTTATAGCTGTTATCTCTCGATACATTGATAGTGTTATAGCTGTTATCTCCCGATACATTGATAGTGTTATAGCTGTTATCTCTCGATACATTGATAGAGCTCAAGCTGTTATCTCCCGACACACTGATAGTGTTATAGCTGTTATCTCCCGACACATTGATAGTGCTATAGCTGTTATCTCCCGACACATTTATAGTGTTATAGCTGTTATCTCCCGACTCATTGATAGAGTTATAGCTGTTATCCTCCGACACATTGATAGAGTTATAGCTGTTATCTCCCGACACATTGATAGTGTTATAGCTATTATCTCCCGACACATTGATAGAGTTATAGCTGTTATCTCCCGACACATTGATAGAGTTATAGCTGTTATCTCCCGACACATTGATAGTGTTACAGCTGTTATCTTCCGTCACATTGATAGTGTTATAGCTGTTATTTCCCGACACATTGATAGTGTTATGGCTGTTATCTCCCGACTTATTGATAGAGTTATAGATGTTATCCTCCGACACATTGATAGAGTTATAGCTGTTATCTCCCGACACATTGATAGAGTTATAGCTGTTATCTCCCGACACATTGATAGTGTTATAGCTGTTATCTCCCGACACATTGATAGAGTTATAGCTGTTATCTCCCGACACATTGATAGAGCTATAGCTGTTATCCCCGACACATTGATAGAGTTATAGCTCTTATCTCCCGACACACTGATAGTGTTATAGCTCTTATCTCCCGACACACTGATAGTGTTATAGCTGTTATCTCCCGACACATTGATAGTGTTATAGCTGTTATCTTCCGACACATTGATAGTGTTATAGCTGTTATCTCCTGATACATTGATAGACACATTGATAGTGTTATCGCTGTTATCTCCCAACACATAGATAGTGTTATAGCTGTTATCTCCCGACACATTGATAGTGTTATAGCTGTTATCTCCCGACACATTGATAGTGTTATAGCTGTTATCTTCCGTCACATTGATAGTGTTATCGCTGTAATCTCCCGACACATTGATAGTGTTATAGCTGTTATCTCTCGATACATTGATAGTGTTATAGCTGTTATCTCCCGATACATTGATAGTGTTATAGCTGTTATCTCTCGATACATTGATAGAGCTCAAGCTGTTATCTCCCGACACATTGATAGAGTTATAGCTGTTATCTCCCGACACATTGATAGTGTTATAGCTGTTATCTCCCGACACATTGATAGTGCTATAGCTGTTATCTCCCGACTCATTGATAGAGTTATAGCTGTTATCCTCCGACACATTGATAGAGTTATAGCTGTTATCTCCCGACACATTGATAGTGTTATAGCTGTTATCTCCCGACACATTGATAGAGTTATAGCTGTTATCTCCCGACACATTGATAGAGTTATAGCTGTTATCTCCCGACACATTGATAGTGTTACAGCTGTTATCTTCCGTCACATTGATAGTGTTATAGCTGTTATTTCCCGACACATTGATAGTGTTATGGCTGTTATCTCCCGACTTATTGATAGAGTTATAGATGTTATCCTCCGTCACATTGATAGAGTTATAGCTGTTATCTCCCGACACATTGATAGAGTTATAGCTGTTATCTCCCGACTTATTGATAGAGTTATAGCTGTTATCTCCCGACACATTGATAGTGCTATAGCTGTTATCTCCCGACACATTTATAGTGTTATAGCTGTTATCTCCCGACTCATTGATAGAGTTATAGCTGTTATCCTCCGACACATTGATAGAGTTATAGCTGTTATCTCCCGACACATTGATAGTGTTATAGCTGTTATCTCCCGACACATTGATAGAGTTATAGCTGTTATCTCCCGACACATTGATAGAGTTATAGCTGTTATCTCCCGACACATTGATAGAGTTATAGCTGTTATCTCCCGACACATTGATAGAGTTATAGATAGTGTTATAGCTGTTATCTCCCTCATACATTGATAGAGTTATAGCTGTTATCCTCCGACACATTGATAGAGTTATAGCTGTTATCTCCCGACACATTGATAGTGTTATAGCTGTTATCTCCCGACACATTGATAGAGTTATAGCTCTTATCTCCCGACACACTGATAGTGTTATAGCTCTTATCTCCCGACACACTGATAGTGTTATAGCTGTTATCTCCCGACACATTGATAGTGTTATAGCTGTTATCTTCCGACACATTGATAGTGTTATAGCTGTTATCTCCTGATACATTGATAGACACATTGATAGAGCTATAGCTGTTATCTCCCGATACATTGATAGTGTTATAGCTGTTATCTCCCGACACATTGATAGTGTTATAGCTGTTATCTCCCGACACATTGATAGAGTTATAGCTGTTATCTCCCGACACATTGATAGAGTTATAGATAGTGTTATAGCTGTTATCTCCCTCATACATTGATAGAGTTATAGCTGTTATCTCCCGACACATTGATAGTGTTACAGCTGTTATCTTCCGTCACATTGATAGTGTTATAGCTGTTATTTCCCGACACATTGATAGTGTTATGGCTGTTATCTCCCGACTTATTGATAGAGTTATAGATGTTATCCTCCGACACATTGATAGAGTTATAGCTGTTATCTCCCGACACATTGATAGAGTTATAGCTGTTATCTCCCGACTTATTGATAGAGTTATAGCTGTTATCTTCCGTCACATTGATAGTGTTATAGCTGTTATCTCCCGACACATTGATAGAGTTATAGCTGTTATCTCCCGACACATTGATAGTGTTATAGCTGTTATCTCCCGACACATTGATAGAGTTATAGCTGTTATCTCCCGACACATTGATAGAGCTATAGCTGTTATCCCCGACACATTGATAGAGTTATAGCTCTTATCTCCCAACACACTGATAGTGTTATAGCTGTTATCTCCCGACACACTGATAGTGTTATAGCTGTTATCTCCCGACACATTGATAGTGTTATAGCTGTTATCTTCCGACACATTGATAGTGTTATAGCTGTTATCTCCTGATACATTGATAGTGTTATAGCTGTTATCTCTTGATACATTGATAGAGCTATAGCTGTTATCTCCCGATACATTGATAGTGTTATAGCTGTTATCTCCCGACACATTGATAGAGTTATAGCTGTTATCTTCCGACACATAGATAGTGTTATAGCTGTTATCTCCCGACACATAGATAGAGTTATAGCTGTTATCTCCCGACACATAGATAGTGTTATAGCTGTTATCTCCCGACACATTGATAGAGTTATAGCTGTTATCTCCCAACACATAGATAGAGTTATAGCTGTTATCTCCCGTCACATAGATAGTGTTATAGCTGTTATCTCCCGACACATAGATAGTGTTATAGCTGTTATCTCCCAATACATTGATAGAGTTATGGCTGTTATCTCCCTACACATAGATAGAGTTATAGCTGTTATCTCCCGACACATTGATAGTGTTATAGCTGTTATCTTCCGATACATTGATAGAGATATAGCTGTATCTCCCGACACATTGATAGTGTTATAGCTGTTATCTCCCGACACATTGATAGAGTTATAGATGTTATCTCCCGACACATTGATAGAGTTATGGCTGTTATCTCCCGACACATAGATAGAGTTATAGCTGTTATCTCCCGACACATTGATAGAGTTATAGCTGTTATCTCCCAATACATTGATAGAGTTATGGCTGTTATCTCCCGACACATAGATAGTGTTATAGCTGTTATCTCCCGACACATTGATAGTGTTATAGCTGTTATGTTCCGTCACATTGATAGTGTTATAGCTGTAATCTCCCGACACATTGCTAGTGTTATAGCTGTTATCTCTCGATACATTGATAGAGATATAGCTGTTATCTCCCGACACATTGATAGTGTTATAGCTGTTATCTCCCAACACATAGATAGTGTTATAGCTGTTATCTCCCGACACATTGATAGTGTTATAGCTGTTATCTCCCGACACATTGATAGTGTTATAGCTGTTATCTTCCGTCACATTGATAGTGTTATAGCTGTAATCTCCCGACACATTGATAGTGTTATAGCTGTTATCTCTCGATACATTGATAGTGTTATAGCTGTTATCTCCCGATACATTGATAGTGTTATAGCTGTTATCTCTCGATACATTGATAGAGCTCAAGCTGTTATCTCCCGACACACTGATAGTGTTATAGCTGTTATCTCCCGACACATTGATAGTGCTATAGCTGTTATCTCCCGACACATTTATAGTGTTATAGCTGTTATCTCCCGACTCATTGATAGAGTTATAGCTGTTATCCTCCGACACATTGATAGAGTTATAGCTGTTATCTCCCGACACATTGATAGTGTTATAGCTGTTATCTCCCGACACATTGATAGAGTTATAGCTGTTATCTCCCGACACATTGATAGAGTTATAGCTGTTATCTCCCGACACATTGATAGTGTTACAGCTGTTATCTTCCGTCACATTGATAGTGTTATAGCTGTTATTTCCCGACACATTGATAGTGTTATGGCTGTTATCTCCCGACTTATTGATAGAGTTATAGATGTTATCCTCCGACACATTGATAGAGTTATAGCTGTTATCTCCCGACACATTGATAGAGTTATAGCTGTTATCTCCCGACTTATTGATAGAGTTATAGCTGTTATCTTCCGTCACATTGATAGTGGTATAGCTGTTATCTCCCGACACATTGATAGAGTTATAGCTGTTATCTCCCGACACATTGATAGTGTTATAGCTGTTATCTCCCGACACATTGATAGAGTTATAGCTGTTATCTCCCGACACATTGATAGAGCTATAGCTGTTATCCCCGACACATTGATAGAGTTATAGCTCTTATCTCCCGACACACTGATAGTGTTATAGCTGTTATCTCCCGACACACTGATAGTGTTATAGCTGTTATCTCCCGACACATTGATAGTGTTATAGCTGTTATCTCCCGACTCATTGATAGAGTTATAGCTGTTATCTTCCGACACATTGATAGTGTTATAGCTGTTATCTCCTGATACATTGATAGTGTTATAGCTGTTATCTCTTGATACATTGATAGAGCTATAGCTGTTATCTCCCGATACATTGATAGTGTTATAGCTGTTATCTCCCGACACATTGATAGTGTTATAGCTGTTATCTCCCGACACATTGATAGAGTTATAGCTGTTATCTCCCGACACATTGATAGAGTTATAGATAGTGTTATAGCTGTAATCTCCCTCATACATTGGTAGAGTTATAGCTGTTATCTCCCGATACATTGATAGTGTTATAGCTGTTATTTCCCGACACATTGATAGTGTTATAGCTGTTATCTCCCGACACATTGATAGTGTTATAGCTGTTATCTCCCGACACATTGATAGTGTTATAGCTGTTATCTCCCGACACATTGATAGTGTTATAGCTGTTATCTCCCGACACATTGATAGTGTTATAGCTGTTATCTCCCGACACATTGATAGTGTTATAGCTGTTATCTCCCGACACATTGATAGTGTTATAGCTGTTATCTCCTGATACATTGATAGAGTTATAGCTGTTATCTCAAACATTCTAGAGTTTATATAGAGCTCTTTGTCCCGACATGATAAAGTGTAGAAAAAACCCTGTTTGGGAAAAAACTGGATGAGTGGAGATAACAGAGTCTCAATGAGTTAATATCATGGTTCCCCGCAGTAGACACTCTGAAAAGTAAATACTCCACTAATAGCTGTAGATTCTCTTTCTTGCCAAACTCTGGTTTTGTTGTGGGAAAAAAAAAAAAAGCTTTTTGTAATTTCTTTTTTCGTTTCTGCCAGCGCTCCAGCTACAAAAACAGAGCATTGGGTCCAGGTATAAAATGCAGCAGCGCTGCCAATGTGGCCGGGAAGGGAAAGCAAGACATAGCCGCTCACTGCAGAACACAAGCAGCTCCTAAATATCTCCAGGGATAACGGAGGAGGAATGCGTCTCAATGAAACCCCTATGTGCTTAGAGCATCCAGCTGGGACGGTGAAAAGTAACAGTATGAACCACAGAGGTGAAATATTAAAGGTATAGTGGCCTATTCATCATAACTAAAGTTTCCCAGGAGGTAATTAGGTTTAGAACTGGCACGGAGTTCTACCTAATTACCAGATGAATTCACCATTCCTCCTCCCTATAACTATCTATTCCGAAAAGCTGTCATTTTTGCGATGACAGCTTTTTGGGAAATAAATAGTTATTCCTGCCTGCTCTAACTAACCGCAGCTGGAAGCAGTGCTGCGCATGCGCTGTTACATCTGTAAAACCAGCGCATGCGCAACACTACCTACAGATGCGGTAAGTTTGTGTCCCCCCCTCTGCTCACCTCCCCCCCCCGTTCAGCACTTACCTGCCCGCGCAGCAGCCTCCGGCTCCGTCTGCTATGCTGTCATGTGGTCTCCCAGCAGCACACTGTACTGTTCAGAAGAAAAAAAAATGTTTTGTTTTTTTTTCTAAACTTTATTGTGCTCTTGATGGGGAGAACACATGACAGCATAGCAGACGGAGCCAGAGGAGAGACCAGAGCGCCTGAGGGAGATGCCGGGGGACCTGCCCACGCTGACACAGGTAAGTGTTACCTGCTATTCGCCACCTCACAGTGGCGAATAGTAACTCCATCAAATTCCGAAAATACATAATTTTCGGAATTTGATGAATACCATAATTTCCATATCCCCGTACTAATGTACTAATGTATGGGGAGTGTGGAAATGAACGCAGGGGGGCTTAGCAAGGAGATATCAGTGTTATCCCCTGTGCTAAGTATCTTCATGAATACTAAAATAACGTTATTTAAGGAAAATGTCCTTAAAAACGTTATTTTAGTGTTGATGAATAGGCCCCATAACCAGGTAAAAAAAAACAACAGCAGCAGACACATTCATTACAAAAATAAGTGAGTTAAAATAAGCCCCTATCTCTGTAGGAAAAGATCGGCTGCTGACCCATCGCTCCGAGCAGGATGTCCGAACTTAGGGCCCGTTTCAGAGACGGAGGGTAATGCAAACACAGCTGCATTCTCTCATGGATCACAGCTGCTAAAATATGCAAATGCCTTCCAAAGCATAGCCCGGCATAGTGATGCCCACTGCTGCCTACTCATATCCGTCCAATGACGTGCAACAGCGTAAACATCGGTAACACATACTTGCCGACTTTTACGTTTTCCTCCCTGGTAGAAGCCCGGGGAGGAGAAGCAGGTGGGCAGGGACGGTGGCTTGCGTCATTAAGCCCCGCCCCTTGTGGAAAGATATATAAATAGGAGGCGGGTGTCTAATGATGCGATTCTCATAGAATCGCATAATTAGGCCACGCCCCCTACTCACGGACCCTCCGATCCCTGGGAATATTCTTCCCATTCTGCCCACTTCAGTAGGAAGTGGGTGAAATGTGGGAGAGGTGCCTACTCTTCTGGGTGTGCGGGGCGGGTACCTGAAAAAACGGGAGGTACCCAGGAGGATAGGCAAGTATGCGATAACATCAACACACATCGGGCAGACATGCAGCAAATCTGACCAGCCTGAGAGCTCTCATGCTGCACAGGAGAATGCAAGGGCTAATTTATGCGCACCCACAAAATGCCATTTAAACGGAGAGACACGCCTGCATTCTTCTAATCCCCCCCCCCCGTTACCACCCCCAAACGCTGACTCCCTGTCACTCACTTTGCAAATGGTTCCTCTATACGAACGTAGTCGCAAACCAATCACTGCATGTGCGCAGAGCAGCGTTTGCGCAATGGCAAACAATCACTCGATCTGCAAAAATATCGGCTTTGGGTAAATCTCTGAATCAGGCCCTAAATACGCTTTGACAAAGGTCTTATTCAGGGCTGGGGGCTGGGGGCCTGCCCAGGCACAATGCTCAGTCAGCCATGCAGCCAAATCAGGGGAACTTTGACAAAGTTAAATAAACACCCCAGAGACTAAATAGGAATCTCAGAGGAAAAGGAAATTTCAGCAGCCACAGATATTTCCCTGCACTCTAAATACTCACAACCTGGGCAGAGAGAATGGTCTGTTAGCAAAATAAACTCTGATTAGCTGAGCATTACGTCTCCACTGTGAGGACCAGGTATAGACAAACTTATATCACAATAGTAAGCATGGTGTAATGATATACTGTACATATTATTATCATGTTATTGATAACACCACAATGTATTCTGCTGCGCTGTAGAATGGGGAGTTGGCACAAAGTTACAGTACAGGACAGAACATGAGACAAGAGTAGTGATGACCCCACTTAAAATCTAGTAGAAGTTATTACAACTTTATTAGACTAGAGCACAGGTTCTGAAACTCGGTCCTCAGGACCCCAAACAGTGCATGTTTTCCAGGTCTCCTCACAGAATCACAAGGGAAATAATTAGCTCCATCTGTGGATCTTTGAAAAGTGTCAATGAGTAATGAGTACACCTGTGCTCCTGCTAGGTGCACTCCGCCCACAAAACACCCGGGGACTGGGCATTAGAGGGATCTAGAAGAAGAGCAGGGACTGGGCATTAGAGGGATATAGAAGAAGAGCAGGTACTGGGCATTAGAGGGCCATAGAGGAAGAGCAGTGACTGGGTATGAGAGGGCCAAAGAGGAAGATCAGGGACTGAGCATGAGAGGGCCATAGAGCAATAGCAGGAACTGGACATGAAAGGACCAAAGAGGAAAAGCAGGGACTGGGCATGAGAGGACCATAAAGGAAGAGCAGGAACGTGGCATGAAAGGACCAAAGAAGAAGAGCAGGGACTGGGCATGAGAGGGCCATAGGGCAAAAGGAGCAGGGACTTGACATGAGAGGAACATAGAGCAAAAGCAGGGACTTGTTGTATGGGCCATAAAGGAAGAGCAGGGACTGGTTATAGGGCAAGAGGAGCAGGGACTGGGCATGAGAGGGCCATAAAGGAAGAGCAGGGACTGGTTATAGAGCAAGAGGAGCAGGGACTGGGCATGAGAGAGACACAGATCAAAAGCAGGGACAGAGCATGAGAGGGACATGCAACAAGAGCAAGAAGTGGGAATGGGAGGACCATACAACAAGAGCAGGGACTGAGACATAGAAGTAGGGACTGAGCATGAGAGGGATAGATCAAGAGGAGCAGGGACTGGGCATAAGCGGACAATGCAAGATCATGGACTGGGCATGGGAGAACCATGGATAAATAGCAAGAACTGGGCATGGAAGGCCCATACAACAAGAGCAAGGACTGGGCATGAGAAGGTCAAAAAGCAAGAGCAGGGACTGAGCATGAGAGGACCATACAACAAGACTAGGAACAGAGCATGAGAGGGCCATACAACAAGAGTAGGAACAGAGCATGAGATGACCATACAACAAGAGTAGGAACAGAGCATGAGAGGGCCATACAACAAGAGCAGGGACTTAGCATGGGAGGACCGTTCAACAAGAGTAGGAACTGAGCATGAGAGGGCCATACAACAAGAGCAGGGACTGAGTATTGGAAGACCATACAACAAGAGCAGGGACTGAGCATGAGAGGGCCATACAACAACAGCAAGGACTGAGCATCAGAAGGTCATAAAGCAAGAACAGGGACTGAGCATGAGAGGACCATACAACAAGAGCAGGGACTGAGCATGAGAGGGCCATACAACAAGAGCAGGGACTGAGCGTGAGAAGGACATACAACAAGAGCAGGGACTGACCATGAGATGACCATACAACAAGAGCAGGGGCTGAGCATGAGAGGGCCATACAACAAGAGCAGGGACTGAGCATGAGATGACCATACAACAAGAGCAGGGGCTGAGCATGAGAGGGCCATACAACAAGAGCAGGGACTGAGCGTGAGAGGGCCATACAACAAGAGCAGGGACTGAGCGTGAGAGGGCCATACAACAAGAGCAGGGACTGAGTGTGAGAGGGACATACAACAAGAGCAGGGATTGAGCGTGAGAGGGCCATACAACAAGAGCAGGGACTGAGCATGAGATGACCATACAACAAGAGCAGGGGCTGAGCATGACAGGGCCATACAACAAGAGCAGGGACTGGGCATGAGAGAACCATACAACAAGAGCAGGGACTGGACATGGGAGGACCATACAACAAAAGCAGGGTCTGAGCATGATTGGACCATACAACAAGAGCAAGGACTGAGCAAGGGAGGACCATACAACAAGAGCAGGGACTGAGCATGAGAAGGCCATACAACAATAGCAAGGACTGAGCATGAGAGGGCCATGGAGTAATAGCAGGGACTGGGCATGGGAGGACCATACAACAAGAACAGGGACGGCATGAGAGAGGCATAGAGCAAAGACTGAGCATAAGAGGGCCATACAACAAGAGCAAGGATTGAGTATGGAAGGACCATACAACAAGAGCAGGCACTGAGCACGAGAGGGCCATACAACAAAAGCAATGGCTGAGCATGAGAGGGCTATGGAGTAATAGCAGGGACTGGGCATGGGAGGACCAAACAAGTGCAGGAACTGGGCATGAGAGGGCCATACAACAAGAGCAAAGATTGAGCATGGATGAACCATACAACAAGAGCAGGGACTGAGCATGAGAGGATCATACAACAGGAGCAGGGACTGAGCATGAGAGGACCATACAACAGCAGGGACAGGGCATGGGAGGACCATACAACAAGAGCATGGACTTGGCATGAAAGGGCCATGGAGTAAGAGCAGGGACTGAGCATGAGAGGTCCATACAACAAGAGCAGGGACTGAGCATGGGAGGACCATACAACAAGAGCAGGAACTGGGCATGAGAGGACCATACAACAAGAGCAGGGACTGAGCATGGGAGGACCATACAACAAGAACAGGGACAGCATGAGAGAGGCACAGAGCAAGGACTGAGCATGAGAGGACCATACAACAAGAGCAAGGATTGAGCATGGGAGGACCATGGAGTAATAGCAGGGACTGAGCATGGGAGGACCAAACAAGTGCAGGGACTGAGCGTGAGATGACCATACAACAAGAGCAGGGACTGAGGATGAGAGGACCTTACAGCAAGAGCAGGGACTGAGCATGGGAGGACCATACAACAAGAGCAGGAACTGGGCATGAGAGGACCATACAACAAGAGCAGGGACTGAGCATGGGAGGACAATACAACAAGAACAGTGACGGCATGAGAGAGGCATAGAGCAAGGACTGAGCATGAGAGGGCCATACAACAAGAGCAAAGATTGAGCATGGAAGAACCATACAACAAGTGCAGGGACTGAGCATGAGAGAACCATACAACAAGAGCAGGGACTGGGCATGGGAGGACCATACAACAAGAGCAGGGACTTGGCATGAAAGGGCCATGGAGTAAGAGCAGGGACTGAGCATGAGAGGTCCATACAACAAGAGCAGGGACTGAGCATGGGAGGACAATACAACAAGAGCAGGAACTGGGCATGAGAGGACCATACAACAAGAGCAGGGACTGAGCATGGGAGGACCATACAACAAGAACAGGGACGGCATGAGAGAGGCACAGAGCAAGGACTGAGCATGAGAGGACCATACAACAAGAGCAAGGATTGAGCATGAGAGGGCCATGGAGTAATAGCAGGGACTGGGCATGGGAGGACCAAACAAGTGCAGGGACTGAGCATGAGATGACCATACAACAAGAGCAGGGACTGAGCATGAGAGGACCTTACAGCAAGAGCAGGGACTGAGCATGGGAGGACCATACAACAAGAGCAGGAACTGGGCATGAGAGGACCATACAACAAGAGCAGGGACTGAGCATGGGAGGACCATACAACAAGAACAGTGACGGCATGAGAGAGGCATAGAGCAAGGACTGAGCATGAGAGGGCCATACAACAAGAGCAAAGATTGAGCATGGAAGAACCATACAACAAGTGCAGGGACTGAGCATGAGAGAACCATACAACAAGAGCAGGGACTGGGCATGGGAGGACCATACAACAAGAGCAGGGACTTGGCATGAAAGGGCCATGGAGTAAGAGCAGGGACTGAGCATGAGAGGTCCATACAACAAGAGCAGGGACTGAGCATGGGAGGACCATACAACAAGAGCAGGAACTGGGCATGAGAGGACCATACAACAAGAGCAGGGACTGAGCATGGGAGGACCATACAACAAGAACAGGGACGGCATGAGAGAGGCACAGAGCAAGGACTGAGCATGAGAGGACCATACAACAAGAGCAAGGATTGAGCATGAGAGGGCCATGGAGTAATAGCAGGGACTGGGCATGGGAGGACCAAACAAGTGCAGGGACTGAGCATGAGATGACCATACAACAAGAGCAGGGACTGAGCATGAGAGGACCTTACAGCAAGAGCAGGGACTGAGCATGGGAGGACCATACAACAAGAGCAGGAACTGGGCATGAGAGGACCATACAACAAGAGCAGGGACTGAGCATGGGAGGACCATACAACAAGAACAGTGACAACATGAGAGAGGCATAGAGCAAGGACTGAGCATGAGAGGGCCATACAACAAGAGCAAAGATTGAGCATGGATGAACCATACAACAAGAGCAGGGACTGAGCACGAGAGGATCATACAACAAGAGCAAGGACTGAGAATGAGAGGGCCATACAACAAGAGCAGGGACTGAGCATGAGAGGGTCATACAACAAGAGCAAGGACTGAGAATGAGAGGGCCATGGAGTAATAGCAGGGTCTGGGCATGGGAGGACCAAACAAGTGCAGGGACTGAGCATGAGAGGACCATACAACAGGAACAGGGACTGAGCATGAGAGGACCATAGAAGAGCAGGGACTGGGCATGGGAGGACCATACAACAAGAACAGGGACTTGGCATGAAAGGGCCATGGAGTAAAAGCAGGGACTGGGCATGGGAGGAAGGACCAAACAAGTGCAGGGACTGAGCATGATAGAGTCATGGAGTAATAGCAGGGACTGAGCGTGGGAGGACCATACAACAATAGCAGGGACTGAGCATGAGAGGGCTATACAACAAGAGCAAGGACTGAGCATGAGAGGGCCATGGAGTAATAGCAGGGACTGGGCATGGGAGGACCAAACAAGTGCAGGGACTGAGCATGAGAGGACCATACAACAAGAGCAGGGACTGAGCATGAGAGGACCTTACAGCAAGAGCAGGGACTGAGCATGGGAGGACCATACAACAAGAGCAGGAACTGGGCATGAGAGGACCATACAACAAGAGCAGGGACTGAGCATGGGAGGACCATACAACAAGAACAGTGACGACATGAGAGAGGCATAGAGCAAGGACTGAGCATGAGAGGGCCATACAACAAGAGCAAAGATTGAGCATGGATGAACCATACAACAAGAGCAGGGACTGAGCACGAGAGGATCATACAACAAGAGCAAGGACTGAGAATGAGAGGGCCATACAACAAGAGCAGGGACTGAGCATGAGAGGGTCATACAACAAGAGCAAGGACTGAGAATGAGAGGGCCATGGAGTAATAGCAGGGTCTGGGCATGGGAGGACCAAACAAGTGCAGGGACTGAGCATGAGAGGACCATACAACAGGAACAGGGACTGAGCATGAGAGGACCATAGAAGAGCAGGGACTGGGCATGGGAGGACCATACAACAAGAACAGGGACTTGGCATGAAAGGGCCATGGAGTAAGAGCAGGGACTGGGCATGGGAGGAAGGACCAAACAAGTGCAGGGACTGAGCATGATAGAGTCATGGAGTAATAGCAGGGACTGAGCGTGGGAGGACCATACAACAATAGCAGGGACTGAGCATGAGAGGGCTATACAACAAGAGCAAGGACTGAGCATGAGAGGGCCATGGAGTAATAGCAGGGACTGGGCATGGGAGGACCAAAAAAGTGCAGGGACTGAGCATGAGAGGACCATACAACAAGAGCAGGGACTGAGCATGAGAGGATCATACAACAGGAGCAGGGACTGAGCATGAGAGGACCATACAAGAGCAGGGACTGGGCATGGGAGGACCATACAACAAGAGCAGGGACTGAGCATGAGAGAGTCATGGAGTAAAAGCAGGGACTGAGCATGTAAAGACCATACAACAAGAGCAGGGACTGAGCATGAGAGAGTCATGGAGTAAAAGCAGGGACTGAGCATGTAAAGACCATACAACAAGAGCAGGGACTGAGCATGAGAGGGTCATAGCACAGAAATGTACTTGTATGGATTGTCATGTGTGGAATGGGGTAGGTACAGTGGCTGTTTCATATTGTGCTAAATAAGTATGTCAATTATTGGTTAACAATTACTGTAGCACATTGTAATACATGTGCTAACATCAAATAACAGATAGACTTCATTTAATTTGCAAAGGGCTATATCGATGTCAATATATGCAATAAAGTTTTGCATTTGCTAAATACACTCATAGCACCTGCGAAAGTTATACCAGCTCTCCCATGTAGCACTGATTATTGAAGGAGGGTTATAAGCTTTACACTGTATGGTCTCTATGCTATGATGCCTGTTTATTGTAGCTAGTACTGTAACTGTGGAGGGGGACATGGAGCAAATGTTGAGCGATCGCAGCTGCAGTCACAATTAGGATATGACCAATCAAATATAGATATACATATAATAAAGCTGATTCAGGCTTTATCTCCAATTGTACAACTCATGTTACTTGTTGTATTATACAGCGTTCCACAGCGGTTTCATCATAGGGCATTCCAAAATAAGTATGTAATATATTACTTAACGGACCGCATCTTCTCCAAGACAAATTTGTAATAATGGGGGAAAATCTATGGCATATAGAATATAATATTACAGTATTTCAGTATGTGCTACACACATTTTTTTGCCCCGTTTGAGAAATTTTACATAATTTATCCTAAAAACATCTCCTCCCCCCCTTCAGCTGAGTAGGGAGCACTCCACTTTTTGTATATTTAAAGTGTAGTACTTTCACCCTTGGGACTCCAATAACGCGCCATGAGCCGACAACTTTTTGCGTTCACTTTCGGCACCCTCCCCGATTCCACCCAGGAACACCCATGGACCTCAGTGGTCTTCTCAGGATGTTGCGATTACAGATACTTTGCAAATGCCGTTTCAAACTTCAACTCGCGCGTGCGCAGTAAAACTTTCCTCAGTGTGTCGCTCATGCGCAGTTGTAAAACACCACTCAACTGCGAAAAACATCGGTGTAGCGTACAACTCTGAAACAGGCCTTCTGAGTCAGACGCAATGGCGATGTTTCACACAAGTTGGCGATTATTTTTTGCTTCTGCACAAGGATCAAAATTCCTAAAAAGTCACACAACATTTGCATTTCAGTGTCGGCGCACAAATGTCGCACAGACTCGGGAATGTACCGGGTGGTGGCTAAACCGTTGCACAAAGATATTCAGTCTGAGGGGTGTTATATGGGAGAGTCGCAGTAGTGGTTGTGGACTCAGACGCTTATTTGCGTGCATTAGAGACGGAGATTATGCACCTAGCATGGAGCTGGGGTGTCCTGATGGCGCTTCTGATGGCTGCGACTGCAGAAGCAATAGTCTGCGCCTCTATGCTAATGCCACTGCCACCGGCCGAGGTGCGAATCCGCGATGTGCGAGCAAAGATACAATATCAGCGGCAGGTGCAGAAAGTCCATTGGTTTATGGCAGCGGGTGTCAGTATAACTGCGTCACTCTATAGACATTCCCTGAGTCTATGCCTGCCGCTGTTAGCCACTCCCCCAACCCCACCCACTTACTGCCCAGGAACTCCCATCAAATCTGCACTTTCAACTTGTGTCCCCCAGCGGTAGCCATCGGAACCAATGCGCAGTGTATCTCGGACGCATGTGCGGGAGTAAAAGTCAGCGTCCCAGCCCTTGCAGTCAGACGCACACATATACACCAGGGGAAGGGCTTATACTAATATTAGCATAAAGCTGCAAACGCGACTACGGCAAGAGGCGATTAGGTGGTCGTAGCAGTTTGTGACCCCAAATCAGCCCCTTAGTGTTGTAAGCAATCAGACTGTCCATGGAGCAAGTGGACTAAAATTACAGAATTTAGGGCAAGTGGATGGCAATAATAACCATAATATATAGATTGGGAAGGGACAGAGCAATTCTGAATGGGAGATTGGTCAGGTCTGAAAAACAGGGATATTTGCAGTGGGCAAATCTTTAAAACCAAAGACTGTCTCCTATATATAGAGACAATTAGGCAAATGATAGATCAACAGGAAACTGATCTGTTTTATAAATCCATTACAGCTACATTGAGATTGTTTATTGGTAATTTGTGTCACACAGTCTTCTGTGCCCACACATACTGTAACACTGTATAAATGAACCAATATTCCCAGCTCCTGGTTAAAATTAGTGTGTCTCTGATTCAAGTATGACACCATCGACTCACAGCTGCCACCTGATGGAAGCGAGCGGTATTGCTCATAGTGCTGAATCAGTTAGTGCTTCGGACATACAGGTCCTGATTCAGACGTGGAGACTGCTGCGTCTGCTCCTGCGTCTGTTGCCAAAGTTGCGGCTCCAATAATATGCAAATGCTAGTATCGGCCTTCCCCTGGTCTGGTTGTGCAAGCACTGGAATGCACATCCCTGCCTTATATAGTTGCATCTGTAGCAGAAAGATGACCACCGCCAACTTCCACGATCCACTACTGTGTCCGAAGACACGGCATCTGAACATCTGGGTGACCATTGGTCACCTGAGTTACACTCAGGTTACTCAGGATGTTCGATGACATAACACTGAGTCTCCCAGCGTCGGTAAAATGTGTGGCGTCTACATCTAGATGCCGGGCATTTCACCCTCACCGGGATATGACAGTTCGGAAGCCGGCTGTCGGTATAATGTCAGCCGGCTTCCCGATTGCATCCCCCCCACACTGCATACATTGCAGAGATGAAAGAGAGAACACTGCATACAACGCAGAGGTGGGAGAGGGACACTGCATACAACGCAGAGATGGGAGAGGGCACACTGCATACATTGCAGAGATGAAAGAGGGAACACTGCATACAACACAGAGATGGGAGGGGGACACTGCATACAACACAGATGGCAGAGGGGACACTGCATACAACGTAGAGGTGGGAGAGGGGACACTGCATACAACACAGATGGGAGAGGGGACACTGCATACAATGTAGAGGTGGGAGAGGGGACACTGCATACAACACAGAGATGGGAGAGGGGACACTGCATACAACGCAGAGATGGGAGAGGGGACACTGCATACAACGCAGAGATGGGAGGGGGACACTGCATACAACGCGGAGATGGGAGAGGGGACAGTGCATACAACACGGAGATGGTAGAGGGGACACTGCATACAATGCAGAGGTGGGAGAGGGGACACTGCATACAACGCAGAGATGGGAGGGGGGACACTGCATACAACGCAGAGGTGGGAGGGGGACATTGCATACAACGCAGAGATGGGAGAGGGGACACTGCATATAACACACAGATGGGAGAGGGGACACTGCATACAATGCAGAGATGGGAGAGGGGACACTGCATGCAATCCAGAGATGGGAGAAGGGACACTGCATACAACACAGAGATGGGAGAGGGGACACTGCATACAACACAGAGATGGGAGAGGGGACACTGCATACAACGCAGAGGTGGGAGGGGGACACTGCATACAACACAGAGATGGGAGAGGGGACACTGCATACAACACAGAGGTGGGAGGGGGACACTGCATACAATGCAGAGATGGGAGAGGGGACACTGAGTACAATGCAGAGATGGGAGAGGGACACTGCATACAACGCAGAGGTGGGAGGGGGACACTGCATACAACACAGAGATGGGAGAGGGGACACTGCATACAACGCAGAGGTGGGAGGGGGACACTGCATACAACACAGAGATGGGAGAGGGGACACTGCGTACAATGCAGAGATGGGAGAGGGACACTGCATACAACGCAGAGATGAGAGAGGGACACTGCATACAACGCAGAGGTGGGAGGGGGACACTGCATACAACGCAGAGATGGGAGGGGGAACACTGCATACAACACAGAGGTGGGAGGGGGACACTGCATACAACACAGAGATGGGAGAGGGGACACTACATACAACACAGATGGCAGAGGGGGACACTGCATACAATGCAGAGATGGGAGAGGGGACACTGAGTACAATGCAGAGATGGGAGAGGGACACTGCATACAACGCAGAGGTGGGAGGGGGACACTGCATACAACACAGAGATGGGAGAGGGGACACTGCATACAACGCAGAGGTGGGAGGGGGACACTGCATACAACACAGAGATGGGAGAGGGCACACTGCATACCATGCAGAGATGAAAGAGGGAACACTGCATACAACACAGAGATGGGAGGGGGACACTGCATACAACACAGATGGGAGAGGGGACACTGCATACAACGTAGAGGTGGGAGAGGGGACACTGCATACAACACAGATGGGAGAGGGGACACTGCATACAATGTAGAGGTGGGAGAGGGGACACTGCATACAACACAGAGATCGGAGAGAGGACACTGCATACAACACAGAGATGGGAGAGAGGACACTGCGTACAACGCAGAGGTGGGAGGGGGACACTGCGTACAACGCAGAGGTGGGAGGGGGACACTGCGTACAATGCAGAGGTGGGAGGGGGACACTGCATACAACGCAGAGATGGGAGAGGGGACACTGCGTACAAGGCAGAGATGGGAGAGGGGACACTGCATACAACTCAGAGGTGGGGAGGGGGACACTGCATACAACGCAGAGATGGGAGAGGGGACACTGCATACAACGCAGAGATCGGAGAGAGGACACTGCATACAACACAGAGATGGGAGAGGGGACACTGCGTACAATGCAGAGATGGGAGAGGGACACTGCGTACAACGCAGAGATGGGAGAGGGGATACTGCGTACAACGCAGAGATGGGAGAGGGGACACTGCATACAACGCAGAGGTGGGAGAGGGGACACTGCATACAACACAGAGATGGGAGAGGGGACACTGCATACAACGCAGAGGTGGGAGGGGGACACTGCATACAACGCAGAGATGGGAAAGGGGACACTGCGTACAAAGCAGAGATGGGAGAGGGGACACTGCATACAATGCAGAGGTGGGGAGGGGGTCTCTGCATACAACGCAGAGGTGGGAGGGGGACACTGCATACAATGCAGAGACGGGAGAGGGGACACTGCATACATTGCAGAGATGGGAGAGGACACTGCATACAACGCAGAGGTGGGAGGGGGACACTGCATACAACGCAGAGATGGGAGAGGGGACACTGCATACAATGCAGAGATGGGAGAGAGGACACTGCATACAACGCAGAGATGGGAGGGGGACACTGCTTACAATGCAGAGATGGGAGAGGGGACACTGCATACAACGCAGAGGTGGGAGGGGTACACTGCATACAATGCAGAGATGGGAGAGGGGACACTGCATACAAAGCAGAGATGGGAGAGAGGACACTGCATACAATGCAGAGATGGAAGAGGGGACACTGCATGCAACGCAGAGATGGGAGAGGGGACACTGCATACAACGCAGAGATGGTAGAGGGGACACTGCATACAATGCAGAGATGGGAGTCGGGACACTGCGTATAATGCAGAGATGGGAGAGAGGACACTGCATACAACGCAGAGATGGGAGAGAGGACGCTGCATACAACACAGAGATGGGAGAGGGGACACTGCATACAATGCAGAGATGGGAGAGGACACTGCATACAACGCAGAGATGGGAGTGGGGACACTGCGTACAATGCAGAGATGGGAGAGGGACACTGCGTACAATGCAGAGATGGGAGAGGGACACTGCATACAACGCAGAGGTAGGAGGGGGACACTGCATACAACACAGAGATGGGAGAGGGGACACTGCATACAATGCAGAGATGGGAGGGGGACACTGCATACAACACAGAGATCGGAGAGAGGACACTGCATACAACACAGAGATGGGAGAGGGGACACTGCGTACAATGCAGAGATGGGAGAGGGACACTGCATACAACGCAGAGATGGGAGAGGGGATACTGCATACAACACAGAGATGGGAGAGGGGACACTGCATACAACGCAGAGGTGGGAGAGGGGACACTGCATACAACACAGAGATGGGAGAGGGGACACTGCATACAACGCAGAGGTGGCAGGGGGACACTGCATACAACGCAGAGATGGAAAAGGGGACACTGCGTACAAAGCAGAGATGGGAGAGGGGACACTGCATACAACGCAGAGGTGGGGAGGGGGTCACTGCATACAACGCAGAGGTGGGAGGGGGACACTGCATACAATGCAGAGACGGGAGAGGGGACACTGCATACATTGCAGAGATGGGAGAGGACACTGCATACAACGCAGAGGTGGGAGGGGGACACTGCATACAACGCAGAGATGGGAGAGGGGACACTGCATACAATGCAGAGATGGGAGAGAGGACACTGCATACAACGCAGAGATGGGAGGGGGACACTGCTTACAATGCAGAGATGGGAGAGGGGACACTGTATACAACGCAGAGGTGGGAGGGGTACACTGCATACAATGCAGAGATGGGAGAGGGGACACTGCATACAAAGCAGAGATGGGAGAGAGGACACTGCATACAATGCAGAGATGGAAGAGGGGACACTGCATGCAACGCAGAGATGGGAGAGGGGACACTGCATACAACGCAGAGATGGTAGAGGGGACACTGCATACAATGCAGAGATGGGAGTCGGGACACTGCGTATAATGCAGAGATGGGAGAGAGGACACTGCATACAACGTAGAGATGGGAGAGAGGACACTGCATACAACACAGAGATGGGAGAGGGGACACTGCATACAATGCAGAGATGGGAGAGGACACTGCATACAACACAGAGATGGGAGTGGGGACACTGCGTACAATGCAGAGATGGGAGAGGGACACTGCATACAACGCAGAGGTAGGAGGGGGACACTGCATACAACACAGAGGTGGGAGAGGGGACACTACATACAATGCAGAGATGGGAGAGGGACACTGCATACAACACAGAGATGGGAGTGGGGACACTGCGTACAATGGAGAGATGGGAGAGGGACACTGCATACAACACAGAGGTAGGAGGGGGACACTGTATACAACACAGAGATGGGAGAGGGGACACTGCATACAATGCAGAGATGCTAGAGGGGACACTGATTCAGACCCGCTTGCGAGCGCTGAGTGCTCGCAAGCGGGTCAATGCTGCCCTAGTGCGCATGCGCACGTCGGAGGGAGCTTCATCGTGCTGTCGCTATGGGTCTCGCACCAAAGGGGGCGTGCTGTCGATGGTGAGTGACAGCACGCCCCCTTTGGTGGGCGTGCCGGGGGCGTGGCTGCCCAGACGGAGGCGTTCCCATGGGAACGCCTACCGTCTGGGTCCGGCCCCACTGACATCACTAGTGATGTCAGTGGGAGTGCTTTTGGCTCTGATAGAGCCAAAAGCACTCCAGGGCTTGCGGCAGCGAGACCCTACCGCAGGGTCTCGTTGCAAGCCCGATGGTCGCGATGGTCTTGACCATTGCGACCATCTTTTTGGCCGCTCGCATAAGCTGTGGGTGGTCACCCACAGCTATGTGAGCACCCACGAGGCCACTCCATTTTTAGGTAGGAGGGCCCTGATTCAGAGCGAGCGCTCTGGTCAGTGCGTCCGGCTCTGAATCAGGCCCACTGTGTACAATGCAGAGATGGGACACTGCATACAACGCCGAGATGGGAGAGGGGACACTGCATACAACGCAGAGATGGTTGAGGGGACACTGCATTCAACGCAGAGGTGGGAGGGGGACACTGCATACAACACAGAGATGGGAGAGGGGACACTGCATACAACACAGAGATGGGAGAGGGGACACTGCATACAACGCAGAGATGGGAGAGGGGACACTGCATACAACACAGAGATGGGAGAGGGGACACTGCGTACAATGCAGAGATGGGAGAGGGACACTGCATACAACGCAGAGGTGGGAGGGGGACACTGCATACAACACAGAGATGGGAGAGTGGACACTGCATACAACGTAGAGATGGGAGAGGGGACACTGCGTACAACGCAGAAGTGGGAGGGGGACACTGCATTCAACGCAGAGGTGGGAGAGGGGACACTGCGTACAATCCAGAGATGGGAGAAGGGACACTGCATACAACGCAGAGATGGGAGAGGGGACACTGCATACAACGCAGAAGTGGGAGGGGGACACTGCATACAACACAGAGATGGGAGAGGGTACACTGCGTACAACGCAGAGATGGGAGTGGGGACACTGCATACAACACAGAGATGGGAGTCGGGACACTGCATACAACACAGAGATGGGAGAGAGGGAACCATCAGATCACCACCATCGATGTGAAAACCATTGATTATCAGCAGCAGTATGTACCCCAGTGGATTTCTCAATCAAGCATTCGACTGACAGTATGGTAAGTTTATTTCTATAGAAATGTGGGGTACGTTTTTTTTTTTTTTTTCTCTTTCCCTTTTCTTTTTTCTTTTTCCCCCTACTACCCGTTTCTTATCTTATTTTATATTATTTTTATTATGGTTGAAGTTATTTTCTAAAACCATAAATAACATGTATTTATGTTATGACTATGATATATTTTTGTGATACATTTGTATGTGTATTATGATTCCTTTGATGACTTCAATAAACACAATTTTGAAAAAAAAAAAAAGAAATGTGGGGTACACAGAGCTTTACGCCATTACCCGCGGAGCTGGATTTTCGTGGAAGGGGGAGCGGGTGGACAGGGCATTTACTCCCTTGGCCCCGACACATTAGGGACCCCCACACTGCTGCAAACATTGCCCCACCCTGGCCCAATGCCAGATTATATGTAATTGAGCGATTATCTGTAATCTGCATTTGCATCCGAGTCGCACTGCGCATGTGTAGTTTCATTACCATTGTCACTCGCAAGGAGGATTAATTCACAATGTGATTGACAGGTAGGAGCGTTTGTAGGCGGCAATGGAGGGGGGGAAACGCAGGTGTGTCATCACCCTTTTCGCGGCATGTCTAAGAATGCGACTGCGATCCTGTACGCATCTTGGCTCCTGGAATCCTGTACGCATCTTGGTTCTGGCGCCCATTCTGAATAACCCCATGGTTACTCAGATCTCCAGTAATAGACTGATTACCGACTGATCTGCGTCCGATGCTGCATCTTCATTTGGATTGGTGGTGTAACCTCATTACAAATCCTGGAGGCTGCGACATTTGTGCATTTTCGCACGGCCGCTGTGGACGAATTCGCAGCAGCAGTGCCGCCATAAGCGCCCGTCTCTGAATAAGGCCCATTGTGACTAGAACTACAACACAGTGAGTATTCCAGATATTGTGCTGCTGTGATCTGGCAGTGACCGGTGGGCGTGCTGCCAACATGCTTGCATTGGCCGCTGCTGTCACAGCGCTATAAAACAAGGCCAATTTTTCTTTTTTTCCATGGAGCAGATTTTGCTATTATAATTTAACAAAAACAAAGCTCTTCCCCTCATCTGGAATAAGATGTGTTTTGCCGTTATCAATTGTACACCGCCCATCACATGACATTCTGCATTAATGGCTGCAGAGCAGGTTCATCCAAACATGTCACATGCAACCCTGTTTCCTAGGGCCGTAATCCACCACAATCCTCAATGTGTTTATTATTATTAATTAGGTCATTACTGACTATTCATGTTGTATCACTCTGCTGCATGTGAAATTGTGATCTACTCTCTTCTCATACAGTCCTAGGTCCTCTGCTCTCTTCTATCAGTACCACAAGGCTCAGTCCTAGGTCCTCTGCTCTCCTCTATCAGTACCACAAGGCTCAGTCCTAGGTCCTCTGTTCTCCTCTATCAGTACCACAAGGTTCAGTCCTAGGTCCTCTGTTCTCCTCTATCAGTACCACAAGGCTCAGTCCTAGGTCCTCTGTTCTCCTCTATCAGTACCACAAGGTTCAGTCCTCGGTCCTCTGCTCTCCTCTATCAGTACCACAAGGCTCAGTCCTAGGTCCTCTGTTCTCCTCTATCAGTACCACAAGGTTCAGTCCTAGGTCCTCTGCTCTCCTCTATCAGTACCACAAGGCTCAGTCCTAGGTCCTCTGCTCTCCTCTATCAGTACCACAAGGCTCAGTACTAGGTCCTCTTCTTTCCTCTGAGTACCACAAGGCTTAGTACTAGGTCCTCTACTTTCCTCTATCAGTACCACAAGGTTCAGTCCTATGTCCTCTGCTCTCCTCTATCAGTACCACAAGGCTCAGTACTAGGTCCTCTTCTTTCCTCTATGAGTACCACAAGGCTCTGTTCTCCTCTATCAGTACCACAAGGTTCAGTCCTAGGTCCTCTGCTCTCCTCTATCAGTACCACAAGGTTCAGTCCTAGGTCCTCTGCTCTCTTCTATCAGTACCACAAGGCTCAGTCCTAGGTACTCTGCTCTCCTCTATCAATACCACAATAATCAGTCCTAGGTCCTCTGCTCTCCTCTATCAGTACCACAAAAATCAGTCCTAGGTCCTCTGCTCTCCACTATCAGTACCACAAGGTTCAGTCCTACTGTAGGTCCTCTGCTCTCCTCTATCAGTACCACAAGGCTCAGTCCTAGCTCTCCTCTATCAGTACCACAATAATCAGTCACAGGTCCTCTGCTCTCCTCTATCAGTACCACAAAAATCAGTCCTAGGTCCTCTGCTCTCCACTATCAGTACCACAAGGTTCAGTCCTACTGTAGGTCCTCTGCTCTCCTCTATCAGTACCACAAGGCTCAGTCCTAGCTCTCCTCTATCAGTACCACAATAATCAGTCATAGGTCCTCTGTTCTCCTCTATCAGTACCACAAGGTTCTGTCCTAGGTCCTCTGCTTTCCTCTATCAGTACCAGAAGGCTCAGTCCTAGGTCCTCTGTTCTTCTCTATCAGTACCACAAGCTCAGTCCTAGGTCCTCAGCTCTATTCTATTAGTACCACAAGGCTCAGTCCTAGATCCTCTGCTCTCCTCTACCAGTACCGTATGGCTCAGTCCTAGGTCCTCTGCTCTCCTCTACCAGTATTATTACTATTCAGATCTCTCCCTGCTGTATCTGCATAACTCCAGGAGCTGAGAGCACTGGCCAACTCCCTCCTAAGTTTGCAAATGCGGCAGCCCCTTTGTCCGAAGACTGAACACTGCCTCCAGCTCACCTCACTGAAGTTCCTCTTCCCATCCAGACTACATCCAGGCTCCACGGTGCCTTTGCGGGTAGTGAGAGGAGATAGATGAGGTGAGAAGACGAGGGAGACACCGATAGGGGGCTGGGACAGACATCGCCAGCGGGGGGAGTGACACCGGCGGGGGCTCACAATTGTGAATGGGTTTGTGGTTACAGATAGCTTCAAGGGCAATTGGGGGGGAGCACAGATGCCGGTGATGAAATATATGTTAAAGATGAGAAGTCCTTATAGACACCTCAGCTGCAGGGAAAAAGTATCACAATTCCGTAAAGCTGACTCCGCAAAAAGAGCAACTTTTCGGAAATTGATATTTTAGACAAAGAGGCATGATGAATGCCTCTGAAAGGTTGTTTAAACTCGCATCAAGTTTAAAACATCATTGTCACTTGAGGTAATTATGTAATGATGAATAGACCTCACAGTCCTACTGTAGGTCCTCTGCTCTCCTCTATCTATACCACCACCTCTCTTTGAAAAGTAATCAGCTCATCTGGATTTCAGTGTCACCTCTATGCAGATGACACCCAAATTTATTTATCCTCATCGGCTCTCTCACATTCTGTATTTGCCCGTTACTTACGCTGGGTACACACTAAGCGATATATTGGATGATATATAATTTTGACGCTGATTGGAACTCTGTATCGGCCACATTGCTCACTGTGTATGCACTCGCATTCACGGACGTTGTTGTTCTGTTCTGCCAAGCATGCACGACAGATAAGAAGACACCATACCTCTGAATGCGGCGGGGGAACGATCTATCGGGCGGTCGTGCACCATATTCGCGCCGTGTGTACAGACTGCCCGATTTATATTGTGCCATCGCTGGGTACACAGATCGTCTGGTGTGTACCCAGCGTTACTGTCTTTCTGCCCTTTAATTTTGGATGTACTCTCGCCACCTCAAATAATATTTCCACCGGAAAATAGTAGTTACAGATCTGATACCGCCATTTCTGTTGGCAACAAGACAATAAACACTACCCCCCCCCTCCTGCTAAGTTACAGTATTTTGGGCCCTATTCATCACACAATAAAGGCCCTCATTCAGAGCCACTCGCTAGCGGCAGTACGCTCGTTCCGAGCGATGTTCGCACATCTGCGCATGCGTACGGATCGTTATACGCATGCGCGAACCAGTCAGTGCGGCCGAAATTCATGTGTTCGCAATATAGCGAATGCCTGCTATTTTGAGTGACAGAATGAGGCGTATGTGGGTGGTAACAGGGGAAGGTGCTTGAAAACGGGGAGTGGAGATCAGAAAGCAGGCGTGCTTAAAGGTCAAAACGGGCGTTTTATGGGTGTGCATAATTAATACAGCAGCGTCATTGACCACGTCACTGGGTTATTTTATAGCCAGAACTGCTCGCAAGATTGTGGTAGCAAAAACCAACCACAAGAATAGCGAGCAGTTCATACGCTGGTCGATGTACTCGATTAATCTAATAAATAGCGGACATGACGTACGGTGCGAGCGGCCAGGGGGCGTTTTTAACAAATAAACGAACGCAAGTTTTGTTCGCTCGTTCAGACCTAGAGGCGTGAACAGACCGCAAACAGCGAACGGTTCATTTGAATAGCCACCCCTTGTTTTAGAACGAACGACCGCAAATAGCGAGTGGCTCTGAATGAGGGCCAAAGAGCCTGGTAAAGAAGCGGAAACTCTAGTTTCCGCATATTTAGGTTATCGGGCCATTCATCATCAAGGGTCCCAAATGGACCACCTAATATTCAGCAAACTCCGAAAACTGAAAGTATTTGGAGTTTGCCTGTGAGTACAAGCTCCATCTTTAGATGGCGCTTGTTCTCGGATCCCCGATCCTTCCTCAGGGATGCGAAGAGGGATCCGAGCGAATCCCGCCGCCTTCTCACTACCTCCCGGTGGCATTGCGCTTGTGTGACCTCGGTTCACAAGTACTCTATACTACCTGCAGTCTCCAGTCTCTGGTATATAGTGTAGAAACTACAGTCTGTAATCAGTGGGCACTGTGGGCCTAATCCAGACCTGCATGCAAACCCAATTGTTTGCGTAAAAGTCAGATTGTGGGAGGACTGCACATGTGGAGGACGGATCCTGCGAGATCACTCACAGCGCCCTCTACGCCACAGCCTGAATGACTGCAACTGCTTGAGGATGGGGAGCGGGTAGGGCCGGGCAGCGTTCCAGAAAATGGGGGCATCGGGGGAGTGCAAAGACCAGTGTCTGCGTCTTCCGACAAGCCAAGCTGTTTCCCTTTAAAAAGATTGCCGCTTTACGAGAAGACTCACAGGAGTTCCCACAGCGGCTGCAGAACGCATCCTATTACATAAGCCATATTAATGACAACGTTATGTTTGTGCTATGTATTTATCAATCTCTGAAAACTGATCCACACCTCCCAACCATCACGATGTCAGTGGAACAGTCCCTATTTGAGTGCGGTGTCCTGCTGTCATAAATAGGGGCTGGAATGTCCCTATATATGGTTGGGAGTTGGGAGGCATGACCCATTCACGCTGCTTTGTATGGAAGTGGAGAGGTGTATGGGTGCCACATGCATCTGCCACTGTGGTGTGCAGGTTAAAAGGGGTAGAAAGGAAGGGTACTAGGGCAGGGCCAAAACTAGGATATTTGTCACCAGGGGCAAGACAGTAATTTGCTGCCTCCCCCTGGTAATTCCCCCTGCAGCAGTGCCCCTATAGTAATGCCCCCTGAGGTAATGCCCCTTTAGTAGTGCCCATATAGTAATGCCCCTGTAGTAGTGCCCATATGATAATGCCCCCATAGCAATGCCCCTGTAGTAGTGCCCATATAGTAATACCCCAGTAGTAGTGCCCATATTGTAATGCCCCATAGTAATGCCCATATGTTAATGCCCCTGTAGTGCCCACCATACAGTAATGCCCCTGTAGTGCCCATGCTCCCATATTAATGCCCTTGTGGTAATGCCTCTGTAGTGCCCATGCTTTCATAGTAATGCCCCTGTAGTGCCCATACTCTCATAGTAATGCCTCTGTAGTGCCCATGCCCCATTAGTAATTCCCCTTATTGCCCATGCCCCCATAGTAATACCCCTGTGGTAATGCCCATGCCCCCATAATAATGCCCTTGTAGTGCAGCTTATTAAAAAAAAATACTTACCTTGAACCCTGCTCCTGCATCCAGCCTTGCGTCCGGTCCGCCAACTGCTCCTCGGAACTATTACGTCTCTCCCATAGTGCCCTTGGGGAGAGCCGGAAGCTCGAGTTCGGGAGAGAACTCCAGCCTCCGGCTCCGGCTACACCGCGTCGCAGCAGTGAAGGAGCCGGGCGCCCGCTGGTAATAAATTTTACCAGCGGACGTCCGGCTTGGAGCCTCTCTGTAGCGCCGGGCTGGAGGTCACTGGCACCGGGTGCAGCGGCACACCCGGTGCACGTGCACCTCCAGCCCCCCCCTAGTTGCGGCCCTGACTAGGGGCACTAAGCAAGTCCCCAGGGGTGTGACCATGCTCCCTCTGTGTCACAGATGCGGACTCTCCCCCAGTTCCTATCAGCGTATCCCCCCTCCCCCCCCAGTTTTGGGATTATGCAGATCCCTTTGCATTTTGTGCACTGCTGACTTGCCCAAGGTCATGCATGCACAGAGACACTGCCCAGAAATAACAGTACAATCATTCTCTGCAGAGATAAGCTGCAAAAGTACAGGTCTCTGCACTGGTGCTTATCAAAGCCGCTGTCCCTCCATGAACAAACTGATAAATAGCCCTGAAATATCATTCCTTTTGGGGACCCCTCTCCCACCTATGATAAAAAGGCCTCCAAGTTTCAGCACACTTGTTGGCTTATTGCGACAGGATCCGGTCTAAAGATCTACAGTAAAAAGGTCAAAGGACAGGGACAAAAGGTCGACACACCTAATGACGACATGTAAGAGGGTCGACAGGTACAAATTATCGACATGGTCACACGATCGACATGAAAATGGACGGCAGAAAAATGGTCGACCCGTGATTTTTTTTTTTTTTTTTTAAGGGTTAGAGTTAGGTTTAGGGTTAGGCATTTACTGGAGGGTTAGGGTTAGGCACTTACCCCGACGGTTAGGGTTTAGCACGAAGGGGAGGGTTAGGGTTAGGCATTTACTGGAGGGTTAGGGTTAAGCACAAAGGGGAGGGTTAGGGTGATTTAAAAAAAAAAAAAAAAAACATGTCGACCATTTTCATGCCGACCTTTTGACCCTGTCAATCATTTGTATTCTTACATGTCGACCTTTAGTGTGTCGACCATTTGTCCCTGTTGAACCATTGTCTACCATTTTACTGTAGATCTTTCAATCCACATCCATTGCGACCACTTTAGCGCCATGTGCCGTAGTCATGTTTGCGACTGTATGCTAATTATAGTATAAGCCCTTCTCTGTTGTACAAGTGTGCGTCTGAGGGCAAAATTTACTAAGCGGCGGGTTCTAAACCCTGGCGGTTTGGTGGCGGTTTTGCTATCCTCAGAAGGCCAAATGTACTAAGGACTCGCCGATTAGTACATTTTGCCCTGAATGTCTTTGTGCTTCTTTAGGACACAACAATCCGGTTTGGTGCGTCTGTAGATGCTGCCACCAGATGCACCATCGAAGCGTGCACCAGCCCCATGCTAGGTGCAGGATTTCCATCAGAATATGGCCTCCAATGTAAGCAATTAAGCCTCTGAGTTCGCAACCTGACACTCCCATAACACGTCTATAAGTCGGTACAGCTCCAATAGCCATCTCCCAGTCACCTACCAGGAATGGTTCAAACATTATTAATACATTTCTGTCACTGTGCTCTGCCCTTATTACTGCGCCTCTGGGCATACGGGTTCCAGTCAATAGACAGACAGTAAAAAGGTTGACAATGTCTAGATAGACAACAGATGTTACACAGACAATAGGTCGACAGGGTCAAGATGTTTTGGGCAAAATAATTTGTGCACAGTGACGTTCGCGCCCGTAGAAGTTACTTTCAGTATCCCTTATGTTTCCAGGGTGCCCAATTTACACTACACTCAATTCTCTCCTTGGACGACCATTCAATTGATGCTCTTGTTTGTTTGTTTTTTTTGGGGGGGGGGGTTTGCCTTATGTAGTCGGTTATTAATGTCATCTTGCTTTGTTCTCTTTCATTGCAAAATTTCAGACTGCATGTGTCCTTGTCTGAACGAGTCTGTCTGCACTCACAGGATTTGTGCTATTGATTTTCTTCTTATTCTTCATACCACTATGCCTCCAAGGATTTGTTTTTATCTACCTTATGGAGGAGGTTTTAACCTAAATGTTCGGAAGGTCAGGTCATTGTGGGACAGCGCTGGCTAGCTGTCCAACGGATGCGCCATGGTACTGAAAGTACAGACTAAAAATGCTTTTTTTTTTTGTTATTTTCTTTTGTCCTGAGAATTTAGAACATTGCGATACAATGCAGAAGCCTCCATCAACCCCTTGATGCATGGGTGATGCGTTTAATAGCTGGCGATAGGGCTTTTTGACCTCTGATAAATATCCCCATCTTGGGTTAATTTAACAATGGGAGTAGAGACCTAAATCCAGCAAAGAGATACACTATGTAGACATAAGTGATTGGACACCCCGTGCATGCAAAATGCATACAATTGCACACGAGTTCAAAATGGCTACTATTCTGGCGGTTTTGACAAGAACTCTTGGTAGGGGGGCCCATGTACTAGCAGTTCTAAGGAAACAACGAATGTTCTTATCAGGACATCAATGACACCTGTCATGTTTCCAGGGCGACGCTAGACTGGTATACAGAAAATGCGGTAACCCGAATGGACTGGCCAGCTTGGAGTCCAGAGCTTAACCCCACTGAGAACCTCTGGGACGAATTTGAGCGACGAGTCCGTTCTAGGCCGACTTGACCTTCCTCAGTGTCACAGTTGGTCGCTGTACATAAGGCGGAATGGTAGAACATATACCGTCTGCTGCTGTCCAGGGTCTTGTGGACAGTTTGCCAAGAAGGGCGTCTGCAGTAATCACTGCACGTGGTGACCTACACAGTACTGACGCCAATAAAATCTCGTTGATCTATTTTCTGTCACGTGTCCAGTCACATTTGTCTACATAGTATATAACTGCCCCGTATTTTACAAGCCTCACAGCCGGTAAAGCATAGGGAATCCTAATTAGGAAGGCTTTCCTTATATATTATTACCATCTTGGGATGGCGATAGTAGGGACCATTTTTTATAACAATTTATTGTTTGGGAAGGGCCGTAAATAGGGGGGGGGGGCTAAGGGGGCACATGGCCCGAGTGGTGGACTTGAGAAGGTGTCGGGGAGAGGCTGCCGGTAGGCTAGGTTGCTGCTCTTGTGGGTTTGGAGCCGCATCCCGGCCTTAAGAGGCACAGAGACAACGTCAATCTAATGTGGTGCCTGTGGCAAGCCAATCATTACTCGCTGACTGGCAGCCAATCAGCAGAGGCTGCAGGTCCGTGAGCTCCAATTGGTTTGCGAGCTGTGCCACATTACAATGACTGCAGTACTGACAGTTACCCAGCATGTTGCAGCCCCGTTCAGCACCACCCTGAGGTCACCCACCACACGGCCCTGGCAGGTAAGAGAAGGGAGATGGGGCCTTACTGTGGCTTAACTTAAAAGAGGCCTTACTGTGGCATAATGTGTAAGGGTTCTTCCTGTGGCATAATGTAAAGGGGGCCTTACTGTGGCATAAAGTATATGGGGCATTACCGTGGCATAAATGTATAAGGGGCATTACTGTGGCATAATGTATAAGGGGCATTACTCTGGCTTAATGTAAAAGAGGCCTTACTGTGGCATAATGTGTAAGGGGCCAGACTGTGGCATAATGTAAAAGGGGCCTTACTGTGGCATAAGGTATTTGGGGCATTACTGTGGCATAAATGTATAAGGGGAATTACTGTGGCATAATGTGTAAGGGGCATTACTGTGGCTTAATGTATAAGGGGCATTACTGTGGCTTAACGAATTAGGGGCATTACTGTGGCATAATGTATATGGGGCATTGCTGTGGCAGAATATGTTGTAAGGGGATTTACTGTGTTGCATAATTTGTTGTAAGGGACATTACTGTGGTATAATGAGTCATTAATATGTGGCATAATGAGTTATATGGGGCATTACTGTCACAAAACCACATACCCTTTTCGTCCTCTGTGTTGTATTTTTTTGGGGAGGCACCAAATTATGGCCTTGCCCCGGGTGACAAAAATCCTAGTTTCGGCCCTGGTTTGGGGTTATTTTTATTTATTTTTTTAAACGGTTACAATTCTTTTGTATTGCAGCTTATTGTAGAGATAAAAAATATTCCATCACTGCATAATAACAAATAGATACATGGGTCATTCATTGTCAAATCAAGGTCAAAAGTTAAGTAATGTAACCCACTGGCTCTTTGATTACATACTACTATATCAACTAGAATGAAAGCCCTGACAAAATTCAATTTCCTATGACTTGTAGGGGTCTAATTACTAAGCCTTGGATGGATATAAAGTGGATATAGATAAAGTAACAAACAACCAGCTCCTAATTGTCATTTTTCAAACACAGCCTGTTACATGGCAGTAAGGAGCTGATTGGTTGGAGCGTTATCTCCGTTCACTGTATCTCCATCCTGTTACGGTTCTCGTACGGTTGTGTAAGGCCTCTAGAGCCAGATGAGACGTTCTTCCACCAATAATGGCCACCCGCTGTGATTTATTTACACACCGGTACTTAGGTGGCCATCTGGATTTACGCCTCCAGGCACCAGAACAGGCAAAATCTGGGCAGGGACCGGAACAGGGAGATTCCGAGCCGGGACCGGAACAGGCAGGATCCGTGCCGGGACCGGAACAGGCAGAATCCGGGCCGGGTCTGGAATAGGCAGAGGAGACCCCTCCTGGGATACGAAAATCAGGTATCTCTCTCAATGAGAGGTTTATCGACTATAATACCGGAAGCTCCTCTTGCGAAACAACCAACTGAACCCTTGCTGGTACAATGAGAGGCTTTGTTTAAGTGGTTCCCCAACTTGAGATTTGGACGCCTAGTGATGGGACCCAACTGAGTCTGCGGCATAAATAGGTTTACAAGACGAGTAGTCAACTTGAGGCCTAAGACTTCGGAGCTGGTCATTTCTCCTGGGCTTGCATAAAGAATAGTCTCCAATAAAATGATCAGCACTCCCACAGTACAAACAGACACGATTTTCCTTACGCCGTTGCCGCTCGACTTCAGAGAGCCTGGGTCGTAAGTAACTCTGATGACCATTATCCTCCTGCACAAAGGATAGCATTGCAGAAGTAGGGAAAACGGAGTTTGTCACCTCTTTAGTTTCTGTTGGGAAAGGTGGAATATTGTCAAAGACAGGAAATTTTCCAAACAAATTTTGTACCAACATATTATTACTGTACAATAATTTTTGTAACTTTTCGGTTTTTGAACGAAATTCCTGTAACAACGCAGGCTTCATCAAATCAGACAACTGAGGCGTTGTAGAACAGTTTACAGTTGGGGTGACATCCAATTTTCCTCCCCAGATGGATTCTTGCAATGGCTAGTTACATCCAATGAATTCAGGGAGGCTTGAATAATTGCAGCACATCCACACGAGATGACCATCCAAGGAAGGCTTGTAGCAGAATGCTCTCTAGGTTCAGCATTTTGTTAGACAGTCCCAAATCAGGATTCATGACTGAGGTCTGATTAAACAAAACAGAGACCATATTGAGAACACTCCAGTAGCAACTGTATTTGGCCAGTTATAATGTTCGGTTCTCGCACGGTTGTGTAAGACCTCTAGAGCGAGATGAGAGGTTCTTCCACCAATAACAGTCACCCGCTGTTCCCTTAGTGATTTATTTACACACCGGTACTTAGGTGGCCGCCTGGATTTACGCCTCCAGCAGTAGAGGCTTACACAACCGACGAGAGACCACAGGACTGCTGACTGCAAACACGGCTGAGGAGTGTCAGTCCTTCCACTACTGGTACAAGTTGGAGTGAAGCTGCTGGTAAGTACTGGAACAGATGTGACTGACAGGATACTCTAGCAGCAGCATATGATGGGTCTCAGGAATGTCTAGGGACTATGGCCCTGATTCAGAGCCGCTCGCAAAAAGCGAGCGCTCGTTCTGAATCAGGGCGGCTCGCTAAGCTGTGGGTGCCATCTGGCTTGCGCCGAGACCCTTGTGGTAGGGTCTCGTCTGCCGCAAGCCCCAGTGAGCTTCCGGCTCTAATAGAGCCGGAAGCTCACTACTGAGTGATGTCAGTAGGGCCGCCCATAAACGGCAAGCGTTCCTTTGGGAACGCCTCCGTTGTCCAGCCACCCCCCCTCCCCGCCTACAAAACGGGGCGAGCTGTTGATCAATATTGCAGCGTGTGCGCAGGGCCCCACCATCGACCTGCTTGTGAGTGCATAGCGCTTGAGAGCAGGTCTGAATCAGGCCCAATGATCCTGCAGGATATCAGACAAGGACTGGACAAGATCTAGACGGATAAAATGCAGACAAGGACTTGAAAGACAAAATACAAGCTGAAACTTGACAGACAATGATGTGGCAGGACCAGTGAACAAACTTCAAGGTGCGGCTTAGCAAGCCCAGATGTGGCTTTGAGAGCTGAGGCGTGGCTAGTGAGCCGAGATGTGAATGCAGGCTATGATGTGGCCGTGGTGCGGCTATGATGGCTGAGATGCGGCTTGAGAGCCGAGATGAATGCAGACTATGGTGCAGACAGAGTACGATGCAGCCTTGCAGGCCGAGGTGCAGGAACAAGACAGCAGGCAGGTGTACTCAGACATGGCAGGAACACAAGCTGGAGGCAGCAAAGTGGAAAACACTTCTGGTAGAATTGTTGTCGGTAAACAGACACGGCTTGATGCGGCCTTGCAGGCCGAAATGCAGGAACCAGATGGCAGACAGGTGTACTCTGATGCCGCAGAAACATAAACTGGAGGCAGCAAGGTGGAGAACACTGCTAGCAGAATAGCTGGCTCACACGGCTTGACAGAACAGTGGTAATAATACAGCAGAGCTGATACTGACAGGATCAGTATACAATAACAGTAGAACCTGATAGACCGGCAAGATCTCAGGTAACTGTGGATAGAGCAACATTCACTGGTAGTCAGACAGTATAACCGGCACAGAGTGCAGGGCTGACTGTAACTTAAGAGATGCAGGGTCCAATCAGAGCCATTTCCTGCAGAGAGCTATTCCTAATAGCAGGCTAGTGTGCAACTGGCCTGTGAACATAGACAAGACAATTAACTAGTCTGCAGCTGATTCTGCACACAGACAGACAGCTAGAGCGGTACACAGACAAGACAGGAATCCGACTGCCTGCAACAGCCGGAACATGGATCAGGACAAGATACAGTGGGCCTGATTCAGAGCCGGACGCTATTTGCGCTCGCTCGTTGCGCTCGCTCGCTCGAAAAAGGGGCCGGCTATTTAAATTGAGCGCTCGCTCTTTGCGGTCTGTTGACGCCTCTATGTCTGAGCGAGCGAGCAAACGAAACATGCGCTCGCTATTTTGTAAAGACGCCCCCTGGCCGCTCGCATCATACGTCATCTCCGCTATTTATTAGATTAATCGAGTACATCGAAAGGCGTCTGAACTGCTCGCAGTGCTTGTGGTTGGATTTTCCTACCGCAATCATGCGAACAGTTCAGGCTAAGAAACAACCAAGTGACGTGGTCGATGACGCTGCTTTGTTAATTATGCACACCCTTAAAATGCCCGTTTTGACCGTTTGGCCATTCGGATCTCCACTCCCCGTTTTTAAGCACCTTCCCCTGTTACCACCCACAAACGCCTCATCCTGTCACTCAAATTAGCAGACACTCGCTATTTTGCGAACACACGTTTTCCGACCGCACTGACTGGTTGGTGCATGCGCATTACGACCCATACGCATGCGCAGATGTGCGAACATCGCTCATAGCGAACGAGCGGCCGCTTACGAGCGACTCTGAATCAGGCCCAGTATCCCAGTGACAACTATGGCTGGGAACTGCCACCATGATGATCTGCGGTTACACATCCAAGGCTTAGTAAATAGACCCCATAGTTTTTTTTTGTTCTGAGGGCTTAAAGTTAGAGATTCAACAGTAAATAATGTTACTTGAATCCAGAAAACAATATAATTTTAATGTGGGAATTAGTTATTCAGTGATAAAAAGTATATAATATTTATCAAAGATGTTTTAATTATACAAGGGTATACAATGGAAAATCAATAGGAGGGAACCACCTACCGGCAGGTTTGATTTAATACTCCTTTCTTTATGTACTAAAGAAAGTAAACCAATTAGTTATTTTACCATAGTGTAAAAAATGTTTTACTTTTTAAAGCGATATAAAAAAAAATTGGTAAAAAACTTAATTGTTGCAAACTTTTTAAATTGCATAGTTAAGCATCAAGATTTTTTTTTTTTTAATGGATATAAAACATCCTAATACTGAATGTTATATTCATTAATTCCAAGGGAAAAGCAAAAAAAAAAGTTCACACATTTCATATATTTGCATTAGGAAATGTTATCAAATAAAAATTTAATGATTTAGTTTAATTAAATGGCTTATTGTAAAACTTGAAATGTAATATTTCCTATTTCTTTGTATTTTATTGTATTTATTCAATAACAATTTACTAAAATCAACAAATTTGTTAAAATGCACAAATACCCTCACATTTAATCATTTATTTATTACCAATTATTTGTATAGCGCACAAAAATTCTGCAATGCTTTTATTTTGGCATTCATATCAGTCTCTGCCATAGTGGAGGTTACACTCTATGGACCTGCTTCAGACCCGGTCGCTAAGTTGCACTCGCTCGCTATGAGCGCTTTTTGCCCATCTGTGCATGTGTATAAATCGCAGCGCGCGTGCGCAAGCCAGTCTTTGCGATCTGAGTTTGGTTGCTCGTAAGCTACTATCAGGTCGCTACTTTGAGTGACAGAAGGTGAGGTTTGTGGGTGGTAAACGGGGGAGTGGTGTTGCGGACGCAGGAGTATCAGGCCACCAAAACCCTGTTTAAAGGGCATGCATAATTAGCAAAGTAGCGTCATTGTACACATCACCTGCATGTATTTCAGGCCGCACTGATCGCAGTGCTTGCGGTGGGGAAAGGCAACCTCAAGGGCTGCGAGCAGCTCCGATGGCTCGCGATGTTAGCAATTATTCCTACAATTCCCTGAGATGATGTGTTGCGAGTGACAAGGGGGCATCTTTACACATTTGCGAGGGCTCTTTGACACAGCTCGCTAAGACATAGAGGGCGTCCTTACGCAACGCAGTGCGAGCGCTTCATTGAAATAGCCGTCCCCTTTTTGCTAGCGAGCGGCCGCATGTTGCGATCAGGTCTGAATGAGCTCCTATATTCCCTATTACATGAACACACACACACACTCTAGGGTTAGGGTTATTTTTTTTGTTGGGGGCCAATTAACCTACCAATATATTTTTGGATTGTGGGAGGAAACCAGAGCCAGGGCCATAGAGAGCGAAGACGAGCTCGGGTACGGGAGGGGGTGTGGCCAAATAGTATAGGCATGGACACATTCACTAAAAAATACGCGCTGACCGCAAGCTGCATGTGGGTGATGCTGCGTGCCCCTCAGCCAGGCCGAGAGAGACGGTTGCTGTTCAGTAGCCCAGCACAAAGCAGCATGCTGGGCTGGGGAGGGAGGCTGCTGCCACTCACAGGTAAAAAGTGCTATGGGGGAGGCGGATCCAGGCCCCTACAATGAGGCCAACACAGTTAGGGCCATGATGGGAATAGAACCCAAGACCTCAGTGCTGTGAGACAGTAATGCTAACCATTACACCATCCATGCTGCTTTTGCATCCATGAATTTTTAAGTAAGCTACAAAAATAACTTGCCTTTAAAAATCCTGAGTTTTAAACAAGAACATTAAAAAAAATTAGATCATAAGTTAAAATAACAGAATGCAATCCTTCAGCGAGGCGCTCTCTACGATGGACCCTGGCAGAGTACATATGCTCCCGTGTCACCACCCCAGTTCTCAGCTGCTGGCTTACTCCAGCGAGGGTCCAGCGTGCCACCCATCTGAAATGACGCGGTAGCTACAGAGGCCCAGGTTGGTTGCGGGCCTGCTGAGAGGGAGTCACAACAAGCATTATATTATGATTTATCAGTAGTATCTAAGCCAGATATCTACACAGGCCACTTCTATTACTTGATTGATTTGTAACTACACACAGCTTGAAGTGTTTACACTTCTATGGAAGACCAATCAGAGTCCACCTCATTTGCATACAACCTATCAAAGAGGAGGAGAGTTTCCTTTTAATCCCCAAAAATTTGATTCCTATCATGCACATAAACTCCTGGAAAAAGGCCCCAAAGGCTGAAACGCGTTGGAGACCCATTAATACTCAGACACGGCAAGGAAAGAACTGTTTCCCCACAGGGTTTTATTGCTAGCACCCACCAATCGTATGATCGCATTACCCTCACGTGGTACAACCCGGAAGCAGCAGACAGATCATAGGCATACAGGACAGCGTTACCAGGAGACCAGATGCAGGAGATCCCGGAGAGGGAGGAAGAACTCGTGCCGCAAGACAGCACAGCCGGCTAGAGGAAGGAGCGGTTATCAGCAAGGCGCAGGAAGGCAAGTCTCCAGTTGAGGAGGGGGTGCACGGGGTACGGCGTCAGCGAGCCCGAGCCGTTGACATCTCCTCCCCATACACAGCAGCTTCTTCAGTGTGTGCTGCGGGCAGACGTCTGTTCACAGATGTGCTGCCGCCACAGACACCAGGAGTAGCAGCTTGTTTGGAGTTTCACCCTCCTATTGCCATTTACCCGTACTACCTTCCTCGGAAAAATCACCGTGGGCCAGCAGCACTGTATGTACTTTATATCCACAGCGGGACGCCGCTATTCATCGTCAACATAAGACAGTCATTTCTTCATAATTCACTTCTTCTCTGTGAAGAACTCTTATGTATCAGACCCATTAGAACTTAATAGGAGTCTGTGCAACATTGTATTGTTGCTTGCTAGCAATTTTCCCGTGATTGGCGGTTCTCCTGGCAGTCCACTATTAATATGCTGTTTTGATATTGCATCCACCTTATGTATGCTTTAATGTTTTTCAAGTGTGCTTTTTGATTTCATATCAGTAAAGTGATTTTTCTTTTATATTGATCTATTTATTTACATATATCTCGTCCTGTCATATAGCAGGACATTTTGAATATTGAGTCCTCAACTACACCTTCCATCAGTGTGTACTATACCATAAGTTTCATTATTGTGCACTACACCATAAGTTCACAAATTAGACATGGTTAATGGAGCTGAGCGCATTATATTTCTTTTCTTCTAACAGCTGGGCCACGATGGGAATAGAACCCAAGACCTCAGTGCTGTGAGGCAGTAATGGTAACCATTACACCATCCATGCTGCTTTTGGATCCTTTAAAAATTCTGAGTTTTAAAGAAGAACATTAATAAAAAAATTAGATCATAAGTTAAAATAACAGAATGCATCCCTTCAGCGTGGCGCTCTCTACCATGGACCCTGGCGGAGCACACATGTTCCCCAGAACAGCTCCCGTGTCACCGCCCCAGTTCTCAGCTGCTGTCTTAGTCCAGCGAGGGTCCAGCGTGCCACCCATCTGAAATGGCGCGACAGCTGCAGAGGCCCAGGTTGGATGCGGGCCTGCTGGGAGGGAGTCTCAGATGGAGAGTGAGAACCCAGAGAAGGAGCTGAGCGGGCCATGGAGGACACATGGTGGAGGTTCCAAGTTTACTAGCACTCAGTGGAGCCTGACCCGTACTTGGGATGTTGGAAAGGGGGTCAACATGCTTCCCTCTTACCCTTTCCACCCTTGAGTCAAGATGAAACCAGTCAGGCATAAAGTGGGATGCATTGGTTTGAGATATATTGGGGGCTGAAGTCCTGGCCTCATTTTCAGACTGGGATTGCTGCCTGCTTCAACTTGTTTTTTCTTTCAATCTCTGGGACCGGCAAGGCAAGCACGTTCCTCCGGTCCCCCTCTCCGGTGTATGTGTGCTTATTGATGGATATGATATGTAAGTGTGCTTATTGATGGATATCATATGTATGTGTGCTTAGTGATGGATAGGATATGTATGTGTGCTTAGTGATGGATAGGATATGTATGTGTGATTAGTGATGGATAGGATATGTATGTGTGATTAGTGATGGATATGATATGTATGTGTGCTTAGTGATGGATATGATATGTATGTGTGTTTAGTGATGGATATGATATGTATGTGTGCTTAGTGATGGATATGATATGTATGTGTGTTTAGTGATGGATATGATGTGTATGTGTGCTTAGTGATGCATATGATATGTACGTGTGCTTAGTGATGGATAGGATATGTATGTGTGATTAGTGATGGATATGATATGTATGTGTGATTAGTGATGGATATGATATGTACTGTATGTGTGATTAGTGATGGATATGATATGTATGTGTGATTAGTGATGGATATGATATATATGTGTGCTTAGTGATGGATATGATATGTATGTGTGTTTAGTGATGGATAGGATATGTATGTGTGCTTAGTGATGGATATGATGTGTATGTGTGATTAGTGATGGATATGATATGTATGTGTGCTTATTGATGGATATGATATGTATGTGTGATTAGTGATGGATATGATATGTATGTGTGATTAGTGATGGATATGATATGTATGTGTACTTATTGATGGATATGATATGTATGTGTGATTAGTGATGGATATGTATATGTGTGATTAGTGATGGATATGATATGTATGTGTGCTTATTGATGGATATGATATGTATGTGTGATTAGTGATGGATATGATATGTATGTGTGATTAGTGATGGATATGATATGTATGTGTGCTTAATGATGGATATGATATGTATGTGTGATTAGTGATGGATAGGATATGTATGTGTGATAAGTGATGGATAGGATATGTATGTGTGATTAGTGATGGATAGGATGTGTATGTGTGCTTAGTGATGGATAGGATATGTATGTGTGATTACTGATGGATGTGATATGTATGTGTGATTAGTGATGGATATTATGTGTATGTGTGCTTGTTGATGGATATATGTATGTGTGCTTATTGGTGGATATGATATGTATGTGTGATTAGTGATGGATATGATATGTATGTGTGATTAGTGATGGATATGATATGTATGTGTGCTTATTGGTGGATATGATATGTATGTGTGCTTATTGATGAGTATGATATGTATGTGTGATTAGTGATGGATATGATATGTATGTGTGCTTATTGATGGATAGCATATGTATGTGTGATTAGTGATGGATAGGATATGTATGTGTGATTAGTGATGGATAGGATATGTATGTGTGGTTAGTGATGGATCGGCTATGTTTTTGTGCTTATTGATGGATAGGTTATGTATGTGTGTTTGTTGATGGATAGGATATTTTTGTGTGTTTATTGATGAATAGGATATATATGTGTACTTATTGATGAATATGATATGTATGTGTGCTTATTGATGGATAGGACATGTATGTGTGTTTATTGATGGATAGGATATGTAATATGTGCTTATGGATGGATATGACATGTATGTGTAATTAGTGATGGATATGATATGTATGTGTGATTAGTGCCGAATATGATATGTATGTGTGCTTATTGATGGATATGTTACGTATGTGTAATTAGTGATGGATATGATATGTATGTGTTCTTATTGATGGATAGGATATGTATGTGTGCTTATTGATGGATATGATATTTATGTGTGCTTACTGATGGATAGGATATTTATGTGTGTTTATTGATGGATAGGATATGTATGTGTGTTTATTGATGGATAGGATATGTATGTGTGCTTGTCGATGGATATAATATGTATGTGTGCTTATTGATGGATAGGATATGTATGTGTGCTTATTGATGGATATGATATGTATTTGTGCTTAGTGATGGATATGATATGTATGTGTGATTAGTGATGGATAGGATATGTATTTGTGCTTAGTGATGGATATATTATGTATGTGTGTTTATTGATGGATATGATATGTATGTGTGCTTATTGATGGATATGATATGTATGTGTGATTAGTGATGGACATGATATGTATGTGTGATTATTGATGGATAGGATATGTATGTGTGCTTATTGATGGATAGGATATGTATGTGTGATTAGTGATGGACATGATATGTATGTGTGATTAGTGATGGATATGATATGTATGTGTAGTTATCGATGGATATGATATGTATGTGTGCTTATTGATGGATATGATATGTATGTGTGCTTATTGATGGATATGATATGTATGTGTGCTTATTGATGGAAAGGATATGTATGTGTGCTTATTGATGGATAGGATATGTATGTGTGCTTATTCATGGATATGATGTGTATGTGTGATTAGTGATGGATAGGATATGTATGTGTGATTAGTGATGGATAGGATATGTATGTTTGATTAGTGATGGATAGGATATGTATGTGTGAATAGTGATGGATATGATATGTATGTGTGTTTAGTGATGGATAGGATATGTATGTGTGCTTATTGATGGATAGGATATGTATGTGTGCTTATTGATGGATATGATATGTATGTGTGATAAGTGATGGATAGGATATGTATGTGTGCTTAGTGACGGAGAGGATATGTATGTGTGATTAGTGATGGACATGATATGTATGTGTGCTTATTGATGGATATGATATGTATGTGTGATTAGTGATGGATATGATATGTATGTGTGCTTATTGATGGATATCATATGTATGTGTGCTTATTGATGGATATGATATGTATGTGTGATTAATGATGGATATGATATGTATGTGTGCTTATTGATGGATATGATATGTATGTGTGATTAGTGATGGATATGATATGTATGTGTGCTCATTGATGGATAGGATATGTATGTGTGCTTATTGATGGATAGGATGTGTATTTGTGATTAGTGATGGATAGGATATGTATGTGTGATTAGTGATGGATAGGATATGTATGTGTGATTAGTGATAGATATGATATTTATGTGTGCTTAGTGATGGATATCATATGTATGTGTGCTTAGTGACGGATAGGATATGTATGTGTGCTTAGTGATGGATATGATATGTATGTGTGCTTAGTGATGTATATGATATGTATGTGTGATTAGTGATGGATATGATATTTATGTGTGATTAGTGATGGGTATGATATGTATGTGTGATTAGTGATGGATATGATATGTATGTGTGCTTTAGTGATGGATATGATATGTATGTGTGATTAGTGATGGATATGATATGTATGTGTGATTAGTGATGGATACGATATGTATGTGTGCGTATTGATGGATACGATATGTATGTGTGTTTAGTGATGGATAGGATATTTATGTGTGTTTATTGATGGATAGGATATGTATGTGTGCTTATTGATGGATTCGATATTTATGTGTGTTTATTGATGGATATGATATGTATGTGTGATTATTGATGGATAGGATATTTATGTGTGTTTATTGATGGATAGGATATTTATGTGTGTTTATTGATGGATATGATATGTATGTGTGATTATTGATGGATAGGATATTTATGTGTGTTTATTGATGGATAGGATATTTATGTGTGTTTATTGATGGATACGATATGTATGTGTGATTATTGATGGATAGGATATGTATGTGTGATTATTGATGGGTAGGATATTTATGTGTGTTTATTGATGGATATGATATGTATGTGTGATTATTGATGGATAGGATATTTATGTGTGTTTATTGATGGATAGGATATTTATGTGTGTTTATTGATAGATACGATATGTATGTGTGGTTATTGATGGATACGATATGTATGTGTGCTTATTGATGGATAGGATATTTATGTGTGTTTATTGATGGATAGGATATGTATGTGTGCTTATTGATGGATTCGATATTTATGTGTGTTTATTGATGGATATGATATGTATGTGTGCTTATTGATGGATATGATCTGTATGTGTGATTAGTGACGGATAGGATATGTATGTGTGTTTACTGATGGATATGATATGTATGTGTGCTTATTGATGGATAGGATATGTTTGTGTGCTTATTGATGGATATGATATGTATGTGTGCTTATTGATGGATAGGATATTTATGTGTGTTTATTGATGGATAGGATATGTGTGTGTGTTTAGTGATAGATATGATATGTATGTGTGATTAGTGATGGATAGGATATGTATGTGTGATTAGTGTTAGATATGATATGTATGTGTGCTTATTGATGGATAAGACATTTATGTGTGATTAGTGATGGATATGATATTCATGTTTGCTTACTGTGTTTTTTTCTGAGTACCTTTTCCACCTTCCCAGAGGAGTACCCCTCCCACTTCCCCATTACAGAGTACGCCTCCCACTCCCCCATTACAGAGTACCTTTTCCACTCTTTCCATTACAGAGCACCTCTCCCACTTCCCCATTACAGAGTACCCCTACCACTCCCCCATTACTAAGTACCCCTCCAACTCCCCCATTAAAGAGCACCCATCCCACTCCCCCATTAAAAAGCACCCATCCCATCCCCCCATTACAGAGAACCATTCCCCCATTACAGAGCACCCCTCCTACTCCCCCATTATAGAGCACCCCTCCCACTCCCCCATTACAGAGTACCTTTTCCACTCCCCCATAGAAGTACCCCTCCCACTCCCCCATAGAAGTACCCCTCCCACTCCCCCATTACAGAGTACCCCTCCCACTCCCCAATTACAGAGCACCCCTCCCACTCCCCCATTACAGAGTACCCCTCCCACTCCACCATTACAGAGTACCCCTCCCACTCCCCCATTACAGAGTACCACTCCCACTTACACCATTACAGAGCACCTCTCCCACTCCCCCATTACAGAGCACCCCTCCCACTCCCCCATTACAGAGTACTCCTCCCACTCCCCCACTACAGAGTACCCCTTCCACTCCTCCTGTACTGAGTACTCCTCTAATGTGTCGCTATGTATAGGAGGGAACATCTGGATTAGAGGTTCTGTGTTGTGCTGAATACATTATTTCCACTCCCTGGTGCTGCCCATGTCAGTGGTAATCTAGCACCAGGTAAAACGCAGTATAGCTTCTTACTAGCGCTCAGGCTGCCTCTAATTCCCTTCTTTGCCTTTGTTACTTCGGCTAAGTGTCCGTCTGAACCTAACGAGCAGTTACAGAGCGTCCGGCAGCTCACGGTCCTCTCACGGGCTGCAGGGGGATCTGAATGGGCCACGCTCGGTTGCAAATGCAGACATCCCTGTTATACAAAGACGTCTGACCCATAATAGAATCTAGAATCAGTTGTGATCTACCGGATCTATCAGGATCCATTATAACCTTTTCACTTTATTGCTGCCTTTACAGGATTCCACCTACTCGTTAGTCATAAGAACATTGTGACAATATTTGCATTGTATTCTACACTGGGCCTCATTCAGAGATGGACGCTAATGCTGTCGCAGCTGCCAATTTGTACGCAATAAAATACACAAATGTTGCAGACCCAGGTTTTGTATTGAGACGCCCACCGGCGGCTTCGCAGATCCCAGCGACTGCGTACAAGAAGAACCATCGGTCACAGATCAGATGATTATCAGACGTCGGAGTCACCTTATGGCTGTGCAGAATCGCCGCAGGTACTGAGACAACAGCTCCATTTTTATTGGATACAGGATCGCAGCCGTAGCCAGAGACATACCCTGAAAATGGTCGTGAAACGTCTGCGTTTGAGTCGCCACCTCCCCGTTGCCACCCAGAAACAGCCCCTGCCTGTAAACATCGTATTGCGTCCATGCTCTGTATCAGGCCCTACATGCAGACGCTTACAGTGACCCGTGTAAGGGATCAGAAGGAAATTGTGCCGTCTCTATCAAGCATTGGGAATCACGTCCCACTTTTTGTGTCCCTATTTCCACACCAGCTCCCAGCCGGGTACTTACAGTATATCCGTGTTGCGTGGCAGCTGAGGCACGGAGGAGCGATGACTGCAGGTGATGCTGTAACTTGGCGGCTCCTCGTTCTCCTCACATTTGCAGCTATCTGGGCAGGTGGCTCCAGAGTGGGGCAACAGGAGAAGTAGGGGCAGGAGGCAGCGAGACAGGCAGGGCATCTTATTGGGCATCTCCAAGCCTGGGTGTAACAGGAATCGGTATAGTCACAGTGGAATCAGTAGACCCAGCACAGTGCCTCGCTCTTGATTACTCCTGCAGGTATACAAACATGGTTGTTAGCTCTTCAGGATTCATAGCTATTACAGTTACTGTATCATGTCACTTGTATAACATTACTGTCTGTATGACGTCATCCCTCCCCTTTCCACGGCGTAATCCCAGTGTGTGTGTATAGTGTGTGTGTGTGCAGTGTGAGTGTATGTGTATAGTGTGTGTGTATAGTGTGTGAGCATGTGTATAGTGTTTGTGTGTATGTGTATAGCATACTTGCCTACCCTCCTGATTCGTCCGGGAGCCTCCCGAAAATCGGGTGCCGCTCCCAGCCCCCTGGAAAGGCAGGCAAGCCTCCCAGGCGCCAGCGACCTGTCCACCCCCCACTGCACTTACTGTAAAAATCCTGGCAGCCGAGGGGCATCGTGGCCCCGCCCCTTGCCGCACAATCCCATTAATAACGGCAATGTGAACAGGGGGGCGGAGCCACGATGAAGCGATTGTGATGTCACGCCCACATGCTCCACCCCCAAATGTGCATCACCGCCGGGCCACGCCCCCTTTTCGCCGTGACCCCCCCGAGAAAGCCCGACAGCTCCCTCCCGGAAGGAGGGAGTGAACTGTCGGCATGTATGGTGTATAGTGTGTGTGGGCATATGTATGTGTGTTGCGTGTGTGAATGTGTGTGCGCATGTGTATGTAGTGTCTTTGTGTATAGTGCATACTTCCCAACTCTCCCTCACTGTCAGGGAGACTCCCTGAAATAGCAGCAATCTCCCTGACTCCCTGACATAGCAGCAATCTCCCTGACTCCCTGACATAGCAGCAATCTCCCTGACTCCCTGACATAGCAGCAATCTCCCTGACTCCCTGACATAGCAGCAATCTCCCTGTCTCCCTGAAGAGTCCAGCAATCTCCCTGATTGCACCTTACCCCCATTATGTAGATATTGTAATAACAGAGATATATACATTCATATGGGGTCATTAGTAACATTCCCCTGCATTGGGTATAAGGCACAATGATCCCTATGGCTACATGCATTTTTTTAAAAGTATCAGTGTGTTTTTATCAACAAATAGATTTTACTAACTGCTTTGGGACTCGTTTACATGTGAATGTAAGTACAGGTTGAGTCTCCCATATCCAAATATTCCGAAATACAGAATATTCCGAATTACGGAATATTTTTAGTATGACTGAGAATGTGAAACCTTTGCTTTCTGATGGTTCAATGTACACAAACTTTTTTTAAAGCACAAAATCATTAAAATACAGTATACAATAACCTTAAGGCTGTATGTATAAGGTGTATATGAAACAGAAATGAATTTCATGTATGTACACAAACTTTTTTTGATGCTCAAAATTATTAAAAATATTGTATAAAATGACCTGTAGGCTGTGTGTATAAGGTGTATATAGAAAATAACTGCATTCTGTGTTTAGTTTTGGGTCCTATACCCAAGATATTTCATTATAGTATGCAAATATTCCAACATACGGAATGTTCCGATATCCAAAATAGCCCTGGTCCCAAGCATTTTGGATATGGGAGACTCAACCTGTATTATGACGCGCCCATCATATGTAGCAGTACATGTCGATCACATGTATGACACGCACTTCAGATGTAACAGTACACGCCCATCACATGTATGACGCACCCCTCAGATGTAGCAGTACACGCCCATCACATGTATGACGCACCCCTCAGATGTAGCAGTACACGCCCATCACATGTATGACGCACCCCTCAGATGTAGCAGTACACGCCCATCACATGTATGACACGCCTCTCAGATGTAGCAGTACACACCCATCACATGTATGACGTGCCCCTCAGATGTGGCAGTACACGCCCAGCACATGTATGACACGCCCATCAGATGTAGCAGTACACGCTCGTCACATGTATGACGCGCCCCTCAGATGTAGCAGTACATGCCCATCACATGTATGATGCACCCCTCAGATGTAGCAGTACACAAACATCACATGTATGATGCGCCCCTCAGATGTAGCAGTACACAAACATCACATGTATGATGTGCCCCTCAGATGTAGCAGTACACGCCCATCACATGTATGACGCGCCCTTCAGATGTAGTAGTACATGTTGATCACATGTATGATACGCCTCTAAGATGTAGCAGTATACGCCCATCACATGTATGACGCGCCCCTCAGATGTAGCAGTACACACCCATCACATGTATGAAGCGCCCTTCAGATGTAGCAGTACACACACATCAGATGTATGATACGCCTCTCAGGTGTAGCAGTAGACGCCCATCACATGTATGATATGCCTCTCAGATGTAGCAGTACACGCCCATCACATGTATGATGCAACCCTCAGATGTAGCAGTACACGCCCAGCACATGTATGACACACCCCTCAGATGTAGCAGTACACGCCCATCACATGTATGATGCGCCCTTCACATGTAGTAGTACACGCCCATCACACGTATGATACGCCTCTCAGATGTAGCAGTACACGCCCATCACATGTATGACTCGCCTCTAAGATGTAGCAGTACACACCCATCACATGTATGACACGCCTCTCAGATGTAGCAGTACACACCCACTTTACTGATGCACTCATAGATGCTGCTTTCACAATCTGCCTGAAATGGTTTTTCAAAAGTAGGCAAGTATGATAGTGTGATTGCATGTGCATAAAGTGTGTGTATAATGTGAATGCATGTGTGTGTGTATATGTATATATATATATATATATATATATAATATATATATAGTATGAGTGCTTGTGTGAGTGCTTGTGTGTATAGTGTGTGTGTACAGTGCAAATGCGTGTGTGTGAATCAAGTGTAGTATACTGTATGTGTATAGTGTGAATGTGTGTGAGTATGTATATGTATATGTATATATATATATATATATATATCTATATATATATATATATATATATATATATTGTGTGTATACAGTGTGTATAGTGTATGTGTGTGTATGTATATAGTGTGACTTTGATAATGCAGTGATAATGTCTCTCACCCAGAGGATCTTCTCTTCGGCACAGCAAGGTACCTGCTCCCTGACTCTCGTGTTAAGGTGCGCACACACTGGGCGTTAAAGTGGACGACTGAACGATAACGATATCGTTATCGTTCAGTCGTCCACTTTATTGTCCATTTTTAACCCCAAAACGATGAACGATAACGACAACTCGCATTCCCGCGGGTCGTTCGTCATCATCGTTCATCGGGCTGACATGCAGGCCAACCTGACGATCTCGTCAGGTTGCTGCATGTTGGGGAATGGGGGAGAGAGCCCGGCGCTGAACGATATCGTTAATGATATCGTTCAGCGGCTGTGCTCAATGTCATGAACGACATTGAGCATAGCCTGCCGGGGACACACTACACAATATCGCACAGGGAGCATATCGTCTAGTGTGTACGCTCCATTAGGTCATCTCTAACTCATCCTTCCTGCTCTCTAATCCATACCTCCTCTCCCTCCTCCTCTCCCTGCACTCACACCCATAGCCATGCGGAGCCTTTGCTCTCCCTCCCACTCTCCCTGCACCTCTCTCCCTACACTCACACCCAAAGCCGTGCGGAGCCTCTGCTCTCTCCCTCCTCCTCTCCCTGCAGCCCTCTGCCTACACTCACACCCATAGCCATGCGGAGCCTCTGCTTTCTCCCTCCTCTTCCTGCACCCCTCTCCCTACACTCACACCCATAGCCATGCGGAGCCTCTGCTTTCTCCCTCCTCTTCCTGCACCCCTCTCCCTACACTCACACCCATAGCCATGCGGAGCCTCAGCTCTCTCCCTCCTCCTCTCCCTACACCCCTCTCCCTACACTCACACCCATAGCCATGCGGAGCCTTTGCTCTCTCCCTACACTCACACCCATAGCCATGCGGAACCTCTGCTCTCTCCCTCCTCCTCTCCCTGCACCCCTCTACCTACACTCACACCCACAGCCATGCGGGGCCTCTGCTCTCTCCCTCCTCCTCTCCCTGCACCCCTCTCCCTACATGCACACCCATAGCCATGCGGAGCCTCTGCTCTCTCCCTGCACCCCTCTCCCTACACTCACACCCATAGCCTTGCAGATCCTCTGCTCTCTCCCTCCTCCTCTCCCTGCACCCCTCTCCCTACACTCACACCCATAGCCATGCAGAGCCTCTGCTCTCTCCCTCCTCTCCCTGCACTCCTCTGCCTACACTCACACCCATAGCCATGTGGAGCCTCTGCTCTCTCCCTCCTCTTCCTGCACCCCTCTCCCTATACTCACGCCCATAGCCATGCGGAACCTCTGCTCTCTCCCTCCTCCTCTCCTTGCACCCCTCTACCTTCACTCACACCCACAGCCATGCGGGGCCTCTGCTCTCTCCCTCCTCCTCTCCCTGCACCCCTCTCCCTACATGCACACCCATAGCCATGCGGAGCCTCTGCTCTCTCCCTGCACCCCTCTCCCTACACTCACACCCATAGTCTTGCAGATCCTCTGCTCTCTCCCTCCTCCTCTCCCTGCACCCCTCTCCCTACACTCACACTCATAGCCATGCAGAGCCTCTGCTCTCTCCCTCCTCTCCCTGCACTCCTCTGCCTACACTCACACCCATAGCCATGTGGAGCCTCTGCTCTCTCCCTCCTCTTCCTGCACCCCTCTCCCTATGCTCACGCCCATAGCCATGCGGAGCCTCTGCTCTCTCCCTCCTCCTCTCCCTGCACCCCTCTCCCTACACTCACACCCATAGCCATGCGGAGCCTCTGCTCTCTCCCTCCTCTCCCTGCACTCCTCTGCCTACACTCACACCCATAGCCATGTGGAGCCTCTGCTCTCTCCCTCCTCTTCCTGCACCCCTCTCCCTATGCTCACGCCCATAGCCATGGGGAGCCTCTGCTCTCTCCCTCCTCCTCTCCCTGCACCCCTCTCCCTACACTCACACCCATAGCCATGCGGAGCCTCTGCTCTCCCTCCTCTTCTCCCTGCACCCCTCTCTCTACACTCACACCCATAGCCATGCAGAGCCTCTGCTCTCTACCTCCTCTCCCTGCACTCCTCTGCCTACACTCACACCCATAGCCATGTGGAGCCTCTGCTCTCTCCCTCCTCTTCCTGCACCCCTCTCCCTATACTCACGCCCATAGCCATGCGGAACCTCTGCTCTCTCCCTGCACCCCTCTACCTACACTCACACCCACAGCCATGCGGGGCCTCTGCTCTCTCCCTCCTCCTCTCCCTGCACCCCTCTCCCTACATGCACACTAATAGCCATGCGGAGCCTCTGCTCTCTCCCTGCACCCCTCTCCCTACACTCACACCCATAGCCTTTCAGATCCTCTGCTCTCTCCCTCCTCCTCTCCCTGCACCCCTCTCCCTACACTCACACTCATAGCCATGCAGAGCCTCTGCTCTCTCCCTCCTCTCCCTGCACTCCTCTCCCTATACTCACGCCCATAGCCATGCGGAACCTCTGCTCTCTCCCTCCTCCTCTCCCTGCACCCCTCTACCTACACTCACACCCACAGCCATGCGGGGCCTCTGCTCTCTCCCTCCTCCTCTCCCTGCATCCCTCTCCCTACATGCACACCCATAGCCATGCGGAGCCTCTGCTCTCTCCCTGCACCCCTCTCCCTACACTCACACCCATAGCCTTGCAGATCCTCTGCTCTCTCCCTCCTCCTCTCCCTGCACCCCTCTACCTTCACTCACACCCACAGCCATGCGGGGCCTCTGCTCTCTCCCTCCTCCTCTCCCTGCACCCCTCTCCCTACATGCACACCCATAGCCATGCGGAGCCTCTGCTCTCTCCCTGCACCCCTCTCCCTACACTCACACCCATAGTCTTGCAGATCCTCTGCTCTCTCCCTCCTCCTCTCCCTGCACCCCTCTCCCTACACTCACACTCATAGCCATGCAGAGCCTCTGCTCTCTCCCTCCTCTCCCTGCACTCCTCTGCCTACACTCACACCCATAGCCATGTGGAGCCTCTGCTCTCTCCCTCCTCTTCCTGCACCCCTCTCCCTATGCTCACGCCCATAGCCATGCGGAGCCTCTGCTCTCTCCCTCCTCCTCTCCCTGCACCCCTCTCCCTACACTCACACCCATAGCCATGCGGAGCCTCTGCTCTCCCTCCTCTTCTCCCTGCACCCCTCTCCCTACACTCACACCCATAGCCATGCAGAGCCTCTGCTCTCTCCCTCCTCTCCCTGCACTCCTCTGCCTACACTCACACCCATAGCCATGTGGAGCCTCTGCTCTCTCCCTCCTCTTCCTGCACCCCTCTCCCTATACTCACGCCCATAGCCATGCGGAACCTCTGCTCTCTCCCTGCACCCTTCTACCTACACTCACACCCACAGCCATGCGGGGCCTCTGCTCTCTCCCTCCACCTCTCCCTGCACCCCTCTCCCTACATGCACACCAATAGCCATGCGGAGCCTCTGCTCTCTCCCTGCAACCCTCTCCCTACACTCACACCCATAGCCTTTCAGATCCTCTGCTCTCTCCCTCCTCCTCTCCCTGCACCCCTCTCCCTACACTCACACTCATAGCCATGCAGAGCCTCTGCTCTCTCCCTCCTCTCCCTGCACTCCTCTGCCTACACTCACACCCATAGCCATGTGGAGCCTCTGCTCTCTCCCTCCTCTTCCTGCACCCCTCTCCCTATACTCACGCCCATAGCCATGCGGAACCTCTGCTCTCTCCCTCCTCCTCTCCCTGCACCCCTCTACCTACACTCACACCCACAGCCATGCGGGGCCTCTGCTCTCTCCCTCCTCCTCTCCCTGCACCCCTCTCCCTACATGCACACCCATAGCCATGCGGAGCCTCAGCTCTCTCCCTGCACCCCTCTCCCTACACTCACACCCATAGCCTTGCAGATCCTCTGCTCTCTCCCTCCTCCTCTCCCTGCACCCCTCTCCCTACACTCACACTCATAGCCATGCAGAGCCTCTGCTCTCTCCCTCCTCTCCCTGCACTCCTCTGCCTACACTCACACCCATAGCCATGTGGAGCCTCTGCTCTCTCCCTCCTCTTCCTGCACCCCTCTCCCTATGCTCACGCCCATAGCCATGCGGAGCCTCTGCTCTCTCCCTCCTCCTCTCCCTGCACCCCTCTCCCTACACTCACACCCATAGCCATGCGGAGCTTCTGCTCTCCCTCCTCTTCTCCCTGCACCCCTCTCCCTATACTCACATCCATAGCCATGCGGAGCCTCTGCTCTCCCTCCTCCTCTCCCTGCACCCCTCTCCCTACACTCACACCCATAGCCATGCGGAGCCTCTGCTCTCCCTCCTCTTCTCCCTGCACCCCTCTCCCTATACTCACATCCATAGCCATGCGGAGCCTCTGCTCTCTCCCTCCGTCTCTACCTGCACCTCTCTCGCTACACTCACACCCATAGCCATGCAGAGCCTCTGCTCTCTCCCTCCTCTCCCTGCACTCCTCTGCCTACACTCACACCCATAGCCTTGCAGACCCTCTGCTCTCTCCCTCCTCCTCTCCCTGCACCCCGCTCCCTACACTCACACCCATAGCCATGCAGAGCCTCTGCTCTCTCCCTCCTCTTCCTGCACCCCTCTCCCTACACTCACACCCATAGCCATGCAGAGCCTCTGCTCTCTCCCTCCTCTCCCTGCACTCCTCTGCCTACACTCACACCCATAGCCATGTGGGGACTCTGCTCTCTCCCTCCTCCTCTCCCTGCACCCCTCTCCCTACATGCACACCCATAGCCATGCGGAGCCTCTGCTCTCTCCCTGCACCCCTCTCCCTACACTCACACCCATAGCCTTGCAGATCCTCTGCTCTCTCCCTCCTCCTCTCCCTGCACCCCTCTCCCTACACTCACACTCATAGCCATGCAGAGCCTCTGCTCTCTCCCTCCTCTCCCTGCACTCCTCTGCCTACACTCACACCCATAGCCATGTGGAGCCTCTGCTCTCTCCCTCCTCTTCCTGCACCCCTCTCCCTATGCTCACGCCCATAGCCATGCGGAGCCTCTGCTCTCTCCCTCCTCCTCTCCCTGCTCCCCTCTCCCTACACTCACACCCATAGCCATGCGGAGCTTCTGCTCTCCCTCCTCTTCTCCCTGCACCCCTCTCCCTATACTCACATCCATAGCCATGCGGAGCCTCTGCTCTCCCTCCTCCTCTCCCTGCACCCCTCTCCCTACACTCACACCCATAGCCATGCGGAGCCTCTGCTCTCCCTCATCTTCTCCCTGCACCCCTCTCCCTATACTCACATCCATAGCCATGCGGAGCCTCTGCTCTCTCCCTCCGTCTCTACCTGCACCTCTCTCGCTACACTCACACCCATAGCCATGCAGAGCCTCTGCTCTCTCCCTCCTCTCCCTGCACTCCTCTGCCTACACTCACACCCATAGCCTTGCAGACCCTCTGCTCTCTCCCTCCTCCTCTCCCTGCACCCCGCTCCCTACACTCACACCCATAGCCATGCAGAGCCTCTGCTCTCTCCCTCCTCTTCCTGCACCCCTCTCCCTACACTCACACCCATAGCCATGCAGAGCCTCTGCTCTCTCCCTCCTCCTCTCCCTGCACCCCTCTCCCTACACTCACACCCATAGCCATGCGGAGCCTCTGCTCTCCCTCCTCTTCTCCCTGCACCCCTCTCCCTATACTCACATCCATAGCCATGCGGAGCCTCTGCTCTCTCCCTCCGCCTCTACCTGCACCCCTCTCGCTACACTCACACCCATAGCAATGTGGAGCCTCTGCTCTCTCCCTCCTCCTCTCCCTGCACTCACACCCACGTCCATGCGGAGCCTCTCCTCTCTCCCTCCTCCTCTCCCTGCACCCCTCTGCCTACACTCACACGGATAGCCATGCGGAGCCTCTGCTCTCCCTCCTCCTCTCCCTGCACCCCTCTCCCTACACTCACGCCCATAGCCATGCGGAGCCTCTGCTCTCTCCCTCCGCCTCTCCCTGCACCCCTCTCACTACACTCACACCCATAGCCATGCAGAGCCTCTGCTCTCTCCCTCCTCCTCTCCCTGCACCCCTCTCCCTACACTCACACCCATAGCCATGCGGAGCCTCTGCTCTCTCCCTCCTCCTCTCCCTGCACCCCTCTGCCTACACTCACACCCATAGCCATGCAGAGCCTCTGCTCTCTCCCTCCTCCTCTCCCTGCACCCCTCTCCCTACACTCACACCCATAGCCAAGCGGAGCCTCTGCTCTCTCCCTCCTCCTCTCCCTGCACCCCTCTCCCTACACTCACACCCATAGCCATGCGGAGCCTCTGCTCTCTCCCTCCTCCTCTCCCTGCACCCCTCTCCCTACACTCACACCCATAGCCATGCGGAGCCTCTGCTCTCTCCCTCCTCCTCTCCCTGCACCCCTCTCCCTACACTCACACCCATAGCCATGCGGAGCCTCTGCTCTCTCCCTCCTCCTCTCCCTGCACCCCTCTCCCTACACACACCCATAGCCATGCGGAGCCTCTGCTCTCTCCCTCCTCCTCTCCCTGCACCCCTCTCCCTACACTCACACCCATAGCCATGCGGAGCCTCTGCTCTCTCCCTCCTCCTCTCCCTCCTCCTCTCCCTGCACTCACACCCATAGCCATGCGGAGCCTCTGCTCTCTCTCTCCTCCTCTCCCTGCACCCCTCTCCCTACACTCACACCCATAGCCATGCGGAGCCTCTGCTCTCTCTCTCCTCCTCTCCCTGCACCCCTCTCCCTACACTCACGCCCATAGCCATGCGGAGCCTCTGCTCTCTCCCTCCTCCTCTCCCTGCACCCCTCTCCCTACACTCACACCCATAGCCATGCAGAGCCTCTGCTCTTTCCTTCCTCCTCTCCCTGCACCCCTCTCCCTGCACTCACACCCATAGCCATGCGGAGCCTCTGCTCTCCCTCCTCCTCTCCCTGCACTCACACCCATAGCCATGCGGAGCCTCTGCTCTCTCCCTCCTCCTCTCCCTGCACCCCTCTCCCTACACTCACACCCATAGCCATGCGGAGCCTCTGCTCTCTCCCTCCTCCTCTCCCTGCACTCACACCCATAGCCATGCGGAGCCTCTGCTCTCTCCCTCCTCCTCTCCCTGCACCCCTCCCCCTACACTCACACCCATAGCCATACGGAGCCTTTGCTCTCTCCCTACACTCACACCCATAGCCATGCGGAGCCTCTGCTCTCTCCCTCCTCCTCTCCCTGCACCCCACTCCCTACACTCACACCCATAGCCATGCGGAGCCTCTGCTCTCTCCCTCCTCCTCTCCCTGCACCCCTCTCCCTGCACTCACACCCAAAGCCATGCGGAGCCTCTGCTCTCTCCCTCCTCCTCTCCCTGCACCCCTCTCCCTACACTCACACCCATAGCCATGCGGAGTCTCTGCTCTCCCTCCTCCTCTCCCTGCAGCCCTCTCCCTACACTCACACCCATAGCCATGCGGAGCCTCTGCTCTCTCCCTCCTCCTCTCCCTGCACTCACACCCACAGCCATGCGGAGCCTCTCCTCTCTCCCTCCTCCTCTCCCTGCACCCCTCTGCCTACACTCACACCCATAGCCATGCAGAGCCTCTGCTCTCTCCCTCCTCCTCTCCCTGCATGCACACCAACAGCCATGCGGAGCCTCTCCTCTCTCCCTCCTCCTCTCCCTGCAGCCCTCTGCCTACACTCACACCCATAGCCATGCGGAGCCTCTGCTCTCTCCCTCCTCCTCTCCCTGCACCCCTCTCCCTACACTCACACCCATAGCCATGCGGAGCCTCTGCTCTCTCCCTCCTCCTCTCCCTGCACCCCTCTCCCTACACTCACACCCATAGCCATGCGGAGCCTCTGCTCTCTCCCTCCTCCTCTCCCTGCACCCCTCTCCCTACACTCACACCCATAGCCATGCGGAGCCTCTGCTCTCTCCCTCCTCCTCTCCCTCCTCCTCTCCCTGCACTCACACCCATAGCCATGCGGAGCCTCTGCTCTCTCTCTCCTCCTCTCCCTGCACCCCTCTCCCTACACTCACACCCATAGCCATGCGGAGCCTCTGCTCTCTCTCTCCTCCTCTCCCTGCACCCCTCTCCCTACACTCACGCCCATAGCCATGGGGAGCCTCTGCTCTCTCCCTCCTCCTCTCCCTGCACCCCTCTCCCTACACTCACACCCATAACCATGCAGAGCCTCTGCTCTCTCCCTCCTCCTCTCCCTGCACCCCTCTCCCTGCACTCACACCCATAGCCATGCGGAGCCTCTGCTCTCTCCCTCCTCCTCTCCCTGCACTCACACCCACAGCCATGCGGAGCCTCTCCTCTCTCCCTCCTCCTCTCCCTGCACCCCTCTGCCTACACTCACACCCATAGCCATGCAGAGCCTCTGCTCTCTCCCTCCTCCTCTCCCTGCATGCACACCAACAGCCATGCGGAGCCTCTCCTCTCTCCCTCCTCCTCTCCCTGCAGCCCTCTGCCTACACTCACACCCATAGCCATGCGGAGCCTCTGCTCTCTCCCTCCTCCTCTCCCTGCACCCCTCTCCCTACACTCACACCCATAGCCATGCGGAGCCTCTGCTCTCTCCCTCCTCCTCTCCCTGCACCCCTCTCCCTACACTCACACCCATAGCCATGCGGAGCCTCTGCTCTCTCCCTCCTCCTCTCCCTGCACCCCTCTCCCTACACTCACACCCATAGCCATGCGGAGCCTCTGCTCTCTCCCTCCTCCTCTCCCTCCTCCTCTCCCTGCACTCACACCCATAGCCATGCGGAGCCTCTGCTCTCTCTCTCCTCCTCTCCCTGCACCCCTCTCACTACACTCACACCCACAGCCATGCGGAGCCTCTGCTCTCTCTCTCCTCCTCTCCCTGCACCCCTCTCCCTACACTCACGCCCATAGCCATGGGGAGCCTCTGCTCTCTCCCTCCTCCTCTCCCTGCACCCCTCTCCCTACACTCACACCCATAACCATGCAGAGCCTCTGCTCTCTCCCTCCTCCTCTCCCTGCACCCCTCTCCCTGCACTCACACCCATAGCCATGCGGAGCCTCTGCTCTCTCCCTCCTCCTCTCCCTGCACTCACACCCATAGCCATGCGGAGCCTCTGCTCTCTCCCTCCTCCTCTCCCTGCACCCCTCTCCCTACACTCACACCCATAGCCATACAGAGCCTTTGCTCTCTCCCTACACTCACACCCATAGCCATGCGGAGCCTCTGCTCTCTCCCTCCTCCTCTCCCTGCACCCCACTCCCTACACTCAAACCCATAGCCATGCGGAGCCTCTGCTCTCTCCCTCCTCCTCTCCCTGCACCCGTCTCCCTGCACTCACACCCAAAGCCATGCGGAGCCTCTGCTCTCTCCCTCCTCCTCTCCCTGCAGCCCTCTCCCTACACTCACACCCATAGCCATGCGGAGCCTCTGCTCTCTCCCTCCTCCTCTCCCTCCTCCTCTCCCTGCACTCACACCCATAGCCATGCGGAGCCTCTGCTCTCTCCCTCCTCCTATCCCTGCACCCCTCTCCCTACACTCACACCCATAGCCATGCAGAGCCTCTGCTCTCTCCCTCTTCCTCTCCCTGCACCCCTCTCCCTACACTCACACCCATAGCCATGCGGAGCCTCAGCTCTCTCCCTCCTCCTCTCCCTGCACTCACACCCATAGCCATGCAGAGCCTCTGCTTTCTCCCTCCTCCTCTCCCTGCACCCCTCTCCCTACACTCACGCCCATAGCCATGCGGGGCCTCTGCTCTCTCCCTCCTCCATATGCCTACTGTACCCATCCTAAGTCAACTTTCTCCTCACTCCATTGGTCCCAAATAGGGAATAAACCCTGCCGGTTACATCTTTGTTGAATTTACCACAAGCCTTGGTACTTTTACCATCATCACGGTTCCGTCTCTGAAGAAGCAGGCAGCGACTGACAAACGCGTCATACTTTGGAAATTTGTATTGTCCTATGAGATGACTCTAAGTTTCCTCATTTCTGTATAAAGAAACATCTTTAGAGAGATGTCAGTCTCTCTAACCAACGCTACCACTGGACCATTGGTCCTGCTACAAAGAGACAGACACCAAGAACACTGGAACCTGCATCCAGTTTATTTCTCATTACCCCCAAAAGGAATCTGGATTCCCCTTAACTCAGAGTGGCAACAACACACACTAGAGCACTCTCTTTAGCGGAGTGGCGTGGAACTTGCCTTCTACCAAGCCTGCCATGGCACATGTATGAAAGAGGCGTTGGTCGTGTAAACATGTCTTGCACTGCAATCATACCAGTAATACTGAGGCAATACCAGAGACAGTGTAATAAAACACAAATCAAGTACTAATAGCAGCTGTGCCACAGTGATAATACAGCTATGCAGCTGTACAGTGATAATCCAGTGTGGGCAATGAGCTCACTATCAGTATGCAGTGACATCACTCACAGTTATAACATTACTACATCAATGATAAAAATATGAGATATGGTAAGAACTTACCCTTGTTATCTCTATTTCTACGAAGTCCATAGGGTTCCACAGGATACCTTGGGGTATAGGTGTGACGTCAGTCGCTGGGCACCATAGAGTTAAGCTTTTCAGCCTCCCAGGATGCACTAGGGTCCCCCTCCTATACCCCGCCCCCGAGCCAAGGCACCTCAGTTAGTTATCAAGCCATAGGCCGGAGGAGGAGAAGGAAGAGAGAGAAAAAAGATCTGGACACATACAAGAATCACATTCTCACCAGAGGGAGACGGAAAACCGGTGACCAGAGCAAAGCCCATCTGCAGCACAGGTGCGACAGGGCGGGAGTCCTGTGGAACCCTATGGACTTCGTAGAAATAGAGATAACAAGGGTAAGTTCTTACCATATCTCATATTTTCTACTTCAGGGTCCATAGGGTATCCACAGGATACCTTGGGGATGTCCCAAAGCAGTATCCTTTAAGGGTGGGGACGCTCCTGTGCAGAAAGGAGAATCCGCTGCCCGAAGGAAGCATCCTGAGAGGCGAAGGTGTCAAACCTGTAATACCTCACGAAGGTATGGACAGAGGACCACGTAGCAGCCTTGCAGATCTGAACTGCCGAGGCACCACGTCGAGCTGCCCACGAAGGACCCACAGACCTAGTGGAATGAGCCTTCAGAGAAGGAGGGACCGGTAGGCCTTCATGAAGATAAGCTTCAGAAATAGCCATACGGATCCAGGCTGCCAAAGTTTGCTTTGAAGCAGGCCAACCCTTTTTACGGAAGCCATAGAGGACAAACAAAGCGTCCGACTTCCTAAACGAAGAAGTGCGGTCCACATAAGTCCTTAAGGCCCGCACAACATCCAAAGAGGCCTCACCCACGGAAAGACCCGGTGAGTTAAAGGCCGGAACAACTATTTCCTCGTTAACATGAAACTGGGAAACAACTTTGGGAAGAAACTCGGGCCGAGTGCGGAGCACTGCCCTGTTCCCATAAAAAAACAAGAAAGGGGGTCTACAAGAAAGAGCCCCTAACTCAGAAACACATCTGGCCGAAGCAATGGCCAGAAGGAAAACAGTCTTAGCTGTTAGCCATTTAAGATCCACTGAGCCCAGTGGTTCAAACGGCGGTCCTTGGAGAGCCCTCAGGACCACAGCCAAATCCCAAGGCGCCACAGGTGGAACAAAGGGCGGCTGAATGGGAGAACACCCTGCATAAAGGTGCGCACATCCGGGATTGTAGCAATCCTACGGTGAAACCAGACAGATAGGGCCGAAACCTGTACCTTCAAAGAAGCAAGGCGAAGCCCATGATCTAGTCCCGCTTGCAGGAAGGCGAGAATCCGAGACAGACGAAACTCCCGCGGTGCATAACCTCTCGGTCGACACCACTGGAAGAACGTATGCCACACGCGATGGTATATCCTCGCGGAAGACGGTTTCCGAGCTCGTAACATGGTACGCACCACAGAGCTGGAAAACCCCCGGGACCTCAGCATGGCCGTCTCAACAGCCACGCCGTCAAAGACAGCCGAGTCAGGTCTGGGTGAAGGCAAGGACCCTGAGACAGAAGGTCCGGTCGTAGCGGCAACCGCAGAGGACTGTCCACGGACAGACCCTGAAGGTCTGAGAACCAGTGCCGTCTGGGCCACGCGGGAGCTATCAACAGGAGCGTCCCTCCTTCCTGTTTGAATTTCCGGATTACCCGTGGAAGAAGGGAGACCGGAGGGAACAGGTATGCGAACCGGAACGTCCACCGGACGGACAGAGCATCCACCAGAGACGCCCCTTCGTCTCTTGTGCGAGACCCGTACATCGGCAACTTGTTGTTGTGCCGGGACGCCATGAGGTCGATTTCTGGAAGACCCCACCTGTCCACCAGTAGTTGAAAAACGTCCGGGTGCAGGGACCATTCCCCCGGATGAACGTCCTGGCGACTTAGAAAGTCCGCCTCCCAATTTAGCACTCCCGGGATGAAGACCGCTGATATGGCCGGAAGATTGCGCTCCGCCCAAACCAGGATCCGAGAGACCTCTACGAGAGCCGCCCGACTGCGAGTTCCTCCTTGCCTGTTTATGTAGGCCACGGTGGTAGCGTTGTCCGACTGGACCTGCACCGGGCGACCCTGGAGAAACCGCTGTGCCTGCTGGAGAGCATTGAAGACCGCACGGAGTTCCAAGATATTTATTGGAAGCTCCGCTTCTGTCGGCGTCCACCTGCCCTGGAACAAGTGTGGACCCGAAACTGCTCCCCAGCCCCGAAGACTGGCGTCCGTTGTCAACAGGACCCAATTTGGAACCCAGAACGGACGTCCCTTGTTGAGGTGGGTCGTCTGTAACCACCACACAAGGGACAGGCGAACCTCCTGGGTGAGCACAATCGTCTGGGACTTCAGAGACTGAGGCAGCCCGTTCCACTTGGACAGGATCAGGTGCTGCAGAGGTCTGGAGTGAAACTGGGCGTATTCCACCATGTCGAACACCGACACCATGGAGCCCAGTAACCTCATCGCCGAGTGTAAGGACACCCGGCGGCTGTGCAGGCAACTGCGCACCCTTGACTGTAAAGCAGAGATCTTGTCCTCCGTCACGAAGATCCTTTGCTGTCCCGAGTCCAATAAGGCTCCAAGATGCAGAATCCTCCGAGACGGGATTAGAGTGGACTTCTGCCAGTTGATTAGCCAGCCGTGCTGTTGCAGCAGTGCAATGGTCAGGTCCAAGTGGCGTAACAGGAGCTCTGGAGATCCTGCCACCAATAACAGGTCGTCCAAATACGGCAACATGCGGACTCCCTGCAGCCGCAGAGAAGCCGCCATGACCGCCATCACCTTGGTGAAAACACGTGGTGCTGTTGCCAGGCCAAAAGGTAACGCCCGAAACTGGAAGTGGTCGCTGCGGATTGCAAACCTGAGGAACTGTTGATGGCGCAAAAGAATAGGGACATGCAGGTAAGCGTCCTGTATGTCCAATGACACCAAGTAGTCCCCAGGTTCCAGCGCCAGAATGATGGACCGTAGGGTCTCCATCCGAAACTTCGGGACCCGCAAAGACTTGTTGAGTGCTTTGAGGTTGAGAATCGGACGATATGACCCATTGGGTTTCTGTACCAAAAATAGATTTGAATAGAAACCCTGGCCCCTCTAGGAGAATGGAACAGCCACTATAACTCCAGCCTGGAGCATAGTGTGCAATACCTTCCGCAGCTCTGTAGCCTTGTTCTGGTCTGATGGGAGACCCGTGATGAAGAAGCGAGCCGGGGGTCTGTGCCGGAAGGAGAGGGCGTATCCGTGGGAAACCACCTCCAGAACCCAAGTGTCTGTCGTAGTGGTCGACCAACACTGGGCGAACTGTAGCAGGCGGCCTCCCACCCTGGGATCCCCCAAAGGGAGGCCCGGACCGTCAGGCCGCAGGCTTGTCATCTGGCTTGGGGGCCGGACGTCTGGTACTCCATGCCTGCTTCCGGGGCTTGACCGATTTCTTAGGGCCAGCCTGTCGAGGAAACGACTGTGGTTTGGGCCTGCCCTGGGCCCTAGATGACCGAAAGGACGATGGTCCCGAACCAGAAGGAGCAGCGGCCGACGGGAGACAAGCAGATTTGGCTGCCGCCAGCGTGGCCACAATCTTATCCAGATCCGGACCGAAGAGAACTTCTCCGGTAAACGGCAACGCTTCCAGACCTTTCTTGGAATCTGCGTCCGCCTTCCAGGATCGCAGCCACAAGGTGCGACGAGCAGCTACCGCTGCTGAAGAAATTCTAGACACCAGAGTACTAATGTCTAGAGCCGCCTCGTTGATGTAGGTGGCCGAATCACGGAGATTGCCAATCAACTCCGCCTGTTCGGCCGGACAGTCGGATTCAAAAGAAGCCTCTAATGAATCCGCCCAGCGCTCCATCGCTCTGGCAACCCAGCAAATGGCCATAGCCGGCCGTGCTGCCCCCCCTGCAAGGGAATAAGCGGACTTCAGGCAGATTTCTACCTTGCGGTCCGTAGCATTCTTAAGGGAGGACATGGATGGCATCGGCAATGTGGCACTACGGACAAGACGGGTCACGTGAGAATCCACCTGTGGAGGGGATTCCCACTTAGCAAAATAATTATCCGCGAACGGATAAGCCACCGCCAGGCGTCTCTGCGGCTGGTATCTTTTGCCAGGTTGTTTCCACGCCTCCTCTAAATGGTCCACCAACTGACCCGAAAGAGGAAAGACTGTGGCATCGCCCTTCACATCTTTGAAAAAAGGCATACTTAGATTTAGCCGCTGGGGGAACTTCGTCCTCAATCACCAAGGCTGTGCGGACCGCCCGAATAAGTCCAGGAATATATACTTTGGACTTAGCATCAGCGTCCTTAGTATGGAGAGGTTCCTGATCGTAAGGATCCAGAATCTCCCCATCATCAGACGTCCCTTCGTCATCCTCATAAGGAGCGGACAGAGACGCCACCGGCCTTTTATGAGGCCGCATCACAGACTCCCCTTGCAACACATCCGACAAGTGCTGTACAGAACTCGTCAGGGAGTTAACCCACGCTGGCTCCTGAGAACCCGGGAGCGGGGAAATAGGGAGACTGTGGGGTACCACCAATTGTCGTGGGAACCCCTGCATGGGTGACGACACCACAGACTGCTGGGACAAACCCATCGGAGTAAACGCGGGCTGCGGAGCTAACTGGCCCACTAAAGCTGTTAACGCCTGAGCGAAACAAGCCCAGGGCGGCTCCTGTACCGGTGCTGTAACCGTAATAGGCCGCGCCATGGACAAACACTGCCGGCAAAGGCCCTCCGCGCTACCCTCCCCCTCCGCTAACGGTACTTTGCACGTGGTACACTGTAGCCGGAGGGGAAAATCACTTTCAGACATGATGGCACCACGTATGTGACCTCTCTCACCAATTAAGTATTAAATAGGCGAGAGACCACCCTGCAGCACCGCACCGCAAGGGCTTTAGCAGAAGACAGGGACAGTAATAAAGCTGACAGTTTAGATGAAGAAAAGTTACAGGCAGCGCTAGCACAGTCACATACAATGCAGAGAAATAACAATTCCTGCACTAACAGCGCTGATCACTCAACTACACAGACACAGGGCCTGGTAGGACACAGCGCTGCATACACAGACCTGAGCCACAGCGGAGGAGAGGTATGCGGGGGGACCCAGACCACGATGCTTCCGTCCAGCGCTTCCAGCAGCGTTCACCATGCGTTCTGGAGAAGATGGCCGCCGAGGAGCAGAGAGGAGGCTGGCCTGGGGGAGGAGCGCTGCCACAGGACCAGTCGGCAGCATGCAGAGAGGGCTGTGTGCAGCGGGGGAGGCGCCGGCTGTGAGACAGGGAAGGCGCGCTCCCCTGGCATGCATTTAACCCCTGGGACGCCGCAGCGCTACCGCTCTGCTGCGGTCCGCTGTCCCAGGGGGTAGTGGAAAGCGCAGGTTGGTTGCCTGGCTCCACGCTGCAGCCAGTCCCCAGGGAGCCCCCTGCCGGGACTTAGGACCATGTGACCAGCGGGGACCCACCGCGGGACCCCGCTGCTTACCTTTGTCCCCCTTGGATCCGGCCATGGTCCGGAACATCTGGGGTCACCGCTAGCTGTGATCCCAGATGCTCACCAGCATCCCCGGATCGGTACCGGCGTTCTGGTACCGGCGGGGGTGTAGGGAAGACAGCATGGACGTCAGGACTGACTGTCCATGCTGTACATCCAGATGTGCAGCCACAGCTGCACTGAAAAAAGCTTCAGGGGCTCTTCTAGCCCCCCACTCCGACAGGTGCACCCGACGCCGGCCGGGCACCAAACTAAACTGAGGTGCCTTGGCTCGGGGGCGGGGTATAGGAGGGGGACCCTAGTGCATCCTGGGAGGCTGAAAAGCTTAACTCTATGGTGCCCAGCGACTGACGTCACACCTATACCCCAAGGTATCCTGTGGATACCCTATGGACCCTGAAGTAGAAAGTAGAGTGGAGTAGGGCTGTGACATCTGATAAGCTATGGTGGCCCCCACTCTGCTCTTAGGAATATGGGCCAAAGAACGTGGCCCTAGTATAGGGGTGGGCAATAAGCGCCCCCCCCCCAGCTGTTGAAGAACTACAAATCCCAGCATGCCTTGCCACAGTTTTGCTATTTGGCCATGTTAAAACTGTGGCAAGGCATGCTGGGAATTGTAGTTCAGCAACAGCTGGAGGCCCGCTTAATGCCCACCCTTGCCCTAGAGGATGGAGCAGTATTGAGGGCTCCCTCTCTTTCTGCATGGGCTGCCCCAGTGCTAGCTCTGCAGCTGCTGCAGAAATGATACTCGGAATGCAGTGATCAGCTTAGTAAATAGCGTTATACTTGTGTAGATGCTGCATTAGCAGCCTAGTGATAACGTTGGATTGCAGTGATGATATTAGTAGTGCAATGACCACATCAGTAGTGCAGTGCCATTACGCTATTTATTAGTGAATCACTGCAATTGTGTCATTATAATAGTAATGCAGTGAAGAGACTCACAAGCTGTTATACCTGTGAGGTGATAACATTAATAACGCAGTGATAACAAAGGTAATCTTATATATTCAATAATTGCGTCTTACTAATAGCAGTGATGAGCTGACTAGTACACAGTGATACATACATATGGGATATACGTTCAATTTCCCGGCACATGTTGGAAATCTCCTCATTCTCCTACCAAAACAGCTCTTAGTAACAGGCTATGGTATATTTCTTCATTGGAATATATTACCTCCCTGCTACACAATACAGTATCTACATACCAGCAGGTACGGAGCTCTTGGTTCATCTACCACAACTCCTCACTGCCAGGAGCACCTCAATGATATTTATTTATTTATGTCATATAAGGCACCAGCACTACATCATTTTATTCTTCATTCATTCTTCTTTTTTCTTTGCTTCTTTCTTTCTCCTCTACCTCTTTTCCCCCTATTTCCCCTCTCTCCTCTCTTAACAATGTAATTAATATTCGTTTCTAATTTATTGTTTTATATTTAGAATTTTTGAAGATTTGTTAAAAAAATATTAAAAATAAAAAATAAAATGCCATTGCCTGTGCTACTGGGGACGAACGGAATGTTATTTTTTTGGTTTTATGCTGTTTCATTTTGTTCCCCCATATTTTGATATCCTTTATGGATTATTTGTAATATATTTGCGTAGTGTATTTAAAATAAAAGATTTTTTTTTTTAAATATCCCGGCACGCGGGATTCCGGCGGTCAGAATGCCGGCGCTGGAATCCCGACACCGGTCAGAATCCCGGCGCTGGTATCCTCCGACCACCGGAATCCTGAATGTAAGTAGTGGGGTTAGGGGGAGAGTTAGGGGTTAAGGTTAGGCATAAGGGGGAGAGTTAGGGGTTAAGGTTAGGCATAAGGGGAAGAGTTAGGGGTTAAGGATAAGCACTAGGGCGAGGGTTATGGGTTAAGGATAGGCACTAGGGTGAGGGTTATGGGTTAAAGATAGGCACTAGGGTGAGGGTTAGGGATAGGCACTAGGGTGAGGGTTAGGGGTTAAGGATAGGCACTAGGGTGAGGGTTAGGTGTTAAGGATAGGCACTAGGGTGAGAGTTAGGTGTTAAGGATAGGCACTAGGGTGAGGGTTAGGGGTTAAGGATAGGCACTAGGGTGAGGGTTAGGGGTTAAGGATAGGCACTAGGGTGAGGGTTAGGGGTTAAGGATAGGCACTAGGGTGAGGGTTAGGAATAGGCACTAGGGTGAGGGTTAGGGGTTAAGGATAGGCACTAGGGTGAGGGTTAGGAATAGGCACTAGGGGGAGAGTTAGGGGTTAAGGTTAGGCATAAGGGGAAGAGTTAGGGGTCAAGGTTAGGCATAAGGGGAAGAGTTAGGGGTTAAGGATAAGCACTAGGGCGAGGGTTATGGGTTAAGGATAGGCACTAGGGTGAGGGTTAGGTGTTAAGGATAGGCACTAGGGTGAGGGTTAGGGGTTAAAGATAGGCACTAGGGTGAGGGTTAGGTGTTAAGGATAGGCACTAGGGTGAGGGTTAGGGGTTAAGGATAGGCACTAGGGTGAGGGTTAGGGGTTAAGGATAGGCACTAGGGTGAGGGTTAGGAATAGGCACTAGGGTGAGGGTTAGGGGTTAAGGATAGGCACTAGGTTTAGCATGTGGGCAGGGGGAGGTTAGGGTTAGGCATCGGGGAGGCAGGGTTAGAGTAGGGAGAGGGTTAGCATACCGAGCGTTAGGTGTCAGTATCCTAACCCTGTTGGGATGCCGGCATCATGATACTGACCACCAGGATCCCGAGTCCCGGCATTCCGTATCCATTATATATATATATATATATATATATATATATATCTTCATTTCTATAGGGCAAACATGGAAACCTAAGTTAACGTTTTCATTGCAGAGTAGTTCCCAGCTAAGCTCCAGGCAGTGATCAGCGCGAGTGGCCCCAGTAATGCAGAAGCCATCTGTCAGGTGATAATGTTGCATAGGGAACATCGTGTCCCTGTGACGGATAAGAAGCGGAATTCTCATTTCCTGACACATATTTCTCTTATATCACGGTAATAAGGGCCTGATTCAGGGATGGACGCTAATGGCGTCCCTGCTGCGTCTGTGTGCACGGCGGCTGTGAGAGAATATGCGACTGTCGCAGCCACCGAGATATGTACTGAGACGCCCACCTGCGGCTTCACTAATCCAAGTGACTACGTACAATGACGCAGCCGCCGTCGCAGATCCTTCAACAGTCGGACAACTGAGAATCCCTACGGTTGCGCAAAATGTTTCCTTGTACTGAAATGCTGGAGCCATGTTATCTACGTGCCACCACAAAAAGGATCGAGAAACACCTGCGTTTTCTGCTGCCGCTCCCGCGAACGGTGCCCGAGTGTCAGTCATCCTGCTGAAAAATAGTCTCTGCGACCGTCTTTGGCGCATGTGCCGTGCGACTCACGCGCATACACAGATGGACGATTATCGCTCAACCATGTAAACATCGGAATAGTGTAGCGTCAGACCCTAAGTCTGTTACTGCATCTCCCACCCAGCACCAGATACAGAGCACCCAATGCAGAGCACCCAGCACCCAATGCAGAGCACCCAGCTCTCTTTCTACACCAATAACCTCATGCACCAGCCATATGTATGTACCTGTGTTTGGGGTCTGTGCCAGCTTCCTGCCCCTGCTGCCTAGTGCTGCCAGTGTCACCAGGCTCTGCACATGGACCAGGTCTGGGGTGATGAGATGATCTGCTGGCTCTGGGCTGATCTGCTGCCTCAGCCTTACTGCAGGTACTTCAGGTCTCATTGCAGCTATTCAAGTGCTGCTGCTTCAAAACTCAAGTTGCGTTTCCACACAAACACTCTTCTTCCCCCTGTAACTGTGTTTGGAAAGGAAGGGGGGTCCCTGCCTGGCCAGCCAAGCCTTTATCACTGAGACCAAGCTGATCACCAGTTGGAGCAGGGCGCCCTCTACTGGTCATATTGGTAACTGTGCTTAACAAGCGCTGATTACATGTACTGTGTACTGTGTAGGTAACAATTAGGGATGATCTGGCAGCATAGGGGATACCTGTAGCTCATTGTGCAGTATCCCTGTAACTGTGACTTACCTGCACTTTGTGGATACATCGTATACAAGTTTATCAGAAAGAAGCTGAGATATGCTTCATGTCACAGTCCTGGTACTTGGGGGTAAAGTTACTAAGCGTCAATTTTGGTTTCTTTGTGCGATTTTCCATCGGTTTTCCAATCCGACCATTTACTAAAGACAAAACGACGGAAAGCCAACCAAATGACCGACTTTACAACGTCGGACTAACTCATACTTACCGACAAAATGGCTGCCCCTCCGGAAGGTGTGCACTGCGGGTCATGGCACGGCACAAGGGGGAGTGGTGGGGCCATGACGCGGCATTGGGGGTAGAGCGGGAGGGGGGACCCCTGCTACACAATACTAAGATTACCGGCATTGTGCAGCAGGCGGTGGGGGCCACGATGACACGATTCAGTGCGAATCACGTCATTCCCCCCCCCCTTCCTCGGACTGGCCCACAGGGGCACAGGGGAAATCCCCAGTGGGCCCCACTGCCTGAGGGCCCACCCCTCCTCTAGGAAACAGGTTACAGACTGTGCTTTTGAATTATACATTATACATATGTTACATTATACTGCACAGGACTATGGTGTATTTTCTACAATGCATTGCTGTTATTAATCTGGTACATTGTCATGCATGATCTAGCAGTATATATATATATATATATATATATATATATAGGAATCAAATCGGCAGGCGGCACTCAGAGACTTTTCACAGATGGATAACGAATTTATTCACACATTGTGCTCGACATCAACGTTTCGAGGAACTTGTCCCCTTCATCAGGATAACACAAACATCATACATCATGTTTGTATGATGTTTGTGTTATCCTGATGAAGGGGACAAGTTCCTCGAAACGTTGATGTCGAGCACAATGTGTGAATAAATTCGTTATCCATCTGTGAAAAGTCTCTGAGTGCCGCCTGCCGATTTGATTCCTATGCATGTGGAGGTATTTCCCTCTTGAGGAGGGCACCGGAGCAAATACAGCCTCTTGTTGGCTGACCTGAGTGCCGGGTTGTGGAGTGTCCATATATATATATATATATATATATATATATATATATATATATATTTTAAAGGGGCCCAGATCATGCTCTCTCTAATGGTTAGCCACACCCCCTCTGAAGGCTGGCCACACCCCTAAGTATGGGCCCCTATAACTGCATTCCCCCAGTGGGCCCTTCATGCCCCAGTCCGACACTGGCCTGGAGCACCATACGATTTTCAGGGAGCTTCCCAGCCAGCCGTACCCGGGAGAGTGGGCAAGTATGGACCAACAATCAATTATCTTACATAGTATACAAACCGCAGATTTACAAACAAACCAATGGCCAACACATCCAAATAATAGACTACCAAGTGACAGGCGTGATTGAGCTCTAAAACACATTATTTTGGACAAAGCACTCATTAACAACTTTCCCACATGGAAGCAGTATACCTTTCCTTTGTGTTTTGTTATTGCAAAACTAAAATACAGTAATGTTGCCTCATATAGGATAGGTGTTTGGTGGATATCTACACCGGCAATTTAATAAAAAAAAATAAACATTACAATTGAAATGTTTGTCACAATAGGCTTTACTCTGCCTGCTGAAATATTTTGTATGACACATTGCACGAAACAGTGGTGTCACTAGGGTTGCTGTCACCTAGTGCGTCTACTTATCCTTTCACCCCGAGCAAGGGGCGTGGCCTCATGCTCACAAAGCCACGTTCCGCGTCGAATAAGGTTTGGGGGGGCGTGTCCGCATCCCATGACCCCAGTCTTGTCACGCCTCTCCCATACTGCAGGAGAAGAGGAGCTGGAGCGGACAGCGACGGGCGCATCAGGAGCGGGATTTCAGGTAAGTTGTGTTTTTTTTGTGTGTGTTTAAGGGGCACTGCATAGGGGGGGCCACTTCATGGGGGCACTGGGGGCAATGCATAGGACAACTACTGGTGGCACTGAATAGGGTTGGGCTACTACTGGGGGCAGCGTATAGGGGGGGACTACTTCTGGGGGCAATGCATAAGGGGGGACTACTGGGGGCACTATATAAGGGGCACTGCATGGGGGGGACCACTACTGGGTCTGGGGGCACTATATAAGGGGCACTGCATAGGGGGGCCCACTATTGGGTCTGGAGGCACTACTGGGGGCACTGTATAGAGGGACCACTACTGGGGCATTATATAAGGGGCACTGCATAGGGGGGGACACTACTGGGTCTGGGAGCTCTATATAAGGTGCACTAATGGGGGCACTGTATAGGGGGACCACTACTGCGGAATTATATAAGGGGCACTGCATAGGGGGGGGGACACTACTGGGTCTGGGAGCTCTATATAAGGTGCACTAATGGGGGAACTGTATAGGGGGACAACTACTGGGGAATTATATAAGGGGCACTGCATAGGGGGGACCACTACTGGGTCTGGGGGCACTACTGGGGGCACTGCATAGGGGGACCACTACTGGGAGCACTGCATAAGGGGCATTACCACAGGGGACGGTGGTATATAGGGGTCTCCACAAGTTTGTTGCCATGGGGCCCCCACAGACCTTAATCTGGCCCTGTGATCGACTGTCATTTGCTCCCGTACATTACCAGGTTTTCATTCCAACCAGCCAGATTGGACAGATATCTGACAGATAATTGTATAGTTTATGCCCAGCATATGTAAGATCTACTTGTTGATGAAAACACACTGATACTTTTCAGAAAATGCATGTAGCCATAGGGATCATTGATATCATGATACTAATTATCCCATGTGAATGTATATATCTCATATCTTAATGGGGGTAAGGTGCAATCAGGGAGATTGCTGGACTCTTAAGGGAGTCAGGGAGATTGCTGCTACGTCAGGGAGTCTCCCTGACAATGAGGGAGAGTTGTCAAGTAGAGTATGGTATAAGAGATAGACAGTAATTAGTTATCCTCAGGATACGTTTAGTTTCACGACACAGGAAATTCCAATGCTTAGAATACCGGCGCTCGAATCCCAACACCGGTCAGAATCCCAGTGCTGTCATCCTGACCACCGGAATCCCGAAGGTAAGTAGCAGGGTTAGTGGGAAGGTTAGGGGATATGGTTAGGCACTAGGGGATTGGTTAGGGTTAGGCACTAGGGGGGGAGGGTTAGGTTTAGGTTCAGGCATCGGGGAGGGAGGGTTAGGGTAGGGACAGGGGGGTGAATAGGATATCTACCGACTGGTGTTGGAATCCTAACCCTGTCATGATGACGGCATCAGGATTTTGACCGCTGGGATCCTCAGTGCCGGCATCCTGTACCCATCCCATTTTCGCAGCCCCCAATGCAAGTTATGGGGACCGATGTTGCAATCAAAGGTAACCTCATGATAAATAGTCCCCACCCTTAAATCATGCAGCAGTCCTCTGAAAATGTCAGTTTCTGGGGTATTGACGGCAAAAGTACTTATGTAAGTAGGATCCTAAGAGCCTGGGTTGGAGGTGAGAGAGATCTTCCATGTTATCTGCAACTGCGCATGCTACGGGCCAGGCTCACGGATGGAGTTCACCAGTGTGCGCGGATTGATCGATGGAGCACTCTTAGGGGGCGATTCAAATGTGTTAGATGCCCCCCCTAACTACTTATTTAGAAAAGTTTAGCCGCTTTGTGCGGCTAAAACCGGAGCTTTCAGCCGCGTTAAGTACTAATGGCCGTCCAAACTGAGACACAATTGAATTGCTCTATTCGTATAGGCGCCCAGCAGGGGGCGCCTAAAACACTTGAATCAAATTTCGTCTACACGCCCACCATTCCATCTACACGCCCACGATTACATCTACAAGCCCACGATTTTGTCTACACGTCCACTATTCTGTCTACACGCCCACAATTCCATCTACACCCTTGCTCTCGCCCTCCCCGGTCGGTCAATGACCATCGCCTTTCCGCCCCTCTGGTTACTACCTCTCACTCCCAAATTCAAGATTTCTCCCATGCTGACTCCCATTACTGGAATGTTCCCCCTCATTCTGCCAGACTATCCCCCAGCCTGCATTCCTTCAAACAGGTGCAGATAAAATCCACCTGCTCATAAAAACATACCGGCCCACTGCTTCACCCTGTGGCCACAAAGCTCACCTCAGCCTTTCATCCTCCATCTCTCCCACTCTTACTACCTGCCCTCAGCTCACGTGTTATACGTTTGTCTCCATGACCCCATTAGTATGGAAGCTCCTGTGAGCAGGGCCCTCCTCCCTCCTGTCTCATCATCTACTACTCTTGCTCACCAGCTACACTCGTCACCTCCTCCTTGGACTTTCTGCTCAAGAATCCACTTTAGCTTTGTTTTTCCTTTGTGTCCTCTTGCAGTGGCTCTAAACCTGTTAGTTGCGCCCTAGCATATGGTTACAGGTTAGGGATAGCCATCTGTGTGGTTACCATAGATGGCGATATAGCAAGTGGCCATCAATGGTTACCAACTATGCAATGGATGACCATCAATGGTTTCACCCTGTTCTTTGGCTGACCAGAACCTGGGGGTGGGGCTTCATGGGTGTCAGGGGCCGGAGCTAAAATAAAAAAGAAAAATCTTTTGGTTATACTGTGCCATCGATGGAGGGAAACCATCTGGTTCTCCCACATCGATGGTAAATGCATTCACCATAAACCATCGATAATTATGAATGACCAATGGCCATCCTTAGTACACGTTTCAACTTATAAGACTATTCCCCTTGCCCTACAGGCATTAGTAGCTATATTGAAAGTTGCAGTGTTATTTGATAATTGTATACTGTATTGCTTATTGTGTTGTACTGCATTACTATGTACTGTCTTGTAATTTGCCCTCTGTACATCGCTAATAATAATAATAATAACAACACAATGAGGAGTTAGATGTAGCCTAGCCTAGGCAGACCTGAACGCAATTAACGCCAAAATCTTAGACCAGAGGTTCCCAAACTCTGGGCTTGATTCAGAGCCGCTCTTAAGCGGCAGCTCGTTCGCTCTGAGCGATGTTTGCACAACTGCGCATGCGTATGGGTCGTAATGCGCATGTGCCAACCAGTCAGTGCGGTCGGAAATCGAGCGCTCGCAAAATAGCTAGTGCCTGCTAATTTGAGTGACAGGATGAGGCGTTTGTGGGTGGTAACAGGGGAAGGTGCTTGAAAACGGGAAGTGGTGATCCGAACGCAGGAGTGCCAAACGGTCAAAACGGGCGTTTTAAGGTTGTACATAATTAACAAAGCAGTGTGATCGGCCACGTCACTTGGTTGTCTCTTAGCCTGAACTGTTCGCATGATTGCGGTAGGAAAATCCTACCACAAGCACTGCGAGCAGTTAAGACGCCTTTCGATGTACTCGATTAATCTAATAAATAGCGGAGATGACGTAGGATGCGAGCGGCCAGGGGGCGTATTTACAAAATAGCGAGCGCATGTTTCGTTCGCTCGCTCAGACATAGAGGCGTCAACAGACCGCAAAGAGCGAGCGCTCAATTTAAATATCCGGCCCCTTTTTCTGAACGAGCGAGCGCAAATAGCGTCCGGCTCTGAATCAGGTTCTGTTCTCAAGGCACCCTAACAGTCCAGGTTTTAAGGATATCCATGCTTGACCACAGGTTACTTAATTAGTGCCTCAGTCAATTTGATTTAACCACCTGTGCTCAACCATGGATATCTCTAACACCTTCACTGTTGGGGAGCCCTGAGGATGGCGTTTTGGAACCTCTGGTTTAGGAGGTAAAAAAAAAATATCACAGTTTCCGTAGTATGGAGAGTAACGTGTAATCGTGGGATGCCTGTAACTGTATCTTCCATGATTTACCTAAGTTATAGTGTAAGATATACTGTACTATGGGCCTGATTCAGAGGCGCACGCTATTTGCGAGCACTCGCTCTGAATCAGGGCGGATTTTTTACAAAAAAATATCCGCCTCCAGGCCGCTCGCATAGCTGTGGGTGACCACCCACAGCTTTTGCGAGCGGCCTGGCGAAGGTCGCGGTTATCGCGACCATCGGGTTTACAACAAGACCCTTTTGGTAGGGTCTCGGTTCCCGCACGCCCGAGTGAACTTCCTGCTCTAATAGAGCAGGAAGTTCATTACTGACATCACGAATGATGTCAGTAGGGCCGCCCACAAACGGCAGGCGTTCCTTCGGGAACGCCTCCGTTAGTCCAGCCACCTCCCCTCCCCGCCGACAAAATGGGGTGTACTGTCGATCAACATCGACAGCCGCCCCATTTTGTAGCAAACCCCGGAGCGAGTGAAGTTCTCACTCCGATGGTCGATGGTCGGCCGCGAGTGCGCACTGGCCGACCATCGACCCGCTTGCGAGCAGGTCTGAATCAGGCACTATGGGGGTCATTCAGACCCACTCGCGAGCGCAGGACGCTCACAAGCGGTCGATGTTGCCCCACTGCGCATGTGCACGACGGAGGGAGCTCCGTCGTGCGCATGCGCGAGACCCGGATAGCAACGGGCTCTCCGTCGCTCCGGGTCTCGCACCAAAGGGGGCGTGCTGTCAATGTTGATTGATAGCATGCCCCCTTTGGTGGGCGTACCGTGGGCGTGGCTGCCAGACGGAGGCGTTCCCATGGGAACGCCTACCGTCTGAAGCCGGCCTCACTGACATCACTAGTGATGTCAGTGGGAGTGATTTTGGCTCTGATAGAGCCGAAATCACTCCAGGGCTTGCGGCAGCGAGACCCTACCGCAGGGTTTCTGTCGCAAGCCCGGTGGTCGCGATGGTCTTGACCCACAGCTATGCGGTAACACACAGCTATGCGAGCGTCCATAAGGCCGCTCCATTTTCTGGTCAGAGCGTCCGGCTCTGAATCAGGCCCTATGTATCTTAGGTTAACAGCAGAGTCCTGCAGTGACCCAGACCATGGGGAATCCCCATTGCATAAACAGATATGCTTGGTTTTATGCATACATGGAACTTAGAATACCCCTCAACCCCCACCCAAACCACAGGACTTATGCTGCCCATCCATTTAACGATGCGGGGACGACGGCACGATTACGACGCCGTCGTCTCCCGCAGGGTGCACTGCATACACTGAACGTTCACACGTTCAGTGTATGCAGATCAATCATCCCCGAACATGGCAACCTGACGGCGGTCATCAGGTTGACTGTCATGTTTGGGCGATGATTGATGTTAAAAACAACCAGTGGGCGCGCGCATCGCTGGTCGTTTTTAACCTTTTACTGCCCAATATTTGTGGACGATTACCAAGCGATGGAGCGATAACGACTGTCGTTATCGCTCCATCGCTAGGTATAATCGCCTAGTGGATGGGCAGCATTAGGTGAGCAATCTTTTGGTGAAAGAGGGTTGTTTAGGGGACTGTTATTATTATTATTATTATTATTATTATTATTATTATTATTATTAGAATTAGAATTATGCTTTATTTTATTTCAGAGAATTTGTAATTCTTTTTTTTCAGCTGGAGCACTACAGGTCCCACAATTGCTTCTAGTACCAGCTTGCCCTGGCAGTCATAGGGACACTGGAGCTGATAAAACTACAAGCACCAGTATACCCAATCCTTTAAAAGTGGCCTGGACGTGCAAAAATCAGTAGAGTGTCAGGCAGTGTGCTATCAGCTTAGGACTGGTGTGGTGGTATGGTGGTGGGGACCACACACTGGGGATTTTCCTTCTGCAGTGCAAAGACCGGTGACGGTGGTAGCAATTTCATCTCAGTGTTGGTTGTTCCCTGGGAGATGTCTCAGTATGGGATGGGTACGGGATGGCGACGGTCGGGATCCCGGCGGTCAGATTCCCGATGCCGGCATCCCAACGGCTGTAAGTAACCTGACCCCTAACCATCCCGACGGCTGTAAGTAACCTGACCGCTAACTCTCCCTCCCAGAAGCCTAACCTCCCTCTTAGTGCCTAAACCTAACCTTCCCCTCCCCACAGCCAAACCCTAACCCTCCTCATAGTGCCTATCCCTAACTCTCCCCCTAGTGCCTATCCCTAACCCTCCTCCTTAGTGCCAATCCCTAACCCTCCTTCCTTAGTGCCTATCCCTAACCCTCCCCCTAGTGTCTATCCCTATCCCTCCCCCTAGTGCCCATCCCTAACCCTAGTGACTATCCCTAACACTCCCCCCTTAGTGCCTCTCCCTAACCCTCCCCCTAGTGCCTATCCCTAACCCTCCTACCTTAGTGCCTATCCCTAACCCTCCCCCTAGTGCCTATCCCTAGCCCTCCTTCCTTAGTGGTTATCCCAAACCCTCCCCCTAGTGCCCATCCCTAACCCTTCTTCCTTAGTGCCTATCCCTAACCCTCCCCCTAGTGCCTAGCCTTAACCCTCCTTCCTTAGTGCCAATCCCTAAACCACCCCCTAGTGCCTATCCCTAACCCTCCTTCCTTAGTTCTTATCCCTAACACTCCTTCCTTAGTGCCTATCCCTAACCCTCCCTCTAGTGCATATCCCTAAACCTCCCCCTAATGCCTATCCCTAACACTCCTTCCTTAGTGCCTATCCCTAACCCTCCCCCTAGTGCCTATCCCTAACCCTCCTTCCTTAGTGGTTATCCCTAACCCTCCCCCTAGTGCCCATCCCTAAACCTTCTTCCTTAGTGCCTGTCCCTAACCCTCCCCCTAGTGCCTATCCCTAACCCTCCTTCCTTAGTGTCAATCCCTAACCCTCCCCCTAGTGCCTATCCCTAACCCTCCCCACAGTGCCTATCCCTAACCCTCCCCTGAGTACCTATCCCTAACCCTCCCCCTTAGTGCCTATCCTTAACCCTCCTTCCTTAGTGCTTATCCCTAACCCTCCCCCTAGTGCCAGTCCCTAACCCTACTTCCTTAGTGCCTATCCCTAAGCCTCCCCCTAGTGCCTATCCGTAACCTCCTTCCTTAGTGCCTATCCATAACCCTTCCCCTAGTGCCTATCACTAACCCTCCTTCCTTAGTGCCTATCCCTAAACCTAATTCCTTAGTGCCTATCCCCAACCCTCCCCATAGTGCCTATCCCTAACCCTCTTTGCTTAGTGCCTATCCCTAACCATCCCCCTAGTGCCTATCCCTAACCCTCCATCCTTAGTGCCTATCCCTAACCCTCCCCCTAGTGCCTATCCCTAACCCTCCTTCCTTAGTGCCTATCCCTAACCCTCCCCCTAGTGCCTATCCCTAACCCTCCTTCCTTAGTGCCTATCCCTAACCCTCCCCCTAGTGCCTATCCCTAACCCTCCTTCCTTATTGCTTATCCCTAACCCTCCCCCTAGTGCCTATCCTTAACCCTCCTTCCTTAGTGCCTATCCCTAACCCTCCCCCTAGTGCCTATCCCTAACCCTCCTTCCTTAGTGCCTATCCCTAACCCTCCCCCTAGTGCCTATCCGTAACCTCCTTCCTTAGTGCCTATCCATAACCCTTCCCCTAGTGCCTATCCCTAACCCTCCTTCCTTAGTGCCTATCCCTAAACCTAATTCCTTAGTGCCTATCCCTAACCCTCCCCCTAGTGCCTATCCTTAACCCTCCTTCCTTAGTGCCTATCCCTAACCCTCCCCCTAGTGCCTATCCCTAACCCTCCTTCCTTAGTGCCTATCCCTAACCCTCCCCCTAGTGCCTATCCGTAACCTCCTTCCTTAGTGCCTATCCATAACCCTTCCCCTAGTGCCTATCCCTAACCCTCCTTCCTTAGTGCCTATCCCTAAACCTAATTCCTTAGTGCCTATCCCTAACCCTCCCCATAGTGCCTATCCCTAACCCTCTTTGCTTAGTGCCTATCCCTAACCCTCCCCCTAGTGCCTATCCCTAACCCTCCTTCCTTAGTGCCTCTCCCTAAACCTCCCCCTAGTGCCTATCCCTAACCCTCCCCCTAGTGCCTATGCCTAACCCTCCTTCCTCAGTGCCTATCCCAAATCCTCCCCCTAGTGCCTATCCGTAACCATACTTTCTTAGTGCCTATCCCTAACCCTCCCTCTAGTGCCTATCCCTAACCCTCCTTCCTTACTGCCAATCCCTAACCCTCCCCCTAGTGCCTATCCCTAACCCTCCTTCCTTAGTGCCTATCCCTAACCCTCCCCCTAGTGCCTATCCCTAACCCTCCTTCCATAGTGCCTATCCCTAACCCTCCTTCATTAGTGCCTATTCCTAACCCTCCCCCTAGTGCCTATCCCTAATCCTCCTTCCTTAGTGCCTATCCCTAACCCTCCCCCTAGTGCCTATCCCTAACAATCTTTCCTTAGTGCCTATCCCTAAACCTCCCCCTAGTGCCTATACCTAACCCTCCTTCCTTAGTGCCTGTCCCTAACCCTCCATCCTTAGTGCCTATCCCTAACCCTCCTTCCTTAGTGCCTATCCCTAACCCTCCCCCTAGTGCCTATCCCTAACCCTCCTCCCTTAGTGCCTATCCCTAACCCTCCTTCCTTATTGCTTATCCCTAACCCTCCCCCTAGTGCCTATCCCTAACCCTCCTTCCTTAGTGCCTATCCCTAACCCTCCTTCCTTAGTGCCTATCCCAAACCCTCCCCCTAGTGCCTATCCCTAACCCTCCTTCCTTAGTGCCTATCCCTAACCCTCCCCCTTGTGCCTATCCCTAACCCTCCTTCCTTAGTGCCTATCCCTAACCCTCCTTCCTTAGTGCCTATCCCTAACCCTCCCACTAGTGCCTATCCCTAACCCTCCTTCCTTAGTGCCTATCCCTAACCCTCCTTCCTCAGTGCCTATCCCTAACCCTCCCCCTAGTGCCTATGCCTAACCCTCCTTCCTTAGTGCCTATCCCTAACCCTCCCCCTTGTGCCTATCCCTAACCCTTCTTCCTTAGTGCCTATCCCTAACCCTCCTTCCTTAGTGCCTATCCCTAACCCTCCCCCTAGTGCCTATCCCTAACCCTCCTTCCTTATTGCTTATCCCTAACCCTCCCCCTAGTGCCTATCCCTAATCCTCCTTCCTTAGTGCCTATCTCTAACTCTCCCCCTAGTGCCTATCCCTAACCCTCCTTCCTTAGTGCCTATCCCTAACCCCCTCCTAGTGCCTATCCCTAACCCTCCTTCCTTAGTGCCTATCCCTAACCCTCCTTCCTTATTGCTTATCCCTAACCCTCCCCCTAGTGCCTATCCCTAACCCTCCTTCCTTAGTGCCTATCCCTAACCCTCCTTCCTTAGTGCCTATCCCAAACCCTCCCCCTAATGCCTATCCCTAACCCTCCTTCCTTAGTGCCTATCCCTAACCCTCCCCGTTGTGCCTATTCCTAACCCTCCTTTCTTAGTGCCTATCCCTAACCCTCCTTCCTTAGTGCCTATCCCTAACCCTCCTTCCTCAGTGCCTATCCCTAACCCTCCCCCTAGTGCCTATCCGTAACCATACTTCCTTAGTGCCTATCCCTAACCCTCCCTCTAGTGCCTATCCCTAACCCTCCTTCCTTACTGCCAATCCCTAACCCTCCCCCTAGTGCCTATCACTAACCCTCCTTCCTTAGTGCCTATCCCTAACCCTCCTTCCTTAGTGCCTATCCGTAACCCTCCCCCTAGTGCCTATCCCTAACCCTCATTCCATAGTGCCTATCCCTAACCCTCCTTCATTAGTGCCTATCCCTAACCCTCCCCCTAGTGCCTATCCCTAACCCTCCTTCCTTATTGCTTATGCCTAACCCTCCCCCTAGTGCCTATCCCTAATCCTCCTTCCTTAGTGCTTCTCCCTAACCCTCCTCCTAGTGCCTATCCCTAACAATCTTTCCTTAGTGCCTATCCCTAACCCTCCCCCTAGTGCCTATACCTAACCCTCCTTCCTTAGTGCCTATCCCTAACCCTCCTTCCTTAGTGCCTATCCCTAACCCTCCTTCCTTAGTGCCTATCCCTAACCCTCCCCCTAGTGCCTATCCCTAACCCTCCTTCCTTAGTGCCTATCCCTAACCCTCCTTCCTTATTGCTTATCCCTAACCCTCCCCCTAGTGCCTATCCCTAACCCTCCTTCCTTAGTGCCTATCCCTAACCCTCCTTCCTTAGTGCCTATCCCAAACCATACCCCTAGTGCTATCCCTAACCCTCCTTCCTTAGTGTCTATCCCTAACCCTCCCCCTTGTGCCTATCCCTAACCCTCCTTCCTTAGTGCCTATCCCTAACCCTCCTTCCTTAGTGCCTATCCCTAACCCTCCTTCCTTAGTGCCTATCCCTAACCCTCCCACTAGTGCCTATCCCTAACCCTCCTTCCTTAGTGCCTATCCCTAACTCTCCTTCCTTTTTGCTTATCCCTAACCCTCCCCCTAGTGCCTATCCCTAACCCTGCTTCCTTAGTGCCTATCCCTAACCCTCCTTCCTTAGTGCCTATCCCTAACCCTCCCCCTAGTGCCTATCCCTAACCCTCCTTCCTTAGTGCCTATCCCTAACCCTCCCCCTTGTGCCTATCCCTAACCCTCCTTCCTTAGTGCCTATCCCTAACCCTCTTCCTTAGTGCCTATCCCTAACCCTCCCCCTAGTGCCTATCCCTAACCCTCCTTCCTTATTGCTTATCCCTAACCCTCCCCCTAGTGCCTATCCCTAATCCTCCTTCCTTAGTGCCTATCCCTAACCCTCCCCCTAGTGCCTATCCCTAACAATCTTTCCTAGTGCCTATCCCTAACCTCCCCCTTGTGCCTATCCCTAACCCTCCTTCCTTAGTGCCTGTCCCTAACCCTACTTCCTTAGTGCCTATCTCTAACCCTCCCCCTAGTGCCTATCCCTAACCTTCCTTCCTTAGTGCCTATCCCTAACCCTCCCCCTAGTGCCTAGCCCTAACCCTCCTTCCTTAGTGCCTATCCCAAACCCTCCCCCTAGTGCCTATCCCTAACCCTCCTTCCTTAGTGCCAATCCCTAACCCTCCCCCTTGTGCCTATTCCTAACCCTCCTTTCTTAGTGCCTATCCCTAACCCTCCTTCCTTAGTGCCTATCCCTAACCCTCCCCCTTGTGACTATCCCTAATCCTCCTTCCTTAGTGCCTGTCCCTTACCCTCCTTCCTTAGTGCCTATCCCTAACCCTCCCCCTAGTGCCTATCCCTAACCCTCCTTCCTTATTGCTTATCCCTAACCCTCCCCCTAGTGCCTATCCCTAATCCTCCTTCCTTAGTGCCTATCCCTAACCCTCCCCCTAGTGCCTATCCCTAACAAATTTTCCTTAGTGCCTATCCCTAACCCTACTTCCTTAGTGCCTATCCCTAACCCTCCCCCTAGTGCCTATCCCTAACCCTCCTTTCTTATTGCTTATCCCTAACCCTCCCCCTAGTGCCTATCCCTAAACCTCCTTCATTAGTGCCTATCCCTAACCCTCCTCCTAGTGCCTATCCATAACCCTCCTTCCTTAGTGACAATCCCTAACCCTCCCCCTAGTGCCTATCCCTAACCCTCCTTCCTTAGTGCCTATCCCTAACCCTCCTTCCTTAGTGCCTATCCCTAACCCTCCTTCCTTACTGCCTATCCCTAACCCTACTTCCTTAGTGCCTATCCCTAACCCTCCCCCTAGTGCCTATCCCTAACCCTCCTTCCTTAGTGCCTATGCCTAACCCTCCCCCTAGTGCCTATCCCTAACCCTCTTTCCTTAGTGCCTATCCCTAACCCTCCCCCTAGTGCCTATCCCTAACCCTCCTTCCTTTGTGCCTATCCCTAACCCTCTCCCTAGTGCCTATCCCTAACCCTCCTTCCTTAGTGCCTATCCCTAACCCTCTTTCCTTAGTGCCTATCCCTAACCCTCCCCCTAGTGCCTATCCCTAACCCTCCTTCCTTAGTGCCTATCCCTAACCCTCCTTCCTTAGTGCCTTTCCATAACCCTCCCCCTAGAGCCTATCCCTAACCCTCCTTCCTTAGTGCCTATCCCTAACCCTCCTTCCTTAGTGCCTATCCCTAACCCTCCCCCTAGTGCCTATCCCTAACCCTCCTTCCTTAGTGCCTATCCCTAACCCTCCTTCCTTAGTGCCTATCCCTAACCCTCCCCCTAGAGCCTATCCCTAACCCTCCTTCCTTAGTGCCTATCCCTAACCCTCCTTCCTAAGTGCCTATCCATAACCCTCCCCCTAGAGCCTATCCCTAACCCTGCTTCCTTAGTGCCTATCCCTAACCCTCCTTCCTTAGTGCCTATCCCTAACCCTCCCCCTAGTGCCTATCCCTAACCCTCCTTCCTTAGTGCCTATCCCTAACCCTCCTTCCTTAGTGCCTATCCCTAACCCTCCCCCTAGCGCCTATCCCTAACCCTCCTTCCTTAGTGCCTATCCCTAACCCTCCTTCCTTAGTGCCTATCCCTAACCCTCCCCCTAATGCCTATCCCTAACCCTCCTTCCATAGTGCCTATCCCTAACCCTCCTTCCTTAGTGCCTATCCCTAACCCTCCCCCTAGTGCCTATCCCTAACCCTCCTTCCTTATTGCTTATCCCTAACCCTCCCCCTAGTGCCTATCCCTAATCCTCCTTCCTTAGTGCCTATCCCTAACCCTCCCCCTAGTGCCTATCCCTAACAATCTTTCCTTAGTGCCTATCCCTAACCCTCCCCCTAGTGCCTATACCTAACCCTCCTTCCTTAGTGCCTATCCCTAACCCTCCTTCCTTAGTGCCTATCCCTAACCCTCCTTCCTTAGTGCCTATCCCTAACCCTCCCCCTAGTGCCTATCCCTAACCCTCCTTCCTTAGTGCCTATCCCTAACCCTCCTTCCTTATTGCTTATCCCTAACCCTCCCCCTAGTGCCTATCCCTAACCCTCCTTCCTTAGTGCCTATCCCTAACCCTCCTTCCTTAGTGCCTATCCCAAACCCTCCCCCTAGTGCCTATCCCTAACCCTCCTTCCTTAGTGCCTATCCCTAACCCTCCCCCTAGTGCCTATCCCTAACCCTCCTTCCTTAGTGCCTATCCCTAACCCTCCTTCCTTAGTGCCTATCCCTAACCCTCCCACTAGTGCCTATCCCTAACCCTCCTTCCTTAGTGCCTATCCCTAACCCTCCTTCCTCAGTGCCTATCCCTAACCCTCCCCCTAGTGCCTATCCCTAACCCTCCTTCCTTAGTGCCTATCCCTAACCCTCCCCCTTGTGCCTATCCCTAACCCTCCTTCCTTAGTGCCTATACCTAACCCTCCTTCCTTAGTGCCTATACCTAACCCTCCCCCTAGTGCCTATCCCTAACCCTCCTTCCTTATTGCTTATCCCTAACCCTCCCCCTAGTGCCTATCCCTAATCCTCCTTCCTTAGTGCCTATCCCTAACCCTCCCCCTAGTGCCTATCCCTAACAATCTTTCCTTAGTGCCTATCCCTAACCCTCCCCCTAGTGCCTATACCTAACCCTCCTTCCTTAGTGCCTATCCCTAACCCTCCTTCCTTAGTGCCTATCCCTAACCCTCCTTCCTTAGTGCCTATCCCTAACCCTCCCCCTAGTGCCTATCCCTAACCCTCCTTCCTTAGTGCCTATCCCTAACCCTCCTTCCTTATTGCTTATCCCTAACCCTCCCCCTAGTGCCTATCCCTAACCCTCCTTCCTTAGTGCCTATCCCTAACCCTCCTTCCTTAGTGCCTATCCCAAACCCTCCCCCTAGTGCCTATCCCTAACCCTCCTTCCTTAGTGCCTATCCCTAACCCTCCCCCTAGTGCCTATCCCTAACCCTCCTTCCTTAGTGCCTATCCCTAACCCTCCTTCCTTAGTGCCTATCCCTAACCCTCCCACTAGTGCCTATCCCTAACCCTCCTTCCTTAGTGCCTATCCCTAACCCTCCTTCCTCAGTGCCTATCCCTAACCCTCCCCCTAGTGCCTATCCCTAACCCTCCTTCCTTAGTGCCTATCCCTAACCCTCCCCCTTGTGCCTATCCCTAACCCTCCTTCCTTAGTGCCTATACCTAACCCTCCTTCCTTAGTGCCTATACCTAACCCTCCCCCTAGTGCCTATCCCTAACCCTCCTTCCTTCTTGCTTATCCCTAACCCTACCCCTAGTGCCTATCCCTAATCCTCCTTCCTTAGTGCCTATCCCTAACCCTCCCCCTAGTGCCTATCCCTAACAATCTTTCCTTAGTGCCTATCCCTAACCCTCCCCCTTGTGCCTATCCCTAACCCTCCTTCCTTAGTGCCTGTCCCTAACCCTACTTCCTTAGTGCCTATCCCTAACCCTCCCCCTAGTGCCTATCCCTAACCCTCCTTTGTTATAGCTTATCCCTAACCCTCCCCCTAGTGCCTATCCCTATTCCTCCTTCCTTGGTGCCTATCTCTAACCCTCCCCCTAGTGCCTATCCCTAACCCTCCTTCCTTAGTGCCTATCTCTAACCCCCCCTAGTGCCTATCCCTAACCCTCCTTCCTTAGTGCCTATCCCTAACCCTCGTTCCTTATTGCTTATCCCTAACTCTCCCCCTAGTGCCTATCCCTAACCCTCCTTCCTTAGTGCCTATCCCTAACCCTCCTTCCTTAGAGCCTATCCCAAACCCTCCCCCTAGTGCCTATCCCTAACCCTCCTTCCTTAGTGCCTATCCCTAACCCTCCCCCTTGTGCCTATTCCTAACCCTTCTTTCTTAGTGCCTATCCCTAACCCTCCTTCCTTAGTGCCTATCCCTAACCCTCCTTCCTCAGTGCCTATCCCTAACCCTCCCCCTAGTGCCTATCCGTAACCATACTTCCTTAGTGCCAATCCCTAACCCTCCCTCTAGTGCCTATCCCTAACCCCCCTTCCTTACTGCCAATCCCTAACCCTCCCCCTAGTGCCTATCCCTAACCCTCCTTCCTTAGTGCCTATCCCTAACCCTCCTTCCTTAGTGCCTATCCCTAACCCTCCCCCTAATGCCTATCCCTAACCCTCCTTCCATAGTGCCTATCCCTAACCCTCCTTCATTAGTGCCTATCCCTAACCCTCCCCCTAGTGCCTATCCCTAACCCTCCTTCCTTATTGCTTATCCCTAACCCTCCCCCTAGTGCCTATCCCTAATCCTCCTTCCTTAGTGCCTATTCCTAACCCTCCCCCTAGTGCCTATCCCTAACAATCTTTCCTTAGTGCCTATCCCTAACCCTCCCCCTAGTGCCTATACCTAACCCTCCTTCCGTAGTGCCTATCACTAACCCTCCTTCCTTAGTGCCTATCCCTAACCCTCCTTCCTTAGTGCCTATCCCTAACCCTCCCCCAAGTGCCTATCCCTAACCCTCCTTCCTTAGTGCCTATCCCTAACCCTCCTTCCTTATTGCTTATCCCTAACCCTCCCCCTAGTGCCTATCCCTAACCCTCCTTCCTTAGTGCCTATCCCTAACCCTCCTTCCTTAGTGCCTATCCCAAACCCTCCCCCTAGTGCCTATCCCTAACCCTCCTTCCTTAGTGCCTATCCCTAACCCTCCCCCTTGTGCCTATCCCTAACCCTCCTTCCTTAGTGCCTATCCCTAACCCTCCTTCCTTAGTGCCTATCCCTAACCCTCCCACTAGTGCCTATCCCTAACCCTCCTTCCTTAGTGCCTATCCCTAACCCTCCTTCCTCAGTGCCTATCCCTAACCCTCCCCCTAGTGCCTATCCCTAACCCTCCTTCCTTAGTGCCTATCCCTAACCCTCCCCCTTGTGCCTATCCCTAACCCTCCTTCCTTAGTGCCTATCTCTAACCCTCCCCCTAGTGCCTATCCCTAACCCTCCTTCCTTAGTGCCTATCCCTAACCCCCCCCTAGTGCCTATCCCTAACCCTCCTTCCTTAGTGTATCCCTAACCCTCCTTCCTTTTTGCTTATCCCTAACCCTCCCCCTAGTGCCTATCCCTAACCCTCCTTCCTTAGTGCCTATCCCTAACCCTCCTTCCTTAGTGCCTATCCCAAACCCTCCCCCTAGTGCCTATCCCTAACCCTCCTTCCTTAGTGCCTATCCCTAACCCTCCCCCTTGTGCCTATTCCTAACCCTCCTTTCTTAGTGCCTATCCCTAACCCTCCTTCCTTAGTGCCTATCCCTAACCCTCCCCCTTATGCCTATCCCTAATCCTCCTTCCTTAGTGCCTGTCCCTTACCCTCCTTCCTTAGTGCCTATCCCTAACCCTCCCCCTAGTGCCTATCCCTAACCCTCCTTCCTTATTGCTTATCCCTAACCCTCCCCCTAGTGCCTATCCCTAATCCTCCTTCCTTAGTGCCTATCCCTAACCCTCCCCCTAGTGCCTATCCCTAACAAATTTTCCTTAGTGCCTATCCCTAACCCTACTTCCTTAGTGCCTATCCCTAACCCTCCCCCTAGAGCCTATCCCTGACCCTCCTTTCTTATTGCTTATCCCTAACCCTCCCCCTAGTGCCTATCCCTAATCCTCCTTCATTAGTGCCTATCCCTAACCCTCCTCCTAGTGCCTATCCATAACCCTCCTTCCTTAGTGACAATCCCTAACCCTCCCCCTAGTGCCTATCCCTAACCCTCCTTCCTTAGTGCCTATCCCTAACCCTCCTTCCTTAGTGCCTATCCCTAACCCTCCTTCCTTACTGCCAATCCCTAACCCTACTTCCTTAGTGCCTATCCCTAACCCTCCCCCTAGTGCCTATCCCTAACCCTCCTTCCTTAGTGCCTATGCCTAACCCTCCCCCTAGTGCCTATCCCTAACCCTCTTTCCTTAGTGCCTATCCCTAACCCTCCCCCTAGTGCCTATCCCTAACCCTCCTTCCTTTGTGCCTATCCCTAACCCTCTCCCTAGTGCCTATCCCTAACCCTCCTTCCTTAGTGCCTATCCCTAACCCTCTTTCCTTAGTGCCTATCCCTAACCCTCCCCCTAGTGCCTATCCCAAACCCTCCTTCCTTAGTGCCTATCCCTAACCCTCCTTCCTTAGTGCCTTTCCATAACCCTCCCCCTAGAGCCTATCCCTAACCCTCCTTCCTTAGTGCCTATCCCTAACCCTCCTTCCTTAGTGCCTATCCCTAACCCTCCCCCTAGTGCCTATCCCTAACCCTCCTTCCTTAGTGCCTATCCCTAACCCTCCTTCCTTAGTGCCTATCCCTAACCCTCCCCCTAGAGCCTATCCCTAACCCTCCTTCCTTAGTGCCTATCCCTAGCCCTCCTTCCTAAGTGCCTATCCATAACCCTCCCCCTAGAGCCTATCCCTAACCCTCCTTCCTTAGTGCCTATCCCTAACCCTCCTTCCTTAGTGCCTATCCCTAACCTTCCCCCTAGTGCCTATCCCTAACCCTCCTTCCTTAGTGCCTATCCCTAACCCTCCTTCCTTAGTGCCTATCCCTAACCCTCCCCCTAGAGCCTATCCCTAACCCTCCTTCCTTAGTGCCTATCCCTAACCCTCCTTCCTTAGTGCCTATCCCTAACCCTCCCCCTAATGCCTATCCCTAACCCTACTTCCATATTACCTATCCCTAACCCTCCTTCCTTAGTGCCTATCCCTAACCCTCCCCCTAGTGCCTATCCCTAACCCTCCTTCCTTATTGCTTATCCCTAACCCTCCCCCTAGTGCCTATCCCTAATCCTCCTTCCTTAGTGCCTATCCCTAGCCCTCCCCCTAGTGCCTATCACTAACAATCTTTCCTTAGTGCCTATCCCTAACCCTCCCCCTAGTGCCTATACCTAACCCTCCTTCCTTAGTGCCTATCCCTAACCCTGCTTCCTTAGTGCCTTTCCCTAACCCTCCTTCCTTAGTGCCTATCCCTAACCCTCCCCCTAGTGCCTATCCCTAACCCTCCTTCCTTAGTGCCTATCCCTAACCCTCCATCCTTATTGCTTATCCCTAACCCTCCCCCTAGTGCCTATCCCTAACCCTCCTTCCTTAGTGCCTATCCCTAACCCTCCTTCCTTAGTGCCTATCCCAAACCCTCCCCCTAGTGCCTATCCCTAACCCTCCTTCCTTAGTGCCTATCCCTAAACCTCCCCCTAGTGCCTATCCCTAACCCTCCTTCCTTAGTGCCTTTCCCTAACCCTCCTTCCTTAGTGCCTATCCCTAACCCTCCCACTAGTGCCTATCCCTAACCCTCCTTCCTTAGTGCCTATCCCTAACCCTCCGTCCTCAGTGCCTTTCCCTAACCCTCCCCCTAGTGGCTATCCCTAACCCTCCTTCCTTAGTGCCTATCCCTAACCCTCCCCCTTGTGCCTATCCCTAACCCTCCTTCCTTAGTGCCTATCCCTAACCCTCCTTCCTTAGTGCCTATCCCTAACCCTCCCTCTAGTGCCTATCCCTAACCCTCATTCCTTATTGCTTATCCCTAACCCTCCCCCTAGTGCCTATCCCTAATCCTCCTTCCTTAGTGCCTATCCCTAACCCTCCCCCTAGTGCCTATCCCTAACAATCTTTCCTTAGTGCCTATCCCTAACCCTACTTCCTTAGTGCCTATCCCTAACCCTCCCCCTAGTGCCTATCCCTAACCCTCCTTTCTTATTGCTTATCCCTAACCCTCCCCCTAGTGCCTATCCCTAATCCTCCTTCCTTGGTGCCTATCTCTAACCCTCCCCCTAGTGCCTATCCGTAACCCTCCTTCCTTAGTGCCTATCCCTAACCCCCCCCTAGTGCCTATCCCTAACCCTCCTTCCTTAGTGCCTATAACTAACCCTCGTTCCTTATTGCTTATCCCTAACCCTCCCCCTAGTGCCTATCCCTAACCCTCCTTCCTTAGTGCCTATCCCTAACCCTCCTTCCTCAGTGCCTATCCCTAACCCTCCCCCTAGTGCCTATCCGTAACCATACTTCCTTAGTGCCTATCCCTAACCCTCCCTCTAGTGCCTATCCCTAACCCTCCTTCATTACTGCCAATCCCTAACCCTCCCCCTAGTGCCTATCCCTAACCCTCCTTCCTTAGTGCCTATCCCTTACCCTCCTTCCTTAGTGCCTATCCCTAACCCTCCTTCCTTATTGCTTATCCCTAACCCCCCCCCTAGTGCCTATCCCTAACCCTCCTTCCTTAGTGCCTATCCCAAACCCTCCCCCTAGTGCCTATCCCTAACCCTCCTTCCTTAGTGCCTATCCCTAACCCTCCCTCTAGTGCCTATCCCTAACCCTCCTTCATTACTGCCAATCCCTAACCCCCCCCTAGTGCCTATCCCTAACCCTCCTTCCTTAGTGCCTATCCCTAACCCTCCTTCCTTATTGCTTATCCCTAACCCCCCCCTAGTGCCTATCCCTAACCCTCCTTCCTTAGTGCCTATCCCAAACCCTCCCCCTAGTGCCTATCCCTAACCCTCCTTCCTTAGTGCCTATCCCTAACTCTCCCCCTATTGCCTATTCCTAACCCTCCTTTCTTAGTGCCTATCCCTAACCCTCCTTCCTTAGTGCCTATCCCTAACCCTCCCCCTTGTGCCTATCCCTAATCCTCCTTCCTTAGTGTCTGTCCCTTACCCTCCTTCCTTAGTGCCTATCCCTAACCCTCCCCCTAGTGCCTATCCCTAACCCTCCTTCCTTATTGCTTATCCCAAACCCTCCCCCTAGTGCCTATCCCTAATCCTCCTTCCTTAGTGCCTATCCCTAACCCTCCCCCTAGTGCCTATCCCTAACAAATTTTCCTTAGTGCCTATCCCTAACCCTACTTCCTTAGTGCCTATCCCTAACCCTCCCCCTAGTGCCTATCCCTAACCCTCCTTTCTTATTGCTTATCCCTAACCCTCCCCCTAGTGCCTATCCCTAATCCTCCTTCATTAGTGCCTATCCCTAACCCTCCTCCTAGTGCCTATCCATAACCCTCCTTCCTTAGTGACAATGGCTATCCCTCCCCCTAGTGCCTATCCCTAACCCTCCTTCCTTTGTGCCTATCCCTAACCCTCCTTCCTTAGTGCCTATCCCTAACCCTCCTTCCTTACTGCCTATCCCTAACCCTACTTCCTTAGTGCCTATCCCTAACCCTCCCCCTAGTGCCTATCCCTAACCCTCCTTCCTTAGTGCCTATCCCTAACCCTCCCCCTAGTGCCTATCCCTAACCCTCTTTCCTTAGTGCCTATCCCTAACCCTCCCCCTAGTGCCGATCCCTAACCCTCCTTCCTTTGTGCCTATCCTTAACCCTCTCCCTAGTGCCTATCCCTAACCCTCCTTCCTTAGTGCCTATCCCTAACCCTCTTTCCTTAGTGCCTATCCCTAACCCTCCCCCTAGTGCCTATCCCTAACCCTCCTTTCTTAGTGCCTATCCCTAACCCTCCATCCTTAGTGCCTATCCATAACCCTCCCCCTAGAGCCTATCCCTAACCCTCCTTCCTTAGTGCCTATCCCTAACCCTCCTTCCTTAGTGCCTATCCCTATCCCTCCCCCTAGTGCCTATCCCTAACCCTCCTTCCTTAGTGCCTATCCCTAACCCTCCTTCCTTAGTGCCTATCCCTAACCCTCCCCCTAGAGCCTATCCCTAACCCTCCTTCCTTAGTGCCTATCCCTAACCCTCCTTCCATAGTGCCTCTCCCTAACCCTCCCCCTAATGCCTATCCCTAACCCTCCTTCCTTAGTGCCTATCCCTAACCCTCCCCCTAGAGCCTATACCTTACCCTCATTCCTTAGTGCCTATCCCTAACCCTCCTTCCTTAATGCCTGTCCCTAACCCTCCCCCTAGTGCCTATCCCTATCCTTCCTTCCTTAGTGCCTATCCCTAACCCTCCCCCTAGTGCCTATCCCTAACCCTCCTTCCTTATTGCTTATCCCTAACCCTCCCCCTAGTGCCTATCCCTAACCCTCCTTCCTTAGTGCCTATCCCAAACCCTCACCCTGGTGCCTATCCCTAACCCTCCTTCCTTAGTGTGTATCCCTTACCCTCCCCCTAGTGCCTATCCCTATCCCTCCTTCCTTAGTGCCTATCCCTAACCCTCCCCCTAGTGCCTATCCCTAACCCTCCTTCCTTAGTGCCTATCCCTAACCCTCCTTCCTTATTGCTTATCCCTAACCCTCCCCCTAGTGCCTATCCCTAACCCTCCTTCCTTATTGCTTATCCCTAACCCTCCTTCCTTATTGCTTATCCCTAACCCTCCTTCCTTAGTGCCTATCCCTAACCCTCCCCCTAGTGCCTATCCCTAACCCTCCTTCCTTAGTGCGTATCCCTAACCCTCACCCTAGTACCTATCCCTAACCCTCCTTCCTTAGTGCCTATCCCTAACCCTCCTTCCTTAGTGCCTATCCCTAACCTTCCCCCTAGTGCCTATCCCTAACCCTCCTTCCTTATTGCTTATCCCTAACCCTCCCCCTAGTGCCTATCCCTAACCCTCCTCCTAGTGCCTATCCTTAACCCTCCTTCCTTAGTGCCTATCCCTAAGCCTCCCCCTAGTGCCTATCCTTAACCCTCCTTCCTTAGTGCCTATCCCTAACCCTCCTTCCTCAGTGCCTATCCCTAACCCTCCCCCTAGTGCCTATCCGTAACCATACTTCCTTAGTGCCTATCCCTAACCCTCCCTCTAGTGCCTATCCCTAACCCTCCTTCATTACTGCCAATCCCTAACCCTCCCCCTAGTGCCTATCCCTAACCCTCCTTCCTTAGTGCCTATCCCTAACCCTCCTTCCTTAGTGCCTATCCCTAACCCTCCCCCTTAGTGCCTATCCCTAACCCTCCTTCCATAGTGCCTATCCCTAACCCTCCTTCATTAGTGCCTTTCCCTAACCCTCCCCCTAGTGCCTATCCCTAACCCTCCTTCCTTATTGCTTATCCCTAACCCTCCCCCTAGTGCCTATCCCTAACCCTCCTTCCTTAGTGCCTATCCCTAACCCTCCTTCCTTAGTGCCTATCCCAAACCCTCCCCCTAGTGCCTATCCCTAACCCTCCTTCCTTAGTGCCTATCCCTAACCCTCCCCCTTGTGCCTATCCCTAACCCTCCTTCCTTAGTGCCTATCCCTAACCCTCCTTCTTAGTGCCTATCCCTAACCCTCCCACTAGTGCCTATCCCTAACCCTCCTTCCTTAGTGCCTATCCCTAACCCTCCTTCCTCAGTGCCTATCCCTAACCCTCCCCCTAGTGCCTATCCCTAACCCTCCTTCCTTAGTGCCTATCCCTAATCCTCCCCCTTGTGCCTATCCCTAACCCTCCTTCCTTAGTGCCTATCCCTAACCCTCCTTCCTTAGTGCCTATCCCTAACCCTCCCCCTAGTGCCTATCCCTAACCCTCCTTCCTTATTGCTTATCCCTAACCCTCCCCCTAGTGCCTATCCCTAATCCTCCTTCCTTAGTGCCTATCCCTAACCCTCCCCCTAGTGCCTATCCCTAGCAATCTTTCCTTAGTGCCTATCCCTAACCCTCCCCCTTGTGCCTATCCCTAACCCTCCTTCCTTAGTGCCTGTCCCTAACCCTACTTCCTTAGTGCCTATCCCTAACTCTCCCCCTAGTGCCTATCCCTAACCCTCCTTTCTTATTGCTTATCCCTAACCCTCCCCCTAGTGCCTATCCCTAATCCTCCTTCCTTAGTGCCTATCTCTAACCCTCCCCCTAGTGCCTATCCCTAACCCTCCTTCCTTAGTGCCTATCCCTAACCCCCCCTAGTGCCTATCCCTAACCCTCCTTCCTTAGTGCCTATCCCTAACCCTCCTTCCTTATTGCTTATCCCTAACCCCCCCCTAGTGCCTATCCCTAACCCTCCTTCCTTAGTGCCTATCCCTAACCCTCCTTCCTTAGTGCCTATCCCAAACCCTCCCCCTGGTGCCTATCCCTAACCCTCCTTCCTTAGTGCCTATCCCTAACCCTCCCCCTATTGCCTATTCCTAACCCTCCTTTCTTAGTGCCTATCCCTAACCCTCCCCCTTGTGCCTATCCCTAATCCTCCTTCCTTAGTGTCTGTCCCTTACCCTCCTTCCTTAGTGCCTATCCCTAACCCTCCCCCTAGTGCCTATCCCTAACCCTCCTTCCTTATTGCTTATCCCAAACCCTCCCCCTAGTGCCTATCCCTAATCCTCCTTCCTTTGTGCCTATCCCTAACCCTCCCCCTAGTGCCTATCCCTAACAAATTTTCCTTAGTGCCTATCCCTAACCCTACTTCCTTAGTGCCTATCCCTAACCCTCCCCCTAGTGCCTATCCCTAACCCTCCTTTCTTATTGCTTATCCCTAACCCTCCCCCTAGTGCCTATCCCTAATCCTCCTTCATTAGTGCCTATCCCTAACCCTCCTCCTAGTGCCTATCCATAACCCTCCTTCCTTAGTGACAATCCCTATCCCTCCCCCTAGTGCCTATCCCTAACCCTCCTTCCTTTGTGCCTATCCCTAACCCTCCTTCCTTAGTGCCTATCCCTAACCCTCCTTCCTTACTGCCTATCCCTAACCCTACTTCCTTAGTGCCTATCCCTAACCCTCCCCCTAGTGCCTATCCCTAACCCTCCTTCCTTAGTGCCTATCCCTAACCCTCCCCCTAGTGCCTATCCCTAACCCTCTTTCCTTAGTGCCTATCCCTAACCCTCCCCCTAGTGCCTATCCCTAACCCTCCTTCCTTTGTGCCTATCCCTAACCCTCTCCCTAGTGCCTATCCCTAACCCTCCTTCCTTAGTGCCTATCCCTAACCCTCTTTCCTTAGTGCCTATCCCTAACCCTCCCCCTAGTGCCAATCCCTAACCCTCCTTTCTTAGTGCCTATCCCTAACCCTCCTTCCTTAGTGCCTATCCATAACCCTCCCCCTAGAGCCTATCCCTAACCCTCCTTCCTTAGTGCCTATCCCTAACCCTCCTTCCTTAGTGCCTATCCCTAACCCTCCCCCTAGTGCCTATCCCTAACCCTCCTTCCTTAGTGCCTATCCCTAACCCTCCTTCCTTAGTGCCTATCCCTAACCCTCCCCCTAGAGCCTATCCCTAACCCTCCTTCCTTAGTGCCTATCCCTAACCCTCCTTCCATAGTGCCTATCCCTAACCCTCCCCCTAATGCCTATCCTTAACCCTCCTTCCTTAGTGCCTATCCCTAACCCTCCCCCTAGTGCCTATCCCTTACCCTCATTCCTTAGTGCCTATCCCTAACCCTCCTTCCTTAATGCCTGTCCCTAACCCTCCCCCTAGTGCCTATCCTTATCCTTCCTTCCTTAGTGCCTATCCCTAACCCTCCCCCTAGTGCCTATCCCTAACCCTCCTTCCTTATTGCTTATCCCTAACCCTCCCCCTAGTGCCTATCCCTAACCCTCCTTCCTTAGTGCCTATCCCAAACCCTCACCCTGGTGCCTATCCCTAACCCTCCTTCCTTAGTGTGTATCCCTTACCCTCCCCCTAGTGCCTATCCCTATCCCTCCTTCCTTAGTGCCTATCCCTAACCCTCCCCCTAGTGCCTATCCCTAACCCTCCTTCTTTAGTGCCTATCCCTAACCCTCCTTCCTTATTGCTTATCCCTAACCCTCCCCCTAGTGCCTATCCCTAACCCTCCTTCCTTATTGCTTATCCCTAACCCTCCTTCCTTATTGCTTATCCCTAACCCTCCTTCCTTAGTGCCTATCCCTAACCCTCCCCCTAGTGCCTATCCCTAACCCTCCTTCCTTAGTGCGTATCCCTAACCCTCACCCTAGTGCCTATCCCTAACCCTCCTTCCTTAGTGCCTATCCCTAACCCTCCTTCCTTAGTGCCTATCCCTAACCTTCCCCCTAGTGCCTATCCTAACCCTCCTTCCTTATTGCTTATCCCTAACCCTCCCCCTAGTGCCTATCCCTAACCCTCCCCCTAGTGCCTATCCTTAACCCTCCTTCCTTAGTGCCTATCCCTAAGCCTCCCCCTAGTGCCTATCCTTAACCCTCCTTCCTTAGTGCCTATCCCTAACCCTCCCTCTAGTGCCTATCCCTAACCCTCCTTCCTTATTGCTTATCCCTAACCCTCCCCCTAGTGCCTATCCCTAACCCTCCTTCCTTAGTGCCTATCCCTAACCCTCCCCCTAGTGCCTATCCCTCCTAACCCTCATTCCTTAGTGCCTATCCCTAACCCTCCCCCTAGTGCCTATCCCTAACCCTCCTTCCTTCGTGCCTAACCCTCCTTCCTTAGTGCCTATCCCTAACCCTCCCCCAGTGCCTATCCCTAACCCTCCCCCTTAGTGCCTATCCCTAACCCTCCCCCTAGTGCCTATCCCTAACCCTCCTTCCTTAGTGCCTATCCCTAACCCTCCCCCTAGAGCCTATCCCTAACCCTCCTTCCTTAGTGCCTATCCCTAACCCTCCCCCTAGTGCCTATCCCTAACCCTCCTTCCTTAGTGCCTATCCCTAACCCTCCCCCTAGTGCCTATCCCTAACCCTCTTTCCTTAGTGCCTATCCCTAACCCTCCCCCTAGTGCCTATCCCTAACCCTCCTTCCTTAGTGCCTATCCCTAGCCCTCCCCTAGTGCCCATCCCTAACCCTCCTTCCTAAGTGACTATCCCTAACCCTCCCCCTAGTGCCTAACCCTAACCCTCCCCTCAACTACGCTACTTATCTTCGGGTTTCCGGCGGTCAGGATGCCAGCACTGCTATTCCGATAAATTCGGTATTCCGGCATCCGCATTCTGAATGCCGGAATCCCCGCTGTCAGAATATTTAATGTATTCCTCTCAGTACACGTACAGAATGATACATCCTCCATCTCACTGCAATACAGGGGAAAACAACAACAACAACAACAGCAACATTTTGCAAGGGGGAAATAAATGTGCCTACGCCCCACAGTACTTGAGCCCCATTATCCCAATTGATGAAGTGAAGTATATTAGTTTTAATAAAGGAATAGGAATAGCGCATTGTGTAAAACACACATCTGACATTACAGCGATAAGAGTGCTCTACACATCTATGCAAAGTTCTGCTAAATTAGGAGCAGTCTGCAAGCTGCACATTACAAGAATAAATGCCTCTTCCACAGGCTATCGGGAGACGTGTGCGTGTATAGGGTAACATGTGGATGGAACAGATAAACAGACCCACAGATTACACGATTAAGGGCCTGATTCACTACCGAACGCAACTGCAAATGCAATTGCGATTACGCACGCAGTTTAACTGCGATAGTATGCTAATTCATTGCGATCGCTATCCCGTCGCAGCACAACACAAGGACGCCCACTTTAGTTAGCATACATACATAATGTTTAACAAGACTGTGAAACCATTGGTACTATCGAGTACCATCGCAGCCTCACGCACACTTACACAAGCTCTGACCGTACTCAGGAATTGCTTACTTCAGCGCACGCTATGAGGCCTCAGGCTGCATATGGCATCACAGTGGCTAACTTATGCACGCCTCTGTAACAGCGATGAAACGCACTGGCACGCCTGCGCTTCGCAGAGCCCCCTATAACCACCCGCAAATGGCACTTTCTGTCAATCAGTCTGCGACATGCTTGCCGACAATCAGCTCCAGCCTTCCGGGCGGGAGCTGATTGTCAGCTAATAGCGGGGGCGGGGCCGGCCATTGGGGGCGGAACGCCCATTTTGTGACACACTGGGGGCGGAGCCGGGGGCGGGGCCGCACGATCACGTCATCATGACTCCGCCTCCTCTTCACAATGCCGTGATTTTCGGCATTGTGAAGCAGGGGGCGGGGCCACAATGACGCGATTCTGAGCGAATCGCGTCACCGGGCCCCCCGCTGCGGGTATTTCTGTTGTTTTCAGGGGGGAGGTGGGGAGGGTCGGAGACTTCCCGGAGGTTTGCCTGCCTTTTGAAAATCGGGAGGCTCCCGGCCAAATCGGGAGGGTAGGCAAGCCTGGTCTGCGATGGGTCTGCGTAGCCTCTGTGATCACAGCTGCCTGTTCGTGCACTGCAAACATATGCGGTTGTGTGGCTGTATGTCTGTGTGGCTGTCTGGGTGTATGACTGTATGCTTGTATGACTGTGTGGCTGTATGGCTGTGTGGCTGTCTGGGTGTATGACTGTGTGGCTGTATGGCTGTGTGGCTGCCTGGGTGTATGTCTGTGTGGCTGTATGTCTTTGTGGCTGTATGCCTGTGTGGCTGTTTGGCTGTGTGTCTGTGTGTCTATGTGTCTGTGTGCCTGTGTAGCTGTGTGCCTGTGTGGCTGTGTGCCTGTGTGGATGTATGGCTGTGTGGCTGTTTGGCTGTATGGCTGTGGGGCTTTATGGCTGTGTGGCTGTATGGTTGTGTGGCTTTATGGCTGTGTGGCTGTGGGCCTGTGTGGCTGTGTAGCTGTATGGCTGTATGGCTATGTGGCTGTATGGCTGTGTGGCTGTATGGCTGTGTGGCTTTATGGCTGTGTGGCTGTGTAGATGTATGGCTGTATGGCTGTGTGGCTGTGGGGCTTTATGGCTGTGGGGCTGTGTGGCTGTATGGCTGTGGGGCTGTGTGGCTGTGTGGCTGTGTGCCTGTGTGCCTGTGTGGCTGTGTAGCTGTATGGCTGTATGGCTATGTGGCTGTGGGGCTTTATGGCTGTGTGGCTGTATGGCTGTGTGGCTTTATGGCTGTGTGGCTGTGTGCCTGTGTGGCTTTGTAGCTGTATGGCTGTGTGGCTGTGGGGCTTTATGGCTGTGTGGCTGTATGGCTGTGGGGCTGTGTAGCTGTGCGGCTTTATGGCTGTGTGGCTGTGTAGCTGTATGGCTGTGTGGCTGTATGGCTGTGTGGCTATGTGCCTGTGCGGCTGTATGGGTGTGTGGCTGTATGGCTGTGGTGCTGTATGGCTGTGGGGCTATGTGCTTGTGTGGCTGTATGGCTGTGTGGCTGTATGGCTATATGGCTATGTGCCTGTGTGGATGTATGGCTGTGGGGCATATGGCTGTGTGGCTGTGTAGCTGTATGGCTGTGTAGCTGTGTGGCTGTGTAGCTGTATGACTGTGGGGCTGTATGGCTGTGGGGCTGTATGGCTGTATGCTGCACTTACGGTACCTCTGGATTCGCACATTTCTGTTCACAGCCCCACAAAATGTGCAAGTCCGGAGTGAGATGGGACAACGAGGGAGGGGCGAAATGCTGTGTATTTCCCAGCGGCATATCTTTGCCATTGCATCAGCAATTTGCCCCTTCACACCTAGTAGGATTGACCCCATTGTATAGTGTCTAAGCCAGTCGCCTGTAAAAAACACCCCCAGCCACCAGCTGGTCCGATGTGTTAATTCACCACCTCTGAATCCATCCCTGTGTCACAATGACATAAACACCCCCTCACTGTACTCTGCCTATACACACTGGCAGCCTGGTCCTCCCCTCCAGATGGAGGGAGACAGAATGAGGCCCAAACAACTATGGGCGTGATATTTACGCAGATCGAGTGTTTGTTTGCCATCGCACATGCGTATAAGCTCCACTGCGCGTGAGCAGCGATTGAACTACGATTACAGTCGCATGGAGGAATCCATCGCAAAGTGAGTGAAAGGTTGTCAGCGTTTGGGGGTGGTAACAGGGGGGTGGTCTGAGAAAAGCAGGCGTGTCTGTCCGTTTGATCGCCGTTACATGGGCGTACATAAATTAGCCACTGTGATTTCCTACGCAGCATGAGAGCTACCGAGCGTGCGGTTGATCAGGCCTAACACAATAGCAAGATGGCCGCTTGATGTGTGTCGATGTTACAGATATTTGCGCAGGTAAGCGATGTCATATGCAGATAAGAAGGCAGCAGTGGACGTCCCTATGCTCTGTGATCTTTGGGACCATTAGCATATTTTCGCAGCTCCGTTGCGTACCTAATGGCAGCCGCAATCGCTTTACCGTCCATCTTTGAATCACACCCTATATACGGACAATTCCATACTTCTGAGAGCATGGATGGCGTAGTGGTTAGTAATTACTATCTACCAACCACGAGATCATGACTTCAATTCCTGGCCATGAACCATATGTGTGGATATTATATGTTCTCTCCACTGTTACGTGGGTTTTCTCTGAGTGCTCTGGTTTTCTCCCAAACTCCATAAACATACTGGTACAATATTTGGATTCTGACTACATTAACACTAGTGAGTGTGCAACTGTGTGCTAGGGACATTGGTTTATAAGCCCAATGGGACAGGGACTGAACTGAATGACCAAGTATTCTCTGTACAGCGCTACACAAATTAGTGGCGCAATATAAATAATCGCTAATCATAATAATTAGTAATGTTGACTGCCAATATATTATTATGTTACCCTACTTTTTTTATCTCATCTCCCCAGGACATCTTTCCTGTGTACCTCCGAGTCACAGGCATGTCATGTAAACATTAAAGGTGCGTACACACTAGGCGATCAGGAAAGACAGTAAGATTACGATATCGTAATCATACCGTCGTCCTGATCCCCTGTAGTGTCTGCACTGAACGATCAGTCACTCAGTGCAGGCACTGTCCATCATTCCTGAACATGGCCAATCTGTCGTTATCGGCAGATTGCGCTGCATGTTCAGGCGATGGACAATGTCGGAAACGACCAGCGGGAGTGCGCATCGCTGGTTGTTTCTGACATAAAAGTGCACGATTTGTGCACGATTACTGAGCGATTGCACGATTACGATGTCGTAATCGTGCAGTCGCTCAGTAATATTGCCCAGTGTGTACGCACCTTTAGTCCACCATAATATAAGAATGAGCCAAACACAAAAGATGACACATTTTAGGGTTTCTTGTTTAATTGCGTTCTCATTAGTAATTAGTGCCGAGCTGCTGGGTGCTCCATGTACAATAGGCGATGTATGGAGAGAATGTAACAGGTAAGAAGGAAAAATCATCTTTGTCCAGAAGACAGATGTTTCGCAGGTGAAGGAACGGAAACTGAATATAGAAACCTCCCTCGTGTTTTTCTTCTTAGCGTGGATAAGAGGAGAGGAGTAGGAGTAATGACTCATTATAACAGGAAAACACAAGATAAGCATGGGAGATTATAATTATTATCCTTTATTTATATGGCACCACAAGGGCTCTGCAGCGCCTTACAGAGTACAAACACAGAAACAGTATGACCAAAACAAGAACACAGGGACTTACGTACAGTACAGAACAGAGCAGAAAATGGATAAACATTGCTGTATCAGTGTTCATAGGGCTTGGTTCATTACGGATCGCTATTGCGGATGCAATAGCGATTATGCACGCATTTCAACTGCGATAGTATGCTAATCCATCCACTATGCCATCGCAGCACAGCATAAGGACGCCCACTTTACCTTATACACATCCGTAATGTAGAGCAACACTGCGAAACCATCGGTAACATGGAGTACCATCGCAGCCTCATACACACTTACACAGGCTCAGACCTTACTGAGGAATTACTAACCTCATCACACAGAATTACTAACCTCATCACACACAGTGATTACACAAGACTGAGAAACCATCAGTAACATGGAGTACCATCACATTCTCACACACACTTACACAGGCTCAGACCTTACTCAGGAATTACTAACCTCATCACACACAGTGATTACACAAGACTGAGAAACCATCAGTAACATGGAGTGCCATCACATCCTCACACACACTTACACAGGCTCTGACCTTACTCAGGAATTACTAACCTCATCACACACAGTGATTACACAAGACTGAGACACCATCAGTAACATGGAGTACCATCACAGCCTCACACACACTTACACAGCTCTGACCTTACTCAGAAATTACTAAATTCAGCTCACGCTATGAGACCTCAGGCTTCGCAGTGGATAATTTATGCATGCCCCTACAACAGCGTTCAAACGCACCAGCACGCCTGTATTTCCCTGACCACCCACAAACGGCATTTCCAGTCAATCCCTCTGCAATAGATCTGCGTGGTCACTGCAACCGCAGTCCTGATCTATAGTGGCTGGTTCGCACACGCGCACTGCGATGCATACACATGCGCAGTATCTGGTTGCGATCACCTGATTGCGATCTTTGCTGAATCAGGACCATAATACCCAAATTAGCAACGTGGCGGGCAAACTCAAAGGTTGACGCTCTATTAGCCAGGGGGGAGGAGATGTAATATAAATGAGGGAAGGAAAAGCACAAGAGGGTCCTGTTCATGGGAGCTTACCAGGGGCATATTTATAATGGGTGCAGTGTGTGCGGTGCACACGGGCCCCTGGGTCCAGGAGGGCCCGCACTGCACACCCTGCACCCATATTATACTTACCTCTCTGGAGTCCCACATCAGCGCCGGTGTCTGCGCTGTAAAAAACGGCCGGAAAATGGCAGCCGTGGCCATTTCCCCATCGTTTGCGTATGCGTACTACATGGAAAGTGGCCTCCGTGCCCATTTTCCCGGTGACCTGCGCATGCGCTATAGACTCTGGGCACACTCTAGTGCCCAGAGTCTATGGGGCATATCCAATTGTCGCGCGCATCAGGATTTAATTGGTGGGGATTCCACGCGCAGGTCTCCCTGAGAACCCGTGCGCGAGTCCCCGCTGTCGGACTTTACCTCGCACCTATTCGGCCTCACGCGAGAGGGTATAACACACTGATTCCGCAGTTCTCGCAGAATCAGAGTGTTCTCACGCGGGAGTCCCGGTCTAATGACGCGGGGAAATAACTATTTAATTGAACAGCTAATCCCCGCATCACGGGACTTTTGCCTATCAATTTGCCACGGGTGAAATCCTGCGGCTAATTGGATATGCCCCTATAAGTGTGGTGCTGGCCGCGCACTGCTCAGTGTGGTGCTGGCCGCCAGATGGAGAGGAGGGGGCTCGTGACGGAGACTGCACACGGGCCCCCTCCTCTCTAGAAATGCCCCTGGAGCTTACATTTTAAAGGGGAGTGGGAGACAGACAGAGCTGATAGAGGGGAGAGAGTGAGCAAGTAGCAGGGAGTTAGGATCAGAGGGAGATCGCTTTGATAAAGAAGTGGGTCTTGAGAGAACAATCAAAATTTTGTAGAGGGGTGGAGAGTCTGAGCGTTAGGGAGCAGCACGGGCAGGAGTTGGGAGTGGGAGGAAGTAATCAGTTGGCGGGAAAGTGAAGGGAGTTGAGGTCAGAGATGTAACTAGGTGAGAATGGGGTGAGAGCTTTGTAAGTGAATGTGAGGAGTTTGAATTGGGTTCTGAAGGGGAAGGTGAGCCAGCGAAGGGCTTGGTGGTGTCGCTATGGGGGTGTGAGCCGCAGCGGGTGTCACCCTCAAAGGGGTGACACCAAAATGCCGTTTCCTCCTCAGTGACAGGAGTCGGCTGCTGCAGTGTGACATTCTCCTGCAGAACTTGGTTCCTGTCACAGATGAGGAGCCGACAGTGCAGTCACTAGCCTCCGGGGGCAGCCCAGCCTCACTGGGGAAGGTGGGCACACCCCAGAGGGATTTCCCACAAAATGGGTGCGAGCAGGATAGCCATGTGAGGGGGATGTGGAGTGCGTACCAGGAGTCACCAGACCCAGTGACGCCTCAGGAAGAGCTTGCCTGAGGGAGAATAGGAGATGTCTAAGAGCAGAACCTTGGGGAAGGGCCGGATTAACAATGGGGTGGGTGGAGCTGCAGTTCCAGGCCCCCCATGAAAATAGGCCCACAGGAAATGGACAACGTTGACAGGAAATACATTTTTTTTTCCTGGCACGGCTGCCAGTGGCCGTCCTCCTAGGCCCTCTGTATACAAACACCGCCGCAGGACCACCCCTGCTCACCCAGGAGAACATCTCCACTTGTTCTCTGAGTCGTGTAACGGATGGGCATGATTGGGCATTGCATATGACGGCGCAGTGAAGGGCTTCACAAACCCTCCCTGCACCACATAACATCACATAGGTACCGCCCAGTGTCGGTACCTATGTGCGGCACTTTTTCTTACTGTCAGGGCCGTGCAGGGGCACACTAAAATAAAAGTTGCTTTTTTTTTTTTTTAAAGTAGGTGTTCAGCACTAGCCCGGGCCGACCCTGCCAATTACTGACCGCCCATAATTGACAGCCCCCGGGGCTCCGCCCTCTCCACTACCTGCTCCTCACTTCACTTCCACCTGCCCCCTCGATGTGTGCACAGCGGCAGCTAGCCTACAAGTTAAACTCTCCAACCCCCACTGTGATGTGACATGGTTCAACTCCTCAAAACCACTGTGAGACGCTCCAGCCTCCCACCCAGTGAGCTGCACTCCAGTAAAACGTTAGTTACTGGAAAAACAATTTCCTATAACTTGTTAAGTATACACACACATCTCTCTCTCTCTCTCTCTCTCTCTCTCTCTCTCTCTCTCACAATCTATCTATATATATATATTTATACACAAAACTCTCTGACACATAAGGTTGTTGTATATGTATTATTTGTGACTTTTAAAAAAAATGTCTTAACATATAGTCGATATTTTCAATCTTTCCTTACACTAATGGTGCATACGCAAGGGATGATCGTCAACGATAACGATATCGTTGAACGATCTCCCGGGTGTGCTGCATGATCGATATCGATCATCCAGCACACCACCAACCCACCAACAAAGGGCAACAACCCGCGATCAGCAATCGCAGGTGCCTATAGTAACCTGGTCGATATTGTTATCGTCCATACGTGCCCGCGCATTGCAGGTCGTTGGCGGGTTGGAAGGGGCCGGCTCCCAGTGCAGCACTTGTTAACTAGTTGAGCGTTGAGGACTGGGAGCTTGGTTCCCATCACCCCAGCACTACTGAGCAGAGTGACCGCACTTTCAGGGTCAGGGAAGGCCAGCTCCCTGTACCCCCAGCACTGAGAGGGGACCAGCAGCTGAGTGCAGCGTGATGTAAGGTACAGCTACTGCAGCCAGGGCATTGTACCAGGCTGCAAAGCTGAGAGCCCTATGCTGGGGACTGGGAGCTCGGCTCCCAGTGTCCCAGCACTGCAGGGCTGGTTTAGTAAAGCTCAGCGCTGAGCTCTGGGCACAGAGTAAAAAAACACAAGAATACACAATGTTAATAAAATGTATATATTGCATGCATGTATTTTAAATGTATAATCAAAAGTGAAATGCACTACTGATAATTAGTGCGGTAAAGCGCAAAGCCTGGATAAGTTCCGCCCCTCCTACTCTGATATTATTCAAGCAGAAGCTTTTCCATGTGTTTAATATGGATTGGATAGAATCCACATTAGAAAAATAAATTGTTTGATACGTGGGGGAGCTATATCTCAATTTTGCCCATTAATATTCAGAAACACTCAATGGTATCATTTACGTGAAATATCCAATGACCCTCCAATCATTCTGGAATGGTAATAAAAGCCAATGGAGGGAAGCATTAAAACTCTTCTACATATATCGGGTAGTTGCGGTGGTGTCATTATTAAAGTAGGGGTATATGAATTGAAACCAGGTGTCTTTTTGTTCCATTTAAAATCATGGTGTGATGGCTGGGACATACCATGGTATGGTAAAACATTCAAATATACGTCGTTTTGGATTAAGACAGGAATTGGATAGATGTCACAACTAATAGATGCAACTTTAACGTCAGTCAGGGTTAAACAATCAATTAAATTTGTATCTTGGAATGTAGAGGGGCTCAATACGCCGATAAAAAAAGAAAAAATAGTGCAACAACTGAAAAGGTTTAAACCAGATGTTGTGCTGCTTCAAGAGTCACACTGGAAAAACACAGATACTAATGTAATTAGGGCAAACTGGATTAAAAATGTTACTGCAGCCTCTTACTCCACAAAAACGAGAGGGGTAATTATCCTATTTAGCAAATCTATACAGTATGAGATCCTTGATACGCTAATAGATTCTCAAGGTCGTTATCTTTTCATGAAATTATACATAGATGGTGAAAAACTTACAATTGCTAATATCTATGGCCCAAATGATTCACGTACTCCCTTTTTTTCAGAAATTTTCACTAGTTTACATGGATGGATGGAAGGATCACTAATCCTAGGAGGCGATTTTAATACGGTATTATCCCCATCTTTAGACAGATCTGGAGTCTCTGATAGGTCAGGGGCAACCATATCCCCCTCTCTGGTACATATGCAGGAATCATTGCAATTAGTAGACCCTTGGAGGTACCAAAACCAAACTGCTAAGGAATACACCTTCTATTCCCACCCTCATGACACACTATCTAGAATAGATTTTAGGCTGCTATCCCCTTCCTTACTTCACAGAGTGATAGACACTGGCATATATGACATTATGATCTCAGATCATGCCCCCATTTGGTTCACTCTTAAATTAAATAAACCAGTCTCCAGCTCTTATAACTGGAGATTTCCCGCTTATCTTGCAAATTCTGAGGACTTTAAAAAAATATTAGAACATAACTTTACAAATTATGCTACAGACAATTCACAACACATTCCTGATTTTAATCTATTCTGGAGCGCTTCGAAACCTGTGATGAGGGGCCACATTATTGGATATGTCACTCACCGTAGAAAAAAACCTGTCTGCTAAGTTAAAGGAACTCAGCCAGACACTATCAGTAACATACTCCTGCTTCTTACGACATTCCACGGAAGACAATAAAAATAGGTGTAAAGAGGCCAAATTGCTTTAGGACAATACATGTGCGGAACAGGCTTTATATTAGATGTTACATTCCAAAAACACAGGTACTTCAGGTGGAGTAATAGATCTGGCAAATTGCTAGCTTCTATACTTAAACAACGCACGTCTCCCAAACACATTACTACAATTCGTTCTACTACTTCAGAGACCCTTATAGATCCCAATAAAATAGCGGAAGAATTTCTTAAATATTATCAACAACCTTATAAAGCCCCAACAACCGACCAAAACCTGGGAATAGAATTCTTACACCAAGCAGGATTACCCAGATTTAATGAGGAGGAACGCTCTAGCTTAAATGACCCAATAACCGAAGAGGAAATCAAATCAATTATCAAATCTTTATCAGGTAAAACCCCAGGTCCCGACGGATTGAGTGCAGAATATTACAAGATGCTGCTACCGCACATTACCCCTTATCGTAAAGATTTATTTAATTCCATCTTGAATGGTAACGCAGCCCCACCGCAATTTAATGTGGCTCGTATCATTGTCCTCCATAAGCCTAATCGGGATCCTACTTTAACGACTACAACCCATTCTTTCTAGAATTATTCACCCATCCCAAACGGGCTTTATAAAGGGGAGACGCTCTGTACACAATATAAGAACCCTGATTGCGGCAATGACACACACACATCAGGCTAGAGAATTCTCTAACATAATTGTCAGCTGCGATGCCGATAAGGCATTTGACAAGGTCTACTGGTCTCACTTGATGAGAATTTTCCAATTACAAGATTTTGGCCCACACTTTATACACATTTTTCAAATTCTTTATAACTCCCCATCGGCTTTTCTAACAATAAACAATTTGAACACTAGATACTTTCCCTTACACAGAGGTACTCGCCAGGGTTGCCCGCTATCTCCCTTGCTGTTTAACCTAGCAATCGACCCATTAATAAGACACTTTGTAATTCAAACGGGATGGAAAGGTATTAAAATAACTAATCAAGAGATCAAAGTCTCAGCATTCGCGGATGACTTACTATTGTACATCCAAAACCCCAGACAGGCAATCCCTCTGCTTCAGAATATATTGATTATAATTGAGGACATAGCGGGTTTCCAAATCAACACAGTTAAAACGGAGGCTTTAGCCTTTCATCCACAAGCACGTAGTAACTGGGGTGATACCTTCCCCTTTAGGTGGGCTTCCTCACAGATACGTTATTTAGGTATTAATATACCTACACATCCTTCCCAATTATATAAAGCTAATTATGGGGGAGCTGTCACTCAAATGCTGAATGATTTCAAGTTATGGTCCAACCTACCTCTGTCATACATTGGACGTTGTCACGTTATTAAAATGGTGAGTTTCCCACGCATTCTATATATAATCCAGATGTTGCCCTTATTAATCAAGAAAAAGGTTCTCAATCTTTTGAACAAGGAGATGAGGAAATTTATCTGGGCTGGAAAGAGACCCAGAATCTCTCTTTTTAAACTTCAGCAAACTACTGATTTAGGTGGGGTGAACTTACCATGCATTAAAACCTATTCTTTGGCGGCTAATTATCGGATCGCCATGGACTGGATAGGAGGTCATAGTCATTATAGTAATTATGGCATGGAACAAGCATTTAGTCCTGGAACTCATTTGGTAGCTTTGCTACATATGCCCCCATCCTCCCTCCCATCAGATATCAAAGAGAATATTCTTTTATCTACCACATGTGCGGCCTGGAGACAAACTCGCTCAATGTTAAAGATATCTTGGTCTCACACATTCTTTCGCCCGTTATCAGATAACCCTCTTTTCCCTGGTGGACGGACATCCCCCTACACAAAAACCTGCTCCCTTCATGGCTTACGTTATTTATGTCATATGATAGATGCTGATACTCTACAGCCTTACTCACATGGTCAACTCCAACAGTGATTTCCTAATATAACTATTCCTATTTTTCCTTACTTGCAAGTATCTAGCTATTTACAAAGAACAAAGAGGGGGTTTATGGAGACAGATAACCAGTTTAAACTAGATGACGCACTTCGCTTAAAACTTGGTGAGCCCTTTTCTTCTTCCGATATATACTCACATATAAGGCCCACAATAGATTTATCTAAAATAACAGGAGGTCTTGCCAAATGGAAAAAGGATTTTCCAGAACTAGATTTATCCTTATTAACTCAAGCCACCAGACGATTAAACAAGGAATTGATCTCCATTTCCTACACAGAAATGAATTATAAAATCCTACACAGGGCATTCTATACCCCTAGATTACAATATTTAACTGGGAAATCTGTAAACGCCAATTGTTTTAAGTGTAAAGCTCCAGATGCTGATATATATCGTTGTTTGTGGACATGCACATATGTTCAACAATTTTGGGAGCAGGTTCATTGGTATATTAAAAACAAGCTACATATAGATTTCGTGATGACCCCGGAATGGGCTTTTTGGAATAGACACGAATTATCCTCAACACATACATTGACCAACTCAGAGAAATGCCTTTTGACTAAAATAGCAGCCACAGCCCAAAAAACTATTTTATCCTGTTGGGTTGAACCCAATGTACCCTCTATTAACCTGATGTTGCCAAGAATAGTCCATTTGTTTAACATGGATTGGTCCTCTACTTCTATTGACAAAGAAAAATTGTCAGGGAAATTTTTTTCAACATGGCTCCCTCTCATTCATACATTATCGCCTGAATTGAAAGCGTCTCTTAAGCGCAGTTTTCAATGGACGACCTGGTACAGTTTAGCAGTTATGGAAGGTCAAACTCCTTTCTAATGGGTAGGATAAGACAAATGTGTATGTTAATGCTTTAAAGATTTGTATGGCTTTTGTTCTTGTTTTTTCTTTTTCTCTCTTCTTTCTCCTATCGGTATATTTATGAAGAATTTATTTACAATTAAAACCGATAACTAATATAAAGGTTAAACAAATCACATAACTCCAGATGTCAGTTGGAGTAATTTATTCATAATTTAACAGTCAAGTAACATGATCCAAGGGTATGTAATGGCTTATTAAACATCAGGTTGGGAAGGAGAGAAGAGAAGGGAATTGTTTTTGTTATGTAATAATTTCAAATTGTTCTAAAACATTCTGTAACAATGCAACACTGTATATCTGTGTCAAATAATTATAATAAAAAGAAAATTTTAAAAAAGTAGGGGTATATACATATATCCTCGCATCATTTGGTTTTTAGTTGCGGTGTACTGGGTTCCCGATCTCGCTTCATAACTCAAAACTCTCACTTTTGACAAGGATAAAGGTGGGAACGTCATTAAGACCATTATCTCAGTGTAGTAGAATGATTCAATTTATTTTGTTTCATTCAAACATTATAAGTATGTCTTGTTACTGTGATAATTTTGAAATATTTTGTCAATGATTATGTTTTCGACTATTGAACTGTAATGTATTAGTTATTGTTCTTTCTATCTGTATATCTTATACGGTGTTTCAATAAAAAATAAAAAAAAAGTGAAATGCACTTACCTGTGATTTTCTCTGGACAGCCAGGGGATCCAGAGTCCTCCGTGGGCTGTTGAATCCCCCAGCCCCTTCCAGAGAAATAAAATGTCCTCCTATGCAGCCTCCTGCCTGGAAGTGGTATGAGGGGGTGCATAGGAAGCTGGCTAATGCAGCCAGCTAATTGTGTTCAGGGCTTCCCTTCCGTGGCCAGGAAACCGTGCCCGGAGACCCTGCTTGCCCACCTCTGGAGCTCAGATTCAGGCAGAGGTGGCAGGCTTGGTCCCTTTGCAGATTCCTGGAAGTCCATTTCGGAGGGAAAACTTTTCCCTTGCAGACGGGATGAAGCTAAGGGTGTGCCGAGCTCTGTGGGCGGGCTCAGACAGAGAGGAGTGACAACTCCCCATTGTTCATAGGTGACAATGTTAAACGTGCCTGTGGGCAGCACATGCACTTAAGGGGATTGGTTGGAAACCACAGGGCGGACATACCCCCTGTGGTAATGTGTATTGGAGTGGCCTAAAAGAAGGCTGTGTGCCTGGTAAAAGTGTACATCTTTGTATATCCTTTGTGGAGAAGAACTGCTGTAACATCTTTTGTATGCTGATATTCCCCTTCAGTCTGAAGGATGAGTCTTTTTTAAGACTTTGAGCAATAAATATCCTGCCTGACTACAATTGCATCTGAATCCTGTGACCAATAGAATTGCGCCAAGCGCTATTCCGTTCTAATGTTCTGGGTTGAGCCAAGCATCTCCGAAGCTTTCTGCCTGATCCATTGAGATGGATCAGACGGGAACAGCCAACACCTAACAGGAGGTGTGGCCGCAGCTAGTCGACGCACACACAACAGAAGCGGTTCCAGGTGTCGGAGGTAGGAGCCTGAGTGTACTAAGAAGCGGTTCCAAACGTGGATGGTAGAGTTTGGTGGTGGCAGCATCATTATTCGCCCACTGTGTAGTATGCGGAGTCAGTGACAGGCGGCCAGCCACCCTCCCCGGCCCGCCTACCAAATGGTGCGAGTTGTCGATCAACCTCGACAGCCGCCCTTTTTGGATGCGAGCACCGGAGAGAGTGATATTATTACCTGAACATCACACAGAAACATAAGGCATGACGCTACCCCGGGGTCTGTGCAACAAAGCGACTTTGCCACAAAACTAAGGGCCCAATTTAATTAGGTGCGAAAAGTCGCGATATGCGAAAAGCAATCGCATGCCAAAATTATTGCCGCATTCACCAGTTTTGAAGCAATCTTTTTGCGTACTTTCTCAATGTGCGCTCCCGCTTTTCGCCCTATTCAATTGCAAAACTTGCTAAAACGCATTTGTGCGAAAATGGCGAAACTAGCGAAAAGTACAGCATATTTGGGGGAAATCAGTCTGTACCCCATAAAAAGCCTAACTGACACTGGAAATCAATATAGAAGTGTATTAATAGCCCTAATAAAAAAAAATTTGAGTTCTTAAAGTGAGTCAAATGGCTGTTATATGCATAAGTGTTGCAAAATGATATCAAGTAATTTCTTTTGAAAAAAAAAAAAATAGTTGTAGTTAAACTGGGGGTACATTAATATGGGTGTCAGTATATTTTTGTGGCTATATATTTTTTTTTAAATACACCTGCTGCAGCCCCCTACAAACCTAAAATCACCTGACCCATCCATACAATACCCCACCCAAATACCTGACCCAGTACTTTATACCCATTTTCCAACACTTTTTAAATTTTTACCCCAAAAAGGACATGTCATTATTAGGGGGAATTAAGCTAATTTAAATTTAAATTTTGCCTAATTAGTCACTAAGAGGGGTGTCCAAAGGGTTCTGCACCAAGGGCCTGATTCAGCTTGGTTCGCAAGGCTGCAGTCGCACGCACCAGGTCGATGTATGTATTATGCCTATGCATCGCAGTGCGCATGTTCGAACCAGCCGCTGTGATCGGGAGGCGATCGCAGTGAGCAAGCAGTGCCATCGTACAGTGACTGGCATGAAGTGACCGTTTGGGGGTAGTGACGGGGGAGGGGGTCGGCAGATCGCAGGCATGCTTGTGCGTTTCAACACTGTGTTACCGGGGCATGCATAATTAAGCCTATAGCCACTTCCTCCCTCCCCGTCTACCTGAGCCCCATTCAGGTGTACCACCAGTACACACCTGATGACAACCCTGCTCGGTTTTCTTCCAAGCCTCCTTATCAAAACACAGGGCCGTAACTAGGGTGGTGCGACCAGTGCCATGGCACAGGGCACCGCAGGGCAGGGGCACTGTTTGGGCCTGTCAATTTTTAAATCTATTATCATTCCCACTTGTAGCTTCCTCTTCTGTTATCCCCAGCATCTCCTGGCCTGCCCTATCTCTTCCCTGGCCCTTCCCCATGAGGCCATGGCCCTCTCTCAGGTGCACTGTATTATATCCCTATTTATCCCCAGCATCTCCTGGCCTCTCGTATCTCTTCCCTGGCCCTTCCCCATGAGGTCATGGCCCTCTCTCAGGTGCACTATATTATGTCACTATTTATAGCAGCATCTCCTGGCCTCCGCTATCTCTTCCCTGGCCCTTCCCCATGAGGCCATGGCCCTCTCTCAGGTGCACTATATTATGACCCTATTTATCCCCAGCATCTCCTGGCCTCTCCTATCTCTTCCCTGGCCCTTCCCCATGAGGCCATGGCCCTCTATCAGGTGCACTATATTATGTCACTATTTATCCCAGCATCTCCTGGCCTCCGCTATCTCTTCCCTGGCCCTTCCCCATGAGGCCATGGCCCTCTCTCAGGTGCACTATATTATATCCCTATTTATCCCCAGCATCTCCTGGCCTCCCTATCTCTTCCCTGGCCCTTCCCCATGAGGCCATGGCCCTCTCTCAGGAGCACTATATTATGTCCCTATTTATCCCAAGCATCTCCTGGCCTCCCCTATCTCTTCCCTGGCCCTTCCCCATGAGGCCATGGCCGTCTCTCAGGTGCACTATATTATGTCCCTATTTATCCCCAGCATCTCCTGGCCTCCCCTATCTCTTCCCTGGCCCTTCCCATGAGGCCATGGCCCTCTCTCAGGTGCAGTATATTATGTCCTTATTTATCCCCAGCATCTCCTGGCCTCCCCTATCTCTTCCCTGGCCCTTCCCATGAGGCCATGGCCCTCTCTCAGGTGCACTATATTATGTCCCTATTTATCCCCAGCATCTCCTGGCCTCCCTATATCTTCCCTGGTCCTTCCCCATGAGGCCATGGCCCTCTCTCAGGTGTACTATATTATGTCCCTATTTATCCCCAGCATCTCCTGGCCTCCCCTATCTCTTCCCTGGCCCTTCCCCATGAGGCCATGGCCCTCTCTCAGGTGCACTATATTATGTCCCTATTTATCCCCAGCATCTCCTGGCCTCCCCTATCTCTTCCCTGGCCCTTCCCCATGAGGCCATGGCCCTCTCTCAGGTGCACTATATTATGTCCCTATTTATCCCCAGCATCTCCTGGCCTCCCCTATCTCTTCCCTGGCCCTTCCCCATGAGGCCATGGCCCTCTCTCAGGTGCACTATATTATGTCCCTATTTATCCCCAGCCTCTCTCAGGTGCACTATATTATGTCCCTATTTATCCCCAGCATCTCCTGGCCTCCCCTATCTCTTCCCTGGCCCTTCCCCATGAGGCCATGGCCCTCTCTCAGGTGCACTATATTATGTCCCTATTTATCCCCAGCATCTCCTGGCCTCCCCTATCTCTTCCCTGGCTCTTCCCCATGAGGCCATGGCCCTCTCTCAGGTGCACTATATTATGTCCCTATTTATCCCCAGCCTCTCTCAGGTGCACTATATTATGTCCCTATTTATCCCCAGCATCTCCTGGCCTCCCTATCTCTTACCTGGCCCTTCCCCATGAGGCCATGGCCCTCTGTCAGGTGCACTATATTATGTCACTATTTATCCCAGCATCTCCTGGCCTCCCCTATCCCTTCCCTGGCCCTTCCCCATGAGGCCATGGCCCTCTCTCAGGTGCACTGTATTATGTCCCTATTTATCCCCAGCATCTCCTGGCCTCTCCTATCTCTTCCCTGGCCCTTCCCCATGAGGTCATGGCCCTCTGTCAGGTGCACTATATTATGTCACTATTTATCCCAGCATCTCCTGGCCTCCGCTATCTCTTCCCTGGCCCTTCCCCATGAGGCCATGGCCCTCTCTCAGGTGCACTATGTTATGTCCCTATTTATCCCCAGCATCTCCTGGCCTCCCTATCTCTTCCCTGGCCCTTCCCCATGAGGCCATGGCCCTCTCTCAGGTGCACTATATTATGTCCCTATTTATCCCCAGCATCTCCTGGCCTCCCCTATCTCTTCCCTGGCCCTTCCCCATGAGGCCATGGCCCTCTCTCAGGTGCACTATGTTATGTCCCTATTTATCCCCAGCATCTCCTGGCCTCCCTATCTCTTCCCTGGCCCTTCCCCATGAGGCCATGGCCCTCTCTCAGGTGCACTATATTATGTCCCTATTTATCCCCAGCATCTCCTGGCCTCCCCTATCTCTTCCCTGGCCCTTCCCCATGAGGCCATGGCCCTCTCTCAGGTGCACTGTATTATGTCCCTATTTATCCCCAGCATCTCCTGGCCTCTCCTATCTCTTCCCTGGCCCTTCCCCATGAGGTCATGGGCCTCTGTCAGGTGCACTATATTATGTCACTATTTATCCCAGCATCTCCTGGCCTCCGCTATCTCTTCCCTGGCCCTTCCCCATGAGGCCATGGCCCTCTCTCAGGTGCACTATGTTATGTCCCTATTTATCCCCAGCATCTCCTGGCCTCCCTATCTCTTCCCTGGCCCTTCCCCATGAGGCCATGGCCCTCTCTCAGGTGCACTATATTATGTCCCTATTTATCCCCAGCATCTCCTGGCCTCCCCTATCTCTTCCCTGGCCCTTCCCCATGAGGCCATGGCCGTCTCTCAGGTGCACTATATTATGTCCCTATTTATCCCCAGCATCTCCTGGTCTCCCCTATCTCTTCCCTGGCCCTTCCCCATGAGGCCATGGCCGTCTCTCAGGTGCACTATATTATGTCCCTATTTATCCCCAGCATCTCCTGGCCTCCCCTATCTCTTCCCTGGCCCTTCCCCATGAGGCCATGGCCGTCTCTCAGGTGCACTATATTATGTCCCTATTTATCCCCAGCATCTCCTGGCCTCCCCTATCTCTTCCCTGGCCCTTCCCATGAGGCCATGGCCCTCTCCCAGGTGCAGTATCTTATGTCCCTATTTATCCCCAGCATCTCCTGGCCTCCCCTATCTCTTCCCTGGCTCTTCCCCATGAGGCCATGGCCTTCTCTCAGGTGCACTATATTATGTCCCTATTTATCCCCAGCATCTCCTGGCCTCCCCTATCTCTTCCCTGACCCTTCCCCATGAGGCCATGGCCCTCTCTCAGGTGCACTATATTATGTCCCTATTTATCCCCAGCATCTCCTGGCCTCCCTATATCTTCCCTGGTCCTTCCCCATGAGGCCATGGCCCTCTCTCAGGTGCACTATATTATGTCCCTATTTATCCCCAGCATCTCCTGGCCTCCCTATCTCTTCCCTGGCCCTTCCCCATGAGGCCATGGCCCTCTCTCAGGTGCACTATATTATGTCCCTATTTATCCCCAGCATCTCCTGGCCTCCCTATCTCTTCCCTGGCCCTTCCCCATGAGGCCATGGCCCTCTCTCAGGTGCACTATATCATGTCCCTATTTATCCCCAGCATCTACTGGCCTCCCCTATCTCTTCCCTGGCCCTTCCCCATGAGGCCATGGCCGTCTCTCAGGTGCACTATATTATGTCCCTATTTATCCCCAGCATCTCCTGGCCTCCCTATCTCTTCCCTGGCCCTTCCCCATGAGGCCATGGCCCTCTCTCAGGTGCACTATATTATGTCCCTATTTATCCCCAGCATCTCCTGGCCTCCCCTATCTCTTCCCTGGCCCTTCCCCATGAGGCCATGGCCCTCTCTCAGGTGCACTATCTTATGTCCCTATAAAAATGGAGGGGGGGCACCAATGCTCTCTCTGGCACAGGGCTCCAAAAAGTCTAGTTATGGCTCTGCTGAAACACTCTCCTAAGGTAAGAGAATAAATCTCATATCGGGGCCTATTCATTATCCTTAAAAAGTAGGTGAAAACATAAATTTTCACCTATTTTTGTAAATCTTAAGTACTGGCCCCGATGACTAATCAGGTAGCACAGGAGATTTCACTGAAATCCCCCGATTACTTGTCAACGCTGAAGCAGAATGTGGTCCCCATATCCTAGTATGGATACCTCCTTATTTCTATAATGAAAATAATTAATTCTCGGAGTTTGATTGTGAGAACGGACGCCATCTTCAGACGATGTCCATTCACCATGCCCTGCTTCTTCCTATGGGAAGGGGTCCTGTGCTGCAAAGACGGATCCACTGAGCCCCTATTCGACGCTCTTTGCCAGACAACGGGCTCTTCATGCGCAAATGTGTGATCCCAACTTTCTCAGCTATGGAAGTTGTGGGGACAGGGATCTTCGTGTCAGCTGTCTGCGCACCAGAGCGAGGGTTGTCTTATCAGCAGTGTGGGCCCTGGGCAAATCAATGCACTGGGGCCCCTAGCCACCCATTCACGGGAAAAAAAGTAAATGGTCAATAAAATTAAACCCTCCTGCATGCCCATCAGACCTCCCACACATGCAGATAGACTCTGGGCCGGATCAGAGGCGTTCGCTATTTGCGAGCACTCCTTCTGAATCAGGGTGGATTTATTTTGTTTTAAATCCGCCTCCAGGCCGCTCGCATAGCTGTGGGTGACCCCCCTCCCCGCCTAAAAAACGGGGCGAGTTGTCGATCAACATCGACAGCCGCCCCGTTTTGCAGCGAGCCCCGGAGCGAGTGAAGTTCTCACTCGCTCTGGGGCTCACGCACGCCGCACTGCTATGCGCTCGCGATAGGGTCTGAATCAGGCCCTCTATCTGCTTGGTCTGAAGCCGGCGGATGAAGTGAAACTGGGACTGAGGTGAGTACTCGTCACCGGGAGGTGGGGGGGGGGGCTGGGGAGTGGTTAGATCACAATACAGTGCACCGGCGTCCGGCTTATAAAAATATCACAAATTTACCAGCTGTCCGCGGCTGTAGGGTGGTGGGTTGGTGGGCCCCTACACGCTTTGGGCCCTTGGGCAACTGCCCAACAAGCCCAATGGAAGAGATGGCCCTGACCAGAGCAGTGTGGAATTATTACTCCAGTGTTTTAGTTGCCAACGTTGCTACTTGAAACGCGTTGAATACTAAATTAGCATTGCCAAACGCCAGTGCTTAATGAATAGGCCCCATAGTGAAGTATATTGTATAAGACCTTCCCTCATATAACGAGCTTCTCCTCTTTATCACTTATTCATCAGCAATGGTCCTTGCAGAATTCCATCACCTCTGATCCCCATGGCTATTTAATTGCACCACCGTTTAACAACAATATTTCATTCATTCAAGGTGCACTTATATTTATAGTTTGAGTTTGTGATACACAAGATCTATAGTTCTGTTGTACATATATAGGAGGGTTTTCAATTCGGAACAAAATGTCTGTGCTGGACTTTTCGCTCCACATCGGAGGTTTAACGGGGATAAAGTATCGGGCGCGTGCCCGCTTTATCCTCATATTCAATTAGGAATCAGCGAAAATGGGACCCGGCGGAAAGGTAAGTATCGCAAAAAAAGGGGAATTTTTGGGAATTGTTCCTGGGACCCCCTTAAAGATGTCTAAACATGGGGGATCACTATGGGTACCCCCATTTTTGCCTGCTGAAGGAAGTCGGGGTTTGTAATAGACGCGGCAGGTGCATTAATGCGGCATTGACGGAGGTGTGAAGATTAGCACTTAGATTTTTTTTTTAACTATGCCCATCAAATTTGGGGTACATGCAAATGGGTGCAAGCATATTTTTAAGTCCCTAAAGTTATTTTTCAAAATTCTTCAAAAATGCACCTGCCGCTACATTCTGTAAAACACCTGCCGCATACTTGGGAACCTCTCTGGAATTAATTTCGGTACTTTAGAAGTTTGTCATCCATTTTTTTTTTTTAACCCCAAAATGAAACTTAATTTTTGGGGGTGTCCCGATCTTTTAATTTTTTTTTTTACTTTTTTTGCCAGAACTTTTTTAGGGGACATTCCCAGGGGTGCAGGCTATTTTTTTTTAAGCCTGCACCCCTAAACCGCAATTCTGCACTTTTGTTTGCCATGTAAAACATGGTGAAAAGTTATCCCCGTTTTTTTTACAAAGACTTTTCGCACCGGCGAAAAGACTTTGCAATTGAATACGGGGATATTTAAAATAGGCGAAAATGACGTCATGGGTGATAAATTATCAGCGATAATGGCTTTTCGCAGCCAAATTGAATACTGCCCATAGGCTGCAATCACCAGGAAGCAGTGAATCAGAGTCTTGGGGGTACATTTACTATAGTGAGAGCTTTTACAAGTGAGTTTTAGAAGAGATGTTGCCCATATCAACCAATCACATTCTACTTAACATTTAACTAGCACCTTCTAGAAGATAATAACTACAATCTGATTGGTTGCTATGGGCAACATCACTTCTAAAACTCACTTCTAAAAGCTCTCACTTTAGTAAATTTACCCCTTGGTATTTTAGTATCCATCCTATATTTGCTGCCATTCCCCGTACATAAATTCACGGGATCCTTCGTATTTGGGGGTAGCCCCGAAAATGTCTGTTTGATTAATATGCCCCTACACGGTATATCTTATCCCATGTTCCTACCCCAGCTTACATGTGGGCTGCATCACAACTTCCTCACAATTCAGTGAACACAGAAGCAGATCTCAAACAGAGCATGTGATGATGAATCTTCGTTTCAGACCATGTCATTTCTGGATTTAATTACACTTAATTGTACAAAACAGAATTAAGGCTGATAGCAGAGAGATCAATTATTACAAGCGTTTCCTGCAAAGTGAGTCATACCGGATCAATCCTCTGTAGTGTATACTGTATCTATAGTGGCTTCTGATATCTTTGTGACTGCGGTTGACGTTTAAATGCCACCTGAAGGGGTCACATGACTTATTATTCATAAAAACCCAGCTGAAGTGGAGAAATACGGTTTAAGGGCTTCCTCCGGGATGGGTCAGCCAGATCGGCACTTTTAAGGCAGAGCTTGTGGGTCTCGGGGCGTGACGATGCGATCACGTTATAGTAGACCCTCCCCCTGCTGTGCAATGCCGCGATTAATCGGCATTGTGAAGCCGGGGTTGGAGCCCTGATGACACGATGCAATGGGCGGCCGCAGCCTTCGGGAGACTTGCCCGCCTTTTAGGGAGGCTGGGAGTGCTGCCCGATTATTGGGAGCCTCCCAGCCATTCCAGTAGGGTAGACAAGTATGAGGAAGGTATTGTCTAATGCTGAGTGTGGTGTGTGTGGCAGACATTTGTGATACTGCTGTTTATGCTGCCATTACCCAGACTGTGATTGCAAATGTGTGTGTTACTTGTACTCAGAAGGGGTTCTATAAAGGAAAGACAGAAGACAGCAGGTTCATGTGCTATGCTTTTTTTAAATGATAATTACTGCCTTATATGCTCGTTAGGGATTTTTTTTGTACATGACCGAATGTTCACTATATCGTTTTATGTCTATTTTGTATAAGTTTAATTTTATTGATCGCACAAAGTAATTTTTTTGTGAAGCCTTGGCAATTCGCTTCATCCGGAAAACACACTGAAAATGGTATAGCTGCCATTCTCTGGGGTACCCTGAGGTGTAGAACACAGTAGGCACAAATGCCAAAGGTACATCTGAGTACACTAAGGGGTAAATTTACTAAGGCTCGATTTGGCATTTTGAGTGATTTGGCATGCGATTTGCTTTTGAGTATTTACTAAAGCCTAATTCGAATGGTAATTCGAACACTAAACCAAATTTCAACAAAAAACGACTCTATATCGAACATCGGTGAAACATTGGTACTTTTTCATTGAACAACACAGAGCAACCTTTTTTCTATTATTCGATTTCAATTCGCACACCAAATCGAATAAGAAATCGAATTACAAACCACCAAAATAATAGACTCACTACATAGTGCCGATAAGAGTTTGAAAACCTCATTGTATTGGTTGTTTTTTAATTGGTCTCTTTATAAAAGTGTACACAAGCATCTGCTGAACTGTGTCAGTTATTATAATGGCGAATCCTGGCTATGCGATGTTGGGAGCTTACCTGCGGTATGCCAATCACTACCTGACTCAGAGGACACAGGAGCCTTAAGCATAGGAACCACAGCGCTTATTGAGGTACCACAGAACCTATGCAGGCCTAGGTTCAGGGCCGGTGCTACCATTAGGCAGCCGCCTAAGGGCACCAGCCACTGGAGGGCGCCGCTGAGTCCACAAAAAAAAATGTCTGGCATAATTCATGGCTGAGAGATATATAATGAATTTGTGGCACAGCTGTGTGGCATATTATGAATTTTCGGCAGTGTTATGAGGTACATTATGATGTTGGCGCTCTGCTGTGTGTAATCTATATAGTAGATTATGAATTTGGGACACTGCTGTGTAGGATATTATAAACTGGGGAGACTGATGCGTGGCATATTATGAATTGTAGGGAGCAGGGGTGATTGGTGAAATGTTGCCTAGGGCGCCCGGAAAACCTTGCACCGGCCCTGCCTAGGTTCTTCCGTTGGCGGTTAAATCTCAATGCACTGTCTGCTGGTGAGGTTATCCAGATGTTTCACCTGACACGTTCCAACATTATGATGCTGTATGACCTCGTCAAGACTCAGCTTGAGCCAGACACTGCATGGTCTCGTGCCGTATCAGGCCTGCACAAGCTGCTGTGTGCTCTGCATTGTTTTTGCTACTGGCTCCTTTCAGTCAGTGTCTGGGCGAGTGCTAGGTATTTCACAGTCTACATTTAGTAGCCACCTTGGACAAGTCATGGCTGCAATTACCCCCCTCTGTTCCACCTACATCTGCTTTCCTAGCCATGAATCACAGTGGCATGAATTTAGGGTAGCCTTTTATACTTTTGCAGGCATACCTAATGTCCTTGGAGCTATAGATTGCACACACATTGGGCTGAGACCACCCAGGAATACTGCACACCTCTACATCAATCGGCATCATACCTATTCTACGAATGTGCAGGTGGTCTGTGATGCAAAACTTAAAGTCATGAGTGTTGTGACTGACTATCCTGGTTCCTGTCATGATGCCTACATCCTCAGAATGTGATCACTCTATGCCAAATAAGAGTATGGTGAAATGCCCGAGGGATGGTTGCTGGGTAAGTTTTTCTTTTTTTTTTTAAATTTAATATTATACTCTCTCCTAAACTTTTTTTTCTACATTTTTATTATGTTTTTTTTTTCCAGGTGATTTAGACTATCCCTGTACTTCATGGCTTCTGACTCCACTGTTGTATCCGCACACTCCTGCTGAGCAGAAGTATAATGAGGCACATATATCCACTAGATCCGTGATAGAACGCACCTTTGGACTATTAAAAACTATGGGCCTGATTCAGAGCCGGACGCTCTGACCAGAGCGCTCGCTCTGAATCAGGGCCCACCTCCATAAATATGGAGCGTCCTCCTGGACACTCGTATAGCTGTGGGTCACCACCCATAGCATATACGAGCGTGCAGGATGATGGTCGCGATGGTCTTGACCATCGCGACTATCGCCAGTGCGAGCCGGAGCCTGCGGTTGAGTTTCTCAACCGCAAGGCCAGGAGTGATTTTGGCTCTATCAGAGCCAAAATCACTCCCACTGACATCACTAGTGATGTCAGTGGGGCCGGCTTCTGACGGTAGGCGTTCCCTTGGGAACGCCTCCGTCTGGGAGGCACGCCCCCGGCACGCCCATCAAATGGGGCGTGCTGTCAATCAACATCGACAGCACGCCCCCTTTGATCATACACTACGAGCGAAGGAAAGTCCTTCGCTCAACGCGTCTCGCGCATGCGCACGACGGAGCTCCCTCCATCGTGCGCATGCGCAGTGCAGACCATAGACCCACTTGCGAGCGGACAGCCGCTCGCGAGGGGGTCTGAATCAGGCCCTATGTTAAGGTGTCTTGATAAATCGGGAGGCATTTTATTATATCATCCAGTTAGTGTCAGATATTGTGCTCTGCTGCTGTCTATTGCATAATTTGTCTGTAAATCAACCACTACCCCCAGATTATGCAATAGACAGTGAGCAAGCGGGTGTGTTGTTACCCTCGAATGACTCTGTGGGGGAGATTCAAATGTTTTTTTGGTCGTGTTAATTAATGAGCGCCAAGTTTGATATTCAATTGTTCTGGGCGCTCATTAATTATCGCCCTCTTCGCCGCCTAAAAGACGAGGTTTAGCCGTCTAAAATGGCTAAACCCGTCTTAATTTCTGGTTAGGGCTTGCTATCTGCGGTTAGCGTGCCCTAACCAGGGTGTTTCAGGCACATTTCTGCTCGTGCACTCCTGAGTGCGTGCAGAAGCGCCGGCGGCTATCGCGCCCTCACAGAGCAACAATTTAATTGCTCTGTCAGCCGTCTTAAAAAAAAAGGCGCCGGCAGTACATTTGAATTCACTCTGAGTTCAGAAAGTGGGATGCAGATTAAGGCTTCCCTTATTTCAAACTATTTCAGGTGTAAGTATGTTTCACTCTGTGTTTTGTTCAAACTAAAGGCCCCCATACATCAGAGATTGATTGCAGCAATCGTGCAATTTCCAATCGATTGTGTATAAAAATCTTTCCCCTCTTCAATCGATTGCAGATATGCCACAATAGATTGTGTATAAAAATCTTTTGCTTTTTCAATCGATTGTGGCATATCTGCAATAGATTGAAAAGGGGAAAGATTTTTATACACAATCGATTGCAAATTGCACGATTGCTGCAATCAATTGCTGATGTATGGGGGCCTTTAACCTAGCCTATTATCAATCATATATGTGAATTTTGGGCCACAATAGTTGCTTTTAATTGGTTAATTTGTAAACACATATCCTCATTTAACATCACCAAATGACTGCATGAATTGAGGTAACTAAACAAGTCTTATACCCCTTTTACACCGGAGCTAAAACCCGGGTTATTGCAGGGTTAACCCGGGCAGCTCCCTGGTGTAAGAGGGGAGAGAATTGGATCGCCGGGTCGAGTGACCCGGCAGTCCAACCCAGGTAAATAGCAGGGTTTAACACGGGCGTAGCCCGTGAAACCCTGCCGTGAGAACAGCGCACTCCGGGTCACGATGACCTGGAGTGCGCTGCTAGCCGGCCGATTGGTCCGGCTTCAGTGGCGCTTGGAGATGACGTCATCTCCAAGCGCCCACTTTCACGCCGTGAGACCCAACTCCCGAGTCTGCACCGGGTAAATTCCGGGTCTGATCCGGTTAGGAACCCTGTTCCAACTCCGGGTCAGACCCGGAATTCTGGTGGAAAAGGGGTATAAGAGAGCATGTTTCTTTTTGTTTGTCAATGGTTTTTTTAGTTTATTTGGGTTAAACCAATGTTCTTAACCTGTTTGTAATGTGAATGTCTATTTTTGGCATGTTCTGGTTACTGTTTGCTGTAAAAATTCAAAACACTCAAGACATTGTATCATTATACTTTGTAGCCACTTACATAGTCAATTGAGTTTCCGCTTAGGCGAAAAGAGTCAGGCCACGATACTTTTTTGCCTACACGGAAAAACTTATAATACAAGTTGACATTTTGTTTAAAACACACAATAGATATAAAATTACATTGTAAATCACTTTAGAGCAACTTAAATCAACAAAATAAGTCCACAATAACAGAAAACTTGTTTAATAAGCAAACACAATACAAACATCTTCAAAACAAACAATAAAAAAAAAACACTGGACATGTAACTTTGTCTCATTACTTTGCAAATTAAGTACAAGTAAATATATTCTTCTAAAACTTTAGTGTGGCTTTAAATGTTAAATTAAAAAAAATGAAAACATTGGCATAATATAATGTAAACACAACCAATGCACAAATGAATTCTCACACATAAATACAACAATAAACACAAAATGTATCTTTTTCTTTTAGGATATTTAGCAGGGGGTGGAATATCAGCATTCCTGCCTCTTATCTCATCTTATCTCATCTGGTTCTGAGGCCAGACCTGGGTTAGGAAATTGTTTCTTGACTTGTTGTTGGGGTACTGCTAATGGATGTTGAAGGTAAGGTAATCTACTTAAAATGCAGCCAGCTAGTGTACTGATATATTGGTTAAATCTGCAATAGCATTAAGGCCCCCATACATCAGAGATTGATTGCAACAATCGTGCAATTTGCAATCGATTGTGTATAAAAATCTTTCCATTTTTCAATCGATTGTGGCAATTCTGCAATTGATTGAAAAAGGGAAAGATTTTTATACACAATCAATTGCAAATTGCACGATTGTTGCAATCAATCTCTGATGTATGGGGGCCTTAAGTGTGTGCCTGCTGAATGTGACTAATATTACTAATTAATGATTGTTGTGTTGGGAGGAACCCTCTAATGCCTGGTGTTGTGTTATATTTTCTGCAGTTTGACTTTGAATGGTTGAGGCCATATTGTGTATATTTGAATACATTTTTTCTAAGGTACCATTAATATTGTTTAAAGCATTAGATACCTCGCGAAGGAGTTTATTATTAACTGCATTTTGCCTCATTTGAGTACTCATAAATTCCACCTGTGTTTGCTCAAATGCTGAAATGGCTGCTAGAAAATCTCTTCCAATTTGTGTTTCAGGTGGTGGTGTTTGCGCGGGTTGTGTTATCTGTGATTCATCTTGTGGTGTTGTTGGTGAAATTGGCTGCAAATGCAGCGTAAATGTTTCCAAATGTATTATTTTCTGCACTTGGCTGTGCCGTGGGGCATTCGTCCAACAGTGAAATGTAAAAATCTAGAAACAAGTGAAAAAGGTAAACCTAAGCACAAATTTAACCAAATGCAAACATTCCAAATTTCCAAAAACTAAATAAACAAAATATTACCCAAATTAAAAAAAACATTTATGTCATTTGTAGGTTTAATGAGCCATACCACAATCCAGTCCAGGATCTTGAGATGCTTCCAAATGAGGTGTTGGGCAATGATCTACATCAGCTGGATATTTGGGAACCAAATACTCAGCAGCAGAGCCGGCTCTAGGTAATTTGGTGCCCTAGGCAAAATTTTGACTGGTGCCCCCTAGCAGATAATCCCACCAGCAATCTAAGTGTTTAAATGCGGATGTAGTTATATTGCTGGCGGATGGGATGCCAGCTGTCCATATACTGATGCAAGAACCCCTAACGTCCATACCTGGGTAAGTATGTTAAGTTTGCCAAGTATGGGGGGGTTAGAGTTAGGATCTCCTGGGGGGTAGATTAGGGATAGGCACCCCCCGGAGTGTATTAGGGTTAGGCTACGGGGAGGGGGGGTTAGGGTTAGGCACCACTGGGAGGAGGTAATAGGCATATTTATCAAAGGATAAATGCCTGGTCTTTACACATTATGCCACACAGCAATGCCCAGCCTTGACACATGCCACACATTAATGCCCGGTCTTTACACATTATGCCGCACAGCAATGCCCAGCCTTTACACATTATGCCATGCAGTAATACCCCTTGCAAATGATGCTGCACATTAATGCCCTTTACACATGATGCCGCACATTAATGCCCTTTAGTCCCCCTCTGCAGTGCCCCCAGTGGTAGTCCCCCCTCTGCAGTGCCCCCAGTGGTAGTCCCCCTTCTGCAGTGTCCCCAGTGATAGCCCCCCTCTGCAGTGCCACCAGTAGTAGTTCCCCTCTGCACTGACCCCAGGAGTAGCCCATAGCTGCCCCTCAAAAAGGAGTGACCTGGGCATTAGGCCCAGATCACTAAAGGGGAAATTGGTGGGTCAACTACTGGGGACCCACCTATTTGCCCTTTAGTGAACTGGGCCTAATGCCCAGGTAACACACCTATTTGAGGGGGGGTCAGATTCCTTCAATTGGGCCCAATGCCCCCTATGTAGCCTGGGCCTTGTGCCCGCCTATATACCTACAGGCCTGTTGCCTGAATTTATGCCACGGGCCTAGTGCACGACAACCCTGGTGGTCTAGGGAGGGTAAATAACGGTGGCCTAAGGCCGCCTACCCGCACGGTGGAAGAGGCTGCGGGGGGGAGCTTCGATAGCTCTTTGCTTTCCTCCCCCGCAGTCCTCTTCGGTTCTCAGCTTCAGTCTTCTGCCGCTGGCCCGTCCAGGCCAGCGGCGCTGCCTCTTCCTTCTTGATCGCGCCGTCTTCTTGCCTCTTGCGCGGCCGCCGGAACTGTTGCTGCGCCGCTCTTCACTTATCTTCGGGAGGTCTTCACTCCTCCCCTCCGCCGACGGACTGAACGTTCCCGCTCAGCAGCGTCTATTAAAGACGCCGCGAGTAGGCGGGGCTTTGACATGACGAGCCGCGATTGGCTCGTCGTGTCTGCTTCCTATTGGCTGCTGGACCGCGAGCCAAAAGTTCGCAGCCAGTGCCAAACCACCGCCGCCGTTACTTGGCTTCCAGGCAGCGAGCTCCACTCAGCTCATGCCCGGTGCCAAGCTTCTCCCGCTGCCACTGGTGGAAGGGACCAGGCGGATCCAATACAGTCAGCAGACTGACTGTATTGGATCCTCCAATTTCCAGTATGTTCCTGACAGCCCAACAACAAGGTTCACACTTTTGTCCACTGACGGAGTTGTGGACCTTGGCCCTCATTCAGAGCCACTCGCTAGCGGCAGTACGCTCGTTCCGAGCGATGTTCGCACATCTGCGCATGCGTACGGTTTTTAGTACGCATGCGCGAACCAGTCAGTGCGGCCGAAAATCGTTTGTACGCAATATAGCGAGTGCCTGCTATTTTGAGTGACAGAATGAGGCATATGTGGGTGGTAACAGGGGAAGGTGCTTGAAAACGGGGAGTGGAGATCAGAACGCAGGCGTGCTTAAAGGTCAAAACGGGCGTTTTATGGGTGTGCATAATTAATATAGCAGCGTCAATGACAACGTCACTTGTTTTTTTTAACTCAGAACTGCTCGCAAAATAGCGGTTGAAAAAACCAACCACAAGAATAGCGAGCAGTTCATATCCTGTTCGATGTACTCGATTAATCTAATAAATAGCGGACATGACGTATGGTGCGATCGGTCAGGGGGCGTTTTTAAGAAATAAAAGAGCGTATGTTTTGCTCGCTCGTTCAGACTTAGAGGTGTGAACAGACTGCAATGTGCGAACGGATCATTTGAATAGCCACCCCTTGTTTTTGAATGAACAAACGCAAATAGCGAACGGCTATGAATGAGGGCCCTTGTTTTTTGGGTTAGCAATGGGATGGATAATATAGACATTTCCATCTCTAAGCGCAGGCCATACTTACCGACAAATGGTCAGTGCAGCAGGGAGGGTGGGGGCAGTTTAGGCAGGCAGAGCGTGCCAATGCGATTGCATCATTGCAGTCCCAGGAGAATAGGCAAGTATGGCGCAGGCCCCTTCTAATCCTGATGCCACCAAAACCCTTATCCACGCACTTATCACGTCCAACCTTGATTACTGTAACATCCTCCTCTCTGGGCCACCACCTACTCGTCTTACCACATTTCAATCTATAATAAATTCTGCTGCTTTTTTCATTTTCCTTTCATTAGAAACCCAACCCCCCACCCCTGCACTCTTGTCTCCGAATCCCCTCTGGTGCCCACTTATTAAGCACTTAGGGCCTGATTCAGTATGTAACACAACGCTACGTATGCACACCCCCGGCCACTGTTTGTGTTACGGTTTCCTGGACCTTACTGCGTAAACCCCCTAGAACTCAAACACGGCGTGGTCTTCTGCCAATAACAGCCACCCGCTGTTCCCTTAGAACTAATTACGTTCACCGGTACTTAGGTGGCTGCCTGGACTTAATCTCGGAGTAGTAGGGGTTTACACAGATAATTTAGGAAGACCAGAGTTGAGGTGCAGCTTGGTACACCTTGGAGCAGCTATTGCAGCTGGAGGAACTGATGCAGCCAGGAGGCCGAGGTGCGGCTAGGTTTAACCGCGGAGCAGCTATTACAGCTGGAGGAATGGTTGCAGCCTGGAGGCCGATGTGCGGCTCGGTACGCCGCGGAGCGGCTATTGCAGCAGGAGGAATTGATGCGGTCTGGAGACCGAGGTTTGGCTTGGAACAACGCTATGACAGAGTCTAGCTACAGGAACCGGAAGGGCACGTACAGAGACGCTATAGCCGGCAAGGCCGTGAAGACGCCACCGGATATTTAAAAGATGAAGGAGCAGTCAAAGCAACGGAAGATCATTCTGTGTTCCCAGTAACACGTGATGTTGTCCGGGGTCCAGATAGTCTAGCAACAGATGGTGCAGTTCCCGTAAGGCAGGCGGAAGTAGGAGTAACCATCGAAGTGCTGGAGGGTAGCAAGTCGTGCCGGCGACTTGTAACAGTTTGCAATCTGCTCATGCGTATGCCACTGCGATTGGGATGCGATAGCAGTGAGCACACACAGGAATGGTGGAGTGATTGACAGGAAGTGACCATTTGGAAATGCTGATGGGGGTGGTCAGATAAACGCAGGCGTGCATAATTAAGCCCCTCGATTGCATATGCAGAGTATTCATTGCGTGCAGGAAGTTTAACGGTTTGTGCGTGAGGGTCAGGTCAACCACAACTGGGTGTATGGCTTCATCGGTTCTCGATGTTACCCATGTTTCAGCTGTCTTTCTAACTATTGCGGATGTACGTAAGGTGTAGGGGCCGCTTTATGTAGTGCTGGTGGTCTGCGTCTTGTGCTGCGGCGGCAGTGCTATTGCATTTATTTGCATACTTTCGCAAGGGACGGGTGAATGTGAACGCAGCGTTGCAATCCGTGCTGAATTGGAATCGTTATGGAATCCCGGCTGCCGTATGGCCGGGAGTTAGATTCCAGACAGCGGCAGCCCGACAGATCAGCAGAGCCCGGCAGCGGAAGCCCGACAGCGCTGGAAATCCTGATCGTCCCCAAGGTAAGTATAAACTAACCTAACCTTCGATCGGGATGCCGGGCGCTGGTCTCCCGGCGTTGGGTAAATGGCAGGCATCTAGATATAGACACCAGTCAATTATCCCACGGCGGGTTAAAGCAGCCGGGAAGCCGGCTGTCGGTATTAAGGCAGCCGGTTTCCCGACAGCATACCGCTGAATCACACCCTTAATCAATCTGCCTCATCCTACACCTCCACCCTCATTCCTGTCCACTCTCCCTACTGTTCCCTCCTCTGTTCCTCCAGTTGCTGCCTCTATATCACCCTTGTTACCTCCTGCCGTGCCCATCTCCTTGATTTCTCCCTCTCAGCCCCTCTACTCTGGAACTCACTCCCTCACCAGGTCAGACTTTCTCCCAGTCCCACCAGCATCAAGTGTTCATTTAAAAATGTACCCATTCCTTTAGTAAGATGTCGCAGGCAGGGCCCTCATCCTTCATGTACCTCCCCTGCACTATCCTCGCTTCCAGTGCTCCTTGCACCTGGTACCGTTCAGCCACTCTAACTCCCTGTGACTGCTCTCCTGTCAAGATTTAGTGAGTTACCCAACCCTCGCCCACTGCGCAAATTCCCTGTACGTCGCTGCAGAATAATCTGTATCCCCCCTATACCTAGAGGGGGGTGGGGTACAGATTATTCAGGCTCAGGCTTGTTGTAGGAGCCTGACAAGGGTACCGGTCAGCACGGAAGCTGTACAGCACATAGTAACTTTTAATTTCTTTCAAGGGGGGTGGCAACGCCTCTCGGATTTGGTCACACACCCCACTACAGTACCTGGACCCCATTCAGCTCTCGCCTGCCCTGATAAGGACAAACAAATAAGAGTAATAATAATAGTAGCAATAACAATACTAGTACTAATAATAATAATATCCAGCTGCATTGAGACTGCGGGGATGAACTGTGTTCTGCAAGTGCAGTTTACATCCCTTACAACTTGATATTTTCCTATTTGCAGGTTATTCTGGATAATATCCACCGTAGCTGTGTACAGACCCTATCATTATGTCAGAGAGTCATTGCATTGTGATTTTTGTTTTTATATATTTTGTTTTATTATATTATTAATATATTATATCTTTTGAAACGGAAGGTATCTGCAACAATATATTTTCGATCATCTTGAACTAGATAGCCTGGTTACGTAGACAGATTGCTTTAATATTGTTTCTTTCGGAGAGGTGCAAATACTTTTTTTGGCAGCAGCAATTCATCTTTAATACCTTATTGAGCCCAAGGTATTTTCTGTTCTCTGTTTGTTTAGGGGACGCTCTTGAACCCTGGTCAAGGATGACTGAGATATTCGTGCGGAAACTAAAGGCCCCCCCCCCCCCCCCCGATTAATGTGCTTCAGACAAATGTCATGTACTCTCTTGGGGAAACTCCTTCCTGAAGAAAATAATAGTATTTCTATTTCTAGTTAGGGAATTCAATGGAAGCACAATTCAATTCTACAGCAGGTGCTGCTGAGAGACTGAAGACAATAATCAATGGCAAACTAGCTCCCTCTTGTGGTGACAGCACAAACCATCTCATACACTGTATCAACGTAGGAGAATGTAACCAAGCCAATAACACAGAGGGAAATTCAACAAGTCGCTGCGTCTTTGTATGCAGTGCGGCTTCTGCACATGCGCACATCTAAAAACATCGGAGATGTGCATAAACATTGGGTTTACGTACATTTCTGTATCAGCCCCATATATTCTATGTGATCCTCAGATAAGCACTCATCGTTATATATAGTTATATGTCCATAGTTGCTGTCAATCTGGCTGCGTCCTCTGGCACAGCGGGGGGAGCCTGGTGAGGGGCATGTTGCGCTATTGGGGGTGGAGCAAGGAGTGAATGCGCGATCGCGTCCCCGTCCAAATTACACGATGCTGAGATTACCGCCATTGTTCAGCAGGCGGCGGGGCCACGATGACGCCCACTTGTATTGCCAATAAAACCAGTTTTTGCATAAAATAAATTGTATCGCAAAATGGGCATATTTACTAGAAACATAAAAACAAAGTATTAAAATTGATCACATAACAATTTTTGTAGTGGCTGCCTGTAGTGCGTGGCTGCCTGTAGTGTAGTGGCTGCCTGTAGTGCGTGGCTGCCTGTAGTGTAGTGGCTGCCTGTAGTGCGTGGCTGCCTGTAGTGTAGTGGCTGCCTGTAGTGTAGTGGCTGCCTGTAGTGTGTGGCTGCCTGTAGTGTAGTGGCTGCCTGTAGTGTAGTGGCTGCCTGTAGTGTAGTGGCTGCCTGTAGTGCGTGGCTGCCTGTAGTGTAGTGGCTGCCTGTAGTGCGTGGCTGCCTGTAGTGTAGTGGCTGCCTGTAGTGCGTGGCTGCCTGTAGTGTAGTGGCTGCCTGTAGTGCGTGGCTGCAATCTGCATAGGTCTGCTTAGCTGCGGTTTTAAACTGAACATTCCAATAAGCTTCATATAATTAGAATTACCAAGCTTTTACCAAGCTTCCTCCATGTGTCTTACTGTAGAAGTTGAGAGTTCAAGTCCTGGGTATGACATGCTCAGAAACAGTGGCGTAACTAGGGTTTTTGGAGGCCAGGGCAAGATGAAAAATGAACCCTTTCCCCGCGCCAAAAAGTGGTCGATACCACAAGGGACGTGGCCACTGAAACATGGGGCCGTGTCAACATGACACGCCACCATTTTCCATCACTCTGGGAGCATTAACTCCATTCCATATGCACCTTAATGCCCCAAGTAGTAGTGCCCCTTATACAGTGCTCCCCAATAGTGCCCCTTATGCAGTGCTTTCAGTAGTGCCCCCAGTTGTGCCCCTTATGCAATGCCCCTTACATTTAAAAACACAGACAACACAATACGTACCTGAATCCCCGCACCTGCCCCTCCTCCCACTCGGCACTATGGGAGAGATGCCATGACGTCTCTCCCTTCACCCACTGTGGGAGCTGGAAGGCGGAGCTCATAAGTGAGCGCCAGCCCGGCTCCGGACCTGGGTGCAGCAGACAATGAGAGTCTCTGACTCTTATTGGCTGCTAATACTAACTCACCGCCGCCGAGTAGTACACTCACTGTCAGTGACTGTATTACCGGGTGCAGGTGTGTTTATTTTACTGTGTAGTGCGGACCGCAGTCAGGGCGGTCTGCACTACACACTAAAACCACCGACCTAGGCCAGCAGCACCCCCCCTCCTCTCAGCCTGGAAAATTGGGGGAAGTCACTTTTGTGTTTACTGTACATTAACCATTCATTCACTGCTTTACACATCAAAGTCTGTACAGATCATACTACCTGTGCAGTGCTTCCAGCAAACATGCCGCTTACAGCCAGGTACAGATATGCCCAGCTATATCCTGGCCACTGGCGATGCAAATCGCACCACGCATACCACGAGACGCGTGCCCACAAGCGAATACATGCACTGTGTTTGCGCCTGCATAGGAATGCATGGTATGATCGCAGTGCGCTACATTACATACCGTAGCGTATGCAGGTGCTGGGAATTGCTTGACGCAATGCGTGCGCACGTTTGTGGCACGATCAGTCACAATGTAACTGGGCGCATCTGTAGAAATCTTTTACTATTCTGCATCTTCTATCGGGTTTACTAACACAATGTTTAGTACATCCGAGGATTGTATTGCGGTCTATGGAAATTAATATTATTTGATGTTTGGTCCGATGGTCTAATGCCGACTAAAGCCGGATTTTTATGGTTTATGATTTGCCATCGGTTTTGCCTTTAGTGAATCTTCAACCAAAATTGACCCTTAGTGAATCTTACCCTGAGCCTCCTCTTCTATACAGAGGATCAGGGGAGTTTGTGAGCAATCTCAGATCTGCTGCTAGAAGTGGTCTAGATAAGGTGCGGTGACTATTTATTTGCGATTATACTCGCACAGAGGGTTTACCCACACAGTGAATTTACAGGTAGTCAGTGCTGGGGTAAGGTAACAGGGAGTGGCTAGGCAAACGCAGGCATGTTGGCACCGTGTAAACGCCAATTAATGAGCGTGCATAAATTAGCCATTGTGGTCTCCTTCGCAGCATGAGAGCTCTCAGCGTGCCAGGAGAACCGCAGTGATTGAGACAGGTCAGACTACACTCAGAAGCTGTGTGGCTGCTCGATCTGTGTCGATGTTCCCGATGTTTACGATGTTGTACCACGTCAGACGGATATGAGGCAGCACTTGGCGTCCCTATACTCAGGTAAGCTTTGGAAGACTTTAGCATATTTTCGCTATTGCGATCCGAAAAAGATCACAGCTACGAGGACATTTGTGCGCAGATCTAAATCAGTCCCTAAATACTCTCCTATTGAGGTTCTACTAACACAGTTACTTAATCTATATGAGAGGTCAGAGTCTAGTACAAATAAGGCACATACAGTACACACTTAGTGCTCCTCTATAATAGTAACAGCCACGCTCAGCTCTCCTCTATAATAGTAACAGCCACACTTAGTGCTCCTCTATAATAGTAACAGCCACGCGCAGCTCTCCTCTATAATAGTAACAGCCACGCGCAGCTCTCCTCTATAATAGTAACAGTCACACTCAGCTCTTCTCTATAATAGTAACAGCCACACTCAGCTCTTCTCTATAATAGTAACAGTCACACTCAGCTCTCCTCTATAATAGTAACAGTCACGCTCAGCTCTCCTCTATAATAGTAACAGCCACACTCAGCTCTTCTCTATAATAGTAACAGTCACACTCAGCTCTCCTCTATAATAGTAACAGTCACGCTCAGCTCTCCTCTATAATAGTAACAGTCACGCTCAGCTCTCCTCTATAATAGTAACAGCCACACTCAGCTCTTCTCTATAATAGTAACAGTCACACTCAGCTCTCCTCTATAATAGTAACAGTCACGCTCAGCTCTCCTCTATAATAGTAACAGCCACACTCAGCTCTTCTCTATAATAGTAACAGTCACACTCAGCTCTCCTCTATAATAGTAACAGCCACACTCAGCTCTCCTCTATAATAGTAACAGTCACACTCAGCTCTTCTCTATAATAGTAACAGTCACGCTCAGCTCTCCTCTATAATAGTAACAGTCACGCTCAGCTCTCCTCTATAATAGTAACAGTCACACTCAGCTCTCCTCTATAATAGTAACAGCCACGCTCAGCTCTCCTCTATAATAGTAACAGACACGCTCAGCTCTTCTCTATAATAGTAACAGCCACGCTCAGCTCTCCTCTATAATAGTAACAGTCACGCTCAGCTCTTCTCTATAATAGTAACAGTCACACTCAGCTCTCCTCTATAATAGTAACAGCCACACTCAGCTCTTCTCTATAATAGTAACAGTCACACTCAGCTCTCCTCTATAATAGTAACAGCCACGCTCAGCTCTTCTCTATAATAGTAACAGTCACACTCAGCTCTCCTCTATAATAGTAACAGTCACGCTCTGCTCTCCTCTATAATAGTAACAGTCACACTCAGCTCTTCTCTATAATAGTAACAGTCACACTCAGCTCTTCTCTATAATAGTAACAGCCACACTCAGCTCTCCTCTATAATAGTAACAGTCACACTCAGCTCTCCTCTATAATAGTAACAGACACGCTCAGCTCTCCTCTATAATAGTAACAGCCACACTCAGCTCTCCTCTATAATAGTAACAGTCACGCTCAGCTCTCCTCTATAATAGTAACAGTCACGCTCAGCTCTCCTCTATAATAGTAACAGTCACGCTCAGCTCTCCTCTATAATAGTAACAGCCACACTCAGCTCTCCTCTATAATAGTAACAGCCACGCTCAGCTCTCCTCTATAATAGTAACAGTCACACTCAGCTCTTCTCTATAATAGTAACAGTCACACTCAACTCTCCTCTATAATAGTAACAGCCACACTCAGCTCTTCTCTATAATAGTAACAGTCACACTCAGCTCTCCTCTATAATAGTAACAGTCACGCTCAGCTCTCCTCTATAATAGTAACAGTCACGCTCAGCTCTCCTCTATAATAGTAACAGTCACGCTCAGCTCTCCTCTATAATAGTAACAGTCACGCTCAGCTCTCCTCTATAATAGTAACAGTCACGCTCAGCTCTCCTCTATAATAGTAACAGTCACGCTCAGCTCTCCTCTATAATAGTAACAGTCACACTCTGCTCTCCTCTATAATAGTAACAGTCACGCTCAGCTCTCCTCTATAATAGTAACAGTCACACTCAGCTCTTCTCTATAATAGTAACAGCCACGCTCAGCTCTCCTCTATAATAGTAACAGCCACACTCAGCTCTCCTCTATAATAGTAACAGCCACGCTCAGCTCTCCTCTATAATAGTAACAGTCACACTCAGCTCTTCTCTATAATAGTAACAGTCACACTCAGCTCTCCTCTATAATAGTAACAGCCACACTCAGCTCTTCTCTATAATAGTAACAGTCACACTCAGCTCTCCTCTATAATAGTAACAGTCACGCTCAGCTCTCCTCTATAATAGTAACAGTCACGCTCAGCTCTCCTCTATAATAGTAACAGTCACGCTCAGCTCTCCTCTATAATAGTAACAGTCACGCTCAGCTCTCCTCTATAATAGTAACAGCCACACTCAGCTCTCCTCTATAATAGTAACAGTCACGCTCAGCTCTCCTCTATAATAGTAACAGTACACACTCAGCTCTCCTCTATAATAGTAACAGTCACACTCAGCTCTCCTCTATAATAGTAACAGTCACGCTCAGCTCTCCTCTATAATAGTAACTGTCACGCTCAGCTCTCCTCTATAATAGTAACAGTCACGCTCAGCTCTCCTCTATAATAGTAACAGTCACGCTCAGCTCTCCTCTATAATAGTAACAGCCACGCTCAGCTCTCCTCTATAATAGTAACAGACACGCTCAGCTCTCCTCTATAATAGTAACAGCCACGCTCAGCTCTCCTCTATAATAGTAACAGTCACGCTCAGCTCTCCTCTATAATAGTAACAGTCACGCTCAGCTCTCCTCTATAATAGTAACAGTCACACTCAGCTCTTCTCTATAATAGTAACAGTCACACTCAGCTCTCCTCTATAATAGTAACAGCCACACTCAGCTCTCCTCTATAATAGTAACAGTCACGCTCAGCTCTTCTCTATAATAGTAACAGTCACACTCAGCTCTTCTCTATAATAGTAACAGTCACACTCAGCTCTCCTCTATAATAGTAACAGCCACACTCAGCTCTCCTCTATAATAGTAACAGTCACGCTCAGCTCTCCTCTATAATAGTAACAGTCACGCTCAGCTCTCCTCTATAATAGTAACAGTCACACTCAGCTCTTCTCTATAATAGTAACAGTCACGCTCAGCTCTTCTCTATAATAGTAACAGTCACGCTCAGCTCTCCTCTATAATAGTAACAGTCACGCTCAGCTCTTCTCTATAATAGTAACAGCCACACTCAGCTCTTCTCTATAATAGTAACAGTCACGCTCAGCTCTCCTCTATAATAGTAACAGCCACGCTCAGCTCTTCTCTATAATAGTAACAGCTCTTCTCTATAATAGTAACAGTCACGCTCAGCTCTTCTCTATAATAGTAACAGCCACGCTCAGCTCTCCTCTATAATAGTAACAGTCACACTCAGCTCTCCTCTATAATAGTAACAGTCACGCTCAGCTCTCCTCTATAATAGTAACAGTCACACTCAGCTCTTCTCTATAATAGTAACAGTCACGCTCAGCTCTCCTCTATAATAGTAACAGTCACGCTCAGCTCTTCTCTATAATAGTAACAGCCACACTCAGCTCTTCTCTATAATAGTAACAGTCACGCTCAGCTCTCCTCTATAATAGTAACAGCCACACTCAGCTCTTCTCTATAATAGTAACAGTCACGCTCTGCTCTCCTCTATAATAGTAACAGCCACGCTCAGCTCTCCTCTATAATAGTAACAGCTCTTCTCTATAATAGTAACAGTCACGCTCAGCTCTTCTCTATAATAGTAACAGTCACGCTCAGCTCTTCTCTATAATAGTAACAGTCCACACTCAGCTCTCCTCTATAATAGTAACAGTACACACTCAGCTCTCCTCTATAATAGTAACAGTCACACTCAGCTCTCCTCTATAATAGTAACAGTCACGCTCTGCTCTCCTCTATAATAGTAACAGCCACGCTCAGCTCTCCTCTATAATAGTAACAGCTCTTCTCTATAATAGTAACAGTCACGCTCAGCTCTTCTCTATAATAGTAACAGTCACGCTCAGCTCTTCTCTATAATAGTAACAGTCACGCTCAGCTCTTCTCTATAATAGTAACAGTCCACACTCAGCTCTCCTCTATAATAGTAACAGTACACACTCAGCTCTCCTCTATAATAGTAACAGCCACGCTCAGCTCTCCTCTATAATAGTAACAGCCACACTCAGCTCTCCTCTATAATAGTAACAGCCACGCTCAGCTCTCCTCTATAATAGTAACAGTCACACTCAGCTCTTCTCTATAATAGTAACAGTCACACTCAGCTCTCCTCTATAATAGTAACAGCCACACTCAGCTCTTCTCTATAATAGTAACAGTCACACTCAGCTCTCCTCTATAATAGTAACAGTCACGCTCAGCTCTCCTCTATAATAGTAACAGTCACGCTCAGCTCTCCTCTATAATAGTAACAGTCACGCTCAGCTCTCCTCTATAATAGTAACAGTCACGCTCAGCTCTCCTCTATAATAGTAACAGCCACACTCAGCTCTCCTCTATAATAGTAACAGTCACGCTCAGCTCTCCTCTATAATAGTAACAGTACACACTCAGCTCTCCTCTATAATAGTAACAATCACACTCAGCTCTCCTCTATGATAGTAACAGTCACGCTCAGCTCTCCTCTATAATAGTAACAGTCACGCTCAGCTCTCCTCTATAATAGTAACAGTCACGCTCAGCTCTCCTCTATAATAGTAACAGTCACGCTCAGCTCTCCTCTATAATAGTAACAGTCACGCTCAGCTCTCCTCTATAATAGTAACAGCCACGCTCAGCTCTCCTCTATAATAGTAACAGACACGCTCAGCTCTCCTCTATAATAGTAACAGCCACGCTCAGCTCTCCTCTATAATAGTAACAGTCACGCTCAGCTCTCCTCTATAATAGTAACAGTCACGCTCAGCTCTCCTCTATAATAGTAACAGTCACACTCAGCTCTTCTCTATAATAGTAACAGTCACACTCAGCTCTCCTCTATAATAGTAACAGCCACACTCAGCTCTCCTCTATAATAGTAACAGTCACGCTCAGCTCTTCTCTATAATAGTAACAGTCACACTCAGCTCTTCTCTATAATAGTAACAGTCACACTCAGCTCTCCTCTATAATAGTAACAGCCACACTCAGCTCTCCTCTATAATAGTAACAGTCACGCTCAGCTCTCCTCTATAATAGTAACAGTCACGCTCAGCTCTCCTCTATAATAGTAACAGTCACACTCAGCTCTTCTCTATAATAGTAACAGTCACGCTCAGCTCTCCTCTATAATAGTAACAGTCACGCTCAGCTCTTCTCTATAATAGTAACAGCCACACTCAGCTCTTCTCTATAATAGTAACAGTCACGCTCAGCTCTCCTCTATAATAGTAACAGCCACGCTCAGCTCTTCTCTATAATAGTAACAGCTCTTCTCTATAATAGTAACAGTCACGCTCAGCTCTTCTCTATAATAGTAACAGCCACGCTCAGCTCTCCTCTATAATAGTAACAGTCACACTCAGCTCTCCTCTATAATAGTAACAGTCACGCTCAGCTCTCCTCTATAATAGTAACAGTCACACTCAGCTCTTCTCTATAATAGTAACAGTCACGCTCAGCTCTCCTCTATAATAGTAACAGTCACGCTCAGCTCTTCTCTATAATAGTAACAGCCACGCTCAGCTCTTCTCTATAATAGTAACAGTCACGCTCAGCTCTCCTCTATAATAGTAACAGCCACACTCAGCTCTTCTCTATAATAGTAACAGTCACGCTCAGCTCTCCTCTATAATAGTAACAGTCACACTCAGCTCTCCTCTATAATAGTAACAGTCACGCTCAGCTCTCCTCTATAATAGTAACAGTACACACTCAGCTCTCCTCTATAATAGTAACAGTCACACTCAGCTCTTCTCTATAATAGTAACAGTCACACTCAGCTCTTCTCTATAATAGTAACAGTCACGCTCTGCTCTCCTCTATAATAGTAACAGTCACGCTCAGCTCTCCTCTATAATAGTAACAGCCACGCTCAGCTCTCCTCTATAATAGTAACAGTCACGCTCTGCTCTCCTCTATAATAGTAACAGTCACGCTCAGCTCTCCTCTATAATAGTAACAGTCACGCTCTGCTCTCCTCTATAATAGTAACAGCCACGCTCAGCTCTTCTCTATAATAGTAACAGCCACGCTCAGCTCTTCTCTATAATAGTAACAGTCACGCTCAGCTCTCCTCTATAATAGCAACAGCCACGCTCTGCTCTCCTCTATAATAGTAACAGCCACGCTCAGCTCTCCTCTATAATAGTAACAGTCACGCTCAGCTCTCCTCTATAATAGTAACAGCCACGCTCTGCTCTCCTCTATAATAGTAACAGTCACGCTCAGCTCTCCTCTATAATAGTAACAGTCACACTCAGCTCTTCTCTATCAGCTCTTCTCTATAATAGTAACAGTCACGCTCTGCTCTCCTCTATAATAGTAACAGCCACGCTCTGCTCTCCTCTATAATAGTAACAGTCACGCTCAGCTCTCCTCTATAATAGTAACAGCCACACTCAGCTCTCCTCTATAATAGTAACAGCCACACTCAGCTCTTCTCTATAATAGTAACAGTCACGCTCAGCTCTTCTCTATAATAGTAACAGTCACGCTCAGCTCTCCTCTATAATAGTAACAGTCACGCTCTGCTCTCCTCTATAATAGTAACAGTCACACTCAGCTCTCCTCTATAATAGTAACAGTCACGCTCAGCTCTTCTCTATAATAGTAACAGCCACACTCAGCTCTTCTCTATAATAGTAACAGCCACACTCAGCTCTTCTCTATAATAGTAACAGCCACACTCAGCTCTCCTCTATAATAGTAACAGTCACACTCAGCTCTTCTCTATAATAGTAACAGCCACACTCAGCTCTCCTCTATAATAGTAACAGCCACACTCAGCTCTCCTCTATAATAGTAACAGCCACGCTCAGCTCTCCTCTATAATAGTAACAGCCACACTCAGCTCTTCTCTATAATAGTAACAGTCACGCTCAGCTCTTCTCTATAATAGTAACAGTCACGCTCAGCTCTTCTCTATAATAGTAACAGTCACGCTCAGCTCTCCTCTATAATAGTAACAGCCACACTCAGCTCTCCTCTATAATAGTAACAGTCACGCTCTGCTCTCCTCTATAATAGTAACAGTCACGCTCAGCTCTTCTCTATAATAGTAACAGCCACGCTCAGCTCTTCTCTATAATAGTAACAGTCACGCTCTGCTCTCCTCTATAATAGTAACAGCCACACTCAGCTCTCCTCTATAATAGTAACAGCCACACTCAGCTCTCCTCTATAATAGTAACAGCCACGCTCAGCTCTTCTCTATAATAGTAACAGCCACGCTCAGCTCTCCTCTATAATAGTAACAGTCACGCTCAGCTCTCCTCTATAATAGTAACAGTCACACTCAGCTCTTCTCTATCAGCTCTTCTCTATAATAGTAACAGTCACGCTCTGCTCTCCTCTATAATAGTAACAGCCACGCTCTGCTCTCCTCTATAATAGTAACAGTCACGCTCAGCTCTCCTCTATAATAGTAACAGCCACACTCAGCTCTCCTCTATAATAGTAACAGCCACACTCAGCTCTTCTCTATAATAGTAACAGTCACGCTCAGCTCTTCTCTATAATAGTAACAGTCACGCTCAGCTCTCCTCTATAATAGTAACAGTCACGCTCTGCTCTCCTCTATAATAGTAACAGTCACACTCAGCTCTCCTCTATAATAGTAACAGTCACGCTCAGCTCTTCTCTATAATAGTAACAGCCACACTCAGCTCTTCTCTATAATAGTAACAGCCACACTCAGCTCTTCTCTATAATAGTAACAGCCACACTCAGCTCTCCTCTATAATAGTAACAGTCACACTCAGCTCTTCTCTATAATAGTAACAGCCACACTCAGCTCTCCTCTATAATAGTAACAGCCACACTCAGCTCTCCTCTATAATAGTAACAGCCACGCTCAGCTCTCCTCTATAATAGTAACAGCCACACTCAGCTCTTCTCTATAATAGTAACAGTCACGCTCAGCTCTTCTCTATAATAGTAACAGTCACGCTCAGCTCTTCTCTATAATAGTAACAGTCACGCTCAGCTCTCCTCTATAATAGTAACAGCCACACTCAGCTCTCCTCTATAATAGTAACAGTCACGCTCTGCTCTCCTCTATAATAGTAACAGTCACGCTCAGCTCTTCTCTATAATAGTAACAGCCACGCTCAGCTCTTCTCTATAATAGTAACAGTCACGCTCTGCTCTCCTCTATAATAGTAACAGCCACACTCAGCTCTCCTCTATAATAGTAACAGCCACACTCAGCTCTCCTCTATAATAGTAACAGCCACGCTCAGCTCTTCTCTATAATAGTAACAGCCACGCTCAGCTCTCCTCTATAATAGTAACAGTCACGCTCAGCTCTCCTCTATAATAATAACAGCCACGCTCAGCTCTCCTCTATAATAGTAACAATCACGCTCAGCTCTCCTCTATAATAGTAACAGTCACGCTCTGCTCTCCTCTATAATAGTAACAGCCACACTCAGCGCTCCTCTATAATAGTAACAGCCACACTCAGCTCTCCGTCAGCGCTCCTCTGTAACACTAACGTCACACTCAGCATTAGTCTGTAACACTAACGTCACACTCAGCATTCCTCTGTAACACTACCGTCACACTCAGCATTCCTCTGTAACACTAACGTCACACTCAGCATTCCTCTGTAACACTAACGTCACGCTCAGCTCTCCTCTATAATAGTAACAGTCACGCTCAGCTCTCCTCTATAATAGTAACAGTCACGCTCAGCTCTTCTCTATAATAGTAACAGTCACGCTCAGCTCTCCTCTATAATAGTAACAGTCACGCTCAGCTCTCCTCTATAATAGTAACAGTCACGCTCAGCTCTTCTCTATAATAGTAACAGTCACGCTCAGCTCTCCTCTATAATAGTAACAGTCACGCTCTGCTCTCCTCTATAATAGTAACAGTCAAGCTCTGCTCTCCTCTATAATAGTAACAGTCACGCTCAGCTCTCCTCTATAATAGTAACAGCCACGCTCAGCTCTTCTCTATAATAGTAACAGCCACACTCAGCTCTTCTCTATAATAGTAACAGCCACACTCAGCTCTCCTCTCTAATAGTAACAGCCACACTTAGCTCTCCTCTATAATAGTAACAGCCACACTCAGCTCTCCTCTATAATAGTAACAGTCACGCTCAGCTCTCCTCTATAATAGTAACAGTCACGCTCAGCTCTTCTCTATAATAGTAACAGTCACGCTCAGCTCTCCTCTATAATAGTAACAGCCGCACTCAGCGCTCCTCTATAATAGTAACAGCCACACTCAGCGCTCCTCTATAATAGTAACAGCCACACTCAGCTCTCCGTCAGCGCTCCTCTGTAACACTAACGTCACACTCAGCATTAGTCTGTAACACTAACGTCACACTCAGCATTCCTCTGTAACACTACCGTCACACTCAGCATTCCTCTGTAACACTAACGTCACACTCAGCATTCCTCTGTAACACTAACGTCACACTCAGCATTCCTCTGTAACACTAACGTCACACTCAGCATTCCTCTGTAACACTAACGTCACACTCAGCATTCCTCTGTAACACTAACGTCACACTCAGCATTCCTCTGTAACACTAACGTCACACTCAGCATTCCTCTGGAATAGTGACGGTCAGACTCAGCATTCCTCTGGATTAGTGACGGTCAGACTCAGCATTCCTCTGTAACACTAACATCACACTCAGCATTCCTCTGTAACACTAACATCACAGCATTCCTCTGTAACACTAACATCACACTCAGCATTCCTCTGCAACACTAACATCACACTCAGCATTCCTCTGTAACACTAACATCACACCCAGCATTCCTCTGTAACACTAACATGACACTCAGCATTCCTCTTTAACAGTAACGGTCACATTCATCGCTCCTCTGTAATACTAACATCACACTTAGCGCTCCTCTCTAACAAAAATATTCAGCGCTCCTCACAGTAACACTCATGCTCGGCACTCCTCTGTAACGGTAATAGTCACACTCATCGCTCTTCTGTAACGGTCACACTCAGCTCTTCTCACAGTAACACGCACACGCTGTGCTCCTCTGTAATGGTAATAGTCACACTCAGCTCTCCTCTGTAACAGTAATGGTCACACTCAGCACTCCTCACAGTAACACTCACACTCAGCACTCCTCTGTAATGGTAATAGTCACACTCAGCACTCCTCTGTAATGGTAATAGTCACACTCAGCGCTCCTCTATAATGGTAATAGTCACACTCAGCACTCCTCTATAATGGTAATAGTCACACTCAGCGCTCCTCTGTAATGGTAATAGTCACACTCAGCGCTCCTCTATAATGGTAATAGTCACACTCAGCGCTCCTCTATAATAGTACTAGTCACACACAGCGCTCCTCTGTAATGGTAATAGTCACACTCAGCGCTCCTCAATAATGGTAATAGTCGCACTCTAATCTCCTCTGTAATGGGAATAGTCGCACTCAGCGCTCTTCTGTAATAGTAATAGTCACACTCAGCGCTCCTCTGTAATAGTAATAGTCACACTCAGCGCTCCTCACAGTAACACTCACACTCAGCACTCCTCTGTAATGGGAATAGTCACACTCAGCGCTCCTCTGTAATAGTAATAGTCACACTCAGAGCTCCTCTGTAATAGTAATAGTCACACTCAGCACTCCTCTGTAATAGTAATAGTCACACTCAGCGCTCTTCTGTAATGGTAATAGTCACACTCAGCCTCAGCACTCAGCACTCCTCTGTAAGTAATGGTCACACTCAGCGCTCCTCTGTAATGGGAATAGTCGCACTCAGCGCTCTTCTGTAATAGTAATAGTCACACTCAGCGCTCCTCTGTAATAGTAATAGTCACACTCAGCGCTCCTCACAGTAACACTCACACTCAGCACTCCTCTGTAATGGGAATAGTCACACTCAGCGCTCCTCTGTAATAGTAATAGTCACACTCAGTGCTCCTCTGTAATAGTAATAGTCACACTCAGCGCTCCTCTGTAATAGTAATAGTCACACTCAGCGCTCTTCTGTAATGGTAATAGTCACACTCAGCGCTCCTCTGTAATAGTAATAGTCACACTCAGCACTCCTCTGTAATAGTAATAGTCACACTCAGCACTCCTCTGTAATAGTAATAGTCACACTCAGCGCTCTTCTGTAATGGTAATAGTCACACTCAGCACTCCTCTGTAATAGTAATAGTCACACTCAGCACTCCTCTGTAATAGTAATAGTCACACTCAGCGCTCCTCACAGTAACACTCACACTCAGCACTCCTCTGTAATGGGAATAGTCACACTCAGCACTCCTCTGTAATAGTAATAGTCACACTCAGCGCTCCTCTGTAATAGTAATAGTCACACTCAGCACTCCTCTGTAATAGTAATAGTCACACTCAGCGCTCTTCTGTAATAGTAATAGTCACACTCAGCGCTCCTCTGTAATAGTAATAGTCACACTCAGCACTCCTCTGTAATAGTAATAGTCACACTCAGCACTCCTCTGTAATAGTAATAGTCACACTCAGCACTCCTCTGTAATAGTAATAGTCACACTCAGCGCTCCTCACAGTAACACTCACACTCAGCACTCCTCTGTATTGGGAATAGTCACACTCAGCGCTCCTCTGTAATAGTAATAGTCACACTCAGCACTCCTCTGTAATAGTAATAGTCACACTCAGCACTCCTCTGTAATAGTCACACTCAGCGCTCTTCTGTAATGGTAATAGTCACACTCAGCCTCAGCACTCAGCACTCCTCTGTAAGTAATGGTCACACTCAGCGCTCCTCTGTAATGGGAATAGTCGCACTCAGCGCTCTTCTGTAATAGTAATAGTCACACTCAGCGCTCCTCTGTAATGGTAATAGTCACACTCAGCACTCCTCTGTAATAGTAATAGTCACACTCAGCACTCCTCACAGTAACACTCACACTCAGCACTCCTCTGTAATGGGAATAGTCACACTCAGCACTCTTCTGTAATGGTAATAGTCACACTCAGCACTCCTCTGTAATAGTAATAGTCACACTCAGCACTCCTCTGTAATAGTAATAGTCACACTCAGCGCTCCTCACAGTAACACTCACACTCAGCACTCCTCTGTAATGGGAATAGTCACACTCAGCGCTCCTCTGTAATAGTAATAGTCACACTCAGCACTCTTCTGTAATAGTAATAGTCACACTCAGCGCTCCTCACAGTAACACTCACACTCAGCACTCCTCTGTAATGGGAATAGTCACACTCAGCACTCCTCTGTAATAGTAATAGTCACACTCAGCACTCCTCTGTAATAGTAATAGTCACACTCAGCGCTCTTCTGTAATGGTAATAGTCACACTCAGCACTCCTCTGTAATAGTAATAGTCACACTGAGCACTCCTCTGTAATAGTAATAGTCACACTCAGCGCTCCTCACAGTAACACTCACACTCAGCACTCCTCTGTAATAGTAATAGTCACACTCAGCTCTCCTCTGTAATAGTAATAGTCACACTCAGCACTCCTCTGTAATAGTAATAGTCACACTCAGCGCTCCTCACAGTAACACTCACACTCAGCACTCCTCTGTAATGGGAATACTCACACTCAGCACTCCTCTGTAATGGGAATAGTCACACTCAGCACTCCTCTGTAATAGTAATAGTCACACTCAGCACTCCTCTGTAATAGTAATAGTCACACTCAGCGCTCTTCTGTAATGGTAATAGTCACACTCAGCACTCCTCTGTAATAGTAATAGTCACACTCAGCGCTCCTCACAGTAACACTCACACTCAGCACTCCTCTGTAATGGGAATAGTCACACTCAGCGCTCCTCTGTAATAGTAATAGTCACACTCAGCGCTCCTCTGTAATAGTAATAGTCACACTCAGCACTCCTCTGTAATAGTAATAGTCACACTCAGCGCTCTTCTGTAATAGTAATAGTCACACTCAGCGCTCCTCTGTAATAGTAATAGTCACACTCAGCTCTCCTCTGTAATAGTAATAGTCACACTCAGCACTCCTCTGTAATAGTAATAGTCACACTCAGCGCTCCTCACAGTAACACTCACACTCAGCACTCCTCTGTAATGGGAATAGTCACACTCAGCGCTCCTCTGTAATAGTAATAGTCACACTCAGCACTCCTCTGTAATAGTAATAGTCACACTCAGCACTCCTCTGTAATAGTCACACTCAGCGCTCTTCTGTAATGGTAATAGTCACACTCAGCCTCAGCACTCAGCACTCCTCTGTAAGTAATGGTCACACTCAGCGCTCCTCTGTAATGGGAATAGTCGCACTCAGCGCTCTTCTGTAATAGTAATAGTCACACTCAGCGCTCCTCTGTAATAGTAATAGTCACACTCAGCACTCCTCTGTAATAGTAATAGTCACACTCAGCACTCCTCACAGTAACACTCACACTCAGCACTCCTCTGTAATGGGAATAGTCACACTCAGCGCTCCTCTGTAATAGTAATAGTCACACTCAGCACTCTTCTGTAATGGTAATAGTCACACTCAGCACTCCTCTGTAATAGTAATAGTCACACTCAGCACTCCTCACAGTAACACTCACACTCAGCACTCCTCTGTAATGGGAATAGTCACACTCAGCACTCTTCTGTAATGGTAATAGTCACACTCAGCACTCCTCTGTAATAGTAATAGTCACACTCAGCACTCCTCTGTAATAGTAATAGTCACACTCAGCGCTCCTCACAGTAACACTCACACTCAGCACTCCTCTGTAATGGGAATAGTCACACTCAGCGCTCCTCTGTAATAGTAATAGTCACACTCAGCACTCTTCTGTAATAGTAATAGTCACACTCAGCGCTCCTCACAGTAACACTCACACTCAGCACTCCTCTGTAATGGGAATAGTCACACTCAGCGCTCCTCTGTAATAGTAATAGTCACACTCAGCACTCCTCTGTAATAGTAATAGTCACACTCAGCGCTCCTCTGTAATAGTAATAGTCACACTCAGCGCTCCTCACAGTAACACTCACACTCAGCACTCCTCTGTAATGGGAATAGTCACACTCAGCGCTCCTCTGTAATAGTAATAGTCACACTCAGCACTCCTCTGTAATAGTAATAGTCACACTCAGCTCTCCTCTGTAATAGTAATAGTCACACTCAGCACTCTTCTGTAATAGTAATAGTCACACTCAGCGCTCCTCGCAGTAACACTCACACTCAGCACTCCTCTGTAATGGGAATAGTCACACTCAGCGCTCCTCTGTAATAGTAATAGTCACACTCAGCACTCCTCTGTAATAGTAATAGTCTCACTCAGCACTCTTCTGTAATGGTAATAGTCACACTCAGCCTCAACACTCAGCCTCAGCACTCCTCTGTAAGTAACGAGGCTGAAGTTGGCTTCTTATTCACTTCTTCATTTTCCAGCTTCTTATTCAGAAAATGTTACGTTAAAACATTTAAATAAAGTTAGATCACTAAACTAACACTATGCAACAAAGAATTGTGTCCCTCACACAGTTTACAATTATTATTTTCCTGGCACAATAAGGATTTGGGCATGAATAGGGCAGTAAAGCGGGCACAGGTACCACATTTTGTCATTTTGAATAAGAAGCTGTAGTTGTGCAGGGGTTAACTAGTTTCGGTCATCAAATTTTACACTTGAAACCCACAGAGGGTGGTCTGGTACATATGTCCCACTTGTCATTTGCCTTGACCAACAAGGATTTTGGCATGAATAGGGCAGTAAAGCGGGCACAGGCACCAGAATATCTCATTTTGAATAAGAAGCTGTAGTTGTGGAGGGGTTAACTAGCTTCAGTCATAAAATGTTACACTTGGATTCCACAGAGGGTGGTCACATGCATATGACCCACTTGCCATTTGCTTTGACCAAGAAGATTTTGGGCATGAATAGGGTAGTGGAGCGGGCAAAGGCACCTGATTTTGTCATTTTGAATAAGTAGCTGTAGCTGTGCAAGGGGTAAATATCCTTGGTCAACAAATTTGACACTTGGAACCCACAGAGGGGGTCAGGTACACATAACCCACTTGTCATTTGTCTTGACCAACAAGGATTTTGGCATAATTAATTTGGGCAATGGACAAATGGTCCGGATCTCGGTACTTGCACATAAACACAAAACAACAGCCACCTACACAGCTTCACAATACTGACTTACTGTATTTCTTTAGTGTGTACCACACACACTGGCGTCACAAGGGGGGTGCGGGCCGCACTGGGTGACACCATCCGAAGGGGGTGACACCAAAATAGCAGAGCTGCTCTGCTATTTTGGTGTCACCCCGTTGGATGGTGTCACTGTGATGTCAGGACGCGGAGAGAGGCAGGGAGAGACTGTGGGTTGCCCCAGCAGCTGCAGGATTGTCTCACATAAGGTGTGTGGCTTCACGGATGAGGTCACGCCCCTTCCTGCGAAGCCACGCCCCTTCCGAGAGTGCACGCCTACGGTGCGCAGGACGACTCAGAGCGTCCGCACCAGGTGACACCAGGGTGGGTGATGCCTCTGACCACACACAGCAACCTGACTACTCATACATACACCAGCACCCTGCCAACAGCAATACAGGCTGGATGTAGTGCACTCTGTCACCAATGTACCCATATGCTCCCCAACAATGCATCCACACCAAAAATTTAATAATTGTTACAGGACAATGGAATAATGCAGTTACAAAGCATTACAATAATCACATACAGGTACCTTACTACAGCATACCTTTTAATGGAGGCCTGATTGTAGTAGCTGAGATGACGAGGTAACAAGGTTACAAACCATAATACATTCTTATCAAATCAGAACAGTACTACAGGGCTTAATGATCCTCTGCTGCCTCAGGCCTAGTGCCTGCCTTCTAGGGGATCAATGACACTATGTAGGGCCTATTGCCCACCTAACAATGGGTTAATAATGTGGTTCCCAAATGAACCCTATAGGGCCTAATACCCCTTATACCTTGTGGGACTAGTGCCCTCTCTGGCTCAGGCTTATTGTCCACCTAACAAAGGTCGACACTGCTGATTAGGGCTTAACGCCCACAGTGGCCACGGGCCTAATGCCTGACAATTAAAATAGCATGCAATTGAATGAAAATAAAATGCAATTAGATTTACCAGTCCAGTAGTCTTTGGCTGAACTAACCCTAGTTCATCCACAATTACACGAGTTCTTCACCCGAGGTGGGCCAACTCCCACGATCTCAGTGCTTCCTTTAGTCTTCACCTTGAGCTGGCAAACTGCCACAGCAGTCTTCACCCAGGTAGCAGTGACCAAGGTCCAGGGGCATAACTATGGTGTTTGGCGCCCAGGGCAAGTTGAGAAGTTGGCACATCACTTATTTATGTGACCTGGGCCTATTGCCCAGGGTCAATTATAGCCTTTATAGCCTTAGGAGCACGGGCCTAATGCCCACCTATTTGTGCCACAGGCTTAAGGCCCGATGACCCCTACGTGCCTACTGCCTAACAACCTGGTGGTCTAGGGAGGGGTTAATGATGGTAAGGCCTCAAAGAGAGTCTACCTGTCCGCTGGGAGAGGATGCAGTGAGGATCTTCATTCGCTCTTTTACTTCCCAACTACTGCAGTACTCTCCGGTCCTCAGCCGCATTCTTCTGTCGCTGGCCCATTCTGGCCAGTAGCGGCGCTGCCGGAGCTCTTCTCTGTTGAGCCCGGTGTCTCCTGGCGTCTTCTGCAGCCGCTGAAGATCTTCTCTTTTAAGCCCGGTGTCTTCTGGACTCTTCCACGGCCGCTGGAGCTCTTCACCCATCTCCGCCAAATTGACTCTTCCTCCCAGAGACATCTGACGTTAGATGCCACGGGCGTAGCCAGCCATGATGCAGCTTACGATTGGCTCACTGTGGACGATTTCTATTGGCTACCGGTGCACGCCATGATTGGCTCAGATTGTCAAAATTGTCACCACTGTGATTGGCTCAAATTCAAATTGTCACCCCTCTTCAATGGCCGGCGGTACATGACCTGCACTCAGCTAGCAGCCGGCGCCACATGTCAGCCGCTGCTTGTCCTTGACCGGCACTCAAAACAGACATACTGTCCCAGCATCGGACACTTATGTGACCTGCTGGGGATACATCTCACCGGACTGCAGGACTAAGGCGCTGGGATCAAGCATTTGGTCACAGCACTGGCAGCGGCTTAACTGGGGTATATGGAGCCCAGAACAAGTTTAAAAATGGAGCCCCCCGCTATGTGCGTGCACCAAAAAAATGGTCGTGGACACTTAAAAATGGGGAGTGTCAACATGACACACATCCCTATCTCGTCACTCTGAACATTCCTTTCCATTCCATATGCACCTTAATGCAGTGCCCCTTATACAGTCCCCCCCTATGCAGTGCCCCCAGTAGTGGTCCCCTTATGCAGGCCCCCAGTAGTGCCCCTTATACAGTACCCCTAGTAGTGGTCCCCCTTATGCAGATCGCAGTAGTGGTCCCACTTATGCAGGCCCCCAGTAGTGATCCCCCTATCCAGTGCCCCTTATACAGTGCCCTCTGTAGTGATCCTCCCTATTCAGTGCCCCCAGTAGTGGTCCCCCCAGTAGTGGTCCCCAACCCATGCAGTGCCCTCAAGTAGTGGTCCCCCGATGCAGTGCCCCAGTAGTAGTCCGCTCCCCAGTAGTGCCCCCAGTAATGGTCCCTCCCCGATGCAGTGCCCCCAGTAGTAGTCCCCCCAGTAGTAGTCCCCAGTAGAGCAAAGAACTGTGCGTTCTAAGAAGATATCACAAATCCCCAAGGAAAGTGCCCCCAATAGTAGTTACCTCCCTCCGTTACTAGTAGTCCCTAGTAGAGGTCACCTCCCCCCCCCCGATGCAGTGCCCCCATTAGACAAACACACAAGTAGAAAAAGAAATACCACTTACCTGAATCCCCACTTCTGCTTCTGCTCACGCCGCCGTCTGCACAACTGCAGTCCTCCCGGGCTGGCGCACTCTGCATAACCCACTACAGGAGCCGGAAGGCGGAGCTCATTAGTGAGCTCCAGCCCGGCTCTTGCAGTGGGCGCAGCAGCAGACAATGAGAGTCTGTTTGACTCTCACTGGCTGCTGTAAATGCACTGGCGGCTCTATGGGCTAGCCTAAGCCCGCCTCCCACCCTTCGCCTGGCGCTATTAGGTAAGCGCTCAGGGGGAGAGAAGGGGTGCGGCTGTGCAGCACAGGACAGTGCTGGGCGCAGGGAAGCCTAGCGCCGGTCCTGAGTAAATGTGTAATGCTGTCCGTACTCATGAGCTCATTCAGAGCTGCTCGCCTGCGCACAGCCCGATGTTTGCGCATATGCCGCATCCGGCAGGCGTATGCGCGAGCCCCGCTGAGGTCAGTTGCTACGGGGCTCGCAACAAGGCAGGGCGGCAGTCGATGTTGATTGACAGCTCGCTCTGTTTTGTGGCCGGGTGGGGGGGGTGGGTGGACAAATGCAGGCGTTCCCTTAGGAAAGCCTGGCGTTTGTAGGAGGGGTTACTGACATCTCTAGTGATGTCAGTACCGGACTTCCTGCTCTATTAAAGCAGGAAGTCCACTCGGGCTGGCGGCAGCTAAACCCTACCCCAGTGTCTCGTCGCAAGCCCGATGGTCACGATAATCGCGACTGTCTCCAGCCCACTCGCACAAGCTGTGGGTGGTCACCCACAGCTTTGCGAGCTCCCGGAGATAAAAAAAAAAAAGACGCCCACATGCAGAGCGAGCGACCGCCAGCAACGACCAACTCTGAATGAGCTCCTCACTGTGGTCGGCACTACACTGGCTAACTAGGATGGGCCAGTACCGTGGCCTGCAGTGCGAGGGGCGTCGTTGGCCGCAGCGGCCCTGCCCTAGTTACGCCACTGAGTCCTGGACATCGGCCTGGCCATCAGCTCCCCCATCTGCCGGGTCTGTCAGTTGGTGCCCAGGGCAAGGTGCCCCACACGCAGGGGCGCCAAGAAGGGGGGGGAGCGGTTACAGATTACCCGGGACCGGGCTTCCTGAGGGGCCCGGCGCCGCCCCCCCCCTCCCTCACAGCAGCCCAGCACACAGCATGTGCTGAGCTGCAGTCTCCAATGCCTGTGGGGGGGAGCGATCACACTGATCGCACCCCCCCTGGCTTTGAGCAGGGCTGAGGGGGCTCAGAGTTCCCCCTCCCCAGCGAAGCAGCGCTGCAAAGCTTTTTTTATTTTCGGGAAGGGGATGTGGCCACACCTCCCATGATTAGGCCATGCCCCCTGTTAAACGGGCCCGCCACGGCTCTTGGCGGGCCTGCTCACACGCACCCCCTTATTACGCCACTGCCGGTGTGCCAGCTTTCCGAGACATTCCAGAAATGTGCTGAATAGTTTGGGGCTGGTTAATGTGATGGCAGGAGGACACCATGCTAAGGACCTCATTCAGACCCGCTTGCAAGCGCTATGTGCTGGGAAGCGGGTCGATGGTGGGGCACTGCACATGCCGCGCGCGTGCGCAAGCCCCTGTAGCGAGTGAGAAATTCACTCGCTCCGGGTCTCACTACAAAGGGGCCGGCTGTCGATGTTGATCGACAGCTTGCCCCATTTTGTAGGCAGGGAGGGGGGGTGGCTGGTCAAACGGAGGCGTTCCTGAAGGAACGCCTGCCGTTTGTGGGCGGCCATACTGACATCACTCGTGATGTCAGTAGTGAGCATCCTGCTCTATTTACGCAGGAAGTTCACTGGGGCTTGCGGCAGACGAGACCCTATCACAAGGGTCTCGTCGCAAGCCCGTTGGTCGCGATAATCGCGACCATCACCTGGCCGCTCGCATAAGCTGTAGGAGGTCACCCACAGCTTAGCGAGCGGCCAGGAGGCCGGGATAAAATAAAAAAGCCACCACCCTGATTCAGAGCGAGCGCCTCTGAATGAGGTGCTAAGTGTGTCTCCCTGCTATAGTCTTGCCCCCTTTCTCCATATAACCAGCCTAGGGCTGGTTATCGGAATAAAAGGTGAACCCCACACAGATTTTGTTTCCTATATTCCAATACCAGACCATGCTCAGAGGTTTGGGACTTTTACTAATTTAGGGAAAGACCCCAATTGTCAAATTTGTTGACCAAGGCTATTTAACCCTTGTAAAACTACAGCTAATTATTCAAAATTAAGAAATCTGGTGCCTGTGCCCACATTACTACCCTATTCATGCCCAAATCTTTGTTGGTCAAGGCAAATGACAAGTGGGTCATATGTACCAGACCACCCTCTGTGGGTTTCAAGTGTAAAATTTGATGACCGAAGCTAGTTAACCCCTGCACAACTACAGCTTCTTATTCAAAATGACAAAATGTGGTGCCTGTGCCCACTTTACTGCCCTATTCATGCCCAAATCCTTATTGTGCCAGGAAAATAATAATTGTAAACTGTGTAAAGGACACAATTCTTTGTTTATACAGTGTTAGTTTAGTGATCTAACTTTATTTAAATGTTTTAACGTAACATTTTCTGAATAAGAAGCTGGAGCTTGAATAAGAAATGAATAAGAAGCCAACTTCAGCCCCGTCTGTAAGTAATGGTCACACTCGTCCGTGTCTGACAGTTGCAATGAATGGGGAGGTTACGCTTCTAGCATGTGGGCGGGACTCTATGACCTAACCGCCAATCCTGCCGCCCATTTCGCAGGCCCCGCCTACTACTCTGTCCCTGGCGGTGATTGGCTGTGTTGCCGGGGAATGTAGTCCGTTTCCGTCTGAGCTCTAGTTCTGACGGCTGTTCAAAAACTACATTTCCCGGCATTCCCCGCGCGCTGAGCTGTGGCCGCCGCCGAGCCGCATTCATCACTTTTCCTGAGTTGGGCGGCAGGTTTAAGTTGCCATAGCTGCAGCTTCGGTGACAGTTACTGGAACATGGACACATCGCAGGTGAGGTGGCTTCCTGGGCCTGGGGTAATGAGGGGCTGAGAGGAGACAATATGGGCTGTGGCAAGGGGACAGAGAGAGAGAGAGCTACGGGGAATAAGAGAGGGGGACACTGAGGATTGGGGGGGGGCAGAAAGAGGGGCACACTGAGGTGTGGTGGAACAGATAAGGGGACATTGAGGAGTGGTGGGACTGAGAGGGGGCAACTGAGGAGTGGGGAGGACTGAGAGGGGGACATTTAGGCGTGGTGGGACTGAGAGGGGGACACTGAGGAGAGGGGGTGGGTCAGAGAGGAGTGGGGAGGGCTAAGAGAGGGGGACACTCAGGAGTGGGTATGATTGGTGGGGGACACTGAGGAGTGGTGGGACAGAAAAAGGGGGGCACTGCGGGGTGGGGAGTACTGAGAGAGGGGGACACTGAGGAGTGGGTATGACTGAGGGGGGACACTGAGGGGTGGGGGACACTGAGGAGTGGTGGGACAGAGAGAAGGGGGACACAGATGTGGTGGGACAGAGAAAGGGGGGCACTGCGGGATTGGGAGGACTGAGAGAGGTACACTGAGGAGTGGGGAAGACTGAGAGACACTGAGGTGTGGTGGAACAGAGAGAGGGGGACACTGAGGAGAGGGGTTGGGACAGAGAGGGGGACACTGAGGAGAGGGGTTGGGACAGAGAGGGGGACACTGAGGAATGGTGGGACAGAGAGAGGGGAACATTGGGGAGTTGTGGGAGAGGGGGACACTGAGGTGTGGGGAGCACTGAGAGGGGGACACTGAAGAGTGGTGGGACTGAGAGAGGCGTTCAGTGAGCAGTGGGGGGACACTGAGGTGTGGTGGTACTCAGTGATGGGGCTACTGAAAGAGGGGGACACAGGATGGGGGGGACTCTGAGGACTGGGGGACACCGAGGAGTGGTAGGACTGTGAGCAGGGACACTGTAGTGAAGGATCTGGGAGCAGAGATGCTGAGTAGTGGGGGATGATGAGAGTAACTATTGTATGTTGGGGCTCGGTGTACCAGGCTCAGTATGACAGCACACTGATAGGAGCAGAGATGATGAGTAGTGGGGGATGATGAGAGTAACTATTGTATGTTGGGGCTCGGTGTACCAGGCTCAGTATGACAGCACACTGATAGGAGCAGAGATGATGAGTAGTGGGGGATGATGAGAGTAACTATTGTATGTTGGGGCTCGGTGTACCAGGCTCAGTATGACAGCACACTGATAGGAGCAGAGATGATGAGTAGTGGGGGATGATGAGAGTAACTATTGTATGTTGGGGCTCGGTGTACCAGGCTCAGTATGACAGCACACTGATGGGAGCAGAGATGATGAGTAGTGGGGGGATGATGAGAGTAACTATTGTATGTTGGGGCTCGGTGTACCAGGGTCTTTGTATGACAGCACACTGATAGGAGCAGATGTGGGAGAGGATGGAAAGCTGTGCTATGTGCCAGTCTCTATACACAATGTTTGCACAGTAATGTCACATCCATACGCTGTATCTGAAGGTGAATACTTGTCAGGAATGGCAGCTATTACCGGCTGCAGGACACCTGCTGTATGGTCAGGTGATGAGGCGCTTGTGGCTTTCTGGCACTGAATGAAGAGGAACTGGGGGTTTGCAGGGTGTGATGTATCCGGTGTGACAGTGACTGCAGATTGCACTGACTGGGAGGAAGGAAGTTCTGCGTCTTCAGCCTCTGCAGCTGCAGCATCCTGTCATCAGGGCATAGTGGACTGGCACAAGGGATATTATTTATTGTAGATTGGGAAGATACCACAGTGCTCAGCAGTGCCAGACCGCAAGGAAGAACAGGATAGACTTATTACAGGTACATACAGTCATACATGCAGACTGAACACAAAGGATAGGGTGAAGGCTGCTCGTCAGAGAGCTTACATTCCTTTTTTTTTTTATAAATAAAGTATGTTTATTGAGAATAGGCAGAACCATGAACATACATTATGGTGACTCAGGTAAATGAGCAGTATGAAATCGGTGATCAGAAAGCAGCAGAACAATATAAATATTAAAAACATGAATTCAGCAATACCTAGAGAATAAATCCGCAGTATCAGAAGATAACTCCGGGCCTGATTCATTACGGATCGCTATTGCAGCTGCGATTACGCGCGCAGTTCTGCTGAGAAGATATGTTAATGTGTGCTTCTTCTTGGCCAGCATAGAGACGCCCACTACCGCTTTCTCACATCCGTAAGACTTCGCTGTCCGGCGTTTACATCAGTAACATCGGACAACATCGGCCCCTAACGCAGAATTACAACAGCTTTGACCTGTCTCAGAAATCGCTAACCTCGTCGCACGCAGTGAGTACACAAGCTTCGTATGCCATCGCAGTGGCTAATTTATGCACACCCAGGAAACTGCGTTCAAACGGACAGGCACGCCTGCGTTTCTCCGATCACTCCCCCGTCACCACCCCCAAACGTTGACGTTCCGTCGCTCGCTCTGCGATGACTTTGTATCTGCGTACGTAATCGCAGTGCTGATCTGCGCACACGCACTGCGGTACATGCACAATACACACCATCGGCCCATCTGCGTACGTAATCGCAGTGCTGACCTGTGCATACGCACTGCGGTACATGCACAGTACACACCATCATCCCATCTGCGTACGCTATTGCGATCCGTAATAAATCCGGACCAATGTACTCTCAGTGCAGGTTGTGGTTTGTGTTTCATTAAAGAAGAAAGGTAACACGGAGAGGAAAGGAGAGGGAGATAATGGGGTGACGGGGGAATGTCCTATCGCCTTCTATTAAGGTTTTCCATAGGGGACAGGTATTCAGAGATCACTTGTAGACCATGGGCTGAATGTAGACCCAGCCTGAGGAAGGTTTGGCAGTAGTCTCTATATGGGCAGTGTACCGAGTCTGACTTTCACAGGTGGGCAAAGTATTGTAATGTAATATTCAGTAGTTAAATGGAGCTGGGTGTGATCTATATTAAGGACATCCAGAATGACTGTTCTGCCAGGGGTTGTGTTGTAATTCTGCATGTCATGTTGGGCAGCAACTATTAGAAGTTATATATGTAGCTTTCCCATGTTCCCGTTTATTCTGAATTGGTTGTTTAGTGATGCATTCTGTTTTATTTTAATCCTCTAATTGCATGCAGTCTCTGGGCCTGATTCAGAGCCGCTCGCGCTGTGCGTTCGCAAGCGGCACGATGTTCTGCGCATGCACACGCTTCGGTCTGCGCGTGCGCGAACTGCACATTGCGATCGCAACCCTCTCGCTCGCCCAGGAAAGGTAGTCCAGGGTAATGAGTGACAGGAGAGGCCATTTGTGGGTGGTAACGGGCAGGACACTAATAACGGGGGGAGATGCGAACGCAGGCGTGCCTGACTGTTTCAGCGCCGTTTTAGAGGCGTGCATAATTAACAGGCAGCGTCATAGTACACGTCTCTTGCCTTCTTTTTACACCGATTTCCTCGCAATGCTTGCGGTAGGGTAAAGCAACCTCAAGCACTGCGTTCACATCCGATGGTGCTCAATGTACCAATGTTTTAATACACTTCCTGGAGATGACGTGGTGCTGGTGGGCGGCTCTGCCTGTGTGATTGGGCGTATGCTCAGACAAAGTGGTCGTTCGCTAAGACATGGTGGATGTGCTTATGCAAATTTGCATACGTATCCAGCGAGCGTACGCAGATAGCGACCGGGTCTGAATCAGGCCCTCTGTTCTAACATCTTAGGACCATGTTACACATAAAGGGCCCCATACATCAGCGACGGATTGCCGTGATCCTGCGATGCTGTAACCCGGCATCGCAGGATCGCAGAAATCCAACATGTTGGATTTTCCCTATTTGACAATCGCGATCAAAAAATGATTGTGATTGTCTAATTGGGGACATTTAATGTGTAAAAATTCAGCGATCCTGCGACGGATCGCTGAACATCGATGGTGGGCATTTCCGATAGCATTGCTTCATCGCGACAATCCGTCGCATGTTGCTTCCGAACTGCCTGCGCGGAGTAAACAAGTATATTTATCTGTATGTAACTTGCAGTGCGATGTTCCCTTTCTATTCTCTTGGCTTGCCACTAGTCCTCGCCATCCGTGCGCACTTACACATACTCTTATTCAGAAGATATACGCCTGCGTCTGCGCCGCTCTTCACTTTTCTTCGGGAGGTCTTCACTCCTCCCCTCCGCCGCCGGACTGAACGTTCCTGCTCAGCGGCGTCTATTCAAGACGTCTCGAGTGGGCGGGGCTATGATGCGGCAAGCTGCGATTGGCTCATCGCGTCTGCCTCCTATTGGCTGCTGGACCGCGTGCATTTACTCGCGACCAGTGCCAAACAACCACTGCCGCTACTTGGCATCGGTGCAGCGAGCTCCGCTTAGCTTGCGCCCGGAGCCAAGCTTCTCACGCCGCCACTATGCCGCCGACAGTGGTGGAAGGGACCAGGCGGTCCCTTCACCAGGGACCCGCTGCGGTGGCTTACCCGGCGCTGGGAACAAACACACTGTCACAGCGCCAGGCACGGATGCTGTGCCGATGCTGGGATCAGACACTTGATCCCAGCACGGCTTTCCACAGCAGCAGCCAATGAGTCCATCTGACTCTCATTGGCTGCTCTAACAGACAGCGCTGTGTCCTTCTCAGGGGGATGCGCTGTGCAGCAGCCAGCTATCACGGATTGGCCACAGCACAGCGCGTCCCCGGGGACCCGCCTTCTTTTTAAAAGTGAGTCCCCACTCTCAATCCCGGGTAAAATAACTAATTTAATGTCAGATATCCCAAGTTCCCAAGGGAGGGGGTGTACTTGAGGATTTAGTGTTCACTCTAGCACCCTGCACCTGTCACAGCCCGTGCAGTTCCTCTTTCCTGCCTGGGGTAGTTGCTCTCTGCTCTGGTGCTTCTAGCACACTCAGCTTATGCAACAAACTGCTGAGATACGACCACAGTGTGCTAGAAGCACCAAAGCGGAGAGTGACACCCCAGGCAGGAAGAGGAACTGCACGAGTTGTGACAGGTGCAGGGTGCTAGAATGAACAGTAGGATTGGATGTGAAAGCGCCTGGTATAAGGTCACAAGTGTTTGAGCTTTACTATCCCATAATGTTTATATTTTTTTGCATTGATGTGGTGTTTCCATGGCCGAGCCAACACACCAAAGCCTCAGATCTCCATGAGCAATGCCGAATCTCACCTGGAGGGGTGTAAAGCATGCTGCCATTGGACACTGGAGCAGTGGCAATGTGTCTATGGAGTAATGAATAACGCCTCACCACCTGACAGACGAGCCTTGGTTTGGTGGATGCCAGGAGAACGCTTCCTGCCTTAATGCCTACTGCCAATTGTAAAGATGAGGGAGGAGGGATCATGGCCTGGGGCTGTTCTTCTTGGTTTGGCCTGGGCCACTTAGCTCCAGTGAAGGGAGATCCTAATGCTACAGCAAATGGTGACATTGTAGAGAATTGTGGCAGCAGTTTGGGGTAGGCCCTCTCCCCGTGCACAGAGCGAGGCCCATCAGGCAATGGTTTGCTGAGATTGGTGTGGAAGAACCTGACTGTCCTGCACACAGCCCTGACCTCAGCCCCAGCGTACATCCTTTGGGATGAGTTGGAGAGCTGACTGCGAGCCAGGCCTTATCCCCAACATCAGTCAGTGCCCGACATCACTAATGCTCTTATGGCTGAATGGATGTTCCCGGATCTAGTGAAAAGTCTTCCTAGAAGAGCAGAGGCTGTTGTAGAAGCAAAGGGAATGGGGGCGTGCGTGCGTGTGTGTGTGTTGCCTTCAAAACAGCATCAATTCTTAAATTCTTCTAGGTACACTTGCACACAGTTTTTGAAGGAACTCGGCAGGGAGGTTGTACCAAAACTCTTGGAGAACTAACCACACATCTTCTGTGGCTGTAGGCTTGCTCACATCCTTCTGTCTCTTCCTGTAATCTCATACACACTGTATGATGGTGAGATCAGGGCTCTGTGGGGGCCATATCATCACTTCCAGGAATCCTTGTTCTCCTTTACACTGAAGATAGTTCTCAATGGCATTGGCTGTATGTTTGGGGTCGTTGTCCTGCTGCAGAATACATTTTGAGCCAATCAGACACCTCCCTGATGGCATTACATGATGGATAAGTACCTGTCTCTATTTCTCAGCATTGAGGATACCATTAATCCTGACCAAATCCCCAGCTCCATTTGCTGACATGCAGCCCCAAACTTGCAAGGAACCTCCACCATGCGTCATTGTTACCTGCAGATACTCATTATTGTACCTCTCTCCAGCCCTTCTGCGCACAAACTGCCTCTGTTACAGCCAAATATTTCACATTGTGACTCATCAGTCCAGAGCGCCTGCTGCCATTTTTCTGCACCCCAGTTCCTATGTTTTGGAGCATAGTTGAGTCGCTTGGTCTTGTTTCCACGTGGAAGGTATGGCTTTTGGCTGCAATTTTTCCATGAGGACCACTTCTGGCCAGACTTCTCCGAACAGTAGATGAGTGTACCTGGGTCCCACTAGTTTCTGCCAGTAATGAGCTGATGGCACTTCTGGACATCTTCTGATTTCGAAGGGAAGTAAGCATGATGTGTCTTTCATCTGATGCACTAAGTTTCCTTGGCCGACCACTGTGTCCTCCTCAATGTTGCCCGTTTCTTTGTGCTTCTTCAAAAGAGCTTGAACAGCACATCTAGAAACCCCAGTCTGCTTTGAAATCTTTGCCTGGGAGAGACCTTGCTGATGCAGTATAACTACCTTGTGTCTTGTTGCTGTGCTCAGTCTTGCCATAGTGTATGACCTGTGACATGAAACTGTCTTCCACAACATCACCTTTATAGCAGCGTTTGGCTGTTCCTCACCCAGTCTTAATCCTCCTACACAGCTGTTTCTGTTTCAGGTAATGATTGTTTCAACCTACATATGAAAATGATGATCATTATCACCTGTTTGGTATGATTGGTTGCTCATACACCTGACTATAATCCTACAAAGTCCCTTAAACTGGCCATACATCAGACCCCGGATTTTGCGATCCGGCGATGCGATGGGAAGTGCCGGCGTTTCCGGGTGGAAACGCCGACCTCAAAACATTGATGTCCTGCGATCCGTCGCCGGATCGCAGACATTTTCTATGTTAAATGTCGGCGATTTGACAATCGCGATCATTTTTTGATCGCGATCGTCAAATCGGGAAAATCCAACATGTTTGATTTCTGCGATGCCGGGATCGCGGCAATCCATTGCAGATGGATGGGGCCCATTACTTTGTGCAAGTGTACATAGAAAAATTGAAAATGTTTTGACGGCAAAGGGTGGTCAAACCAAATATTGATTTGATTTAAATTTCTTCTTTGTTCATTCACTTGGCATTTTGTTAATTTCTGCAAATAAACTATTAACACGTTTATTTTTGAAAGCATTCTTACTTTGCAGCATTTTTTCCACACCTGCCTAAAACTGTTGCACAGTACTGTGTGTCTCTCCCTCTCCAAATGCTGGTTTTCCATGCCTCACACCTCTGCCGTAGGGAGGCTCCGGCGTCCAGCTCCCCCTGACGTCTCTCCCATAGTAACGAGGAGCGGCGGACGCAGGATCGAGGCTTAGGTAAGTATTCTGTCTATTACAGGGGGCTTGCTACTGGGGGCTCTATTACAGGGTGCTTGCTACTGGGGGCTCTATTACAGGGGGCTTACTACTGGGGGGCTATATTACAGGGGGCTTACTACTGGGGGGCTATATTACAGGGGGCTTACTACTGGGGGGCTATATTACAGGGGGCTTACTACTGGGGGGCTATATTACAGGGGACTTACTATTGGGGGCTCTATTACAGGGGGCTTACTACTGGGGGGCTCTATTACAGGGGGCTTACTACTGTGGGGCTATATTACAGGGGGCTTACTACTGGGGGGCACTATTACAGGGGGCTTACTACTGGGGGCTTACTACTGGGGGCTCTATTACAGGGGTCTTACTACTGTGGGGCTCTATTACAGGGGGCTTACTATTACAGGGGGCTTACTACTGGGGGGCTATTTTACAGGGAGCTTATTACATGGGGCTTACTACTGGGGGCTCTATTACAGGGGGCTTAATACTGGGGGGCACTATTACAGGGGCTGGTATGGGCATGTTGCAGAATCTGATGACCATTAAAGTGGCATGTGTGGTGATTTGATGGCATGTGGGGGGGTTGAGGGACACTTTTAAGATGGATCCTAGATTTTACAAAAATTTGTTGAGCATAGATTATATCCTATCTATCTATCTATCTATCTATCTATCTATCTATCTATCTATCTATCTATCTATCTATATCTATCTATCTATCTATCTATCTAATCTGTACAGTATAACGTATGCCCCTTGCAATGATTTCCTCCTCACATTGTTGTATCCTGGCTAGAGATTCTCTTTCCCTGCTGCAGTACCTAATTGCACCATGTAGGGGGCAGTGCAGGACTGTCTTGTGTAATGGAGATGGGGTCTCTTCTCCAGTCACTGTATTACTATTAAGCAGTATTTTATTATCTAACCATGTGCTCTCTGCAGGGTGCTTCCAACTTCTCCTCTGCTGACTGGTCATTATGATGCTTTTAATGAGAACGATTCTTTAGCATTAGGAGCACAACAAGCCATAGAGCTTTCCCACCAGACCCGGCGTAGTATGTCGTTCACACTGCTGGGTGTGTTGCCATGAGACATGTTCAATCTCAGACGTTGCCCTGTGTATTATCCTTTATTACCTCCTCTGCAGTGTGTAATGATATTTATTGCATTAGTGTCCTGGGCGCTAGATGGCCATCGGAGTAATTCCCTGTTCTCTTATTCTAGTGACAGGAGGTGGAGGACGTCGCTGGACGTAGCACTAGACGGATTACAGGTGATACTTTAATATAGAAGTCACAAGGTCTGATTCAGCGCTTGTACATGGTCGTCGCTACTATGTCATTACGCTAATGCCGCAGGAGGCGTCTTGTCTAACTAGACTTCTCTTGTCGGCTTCTGTGATCCGCAGCTGCGTCCGAAGACTCTGCATCGGGTCACTCTGCGTGAACATCGGTCATCCGAGTAACCTTCAGGTGACCGATATTCATCTCGCAGCTGCAGCCAAGGACGCAGCCACTGGCTTCAGCATGGCCAGAAAAGGAGGCTGAGATGACACTGCCTGACCCCTCCCTCCTCTTGCCACCAAATGACCACAGCCTGTCAGTCGGGCAGCGGTGTCCGCGCACTGCAAGCTCGCAGAAGGTGATCTGTGCATGCGCATATCCTGAAACATCGGGGTTGTATGCAGAGCGTAGAATTTGCGCACAACTATGAATCAGGCCCACACTTATTATATGTGACTTGAGACATCTCAGGAAAATTGCTTTTCCATTCTCCGCGCATCAGACTGGAGGCTGGGCTCTTCTCACTGTATACCATAATGCATTTCTTCTTCTGAAGGAAACACTTGTGTCGTGCGCTAATGTGTCACTGGCACTATGGGGCAATTCAATTCCAAGCAATGCCGGCACAGTGCTGTCGTAACAGCGGCACATGGTGACCTCAACGTCGCCCATATTACCTTTACCATTGTACCACAGGGGTGCTTGCAACATCGCTCCTCCATAATTACGTGTGACACATGAACGAGCACAACCCTCGGAGTTGAATTACCCTCTAGATGTAAAACATTTTGATTTAGCCATGTATGCTCAAGCATGGCTATCCTTAAAACCTTGAGGGTCGAGTTTGAGAAGCATGGTTACGGACTGTGGAGGATTTTCTGGCAGTTTCATGGCAATATTTTGTACGAAGGACCTCATTCAGACCCGCTCGCAAGCGGGTTGATGGTGGGGCACTGCGCACGTGCCGCGTGCACATGGCACGTGCGCAAGCCCCGGAGCCAGAGAGAAATTCTCTCACTCCACGCTCGCTACAAAAGGGGCGGTTGATCGACCGCTCGTCCCGCTTTGTAGGCATGTTGGAGGGGTGGCGAGACAAACGGAGGCGTTCCCAAAGGAACGCCTGCCATTTGTAGGTGGCCCTACTGACAGCAGTGATGTCAATAGGGAGCTTCCTGCTGTGTTAGAGCAGGAAGCTACCTGGGGCTTGCGGTAGACGAGACCTTACCGCAAGGGTCTCGTCGCAAGCCCCGAAGGTCGCGATGGTCTCGACCATCACCTAGTCACTCGCTAAAGCTGTGGGTGGTAACCCACAGCTTAGCGAGCGGCTAGGAAGCTGCCTTTCAAAAGAAAAGCGGACGCCCTCATTCAGAGTGAGCGCTCGCATTTTGCGAGCGGCTCTGAATGAGGTCCTAAGTGTGTTTAGTGAATCTAAGAAGCTGTTTTTAGGTATAGGTATTAGTTCCAGTAACAGAACGTAACGCTCTACACTCCTGAGCAATTGGGAAACTGGCAGGCGAAATTTCCATACAACTGGAGGAAGCGCACAGCGGAGGTAAATTAGCTCCACCATTTCTACCTCCAGTGTATAAACATAGTTTTGGGATATTTTATGAAAGATAACTTAAATACGTTGTGAAGACACTTTACCTCCCACTTTCTGTTTCCTCCAATTCTATTATTATGTTATTGTAGGTGTAAGGTCCCACAGAGCTCAGCAGCGCCATACAGTGGTGACAGAGCAAAGTGCAGAAAATGTAGGGAGGGCTCCATACAGGCAAAGTGCAGAACATTCAAGAAGCTTACATTTAATAATACCAAACACTGATACTGGACAAACATAAATCATAGTGCAGAGCAAGCAAGCAGTATTAATTAGCCCATTTGAAAAGTACCGCGGCTAATTCCCCCATAGTGATATATTCTGCAGATTATTATGTTCCTGACCTCTCTAGTGATCTGCAGAACATTGCTCTGTTCCAGCTACCCTCTGACAGATACACAGTGTCAGGACATTAGTATATGTGCGTACTTATGGAGGTATGGGACCATCAGCACAGCTATTGGGATAGAATGAGAATCGCTGCATAGCAGGACATCTGCAAGTTAGTGAAAAGTACAATAACCCGTGAACTAGGCTGCAGACTCTCTAAAGGTGCCCATCCACTAGCCGATTACACTGTATGATTGCACGATTACAACATTGTAATCGTGCAATCACTCAGTAATCGGCCGCAAATCGTGCATCGAAATGTCAGAAACGACCAGCGATGTGCGCTCCCGCTGGTCGTTTCCGACATCAATCATCTGGCAAACATGCTGGACAATGTTACGATAACGTCAGGTTCAGCATGTTTGCAGATGATTGATGAGCCTGCACTGAACGACTGCTCGCTCAGTGCAGGCTCATCACAGACTGACAAACGACTGCACGATTACAATGTCATAATCATGCAGTCGTTTTCATGTCTTTAAGTGGATGGGCACATTAAGGGCTCAGAACTGCTTCTATTTATTAAACTCCTTTTACATGTGGGAGCTGTAGAATATGTGATGTGTATGATATTGTGTCCCACACTCTGCCTCCGTTACATCACTGTCCTGCTCACTATTCCTGGAGTACAGAGATTGAAGGGTTAAATGTTAGCTCAGGACCAGACATTTGTTGTTTATGACCCACCCCCGCTCCCTTTCCCAATACTGAGCACCTTTCTGTAATACCCCTTTTACACCGGAGCTAAAACCCGGGTTTTTGAAGGGTTAACCCGGGCAGCTCCCTGGTGTAAAAGGGGAGAGAGTTGGATCGCCGGGTTGAGTGACCCGGCAATCCAACCCAGGTAACTAGCAGGGTTTAACATGGGCGTAGCCCGTGAAACCCAGCTGTGAGAACAACGCACTCCGAGTCACGATGACCTGGAGTGCGCTGCTAGCCGGCCGATTGGTCCTGCTTCAGTGGCGCTTAGAGATGACGTCATCTCCAAGCGACCACTTTCACTCCGCAAAAGCCGGGTCTATGCAGACCCGACTGCGGTGTGAGCGGCGCTGACTCGGGAATATCCCGAGTCGGCGCCGGCAAAATTCCGGGTCTGATCCAGATAGGAACTTTGTTCCAACTCTGGGTCAGACCCGGAATTTAGGTGGAAAAGGGGTAATAGTGTGTGTTTCTGTAACAGGCTAACAGACAGACATGAATAAGGACAGCGGAGTGCTGGGACAATACGCTCTGTGCCTCCCTCCAAATCATAGATAGGAAATGAGTCCATTTATACAGATGTACTTTTCTGTTTACCGTTCTTTGACATGTTCTATCTGTCAGGGAGCAGCGGCTTCCATATCCAGGAGATGCCATTGTACGGCTGAAAGGGACATTTCAGTGACTTATGGCTCATTCATCAGATGGGTTGTGTTCTGTAACTGCTATTTCCCCATCAGAGGTATTTACAGCTGTTGCTCAATACAGCCGACCAATTCTACCGTCTACAGTGCCCTGTCTGCATGAGCCTCTTCTGGTGGGTGCAACGCCCTGTCTGCATGAGCCTCTTCTGGTGGGTGCAGCGCCCGGTACCCTGTCTGCATGAGCCTCTTCTGGTGGGTGCAGCGCCCTGTGTCCTGTCTGCATGAGCCTCTTCTGGTGGGTGCAGCGCCCTGTGTCCTGTCTGCATGAGCCTCTTCTGGTGGGTGCAGTGCCCTGTGCCCTGTCTGCATGGGCCTCTTCTGGTGGGTGCAGTGCCCTGTGCCCTGTCTGCATGGGCCTCTTCTGGTGGGTGCAGTGCCCTGTGCCCTGTCTGCATGGGCCTCTTCTGGTGGGTGCAGTGCCCTGTGCCCTGTCTGCATGGGCCTCTTCTGGTGGGTGCAGTGCCCTGTGCCCTGTCTGCATGGGCCTCTTCTGGTGGGTGCAGTGCCCTGTGCCCTGTCTGCATGGGCCTCTTCTGGTGGGTGCAGTGCCCTGTGCCCTGTCTGCATGGGCCTCTTCTGGTGGGTGCAGTGCCCTGTGCCCTGTCTGCATGGGCCTCTTCTGGTGGGTGCAGTGCCCTGTGCCCTGTCTGCATGGGCCTCTTCTGGTGGGTGCAGTGCCCTGTGCCCTGTCTGCATGGGCCTCTTCTGGTGGGTGCAGTGCCCTGTGCCCTGTCTGCATGGGCCTCTTCTGGTGGGTGCAGTGCCCTGTGCCCTGTCTGCATGAGCCTCTTCTGGTGGGTGCAGTGCCCTGTCTGCATGAGCCTCTTCTGGTGGGTGCAGTGCCCTGTCTGCATGAGCCTCTTCTGGTGGGTGCAGCGCCCTGTCTGCATGAGCCTCTTCTGGTGGGTGCAGCGCCATGTCGGCATGAGCCTCTTCTGGTGGGTGCTGCGCCCTGTCTGCATGAGCCTCTTCTAGTGGGTGCAGCGCCCTGTCGGCATGAGCCTCTTCTGGTGGGTGCAGCGCCCTGTCGGCATGAGCCTCTTCTGGTGGGTGCAGTGCCCTGTATGCATGAGCCTCTTCTGGTGGGTGCAGCGCCCTGTGTCCTGTCGGCATGAGCCTCTTCTGGTGGGTGCAGCGCCCTGTCTGCATGAGCCTCTTCTGGTGGGTGCAGCGCCATGTCGGCATGAGCCTCTTCTGGTGGGTGCTGCGCCCTGTGCCCTGTCTGCATGAGCCTCTTCTAGTGGGTGCAGCGCCCTGTCGGCATGAGCCTCTTCTGGTGGGTGCAGCGCCCTGTATGCATGAGCCTCTTCTGGTGGGTGCAGTGCCCTGTATGCATGAGCCTCTTCTGGTGGGTGCAGCTCCCTGTGTCCTGTCGGCATGAGCCTCTTCTGGTGGGTGCAGCGCCCTGTATGCATGAGCCTCTTCTGGGGAGTGCAGCGTCCTGTAAGGGATCAAATTTTGATTTGTTTAAAGGATACAATCAATAAATCACCATCCGTGTCAGATTCAGATCTTCAGGTAGATTAGTGAGAATTCAGCATTATTCTCCCACTGTACTGATATTGTACCCCATGTATTCTGGATATCTCAGTGATGAGTGTTACCGCACACGCCCCAGGCTGCGGTGAGACGCGATGTGCGCTCCAGCCATGGATGATACCCCGGTATCTGAGAGACGGATGATTGTGACTGTGGTCAGATTGTACAGGGGGTAGCCGTGGCCCCCGGATGTGTGTGCAGGATCTCTCCTCTGCCTGACCACACGTTTGTGTGATTTAGTTATTCCTAAATGTTCATCAGCCTCACAGTACTATGTTTATGTGCTCTGGTTGTATTTTCAATAGTGCTTTACCCAGTAGCCAATACTGGTATTCTGGTAGGAAGTGTAACGTATCACCAGGACACTCCTGTGTTGGCTGGAAGTGGACGGGTGCAATGGTCACCCCCTGGCATTTATACTCTGTGTGACTCTCTTACAGGACGGTATCTCTGTACCCACTAATATATAGCATTCCCACTAGGTTGTTTTAGCGGGGCGCTGCGCCCTGCACGATTTAAAAAGGGCAAAGTGCATCCTGCCCTTTTTGGCGGCACCCCTCTAAAACAGCATGCCAGGTGCCGTCCCCACCTGCGGACCGCAGTGTCCCGTGGGTAGGAAAAATTGTGGTGCAGCGGTCACCACCCACATTCTCACAAAATCTGTTCAGAGAGAGCAGAGCTTAGGGGCAGGCCGGCATGTCCGTAGGTGCCGGGCACACCCCCTAGAGTGCTGAGAAGGGTGTGTGTCTTTTAGACGTACCCTTGTGTCCACACCCCTTTTTGGGCGCACACACGCTTTTGGCGCACACTAGAATTTCCTTTGTATGGTCCGTGCGCCCTGTCGGGCGCCAGACATAGAGGGAACACTAAATATACCCTATAATAACACAAGCTGAAATACATTTCCATGGAACTTTTCTGAGAACGCAACATTACATGTTGTAGGGATTTGCATGTAATATATTGTTCAGTATCCCTTTTGGGAGAAGTTTTTATACAGCAAGTTCAAAAAGTCTCCCCGCAGTGACTGTGCGCATAGCGGCTCTCCCCGCAGTGACTGTGCGCATAGCGGCTCTCCCCGCAGTGACTGTGCGCCGTGCGGCTCTCCCCGCAGTGACTGTGCACCGTGCGGCTCTCCCCGCAGTGACTGTGCACTAAGTAATATGACAACATCAATGTTTTTAAACACTTTATTTGCATGAAATGAAAGAGAATTTGTTACGTACTTACCTACATTAAGAGAGCGCTAAATGCAGAGGGACTTTTTTGAACTCTCTATATATTTTCACTGAAAGTATACTCTGGAGTGCTTCACAGTTGGGAATAAACCTAGTAATATAAAAAAATCCCTGGGTATTGCAGAAAAGCTTACAGCCTGTACAGGAATAGCAGTGTGACACATTACAATGGGATAAAGTGCTTTGCGGGGCTGTATGATCCAGTCACAGAGTAGTGTTGGTTTATGGCAGTGATCAGCAACTGGGTGGCCCTAGGGGCCGTCTCCGAGCCTTCACTCTCCCGGTGCTGTTGTGAAATGTGTCTGGTATAGCATGTGACACTGGTGTAAAATACTTGCTCATATGTTATTACAGATTGTCTTCTTTCTTCAATTTAATGTATTGATGACTTATTGCTGAGATTAAGGGTAATGCCCAGACCTTCAGGAGGTTACAGGACCGATCATGCGGCTCCTGAATTCTATTAGGTTGCCTATCATTGATTTTAGGGGGTTACAGCCTAGTTTTTGGGTAGGCAGGAGAATAAACATAAGTTTGGGGAACGATGTCGGCTGGTGGTAATCGTATAGAATTAGAAGGTTGTTGGAGGGAATTTTTCAGAGTGGGGGCAAAATGTCCCTCTACTTCTGCTCTGCTCAAAATGTTTTGTAGATTGGAGGCCTAGTTAGCAGAAGACCATAAGAGGGGAATTGCAACAGACAATTCAGCGGCTCATGAATTAACATTTTTGCGGTGATAAGTGCATGTCCTGGAAATTTTTTATTTGAGTTTAGGCAACAGAATAAGGACAAGTAGAGGTCAGGCTGGGCAGCAGACCAGTATAGTCAGAACAAGAAGAGGTCAGGCTGGGCGACAGACCAGTATAGTCAGAACAAGTAGAGGTCAGGCCGGGTGGCAGACCAGTATAGTTAGAACAAGTAGAGGTCAGGCCGGGTGGCAGACCAGTATAGTCAGAACAAGAAGAGATCAGGGCAGGCGGCTGACCAGTATAGTCAGAATAAGTAGAGGTCAGGCCGGGTGGCAGACCAGTATAGTCAGATTAAGTAGAGGTCAGGGCAGGCGGCAGACCAGTATAGTCAGAATAAGTAGAGGTCAGGCCGGGTGGCAGACCAGTATAGTCAGAATAAGTAGAGGTCAGGCCTGCGGCAGACCAGTATAGTCAGAATAAGTAGAGGTCAGGGCAGGCGGCAGACCAGTATAGTCAGAATAAATAGAGGTCAGGCCAGGTGGCAGACCAGTATAGTCAGAACAAGAAGAGATCAGGCCAGGTGGCAGACCAGTATAGTCAGAATAAGTAGAGGTCAGGGCAGGCGGGAGACCAGTATAGTCAGAATAAGTAGAGGTCAGGGCAGGCGGCAGACCAGTATAGTCAGAATAAGTAGAGGTCAGGGCAGGCGGCAGACCAGTATAGTCAGAATAAGTAGAGGTCAGGCCGGGTGGCACACCAGTATAGTCAGAACAATTAGCAAAATGGTGAAATGATGAGTAGACTTGAAACGTACACAGAGCACAATGCCTAATTGAGCTGATGCTATTACAGGCAATGCGGCAGTGGTGGAGGCAGCCTTATAAACCGCAGCAACTAATCCCGCATCTGATCCATCACCCTCTTTGCTGTAATAATAATATCGCTAAGTAGCTTAATATCAGATCTAAATGTCCCATCAACCACTGGAGACAGTAAAAAAAGACGTGGAACAATATGGAGGCACTAATACCCCGCCTGTTATGTGGACATGATAACCTTGTTAATATTTGCTCGCACCCCATAGAGATTTGAGCATAAAACAAGCACCATTCTCTTAACACAGTTGACCGCTTTGTGGGCAGCCTGGTCTCTTTTTTTTTTTTTTTTTTTATACTTCCCTAGAACACCTTATACCGCTAATTTATCTATCTCCGCCTCTGTTCGCAGTCCTGGCGCATGGTCACTGATTGGCACCCCTCCAGCTTTATGACCCTATTTTGAAGATACGCCCATTAAATTGTAAGATTAAAGCTATCTGATGCTCATGAGGCCCTATGCGATACCTAAAGTCAGCTATATCCTGCACATATACCATGCGTTACAGGCGATCGTGGGAAGGCAGCTAACAATCATTAAATACCTGACCCTGCTTCGGCCATTATCGTGGTGAAGCAGCTCCAAATACCGGCCGGATGCAAGATAATCTTATTTGCCAAAGCGGGAGAGTGCTAGCTCACCGGTCTGGCAAAGTGCGCTCTCTCTCGGTCATCTTCTGCGACTGGCGGTTGTAGATAGACTAAGCATACACCGGGTCTTTTCTCCTAGTGACGCCCGCTGCTGTTCCCTTTTTTTTTTTTTAAACTTTGTTATTTTATTGTATGCACAATCCTTGGCTATCGGGACCGCTGTGTGAGTGCGACAATGACGGCTGCAGTTGTCGGAACGGTCAGCGCTACTGACTATTACACATTTCGTCTCCCTATCTAGGTATAGTTGTGCTGACGACATTCTGATCACTTCCTTGCATTCTTACAGGGAAGCGGTAACCGCACCACATAACGTGCGCAGTTACCAGAAAACCACGTAACCCTCGCTCATACAGTCCCCCCTCCCGTGTCCTGGGGATGAGCTGCACACGTCCGCTCCATATGACTCCAGTGTGGATAAACTCTTCAATGATTTGTTAATGAAAACTATTTATACAACAACTTATAAAACTGTGTCTGCTCCATTTTTCTTACAGACGCCGCATTGTCTGACCCTGTGCCGCCAGCTCGCCCGTTCTGGGGCCTCACCCCGCAAATTCCCTGCCCGGCTTGTTTTGTTTTCTACGTATGGGTACATTACTATTACTTATTTTTTATTTTTTAATGACAATGACTTTTTTTTATTTTGTAATGCGATTTGCAGTTTTAATACCAGTATTTTCCCAGCTATTATTTCAAGAGCAACCGCCTGCTCGTCCTTCAGGAGAGAGGAAATCCCAGTTATATATTTACAGCCCCTCTGGGTTACCTTGGGATTTTCAGTCTTCGCTCTTTGGGCCTGATTCAGAGCCGGACGCAATTAGCGCTCGCTCGTACAGAAAAAGGGGGTGGCTATTCAAATGAACCGTTCGCTCCTTGCGGTCTGTTGACGCCTCCATGTCTGAACGAGCGAACAAAACATGCGGACGTTTATTTTAAAAATACGCCCCCTGGCCGCTCGCATCCTACGTCATGTCCGCTATTTATTAGATTAATCAAGTACATCGAACAGCGTATGAACTGCTCGCTATTCTTGTGGTTGGTTTTTGCTACCACTATATTGCGAGCAGTTCTGACTATAAAATAACCCAGTGACGTGGTCAGTGACGCTGCTGTATTAGTTATGCACACTCATAAAACGCCCGTTTTGACCTTTAAGCACGCCTGCGTTCTGATCTCCACTCCGTTTTCAAGTACCTTCCCCTGTTACCACCCACATACGCCTCTTTCTGTCACTCAAAATAGCAGGCATTCACTATATAGCGAACAAACGATTTTCGGCCGCACTGACTGGTTCGCGCATGCGTAGTAAATACTGTACGCATGCGCAGATGGGCGAACATCGCTCGGAACGAGCGTACTGCCGCTTACGAGCGGCTCTGAATCAGGCCCTTTGTGTGATTTATTGGGAGATTTTTGGGATATTTTATTTAACATCACAAATGAGTGAGTGAGTTAAATAAAAGGTGTGACTATGGTATTGAGATGGAGGTACTATATAATGGAGGTAACTCCCTCTGCCCTCCTCACACAGGGTAAGCAGAGATTACCAGGTGACGTAGTATAGTAAATATCTATATCCATTGCTCACACTCTCCCCATACTCCTATATTTGTAGATCATGCTGAATAAAATGAGGGCACTGATAATTCTGCTAGACTGTGTAACAGGTACTGGAGTATAATTGTTATGCTGTGTATAATGTTACTGCTGTATATGGCATGAGTATACACTGTCACCTGTGAACACCAGGGGGAATAATTGAACAGATTTAAATGATAATATTATCATCATCCTACAATTAATAGGTTATTTATTGATTAATTGTTACAAATATCTGCCCTCTGTAGGAAATTACCTATAAACAGGATTTCTAATCTATCTACTTGTGAGTTGTGATTCAGCTGCCCTCTGAAGTGTGTAGAAGGATAGTAGTTTCACACCCCTACCTTTTTCCTAGCACCATAACAGGAATTAATGCTACAGAGAAACTGGTAAATGGAAACGTCAGCCATAGACTATAGTTAGGCTTGCCATAATATACCTTTAATTCGGGACACACATGGATTACACAGGTTCTGTGTCTGGCTAAAAGCAAGCCTGGATTTTGCCTTAAGGCCCCCATACATCAGCAATCTGAAAACCACAATTGAACAATTTGAAGATTTATTGCCCGATCTTAGGATTTCCCAATCGAGCAATCTGCGCCCATACACTACAGATCTTTTTCAGTGATTTGCAGATCGATTGCAGCAAACACAGATCTGGCAATCTTGAAAGGCTCCATCATGTTACTAGAAATGGTCTGCAAATCTGCTGATCATGTCCATACACTAGCAATCTACAGCCCCAATCGATCTGTGAAATCCAACATGTTGGACAATCTGATTAAACAATTCCAATCATTTTTTGGTTGCAATCTGCAATCTGTGAAGCCCATACATTGCAGATTTTTATACACAATCGATTGCAAATTGCACGATTGCTGCAATCCATCTCTGATGTATGGGGGCCTTTAATGCCCCAATACTGTACATCAGCAATCTGAACAGCACAATTAAACAATTTGAAGATTTGTTGCCCGATTTTTAGGATTTCCCAATCCAGCAGTCTGCGCCCATACATTACACTACAGATCTTTTTCAGTGATTTGCACATAATTTTCAGCAAACACAGATCTGACAATCTTGAAATCCTCTACCCTTTTACTAGTAACGGTCTGCAAATCTGCTGATCATCTCCATACACTAGCAATCTACAGCCCCAATCCATCTGTGACATCCAACATGTTGGAGAATCTGAAAGCCCCCATACGTCAGCAATCGTTTGTGGCAATTCTGCAATTTGCACATGATTGTGTATAAAAATCTGCAATGTATGGGCTTCACAGATCGCAGAATGCAACCAAAAAGTGATTGGAATTGGTAAATCAGATTGTCCAAGATGTTGGATTTCACAGATGGATTGGAGCTGTAGATTGCTAGTGTATGGAGATGATCAGCAGATGTGCAGACTGTTACTAGTAACATGATGGAACCTTTCAAGATTGTCAGATCTGTGTTTGCTGCAATCGATCTGCAAATCACTGAAACAGATTTGTAATGTATGGGCGCAGATTGCTAGATTGGGAAATCCTAAAATTGGGCAATAAATCTTCTTCATATTGTTCAATTGTGGTTTTCAGATTGCTGATGTATGGGGGCCTTTATTTAACAATTACAATGACTTTTTGGTTGCAATCTGAGATCTGTGAAGCCCATACATTGCAGATTTTTATTCACAATCGATTGCAAATTGCAGAATTACCACAATCGATTGCTGATGTATGGGGACCTTAACTCATAGGTGTCCCGGATTAAAGGGAAATTATGGCCTAATTATAATGGAGCAGTGCCCCCTAATGGCCATGCTGGTTACTGGCAGCCTTTGCCTCTGAGGCTCTAACATTTGCCCACATGCAGATGTTTCGCATTACAGAGCTAGATGTGAATATGAAATCTAGAATAGATAGGAGCGCACTCAACACGAGGAGTCTGCTAATTGTAGCATTGAGAAATCGCTCATTTTTCAGAATAAGGTTCTTTATTATTCACGTCTCTAAAGCAGTGTTTCCCAAACTCATCCCTCAGGGAGCACTTAAGGTGCGTATCCACTAGGCGATTAAACAGGCCGATTGAGCGATAATGTTATCCTTCAATCTCTTGCTAAGCATCCACAAATCGGCCATGTAAATGTCAAAAACAACCAGCGATGCGCGTGCCCGCTGGTCGTTTTTGACATCTATCATCGCCCGTACATGCTGGTCAACCTGACGATCATGTCAGGTTCAGCATGTACTGGGATGATGGATGTGCCTACACTGAACGTTCAGTGTAGGCACATGACATACTGTGAAACGACAGCACGATTACAATGTCGTTCTCGTGCTTTCGTTTAACAGTCGGGAAGTGGATACGCTCCTTAACAGTGGTGGTTTCCATTTTTCCTAGCTAGTGCACAGGTGTATTTATTACTGGCTGACACATTTTAAAAGATCCATAGGTGGAGCTAATTATTTCACTTGTGATTCTGAGAGGAGACCTGGAAAACATGCACTGTTAGTGCTCCCTGAGGAATGAGTTCTGGAAACCAATGCTCTTTAGCAGAGGTTCCCAAACGTGGCCCTCGAGCCACCCCAACAGCCCAGCTTTTATAGATATCCATGGTTGAGCACAGGTGATTTAAATCAAATTTGACTGAAGTACTAATTAAATCACCTGTGGTCAGTGGATATCCTTAAAACCTGGACTGTTAGGGTGCCCTGATGACTGAGTTTGAGAACTTCTGCTCTATAGCATGATTAGCCCTGAGTTAACTACTGACAACCCAGGTTTTCTGGAAATTCCTTGTTTGAGCATAATGGGTTTAATTGTTAAACTGTTCATTGGACTAAAAAGCGAGGTTATCCTGAGGACCAGGCCTGCTGGATAGAAAGGCTGCTCTTGGAGACAAGTTGCTAAATCCGGTATCAGACCAAATGCTGGTGATATGAATGTGTGCTGTAAAAGTAAGGGCTAAGTGGGGTGTATTTGGGAGGAGGGGGGGAAGCACTCAGGCGGTCATTTTATTGCGGTTTCTGCTAAACAGTAATTATCTGACACTTGGAAGCTTTACACTGACACGGCTGCAATTAGTCCCTCAATTAGAGCCTTCACGTGGGCCGCCGCACTGCAGTCAGAGCATGGGGCCGCTCTCCGTGCTGCCAGCCGCAAGCTCTCAATCTAAATCCAATCAGACGGAAATTTTACTGCACGGTGGATGCCCAGAACAGTAGAAGAACCGGTGAGAATGTCCACGTAATGGTTATTCCATTCCAAACGATCCCTCGTTAAATGTTCTCCACCTCGGCCGTCCTGGATAAGGACTGTGCTATCAAATCAGGGAACAGACCTGAAATGTTTCTTAATTGACCAGGAAACTGTCTGCGTTCTACAGCTGGGAATTGTCCTTTTCTTATCTGCGTCCAAAGGCAGGAGCGGTCACACACGTCTGTTCTGCTCTAAGCGACTCCCTTTACACTGTCTGAGCGCCTCCCGTCTCGCCAGGGATGGCACATATATGTAATCACTGGTGCGCCCTGCCCCGTGATATGCGCGACTAGAGCTACGTATGTGTATTGTACATGCAGATAGCAGTGAGGGACATTTATCATTGTAATGGTAGAAAGTTGTCATTTTAACCTTTAAACTGGTGTCACAAACTTGGTCTTATTTGTCACTTATGACTCCTAGGCATTTCCGATAACGGACGCAGTTTGCGGGTTCGGGTTTATTCAAGATGCAATCTCTTGGCTTGTAATTTATATGTACAATGTTCCCCTATATTTACAGCACTGCGTTTATATAATATGTTGGCGGTTTTTAAATAAAGGATAATAACCGTGCAGTAAGACTGGGTACACACTAGGACGATATAGGGATGATTTGTCATATTGGAACCTCAAATCGTCTAGTGTGTACCCTCATTTGCGCGCTCCCGCAGACGACATACGAGAGCGTTTGCTTGACCATGCCGCACCGTCAATGAAACAATATCGTGATGTGCGGCAGTGCTTTTTAGTGAAGGACGGAACGAGGTGTCCATTTGTCGTTCATTAAATCGTCTAGTGTGTACCGGCGATCCGTGGTGGCCCGGGCGAAGGGAAATCGCCCTGGCCATCTGCACAATTGCCGGTCGTCCTAATGTGTACCCGGCCTAACCCCATTGATAACCATGTCCCACTTTCTGTGTTATTTGTAGCATCATGGACAATGGAACATTTAAATATTTGTGCTGTTGTTTTTTTCCCATGACTTTTTTTGCCCATGGCAGGTAATAAGTTTTTCCTTGTGTGCTCCTTGCAGTAATCGTATTTTCCCATGGAAGACTCCTCCAGCGATTCCGACTACCTGCGGACCAGAGCGCGCAGAAGAGGTCCCCTCCGGGCTACGCACACACATGACCGTTCACGCGGAGCCGGGGAAGTGTCTGAAAAGATTCATAAATTGGCGAATACACTGCAGGTGCTCCTCATTCCCCTCCCCCAGCCTGTGACCGCTCCTAATGTATCTTGGCAGGACGCCTCTGTCACAGTGCTCTGCAGTCACAGATTGAATGACCCCAGTAAGATCATGAAATGCCACTAAATGAGCTGAGATACTAAAATGACATTTACTTTAATAGACGGCCGATAAAATACAGTTGCTGCATTTTAGTCGGAGAACACACTCAGTGGCCAAATTGCCGCATATTACTCACCTGAGCTGCGGATTTTATGGCCTCATTTGCATCTGAAAGGAGAAAGGTAGCGCAGTAAAATCCTTTAATCTGCTGAGCGATTCTAACACTGTATTATTCTTCTCTTAAGGACACCAGTCACAACCTGAAGCAAGTGGATGAGATGCTCGGCCAGTACAGGGAGTATAACTCGGATCAGACAGAAGCCATTGCTACAGTAAGTTATCGGGTGTCCTGTCTGCGTTCTATTGTGCTGTTGGCTACATACTGTGAATATTAAAGCATCACATGGATTAGAAGTTAGTAAAAAGTGATCCTGTCTTTCGAACAGGAAATGTACCCTCTCTCTTTCTTTGTGCATCGTTGGGACTTCTTTGTGCATAGGTATGATAATCCAGAACACACTGCGCTCCTGAGAATAAGTGAGCAGCGTTACATTAACATGTCTCACATAAGGGACGATTCAATTCAGCGCGCTGTTAACAGCGCCGGGAAGGAGTTTCTGCAGCTTTTCAAATCAACGCGCTGTTAAGGGGCCTATCCATTAGCAGATCTTTCTGAAAGACAAAAGATTTAGCTTTTGAAAACTCCTGGGGCTGTGGTGACCGATATCGGTTATGTACATGACAGATTTTTGCGAACGACGAACGATACTGGATGACATCATTCTGAGAGTGGATTTTTTTTTTTAATGTTTCTATTCATTTTCATTAAAAAAATAGTTCGTTGTCCGTCGTTTCCTGCGACAGATATTTCTAATATCTGTCAGCGATGAACGATAATTGACCAACATGTTAGAAAGACAAAAGACCTAATTTGTCGGCCGTGGGAGTGCGCATTTTTATCGTTCAGAGCCTATCCATTAGCAAATAAATTGAACGACTGAACGATAAATCGTTCATCGTTCAAATTTATCTGCTAATGGATAGGCCCCTTAAGGCTGACTAAAAGATTTATTCTTGCGCCCCCCTGAGGGTGCGAGCAGAAATCCGACTAAAATGCCAGCCTCGTTGCCAGCACTTTAGTCAGAGAATGCCGGTTACGCGACTAAACACCCAGCTTTTGTCGCGCTAACCGGCATTCTCCGACTTAAGTGGCGTTAGTCTGACTTAACAGCGGGCTGAATTGAATAGCTCCGGGAACTCCTTGCCGGCGCTATTAACAGGAGCCGTGTTAATAAACCTACATCGAACACACTGTAAACGTGAAGGCAAACCGCAAGGCTTACATTCCCGTCAGCGTCTTTTGTTACAGTTTGCAGGCGTTCATCGCTATCAGACATCTTCTATGGTATAAGGAGTGATACATCCCTACTGTAAGTGAACGGGGAAGCCAGCCCTCGGATTTAGTAACGCAGTTCAGCCTTACAAGGCTTAGAGTCTGGTGCAATGAGCTTGTGTCACCTCCAATGAGTTTCAGGCCAGCACTTTGATAGTGAAGTTTCCCCCGCTCCCCTGTATATTCGCCCTTGCGCTCCGGGACCCCATCTTGTCAGCGCTTGGATGGCTTTCACAGGCCTGACCTCCCCAGAGTAATTAAAGGGACCATATAAGTGGTGGAAAATAAGCTTCCAATCTGAGCGCACAGTGTAATTAGCTGCGGTAATTAGCTGCGTAGGAAGTCATCTCGTTGTCAGAAGCGGCAGTAACACGGTGATGGGAACGGAGCCGCGGCTCTCCTTACACTTTGTTACCTTGCAGCTTGTTTGGGGGAATAAATAATGGCTGTGACCTTTTATTTGTTTATCTCCCATAATTAATGCCTGAAGTTGGCTGTGTTTTACTTAAAGGGGAATGTATCTGTTTTATTCATGTTACATTAGGGCAGGGGTCTTCAAACTTGGCCCTCCAGATGCTGTGGAACTACACATCACAGCATGCACTGCACATAGTTTTAGCATGCTGTTATATCAAAAAGGTGGCAGTGCATGCTGGGATGTGTAGTTTCACAGCAGCTGGAGGGCCAAATTTGAAGACCCCTGCATTAGGGTGTGAGTGCTTATTAATATATTTCTCTGTAAGGTAGAGAATGTGGCACTGCGTTCCCCCAGAGTGTTATGTGACTGGTGCTGTCTTTCCTTAATTCTGGCACTGGCCCGTCACTGCGGTCATCGGTGTAATGATTTGTACTTATGATAGTACAGTAATTGCCGTTGGTTTTGCTATCACATCTCCATGTCCCTGCTCCATCACTAATATGTGCCCCCCACCTCTTAGCTCTAGAGCGGTCTCATCAGTACTACACAAATGATTATAGGACCTTTACTCCCCACCTACCCTCTTCATCACCCGCCTGCTCCGTTGCATGCAGTCCCTGAGGCTGACCCAGAGTTACCTTGTGGATGGAGCTTGTAATTATAAGCACTGACTCTGTGTTACAGATGAACGGGCGTAACGGGTGGTAATGGGGCTTCCCTGTCTAGGCTCAGCTAAGTGAGGGCGTGCAGGCGGAATTGCTGTCTGGGCAGAGGGGGCAGCCTGGGTAGAGGTCTGCTTGACCTCCGGTATGGGGCTGGTGTAAGTGCATACTAATAATGATGCTGGCTATATGAGCTAGCCACATAGATACATGCATCTGATTACCCGCGAGTATCCGCATTTAGGGCCTGATTCAGCAAGGACCGCAAATGCAATAGCGATTACGCGCGCAGTCTCACTGCGATAGTATGCTTATCCATTGTGATCGCTATGCCCTCGCAGCACAACATAAGGAAGCCCACCTTACCTTACACACATACGTGATCCTTAGCAAGACTGAGAAACCATCAGTAACATGGAGTACCATCACAGCCTCACACACACTTACACAGGCTCTGACCTTACTCAGGAATTACCAACCTCATCACACGCAGTGACTACACAAGACTGAGATACCATCAGTAACATGGAGTACCATCACATCCTCACACACACTTACACAGGCTCTGACCTTACTCAGGAATTACTAACCTCATCACACACAGTGATTACACAAGACTGAGATAACATCAGTAACATGGAGTACCATCACAGCCTCACACACACACTTACACAGGCTCTGACCTTACTCAGGAATTACTAACCTCATCACACGCAGTGACTACACAAGACTGAGAAACCATCAGTAACGTGGAGTACCATCGCATCCTCACACACACTTACACAGGCTCTGACCTTACTCAGGAATTACTAACCTCATCACACACAGTGACTACACAAGACTGAGATAACATCAGTAACATGGAGTACCATCACAGTCTCTTACACAGGCTCTGACCTTACTCAGGAATTGCTAACTTCAGCGCACGCTAATAGACCTCAGGCTGCGTATGGCATCACAATGGCTAATTTATGCACGTACCTGCAACGGCGTTCAAACGCACTGGCACACCTGCGTACAACAGACCACCTCCCCGTCACCACCCACAAACTGCACTTCCTCTCAATCACTCTGCGATGGGTCTGCGTAGTCACATGATCGCAATGGCTAGTTCGCACACTGCCATGCATGCGCAGTACGCAACAATCGGCCGATTGCGTGCGTATTAGCAGCTGCGTTCCTTGCTGAAAAAGACCCTTCGTTCTGTAGCGTGGTCCACTTCTCCGGTACCAAATCCTACTACTACTACTAAACTGAGCATTTACCCCGTACAGCTGAAAGATTCCCTGGAGCAGTCTATCGGCCAGCTGAGGAGCCAGCGGCTGTCCCGCCTATCCGGGGGCAGGAGTGCCTCTCTGTCCAGCTTATGCACCGGCGACCTGGATACCACAGCAGGTCAGTCTCGGAAAATAAGCCGTCGGCCTGTCAGCTGTTTACCCCATGTGTACAGGCAGCAGGGGAACGTCCCTAATTTGTGAACCCTGGGCAGCGTTTGTTACTCATTAAACTCTTCTTTTATCTCAGCCACCGGAACCAGACGACGGCAGCCAACCTCCCCTCTTAAGGACTACACCGATATCGGGATCCAGAGACGGCGCCGGTCTCGCTCAGCCAGCGTGCGATTCGTGGATGAGGCGGCCAGTCCTGATCAGGTAGGGCAGCCGGGTTCTCTGTGTGTTAGGGAGTGACATAAATGCTGCTTGGGCCAGGTAAGGTGCTCAGAGGGTTCTGCTTCTGTTCTCCAGCTCCATTCGCTGCATCAGTCGCTGAGAGACCTGAGCTCAGACCAGCTGCGCCTGAATGATGAGCTGAGCAGGGAACTCGCCCGGAGGAACAGGTACTCGTCTGTAGACTCGTGTAGAGCATAATTACTGTCCAGTCAACGCAGGTACCGGAGGCTCTCATAGGTTCTTTACATACAGTATGGCCCTGCACATATAGCACTGTACAAGTCTAAGCAGTGGATAGGCTATCTCTAGTCCAGAACAATGTATGCTCCCTGCACCCTGTTACTGGTTCTCTGAGCTCTTCCTGGGCACTGGTTTCATTTGTTAGAATGTGCAGGTTAGCTCCTCAACACTATGGGTAATTTGTGGTTAATCCTGTATATCCATGTTTAGCATAGGGGGCAAGACCAGTGGGTCAGGTGTACATTTATTACCATTTTTTTTTCTTAGGCTCCACAAGGGTTGGATAGTCCCATACAGCGCTTTTGAAATATGCAGCATTTTGGTGGTTTTTGAGCTAGCGTTAAAGGGGCGATATTAATACAAGACCAAGCATGTTTCCAATTAGTATTATTGCCCCTTTAAAATCCAGCATCTAAAGACGCTGAGGCATATAATAGCGTTGCACAGTAAATTTGCCCACTTGGCTTCTTTGGGTGTTAGTCTGGGCGTAGTTTCTATTCCCGCCTTTGGATAAAGTATACTGACGTTATTCGGTAATTGGCCATCGAAAGCAGCAAAAAGATTAAGTGGACGGATAACTACACGCAGCCAACCAGTGTCGTAATAGGATGGTTGTATTATTGTGGAGAAAAGCAGAGATGGAATAGCGATAATACCGATTGTTCAAAGTTTTGTTTTGGAAATGGGTTTAGCTCTGCCAGAGTCATCTACAGATTGGTCAGAGGGTTTATATCGGGGCCAGGGATGTGTATGTCTGCTTTAATGTGTGACTTAGGACTGAATGTTCTGCTTCACCTCACAGAACTGATGTGGAGACCAAGCAAGCTCTGCAGGAACTAACGGTCCGTTACGATGAGACCCAGCGCCAGGAAACGGTGAGTGTCACAGCCCCGGAGGCCTCCTCTCTCCCCAGAACTCCGTCTATACTGTATATTGCGGCAGAGGCAGACCATTACCCACAAACTCTCTGCAATAGTCTGTGATCGCATCTCCCTGACGAGATACAGACCTACGTGAGGTACGCGGTTAGTGCGCTATGCCGTGTGTTGTGCTGGGGATCCGGTATCTGGCAAATTGTACAGTCATGTATGGCTCTGGATTGTGGTCCCGTATGTACAGATTCTTGCATGCTCCCTGCTCTCTTTATATGTGATGAGGACGTTTGGGACATATTTGCACTGCAGCGGCTCTATTGTAATTACACCATTAGAGAAAGGGAACAGATATTCTATGAATAAGTGCAGATACTGACGGGTTGTATATAAATAAAGGAAAACAATGATGTGAGGTGGCCTCTGTTCTGGCTCATGGGTATGAGACAGAACAGACTGGTTCATTGCATGCAACCTTCCACTAAGTCATCCAGAGAAAGACCGAACAACCACCCCAGAAAGGTGGCTGACAATCTATCCTCACACTTCACAAATTGCCTCATCAAGGGCCGGTGTGTCCACTCCGTATACTACAGTGAGAGATTCCTGGTTTATAAGAATGGAATTCCAGCACTGAATTGTAAGGTTCCTTCCTGTTTATCACAAAAATAATATTAATTGGCTTTTTTCTTTAAATGTGATTTACAGACGAGTGATCAGATGTTCTTGTGTTACATTAGTTATCTATGTGGGGTACAGGGGCCGATCAGATGCTCCTTGTGTTACATTAGTTATATATGTGGGGTACAGCGGCCGATCAGATGCTCCTTGTGTTACATTAGTTATCTATGTGGGGTACAGTGGGTGATCATTAGTTATCTATGTGGGGTACAGTGGGTGATCAGATGCTCCTTGTGTTACATTAGTTATTTATGTGGGGTACAGCGGCTGATCAGATGCTCCTTGTGTTACATTAGTTATTTATGTGGGGTACAGCGGCTGATCAGATGCTCCTTGTGTTACATTAGTTATATATGTGGGGTACAGCGGCTGATCAGATGCTCCTTGTGTTACATTAGTTATATATGTGGGGTACAGTGGGTGATCAGATGTTCCTTGTGTTACATTAGTTATACATGTGGGGTACAGCGGCTGATCAGATGCTCCTTGTGTTACCTTACATTAGTTATCTATGTGGGGTACAGTGGGTGATCATTAGTTTTCTATGTGGGGTACAGTGGCTGATCAGATGCTCCTTGTGTTACATTAGTTATCTATGTGGGGTACAGCGGCTGATCAGATGCTCCTTGTGTTACATTAGTTATTTATGTGGGGTACAGCGGCTGATCAGATGCTCCTTGTGTTACATTAGTTATATATGTGGGGTACAGCGGCTGATCAGATGCTCCTTGTGTTACATTAGTAATTTATGTGGGGTACAGCGGCTGATCAGATGCTCCTTGTGTTACATTAGTAATTTATGTGGGGTACAGCGGCTGATCAGATGCTCCTTGTGTTACATTAGTTATATATGTGGGGTACAGCGGCTGATCAGATGCTCCTTGTGTTACATTAGTTATATATGTGGGGTACAGCAGGTGATCAGATGCTCCTTGTGTTACCTTAGTTATGTGGGGTACAGTGGGTGATCAGATGCTCCTTGTGTTACATTAGTAATTTATGTGGGGTACAGCGGCTGATCAGATGCTCCTTGTGTTACATTAGTTATATATGTGGGGTACAGTGGCTGATCAGATGCTCCTCCTCATTTCCTTGCAATTTCTTCTTGCTACCACTGTGCCCATTGTAAGACATTATTAACCTTCCATCCCGACTCCATTCTTACCGCTGATGCCTGTTCAACTCGCTGAACCCCTTTATTTTCTTGGACTGGTTTGAAGGTTTCGGAGCGGGTGGAACGGCGGCTGCAGCAGCTAGAGCGGGAGATGAGGACGGAGAGGCAGCAAGTGGAGAGGCGGCAGGAGCACGTGGGTCAGGTGTCCACACAGCTGCAGGAGGTGAGTCCATGTCTTGCCTGGTAAGCCGGGTAAGGGTGGGTCCAGGACTGACGCAGTCAGTAATACAGCATCTCATAAATGTGTGAGTGACGCTTTGTGTCAGTGATATCATTTCCTGTAATTGTTGCAGAACGTCCCATACGCAGTCGGTTGTCTGTTCATTAATAACCCTCCAACGCCCACACGTGTCCTATTTCTCAGTACTGTTTAGCATACCCCAGGAGGGAACTGTTCATGAAGTGCAGATACAGGAAGCACTGCTCACTATGAGTATCAGGAGATGAGAAGTGATGTTGGACACCAAATACACACAGCCACATATCCACTAGACTATATAATGAACTATAACGATATCGTTGAATCGTTCATTCTATTGTCCAACGGATATGCCGTCATCAACCAGCGATGTGCGCTCCCGCTGGTCGTTGACGGCGCTCCTTGACCGAACCTGCTGTCCAACCTGACTATATCGGGGTTGAGGGAGGGTGCCTGCACTGAACGATATCATTAATGATATCGTTCAGGGTGTGTGCTCAATGTCGTTAAGGACATTGAGCACACCACTGACGGGTACACACTAAACGATAACGCTCATGGAGCGAATCGTTTAGTGGATACGCGACATTAGACCTTAGAATCCCTACAGATAGAGCTGAGACCATGCCAGCCTATGATGTGAATAGGAAATAGATGTTGGCTTCTCCATTTCCGTATGTTTGTCTTGGCCGTTTCGGTGTATGGCACGGCGCAGGCCTCTCTAGCTGCGGTGGAGGCTGGGATTTCCCCAGAGCTGACCGCTAGTGTGTAGAATCCGTTTTGCGCTGTAGCCCTTGTGTGCGACCTCTTATCAATCCCGCCATTTGTCTCTGAACAATTCCTGTGTGACATAGAGAGGTGTGGGATATAACATAGCAATAACGGAACTAGGATAGGCAAGTGCTGTATATGTGGAGGTTTAGGACATGCACACATTACCTGGTAGCGTGTAAGGTGTATAAAATATGAGGTACATAGTATCACACACACAGTAATGGTTCAGAGGCGGAAATACCATAAGGAGAGAAATCCCAATACCTATACGGAACCAGTGCATTCGGGAGGAAAGGACTTGGGGTGTGAATTATCAGCAAACACAGGGGGTAACAAAATGTCGGATGGAGCTTGGGAGGGAGAGGGTCAGGATAACAAAAAGTGGGCACAACAATACCAATGCATAGGCGTAGTGATTGCGGCACCAGACTGGTTAATAGGTGACGTATTGGGAAGAAATATCTCGCTAGATTGAAGGTGTGAACATGGGCCGGAGATTAGGAGAAGGAATCGGGGACTGATTGAGGAGCTACCGGATAGTCTTAGTGCTGAGGATTCCCAAAAATCAGGGGGTTACATCGAGAGGGGCACAATAGACCATGAAGGGAAAATAGGTAAGAGGAAGATGGGTAATGCGTGGAGACACAATCTCCTTTCTGTGTTTATGAATAAAGAAATAATTGATTATAATAAAAGTACAATGAAACTTGTTTATCGCACACGTTCTCAGATCTGGGTACTGAATGTAAAGCCCAGAGGGGTCTCCCGCTGTTTAGTTGTCCTTATTAGAGGAGCACTAAGAAGCTTGGCCTGGCAGATGAAGCTTGGCCTGGCAGATGAACCCTTCCTGTCAGTGACAATGGTTTGGGGCCACGTTTAGAGAGTGACAACGTTACGGGGTTGCAATCCTTTTTAAAGATGTTTTTGAGGTCTTTTTTTTTTTTTTGGTGGATGTTTGGTAGAAAAGAGGCTCCTGGTGATGATTGGGAGGGTAGTATGGGAATAGCTTACTATACATTAGGAAGTTGTTGCCTCTACTTTTTGTTGGACTTTTTTCATCCAATAAAAAAAAAAAGTCCCATGTTATACAGCGACAATCACCAGGATCCTGCTTTTGTTTTGGTCACTCAGCACAGACTGGGGAGAAAGGATGGCCCCAGTACAAAGCCCTGACCGTACGGGCCACACTTTCATCTTGCAATTTTTTTTTTTTCCTTCTATCAAATCTTCTTTCATTTGTCAAAATCTCTCACGCTCCGCTCGCTCTCTCAGCCCGAGCATATTAATATTCAGACCCACGTCCAGGCTCTTCTAATGGAGATATGCACACTTTACAGAGAAAAGAAAGAGATTGTTGTTATTAAAGGTTTAAAGATGCCCCGGGGACACTCCATTACCGTTCAGGCTGTTCCTCCCTGTTTTGGGCAATCAGGATCCCAGAGTCGGCGTGAGGGGAGCCCAGCAGCCTGGGAGGGGTTTGCAGAAAAGAGCAAGTTCAGTCTCACATGGGAGTGGATGGGGAACTGTGGGAGAGCGTGTTTCGGTGCCCTCGCACTGTGTCGCTGTGGGGGGTATTCACCATTCATGGTGTCACTGTATGTTCCTATTTATACTCAGAGATCAATCACTTTGTGACTCGCCTGCTAGGACTCGTCTTCCACTGAAATAATAATGTACACTGTGGTCCGGCGTAAAAGCTAATCCACCACCCTTCCCCATAAGTATGTGGACCATGTGATGCTCTCATGCCAGGAGACAGGATTGTAAATGACTGAGCACTTGGTCTGAGATAGGGGAATTGCCACAATACATTTCCACTTGGTCCGAGGCCAGGGAGGGAACGGTGCTATCTGACCCTATGGTGTCACATGTTATAGCTGTAGAACCACTTACGCTGTAATTTAGCGCCAGGTTCATTGGATTCTGGGGCACATTTCATACAACTTTACAAACTGCTTGGTGTGGGCTTGTGGTAGGAGCGTGGTGTGTGTGTGCCACGGACATTGAGGTAGAGTGGAGACAGTGCATTTCCTGGGCTGTAAGAGATGTGAGAGGCCTGGACTACAGTGTCTATGAAGGTTTTATCCTCCATGTAACTCTTCCTGGACGGTTCCTTTCCTGGACTGCTCAGTATCTGAGGATCCAATCACACAACACGTCCCTTGTTCCTGAGAACCAGGGGTCACTGCCTCTTCTGTCTCTGAGACCCCTGCCCAGTATCCCATCACTGTGCTCCTGCTAGCGTGGGGGCTGGGGGTGATTTTAGTCACTGGTAAGTTTGTGACTACAGCAGATGGCCATAACACGGTAATAACAGCACCCGAAAGTGACCTAGTGTTATATTGAGGGATGTACGTATTGGGTGTTACATTCTGCCTCTAATGCCCCAACATTGGCACTATCTGTTCTCTGAGATTAGGAGAAGGTTTGTCCTTTCCTGTCACTTAGAATCGGAGTATGTTCTGCACGTCCATTATCTGCCTAATTAGGGGAATTGTCTATGCTGTGTACACCAGATTTTACCCCATTGTGCCCTGGGGGGTAAATAAACTATACAATGTCATTTAGTAGTTGAAGCGGCTAAATATTTATGTGGTTCCTGTATTTGGTTGCTACGTCCACGGTGATGGATCAGATCTCACACGCGGGAGCCCATGTACCAGTAGGAGTAATGTGCAATGTTACTACTTGGCCAAACCACTGCCAGGTGGAGGAGGAGAGGGGGGGGGGTGGAAATAATGTATAAAATGTGCTGCCAAATTTAGAAGTGGGAGGAGGGGACGTTCTAGCACCGCTCTAATTTGCAGCCTAAAGACGAAACCGTGCTACGTTATCTAGGTCTCCTGTATACTATGCTACGGAGTCTACTGCAGCCTCCCGTATCCGGATGACTGAACCCTGCTGGCTGGGATCTGTCACTGCTCATAGTTATCCCTAATTTCTCCAATGCTAACACAGGCATTGAAAAAACGGGATACTAAGTCCGATGAAGTGGAGGCATCGCTGAAAGGCAAGCTGGGGAGGCTGGAGGACGAGAAGACCCAGAGGCTGGAGAACGAGAAGACCCAGAGGCTGGAGAACGAGAAGACCCAGGTTTGGAGTTTATTACATTGTTATTACAGGTGCAATCCCCCTTTGATTTGGGGACGGCATCTCCTACAATGCACGACATGGAGGAGAGGGACACAGGAACATTAATGTATCTGATGACCATTTGGGCTGTGCCAACTCCTTCACCATCAGTGTTGCTGATATAGTATATTATTTTGGGCAAGAGTCACAGTTGCACCCAGATCATCACCGCAATGTTCTCGGTCTCAGGCCGGGTGCAATAGCAGTGACTATAGTAACACTCTGACTCCCTTTAAGGCCGCAGGATGTGCAGGTCAGGGAAACCCCGGTCTGTTCCTGGCCAGCTCAGTGCATGTAGGTGTCAGGGTGGAACAGAGAATAGAGATCTTTTACTGTTATTCTTTCAGAAGCTTCTTGGGATGGGTATAACTATATTGGATGTATATGAAGCCTAAGGGGTAAATTTACTAAGATGGGAGTTCTACGTAAGAAGTGATGTTGCCCATAGCAACCAATAAGATTCGACTTCTCATTTATCTAGCACCTTCTAGAAGATAATACCTGGAATCTGGTTGCTATGGGCAACATCACTTCTTAATAGAACTCCCATCTTGGTTAATTTACCCCTTATACTGAGAGCGACCTCATGTCTCAGGCTCCCACTCATTAATGCCTGAGCCTTCCTCTTTTGTTTGTAGCTGCGGGAGGAGCTGGAGCGATATCGGAGGCGGCTGGATCAGACTGAGGGGAGCCGGGACACGCTGCTGTGCCAGGTACAGGATACAGGGACACGCTGTACGCGGCATACTGCACACACCTGCTTTACGTTACTATTTGGACATCTTTTAGACTCTTATTTATATTTTATGTGTAATGGAGTGTGTGGTTCTATGCAGTGTATTTGCTGAATTAGATCAGATCTCCCTGCCTGCCTTTTAGGATTAGGGAGGAGGGACTGTTGTTGAGGTCAGAATATGGCTGCATACATAGATCAATACAGGTTGAGTCTCCCATATCCAAAATGCTTGGGACCAGGGGCATTTTGGATATCGGAATATTCCGTAGTTTGGAATATTTGTATACCATAATGACATATTTTGGGAATAGGACCCAAATCTAAACACAGAATACATTTATGTGTTATATACACCTTATACACACAGCCTGAAGGTAATTTTATACTATGTTTTTAATAATTTTGTGCCTTAAACAAAGTTTGTGTACATTGAGCCATCAAAAAGCAAAGGTGTCACTATCTCAGTCATGCTAAAATGATTCCGTATTTCTGAATATTTGGATCTGGGAGACTCAACCTGTAGCGACATCTTCCGATTTATATTTCCATCTTTTCTGATAAGAGTGTTATGGGTTAGTCTTTAGGGCCACACTTCTGGCGTTACCAGGCCTTTTGCCCGTCATTGGTGTGGGTTTTGCAGTATGTGCCATCCTTCAGTAGACTGACAATAAAATCAGCGCCGTGCATAGATATAAAAACTTCCCCCGCAATCACCACTTTCTAGTTCCGGAAATGCTGCGCACTGTAGTGAATGCTGGATGCTCTGACATATAATGCAGTGTAGGTTCAGTGGCCTTTCAAGGGGTTGGGAATGAGATGTCGGCACTGGGCATCCCGACAGCGTTAGGATACCGACACTTGTCAGTCAGTATCCGAACCCTCCCTCCCTAGTGCCTAAACCTAACCCTTCCTCTAGTGCCTAAACCTAACCCCACTATTTGCCGTTGGCATGCTGGCAGTCGGTATCTCTGCACTGGGAATCTGACAGGTGTTGGGATTCCGGCGCTGGCATCCCACACGTCGGTATTTTAACCGGATCCCGGTTTATTTTATTTTAAGATGGTCATTTAGAAAAGAGAAAGTGTGTGTGTGTGTGTGTGTGTGTGTGTGTTGATTTATTTAATGACCAAGTTGAATTAAAGGAAAAAAATAAAAATCTCCAGTCATTACTTGGACATATGACATTTGTTCACTGTAACATAGGTGGAGGATTTGCGCAGTCAGCTCCTGAAGATGGAGGAGGATCGAGGGCATTTGCAGCACCAGGTCTCCCAAATCTCTCTGCAGAGTCAGCATGAGGGCCGCGAGGAGGAGCGGAGAATCCGGGCAGGTAACGCAGTGGCCATCTGAGAACGGGAGAGCAGAATCCATACACTGAGCAGGTGACCACCTCCCTGGTGATGATGGGATCCTGCTGACTGTGCTGTTTCTGCCTCTTAGCTGTGGAACGTTCTGAACAGGGGAAGCTGGAGCTGGAACGCCAAATCTCCGAACTGCGCTCTCAGATGGACAGAAACGCCGTCATGTCTGAGATGGAGGAACTGAAACGCAGCCTTGACCACAAGGACCGAGAGAAGGTTCAGCTGGCTGAACACCTGGAAGTGCGTATTTCATGGGGATACCGTGGGCAAAATAAGATACATTTGGGGGAAACTGCAGGTGCTGTAGGGAAAGACTAACATGAAGCAAATTGTTAAAGTAGTCACAAAAGAGCTCATACAGATGTGTCCTCCTACACCTAGCCTCAATACGCCATGCGCGCGGCTTGCCTGTGCAAGCGAGTGCCAGGTCCCCTTTTCCACCTGAAAAGGCGTCTTAGTTGCAACCGGACTTCTTTACAAACTGCAGTGTGTGGGCTGGTGGTAAGGACAGGGCAGGGCCAGATTGGGGTTACTGTAGTCAGAAAGGATCCCCTGGGAACTGAGGTCGCCGAGGGGGCAGCTCCCTACTATGCAGTAGCTCTGGAGCCACTGGCGATAGCCTTACGCCAAGATCCTGTACATCCTACTCTGGTATACGTATTAGTAGCATGGATACAAGCTAGCCCTATTTGCTGCTGATAAGCTGCTCCTGGTCTCTGATCTTGTGAATTTAATTCCTGCTATTTACCAAATGGTCTCCTTGTTGAGCTCCTTTGCAGGATATAAAATAAACAACTACATTTTGAACTATTGCCCCAGATTTCACTAAAGATCTTTTTTTTTGAGGTACTCAAGAAGGAGGATCTCTTGGTTCTCTATGACGGTCAGAAATGGCTGGGCTCAAAGCAGTCAGCAACCATTCAGGATTACAGTGTGGCTGGACAACCTTTCCCTTAGAACCTGCTGTTTGCCTCCTGGGTGGAGCGACACGGAACCCTGGTTAAGCAGTATTATAGCGCCACCACCTTGGTAACCTGTTCATACTACAGGTTTCTTATGTTCTTACTGCTTCAGCTAAACCTACCCACCCATAGAAGCAGTGTTGGAGCGGCCCCTCATGTGTCCGCCTATTGCATCATGTTTTATGTAAAATCCTTTTCTCTGAGGTCATTGTAAAGGGGTGGGCACCCAGTGTCCCCCTCTTTTTGTTCTCCTTTATTTATTGTTGTTTGATGATAGAGGTTTGTTTGCACGCATTTAGCTATTTTAATAGCGCGTTAACCAGCCGCGGAACATATGAACTCCATCGGGCGGGAGAGATTTTGCATTTGCCCATGGCTGCTGTTCCTGCTCCCTATACTGCTGAAATGTCCCCTTTGGTGGTATCGGGCACAAGGCGAATGACCCATCCCTCTAATGGTAGGCACAGAACTACCTATGCATAGGCAAACGCAGGGGGGGGTTTCTGTCTGCCTGGAAACCCCCCTCCCCAGCACATACCATGACCACAGTAAAAATAGTAATATAATAGAATTTTACTAGCGCTGCATGTTCTTCTCAGTATCACAAATGAAATAATTCGCACCAACTATGGATCTTCTAACATGTATAAGCCAGTAATAAATAACCTGTGCACCAACTAGGAGATCTGGAAAACATGCACTGTTAGAGATGTAATGCTATAGCGCCCAATATGTACATAAATGTCCAGGGCAGTGATAGGTTCTTCTACTGCTCCCCAGATTCCCGGACTTGCTCTAATACTCTGGAATGGTGACCACATCTAACATAAATACATTCAGCTCAGGCAGGATGGCCTACTGCCACATCTAATGGCTTACTGTGATCACTGGTCCTGTGTATGCTGGAATTATGACACACAATACACTATGTATGACACATATAATGGTTTACTGTGATCGCTGGTCCTGTATATGCTGGAATTATGACACACAATACACTATGTATGACACATATAATGGGTTACTGTGATCACTGGTCCTGTATATGCTGGGATTATGACACACAATACACTATGTATGACATATAATGGGTTACTGTGATCACTGGTCCTGTATATGCTGGAATTATGACACACAATACACTATGTATGACACATCTAATGGTTTACTGTGATCGCTGGTCCTGTATATGCTGGAATTATGACACACAATACACTATGTATGACACATATAATGGGTTACTGTGATCACTGGTCCTGTATATGCTGGGATTATGACACACAATACACTATGTATGACACATATAATGGGTTACTGTGATCACTGGTCCTGTATATGCTGGAATTATGACACACAATACACTTTGTATGACACATATAATGGGTTACTGAGATCACTGGTCCTGTATATGCTGGGATTATGACACACAATACACTATGTATGACACACAATACACTATGTATGACACATCTAATGGGTTACTGTGATCACTGGTCCTGTATATGCTGGAATTATGACACACAATACACTATGTATGACACATATAATGGGTTACTGTGATCACTGGTCCTGTATATGCTGGAATTATGACACACAATACACTATGTATGACACATATAATGGTTTACTGTGATCGCTGGTCCTGTATATGTTGGAATTATGACACACAATACACTATGTATGACACATATAATGGGTTACTGTGATCGATGGTCCTGTATATGCTGGGATTATGACACACAATACACTATGTATGACATATATAATGGGTTACTGTGATCACTGGTCCTGTATATGCTGGAATTATGACACACAATACACTTTGTATGACACATATAATGGGTTACTGAGATCACTGGTCCTGTATATGCTGGGATTATGACACACAATACACTATGTATGACACACAATACACTATGTATGACACATCTAATGGGTTACTGTGATCACTGGTCCTGTATATGCTGGAATTATGACACACAATACACTATGTATGACACATATAATGGGTTACTGTGATCACTGGTCCTGTATATGCTGGAATTATTACACACAATACACTATGTATGACACATATAATGGGTTACTGTGATCACTGGTCCTGTATATGCTGGAATTATTACACACAATACACTATGTATGACGCATATTAAAGCTGTTTAAGTGCTAAATCTACCCTCTTCATGGACTGGCCACACACTCTAAAATCAAGTATTTGGAACCCCCCCTCTAGAAATCCTGCATTTTCCACTGCTATGAGCCCAGTAGGTACAGTAATAGGTCTCCTTTTCCCCAAGTTGCTCATATTACCGCAGAGATGGAAGATAGGAGTTGAATTTGAAGCTGTCCTGTTTGGTACCTTTTTTGTAGATTTTGACTGGAGACATGGAAAAGAGAGAGCAACAGCAGCTGAGGATGCTGGGGCAACTGAAGGACATCCAGAGCCGTTACGAGACCTGTGACAGGGAGAGGAGACAGCTAGAAAGTCATAACTCTGAGATCGTGCAGCAACTGGAGGACGTGACGCAGGAGGCTGAGCGATGCCTCGGAGAGCTCCGGCAAGCGGAGGCCCTGCGTCTGGAGGCTGAGAAGAAGAGAGAAGATCTGAAATCCAAAGCTCAGGAGACCGTCAAACACTGGAGGCTGAAATGTAAAAAGCTGGAGCAGGAACTGGAGAAGAAAGCTGAGGCCATGGGTCTGACCAGCGAGCGCTGCACACAGGTCGGTGGTCATTGTGTGGTCCATACAGATTAGTCCTAGGTCATCGTGTGCGTTTGTCTTTATGGGTCCAATCTTTTATTATTCTCCCCTTGTGTGTACCAGGAGATATTGGTGCCTGGATAGTGTCACATCATATAAGATAAAAACTTGACACAACAGTAACAGAAATTCTCAAAACTTCTTTAAGTCTAAATGTAAAATTTTCTATCCTGCTGGGTCATTCTATAAAAAGGAAGATGTTTATAAACAGTGTAAGAATGAATAGTGCTATATTACACTATAATCTACTACACCGACTACTGACAACGCGCCTGATTCAGAGACGGACATTAATGCCTTCGCAGATGCAATTTCGTACACATCGCAGCTGCGAAAATATGCTAATGGTTGCAAAGCTCCCGAGCCCAAGGGCGCCCAACGTTGCCTTCTCATATGCGTACGACGTCGCTTACGTCTGGAAAAAAATCTAACATCTACACACGTCGAGCAGCCATCTTGCCTAGGGAGCTCTCCTGGAACGCAGAGCTGCGTAGGAGATCGCAAGGGCTGATTCATGCACCCCCAGCCAACTGCGTTCAAACGGACAGACACACCTGTGCTCCCCACCCCCCAAACGCTGACAGCTTGCGCGATGGCAAACAGTCGCTAGATCTGCATGCGTAATCCCTATCGTGTCCAGGTCTGAATCGGGCTCAATGTAAACAGATCGTTTTTGTTTTTATCATTTCTTTTTAGTTTTTTTTATAAAGAATATAAGAAATCCTTTTAAGCAGATTTTCTTTCCTCTTGCTAAGGAAAAAACCTTTTTTTATATGATGAAATGGGGTAGTTTCAGTAATTAAAAATATTTAATTACGCGTCTATAACATTAGAGAGGGTTGAGGGCAGAAAAGTACAATGAGGCAACTTACCCCTATTCCTCCTCTTGTATAGATTATACCCCAGAGACATGGGATGTGCTGCGGACCACCGTACGCACAGTGACAGTACAGTATGCACAGTGACAGTACAGTGCGCACAGTTACAGTACAGTCGCCGGATGAGAGTTGTAACATTCTGTGGTCACAAGTACAGCAATAACTAATGCATGCTGTGTCCTCGCAGGCGATGAAAGAGAAGGAGGAAATGAAGTGTCAGCTCCAGACCACAGCACAGCAAGCGGAAAGTCTGCGCAAGGAGCTGGCGGAGGTGCTGGGCAGACGGGCGCAGCAAGAGGAAGAGCTACATCTGAGACAAGTGCGACTGTCTGAGGCCCAGGACCAGCAGCTGGAACTGGAGAGAGATCTGCGCGAGTCACAGGAATTGGTCGGGCGGCTGCAGGGTATGTTCGCTCTCGCACTGTATGAAATGTGCGGTAGGGGATGGGTATGGGATCCCGGGGGTTAAAATCCTAACGCCGGCACCCCGGCAGGGTTAGGATACCGACAACTGTCGATAGGTAACCTAACCCTCACCAAGTAGTGCCTAAACATAACCCTCCCCCTAACCCTGCTACTTACCTTGTCAGGATATTGGCGCGGAGATTCTGACATTTGTTGGAATTCCAACGCCGGCATCCCATGTGCTGGGATAATGACTGCATCTCGTGTGGTAGTTTTCTGCAGCAGGTGCACAGGATTCTTCAGTGGGGCAAGAGGAAAGCCAAAGCAGTGACGCACCCAGGGTGGGGGGTGGGTTTCTGAGTACCAACAAGATTCAGCTGCCCCTTTTAATTAATTACGTTTGTTTGCAGTCATCAGTTTCTCTAGATTGGCAGATTAGTTGGTGACATCAAGAGTATCAAGCAGAGGCTTTGCTGGATCCCAAATTAGCTATGCGCATGTGCAGTTCATGGTAACCTGCCAAGAGTAGGACACAGCCAAGCAGGGAGGTACAGCTGGATGTGATATTTGTCAGTGTATGGCTGTACAGCTATACAAACTAGTGGGGTTACAGGGCCATATTGGTAAATACAGCCCGGAATTTGTGACAATCTGTAATGTTAGAGTGCAGATTATCCTTAGCCGGGAGTGGCCATGTGCTCCAATGTAGATAAATAAAACATTTGTTCTAACCGTGTTCTGTATGTTATAGACAGACAAACACCTCATAAGTTATAACCTCCGTTACTAACACCACATACAGGCCCCACACTGCAGTGTGTTTATTACGTTTTCTCTACTCTACATCCGTATATATAATATTCTGGATCCACGCGGAGATATTCATAGTTGGCAAATGAATGCTGGTGGCTGATGGTTCTGTTGATGGCTTCCTCTATGTTACGGCTGAATTGTAGGGGAGCTGCAGAGACAGGTCGGGCTCCAGCAGCAGCTGCAGGAGGATCGGGAGAGGCTACAGGAAGAACTTCAGTCCGCTGGCCGGGCTCAGGAGAAGAGCAATGAGAGAGTTCTGGAAGTGCAGGAATCGGTCAGGGATCTGAGCGCAGAGAGGGCCGAGCTGAGCAGCAAGTTGGCGCAGGAGGAGAAGAGTGGCAAAGAGCTGCGCAAGAACCTCTGCGAGGCCCAGAAACAGGCCGAGTTCGCCCGGGAAGAGCTGAATTCGGCTGGGAGGCAGCTGAAGATGGAGAGAGAGGTCCACCAGCGGGAGCTGACAGACCTGCGCTCCGCTGCACAGACGGCGAAAAGCAAACATGAGCGGAACATCCAGGAGATGCTGACGCACTTTAGGCAGGAGAGAGAGGAGCTGGAGGGCTACATCCGTACCCTGAAGGTGACCCCGAGTGATGCCTAGATTTGCCCTGTGTACTGATACATGCAACGTGTATATCTGTTGGTCTTCAGACCTGATGAACAGTCTTTGAATAAATATTGTATGTTCCAGGCGGAGTTGATTGACAACAAATCCCTTGTGAAGTCTGAACGTCAGCGGGTGGAGAAGATGAAGATAGAGTGCGATAAGCTCTCAGAAGAAGTATTGCACGGGAGAGAGGAGAGCGCTGCCCTGAGGTGCAAGTACCAGCTGGCTGCCCAGGACACCGCTGAGAAGGTGAGAGCCTGCATGATGAGTGACCTCAGAGCTCTTTCCTGCACGCTTGGGGCTTAAATGTGGCTGAAGAGGAGAAGCTGTAGTTTGCGCATATTTCGAGTAGTAGTCTGTGTACAAATAATTCTGCTGACTTACACCGTACAATGTGGGGTAGCGGGAGAACGGAATAAACCTGACATTTTCCTGCTCGCGTCCACATTACCAAGCCCAAATAACTCCTCCTTAGGGAGACATTGGGGTACAGTGGGAACCACATTACCAAGCCCATATAACTCCTCCTTAGGGAAACATTGGGGTACAGTGGGAACCACATTACCAAGCCCAAATAACTCCTCCTTAGGGAGACATTGGAGTAGAGTGGGAACCACATTACCAAGCCCATATAACTCCTCCTTAGGGAGACATTGGGGTACAGTGGGAACCACATTACCAAGCCCAAATAACTCCTCCTTAGGGAGACATTGGAGTAGAGTGGGAACCACATTACCAAGCCCATATAACTCCTCCTTAGGGAGACATTGGGGTACAGTGGGAACCACATTACCAAGCCCATATAACTCCTCCTTAGGGAGACATTGGGGTACAGTGGGAACCACATTAATAATACAGTGGACTTGCGGGTTTGCTAAGAGAACTCATTTGACCCAAAAACAGACCTTCATCCCTGCCACAGATTTGGCCCTGACGTACGGCCAGTTGTTACTATTTTTGACCTGCACCAGATTGGCAGATGATATGCATATAGCGCCTGCGATTACGCAGGCAGTCTCACTGCGATGATATGCTAATCCACTACGGTCGCTGTGCCGTCGCAGCACTACATAGGGACGCCCACTTTACCTTCCACACATCCGTAATCCTTGGCAAGACTGCGACACCATCGGTAACATGGAGTACCATCACATCCTCACACACACTTACACAACCTCTGACCTTACTCAGGAATTACTAACCTCATCACACGCAGTGACTACACAAGACTGCGACACCATCAGTAACATGGAGTACCATCGCAGCCTCACACACACTTACACAGGCTCTGACCTTACTCAGGAATTACTAACCTCATCACACACAGTGACTACACAAGCCTAAGAAACCATCAGTAACATGGAGTACCATCACATCCTCACACACACTTACACAGCTCTGACCTTACTCAGGAATTACTAACCTCATCACACGCAGTGATTTCACAAGACTGAGAAACCATCGGTAACATGGAGTACCATCACATCCTCACACACTTACACAGGCTCTGACCTTACTCAGGAATTACTAACCTCATCACACACACTGACTACACAAGCCTAAGAAACCATCAGTAACATGGAGTACCATCACATCCTCACACACACTTACACAGCTCTGACCTTACTCAGGAATTGCTAACCTCATCACACGCAGTGACTACACAAGACTGAGAAACCATCGGTAACATGGAGTACCATCACATCCTCACACACTTACACAGGCTCTGACCTTACTCAGGAATTACTAACCTCATCACACGCAGTGACTACACAAGACTGAGAAACCATCAGTAACATGGAGTACCATCACAGCCTCACACACACTTACACAGGCTCTGACCTTACTCAGGAATTACTAACCTCATCACACGCAGTGACTACACAAGACTGAGAAACCATCAGTAACATGGAGTACCATCACATCCTCACACACACTTACACAGGCTCTGACCTTACTCAGAGCTTGCTAATTTTATCGCACGCTATGAGTCCTCAGGCTGCGCAGGGCATCGCAGTGGCTGATTTATGCACGCCCCTGCAACAGCGTTCAAACGCACTGGCACGCCTGCCCTTCCCTGACCACCCACAAACGGCTCTTCCTGTCAGTCACTCTGCGATGAGTCTGCGTAGTCACTGTGATGCGTGCGCTGTGCGCAACAATTGACCGATTGCGTGTGTAATCGCAGTTGCGATCGGTAATGAATCAGGCCCATAGCCACATTGCCCATAAACTGTTACTTTCAGCCAATGTACAGAGTATGTGTAGTTTTATGCATTGGCCACTTGGAGGCGCTTCAGCATTATTGAATCTCGCACCTTTCCCGGGGAGTGCAGGACACTGCGGAGGTGGCGGGACGGCTGTTGCTACATTCACACTGAAGGAAGACTTCTCAATCTGTTGTCTGTATGGAAAGATGATAATCATGCAGTCCCCCAAATGTACGGTCACACGTGTGCGCATTTAGTGACACGTCACATGGAAGCCTCTATGAGATACGTCCTAGGCTGCAGACCTGGTCCTGACACTTCTCAGATGTGCGTTATTGCTGCATGTGGGAGAGCCCAGTTGTTGCTTTGATCTGTCCCCCCCATATTGGGAGATGCTGGGAATCTCCATATCACATGCGGTTTCCTTATCAGTAACGGCAGAGAGCTCAGCATGTGATAGTTACTAATTCTCATATGTGGCAGATGTGTACCAAGAGCTGGCACGTCATCTTCTGATGGGTTGTTGGACAGGGAGGATACTCTCACAGATGTAATGGGGAGTCCTGGCCCGCTGGGGGAGTCCTGGCCCGCTGGGGGAGATGTATAAAGCAGTATAATGAGTGCCCATCGTAACCAATCAGCTCCTACCTATCATTTTATAGAATGTACTTGATGATAAATGCCACCTCAGAGTTGATTGGTTGCGGAGGGCCTATTATGTCCTGTCCCATGCTGCTACATACTGCTCTGTAACACTATGGGGGCTGATTCAATTAGGTTTACCTGCGGCTAATTGCTCTGCTTCAGAATGTGCACCTAAAGTCCATTGTTCCTTATCTGCGAGGAAAAATCTGCGTTAAGTACACCCTCTGGGGCATAACGCGCGGGGTAACCCATAGATTTTGATACGGTTTACTGCCCCTTTTGCTATATGCTGCTCTGTGATACTGTATGCTGCTCTGTGATACTGTATGCTGCTCTGTGATACTATATGCTCCTCTGTGATACTGTATGCTGCTCTCTGCTGCTCTGTGATACTGTATGCTGCTCTCTCTGCTGTATTCTGCTCTGTGATACTGTATGCTGCTCTCTCTGCCACATGCTGCTCTGTGATACTGTATGCTGCTCTCTCTGCCACATGCTGCTCTGTGATACTGTATGCTGCTCTCTACTATATGCTGCTCTGTGATACTGTATGCTGCTCTCTGCTATATGCTGCTCTGTGATACTGTATGCTGGTCTCTGCTATATGCTGCTCTCTACTATATGCTGCTCTGTGATACTGTATGCTGCTCTCTGCTCTATGCTGCTCTGTGATACTATATGCTGCTCTCTCTGCCACATGCTGCTCTGTGATGCTGTATGCTGGTATCTGCTATTTGATGCTCTGTGATACTGTATGCTGCTCTCTACTATATGCTGCTCTGTGATACTGTATGCTGCTCTCTCTGCATTATGCTCCTCTGTGATACTGTATGCTGCTCTCTGCTATATGCTGCTCTGTGATACTGTATGCTGCTCTCTCTGCTATATGCTGCTCTGTGATACTGTATGCTGCTCTCTGCTGCTCTGTGATACTGTATGCTACTCTCTGCTATATGCTGCTCTGTGATACTGTATGCTGCTCTCTCTGCCATATGCTGCTCTGTGATACTGTATGCTGCTCTCTCTGCTATATGCTGCTCTGTGATACTGTATGCTGCTCTCTCTGCTATATGCTGCTCTGTGATACTGTATGCTGCTCTCTGCTATATGCTGCTCTGTGATACTGTATGCTGCTCTCTCTGCTGTATTCTGCTCTGTGATACTGTATGCTGCTCTCTGCTATATGCTGCTCTGTGATACTGTATGCTGCTCTCTCTGCATTATGCTCCTCTGTGATACTGTGTGCTGGTCTCTGCTATATGCTGCTCTGTGATACTGTATGCTGCTCTCTCTGCTATATGCTGCTCTGTGATACTGTATGCTGCTCTCTTCTATATGCGCCTCTGTGATACTGTATACTGCTCTCTCTGCTATATGCTGCTCTCTGCTATATACTGCTCTGTGATACTGTATGCTGCTCTCTCTGCTATATGCTGCTCTCTGCTATATGCTGCTCTGTGACTCTGTATTCTGCTCTCTGCTATATACTGCTCTGTGATACTGTATGCTGCTCTGTGATACTGTATGATCATCTCTGCTATATGCTGCTCTGTTATAATGTATGCTGCTCTCTCTGTTATATGCTGCTCTGTGATACTGTATGCTGCTCTCTACTATATGCAGCTCTGTGATACTGTATGCTGCTCTCTCTGCTATATGCTGCTCTGTGATACTGTATGCTGCTCTCTGCTATATGCTGCTCTGTGATACTGTATGCTACTCTCTCTGCTATATTCTGCTCTGTGATACTGTATGCTGCTCTCTGCTATATGCTGCTCTGTGATACTGTATGCTGGTCTCTTCTATATGCTGCTCTGTGATACTGTATGCTGCTCTCTACTACATGCTGCTCTGTGATACTGTATGCTGCTCTCTACTATATGCTGCTCTGTGATACTGTATGCTGCTCTCTACTATATGCTGCTCTGTGATACTGTATGCTGCTCTCTCTGCTCTCTACTGCTCTGTGATACTGTATGCTGCTCTCAGCAATATGCTGCTCTCTCTGCTATATGCTGCTCTGTGATACTCTATACTGCTCTCTCTGCTATATGCTGCTCTGTGATACTGTATGCTGCTCTCTGCTATATGCTGCTCTGTGATACTGTATGATGATCTCTGCAATATGCTGCTGTATGCTGCTCTATGCTGTTCTGTGATACTGTATGCTGGTCTCTGCTATATGCTGCTCTGTGATACTGTATGCTGCTCCCTGCTATATGCTGCTCTGTGATACTGTATGCTGCTCTCTCTGCTATATACTGCTCTGTGATACTGTATGCTGCTCTCTGCTATATGCTGCTCTGTGATTCTGTATTCTGCTCTGTGATACTGTATGCTGCTCTCTCTGCTATATGCTGCTCTGTGATACTGTATGCTGCTCTGTGATACTGTTTGCTGCTCTCTCTGCTCTCTACTGCTCTGTGATACTGTATGCTGCTCTCAGCAATATGCTGCTCTCTCTGCTATATGCTGCTCTGTGATACTCTATACTGCTCTCTCTGCTATATGCTGCTCTGTGATACTGTATGCTGCTCTCTGCTATATGCTGCTCTGTGATACTGTATGCTGCTCTCTGCAATATGCTGCTCTGATACTGTATGCTGCTCTCTCTGCTATATGCTGCTCTGTGATACTGTATGCTGCTCTCTGCTGCTCTGTGATACTCTATACTGCTCTCTCTGCTATATGCTGCTCTGTGATACTGTATGCTGCTCTCTGCTATATACTGCTCTGTGATACTGTATGCTGCTCTCTGCACTATGCTGCTCTGTGATACTATATGCTGCTCTCTGCACTATGCTGCTCTGTGATACTGTATGCTGCTCTCTCTGCTCTCTGCTGATCTGTGATACTGTATGCTGCTCTCTGCTATATGCTCCTCTGTGATACTGTATGCTGCTTTCTTCTATATGCTGCTCTGTGATACTGTATGCTGCTCTCTCTGCTATATGCTCCTCTGTGATACTGTATGCTGCTCTCTCTGCTATATGCTGCTCTCTGCTATATACTGCTCTGTGATACTGTATGCTGCTCTCTGCTATATGCTGCTCTGTGATACTGTATGCTACTCTCTGCTATATGCTGCTCTGTGATACTGTATGCTGCTCTGCTGCTCTGTGATACTGTATGCTACTCTCTGCTATATGCTGCTCTGTGATACTGTATGCTGCTCTCTGCTATATGCTGCTCTGTGATACTGTATGCTGCTCTCTACTATATGCTGCTCTGTGATACTGTATGCTGCTCTCTGCTATATGCTGCTCTGTGATACTGTATGCTACTCTCTGCTATATACTGCTCTGTGATACTGTATGCTGCGCTCTGCTATATGCTGCTCTGTGATACTGTATGCTACTCTCTCTGCTATATGCTGCTCTGTGATACTGTATGCTGCTCTCTGCTCTATGCTGCTATGTGATACTGTATGCTGCTCTCTGCTATATGCTGCTCTGTGATACTGTATGCTACTCTCTCTGCTATATGCTGCTCTGCGATACTGTATGCTCCTCTCTGCTATATGCTGCTCTGTGATACTGTATGCTGCTCTCTGCTATTTGCTGCTCTGTGATACTGTATGCTGCTATATGTTGCTCTGTGATACTGTATGCTACTCTCTGCTATATGCTGCTCTCTGCTATATGCTGCTCTGTGATACTGTATGATCATCTCTGCTATATGCTGCTCTGTTATGATGTATGCGGCTCTCTCTGTTAAATGCTTCTCTGTGATACTGTATGCTGCTCTCTGCTATATGCTGCTCTGTGATACTGTATGCTGCTCTCTCTGCTTTACGCTCCTCTGTGATACTGTATGCTGCTCTCTCTGCTATATGCTGCTCTGTGATACTGTATGCTGCTCTCTGCTATATGCTGCTCTGTGATACTGTATGCTGCTCTGTGATACTGTATGCTACTCTCTGCTATATGCTGCTCTGTGATACTGTATGCTACTCTCTGCTATATGCTGCTCTGTGATACTGTATGCTGCTCTCTGCTATATGCTGCTCTGTGATACTGTATGCTGCTCTCAATGCTATATGCTGCTCTGTGATACTGTACGCTGCTCTCTGCTCTATGCTGCTCTGTGATACTGTATGCTGCTCTGTGTTACTGTATGCTGCTCTCTCTGCTATATGCTGCTCTGTGTTACTGTATGCTGCTCTCTCTGCTATATGCTGCTCTGTGTTACTGTATGCTGCTCTCTCTGCTATATGCTGCTCTGTGATACTGTATGCTGCTCTCTCTGCTATATGCTGCTCTGTGATACTGTATGCTGCTATATGTTGCTCTCTGCTATATGCTGCTCTGTGATACTGTATGATCATCTCTGCTATATGCTGCTCTGTAATAATGTATGCTGCTCTCTCTGTTATATGCTTCTCTGTGATACTGTATGCTGCTCTCTGCTATATGCTGCTCTGTGATACTGTATGCTGCTCTCTCTGCTTTACGCTCCTCTGTGATACTGTATGCTGCTCTCTCTGCTATATGCTGCTCTGTGATACTGTATGCTGCTCTCTGCTATATGCTGCTCTGTGATACTGTATGCTGCTCTCTCTGCTTTACGCTCCTCTGTGATGCTGTATGCTGCTCTCTCTGCTATATGCTGCTCTGTGATACTGTATGCTGCTCTCTCTGCTGTATTCTGCTCTGTGATACTGTATGCTGCTCTCTCTGCTGCTCTGTGATACTGTATGCTGCTCTCTCTGCTGTTTTCTGCTCTGTGATACTGTATGCTGCTCTCTGCTGCTCTGTGATACTGTATGCTGCTCTCTCTGCCACATGCTGCTCTGTGATGCTGTATGCTGCTCTCTACCATATGCTGCTCTGTGATACTATATGCTGCTCTCTCTGCCATATGCTGCTCTATGATGCTGTATGCTGCTCTATGCTATATGCTGCTCTGTGATACTGTATGCTGCTACTCTGCTATATACTGCTCTGTGATACTGTATGCTACTCTCTCTGCTATATGCTGCTCTGTGATACTGTATGCTGCTCTCTCTGCTATATGCTGCTCTGTGATACTGTATGCTGCTCTCTGCTATATACTGCTCTGTGATACTGTATGCTGCTCTCTGCTATATACTGCTCTGTGATACTGTATGCTACTCTCTGCTATATACTGCTCTGTGATACTGTATGCTGCGCTCTGCTATATGCTGCTCCGTGATACTGTATGCTGCTCTTTGATACTGTATGCTGCTCTCTGCTCTATGCTGCTCTGTGATACTGTATGCTGCTCTCTGCTATATGCTGCTCTGTGATACTGTATGCTACTCTCTCTGCTATATGCTGCTCTGTGATACTATATGCTGCTCTCTCTGCTATATGCTGCTCTGTGATACTGTATGCTGCTCTCTGCTATATGCTGCTCTGTGATACTGTATGCTGCTCTCTCTGCTATATTCTGCTCTGTGATACTGTATGCTGCTCTCTCTGCTATATGCTGCTCTGTGATACTGTATGCTGCTCTCAATGCTATATGCTGCTCTGTGATACTGTATGCTGTTATATGCTGCTCTGTGATACTGTACGCTGCTCTCTGCTGCTCTGTGATACTGTAAGCTGCTCTCTGCTCTGTGATACTGTATGCTACTCTCTGCTATATGCTGCTCTGTGATACTGTATGCTGCTCTCTCTGCTATATGCTGCTCTGTGATACTGTATGCTGCTATATGTTGCTCTGTGATACTGTATGCTGCTCTGTGATACTGTATGCTGCTCTGCTGCTCTGTGATACTGTATGCTACTCTCTGCTATATGCTGCTCTGTGATACTGTATGCTGCTATATGTTGCTCTGTGATACTGTATGCTGCTCTGTGATACTGTATGCTACTCTCTGCTATATGCTGCTCTGTGATACTGTATGCTACTCTCTGCTATATGCTGCTCTGTGATACTGTATGATCATCTCTGCTATATGCTGCTCTGTTATAATGTATGCTGCTCTCTGTTATATGCTGCTCTGTGATACTGTATGCTGCTCTGCTGCTCTGTGATACTGTATGCTACTCTCTGCTATATGCTGCTCTGTGATACTGTATGCTGCTCTCTGCTATATGCTGCTCTGTGATACTGTATGCTGCTCTCTCTGCTATATGCTGCTCTGTGATACTGTATGCTGCTCTCTGCTGCTCTGTGATACTGTGTCCTGCTCTTTGCTATATGCTGCTCTGTGATACTGTATGCTGCTCTCTCTGCTTTACGCTCCTCTGTGATACTGTATGATCATCTCTGCTATATGCTGCTCTGTTATAATGTATGCTGCTCTCTGTTATATGCTGCTCTGTGATACTGTATGCTGCTCTGCTGCTCTGTGATACTGTATGCTACTCTCTGCTATATGCTGCTCTGTGATACTGTATTCTGCTCTCTGCTATATGCTGCTCTGTGATACTGTATGCTGCTCTCTCTGCTATATGCTGCTCTGTGATACTGTATGCTGCTCTCTCTGCTTTACGCTCCTCTGTGATACTGTATGCTGCTCTCTCTGCTATATGCTGCTCTGTGATACTGTATGCTGCTCTCTCTGCTATATGCTGCTCTGTGATACTGTATACTGCTCTCTCTGCTATATGCTGCTCTGTGATACTGTATGCTGCTCTCTGCTATATGCTGCTCTGTGATACTGTATGCTGCTCTCTCTGCTGTATTCTGCTCTGTGTTATTGTATGCTGCTCTCTGCTCTATGCTGCTCTGTGATACTGTATGCTGCTCTCTCTGCCACATGCTGCTCTGTGATGCTGTATGCTGGTCTCTGCTATATGCTGCTCTGTGATACTGTATGCTGCTCTCTACCATCTGCTGCTCTGTGATACTGTATGCTGCTCTGTGATACTATATGCTGTTCTCTCTGCCACATGCTGCTCTGTGATGCTGTATGCTGGTATCTACTATTTGCTGCTCTGTGATACTGTATGCTGCTCTCTACTATATGCTGCTCTGTGATACTGTATGCTGCTCTCTCTGCATTATGCTCCTCTGTGATACTGTGTGCTGCTCTCTGCTATATGCTGCTCTGTGATACTGTATGCTGCTCTCTCTGCTTTACGCTCCTCTGTGATACTGTATGCTGCTCTCTGCTATATGCTGCTCTGTGATACTGTATGCTGCTCTCTGCTGCTCTGTGATACTGTGTCCTGCTCTTTGCTATATGCTGCTCTGTGATACTGTATGCTGCTCTCTGCTATATGCTGCTCTGTGATACTGTATGCTGCTCTCTCTGCTATATGCTGCTCTGTGATACTGTATGCTGCTCTCTCTGCTTTACGCTCCTCTGTGATACTGTATGCTGCTCTCTCTGCTATATGCTGCTCTGTGATACTGTATGCTGCTCTCTCTGCTATATGCTGCTCTGTGATACTGTATGCTGCTCTCTCTGCTATATGCTGCTCTGTGATACTGTATGCTGCTCTCTGCTATATGCTGCTCTGTGATACTGTATGCTGCTCTCTCTGCTGTATTCTGCTCTGTGTTACTGTATGCTGCTCTCTGCTATATGCTGCTCTGTGATACTGTATGCTGCTCTCTCTGCCACATGCTGCTCTGTGATGCTGTATGCTGGTCTCTGCTATATGCTGCTCTGTGATACTGTATGCTGCTCTGTGATACTGTATGCTGCTCTGTGATACTATATGCTGCTCTCTCTGCCACATGCTGCTCTGTGATGCTGTATGCTGGTATCTGCTGCTCTGTGATACTGTATGCTGCTCTCTGCTATATGCTGCTCTGTGATACTGTATGCTGCTCTCTCTGCTTTACGCTCCTCTGTGATACTGTATGCTGCTCTGTGATACTGTATGCTGCTCTCTGCTATATGCTGCTCTGTGATACTGTATGCTGCTCTCTCTGCTTTACGCTCCTCTGTGATACTGTATGCTGCTCTGTGATTCTGTATGCTGCTCTGTGATACTGTATGCTGCTCTCTCTGCCATATGCTGCTCTATGATGCTGTATGCTGCTCTATGCTATATGCGCCTCTGTGATACTGTATGCTGCTATATGCTACTCTGTGATACTGTATGCTGCTCTCTCTGCTATATGCTGCTCTGTGATACTGTATGCTGCTCTCTGCTATATGCTCCTCTGTGATACTGTATGCTGCTCTCTCTGCTATATGCTCCTCTGTGATACTGTATGCTGCTCTATGCTATATGCTGCTCTGTGATACTGTATGCTGCTCTGTGATACTGTATGCTGCTCTCTGCTATATGCTGCTCTGTGATACTGTATGCTGCTCTCTGCTGCTCTGTGATACTGTGTCCTTCTCTTTGCTATATGCTGCTCTGTGATACTGTATGCTGCTCTCTCTGCCATATGCTGCTCTATGATGCTGTATGCTGCTCTATGCTGTTCTGTGATACTGTATGCTGGTCTCTGCTATATGCTGCTCTGTGATACTATATGCTGGTCTCTGCTACATGCTGCTCTGTGATACTGTATGCTGCTCTCTCTGCTATATGCTCCTCTGTGATACTGTATGCTGCTCTCTCTGCTATATGCTGCTCTGTGATACTGTATGCTGCTCTCTTCTATATGCGCCTCTGTGATACTGTATGCTGCTCTCTCTGCTATATGCTGCTCTCTGCTATATACTGCTCTCTCTGCTATATGCTGCTCTCTGCTATATGCTGCTCTGTGACTCTGTATTCTGCTATATACTGCTCTGTGATACTGTATGCTGCTCTCTGCTATATGCTGCTCTGTGATACTGTATGATCATCTCTGCTATATGCTGCTCTGTTATAATGTATGCTGCTCTCTCTGTTATATGCTGCTCTGTGATACTGTATGCTGCTCTCTACTATATGCAGCTCTGTGATACTGTATGCTGCTCTCTCTGCTATATGCTGCTCTGTGATACTGTATGCTGCTCTCTGCTATATGCTGCTCTGTGATACTGTATGCTGCTCTCTCTGCTATATTCTGCTCTGTGATACTGTATGCTGCTCTGTGATACTGTATGCTGGTCTCTTCTATATGCTGCTCTGTGATACTGTATGCTGCTCTCTACTACATGCTGCTCTGTGATACTGTATGCTGCTCTCTACTATATGCTGCTCTGTGATACTGTATGCTGCTCTCTCTGCATTATGCTCCTCTGTGATACTGTGTGCTGCTCTCTGCTATATGCTGCTCTGTGATACTGTATGCTGCTCTCTACTATATGCTGTTCTGTGATACTGTATGCTGCTCTGTGATACTGTGTCCTGATCTCTGCTATATGCTGCTCTGTGATACTGTATGCTGCTCTCTCTGCTATATGCTGCTCTGTGATACTGTATGATGCTCTCTGCAATATGCTGCTGTATGCTGCTCTATGCTGTTCTGTGATACTGTATGCTGGTCTCTGCTATATGCTGCTCTGTGATACTGTATGCTGCTCTTTGCTATATGCTGCTCTGTGATACTGTATGCTGGTTTCTGCTATATGCTGCTCTGTGATACTGTATGCTGCTCCCTGCTATATGCTGCTCTGTGATACTGTATGCTGCTCTCTCTGCTATATACTGCTCTGTGATACTGTATGCTGCTCTCTGCTATATGCTGCTCTGTGATTCTGTATGCTGCTCTCTCTGCTCTCTACTGCTCTGTGATACTGTATGCTGCTCTCTGCAATATGCTGCTCTCTCTGCTATATGCTGCTCTGTGATACTGTATGCTGCTCTCTCTGCTCTCTACTGCTCTGTGATACTGTATGCTGCTCTCAGCAATATGCTGCTCTCTCTGCTATATGCTGCTCTGTGATACTGTATGCTGCTCTCTGCTATATGCTGCTCTGTGATACTGTATGCTGCTCTCTCTGCTCTCTACTGCTCTGTGATACTGTATGCTGCTCTCTGCAATATGCTGCTCTGATACTGTATGCTGCTCTCTCTGCTATATGCTGCTCTGTGATACTGTATGCTGCTCTCTGCTGCTCTGTGATACTCTATACTGCTCTCTCTGCTATATGCTGCTCTGTGATACTGTATGCTGCTCTCTGCTATATGCTGCTCTGTGATACTGTATGCTGCTCTCTGCACTATGCTGCTCTGTGATACTGTATGCTGCTCTCTCTGCTATATGCTCCTCTGTGATACTGTATGCTGCTCTCTCTGCTATATGCTGCTCTCTGCTATATACTGCTCTGTGATACTGTATGCTGTTATATGCTGCTCTGTGATACTGTACGCTGCTCTCTGCTCTATGCTGCTCTGTGATACTGTACGCTGCTCTCTGCTGCTCTGTGATACTGTATGCTACTCTCTGCTATATGCTGCTCTGTGATACTGTATGCTGCTCTCTGCTATATACTGCTCTGTGATACTGTATGCTGCTCTCTGCTCTATGCTGCTCTGTGATACTGTATGCTGCTCTCTGCTCTATGCTGCTCTGTGATACTGTATGCTGCTCTCTCTGCTATATGCTGCTCTGTGATACTGTATGCTGCTCTCTCTGCTATATGCTGCTCTGTGATACTGTATGCTGCTCTCTGCTCTATGCTGCTCTGTGATACTGTATGCTGCTCTGTGATACTGTATACTGCTCTCTCTGCTATATGCTGCTCTGTGATACTGTATGCTGCTCTCTGCTATATGCTGCTTTGTGATACTGTATGCTGCTATATGTTGCTCTGTGATACTGTATGCTGCTCTGTGATACTGTATGCTACTCTCTGCTATATGCTGCTCTGTGATACTGTATGCTACTCTCTGCTATATGCTGCTCTGTGATACTGTATGCTACTCTCTGCTATATGCTGCTCTGTGATACTGTATGCTGCTCTCTGCTATATGCTGCTCTGTGATACTGTATGCTGCTCTCTCTGCTATATGCTGCTCTGTGATACTGTATGCTGCTCTCTCTGCTTTACGCTCCTCTGTGATACTGTATGCTGCTCTCTCTGCTATATGCTGCTCTCTGCTATATGCTGCTCTGTGATACTGTATGCTGCTCTCTCTGCTGTATTCTGCTCTGTGATACTGTATGCTGCTCTCTGCTATATGCTGCTCTGTGATACTGTATGCTGCTCTCTCTGCCACATGCTGCTCTGTGATGCTGTATGCTGGTCTCTGCTATATGCTGCTCTGTGATACTGTATGCTGCTCTCTACCATATGCTGCTCTGTGATACTGTATGCTGCTCTGTGTTACTATATGCTGCTCTCTCTGCCACATGCTGCTCTGTGATGCTGTATGCTGGTCTCTGCTATTTGCTGCTCTGTGATACTGTATGCTGCTCTCTTCTCTATGCTGCTCTGTGATACTGTATGCTGCTCTCTCTGCTTTACGCTCCTCTGTGATACTGTATGCTGCTCTCTCTGCTATATGCTCCTCTGTGATACTGTATGCTGCTCTCTCTGCTATATGCTGCTCTCTGCTATATACTGCTCTGTGATACTGTATGCTGTTATATGCTGCTCTGTGATACTGTACGCTGCTCTCTGCTCTATGCTGCTCTGTGATACTGTACGCTGCTCTCTGCTGCTCTGTGATACTGTATGCTACTCTCTGCTATATGCTGCTCTGTGATACTGTATGCTGCTCTCTGCTATATACTGCTCTGTGATACTGTATGCTGCTCTCTGCTATATACTGCTCTGTGATACTGTATGCTACTCTCTGCTATATGCTGCTCTGTGATACTGTATGCTGCTCTCTGCTCTATGCTGCTCTGTGATACTGTATGCTGCTCTCTGCTCTATGCTGCTTTGTGATACTGTATGCTGCTCTCTCTGCTATATGCTGCTCTGTGATACTGTATGCTGCTCTCTGCTCTATGCTGCTCTGTGATACTGTATGCTGCTCTCTGCTCTATGCTGCTCTGTGATACTGTATGCTGCTCTCTGCTCTATGCTGCTCTGTGATACTGTATGCTGCTCTGTGATACTGTATACTGCTCTCTCTGCTATATGCTGCTCTGTGATACTGTATGCTGCTCTCTGCTATATGCTGCTCTGTGATACTGTATGCTGCTATATGTTGCTCTGTGATACTGTATGCTACTCTCTGCTATATGCTGCTCTGTGATACTGTATGCTACTCTCTGCTATATGCTGCTCTGTGATACTGTATGCTACTCTCTGCTATATGCTGCTCTGTGATACTGTATGCTGCTCTCTGCTATATGCTGCTCTGTGATACTGTATGCTGCTCTCTCTGCTATATGCTGCTCTGTGATACTGTATGCTGCTCTCTCTGCTTTACGCTCCTCTGTGATACTGTATGCTGCTCTCTCTGCTATATGCTGCTCTCTGCTATATGCTGCTCTGTGATACTGTATGCTGCTCTCTCTGCTGTATTCTGCTCTGTGATACTGTATGCTGCTCTCTGCTATATGCTGCTCTGTGATACTGTATGCTGCTCTCTCTGCCACATGCTGCTCTGTGATGCTGTATGCTGGTCTCTGCTGTATGCTGCTCTGTGATACTGTATGCTGCTCTCTACCATATGCTGCTCTGTGATACTGTATGCTGCTCTGTGTTACTATATGCTGCTCTCTCTGCCACATGCTGCTCTGTGATGCTGTATGCTGGTCTCTGCTATTTGCTGCTCTCTACTCTATGCTGCTCTGTGATACTGTATGCTGCTCTCTCTGCTTTACGCTCCTCTGTGATACTGTATGCTGCTCTCTCTGCTATATGCTGCTGTGTGATACTGTATGCTGCTCTCTGCTATATGCTGCTCTGTGATACTGTATGCTGCTCTCTGCTGCTCTGTGAAACTGTGTCCTGCTCTCTGCTATATGCTGCTCTGTGATACTGTATGCTGCTCTCTGCTATATGCTGCTCTGTGATACTGTATGCTGCTCTCTCTGCCATATGCTGCTCTATGATGCTGTATGCTGCTCTATGCTGTTCTGTAATACTGTATGCTGGTCTCTGCTATATGCTGCTCTGTGATACTGTATGATGCTCTCTGCTATATTCTGCTCTGTGATACTGTATGCTGCTCTATGCTATATGCTGCTCTGTGATACTGTATGCTGTTCTCTGCTATATGCTGCTCTGTGATACTGTATGCTGCTCTCTTCTATATGCGCCTCTGTGATACTGTATGCTGCTCTCTCTGCTATATGCTGCTCTCTGCTATATACTGCTCTGTGATACTGTATGCTGCTCTCTCTGCTATATGCTGCTCTGTGATTCTGTATTCTGCTCTCTGCTATATACTGCTCTGTGATACTGTATGCTGCTCTCTGCTATATGCTGCTCTGTGATACTGTATGATCATCTCTGCTATATGCTGCTCTGTTATAATGTATGCTGCTCTCTCTGTTATATGCTGCTCTGTGATACTGTATGCTGGTCTCTGCTATATGCTGCTCTGTGATACTGTATGCTGCTCTCTCTGCTATATGCTGCTCTGTGATACTGTATGCTGCTCTCTGCTATATGCTGCTCTGTGATACTGTATGCTGCTCTCTCTGCTATATGCTGCTCTGTGATACTGTATGCTGCTCTCTCTGCTTTTCGCTCCTCTGTGATACTGTATGCTGCTCTCTCCTTTATATGCTGCTGTGTGATACTGTATGCTGCTCTCTCTGCTATATTCTGCTCTGTGATACTGTATGCTGCTCTCTGCTATATGCTGCTGTGTGATACTGTATGCTGCTCTCTCTGCCACATGCTGCTCTGTGATGCTGTATGCTGGTCTCTTCTATATGCTGCTCTGTGATACTGTATGTTGCTCTCTACTATATGCTGCTCTGTGATACTGTATGCTGCTCTCTACTATATGCTGCTCTGTGATACTGTATGCTGCTCTCTACTATATGCTGCTCTGTGATACTGTATTCTGCTCTCTACTATATGCTGCTCTGTGATACTGTATGCTGCTCTCTCTGCATTATGCTCCTCTGTGATACTGTGTGCTGCTCTCTGCTATATGCTGCTCTGTGATACTGTATGCTGCTCTCTCTGCCATATGCTGCTGTATGCTGCTCTATGCTGCTCTGTGATACTGTATGCTGGTCTCTGCTATATGCTGCTCTGTGATACTGTATGCTGCTCTCTGCTATATGCTGCTCTGTGATACTGTATGCTGCTCTCTCTGCTGTATTCTGCTCTGTGATACTGTATGCTGCTCTCTGCTATATGCTGCTCTGTGCTCTGTGATACTGTATGCTGCTCTCTCTGCCACATGCTGCTCTGTGATGCTGTATGCTGGTCTCTGCTATATGCTGCCCAGTGATACTGTATGCTGCTCTCTACCATATGCTGCTCTGTGATACTGTATGCTGCTCTCTGCTGCTCTGTGATACTGTATGCTGCTCTCTCTGCCATATGCTGCTGTATGCTGCCCTATGATACTGTATGCTGGTCTCTGCTATATGCTGCTCTGTGATACTGTATGCTGCTCTCTGCTATATGCTGCTCTGTGATACTGTATGCTGCTCTCTCTGCCACATGCTGCTCTGTGATGCTGTATGCTGGTCTCTGCTATATGCTGCTCTGTGATACTGTATGCTGCTCTCTACCATATGCTGCTCTGTGATACTGTATGCTGCTCTGTTACTATATGCTGCTCTCTCTGCCACATGCTGCTCTGTGATACTGTATGCTGCTCTCTGCTATATGCTGCTCTGTGATACTGTATGCTGCTCTCTCTGCTTTACGCTCCTCTGTGATACTGTATGCTGCTCTCTCTGCTATATGCTGCTCTGTGATACTGTATGCTGCTCTCTGCTGCTCTGTGATAGTGTATGCTGCTCTCTGCTGCTCTTTGATACTGTGTCCTGCTCTCTGCTATATGCTGCTCTGTGATACTGTATGCTGCTCTCTCTGCCATATGATGCTATATGCTGCTCTGTGATACTGTATGCTGCTCTCTCTGCTCTCTACTGCTCTGTGATACTGTATGCTGGTCTCTGCTATATGCTGCTCTGTGATACTGTATGCTGCTCTCTGCTATATGCTGCTCTGTGATACTGTATGCTGCTCTCTGCTATATGCTGCTCTGTGATAGTGTATGCTGCTCTCTGCTGCTCTGTGATACTGTGTCCTGCTCTCTGCTATATGCTGCTCTGTGATACTGTATGCTGCTCTCTGCTATATGCTGCTCTGTGATACTGTATGCTGCTCTCTCTGCCATATGATGCTATATGCTGCTCTGTGATACTGTATGCTGCTCTCTCTGCTCTCTACTGCTCTGTGATACTGTATGCTGGTCTCTGCTATATGCTGCTCTGTGATACTGTATGATGCTCTCTGCTATATGCTGCTCTGTGATACTGTATGCTGCTCTCTGCTATATGCTGCTCTGTGATTCTGTATGCTGCTCTCTTCTATATGCGCCTCTGTGATACTGTATGCTGCTCTCTCTGCTATATGCTGCTCTCTGCTATATACTGCTCTGTGATACTGTATGCTGCTCTCTCTGCTATATGCTGCTCTCTGCTATATGCTGCTCTGTGATTCTGTATTCTGCTCTCTGCTATATGCTGCTCTGTGATACTGTATGCTGCTCTCTGCTATATGCTGCTCTGTGATACTGTATGCTGCTCTCTCTGCTATATGCTGCTCTATGATACTGTATGCTGCTCTCTCCTTTATATGCTGCTCTGTGATACTGTATGCTGCTATATGCTGCTCTGTGATACTGTATGCTGCTCTCTCTGCCACATGCTGCTCTGTGATACTGTATGCTGCTCTCTACTATATGCTGCTCTGTGATACTGTATGCTGCTCTCTACTATATGCTGCTCTGTGATACTGTATGCTGCTCTCTCTGCATTATGCTGCTCTGTGATACTGTATGCTGCTCTCTCTGCATTATGCTCCTCTGTGATACTGTGTGCTGCTCTCTGCTATATGCTGCTCTGTGATACTGTATGCTGCTCTTTCTGCTATATGCTGCTCTGTGATACTGTATGCTGGTCTCTGCTATATGCTGCTCTGTGATACTGTATGCTGCTCTCTGCTATATGCTGCTCTGTGATACTGTATGCTGCTCTCTGCTATATGCTGCTCTGTGATACTGTATGCTGCTCTCTGCTATATGCTGCTCTGTGATAGTGTATGCTGCTCTCTGCTATATGCTGCTCTCTCTGCTGTATGCTGCTCTGTGATACTGTATGCTGCTCTCTGCTCTATGCTGCTCTGTGATACTGTATGCTGCTCTCTACTGCTCTGTGATACTGTATGCTGCTCTCTCTGCTCTCTACTGCTCTGTGATACTGTATGCTGCTCTCTCTGCTGCTCTGTGATACTGTAATGCTGCTCTCTGCTATATGCTGCTCTGTGATACTGTATGCTGCTCTCTCTGCTCTCTGCTGATCTGTGATACTGTATGCTGCTCTCTGCTATATGCTCCTCTGTGATACTGTATGCTGCTCTCTCTGCTATATGCTGCTCTGTGATACTGTATGCTGCTCTCTCTGCTATATGGTGCTCTCTGCTATATACTGCTCTGTGATACTGTATTCTGCTCTCTGCAATATGCTGCTCTGTGATACTGTATGCTGCTCTGTGCTATATACTGCTCTGTGATACTGTATGCTGCTCTCTCTCTGCTATATGCTGCTCTGTGATACTGTATGCTGCTCTCTCTGCTATATGCTGCTCTGTGATACTGTATGCTGCGCTCTTTGCTATATGCTGCTCTGTAATACTGTATGCTGCTCTCTGCTATATGCTGCTCTGCCATACTGTGTGCTGCTGCCCTGCCGTCCATACTGTGTGCTCCCGCCCTGCCATACTGTGTGCTGCTGCTGCTGCCCTGCCATACTGTGTGCTGCTGCTGCTGCCCTGCCATACTGTGTGCTGCTGCTGCTGCCCTGCCATACTGTGTGCTGCTGCCGCCCTGCCGTCCATACTGTGTGCTGCTGCCGCCCTGCCGTCCATACTGTGTGCTGCTGCCGCCCTGCCGTCCATACTGTGTGCTGCTGCCGCCCTGCCATACTGTGTGCTGCTCCCGCCCTGCCATACTGTGTGCTGCTCCCGCCCTGCCATACTGTGTGCTGCTCCCGCCCTGCCATACTGTGTGCTGCTCCCGCCCTGCCATACTGTGTGCTGCTCCCGCCCTGCCATACTGTGTGCTGCTCCCGCCCTGCCATACTGTGTGCTGCTCCCGCCCTGCCATACTGTGTGCTGCTCCCGCCCTGCCATACTGTGTGCTGCTCCCGCCCTGCCATACTGTGTGCTGCTCCCGCCCTGCCATACTGTGTGCTGCTCCCGCCCTGCCATACTGTGTGCTGCTCCCGCCCTGCCATACTGTGTGCTGCTCCCGCCCTGCCATACTGTGTGCTGCTCCCGCCCTGCCATACTGTGTGCTGCTCCCGCCCTGCCATACTGTGTGCTGCTCCCGCCCTGCCATACTGTGTGCTGCTCCCGCCCTGCCATACTGTGTGCTGCTCCCGCCCTGCCATACTGTGTGCTGCTCCCGCCCTGCCATACTGTGTGCTGCTCCCGCCCTGCCATACTGTGTGCTCCCGCCCTGCCGTCCATACTGTGTGCTCCCGCCCTGCCGTCCATACTGTGTGCTCCCGCCCTGCCGTCCATACTGTGTGCTCCCGCCCTGCCGTCCATACTGTGTGCTCCCGCCCTGCCGTCCATACTGTGTGCTCCCGCCCTGCCGTCCATACTGTGTGCTCCCGCCCTGCCGTCCATACTGTGTGCTCCCGCCCTGCCGTCCATACTGTGTGCTCCCGCCCTGCCGTCCATACTGTGTGCTCCCGCCCTGCCGTCCATACTGTGTGCTCCCGCCCTGCCGTCCATACTGTGTGCTCCCGCCCTGCCGTCCATACTGTGTGCTCCCGCTGCTGCTGCTGCCCTGCCGTCCATACTGTGTGCTCCCGCTGCTGCTGCCCTGCCGTCCATACTGTGTGCTGCTGCCCTGCCGTCCATACTGTGTGCTGCTCCCGCCCTGCCGGCCATACTGTGTGCTGCTCCCGCCCTGCCGGCCATACTGTGTGCTGCTCCCGCCCTGCCGGCCATACTGTGTGCTGCTCCCGCCCTGCCGGCCATACTGTGTGCTGCTCCCGCCCTGCCGGCCATACTGTGTGCTGCTCCCGCCCTGCCGTCCATACTGTGTGCTGCTCCCGCCCTGCCGTCCATACTGTGTGCTGCTCCCGCCCTGCCGTCCATACTGTGTGCTGCTCCCGCCCTGCCGTCCATACTGTGTGCTGCTCCCGCCCTGCCGTCCATACTGTGTGCTGCTCCCGCCCTGCCGTCCATACTGTGTGCTGCTCCCGCCCTGCCGTCCATACTGTGTGCTGCTCCCGCCCTGCCGTCCATACTGTGTGCTGCTCCCGCCCTGCCGTCCATACTGTGTGCTGCTCCCGCCCTGCCGTCCATACTGTGTGCTGCTCCCGCCCTGCCGTCCATACTGTGTGCTGCTCCCGCCCTGCCGTCCATACTGTGTGCTGCTCCCGCCCTGCCGTCCATACTGTGTGCTGCTCCCGCCCTGCCGTCCATACTGTGTGCTGCTCCCGCCCTGCCGTCCATACTGTGTGCTGCTCCCGCCCTGCCGTCCATACTGTGTGCTGCTCCCGCCCTGCCGTCCATACTGTGTGCTGCTCCCGCCCTGCCGTCCATACTGTGTGCTGCTCCCGCCCTGCCGTCCATACTGTGTGCTGCTCCCGCCCTGCCGTCCATACTGTGTGCTGCTCCCGCCCTGCCGTCCATACTGTGTGCTGCTCCCGCCCTGCCGTCCATACTGTGTGCTGCTCCCGCCCTGCCGTCCATACTGTGTGCTGCTCCCGCCCTGCCGTCCATACTGTGTGCTGCTCCCGCCCTGCCGTCCATACTGTGTGCTGCTCCCGCCCTGCCGTCCATACTGTGTGCTGCTCCCGCCCTGCCGTCCATACTGTGTGCTGCTCCCGCCCTGCCGTCCATACTGTGTGCTGCTCCCGCCCTGCCGTCCATACTGTGTGCTGCTCCCGCCCTGCCGTCCATACTGTGTGCTGCTCCCGCCCTGCCGTCCATACTGTGTGCTGCTCCCGCCCTGCCGTCCATACTGTGTGCTGCTCCCGCCCTGCCGTCCATACTGTGTGCTGCTCCCGCCCTGCCGTCCATACTGTGTGCTGCTCCCGCCCTGCCGTCCATACTGTGTGCTGCTCCCGCCCTGCCGTCCATACTGTGTGCTGCTCCCGCCCTGCCGTCCATACTGTGTGCTGCTCCCGCCCTGCCGTCCATACTGTGTGCTGCTCCCGCCCTGCCGTCCATACTGTGTGCTGCTCCCGCCCTGCCGTCCATACTGTGTGCTGCTCCCGCCCTGCCGTCCATACTGTGTGCTGCTCCCGCCCTGCCGTCCATACTGTGTGCTGCTCCCGCCCTGCCGTCCATACTGTGTGCTGCTCCCGCCCTGCCGTCCATACTGTGTGCTGCTCCCGCCCTGCCGTCCATACTGTGTGCTGCTGCCCTGCCGTCCATACTGTGTGCTGCTGCCCTGCCGTCCATACTGTGTGCTGCTGCCCTGCCGTCCATACTGTGTGCTGCTGCCCTGCCTTCCATACTGTGTGCTGCTGCCCTGCCGTCCATACTGTGTGCTGTTGCCCTGCCATACTGTGTGCTGCTGGCCTGACCATACTGTGTGCTGCTGCCCTGCCATACTGTGTGCTGCTGCCCTGCCGTCCATACTGTGTGCTGCTGCTGCCCTGCCATACTGCCCTATAATCCTAATAACTGCAGTCTTCTGTCGCAGGACCAGCAGCTGAGCTCCTTGGGGCAGAGTATGAAGAAACTAGAAGACGCCACTCAGACCCTGAAAGAGAAGCTGAATTCTCTGGAGACGGAGCAGGAAACCATTCTAAGTGCCATAGAGAGCGAGATTAACTCTGCCTGTCAGCTGCTATCCAGAAACTCCATGGAGAAATTCAAAGTAATTCCCAATATTACACCTCCCCAGTCTGTAACTGAGATCATTGTAATTCCTGGTTATTGTTAGGAATGTAAAATGATTCTTTGTACTGAAGCTGTTCTCTGTCATCTATTGAAGGCTGTGTCCACCGCGACCCACCTGAAGAATGACCCCCACTACTGGCTGGCCGAGACTAAGGTAAGACGCTGGGATGTTTCTCTGGGCTCCAGGATGTGATGTCCCATTAGGAGATCAGCCTGGATCCAGCAGCTGTGTCATCGGCCACACATACAGCAGCAGCTGGACAGACTCTCACACACAATTCCTCCCCTCACTCTCTGCTTTCCTCATTCTCCTATACTGTATGTGCAGCCCGTTACTTGTCATTATTATACCCAGTACACCCTGTGCAATATCACACAGCGCTGTACACCCACACCCTGTGCAATATCACACAGCGCTGTACACACACACCCTGTGCAATATCACACAGCGCTGTACACACACACACACACACACCCTGTGCAATATCACACAGCGCTGTACACACACACACACACACCCTGTGCAATATCACACAGCGCTGTACACATACACACACACCCTGGGTTATACGGAGTGTCCTCCTTCTCCTATCTCCTAATACACAGACATTGGGGGACACACTGACCTCTCCCCTCCTCCTAATACACAGACATCAGGGGACACTGACCTCTCCCCTCTTCCTAATACACAGACATCAGGGGGACACTGACCTCTCCCCTCTTCCTAATACACAGACATCAGGGGACACTGACCTCTCCCTCCTCCTAATACACAGACATCAGGGGGACACTGACCTCTCCCCTCCTCCTAATATACAGACATCAGGGGACACTGACCTCTCCCCTCCTCCTAATACACAGACATCAGGGGACACTGACCTCTCCCTCCTCCTAATACACAGACATCAGGGGGACACTGACCTCTCCCCTCTTCCTAATACACAGACATCAGGGGACACTGACCTCTCCCTCCTCCTAATACACAGACATCAGGGGGACACTGACCTCTCCCCTCCTCCTAATATACAGACATCAGGGGACACTGACCTCTCCCCTCCTCCTAATACACAGACATCAGGGGGACACTGACCTCTCCCCTCTTCCTAATACACAGACATCAGGGGACACTGACCTCTCCCTCCTCCTAATACACAGACATCAGGGGGACACTGACCTCTCCCCTCCTCCTAATATACAGACATCAGGGGACACTGACCTCTCCCCTCCTCCTAATACACAGACATAAGGGGACACTGACCTCTCCCTCCTCCTAATACACAGACATCAGGGGACACTGACCTCTCCCCTCCTCCTAATATACAGACATCAGGGGGACACTGACCTCTCCCTCCTCCTAATACACAGACATCAGGGGGGCACTGACCTCTCCCCTCCTCCTAATATACAGTCATCAGGGGACACTGACCTCTCCCCTCCTCCTAATACACAGACATCAGGGGACACTGACCTCTCCCCTCCTCCTAATACACAGACATCAGGATACACTGACCTCTCCCCTCCTTCTAATACACAGACATCAGGATACACTGACCTCTCCCCTCCTCCTAATATACAGACAGGAGGGCACTTATACCTTTTCCTTGGCCTCCGCACCTGGATGTTAGAAGTAATTTCACCTCTTGCAGCCAGGTGGCCAATAACCAAGAGTACAGGGTCTCTCTGTACTGTGTCTGGCCAGCTTTTCCCCTGTTGTAGCGCTGGAACATTGTTACCTTCCAGAACCCGTCCTGCCAGAGTCTCTTAGAGCCGTAACAGAAATCCACGTTCTGCAGTTTAAATGGAAAATCAGAGGCTGCTTCCAGCTGTCAGTAATGTGGTGACGTTACCTGGGGTCCTGTATCTCCTAGTGGGGAAATGATTGATGGGACTCACAGGACAGGTCACTTGCACAGGAGCTGAGCGCAAGAAAATCCATAGATTGTGGAGGGATGTGAAATGAAAATTTGTCATAATGTTGACAGGTTCTGAATATTAACATGGACATTAGGTCGTCAATCAATTGTCAACCGGTTCTGAATGTCGACATGTAACATTTTGTTCCCATACGTAATGTTGACATGCAGTTTTTTTTTTATTGCATATTGTAGCCTAACCCTAAAAAGTGTGGAGTATGGGATGCTGGCACTCGGGATCCTGGTGGCCACAATGCCAACAGCGCTAGGATACCCTAACGTTCCCTCCCCGGTGCCTAAACTTAACCTTCCCCCTAGTGCCGAAAGCTAACCTCCCCCCCCAAAGCTAACCTCCCCCCCCTAGTGCCTAAAGCTAACCTCCCACCTAGTGCCTAAACCTAACCTCCCCCTAGTGCCTAACCTCCCCCCCTAGTGCCTAACCCTAACCTCCCTCCTAGTGCCTAACCCTAACCTCCCCCCTAGTGCCTAACCCTAACCTCCCCCCTAACGCCTAACCTCCTCCCTAGTGCATAAACCTAACCTCCCACCCTAGTGCCTAACCTAACCTCCTCCCCCCTAGTGCCTAACCCTAACCTCCCCCCCTAGTGCTTAAACCTAACCTCCCCCCCTAGTGCCTAACCCTATCCTCCCCCCCTAGTGCCTAACCCTATCCTCCCCCCCCTAGTGCCTAAACTTAACCTCCCCCCCCTAGTGCCTAACCCTAACCTCCCCCCCCTAGTGCCTAACCCTAACCTCCCCCCCTAGTGCCTAACCCTATCCTCCCCCCCCCTAGTGCCTAACCCTATCCTCCCCCCCCCCCCCCCCCCCAGTGCCTAATCCTAACCTACTCCCTTGGTACCCCCGCCCCTCCCCGCACCCTAAACCTAACCTCCCCCTCCCTGCACCCTAACCCTCCTTCCTGTAGTGCCTGTGCCTAACCCCAGTACTTACAGTCAGGATGGCGGCGGCGGGATTCTGACAGATGTCGGGATTTCGGCACCAGCATCCCGATGGTCGGTATTTTGACCGGATCCTCCTACAAATAACAGAAAATGTACGGTTATTTTGACATTATGAACGTTTCGACATTTTAACCGTGTCGACATTCTGACTGGGTCCCAGTGTGGAGTAAGTGATATTTGCTTAGGATGTCAGTCAGTGACTTGTCAGGTGTGTGACTGCAGCTAGTGTTACAATTCTATCCTGAGATTAGACAGACCCAGTTATAGATATGATGGGTGTGGGGTGCACTATGCGTGCCCCTCCTGCCATTATGCCTGTGAATGTGACGTTACGGCGGTAGTATCTGTACGGTCAGTTCTCATGTGAAGGGGAGGCCACTGTCTGTATTATTGTTGGTCTCATTCAGCGTTTCCCCTCAGACAAAGCTGCACTGGTTGTGTGAGGAGGTGAAGGACCGGGAAGAGCGCGAGAGGAAGCTCCGGAGTCAGCACCAGCTGGTTCGGGAGCAGCTGAAGGAGCAGAGGTTGAAGAAAGAGGCTCAAGGCCAGCAGATCACGAAACTCGAGCAGCAGGTAGAAGAGGGTCACAGGGAGAGGAAAGGTAGGTGATACCCGTCTGTCTGGCAGAGGCGCTGTCTCCTTCAGCCTCATCTGTTGGACTTGGGGTGGGGGGGGTGAGAAAAGGGTCACATTATGTCAGCGTAACATCGCCCTCTATGGAGCGGTCACGTCAGGTGTCTGTACAGTATATCCCCCCTGGCTGGCAGTGATGCTGGGAGCTCTCCTGTAATGGTGCAGAGATCAGCAGATTTTATGTTGTATGATCTGTGTGAGACATGTGTTCCCTCTGGCTGCTGATAGAATACGTATTGCTTAGTGAGCAGAAATAAAATGAATTTGCTTAATTCTTTTATTTTTTATTTTTTTATGCATCGCTTTCAAGAAAATCGTAAATACTTTTCCATTTTACACTTATGGTAAACAGTTTTAATTAGAAACAGATCCCACTTATCTGGAGTGAATCAACTATTTGTGTTTTTTAAGCTAGATGTACAACTGTTCAGGAGACACACTTTTATCCTGGCAGAGCAAAATAATCTGCCTCAGGCATTTGTGGCAGTAATGGTAGACTCTCTGCTAAGATGCTACTTACTGGAGTTTTTGTTTTAAAAACAAGTTTAAATGCTATTAATACTGCATGTCAAATGGGTCATGAGAAGCCAGTGACCTCACTGAGAATGCAGCCTATCCATACACTAGGAACCAGTGACATCACTGAGAATGCAGCCTATCCATACACTAGGAACCAATGACATCACTGAGAATGCAGCCTATCCATACACTAGTAACCAGTGACATTACTGAGAATGCAGCCTATCCATACACTAGTAACCAGTGACATCACTGAGAATGCAGCCTATCCATACACTAGTAACCAGTGACATCACTGAGAATGCAGCCTATCCAGTCACTAGTAACCAGTGACATCACTGAGAATGCAGCCTATCCATACACTAGTAACCAGTGACATTACTGAGAATGCAGCCTAGCCATACACTAGTAACCAGTGACATTACTGAGAATGCAGCCTATCCATACACTAGTAACATCACTGAGAATGCAGCCTATCCATACACTAGTAACCAGTGACATTACTGAGAATGCAGCCTATTCCTACACTAGGAACCAGTGACATTACTGAGAATGCAGCCTATTCCTACACTAGGAACCAGTGACATTACTGAGAATGCAGCCTATTCCTACACTAGGAACCAGTGACATCACTGAGAATGCAGCCTTTCTACTTCAGGGTCCCTAGGGGGTCCACAGGGTTGACCTTGGGGTATAGCTGGATCTGGATCCACGGGCACCACGCAGTTAAAGCTTTGCTGCTCCCAGGATGCACTTGGGTCCGTCCTCCTCTATACCCCGGCCACAGGCACCTCAGTTTTAGTTGGTGCCCGGCCGGAGTCGGGTCACCCTGTCGCAGTGGGGCTGCAGGAGCAGCCCCTAAGCTTTATTTTAAAAGAGAAATTTTTAATTTTTTTCTACTTTTTTTACACTTTTAGAGCGGCAGCATTAGACTGTCCTTTAGGACGTCCACGCTGCCGCTCCTTCTCCCCGCTGGCGCCACGACGTCAGTACAGCTCTGGGGATCGCGGCGGGACCCCAGAGCCTGTACTAGCCGGGCTCTGGGGACTCCCTTGACTGCTGCCAGACGCGACGGGGATCAGGTAAGCCGCGGGTCGCCGCGTGCGGCGGCCCGCGGATACTTTTTATGCAGTCACAAGCCTCCGGTCTCTGGGGACAGACCGGAGGCGCTAGCGGCGGCGGGCTCCCCCTCAATTGAGGAATACCCCGCCTGTCCGCTAGACCACCAGGGTAACAGGCTGGTAGCGGGACCAGCAACCCGGGGGTTAATTGCTAGCCAGGGGAGGCAGCCTTCCCTGTCTAGCGGCTCCTCCCCTCAGCTCAGCGCGCCTTTCAACAAGCAGTCTGGCGTCGCTGAGCTGCTCTTATCTTACGGCCACTCCTCCTCTGAGGTCTCCGGCGGCCATCTTTACTGGCAGGCATCGCAGACTCCCAGGCGGTATCAAGTGGACCGGTCCCCCTGTGTACCTCTCCCCTGCTAAAGGACAGTGTACACAGCGCTATAGCCCTCCCAGACACTGAATCTGGGCGGTTGATTGTAGCGGAAGGTGCAGTGAGTATAACTTTTCTGCATTGTATGTGACTATTGCTAGTGCTGCCTGTCTGTGACTTATTCTCCTTACTGTCAGCTTATAACTATCCCTTTCCTTCTCCTACGGCCCGGCAGGTGTGTGGGGGAAGGGCGTTTTCTGAGACCCTCACTTATATAAAACACGTATTTGTGTTGTGTTGTGTGCTACACAGTACCATATCTGGGCTGTTGTGTCGCATACTGGTGAGTGCGCGGGTGTTAAAGCCGTAATTCCTCTGGTGATACGTATTTCTTGTGAGTTACGGTATCATGTCTGAAGAGGAGACTGAGCGCTCTGTGGCTCCTGTGCTATTTTCCTGCAGACGCTGTGCTGCTGGAGTTGATGGGGAGGACTTATCTCAGGATGGTCTGTGCGGGCGGTACCAGCTGGTACCGGGCCCCTCCAACTCCCCTATATCACAGGACCCTCCTTGGGCGATGTTTTCACAGGTGCTGGCGTCTATTGCGGACCGGTTATCGGTCCCTTCTAGGGCGTTGTCGCAGCCCACCATCCCCCATTCCCCGGGTGTTCCACAAATGTTGCGGTCTCCCCCCGGGGCCCAGACTGTGGGTCCTTACTCGGGACTGCCTGTGTATGTGCAGTCTTCCCCAGGGACGCGTCAGTCTGTAGTGCCTTTGCAGAGTTTTGCTCCGACGGCTCCTCCGCCTTGGGTGGATGTTCTCTCCAGCTCCGTACAGAGTCTGGCGGCTTCATCCTCGGCGTTTCAGTCCATGTTGCAAGGTGATGTGCCACCAAGGGCGTCTAAACGTCTGGTTGTGAGTTCACTAGCTGCGCAGTTGTCGGACTCGGAAGTGTCCTCAGATGATGGAGAAATCCATGAGGACTCTGACTCTGATGCCATGGGGCAGGAGGTGGAAGCGAAGTCCTCCATTAATGTTCCAGCCTTAGTTAGGGCGGTGCGGGCTATCCTACATGTTGAGGATGATGCGCCGGCTCCTAGGTCAAAGTTTCCTAATTTTAAAAAGGCCAAGGTGACTTCAACTGTGTTCCCCCTGTCTGATCAATTATCGGATCATATAGCGGCGGTCTGGCAATCACCCAGTAAGAGGTTCCATCCACAGAAGAGGTTGGCGGCGAACTATCCTTTTCCTGAAGCTCATTGCAGGAAATGGGAGACTCCGCCGGCGGTGGATTCCCACGTTACCCGCTTGATCAAAAGCGTGATGCTGCCATTGCCGTCTATCTCCTCTTTGAAGGATCCCACGGACAGGAAGGTGGAGACTTGTTTAAAGTCCATTTATTCTCTTTCCGGGGTGGTGGCTCGCCCGTCCATGGCTATCTCCTGGGTGGCTAAAGCCATTGAGGCATGGGCCAATGCCTTGGAGGATACCTTTCCTGATGAGGCTCCGGATATCCAGAGAGCGTTAGTGGGACAGATGCGGGATGCAGCTTCCTATATTGGGGAAGCGTCTTTGGATGCCAGCCTGCTCACTTCTAGGGTGTCGGCTGCAGCGGTGTCTGCTCGACGCTCCCTGTGGCTGAGGTCCTGGAGGGCTGATGCAGATTCAAAAAAGGGTCTGGAGGCCTTGCCTTTTAATGGTGATTTACTATTTGGTCCGGATTTGGACAAAATAGTGGATACTTTGGCTAAGTCCAAGTCGGCTTTCCTCCCTTCGGCCTCTGCGCCGGCTAAAGTGAGGAGCTCTGCCTTTCGGTCCTTTCAGGTTCAGGGTAAGGCCAAGGGCCAGTCCTTCCCGAGACTTTCGGCGACCAAGGCCGCACCCAAGCCCAAGAAGCAAGCATGGAGTGCTCGGCGCCCTTCTTCCAAGCAGGAGGATAAGCCTGCTGCCTGATGGGACGGGCCTCTCTCTGGGGGACCCCAGAGTGGGAGGCCGACTTCTCCAATTCGCCCAGTGTTGGCACAATACCACCACGGATGCCTGGGTTCGAGAAGTAGTCTCTCAGGGGTACGCCCTGTCTTTTCGGTTCAGGCCGCCCCACCAGTTTTTCTGTACGAGTCCTTCTCTGGACAAGACCAAAGCTGGTCAGATTCAGGTAGCTATAGAATCCTTGCTACAAGCAGGGGTCATTGTTCCCGTTTCGCAGTCTCAGCGCGGGACGGGGTACTATTCTACTCTGTTTCTGGTACAGAAACCCAATGGTTCTCATCGCCGTATCCTGAATTTGAAGTCTCTGAACAGATACCTCAGAGTTCCCAGGTTCAGGATGGAAACGTTACGTTCCATCATTCTGGCGATGGAACCCGGGGATTATATGGTCTCCCTCGATATCCAGGACGCCTATCTCCATGTGCCCATAGCACCGGCACATCAGCGGTATCTGAGGTTTGCTATCCTGAACCATCACTACCAATTTCGGGCGTTGCCTTTCGGCCTTTCCACGGCTCCGAGGGTGTTCACCAAGGTGATGGCAGTTATGGCTGCCCACCTTCGGGGTCAGGGTCTACGTCTGTTGCCGTACCTGGACGATCTTCTGCTGCTGGCGAGCTCCCCGGAGGTGCTTCTTCGACATCTCCACCTGACCATTGCTTGTCTTCAAGCACACGGGTGGTTGATAAACTGGAAGAAGTCCTCCCTGATTCCATCACAGCGGATGGTTCATTTGGGAGCCCTGCTGGATTCTCGTCAGCAACGGATTTTCCTGACTCCGGAGAAGGTCTCCTCCCTGCAGCTGCGGATACACAGTTGCCTGAGCAGTTGCCGCCTGTCGGTCCATTCAGCTATGAGAGTTCTGGGGTCCATGGTGTCGACATTCGACATGGTGGAATTTGCCCAGTTCCATTCCCGGCCCCTGCAGGGGCTGATTGTATCGGAATGGAACGGGTTACCTCACCGGATCCGCTCTCAGATGCTGGTGTTGTCCTCCGGAGGTTCGGCAGTCTTTGGCTTGGTGGCTTCAGACGGCGCATCTGGTCGAGGGGCGCCCCTTTTGGATCCCGGACTGGGTCCTGCTCACGACGGATGCCAGTCTCCGGGGTTGGGGGGCAGTGACCGGCTCATTATCGCTTCAGGGTCGTTGGTCCGCGGAAGAAGCACTTCTCCCCATGAACATCCTGGAACTGCGGGCTGTGTACAGGGCCCTGCAGTCGTCCGGCCCCGCTCTTCACGGAAGGGCGGTTCAGGTGCAGTCCGACAACGCCACCACGGTGGCGTACATCAACCACCAAGGGGGAACTCGCAGTCGGGCAGCAATGTCGGAGGTGTCTCGCATTCTTGCTTGGGCGGAGTGTCACGTTCCAGCGATCTCGGCAGTCTTCATTCCCGGAGTCCTCAATTGGGAGGCGGACTTCCTCAGCCGTCACGACGTGCATCCCGGGGAATGGTCGCTTCACCCAGAGGTGTTTCAGCTACTCGTGGACAGGTGGGGGCTGCCGGAGCTGGACTTGATGGCCTCCCGTCACACTCACAAGTTGCCCGTTTACGGGTCAAGGACAAGAGACGCAGGTGCCTGTCTGGTAGACGCTCTGTCGGTGAAATGGACGTTTCACCTGGCGTATCGGTTTCCTCCGATATCCCTGCTTCCTCGGGTTCTGCGGAAATTCAAGCAGGACGGCGGCACGCTCGTGCTGGTGGCTCCGGCGTGGCCCAGACGTCCTTGGTACTCCGATCTGAGGTGCCTCTCCATCAACGCTCCGTACCTTCTTCCTCAGCATCGGGACCTGTTGTCTCAAGGGCCCTGCCTTTACCCGGATCTGGGTCGGCTGTCTTTGACGGCGTGGCTCTTGAGACAGCCGTCTTGAGGTCTAGGGGTTTCTCCAGTTCGGTCATTGGTACCATGCTTAGGGCACGCAAGCCTGCTTCCGCGCGGATTTACCACAGGGTGTGGCGCACTTATTTTCAGTGGTGTGAATCCAGAAACTATGATCCGCAGGTGTTCCGGGTTTCCAGAATCTTGGAGTTTCTTCAATCGGGTTTGGACCTCGGCTTACGCCTGGCCTCTCTGAAGGTTCATGTGTCTGCTTTGTCCGTGTGGTTTCAGCAACGGATTGCTACACTGCCAGACGTTCACACCTTTTTCCAAGGTGTTCTCAGGATCCAGCCTCCCTTCGTGCCTCTGGTGGCTCCGTGGGACTTGGCGGTGGTACTGCGAGTCTTGCAGGGTCCTCCTTTTGAGCCACTTGAGTCGGTGGAGCTCAAGTGGCTGACGTTTAAGACCATTTTTCTCCTGGCAATTGCTTCTGCCAGGAGGGTTTCAGAATTGGGGGCGCTTTCCTGTCGCCCCCCTTTTCTGATTTTTCACCAGGACAGGGCGGTGCTCCGCACTCGTCCTGAGTTTTTGCCCAAAGTGGTCTCTAAGTTCCACATTAATCAGGAACTTGTTGTGCCAGCTTTTCAGTCACCTGATCTTTCCGCTGGTGAGGCTTCCTTAGATGTAGTCCGGGCACTTAGAATCTACGTGGACCGGACTGCTTCGGTTAGGAAGTCGGATTCTTTGTTTGTCCTCTTCGGTTTTCACAAGAGGGGTTGGCCTGCCAACAAGCAAACGCTAGCCCGTTGGCTTCGTTCAGTTATTTGTGAGGCTTATGCACAGGAGGGTTTACCTGTGCCAGCCTCTGTTAAGGCTCATTCCACTCGTTCTGTGGGTCCCTCTTGGGCTGCTAGACGTGGCGCCTCCGCTGTTCAGCTGTGTAAGGCGGCTACTTGGTCTTCAATTCAGACGTTTTTGAGGTTTTATGCGTTTGACACCTTCGCCTCTCAGGATGCATCCTTTGGGCGCCGGGTACTCCTTTCAGCACAGGAGCGTCCCCGCCCTTAGTTGAACTGCTTTGGGACATCCCCAAGGTCAACCCTGTGGACCCCCTATGGACCCTGAAGTAGAAAACAAGAGATATGGTAAGAACTTACCTTTGTTATGTCTGTTTCTACGAAGTCCATAGGGTCCACAGGGCGCCCGCCCTGACGCACCTGGCTTCCAATGGGCTGTGTGGCTGGTCACCGGTTTTCCGTCTCCCATTTCTGTGAGTATGGTTTCTTGTGTGTTCCAGTCTTCCTTCTCTCTGTTTAGTCTCCTCCTCCGGCCTTAGCTGCTTACCAACTGAGGTGCCTGTGGCCGGGGGCGGGGTATAGAGGAGGACGGACCCAAGTGCATCCTGGGAGCAGCAAAGCTTTAACTGCGTGGTGCCCGTGGATCCAGATCCAGCTATACCCCAAGGTCAAACCTGTGGACCCTATGGACTTCGTAGAAACAGAGATAACAAAGGTAAGTTCTTACCATATCTCTTGTTATTCCTACACTAGTAACCAGTGACATCACTGAGGATGCACCCTATCCATACACTAGTAACCAGTGACATTACTGAGAATGCAGCCTATCCATACACTAGGAATCAGTGACATTACTGAGAATGCAGCCTATCCATACACTAGAAACCAGTGACATCACTGAGAATGCAGCCTATCCATACACTAGTAACCAGTGACATCACTGAGAATGCAGCCTATCCATATACTAGGAACCAGTGACCTCACTGAGAATGCAGCCTATCCATACACTAGTAACCAGTGACATTACTGAGAATGCAGCCTATCCATACACTAGTAACCAGTGACATCACTGAGAATGCAGCCTATCCATACACTAGTGACATCACTGAGAATGCAGCCTATCCATACACTAGGAACCAGTGACATTACTGAGAATGCAGCCTATCCATACACTAGGAACCAGTGACATCACTGAGAATGCAGCCTATCCATACGCTAGTGACATCACTGAGAATGCAGCCTATCCATACACTAGGAACCAGTGACATCACTGAGAATGCAGCCTAATCAGCTGCTTGGAACCAGTGACATCACTAGGAATGTAGCCTATCACTTAGTTCTTGGTGAGTTGATAGGCTGTATTCTCACAAACACGGCTGCCTACACCATGGGGTTGATTTATTTCTATGCGTGCAGCTGTCGTCAGCTCGCGTTGTGCATGTAACTGCCAGGTATGGTAGGCTGATACTGCTCGCACCTCCATAGGCTACAAGCCTGGTGACTTCTGCACTTCATTGAATCTGCTCCTTTTGTATGAGTGTAATGCATTCATTGCACACAGATCAGTGCTGAACAGATGTCAGAACAGAAGGTAATTTCCAGGTGAGGGTGGGCTGTGCTAATCCAACGAGTCGCCATAGTCCAGGTATTGCTATTAGCCATTTGCAGAGGCCCTGTAGAGGGAGCCTCTCATCTCTGCTAATTTCCAGAACATACATTGTCAGGATTCTTCTGCCTTGTGCGAGTCTCCTCCTGCAGTGTCTGAGCTCGGCCGCCTGTGTATGTGTAGGGTCTGCAGGAGAAAGCAAAGTCACTGGAGTCTGCAGCGCGCTGATTGGGTTACGTGAGGTTTTGATGGTCGGGGGTCCTTGTTATGTGTGGGATGTCTATGGTGAATGCTGTCGGCCCACCGACAAAAGTGGCACCTTACAAGGTGACAGCAACCTCACGTTATCTGCCCATTGGGTAAGACGACAACATCAGTAACACCAGTTTCTTTAGAGCTACTTGTTCAGCTTTATCTGTCTGAGGAATTGCAGTCTGTCCCGTGACTCGCAGCAGCCGGCACTGTATCTGACTTCATGCACGATGGGATTCATTTCTATGCTATTTAATTGTCATTAGTTACACAAATCCCATACAGTGTTATGAAACGGAAGGTAAAGTTAGCCTTGTACACGTGAGCTTTCAATCAGAGTGCTGCCAGTAGTCTTTCTGTGCCTGGAGACAGTGATCGGGGGTGGGCGTTTTCCAGGTGCCACGCTGTGAGCTGGTGACGGACGGGATTTCTGGCTTTCAGCTGCAGGGAAGTAACAGGGAGACATACCAGGCATTGGTGTCACTTGCCCGACACGTTACACTCACAGACCGTGAGCCTGATCCTGTCTATTACAATGATTCCTCACTGCGGCAGACTAATGTTGTTTTGCCTTAGTGATTATTTCTGCGGCTAATTCATCACATTATCACTTTGGCCGATGTTAATGACCTAGGGCTGCTCTTTGGGTTTTGTTGAACGCATGGTCTGATAACAGATAGATTGGTCACATTATCCAGGTCACAATCCTCAGCAGCATTGATTGTATCATTAATGTAAGACGCCCGGAAGCCAGTGTTTTATTACAAGATTTCACTATAACAGCATCACTTCATTTTACATGTGCAAACGTGTAAAGGGGCACGCTGTCACCCATCACCGAGCCTCCTACTGTGGTACCACCCGTTTCTCTAAATGACACTGCTCATTCTGTTTCTCACCTGAAATACTGCGTAATGTGTGTTACTTTCATGCCTTAATCCTCAGAGAGGAGAAATAAGGACAGTCTGTATTATGGGCCTGATTCAGGGACGGACGGATTTACACAGCCGCACCCAAGTGTCAGACGCCTCCTTGCGGCATTTGCCATCCACGACGTCGCAGGCTGGGATAACCATCGTTACCGATGGTCGCGATAGTTGCTCCATTAATCAGGCTGCATCCACCAACGCAGACCGGAAAACGGAGATGACAGACCTCAGTTTCTGGGAACGTCAACCATGTGCGCCCCCCAAACTCTGCAGCATGTCAATGTGCAGAATGGGTCCTAACCATCGGAGATGTGCGTTCATCTGTGCACCAGGCCCTATGGGGGTCATTCAGACCCGGTCGTTAGCGCCGATGCCCTCGGACCGGGTTGATGGCCCCCCACAGAGCATGCGCACGACGACGCCGTCATGCGCATGCGTGAGACCCGCTACGACCGACAGCGCCGGTTGTAGCGGGTCTCGATCCAAAGGGGGCGAGCTGTCGATGTTGATTGACAGCTCGCCCCGTTTGGAAGGTGGGCCGGGGGGGTGGCAGCCCAAACGAAGGCGTTCCTATGGGAACGCCTGCAGTTTGGGGGAGGCCCCACTGACATCACTAGTGATGTCAGTGGAGAGCTTCTGGCTCAGACAGAGCCAGAAGCTCTACGGGGCTTACGACAAGGGAGACCCTACCCTAGGGTCTCGTCGTTAGAGCTGTGGGTGTTAGGCTGTGGGTTAACGACCGTAACAGAGGCGGGCGGTCAGGATGCAAGTGGCCGCCCAGTTTCTGAGCGACCGCTTGCATCCTCCGACCGCCTCTGAATGAGGCCCTATATGTGTGACCGATGTTTGGGAAGGTTTTATATCGCTGCCAGTGCCTCTGGAGATACGGTTCTCCAACCATGTGCAATGTCCGAGGCGGGAAACATAGGGGCGGAGAGAGCGCATCCTTCCCACGTCTGTCTCTCATATCAGTAAGGGTGATTCTATGTCTGCCCTGCTCCGCAGAGTACCCGGCAATTTGTCTTAGCGCCACTCACCGTCTGTGCCATCTTCTGCGCCCCCAGAAAGCTGCATGGTGATCCACATGGTGGGGTCACAGTTAAGGTTTCCCGTGAATCTCACCATAAGGATTTCCACGGAAGTGAACCCACTCGTAGGTAGTGAATTATAAGACCCTTACCAATCGGATCTGCCAGCACGGCTATATGGCCGCCCTCTAGTAACGTCCTGTTCAGTGACTTGTGCTGCAGACATATTGGGCGGTCGTTGGGTCGGCCATACAGCCAGCCACATGACACGATATATCTGCTGCATTCATCGTCCATGGCTCTGCTGCGGGGCCGATCCGATATGTCTGTGTACGACGTCGCTCCCCGATGACCTACAGATACATCGCACAATGGAACGGGCGATATATCTGTCAGTGTGTACCCAGCTCCCCAGACATGGGGCAGTTTCTGCTTTTACTCCTATAAACACTGCTTTAGTTACTATCCGAGGACGCATTAGGGCTAATTCTGAGCTGCGCTCTGCTGTGATCGCTTGGCATCTCTTGCCATCGTCACATCTGCGACTTTGTGATTCTAGTATCCGCCCTTCCCCTGATGTACAGCTGAGCGTCTGACTGTGTACGGACTAAGATGCCTACTTTGTGCATCTATAGAAGCTGTAATACCGATTGGTGCATCTTCAGACATCGTTCCTTCAATACCGATTGGTGCATCGCTCCTGCCATCAAAACTCGCATCAGCCCCATGCCAGGTGCATGTTCTCCATCAGAGTATGGCTGCAATGTGAGCGATTGACCGTCTGTTTACACACATTCTTCAGTGACACGCCTGCGGCACTCCCATAACACGCCCATAAGAAACTCCTGCGGCACTCCCATAACACGCCCATAAGACAAGCCTGCGGCACTCCCATAACACGCCCATAAGACAAGCCTGCAGCACTCCCATAACACGCCCATAAGACAAGCCTGCAGCACTCCCATAACACGCCCATAAGACACACCTGCGACACTCCTATAACACGCCCATAAGACACGCCTGCTGCACTCCCATGACACGCCCATAAGACACGCCTGCGACACTCCCATAAGACGCCCATGAGACACTCCCATGAGACACGCCTGCGGCACTCCCATAAGACGCCCATGAGACACTCCCATGAGACACGCCTGCGGCACTCCCATAAGACACGCCTGCGGCACTCCCATAAGACACGCCTGCGGCGCTCCCATAAGACGCCCATAAGAGACGCCTGCGGCACTCCCATAAGACACGCATAAGTATCCTTAGGAGGCGCCTCCATTTTGTTTTGGCGAGCGCCCAGCACTTACGGACATGCCGGTCTGCCCCCAAGCCTTCCCCTCACTGTGCATAGATGCTATGTGCATGGCATCTATTCACCTGCTGTAATTGCTGCAATTCCTTGGCAGGGTGCGCTAAAATAGCCTAGCGAGAAGACTACAGCTCCATGTACTGTCACCTCACTGTCACCACCCAGGAACTCACAACACTCTTCTGTGAGGGTGTGTAAACTTACTACTACATCTCTGTGCACACGCAATCGGGACGCGAGTGTAGTATCAGAATCCCTCCTCTGCGTGTGACTCCTAATCAGGCCCCTGCTGCCTATTGCTCTGTATTATGGTAGTTGTGTCTGAGGGATTATACTACTATAAAGCTACAGGTAAAAGCTCAGGTTAGTGTGACCAACACGTTTATGTTCTTCTTTCAAGTCAACGACCTTTAGTGCCTCATTGTCCTTTTACCCCCGTCCTGCGTGCCGCTTGTGTGCCCCCCCTGTGACATGTTCTTCATATTTTGGGGAGGGACGGGGCCGTTTGTTCTGTGGAATATAGAAGTACATGTTCGTGTAAGTGCGGCTGTTGGAGAAACTTCCCACTACGATTCTACCGCGCTTATTTATTGTGTTATCGCAACCGTAACCATTGTGACCCACTAGTTATCCTAAGTACAAGGCAAATAAGTGGGCTGTACACTCCCTATCTGATGTAGTTATAGGGCACGGTACCAAGGATATATGTGTAATATTCCCTATAGGAGCCCAGAGATACTCGGGTGGCTCTCCCCTCTTGTGAGTACTAATACAGTTAGTATAATTTGAGTATCGCCCTAGTGGACCTGACGCGTCTGTGATGTTTGCATTGGGTCAGTTTGTGCTCAGTGGACCCAGGAAAATGGACGGATGGGAAAGGCAGCCCCTTGTCAGCGCCCTGGGATTCCTCCTAAGGAACGCACCATTGCTCGTGCAGCCTGTCAGCGACAGATAGAGACACAGCTCGTCAGCGCTGCTTTTATTTATCTTCCTAAAGACAGCTGAGCTGTGAGTAATGTAGGGATTGCAGATAATGATATTTCTATCCTGCTGCATAGGTGATTGAGTGCACAGCAGTGATCCAGGCCTCAGTCAGAGAGCGTGGCTGCACGGCCCGAGGTTATGAGCATACAGAAGGGTCTGTAGCCAGATCCAAGGTCGCAGCAGAGTCAGAATGTAATTGCACATTGATAAGCCCTCTCTTCCCGTCAGCGATCCGGAGCCTCCGTTCTGTAGTGACAATAAGGCATTAGCTGTAAAACATGTCAGATCCTGTAATTATAAAGCATTATCCAGCCCATGCGGCAAGTGTGGCCTCATAACACTCAATGTAATTTCTACCCCAGGGAGTCTGTGTAATGAAAAAGCGTATTAGCCAAATACAGAGGAGCCGAAGAGAGATAACTGGCTAATGGGTGAGGGAGAGGGATCCAGTGCTGGGTCCGCTCTCGCTGCAACCCCTTATGTGCTGGATCTGTAATAACCAGCCAGACAGATGGTGTCATATGATGTGTATGATAACATCGCATGACGTCTGTACACGGCTGAGGTTCCTGTCTATAACAGGCCCTGGTATCCTGAGCTATAACAGGCCCTGGTATCCTGAGCTATAACGGGCCCTGGTATCCTGAGCTATAACGGGCCCTGGTATCCTGAGCTATAACGGGCCCTGGTATCCTGAGCTATAACGGGCCCTGGTATCCTGAGCTATAACGGGCCCTGGTATCCTGAGCTATAACGGGCCCTGGTATGCTGAGCTATAACGGGCCCTGGTATCCTGAGCTATAACGGGCCCTGGTATCCTGAGCTATAACGGGCCCTGGTATCCTGAGCTATAACGGGCCCTGGTATCCTGAGCTATAACGGGCCCTGGTATCCTGAGCTATAACGGGCCCTGGTATCCTGAGCACACCACTAACTTGCTGTTGAGGTCAGTGTGTTGGTGCTTATACAGCGCCCCCTGCAGGTCGCTCTGTGTGAGCGTTGTGGCCTCGCTTGTGTTGTACGCTGAGGCTCGATTGGGGTGTATGATAAGGGTGAGAAGCATCACACACAGAATACAGGATACAGTACCTCTCATGTCAGCGTCTCGGAGATTTTCATCCTTTTCATTTCCCAATCGCTTGTAATTTCTATACAATGTGGCACTCGGGGAATTTACTGGTCCCTGGGGGTTCGTTATGGGATAATTAGAATGGGGTGGGTGGGGAGTGGGGTTTGGACAAAGATGTCAGTGGCCTATCATGTACAGGGTCTACTTTAAGTGTTCATATTAGAAACTAAAATCCGTTCCTCATCTCCACACCAGGATCCCTGGTTAAAAGCCATCCACAGCTATTAGTAGGAGCTTTGCCAGGCCGAGATAATACTGAGCCATAAATGTGAGGGCTGGAGCCAGGAGAACATCTGCCCATTGTATTGTTGGGTGTACAGTGCGATGGGAGTCCCGGGCCGTTCCTCAGAATGAACGGGGTCTTTATTCTCATCACGTCCCTGCTTAGATGACCCCTGGCCCCTGAGATGCCCCACACTTCCGTGCCCTGCAATGATGCCGCTGGGTTGTACGTGTCTCCTGGTGACTGTGTGACTCACGTGTGAAACGTTGTGCGTGGACGCAGCGTCCGCTTTTCCTGACCCCCTCAGCTGTCCCCCGGTCTGTGTGTGACATTATCGGGTATCTGTATCTTCTCTTCAGCTGAAGCAGCTTCCCACAAATCCCTCCCAGAGCTCTTTTATGCTCTGCTAATTGATTTTTGTCTTTTTGCCTCATTATTTATTAAAACCAGCTTTGCTTTCTGGCCGGAGCGGGAGGCTCTGTTTATGGGCCAGTGTCATTTATATCTGTATTGTTCTTTAACGCTGTACTTGCTGTGTTACACATATCTGTATATAGCTGGGATGATGAGAATTACAGGGGAAACTGCTCGGTAAGCTGTCGTAATAATGATTTATTTACATAGCATTGCCCTGTACATTTGTAACAGAACTGTAATATGACGGGACTGGGTAATAACAGGCAGACAGAGAGGTAAGAGGGCCCTGCTCGCAAGCTTACACTCTATAGGTTATGACCAAAGTTTAGTCTAAGATGATGATTAAGGGGGTCAGGTGAGTGAGGTGAGACCCTCTGGTTACGTTATGGGATTGGGCTCTGATACGTTTATGTGGAAGGCTCTGGCATTTCTTCTTTTAAAGTTTCAGTTTATGATGATCTGCGGATTATGGGGCAGATGTATGAAGCTCTGGAAAGTGATAAAGTGCAGAGTGATAACTACCAGCCACTCAGCTCCCAACTGTCATGTTACAGGTTGTGTTTGAAAAATGACAGTTGGGAGCTGATTGGTTGGTCGTTTATCACTCTGCACTTTATCACTCTGCTGTGCCAGATACAGGACTTGGGGCAACTCGCTCTACTGTGCCGGATACAGGGTTGCCTGAGAACAGCTCTCTCTGCTGTGCCGGATGCAGGGCTGCCTGGGAGCAGCTCTCTCTGCTGTGCCGGATACAGGGCTACCTGAGAGCAGCTCTCTCTGCTGTGCCGGATACAGGGTTACCTGGGAGCAGCTCTCTCTGCTGCTGTGCCGGATACAGGGCTACCTGGGAGCAGCTCTCTGCTGCTGTGCCGGATACAGGGCTACCTGGGAGCAGCTCTCTCTGCTGTGCTGGATACAGGGCTACCTGGGAGCAGCTCTCTCTGCTGTGCTGGATACAGGGCTACCTGGGAGCAGCTCTCTCTGCTGCTGTGCCGGATACAGGGCTACCTGGGAGCAGCTCTCTCTGCTGTGCCGGATACAGGGCTACCTGGGAGCAGCTCTCTCTGCTGTGCTGGATACAGGGCTACCTGGGAGCAGCTCTCTCTGCTGCTGTGCCGGATACAGGGCTACCTGGGAGCAGCTCTCTCTGCTGTGCCGGATACAGGGCTACCTGGGAGCAGCTCTCTCTGCTGTGCCGGATACAGGGCTACCTCTGAGCAGCTCTCTCTGCTGCTGTGCCGGATACAGGGCTACCTGGGAGCAGCTCTCTCCTGGTTCCCTAAACTGCTTGTTCATATTAAGCTTCAGGTCTATGACCTTTCCACCCAATTTCTAATCTATTTTTGGCCATTTTTTTAAATAATATATTTTTGAATTACACATAATCCTGTGACTGAGGCCGCACTAAGTCTTCTGTCTGATCAGCCAAGTATTCTGCAGATCTCACAAGTTACCTGGCTTATTGGTGTTATAATGCTCCGACCCAGGATTCCTTCTTTCCCAAGTGTACAGTATTATTTTACGTTCATGCCTCAAACACAGGGGAAAAATCATTTGTCACATTCCTGGACGGATTATCAATTATCGCATTCTTAACATGATCTGGGGTGCGATATTAGCGCCCAAAATCGCTTTACAGTTTTTGATAATACTGCCGGCATGTATCAAATAGCATGTGCAGGGAGAGGGGCTCCGAAAGGACCCTACCCCTGCGCTGTCCACGGAGTGAGTGACCGCATCACAGGTCTCTTCACTCCTCTACGGAGACTTCTGCGCATGTGCGGCTTACTTACCACACGTGCAGCGGCCATTCCAGGGGAACTCCCGAAAAATGTTGCCAAGTGTAGCCTTGAGACTACAGCGGGTAACACCATCGTCATATTGGTGCTTGGTATGAATGATAGCTCCGCAACCCCCATAGAAATCTATGGGGACTGCATATTGGAAATGGGGGGCTGTGCTGCGGCCCCTCCTTCATACATCGGGGTGATACATTTTTAATGCCGCAAATATTTAATGATAAATATGCCCCTTGGTCATTTGTCCTTTTACAACTTATCTCTTCTACGCCACCACTGCACGCTGACCCCAGAGAAAGCCTTGTCCTCAAAGGTTAAACTTTATGGGGCAAAATTGGGAGCAAAGTTAAAAAATATATATATAAAAGGACCAATCTTGCCCTTGGTAGAGATGTAGATTTGGTAGGACGTGAAATTGCCGTGTTAAACTAAAGTTGCCAGGTATTTGTGGGCTACATGCAAAAGCAGCCAGTGTTTACCCTGCATGCAGAAACAATAGATTTATTCGCCCCGTTGATGAATATCCATACATTGTGTGGGCTATTTTGTCAGGTGAGGGCTGGGGAGAGTCACAGGATTAAGGAGATACCCGGGAGCCCCAGAAAGCTTAACTTTAGAGCAGTGGTTTCCAAACTTTTTTGAATCATGGCACCCTAGAGTATCAGCATTGTTTTCAAGGCACCTCTTAGTGAAGTAAATTGTACTTGCCTGTCATCCTTAGGGTCAGGTATGTGGTGGTGACAGGTTTGCGCTTCTGTTTGTCCACATATTTACATTACATTGACCATAAAGAATTTCAGTTGGTGCTGGACCACCAACCTGAGGCACCCCTGCAAGTGTCCCGAGGCACCCCAGGGTGCCAGGGCGCACAGTTTGGGAACCACTGCCTTAGAGGACCAGGCTCTCTGGGGTCTGCATGCGCTGGTGGGGATGAGCTGTAAAGCAGCCTGACACCTTGTGAGATCTGCGTATGAGAGTTCCAGCTCTAGAATGTTAATAGGCACGAGACTGCGCTCGGTTATTTGTGGGGAAAAAAAACAAAACAAAAAGCAATGATTTGAAATCGCAGCCCCGGGGCGTTCAGAAATCTGTTCATGACAAACTGCAATTTGCAGTTTCTCCATTTCCCAGCTGGCTACATTGGAAATTCTTAAACTCATTTTAAATGTTCGTTCTTTGATTCCCCACTTTACTACACCCTCCTGCTCTGTTTTCCATGCAGTAATGAGGAGATTTTTTGGACCCAGCTGCTCTTTCTGGGTTATTTAGACTCTGGGAAGGGCACGGCCCAGAGACCTCAATGCCAGGGCATGTCTGTCTTGCATTAAACATTGTAAGTACATCTGATCCCTGCAATTTCAGATGGCTGTCAAGCTGAACCCATTGAGTGCCTGAAGGACCAGCGGCACGATGCTGGAACGCATTCCCTGTTTGCCTGGCGAGGAAGAGGTTAACGGCATTCAGTTGGGGAGAGAACTGCGGTTTGTGAAATGACTCAGTGAACCGAATCCCCCAGCAGCGTCCCCGTCTTTTAAAACCCTTTGCACGTCTGTCCCCAGTTTTTTAAAGTTGGGGGGGAAAAAAGGCTGCTTGAGGGGCCGGCCTGACTCTGCCTGTGTGTCCTGCCATGCTCTCTGCCTTTGGGGCATGACCTGAGCCCAAGTGTCTTACGTTCTGCTGAGTGTGAATGTTTCTGAGTCTGGAGCGGAGGTGACTCTGGGCACAGCGGCTGCTGACTCTCCATCTGTATGGCCTCTTCTGTCTTGTTAATGGCTAATGTCACAGCACTTGAGTTTCCATTAATGTCTAATACTGAGGTTGTATCACTTTGGATGGGTCGGTCCAGATAGATGAAGCTCTCATCCGCCATCTACAAGGTGCCTGCAATCTACTCGTAGTACACTCCGCCACCTGATATATATACCCTTATATTCCCGTGTCAGAGATTACATTGCTGGGATTCATCACCAATGGGAAAGTCCTCCCGTGGGCACATTAGAATGGATGGATTTAGCCCGAAGGCCGAGGGAAGCGCATGGCAGCTCCTACTCATTAATAAATGCAGGAAGTTCAGGCTCTCGGCGTGGAACAAATAATGTGTTTTTGCTGATCTTTCTTTTAAAAATAACTTGTGTAGAAGGAATTCTCCTTTTTAAGTCCTAAAAAAAAAAATAAAGTAAATAAAGTTCTCTGTTGGGATGACCCTAACTTGTATCATTGGGAGATAACCAGTGTTATTACACAACACCCGCTGGGTGCGGTCACCTGGGCACCCGCTGGGTGCGGTCACCTGGGCACCCGCTGGGTGCGGTCGCCTGGGCACCCGCTGCGTTCGGTCACCTGGGCACCCGCTGCGTTCGGTCACCTCCCCAGCCACGAAGATGTCACAGCTGTGGGATTGTCCGGTCACAGCTAAGGTATAAGGAGAAGTGGAACATATCGCTCTAAAAGGTGCCAGTGTTTGGGCTGCCTGGACGGGAGGGATAGAGGCCGATGAGAAGTGCTCCAGCTCCTCCTCATACTGATGTCTGTGATGGGTTTATGGTAGAGCTGGCTGGTGTGTTCGCTGTAAGACTCTGTAACCCATGTAGTGCCTCTGCTGGCCGGCGTGTGAGGTGTCATACTAGTGAGGGTAGATTCAGCTTTCACCGCGCTGCGCAGGATGACTGGATTAATGGCCACACTGGGCTGTAAAGTAAGTGTTTTATGTAAAGCATAAATGCTTGTTGACTCCAGAAAAGATGAGTTCTGAGGGTGATATGTTCTATGTCACTTTCATTACTGTTATATCTGGGAGACAAACTTTAAGAAAATGAGGTAGAGAGTAACATGATTACTGTAGGGATATAAGAGGCGATAAGAGCCTAGGGGTACCCCCACCCTGTGCAATCCGAATATCACTTTGTCTCCGTATAAGGCTATCTTTGTCCGAGGTGTCCTACGTATTACCCCCATCCTGCATGATCCGAATGTTTGTCTCCATATAAGCCCACCATTGTACAAGGCCTGTTGTATTATCACCCCCCCCTCCCTGTTCTGTGCAGGTTTGTCTATATATAATCCCACCATTGCACAAGGCCTGTTGTATTATCACCCCCCCTCCCTGTTCTGTGCAGGTTTGTCTATATATAATCCCACCATTGCACAAGGCCTGTTGTATTATCACCCCCCCTCCCTGTTCTGTGCAGGTTTGTCTATATATAAGCCCATCATTGCACAAGGCCTGTTGTATTATCACCCCCCCTCCCTGTTCTGTGCAGGTTTGTCTATATATAAGCCCACCATCGCACAAGGCCTGTTGTATTATCACCCCCCCTCCCTGTTCTGTGCAGGTTTGTCTATATATAAGCCCACCATTAATATTCCCTCAGGCAGGTGATGTACAGATGTCTCCTCTCCTCCGCTATTATTGTAGCCACCCCAAGCCGCCCTTCTTGGTGTGCCGTGTCCCATCTGACAGCTGGGGACGAGCATCTTTTTCGATCAGATGTGTCTTCATGGCAAATGGCTGCAACAAACCGCTTCCTGCGACTGCACTGATTAATTCGATATGCCACACTTCTATATCCGTGTGCGACGGTCTGTATACAAAGCGCTCTGAGACAGTGGCCGAGGCTTTTTCCCACACCCAGTTCCGTTGTGCTTTGTATACAGATTGTCGCACACAGATATAGAAGTGACTCATAGTGAATTAATCGGTGCAGTCTCGTGAAGCGGTTTGTCACATCTATTTGTGACTAAGGGGCGTATTCAGTTAGCCGCGATAATTTTGCTGCCGTCGGTGAATTGTACTTTTCGACTACATTGCGTGTTTTGGAGGCGGAAACTTCTCGGGCGAACCCCCGCTTTTCGCCCTATTCAATTCCAAAGGATGTGAAAACGGGTCCCGCCGAAACGCAAACGGGCGAAAGGTGCTGTCAGATTTGGGGAAATCGGGCTGACACCCCCCAAAAGATGCACTAACATTGGGGATCAATCTAGACGCCCCCAAATAGCGCTGCTGAAGGTATTTGTGGTACTTAAATGCTCTCAATAGCCGCTAATTAGCGTTTTTGCACACGTGGTGAAGAATAGCATTTACCAGTTTTTTGGAGAAAATAAGTCGTTTTCCAAGTAAGTTTTTGGGGTGTTCTTTTTTTGACGCAGTTATGCTTTGGGGGAATGTCCCAAGGGTGCTGAGTGGTTTCCCCTTCGTTTGCTCCCCAAAACCGCTATTATGCACTTTTTTCACCACCTATTCATAGGCAAATCTTTTTCGCCTATTACAGTGCATTGCGTTTTTGCGTCCGCGAAAACTATTTGGAATTGATTACGACGATACTTTTCCGCCTGACGAAATGATGTCATCGGCGAAACTTTTTCCCCGATAACTGCTTTTCGCCTCTAATTGAATACGGCCCAAAGATGTATTTTCAGGTGAAAAGATCCTCGGTGCAAGAAGGGTCGCACAGGACCTGGCGGCTCGCTCACACCAGGCATCTCACGCCATTAGCGTACTGAGGTTAGATGTATGAGGTCACACCTGTAATAGAGAACTCTGCTGGAGGAGCGTGTGCTTATTATTGGGCAGTAGAGATGTGTCCACATATATATATCCTCCGTGCGCCACACATAACGCGTGAGCGCCGTGTGACTCTGTAGTCCCGAGCGTCTTAGTGCGACCTTTTCCCTTTAAAATGTGTCTTATAAGCAAAGTGATGTGAATAGGACGCACAACCAGCTACTGCTGATTAAAATGATATGCGGCATGCCCATGTTCTGTGTGTTACTGCCGGTGTATCTGCATGCGAAACGCTACGTTCTGCATATATTCTGCGTGACGGTCGCACGCAGAATATATGCATGCCGCATATCATTGGAATCAGCTTGCGCGTCCTATGTGCATCGCTTTGCGAATAAGTCACATTTTACAAGAAACATTTGCACGACAAGTTGCTCGTTGCTACCAAATCGCGCCACGGCATGGCGCAAATAGGACTGTTTAACGCGCAAGGAGGCTAGGTGTCTGTGTGCACATCTGTATATTGTGCTTTCCGTGGTACCGTCTGTCACATCTCTGAGCGGCGCTAGGTACCCCCATCTGCTCTTTTTCCTTGTGTAGCATTATCCAGTATCCTTAGAACTTATTATTCCATCAGGAAATTTTGACCAAAATGTAAGGGTTCAGCTACTCACAGCGCATTACCACCACCCCGGGGGGTAAGACAGAAATCAGCCTCATACTTTGCATATTTCTTGTCTGTGGCACAATGCGCTGCCTATAACACGTCTCTCCCCTCACACCTACAGGGTTAACACTGCTTAGATGGTGGCGTACATTGTAATTACCACTTTGGCAGATATATATGACACTGGGGCCTCTGATTGATGTATCCAGTATTTCTGCTCCTCAAGGTCTGTCTTTATTTGGGGTATATCACCGGGCGGGTGGGAGGACGCACAATCTGCAGCACCTGTCACTTTTGATATGTGAGGATAATTTTTGTGCATTCTGTCTGCATGGCCAGGCGTTCCGATAGCCGTATAGATAATGCAGTAAGGGGAGCAGCGGTTTGTGAACAATAAAAGCACACAGGACACCTCGGGTAATCCATCAACTGCACTTTATAGCTGAGTGAAGGTTTGCTGGGGAAGGAGGGAGCCGGATCCTGGCGTATCCGTTTGCACCGTAGCAAACCATCTTTCACTTCAGGTGAAGTGAATGTTTAATCTCCTCCTTCCAGAAGTGTAAAAGATCTGATGCTGATTACTGTAGATTGGATTTAGCCGAGAGCCATTAATTGTTAATGCACTGACTCTCTGCTCATTGTCTGGGATCATTGCACAAGTAAAAAGTACTGAATATGAGTGTAAAACAGGACCTATATGTGAGTCACAGGACCCGTGAGTCTTATTACACTGGTGCACAGATAACTGATATAGGTTCTGTAACCCATAGCTAATAACTAATCAGATGTTGTAACCCATAGCTAATAACTAATCAGATGTTGTAACCCATAGCTAATAACTAATCAGATGGTATAACCCATAGCTAATAACTAATCAGATGCCATAACCCATAGCTAATAACTAATCAGATGTTGTAACTCATAGCTAATAACTAATCAGATGCTGTAACCCATAGCTAATAACTAATCAGATGCCGTAACCCGTAGCTAATAACTAATCAGATGCCGTAACCCGTAGCTAATAACTAATCAGATGCCGTAACCCATAGCTCATAACTAATCAGATGGTATAACCCATAGCTAATAACTAATCAGATGCCATAACCCATAGCTAATAACTAATCAGATGTTGTAACTCATAGCTAATAACTAATCAGATGCTGTAACCATAGCTAATAACTAATCAGATGCCGTAACCCATAGCTAATAACTAATCAGATGCCTTGACCATAGCTAATAACTAATCAGATGCCGTAACCCGTAGCTAATAACTAATCAGATGCCGTAACCCGTAGCTAATAACTAATCAGATGCCGTAACCCATAGCTAATAACTAATCAGATGCCGTAACCCATAGCTAATAACTAATCAGATGCCGTAACCCATAGCTAATAACTAATCAGATGCCGTAACCCATAGCTAATAACTAATCAGATGCCGTAACCCATAGCTAATAACTAATCAGATGCCGTAACCCATAGCTAATAACTAATCAGATGGTATAACCCATAGCTAATAACTAATCAGATGGTATAACCCATAGCTAATAACTAATCAGATGGTATAACCCATAGCTAATAACTAATCAGATACTGTAACCCATAGCTAATAACTAATCAGATACCGTAACCCATAGCTAATAACTAATCAGATGCCGTAACCCATAGCTAATAACTAATCAGATGCCATAACCCATAGCTCATAACTAATCAGATGCCATAACCCATAGCTAATAACTAATCAGATGCCGTAACCCATAGCTAATAACTAATCAGATGCCGTAACCTATAGCTAATAACTAATCAGATGTTGTAACCCATAGCTAATCACTAATCAGATGCCGTAACCCATAGCTAATAACTAATCAGATGCCGTAACCCATAGCTAATAACTAATCAGATGCCGTAACCCATAGCTAATAACTAATCAGATGCCGTAACCCATAGCTAATAACTAATCAGATGCCGTAACCCATAGCTAACTAATCAGATGCCGTAACCCGTAGCTAATAACTAATCAGATGCCATAACTCATAGCTAATCACTAATCAGATGCTGTAACCCATAGCTAATAACTAATCAGATACTGTAACCCATAGCTAATAACTAATCAGATGCCGTAACCCGTAGCTAATAACTAATCAGATGCCGTAACCATAGCTAATAACTAATCAGATGCCGTAACCCGTAGCTAATAACTAATCAGATACTGTAACCCATAGCTAATAACTAATCAGATGCCGTAACCAATAGCTAATAACTAATCAGATGCCGTAACCCATAGCTAATAACTAATCAGATACTTGCTGCATTTCCTAAACTCCCAGATCTATGACCATATCTAATAAATTGCCAGGACCACAGGCCACCATCAGAGAGCCCAGGAGGCCAGTGGTGGAAGATTAGCCCTGCAGTGTATATCACTTAATACTTGTTCTGCTGCTTGTATGTAGCCAGGTGTAGATGTCAGGGTATCAGGACATGGACGCTGATTGATCTGGGGTTTGATATTGGCTCTTGCAGTCAACTATCAAACCCCGAAGTGCCATGGATCTGTCTCCCAAGTGACCAGCGGCAGTGAATGGGTCGTAGGGAATCTGCCACATTATATACCAGCCCCCTGATTTGGAGGGTCTATGTTACGCAGCAAGTGTTATTTTGCAGGTTAGTCCTCCTTGCTGCTAAACTCGTGCTCTGAATTGCCCCCCCGTCCGCCCCCCCCCCCCATCCGCCACCAGACTGTAATGCTGGCCATACACACAGCGATAGTTTACCCGATATGGCCAAATCCTGAGTAAATCGTGATCCCCACTCATGATGTGATGCGCATCCCCGCTGGTCACACATCGCATCATCAGATCTGACAATCTAGGAGGCGATGCATACGATTGTATTTTTTGCCTATTTAATGGTGCGCCAGTCTTCAAAACTGTGCCCGTAGTGTGTCACGCCTTATCATACAGGAGAGATGTGCTGCTTCTGCTGGGTACTGGAAATCTGCCCAGTGTTTTCTCTCCTTTTATCCAACCTCTTTCATACAAATCCGGCATTTTTCAGCTTCTGAATAAATGAAGTGACATTCATTAGATTTGTTTGGAAGACTCTCTCGGCAGAGGGTGCATACTGCCATAGATCTTCCATGTCATTTTATTTTATGTTGTCTAAAGTGAATTTAAATCCTTCATCATGCGTGCAGTCGTTCGCCGTGTCCTGATGGAAAGCCAAAGCTGACGGGTTTCTGAGCAAACTGTTCATGCCCCCTGCTGGTAACAAGTGGTTTCAGGTGTTTCCCTTGCACAGAGGAAGGATGGATATGAAATAAGTGGGTGCACAAGCTGCAGTGTATACATTATTGTTTCATGGTAACACAGCTTTGTTTCCTCTCCTGGCTCCCAGTCAGCAGCCCCTCTCGGCTCTGACAGACCCATCCCATAGCTCTCTGAGTAATGAGGAGACACCTCTCATCTTTGTTTGATTTAAGACCATATTGATTCCCATCTCACTGTCCAGCATTGAATCAAGGGCTGCTCTCGTCTTCTTTCACGCCACTGGGAGAGGGCAAGACCCAAGAACTGAAGGGGTGAGTTAAGGCAACTACTCCAGAGAACGAAAGTATAACAGACAACATCTCGCACCCTTGTCAGCTGTGCACATGACATTTTCAACTTGTGTTTAAGAAGGACATTTAAAATTGACTGCTTGACTTCCAAAATACAGCGCTGAGCCGTTGATGCCGACTGCTCGCGCCATGTGTCTGAGAGTGACGCATTTCCTACCAGATTCATCAAATCTTATTAAAGTGATACTTTACTAGCGAGCGGAACAGCTTTCAGATGCAATGCTATGAATTCTTAGGTTTATCCGTCAGACCTTGTATCATACTGTACCTTACAAAGAGCTAAGTTTGAAAGCTTGCAACAAAATTCTATTCGCTTAGCCAAAGAAGGGTATAGGTTGAGTTCCATTGTTCCTGCTATTGTCAGTCGTTAACACAGTGCCACACTTTGTGGTCATCCCTATAATTACATTCACCGAGTAACAGAAATCCTATTACTGTGGGGGTTGGTTGTGTTTTGTTTGACAATGCATGCTGCTCAGAGGTAATGTAGTCATATTGTCGACATTCTGCACGGACCAGCAGCTGAGGGTTAGGCAGCAGGAGGGATAGGCAGCAGAGAGCAGGTTAGGCCGCAGAAAGATTAGAGCTAGGCACTAGGGGGAAGGTTAGGCTGCAGACGGGGATGTTAGTCACTAGGGGGAAGGTTAGGCTGCAGACGGGGACGTTAGTCACTAGGGGGAGGGTTAGGCTGCAGGAGGGGAGGTTAGTGTTAGTCACTAGGGGGAAGGTTAGGCTGCAGGAGGGGAGGTTAGTGTTAGTCACTAGGGGGGGAAGGTTAGGCTGCAGGAGGGGAGGTTAGTGTTAGTCACTAGGGGGAGGGTTAGGCTACGGGAGGGGAGGTTAGGGATAGGCACTAGGGGAAAGGTTAGGCTGCAGGAGGGGAGATTAGGGACAGGCACTTGGGGGAAGGTTAGGCTGCGGGAGGGGAGGTTAGGGACAGGCACTTGGGGGGGAGGTTAGGCTGCGGGAGGGGAGGTTAGGGTTAGGCACTAGGGGAGGGTTAGGCTACGGGAGGGGAGGTTAGTGTTAGGCACTAGGGGAGGGTTAGGCTGCGGGAGGTGAGTGTTGGGGTTAGGCACTAGGTGAGGGTTAGGCTACGGGAGGGGAGGTTAGGGATAGGCACTAGGGGAGGGTTAGGCTACGGGAGGGGAGGTTAGGGATAGGCACTAGGGGAAAGGTTAGGCTGCGTGAGGGGAGGTTAGGGTTAGGCACTAGGGGAGGGTTAGGCTACGGGAGGGGAGGTTACGGATAGGCACTAGGGGAAAGGTTAGGCTGCAGGAGGGGAGATTAGGGTTAGGCACTAGGGGAAAGGTTAGGCTGCGGGAGGGGAGGTTAGGGTTAGGCACTAAGGGAAAGGTTAGGCTGCAGGAGGGGAGATTAGGGTTAGGCACTTGGGGAAAGGTTAGGCTGCTGGAGGGGAGGTTAGGGTTAGGCACTAGGGGAAAGGTTAGGCTGCAGGAGGGGAGGTTAGGGTTAGGCACTTGGGGGAAGGTTAGACTGCAGGAGGGGAGATTAGGGACAGGCACTTGGGGAAAGGTTAGGCTGTGGGAGGGGAGGGATAGGTTTAGTCACTAAGGGAAGGGTTTGCAATGCCACCGCAGGATCCGCTGGAAGTTATGACCTCACCGCTGGACATTTAAGGCACTGCTGGAGCCGCTGTACCAGGTAAGTTGCCACTAGACCACCAGAGATGTTTTGTTGACATTCTAATCATGTCGACATTTCATCTTTGTCGACATGGTATGTGTTGATATTACAACCATGTCAACAGTCATATCGACAAAATATACCACACCCGCTCACAGATGATTCTCCTTGAAGTATAAATACACGATAATGAATATGAAACTAAATACGGGAGTTGTTTTAATTTGTAACTGTATAAACCACACCCAGAGCTTTTCTGGTATTCTCAGAAAAAACAAAGACATCCTGAAATGTGACTGCCGAGCAGGGTCCTGCGGTATTTTCTGGGTTTTTCCACACATTACGCCAGCAGTTTGGCGAGTGCCTTCTGAATATCGCGGCTCCACTTTTACATAGAAACCAGAGGTTCTAATCCATTATAGGAGCAACTCGTCCACCTCCATCATTACCACTAATCGCGCAGGTATCGGGGGCCCCTGGTGAATTCCCCAAATAGGCTGTAATGGAGAAGTGTATGACGCACGTGTAGGGTAACCAGCTAGGAGAACCTTGTTATATATATTTGTGTGTATAGGCTCCCGTCTCCTACACTCTCCACTGTGTACATTTAGATAGCATAAAAGCTCGACATATTTTTTATTTTAAATATTATACATTAACATAAAAAAAACTATTTTATTTATGTAGGTGAAAATACAAAACAGGAATAATAAACAGAATTGAATATAAAATAATCTATAACATTTATGCACTATAATTTATACACCATAAACCACCTGTGCAAGTCCCAGCTAGCAAGCTCACTGGCCAAGGGCTGTAGTGATGTATATCTGCTTATTACCAATCTGTAGTGTACTATATCTATATCTGCGTATTACCAAGCAGTAGTGATGTATATCTGCATACTGCTAAGCTGTAGTGATGTATATCTGTGTATTACCAAGCTGTAGTGTACTATATCTATATCTGCGTATTACCAAGCAGTAGTGATGTATATCTGCATACTGCTAAGCTGTAGTGATGTATATCTGTGTATTACCAATCTGTAGTGTACTATATCTATATCTGCGTATTACCAAGCTGTAGTGATGTATATCTGCTTATTACCAAGCTGTAGTGATGTATATCTGTGTATTACCAAGCTGTAGTGATATATATCTGCTTATTACCAATCTGTAGTGTACTATATCTATATCTGCGTATTACCAAGCAGTAGTGATGTATATCTGCGTATTACCAAGCAGTAGTTATGTATATCTGCTTATTACCAAGCTGTAGTGATGTATATCTGCGTATTACCAATCTGTAGTGTACTATATCTATATCTGCGTATTACCAAGCTGTAGTGATGTATATCTGTGTAGTGATGTATATCTGCGTATTACCAAGCTGTAGTGATGTATATCTGCTTATTACCAAGCTGTAGTGATGTATATCTGCGTATTACCAAGCTGTAGTGATGTATATCTGCTTATTACCAAGCTGTAGTGATGTATATCTGTGTAGAGATGTATATCTGCGTATTACCAAGCTGTAGTGATATATATCTGCTTATTACCAATCTGTAGTGTACTATATCTATATCTGCGTATTACCAAGCTGTAGTGATGTATATCTGTGTAGTGATGTATATCTGCGTATTACCAAGCTGTAGTGATGTATATCTGCTTATTACCAAGCTGTAGTGATGTATATCTGCGTATTACCAAGCTGTAGTGATGTATATCTGCTTATTACCAAGCTGTAGTGATGTATATCTGCTTATTACCAATCTGTAGTGTACTATATCTATATCTGCGTATTACCAAGCTGTAGTGATGTATATCTGTGTAGTGATGTATATCTGCGTATTACCAAGCTGTAGTGATGTATATCTGCTTATTACCAAGCTGTAGTGATGTATATCTGCTTATTACCAATCTGTAGTGTACTATATCTATATCTGCGTATTACCAAGCTGTAGTGATGTATATCTGCTTATTACCAAGCTGTAGTGATGTATATCTGCGCATTGCCAAGCTGTAGTGATGTATATCTGCTTATTACCAATCTGTAGTGTACTATATCTATATCTGCGTATTACCAAGCTGTAGTGATGTATATCTGTGTAGTGATGTATATCTGCGTATTACCAAGCTGTAGTGATGTATATCTGCTTATTACCAAGCTGTAGTGATGTATATCTGCTTATTACCAAGCTGTAGTGATGTATATCTGTGTATTACCAAGCTGTAGTGATGTATATCTGCATACTGCTAAGCTGTAGTGATGTATATCTGTGTATTACCAAGCTGTAGTGTACTATATCTATATCTGCGTATTACCAAGCTGTAGTGATGTATATCTGCGTATTACCAAGCTATAGTGATGTATATCTGCATATTACCAAGCTGTAGTGATGTATATCTGCGTATTACCAAGCTGTAGTGATGTATATCTGCTTATTACCAAGCTGTAGTGATGTATATCTGCGTATTACCAAGCTGTAGTGATGTATATCTGCTTATTACCAAGCTGTAGTGTACTATATCTATATCTGCGTATTACCAAGCTGTAGTGATGTATATCTGTGTAGTGATGTATATCTGCGTATTACCAAGCTGTAGTGATGTATATCTGCTTATTACCAAGCTGTAGTGATGTATATCTGCGTATTACCAAGCAGTAGTGATGTATATCTGCGTATTACCAAGCAGTAGTGATGTATATCTGTGTATTACCAAGCTATAGTGATATATATCTGCTTATTACCAATCTGTAGTGTACTATATCTATATCTGCGTATTACCAAGCAGTAGTGATGTATATCTGCGTATTACCAAGCAGTAGTGATGTATATCTGTGTAGTGATGTATATCTGCGTATTACCAAGCTGTAGTGATGTATATCTGCTTATTACCAAGCTGTAGTGATGTATATCTGCGTATTACCAAGCTGTAGTGATGTATATCTGCTTATTACCAAGCTGTAGTGATGTATATCTGTGTAGTGATGTATATCTGCGTATTACCAAGCTGTAGTGATGTATATCTGCTTATTACCAAGCTGTAGTGTACTATATCTATATCTGCGTATTACCAAGCTGTAGTGATGTATATCTGTGTAGTGATGTATATCTGCGTATTACCAAGCTGTAGTGATGTATATCTGCGTATTACCAAGCTGTAGTGATGTATATCTGCTTATTACCAAGCTGTAGTGATGTATATCTGTGTAGTGATGTATATCTGCGTATTACCAAGCTGTAGTGATGTATATCTGCGTATTACCAAGCTGTAGTGATGTATGTCTGCGTATTACCAAGCTGTAGTGATGTATATCTGGGAATTACCAAGCTGTAGTGATGTATATCTGCGTATTACCAAGCTGTAGAATTGTATATCTGCGTATTGCCAAGCTGTAGTGATGTATATCTGCGTATTACCAAGCTGTAGTGATGTATATCTGCGTATTAAGAGTGACCATTAAGGCAGTGTCTGGCACTGTGACTAGTTTGAGAATAGACCCTGATAAATTCTTCACAGACCACTGAAGGACTGTTCTACGTCCTCTGGGGTTACTACTGAGCGATGCCCATTTACAGGACAGGGCAGAATCCGTTACTGATCAGTTTATATCCTGTCAGTGATGTAGCCCGGAGCTGAAGAGCTGGCTCACTGGCATGATAATCCCCCTTCAGGATGAGTCAGTCGCTCTGGCAGAGATCTGTACCAGCCGACAGCAGACATAGCCGGTTCCAATTGGGTTACTTGGCACCCTGTGTGGCTGAGGAAGTCATAGACTGAGTGCCGCTCGCTGCAACAACTGGCAGCGGTTTTATGCTTTTATCCTCTTTTATATTTATACCTTCGACTCCTAAACCATACAGAGCCTTTCACCGAGTGTAATACGAAAAGTTATATTCCTCTATCCATCTGTGCGCGGCTGTGCGGTCATGGGAGGCGCAGGTCTTGGCGATGACCCTTTAGTCATATGATTTTGCTAAATAAACCGAAGATATGAAGTTTCCCCCGAAAACCTGTACCCCAGCCGCTCTTGTGGCGATCTCCTGACCCTCTATTCTGTGTAACTTGTGTGACACCTCCCTGGCACAGGGTATAGATGTTTGTGTGTGACCTGTACAGCGTGTCATTGCCCTCACTGTACCCTAAGGCAGTCACTTTGTTTAGTTGATTTCATAATGAAGCAGTAGATGTCGTTTTTCTATTCTTTAACATACAGACATCACTTTTATCAAATCAGACTGCTATGTACTGTACACCCCCCACTGTACACACCCCCCACTGTACACACCTCCTACAGTACACCCCCCCACTGTACACACCTCCTACAGTACACACCCCCACTGTACACGCCTCCTACAGTAGACACCCCCCACTGTACACGCCTCCTACAGTAGACACCCCCCACTGTACACACCTCCTACAGTAGACACCCCCCACTGTACACACCCCCACTGTACACACCTCCTACAGTTCAGACCTCCCACTGTACACACCTCCTACAGTACACCCCCCCCCACTGTACACACTTCCTACAATACACACCTCCCACTGTCCACGCCTTCCACTGTCCACTCCTCCTACAGTACACACCCACCACTGTACACCCCCCCACTGTACACACCTCCCACAGTAGACACCCCCCACTGTACACACCTCCTACAGTAGACCACCCCCACTCTACACGTCTCCTACAGTAGACCACCCCCACTGTACACGCCTCCTACAGTACACCACCCCCACTGTACACGCCTCCTACAGTACACCCCCCCACTGTACACGCCTCCTACAGTACACCCCCCCACTGTACACACCACCTACAGTACACTGCCTCGCACTGTACACACCTCCTACAGTACACCCCCCCACTGTACACTCCCCCCACTGTACACACCTCCTACAGTACACCCCCCCCACTGTTCACTCCTCCTACAGTACACCACCCCCACTGTACACGCCTCCCACTGTACACGCCTCCCACTGTACACGCCTCCCACTGTACACCGCCTCCTACTGTACACCCCCCCCCCACTGTACACCCCCCCCCCCACTGTACACACCTCCCACTGTACACACCTACTGCTGTCACACACTTGTGTGACTAGTGTCACTTCGCTGCTAGTAACAAGTGCAAAGAGGCGACCTGTGTGTCCACTACCAGAATGCTCCTGGCTCTTGTACTTTCCCATCTTGCTTATTGTAACTTTGGGCCTGATTCACTACGGAATGCAATGGCGATTACGCACGCAATTCAACTGCGATAGGATGCTAATCCATTGCGATTGCAGTACTGCCGCTGCACTACATAAGGACGCCCACTTTACCTTACACACATCCGAAACCATCAGTAACATGGAGTACCATCGCAGCCTCAAACACACTTGCACAAGCCCTGATCTTACTCAGGAATTGCTAACTTCCGCGCACACTGAGTCCTCAGGCTGTGTAGGGCTCAGTGGATAATTTATTCATGCCCATGCAACGGCGTTGAAATGCACTGCCGCGCCTGCGTTCACCCAACCCCCCCCCCATCACCACCCACAAACGGCACTTCCTGTCATTCACTCTGCAATGGGACTGCGTAGTCACTGTGGTCGCAGTCCCGATCGAAATGGCTGGTTTGCGCACTGTGATGCTTGCACAGTACGCAACAATCGGCCGATTGCTTGCTGATTCGCAACTGCGTTACTTGCTGAATCGGGCCCTTTGTTCTTGCTGATCTCCTACATTTCAGTCTGTTCTGTCTGCTGGATACTCTGTGTATTAGTCACCCCTTTATTTCTGCCTGTCAGGTGGTTATTGGTCATTATATTCCACACCCACTGACCTGTGCATTACTTCACACCTGCCCTACGCCTACCTATACTACTTACTACTCACACTGGTACACCCTCATACCCACCCTACTCCTACCTATACTACTTACTACTCACACTGGTACACCCTCATACCCACCCTACTCCTACCTATACTACTTAATACTCACACTGGTACACCCTCATACCCACCCTACTCCTACCTATACTACTTAGTACTCACACTGGTACACCCTCATACCCACCCTACTCCTACCTATACTACTCACACTGGTACACCCTCATACCCACCCTACTCCTACCTATACTACTTACTACTCACACTGGTACACCCTCATACCCACCCTACTCCTACCTATACTACTTAGTACTCACACTGGTACACCCTCATACCCACCCTACAACTACCTATACTACTTACTACTCACACTGGTACACCCTCATACCCACCCTACTCCTACCTATACTACTTAGTACTCACACTGGTACACCCTCATACCCACCCTACTCCTACTTATACTACTTAGTACTCACACTGGTACACCCTCATACCCACCCTACTCCTACCTATACTACTTACTACTCACACTGGTACACCCTCATACCCACCCTACTCCTACCTATACTACTTACTACTCACACTGGTACACCCTCATACCCACCCTACTCCTACCTATACTACTTAGTACTCACACTGGTACACCCTCATACCCACCCTACTCCTACCTATACTACTCACACTGGTACACCCTCATACCCACCCTACTCCTACCTATACTACTTACTACTCACACTGGTACACCCTCATACCCACCCTACTCCTACCTATACTACTTAGTACTCACACTGGTACACCCTCATACCCACCCTACAACTACCTATACTACTTACTACTCACACTGGTACACCCTCATACCCACCCTACTCCTACCTATACTACTTACTACTCACACTGGTACACCCTCATACCCACCCTACTCCTACCTATACTACTTACTACTCACACTGGTACACCCTCATACCCACCCTACTCCTACCTATACTACTTAGTACTCACTCTGGTACACCCTCATACCCACCCTACTCCTACCTATACTACTTACTACTCACACTGGTACACCCTCATACCCACCCTACTCCTACCTATACTACTTAGTACTCACACTGGTACACCCTCATACCCACCCTACTCCTACCTATACTACTTACTACTCACACTGGTACACCCTCATACCCACCCTACAACTACCTATACTACTTACTACTCACACTGGTACACCCTCATACCCACCCTACTCCTACCTATACTACTCACACTGGTACACCCTCATACCCACCCTACTCCTACCTATACTACTTACTACTCACACTGGTACACCCTCATACCCACCCTACTCCTACCTATACTACTTAGTACTCACACTGGTACACCCTCATACCCACCCTACTCCTACCTATACTACTTACTACTCACACTGGTACACCCTCATACCCACCCTACTCCTACCTATACTACTTAGTACTCACTCTGGTACACCCTCATACCCACCCTACTCCTACCTATACTACTTACTACTCACACTGGTACACCCTCATACCCACCCTACTCCTACCTATACTACTTACTACTCACACTGGTACACCCTCATACCCACCCTACTCCTACCTATACTACTTAGTACTCACACTGGTACACCCTCATACCCACCCTACTCCTACTTATACTACTTAGTACTCACACTGGTACACCCTCATACCCACCCTACTCCTACCTATACTACTTACTACTCACACTGGTACACCCTCACCTGCCCTACTCCTACCTATACTAGTTACTACTCACACTGGTACACACTCACACCTACCCTTCTATCTATACTACTCACACTGGTACACACTCACACCTACCCTACTCCTACCTATACTACTTAGTACTCACACTGGTACACCCTCATACCCACCCTACAACTACCTATACTACTTACTACTCACACTGGTACACCCTCATACCCACCCTACTCCTACCTATACTACTTACTACTCACACTGGTACACCCTCATACCCACCCTACTCCTACCTATACTACTTAGTACTCACTCTGGTACACCCTCATACCCACCCTACTCCTACCTATACTACTTACTACTCACACTGGTACACCCTCATACCCACTCTACTCCTACCTATACTACTTACTACTCACACTGGTACACCCTCATACCCACCCTACTCCTACCTATACTACTTACTACTCACACTGGTACACACTCACACCTACCCTTCTATCTATACTACTCACACTGGTACACACTCACACCTACCCTACTCCTACCTATACTACTCACACTGGTACAACCTTACACCTACCCTTCTATCTATACTACTCACACTGGTACACACTCACACCTACCCTTCTATCTATACTACTCACACTGGTACACACTCACACCTACCCTACTCCCACCTATACTACTAGCATATTATCTATTGATATCCTGCTGGCCAGGCCTGTTGTTTTTGAGGCTGCGTTTGGCAATGCTTGATGTTTGTGCTGTAAATGGATCACAAGCCAGTTAATCCCAGGAAAGATTGCACTTTGGTGGTGACACTGATTCCACGAATGTCAGAGTCCTCTAGAAAAGCCATCAGCCACAAGTATGATCATTGCACGGACAGCAGACCATGGGAAAGGAGCACGTGCCCAGCCTGCTGTAGTGTGTGTTATACATGTGTGAGTTGGCTGCACACAGCTGTATAAGGAACACACTCACTTCCACTTCATGGCTGAAAGTAACACAGGGCTGGGCATGTTTTCTCTGCAATAGTGATATCTTCCGTGATCTCCGTGTGTTACTGTAAGCGGAGAATTGGCTCTCGTGTGGGTTAACCCTGGCCTGTCTTGAGTCGTCAAGGCCACCAGTAGTACGTTTACAGGTCATTGGTGCACATCGCGCTGTATCCGTCTCACACCTACAGTTTGTAGCCTTTAATTGACTTTTATCTTGGTTTCAGTGCCATAAACTGCAGTTAATCTGCCAATGGACCCTGTGGCATTTAATGGTATTAGCCAGTGAAAATCCTTTGTCCTGTTGTGAGGGGAAAGTTCATGTTTTCCCAGGTAGAGGGGAGACGAGGCTCGGCCGGGGGGGAAGAACGCGATGAGTGATACTGACTCATAATTTTCTACTATAAAAATAATTGTAGCTTGCACAAGCTATTTACATGACCCCTTCTCTTCATTCCCTGCCAGGGAAGTGCTAGCATTAAAGGTGTCCGGGATGTTTTTATTGAGCAGTTTATATCTTTGTGTTCATACTTTCTGTCTGGGCAGATAACATATTTGTGTTCTGTGCATAGCAGACCCCTGATATCAGCCAGAACGTGGCAACTGTACATCGCTCCTCAGTCAGTCATTTATGTTGGGAGATGGGTTTTGTTGTGACAGAGTTCCCCCCCCCCCAGATGGTGGTCTCCTAGTGCCCTGTGTCCTCTCCAGAGTGTGAACCCCTCCTGAATCTGTGGTGCATGGGGCTGCGTTGCGCAGTGGCCAGTCAGTGGCAGCAGACAGCCCTCATACATACAACCAATCACCATCCAGCGCTGCAGCACCAATTGTCTGCACTGTTATTTTAGGTTTCCTCATATTGCTCAGATTCCATGTCATAATTCGCTTTTGCTGTGACTGAGGCCCTCAATGATTGGAGAGGCGATATTTTGCCATTGGTGATAAATCTGCTTGAGATGATCGATGCTGAAACGTAGGTTTTCATGGCACAATTGCTGTTGTTGATCGTACAATATATTGGGAGGCTCACAGGGAAGAGTAATTAGAAGCTGCAGCTAACGTACTGGTTTCCTATCGGTGGAGGGTCAATCCTATGTATTTCCCAGTACCTGTAGGTGGATCACGCTGTGAAGGGGTTACACCAGCAGCGCACAAACTCTTACAACCTCTGCTGTGACTAATTCCACAAGTGGAATCTTGAGCCATATCTGATTTTGTTATCTTGTGTTACTTTAACATTAGGGAACTCCCAGTTTATGCCAGGCACTGCCAACTGTACTGATGGGCATGCATTCAACTCCTGTCACGGGATCCAGCCCTTGCTGCATGACTCCCGGCTACCCGCCATCGGGAGTTAATAATAAGAATAATCATTTTATTTATATAGCGCTTTTCTCCTAAAGGACTCAAAGTGCTTTACATTTGCCTTTACAATACAAAATAAGCTTAAACAAGGGACATTAGTGAAATGCTCGGGTCTTGAGTCTGTTTGAAGGATTCTAGAGTGGAGCCCTCTTTATATTTGTAGGCTCCAGACGACGACCCACTTGTTTTCCATTTTGCTAATTTTTTTTATTTTAATAGAGCGTTATATATGGAGCCCAGGGATTAGGAGTCTCTGGGTTAATGTGATTCCTGGTTTCCCAGTTTAATGCCGGCTCTGTAGTTGCAGGACCGAGCTGGGACTGACCGTGTATAACGGCTGCCTCACCTTCCTGCACAGATTACACATCAGTACATTCATACTAGTATAGAATGAGTGATAACCAGTGTGTGTATGTGTGTATACATATATATATATATATATATATATATATATATATGTGATGTAGTCATAATGTCGACAGCAGAATGTTAATATTTTTGAAATGTCAACATTAACCATGTCGGTATGTGCAGTATGTCGACGCGTGAAATGCCGGTATTCTGCATGGGGAGGGTTAGGCTTGGGCTATGTGATGAGAGTTTAGGGTTAGGCTACGGGAGAGGATTTTAGGGTTAGAACACGAGGGAGGTGCGGGGGTTGTCAGGCTAGGGTTAGACTACGGGAGGGGATTTTAGGGTTATTCTACAGGAGGGGATTTTAGGGTTAGACTACGGGGGGGGGTTAGGCTACAGGAAGGGAGGCTAGGGTTAGACTACGGGGAGGGGGGTGCTGGGGTTAGGCTACGGGAGGGGAGGCTAGGGTTAGGCTATGGGAGGGGAGGCTAGGGTAGGCTATGGGAAGGGAGGCTAGGGTTAGGCTATGGGAGGGGATTTTAGGGTTAGGCTACAAGAGGGGATTTTAGGGTTAGGCTACAGGAGGGGATTTTAGGGTTACACTACGGGGCGGGGGGTTAGGCTACAGGTGGGGAGGCTAGGGCTAGACTACGGGGGGGGATGTTGGGGTTAGGCTGTGGGAGGGGAGGTTGGGTTAGGCTGCGGGAGGGGAGGCTAGGGTTAGGCGAGGAGAGGCTAGGGTTAGGCTACGGGAGGGGAGGCGAGGGCTAGACTATGGGAAGGGAGGCTAGGGTTAGACTACGGGAGGGGAGGCTAGGGTTAGACTACGGGAGGGGAGGCTAGGGTTAGACTACGGGAGGGGAGGCTAGGGTTAGACTACGGGAGGGGAGGCTAGGGTTAGACTACGGGAGGGGAGGCTAGGGTTAGACTACGGGAGGGGAGGCTAGGGTTAGACTACGGGAGGGGAGGCTAGGGTTAGACTACGGGAGGGGAGGCTAGGGTTAGACTACGGGAGGGGAGGCTAGGGTTAGACTACGGGAGGGGAGGCTAGGGTTAGGCGAGGGAAGGGGAGGCTAGGGTTAGGCGAGGGAAGGGGAGGCTAGGGTTTGGCTTCGGGAGGGGAGGCTGGGGTTAGGCTACAGAAGGTGAAGTTAGGGTTAGACTACGGGAGGGGAGGCTAGGGTTTGGCTACGGGAGGGGAGGCTGGGTTAGGCTACGGGAGGGGAGGCTGGGTTAGGCTACGAGAGGGGAGGCTAGGGTTAGGCTACAGAAGGTGAAGTTAGGGTAAGCACTAGTGAGAGGGTTAGTCATGGTTACCGCAAAAAGCGCTGGAGCCCTCGGACAAGGCAAGTTATCACTAGACTACCAGTTAAATTTTGTCGACATTCTAACCATGTCAAAATGTCATAATTACCGACATGAATCTTGACGTGGTCAACGATGACATTATCATGTCGACAAACTATACCACACCCCGTGGAAATAGCTGTGGTGCACTAACTATGGAATGCAAGTTTGAATATAGAGTAGCCGTAATCACCTATAGGCAGGTATATAATCTATATCTTGTTTGTCAGCTCTGACAGCAGGACCGGCCGCCCCCAACACAACTTCTTCTTCCCGAGTGTCTTGTGATACTGTTTATCTGTGTGAAAAGATTTCTGTCTCCACAGGGTAAATGTATTTACTTTGCTTTACAAGAAGAAAGGTGCGAGAGTGATTTACAGTTCCCCAGAGGGTATATTAGATGATAAGGAAATCAATGAAGTGCCCTCAGGAAAGTCAAATAAAGGGTTTTACACAGACTGACAGAATACAAACAAGAAGCCACTTTTTGTCCTTAGAGGGAACCAGCTCCATGCTGTATGTATATCTCTACATTCCTAAAGCGCCAGCATGTTCTGTGGGTCTGTGCAAAGTACAATCTGACCCCTGGCATTCAGTGCCACTGTATAGATCTGCCCCGTGTTACCATCTCCTCAGCCGCCAGCACCACCCGGCGTTGTCACACACATCCCTAACCGTGCAGGACGGAGGACAGCATTGTCAGAGCTAGAGTGATACAGTAATCCTGCGGTACAAGCTCTATGTGACAGAACACCTGTGCCCCACGTGTGCTTACTCCTAGTTATCTACTTCATCCCTGTGTCTCCCCTCTCAGCTACATGTGGAAATATGTACCTACAGTATACCATACCTATTATATTTAGTGTGTCAGGCTAGTGTTTGCGGAGCAGTTAGGCGCTGTATGCAGCGTTTTGCTATGCTGGCTTTCCCTTGTCTAGCATTAACCCCAAAAGTCCAACAGATATAACCATGGCGATATAAATACATTGGGCCGGATTCACAACGGATCCGCAATATAATGTACGCACGCAGTTCAGTGCGATTGGAAGCGAATCTATTGCAATCGCTATGCCATCCTGCTGACATAGATAGAACACAGCTGAGCTTGAGTTCATGTGACATCAGTGACCCCGCCCCGTTGTTTGAATTCACCAATCCATTTCTGCCAAGCAGGACTACAAAGCTGTCATTCATACTCTGCCTTTGCAGTCAGAGAAGCTCCTCTCTCCTAAAGTTGGATATGATTAGTAAAAACACCACACCAGTTAATTCATATGTATTATTCAGCTCCAGACTTTTTCTCTTCTCTGAAAAGAAAAAAAAACAAAAACAACTAATTGAACACGATGGTGCCAGCTCCAAATCCCCAAAGTCTGCCTGGATGTGTCAGGTGGCTTTTATCCAGGAGATGCCCGGTGTCCTCTCCCAGTAACAGCGAAGCACAGATTAGATCACTTACAGAGTCAGACAATAATCCTGTATTTGTGTTTAAAATATCTGAAGACACAAAGAGCCTGGTTTCACCTTTCTTCTGTTTCACAAATCTTAAAATGATAGAAAAAATGTGCATTGTTCTATCCAGAGGGTATCGGTGTGTCCCGAACATTCTGTGCCAAACACTTCTAATGCTATTGTGCAAAGGCTGGATGTGCGCCAGCTACGCAGTGCCCAGCCCAGGTGTACCTGACTGATGTGGGGCCCCGGAGCCCCTCCTTGTTCTGTGCTGCTTCACTCTCTTAGCCTCTGTTCAGATTGTCAGTAATACCCCTTTGAGACATCTCGAGATTCCCGGAAATTTGGTCTGCCTCAGCCAAATTCCTGGGTAGCCGCGTCTGTCTGAACGGTAGCCGCCCCTTCAATCGACCATGGTTTTTCCCGGGACTTAAGTCTCGGGAAATTACCCTGCTTCTGTCTGAATGGGGCTGCCCGGGAATTTACTACTCCCGGGCAGCACCAAGAAGCTTTTACATGGAGTTGGCAGCGTAGAGCGTCCTATTGGGACGCTGCTGCTGCTGCCGCAAATATGGGTGGGTGACGGCTCTTTGTGCACCTGTACCCGGCCTATCCGGCCCTGGCACCTCGGCCGCTGCTCTGCTCTTCTCTGTGCCCGTGATCAGTGCCAGGCAGGAGCCTTGTGTCCAGGGGCAGCCCAGCCAGAGGCCTGGGGATGGGGGCGAGCTGCCAGGGCACCCATGGGAGGTAGTTTGGGGACATGTTGGGAAGTGTTTCATGTGATGTACACCCCCACATACACAGCATGCCAGTCACAGGGGGCACATAGTTGTGTGTGGTGCCAGGCCCTGATCACACACATCAGCTCCACCTCATCTTTGTGTCCAGCAGTTGCCATGTAATCTAAAAAACCCTGCTCTGGTCTGAAAGGGGTCTACCTGGGAATTTCCCGGGTAGACGTTGTAGTGTGAAAGGGGGGTCTCTACCAAATACCCGGGAATTTGCACATGAGAAATTCCCGGGTCTGAGCAGGAAATTTCCCGGGTTGTATGTCTGAAAGGGGTATAAGAAGAGGACCACGTTCCCCCTCCCACTCCGTCATCCGCAGCTGCAGAATGTGGCCACATGGATGGCTGAGGGCACAGTCTGGGTGCAGCTATGTGTTAGGGCAACGCTACAGGGCCAAGCTTATGTCCTGGCCGTGGATACCGGTCAAGTGGTTGACAATTAGGTAGAAAGTGAGAAGATCGACACATTATGAAGGTCAACAGTAAAATGGTCAACATGGTCTTTAGATCGCCCATCATCCTGTAGACTTGTATTTAGGTTGACAGGGTTAAATGGTCAACACAGTCAAAATGTCGATATATAACATGTTGGCACATGTTTTTTTTCATGATGGCTAGGCCAAAGTAACAAAAAATGTGTTGACAAATTAAATGTCAGCCTTTTGACTGTCGGCCATTTAACTCTTTCGACCCGAATATATGTTTACAGAATGATGGTTTACTTTATTGACCATGTTGATCTTTTTAATGTCGACATTCAGAACCAGTCGACCTTCTTAATGTCAGTCTTTATACTGTCGTCCTTTTATAGCACCCACCTGGCCGTGGCCACACAGGCTAACTGCAGCTATGGGGCAATGTAACAGTGACCGCTATGAGAATAGGCCCCAGTTACTGTCCTGAAGGCGATACCTACTCTGTGTATGGTGGGATCACGTTGCTGGAACTGTGGGACTGGTACGGATTTGTACACAAATCCGATGGTTCTAGGTCTGCGCAGGACTTGTTCTGCGTTTGTGCAGAACGGGACCTGGGTTATCGCTCGCAGTCACAGTATGATTGACATGCTGCGGTGTTTGGAGGGCGGAGTTGGGGTGGTGAAGAGAGCCACTAAAACCTAATTTACCAAAGACTGTGTATTGTGTTGCAGACACCGGATTTGTGGCTAAGAACCAGGGGCCCCCTGGAAGCTCTGCTACTAGTGTTACCGTTCTGGTTCCTGGTGACGGGACAGGTCGCGTTGTTGCATATTGTTATTATCTTTTATTCATATTGTGCCACAAGGGTTCCGCAGCGCCTTACGCAGTACATAAACAATTGAGTGCACAGGAAGACATTAACAGTACCAAGCAATGCAGGACAAGGACATGGTTTATATCTTACAGCTGGCATCAGCATGTTATGGTCCCCACCATATATGACACTGGGGTCTCGCTCCTACGTGTCAGCCGATTACATTAATGAATGAACAATTGCACTTTTGTAACATCCCAATTTCAGCAATTGGAACTTTCTTAGTCAGGAACCGGAGTTCTTCACACGATCTAGTTCTGGTCTGGGAAACGGAACATTATCATGTACAGTATAGGCAGCTGAAAGATCCATGGAACCTTTTGAAGGGGGGTGTTCTCCTACCTGAGGCCAGGAACCAATTCAGCCATTTAATCTTGTGTTCTGTCCATCGCCCTTCCATAGATGTATATAGGGCTCTGCTGGAACATTTGACAAGAATACAAAGGGGTGTACTTAGCATTAATGGCCCTGATGCAGAGACGGAGCCGCACGTGTGCAGTGCGGGTATCCCAGAATTTTCTCACATGAGCAGAAACATAAAATCGCTCGACTGCGTACATCGATGCCGTGTCCATCTCTGAATCGGGCCGATGTTTCCTAGTCCGATAATTGGAGTTGGGAGCGGGTGATAGTACCGGGTGTGAGGCAAACCTTACATAGAACGTCCTGTGCATGAATAACCGGAGGCTGAGCGGGATAATGGCCGGCATAACTGTAGAGGTTTTCTTCTGCTTGTTCCAGATTGTGTTTATTCTTCTTAGAAGGTGTATAGCCGATTCCATTCACATACTGCGGCCGTCAGTGTCCTCTCTCTGTGCCGCATGTTTATAGCTCAATCCTTCATTTAGACAAGTCAGTTTATTTAACATCAAAGCAAAATTCACTTAGGTTTTATGTTGCAACTTTAAAGTCTATGTATTATGTAATGTGTGTGCCTAGCCCTGGGGCATGTACTGTATGCATTGTGTGCTTGGGAATACCCCCTATACATCTGCCTGTGAGAGACGCTACCAGCACATAAGCACAGCCCAATCCATGGTGTAAAACGTCTGTCTGAAAACGTGGCTAATTAAGTCATCTGTGCTCAAGCATGGATATACTGAAAACATGGACTGTAATGGCGGAGTTTGGGAACCTCTAGGTTAGATATCGGGGACTATGCGATCACTGCCTCTCACACAATTAGGTATCGCTATGAGCTGCACCCACACCTAGACCTTGCACCAGCACAGGAATTGTACTAACACACACAAACTGTGTGCCCACACAGACAGACCATGCACTCAACCAAACACCCTGCACCAACACACACACACCCTGCACCAAAGCACACAGACCCTGCACCAACACACACAGGCCGACCATGCATGAATGCACACCATGCACCAAAACCGGCGCTGTACTAACACAGAACTGCACCAACACACACACACCCTGCACCAAAACACACAAGCACTGCACACACACACAAACTCTGCGTTAACACGTCACTGTAGTAACACCCAGAGACACCAACGCAGGCCCTGCACTAACACACGCAGACTGTGTGCCAACACAGGCCCTGCACTAACACACGAAGACTGTGTGCCAACACGGTATATTTTTATGTTCTTGTTTGGGTTAGGATTAGTGTTAGGTTAAAATATGCAATAAACTGTTGTCTTATGATGTCGACATTTGTGAATGTCGGCATATTTCTTGTTGACCTATTGTCCATGTCGACAATCTGAGTGTCTACTTCAGGGCACACCCCTCATGTGCTTTTCCTCTGACGCATGCCCAGGGTGACTTAAAGTGACAGTCACTCACTTCAACTTTTTACTTGCAGTGTGATAGACAAGCCGGGAGCGTTTGGAGGAGGTTTCGGAGAGAGGCTTTTTTAAAATAATATATTTAACTATATTTTTAAAAATACAATTGAAACTTTATTAAATAAAACAAACCTGAAAATTTCTGAACAGTTTTTGGGGAAAACATTTGTCAGTTAATTGCCTTAGCATATATTATATTGTGGCAGTATTTTGTGTTTGTCCTGTCGGTTGCACAGGATAATGCCTGCTCTATTTATACAGGATTTTTTTTATTTTATTTTAAATTCAAATCCAGCCTAACAGCGAATACGTTTTTCGCAGTCAAAACAAACTTTAAAGAACTGCTCTTGTGCTTATGACCTGGTTGTGTGCCCATGTATGTGGGTGTAAGTGTGCCGGACATACACCTGGCACATATCCTATGGGCACAGAGCTGTATGTTCATAGTATCTATATGTATGTGCTATGGCACGTGGGTATACAGGGGCCCATCTATCAACAAATTTTATCCTACGCAACGAGTTTTAAAACTAGTTGTGTATGATAACGGAGCTCCAGCCAATCAGCCCCCAACTGTCATCTGTTTGAAAAATGACAGTTGGAGGCTGATTGGCTGGAGCACCATTATTATACGCAACAAGTCTTAAAACTCGTTGCGTATGATAGAACTCGTGGTCAAATGAGGCCCCATAGTGTTTCCCCCGGATGATCCCGTCATGTTACTCCATGTACTGTCATTTATGTAGTAAGCTGTAGAAGGCATCATGTTATTGGATGTCCTGCTCTCCTCTAATACCTGAGGCCTCAGTCTTTCCTGCAGGTGGAGATACCCTGTGAAGCCACTTCAAGCCATATGGTGACAGATGTTTTTCTGAGTATGGTAGTGTGACCTTTACTACCACAAGCTGATATGTCTTTTAGCCACCCAAGATTTATAGGCAGAACATTGGGCTTAAGTGACATTAGTCATTTTGCCTGACAAAATATAAATACCCTAGAAGGGCCCGAATCCGACACGTTGGCAAGACGATAAAACTATCGCGGTGACTGCGGTGTGTTTTGTGAGCAGCGGTTAAAACGGCTATCGCTGTTTTTGTTCAGTGCCGGGAAGAGCGGCTATAAATAGGTTTTATGAGAAGCGGGCAGCGAGATTTCAGTCTATTTAAGTTTCGGTGGCTGGAGATGCAGTATCACGTGTGAGTCTACTCATCCCAACCCTGTGTTTTATATGTGGCTGAGTCACTTTATCTTTCTCCCCTGGCCGCTTGCCTTTGCTGTAACTGGCAGTCGGCTTGCTCTCTGTCACAAGCAATAGGTTTGTAGTAAGGAGAGATTGCTTAAAGCTATTGCCACGTTCTTATAATGAGGAGGTGAGATGGGTTGAAGACAGAAATATGTCCTCAGAACGATCTATCTTTAAGGCGGCTGCACGCGTAGTAAAATCCTGGGTGCATAAGAATTAATAACGGGTGGCGTACAGCCTTGTTTTGCCATCTTGTATTAGTGAATGATGTGTCGGTGACAGAGAATGTCCTTTGGCAGGAATTCGATGTTTCTAGGTGTCAGAAACACAAGACAGGACTGCAGGTCATATGAGCGAGGTCTGGTTTATGTCAAGCTCATAATAACAGCTTAGCCTGCCGACTATAAACATCTTTTCTTTTCTTCTACTTCTTCTAATCTACCAGTCATCCAGTATCCATGTGGCCTGAGAGAGGTGTTTTTCAGGTTGGGTACGGGATGCCAGCACTCAGGAGCCCGGCGGTCAGAATCCGGATGCCAACATGCTGACTGGGTTAGGATACCGACACCTGCCATTTAAGTATCCTAAACCTCCCTCCCTGCAGCCGAAACCTAACTCCCCTTTTCACAGCCTAATCCTCCCCCTAGTGCCTAATTCTAACTCTCCCCCTAACTCCAGTACTTACCGTCTGGATGCTGGTGGCGGGATTCTGACTGGTCAGGGTTCCGGCACGACAGCATTCTGAGCCCTGGCCTCCCGCCCGCAGTATTTTACTCTACTGGGGATCTTGCCACCTCCTGTAATCACAGCTGAGGGACAAGAATGACCATATCTTGTTGTATTGTGCCCGGGAGCAGCAGTCCCTACACACAACTACACATGGAAATGATGGACGCAGGTGTGACGTCTCTCCTGGGGTGGCTTCTGGGTCACTCTGTCCTTATGGTTGTTTTCTATGGCAGCGCTGGGGAACCAATGGGCACAGGGGCTAACGGAGGACATTTGAAATGATCAGACACTACATGGGCCCAAACAATACGTTTTATATATATTTATATGTCTTAGGTTATTGTTACACTGAGAAGATGGCAGTGGGCACCATTTATAATGGGCTTGCCACTTGGCATGCACGCGGCGTGCCCACAGACTCACAGCCACGGTGTTGCATGGAATAAATCATGGTGCACAAAGGGCAATTTAATGGTTTGTAAGGGCGATAAATAATGTCCCACAAAAACTGACCTTTCCAACCCAAACACATTAATTCCATCCCAGTGGCCTCAGTGGGCAGATATTGTGCTGACAGAACACCATTTGGATTCCTTCAGTGTGAGGTTGGGGGTGTAGGGGGGGGCGGTGGCTGAGCAGGGAGGTGAGTGTTGGCATAGATGTGAAACCAAACAGAAGCCGCGCTTTGGTTTAATTTCCTGCTACTCTCTCACCACCTGTATAAACTTTCCCGCGGTTAATCCAGAAGACTTTCAGTGTTCCCCTTGAAGTCCCAGCTTTCTCCATCTGAAGGGGCCTCAACAGCAAAGACAGGATTTACATTCCCCAGGCTGCCAGCAGGAACCGAACTCTGTGAGAATAATCTTAGAGCCCGGTCACATGTGGGGGGAAAAGGAGCCGGATTCCCAGACAGAGGGAGCGTTCCCAGCTCCCCAACCTCCACCCTGACCGGTGAAAGAGATCTGGATGGGTCACAGCAGTAACTTATAACGAAGCCTCCGGTCACGCGTTTAAAATACTCGTCTCGAAGATGACATTTCAACCCGGTCATCTGTGTGTTTATATAGGTTAAAGCTTAAAGTCAAGTGACTTTTTTTCCCCCACGAAATAAAAGGTCTGTTAATGAGATTAATAACTAGCATCAAGATCCGTGATTATTGCTCCTAAGCGTGATCAGATTTGCCGTATAAAGGTCCACGCCATCTCTGCTGTAACGCAAGCTATTTTCCCACAGCTATTGTCCCACATTAAGCTGTTATCTATACTCTTTGGCCCAAATTCAAGAGCCTCCTGCCATTCCTACAATTTAATCAAACGTTATTTATTTTACGAATATCTGAGAGCGTATTATTGAAACGGGTTCTGTTTGATGATGTAGCGGGTCAGGACCTCCAGGAGAGTAACCACAAGGGCTGCGGCTGAAATGTAGACGGCTGCTGCTAAATTGATTCCTGGGTTTATCTTTTCTAGACCATTAGTTTTGTAACGTCAACAGTGTCCATCCTAGAGGACGGCTGTATCGCAGAATGTGTTACTTCATGGGCGATCGAGGGGCCCCTATACCAAGTATCCCTCGTCTCCAGGTCTGGGCTCCGCCCCTGTCATCGTTGACCTGTGTATTGCTTTATATACCTGCAGGCTGCGTACTTCTGACTGTGCCCTGCAATCCGCACTGTACAACCCCTGCAATGACATTTGCGCTGTAGAGTCTTTGTGTGTAATGTGATAAATTTGTGCCTTTGGAAACTGAAGTCCACCGAAACCCTTGTGATGTATACGATACATCCATACAAATTACGTTAATGAAGACAATATAAAAACACCGGTAAGGAAATGATTTGCCAGGTGTTAAAAGTAATCCATTATTATTATTATATATACTATGAGACACCTGCATGGAGAGGTTGCATGAAGAGGCTTCTGTGGGTGAGTCGCCAGTAATAACTACACATTTGGGGTGTTGGTATAATTAATTTGAACTGTTCTCCCTACATTATGGATGGTGTGAGAGCCCAGAAGGGTGAAAATAAGGATGAGCCCCTTTTGCTTCGTACACTTACAATGATAGCTGTCGTCATTCTGTTAATAATTATCAAAGAACCCCCCCCCCCCATATCTTAGAAAAACAAATGTCCTGTCTCATCAACGCCCAGCCCAAATCCCTGGACCTAGAAACATGACATTTGTTTTGAAATTTGACTTCTAAGTGGCTGAAAAGGAGTAATATGTTTCTTCTCGACCCAAGTGTTTCGGGACTGTAAGCACATTGTAGGGGGCGAGAGTACCATGATGCACAAGGGGTTTTGAGGCACTGAGCAGAACCCTCAAAAAACATCAGGGGCAACGATGGAGTGATGGGTGATGTCACCGTGTTGCTAGTTGGAGATTTCCGGCGGAGACTGCCAGTAGTGCCGAGGGGAACTCGAGCAGACGAAGTTAAGGAGTGCGTCAAGGCATTGTATCTGTGGCCCCTAATCTGGAAACTTTTAGGAATAACATGAGGGTCCACTTCAGAGGCGATGTCTCCGCTGGGCAATACTCCGAACTCCTACCCAAAATAGGGGATGGAGAGTAACTCGAGACTGAGGGAAAGTTGACCACCCCTGCAGGCCTAGGCACAGTAGTGAAGACCATAGCAGACCTCACATCCTGGATATACCCTGATATTTGGTGATATCCAAAAAAAAGTCCATGGACTGGCTGTGTGAGCGTGTCATTCTGACGCAGCTACCGTCTGTACAGGTTTGAGGACTCAGTAGTGCAAATGGATGACGCGTTCCACTACCCCGTGGAGTTCCTCAACCATCCTTGCCTCCTAGCACGCGTTTCTTCACAAAGTGGGGGTCCCAGTGAAGTTGCTGCGCCACCTCAACCCGCCTGAACTCTGCAATGGCACCAGGCTGCAAGTAAAGGCCCTTTACAAGAACGTTGAGGCCACAGTGTTCTCTTGCTGTGTTCGGGGGGAGTGGGTGTTCATCAAACTACCCCTTTGAGTTCAAAAGGCTGCAGTTCCCTCTCACGGTCTGCTTTACAATGATCCAGGGGCAGTCGCTGAAGGTGGCAGGGATAGACTGGAGGGAGGACTGCTTCTTACATGGGCAGTTCTACATGGCCTGCTCCAGAGTAAGATCACCCAGCGGCCTGATGATCCCAGCACCTGAGGTGAGAACCACCAATGTGATGGCTGTACTGTGGCGCACCGTGGCGTTCTACAACGTAAGAGAATCCACTGCATGTAATACACCGCTTAACCGCTGTGAGTGCTCCACTGATGAAATTTGTACTACTGAATACCATACTGCAGAAGTGGATGGATATCCCTGACAAGTGGGCTAATCATGTTCACGCAGTGTATTTGCATGTTCGCACAACCAATCTTTTTAATAATATCGCAGAAGCTCGTTGAGCGGGACGCAAATCAGTACAAATACAGTGCTGTATGGTAGGGTAATTGCCGTCTCGTTATAACGGTATAACCGATACATTAACGAGATGCATGCACCGCTTTCAATGAGACGGGATCATTCACTAATGGTGGGGTTATGTGTTTACATGTACTAATAATGAAAATGTGTCTTCCTTTCAAAATATTATATTATTATTGTGCTTCCCTCACTGCGCCCTCCCTGATGGCAGCGCGTGGGTGGAGTGCAGTAGATGGATGTGAAATCCTTCTTGGCCTAGTGGTAGGGCGGTGGTATTACATTGCCATGGTCCAGGGTTCAAATTAGGGATGTGCAGGCTCGGATAGGTTCGAGTTTGCACGTGGAGTTCGGATCTTTCCCTCCAAAAAAACGGAACTCAGAAAGAGGCAAAACGTCATCTTACATGGACGAACATCATCATTCCTGGACTTTAGGAATGATGATGTTCGTCCATGTAAGATGACGTTTTGCCTCTTTCTGAGTTCCGTTTTTTTGGAGGGAAAGATCCGAAACTCCACGTGCAAACTCGAACCTATCCGAGCCTGCACATCCCTAGTTCAAATCTCTTTCAGGGGCTCAAAGAGGTCTCAGACGCACGTATAGCGTTTTGGGATTTAGGGGCTCAGACACCCGCCCAAGTTTTGAATGAGATGAATTATCCCAAACCCTAAAGTAAAATAATCATTCCGTGTCGACCATTTTTGTGTCAACCTTTTGACCAAACCTTAACCATAAAAAATTTATATCTAAAAAACAACAACGTGCCGACCATTTTTGTGTTGACATTTTGACCAATCCATAACCGAATATTTGTTTGTGTCTTATGTCGACATTTTCACCAGCCCCCTGACCAAGTTACTTGCCTGCAGAAGTCCCAAGGGATTGCCCTCGCTATTGTATTAGTTTGCTTGGTGGAAAACACTTAATTGTTTAAAAGTAAAACTATTAAACCCACAACATTCACTACAGCAGGTTCCTCATCACAATGTTTAATAAAATGCAGATATTTGTTGCATAAATATTTTGTGGATACTACATTGTGGATCACATATATTTCTTCCAATTATCGCTATTTACTGGTATTGGAAAATCGGATTTTCCGAGCAAATTTCAGGCTTGCAGGCAGAATGTAACCGTATGTGCAATCTCTTTTGGCACGCTTGGAACGTTTTGTCCTGTAAATGACAAGTGGCACTACTGCCGCCTGTCCAACAAGGTTGCAATCAAAGGAACATTCCTTAGTAAAAGGGAGAGCGCAGCGATCGCTGTGCACGCAGCCAGTAAGTAGGTGAAGTCTATGCCAAGCTTTCCTCACTCGGTATCTCGCTGTGACACTTGTGCCAAGCCTAGCAGTTTGTGCGCTTATTATTTTCCTGACAGCCATTCCATATCTCGCCGCTTCCTGCGCTCCCAGCAAAAGCTGCACAAACTCATTTTACGGGAACCAATTTAATGCAGATAAATCTCCCTGAACAGCAGAAATAGGAAAGAGAATGTCCCCAAACAGGACTCAGATTAGGTCTGGATGGTGAAATCACAGCGGGCACAGGGGAGGGGCGGAAGGGACACATGGCGCTTTGTTGTGTGGTTTAAAATGTGCAGGGAAAGAATCTTTTAATTCTTTCCAAAGCTCTCTCACCCTTGCATTGCCTGCAGCAGAATGCACATTAATGCTCTGTGTGTGTTCATTGGTAATGCTGTGCGCTGTGCTACCGTGCCGGCGTGTTGTGACAGACTGTACAGCACCATTATCGTCATCATTTATTGCTGCCGCAAAAACTCTGCGGCACCGGGCCATCCGTATGTCTTGTATTTAAAAAGCTCCATCGTATTCTGCAAAGCAGCAGACAGACAATGATAGATTGTAAGCTCTGACTTCATGTATTGCTAACAGGGAAAATAAAGCCAGCAATACGGCAGCACTGGTGGGCGCCTCAGTCCCGGCACATTCAGCCGCGCACTTGTACGCCAGGGGAGGGATTTGTAGTAGCATTAGTATGAAGATGCAGACGTGTCTGTGTCCAACTCCGTGTCGGGGGCAAAAATGAAAGCAGAGGATGGCACAAACCCCTATGGAAGAGTCCGTTCTGCTTGCAGTAGCAATTGCAGAGTCCCCTGGACCAGCATACAGTACTGTGCTGTTAGTGCCAGCAGCCCCCCCGTGTATTGTCTTAGGCGAATGTCTACAGATCGCAGTTTATGTGGGAGAGCGTTCCTGCTTCATGGCTCTTACAGTAAAGAATCCTTTAAATACTTTTTTCTCAGCTGCACGGTGTAGCCTGAAGACCGTAAGCTTAACAAATTCCCCCAGAGTTTTCAGTAACATAATAGGATGAACATGAAGCCCCTTAATCCTCCCTTCTGACAGACTTTGCTCATAGCAGACTGCGTCCTGCCCTTTCCTGCTCGCTCACCAGCTCAGTGACATTATTTTGTAAATTGGTACCCAAGACTGCATGCATCCCTTCCATGACAATGTAATGAGTTGGGGGGAGAAGGGGGACCCTGTGCAGCAAATGATCATGGCGCTGCTCTCGTCCATTACGGGGACACATATAATGTCTCACATTGTCCCTCTCCAGCAACGGGGGATAATGCTGCATATTAGCGACACTACATATGGGGCACATTGATTGTATATGCTGGGACAGATATGCTGTGTGTTAATTAGGGATGTGCAGGCTCGGATAGGTTAGAGTTTGCAGGCCGAGTTCGGATTTTTCCCTCCAAAAATCGGGTGTGAGAAAGAGGCAAAGCATCATCTTTCATGGACAAATATCATCATTCCTTGACAAAAGTCCACGGAAGATGATGATTGTCCATGTAAGATGACGTTTTGCCTCTTTCTGAGACCCGATTTTTGGAGGGAAAAATCCGAACTTTTCGTGCAAACTTGAACCTATCCGAGCCTGCACATCCCTAGTTTTAATGGCTGCACTGTGGTTAATGGGTTAACAGTATTTAGGGTTACTGTGTGATCAGCAGGATGACCATGTGCGCGATGGGTATACGTTGTGAGTTAGTGTCTGCGAGGCAGCATGTACTTTATGGATAATATACAGGTATATAGTTGCACGTGATGAATTTGCACATGGAACATATAGTCACTGGCGTTTTAGATAATGGTGATATTGTTGAAGTTGTATTAATAATGGAGTATAATAGGAGATGTAGTAATTGGGACAGTATTGGTGATATGATGAATACAAACACTAAGGACTTGTAAAACAGGCAAATATATATAATACTACCATCTAGACGTGTTGATGTATTATACCATCTGTGCAAAACTGTTTAACACGTGTAAGATTATTTAATATATCATATACAGTATGTAACTACATCAGCATGATCTCTTTCTGGAGCAAGGTATTACTGTCTGTATTATGCGCTATGTGTATGGATGTGTATATAACCACCTATTTGTGATGTATGGCGGATACCGTGACACTGATGCACAGTTGCTACTCGATAATACTGTACATTCCCTCACATGCAGCGCTCGCTATACGCGTCCGGCTTACGCCAGGCACGTCACGCACATGTCCCACTTGCTCTAATATTGTAAACCATTTCTTTTATGTGTAACAATTTGCTATTAGGATCTAATTAACGTTCAAAAACCTCTGAAACGTCTCCCCGTCTACAGGGTGTATGCAGACCACACCGTCCCTATCCATACATTTTGGGATCCGTCCAAAGATCTACAGTAAAAAGGTTGACCTGTAGGAAGGTCAACGTGGTCAAAAGGTCAACATGAAAATGGTTGACACAATTTTTTAAGGTTAGGCACTTACCCCAACTTATAGGCACCAGGAGGGAGGGTTAGGGTTAGGGCTATAAAAAAATAATGTTTGACCATTTTCATGTCGATCTTTTGTCCCTGTAGACCTACTGACTGTCTAACATCTGGTGTCTATCTAGGCATTGTCTACCTTTTTACGGTAGATCTTTCAATCCACACCCCATACGCTTGTTATTGTATCATAGCCGTCACCATTATTAGTGCACACTGGCACCGGTCATATTCCTGGTGTAAGAGATCCACCTGAAATCAGACTGATCTTTGCCTACGCCCATCGCTGCATAGCTCGCAGTTCTGTCTACACGCACCCACCAACCTCCTATGTGTAACACAAAGTTACGTCCATTAAGCCACAAAAGCAGAGATGCCGCTGAGTTACGTACGGCTCTGAATCGCCCATATGTGCGCTGAGTTACCTACGGCTCTGAATCGCCCATATGTGCGCTGAGTTACGTACGGCTCTGAATCGTACATATGTGCGCTGAGTTACGTACGGCTCTGAATCGCCCATATGTGCGCTGAGTTACCTACGGCTCTGAATCGCCCATATGTGCGCTGAGTTACCTACGGCTCTGAATCGCCCATATGTGCGCTGAGTTACCTACGGCTCTGAATCGCCCATATGTGCGCTGAGTTACCTACGGCTCTGAATCGCTCATATGTGCGCTGAGTTACCTACGGCTCTGAATCGCCCATATGTGCGCTGAGTTACCTACGGCTCTGAATCGCCCATATGTGCGCTGAGTTACCTACGGCTCTGAATCGCTCATATGTGCGCTGAGTTACCTACGGCTCTGAATCGCTCATATGTGCGCTGAGTTACCTACGGCTCTGAATCGCCCATATGTGCGCTGAGTTACCTACGGCTCTGAATCGCCCATATATGCGCACGCTTCCAGAGCATGCACAGTGCTAGAAGCGAAAGCAAGATCCCTCCACAAAATGGACGCGAGCGCAGCTCTGCCGCGGCCGGCTTGTGTCGCTCTCACATGGAATGCTGGGAAGGTTTTGAACATTTTAGAAGATGTCTAATATGGACGTGAATTTATTACACTTCCTGCTGTAGAGGAACCAGAATAGATCACTACTGTAACCAGATTGTTCCTACTGCTATAGGGAACATGAAGTCACCATGGTTAACGCTTCTCTTGTGGTTTGCAGATGCGCTGGAAAAAAACCGCAGACGAGACGAGGAAATGTGGCTGCTTCAGGTGAGTTATTTACACCCTCTGCGGCTTCCCAGACGCAATGTGACCTCAGTCCGTGGAAGGTTTTGTACTTTAAATAATAGGTTACAACTTCCTAACAATAGGTTTGTCATCATCTCTTACAAGGTTATGGGGAATTAAGGCGTTAATGCCACACCCCTTCAAAGACTGGAATTTGTGATACATCAGCTGCTGGATGGGATGTATTTATATTGTCAATATTCATAATGTCGACATGTGCAAAATGTTGACATGTTCACAATGAAGGGAAAGGATAGGGGGTTAGGCACTAGGGGGGAGGGTTAGGATTAGCAATACTCACCACCAGAAGCGCCAGCAGACATTTTGTTGACATTCTAATCATGTTGACATGCTGCATGCAAACATTCCGACCGTGTCAACATTATGAATGCACACAAAATATACCTCACCCCTGCTGAACAGTTCCGTATGCTCAGGACTTGTATACATGCAGCAGGATATTTGATGTCTTCAGTTCGGAACGTGGGATGTTGCAGAATTACTTTTCCTTTCCTGGTTGGAGGAGGATTCAGCGACTCCACGAGAGATCAGTGTGTCCCAACTTATATTTTCTGGGTTGCACTGACCTTCTGTGTTACGGCATTGAGGAAATGAGTATCTTGAAGTTCTTTTAATGTCCTATAATTTTATTACAATTATTTAAGCCATTGCATACTGGCGGGGTAGATGGAAATAGCTGCTTAAAGCCATTTTGTACGGGTGTTTTATTATACGTTTGTCTGTCTGAAGGAGAGAAGGTGATTTTCTTGTGGGGTTTTTTATTTTTTTTTTATATTATTCCAAAAATGCTTTAGTGCACTCCATGTCTATAATTGCAGAATGACAATGGCCTCAGACATTCAGCTCTGCAGTTAACGATGAAACCTGCAGTGTTACTAATGCCGTATAATGGGAAATAGGGGCAGCAGAACGTTACCCTGGATTTCTAAAGTGCTTCCCTGCTTGTTAAAAAGAAATCTGCCCCATTCTAATGTGCATCCGCGTTTTTTTTTTTCACAGGATCGGATTGTGGATCTAGAGCGGGTGAGTTGTCTGGATATCATCCGTATGCAGAATACTTAATGTGTAAGGACTTTATACTGTACAATCAGGAGAAAAGGAATGGAATAAGTACGTTAGAGGGTCTGCCTGTGTTTCCCATGCATGGAAAAAGGTACTCGAACACCGCAAAACATTCCTGTATAAGCTGAAACTCTACACTGCTGTGAAAGAGCCATCTGTAAGCGATCCCCCGCCATATACTACGTCCACCCCAGCACTTGTGCAAATGAATGAGATTGGGAGAGCGCCCAGGCCCACAGCCCCACGGATCAGTGTGTTAACACAACACAGACACCAGGACCTGTTGTGGTGCTGCTGCTGTGTTATGTTACATTGCTTTCCTCTGTTTTACATAAGTGGAGAGATAAATATTTGCCTACACATCATATATACAGTAATACAACCTAGTCCCCTGTGACTACCTATTGCTGCAGGCTGATTGTACCACAAGTGCTGGCAGAAAACGTTAACCCTTTGGAAGGAGCAGTGCCGTTGTGTGCATTGGGGCCAGGGGTTATAGGATCTGGTATGTAGTATGTTTTCCGGTCTGATTATAGACGCTGCATGGAGACGCCATAATAGGCAGTGGCAAACGTATTATTCACTGTCTGTTGCGCAATTCTGTGCTGCAAGGTGGCGAACCCCAGGGGCCCAGGCGTCAGAAGGCGCTGTCCTGCTTACTGTGTAACACAAGCCCTACCATTACCTGGCAGATTTCCTTTTAGTGTGAAACCTCGGCGTGTAACGGAATATCGTACGGCGATAACACGGTTCTGGCAAAGGGTCGTCCCTGTGGGGTGGGGGTCACCAAATGGCATCTGAACATTGATTACATAGCTGGCATAGGGATTTATATTAGTACGTCCTTTATTCTGTACCACTAGAATCCATAAAGTGGGTGATAATTTAGTGCCCATATTGTTTTGTATATGGCACATGTGAATCTCCTGCAGTGACGTGATTGTTGCCTACGGAGTGCAGCTTACCGTGTAGTGTTCTGAGCCTGTAAGACACAGAGGAGCTCATTCAGACCCGCTCGCTAGATGCGGCCGCTCGCTCCCAGCGTATGGAAATTCAGCTAAGTGAACTCAAGGCAGCCGCTCACTCGGCAAGGCATAAGCACACCCTCTGCGTCTTGGCGAGCGATCACTTTGTGTTTATAGACGCCCACCAGCCCGTTTTTTGCTGCCCACTTGCGTACGTCATCCCCAGGAAGTATAAACAACCATCGGTACATCGGGTTCCATCAAATCTGAATGCATCGCTTGCGGTTGACTGTACCCTACTGTGAGCACTTCAGTGTCAAAAACAACCAGGTGACGTGTACTATGACGCTGTCTGTTAATTATGCACGCCCCATAAATGGCGTGAAAACACTCTGGCACGCCTGCGTCCGCAACTCTACTACTGCCCTGCCCCTGTTACCACCCACAAACGGCCTCTCCTGTCACTAATACCACTGGGCTGTCTTTGCAGGGCGAGCTAGAACATTCCGTTCGCTTGTACTATTTTGCGCACGCGCACTGCGAACTACACGCATGCACACATTAGTGAACATCGTCTGCAACGAGTGGCCATTTGCTAGCGAGCGGGTCTGAATGAGCCCCAGAGTTGGCACTTAAATTCCATCCAGGACCTTCATCAGCTCTGAGCAACAACTTCCAGAAGTGAGAGGAGCCAGGCTGTTATGTTGTGTGATGTTGGGTTCTCAGGGTCTGTCACTCATTTTCCGGGTCTCCAACCTGAGGGTGAGGAGGTACATGAAACACTCAATCCGTACGCAACAGTCAGGAATCGCAGCAATTATTCTATGTGTGAGAACCTATAATGCTAACGGCAGATTAATACCAACTACCTCACTCCCACAGTGCTGGTGTTTGTCCCACATGGAAGTTATTTCCATATATTTCATACTCTTCCCTACAGGGCATCTTTATAACCTTAGTCTTGTGCATTCCTTCTTGACATGGGGCCCCTTTGGTCTTCCATACAGTTTATCATTCTATCAAAGTCTTCCTGATCCTTTTGTGATGGAGCAAAGCTGGACTTGTCTCCTGCCCCCGTACCCCATTCTTCCCTGAACACACTGTTCCGCAAGGAGAGTTCTGCACTGAGCGGGTTTGTGGCGCGTGTATGGCGACTCTCCCAATATCTGCCCCGGACCTGCAGTTAGGCAGATAACGTCCTTTAATTCCTTTTGTTCCTTGGAAGACGGGAAGCAGCTGACAGATGAAGTGTTAAGTTGCTTTGACACTTTGGTATCTAAAGTAACAAACTGCCTGACAAAAATCTGATCTGCTGAGAGGACAGAGAGCCGGGAATTATTATAGTCTCAGAGTGTGCTGGTGACAGCTCTGTGATTGGACGCTTTATCTCTCATCTCCGCTCTCTTTCCAGAGGATTGTACTTCTGGGCAGTGAGGAAGCGTCTGCAGCTCCTGCTCTGTGATCGTGCAGCCTGAACATTACACACAGTGCTGCGCCAAGCTGCGCATACATCTACGACAGAGCCGCACATTCAGCTATGACGAAGCCGGGCTCTGCTGTGCATTGGGCTATGACGTAGCCGGGCTCTGCTGTGCATTGGGCTATGACGAAGCCGGGCTCTGCTGTGCATTGGGCTATGACGTAGCCGGGCTCTGCTGTGCATTGGGCTATGACGTAGCCGGGCTCTGCTGTGCATTGGGCTATGACGTAGCCGGGCTCTGCTGTGCATTGGGCTATGACGTAGCCGGGCTCTGCTGTGCATTGGGCTATGACGTAGCCGGGCTCTGCTGTGCATTGGGCTATGACGTAGCCGGGCTCTGCTGTGCATTGGGCTATGACGAAGCCGGGCTCTGCTGTGCATTGGGCTATGACGAAGCCGGGCTCTGCTGTGCATTGGGCTATGACGAAGCCGGGCTCTGCTGTGCATTGGGCTATGACGAAGCCGGGCTCTGCTGTGCATTGGGCTGACGAAGCCGGGCTCTGCTGTGCATTGGGCTATGACGAAGCCGGGCTCTGCTGTGCATTGGGCTATGACGAAGCCGGGCTCTGCTGTGCATTGGGCTCTGCTGTGCATTGGGCTCTGCTGTGCATTGGGCTCTGCTGTGCATTGGGCTCTGCTGTGCCTGGGGCTCTGACGTAGCCGGGCTGTGCTGTGCATTGGGCTCTGACGTAGCCGGGCTGTGCTGTGCCTGGGGCTCTGACGTAGCCGGGCTGTGCTGTGCCTGGGGCTCTGACGTAGCCGGGCTCTGCTGTGCCTGGGGCTCTGACGTAGCCGGGCTCTGCTGTGCATTGGGCTATGACGTAGCCGGGCTCTGCTGTGCATTGGGCTATGACGTAGCCGGGCTCTGCTGTGCATTGGGCTATGACGAAGCCGGGCTCTGCTGTGCATTGGGCTATGACGAAGCCGGGCTCTGCTGTGCATTGGGCTATGACGAAGCCGGGCTCTGCTGTGCATTGGGCTATGACGAAGCCGGGCTCTGCTGTGCATTGGGCTATGACGAAGCCGGGCTCTGCTGTGCATTGGGCTATGACGAAGCCTGGCTCTGCTGTGCATTGGGCTATGACGAAGCCGGGCTCTGCTGTGCATTGGGCTCTGCTGTGCATTGGGCTCTGCTGTGCCTGGGGCTCTGACGTAGCCGGGCTGTGCTGTGCATTGGGCTCTGACGTAGCCGGGCTGTGCTGTGCCTGGGGCTCTGACGTAGCCGGGCTGTGCTGTGCCTGGGGCTCTGACGTAGCCGGGCTCTGCTGTGCATTGGGCTATGACGGAGCCGGGCTCTGCTGTGCATTGGGCTATGACGGAGCCGGGCTCTGCTGTGCATTGGGCTATGACGGAGCCGGGCTCTGCTGTGCATTGGGCTATGACGGAGCCGGGCTCTGCTGTGCATTGGGCTATGACGGAGCCGGGCTCTGCTGTGCATTGGGCTATGACGGAGCCGGGCTCTGCTGTGCATTGGGCTATGACGTAGCCGGGCTCTGCTGTGCATTGGGCTATGACGTAGCCGGGCTCTGCTGTGCATTGGGCTATGACGGAGCCGGGCTCTGCTGTGCATTGGGCTATGACGGAGCCGGGCTCTGCTGTGCATTGGGCTATGACGGAGCCGGGCTCTGCTGTGCATTGGGCTATGACGGAGCCGGGCTCTGCTGTGCATTGGGCTATGACGGAGCCGGGCTCTGCTGTGCATTGGGCTATGACGGAGCCGGGCTCTGCTGTGCATTGGGCTATGACGGAGCCGGGCTCTGCTGTGCATTGGGCTATGACGGAGCCGGGCTCTGCTGTGCATTGGGCTCTGCTGTGCCTGGGGCTCTGCTGTGCCTGGGGCTCTGACGTAGCTGTGCTGTGCATTGGGCTCTGACGAAGCCGGGTTCTGCTGTGCATTGGGCTATGACGAAGCCGGGCTCTGCTGTGCCTGGGGCTCTGACGTAGCTGTGCTGTGCATTGGGCTATGACGAAGCCGGGCTCTGCTGTGCCTGGGGCTCTGACGTAGCCGGGCTCTGCTGTGCCTGGGGCTCTGACGTAGCCGGGCTCTGCTGTGCCTGGGGCTCTGACGTAGCCGGGCTCTGCTGTGCCTGGGGCTCTGACGTAGCCGGGCTCTGCTGTGCCTGGGGCTCTGCTGTGCCTGGGTCTCTGCTGTGCCTGGGGCTCTGACGTAGCCGGGCTCTGCTGTGCCTGGGGCTCTGACGTAGCCGGGCTCTGCTGTGCATTGGGCTATGACTAAGCCGGGCTCTGCTGTGCATTGGGCTATGACGAAGCCTGGCTCTGCTGTGCATTGGGCTATGACGAAGCCTGGCTCTGCTGTGCATTGGGCTATGACGAAGCCGGGCTCTGCTGTGCATTGGGCTATGACGAAGCCGGGCTCTGCTGTGCATTGGGCTATGACGAAGCCGGGCTCTGCTGTGCATTGGGCTATGACGAAGCCGGGCTCTGCTGTGCATTGGGCTATGACGAAGCCGGGCTCTGCTGTGCCTGGGGCTCTGCTGTGCCTGGGGCTCTGACGTAGCCGGGCTCTGCTGTGCCTGGGGCTCTGACGGAGCCGGGCTCTGCTGTGCCTGGGGCTCTGACGGAGCCGGGCTCTGCTGTGAATTGGGCTATGACGAAGCCGGGCTCTGCTGTGCATTGGGCTATGACGAAGCCGGGCTCTGCTGTGCATTGGGCTATGACGAAGCCGGGCTCTGCTGTGCATTGGGCTCTGCTGTGCCTGGGGCTCTGACGTAGCCGGGCTGTGCTGTGCCTTGGGCTCTGACGTAGCCGGGCTCTGCTGTGCCTGGGGCTCTGACGTAGCCGGGCTCTGCTGTGCCTGGGGCTCTGACGTAGCCGGGCTCTGCTGTGCCTGGGGCTCTGACGTAGCCGGGCTCTGCTGTGCCTGGGGCTGACGGAGCCGGGCTCTGCTGTGCATTGGGCTATGACGGAGCTGGGCTCTGCTGTGCCTGGGGCTCTGATGTAGCCGGGCTCTGCTGTGCATTGGGCTATGACGAAGCCGGGCTCTGCTGTGCATTGGGCTATGACGAAGCCGGGCTCTGCTGTGCATTGGGCTATGACGAAGCCGGGCTCTGCTGTGCATTGGGCTATGACGAAGCCGGGCTCTGCTGTGCATTGGGCTCTGCTGTGCCTGGGGCTCTGCTGTGCCTGGGGCTCTCACGTATCCGGGCGGTGCTGTGCATTGGGCTCTGACGTAGCCGGGCTCTGCTGTGCCTGGGGCTCTGACGTAGCCGGGCTCTGCTGTGCCTGGGGCTCTGACGTAGCCGGGCTCTGCTGTGCCTGGGGCTCTGACGTAGCCGGGCTCTGCTGTGCCTGGGGCTATGACGGAGCCGGGCTCTGCTGTGCCTGGGGCTCTGACGGAGCCGGGCTCTGCTGTGCCTGGGGCTCTGACGTAGCCGGGCTCTGCTGTGCATTGGGCTATGACTAAGCCGGGCTCTGCTGTGCCTGGGGCTCTGACGAAGCCGGGCTCTGCTGTGCCTGGGGCTCTGACGGAGCCGGGCTCTGCTGTGCATTGGGCTATGACGGAGCCGGGCTCTGCTGTGCATTGGGCTATGACGAAGCCGGGCTCTGCTGTGCATTGGGCTATGACGAAGCCGGGCTCTGCTGTGCATTGGGCTATGACGAAGCCGGGCTCTGCTGTGCCTGGGGCTCTGACGGAGCCGGGCTCTGCTGTGCATTGGGCTATGACGAAGCCGGGCTCTGCTGTGCATTGGGCTATGACGAAGCCGGGCTCTGCTGTGCATTGGGCTATGACGAAGCCGGGCTCTGCTGTGCCTGGGGCTCTGACGTAGCCGGGCTGTGCTGTGCATTGGGCTCTGACGTAGCCGGGCTCTGCTGTGCATTGGGCTATGACGTAGCCGGGCTCTGCTGTGCATTGGGCTATGACGTAGCCGGGCTCTGCTGTGCATTGGGCTATGACGTAGCCGGGCTCTGCTGTGCATTCGGCTCGGTCGGAGATGCCCGTTAAGCTGCTATATTTATTTATTTTAAAACTACAGATACTTATCTCTACACCACAAATTTTGCTCACCCTCCAGAATAGATGAACCCATTAGTAAATCAGGTTGAATGCCAGTTTATTCTGGGTTTGACTGGTGAATCATACATAAGGTGTAGCTGCCGGGCTCTGTTATATTACACAACACAATACAACATGAAGTGTCCCTGTGGGGTCATGGGTGTGTGCTATCACACCCCCAAACTTCATGTCAGTCTTGTGTAAATTAAATACAAGGGCGTAGATGGTAAAACCACGAGGATTATCTGAGGCGTCACGCAATTGGGCTGCGTGTATCAGTGTATGCAGACGGTACAGCTCGCAGACCCTCGTTGAGCAGGAGAACTCTGCGGGGGCGATCCAATGCTCGCCCATGTACTGTATCTTACGGACATCTATATTACATGTACAAAGTGCTCCGTTAGCGAGGACCAGGCGCTGTATCTTACAGCACATAACTCTGTACATGTAATACAGATGTGCTGCAGAGCAGGGTTATGTGCCGTAAGATACAGTGTCTGGCCCTCGCTAACGGAGCACTTTGTACATGTAATATAGATGTGCTGCAGAGCAGGGTTATGTGCCGTAAGATATAGTGTCTGGCCCTCGCTAACGGAGCACTTTGTACATGTAATATAGATGTGCTGCAGAGCAGAGTTATGTGCCGTAAGATACAGCGCCTGGTCCTCGATAGCAGAGCACTTTGCAGCACATCTATATTACATGTACAAAGCACTCTGTTAGCGAGGACCAGGCGTTGTATCTTACGACACGTAACTCTGCTCCGCAGCACATCTATATAAAGTGCTCTCTGGATTTTACTTCTTTGAGACATTTTGTGGGTTTGGATCATTCTCCTTGGATGCATCACGGGATAGATACATATAATTGTCCCCACAATACACCTTATTATGGAGCAGTGCTGCTTACATCCCATTTACTTGCATTGCCTTACCCAGGACATTTGCATCTATACACTCGCTTTAAATCATATAGAGGATCTGTTTGAATTGCAGCATATTCAGGGAAATTGGATTCTCTGTGAATTGCTGATCCTATAGGCCTGAGATAATTTGTAATTTAGCAGCGTGCTGGCAGTCTCGGCGGAGACACAGGTACCTCCTAGAAGTGACACCTCTATCAGTGCGTTTGCTGCCGGCCAGGACCTTCATTTACCTGCTTACAGACGGTGCCTCCAGGCAGCTCGTTTACATGGGTGCTGGTTTATTCTAAAGGTGCGTATCCACTAGACGATTAAAGTGAGCATCGTAATCGTTCTATCAACATCATAATCATTCAATTGCTCATTAATCGTTTCGTAATCATGCAGTTTAATGTCGAAAACGACCAGCGATACGCGCTCCCATTGGTCGTTTTCAACATCAATCATCACCTGAACATGCCGGTGAGTCTGCCGATAACGACAGATTGGGCATGTTCGGGGATGAGGGAGGGTGCCTGCGCTGAATGACATATCGGTCAGTGTGGGCACCTACAGGATAAGGAACGACTGTACGATTACAATGTTGTAATCGTACTGTCGTTCCACTATGGGCAAGTGGATGCACATATTAAGATTGTGCTTCCCATGAACTACCTGCACCTATCTCTCCTCACGTGACACACGTGATGCAGACATGTAGATAGACAGGGGCATTAATTCCGTCATCCTGGTTTATGCTTTGACAGAGTACGCGGATGGCTCTGGATCACCTCGAGTCTGTCCCGGAGAAGCTCAGCCTGTTGGATGATATGAAGGATCTAAGTGTGAGTATACAAGGGATTTTCTGTAACCTATATACAGAGAGGTGAGTTACAGCCATCCTAATAACAATGTAACCAATTTATGGCCAAAGGAGGTGTCCTTCAACTTCACCTTCTATATTAATGATAACAAGATGTGCAAACCTGGTTAATTATATTGTTGCTCCATTTATGATATAAAATGGTCAAATGCTGAAAATGAACCAGGAGAGGGAGACATGCCACTAGAATCTCCAGCACACAAATACATAGGTTATAAACCATCTGTAAATATAACCAACCTGTATGTCAGTCTGGCAGTTGCTCAGTAGAGCAGAGGGGAGGCCCCGCCCCCTGCCCCGCCCCCTGGCTCTCATGCACTGGAGCCTTCAGGATAGAGCACAGGGCAGAATGTACAGTAAGTCAGCACAGCCACCCAGTCATCTCCCCCCATGCAGAGACAGGGCCCACACACAGCCCCCACATATCACTACACCCCCAGAAACAGAAGCGGGCATCCGTAAAATCACACCCCCATGTTTTGCCTTCAATTGTATTTATATGCCACCGGTCACTGAATCTTTAGAGAGTAGGGGCAGAAATATGGGGGGGGGGGGGAGGGGTAGAGAGAGATATGTGGGAGGGGGGCAATAGAGGGAGATAAACAGTTGGGATAATAAAGGACAGGGAGAAATGGAGAGACAGCCAATGCTGGGTATAGAAGGCTGTGAGCCAGTGAATGAGGGGTCTGTAGTGCTGGTAGTAACATAAGCTTACACTGAGATAGTTTGTGTAAATCTGACCCCCGCTGGTTGTACGCACGTCGTCACACAACAGCATCACTCCATCAGCAGAACCGCCTGATACTGAGGGGGAGGTGTATCAAATCTTCTAATGAGGACAGCTGAAGACCATTCCCATGACAACCTTTCATTGTACAGAATGTACTTGATAAATGATAGGTAGAAGCTGATTGGGTGCTAGGGGCAACCAAGGTTTGATACATCTCCCTACAGTATTCCACAAATATAAAGTCATTAAGCCCCAAATACGATATGATATTTTTGATGCTATAAGTACGTAGCATTGTATCACGTTACTTGAAACACTTTTTTTTTGGATATTAAGATTATGGCCAATATCAAATGCATTGAGGGTTGTAGTAATCCGGAGGATTTCTGCATTCCTCCAATCAGTACATAGCGTGTTATGTGTGAGCGGCTGACAGTTACATATATGTACAGCAATAACCTGCCCCTTACACTGTAATACTCCATCTTCTTACAAGAACGCAGAAAGCGCGCTCTGTTCTTACATACCGTCAGAACACTGGAAGGTTTTGTCAGCGGTAACAAATGTTTGCTCTACAAAAGAGAAACCCAAGAATGTGGGGGTGTTACCTTTAATCTCTGGACCCCAAGCGCTTAGAAACGGCAAGGAATGCGCATTTGTAATGAATAGCCCCCCACCCCAACCCCCCCCCCCCCCCAGGACATTTGTATTCACAGATGTGAGGAAATATTCCGGTGTAAGGGAACAAAGGGGGGAAATACTGTACGAAGCGACCTTGAGAAAATGATCTGAATGGGGCTGGCATGAATGAGTCCCATTCTTTAGCCCGGCAGTGTCAGCGCTCGGCTATAGTGCAGCTCAGACCTACAGCCACAATTGGGGCCTGTGGAGGCTGCTGGGAACGCACGGACACAGCTATGAGAAATGCATTGTTCCTTTCACTCACGTCTCACACTTCTTTTCCATGGGATTAGCTTGCTGCATTTTGACATTTCTTTCATATTTGTGAGGTGGACCGTTCCACAGAGAGCCAAATAATAACATATAGGAGAACAAGCGCAATTAGCGGCGCCCAACGCTTGCTATTACGCGCTGGTGGGTTTAGTACTGGCTCCGGATATTGATGGGAAGAACTTTTTGGTCATGCTTATGTACTCTGGTAGTGTTATTCTACAAGGATTTGTTTTATCGGTACAATTAAAGTGATAAAAAAAAAAACAACCCCTCCTCTCTCCCATATGTTGGTATGTGAGCTGTGTGATGGAAATGGGAAACAGGTGTGGCGCCATGGTTACGCTCTGTGTATCACAAAAGACTGGGGAAGCTTTGTACAGATATAACCGTGACTAGCAGAGAATCATGCTTTGGCCTCTGGTCATTGTGCAAGAACTGAGGCCAATACAATATATAGAGAATCCTTTATGAGGAAAAATCTATTTCATCACTGCTCAAATACAACATTCTGCTTTTACTATTATTTTATGCCGAGGCCAGAAAACTTTTTTTTTTTGTGTGTGTGGATAACTTGTGATCTTTAATTGAGACTGGTTTAGTAGATGTGTCTCTGTATGCAGATGGAATATTCTGGGGAGCGAGGGGGTTGCAGTTAGGATCATTAGGGTGATTGAGCAGCCGGGACCCATCTTTGTGTATGCACCAGTAAGGGATAAGGGATGTGTCTAGGTATTAGAAATCACTGGCATGGTGCAGTCACATGACTTATGACGACGGACACTAGCGGTGCAGAAGAGACATCCATGACTTATGACGACGGACACTAGCGGTGCAGAAGAGACATCCATGACTTATGACGACGGACACTAGCGGTGCAGAAGAGACATCCATGACTTATAATGATGGGCACTAGCGGTGCAGAAGAGACATCCATGACTTATAATGATGAACACTAGCGGTGCAGAAGAGACATCCATGACTTATGACGACGGACACTAGCGGTGCAAAAGAGACATCCATGACTTATGACGACGGACACTAGCGGTGCAAAAGAGACATCCATGACTTATGACGACGGACACTAGCGGTGCAAAAGAGACATCCATGACTTATGACGACGGACACTAGCGGTGCAGAAGAGACATCCATGACTTATGACGACGGACACTAGCGGTGCAGAAGAGACATCCCTGACTTATGACGACGGACACTAGCGGTGCAGAAGCTGCTGCTGAGGAGAGCGGATAATTGTGTGAAATGCGTTAGTAATGAATATCGCACATGCTCGCTGATTACTAGGCATAAGGGCAGTAACATGGGCACACACTTTCCATGGTAGCAGCACTCAGGAGTAGCGAATTTCTTATTCAAGGGGCACGAAGCGATACCACACAAACAGGAATTTGGCCACTTACGACAATGGAGTTGATTCAGAGTCGCATGAGAGTCCGTTTTACAAATGGACCTTGTAGTTCTGCGTATGCTCCGTATCTGAGCCGGCGGATGGTTCCGAGTCGTGCGTTTCTCGGTCACATCTCCACTTGTAGTTGAAGTAACTGGGTGTTAACGGGGCAGTCACACATAGACTAAGGTTAGTGAGGGCAGCAGTTTATGCCTTGTGACCAGTCTGATGGCAGATGAAGGATTGGGCTGGTGCACATGCTCGCTGACAGTGATTACTGCTATGAATCTGGTATATGGATAGTGGTGGTGCGGACACAGAGACATGTACAATTCTGCGTACAGGCGAATATGCCCAATAAAAATGTAGTTGCGGCCGACTGGCGTGAGTCTCTGAATCGGCCACAATATACTCCATGGCCAGGTGTCTAGTGTGTGACTCAGGGTCCTAGAGAGGTCTGATTCACTGTCCTGTGTTCTGTATAGGACTCCCATCTACAGCGAGAGGTGATGGAGGAAAGGTACGCTCAGTACCGGGAGATCGTCGGCTCACTGCAACAACAGCTGGAAGACTCCAAATGCAGAATCCAGGAGTACAGGGTAATCTAAATGTCACCATTCTGTATATACATAATATATATTCAGTCCTGATGCGATTACAGGTCATGCATTCACCTCCAGTGGGGGAACCTTCTATATACACATAATATATATTCAGTCCTGATGCATTTACCTCCAGTGGTGGAACCAGGGTGGGGCGATGGGCAGGCTGCCCGTCTCTGCACCACCTACAGTAGTGTCCGGCAGCAGAGAGGCGTACCAATGTCGCATAGAACTCTGATAGGCGCATGGTCCGGGTCATACAACTGTCATTTTTCAAACACAACCTGTGACATGGAAGTTAGTAGCTGATTGATACTTTATCTCTCTCCAAGCTTTGATAAATCTCCCCCTATAGACCTTCTGGCGCCAACTGGATGAATACAAATAATGAAATACTGTATTATAACAAATAACCCCAAGGACAAATTCCGATTCCCTTAGGGCGAGATCTGCCTCTTTACATTGGTACAGTAACAAACAAAACAATAATGTGAACGCTGGTCCTATCCCAGGTAAATATATTATTTATAAACCCACAATGAGCTAAATTAAAATGATATAAGAAAAGGTAAACGGATATCCACTAATATTATCACTGTAACTTTACCAATGCACAATAACAGTCATGTACAGGTGTAACTAGGGACTGATAGTCCTATACAGCTGTAACTAGCCGCTGACTGTCCTATGCAGGCGTAACTAGGGACTGACTGTCCTATACAGGCGTAACTAGGGACTGACGGTCCTATACAGGCGTAACTAGGGACTGACGGTCCTATACAGGCGTAACTAGCCGCTGACGGTCCTATACAGGCGTAGCTAGCCGCTGACGGTCCTATACAGGCGTAGCTAGCCGCTGACGGTCCTATACAGGCGTAGCTAGCCGCTGACGGTCCTATACAGGCGTAGCTAGCCGCTGACGGTCCTATACAGGCGTAGCTAGCCGCTGACGGTCCTATACAGGCGTAGCTAGCCGCTGACGGTCCTATACAGGCGTAACTAGCCGCTGACGGTCCTATACAGGCGTAACTAGCCGCTGACGGTCCTATACAGGCGTAACTAGCCGCTGACTGTCATATACAGGTTTAACTAGACGCTGAAAACTGCCAAACACAAAGGAAATAACAGCATAGTGATGACCGACCAAAGCTCTAATCAATGGTTTGATATAATGTAACCAGCTCTGTACCCCGGCATAAGTGCAGATCGGATCGCCTCTTCTACAGCCGGGGCACAGAGCTGAGCGGCACGGTCATATGTGATGCCACCTCACCAGCTGAAGCACAGTTGGCTCCGGTTGCATCACATGTGACGTCGCCAGGTAATTGGTTAAAAGACGATTCACAATATATGGGATTAAGAAAACAATTTTTAACCACATAAATTCCTCTCTTTAAAATATGTATTTGGAATTTCTGCTGTGTTTTATACATACTGAGAAGGTATTTCAGCCAATATATTATGGTGAAACGGGTTGGGTACGGCATACTGGTGCTCGGGGTCCTGACAGGGTTAGGACACAGACCCTCTCCCTACCCTAACCCTCCATCCCTGGTGCCTCCCCCCTCCCTACATCCTAACACTCCCCCTAGTGCCTAACCCCACTGCTTACCTTCGGGATGCCGGAACGGAGATTCTGACAGGTGTGGGATACCGGCGCCAGCATTCTCAGCGCTGCAATCCCCGTGGTCGGGATTATGACTGCATCCATGGTGAAACCGCTGCTGTGTAATTAATCCAAAACCTTGATTGGCAATGGCTATTACAATATGGACTCAAGATTCTGATAAAGCTGCATGCTAGGCAAAGAAGGTCGTCTATTTATACCTGCCATTAACACCAGTGTTTGAACCACTTAACTAATGATTTTTTTTCGGCAAAAGCAGCCAGTAATTGCCGGGTCCGCAGGGGAGTCAGAAGAGATCCGCTCTGCACGAGTAGAATGGATTTCCTCTTCAAAAACACATTGGGCGCTGCGGTCGCACCTTGTCAGCTGACGCACAATTGGCTGCGTTCGCATCCCATGTCACCATGTCAGTGAAGTGGTGAAATCCAGCTGTGCCCCTTTGGATTATAACATCTTGGACTAGAGCAGAGATCTGGGAAATATTGGGATATGAATTGTTGAATAACAGGTGGATGGACTGGCCTCTCTCATTAGTTACAGCTACTGTATCACAGTGCACAGACAAAGAGATGGAATGTGCTGTGCATTGTGGGCCGGGAGCAGTATGTAGTCTCTAACTTGTACCTACTGGATGGGTAGGAGCGATACCTGCTGAACTCCCCTAGCATGTAGTCAGATAGCAGGCACTGCCATGGTGGGCAGCCTGTACTCACACCAGCACTCTCTGAGGTGCAGGTAATCGGTGATAGTCAGGACAACGCGTTTCACACCTAGAATGACGGGTCTTCCTCAGGGATGGTCCTGGGAGTTGGAAATTAATAGGGATCCCTGTGACACGTGGTTCGTGTTCCCCCATCTGTTTCCACTTGTGAATATCAGAATCCTGTGACACAAGGATGACCACATTTGCTTTTTACATCTTGGATTTCTTTGCAAGTTTTGGGGCCATTATATTTGCACTTAAAAGTTTAGTTATGGCCCGTACAGGCGGAGTGATCAGACAATGATCAGATACTGTTGTCTGATCGTCCTGCATGTGCTGGATGTTTGATATCGAACATCCAGCACATGCACCAACCCCCAAACAGCTATAACGACCTGCGATCAACAATCGCGGGTCCCTATAGTAACCAGGCTAACCTGGTCGATATCGACCAGGTTGGCTTGCATGCAGGGGCGATGGTCGATATCGACCATTCGTGCCTGCACATCGACCATCGTTTGGAGGTTGAATGGGGCCCAAAAACAGGACAATATGATTGCAGGACGATAAGAACGATACCGTTATCAAAGTTGGGCCGAGTGTACGCACCATTACACTGTGGCAAGTTCTAGTCCCACTGTAACATTACTGCCCATATGTCTGCCATTCATATCACAATCTCCTTATTGTTACACATCCTAATGCCATTGCCTGCACAGTATCGGTTAGCGCTGGTAACATGTGCAATAATTACATTGTTAATCTGCCCTGGACACATTTTTCCAAATATTAGCTCTTGAAAAAGATCTCCTGATTTTAGTTGATACAAATCCAATCTGACTTTAAAATCTGGTCAATCAATAATCTACACTTTTATTTTTAGCAGAGAACATGACATCTGTGTAAATCTGTTTGACTGACAAAATATCTAAGGGGAAAAGAAAAATCAACCTGAGCTACTCAAATTAGAAACGTTCCTTGGGTTACTATTAAATGGCACTTGCAACAGGGGGAAATTTTCTTTCTTCCAGAAAAAAAAAATAATCTTTTTTTTTTTCCCCAGGTCAAGAGCTAAGTCCTCCGTAAGTAAGGCCATGTTGTCTCTGGCTGGGAACGGCATGACACAAGTGCCATGTAATAATCAGAACATGGGAGAACGGTCTTTGCAGATCATCCCTATGATAGTCATAGTACACAGAGAATATCCTGCTGCATGTCTCACTGGGACAGAGCAATATATCAAAAGATGTTTTCCTGTTATCGGTGAGAACTCCTACTGGTGTAGAAAGCCCCAATTACAGTTGTTGTAATGTAAAATATTAAGGTGCAAACAGCGTGCCTACAGAAGCCTACCAGTACAAAGACACAAGAGCAGGGTGCAACATTCTTTCTAAACACAGAAGAATTTTATAGGAACCAAAGGGTCTGATTCATAGACGGAGCCAAAGGCTATTACGCACGCAATAGAGCGATTGTTTGCCATCGTGCATGCACCGCACGTGCGCAGCCATCGCACTGCAATTACGGACGCACAAAGGAATCCATCACAGAGTGAGCGACCAGCTGTCAGCGTTTGGGGGAGGTCAGAAGGGATGTTGTCAGCATCCTGGTGAGCGAGATGCAGATGGTCGAATTACTGGCGCTGGAATCCCGACAGCAGAATCCCAGCCGCCAGCATCCCAAAGGTAAGTATCGAGGGTAGGTATAGGCACCGTGGGGGTTAGGGTTAGGCACTAAGGGGGGGGAGGGTTAGAGTTAGGCACTAAGGGGGAGGATTAGAGTTTATGAACTGGGGAGGTTAGGGTTGGGCACTGGGGAGGTTAGGGTTAGGCACTGGGGAGGTTAGGGTTAGGCACTGGGGAGGTTAGGAATCGGGGAGAGAGGGTTAGTGTTTGCTTACCTAGAGGGGTCAGAATTCAGACTGTTAGGATACTGCTGTCTGTATTCTGACCAGCATCATTCCGACCGCCGGGGTCCCATACCCAACCCGGTAAGAAAATGCAGACGTGTCTGTCAGTTTAAACGCCGTTACATGTGTGTGCATATATTAGCCACTGCGAGGGCATGTGCAGCTCTGCGTGTCTGAAGAGCTCCCAAGGCTGCGGCAGGTCAGATCTGCCGCTAGGGTAAGATGACCCCCGATGAGCATTGATGTTACTGATATTTACGCAGGTAAGGAGGCAGCAGGGGGCGTCTTTATGCTCAGGTGATCTTTGCAAACATTAGCATATTAATGCAGCTGTGATCACATTAGCAGCCATCTCTGAATCAGGCCCAGAGTCCAGTCCTTTCTACAGAGGAAGTAGAAGATCTTCAGTAGTAGGACAACCCCTTTGTGAAATACTACAGAACATCTACCAACAAAGTTCTTGATCAACAAACTCATGATTTCCCGCCTTGAATATTGCAACCTCCTTCTGCTCATCAGTAGTCATCAAGACCCCTGTACACTTCCCACCCTTACTCATCTGACGCTCTTCTCCATCAATCCCTTTATTGTCATCACATTAGTTTCAGAATAAATTCAAGGCCTTGTCTGAAAGTCCCTCTAAAACTCCTATCCCACCTGTAATTCCAACCTCACCCACCACTATCTTGTGCCTGTTCCAAGACCAAACAAAAGGAGAAGAAACGTCCGTTATCTAGGTTTTTCCTACAGAACAATAGAAAGAAAACCTTATTAACTATTATATTCACTATAAAGGGATGAAGTCTACAAGTTCACCAATGAAAGATAGGACATAGAGACATACTCTACAGGGGCTGCAGCTGAGCAGACATGATTGCATTGATAAAGCTTGTTCAACGTGTGTACAGTGCAAGACCTGGCTTTAGGTTGCAAAGTTCTGTAGGCCATGGTTCCCTGTAATTCTCATTTTCTGGAGGTGCTGACTAGAGGTGGAAATTACCAGTCTTACTGCTAATTCCTTGTTCTGATAGAAATCCTCTTTTCTATTGCAGGATCCATAGGGTATCCACAGGATACCTTGGGGTATAGGCGATGGCTGTAGTCATCGGGCACCACAGAGTTAATTTTCATCTCCCAGGATGCACTTGGGGTCCCTCTTCTATACCCCACCCCTAGGCTTAAGGCACCTTCAGTTTCGTAGGTGCCCGGCACGGAGTCAGGTCACTATTCAGAGGTGGGCTGTTTAACACAGCCCCTAAAGATCTCTTGCTACAAGCTTAGAGCGGATAGCACAGACAGTCCAATACGACGTCCGTGCTATTGCTCCTCAACCCCGCCGGCACCAGGACGCCGGTACTGATCCGGGGATCCTGGCGGGATTCCAGGGCCTCAGCTAGCGGAGACCCTGGAGGATCCCTGCACTGTGGCCAGATTCACGGGGGTTAAGGTAAGCGACGGGTACCCGCCAATTCACAGTCTTATTGTCCCCAGGGTAGGGGGCTCCCTGGGGACGGCCTACAGTGGGACCAGGCACCCACTGGACCACCAGGGACATCGGGCTGGTGCAGACACTGCAGTGTCCCGGGGGTCAATTGCAGGCCAGGGGAGAGTGCCTTCCCTGTCACACAGCCAGCGCCTCCCCCGCTGCTCACAGCGCCTTTCCACAGCGGTCTGGCAGGCTGTCCCAGCGTTGCTCCCCCGGGCCTGCCTCCTCTGTATTGCCGGCGGCCATTTTCTATAGGAAGAACGCTGGTCTCCTTGGCGGCTACGCGGTCCGGGTCGCCCTGCATACCTCTCCTCAACGATAAGGTCATTGTGTGCAGCACTATTCCTACCAGCCTCTGTGTTTGTGTAGTTGATTATAGTGCCATTATGTAGATGTGTGCATTATATGTGACTTTACTATGCTAGCGCTGTCTGTCTGTATACCTTTTCTGTCAGACTATATAATAATGTCCTTTTCTGTAGCCCTCACAATAAGTGTTGTAAGGGTGCTTAATATACCTCACATTTGTGTATATATACTTATTGTGTAGTTTGTCACAAACTGTGCCCACTTCCTTCATTGCTATGTCTGTCAGTGAGGATGATGTGCATGTTTCTACCCCAGTCCTGCTGTCCAGTAATATCAGTCAGTACAGGTGGTGTCAGGGTGTGTGTGTTATACCTCACGTATGTGTGGTTTGTCAATTACAGTGTGTGCTACTCTGTTCCCGCCCTGCGGTCTCGCTGCAGGGTGAGGTGTGGGAGACATGGTGCAAGAGGTGTTGTTATCGTCCAGGCCCCTCTCGTCTCAGCCACCTCGTAGAGGCCTTCCTGGACATCCTTTGCTCTGGCATTGACATTCCTAACACGTTTGGCTGTACCACCTGTGTTTTCCCCGATGGGGTTTCCATAGTAGTCTGTTTTGTCCTCATAGGCAGGTTCCCTCTGCGCCTCCTACATGGGTAAATACCCTCTCTACTACAGGGCACACCCTGGTGGATTGTCCTCCAGGTTCTGATGCTGGGGGATACACCCCTTGGACTGGCCTTGAGGCCTATGCCGTCGTCTAAGTCTAACCGATGACATGACATCTGGGAGATTCTAGATGTCTCTGACTCGAGCCTCTCCATGAGAGGCGGAGACAAAGTTTTAAGTTACCGTTCTGCCTTGGTTTTAGAGGAGGCCGAACACCAGCTTCTCAGTCTACACGTGCTCTGGGCCTGATTCAGAGCCGGACGCACTGACAGAGCGCTCGCTCTGAATCAGGGCCGGCCTTCTGTTTTTTTAGAGCGACCTCCTGGCTGCTCGCATAGCTGTGGGTGACCACCCACAGCTATAGCGAGCGGCCAGGAAGATGGTCGCGATGGTCAAGACCATCGCGACCATCGGGCTTGCGACAAGACCCTTGTGGTAGGGTCTCTGAGCCGAAAGCACTCTAGGGCTTGTGGCAACAACAGAGCCGAAAACACTCCCACTGACATCACTTGTGATGTCAGTGGGGCCGGCCCCAGACAGTAGGCATTCCCATCGGAACGCCTCCGTCTGGGCAGCCACTCCCCCGGCCCGCCCACCAAAGGGGGCATGCGGTCACTCAACATCGACAGCATGCCCCCTTTGGTACGAGACCCGGAGCGACTGTTTGCCCGTCACTATCCGAGTCTCGTGCATGTGCATGACGGAGCCGGCTACGTCGTACGCATGCGCACTGGGCCACCATCGACCCGCTTGCGAGCGCTCAGCGCTCGCGAGCGGGTCTGAATCAGGCCCTTTGTTCGGTGAAATTAGGGTAACTGTGGAATTTCCTTTATCTGAAGTGGAGCACATGGACAATAACAGCCTCAAAGGTGTCTGGTTTATCCCTTTTCTGAGGAACATTGTACCTACTGGGAATCACCTCCAAATGCAGTAGATTCTCACGTACTGCGCTCTTAAAAGTGCTGCTTTACCTGTGCCGTCCATATCTTCCCTAGAAGATACTACGTATACTAAGATCGATGTATTCTCTTTCAGGGGCTGCCTCCAGGCTGGCCTTGGCTATCTCCTGGGTGGCCTAGACTTTGGAGTTCTGGGTAGACTCCTTAGTGGAGTCCTTCCTTCAGAGGCTACCAGAGATCAGGTCAGTCTGGTGGGTAAGCTTCGTGATTCAGCAGCATATACATATTAATGAGGCTTCTTTAGATGTCAGTTTCTTAGCTTCCCGGCTGCTGCTGTGTCAGCTTGCCGTTCCTTATGGCTGTGCTCTTGGAGAGCAGACGCGGACTCTAAGAAAGGATTAAAGTGTTTGCCTTATAATGGTGAAATCTTGTTTGGTCCGGATGAGACAAGATTGTGGATACGTTGGGATCGGTTAAGTATGCGTGTCTGCCTTCGGTATATACTACTTCTGGATCCTGGACCTCGTCCTTTCGGCCGCAAGGTAAGCCTATGGGTCAGTCCTTTCCTAGGCAGACAGTTCTCAAAGACTATCAAGCCCAAGCAACGGGCCTGGAGTACAAGTCCTCAGCCGGACAGGACGGGCTCCCCTTGAGGGATGCCAGGGCGGGAGGCCGACTTCTTCAGTTCACCCAGTGCTGGTGTCAGACCACCACAGACACTTGGGTAAGAGAAGTGGTCTCTCACGGGTTCGTCCTCTTCTTACGCAGAAGGCCTCCCCATCAATTTTTCTGCACAGGCCCTCTGTCAGACTATGACAAGGCCCTACAAATCCACAAAGTAATGCAATCCTTGCTTCTAGCAGGAGTCATGGTACCTGTCCTGTTCCCTCAGGGAGGAATGGGTTATTACTCCACTCTTTCTGGTTCAGATATCGAACGGAGCTTATCGGCCTATCCTCTCTCTCAAGTCCCTGAACAAATTTCTCAAGGTACCTTGGTTGAGGATGAGAACCCTACGTTCCATTATACAGGCTATGGAACCTGGGGATTTTATGGTGTCGCTGGATATTCCAATTGCTTCCTCTCACCAGCTTTTTCTCAGGTTTGCTATATAGCAGCAACATTTCAAGTTTCGGTCTCTGCCGTTTGACCTCTCTACTGCACCTCGTGTGTTTCCCAAAGTTATGTCTGTCCTGGCGGCCCATCTGCGGCCGCAGGGTTTCCGCCTGATGCCTTACCTGGACGACCTCTTGCTGTTGGCAGTGTCTCCAGAAGTACTTCACCGCCATCTGCAGCTACCCATGTCTGTGTTTCAGACATGCTCCATCTGGGAGCTCTGTTGGATTCACAACAGCAAAAGATCTTTCTGACCACAGAAAAGATCTCCACTTTGCAGACGCCAAGTACGCAGATGCCTAAGCAGTTGCCGAGCGTTAATCCACTCAACTCTGCAGATGCTGGGATCCACGGTATTGACATTCCACATGGTGGAATATGCCCCGTGTAATGCCAGGCCTCGGCAGAAATTGATCCTCTCAAAGTGGAACGGATTACCCCATCTGATAAAAGCATGTACGATGGTGCTCTCTCCGGAGGTGCGTCTGTCTACAGACATGTCACCTCACTGAAGGGCGCTCCTTTTGGACTCCGGACTGGGTCCTCCTGACAACAGACACCAGTCTCCGGGGTTGGGGCATAGTGACAGGTCCACACTCTTTTAGGGTCGGTGGACAGCAGTGGAGTCTGCCCTACCAATTCACATATTGGAACTTCGGGCAGTCTTCAGGGCCCTCTAGCAAGCCAGACTCCTACTTAACGGAAATCCTGTGCAGGTTCAGTCAGACTACGCCACGACTGTGGCTTACATCAACCATCAAGGAGGAACTTGAAGTCAGGCAGCAATGACAGAGGTGTCACGCATTCTGACATGGACAGAAGGCAGCCTCCCAGCCGTATTGGCAGTGTTCATACCAGGAGTACTCAACTGAGAAGCGGACTTCGTCAGCCATCAAGACATTCATCCAGGGGAATGGTCTCTTAATCAAGAAGTGTTTCAGCTCCTAGTGGACTAGTGGGGCCTCCCTGTGGTAGACCTTATGGCCTCCCGAAAAATTCACAAGCTGTCTGTGTATGTGTCCAGAACTACAGACGCAGAGGCTCTCTTGGTAGACGCTCTGTTAGTACGGTGGACCTTCCAGTTTGCATACCTGTTTCCTCCATTCTCCCTTCTTCCTTGAGTACTTTGAAAGTTCAAACAAGAGGGAGGCACGATCCTGCTGGTGGCCCAGACGTCACTGGTACTCAGATCTTCTGAGTCTCTACGTCGACACTCCGTTGCTGTTGCCTCAACGTCCAGACCTGTTGTCTGAAGGTCCTTGCCCTTACCCGGACCTGGGTCATCTATCTTTGACGGCGTGGCTCTCGAGACATCCTTCCTGAGGTCCAAAGGGTTTTACCTGCTCTGTGGTTAACACCGTGCTCAGGGCTCGGAAACCTGCTTCTGCCAGGATTTACCGCTGGGTGTGGCATACCTACTAGTAGGGTGTCGTCCTAAAGGGTAAGATCCGCAGGTGTTTCAGAGATCCAGAGTTCTGGCTTTACTGCAGGCGAGCTTAGTTCGAGGTCTCCGTCTTGCCTCATTAAAGGTGCATGTCTCTGCCCTGTCGTTGTGGTTCCAGTGTAGGATTGCTCCTCTTCCTGATATCAGCACCTTTATGCAAGGTGTTTCGAATTCAGCCTCCCTTTGTCCCTCTAGTGGCTCCTAGGGATGTGGCTGTGGTCCTGAGGGCTCTCCAGGGACCTCTATTTGAACCACTATGCTCAGTGGATTTCAATTCACTTACAGCGAGGACTGTGTTTCTTCTGGCTATTGCTTCGGCCAGAAGGGTGTCAGATTTGGGGGCTCTCTCCTGTCGCCCTCCTTTTCTGATTTTTCACCAGGACGGGGCGGTGCTTCGGACTCACCCTGGTTTCTTTCCAAAAGTGGTGTCTAGTTTCCACATTAATGAGGGAATTATAGTGCCGGCCTTTACTCTCCAAGCCTTTTGGCAGGATGTGGTACGTGCTCTCAGGATATATGTGGACCATACCAGTTCCCTTCAGAAGTCCGACTCCTTGTTGTACTTTATGGTTTCCACAAGAAGGGATGGCCAGCCAATGAACAATCTTTGGCTAGGTGGATTCGTATGACGATATCTGAGGCTTGCGCTCATGAGGGCCTTCCAGTACTGTCCTGTTTCTGCTCATTCTTCTTGGTCTGTGGGTCCTTCGTGGGCAGCTCGCCGTGGCGCCTCGGCTGTTCAGCTTTGTAAGGCGGCCATGTGGTCTTCTGTCCATACCTTTTGTGAGGTGTTATGCCTTTTGATACCTTCGCCTCTCAGGATGCTTCCTTTGGGCGGCGGATTCTCCTTTCTGCACAGGAGTGTCCCCACCCTTAAAGGATACTGCTTTGGGTCATCCCCAATGTATCCTGTGGATACCTTATGGACCCTGCAGTAGAAAATAGGAGATAGGGTTCCACAGGACTCCCACCCTGTCGCACCTGTGCTTCAGGTAGGCTTTGCTCTGTCACCGGTTTGCCGTCTCCTTGCTTGTGAGAATGTGATTCTTGAGTGTTTCAGACTTTCTTCTCTCTCTCTCTTCTCCTCCTCCGGCCTATGGCTTGTTATGTAACTGAAGGTGACTTGGTCTGGGGGAGGGGCTTAGTCAAAATTAACTCTGTGGTGCCCGATGTCTGCCGGCATCGCCTATATCCCAAGGTATCCTGTGGAACCCTATGGACTTCGTAGAAATAGAGATAACAAGGGTAAGTTCTTACCATATCTCTTATTTTTCACTCCTTGTAATGAAATGAAAGTCTCCGCAGTGCTGGCTGTACCTGGGATGTTGTATTTGGAGCCACACTGCAGTGGTAGAGAAGAAGTTTTACTCTTCTCCTACAGTTTAGAGCAGGGCTTCCCAACCACGGTCCTCAAGGCACACTAACAGTCCAGGTTTTAGGGATAGCCATACTTGAGCACAAGTGGCTTAATTAGTACCTCAGTTATTTTGTTTAACCATCTGTGAACAATCATGGATATCACTAAAACCAGGACTGGACCAGGACTGTTGGTGTGCCTTGACGACTGAGGTTGGGAATCACTGTTTTAGAGGTAGCTGAAACCTCTGGGTGATTATTCCCTACATTTCCCTCCTTGTAGATCTGTTTACTGTAACATATGATTTCTATATTGAACCTACAGAAATAAAATAAAAAAAAAATAGCATTTTGGAAACTTCACAAATGTGGTGTCCCTGTCCCCTTCTTCTCGGTATAACGCCCCCTGTCCCCCTCTTCTCGGTATAACGCCCCCATTCATCAATCAGTAGTAAATAAGAAACACCTCTAGAACAGTAATCTGTGAATTGGCGGCAGCACACACCATGCGGGGAGTATTGCTCCTGGCTGCTGTGAAATAATTAACAAGATTCGTGTTTCAGCGTGAGGGGAGAACACAACTGTCTCCCAGATTCTCCTGTGCTCCTGAAGGCAATATTACTTTCATCCAATTAACCCCAAGTGTACCGGGTGAGTACAGAAGGGGTTGTGTTCAGCATACTGTGCGGCCGAAGCCCTGGGATGGGGGATCAGTCTGCCAGAACACAAACGAGGAGGGGGATTGGGGCTCAGTATAAACCCGACACAGTAGGTAGAAATACATGTAAAATGTCACTATCGGGATTTTCTATGCACTAAGTGTAACTCAATAGAGGCCGGTACTGAGTCACACGCAAAAGCGCGTGCAACAGAGTTTAGGCAAACGGCGAGACAAAGTCTTTCCCTGGTGTACATATGTGCGGCCGATTGTGCCAGGACTGAGACGCCCACTGTCCGCGTCCGTAAACGTAGTGATACTGATTGGTGCCTCCTTATACGCCACCAGCGGTCGTAGCATTGACACTTGCACAAGCGCCATAGCAGGTGCAGTGTCTGTGTCTGACTACGGCCTCCTATGCCTGCTGTATGTGTGGGAGCACAGCCGCCATCACTGAAACGTCTGTGACGCTACCATGACACGCCCACTGATTAGCTCACGTTTACATACACTACTAGTCACCGACCAGGAACGCCCATCACATTCCTGATAGCGTCTGACCTGAACGCAGCAGCGCCTATGTGCGTGCAATCTGTGTAACACATCAGCCATAGTGGCTTTTAGAACTTTTTCACATGCACAGTTGCAAATAATCGTTTAATTACGTGAATATCAGCGTCGCGTGCGGCCTACAATCGGGCCCATTGTATCTACAAGGCACATTTCTTACATTTAAATTAACCTTTTTTATTTTTACCAAAAACATGTTGTATATTTAAATAAGAGCAAATTGTATATAAAAAAAAAAAAAAAATTCTCTTGTCTACAGGTGCAATCTATTGATGTCATTTAATGTAAATGCGTTTAGTTGCTCCTGACAGTATATAGAAGTGTCATTCGCCTTTTTGAATATTCTATTTTTGTTTCTTTTTAAAGGAGGAAAAATTAAAAGCAGACGTCCAAAGCGCTCGTCTAACGGCCTTGTCCTCATCTTTACGGGCGAACAGCGGCTTCCTGACCAGCTCCCTGCGCTCAGATTCTAGCTGTAAGTTCCCATTACATGAGAATATTCTAGGTTTATGGTGACAATTCAGGTTCTATATTTGAGTGGTAGAATGATAGAGCCTCAGGCCAAGCGCTGTGGCACAGCAGCCATTGTGGTACCTCACTGCAAATCAGCTTTTCTGTGGTTTGAAGATCAATCATTCGTACAAGTTATCCTGATTATTCAAATGAAATGTGACATTAATCTCTACATGGAGCAGAAATGGCTTCCTCGCTTTTATGCACGTGTACTGCGAAATGTTAGGCCATTTGTGTATTATGTAGCATAGCCCAGTTTCTCAAACCCAGTCCTCATAGAACCCTGGCAGTGCATGTTTTCCTGATCATCTAGCTGGAGCACAGGCGTGTTCATTGACTAAGGCTGGGTGTCACATCAGAAAGATGTGTTTCCCGACCGAAAGAAACGACATTGCAATTGTCCGTACACGCTGAATGATATAGCGCGTGACAGTATCTTTTTCACGTCTTTTCCTCCCAAATATACGTCTTAGGGCCGTATTCAATTAGTTTCGCATCGGCGAGAAAGTTCCGCCTGCCTGACTCTTTGCCGCCTTCGCGTGTTTTGGGTGCAAAAACTTTTTGTGCGCCCTCCCGATTTACTCCGTATTCAGTTGCCAAACAGGCGAAAACGGGACCCGGCGAATAAGAACCAGGCGGAAAGTGCAGGATGAATTGGGGGAATCACTCTGTTCCCCAGAAAAAGATGGGATGGCTTTGGAAATCATTATGGTAGTTTAGTATTAGCCCTAATTGAACTAGTTAGGCTACTTAAGTGGTGGTAATTGCTTGTTATTAGCATCTTGGTAAAAGTGGCGAAGAACGGCATAAAGCAGTGTTTTTTGGTGCAAATAAGTAGTCCCATCACATTTGGGGGCCTGTAAATGGGTACCAGCATATTTTAATGTCTCTAAAGTGAAGTTTTAGAAAAAGTGAAATCCCTCCGTCATACAAGCACCTGCAATCCCCAAAACACTTGGTCCCTTCTTAGAGCACCCCCAGAAGCTTATTTGTTTTTGAAGTTGTCCCCCCACTTGTCATTTTCACCCCAAACTTCAAAGGCATTTTTTGGGGTGTTCCTGTAATTTTTTTCCCCTTTTTTGGGGGTGAATTGTCCTTTGGGGAGGGGGGTGTGTACCAAGGGTTCCGAGTGGTTTCCCAACATCTGCACTCCCAAAATATAGATTTTGCAATTTTTTTCTCCTGCTATTTAGTGGAGAAAAAGTTTTGCCTATGTCAGTGCATTGACTTTTGGCATCAGCGAAAACCGACTGGAATTGGATAGGGAGATAAATTTTCGCAAAAAAAAGGGCGAAAACGGCTTTTCGCTATTAATTGAATACGGCCCTTAGTCGCAAACGAAAGCTACAATCTGCCTCACAAGACTGCAATGATTAATTTGATATGCAATACTTGTATATCTGTGTGCGACTGATCTGTATACCAAGCACAACGGACCTTGCACACAGATATATATGTCACATATTAAATTAATCCGTGCAGTCTCATGAAGCCGTTTGTCGCATCCGTTTGCAACTAAGCTGTATTTCCAGACAAAAAAAAGTCACAAAAAAAAAAAAGACACACTGTGCAAGCCGAGTCAGACGGGACCTGGCTCGCTGGGAAGGGCTGTTTTGTGCGACAGTACAGATGTGTCCACATACAGTATTGCTTCTAACGGATTGCGCTACAAATGATCTCACCTTCGGGGTGTAGTGGGCACTAACGGCAACAGGTGAATTCTTCAAACTATAACATAATTGTTTGGATGTCCCCTGCTGCTCTACACCCCCTCCACTGCAGGATACGTCCGTTCTTAGTTCTGTCACACATGTAGGGGGTTATTGTGTCACTTTATTTTGTTTTGCTCCATGGTAATCCCTCCAGAATCCCCACATAAACGGTGCAGGTAGCTATGGCCCCATTCTGTACTTCCCTCATGTTATTAGGTAGAGTCCTGACTTTATGTCGCTAATGTGTCCTGTCACAGTACTCTCCCTCTTCTACAGCCCATTTATCTTGTATATTTGAGGTACAATCCCTGAAAACACACTTTTTTTGGGGATAACCACAAATATTTAGTATCCCCCGGCTGTATGAAGGAGGGACCACAGTAGATACCTCCGATACCTGCTGTTATCCCTCCATTCCCGCCGGCAGCCGCATCCCCCATAGGTGACTATGGGGGATGCGATGCTGCCAGATTTACCAACAGATATTGGCCCACGTAACTAACGCCATCTGAAGATGGCGTTAGCCACTGCAGCCTATGAGCTACACCGTACATAATTACCCGGCGGGAGGTTCCTCCAGAACCCTCCACGGCTATGACGGCTGTGCAGGTGCGGTCAGCGTGAATCCTTATGCGCAGCAGCCACGGCACTGGCCAGCGGCTCTCCCGGGACATCGCAGGAACCGGCTTCTTTCGGAGCCCGTGTCTCTAATGATACATCGGGGCACTATGATGGCATATTGCAGTGTGATCATGGGCGGTACTGACATGCCCAGATGGCATAGTGATCATTAATAATGGGGGCCTTAGTATTGAGCCAGTGTGTCCTATCCTGGTGTTCTCGCTATGTTATGTTGAATCCTGACTTTCAGACTGCTGTATTATGTAACGGTACTCTCCCAATTTTACTGTTGAGTAAAGATTATCGTTGGCTAACGGGGTCTGTTACGGCACTCTTCCTAATTTATTGCACTTCTTTTATGTAGCTAATGTTGCGGTAGTCTACCCATACGGGTACTGTCTCTAGTTTGCTGATGTATCCCGTCCCAGTAGTCCCCCGTTTTCTTGCGATAAGTCCTGACTTTATTTGGCAAATGTGTTCTGTCACCGTACTCTCCATATTTTATTCGCTTGAGCCCTGACTTAATTTAGCAAATCCATTTTGTCACGGTATGCGCCATATTTTCTCATGTTAAGTACTGACTTTAGTTGGCTAATGTATCCGCCCATGGTTCTCTCCCAATCATCCATCCTGTCCCCTATGGCTCGTCCGTACTCTGCCTGACATAGCATCTCTACAGCTAACACAGAGTCTCCCCCCTTTTAGTCGGGATTTGACATTCGTGACCTTAGGTGAGGTGCAAGAATGCAATGTCTTAGCTTGCAGGAGCTTTTGGCTCTAGCCAAGGTTTATCGATCTACATAATATATATTCTTGAGCTCAAAGTGATGCTAGACGCTCTGCTATGCAGTAACTTCTCTCTTTGAGTCAAGCCCACGCAACTAACGCTATGAGAAAATAGAGAACACTATGACAGTGGCATAGATGGGCCAAAAAGGAGGAGACCAGAGCCCTTTCATAAAGATTGGAAAAAGTTTGGATGTTCTACTTGCAGAAATAAAAATGACCTGGCATTTTCAACTGTGATCATTCCAGTAGTAGTTGAATGGAATGCCGACTTCTAAGCCGACATGCCATTTATTCCAGGGATCAGTCTCTGCGTCTAGTGTTGTGTCACCGACTGTTGTATTTTTTTCCTACCCATTTCCCATACCTTCTCGGGTGCACAAGAAGGCCAAATTAGAGGTTGTTCAGAACTTTTGGTGGCAGTGGATTGGCATGATGTTCAGGGTATGCCAACATTCCAAGCACTGTGATGGCTGCTTCTGAGGGGATGACCTTCTAAGTCCTATCCCACCTTTTACCATAAAAACTTGGATTTTGCTACTTGGCTGTGGAGGCAAAGTGTCCTCTGAGAAGGTCAGTAAGACCATGTTCAAGAACAGGATACCAATGTTTCCGAAATTAACATGAGGTGTGGAAAACAGCAGCTGGTGTGCAGGGAGATAGGTTCACATTTCGGCCCTCACTTAGCATGCCTCGTGTCCTCCTTACAGGATGATCTGGAAGATGGCCAGGATTGTTTTAACCGCCCATGTTCCGCTGGTTGTTCAGTGAGGCCTACAGTTGGTAATTTTTGGCATTGCAGATACCGCCATCATGAATTTAGGTTTTTCACGTGACTGGTGTCTCTCTGCTGGTTCTTCTCTTTACACCATGGGTGTCGGATTTGCCTGCTCTATCTGGTAGGTCACCATGTCTGATTGTTCACAAGGAGAGAGCTGTCCTCCATACCAGGCCTTCATACCTCAAAAAATTGTTTACATATTCCATCTTACCCAGATTTTGTTATCCCTGCTCTGGGGCCGGTTTTCACTTCAACAGTGACTTTCTCTTCCACCTTAATGTAACACAAATTGACGTTGGTAGTTGTAATGGCCTTCTACTGCTTTATGATGCACACAAGATAGGGTGAAACAGAAGAGGATGTGTGAAAACCATTTCTCTAAATCCATCTGTGGGTCATCGTGTTCCCACCACTTCTAACCCTAGCTGTTTTATTCCACTCTGCTGGTGTATGGCTTGAGTGTTTGGTTTGAATCTCCTATGGGCTTGGGTTTAAGCTGAAGGCCATTATGATGGACTGTCCTAGGGAAGGAGAGGACCAACGTTTTACTGTTAAGAATGTGCTGCTCCTGCTACAGTGCTCTCTTCACCCTTAATGTATAGCAACGTTCACCAGATGGTGAGCACTAACAAAAAAAACACCCTATTTTCTATGTCAAATAATAATAATTGAAATGGCTCTGCCTGGTGCTTTGTAGAGACACCTGTAGCTGCAGTTACAGCTGCGAGTGTATTGGGATCTCTCGCAGTGTTACACATCTGGACGCTGCACTACTCACTCATTGTTCTTTGTAATATTGCTGGAACAGTACTGTAATAATAAATCACTATTTAGATTTTGGATAGGATTAAGGTCTGGGCCACCCCGGGACATTGACATTCGTGTCCAATGTCGCTTTGGGTCATTGTCCTGCTGGAATATAAATCCTATCCCTAGTCCTCGGTCTGTTGCAGATGGTAGAGGGTTTTCCTCCAAGACTTCTCCACAGCCCACGCCATCTATTATATCCTATTTTGTTACATTTCCCATTCTGCAAAGCAGAGAAACTTCCCCATAATGTTATAATCCCATCCCTGTGTTTTATAGGAGGGTCAGTGGATTGAGAGACTCTGCAGCGATAAATTTTGCAGAATGATATGTTATTTTAGGTGAATTGTTCTATTTTCTGTTAAATTACTTTACACACTGATTAACCAAATCTATTTTGACCACCAGGAGATTTTATGCAGCTGCTCAGCAGATAGTGCTGACGTGCGATGCCTGAAGGTGAAGGTATACAGAGCCTAATGATGTGCATCACTCGAATTGTTCGAGGGTGGCAGTTGGTAAAAGTGTATACAGAGTGGGCCAGCACACACAAACTAGGCATACTATTCGCTGAGAGGCCATCTGAATTAGACGGCAGATAATCTCAATCAGGGACTGATGCACTGTTGCCCGCCTGTGGGACAGAAAAAGTCTCTCCAGGCCGCTTGAGTATCCAGCAGCCATTTAAAACGGAATGGGATTGAAATTCCGACGGCTGGGTAGCCGCCAGTTCAAATCCTGACAGCGCTAGCCCGACGCGGAGGTCAGTAATCTGACCCTCCCCTCTCTCTCTCTCCCCCCCAACCCTCCTTAAGGTGTGCTTAACCCTAATCTTCTTCTGTTAGTGCCTAAACGAAACACCCCCCCTAACCCTCCTGGCAGGGTCCCTTGCCTCCCCCCTTAGTGCCTAACCCTAAATCCCCCTGGAGGGTCCCTGAACCTAACTTCCCCATCCCCGGCTAAATTGCTACTTACCTCTGGCGCTGGACGATTGGTCCGGCGTTGGGCTTAACATAGACGTCGGTATTTCGACACCTATGTTAAATCCCCTGGCGGGATTGTAGTTTCGGGATTGAGACCGGTGGCCAATGCGTCCGCCCGTCTCATAACTACATACCATTTACAACCACAGCCGTGCACTCACAGCCCAGTTTTTGTTTGCTAGGCCACTCTGCTTCGGATAAATAGGGACATAATATAGTGCACCTGAGAAAGGGCCATGGCCTCATGGGGAAGGGCCAGGGAAGAGATAGGGGAGGCCAGGAGATGCTGGGGATAAATAGGGACATAATATAGCGCACCTGAGAGAGGGCCATGGCCTCATGGGGAAGGGCCAAGAAAGAGATAGAGGAGGCCAGGAGATGCTGGGGATAAAAGAAGAGGAAGCTACAAGTGAGAATGATAATAAACAGGAAAATTGACAGGCCCAAACAGCGCCCCCTGCCCTGCGCCATGGCACTGGTCGCACTACCCTAGTTACGTCCCTGCTACTGCGAGCACCAACAATCATTCCGTGTTCAAAGTCTGTCAGATCCAGTTTTTTACCAATCATTTCATGAGTAATGCACGTCATTAGTTACCTTCACCTTTCCGTTCTTATACAGAGTCAGACATCCTACGTCACCACTGCGGAATAGCTGCTCTGCATAAAATCGACCTGGTGATTATAATAATTTGACCCCTCATTGTATAATGTCATTTAGACTTTTAAAATAATTGTGTTTTGGGGGTTTTTTTTGCTAAAGGGTCTACAAGAGTTTATATTTCCAAAGGTAAATACGGTTGTATTATAAACATATAAGACTGTAGGAATGACTGAAGTTCTGGGAATCTTGAACTGTGAGCAGTGATACACCAGGAAATGGGAACTCTCTGAAGTACGATTGAGAGTTTCTGTGTTTGAGTTTAAATGAGACAAGTCAATGAGCTATGTGTAAACCCCATCTCCCATCATTGTCTCCACGGCTCGGGGGTGACTGGGGCAGATACCACAACTTCCTTTCTACTCCTGGCAGCGAGGTGACCCAGTGAAAAGGTCTGTATGACCCCGGTTCCTTAGTGGAGTGCATTCATCGGAGTACGGAGTACAGATAATCACATCAGGCCCCATTCCTGGATCTCTTCCCAGTAGTAGTATTGTGTGTGTGTATGTGTGTGTGTATATTGGGGGCTTATACAGACGCTCTAGGTGGGCTGTGCCTGTTGGCTCTGTACAGTCCCTGAGGTCTCAGAGATACAAATTACATTATAAAGAGAGAGGACATTCCTTCTTTATATCCTGTCATGTCAAATATACAGTGGCAGGTTTAATGTTCTGTACCAAGAACTGAAAGGAAAATGTACTGTATATGATGGAAAGGGGTGAAAGGGCCACAGATTGGGGGTAGGCAGTAAATATAGAAGTGCTGATCAGCAGAGGGGGCCGCCAGCTACTTGAAGGGTGAACACAAAAAATGAATGGTAAACAATCCTTCAGCCTACAGAACCCATCCTTCCATTACACAACCAATGCTGTATATCCCACGTATCTGACCTCAGTCTCTGCTTATCCCCAGCTCCTGTGAGAAGAGGACGGTCACCGACCTTTGAGGGACTGAAGGATCAGAAGATGGGCATCAGACTGAGCGAGGCTGCATCCTGACGGCCTCCGTACAGTAATACCGGCAATCGCTGTACTCACCGCACTGACTGCTGGCTCCGGCCTCCGTACAGTAACACCGACAATCGCCTTACTCACCGCACTGACTGCTGGCTCCGGCCTCCATACAGTAATACCGACAATCGCCTTACTCACCGCACTGACTGCTGGCTCCGGCCTCCAGCACTATTCCTACAAGAGCTTCGTGTGCTTCTCACTGCAATCTTCAGCCTCCATGTATTTTTTATAATTAACATTTTTATATGAAAACTGTAAAATCCATTGGACTGGCACATCGCCTGCCTTCTGCAATGCCATCCTTTCTTCCCATTAGTCATTCACCCGCAAGGGTTTGGAGTTCTACTAACCTTAGCATAGAAGACCTTTATTCCGATACCTGCACCATTTACTAATAATCTCCTTCTCTTTCACACGTCCATAGTGGTACATGAGCCACTAGCTCCCAAACATGCCTCCGGATGCAGGGGTTTCCCAATATGGTGCTGACTCTAAGCTGGGAGCACAGCAAAAAAGAGCCAGTAACTTTGCACCTTGGTTATACCATGCTGCACTGCAGGGGCATTTGTGAATCCGGCTCTGTGTGCTCAAACCCATCCGTACAGCCGAACTTGTATTCTAGTGTCCCATATACGTGTATGTGTGTGTACATGATTCCGAATTATGATACCTGCTCAGTCCTGTAACGTTATTCCTTATTCATGTACCTGCAGTCCTGTATCATGTGCCTGTTATATGTTTACTGACTTGATTTGCAATGCTGCTTATTTAAAATGTGAAACGTGTTTAAATTGTTAACTAAATTCTTATGTATTTCTGTAAATTATTTTTTAACGCCCATCCACAAATCATTTAAGAAAAAAAATATATAACATTTCTCCAGATTCCTCTGCATTACGTGTATAATGTATTTATGTTTGTAGCCATAGACTCCAATATAGCAGAAAAAATAAATTAATACTATAGACTTAATTGGAATAAATCCTCACTATCTACCCAATGTGACATGGACAGTAATATAGATTAATCACAGTGTGGCTGCCTTTTCTGTTCATGCTGCTAAGTATAGGCCAGGATCATCATCCAGCTCCCAGGCCTGCTGCAGCAGAGAGGCCAGGCCCAATGTTATATAAAAAACCACGGGAACAAGACACAGACAGACACAAAATCACAACCAAAACACAACCCCTGAACAGGGAGACCACAAGGACGCAGCACCGACCCCCCAGATATACCCATCTACAAGAAATTGGAACTTACCTACCAACAATATATGTCCAAAGTCCACAAGAACCACAACCCGACAAACACCCAACCTACACACATAGACTACACAGACGTCCAGGAACTAGACTCCGACATAGACACATCCTTCAGCATACACGAGATAGAAGACCCATCGGACTCTGAACAATACGAAGACCTAGCCAGAAACTCCCTGAGACAAGGGTGGGTCAACACTCTCAGAGACACCTCTGCACTCACCACCACACAGGACAATCCAAAACACACACTATCAACACACCTCACCACCACCTCACCACCAGCAAGATGTACACCCACAAACACAGAAGAACAATGGTCCAATCATTTTTTAGATTTGGAGGCAGGCAGTCGCACCTGCCTATCACCATCACTAATCAAACACCCACACAGCATAAAGAGAAAACTAGACCAACGAGACGTGGATGCAGAGGCGGACACCCGACCATATCCCAAACACCCACCGACCCCCCAACACCCGACAACAAAGGCATCTTCAACCTCAGCTCACGCATCCTCACACCAAAAGACATCATTCTCCTCAACAAAGGCCTCAAGTTCGCACCCAACAACCACCTTAACAAATTCGAAAACTACCTAGACATCAACAGATTTGTCCGCAAACTAACCTTAAAAAAGTACTTCCTATCCAACAAAACCACCTCAGAAACCAACCCTGACAAATTCAAGCACACAACACGAAGACCACCTTCCAAATTCTTCCCCAGCCATCTTAAAGGACATTTCATCAACACCTTCGAACACATGGTAACGGAAGACATGAACAAACTTGACACCCGACTCAAACACCGCAACCCTAACCTCACGGCAGGTGAACGCAGCGCACTCAAAGAACTCAAAACTGACACCAACCTCATAATTAAACCAGCTGATAAGGGAGGGGGAATAGTACTCTTGAACAAAACCGATTACACCACAGAATCCATACGCATACTACAAGACACAAACACATACGAGACCCTCAGGACAGATCCCACACATAACTTTAACATGACACTCAAACACATACTCCAAAACGGACTAGACAAAGGTATCTTGAACAAACACGAATACAACTTCATATACAACTCCAACCCCATCATTCCAGTTTTCTACTATCTCCCGAAAATACACAAAAGCATCACCAATCCACCAGGCAGACCAATCATATCCGGCATCAATTCCATATCAAGCAACCTCTCACAATACATTGACCATTTCCTGCAACCACACGCCAAACGCCAACGATCACACCTCCAGGACACCACCCATGTACTCTAAATCCTCGACAACATAACATGGGCTGATGACCACTGGCTGGTCACCAGCGATGTTACATCACTCTACACTGTAATCAATCACACACAAGGACTCGACAGCATCAACGAACACCTCAAACACGACGATTCACTGGAACCAGACCAATTATCCTTCATTCTACAAGGCATTGACTACATCCTTTCACATAACTATTTCTGGTTCAATGGGGAGTTTTTCCTGCAGAGGACGGACACCGCCATGGGGACGAAGTTCGCGCCCAGCTATGCGAACCTGTTCATGAGTAGCTGGGAAGACTCCCACATATGGACGGGCCATGGCTGGGACGCGAACTTGGTCCTATGGACGAGGTACATCGACGACGTCCTCTATATCTGGAAAGGCCCCCTGAACACATTACTTGACTTCATCAAGTACATCAATGACAACGATAGAAACCTCCATTTCACGACACACTACAGCCAAACATCAGTCAACTTCCTCGACTTGGAAGTCTTCATTGAAAACCAACAGATACATACCAGAACCTACCAAAAACCAGTGGACATCAACAGCTACATCCTATCCACCAGTGGTCACCACCCCACCTGACTTGACAATATCCCCACAGGACAATTCAAACGCATTAGACGCAACTGCACGACTCACAGACTACAAGGAACAAGCCAACACCCTCAAAAAACAATTTTTGGACAAAGCATACAAACCAGACTAGTTAGAACGCACCCTCATACAAATAGGCAAAGAAGACAGACAGCCACTTCTTGACTACAAACAAAAACCACAAGATATACAGAACATCATCCCATTTATCACGCAATACAACACACACGCAAACAGCATAAAACGCATCGTGATCAAACATTGGCACCTACTACTACAAGACGAACAACTCATTGACATCTTACCCAGCAAACCAAAAGTCATCTACAGGAAAGCCCCCAACATACAGAACCAACTGGTACGCAATCACATCCCACCCCTGCAACATTCACAAACTACCCTGGACAACTCTAGACCCACACAAGGTTTTTTCCACTGCGGTACGTGCACCAACTGTACCACCTTGAAATATCGCAGCACCAGACCCACCACATCAGTCACATCAACACAGACAGGAGAAACATACAAAATACAGGAACACATAACATGCAACACCACGAACGTCATATATCTTATACAATGCCCCTGCAACCAACAATACATCGGCAGAACCATCAGACCACTTAAAACCAGGATCCAAGAACACCTCAGAAACATAACGAAACAGACAGACAACCACAGCATACCGATACACTTCCAAGAACACCACCATAGCAACACGACAGGCATCAGATTCATAGGCATTAAACACATCAAGAAAAACTGGAGGGGAGGGGACCACACCAAGATCCTAAACAAGGGGAACTGCGGTGGATCTTCACCCTCAAAACACTAGCACCCAAAGGACTAAACATCGATAACGAGATTAAATCAGTCATCTCCAAATGAACACGGCCACCATATACTTGACACATTAACAACACCGATCCCCACGCAACCCCGCGTACTCAACCTCTTAAATTGTCAAGACAATCCGACCTTCCACCCTCTGACCATCCAAACCCCCCTCCACTAAATCATCTACCACCTCCCCCTACCGCCCCCATCAAGCCATACCCACCTTCAAATGCTGACACCCAGAATCAGTGATCCCCATTCACCCCCCGCATCACCGTTACCTTGACATCCCCTTCCCCAACCAACCCTGCCCTAACACATACACACCTTGATCACCACCACCCCATACCCCTTATAACGACCGCACCACCCATTCCAACACCCCCACCCACATTCCAAACTGACTCCCCCCGAGACAACAGACAGCGGCCCTCACACTTACACACCTAGTCACGACCTCATCCGAGCCACCCCCGTCCCCCTCACCTCATCGCCCAGCACATTAAGCACCCATTACACCCCACTGCCACATACATTTAAGACAAACCCCGCCCCCGCTATGGCTCCTGTCTGACACACATCACCGGTCCGTAACATGAACACACACCTGCCCCCCTACCCCCCCTCATGCTACACTTTATCCCAGCCCCCACACACATTCCTGCCTCTATAGTGACCACACCACACCAAGACGGCACCCCTTCCCTCCCCCTCTCCACAACAAGACCATTTACACACTACTGCACCAAACACATTCCACACACTAAGAACCTATTAGTCAACACACCAACCTTACTCCTCCTCGCCACACGTTAACACACACTTCCCCGTGTCAGTCGATTTAACCACTTGGCCACACCACATATATACTTACACAACCCTGGCATTCCACACATACAGGTTAGCGATACTAACCACTACACCCACCCTCCCACCACACGCGGCCATCATCTAGACACCATTATACACATAACAGGAATGTCCACTACAGCACTGCCAGCTTGACACATGCCACACGCACCAGTCTTATTCCATCTCCCCCTGCCCGATCATCTAGCCACCATCCCCGGAGAGATGCCCATCCACACTTCCCCGGACCCCTGCGGTCACCCGAGCCACCAACCATCACCCCCACACACACACCCAGCCTATCACAGCGCATGTTTGGCCGCCTGCACCACGGGACTAAACTACCATGACAATGCAGTTTCACATCCCCACCTCCACAATTGCCTTACACACCCCAGTGCCCCTGACCCCCACCCTACTCGCCACATGCCCCTGCCCACTCATTAAATCCTCCACACAGCACAAAACACTCCGCCCAACGCACGCCAGAGCCAGCTGTCACCTTAACCCATGTAAACATACGGAAACCCTACACAGCACAAGATCGGCTGCCAGCACCACGTGACCACCTCCAACCAGCCACACCCAGTCTTGATCCCCATAGCAGCTGCATAATGCATTAAAGCACACCAGCCCCAGCATACACACCCACACCAGCAGAGCACATGATTGGCTGCCGACCATTCACAGCCGGTCACAATCCTCATAGCAGCCACATATGCACCCAGACACGAGCCCCAGCTAACACACCCACAGCAGCACAGCACACCATTGGCTGCCCAAACCACGTGACGTTATCACCCAACCGCAGGCTTAGCCTCGCACAATCACCCACGACCTATCAGATACATGGGCCACACCCACTCTTAGCCCTGATTGGTCATCTCCACCACCTGACAAACACAGAACCCGGAAGTTCCACATTTAAACCTCACACATGCATAGCCACACTTCTTACCTCCTTGAAGAAGGCAGAGCCCCTGCCGAAACACGTCGGAGACCCCCTACATTCTGACACCACAGCCAGCTTACACCAGAGCTCTTCATTCCCGCGGAGAACTCTGTCGAGCCTTGCTGCTTCCAGAACCCTCTCTACCCACCACCCGCAGGGCATCACACCTAGCAAAGCCCTGCGCACCCCTCTTGATCACCACTCCACCTGCTAGACCCAGGCGACCGCGCACCGCCCCCTGGGAGCAACCAACACCAGCTCCACTCACAGCTGTTCGTCCAGCAGCAATCCCTAAGCGATCCACACCAGCAGCCAGCGGGAACAGAACGCCAGCAACGCGGTGCACCAAGCCCCACAGTGCACCAGCAAGCCACTACCACACACAGAGCTTCCTCCAACCGCTGACATCGCAGCAGCCATCCAACACCGCATCTGCAAAAGGAAACTCCAACACCAGCTACCAGCAGCCCAAGCCTTTTTCACCAACAAATCCTACTGGTAGGTAAGTGACTCCGAGACTTATACCCCTGCGCGGGACGCCGCCAGGGTGTACATCCACAACCGCCAGACCCGCTGCCAACCCACCACTCCCCTCCCCCCGAGACATCCTAAGACTGCTGACCAAAGGTCCAGCAGGGGTAACGTGCCGGTCTATTGAACTGCACGGAAAGGAGCCCCCTAAAAGGGTCCACTCACCTCCCCAGTCTCCACCCACACACACCCCTAAGTGGATCGCTCATCCCACCTGGGTGCCTGGGACCGAACAGGATTAGGACTGTTTTTTTCCAATAAACCCTTTGGCCCCCATTTCTGCCTCTGTCTTCATTTCCTCACCCACCACCTCCAGTCCATTAGACCCCCTTCCCTCCCTACACCCCATCACTCCACACACATCGAACACAAAAGACCACAACACACTATTACTCCAGCATTACACCCATAGGGCGAGCGCACCCTCTACCCCAATGTTATATACTATGATCCTTATCTACCCGTCCCCTGCCCACCTGGTACACCCGGCAGTACAGAGAGGCCAGGCCCAATGTTATATACTATGATCCTTATCTACCCGTCCCCTGCCCACCTGGTACACCCGGCAGTACAGAGAGGCCAGGCCCAATGTTATATACTATGATCCTTATCTACCCGTCCCCTGCCCACCTGGTGCACCCGGCAGAGAAGGGGGCAGTACAGAGAGCCAGGCATGAAAATGGGGACGTCTCACATTAATGGCGATCTTGCTTTGCAACAATAAAATCAAAGCACATACTACTTTTCTCCTCTAAAGGCCGGCACCTATCGACATGACATGATGGCGCTACAAACAGGATAATAATAATAATGTCTCACACCAGAAGAACAACACAGCCAATACTTTAATATCAAGTCAATCAATTTGGAGGCAATTATGATGAACTGGGTTAGTGTAAAGGAAAATTGTATTCCTTATAATACCTTTTATAATACAAATAGGCTACAAATTACATGACAGCTAAAGCAGGCCTGGCCAACCTGTGGCCCTCCAAGCTGTTGAGAAACTACACATCCCAGCATGCCCTGCCAGTGTTTTAGCATTCCCTAATAGCAAAACTAGCAGGACATGCTGGGCTTGGAGGGCCACAGGTTGGCCAGGCCTTCACTAAAGACCAACTCATATTATCTAGGCTAGTACACGTTTGTTATTGTGATAAGAACTACAGGAGGTTCTTAAATGTAGGGTGCCCCCAATTAGTGTGTATTATAGAAAAAGGTCAGGAACAAATACAGTTTAAAACCTATTGTTATACACTAACATAAAATAACCTGTAACAATAATCTGCAATCAGAGATGATGGCACGCTGTCCACAAATGATAATAACCAGACAAACACTGAGCCACAACCAGCTGATAAGTTATACACCATTATACATATTACTCTGCTGATAATGAGTGTATCGGGGTTTAGTAAGCTGTTTGGATAACTCTGATACAAAACTCTTCCACTGCACTGTTATCACCACTGTAGGCGCGGATGAATATACAGAGCCACCTAAGACGTGCTCGCTCTTATGTCATTGAATATGCATGCACATCAGCTTCCTGTCAGTACCGAGCAGGGTCGTGGACCCGGGACATCAAAGAATATTCCCATGACCAACCCGGGTTGCCTTTAGTGTGAACGGTGCAACTCGGGTTGTGCTAAAAAAAATAAATAAAAAAAAATCCTTGATTGGCTGTTTGGGGCGCTTGCAGATTACGCCATCTGCAGGCGCCAGAGCACATGACAGGGAAGCAGACGCTGTTTCTGACACTATAAGGCGCCCTTTTCCGTCTGAAATTACACTGTGCAATGTAGGGCAGTGTCAGCAGCTGCATCAGTCTCATGTGATGCTGTAACCCAGGAGCTCCGGGCTGCTCAGTAGTAACTTGTCGCCCATGATTACAACAATGCAGTCTCCACCCATCACCAAGCAGTTTTTACTAGCTCATTATTGTTAGACGAAAAAAGTTTCCCCTTCCAATGACTCACACTGAATGCCAGGGCAGACGGGTTCAGTGTGAGCAGTGGCCAAGGTGTAATGTGAAAGGGGGGTTCCTTGTTAAAACACGGGTTGAAGGCATGTTCAAAAACTTGTGTTGACCCCGGCTCGTGTCTGACAGAGGTATGATGTTGAAGGTACAGTAGGAATGGGGAGAAGGGGGACACATTGAAAAACAAAACTTTAAATACATAAAACTATTGAATCCCAAAACGTCCTAAAGTTAAAGCTCCCAGATGGCTGACGGCAAAACTGCTGCTCCCTACCCTCCTGCATGTCATCCTTCCTGGAGGAGATGTGGTTGGCGTCGCTGCGCTCAGAATCCTGGCCCCAAAATCCCGTCAGGAGTCAGAATCCCAGCGGCTGCAATCCCGATGGTCAGTATTAGGGGTTAGGCACTAAGGGGAGGGTTAGGGTTTGGCTGCAGGGTAGGGGGGGGAGTGTTAGGGTTAGGCTGCCGGAGAGGTGAGCTAGGGGAAGGGTTAGATTACTTGCATGCGTCGGGATTTCCACCATTGAGATTCCAACCGTTGGCATTGTGTGTGCAGGGATTGTGTACCCAGCCCTCCTGCAGTTCTAGAACAGAGAGTCTCAGCCACTGATATGTAGACAGTACCTCCAAATGGGTATTCAGTCTTTAGGTCTACAGTAAAAAGGTAGACAATACAAGTTAGACAGGCAATATGTCGATAGGGTCTAAATGTCGACTTTTTAAGTGTTAGGCACTTACACCGACGGTTAGGGTTAGGCACTTAACCCCGATGGTTAGGGTTACACACCAGGAGGGAGGGTTAGGGTGAAGATTTGGGCTAGAAAACTAAAAAAACAACGTGTCAACCATTTCTGTGTCGACCTTCTTACTACAGTAGTCGACCTTTTGCCTGTCTAACTTGTATTGTCTACCTTTTTATTGTAGACCTAGTGATCCACACCCCTCCAAATGGTACCATAAGGAACACTTTACTCTTTTATTCTCAAAATAATACTGTGATTAATACATCATATTCAGAACGAATAGAGACTGATTCTGAGTTGTATGCAGCGGTGTTCATGTGTACAACTCTTGCCGCTTGCATGTCTGCTTCTTTATGCAAATACCACTATGAACCCTTACCTGGTGTACAGCTGTGTGTCTGACTGTGCAAGGACTGAGGTGCCCACTTTAAGCGTCTTCAGATGCTGCAACCATCAGCCCCATGCTAGATATAGATTGTCTGCCAGAGTATGGCCGCCAGTGAGCTGTTATGCGCCTGCGTTCGCAACCACTATCAGTGAAACTCCCATAACACCCCAATAAGACTGACCATCTCCGAGCGTCCGCACAGCTGCCCCCCAGTCACCGCCCAATACATTTTCAAGACATTTCTGAGACCATGATTATGAATTACACTTGTGACTGTGTGTGCATTGACTCGGGGCCTAAAAAAAAAATTGCTCAACTGCGCATGACATCAACAGTGCGTAAGACTCCAAATCAGCCCAGTAAGATGCTAATTAAAGATGTTCATTAATAATCATTTTTCTCTGTTACCCTTCTCCGTATCCCCATCCTGCAGGGAACCCAGTTTTTATCCCGGAGTGGTGCTTTTGTGTTGGCGACCTCGGCAGTTACTTGGCTCTCAGGACCAGTCCTATTGCCCTGCCAGTAAGGAAAGCCTCCAGTGTTGAGAAGGCAGTCATGTGTACATGGTAGAGGACATCATATAGAAAAACAGGCTTGGTTCACAAAGAAACCAGTTGCCAATCTGTCACAGTACGTCTCAACTAGCATTGGAAGTCGTGGGAGCCCATCATATTCTCTGCAGGGAACAGCGACTCTGTTTTATATAAAGTTCTTGGATTGTGAGGTTTATGGAAGGACGGCGTCAGACTTTGCGAGTAGCCATTCAGGTGTTATTTACTGCAGATGTCATTAGCTCAATGCCAGCAGAGCAGAGGAGGTCAGCGTTTTATTCAAACCTATTTTTGCTAATAATAATAATAATAAAGAATAAATTATTTCTCTTGGTCTGTTTTGAATCTCAAGACTTTAAACATTTATGGTCAGGTCAACAAGTTCAAGATGGAATTAGTGAGTCAACAGCATGAAATGGGAGGTGTATCATCTTAGGAATGGATATCAAGGAGGCCTATCTTCATTATCCAATCTGGAAGGTCGCCAATGTCAGATTTGCCATTTACTCATATTTCCAGTCTAAAGGAACTGTTGCCAGACCAAGATGCAGGTCCCAAGAGTTGACTAAGATCATAGCCTTGTTTTTGAATTGAGGGAAGCATGGGGGGGGGGGGGTAATTATCCCTTAACTGGACAATCTCTGCAGAGAGTGAATCTTCTAAGGTACAAGGCAGACTCATTACACAAACTAGTAAAGTTTCTCCTCTGTATGAAAAGTCCTGGGCAAGAAGGTCTCCACGTTTGAAGAGATACAGTTCCATTCACGGGCATTCCAGATCAAACTTATTTCAAAATGGGACAAGCTGTCATCTGGTCATAGACTAAATCTCTCCCGTAAAGAATTGGTTGTTACTCAGCCCCTGTTGAGGTTGTTGACCCTCAACTGTCAATGTGCCATAAGTAGCTGGACAAGTGTGATGACAGACACCGGCCTTCAGGCTGAGGAAGGTCATTCTTCATTGCTGGTTTCAGAGCTTTTGGTGATTAGCAAAAGCCAAGCGTCCGATATATATGTCTTAGAAATAAAGTGTGGTACTAAGACCTCAGGGACAATTACTGCTGCATGAAAGACCTATAAGGGTTCGGTCACATAATGCCACTGCATTGACATACATCAGGTTGTCATAAAAAGTTCCCTTATAATGTAGTAAACCAGCTTGATCATGCACTGGCTAGAACAATGTTCTGGAGGTCTCGAGTCATGGTCATTCCAGATGTGGAAAACTGGGAAGGCAACTGCCTCACCAGACATGTCATACATCACGGAGAGTGGTCTCTTCACCTTGGCTTTTTTCCAGTAAATTGTGGAGAGACAGGGTCAGCTGTAGACCAACATCATGGTGTCTCTGTTGAAAAAAATGGTCCCTGAACATGGTGGAAGCACCAGGCTGGCTAAGATGGTCTTGATACATAGGATCTCTCAGCTCAGGGACCGTGCTACCATCACGGCTTAGCACGACTAGCTTTAATGGTGTAGCAGTTGAAGCCATGTTTTAAAAAAAAATTAGTCCTTTAATAGTGCTAGAGTCTATGGTCAGAGCAAGAAAGGTGGTCTCACCAAGAATCTGGAAAATGTATGTTTCTTGGGTCAAGAAGAGGATGTTCCCAACTTCTTACAGAATGGTTTGGATAGGGTATTAAAACTGAGTTATTTCAAGGTTCAGACTTTTGTTCTATTTGCCCTCAAAAAGGGTTGGCACTTTTACCAGAGTTTCAGATTTTTTGCATGACATAAGGTACTAGAGGAAGACTGAAAGGTGTTTCCAGGTCCAGGTACTTTAAGGTCCGAATTTGGTATTGGCGGCCTTATAACTACTTCGGTTTTAATGACTTTGGTAAGTGACTCCTAAGATGCCAGTTTTGCACATCACAATTCTGTGAGTTTATCCACCTGAAGGAGTCGCTTTGGAATGTGCTCATGGTCTATTGTCCCCAAAGAGAATATCAGATTTTTCAACTGAGTGCACACATGTTATGCTCTAGGTCTCCTGCTAACAGTTTAACAAAGTTATTTTCTCTTTCCGGCCTTTTGTGTCTGTCCTGAGGGGCCTGGTGAGATAAATAACAGAGTTCCTTGCTGGATTGGGATAGAGAGAGGTGAATGAATATGAATTTAATTAAATTGAAATAATTGGAAACACTGGGTCATGGGGATACAGAGCCTCCAATAACAGAGGAAAGAAAATATTCAATGCAACATTAGTTGGGGCATAAAATAAATATGCACACTGTAGGGCAGGGGAGGGTCTGGCTCCCGCTAATGTCAAGAGGGGAATTTGCTTTTTATCTTAAAAAATAAAGATGTATAAACTTTTTAAAGATTTTAATATTTACCAGCAATTGACTGGGGGTGCAAAGGGACATGCACTGTTACTGTGAACCACTGGTGCTGACCATCTAATCAGGAAGACTGCAATGGTGGCCATTCCTGCACATAGCAGCAGTAATAATGCTTAGTAGCTTGACAACAATAACAGGAAGGTCCATTAATAAGCCACAAGTGCTATCCAGCAATACACCGGCAGAAACTAACAGAATAAATGTATCTAATGACCGCGCTAATTAGTCACCTAAAGTATATGGCAGACAATGATGGATTAGTTAAGAAACTGGAAAGGTAGCTCCAGCTATTAAAAATATACAGTGGTCACTTGGTAAAGGTTAGGAAAGAGTAGATAATAGCGCAAATCTGAATGGTATTATTGAGATTAAGAGCTGAAGCAACAGTGTATATATAATGGCACTTAATTATATAACAGGCAGATTGTAATAACAATTGTATCAGTTTTGTCGAAGCTGGTTTAGTGGCTGAGACACAATCAGTGTAAAATTAGCTTGGAGCGACACCATCTTGCAAATGGCAACCAGACTCCATCTTAAAAATAAGAATCTGCACGACGCCATTTTGCGAATGGCCGTCCAGCGCCATTTTAAGTTACAACTCACGAGCTAAGTATAGATGGCAATGTTTTTGGTAATCCTTTTAGAAGCCATGACAAGCCCATTCTGGGGACAACCTTGCATAGAAAAATACCAAAACAACTAGAAAAAACAGCTTCCTGAGAAAAGTAATTAGAAAAGACAATACACCAGGAACTGTGGGTGTTTTTGCATGTAAATGGAGAGACCCCACATGTGGACAGGTGTAGCTGTGGCAATTGTAATATGACCCAGACACTTGAATTTGACTGAATGAACAATGGTAAGAAATCTGCTTGAAAAGAACTGACACAGGTATCCTAATTAGGCAGAAGGAAACTTTTAAACTCACTGTCAGGCAGGATGGCACCAGCAATCGGCAGGGGGTTTCCACCCTGTTTGAGAGTGAAGCTCACTGCCCATAACACATTGCATTGCAGTTTAAAAATGTTAGTAAGGGATGATATATATATATATATATATATATATATATATAAAATCCATCATAAATAGACTCACATGCATAAACACCGCACATTACGCACAGTTGCGCTGTTAACATAACGCTCATTAGCGAATGCATGATATCCTGCATGTGAACGCTGTTTATTAGCTTCATGCGTAAGCATCTGCCACAAGTTAACTAGCGTCTTTTCCCAAACCCATAATAAATACTTACACACTGCACACTCACGTAAAAGGTTCCATAGCTTCAAAGTGTAATATTCAGACTTTATTCATTTATTGCTAATGTTGTGAAATAAAAGATTATTTGGTATCTAAGGTTTAGTACATGATAAGCAAACAGTGTTTGGTGTTGTACTAATCAACTCTTTCTCAACAGCTTTCCGGTATCATCGGTGAGAAGATCGCAACCTGCATTCTCAACTTATGGACTGTAGAGAGTTAAAACACTAAAATGTACTTTGTAAAATTAACAGCTTAGATTTGCATGCAGGGGGATAGAGGAGACAATAGGCTGTCGGAGGCTGACCTGTGTCCATTTGAATCAACCTGTTAAATATCCTGTAACAGATGCACCCGCACTGGGAACCAATGAAACCATGCCACAGCCCATGTGTGTGTAAGGAAACATTGGCCCTCATTCAGAGCCGTACGCTCTGAGCAGAGCGCACGCTCTGAATGAGGGCCGCCCTCCATAAAAAATGGAGCGTCCTCCTGGACGCTCGTATAGCTGTGGGTCACCACCCACAGCCTATACGAGCGTGCAGTTTGATGTCCGCGATGGTCGTGACCATCGCGACCATCGAAACTGCGAGCCGGAGCCTGCGGTTGAGGTTTTCAACCGCAAGCCCCGGAGTGATTTTGGCTCTATCAGAGCCAAAATCACTCCCACTGACATCACTAGTGATGTCAGTGGGCCGGCTACTGACGGGGGGCGTTCCCGTGGGAACGCCCCCGTCAGGGAGGCACGCCCACCAAAGGGGGCGTGCTGTCAATCAACATCGACAGCACGCCCCCTTTGATCAGACACAACGAGCGAAGGAAAGTCCTTCGCTCGTCGCGTCTGGCGCATGCGCACGACGGAGCTCCCGCCGTCGTGCGCATGCGCAGAGCACAAAATCGACCCACTTGCGAGCGGAAAGCCGCTTGCGAGTGGGTCTGAATCAGGGCCATTGTTTCCTATACACCACTGGCGTTCAGGGACGGCACGGGACAGCCGCCGTCCTGTTCAGTGGATACTTCCGGCTGTTACACTGCGACCGTGCCGTGACCGGGCCGTGTGAAAGGAACCACCTGCTTAACTATATTTCACACCCGGCAAAAAAACGGGCGGCCTTTTGCCGCCCCGGCCAAAACCAGCAAGTGTGAAACTACCCTAAGGGTCTCTGCTCTGTCCAATAAGGAGTAATGTAATTTACATGCCCAGCATTGCTGTGCGGAGCTTTGTACTCCAGGATGCAGAGATTCGATCATTCCTGTGTTTCTTACAATTTCCAGACCAGACACGTATGAAAGAGAAACGCGAGGCAGGAACGTGAGAGGAGAACGGATTTGTCTATCGCAAAAGACCCACAAAAACGGCAGCAACCTGAGAACTTTCTCAGGTACAATAAAAGAATGTTATTTCCACCTCTCAGAATCTATATGAACCCAGACTTTTGGGAGTTGTGTGAAATACTTTCATTTTACTACAGCGGGTGCATTTGTGCCCTCATATACCCAATATGAGTTGAAATAGAGCACAAAACTTAACCCTATCCTGCCCGAGGCTGTGCGCACTCTGCTGTGAATAAACGTCAGTGGGGGGGGCACATTACCTATGTCTCAGAAATAGTAACAACCAGCACGGGGGCATAGTACGCGTGGGTTCACATGATTAAAGCTAAGAGTTGACACGCATGAAGGACTGCGTAATGAGGACGGCTCATGTGTATCCATCAGGCTGTGCAGCGTATCAGAAAGGTTTCAAATTATTGACCAAGCTAAAATGTCCCAAATTCTTCTTCTGTTTATCCCCCCTGTTTGGGCTTCCGTGGGCGGCTCTCAATGATACGGCAATGTAATTACTCGCGCTAAAGGGACACATCTTGCTTTTTATAGGGTATTGCATTGAGAGCAATAGTGCAAAGATTAACCACTGCGTTAATGCGAATTGCTGTAAACAGGTCTACGAGAGTCCTGCACAGCAGTCAGTCTCAGCCAGCGGTCTGTAAATACTGTATCAGTTCTCGGACCTCAGTACGTTTTATAAATAATACTAAGGACATTGGTAAATTAAAATCAACAGAGATGTAGGTTTCAAATAACTTAAATGAAGGATTAATCTAACGGCGATCCTTTGTTTTGGTTCCGATGAATGTGGTCAATGATATAACAATCGGGGACGGCACATCAGCCTAAAGGGGAGATGTACCTGCGTACCAGGTGGAGAAGACAACCTATACTCTTTCGCAGGTTTGATACATGTCCCCCCTCAGTGAGAAGCCGCTGTGGCCGGGAGTGCAAGGTCCTGTACACCCTGCACCTGCAAACATAGAATATAATACATTTCATACGCTGCCAACTCCAAATCTGTGTGCTCAAAGCATGTCATTGTCATCGCAAGCGCAAACGGAAACTGTACATACCCACTAGGCATTTACACCTTCATAGAGTTGTGCGCTTCCGGCAGACAAGCCACTTATGTGACTGGACCACTGAAATGAATGGGCCATTTACAGAATATGAATGTATCCTCACATCACTGTTAATATTAAGTTACAGTCTGTTAATGAGCAATCAGAGCGGAGTCCCTGAATCTCTCTAACTGCAATTTCCCCAGGAAAGAAGGTCCCATGAATTACAAAGAAAGACAACATTTCGTGATGATGATTCGGGCTCCCTTTCTATTTCATTAAGTTTATTCCATGTCTGTGTTTCATCACTGTTTAATATAATGGGGTGGGATTTTACCATTATACTAGGCCAATATTCCTTATTTCCCCAGTACCAGCAAGCCCCAGTGCTCTTCAGTGTGATGTTGACTCCTGTATAGGGGAAAGCAAACATACCAGCATTCATCTCCCTCCCCATAGAAGCTCCATCTCCACACTGAGCAGCCTGGTTCCTGCAATGACATGGAGACCTCCCATTGCAGGCTGTCTAACCTGGGAACGGCTTCCACTCTAACAGGGGCCGTCCTGCTCTTGTCTCACTGGAAGTTAGTGCGTTACCAGTTTTCACTTATTCATTGTACAGTGGGCCTGATTCAGACCCGCTCGCGAGCACTGAGCGCTCGCAAGCGGGTCGATGGTGCCCTAGTGCGCATGCGCACGACGGAGGGAGCTCCGTCGTGCGCATGCGCGAGACCCGAACAACGACGGGGTAGCCGTCATTATGGGTCTCGCACCAAAGGGAGCATGCTGTGGATGGTGATTGACAGCATGCCCCCTTTGGTGGGCGTGCCTGCCAGACGGAGGCGTTCCCATGGAAACGCCTACCGTCTGGGTCCGGCCCCACTGCCATCACTAGTGATGTCAGTGGGAGTGATTTTGGCTCTGATAGAGCCAAAATCACTCCAGGGCTTGCGGTCACCGAGACCATGCCGCAGGGTCTCGTCGCAAACGCGATGGTCTTGACCATCATCATGGACGCTCGCATAAGCTGTGGGTGGTAACCCACAGCTATGCGAGCGTCCAAAAGGCTGGGCGAAAAAAAAAAAACACGCCCTGATTCAGAGCGGGCGCTCGTTCAGAGCGTCCGGCTCTGAATCAGGCCCAGAGTTTCTTACATTAATTTCATCAGGGTTTCTACGTGTGCGATCATGTAGCCCAGTGTCACTGGATCTTCAGCCCCCCTAATTTAAATCATTCTTGAGAGATTTTGATAATTAGGATTTTACACAGTAATGACCTAGATGAGGCTACATAGTCCCTGGCTGTAGATGAGTATTTTAGATAAAGGCAAATTATGAGAAAAAAATTAAGACTGGCAGACCCTGGTACAATGGCTTGAAACTGTCATTAGTAGGGCATTATAATAGTCAGCACTCACTATGCCCACAGTGAGTAGAACGACCTCGCAATGCTGGCATCAGGTATACTTAGAACACTAACAATGAAGCATACATTGGCGCAATGTATCATTACAATAACACTGCGTCGTTCATTGCATCATCCGGTCTGACATGCAGAACAGCGGATGGGACGAAATGATGAAAGACCGGCGGAAACGACAGATGGGGCGCACACACTATACAATGTGTACTATATACTGATCTGCGTCGGAACGATATATCGTGCGATACATTGTATAGTGTGTACTCAGCTTAAGAATATCTCTAGCGTTAAGGTGGGTACACATTAGACGGTATGCCGCCTGATCTGGGAGGATCGAGAGGACATATCGTCCACATCGGCAAATGTGTACCAGTTATGGACGACCATGCACGCGCCCACAGGTCGCCCATCGGGTCGTTCCGTCAGCCAGCATGTAGGGTCAACGGAATGACCCAGCTGCCGACGCCAGGCAGGTGAATGGAGCCGGCGTCCGACATATCAGGCGGTCGGGCACGGGATCGTGTAATGTGTACCGGCCGCCTGATATGTCGGATCGCTGGATACACACATCGGTAAGTGTGTACACAGCTTTAGCATATGTGTATACAAGCTCTGACACAACTTTGGACATCTGGAACATAAAACCCTGTGTTACTGTATATAAACACAAATTGAACAAAAACAAAAAAAGTATGAAAAAATCTACCGTTCCCCACATATAATGATCATAAATGTAAAATGACCTTTCATAAATGCACTACCAGAATAATGCACTTTCTGTGTCTAAAAAGCACTATAAAGTCACTGGAAAATAGTAACCTAAAATGTTATATATACACAGTATGTGTATGCAGTGTTAAAATGCCAAAAAATATGAGATATGGTAAGAACTTACCTTTGTTATCAGGTGCGACAGGGCGGGAGTCCTGTGGAACCCTATGGACTTCGTAGAAATAGAGATAACAAAGGTAAGTTCTTACCATATCTAATATTTTCTACTTCAGGGTCCATAGGGTATCCACAGGATACCTTGGGGATGTCCCAAAGCAGTATCCTTTAAGGGTGAGGACGCTCCTGTGCTGAAAGGAGAATCCGCCGCCCGAAGGAAGCATCCTGAGAGGCGAAGGTGTCAAACCTGTAATACCTCACGAAGGTATGGACAGAGGACCACGTAGCAGCCTTGCAGATCTGGACTGCAGAGGCACCACGTCGAGCTGCCCACGAAGGACCCACAGACCTAGTGGAATGAGCCTTCACAGAAGGAGGAACCGGCAGGCCTTCATGAAGATAAGCTTCAGAAATAGCTATACGGATCCAGGCTGCCAAAGTTTGCTTTGAAGCAGGCCAACCCTTTTTACGGAAGCCATAGAGGACAAACAAGGCGTCAGACTTCCTAAACGAAGAAGTGCGGTCAACATAAGTCCTCAAGGCCCGCACAACATCCAAAGTGGACTCACCCACTGAAAGGCCAGGCGAGTTAAAAGCCGGAACAACTATTTCCTCATTAACATGAAACTGGGAAACAACTTTGGGAAGAAATTCAGGACGAGTGCGTAACACTGCCCTGTTCCCATGAAAAACCAAGAAAGGGGAGAACCAGTGCCGTCTGGGCCACACGGGAGCTATCAACAGGAGCGTCCCTCCTTCCTGTTTGAATTTCCGGATTACCAGTGGAAGAAGGGAAACCGGAGGAAACAGGTAAGCGAACCGGAACGTCCACCGGACGGACAGAGCATCCACCAGAGACGCCTTTTCGTCTCTTGTGCGAGACCCGTACACCGGCAACTTGTTGTGCCGGGACGCCATGAGGTCGATCTCTGGAAGACCCCACTTGTCCACTAGCAGTTGAAAAACGTCCGGGTGCAGGGACCATTCCCCCGGATGAACGTCCTGGCGACTGAGAAAGTCCGCCTCCCAATTTAGCACTCCCGGGATGAAGACAGCTGATATAGCCGGAAGATTGCGCTCCGCCCATACCAGGATCCGAGACACCTCTACGAGAGACGCCCGACTTCGGGTTCCTCCTTGCCGGTTTATGTAGGCCACGGTGGTAGTGTTGTCGGACTGCACCTGCACTGGGTGGCCCTGGAGAACCTGATGTGCCTGCTGGAGAGCATTGAAAACCACTCGGAGTTCAAAGATATTTATTGGAAGCTCTGCTTCTGTCGGAGTCCACCTGCCCTGGAACAAGTGTGGACCCGAAACTGCTCCCCAGCCCCGAAGACTGGCGTCCGTTGTCAACAGGACCCAATTCGGTACCCAGAACGGACGACCCTTGTTGAGATGGGTGTCTGCAACCACCAGGCAAGGGACAGGCGAACCTCCGGGGTGAGCACTATCGTCTGGGATTTTAGAGACTGAGGTAGTCAGTTCCATTTGGACAGGATTAGGTGCTGCAGAGGTCTGGAGTGAAACTGGGCATATTCCACCATGTCGAACACCGACACCATGGAGCCCAGTAACCTCATTGCCGAGTGTAGAGACACCCGGCGGCTGTGCAGACAACTGCGCACCCTCGACTGTAAGGCAGAGATCTTTTCCCCCGTAACAAAGATCCTTTGCTGTCCCGAGTCCAATAAGGCTCCGAGGTGCAGAATCCGCTGAGACGGGATTAGAGTGGACTTCTGCCAGTTTATCAACCAGCCGTGCCTGTGCAGTAGGGCAATGGTCAGGTCCAGGTGACGCAGAAGGAGCTCCGGCGATACTGCCACTAAGAGAAGGTCGTCCAAGTACGGCAATATGCGGACTCCCTGCAGCCGCAGAGAAGCCGCCATGACCGCCATCACCTTGGTGAACACACGCGGTGCTGTCGCCAGGCCAAAAGGCAACGCCCGAAACTGAAAGTGGTCGCTGCGGATTGCAAACCTGAGGAACTGTTGATGGCGCAAAAGAATAGGGACATGCAGGTAAGCGTCCTGTATGTCCAATGACACCATGTAGTCCCCAGGTTCCAGCGCCAGAATGATGGACCGTAGGGTCTCCATCCGAAACTTCGGCACCCGCAAAGACTTGTTGAGAGCTTTGAGGTTGAGAATCGGACGATACGACCCATTGGGTTTCTGCACCAAAAAGAGATTGGAATAGAAACCCTGGCCCCTCTGGGAGAATGGAACAGGCACTATAACTGAGCATAGTGTGCAAGACCTTCCGCAGCTCCGTGGCCTTGTTCCGGTCTGATGGTAGACCCGTGGTGAAAAATCGAGCCGGGGGTCTTTGCCGGGAGAGGGCATACCCGTGGGAGACCACCTCGAGAACCCAAGTGTCTGTCGTGGTGACCGACCAACACCGGGCGAACTGCAGCAGGCGGCCTCCCACCTTGGGATCCCCCAAAGGGAGGCCCGGACTGTCAGGCCGCAGGCTTGTCATCTGGCTTAGGGGCCGGACGTCTGGTACTCCAGGCCTGCTTCTGGGGCTTGGCCGATTTCTTGGGGCCAGCTTGTCGGGGAAAAGACTGTGGTTTGGGCCTGCCCTGGGCCCTATAAGACCGAAAGGACGATGGCCCTGAACCAGAAGGGACAGCAGCCGACGGGAGACATGCCGATTTAGCTGCCGCCAGTGTGGCTACAATCTTGTCCAGATCTGGACCGAAGAGAACTTCTCAGTTAAAGGGCAACGCCTCCAAACCCTTTTTGGAATCAGCGTCCACCTTCCAGGATCGCAACCACAAGGTGCGATGAGCAGCCACCGCTGCCGAAGAAATTCGAGACGCCAGGGTACTAATGTCTAAGGCCGCCTCGTTGATATAAGTGGCCGAATCACGGAGATTACCAATCAACTCCGCCTGCTCAGCCGGACAGTCGGAATCGAAGGACGCCTCCAACGTATCCGCCCAGCGCTCCATAGCTCTGGCAACCCAGCAAATGGCCATAGCCGGCCGCGCTGCCCCCCCGCAAGTGAATAAGCGGACTTCAGGCAGATCTCCACCTTGCGGTCCGTAGCATCCTTAAGGGAGGACATGGATGGCATTGGTAATGTGGCACTACGGACAACACGTGTCACGTGAGAATCCACCTGTGCAGGAGATTCCCATTTAGCAAAATAATTATCCGCGAACGGATAAGCCAACGCCAGACGCCTCTGCGGCTGGTATCCCTTGCCAGGCTGTTTCCACGCCTCCTCTAAATGGTCCACCAACTGACCCGAAAGAGGAAAGACTGTGGCGTCACCCTTCACATACTTAAAAAAGGCATACTTGGATTTAGCCGCTGGGGGAACTTCGTCCTCAATCACCAAGGCTGTGCGGACTGCCCGGATAAGTCAGGAATATACACCTTGGACCTAGCGTCCGCTTCCTTAGTATGGAGAGGTTCCTGATCGGAAAGATCCAGAATCTCCCCGTCATCAGACGTCCCTTCGTCATCCTCATAAGGAGCAGACAGAGACGCTACCGGCCGTTTATGTGGCCGCATCACAGACTCCCCTTGCAACACATCCGACAAGTGCTGCACAGAACTCGTCAGGGAGTTAACCCACGCCGGCTCCTGAGAAACCGGGAAAGGGGAAATAGGGAGACTGCGGGGTACCACCAATTGTCTTGGGAAACCCTGCATGGGTGACGACACCACTGATTGCTGGGACAAACCCATCTGCGTAAACGCGGGCTGCGGAGCTAACTGGTCCACTAAGGTTGTAAGCGCCTGAGCAAAACAAGCCCAGGGCGGCTCCTGTACCGGTGCTGTAACCGTAATAGGCCGCGCCAACGACAAACACTGCCGGCATAGGCCCTCTGCGCTACCCTCCCCCTCCGCTAAAGGTACTTTACACGTAGTACACTGCAGCCGGAGAGGAAAGTCACTTTCTGACATGATGGTAGAAAATATGTGACCCCTCTCACCAATTTTTTAAAAAAGGCGAGAGACCACCCTGCAGCACCGCACCGCAAGGGCTTTAGCAGAAAGAACAGGGACAGTAATAAGGCTGACAGTCAGAAAGGAAAGTAAAGGCAGCAGCGCTAGCACAGTCACATACAATGCAAAGAAACTCAATTCCTGCACTAACCAGCGCTGATAAATCAGCTACACAGACACAGAGTCTGGTAGGACACAGTGCTGCATACACAGACCTGACCACAGCGGAGGAGAGGTATGCGGGGGGACCCAGACCACGATGCCTCCGTCCAGACTTCCAGCAGCGTTCACCATGCGTTCTGAAGATGGCCGCCGAGGAGCAGAGACGAGGCTTGCCTGGGGGAGGAGCGCTGCCACAGGGCCAGTCGGCGTGTTGCAGAGAGGGCTGTGTGCAGCGGGGGAGGCGCCGGCTGTGAGACAGGGAAGGCGCGCTCCCCTGGCATGCATTTAACCCCTGGGACGCCGCAGCGCTACCACTCTGCCGCGGTCCTGCTGTCCCAGGGGGGTAGTGGAAGCACAGATTAGTACCTGGCTCCACGCTGCAGCCAGTCCCCAGGGAGCCCCCTGCCTGGGGACTTCTGGACCATGTATCAGCGGGGACCCACCGCGGGACCCCGCTGCTTACCTTGCTGCCCCCCTTGCGTCCGGCCATGGTCCTAAACATCTGGGGTCACCGCTAGCTGTGACCCCAGATGCTTACCAGCATCCCCGGATCAGTACCGGCGTTCTGGTACCGGCGGGGATGTAGGGAAGACAGCATGGATGTCAAAACTGACTGTCCATACTGTACTTCCAGATGTGCAGCCACAGCTGCAAAACGAAAACTTCAGGGGCTCTTCATGGCCCCCCTCTAACAGGTGCCTCCGACTCCGGCCGGGCACCGAACTAAACTGGGATGCCTTGGCTCGGGGACGGGGTATAAGAGGGGGACCCTAGTGCATCCTGGGAGGCCTAAAGCTTAACTCTATGGTGCCCGATGACTGACGTCACACCTATACCCTAAGGTATCCTGTGGATACCCTATGGACCCTGAAGTAGAAAGCTTGTTTTACACATGGAGGAAGGCCTGAGAAAGTGGGCACCACAACGGGGTTAGGCTTTGGGGGGGGGGGGGGGAATGGAGGTTAGGGTTAGGCACCACAGGGGGGGGGGGGAAGGAGGTTAGGGTTAGGCACCACTGGGGGGGGAATGGAGGTTAGGGTTAGGCACCACAGGGGGGCGGGAACGGAGGTTAGGGTTAGGCACCACTGGGGGGGGAACGGAGGTTAAGTTTAGGCACCACAGGGGGGGGGGAACGGGGGTTAGGCACCACTGGGGGGACGGACGGAGGTTAGGGTTAGGCACCACTGGGGGGGGAGTTAGGCACTAAGGGGGGACTGTTAGGTTTAGGCACCAGAGGGGGAGGGTCAGGCACTAACGGGATACCGAGCATCGGTGTGCCGCTGTCGGCATTTTGACAGTAGACATCCCGACTGTCGGTATTTCATACCCAACCCGTTTTATATACATATAACAAAAACATTGTTTATGAGGAAAGCTCCTGTAGTAATATTATATGGCTACATAGAAGAAAGTGCATTGCTCCTCACCAGAGGCCTCATGATGTACACCATATAACAGCAACATATTATGCAGCGCAGTACAAGGTTTACTCATTTACCTCTGTCCCTGTGCCACCGGAGCCCACAGCCTAAACGCACTACCACACACAGGTTACACAGTACAGGCAGAGCCCCAGGGGAGTATCCACGCCACCGTGGGGAGGGAATACAAATACCACACTGATAGGGTCCTGGTCGGGAATTGAACTCAAAACCTAAGTGCTGTAAGGGAGCAATACTAACTACCGTGTCGCTGTACTGCCCCAGTAGCAGTTCTGCTCACTAGAGGTGCACGCAAATCCCATCAAGACTGCGATTCTGTACACAGCGGCTCTGCGAAAATATGCTAATGATTTAGCTCCGTCGCTTGCGTACAAAGGGCGAAACATCGGGAACATCAGTCGCACAACAACCATCTGAGCAGAATGAGCTGTCTCAGAATGAGCGTCTCACATAAGACGCCGGATGAACTCGCTCGCTAGGACTCGCCCAGAAAAAAGTTCCGACACGCCTGCGTTTTTGCAGCAGCTCCCCGTTACCTTCACCAAATGCTGACTGCCTGTCACTCACTTTGCAACAAAATCCTCAGGGCGACTCCCGTCTCAAACCCATCGCCACGCGGCGGGACCCTGCATCGCGCAGTGCATACACTCTTACACAATGCAGAGGAGGACGGTGCGATCTAGCATGTCGTGCTGCATTCAGCAACATGGCATCGTTAGCGATATCTTCTAATTGACCCTGCAGCATGGCCGACCAGAAGATGTCGCCTGCGACAGTGGGAGAGCACAATTCGGGGATACACACTTATCGATATGGCCGATTTGTCGTCCCCGATTTACCCGGAAACGACAAATCGGGCTGATATCGCTTACGTATGTACCCAGCTTTTGCAATCTCAGGTTTCACCCTTCTTGGTGATCCTCCGTCCTGCTAACTTAAAAATAGAAATGCGAAAATTAAGAGTTGCTCACTGAAGGTCTAATTATATTGCTGAAAGTTTGTCTTGAAATGAAACCATTAATACACAGTTGGAGTAGATCCTTTCCTTCTGTTATTACTGGCTTCCCCAGTGTTAGCCTTTTGGGTCCTGCAGAGGGGGAAAGCGCCTCCCAGGTACCGCAGCTCGGGATCAAGATGTGGACGTCTTCCTTTTTACCACGGGATTCTGTCGAGGTCAGAGTTGATCTATCTCGTGTGAACTGGTCTGTTCAGGATTATCTCTCCCTGTACCATGCAGTGCGGGGGGCGGGGGTCCGATAACCTGGCCCCGAGCTCTACTTAATGTCTATCGGCTCAACGGTGTCTAATTAGCCAATTCAGGATCCCTAATCCCTATTTCTATTCGGCTCTGTGTCCCCGCTGCAGGGGGGTCTCCGTGCTTGCAGATTAGTTAGAGTTTAATTAAAGGGCTTTAATGAAAATGAGAAGGAAATAGCTAGTCAGCCCCCAAATAATACGCCGTGCGATGCCAGCTGAGTCGCTGCGCCGTATACACAGAAGTAATATAGTATATATATATATATATAAATGAATAAACTGGAACATTTTCAAAGTAATCCTGCAGGATCCACATCACAAGTTCATTTTAAAACCATGAAACAAGGATTTACGTGTAGAATGAATCTTCCATAAATAGGTATTACTGAAGACCATTACAGTGTTATGTCATATTTTGGCCATAAATTCCTCTGAGAAAATTAAGCCTGATTTACAACTTTATGCTGATGCGAGTATCCGATCGGTTAATGTGCGGAGGGACGTGTGCGTGTAAGCAGAAAACCATGCTGCCCATTGAAGTTACCCTTCGGCCACCACCGCCATCGTTTGATTCGGCACTTACACAAGCCTCATGCTGTACCCACGGCTCGGAATCGCACGCAGCATTTCATACACGCCCACGTCACTCTCACGGCCCTTCCAGAAGTCATGGCGGTTATGTGCGCTTACATTGTCACCGCTCAGTTCCTGCTCTGAAACACCCCATTTCACGGAAAGACGGATTTGGCCAAGATGTGTCTGACAGAGACGGAAATACGCAAAAATGCATAAATTTGCATCTGTGCACAAACTCGCCATTTGATAGCTCCAAGCGACTGAGAATCAGCCCCTATGGCTCAGATAAGATAAGTTTGTGTAAGATAAATAAAAAAAACTATAAAATAAAACAATGGTAACATTTATCTATACCAGCGCAGTATCCCACCAGAGAATTGCTGCAGATACCAGCATTGCATCAGCTAATTATATCACTTGTGAATCTGTGAGGAGACCTGGAAAACATGCACTGTTTGGGGTCCTGAGGACTGAGTTTGAGAACCTGTGAGCTAGACTGACCCCATAGATAACAGCACTCCGTCTGCCACCGATACCTACGGTGCCCACCAGAAATGCCCATTGATACAAGCATTGCATCACTTCCCCAGTTACCTATAGGTCCATTCATTCCTATTTCACTACTTAAACACAAAAAAATTTAAATATTAAATAACAAAAACAGACGTCACTTAGTTTGTGATAGTGTCATTGATCCTTCCTGTTGAATAGGATTTTTTGGTGCAGTTTGGTAAAATCTTGCAAAGCCCATACGCCCAGAGATTAGAGCAGCGAGGAAAATTTACATGTAATAGACCATGAATCCCTGCACAAAAGACAACTGGCCCTAATCACTGTCTGATTTGTATCAAGCAGATTCAATTAGGATTGGCAAAAAGTACAGCTGGATGTTTATTATCCAAACACCCCACACGCCCAAGGTTTTTCTGGAGCCAGCAATGGACAGCCGAATCTTTCCGATTTGGCCACGTTGGTGAGTCTGCACGCACAGAAGCACCATCTAATTCCTTCTCTATGCGCAGCAGTATGACAGTAACAAGACCCCTCTATAAAGATCTACCTGGCTGAAAAATTCATGTCACAATCGTCTTTTCCAGCCAACACAACAAAGATGACCTGAGCACCTGGGTTTTTTGCACTAGCAATTTGGCAAGCAAAGATGGTGACAATTTCCCCAATGTTGGAAGAAGGGCATAACCCTGCTTCCATTCCCTCTCTAATTTCTCTTTCAGTGAGGTCACCACCACTCATGAGGCTCTGTTGACGTATAAGACAGCTGAGCTACCCCCCCCCCGCTCACCACTGAGAGAGCACAAGGGCAGACACGCGCTAGCTTCTCAGGGAGAGGTCTGACAGAGAGCTTGGCGACCGACAGGACCATGTAGAAAACAAGTTTATTTATTTACTTTGTGGATTCAAATAATGATCAAATTAATGGCCAAGAACAATTTATAAAGACCTCTCAGGAAAAGCTGCCTGGTTTAGAGGAATACCTGACTCAAAGACTAGCAGTGGTCTGGCCTCATGTCCATGGTAGCTTCTGGAACCTGCCTCTACCACGCAGGCTAAGTTCCTTTTCCTCAGGGTAATATCCTAGAGCTGGGGATACCCAACTAAGCTCTTCATCTCCCATAATAGCCAGCTACATGTGATCCAGTTTCCCTAGCAAGGCCATAACCTCTTGGATATTTTGATTTGGTGCTGCTGACAATAATGCACCTAAAGGCTAGCAAGTACCAACTCCTATATGTAAAAGGCTGGGGTCATCATCACGAAAGATCTGTCTTTCTAATGCTGGCCACACACATGGTGATTTTTTTTACCCAATCTGGCCGATTCCAACACATTGGAACGACAGATCGTGTAAAATATGGCCAAATCTTGAGTCCCCATTCAGGGTCACGATGCGCGTCCCCGCTGGTCGCACATCGCATCGTCAGATCTGCCGTGCAGTAGGGCAGATCTGACAATCTAGGAGGTGATGCACTGTGAAAGTCTGGATGCAGGAGACTGGACAACAAGTTGTGTGCAGATCGTGTGCAGAGCTGCCGGGGAGAGTTTCAAGGGAAATCGTACACAAATCGTACACATCGGCTGATCGTGTGCAGATCGCCATGTGTGTGGCCATCTTAGAGTGGCTCTTCAAACAAGTCTCTTGACGATTACAGCTGCGATTGCATTTGCGTCCACTGCTGAATCAAGGCCCACGGTTACTAAATTTTTTAATGTTATGATTTGTAAATGATTAATCATGATGGTCACTTGTTAATGTGCGTCAGAGCCTCATTTGCCCGATTGGGTGCTAATATACTTTCACTTCATTATATTTCTGAGCAATGGTTCATCGGAGTATAAAAGAAAAGGCGGCCAATGGTGAATGATATTAGCACCGGCAATGTATACTGTATACAGGGGAAGGGGATGGGGGTCTCATCTGGAAGTCACTGATGGAATAAAGAAAAAAAGTTACAAAGTTCTACAACCACTAAAACATCTGATTATTTCTGCCCATCAGGGAACACTAATGGCCCCTACACACGGAACGATATTGCAAATGATCCGATGTATTGGAACGATCTGTATTGGAACCGATGTATTGGAACGATAAATCAGCAATATCGTTCTGCATGTTCAAAAGATCAGGTAAAGCGACTGACGATCCCATGCAGCGCTATGGGGGGGGCTCCGGCATATATTGAGCGGTCAGGCACTAGATCGCCCTGTGTGTAGGGACCGCCTGATATGTTGGCCCTCGGATCAGTGGGTACACATCCTACCGCGTGTACCCACCTTAAGAATTTGTACTCACTTGCTGTGTGAAAATATGCGAATGTTGCCGATGCCGGGAGATGTATTAAGACGCCCGCAGGCGGCATATAGCAGAACCAAGCGGCAGCATACAAAGCAGATCCTTCAACGATCAGCCTCAAGAGTAACTATATGGTAGCGCAGAATGGCCGCGTGTACCCAGATACCGCAGAAACGTTTACCGTGTACGGGATCGCAGACGCAGGCCTGTAACACCCCTCTCCGGAAATTGTTGCCTGCATTTTGATGCCACTCCCCCAATCGCATCCAAACTGTCATTCCCTTTGCGAATAAATCCTCACTGTGAGCAACATCGGTAATGAACCTTTACGCATGCGCAGTTTACAGATAATGGCTCAACTCCGTAAAATATGAGATATGGTAAGAACTTACCCTTGTTATCTCTATTTCTACGAAGTCCATAGGGTTCCACAGGATACCTTGGGTATAGGTGTGACGTCAGTCATCGGGCACCAAAGAGTTAAGCTTTCAGCCTCCCAGGATGCACTAGGTCCCCCTCCTATACCCCGCCCCCGAGCCAAGGCATCTCAGTTAGTTACCAAGCCATAGGCCGGAGGAGGAGAAGGAAGAGAGAGAAAAAAGATCTGGACACATACATGAATCACATTCTCACCAGAGGGAGACGGAAAACCGGTGACCAGAGCAAAGCCCATCTGCAGCACAGGTGCGACAGGGCGGGAGTCCTGTGGAACCCTATGGACTTCGTAGAAATAGAGATAACAAGGGTAAGTTCTTACCATATCTCATATTTTCTACTTCAGGGTCCATAGGGTATCCACAGGATACCTTGGGGATGTCCCAAAGCAGTATCCTTTAAGGGTGGGGACGCTCCTGTGCAGAAAGGAGAATCCGCCGCCCGAAGGAAGCATCCTGAGAGGCGAAGGTGTCAAACCTGTAATACCTCACGAAGGTATGGACAGAGGACCACGTAGCAGCCTTGCAGATCTGAACTGCCGAGGCACCACGTCGAGCTGCCCACGAAGGACCCACAGACCTAGTGGAATGAGCCTTCAGAGAAGGAGGGACCGGTAGGCCTTCATGAAGATAAGCTTCAGAAATAGCCATACGGATCCAGGCTGCCAAAGTTTGCTTTGAAGCAGGCCAACCCTTTTTACGGAAGCCATAGAGGACAAACAAAGCGTCCGACTTCCTAAACGAAGAAGTGCGGTCAACATAAGTCCTTAAGGCCCGCACAACATCCAAAGAGGCCTCACCCACGGAAAGACCCGGTGAGTTAAAGGCCGGAACAACTATTTCCTCGTTAACATGAAACTGGGAAAAAACTTTTGGAAGAAACTCGGGCCGAGTGCGGAGCACTGCCCTGTTCCCATGAAAAACCAAGAAAGGGGGTCTACAAGAAAGAGCCCATAACTCAGAAACACGTCTGGCCGAAGCAATGGCCAGAAGGAAAACAGTCTTAGCTGTTAGCCATTTAAGATCCACTGAGCCCAGTGGTTCAAACGGCGGTCCTTGGAGAGCCCTCAGGACCACAGCCAAATCCCAAGGCGCCACAGGTGGAACAAAGGGCGGCTGAATGCGGAGAACACCTTGCATAAAGGTGCGCACATCCGGGATTGTAGCAATCCTACGGTGAAACCAGACAGATAGGGCCGAAACCTGTACCTTCAAAGAAGCAAAGCGAAGCCCATGATCTAGTCCAGCTTGCAAGAAGGCGAGAATCCGAGACAGACGAAACTCCCGCGGTGCATAACCTCTCGGTCGACACCACTGGAAGAACGTATGCCACACGCGATGGTATATCCTCGTGGAAGACGGTTTCCGAGCTCGTAACATGGTACGCACCACAGAGCTGGAAAACCCCCGGGACCTCAGCATGGCCGTCTCAACAGCCACGCCGTCAAAGACAGGCGAGTCAGGTCCGGGTGAAGGCAAGGACCCTGAGACAGAAGGTCCGGTCGTAGCGGCAACCGCAGAGGACTGTCCACGGACAGACCCTGAAGGTCTGAGAACCAGTGCCGTCTGGGCCACGCGGGAGCTATCAACAGGAGCGTCCCTCCTTCCTGTTTGAATTTCCGGATTACCCGTGGAAGAAGGGAGACCGGAGGGAACAGGTATGCGAACCGGAACGTCCACCGGACGGACAGAGCATCCACCAGAGACGCCCCTTCATCTCTTGTGCGAGACCCGTACACCGGCAACTTGTTGTTGTGCCGGGACGCCATGAGGTCGATTTCTGGAAGACCCCACCTGTCCACCAGTAGTTGAAAAACGTCCGGGTGCAGGGACCATTCCCCCGGATGAATGTCCTGGCGACTTAGAAAGTCCGCCTCCCAATTTAGCACTCCCGGGATGAAGACCGCTGATATGGCCGGAAGATTGCGCTCCGCCCAAACCAGGATCCGAGAGACCTCTACGAGAGCCGCCCGACTGCGAGTTCCTCCTTGCCTGTTTATGTAGGCCACGGTGGTAGCGTTGTCCGACTGGACCGGCACCGGGCGACCCTGAAGAAACCGCTGTGCCTGCTGGAGAGCATTGAAGACCGCACGGAGTTCAAAGATATTTATTGGAAGCTCCGCTTCTGTCGGCGTCCACCTGCCCTGGAACAAGTGTGGACCCGAAACTGCTCCCCAGCCCCGAAGACTGGCGTCCGTTGTCAACAGGACCCAATTTGGAACCCAGAACGGACGTCCCTTGTTGAGGTGGGTCGTCTGTAACCACCACGCAAGGGACAGGCGAACCTCCGGGGTGAGCACAATCGTCCGGGACTTCAGAGACTGAGGCAGCCCGTTCCACTTGGACAGGATCAGGTGCTGCAGAGGTCTGGAGTGAAACTGGGCGTATTCCACCATGTCGAACACCGACACCATGGAGCCCAGTAACCTCATCGCCGAGTGTAAGGACACCCGGCGGCTGTGCAGACAACTGCGCACCCTTGACTGTAAAGCAGAGATCTTGTCCTCCGTCACGAAGATCCTTTGCTGTCCCGAGTAAAATAAGGCTCCAAGATGCAGAATCCTCCGAGACGGGATTAGAGTGGACTTCTGCCAGTTGATTAGCCAGCCGTGCCGTTGCAGCAGTGCAATGGTCAGGTCCAAGTGGCGTAACAGGAGCTCTGGAGATCCTGCCACCAATAACAGGTCGTCCAAATACGGCAACATGCGGACTCCCTGCAGCCGCAGAGAAGCCGCCATGACCGCCATCACCTTGGTGAAAACACGTGGTGCTGTTGCCAGGCCAAAAGGTAACGCCCGAAACTGGAAGTGGTCGCTGCGGATTGCAAACCTGAGGAACTGTTGATGGCGCAAAAGAATAGGGACATGCAGGTAAGCGTCCTGTATGTCCAATGACACCATGCAGTCCCCAGGTTCCAGCGCTAGAATGATGGACCGTAGGGTCTCCATCCGAAACTTCGGGACCCGCAAAGACTTGTTGAGTGCTTTGAGGTTGAGAATCGGACGATATGACCCATTGGGTTTCTGTACCAAAAATAGATTTGAATAGAAACCCTGGCCCCTCTGGGAGAATGGAACAGGCACTATAACTCCAGCCTGGAGCAGAGTGTGCAATACCTTCCGCAGCTCCGTAGCCTTGTTCCGGTCTGATGGTAGACCCGTGGTGAAGAATCGAGCCGGGGGTCTGTGCCGGAAGGAGAGGGCGTATCCGTGGGAAACCACCTCCAGAACCCAAGTGTCTGTCGTAGTGGTCGACCAACACTGGGCGAACTGTAGCAGGCGGCCTCCCACCCTGGGATCCCCCAAAGGGAGGCCCGGACCGTCAGGCCGCAGGCTTGTCATCTGGCTTGGGGGCCGGACGTCTGGTACTCCATGCCTGCTTCCGGGGCTTGACCGATTTCTTAGGGCCAGCCTGTCGAGGAAACGACTGTGGTTTGGGCCTGCCCTGGGCCCTAGATGGCCGAAAGGACGATGGTCCAGAACCAGAAGGAGCAGCGGCCGACGGGAGACAAGCAGATTTGGCTGCCGCCAGCGTGGCCACAATCTTATCCAGATCCGGACCGAAGAGAACTTCTCCGGTAAACGGCAACGCTTCCAGACCTTTCTTGGAATCTGCGTCCGCCTTCCAGGATCGCAGCCACAAGGTGCGACGAGCAGCTACCGCTGCTGAAGAAATTCTAGACACCAGAGTACTAATGTCTAGAGCCGCCTCGTTGATGTAGGTGGCCGAATCACGGAGATTGCCAATCAACTCCGCCTGTTCGGCCGGACAGTCGGATTCAAAAGAAGCCTCTAATGAATCCGCCCAGCGCTCCATCGCTCTGGCAACCCAGCAAATGGCCATAGCCGGCCGTGCTGCCCAAGGGAATAAGCGGACTTCAGGCAGATTTGTACCTTGCGGTCCGTAGCATCCTTAAGGGATTACATGGATGGCATCGGCAATGTGGCACTACGGACAAGACGGGTCACGTGAGAATCCACCTGTGGAGGGGATTCCCACTTAGCAAAATAATTATCCGCGAACGGATAAGCCACCACCAGGCGTCTCTGCGGCTGGTATCTTTTGCCAGGTTGTTTCCACGCATCCTCTAAATGGTCCACCAACTGACCCGAAAGAGGAAAGACTGTGGCATCGCCCTTCACATCTTTGAAAAAGGAATACTTAGATTTAGCCGCTGGGGGAACTTCGTCCTCAATCACCAAGGCTGTGTGGACCGCCCGAATAAGTCCAGGAATATATACTTAGTATGGAGAGGTTCCTGATCGTAAGGATCCAGAATCTCCCCATCATCAGACGTCCCTTCGTCATCCTCATAAGGAGCGGACAGAGACGCCACCGGCCTTTTATGAGGCCGCATCACAGACTCCCCTTGCAACACATCCGACAAGTGCTGTACAGAACTCGTCAGGGAGTTAACCCACGCCGGCTCCTGAGAACCCGGGAGCGGGGAAATAGGGAGACTGTGGGGTACCACCAATTGTCGTGGGAACCCCTACATGGGTGACGACACCACAGACTGCTGGGACAAACCCATCGGAGTAAACGCGGGCTGCGGAGCTAACTGGCCCACTAAAGCTGTTAACGCCTGAGCGAAACAAGCCCAGGGCGGCTCCTGTACCGGTGCTGTAACCGTAATAGGCCGCGCCATGGACAAACACTGCCAGTAAAGGCCCTCCGCGCTACCCTCCCCCTCCGCTAACGGTACTTTGCACGTGGTACACTGTAGCCGGAGGGGAAAATCACTTTCAGACATGATGGCACCACGTATGTGACCTCTCTCACCAATTAAGTATTAAATAGGCGAGAGACCACCCTGCAGCACCGCACCGCAAGGGCTTTAGCAGAAAGAACAGGGACAGTAATAAAGCTGACAGTTTAGAGAAGAAAAGTTACAGGCAGCGCTAGCACAGTCACATACAATGCAGAGAAATAACAATTCCTGCACTAACAGCGCTGATCACTCAACTACACAGACACAGGGCCTGGTAGGACACAGCGCTGCATACACAGACCTGAGCCACAGCGGAGGAGAGGTATGCGGGGGGACCCAGACCACGATGCTTCCGTCCAGCGCTTCCAGCAGCGTTCACCATGCGTTCTGGAGAAGATGGCCGCCGAGGAGCAGAGAGGAGGCTGGCCTGGGGGAGGAGCGCTGCCACAGGACCAGTCGGCAGCATGCAGAGAGGGCTGTGTGCAGCGGGGGAGGCGCCGGCTGTGAGACAGGGAAGGCGCGCTCCCCTGGCATGCATTTAACCCCTGGGACGCCGCAGCGCTACCGCTCTGCTGCGGCCCGCTGTCCCAGGGGGTAGTGGAAAGCGCAGGTTGGTCGCCTGGCTCCACGCTGCAGCCAGTCAGGGGGCTCCCTGGGGACTTAGGACCATGTGACCAGCGGGGACCCACCGCGGGACCCCGCTGCTTACCTTTGTCCCCCTTGGATCCGGCCATGGTCCGGAACATCTGGGGTCACCGCTAGCTGTGACCCCAGATGCTCACCAGCATCCCCGGATCGGTACCGGCGTTCTGGTACCGGCGGGGGTGTAGGGAAGACAGCATGGACGTCAGGACTGACTGTCCATGCTGTACATCCAGATGTGCAGCCACAGCTGCACTGAAGAAAGCTTCAGGGGCTCTTCTAGCCCCCACTCCGACAGGTGCACCCGACGCCGGCCGGGCACCAAACTAAACTGAGATGCCTTGGCTCGGGGGCGGGGTATAGGAGGGGGACCTAGTGCATCCTGGGAGGCTGAAAGCTTAACTCTTTGGTGCCCGATGACTGACGTCACACCTATACCCAAGGGATCCTGTGGATACCCTATGGACCCTGAAGTAGAAATATCGGAATTGTGTACAACGCTGAATGAGGCCCATATTACACAATATGTTGAAAATTAATTTACATACAGTGGAACAAATTACACTTGCAAAGTCGACCATAATATTATATAAGGTTGTACTGCACATACATATAATAGTATACTGACATAATGGGCTCAATCCAATTACACATGAAGGGCGTGAGTTGCCGTTGCAACAGCGCTAAAATGCCGGCAACAGCACCGCATCTCGCACCCCTCGAGCGTGTCCATTGTAGCTCGGAGTGCGCTGCGCTTGTCGGCAGCCCGGATTCGCCTAAAAGTGCTTACAGCCCCATGGGGCTCCGAGCAAAATTAAGCGAATTTGGGCTGGGAGCGGGCCGCATAGGATAGTGAGGTGCTAAGCCGTTGCCGGCGGTTTAACGCCGTTGCACCGGCAACGCGCACCCTACGCATGGAATAGGGCTGACTCCTTAATATGAAAATAATATAAACTGCATCGTCCTCGTGTGTTTGTGTATGTACAGTATCTTAAAATGGACACAGAGCCAAAATCTCTGTATACACATTATTTATTTCTTTATTAACTTTGAATTATTACTGTTATATGCTGGAGATCTATAAGAGGAAACCATGCAGACAGAAAGGTAAGAGTTGCTCGTAGGCTTATGCTGGCCATACACCAGTACGACCAGCATAAGAGGAGTGTGGCCGGAGCCCGACCACACATGGCTAAAATCGCAACCCCGGCATTGAAGGGGTTAATCCTCATTGCACGGCACCATCTTTAAAGGGACAATGTAGGTGCAGGACGCCATGTACTGTAGATTTATGGGTGATATTGCATTTTATCATTCAATGTGCTGTGCGCAGTTGTGGAAATGTACTTTTAAATGTACAGCCTATGCACTTATAGTAGGGGTAGGGAACCTCCGGACCACGGGCCGTATACGGCCCGCAAGGTGAAATCATCCGGCCAGGCCGGCTGTCAGCGGCAACAGCAGAATCACCGTAGTGTAGCGGCTGTCAGCGGCGGCAGGTAGCGCAGCGGGAGAGCGGGGATGTCAGGATTGTCATCGGCGGCAGGTAGCGCAGCGGGGGAGAGGGGATGTCAGGATTGTCATTGGCGGCTGGTAGCCAATGACAGCCCTGACACACCCCTTCCCCCCGCTGCGCTATCAGCGGCGGCAGGTAGCACAGCGGGGGGAGGGTGTGTGTGTCAGGGCTATCAGCGGCGGGAGGTAGCGCAGCGGTGGAGGGTGTCAGGGCTGTCATCGGGCGGATTAGTGCAGAGGCTCTCTCCCTATCAGCGGTGGCAGGTAGCACAGAGGAGGATCAGGGTGTCAGGGCTGGCATTGAGTGGCATGCAGGGCTCTCTCCCCATCAGCGGCGACAGGCAGGCAGTGCCCAGGGAGGGAGGGGGAATCAGGGCTGTCATATGGCTGCCATTGAGCTGGTTAGTGCAGGGGCGTGCAGGGTCTCACCCTAACAGCGCGGGCAAGCAGGCAGTGGTGGCACAGTAGGGGGTGTGTACAGTCAGTGCTGTCATCAGGCTGGGTAGGACTGAGAGGACCCTTATCAATCTGCCTGTTACACATCCATAGGGACTGCCCCTCCAGACTCTGCCTGGCAACATACCAAAGAGACGCAGTTACTTACAGCCATCGCATTAAGGGTGAGTTAATAACATTTTTAACCAAATATAGGAGGCAAATTATAAGTTAATAATTTTGTATGGCCCCCGAATGATTTTCTAAAAATCAAAATGGCCCTTGGCAGAAAAAAGGTTCCCCACCCCTGACTTGTAGAAATGTAACACGTCCTGACATTTGGAGACAAACTGCTGGTTAGACATCCTCACCTAGGGATGGATATGGTAATTACCCTAGCCTGGCAGTGGAGGGTTAGGTGGTGACTGAAGAAGCCTTTCCTTTGTAATGCCGGCTAGGGAGACACCTGTGTGTACAATACACAGCAAGTTTGGGGAAACAATTTGTTTGTGTTTAAAGTAGCTCTTATAGGATTAAACTTCCTAAGAAGATCTGGAGGTGTTAAGACTGGGAAAGCCAAACTGGTTCTATGCATTGTTCCTCGTATGTGAAAGAATGAATGCAATTTATCAGTTCCTGGGAAATGTTATATTTACCGTATGAGAGACCGTCTATGCTAAGTTTGTGTGTTTGAGGAAAGCCAAATGTGTTTGGGTGGTAACGAGGACATTTAGTTAATTTCTGTGAAATGTAAAGCTGCATACACACACCGATTTTTTTAACGATTATCGTTAAATGGTATCGTTTAACGATAATCGTTTGAAAAAATCGTTCACTTTCTGAGCCAAACGATGAAAGATAATCGTTCATGCGCGTTCACGTTTGTAGTTTGTAGTTCAGTCAGACTTGTCAACTCAATGATTTTCATTAAGGGAATATGCAAAAATCATTTGTAGTTCAAAAAAATCGTTCATTACACTTTAAAAAATCTGGTAGAAAATCGTTCATAAAATCGTTGGTAACAAAATCGATGTGTGTGTATGCAGCTTTAGATGTGTTTATTTATGTTATGTGAGCTAACATGGTTGGTTAAGAGGAACCCAGGGCAGACTTACCCCCTGTGGTAAGGTGTATTAGAATGGCATAATAAGAGGGCATGTGAGCCCTGTATGTGTACATCCTTGTATATCCTTTGTGGAGAAGATCTGCTGTTTGATTTCTGTATGCTGTAACCCTTTCAATCTGAAGGACGAGTCTTCTTTAAGACTTTGAGCAATAAACATTTTTGCCTGACTACAACTGCATCTGAATCCTGCAACCAGCAGAGTTGCGCAAAACGCTATTCCGTTCTCCGGCTGTTGTGGGTGGAGCTCCGTGTCCCCAAAGCTCAAGCCCTCTGAGAGCTTACATGCAGAGCCTAGTCCATTGTGAAAGATCAGGAGAAATCATAAGACACCAATCAGGGGGTGTGGCCGCAGCTAGTCAACGCACACGCAGAAGCAGCGGTTCCAGGTACCGGAGGTAGGAGCCTGAGTGTACATAAGGAAAAGCTGTTCCAGTGCCGGCGGTAGGAGCCTGGGTGTTCGTAAGCGGTTCCGAGCGCCAATTGAAGGAGCTTGGTGGTGGCAGCAACATATACGCCCATTGCGCAGTGAGTGGAGTCAGTGACAGGCGGTCACTGACTGTAAGTGGGAATCCCTGATACCCCAAGTTACAGCGGGGATCAAACCCCAATCTGTGGTCGGGAGTCGGGCTGAGGCCATTCGGTCACAAGGAGATTCATCTTACGATTTCCCTTGAACTCCCCGGCAGCTCCCTGGCAGTCCCGACCGCACTTTGGACACACGATGTACATACGATCTCACGATACGATCGTGTGCCTGCTGAAAAACTGATTATCACTCTTCAAAATGTCACTGAAATGACGCCGATCGAACGCACGATGCATCGCATGCACAAATACACGGCACAATCTGCATACGATTACGATAGATAATATGGGCTGCACATCTGATCATACGATACGTTTTAAGAGCGGCGGGAGCACGCATCGGATCGTATCCTACCTAAATACAACACGATTTCCACACAATTGGTCGTACGACGCGTCTAAAACGGGCAATTGGCCCGAAATCGCACTAGTGTATGTCCAGCATTACACTCTATAGGGAAATAGGAAGGTGATACACAAGGATAAGTGCATAATGGTCCCGCCAGATTGCAGAGGCTCTTTGTGGGCCTGGGGTCAGCGGGATGTGTGAGTGTAGAAATCGAACATATGAAACGCTATGTGAGGACTGTACTGTATAAAGCAGGTGCGTAAAATAGTCTATAAAGGTTATGTGAGTGGTATTACCTGAAGAGGTGAGTTTTCGGGGAACACTTGAAGGTTTGGAGGCTAGAAGAAAGCACTGTTGTGCGAGGGAGGGAATTCCACAGAGTGGGTCACACTTGCCTGCTTTTGAAAAATCATTTCAGGGAGATTGTGAAAGGAGAACCCATGAGCGCGGCGGCACACTGGGCAGAACTATGGGAGACAATGGAGGCACCTGCGGCCAGGCGCCAGCACTGAAGGGGCACCTCCTCCATTGCCCACAATATATTCATCCAACTTAGGGCTGTAACTATGTACACAGAGTGTACCGTCACAGCACCCTGATACATGGCACCTCTTCCCGGCACCTGAGAAGCTACCATACACTAGCGGAGAGCTCCATGTGAGACCATCAGCTGCCGCCTCCATCTGTCTATAGCCCTGTCCCTACTCATTGGTGTTGCTGCTCCTCAGCAGCTTCTTATGGCGCCCCCCTCACCCACAACTCTGTCTTACTCCTCGAACCGGTGCAGCAGTCCATCCCCTAACCAAAAACTCCCCGTCCCACTCCTCCCTGGCGGCAGCTCTAACCGCGGAGACGTGCAGCAGAGTCCTGAGTGACTGGCCTGAGCATATGCAGATTTTCTTCCTGGAGCTGGATGTCAACAAGTATGCACCTGACGGAGCTGCGGGTAAGGGGGCACGGGAGGCAGGGCCTGAGGCACCAGTGACTGAGTCTTGGAGGCAGATCTTTGGTGGAGCAACTTCCCGGCATGTGATTCAATAGGCAGTAGCCTGGGCATTATGTGATTTGTAGTCTCACCACAGTGGCAGTCTTACAGTATCTTAACTTAAACTCAGTCCCGAAAGCCACCAAATCAGGTGACTTTCCTCTCCATCAGGGGTATCAGGAGGGCTCCCCACCCCACTTCAGGTGGTTTTCCTCTCCATCAGGGGTATCAGGAGGGCTCCCCACCCCACATCAGGTGACTTTCCTCTCCATCAGGGGTATCAGGAGAGCTCCCCACCCCACTTCAGGTGACTTTCCTCTCCATCACGGGTATCAGGAGGGCTCCCCACCCCACTTCAGGTGACTTTCCTCTCCATCAGTGGTATCAGGAGGGCTCCCCATCCCATTTCAGGTGACTTTCCTCTCCATCAGGGGTATCAGGAGGGCTCCCCACCCCACTTCAGGTGACTTTCCTCTCCATCAGGGGTAACAGGAGGGCTCCCCACCCCACTTCAGGTGACTTTCCTCTCCATCAGGGGTATCAGAAGGGCTCCCCACCCCACTTCAGGTGGTTTTCCTCTCCATCAGGGGTATCAGGAGGGCTCCCCACCCCACATCAGGTGACTTTCCTCTCCATCAGGGGTATCAGGAGAGCTCCCCATCCCACTTCAGGTGACTTTCCTCTCCATCAGGGGTATCAGGAGGGCTCCCCACCCCACTTCAGGTGACTTTCCTCTCCATCAGTGGTATCAGGAGGGCTCCCCATCCCATTTCAGGTGACTTTCCTCTCCATCAGGGGTATCAGGAGGGCTCCCCACCCCACTTCAGGTGACTTTCCTCTCCATCAGGGGTATCAGGAGGGCTCCCCACCCCACTTCAGGTGACTTTCCTCTCCATCAGGGGTATCAGGAGGGCTCCCCACCCCACATCAGGTGACCTTCCTCTCCATCAGGGGTATCAGGAGGGCTCCCCACCCCACATCAGGTGGTTTTCCTCTCCATCAGGGGTATCAGGAGGGCTCCCCACCCCACATCAGGTGGTTTTACTCTCCCTCAGGGGTATCAGGAGGGCTCCCCACCCCACATCAGGTGACTTTCCTCTCCATCAGGGGTATCAGGAGGGCTCCCCACCCCACTTCAGGTGACTTTCCTCTCCATCAGGGGTATCAGGAGGGCTCCCCACCCCACATCAGGTGACTTTCCTCTCCATCAGGGGTATCAGGAGAGCTCCCCACCCCACTTCAGGTGACTTTCCTCTCCATCAGGGGTATCAGGAGGGCTCCCCACCCCACTTCAGGTGGCTTTCACCAGGAGGACTCTGAGCCTCATGCTAATTGTACCATACAGGTCAGTATCTTATATGTGACTAATGCATACAGATGTGGCCACATACATCTATCCTCCATGCGCTACGAATCGCGTTGCACATAACGTGAGTGCAGAGTGACTCGGTAGCGCCAAGCATCATTTTATGCAAATTTTTCTCTTCAAATGTGTCTAATTCGTACAGTGAATCAAATAGAATGCACAAGCATCTTCTGCTGAATAAAATGATATGTGGCATGCCTATAATCTGTGTGCGGGTGTATCTGCATGCCAAATGCTACTTTATATTGCCAGCGGCTGTGACAGGGGGGGGAGGGCACCAGGTTATAACCCTGCCTCCGGGTGATTGGGATGAATTTACGCCACTGTGTGTACTGCTACATTTGAGAGACGGGTCATACATGTGATGGGCGTGTACTGCTACATCTGAGAGACGGGTCATACATGTGATGGGCGTGTACTGCTACATCTGAGAGACGGGTCCTACATATGATGGGCGTGTACGGCTACATCTGAGAGACGGGTCATACATGTGATGGGCGTGTACTGCTACATCTGAGAGACGGGTCCTACATGTGATGGGCGTGTACTGCTACATCTGAGAGACGTGTCATACATGTGATGGGCGTGTACTGCTACATCTGAGAGGCGTGTCATACATGTGATGGGCGTGTACTGCTACATCTGAGAGACGGGTCCTACATGTGATGGGCGTGTACTGCTACATCTGAGAGACGTATCATAAAACTGATTTTCATCCAAATGTAAACGAGCCCCAAAGCCGTTAGTAAGATGTATTTGTTGATGAAAACACTCTGATACTTTTCAGGCCTTGCTCATGTATTGTGTATTACAGGGGGCTCCATATAAGTGGCCATGAGAATCCTTATATGAAAATGCCTATTGCCATAGGGACTATTGTGCCTTTATAACCAATGTAGGGGAATGGTACTGATGATCCAATTTGAATGTATAGATCTATGAATTTTTTTTTCCACCCAAGTATGTAACTGTGACATAATGGGGGTGAGGTGCAATCAGGGAGATTGCTGGACTCTTCATGGAGATTGCTACTATCTCAGCGAGTCTCCCTGACAATCGGGGACAGTTGGCAAGTAGGTAGTGGGTGCAGCCCGAAAAAATTCCTATAAACGTAAGTGGGAGCAGGTAATTAGTGTGAATGGGAGACACAGATCTTGTGCAGAGGAGAGGGGGTCAAGCTGGAAGATATTTTGAGGCAAGAGAAGAGATGTACAGCACGTTGGTGTAATGTTGTTTATGGCCTTGTATGTTAGTAGAAGTATTTTATATTGGATTCGGTTAGATGCATGCAGCCAATGTAAGGACTGACAGCTCGGAGCAGCATAAGAACGTTTTGCGAGGAGGAGGAGTCTATTCGCTGCATTCAGAATAGATTGTAGGAGTGACAGTTTGTTTTTCGGGGAGACTCTTGCAATAATGCATGAATTAGAGTGTATGCAGTGTCATGTGCGAGATACGGGCGTATTCCCGGATATGCTTCCACAGCTGGGTACACACCTGGCACTTACACTCACCAATCGCTCGGCCGATGTGTGGGGCCAGCAGAGTCATTTGACTATGCCCGCCCACTTGTGACATCATATCCAATGACTCCTGCGGGCAACATATCGTGTCGGCGGCGGTTCGGCCATACAGCCAGCCAGATGACAAGATATATCTGCTAGATTGATATGTCTGTGAACGCCATAGTTCGCAGACATATCGGGTATACACACCCACCGATGACAGAACAATATATCGCTGAAGTGTGTACCCAGCATTACATGTATGGAACAGGATTTGGAAACAGAACTCTCATTTATTCCCCACAATGATAGGCAGCAGATGTGAGGGGTAGGGCTGCTTGGTGGGTAACCAACAGAGATAGAGCTATCAGGACGGTAACCTCTGTTGGCTGGTGGGAATACTATTAGCCCCTTTTTGGGGAGATTAGGTTAGAGGTGGGGAGAGGACACCCAGGATGAAATGGCAGAGAATAGATATTTCCACAGAAGGCTGTTTAGGAAATGTCATTTGCACAATGTACTTAGGATGATAGATGTTTATGTGTATAATCCTTTTGTATGTATAAACAAATGAAACATTTACAAATTCAAAAGACAAAATAATTTCAGATAATAACATTAAACCACCAGTGTTACTCATCCCCAATGGACGTGTTGCATGCTGCATTAGTAGTGTAAACAGGTGACTCACAGATGGAGGTATACAGTATATTCTCCAGCCCATTCCGTTGTCTTATAAACACGGATTGCAATCAGTAATAAGCAAGTTGTAGCTGAGTACCTCCGATCATGCAGGTATAACGCGTGCCAGAACAATCCTCCCCGAGAACACATCCGCGGCCGGAAGCGACCATAAATGTGGAGGTTCGGTGTCCTCATACATCAATGCTGCAGTTGCGCCAAACAGCCCCTCTTGGGCCAGGTCCCCGTAAGACTCTGCTGACGCCGGGCATCTTTTTTTTTGCCCGAAAATGCGTATAAATTGCGATGCGACTAGGCCGCACCAGGAGCCTGCGCTGATTTATTAGATATAGAGCATTTGTATATCTGTGAATATGAAGCGCTACCATGCGTTGCTCGCTGCTCTCTTTCACGGCAGGTTCCTTAGTGCTTGGCATACAGACCCAGTCACATACAGATATACCAGCATCGCATATCAGACTAATCAGCACAGTCTGCTGGTGGGTTCTAGCTACATTGCACTGCGACACTTTTTCGGCAGAAGGAGATGCCCGACGCTAGTAGGGTCACACAGGACCAGGCGGCTCACTCGCACCCGGCATCTTGTGCTATGTGACGTATTGATGCTAGATGTATGATATCAAATCAGTAAATATCCCGCTATAGCCAAAGACAAGGGGATCTCTTACATGACAATTAGAGTATATGTGGAAACAATCAGCATCATTTACTGTTGGATGCCGTTCAGCCTCGTTTGGACAGAAATACCCCCACCCATGGGTGTACAGTACTAACGGTGCCATAATTTGTGCAATACGTAACAGCATAAGCTAGTGGAAGATCCAACATATATACAGCTTGTCATTTATACCAGCATCAAAGGAGGTGCATGGCGATAACTTGCTTTTTACCGATTGCAATCAGTGACTTTAAGACAACAAAATGGGCTGCAAAATATACTTATAACCATTAGACACCTGTTTACACTACTCTTACACTACTATTGCTAAATATTATAGATGAGTGTTTGTTTACAAAGGCTATTATCTGAAAATTATGTTATTTGTGTCTTAAACGTGTAAATATTTCATGTGTTTAGACAATCATTATACACATATACATCTCTCTTCTAAATAAGCTGTGCACATTGCACTTTTGTCATTTCCTAAACAGCCTCCTGTGGAAATCTTTATTTTCCATGTATATAGAGAGATTTCCGCGCTGTCTCTCCTCCTTGTCCTAGCTAACGCAGAGGACATTAGCAGCCATTCATTGTTCTCAGTATATGAGGAGTATTCAAACCTCTAAAAAGTCAACAGATTGATGTAATTGATCTATTACAAGTGATGCTTAAGGTGCCCATACACCTACACGATTTCGGGCTGATTCCACGACTTTCAATGAGTCATAAGATGGATCTTGTGAAAATCGTGTATTATTTTAGTAAGATGCGCGCTCCCGCAGCTCCTATAATTGGATCTTATGATCAGATGCGCAGCACATCTTGTCCATCGTATCGTGGGCAGGTCGTGACGTTTATTTTGTTCATGTGATCCATCGTGCAGCAATTCAAGTCATTTCAATGACTGTTTCCCTTATGAGCCTGTGAGGCACAGGATCGATCTTGCGACAGATCCTGTGCTAAAGAAAAACAACAAACATACTGCCGGGACTGCCGGGGAGCTCGTAGGGAAATCGTATATGAATGGGATCTTATGCTGGTCGGGTAGGTGTATGGCCAGCATTACACACACTGGAGCTCATTCAGACCCGCTCGCTAGATGCATTCGCTCGCTCCCAGCATATGCAAATCCAGCGCACGCCCAGCAAGGCAGGCGAACGCACGGCAAGGCATTAGCACGCCCACTATGTCTTAGCGTGCAATCACTATGTGTATGCAGACGCCCACCAGCCTGTCTTACGACTCCCACTTGCGCACGTCATCTCCAGGAAGTGCATGAAAACATTGGTACATTGAGCACCATTGAATGCGATTGCATTGCTTGAGGTTAACTATACCCTGCCGCAAGCACTGCGATCACTTAAGTGTGAATTACAACCAAGTGACGTTGTACAATGATGTTGCCTCTTAATTATGCACGCCTCTGAAACGGCGCTGAGATGCTCAGGCACTCCTGGGTTCGCATCTCCACTCCCCCAAATCCGCTCCACTGTTCCAAACAGAATTATTATTTTTTTTTTTTACTGTGCCCACTTATCTTTGTTATACAGGGCTCTATTTACTACAATCCGCATATTGAATGCGGATTGTAGTGTGATATTACCGAGTGAATTCACATTGCGAATTCAGGCAATATCACAGGGATTTACTTTAAATCCCTTGCAGGGACAGAGCTTGCGATAAAGCTCTGTCCCTGCGGATCCCATCCGCACTCTAGTCGCGGTATTTTCGGAAAAAATACCGCGACTAAGAGCCCGCGCATGCGCCGACCCACCGTCGCTGCTACCCCCCACTGACTCTAAGCCCCGCCCCCCGCAATGGCAGACCCTCACGACCCCCCCCCCCCTTCCTTCATTACACTTACCTGCATCCTCCTGGCCTCCGGTGATCTTCTCCGGGCTTCCCGATCAGGTGATCTCCCATACTGCACTGGGGCCCGATCACCTGATGACCGGGCAGCAGTGCACTGTGGGAGACCAGCTGACCGTAGAGGAGCCATCACCGGAGGCCCGATCACCGGTCCCTGGATTCAGGTAAGTAAAAAAAAAATGTTGACATTTTTTTTTTTTTTTCTTTATAGCAATCAGCTTGCGGTCTGTTTAGACCACATAGCTGATTACTGGTACCGGCTCCCGCCTCTGCTCTCCCCGTTAGAGCAGAGTGGGAGCCCGGTAACCGAGGGAGACCCTGGATAACGCCACCTCCAGGTGGCATTATTATCACAGGGCTTTCCCCGGTATTTTTTTACAATTTATTTTTAGTAACTATGGTCGGATCACATTTCCCATTACAATTATGGGAAATGCGATCTGCTTTACTAAAAATAAGTGATACTAGGGGTTGGAGTAGAATTTTACTAATTCTACTCCAATTGCCCTGTAATAACTATAGGTGATACTAAAATAATGTGAAAAGGGTGTGAAAACACCCTTTTTCACTTTATTTTAGTAAAAATAATGTTAATAAATAGAGCCCACAGTCTTTATTAGTAAACCAGATAATAGCAATAACAACATGTACAGAAAAAGTGCAAGTACCAAACTATCGTTAAAGGTTTACACACAGGATTTTGTTTTTTATAAACAGGGATAAGGAACAAATATAGACGTCTAGGAGAGAGCAACTAGGGAGAAGGACATTAAAAAGTAAATCTCGTACAATTTACAATATAACCTCCCTGAGGGGCCTATTCATTAAACCTAAAAATTCTCTAGAGATAATTAGGTTTAGAACTCGCATGGAGTTCTAGCTAATTATAGGTGGAATTCATCATTCCACCTCTCCATAAGTATCTATTCCGAAAAGCTGTCATTTTTGCGATGACAGCTTTTCGGGAAATAGATACTTTTCCCTGCCTACACTACCTTATCGCATCTGGAAACAGTGCTACGCATGCGCTGTTACATCTGTAAAACCAGCGCATGCGCAGCACTGCCTACAGATCCGTTAAGGTAGTGTACCCCCCCCTGACCCCCCCCCCCCGACTTACCTGTCCGCGCAGCAGCCTCCGGCTCCGTCCTGCTGGTTTGCCATGTGGTTTCCCAACAGACCACATGACAGATTAGAAAAATATATATATATATATATTTTTTTTTTCTAAAATTTCTTGTGCTCTGCTGGGGAGCACACATGTCCGACCAGCCTCCGGAGCCTGAGGATGGAGCAAAGCTCCGGAGGGACTCGTCGGGGGACCTGCACGCACGGATACAGGTAAGTCGATTCTGCTATTCGCCACCTCACAGTGGCGAATAGTAACTGCATCAAATTCCGAAAATTCATAATTTTCGGAATTTGATGAATACCATAATTTCCACATCCCCATACTAATGTACTAATGTATGGGGAGTGTGGAAATTAACGCAGGGGAACTTAGTAAGGAGATATCTGTGATATCTCCTGTGCTAAGTCTGTTCATGAATACCAAAATAACGTTATTTAAGGAAAATGTCATTAAAAACGTTATTTCAGTGTTGATGAATAGGCCCCTGAGTCACAAAAGAGGCTAAATATATCGGGCATGCAGGAGAAATTAAAGACCCAGGGCCCTATTCATCAACACTAAAATAACGTTATTAAGGACATTTTCCTTAAATAACGTTATTTTGGTATTCATGAACAGACTTAGCACAGGAGATATCACAGATATCTCCTTGCTAAGTTCCCCTGCGTTAGTTTCCACTCTCACCATACATTAGTACCTTAGTACATTAGTATGGGGATGTGGAAATTGTGGTATTCATGAAACTCTGAAAATTATCAATTTTCAGAATTTGATGCAGTTACTATTCGCCACTGTGAGGTGGCGAATAGCAGAATCGACTTACCTGTATCCGCGTGTGCAGGTCCCCCGACGAGTCCCTCCGGCGCTCTGCTCCGTCCTCAGGCTCCGGAGGCTGGTCGGACATGTGTGCTCCCCAGCAGAGCACAAGAAAGTTTAGGAAAAAAAAAAAAAAGTTTTTTTTTTTTTTCTAATCTATCATGTGGACTGCTGGGAAACCACATGACAGAGCAGCAGGACGGAGCCGGAGTCTGCTGCGCGGACAGGTAAGTCGGGGGGGGGGGGGGAGGTGAGCGGAGGAGTGAGAGGGTGGGGGGGGTACACAAACTTACCGCATCTGTAGGCAGTGCTGCGCATGCGCTGGTTTTACAGATGTAACAGCGCATGCGCATGCGATAAGGTAGTGTAGGCAGGGAAAAGTATCTATTTCCCGAAAAGCTGTCATCGCAAAAATGACAGCTTTTCGGAATAGATACTTATGGAGAGGTGGAATGATGAATTCCACCTATAATTAGCTAGAACTCCATGCGAGTTCTAAACCTAATTATCTCTAGAGAATTTTTAGGTTTAATGAATAGGCCCCCAAGTCTGTCAAAAACATGTGTGAATCGGGAATCCAGGCTGCAAGACTGCCATAGAGGGATAATGCTGGTGGAAAAGAGACAGGAAGAGGTACAACCAGTGAGGCATACGTAACGTGGGTGTCCCCCTAAATTCGAGACAACTGAACCATATAGAGGTGAACACATGGGAAGGGTCTACAGCTGAGAGAGGGATATCGTCCATAGACATGTAAAAGTCAAGGCGTTGGGACCACTCTGACACAGAAGGAATGACAGACAATTTTCAATAGATAGGGATCAAGGCCTCAGCAGCATTGCCCAGATGCTTAAAGAGGGATTTTTTTTATATTCATCGTTTTTTTTTATATTCAAATACAGAAGAGTTAGACAAAGCTGGGAGCCAAAAACCAGGGCCAGCTGGTACTTCCATCCCCAGAATAATTTTGGACAGGTCTCTGATCTTGATCCATTATTGGAAGATGAAAGGACAACTCCACCAAATATGGAGGAGGGAGCCCATCTCTGCATCACATCTCCAGCAGAGAATAAAGATAGGAAGGGAAATTTTGTGCAGAACCTCCGGACACGAACACCAAAGAGTGAGAATTTTATATTGAGATTCAACTACAGAGGTGCTAGAAGAACAAGCGTGGGTATATTGGTAAACCTTATCCAATAGGATAGAGAACTCTATGAAGATCCCTTTCCCATACCTCACCAAATTTTATTTTCATGGGAAATCTATCCTCTAGGATAAGCTGATAGTGAAAATGGTGTGCCTTTGAGGCGTAGGGTCTACACAAAGAAACTCAAATGGGGATAGAGGTCTACTGGAAGCAATAAGGAGATCTCGTGTGAGGAGAAAGGAGAACAGTGTTCTGTGATTGGTAGCAGTCTCTCCTTTAGCAGAGAAAAAGAAGCGTGGGCGGCTCCATGATCAAATAAACCAAATCTCTGTAATCTCTGAATGCCTACACCAGTCTACTTAAAGCATTAAGAAGGCTGGAGCCCGGGGGGGAGGGGGGGGGGGAGAGATCGTGATTGCAAGCAAAGGGTGTCAGTCCTCAGCCTTTGCCAACAAGGCACGGTAGGCCTGATTGTAGGATGGAGAGCCCGAGGAAGCTTAGGGAGCGAGCTATGGCATAAGTTCAACTGCATTAGTTAACTCTTTCCGCTCAGCATAAACCATTTGTTCAGTGTCAATTTGTCTTGTCCACTCCACAACCCTTTTGATCATGGGAAAGGATATGGTTGGGTTTGTAAGAATAGCTAAAAGGTCATCTGCCAAAAACCAGCGTTACATTTTCCTATCCCCAGTGTGTAATTCTGCCTTGTCTGACAAACAAGTAGGGGTGACAGGTGTTCCCTATATAGGGATACATAGCATCTCATCTGGTCAAGGACTTTTGCTGTTTGGGAACTTGTAACAGCTTTGTCTAGTGCAGACAGGGAGAAGGGATCCTCAGGTGCGGCTTTCATCTCCTCTGAGAATTTGGGGAGTTGCACACGTTGCAAATCCCCCCAAATCTCTTTCTGTGGTAGACAGCATGATGGTTTATAGTGCCTGCACTGGACACAATGATAGTGATTTGAGTAATATACCCAGAATGCTGCTGCAATGGCGCGGTCTCCAAACTGCGTCACTTCTTTACTATTTTTTCAAGATTGTCAAACGGTAAATTTTCAAACTCCATAATTCATTATTTGCAGATTTCAAAAATAAGCAAATTAAAAAAATTTTGCTTGCATAGGTATTCAACCCTGCTGAATAGTACGTGGTAGAACAATCTGTTGCTGCAACAACAGCTGTAAGTCTGTTGGGTTAGGTTCCTTACCAGGATTGTGTACTGCTTGGGAGTGATTTCTGCTCATTCTTTCCCACAGATTTGCTGCAGGTTGGATGACGCTTGTGGGCTGCAAATAGTACTGCGGATTCCCAAATGGATTGAGATCTGGACACTGACTTGGCCACTGTAGAACATTCAACTTTCTGTTGTACAGCCGTGGCCAAAAGTATTGAAAATGACACAAGTATTGGTTTTCACAAAGTTTGTTGCTTCAGTGTTTGTAGACCTTTGTGTCTGATGTTACTATGGTATACTGAGGTAACATTACATAAGTGTCAGATGTTACTATGGTATACTGAGGTAACATTACAGCATTACATAAGTGTCAGATGTTACTATGGTATACTGAGGTAACATTACAGCATTACAGAAGTGTCAGATGTTACTATGGTATACTGATGTAACATTACAGCATTACATAAGTGTCAGATGTTACTGTGGTATACTGAGGTAACATTACAGCATTACATAAGTGTCTGATGTTACTATGGTATACTGAGGTAACATTACAGCATTACATTAGTGTCAGATGTTACTATGGTATACTGAGGTAACATTACAGCATTTCAGAAGTGTCAGATGTTACTATGGTATACTGAAGTAACATTACAGCATTACATAAGTGTCAGATGTTACTATGGTATACTGAGGTAACATTACAGCATTACATAAGTGTCAGATGTTACTATGGTATACTGAAGTAATATTACAAGCATCTCATAAGTGTCAAAGGCTTTTATTGACAATTACATTAAGTTTATGCAAAGAGTCAATATATTTGCAGTGCTGACCCTTCTTTTTCAAGACCTCTGCAATTCGCCCTGGCATGCTGTCACTCACCTTCTGGGCCACATACTGACTGATGGCCGCCCATTCTTGCCCAATCAATGCTTGGAGCTTGTCAGAGTTTGTGGGTTTTTGTTTGTCCACCCACCTCTTGAGGATTGACCACAAGTTCTCAATGGGATTAAGGTCTTGCTAAAGTATGGAATACAAATTGGACTGTAAGTACTACCTGACCATGCATCCATCCAATATGCTGGATCATATATTTTTTTTATTTTTTTTTAAATAGCTATATATTTCGGCATACTCTTATTTATTTATATCAATCAGAGTAGATGTAAAACAGTTCCCCAAAATAGAATCCAATTGGCTCATTCCATGTCAAGTGGACCAGGAGAAAACTGTTACAATGTAGGTAACTGTCGCTATCTACCGCTCTAGTATATAGTAGTTCTGAGTGATCCGCAATATGTGAGAATTCCCTTCCAAGACTGAATCAAGCAATTGTGTCTAGCCTGTGAAAATTTTATATGTAAATCAAAGGATTATTTCCGGCATAGTCAGCAAAAAGACTATAATCCAAATCACTATGTCTTCATTACTGTATCACTATCATTATATTTCTAGAACAGATTTTGTAATTAGCCAAGTAGTTTTCTTCCCAAATGCCCATAAACACATTAGTAAAACTAGGTACAAAGGCCATTCCGCATATCCGTAAGTAAAAGTATCTAAGCAGTAGGAGTTCCTGAATAAACAATAAATAAATAATAATAATAATTTACAAATAAAGTCTTTATGGTGCTCACAGAGTGTGGGATCCATATTAAAAACTCTTTACAAGATAGTAAATGGCTCTTATGCTGAAATGAGATGAGGAATGGTTGTAGATAAATCACTATCCACCTGCCATTCAACATCTCCAGCAGTTGTGGTGTCCTTGACATACGTTGGAAGTAACAACACATCATTCTTATTGTATATTCACATACACAGACGTGTCCTCACACACCTATTATATTTTCGCCATATAGCGCCAGACGCTTGGCGTGACTTATATGCTCCGTCAGGCAGAGCAAAGCATGATTTTTTTTTCCTAAAAATGGCATCTTCGACGCATCGCAGCCACATACAAAGCCACTCACAGTGTCCCGGAGACGCTAGGTTATTACTTTTGTCGCAAAGGAATTGCGGTAATGTGTACAAAGTCGCAGGTTAAGCATGGCGGGAGGAGTGGCCGCATGTATCTGCACCTTTTTTTTTTTTTTTTTTTTTACACAGTTTACCACTTAGTTGAACACAGATGTACAAGTACCGCCAGCCCCAGTGCCAAGCGTTCGCTTCCAATGTAGTTTTTGTCCTTTGAGTGGTGTAAATATAAAGCAAATTTTAAGAAAGACACTTGGCGCAGCTAAGTAGCAAAGTCCGTCACGCGCCAGGCGTGGCTATTTGGCGCGATTAGAACAAATATGTATTAGGACACATGTATGTGAGGTTAGAGACGCTATTTCAGCTATAATTGGTTGCAATAATATAAATGTAATAATATTTGTCTTCTACAATAGCTCCTTTTCCTAATGCTGGGTACACACTACTGGCAGTCCAGCTGAATGACAGATCGCATAGTGCAGGCCGGGTGGCCAACCAGTCAGTGTCAAAGAGCCCAAAAATATCTGTAGGTATGTTAAAGAGCAGAGATCAAGGCGCCCATGCAAAAAGGGTTGTGGCCTCGTGCCAGCTAGGCCACACCCCTGGTATGATTTCTGTAGGCGCATGTAAAGCGCATGCGCACAATCACAGTGAAAGTAACTATTGAAAGGAAAGAAAAAGCCAGAACAATATAAAAAACATTGAAATATACATATGCACATAAAATACACTAGAACAAACCAGATCCACATAAAATACCCTGAAAGAAGCAACATCCACAAATACGCTGAAAAAGCTACATCCACCACAGATTCACATAACACAATCCAGACCCCCTATGTGTCACTCCAGCAACCCCTCATGTGTCACAACAGCAGCCTCCCCATGTGTCACTCCAGCAGCCCCTCATGTGTCACAATAGCAGCCTCCCCATGTGTCACTCCAGCAGCCTCCCCATGTGTCACTCCAGCAGTCAGTGTGTCAGTCAGGGGAGCCGCATCAGGACAATGGAAGAGCCGCATGTGGCCCAAGAGCCACAGGTTGGCCACCACCGGCATAGTGCGTTAGCGGATGTGTACAGACATAACGTCCTGGCCTTGCAGCACAGCCAATGCCGATATATCTTGCAGATATATTTGTTCACCTGTGTATGTACGTGCGACCCTCGCTGACTGCCCGTACACTGGCTGCAAGGAGCGCCGAAACTGACATTTCAACTGGACGGGCAAATTTAAATGCCTGCTCAGTTGTGATGTCAGCAGAGACATACAGAGCGGCAGATTGGTTAGTGTGTATTGGCTTACTAATCGGCAGCCCGGTCTGCGGATCTCTGGGTTGGCGGCATAAGTCACTATCTTGCAAGGATCAATTAATTTGTGGGATAAATATAAAATGTCTTTACATAAAAAGTACTCACAGCCCAGTGCATGAGTGTTTTAAATTAACACTGACGTATATAGCACCATAGCATATTCAGTGGCACTTTACAATTGGTAATAAACACTGCAATAAAGCTAGACTGGGTATTAACAGACCTACAGAGCGTCAAAAGGGTGTTTACTATCTATGGGACAATAGGAGTCTGATAAATGAGGGGATATTGCACAGTACCAGTCAGATGGTAAAAGGGAAAAGTGCTTAGTGGAGCTCTGTGGTCCCGGCACACAGCGATGCTGGTTGTGTGATTAGATAAAGAGAATAAACGCAAGTGTGAGTGAATTGTGTAGAGGGAGGTAATCGGGTAGAATAGCTCAGCGGTGATTCTGGAATGTGATAAGATGCCCGAAGAGGCGAGTTCTCAGGGAACCCTTGAAGGTTTGGAAACTAGAGGAAAGTCTTGTTGGGCGAGGGAAGGAATTCTCCATAAATAAGGTCCGGCAACTGGGAATGGGAGCAAGTAATGCATGTGGATGAGAGAGACGCAGACCCTGCACAGAGGAGTAGAGTTGGGAGATGTTTTGAGGCAAGGGAGGAGATGTATGTTGGTGTCGTTCTGTTGATGTCCTTGTATTATAGTATTTTATATTGATAAGCAGCCAATGCAACGACTGACAGAACGGGGAAGCAGTAGAAAAACATTTTAAATAGATTGTAGGGGTGTGGTTAGGGAAAGACCAGTAAGGAGGCTATCATAATAGGCCATGCGGAAGATAATGGAGTCAATTCACTGCGAAGCCGCAATGCAGGGGTGCGCATATATTTTCCATACACGGTACACCCAGGATTGCAGACTTTTGTACGCACATCTATGGGTGCGAAATAAATTTTGCAAGGTAGCTGCAATGTGGTTTTGGGTGCTGGAACTTGATCTGCACCTGACTGAATCAACCACAATGAGTCCATGAATTAAAGTCTGTTAGATATGGACGAATTCTGGATATGTCTCTTAGATGTTTGGTAACAGGATTTGAATATAGATTGGATGTGAGAAACAGGAGTTGATCTACTGGCAGGGAAAGATTCCAGACAGGAACTAGTGATGCCACAAGTTTTCCCCAATTTTTTTTTTTTTTCTTTCCATTTAAAATAATATCAGAGCAAATATGTAATTCTGTAGTTTTGCCAACTGAGGTGTGATAATAAACTGCACAATTCCAGGTGATTGCAAGATGGATTTGAGATTCTAAGCGCTTCTAAAAACACACAGTTTGGGTGTTTGATGCACACGCCGGAGACTGAGCTGCCTTGCAAAATAAATATTACTGACGTTTTGCTAAAGAGAAGGAGAATTAATGATCATTTTCCCCTAATCGTGCATTTTCCACATGCGGCTTCGTGGTTGAGTTGACTTGGAACAGATTATGGGCATTTCCTTTAAGCACCTCTGTCATGCTATTGGCTGAAGGCTGTGCCATTCGATATCGCCAGTTCTGCCCTGCAGGTGCAGATGCTACAGATGTTTCCCTTCAAGGTCCTTCTCCTGACCACAATTTCCACAAGAACAGAAAACACAGATTGTAAAACAACTGCAAACAGTGGCAGAAATACAATGATCCCATCTAGGCCTGGTCTCCCGTCGAGAAGGACGGAGATTAATGGGCTATCAAAAGAGCTGACAATCTGCTTCATAAACCGATGATTAATGAGATGTGCTACTATTCTGCAGAAAATTTAATTAAAACACGTTTTGGTTGTACAAACCGCAACCGAGAAAACATGAAGAGAAACCTCACACGGAACCTGACGCATTAAATATCAAACTGCAGTCAGGCTTTGGTTTATGGCTCCCAATAAGGAATATTCCATACTGTAGATATGATACACTACAGCGATATATACATGCACAAAGACATAGGACCTGAATAGAGACGTGTGAGGTCCACTTGTCACAGAGGAACAGAGCCACATGCTGGCCAGCCCCAGACTGAAATCCCTACAGAAAACAGGACAACAAAATTGTGCTCTCCTCCGAGCAAGGAAAAACAGCCCAGTGCACCTTGGGCAGTGGGAAGAAGTGGCAATATAGTAAGTTAAAATGTGCAAATAATAAATATAGTGTGTTGCACTACAAATCCCAGCAAACCCTGTTGCCCAATATATGCTTGCTCTTGTAGAACTACAATAGGCAGCATGCCCTTCCAGTTGACTATGATAAAGCAGCGAGATGTAATAAGCCTTGAACAGTAATAAAGTGGAGAGTGATAAAGTACCAACTAATCAGCTCCTGTCACTTTTCAAACACAGCCTGTAAAGTGACAGTTAGGAGCTGATTGCTTGGTACTTTATCACTATCCACTTTATCACTTTTCAAGGCTTAGATAGTACATCTCCCTGTATATGCAGAATGCAATCACATGACCAGCTCACTATTTATTTATAACAGTTTCTTATATAGAACACCAGCTTTACAATTGGAACAAACAGTAATAGAACAAAATAGTGTAATAACACGTAGACATAGAGGTAGGAGGGCCCTGCTCGCAGGCTTACACTCTATAGGGAAATAAGCATTGACACACAGGGATGAGTTCTATATATTGCATATTGGTCCAGCCAGATTGTAGAGGTTCTTGGTGGGTGGTATCACCCAGGATTGTTAGCCTGAGGTCAGGAGTATGTGAAAGTGAAGAAAGAAAATATTATTATGTGGGGACTGTAAGAAGGGATGTAATTCGACAGGAAAGCTCTGAAGGTTATGTGGGCGGTTCTGGAATCTGATAAGCTTGTCTGAAGAGGCGATTTTTCAGGGAACGCTTAAAGGTTTGTAGACTAGAGGAAAGTCTGATTGTGCATGGAAAGGCATTCCAGAGTGGGTATAGCCCAAAAAGTCCTGTAATCGTGAGTGGGAGTGAAAAATGCATGTGTATGGGACACGCAGATCTTGTGCAGAGCGGAGAGGTCAGGTTGGGAGATATTTTGAGATAAGTGAAGAGATGTATGTTGGTGTAGTTTGGTTAATAGCTTTATGTGTAAATAAAAGTATTTTATATTGAATATAGTAGAATACCGGTAACCAATGGAGGGACTGACAGGGCAGATCAGCGGCTGATGAACGTTTGGCGAGGAAGATCAGCCTCGCAGCTGCATTCACAATGAATTGTAGTGGTGAGAGTCTGTTTTTGGGAAGACCAGTAAGGAGACTATTGCAATAATCAATGCAGGGAATAAGCAGTGCATGGATCAGGGTTTTTGCAGTGTCTTGTAAAAGATATAGTCGATATTTGGATATCTTTTTTAGATGCATGTAACATGATTTTGAGACAGATTGAATATGGAGAACAGAGGACAGTTCAGAGTCAAGGATAACACCAAGGCAGCGAGCTTGTGGGGCAGGGTTGATTTACGCATTATCAACAGTAATTAAGATATCAGGTTGGTAACTACTATTGGCCGCTGGAAATATAATTAAATCTGTTTAGAAATATTAAAGTGAAGAGATGACATCCAAGATGAAATGGGAGAAAGGCATTCAATGATGCAGACCAATACAGGTGGTGGTAAATCTGGGGAGAATAGGTAGATTTCGGTCACCCCATTTCTGATTCTCAATGAGAATTTATCTATTCTACTTCTTTCCAAATGTCCCAGTGCTTGAACCATACTGACATGCAAGTTAAGTTACTAAATAGACTTTATTTAACACCAGATAAACCAGACTCTTATTGGCGTTCATGTTCCAAATTCTGTTGGCGTAATTGTGGTGAAGTGGGCCATGTTTACCACGTATATATGTCCTCTTCTATGTACCTATTGGCTAGATGTATTTTCTCTAATTCAGATAGTTCTAGGGTTATCTCTATCTCCCTCCCCATCCCTGGCTCTATTACATATATACCCTGCTTCCATTCCATTGCATCAAAGATATAAATACTTGGGTGTATATGTATTGCAGCCCGCACTGCGTTTGCCCAATGCTGGAAACAGCCACTTCCTCCTCGTTATTAATGTGTTACATAAAGACCATTTTCACTTTTTGATGGAAACAGAATCAATGCCATACTCCACCTCTGCTTCCTCCCCGATAATGAAGTGGATGGCTTGGTAAAATACGTAACTGCTTTTCTGACCAAACCAGACCCTTTACAAGTTAGTCTCAATGAACCTTCCATTTCTAGTTAAAGTTTAGCTATGGAAGTTAGGTCAAGGTATTATTTGTTTCTCTTTTTATTTGCCGTTTAGTCTAGAGTAGATCAATATATTGTTTGTTTGATTTCTATTATGTATACTGTTCATGTTGTGCTTTGTATTTTCTACAATTTCCCTTCCCCTTCTCTTTTTTCTTTCTGTATCCCCTCTAAAAACTTTAAGTAAAATATTATTGACGTTAAAAAGAAAAGGAGAGGACCGAAGACTGAGCCCTGTGGTCTCCAACTGATAGAGGTAGTTAAGAGGAGGCAGAATCAGAAAAGCGAACAGTGAAAGAGCGATTAGATAGGTAGGATGAGAACCAAGAGAGGGCTGTGTCTTGAAGACCTAAGGATTGTAGTGTTTGTATGAGAAGTGAGTGGTCAACAGTGCCACACGCAGCAGAGAGAACTAGAAGAAGTGAGTAATGGCCTTTAGACTTAGCAGTGACCAGATCATTCACTACTGTACCTTAGTCAGTGCCGTCTCAGTGGAGTGTTGGGATCAAAAACCTGACTGAAGTGGGTCCAATAAGTTGTGTGAGTTAAGAGAGTGTGTAAGGCGAGTGCAGGCAAGTCTCTCAAGTAGCTTGGAGGGGCAGGGGAGCTGGGACGGTAATATGAGAGAGAGTTAGGGTCTGAATTCTGTTTTAAAGACTCTTATATAAGAGTCAATATAGATTATTAAAATTTCAACTCAGACCGATAGTGATATATTTTAAATGATACAAAAAACGTACAATTTATCATCTTAGTTCTTGGCTTGACAATATATTATGAAGAATACTTTCACTGCCACCCCTGCTACAAATTTATTTGGATTTGCACCCACTCTGTGACAAATGGACACACACTTCCATTTGTTCATGTTTATTATGAGCAGCTTCTTTGAGATCTCATACACAGCCCTGTGACACAAATTATGGATTAGGTTAAGATGAGGGGGACTGTCCAGGGCAGTTCAGCCGCCTGATGACAAACAATTGTCAGCAACTTTTTCTCTGTCATCTTGAAATAGGAAATCTTTATTCGGAGATATTTCTTTTGCAGAGGGAAGCATTCTTGTCTCGAGTGTTGTGATATATTTTGTCTCGTTTATCATTCTTTCCACGATTTGAAGACATCCAAAACCAGCAGCTGACATACATTCCCCAGACCATGACCTTTACCTGATGCTTCACAGGCACACTTAGACACTCAGGGCCTGATTCAGAGCCGGACGCTATCTGCGAACGGTCGTTCAGAAAAAGGGGCCGGCTATTTAAATTGAGCGCTCGCTCTTTGCGGTCTGTTGATGCCTTTATGTCTGAGCGAGCGAACGAAATATGCGCTCGCTATTTTGTAAAGACGCTCCTTTGCCGTTCGCATCATACGTCATCTCCGTTATTTATTAGATTAATCGAGTACATCGAAAGGCGTCTGAACTGCTCGCAGTGCTTGTGGTAGGTTTTACTTCCCGCAATCACTGCGAGCAGTTCAGGCTAAAAGACAACCAATTGACGTGGTCGATAACGCTCCTTTGCTAATTATGCACTCCCATTAAATGCCCGTTTTGACCGTTTGGCACGCCTGCGTTCGGATCTCCACTCCCCGTTTTCAAGCACCTTCCCCTGTTACCACCCACAAACGCCTCATTCTGTCACTCAAATTAGCAGGCCCTCGCTGTTTTGCGAGCGCACGATTTCCGAGTGCAATGACTGGTTGGCGCATGCGCATTACGATCCATACGCATGCGCAGATGTGCGAACATCGCTTGGAGCGAGCGGCCGCTTACGAGCGGCTCTGAATCAGGCCCTCAGACCGAAATTCATTTTTGTGGAAATCCTCATATATATTGGCCTGCTTGATTGCTGTAAAGGCAGAAGTGACTTTCATCACTAAGGCTGCATACACACACAACGATTTTGTTACCAACGATTTTATGAACAATTTTCTGTCAGATTTTTTTAAGTGTAATGAACGATTTTTTTGAACTACAAACGATTTTTGCATATTAACTTAATGAAAATGTTGAATTGACAAGTCTGACTGAACTACAAACTACAAACGTGAACGCGCATGAACGATAATCGTTCATCGTTTGACTCAGAAAGTGAACGATTTTTTCAAACGATTATCATTAAACGATAACGTTTAACGATAATCATTCAAAAAATCGTTGTGTGTGTATGCGGAGTTACTTTCCGATAATTTTTCTGTTTGATGTTTCAAGATTGCCACTCTTTTGCCCAGGCCATTCGGCAAATCCTGTGAAACGTTGTCAACAGCAGCTTTCTCTCAACTCTTCGTAGTTGGAGACCAATCTTCTAAAGTCTTTGATGCCTTATTCTCATCGACACACTCAAAAGCTTCAATTCTGATTTTACTGACCATTTGCAAAGCAAATACAGAGATGTCAACGGATGATCCTTTAGGCTAATGTGCCGCAAAAAAGGCGATCTTGACATGGTAAAGTCTTCCTTGAGCTCCCACATCTTGGCAGATCATCAGTAGATCCAGTCTCCTTAAATTTGGTAAGTATCCTGGCAAAAGTAATAGCCGATCCTAACAGCAATCTGTCTTCCAGAATACCCCTCTTCAGCAAGCACACACCCCCAAACACGTTTTTTCTCTACCAAAGCAGATTCAGAGACTTCAATGCTCATGACACAGAGGGCCTGATTCAGAGACGCTCGTAAGCGGCCGCTCGTTCGTTCCGAGCGATGTTTGCCCAACTGCGCATGCGTACGGATCGTAATACGCATGCGCGAACCAGTCAGTGCGGACGAAAATCGTTTGTTCGCTAAATAGCGAATGCCTGCTAATATGAGTGACAGGAGGAGGCGTATGTGGGTGGTAACAGGGGAAGGTGCTTGAAAACGGGGAGTGGAGATCAGAACGCAGGCGTGCTTAAAGGTCAAAACGGGCGTTTTATGGGTGTGCATAATTAATGCAGCAGCGTCACTGACCACGTCACTGGGTTATTTTATAGTCAGAACTGCTCGCAAGATTGTGGTAGCAAAAACCAACCACAAGAATAGCGAGCAGCTCATACCCTGGTCGATGTACTCGATTAATCTAATAAATAGCGGACATGACGTAGGATGCGAGCGGCCAGGGGGCGTTTTTCTCAAAAAAACGACTGCATGTTTTGTTCGCTCGTTCAGACAGAGGCGGCAACAGACCGCAAAGAGCGAACGGTTCATTTGAATAGCCACCCCCTTTTTCTGAACGAGCGAGCGCTAATAGCAACCGGCTCTGAATCAGGCCCAGAGAGAGAATGCACTTCACATATGTTAAAAAGAGCTCGCACGGTGTGATTGGTCAACTGATGGTAGCAACTGATTGGTTGATGGATATCAGGCCCGGCAAAACTGTTTGCTTCAATGCAGATTTCTGGTTGCAACATTTCAACCACTTTACAGTAATATATGTATAGTGATCAACCACAGCATAAAAAACACCACTGACAGGTTAAGTGTGAATAATATTTGATTATCTTTTTACAATGGCACCTGTCAAGGAGTGGTATATAGTAGCACCAAGTGGAAGCAGAAAAAATGGGCAAGGGGAAGGATCTGAGCGACTTTGACAAGGGTCAAATTGTGAGGTCAGAGGACTAAGGACCTCAGTCAGAGTTGGTCGAAGCGGCCGCACGGTCGTACGCCACCAATGTTCGCTATACTGCGCATGCGTAAAGTTCGCAATGCGCGTGCGCAAACTAGTCGCTACGATCAGAAATTTCTCTCTCCTTGAACACAGCCAGGTCGGTAGTTTGAGTGATAGACTGAGGCGTTTGTGGGTGGTAACAGGGGAAGGTGCTTGAAAACGGGGGAGTGGAGATCCAAACGCAGGCGTGCCTAATTATGCGAACAGCGTTTTATGGGAGTGCATAATTTACAAAGTAGCGTCATGGCACATGTGACATGGGAGGTTTTTACACTGACTTGATCGTAGAGCTTAAGAGAGGGTATGGTCAAGCTTAAGCTCTACAACCAATTCCGATGGTTCCCGATTAATCCTTATATGCCCGGAGATGACGTGTAATGCGTACGAGAAGGGGGCGTATTTTTTTGTCTTCCGGCCGCTTCCTCCCCTTGGTCGGCCAGCTACCTATCCGAACTTAGGGACGCAACTTGCGAGGGAATAATTCGCATATCCGGACCCTTTTCCCGTACGACCGTGCGGCCGTTTCGACCGACTCTGAATGAGGTCCTAAGTCAGAGCATTTCCAGAGCAGGGCTTGTCTGAGTGTTTCTTGTATGCTTTGGTTAGTGCCTACCATAAATGGTCCAAGGAAGGACAACCGGTGAAGTGGCGGCAGGGTAATGGGCACCCCAGGCTCACTGATGTGTATGGAGGGTGAGGGCTAGCTCGGCCGGTCCTATCCCACAGAAGAGCTACTATAGCACAAATTGCTGAAAATGTTAATGCTGGCTATGATACAGAGGTGTCAGTACACACAGAGCATCGCAGCTTGCTGCATATGTGTCTGCGGAGCCGCAGACTGGTCCTGAGTGCCCATGCTGACCTCCATCTACCGCCAAAAGCGCTTACAATGGGCATGTGAGCGCCAGTCTTGGATCATGGAGCAATGGAAGAAGGTGGCCTGGTCTGCTGAATCACGTTTATCTTTTACGTCATGTGGACGGCCGGTTGTGTGCGTCGTTTACCTATTTAAGAAATAGCGCTAGGGTGCACTATGGGAAGAAGACAGCCGGCGGAGGTAGTGTGATGCTCTGGTCAATTTTCTGCTGGGAAACCTGGGGTCCTGGCATTTATCTGGATGATACAGGAATGGTTTGAGGAACATAGCAAAGAGTTAAAGATGTTGACTTGGCCTCCAAGATTCCCCAAATCTCAAAAGCGATCAAGAATATATAGTTCCCAAGTGTGTGTACATATGTGTATGTGTGTATATATAATTTTGCTCATTTCAGTGCTGTAATACGCTATATGCTGTGTCACCAATTTGTAACTACCTGTGGTAGGAGACAGAGGTAACGACAAGCTATTTCCAGCGAGGGTGTGTGCGCCTCCTGTAAAACTGCAGGGATTATCTCTGATTGTTCTGGGCATGCCATTTCTAACAAAAATGGGTATGACCTGTAAGGTATAGGGCGGGCAATGTGTTTTCTCAGACTGGAATGTACAAGGGGTGCCAAGTCATGACAGAAAGAATGGCATAATGCCCTCAGATTACCAGTGGATTTACAGAATAATGATACCTGTGCAGGTATGCGGGTAGATAGGAGAAGGAGTTGGACGTTGGCCATCTTGGCATTGGAGGAGTGAGTGTGGACCCACATAAAACAGTGCTGTTGTCAGTTGTGCCAGCTCCAGAGGCAAAAATGCTACACACAGGGTGCCCACACTGTGCCAACCTCATACTAGCTCAGGATAATGTTTTATTTGGCAGAGCTTCTAGAGGTGAAATTACATATAATCTTGTCTTTCGTCACCTCTCTTCCAGTGCCAGGTGCCAAGATTACTAAAGGACTCAACAATTGCTGAATATTTGCTTAGCATGATGGGACACAAAATCTAGATCGATATAAAGAGATATAGATATGAAATACATATATATATATTAGGGATGTGCAGGCTCGGATAGGTTCGAGTTTGCACGTGGAGTTCGGATTTTTCCCTCCAAAAAAACGGAACTCAGAACGAGGCAAAACGTCATCTTACATGGACGAACATCATCATTCCTGGTCTTTTGTCCAGGAATGATGATGTTCGTCCATGTAAGATGACGTTTTGCCTCGTTCTGAGTTCCGTTTTTTTGGAGGGAAAAATCCGAACTCCACGTGCAAACTCGAACCTATCCGAGCCTGCACATCCCTAATATATATATATATATATATATATATATATATATATATATATATAAAGATGATAGATATGAGACAGATCTAGAAATAGAAATGAAATGGACCACAGATATAAGAGTGATAGATTTGTTATCGCTAGATATTTTTATATAAATATATATGCATGAGATTATATATCGATATCCATCTATATGATAAATAGATATTAGTGTTCCCATTTAATGGGGCGCCACACCCTGCCCAATTTTAAAGCACTATAATACACCCTGCCCTTATTGCGCGCCCCGCTGAAACAGCCGTCCCCATCCGCGGGCCACAGTGTCCCATGGGAGGGAAAAGTTCAGGGGAAATAATAAGTCAAGTGAACAGATGCCATGCGCATGTGCACGCCAACTATTCACACTGCTGGGATAGCTTGGGGGCAGTCCAGCATCTATGAATGCTGCCCCCTACAGTGATGAAGAGGGAGAGTGATTCAAGGCCACACCCCCTTTTAAAGTGTCTACGCCCCTATTTGTGCGCACTCGCGAGTGCCCTGATTAGGTAGTGCCTGACACCTAGTGTGAACACTAGATATGACTAGATACATACAAATTAGATATATATATATATATATATATATATATATAGACATATGACGCAGATATGAGAAATATATAAAATAGATACAAATATGACAGTGATAGATGAGAAAGATATAGATATGAAATATACAAAGCCAGGGGCGCCGAGAGGGGGGGGAGCGGGTACAGATTACCCGGGCTTCCTGAGGGACCCAGCAGGGACCTGGGTCCGGCGCCGCCACCCCCCCCCCCTCCCCTCCCTCACAGCAGCCCAGAACACAGTGGGAGACTGCTCGTGGCTGCTGACTGCTCCTATGCCTGTGAGGGGAAATGATCACCCTGATCACGCCCCCCCTCCGAAGCATGCTAGATAGATAGATAGATAGATAGATAGATAGATAGATAGATAGATAGATATGAAATAGATACAGATATGAGATAGACAGATATGAAATACTTGTAGATAGATATGAGATAGATAGATATGAGTGAGAGATAGATAGATAGATATGAAATAGATACAGACAGGGCTGCCATCAGAAATTATGGGGCCCGGGACTGACAAACTAGGCAGGGCCCCCATCCCTTCTCCACCAGGGCCGGTTCTAGACATTGTGGAGCTCAGGGCGAAAGTTCCTAGTTGCACGTCCCCCCACAAAAAAAAAGTTTTATTAGATGGCGTTCCTCGGCACGTGCGCTTATGGAAAGGGGAGCGTCCTTCCCTGTGTGTATATCTATAATGTCAGCCCTCCCCCTCTGTGTGTCTCTATAGTGTCAGCCCTCCCCCTGTGTGTGTGTCTCTATAGTGTCAGCCCTCCCCGTGTGTGTCTCTATAGTGCCAGCTCTAGCCTTGCGTGTGTCTCTATAGTGTCAGCCCACCCCCATGTGTGTCTCTATAGTGTCAGCCCTCCCCGTGTGTGTCTCTATAGTGCCAGCTCTAGCCTTGCGTGTGTCTCTATAGTGTCAGCCCACCCCCATGTGTGTCTCTATAGTGTCAGCCCTCCCCGTGTGTGTCTCTATAGTGCCAGCTCTAGCCTTGCGTGTGTCTCTATAGTGTCAGCCCACCCCCGTGTGTGTCTCTATAGTGCCAGCTCTAGCCTTACGTGTGTCTCTATAGTGTCAGCCCACCCCCATGTGTGTCTCTATAGTGTCAGCCCAACCCCCTGTGTGTCTCTATAGTGTCAGCCCTTCCCCTGTGTGTGTCTCTATAGTGCCAGCTCTAGCCCTGCGTGTCTCTCTATAGTGCCAGCCCTCCCCCTGTGTGTGTCTCTATAGTGTCAGCCCTCCCCCTGTGTGTCTCTATAGTGTCAGCCCTCCCTCCGTGTCTCTCTGTAGTGTCAGCCCTCCCCCTGTGTGTCTCTATAGTGTCAGCCCTCCCCCTGTGTGAATCTCTATAGTGCCAGCCCTCCCATTCTGTGTGTCTCTATAGTGTCAGCCCTCCCCCTCTGTGTGTCTCTATAGTGCCAGCCCTCCCCCTCTGTGTGTCTCTATAGTGCCAGCGTCCCCCTCTGTGTGTCTCTATAGTGCCAGCCCTCCCCCTGTGTGTGTCTCTATAGTGCCAGCCCTCCCCCTGTGTGTCTCTATAGTGTCAGCCCTCCCCCTGTGTGTATCTCTATAGTGTCAGCCCTCCCCCTATGTGTGTCTCTATAGTGTCAGCCCTCCCCCTGTGTGTATCTCTATAGTGTCAGCCCTCCCCCTCTGTGTGTCTCTATAGTGCCAGCCCTCCCCCTGTGTGTATCTCTATAGTGTCAGCCCTCCCCCTCTGTGTGTCTCTATAGTGCCAGCGTCCCGCTCTGTGTGTCTCTATAGTGCCAGCGTCCCCCTCTGTGTGTCTCTATAGTGCCAGCGTCCCCCTCTGTGTGTCTCTATAGTGCCAGCCCTCCCCCTGTGTGTATCTCTATAGTGTCAGCCCTCCCCCCCTCTGTGTGTCTCTATAGTGCCAGCCCTCCCCCTGTGTATCTCTATAGTGCCAGCGTTCCCCCTGTGTATCTCTATAGTGTCAGCCCTCCCCCTCTGTGTCTCTATAGTGTCAGCCCTCCCCCCTCTGTGTGTCTCTATAGTGCCAGCCCTCCCCCTGTGTGTCTCTATAGTGCTAGCGTCCCCCTCTGTGTGTCTCTATAGTGCCAGCGTCCCCCTCTGTGTATCTCTATAGTGTCAGCCCTCCCCCCTCTGTGTATCTCTATAGTGTCAGCCCTCCCCCTGTGTATCTCTATAGTGTCAGCCCTCCCCCTGTGTATCTCTATAGTGTCAGCCCTCCCCTTGTGTATCTCTATAGTGTCAGCCCTCCCCCTGTGTGTGTCTCTATAGTGTCAGCCCTCCCCCTGTGTGTGTCTCTATAGTGTCAGCCCTCCCCCTGTGTGTGTCTCTATAGTGTCAGCCCTCCCCCTGTGTGTAACTCTATAGTGCCAGCCTTCCCCCTGTGTGTCTCTATAGTGCCAGCGTCCCCCTCTGTGTGTCTCTATAGTGCCAGCCTTCCCCCTGTGTGTCTCTATAGTGCCAGCGTCCCCCTCTGTGTGTCTCTATAGTGCCAGCCTTCCCCCTGTGTGTCTCTATAGTGCCAGCGTCCCCCTCTGTGTGTCTCTATAGTGCCAGCGTCCCCCTCTGTGTATCTCTATAGTGTCAGCCCTCCCCCCTCTGTGTATCTCTATAGTGTCAGCCCTCCCCCTGTGTATCTCTATAGTGTCAGCCCTCCCCCTGTGTGTGTCTCTATAGTGTCAGCCCTCCCCCTGTGTGTCTCTATAGTGTCAGCCCTCCCCCTGTGTATCTCTATAGTGTCAGCCCTCCCTCTGTGTGTGTCTCTATAGTGTCAGCCCTCCCCCTGTGTGTAACTCTATAGTGCCAGCCTTCCCCGTGTGTCTCTATAGTGCCAGCGTCCCCCTCTGTGTGTCTCTATAGTGCCAGCCTCCCCCTCTGTGTGTCTCTATAGTGCCAGCCTTCCCCCTGTGTGTCTCTATAGTGCCAGCGTCCCCCTCTGTGTGTCTCTATAGTGCCAGCCTTCCCCCTGTGTGTCTCTATAGTGCCAGCGTCCCCCTCTGTGTGTCTCTATAGTGTCAGCCCTCCCCCTCTGTGTGTCTCTATAGTGCCAGCCCTCCCCCTCTGTGTGTCTCTATAGTGCCAGCGTCCCCCTCTGTGTGTCTCTATAGTGCCAGCCCTCCCCCTGTGTGTGTCTCTATAGTGCCAGCCCTCCCCCTGTGTGTCTCTATAGTGTCAGCCCTCCCCCTGTGTGTATCTCTATAGTGTCAGCCCTCCCCCTATGTGTGTCTCTATAGTGTCAGCCCTCCCCCTGTGTGTATCTCTATAGTGTCAGCCCTCCCCCTCTGTGTGTCTCTATAGTGCCAGCCCTCCCCCTGTGTGTATCTCTATAGTGTCAGCCCTCCCCCTCTGTGTGTCTCTATAGTGCCAGCGTCCCGCTCTGTGTGTCTCTATAGTGCCAGCGTCCCCCTCTGTGTGTCTCTATAGTGCCAGCGTCCCCCTCTGTGTGTCTCTATAGTGCCAGCCCTCCCCTGTGTGTATCTCTATAGTGTCAGCCCTCCCCCCCTCTGTGTGTCTCTATAGTGCCAGCCCTCCCCCTGTGTATCTCTATAGTGCCAGCGTTCCCCCTGTGTATCTCTATAGTGTCAGCCCTCCCCTTGTGTATCTCTATAGTGTCAGCCCTCCCCCTGTGTGTGTCTCTATAGTGTCAGCCCTCCCCCTGTGTGTGTCTCTATAGTGTCAGCCCTCCCCCTGTGTGTGTCTCTATAGTGTCAGCCCTCCCCCTGTGTGTAACTCTATAGTGCCAGCCTTCCCCCTGTGTGTCTCTATAGTGCCAGCGTCCCCCTCTGTGTGTCTCTATAGTGCCAGCCTTCCCCCTGTGTGTCTCTATAGTGCCAGCGTCCCCCTCTGTGTGTCTCTATAGTGCCAGCCTTCCCCCTGTGTGTCTCTATAGTGCCAGCGTCCCCCTCTGTGTGTCTCTATAGTGTCAGCCCTCCCACTGTGTGTATCTATAGTGCCAGCCCTCCCCCTGTGTGTGTCTCTATAGTGTCAGCCCTCCCCCTGTGTGTAACTCTATAGTGTCAGCCCTCCCCCTGTGTGTATCTCTATAGTGTCAGCCCTCCCCCTGTGTGTAACTCTATAGTGTCAGCCCTCCCCCTGGGTGTATCTCTATAGTGTCAGCCCTCCCCCTGTGTGTATCTCTATAGTGTCAGCCCTCCCCGTGTGTGTATCTCTATAGTGTCAGCCCTTCCCCTGTGTGTAACTCTATAGTGTCAGCCCTCCACCTGTGTGTGTCTCCATAGTGTCAGCCCTCCCCCCTCTGTGTGTCTCTATAGTGTCAGCCCTCCCCCTGTGTGTATCTCTATAGTGCCAGCCCTCCCCCTGTGTATCTCTATAGTGTCAGCCCTCCCCGTGTGTATCTCTATAGTGCCAGCACTCCCCCTGTGTATCTCTATAGTGCCAGCCCTCCCCCTGTGTGTCTCTATAGTGTCAGCCCTCCCCCTGTGTGTCTCTATAGTGCCAGCGTCCCCCTCTGTGTGTCTCTATAGTGCCAGCGTCCCCCTCTGTGTATCTCTATAGTGTCAGCCCTCCCCCCTCTGTGTATCTCTATAGTGTCAGCCCTCCCCCTGTGTGTGTCTCTATAGTGTCAGCCCTCCCCCTGTGTGTCTCTATAGTGTCAGCCCTCCCCCTGTGTATCTCTATAGTGTCAGCCCTCCCTCTGTGTGTGTCTCTATAGTGTCAGCCCTCCCCCTGTGTGTAACTCTATAGTGCCAGCCTTCCCCGTGTGTCTCTATAGTGCCAGCGTCCCCCTCTGTGTGTCTCTATAGTGCCAGCCTCCCCCTCTGTGTGTCTCTATAGTGCCAGCCTTCCCCCTGTGTGTCTCTATAGTGCCAGCGTCCCCCTCTGTGTGTCTCTATAGTGCCAGCCTTCCCCCTGTGTGTCTCTATAGTGCCAGCGTCCCCCTCTGTGTGTCTCTATAGTGTCAGCCCTCCCCCTGTGTGTATCTATAGTGCCAGCCCTCCCCCTGTGTGTAACTCTATAGTGTCAGCCCTCCCCCTGTGTGTAACTCTATAGTGTCAGCCCTCCCCCTCTGTGTGTATCTCTATAGTGTCAGCCCTCCCCCTGTGTGTAACTCTATAGTGTCAGCCCTCCCCCTGTGTGTAACTCTATAGTGTCAGCCCTCCCCGTGTGTAACTCTATAGTGTCAGCCCTCCCCCTGTGTGTAACTCTATAGTGTCAGCCCTCCCCCTCTGTGTGTATCTATAGTGCCAGCCCTCCCCCTGTGTGTCTCTATAGTGTCAGCCCTCCCCCTCTGTGTGTCTCTATAGTGCCAGCGTCCCCCTCTGTGTGTCTCCATAGTGTCAGCCCTCCCCCTGTGTGTGTCTCCATAGTGTCGGATCACCATCTTTGTGTCTCCATAATTTCCAGAACCTCCCTGTGTCACTTCCTCACTTACCTGAATCTTCTCTTTATCTTTATTCCTCCTCAGTCACGGCTGCAGGCTCCTCACTGCCAGTCTTCAGCGCGCTCATAACGTCACGCGCGCAGTGCAGGCTCGAAAGAAAAAAACTTTATTGTGTCGGGTCACGTGATCCCAGCTCCGTGCCTCACCGACCGTTACTGGGAGCCCGGACACAATCAGTGCAGTGAGTGCACTGTTCCTATCAGGGAGGAGGGGAGGGAGCAGGTCCGGTCGGGGGCGCCCAGAGGTAGGTACTGGTACTCGCGCCCTCCAGGAGCTAGGGCTCCGGGGAGGGGCGGCCGGGGGAATAGCGGTGGGCACTTGCATGCCTGCAGCGTACTACCATTGGGCCTGTCAGGGGGTAGTAGCGGGCGAACGGACACTAGCAGGTGCCGGGCGGGCCCCCCAAGTGTTCGGGCCCAGGACTCCAGTACCGGCAGTCCCCCCCCTGATGGCGGCCCTGGATACAGATATGAGATAAGCCAGATATGAAATACTCGTAGATAGATATGAGATAGATAGATATGAAATAGATACAGATATGAGATAGACAGATATGAAATGCTTGTAGATAGATATGAGATGGATAGATATGAAATACTCGTAGATAGATATGAGATAGATAGATATGAAATACTCATAGATAGATATGAGATAGCTACATATGAAATACTCGTAGATAGATATGAGATAGATAGATATGAAATACTCGTAGATAGTGTCAAAATTGGATTATTGGCTGAGACAAGATCAGTTTAAAATTGAATCGCAGCAACATCATCTTGCGACTGGCCGCAAGACGCCATTTTGCTAAATGGCCGCCTAAGCGCCATTTTAGATAAACTCACACTTTAGTACATGTGGTGATAATACTATTAGCATCATGCGAATGCATCTGAGACCATCGCCATAGGTTACGGCGATTCACCAAAAGCCCATTTCATTACTTTACGTATTATAAAGGATATATATTTCAGAAATGGCTTTACAGTATGCCAAAATTGGATTGCATTAGTTGAACAGAGCAAATGGCCAACTGACAACTAGCTTGTGTAGATAAGCTTCCTGGATAACGTCTGCTCTCACTCCAGGTGGCCCGGCTAGAATACACACCTTACATTAGCAGGCTTCCTGCAATGAAATAACTTCAAAGCCTAGAGTGTTATCTTAGGTTTGACTCTTGTAGCTGGGTTAATTTGCATCCACACAAGAGTCTGGGAGAATAAAGAGCTTTTCTTTTGAGCCTGGGAAAGGTGGGGGCTGCTGAGATAGGGGGCATGTGGAACTATAATGCTCAGCAATCCACACTGCTAGGTGTTCACTTAGAAAGTGAGATTTAAGTGCACCATTTCTCATACACACATTAATACACACAATTGCGCTGGTAACTAGTCGCATATTAGCGAATGCATAAGATCCTGTATGAAAACACTGTTTTATTAGCTTCATGCGCACGCATCTGCCCCAAGTTAACTAGCGTCTTTATATCAAACCCCGCATACTCACACATTACATATCCACATAAAAGGTTTAATAAGCTTTAAGGTATAAGATTTAAGTTGGTTCAGTTAGTATAAATGCTGTGAAATAAAGATATTTGATAACTAAGGTTTTATACATGCTAAGAAAGCCGTGTTTGGTTTCGTATTGATGCGTACTCTTTCAACAGAATTCCGGTATTATCGGTGTGGAGATCGCATCATGCATTCTCAACTTATGGACCGCAGAGACTTCAAGCAACAAAATGTATATTATATGAACAACTGTTAGGATGATTGCATGGGGCTGGAGGCAGGGCCATCTCTTCCATTGGGCTTGTTGGGCAGTTGCCCAAGGGCCTGAAAGCATGCAGGGGCCCGCCAACCCACCCCACTGCAGCTGCGGACAGTTGGTAAATTTGTGATATTTTTATAAGCCGGCTGCCAGTGCACTGTATTCTTATCTAACCTCCCCCACCCAACCCCTCCCCCCCCTTCCCCATGGTGACGAGTACTCACCTCAGTCCCAGTTTCACTTCATCCACCGGCTTCAGACCAGTCTCTCTGCATGTGTGGGAAGTCTGAATGACATGCAGGAGGGTTTCATTTTATTGACCATTTACATTTGTTTCCTGTATATGAGTGTGTAGGGGCGCCAGTGCATTGCTTTGCCCAGGGCCCACACTGCTGTTAAGACAACCCTGGCTGGAGGGCAGAGACCCCCAGTTGTTGGAGTCTGGGTTGAGTCTATTTGAACCAGCCTGTTAAACGCTCTGTAACAGATGCTTCCCCCATGGGAACCAATAGCATCAGCAACAAACTTCTCTATTGTCCTGTCTTTTCTGGGGGGGTATAAATATGTGTGCTCAAGCACTGGGTTTTAGTCTTCTTGCTGAATGCTGAATGACGACGGGGTTTCTTGCTGATGCCTAACATCTGGACCAGAAAGCGCGGCGTATGTATACTGTACTTGGGGTCTGTATATTTCCTTTGCGTCTAATTGTGTCTGGATCAATAGCGTGTAACTGACTGTACTTTTTACTTGAATAATACTTTGTGCTTCGGAACCACACGTTCCAAGTCTGGAGTCTTTTATTTACTGTATGACTGCGTACGCAAATTGGCGTCATCCTTAGAGGTTTGTAGGTAGGATATTAGAAGGTATAGGCAGGGGTATATAGAGGTTCTGATCCAGTATCAGCAGATGGGGGCTCATCGAGTGAAGTCACTTACCTACTCACACGGCACATACGGCTATCGATATCTCAGCAAAGGGTGGAGTGGCCACATACAGGGTTTTCCTGCAACCGCTTTGTGCTGACAAATCGCTATCCGTTTTCGTGTGAGCTAAGGAAGCTGACTAGAATCCAGGGACAAGAAAGGAAAAAGTTTGTTTTCCTTTGTTGATAGAACCTAATGTTTAAAAGGGGTGCCGCAGTATTGAGTACGCGGCTGAGTTGCAGTTTTGCGCACAGTAAAGGCGCACTTTTGCGTACGCAGCTAAAAAGTCATTATACAGTTGTGTGGTAGTCGCATTATTGTGTATGCGGCTGGTCGCACAATAGCGTATACGTACTTCCGGTTCTGCTGCCACGTGTTTAAACAAAGCCGTTGAGGTTTACATTTTTCAATTGTTATCAATATCTGGGTTAACGTGTATTTTTCCGCGCAGGAAAAAGTGTGTAACAGTGAGTATGTGTATCTACAGTTAAGGGTATCGTATGATCCTTAAGGGCTAGGTGCAAGGGTTAGTCTAGCCGCTCGGTAAGCAGCTTACCGTTCAGTACACAGAGCAGGTGTATGGTTTGTTATTTTTGTTAGGGACCGGCTCTCAGTGTGACTGCAGTGTTCAATAATAAGGTTGGGTTATTTGAGCATTGTAGTTGAGCCGCACTAGGTGTGATTGTGAGCTGAGAGATAATAGGTGAGTGGGGGCATCTAGAATTTCTTCCGTAGGTGAGCGGGGGCATCTAGAATTTCTTCCGTAGGTGAGCGGGGGCATCTAGAAATTTCTTCCGTAGATAAGTGAGAGTATCTAGATTGTCTTTCACCAGTTTAAATCTTTATTGAAAAGCGTAGGATTATGTCTCAGAATGGGAGCCATGCAAACAGTAGAGATGTTAGACAATGATGTGCTGCTAATGAAAGCTCCAATTGGATCGGCCCGTCGTATTATGCATACTAAGTACTGTACTTATGCAATAAGGTATTGTAATGTATGGTTTAAAATGATGATGAAGAGTGTTAGACCGTTTCCCAGAATTGGTAGTTTTGATAAGGATGTATTAGATAATGTCCGGGATCACATCAGTTTGATGCGCTCCCGAGAGAAAAAGGTCAAATATTGTGAATGTTTAAAATTGTGGCAGCATGAAGGGGATGCGTGGCTTAAAAATGTGCAAGCTCCGCAAACTAGCGTTGCGAGCGCATTGCCAGAGAATGCATCCGCAACGCTGAATTGCAATACGGGCGAGCCGCAAATTGGCGTGCACGTGCGACAAGGTAGCGTTGTGGAAAGTATTGTCAGCGGTTCACGCTCACCTTCCCCACCTTATGTGGATGGAGGTGCAAGTACAGTTACCAAAAATACCCAGAAAAATGTAACAAGCAATTTGTACCCTCTCTTAAGCAACCATAAAGAAAATGTTTATGATGTGGATGATGAGCCTTTTGTAATGTCTGCCATTTCCCATGCTGTGCAAATGATAGATGCTGCATCACCACAATCACGGGTGGTGCCGCCATCTCCATCGGTAACAGCAAGGGAAGTGTTAACACCCTCTGCACCCGTAGAGGAAGTTGTTCATACCATACGTAGCAGCAGATTAAACCCCAGCCAGGTAACCAGGTCAAAGGTAGCAGGGCTGCCGGTCTGCATTCCATTCGGACGATAACTGTTCCGAATGGAAATGCAGACGCGTACGGTGTAGTGCCCACGAGGGAAGTAGTAATGCATTGTCCCTGGACAAGAGCAGAACTAAATTCCATCATAAATGATTTCCCCGATCCAAAAAAGGAACTAGCCAAATATCAGAGATTTTTCAGGAATTTGGGTAGTTCTCATGAGCCAACAAATAAAGATTGGCGTGTGGTGTTAAGGGCCTGTCTACCACGCAATACCGACGTGACAAAATTTATCACGGATTGTGTATTGGATGGTGACGTTCCCTTAACAGACCAAGTAAACCAAAGTAACATTTCCCGCATTGTAACTCAATTGGGTATATATTTTCCAGTAGTAGTTAACTGGAACAAAATTTTCACAATTAAGCAAAAGGAGAGTGAATCTGCAGAGGATTATTGCAACCGGGCTCTGCAGGCTATCACCGAGTACACTGTGTTAGAAGATATTAAAGATAGCATTCACCACAGGGGAATGATAGTCACGGTCATGGACGGTCTGAAAGACAGCTTAAAGACTCGGGTTCAGACCTCACAACCTGGCTGGAGGGGAGTCACAATAGATACACTCATAGAATCTGCCATAAAGCATGATAAAAATATCACAAACAAGAGAGAGACCCAGAGCGAAAAACTAATGGCTGTCAGTATCCAAGCTCTGAAGGGAATGACAATAACATCACAGCCACCCGACACACCTGCACCCACACACACACCTGCACCTGAACAATTACACGTCCTCCCCAATCCCACACCACAGCAAACACATCCTTACCCCTCATATCATACACAACCACAGTTCTCATGCTACCCACAAACTTCATACCACCCACCATGCCCTTATCCTCCATATCCTTACCCATACCCACCATCTTTTCCTCTTGCTCAAATCCCACAACAATCCTTTCGTCCACCCCGCTCAAAAACATGTTTTAACTGCAACCAAGCAGGACACATAAGTAAGTACTGCAAAGTAAAGACCACCACACATGAACACGGGTTTCCCATGGGTTCATAGGCAACCCCAGTACCTTCTCCCAGGCCTTATATTAGTTTACAATCTTTTCAATCTGCCAATGTATCTGTTCTAATGTAAAATGTGGACGATTTATTGTTGTATTTTAGGTCATGTTTAAATGATATTAAACGGTTGTGCTTTGTCTCCCACTTACAGGACACAAGGTTGCTAAGGATAAACGGCAGCTATGCCAGGCTAAGGTCGAATACTCGGAATACTATCCAACCCAGTGGCCCAGACATTATTTAGAGCAGTAGCTAATAACAAGATTTAATTGCAGGAACCTGTATGCAGATACTATATCCCTATAATTATTAAAAATGATGGGGGGGGACTTATTTTACAGGTGACGTTTCCAAGAACATGTGTAAGGTGATGGGTAACAACACTAAGATTATCCCAGACTGTCTTTTCCTTTATTTGCCCCCCCCAGGAGATACTGTTCAAACAGGCAGCCTCATGTGAAAATATGATAATGAGGTTACTGTGCAGGGTCTCACGAAGATGAATGAGAATAACCAAAATTGAAAGTATTATTAACTAACATGTCTAATGCAAACTATGGAGAATTTGTTATGATCCAAATTTTTTTTAGCTCAGGTTGTTTGACTGATCAGTGGAGAGGTCCGTATCTGATGATACCACATCCTCAAAGGGTGGCCGAGGAAGATACGTGGGTCCATTCCACTCACTATAGGGAGGTTAACCAACTGGTGGAGATACAAGGCGGAGACAGGGCCGATGGCGTGGACCTGTCGATTGCGAGCTTGTGCCGGTAGGATTGAAAAGGTGACGGTGAGATATCTGAGCTAAAGAAATGTGTAGATCAGTGCTTCCAGCAATGGAGTGGTCTGCTGTGGTCATCCTAGTTCTGTTTTTCCAGAGTTTCTGTCGTGATGATCTGTTTGGGGATACTCAGTGTCTGTGATGGAGGACCGATAAAGGAAATGTGAGCTGATGGCAGAGCTGATGGAGTGGAGTCAGGAGGAGGAGTGCTATACCAAACCAGGGGAGTGTCTGACCAATCTTAGTATTGTAATTGTTATGTTATTTGGGAAGAATACTTCCAGAAGTTATGACCCTCACACATGTTGAAATGCTTGGTATACGTAAAAACATACCATCACCATATCTTCACACGCAATATGAACACAGAGACAAAAGAAATATGATACCAGTGACCCCAAGGAGGTGATAGACCGGAAGATAGATGAAATTCTGCAGCTAAAATGGGAGTTTTGTAAGAACCATAACGCTTCAGTGGCTGAAGTAGGGGAGAAGATAGAAGGATGGGTTTCATGGCTGAACCCAGTGAAATGGTGCTCAGGTCTAGGGGAATGGGTCCAGGAAGTGATCGCCAGCATAGGCAAATTCTTGATCCTTATACTAATTGTCATCATAATAATTGGCATATGCGTCCGGTGTGTTCCTATTGTGTTGAAGTGTGGAAAATGTAAAAATAGAGTAAGACGAAAGAATGAAATGATCATAGTGGCCAGTATGAATACCGAGGTAAATACAGAACTGCATTACAACCCTGAGCTAGGAAATACCATAATTTAATGTATTATATTTAGACATGCATAGAATGTATTATTGAAATGTTATTTTTAAAACGCCTCAGATAATGTAAAGTCTAAATTCCCCTTCAAGACTGCTATTATAAGACTGGTGCATCCCCACACCTTTCACATGATCTTCCAAGATCCGCGGTGTGCGTATAATAGTAGTTTTATGTCCCCACTCAGAGACACATTATTGATGGATTAAGAACCACCTTGTGCCATCCCATAATAACACTAAATAATATGTAACTGTAAGCCTAAATAAAATCCTAATAGCAGATTATGATAGCATGTTGTTCGCTATCAAAGGGTGTACTGTCGAAACTGGATTATTGGCTGAGACAAGATCTTTTCAAAATTGAATCGCAGCAAACATCATCTTGCGACTGGCCGCAAGACGCCATTTTGCTAAATGGCTGCCTAAGCGCCATTTTAGATAAACTCACACTTTAGTACATGTGGCGATAATACTATTAGCATCATGCGAATGCATCTGTGACCATTGCCATAGGTTACGGCGATTCACCAAAAGCCCATTTCATTACTTTACGTATTATAAAGGATATATATTTCAGAAATGGCTTTACAGTATGCCAAAATTGGACTGCATTAGTTGAACAGAGCAAATGGCCAACTGACAACTAGCTTGTGTAGATAAGCTTCCTGGATAACGTCTGCTCTCACTCCAGGTGGCCCGGCTAGAATACACACCTACATTAGCAAGCTTTCTGCAATGAAATAATTTCAAAGCCTAGAGTGTTATCTTAGGTTTGACTCTTGTAGCTGGGTTAATTTGCATCCACACAAGAGTCTGGGAGAATAAAGAGCTTTTCTTTTGAGCCTGGGAAAGGTGGGGGCTGCTGAGATAGGGGGCATGTGGAACTATAATGCTCAGCACTCCACACTGCTAGGTGTTCACTTAGAAAGTGAGATTTAAGTGCACCATTTCTCATACACACATTAATACGCACAATTGCGCTGGTGAATAGTCGCATATTAGCGAATGCATAGGATCCTGTATGAAAACACTGTTTTATTAGCTTCATGCGCACGCATCTGCCCCAAGTTAACTAGCGTCTTTATATCAAACCCAGCATACTCACACATTACATATCCACATAAAAGGTTTAATAAGCTTTAAGGTATAAGATTTAAGTTGGTTCAGTTAGTATAAATGCTGTGAAATAAAGATATTTGATAACTAAGGTTTTATACATGCTAAGAAAGCCGTGTTTGGTTTCGTATTGATGCGTACTCTTTCAACAGAATTCCGGTATTATCGGTGTGGAGATCGCATCATGCATTCTCAACTTATGGACCGCAGAGACTTCAAGCAACAAAATGTATATTATATGAACAACTGTTAGGATGATTGCATGGGGCGGGAGGGCAGAGACCCCCAGTTGTTGGAGGCTGGGTTGAGTCTATTTGAACCAGCCTGTTAAACGCTCTGTAACAGATGCTTCCCCCATGGGAACCAATAGCATCAGCAACAAACTTCTCTATTGTCCTGTCTATTCTGGGGGGGTATAAATATGTGTGCTCCAACACTAGGTCTTTAGTCTTCTTGCTGAATGCTGAATGACGACGGGGTTTCTTGCTGATGCCTAACATCTGGACCAGAAAGCGCGGCGTATGTATACTGTACTTGGGGTCTGTATATTTCCTTTGCGTCTAATTGTGTCTGGATCAATTGCGTGTAACTGACTGTACTTTTTACTTGAATAATACTTTGTGCTTCGGAACCACACGTTCCAAGTCTGGAGTCTTTTATTTACTGTATGACTGCGTACGCAAATTGGCGTCATCCTTAGAGGTTTATAGGTAGGATATTAGAAGGTATAGGCAGGGGTATATAGAGGTTCTGATCCAGTATCAGCAATAGATATTAGATAGATAGATATGAAATACTCGTAGATAGATATGAGATAGATAGATATGAGATAGATAGATATGAAATAGATATAGATATGAGACAGATATGAAATGCTTGTAGATAGATAGGAGATAGATATGAGATAGATAGATATGAAATAGATATAGATATGAGACAGATATGAAATGCTTGTAGATAGATAGGAGATAGATATGAGATGGATAGATATGAAATACTCGTAGATAGATATGAGATAGATAGATATGAAATAGATACAGATATGAGATAGACAGATTTGGAATACATGTAAATAGATATGAGATAGATATGAGATAAATAGATAGATATGAGATAGATAGATATGAGATAGATATGAAATACTCGTAGATAGATATGAGATAGATATGAAATAGATACAGATATGAGATAGACAGATATGAAATACTCATAGAAATATATGAGATAGATGGATATGAAATACTCGTAGATAGATATGAGATAGACATGAAATACTTGTAGATAGATATGAGATAGATATGAAATAGATACAGATATGAGATAGACAGATATGAAATACTTGTAGATAAATATGAGATAGATATGAAATACTCGTAGATAGATATAAGATAGATAGATATGAAATAGATACAGATATGAGATAAACAGATATGAAATGCTTGTAGATAGATATGAGATAGATATGAGATGGAAAGATATGAAATACTCGTAGATAGATATGAGATAGATAGATATGAAATACTCGTAGATAGATATGAGATAGATAGATATGAAATAGATACAGATATGAGATAGACAGATTTGGAATACATGTAAATAGATATGAGATAGATATGAGATAGATAGATATGAGATAGATATGAAATACTCGTAGATAGATATGAGATAGATATGAAATAGATACAGATATGAGATAGACAGATATGAAATACTCATAGATAGATATGAGATAGATAGATATGAAATACTCATAGATAGATATGAGATAGATAGATATGAAATACTCATAGATAGATATGAGATAGATAGATATGAAATAGATACAGATATGAGATAGACAGATATGAAATATTCGTAGATAGTATGAGATAGATAGATATGAAATAGATACAGATATGAGATAGACAGATTTAGAATACATGTAAATAGATATGAGATAGATATGAGATAGATAGATAGATATGAGATAGATAGATAGATATGAGATAGATAGATATGAGATAGATATGAAATACTCGTAGATAGATATGAGATAGATATGAAATAGATAGATATGAGATAGACAGATATGAAATACTCATAGATAGATATGAGATAGATAGATATGAAATACTCATAGATAGATATGAGATAGATAGATAGATATGAAATAGATACAGATATGAGATAGACAGATATTAAATACTCGTAGATAGATATGAGATAGATATGCGATAGATATGAAATACTCGTAGATAGATATGAGATAGATAGATATGAAATAATCGTAGATAGATATGAGATAGACAGATATGAAATGCTTGTAGATAGATATGAGATAGATATGAGATGGATAGATATGAAATACTCGTAGATAGATATGAGATAGATAGATATGAAATACTCGTAGATAGATATGAGATAGATAGATATGAAGTAGATACAGATATGAGATAGACAGATATGAAATACTCGTAGATAGATATGAGATAGATAGATAGATAGATATGAAGTAGATACAGATATGAGATAGACAGATATGAAATACTCGTAGATAGATATGAGATAGATATGAGATAGATAGATATGAGATAGATATGAAATAGATACAGATATGAGATAGACAGATATATAATACTCATAGATAGATATGAGATAGATAGATATGAAATAGATACAGATATGAGATAGACAGATATGAAATACTTGTAGATAAATATGAGATGGATAGATATGAGATAGATATGAAATACTCGTAGATAGATATAAGATAGATAGATATGAAATAGATACAGATATGAGATAAACAGATATGAAATGCTTGTAGATAGATATGAGATAGATAGATATGAAATACTCATAGATAGATATGAGATAGATAGATATGAAATAGATACAGATATGAGATAGACAGATATATAATACTCATAGATAGATATGAGATAGATATGAAATAGATACAGATATGAGATAGACAGATATGAAATACTTGTAGATAAATATGAGATGGATAGATATGAGATAGATATGAAATACTCGTAGATAGATATAAGATAGATAGATATGAAATAGATACAGATATGAGATAAACAGATATGAAATGCTTGTAGATAGATATGAGATGGATAGATATGAAATACTCGTAGATAGATATGAGATAGATATGAAATACTCATAGATAGATATGAGATAGATACATATGAAATAGATACAGATATGAGATAGACAGATATGAAATACTTGTAGATAGATATGAGATAGATGATAGATAGATAGATAGATAGATAGATAGATAGATAGATAGAGATAGATAGATATGAGATAGATAGATACAGATATGAGATAAACAGATATGAAATGCTTGTAGATAGATATGAGATAGATAGATATGAAATAGATACAGATATGAGATAGACAAATATGAAATACTCGTAGATAGATATGAGATAGATATTAGATAGATAGATATGAAATAGATACAGATATGAGACAGATATGAAATGCTTGTAGATAGATAGGAGATAGATATGAGATGGATAGATATGAAATACTGGTAGATAGATATGAGATAGATAGATAGGAGATAGATAGATATGAGATAGGTAGATATGAGATAGATAGGAGATAAATAGATAGATATGAAATAGATACAGATATGAGATAGACAGATATGAAATACTTGTAGATAGATATGAGATAGATAGATATGAGATATATAGATATGAGATAGATAGATAGATAGATAGATAGATAGATAGATAGATAGATATGAGATAGATGATAGATATGAAAGATACAGATATGAAATACTCGTAGATAGATATGAGATAGGAAGATATGAGAGATTTGAAAGATGAGATACATATAAAGATATGAAATATGTAAATGATAGATATCAGCTAGATAAATAAATAAGAAATATATATGCGATACAGGGGAAGACACAGGATATCTTCACATGTACCCCTTTGTTCGACTGTTATGACCAAGTCTTATTTTATTACTGTTTTATTACTATTTGTAAAATGCAACTGGTGCTACATAAATGAATGTTAATAAATACACATGAGAGAGTGATAATAGGCAATAATGATAGATGTATAGCAGCAAACGGGGGGACTGACTCCATATTAATGGCCAAGATTTTGAAAAAAGATATTGTACAAGGGGGCGAGATGTGGGTATCCACTAACTTTTGCCCATTTAGGATCCTCTGTACAGACCACTTGTGGCGCCCCTATAAATAAAGTTTAATAATAATATTAGAGTAAATCATTGCTGATATTTATGTGTAATGTCACACACAGACATAATCACTCATTTATCCTGTAACCGTGAGGAGCAGTGCTAAATAAGTAATAAAGAAACGGTATAGCGGACATAGGTGGGGAAATGTAATTTAGTATATATATTAGGTATAGTCCTTCAAATTACAGATAATTGTACAATGTAATAAAAAATGAAGAAAAAAAAAAGAAGTATTTAATTGGTCAGCCCCGGCCCACCTGACTACTGGGGATCCCATCAGAATATTTATCTGAAGAACAAATGATTGGAGAATGCCTACTCTGTGACAGTTTAGTCATAGCAGACAGGACCACACATACAGGAGCAGGACGGGACAGCAGTGATGCCGCTCTTTGATATATTTATAGTAATCAGCTTTTATAGACCACAGAACAACGAGCCCCAGTAGACCAGAGACAGCACAGTGGTTGTATTATACTCAGCGCCTGAGACAAAGTGTTAGAGGGTCTGTTTGCATAACGTGCAGTCACTGCAAGACAGGTGCATCGACTGATAATCTCGCCCTATACGCTGAGTTCATGGGTTTCTGGAGCGTTATGAATATTCTCTTCATGTTTCCTGACTGACCTTTTCAGGTAATAACATGTTCTGTTAATAAGCGAGTCCTGCATAGAAGCATATCACGCACATAAGGGGCATTAATGTTTGTTTAAAGACTTCAGAGTAGTAGTTAATATATGTATTTCATTTCACAAATGGCCTTCATAAAAGTCACTTCACCTACTCCCAGTAAAGTGAGGTCGTACTGTAATCCATCGCCTGATAGAGGTGTTGTGTAAGAACAGGGTGCGCCGCCGGCATAACCGGGCTTCATTTGCCGCAGACCCAGAGGAGTTAGGTGTGGGGGGCAACTACAGTACTGGCCAATGAAGGGAGTGCGAGAGCGGATTATTACAGCCAGATTTACAAGGGGAAAATATACCCCAAGCCTACCACGAGTCCCCAGAGGGAGATTTAGGGCCGTATTCAATTAAGCAGCGAAAACCCATTATCGGCGAAAATAAAGTATCGCCGATGACGTCATTTTCGCAGGTTTGAGTTATCCCCGTGTTCAATTTTCCCGACTTTTCGCCAGAGTGAAGAGTCTATGCATTGGGACCTGCGAAAATGTATCACCATTGAATAGGTGGCGAGAAGAAGTGCAGAATTAAGGTTTTGGGGTGTAGACTTCAAAAAACCACCCTGGACCCCTTGGACAGTCCCCAAAGTTATTCTGTGTCAATTTTTTTTTTAAAAAAGGACACCACAAACAAGGTATTTTCATTTAGGGGGCGGAAAAAATTAAAAATTGGGGGACAAACTTATAAACTAGCGAAATAGACTCAGGGGGGTCCCCAAGTATGCCCAAGGTGTTTTTTTTGATTGCTGGTGGATTTTGCACGATTATTAAAACTTCACATTAGCCACTTTAAAATATGCCGGTACCCATTTTCATGTACCCCAAATTTGATGGGACACCTTATTTTTCCCCAAAAAAGTTGCTAAATGCTATTCTTCACCACTTTTCCAAAGACGCTAACAGCACTTATTGAGACCATATAAAGAACCCATATACAATTAGCAGGGCTATTCGGGGGTACCCATAGTGATCCCCCATGTCAGAGCATTTTTTGGGGGCTGTCAGGCTGATTTCCCCTAAAATGACAGGACTTTTTGCCGATTTCCTTTTCACTAGGTCCCGTTTTCACCTACATAAAATTAAATACGGGGAATCGCAGGGACGAGCGCGATAAGTTTTATCTTCCAAAACCTCTGATGACGGCAAAAAGTCTGGCAACTGACTTTTCGTCTCAAATTGAAAATGGCCCATAGGGTACTTTAGGGATAATGTCATCATGTTGACAGATCACAATGTCAATACCTGCAAAATGTCGACAATAGAAATCTTAGAGTTTGGCTTAAACGCGTGTCGTACAATGGTGTTATGGACACCAAAAAGCTTTCTTTAGGGCCTAGGTGTGACAGACCAGGAAATGTACAGCTTCATACAATTTATTCTCCTGTCCTGAAGTATACAGCTGTAAGCTATGTATACTGTGACGGGATGAGCTCAAGTTCTCACCCTATCAGTCTACAGTCTTTATGGTTTGTTACTACACTAGATGTTAGTAACTAGTGGTCACTGACCCCACTCCTACTGGTGGCTCCTGGTCAGATCAGCTAATCACCGGCTGCGAATGTCAACCGAGCATGAACATTCATTGCAGGAGGGTAACATTGCCACCACCAGCCTCCTTCACGGACACCCGAAACCACTAATGCTTCCAGGTGATGTTGGTGACTGCTGCACCTCTTTGCTGTAACTCTGGCCAGTTCCTATTGAATGCTTACAAACAGGCAAATAAGTGGCAGTATCAGCTGTGTGATAAAGTGATGGGGTACAGATACATGGTTATATACAGGGACAGGGGTGGGAGTATCAGCTGTGTGATAAAGAGACAGGGTACAGATATATGTTATATACAGGGACAGGGGTGGGAGTATCAGCTGTGTGGTGCAGTGACAGGGTACAGATATATGTTATATACAGGGACAGGGGTGGGAGTATCAGCTGTGTGGTGCAGTGACAGGGTACAGATATATGTTATATACAGGGACAGGGGTGGGAGTATCAGCTGTGTGGTGCAGTGACAGGTTACAGATATGTTATATACAGGGACAGGGGTGGGAGTATCAGCTGTGTGGTGCAGTGACAGGGTACAGATATATGGTTATTATCTACAGGGAAATGGGGTGGGAGTATCAGCTGTGTGGTGCAGTGACAGGGTACAGATATATGGTTATATACAGGGACAAGGGTGGGAGTATCAACTGTGTGAAATATTGATGGGGTACAGATATCTGGTTATATACAGGGACAGGGGTGGGAGTATCGGCTGTGTGGTGCAGTGACAGGGTACAGATATCTGGTTATATACAGGGACAGGGGTGGTAGTATCAGTAGTGTGGTGCAGTGACAAGGTACAGATATATGTTATATACAGGGACAGGGGTGGGAGTATCAGCTGTGTGGTGCAGTGACAGGGTACAGATATATGTTATATACAGGGACAGGGGTGGGAGTATCAGCTGTGTGGTGCAGTGACAGGGTACAGATATATGTTATATACAGGGACAGGGGAGGGAGTATCAGCTGTGTGGTGCAGTGACAGGGTACAGATATATGGTTATATACAGGGACAGGGGAAGGAGTATCAGCTGTGTGGTGCAGTGACAGGGTACAGATATATGGTTATATACAGGGACAGGGGTGGGAGTATCAGCTTTGTGGTGTAGTGACAGGGTACAGATATATGTTATATACAGGGACAGGGGTGGGAGTATCAGCTGTGTGGTGCAGTGACAGGGTACAGATATATGGTTATATACAGGGACAGGGGTGGGAGTATCAGCTGTGTGGTGCAGTGACAGGGTACAGATATATGTTATATACAGGGACATGGGTGGGAGTATCAGCTATGTGGTGCAGTGACAGGGTACAGATGGCTATATACAGGGACAGGGATGGGAGTATCAGCTGTGTGGTGCAGTGACAGGGTACAGATGGCTATATACAGGGACAGGGGTGGGAGTATCAGCTGTGTGTTGCAGTGACAGGGTACAGATATATGGTTATATACAGGGACAGGGGTGGGAGTATCAGCTGTGTGGTGCAGTGACAGGGTACAGATATATGGTTATATACAGGGACAGGGGTGGGGGTATCAGCTGTGTGGTGTAGTGACAGGGTACAGATATATGGTTATTATTATATACAGGGACAGGGGTGGGAGTATCAGCTGTGTGGTGCACAGACAGGGTACAGATATATGTTATATACAGGGACAGGGGTGGGAGTATCAGCTGTGTGGTGCAGTGACAGGGTACAGATATATGGTTATTATCTACAGGGACAGGGGTGGGAGTAACAGCTGTGTGGTGCAGTGACAGGGTACAGATATATGGTTATATACAGGGACAGGGATGGGAGTATCAGCTGTGAGGTGCAGTGACAGGGTACAGATATATGTTATATACAGGGACAGGGGTGGGAGTATCAGCTGTGTGGTGCAGTGACAGGGTACAGATATATGGTTATTATCTACAGGGACAGGGGTGGGAGTAACAGCTGTGTGGTGCAGTGACAGGGTACAGATATCTGGTTATATACAGGGACAGGGGTGGGAGTATCAGCTGTGTGGTGCAGTGTCAGGGTACAGATATATGTTATATACAGGGACAGGGGTGGGAGTATCAGCTGTGTGGTGCAGTGACAGGGTACAGATATCTGGTTATATACAGGGACAGGGGTGGGAGTATCAGCTGTGTGGTGCAGTGACAGGGTACAGATATATGGTTATATACAGGGACAGGGGTATCAGCAGTGTGGTGCAGTGACAGGGTACAAAAATATGTTATATACAGGGACAGGGGTGGGAGTATCAGCTGTGTGGTGCAGTGACAGGGTACAGATATATGGTTATATACAGGGAGAGGGGTGGGAGTATCAGCTGTGTGGTGCAGTGACAGGGTACAGATATATGGTTATTATATACAGGGACAGGGGTGGGAGTATCAGCTGTGTGGTGCAGTGACAGGGTATAGATATATGTTATATACAGGGACAGGGGTGGGAGTAACAGCTGTGTGATAAAGTGACGGGGTACAGATATATGGTTATATACAGGGACAGGGGTGGGAGTATCAGCTGTGTGGTGTAGTGAAAGGGTACAGATATATGGCTATTATTATATACAGGGACAGGGGTGGGAGTATCAGCTGTGTGGTGCAGTGACAGGGTACAGATATATGGTTATTATATACAGGGACAGGGGTGGGAGTATCAGCTGTGTGATAAAGTGACAGGGTACAGATATATGGTTATATACAGGGACAGGGGTGGGAGTATCAGCTGTGTGGTGCAGTGACAGGGTACAGATATATGGTTATATACAGGGACAGGGGTGGGAGTATCAGCTGTGTGGTGTAGTGACAGGGTACAGATATATGTTATATACAGGGACAGGGGTGGGAGTATCAGCTGTGTGGTGCAGTGACAGGGTACAGATATATGTTATATACAGGGACAGGGGTGGGAGTATCAGCGGTGTGGTGCACAGACAGGGTACAGATATATGTTATATACAGGGACAGGGGTGGGAGTATCAGCTGTGTGGTGCAGTGACAGGGTACAGATATATGGTTATTATCTACAGGGACAGGGGTGGGAGTAACAGCTGTGTGGTGCAGTGACAGGGTACAGATAAATGGTTATATACAGGGACAGGGATGGGAGTATCAGCTGTTAGGTTCAGTGACAGGGTACAGATATATGTTATATACAGGGACAGGGGTGGGAGTATCAGCTGTGTGGTGCAGTGACAGGGTACAGATATATGGTTATTATCTACAGGGACAGGGGTGGGAGTATCAGCTGTGTGGTGCAGTGACAGGGTACAGATATATGGTTATATACAGGGACAGGGATGGGAGTATCAGCTGTGAGGTGCAGTGACAGGGTACAGATATATGGTTATATACAGGGACAGGGGTGGGAGTATCAGCTGTGTGGTGCAGTGACAGGGTACAGATATATGGTTATATACAGGGACAGGGATGGGAGTATCAGCTGTGAGGTGCAGTGACAGGGTACAGATATGTTATATACAGGGACAGGGGAGGGAGTATCAGCTGTGTGGTGCAGTGACAGGGTACAGATATATGGTTATTATCTACAGGGACAGGGGTGGGAGTATCAGCTGTGTGGTGCAGTGACAGGGTACAGATATATGGTTATATACAGGGACAGGGGTGGGAGTATCAGCTGTGTGAAATATTGATGGGGTACAGATATCTGGTTATATACAGGGACAGGGGTGGGAGTATCGGCTGTGTGGTGCAGTGACAGGGTACAGATATCTGGTTATATACAGGGACAGGGGTGGGAGTATCAGTAGTGTGGTGCAGTGACAAGGTACAGATATATGTTATATACAGGGACAGGGGTGGGAGTATCAGCTGTGTGGTGCAGTGACAGGGTACAGATATATGGTTATATACAGGGACAGGGGAAGGAGTATCAGCTGTGTGGTGCAGTGACAGGGTACAGATGGCTATATACAGGGACAGGGGTGGGAGTATCAGCTGTGTGTGTGTTGCAGTGACAGGGTACAGATATATGGTTATATACAGGGACAGGGGTGGGAGTATCAGCTGTGTGGTGCAGTGTCAGGGTACAGATATATGTTATATACAGGGACAGGGGTGGGAGTATCAGCTGTGTGGTGCAGTGACAGGGTACAGATATATGGTTATATACAGGGACAGGGGTGGGAGTATCAGCTGTGTGGTGCAGTGACAGGGTACAGATATATGTTATATACAGGGACATGGGTGGGAGTATCAGCTATGTGGTGCAGTGACAGGGTACAGATGGCTATATACAGGGACAGGGATGGGAGTATCAGCTGTGTGGTGCAGTGACAGGGTACAGATGGCTATATACAGGGACAGGGGTGGGAGTATCAGCTGTGTGTTGCAGTGACAGGGTACAGATATATGTTATATACAGGGACAGGGGTGGGAGTATCAGCTGTGTGGTGCAGTGACAGGGTACAAAAATATGTTATATACAGGGACAGGGGTGGGAGTATCAGCTGTGTGGTGTAGTGACAGGGTACAGATATATGGTTATATACAGGGACAGGGGTGGGAGTATCAGCTGTGTGGTGCAGTGACGGTACAGATATATGGTTATATACAGGGACAGGGGTGGGAGTATCAGCCTTGTGGTGCAGTGACAGGGTACAGATATATGTTATATACAGGGACAGGGGTGGGAGTATCAGCTGTGTGGTGCAGTGACAGGGTACAGATATATGGTTATTATATACAGGGACAGGGGTGGGAGTATCAGCTGTGTGATAAAGTGACAGGGTACAGATATATGGTTATATACAGGGACAGGGGTGGGAGTATCAGCTGTGTGGTGCAGTGACAGGGTACAGATATATGGTTATATACAGGGACAGGGGTGGGAGTATCAGCTGTGTGGTGTAGTGACAGGGTACAGATATATGTTATATACAGGGACAGGGGTGGGAGTATCAGCTGTGTGGTGCAGTGACAGGGTACAGATATATGTTATATACAGGGACAGGGGTGGGAGTATCAGCGGTGTGGTGCACAGACAGGGTACAGATATATGTTATATACAGGGACAGGGGTGGGAGTATCAGCTGTGTGGTGCAGTGACAGGGTACAGATATATGGTTATTATCTACAGGGACAGGGGTGGGAGTATCAGCTGTGTGGTGCAGTGACAGGGTACAGATATATGGTTATATACAGGGACAGGGGTGGGAGTATCAGCTGTGTGGTGCAGTGACAGGGTACAGATATATGGTTATTATCTACAGGGACAGGGGTGGGAGTATCAGCTGTGTGGTGCAGTGACAGGGTACAGATATATGGTTATATACAGGGACAGGGATGGGAGTATCAGCTGTGAGGTGCAGTGACAGGGTACAGATATATGGTTATATACAGGGACAGGGGTGGGAGTATCAGCTGTGTGGTGCAGTGACAGGGTACAGATATATGGTTATATACAGGGACAGGGATGGGAGTATCAGCTGTGAGGTGCAGTGACAGGGTACAGATATGTTATATACAGGGACAGGGGAGGGAGTATCAGCTGTGTGGTGCAGTGACAGGGTACAGATATATGGTTATTATCTACAGGGACAGGGGTGGGAGTATCAGCTGTGTGGTGCAGTGACAGGGTACAGATATATGGTTATATACAGGGACAGGGGTGGGAGTATCAGCTGTGTGAAATATTGATGGGGTACAGATATCTGGTTATATACAGGGACAGGGGTGGGAGTATCGGCTGTGTGGTGCAGTGACAGGGTACAGATATCTGGTTATATACAGGGACAGGGGTGGGAGTATCAGTAGTGTGGTGCAGTGACAAGGTACAGATATATGTTATATACAGGGACAGGGGTGGGAGTATCAGCTGTGTGGTGCAGTGACAGGGTACAGATGGCTATATACAGGGACAGGGGTGGGAGTATCAGCTGTGTGTTGCAGTGACAGGATACAGATATATGTTATATACAGGGACAGGGGTGGGAGTATCAGCTGTGTGTGTGTTGCAGTGACAGGGTACAGATATATGGTTATATACAGGGACAGGGGTGGGAGTATCAGCTGTGTGGTGCAGTGTCAGGGTACAGATATATGTTATATACAGGGACAGGGGTGGGAGTATCAGCTGTGTGGTGCAGTGACAGGGTACAGATATATGGTTATATACAGGGACAGGGGTGGGAGTATCAGCTGTGTGGTGCAGTGACAGGGTACAGATATATGTTATATACAGGGACATGGGTGGGAGTATCAGCTATGTGGTGCAGTGACAGGGTACAGATGGCTATATACAGGGACAGGGATGGGAGTATCAGCTGTGTGGTGCAGTGACAGGGTACAGATGGCTATATACAGGGACAGGGGTGGGAGTATCAGCTGTGTGTTGCAGTGACAGGATACAGATATATGTTATATACAGGGACAGGGGTGGGAGTATCAGCTGTGTGGTGCAGTGACAGGGTACAAAAATATGTTATATACAGGGACAGGGGTGGGAGTATCAGCTGTGTGGTGTAGTGACAGGGTACAGATATATGGTCATATACAGGGACAGGGGTGGGAGTATCAGCTGTGTGGTGCAGTGACGGTACAGATATATGGTTATATACAGGGACAGGGGTGGGAGTATCAGCCTTGTGGTGCAGTGACAGGGTACAGATATATGTTATATACAGGGACAGGGGTGGGAGTATCAGCTGTGTGGTGCAGTGACAGGGTACAGATATATGTTATATACAGGGACAGGGGTGGGAGTATCAGCTGTGTGGTGCAGTGACAGGGTACAGATATAAGGTTATATATAGGGACAGGGGTGGGAGTATCAGCTGTGTGGTGCAGTGACAGGGTACAGATATATGTTATATACAGGGACAGGGGTGGGAGTATCAGCTGTGTGGTGCAGTGACAGGGTACAGATATCTGGTTATATACAGGGACAGGGGTGGGAGTATCAGCTGTGTGGTGCAGTGACAGGGTACAGATATATGTTATATACAGGGACAGGGGTGGGAGTATCAGCTGTGTGGTGCAGTGACAGGGTACAGATATATGGTTATATATTCAGGGACAGGGGTATCAGCTGTGTGGTACAGTGACAGGGTACAGATATATGGTTATATACAGGGACAGGGGTATCAGCTGTGTGGTGCAGTGACAGGGTACAGATATATGTTATATACAGGGACGGGTGGGAGTATCAGCTGTGTGGTGTAGTGACAGGGTACAGATATATGGTTATATACAGGGACAGGGGTGGGAGTATCAGCTGAGTGGTGTAGTGACGGTACAGATATATGGTTATATACAGGGACAGGGGTGGGAGTATCAGCCTTGTGGTGTAGTGACAGGGTACAGATATATGTTATATACAGGGACAGGGGTGGGAGTATCAGCTGTGTGGTGCAGTGACAGGGTACAGATATATGTTATATACAGGGACAGGGGTGGGAGTATCAGCTGTGTGGTGCAGTGACAGGGTACAGATATATGGTTATATACAGGGACAGGGGTGGGAGTATCAGCTGTGTGGTGCAGTGACAGGGTACAGATATATGTTATATACAGGGACAGGTGTGGGAGTATCAGCTGTGTGGTGCAGTGACAGGGTACAGATATATGGTTATATACAGGGACAGGGGTGGGAGTATCAGCTGTGTGGTGTAGTGACAGGGTACAGATATATGGTTATATACAGGGACAGGGGTGGGAGTATCAGCTGTGTGGTGCAGTGACAGGGGACAGATATACAGTTATTATATACAGGGACAGGGGTGGGAGTATCAGCTGTGTGATAAAGTGACAGGGTACAGATATATGGTTATATACAGGGACAGGGATGGGAGTATCAGTTGTGTGGTGCACAGACAGGGTACAGATATATGTTATATACAGGGACAGGGGTGGGAGTAACAGCTGTGTGGTGCAGTGACAGGGTACAGATATATGGTTATATACAGGGACAGGGGTGGGGGTATCAGCTGTGTGGTACAGTGACAGGGTACAGATATATGGTTATTATTATATACAGGGGTGGGAGTATCAGCTGTGTGGTGCAGTGACACGGTACAGAAATATGGTTATATACAGGGACAGGGATGGGAGTATCAGCTGTGAGGTGCAGTGACAGGGTACAGATATATGGTTATTATCTACAGGGACAGGGGTGGGAGTATCAGCTGTGTGGTGCAGTGACAGGGTACAGATATATGGTTATATACAGGGACAGGGGTGGGAGTATCAGCTGTGTGAAATATTGATGGGGTACAGATATCTGGTTATATACAGGGACAGGGGTGGGAGTATCAGCTGTGTGGTGCAGTGACAGGGTACAGATATCTGGTTATATACAGGGACAGGGGTGGGAGTATCAGTAGTGTGGTGCAGTGACAGGGTACAGATATATGTTATATACAGGGACAGGGGTGGGAGTATCAGCTGTGTGGTGCAGTGACAGGGTACAGATATATGGTTATATACAGGGACAAGGGTGGGAGTATCAGCTGTGTGAAATATTGATGGGGTACAGATATCTGGTTATATACAGGGACAGGGGTGGGAGTATCAGCTGTGTGGTGCAGTGACAGGGTACAGATATCTGGTTATATACAGGGACAGGGGTGGGAGTATCAGTAGTGTGGTGCAGTGACAGGGTACAGATATATGTTATATACAGGGACAGGGGTGGGAGTATCAGCTGTGTGGTGCAGTGACAGGGTACAGATATATGGTTATATACAGGGACAGGGGAAGGAGTATCAGCTGTGTGGTGCAGTGACAGGGTACAGATATATGGTTATATACAGGGACAGGGGTGGGAGTATCAGCTGAGTGGTGTAGTGACAGGGTACAGAAATATGTTATATACAGGGACAGGGGTGGGAGTATCAGCTGTGTGGTGCAGTGACAGGGTACAGATATATGTTATATACAGGGACAGGGGTGGGAGTATCAGCTGTGTGGTGTAGTGACAGGGTACAGATATATGTTATATACAGGGACAGGGGTGGGAGTATCAGCTGTGTGGTGCAGTGACAGGGTACAGATATATGGTTATATACAGGGACAGGGGTGGGAGTATCAGCTGTGTGGTGTAGTGACAGGGTACAGATATATGTTATATACAGGGACAGGGGTGGGAGTATCAGCTGTGTGGTGCAGTGACAGGGTACAGATATATGGTTATATACAGGGACAAGGGTGGGAGTATCAGCTGTGTGGTGCAGTGACAGGGTACAGATATATGTTATATAGAGGGACAGGGGTGGGAGTATCAGCTGTGTGGTGCAGTGACAGGGTACAGATATATGTTATATACAGGGACAGGGGTGGGAGTATCAGCTGTGTGGTGCAGTGACAGGGTACAGATATATGGTTATATACAGGGACAGGGGTGGGAGTATCAGCTGTGTGGTGCAGTGACAGGGTACAGATATATGTTATATACAGGGACAGGGGTGGGAGTATCAGCTGTATGGTGCAGTGACAGGGTACAGATATATGGTTATTATATACAGGGAGAGGGGTGGGAGTATCAGCTGTGTGGTGCAGTGACAGGGTACAGATATATGGTTATTATATACAGGGACAGGGGTGGGAGTATCAGCTGTGTGGTGCAGTGACAGGGTACAGATACATGGTTATATACAGGGACAGGGGTGGGAGTATCAGCTGTGTGGTGCAGTGACAGGGTACAGATATATGGTTATATACAGGGAGAGGGGTGGGAGTATCAGCTGTGTGGTGCAGTGACAGGGTACAGATATATGGTTATATACAGGGAGAGGGGTGGGAGTATCAGCTGTGTGGTGCAGTGACAGGTACAGATATATGGTTATATACAGGGAGAGGGGTGGGAGTATCAGCTGTGTGGTGCAGTGACAGGGTACAGATATATGGTTATATACAGGGACAGGGGTGGGAGTATAAGCTGTGTGGTGCAGTGACAGGGTACAGATATATGGTTATTATATACAGGGACAGGGGTTGGAGGATCAGCTGACTGTATGTCTTCTGTGTATACGGTAGGTAGGATTTAGCCATTGGCTTTTGTGACTCAGGTATCGGCTTGTATACATGATCTTGGGGGAGGGTGGGGGCAGGGTTGGTTTTGATTGTTTAATCTCCCTGGAAATAGTGTAAAGACGACTTGACTATAGCAGAACATTCCACAGTAATGACTTGTGTTGAGCAATGTTTACAGGCTGGCATTATCATGCCAAGAGAAGAGCTAAACATAGATGCTAAGTGCCCGGGAGTCTACTCATCAAATCCTGAGCTTGTACAACAACAATGTAACCGAATGCACTGGCACAGGCACTGGCACAGAGATACATCTAAATGGGCAGCAAATGTCATTTTATTTAAGGAGCGTATGAAACGTATTATAAGCTCCCTGGACGGTGTATAGTATGATTGGTCGTGGAAACTAGAAGGAAGTTTCTTCATGGCGACAGCACTGTGCTGAGGTCGGTGGTCTTCCTGTCAGTAAGACCAGTGTAAGGCTTGCAGTTGGCCCAAGAGCCGACACCTTATAATGAATGAAAACAGCTATGTCCAATGATATGTATTTTAATGTCAAATATTTGAACTCCCGCGATGTCTAATGCTGGCCATACACGCTGCAATTATCGGGACGATCCGCGATAATTGCAGCGTGTATGCGGGCGACCGAGGGTTAAATATTGCTCGGTCGGGCATGCTGGATTGTCCAGTATGCCCGTCCGATGCGATATTTACCCGGGAAACTGTCGGCCGCATCGGGCAGTGTATGCCCAGCGCGGCCGACAGACAGACAGACATTTCCTGTGTTCCTTCCTACGGAAATGTCTCCTCCCCCGGGGGCGGAGCGCGGATGTCGGGCTGATACACTGTGATATTTCTCTCACAGTGTATGCCGGCGACATCTGCGGCTGGCAGGCAGCCAGATAAAATGTCTGTCGGTCTGACAGACATTTTATCTGGCAGTGTATGCCCAGCATTAGTAATCTGCAGACTTGATTACAAAATTACTTTTCTTACAATATACAGACGTATCTTAGGACCTGACCATCTAAAGTGTTTTTACTTTCACATTCCAAGTATTTAAGACTCATCTCTTCTTGATCTGACCAGAAAACAGACTGGAATAGATATAAAGTTGGCCGGCGAGTTCTTGATTCAGGATGTAATAATGATCACAGGCGAACCAGATGAACGGACATTTGTGGAGTGATAATGCATAGAATTATGTAGACCTGCACTATGGCGGGGCTCATACCGGTAGGGGGAATGAAATAGGATTCCGTGCTGTCGCTCAGCTTTTGTTGGCACTTGAACAGGATATTTGGGCCCATTTATCATCAATCGCATTTACAATGCGATCTGGGAGCGATATTAGCGCCCATGAAAACACTGCAGAATGCAATTACATTGTGGGGATGTATTATAGAGAACACGCAGGGACAGGGAGCTCGGGGCTACTGCACATGTGCGGTCCTGCAGACCGTACACGCACAACGTCCACTTCCATGGAGGGTTCTGGGGATAACTTCTGTTGGCCGAATCTGCGATGTGTAGCCCATAGCCTAGCGCCATCTTCAGATGGCGTTAGCTGCGGGGGCCAATCTCTGGAATGCTTCGCATTCCGGAAATGGGTAAATATGGCAGCATCGCATCCCCCCAGAGAAGCCTATGGGGGTTGCGGCTGCCGGCGGGAATGGAGGGATCGCAGCAGGTATCAAACATGGATGCTGCGGTCGTTTTCTCTGTGATACATCTGGTGGTAAATTAATATTTGCGGTCACCCCTGATCGTGGATTAAGCCACAAATAGAGAATGATAAATGGGCCCCATTGTGTGGAAGTCTCTCATGATGACACATGGGTCTGCAGCTTTCATATAACCAGAAGAAGGTGTTCCCTGACAAAGTACATGGAGCCATGGAAAGGTCATTCACCAGATCAGGTGTCGGCAAATCTTTCATGCCCTAAAGTAGCGCTATGATTCAGGGGGGAACACACAGGAACGATGTTCAGCAATTCTCTTTAACAGCAACGTCCCTGAACCTTACTACGGAGCGCACGGGTTTCTGAAGATCTCACTGGATTCCGGAAGTGACCTAATGCCGGAGCCAAACAGTACGAGGTGTGGCTGTTAAATAACGAGACTGATGCTATAATGTAGGTTTAATTGTATTAAATACATTTTAACTCTGTTCCCCTTCTATGTACTCCTCTTCTGCATCCACACACCGCTGCATTCTTATTTTCCAATGGTCAGAGCCAGTATGTAGCTCATTATCTGTCAGCTGTCTCTATGGCTTCGTTGTTTTCTTCTTTACCTCAGTAACTGATGCAAGACGGGTTCCCCTGAGTACAGATGTGACTTTAGGGAAAAGAAAGAAGTCACACGGTGCTAGGTCTGGCGAGTATGGAGGGTGTTCTAGCTCTGCAATATGTTTCTTTGCCAGTAACTGCATCACAGAGATAGAGATGTGTGAGCTGGTGCGTTGTCCTGATGGAGGACGGAACCATTTTTCCATGACCCTGTCCTCTTTCTTCTGATTCTTCCCTACAAAGGTGCTAGAACATTTTTGTAGTAATATTGAGTCACTGTTGCACCTTCTGGTATCCAGTCTTCCTAAATAACACCCTTTATATCAAAGAAAACAATTAACATGGCTTTGTATGTGGATTTGCTGTGACGCACTTTCTTCATTCCTGGTGATGATGGTGTTCTTCAGTGCATGGACTGGCGTTCTGTCCCAGGATCGTACTAGAAGATCCAGGTTACATCACAGGTGATAACTTTATCTTAAAAATGCGAATCCGCTTGAATTTGTTCCAGAATGTCTGTACAAATTCGCTTTCGATTTTCTTTCTGCTCGGCAGTGAGGAGCCTGGAACCATCTTAGCACAAACTTTTTTCATGTCAAGATTTTGATGCAAAACTTGCCTAACCGTTTCTCTGTCCATGCTATCAGTTATTTCTGCTATCAGTGAATTCGAACAATTTTCCTCCACATTTTAATTTGCATTTGATGTGCAAGGCCTTCCAGGACGTTCATCATCTTCTACATCCTCCCGACCGTCACTAAATCTTTTCTGCTACTCAAACACACGTGCAGGTGACATACAATTTGCCACGTAAGTCTCGGTTAGCATACGGAAAGTTAACACATTGCTCTACGCGTGAATTAAGCATTTTTACGAAGCGTGGAAAAAAACAACTTCTTTGAATGCTGTGTCAGCAAACGATCTGTGCGAGAAGGGTGAAACTTGCAAAACCGTTCCCCCACTCCCTTATAACTTACGTTCTATGGTTTATCTTTTCCAAGTACAGTCTCGTTATTTAATAGCCACACCTCGTATATTCCCGACGGTCTCATTGCTGCTGTGAAGCAGATGTTGATCACAAGTCTTGGCAGCCCCAGCTGCACAGAATGAGAGATCTACTGCACCTGACCCGCTCTCGCATGGAGCCCGGCTTCTTGCACTAGGACTGGAGACCAGCCGGTTGACCATAAGAGGATTCTGAACTTTATTTGAGTTCTTAAGCCGCATACACACTAGACGATGTGTGTATGCGGAGATATTGTCTGCGGTGGGAGCCAGCGGGGGTGCCGACACTTACCAATGTCGGCCACGACAAACAACGGCGGTGGGGGGCGGTAACATGCTGTATTCAGCAGCACAGCATTAACGATATCCCCGGATTGAGCTGCATGTTCAGCCGACTGGGGATATCGTTAACGACCCGCGGGAGCGCGCATCGTTGGTCGTTCAGTGCGTACACACTGTACGATATGAACGATATCGTTATCGTTCATAAAAATTGTCTACTGTGTATGCCCCATTAGAAATTATAAAAAAGTTAAAAAAAATTATAAAAATTTTACAACTGACTTCCAAAAGGCACACTAAATAATTAAAGATGAAATAACTATCTTGCTCAGACAAGCGTTATAGAGTGCAGTACTTGAAGCAGCCACATAAGGATATTTTGAAGGATTTTACAGTAAACCAAAAACTATTCATGAACAAAACATGTTCTCTCTGCATCTGCATGACTTGTTCTGTAATGGGGCATACACACTACACAATTTTTATGAACGATAACATTATCGTTCATATCATCCAGTGTGTATTCACTGAACGACCAACGATGCACGCTCCTGCGGGTCGTCAACAATATCCCCAGTCGGCTGAACATGCAGCTCAATCTGGGGATATCGTGAACGGTGCCATGCTGCCGTGTGCAGCATGGCCCCGCTTCCCCGCCATCATTCGCCGTGGCCGACATTGGTAAGTGTGTATACACTTACCGATATCGGCACCCCACCGCCGGATCCCGCCGCCGACAATATCGCCGCATACACACATCGTCTAGTGTGTATGCGACTTAATGCTACAGAAGCAGAGAAGGGTCCTATCACATTGTGAGATAATCTGGTCACTGCAAGGTGCTGCTTCATAGAAATCATGTGTTTTATTTTTACTGTTAGAGCAAGAAAGAATTATTCTTTAAGTAAAAAAGAGTTACTGGCAGCTTCCGAGCTCAGAAGTTCTCCCTCCTCGGGTAATCGGACAATAAAAAGGTGCCCCAGAGACAGAGAGAATAACATTAATTATCTCGTTACAAGGGCACCTGTCAATGGATTGGATATATTAGGCAGCGACTGAACACTTAAGGTGGGTACACATCTGACAGATATATCTGCAGATGATAGTCGTTCATACACACTGAATGGTTATCATCTGTGCCTTGCTGCGAGTCCCGGCGACCAGGGGGTGTGTCGGGGGCGTGTCCCGGCGGACGGGGGCGTGTCCCTCCCCACGGCTGCTGCTGTGTGTGTACGGTCGGTCTGTAGACTACCCATACACATTTGCTGATGGACAGATATGTCTGCAGACATATCTGTCCATCGGCTATGCAGCACAGCCAATGCGATAAGTAGGTGAACGCTGACGTTCACCGACATGTCTGGGTACTCACTGCCGGACGGTGAGCAGATACATTGGCCGATCAATTGATTGGCCAATGTATCTGTCAGTGTGTACCCAGCTTAAGTTCTTGAAGTTGATGTGTTGGAAGCAGGTAAAAAGGGCAGTGTAAGGATTGGAGCGACTTTGATAAGGGCCAAACGACTGGGGCAAAGCATCTCCAAAACGGAAGGTCTTGTGGGGTGTTCCCGGTATGCAGTAGTTAGTACCTACCAAAAGGGGTTCAAGGAAAGACAAGCAGTGAACCAGCGTCAGGGTCATGTACGCCCAAGGCTCACTGATGCACGTGGGGAGAGAAGGCTAGCCCATCTGGTCCTATCCCACAGAAGAGATACTGTCGCACAAATTGCTGAAACAGTTAATGATGGCTATGATAGAAAGATATCAGAAACCTGCTGTGGAGCAGAAGGAGCAGCTTGCTGCGTATTGGGATGTGTAGTCATCAGTGGCGTAACTAAGGCAGGGCGAGCGGGGGGTGCGTGCCCTGGGCGCCGTTGGACTGGCGGCGCCCTAGTTAGCCAGTGTAGCGCTGACCGCAATGAGTGCGATCAGCGCTACACATTTACACAGGACCGGCGCTAGACTTCCAGCGCCGGTCCTGTGCTGCACGCCTGAGCCCGTTCCCTCCCCCTGAGCGCTTGCCCAATAGTGCTAGGAGGCGGGCTCAGGCTGTGCATAACACACGCATCGCCGCCAGCGCTGGCGGCGATGCGTGTGTTAAACAGCAGCCAATGAGAGTCAGATAGACTCTCATTGACTGCTGCACCACCCACTGCAAGAGCCGGACTTCCGTCCGGCTCCTGCAGTGGGTAATGGGACTGACGTCATGATGTCATGCCGTCTGTCCCATAATGCTGAGCGCGCCAGCCCGGGCGGGAGCAGCGTCGCGAGCAGGACCAGAGATTCAGGTAAGTATATTTTTATAAATATATATATTATTTTTTTTTAACCTATCTGCACAACGGGGGAGGGGGGTGGCTACTACTGGGGGGACCTCTACTGGGGGAGGGGTGGCTACTACTGGGGGACCTCTACTGGGTGAGGGGTGGCTACTACTGGGGGCGCCATTGGGAGGACCTACTCTACTGGGGACTACTACTTGGGGGGGAACTACCACTGGGGGCATTATAAAAGGGCCTACTACTAGAGGCACTGCACTCGGGGGACCACTACTAGGGGCAATAATAGGAAGGGCCACTACAGGGGGCACTGGATAGGGGGGGATCACTACAGGGTGCCTGCATAAGGGGACCACTACTGGGAAAACTGCATGGGGGGGGGGGGGACTACTGCTGGGGGCACTATATAAAGGGCACTGCATAGGGGGGAGACTACTACTGGGGGCACCATATAAAGGGCACTGCATAAGGGGATACTGTATAAGGGGCACTACTATGGGCCTGCATAAGAGGGACCACAACTGCATACTGGGGGTACTGTATAAGGGGTACTACTGGGGTTAAGGTGCATATGGATAGGAATGTTCAGCGTGAAAATAAAGGGGTGTGTCATGTTGACACGCCCCATTTTTAAGTGACCACGCCCATTTTTTTTCCCGCACACGCACATCTCGGGATGTGGGGGATGTGGGGGGGGCGCTCCCTTTTCAAATTTGCCCTGGGCTCCAAATACCCTAGTTACACCACTGGTAGTCACAGACCAGTCAGAGTGCCAGTAATGACTCCTGTTCACTGCCGAGAGCTCCTACAATGGGCACGTGAGCATCAGGACTGGAATATGGAACAATAGAAGTGGCCTGGTCTGATGAATCCCGTTTTCTTTTACACCATATGGACGGCCGGGTGCGTGTGTGTCGTTTACCTGGGGAAGAGAGGGCACCAGGATGCACTATGGGAAGAAGGCAAGCTGGCGGAGGCAGTGTGATGCTCTGGGCAATATTCTACTGGTAAACCTTGGGTTCAGGCATTCATGTGGATGTTACTATGACACGTATCACCTACCTAACCATTGTTGCAGACTAAAGTACACCCCTTCATGGCAATGCTATACCCTGATGGCAGTGGCCCCTTTCAGAAGGATAATGCGCCCGGCCACACTGCAAACATTATTCAAGAATGATTTGAGAAACATGACAAAGAGTTCAAGGTGTTGACTTGGCCTCCAAATTCCCCTGATCTCAGTCTCATTGGTACACAGCCATAGTATCCCCTCACCCAAATAGGCACAGCCATAGTATCCCCTCACCCAAATAGGCACAGCCATAGTATCCCCTCACCCAAATAGGCACAGCCATAGTATCCACACACCCACATAGGCACAGCTATAGTATCCACACACCCACATAGGCACCGCCATAGTATCCACACACCCACATAGGCACCGCCATAATATCCCCTCACCCAAATAGGCACAGCCATAGCTTTCCCTCACCCACATAGGCACAGCCATAGTATCCCCTCACCCAAATAGGCACAGCCATAGCTTTCCCTCACCCACATAGGCACAGCCATAGTATCCCCTCACCCACATAGGCACCGCCATAATATCCCCTCACCCAAATAGGAACAGCCATAGCTTTCCCTCACCCACATAGGCACAGCCATAGTATACCCTCACCCACATAAACACAGCAATAGCTTCCCCTCACCCACATAGGTACCCAGCCATAGTATCCCCTCACCCACATAGGCACAGCCATAGTATCCCCTCACCCACATAGGCACAGCCATAGTATCCCCTCACCCACATAGGCACAGCCATAGTATCCCCTCACACACATAGGCACCGCCATAATATCCCCTCACCCAAATAGGCACAGCCATAGCTTTCCCTCACCCACATAGGCACAGCCATAGTATACCCTAACCCACATAAACACAGCAATAGCTTCCCCTCACCCACATAGGTACCCAGCCATAGTATCCCCTCACCCACATAGGCACAGCAATAGCTTCCCCTCACCCACATAGATACACAGCCATAGTATACCCTCACCCACATAGGCACAGCCATAGCTTCCCTTCACCCACATACATACACAGCCATAGTATACCCTCACCCACATAGGCACAGCAATGGCTTCCCCTCACCCACATAGGTACACAGCCATAGTATCCCCTCACCCACATAGGTACACAGCCATAGTATCTCCTCACCCACATAGGTACACAGCCATAGTATCTCCTGACCCACATAGGCACAGCCATAGCTTCCTCTCACCCACATAGGTACCGCCATAATATCCCCTCACCCACACAGGCACCCAGCCACAGTATCCCCTCACCTGCAGCTCGTGACAATGAGGTGAGTGCGGCTCGTGACAATGAGGCGAGTGCGGTGAGTGCAACTCGTGACAATGAGGTGAGGGAGGTGAGTGCAGCTCGTGACAATGAGGTGAGGGAGGTGAGTGCAGCTCGTGACAATGAGGCGAGGGAGGTGAGTGCAGCTCGTGACAATGAGGCGAGGGAGGTGAGTGCAGCTCGTGACAATGAGGCGAGGGAGGTGAGTGCAGCTTGTGACAATGAGGCGAGGGCGGTGAGTGCAGCTCGTGACAATGAGGCGAGGGCGGTGAGTGCAGCTCGTGACAATGAGGCGAGGGCGGTGAGTGCAGCTCGTGACAATGAGGTGAGGGAGGTGAGTGCAGCTCGTGACAATGAGGCGAGGGCGGTGAGTGCAGCTCGTGACAATGAGGCGAGGGCGGTGAGTGCAGCTCGTGACAATGAGGTGAGGGCGGTGAGTGCAGCTCGTGACAATGAGATGTGATAATCCCTATTTTTCCAGGTTCCTTTTGTTCATATATTACACAGGAAAATGTAAAACCCTGTTAGACGAATGGTGATTTTAGTGCGCCTGGCGTGCACACAGGACTGGGCAGGCCGGCATCCCTCTCCATGACAGCAATGCCGTCCTTTGCACACGGATGACTGGCTGGATTCATTTATTTGTTCTTCTGTTCTGACCACAAGACAAGTGTTTAACTATTAGTGTGGAGAGAAAATGTAGAAACAAAAAGAAAGCACTAAAAAAAAAAAAAACACTTTCTAAAAACTACAACAAGGAGATAGAAATAAATCAGACGAGAACACAGTTTAGGTGCCACCCGTGTCTAGATAATCTTCCCTAGCCTGGCAAGAATGGCAGACGTGCTGAGCAAGTCAGCGCGAGGTCATCCAAGATTAGCTGCCAGCTCGCTTTCATCTCTGCACTCTGTGAGAACCCCCTGAAGGGCACGTTTGTCTCTTGGCTCCATGCATATCCTACAGCAGGCATATCTGCTCTCATTCCCAGTCTGTCCCATGCTGGTACTGGGACACTGACACAGCAGTTTGGGTACAGTTAGTGTCAGACTTGCTGCCACAGTCAATCAATCCGTCCACTGAACAAGCTTTTTACTATTAGAGGAGCTTTGGCCCTGATTCAGAGCCGCTCGTAAGCGGCCGTTCGTTCGTTCTGAACGATGTTCGCACATCTGCGCATGCGTACGGATTTTAATACGCATGCGCGAACCAGTCAGTGCGGCCGAAAATCGTTTGTTCGCTATATAGCGTGTGTCTGCTATTTTGAGTGACAGGAGGAGGCGTATATGGGTGGTAACAGGGGAGGGTGCTTGAAAACGGGGGTGTGGAATTAGAACGCAGGCGTGCTTAAAGGTCAAAACGGGCGTTTTAAGGGAGTGCATAATTAATACAGCAGCGTCATTCACCACCTCACTGGGTTATTTTTTACTCAGAACTGCTCGCAAAATAGCGGTTGAAAAAACCAGCCACAAGAATAGCGAGCAGTTCATACACTGTTCGATGTACTCGATTAATCTAATAAATAGCGGACATGACGTATGCTGCGAGCGGCAAGGGGGCGTATTTTTCAAAATTACAACCGCAAGTTTTGCTCGCTCGTTCAGACTTAGAGGCGTGAACAGACCGCAATTAGCGAACGGTTCATTTGAATAGCCAGCCCTTGTTTTAGAACGAACGACCGCAAATAGCGAACGGCTCTGAATGAGGGCCTTTGTCTGCACAAGCCGTGACCGGAGCACTGGACACATGAAATGCTTTCCTGAAAGTGAGCTGGCCTACCTCCAGGCTATGGGCTACTGGTTTATATTCAGGGGTGCAAGGCTGTAGCATCGCTCTTACTATTGCCAGCTACATACACACAACACCTGAGCACCAGCTTCATGTTTCTATGTTTGTAAACAGAGGTGGGATCAGACTAGTGGTTCCCGACTTCAGCCCTCAAGTACCCCCCAACAGGTCATGTTTTCAGTATTTTCTGTCTGTGTAAATAGGTGGAGTAATTAGTGACCCAGTAATTTAGATCAGCTCTCCTGCGCATGAAATCCAGAAAACATGACCTGTTGGGGTGTGCTTGAGGATTGGAACTGAGAACCACTGGATTAGAGCAAGGTTTGAGGGGGAAAGGGGGGGGGGGGACGGTGACACTGTGATACATTATGGGGACATTAGAGGGAGCCAGTATGGGGGTTGATGTACGCTATGCGGTCTGTGTCTCAGAGGCGATATATGCGGATAGAAAAAGTCATGTATCGCATTTTTCTCAAAATATGCACCATCGTATTCAATCTATGGGCCTGATTCAGACCCACTCGCGAGCGGCTGTCCGCTCGCAAGTGGGTCGATGTTATGGACTGAGCATGCGCACGACGGAGGGAGCTCCGTCGTGTGCATGCGCCAGACGCGACGAGCGAAGGAAAATCCTTCGCTCGTTGTGTCCGATCAAAGGGGGCGTGCTGTCAATGTTGATTGACAGCACGCCCCCTTTGGTGGGCGTGCCGGGGGCGTGCCTCCCTGACGGGGGCGTTCCCACGGGAACGCCTCCCGTCAGAAGCCGGCCCACTGACATCACTAGTGATGTCAGTGGGAGTGATTTTGGCTCTGATAGAGCCAAAATCACTCCGGAGCTTGCGGTTGAAAACCTCAACCGCAGGCTCCGGCCTCGACCATCGCGACCATCACAATGCACGCTCGTATAGCCTGTGGGTGGTGACCCACAGCTATACGAGCGTCCAGGAGGACGCTCCATGAAAATGGAGCCCGGCCCTCATTCAGAGCGTGCGCTCTGCTCAGAGCGTACGGCTCTGAATGAGGGCCTATATTCCCTAACACATGTACACACATACACACTAGGGTTAGTTTCTTTTGACAGAAGCTAATTAACCTACCAGTATATTTTTTTTGATTGTGGGAGAAAACCGGAGCACCCGGAGGAAACCCACGCAATCATCGGGAGAATATACAATCTCCACACAGTTAGGGTCGTGGTGGGAATCGAAGCCAAGAACTCAGTGCTGTAAGGCGTAATGCTAACCATTAGTATATTGTTTGGACTGACACCATATACATGGTCAACATTGAACGTTTGCATCTGAAGAATGTCAAAATGTAAAATGTCAACAGTCTGCATGTACCGGAGGGTTAGGGTTAGGCTACGGAGGGCAGGGACAGTGTTAGGCTATGGAGGGGAGGGATAGGGTTAGGCTATGGGAGGTAAGGGTTAGGCACTAGGAGGATTAGGCTGCGGGAGAGGGGGTTAAGGATTCGGGAGGTTAGGGCTAAGCTACGGAAGGGAAGGGTTAGGCTAATGAGAGGAGGGTTAGGGTTAGGCTAAGGAGAGGAGGGTTAGGCTGCGGGAGGTTAGGGTTAGGCTACAGAGGGGAAGGATAGTGTTAGGCTACAGAGGGGAGGTTAGGGTTAGGCTACAGAGGGGAGGGATAGTGTTAGGCTACGGAATGGAGGGTTAGGCTACAGAGGGGAGGGTTAGGGTTAGAGTTAGGCTGTGGGAGGTTAGGATTAGGCTGCGGGAGAGGAGGCTAAGCACTAGGGGAAGGGTTAGGTTTAGGATGCAGGAGGTTAGGGCTAGGCTATGGAAGGGGAGGGTTAGGGTTAAGCTATGGGAAAGGAAGGTTATGGAAAGGAGGGTTAGGCACTAGGAGGATTAGGCTGTGGGAGAGGATGTCAGGCACTAGGGGGAGGTTAAGGTTAAGCCACAAGAGGGTTAGGATTAGGCACTAGGACGATTAGGTTGCGGGAGAGGAGGGTTAGGCGGTGCGAGGTTAGGGCTAGGCTACGGGGGACGTGGGTTAGTATTAGACAACGGAATGGAGGGTTAGGCTATTGGAGGGGATGGATATGGTTAGGCTATTGGAGGGGAGGGTTACGGTCAGGCTATGGGAGGCAAGGGTAGGCTATGGGAGGCAAGGGTTAGGCTATGGGAGGCGAGGGTTAGGGTTAGGCTGCGGGAGGGGAGGGTAATGGCTAGGCTATGGGAGGGAAGGGTTATGGTTAGGCTGCAGGAGGGGAGGGTTAGGCACTAGGAGGAGGATTCGGCTCTGGGGGAAGAGGTTAGGCACTAGGGGCAGGGTTAGGGCTAGGCTACGAGAGGAGAGAGTTTTAGGTTAGGCACTAGGAGGAGTATTAGGCTGCGGGAAAGGAGGCTAGGCACTGGGGGAGGGTTAGGGTTAGGCTACGGGAGGAGAGGATTTGGGTTAGGCACTAGGAGGAGGATTAGGCTGCGGGAGAGGAGGCAAGGCACTGGAGGAGGGTTAGGGTTAGGCTACAGGAGGGGAGGGTTTGGGTTAGGTACTAGGAGGAGGATTAGGCTGCAGGAGAGGAGGCTGGTGGGAGTAGTTATGGCTAGGCTATGGGAGGTGAGGGTTAGGGTTAGGCACTAGGAGGAGGATTAGGCTGTGGGAGGGGAGGCTGGGCACGAGGGGATGGTTAGGGCTAGGCTACGGGGGGGAGGGTTTTAGGTTAGACACTAGGAGGAGTATTATGCTGCAGGAGAGGAGGCTGGTGGTAGTAGTTAGGGCTAGGCTACGGAGGAGAGGGTTAGGCACTAGGAGGAGGATTAGGTTGCAGGAGAGGAGGCTGGTGGGAGTAGTTATGGCTAGGCTATGGGAGGTGAGGGTTAGGCACTAGGAGGAGGATTAGGTTGCAGGAGAGGAGGCTAGGCACTAGGGGGAGGGTTAGGGCTAGGCTACGGAGGAGAGGGTTAGGCACTAGGAGGAGGATTAGGCTGCAGGAAAGGAGGGTGGTGGGAGTAGTTATGGCTAGGCTATGGGAGGTGAGGGTTAGGGTTAGGCACTAGGAGGAGGATTAGGATGCAGGAGAGGAGGCTAGGCACTAGGGGGAGGGTTAGGGCTAGGCTACGGAGGAGAGGGTTAGGCACTAGGAGGAGGATTAGGCTGCAGGAGAGGAGGCTTGTGGGAGTAGTTATGGCTAGGCTATGGGAGGTGAGGGCTAGGGTTAAGCACTAGGAGGAAGATTAGGCTGTGGGAGGGGAGGCTGGGCACGAGGGGATGGTTAGGGCTAGGCTACGGGGGGGAGGGTTTTAGGTTAGACACTAGGAGGAGTATTATGCTGCAGGAGAGGAGGCTGGTGGTAGTAGTTAGGGCTAGGCTACGGAGGAGAGGGTTAGGCACTAGAAGGAGGATTAGGTTGCAGGAGAGGAGGCTAGGCACTAGGGGGAGGGTTAGGGCTAGGCTACGGGAGGAGAGGGTTAGGGTTAGGCACTAGGAGGAGGATTAGGCTGGGGAAGAGGAGGCTAGGCACTAGGGGGAGGGTTAGGGATAATTACCGCTGAAGGATAAGCCAGAAGTCATCACCACACCATGCTGCATGTCGACATGATGAATGTATACAAAATATGCCATACCTGGTAAATTTATATACTAATCGCATCAAATTAGCTAATACAACTTTCTTCTGTCAGAGGTTAAATGATAAGAGAAAAATAATAACATATATTGCACAGTATGGACAGATAATGAAAGTAATGTTTCCAAGAGAAACTGCACAATAAACAAAGCCAAGGTGAAAGTATACAGTGACAGATCCAGGAAACACAGGGAGAGATCACAGCAGTAGATGCTATCACCGGCAAGGGAAACTCCCCGTACCCAATGAGTATGTACCCGTATAGCCGAGCAATCAGTGACACAGCCGTGTGACCGCTGCAATATACAACCCAGCGTCCCGTGCACGAGGTGGCAGACGGCCTAGATGCAGAACTGGATGGCAGTGGCCCCTTGCTGACATGCTGCTGTGTTCTAACCTACAATAAATCCTCACGGACCAACATTTACATAGACTTTCAATAAGTTTTCCAAGTTCAATCAGCTATCGCTATGCTCTAGATTTGTGGCTAATTTGGTTACATTTCATTCATATTTCTACACATTGCTCCCTGTTACTATTGCAGCGGAATAGTTTGATTCTTGCAACAAGTGAAATTAGGGCCTGATTCAGACCCACTCGCAAGCGGCTGTCTGCTCGCAAGTGGGTCGATGTTGTGCTCTGCGCATGCGCACGACGGCGGGAGCTCCGTCGTGCGCATGCGCCAGACGCGACGAGTGAAGGACTTTCCTTCGCTCGTTGTGTCTGATCAAAGGGGGCGTGCTGTCGATGTTGATTGACAGGACGCCCCCTTTGGTGGGCGTGCCGGGGGGCGTGCTTCCCTGACGGGGGCGTTCCAAGGGAATGCCTACCGTCAGAAGCCGGCCCACTGACATCACTAGTGATGTCAGTGGGAGTGATTTTGGCTCTGATAGAGCCAAAATCACTCCGGGCCTTGCGGTTGAAAACCTCAACCGCAGGCTCCGGCTCGCATTTTCGATGGTCGCGATGGTCACGACCATCGCGGCCATCAAACTGCACGCTCGTATAGGCTGTGGGTGGTGACCCACAGCTATACGAGCGTCCAGGAGGACGCTCCATAATTATGGAGGGCGGCCCTCATTCAGAGCGTGCGCTCTGCTCAGAGCGTACGGCTCTGAATGAGGGCCTTATTCCGATAAGTGCTTTCAATTAATCCTGGGTGTATAAATTGTATTGTCAGACGATGTTTTTCTGCAGCCTTGGATTTGCGTCCGCAAACAATTATGTGTGATCGCATTAAACGGCCCTATCTGGAGTTATGTCTAAGTTGCTGTGTAAGACTTACTAGAAGTAATCCACTCATCTTTAGTGGGTGATTTGTACAATTCTTGTAAAGACAAAGGGCTCTATTCAGCAATTCAGTTTTTACTTAAGAAATGCGGAAACAATCGTTATTTTTTTTACATTTTTTAAAGTATTTCCACTATTCAGCAATGGGATAATGGAGAAGATAATGAACCTGTCTTCTCCATTAATTCCCATATCGCAGAGTATTGCACTGCAGGGAGCAGGCCATTGCTCCCTACAGTGCTTAAACGTTTTATTTGCTATTCAGCAAATCAAAAAGCGTTAAATTACTCGGTAAGTCCTTACTTTATATACAGATTTGTCAACATACATCTTACAGTACCTCCGTGCGCTACAAGTCGCGTTAAACGCCGTGCGACTCGGTAGCGTCGAGCATTTTTGCGTGCAAGTTTTTGACTTTAATTGTGTCTTATTCAAATAGTGATGCAAATAGGACGCACAAGCAACTTCTGCTGTTTAAAATGATATACGGCATGCCCATATTCTGTGTGCAACTGTGGGTGCATCTGCATGTGAAACGCTGCAGTACGGTAGTGTCAGCGGCTGTAACACTGAAAGGAAGCAATTCGCATACAGATGTGCCCACAGTCACACACACAATATAGGCATGCTGGATATCAATTCAATCAGTAGAAGTTGCTTGTGTGTCCCGCTTTCGAACAAGATGCATTTGAAGGTAAGAAGTTGCATGAAGAGACGCTCGGCGCTACAGAATCACACACGGCGCATTTGAAGGCAAAAAGTTGCACCAAAAGACACTCGGCGCTACTGAGTCACGGCACGGCATGGCATGGCGCATCTAGAAGGGCTGTTTAACACGCAAGGAAGCAAGATGTATGTGGACACATTTGTAACGCCATATCAGAATGGCGTTATATGAAGCAAATCCTTCAATATTCCGAAAACTGCAGGGACAGAGGGAAATTTTCCCAGAAGTCCTTGCAGGATCTTAAAACTCCGCCCCAGTCTCCGGCCCTGCTTTGCTGTGACTGCCGAGTGATTTTATTTATAAACTTTATATAAACGTTTTAAATATAAAATCACATGACTATACAGTAAATGTATACAGACTCATATAAAGCCTGTGTACACATGTCCAACGGTTTAGACAGTATTGGCAGGCTGGAGTTGGACTTACACTGGGCGGTCACCACAAAGCAGGGAAAGAGACCATTTGCAAGCTTTAGTAAGGGCATGACTGAGCCTGCACAGAAGTAAAAAGAAGAAGGTTTTGTTTTCGGAATCCTGAAAACAATGTCTTCAGGAACTTTGCAGGAGCAGCGTGTTAATGCAACCGCTGTCCCTGCGTACGAAAATGCTTAATGGCATCATAAAATGTAATAATTGATAAAAAAAAGGTGACGATGTTGCCCGGTAATATTCAAAACAACATCATCACTCTTGCTGAACAGGGGGCCTGATTCAGACCCGGTCGCAAGCGCTGGGCGCTCGCAACCGGGTCGATGGTGGCCCAGAGCGCATCGTGCACGACGGAGCCGGCCCTGTCGTGCGCATGTGCGAGACCCGGATAGCGAAGGAGCAATCCGTCGCTCCGGGTCTCGCACCAAAGGGGGCGTGCTGTTGATGTTGATTGGTGGGCGGGCCGGGGGGGGGGGGGGTGGATGCCCAGACGGAGGCGTTCCCATGAGAACGCCTACCGTTTGGGGGCGGCCCCACTGGCATCACAAGTGATGTCAGTGGGAGAGCTTTCGGCTCTGTTTGAGCCGAAAGCTCTCTGGGGCTTGCGGCCACGAGACCCTACCACAAGGGTCTCGTCGCAAGCCTGATGAGACCATCATCCTGGACACTCGCATTAGCGCTCCATGAAAACAAAAGACGCCATGATTCAGAGCGAGCGCTCTGTCAGAGTGTCCAGCTCTGAATCAGGGCCAGAGCCCAAAGAAACAGATATGATGACAGGTCACACAAATATCATGACAGGCCACACCACCCACCTTGAATTGTATTCATCATATAAAAGTGTGCTCACCATCTATAATTAGTAGGTTTATCAGAATGTCTCCAAAGATATGTGTTCTCGTATTTGGTTCTAAAGAGCCAACAATCCGGCTTCCAATCTCTTAAATTATGAAATAACACAGGTTTACATAATGGTTAAAGTGAATGTAGAAAATTAAATTGACCACCTGGTAAAAAGAACCAGCTGCATTTTCAGGAGAGGACTCTCAGCTGTTGAGCAAAAAGCTGTAACTTATCTGGCTTCTGTAAAGTTACGTGTTGGGCGGGAGCGAGTCCTTTCCGTAGGCCAGTCCATGAATTCAGATGCCAGTGGCAGCTCCCTACTAGCTGTGCTCCTGTGAGGCCAGCTATGGGCAGTCTCAGAATGTATGAGCAGGACAGGGAGTACCAGGCTGTGAGCAGAGCAGGGTAAGAACCAGCAAGTCAGAGAGGCAGAAGGCTTCATAAGATGTGACTATCTCTTAGTATTATTATTAGCCAGGAGGACTGTGACAAAACTCTGGAGGAGTGTTTGCTGCAAGAGGGATGAGGCCATCTGAAGCATCTATTGGCTGGAGGCCATCGTCAGCCAGATAAATGTGGTAGGTGAGGGGCACAAAACTTGCCTACATGAGCAGGAGGTGATGGAGCCCCACAGCTTTACAATTAAGAATAATCAGAGGCTGTGATGCTACCACCCTGCCACAGCAAGTAGACCAAAGGGTAGCAAGCCGAATCTAACAGCATGAACCAACCAGGCAGGAGATTAAGGACTGCAAGTTACCCTAAACGGTATGTAGTAATTATTACACCAGAATGTCAACGTCTGAATGGTCTGTCAACAGTGAACATGTCGATATTCACAATGTGAACATGGACATAGCGGCATATAACTTGCAGGAAAGCAGAGCAGTGTTATTCCTGCAGCTGTTAAGGTGCCCATACACGGGACGATTTTTTATACGATATGGGCAGTTACGACAGGTTGGACAGACCAATCGTGTGAAAATAGATGTATTGTGTGTGTTCTGCAACCCTGATGCGCGTCCCCGCCGTCGTCTAGTTGGATCGCGGATCAGATGGTTTTGCAGAGAGATCCCAACCGATCGTGTACGATGTGACACACTTCTATGCATCTTATCCTATGATCGTAACGATCAATCGCACACCATTTGACCACATCTTATGAAGAATTTCAAGGGAAATCGTACAACTGATCTTACCAACTTTGAATCTCACCGTGTATGGGGGCCTTAAGGTTTCAATTGCTGGTTATTGCTTTAGGAATTACCGCTGCTATTTTTTGCAGTCCTAGAGTAAGTCTAAAAAAAAATTTAAAATCCCGATTTTAAGCTAACATTGTCAGGGACCACTTCAGAACCCCTTGGGCACCCCTCCTACCCAATGACTAATTAAGCATTTGGAGGCTTTCAATTAGTCTAACTGGTCCAATAATTACATGTCATTATTGGTTGTTAAATCCAATAATGGCCTGAATATACCCAAAATTAATATTTTTTTTAATATTTTTTTCACCTTAAATTTAATGAAAGCATTTATTTAAAGAAAAATAATTGCTTTATTATATCTTTTTATTATTTTATTTAATTGGCCTAAAATTACAGAAAAACCTTATTTTTCTTTTTTTTTTCTTTGTAATAAACCAAAAAATCATTTGCTTTTTAGCATTTTTTTTACTAAAAAAAATAAAATAAAAAGTGAACAAATCAGCCATTTAATACATTTAAAAAAAAAAAAAAAAAAAAAGTTTTTCTTTGGGACAGTAATAACCATTATTACTGTTACACAATATATTACAGCCTCTTCTCTATTTTTGTGTTTTCAAATTTCCTGCAGAATTTGTAAAAAAAAAAAATGTAAAAAAATTTGCAACCATTTTTTTCCTCCTATTTGATACTGCAGGTACTGGAAGCACGCATACACACAGTAATAGAAAATTGGTTGCGATGCCTGCGTACATTTTTGTGGGGGAAACCTTGCTGCCAAGTGAATATGCCCCAGAATGTCGACATTGTGAATGTCGACAGTAACAATGGCAACTTTGTGTTAAGGTTAGGACTCTAACAATAGAAAAGAGTTATGTCAACATGCAAAAATATCGACATTAAGACCATGTTGACGTGTCACATGTAGGGCTGATGAGGAACAGTGGGGATTAAAACGCAAGTTACATATCTACCAGAAGAGGAAGAACACATTGTGATAAAAATCCAAGGGGCCCAGTAAGGATAATGGTAAAACTGCAACCTCTAATTTGTGGAATAGGAATTACGCTGAAAGTTGATTATAGTGATCTTGCTGTAAATTACAGCTGCTTATACCATTTATTGCAATTTCTTTATGTCAGGCTATTCACTGTGGGTTGCAAATATTGACCATTGCAGTTGACTACAAGGGGCTGCAAGACTCAATGCAGAACCAAGGGGCTCTTCCGCTGCAGAGAGTGCTGGGTCAGGGTCATTTGGAAGGGGTCCTTTTTGTACAACAGGAACCCCTTCTTATGAGCTGGCCCTGTGTATACTGGTGATGTTCACCTCTATATAGAGTGAAATGTACAAACCTGAGTTCGTGTCTGTCCTAACACCAATAACACTTAGGTTTGGAGAAAACAAAATGCTGCATTTACATATACGAAAACATCTCCGCAACTATAAGAGAGGGGGTGGGCAAATGGGAAGAGTAATACAGAATAATATATCAGTCTCTCAAACTTTGAGCTCAAGGGATTGGAAGAGACATCTCAAATGTTGAAATTTACCAATTAAGTCCTGAGCTTACCCCACTGAAATGTTCCGGCATGACCGGAAGACAAACCAATGATATCAGTGAGTTAAAGCACATCGGTGGGAGGACCAAAATACATCTCTAAGCAATATGCAGGCTGGTCCACAGGTGCAGGAAACTTGCGGCTGTCACTAGCACAGCTGCCACTGATTACCAAATACTTTCACACAGGCTGCAGATCTTGCATCAATGTGTTCAATTTACATGAAAAAGCTATTTTTGTCTTTGATTTACTTAGTATGTTTTTTAAAGCTATTATTAGGACATATGCAGCGTACACACCTTCAGATAACCTGTCAGATGGTAATGATAACGATCCTATCGTTAAAATCTGACAGTTTCTGCCCCCTGCAAACGACCAAACGATGGTCAATGCACGGGCACAAATGGTCATTATCGACCATCATCCGTAGTCCGTGCATGTAGGCCAGGTTAGCCTGTTTACTATAGGGACCTGCGATTAACGCGGGTCGTTATAGTCGTTAGGGGGTTAATGCATGTGTTGGATGCTCGATAACAACACATGCAGGACGATCATTATCTGATCGTCCACCCATCTGACAGTGTGTAAGCGCCAATACATAAGCATCAGATCAGACTTCCGTAGCGTCAAGTAAAGTTTCAAATGTACCTGGCAGGAGTTCAGCCCAATATCGACCAGCCCTGGCTCACACCTAAAGGGGGATTCTGGGTGACCTACACCAAAGCCCCCCAAAGTGGTCGGATCAAATAATCTCCCCCTATAGCTCATGTACACTTGGCTCCTTCCTCCGCTCTAAGTGCAGGTGGGACGTATCGCCCATCGCAAGTCCTCTGAGGCAGGGTAGAAGACCCAGAACCAAAAATACAAGTTAAAAGGACACTATGTATATGGTACGGCTTACGTTATGTACTGCAGTGTCCTTTGTGAGTGTGTGATGTGCTGCAGAGGGTGAGGTGAGCTGTGTGATGTGCTGCAGAGGGTGAAGTGATCAGTGTGATGTAGGGTGAAGTGATCAGTGTGATGTACTTCAGAGGGTGTGGTGAGCTGAGTGATGTTCTGCAGAGGGTGGGTAAGATGAGCTGTGGGATGTGCTGCAGAGGGTGATGTAATCAGTGCAGGGACAGACTGAGGCTGTAGATCAGCCCTGGCAGTCCGCACTGTGCGCGCGCTCACGAAGGGGGCGTGGTTAAGTTTCAAGGGGGCATACTGCAAGTCACTGGGGCATGGCCTCGTGGCATGCCCATGTCTCTTCCTGGCCGAGCCGAGCGCACCGGCCCATCACTGCCGCCACCCCTTCCCTCTCCTTGAACTCATATCATGTATCCGGCAGCGTGCGGTGGAGGGCGGGGGCACTTACGCCCTCCTCGAGTTGGCCCTGAGGTCATCCGCCCTTCTGGCGTTTGCCAGAAGTGCCAGATGGCCACTCCGGCCCTGAATCAGAGTGATGTGCTGCAGAGGGTGAGGGGATCAGTGTGATGTGCTGCAGAAGGTGAGGGGATCAGTGGGATGTGCTGCAGAAGGGTGAAGCGATCAGTGGGATATGCTGCAGAGGGTGTGGGGATCAGTGGGATGTGCTGCAGAAAAGTGAAGGGATCAGTGGGATGTGCTGCACAGGGTGAAGGGATCAGTGGGATGTGCTGCAGAGGGTATAGCGATCAGTGGGATGTGCTGCAGAGGGTGAAGCGATCAGTGGCATGTGCTGCAGAGGGTATAGTGATCAGTGGGATGTGCTGCACAGGGTGAGGGTATCAATGAGATGTGCTGCAGAAAGTGAGGGGATCAGAGGGATGTGCTGCAGAGGGTGAAGCGATCAGTGGGATATGCTGCAGAGAGTGAGGGGATCAGTGGGATGTGTTGCAGAGGGTGTAGCGAACAGTGGGATGTGCTGCAGAGGGTGTAGCGAACAGTGGGATGTGCTGCAGAGGGTGAGGGGATCAGTGGGATGTGCTACAGAGGGTGTAGCGATCATTGGGATGTGCTGCAGAGGGTGAGGGAATCAGTGGGATGTGCTGCAGAGGGTGAGGGGATCAGTGGGATATGCTGCAGAGGGTGAGGGGATCAGTGGGATATGCTGCAGAGGGTGAGGGGATCAGTGGGATGTGCTGCAGAAAGTGAAGGGATCAGTGGGATGTGCAGCAGAGGGTGAGGGAATCAGTGGGATGTGCTGCAGAGGGTGAGGGAATCAGTGGGATGTGCTGCAGAGGGTGAGGGAATCAGTGGGATGTGCTGCAGAGGGTGAGGGGATCAGTGTGATGGGCTGCAGAGGGTGAGGTGATCAGTGGGATATGCTGCAGAGGGTGAGGGGATCAGTGGGATGTGCTGCAGAAAGTGAAGGGATCAGTGGGATGTGCTGCAGAGGGTGAGGGAATCAGTGGGATGTGCTGCAGAGGGTGAGGGAATCAGTGGGATGTGCTGCAGAGGGTGAGGGAATCAGTGGGATGTGCTGCAGAGGGTGAGGGGATCAGTGTGATGGGCTGCAGAGGGTGAGGGGATCAGTGGGATATGCTGCAGAGGGTGAGGGGATCAGTGGGATGTGCTGCAGAGGGTGAGGTAATCAGTGGGATGTGCTGCAGAGGGTGAAGCGATCAGTGGGATATGCTGCAGAGGGTGAGGGAATCAGTGGGATGTGCTGCAGAGGGTGAAGCGATCAGTGGAATGTGCTGCAGAGGGTATAGCGATCAGTGGGATGTGCTGCAGAGGGTGAAGTGATCAGTGGGATGTGCTGCAGAGGGTGAAGTGATCAGTGGGATGTGCTGCAGAGGGTATAGCGATCAGTGGGATGTGCTGCACAGGGTGAGGGGATCAGTGGGATGTGCTGCAGAAGGTGAGGGAATCAGTGGGATGTGCTGCAGAGGGTGAGGGAATCAGTGGGATGTGCTGCAGAGGGTGAGGGGATCAGTGGGATGTGCTGCAGAGGGTGAAGCGATCAGTGGGATATGCTGCAGAGGGTATAGCGATCAGTGGGATGTGCTGCAGAGGGTGAGGGGATCAGTTGGATGTGCTGCAGAAGGTGAAGCGATCAGTGGGATGTGCTGCAGAGGGTATAGCGATCAGTGGGATGTGCTGCAGAGGGTGAGGGGATCAGAGGGATGTGCTGCACAGGGTGAGGGGACCAGAGGGATGTGCTGCAGAGGGTGAAGCGATCAGAGGGATGTGCTGCAGAGGGTGAGGGGATCAGAGGGATGTGCTGCAGAGGGTGAAGCGATCAGAGGGATGTGCTGCAGAGGGTGAGGGAATCAGTGGGATGTGCTGCAGAGGGTTGCACTGAATATATATTCGGAGCACTGTACACTGGGGTTATATTGGTGTCATACAGCAGGGTACATATACGCTCTTGCGAGAGAGGTTGCCCAGATCCGCTCCACTTTATTCAGAGGTTGAGCATTTGGAATCCACCCTTCTTTGGGACACAGGGTGTAGAGATACCCTGGAGAGGTGTCTGGCAGTGCCTGGGCTGATATGAGGAGTATACAACCTGCACAGCAACAGGCAGGAGTAATTAATAGCAGGGTGTCCATGAAACCCTCAGAGCCTACAATGTACATAACATCACCGTATGGCTCTCTTTACTACTGGAGCTTTTCTGGGGAAATTGGCTGCTCTCTGCTACAGACGAGAGACTCCCACGTGCTAAGTTAAGACAATGATAAAGGTCAACATAAACAGAAGAAAATACTATGCAGAGTTCTGTGATTTGTGCTGTCCCCAGAGCACCGCTTACAATAACAACTAAAAAACGTGGAAAGAGAACTGAAAAGTACATAAGATGCTGACATAGTATTCAGACAAATGCACATAAACAAACACATTTTAACAGTTTGCGGCGGAAATGCTACGAGGTCAGCTCGACGCCGTGCAGCGTCCTGGCTGCTGGATAGCTCCGCTGTCCAATGGATAAAAGACGTAACAAGTGCGGCCTGGGCTTCATCATCTCGCCAGCGTGACCCACTTTTTACTTTCTTCCTGGAGAACCCTCTGACACCTAGGATGAGAGGACTTGAAACCTCTCCTAGGAAATGCTCTAGATCCCATTAGGGAATAATGATGGAAATTGCTAAACAACGGGGTGTACAGGGCTCCTAAATTCCCAACCGGCCCCTCTCCTGCCGTGCACAGCAGCCAAGTAAAGGTGTTCTTCTCACATTGGTACGGCATCCCTGACATAATAGGGCAAGGAAAAGCACTTTTCCAGACCGGGAGGGGTGGGGGCAGCTGCTGTCTGCTGTAGTTGTGGGAAAGTGGCAATTAGCCACGGATAATTGAGCTGGAATAACAGGCGGCAGCCAAGCCCACTCTACATGTTGGTCTGTAATCAGTCAGCCAGATATACTCAAGCAAAATATCGAATATCAAGTCCAAGCCTCTCCACATCTCGCCCACAACCCACTGGCTCTAAATAACTTGATCCCAAGCCAGCTGCATCCAAATGTTTGATTTAGCCATTCAAGTTGGTTCCAGGCACCATATTTTACTAATTATGCCATTTTATGCCCACTTGACAATAGTTGGCTTTGATTTATGAGGTCTGAGAGATTAATCTGACAGGTTGAGCAGAATTCCCTGCCCTGTCATTATGCAAAGCCTAATCTGACACTGCACAAATGCCAGCTATTGCATATCACTGGCAATCCTGGGAAAAGGGTAGGGTTACCGTGCGTTACCAAGTCATTCTACCGCACATCGGGACTTCCCGCAATACAGGCGTTCCTACAGCTAAACGTGGGCACAACTCTGTGAATGTGCCACACATCTCGCAAGGTAAAATTAGTGCCCAAATTTTTAAAGATCGCTGTCAAACCCCACAGGTCTTCATTAAGTGTGAAGGGTAAGCGTCTACCGAGGGGCAGCCCTGAATAACCAGCCTGCCCGGAGGCCAAGGGGTGAATCGGAAATTCACTGCTCCTTTGAGGTTTCAGACTGCAGGCGTCACAGAAGAGCTGCCAGCTACAAACATATCGAAATCCAGCCAAGAGCTGCTGTGCCCGGGACTGGCTGGCATTGCAGGCAGAGGCTCAGTCTGACGTGCGCTGAGTGGGGCGGTTCCAGTTGCACGCAAGAGAAAAATGTTGGCTCGTCTGAGCGTTTGAATACTTTGTATTCTTAGAAATTGGAGAGGGACAATTGAGCCGGCACCATTACATAACTCTGAACGAGAACTGATGTAAGAAATGTTCATGGGAATCACCGCTGAACAGCGTCCCAGAGACGTCCTGGGCTGTGCATTGTGTGCCCTGTATGACCGGAGAACTGCACAGAACACGGAACAGACAATAGCGTGATCTGTTAGAGTGCCCTGATAGATAATAGGGGGTACAGCACAGACGCAGCGCTCAGCTGCTTTGTCACGGCCTGTTTTGTGCATTCTGTCATGGAACACACAAGCGGGAAGGGCTTGCTTATTGAGTACACACAGAAGACAAGAGCCCTTGGGTGAAGACGAACAATGCAAGAAGTGCTGACGGGAGTCTGTGGCTTTGGGTTGGGGCAGCATCTGTATTTAGGTCACCTGAATGTTAGTGTATTGCTATAAAAACATTTACGTGCCAAGGGTCAACAAACTTTCTATAGCTGTGAACATTTCTCCCAAATATCCTGATTTGGCGGGGGACAGAGCAGATTGGTGGTACTGTCCCACTGTCTAGACCGGACGATTGGTCCATAGTGCACATGGCATTCAAAAGGAGGTTTTAGCAGAGAGGATGGGGGCAGTTCAGGAAGACGGTAGCGCTCGTCACAGCCCTGTGACGTGTGATCACACCCTGGGGGAGATGTATCAAAGCTTGGAGAGAGAGATAGGGGCATATTTATCAATTATCAGGATTGATACCTGGAGGTGGGGCTACTATAGGATAACGCCATCTGGGGATGGGGCAACTATAGGATAACGCCATCTTGGGATGGGGCTACTATAGGATAACGGCATCTGGGGATGGGGCTACTATAGGATAACGGCATCTGGGGATGGGGCAACTATAGGATAACGCCATCTGGGGATGGGGCTACTATAGGATAACGCCATCTGGGGATGGGGCTACTATAGGATAACGCCATCTGGGGATGGGGCTACTATAGGATAACGCCATCTGGGGATGGGGCTACTATAGGATAACGCCATCTGGAGATGGGGCTACTATAGGAGAACGCCATCTGGAGATGGGGCTACTATAGGATAACGGCATCTGGGGATGGGGCTACTATAGGATAACGCCATCTGGGGATGGGGCTACTACAGTATAACGCCATCTGGGGATGGGGCTACTATAGGATAACGCCATCTGGGGATGGGGCTACTACAGTATAACGCCATCTGGGGATGGGGCTACTATAGGATAACGCCAGCTGGAGATGGGGCAACTATAGGATAACGCCATCTGGAGATGGGGCTACTATAGGATAACGCCATCTGGAGATGGCGCTGTTCTAAAAGGGCCAAGAATGCATGGTAAATAGGATAGCTTCACAGCAACCATAGCAACCTACGGAGTCTGCGGCAGCTGTCGGAAATGGAGGGAGATATCTGCCGCATTCCCTACATGGTACATTCGGGGGATACTTAATATTTACGGGCAACCCCGAAAACGTCTGTATTATGGGAATATCCCGCAAATATTACTTGATAAAAATGCCCAATAAAGTACCAACCAAACAACTTCTAACTGCCGTCTTACAGGCTGTGCTTGAAAAATGACTGTTAAAAGCTGATTGGAAAGAGATAAAGTACTAACCAAAGTTTAAAACATATCCCCCCCCCTGTAACACGTGAGCTCACCATGTGGCAACATGACCACAACCCTTCTCATCTGTCCCCATTCTCTTCCTTGAAAAATTGGCAGATATGAATATGGGCTCAGGTACCTGGAATGCCCAGCTAGATGTGATATGGAGAACTCTGGGGGAGATGTATGAATGGGTGTTATGGGGTTTAGTGGTATGAGCGCACCGCTTCTCCTCCATGTATTAATGTGGGGTTAGGTGTTACATGACTATCTCATATCCATCTACTTCATATAAATATATCTCTCTATCTGTCTCAAATCTACCTATATATCTAATATATATCTATCTAATATATATCTATGTATCTATCTAATATATATCTATTGATGTACAGTATCTCATATCTATCTGTCTCAGATCTATCTATCTCATATCTATCTTTCTCATATTTATCGATCTCATATCTAACTATGCATCTATTTATATCATATATATCTATCTAATGTATATCTATGTCTCATATCTATCTGTCTCATATCTATCTACCTAATATATATTTATCTCATATCTATCTTTCTATCTAATATCTATCTATCTATCTCATAACTAATATCTATCTCATAACTATCTAATATCTATCTATCATATCTATCCATCTTATATCTATCCATCTCATATCTGTCTATCTATCTGTCATATCTATCTATCCATCTCATATCTATCCATCTCATATCTGTCTATCTATCTATCCATCTCATATCTATCTAATATCTAAATAGCTCATATCTATCTCATATCTATCTCATATCTATCTATCTATCTCATATCTATCTATCCATCTCATATCTATGCATCTAATATCTATATATCTCATATCTATCTATCTATCTATCTATCCCACATCTATCTCATATCTATCTCAAATCTAATTATCTATCTATCTCATATCTAATTATCTATCTCATATCTAATTATCTATCTCATATCTATCTATCCATCTTTCTGTGTCATACCTATCTATCTCTACCCCGAACCAGCAGAGAGAGAGGATTTCTTGCTGCCAGTATTACGTGGGAGCACCAGAATTAATCTCTACTTCGGTATACAACACCCACCCATACCTAAATGTACGGTTGTCGTTGGCCCCTTAAACCTTGAGCTTGTGCTGTGCTAATCTCAGATTGTCCAATCACACATTCACAGGCGCTAAATACACTGGTTCAGAAAGACGTTCTGTTCTGCTTTCACTGTTCTGCACAAAACAACTCACAGCAGAGAGCTGACGTTCCGGCCTCAGTCATTATGCCAGCCACACTGTACATTTCAGAGATATGAGGACACAGCTAAAGCAAAACACAACATTTGCCAAGACATAGAGGGTAATGTGTATAAAGCTCAGGCTTTAATGCATTCTTAGGTCATGTACACTGTGCATTAATATTAATGTGTCCCCCGTCTACTGAAGAACAGCCGTTCCGTAACAGGTGGGGTATAATACTTTAAAAATAAAAGATCTTAATCTGAATTCCAAAAACTGAAGCTGTTCTCATACAAAGCATTCAGCACATTAGCTATGCCTGGCTCTGCACAAATCGCATCCCAGGACGCGGACCTCCTCCACTCGCCTGCCCCCCCAAAATGCTCCTCACCCCTTATACTGCATTTAGGACTTCACATGAAAACAGTTTGACAAAACTCAGACAGATTTGCTCCACCGGTTATATTAAGAGTCTGCATGGACACATAATGAAATGGGAAAAGCTGCAATATAAGTAGTGTTAAGCTTAAGTAACATCATCTCCGGGAACCCTGCATGGAATGACCCCAACCACAGAACTCTTAGGGATACGTTTAGTTTAGACACTATTGTATGGGAATCTGTATTAAAACAAATAAAATCTAAATCTTTGAACAACTGCAAACTCTTCCTGCACAGCGGACTACAAAAGCAGGAAGGTAAATAGGAAACGTAACAAGGGGTGCAACAGATATTGGGGAATTACCCGCCAAGACAGTCACAACCCTCACTGGGGAGGGGTTCGATATCACCCAACCTAAAATTGACTTTTTTTCTATTACTAAACATCATAGAGATGCACTGAGTACAGGCTCTGTAACGTAATCCCTTTGCGCGATACATTGGCGGTTTCCCAAAAAGACATAGCGACACTTTCCACCTATACAGCGGCATGTACAGCCAGAGGGGCAGGTGCTAAGGAGCCCTGGCTACATACAATACACACAAGTAACAAGATTTATCAGTCCTCCTGTCTCAGGTACATGACTGACAGAAAGCAGGAATGAAGGTAAAAGCAGTAACAGATAGACGCACAGCTCCTTCATGAATGTAGTGTCCAACAGTACATGTTTTCCAGGTCTCCTCGCAGAATCACATGTAAAATAATTAGCTCCACATTTGAATTTAAAAAAAATGTGTCAGTGAGTAATGACTACACCTGTGCACCTGCCAGGAGACATGGAAAACATGACTTGTGTGGGGTCCTGAGGACAGAGTTTGAGAACCACTGGTTTAAACGTACGCAACTGCGTTGCTAATGTCAGCGGTGATATGCAAATGTGCGCATTCGCATTGCGATCGCAGCCTGACATAAGGACGCCCACTTCCCCTTACTCACTTCCGTAAACTTGCCCAACGTAGTGAAACAATCGGTAACATCGGACAGTAAGGGAAGCCCAGACCTCACTTTGGGATGTGCACGCTATCAGGCCACTTAATCAGGCTTCTGTTCTTGCTATCTCTTATCTTCATATATGGTAGTTGTTCTGTTTACTGCTCTCTGTTATCTTCAGATGCTGTCTTTGTTCCTGCTACTGCTCTCCTTTATCTTTAAACAGTATCTCTTTTCTTGCTACTAGTCTATTATCTCCATACATTATACTATAGTCATTCCTGCTACTGCTCTCTGTTGTCTTTAGGTACAGTCTTGTTCCTGCTACTGCTCTCTGTTATGTTTGGGTAATTGTTCCTGCTACTGCTCTCTATGTTTGGGTACAGTCTGTTCCTGCTACTGCTCTCTGTTATGTTTGGGTACAGTCTGTTCCTGCTACTGCTCTCTGTTATGTTTGGGTAATTGTTCCTGCTACTGCTCTCTGTTATGTTTGGGTAATTGTTCCTGCTACTGCTCTCTGTTATGTTTGGGTAATTGTTCCTGCTACTGCTCTCTGTTATGTTTGGGTAATTGTTCCTGCTACTGCTCTCTGTTATGTTTGGGTACAGTCTGTTCCTGCTACTGCTCTCTATTGTTATGTTTGGGTAATTGTTCCTGCTACTGCTCTCTGTTATGTTTGAGTAATTGTTCCTGCTACTGCTCTCTGTTATGTTTGGGTAATTGTTCCTGCTACTGCTCTCTGTTATGTTTGGGTAATTGTTCCTGCTACTGCTCTCTGTTATGTTTGGGTACAGTCTGTTCCTGCTACTGCTCTCTGTTATGTTTGGGTACAGTCTGTTCCTGCTACTGCTCTCTGTTATGTTTGGGTAATTGTTCCTGCTACTGCTCTCTGTTATGTTTGGGTACAGTCTGTTCCTGCTACTGCTCTCTGTTATGTTTGGGTACAGTCTGTTCCTGCTACTGCTCTCTGTTATGTTTGGGTACAGTCTGTTCCTGCTACTGCTTTCAGTTATGTTTGGGTAATTGTTCCTGCTACTGCTCTCTGTTATGTTTGGGTAATTGTTCCTGCTACTGCTCTCTGTTATGTTTGGGTAATTGTTCCTGCTACTGCTCTCTGTTATGTTTGGGTACAGTCTGTTCCTGCTACTGCTCTCTGTTATGTTTGGGTACAGTCTGTTCCTGCTACTGCTCTCTGTTATGTTTGGGTACAGTCTGTTCCTGCTACTGCTCTCAGTTATGTTTGGGTAATTGTTCCTGCTACTGCTCTCTGTTATGTTTGGGTAATTGTTCCTGCTACTGCTCTCTGTTATGTTTGGGTAATTGTTCCTGCTACTGCTCTCTGTTATGTTTGGGTACAGTCTGTTCCTGCTACTGCTCTCTGTTATGTTTGGGTAATTGTTCCTGCTACTGCTCTCTGTTATGTTTGGGTAATTGTTCCTGCTACTGCTCTCTGTTATGTTTGGGTACAGTCTGTTCCTGCTACTGCTCTCTGTTATGTTTGGGTACAGTCTGTTCCTGCTACTGCTCTCTGTTATGTTTGGGTAATTGTTCCTGCTACTGCTCTCTGTTATGTTTGGGTACAGTCTGTTCCTGCTACTGCTCTCTGTTATGTTTGGGTACAGTCTGTTCCTGCTACTGCTCTCTGTTATGTTTGAGTAATTGTTCCTGCTACTGCTCTCTGTTATGTTTGGCTAATTGTTCCTGCTACTGCTCTCTGTTATGTTTGGGTACAGTCTGTTCCTGCTACTGCTCTCTATTGTTATGTTTGGGTAATTGTTCCTGCTACTGCTCTCTGTTATGTTTGAGTAATTGTTCCTGCTACTGCTCTCTGTTATGTTTGGGTAATTGTTCCTGCTACTGCTCTCTGTTATGTTTGGGTAATTGTTCCTGCTACTGCTCTCTGTTATGTTTGGGTACAGTCTGTTCCTGCTACTGCTCTCTGTTATGTTTGGGTACAGTCTGTTCCTGCTACTGCTCTCTGTTATGTTTGGGTAATTGTTCCTGCTACTGCTCTCTGTTATGTTTGGGTACAGTCTGTTCCTGCTACTGCTCTCTGTTATGTTTGGGTACAGTCTGTTCCTGCTACTGCTCTCTGTTATGTTTGGGTACAGTCTGTTCCTGCTACTGCTCTCTGTTATGTTTGGGTAATTGTTCCTGCTACTGCTCTGTTATGTTTGGGTAATTGTTCCTGCTACTGCTCTCTGTTATGTTTGGGTAATTGTTCCTGCTACTGCTCTCTGTTATGTTTGGGTACAGTCTGTTCCTGCTACTGCTCTCTGTTATGTTTGGGTACAGTCTGTTCCTGCTACTGCTCTCTGTTATGTTTGGGTAATTGTTCCTGCTACTGCTCTCTGTTATGTTTGGGTAATTGTTCCTGCTACTGCTCTCTGTTATGTTTGGGTACAGTCTGTTCCTGCTACTGCTCTCTGTTATGTTTGGGTACAGTCTGTTCCTGCTACTGCTCTCTGTTATGTTTGAGTAATTGTTCCTGCTACTGCTCTCTGTTATGTTTGGGTAATTGTTCCTGCTACTGCTCTCTGTTATGTTTGGGTACAGTCTGTTCCTGCTACTGCTCTCTGTTATGTTTGGGTACAGTCTGTTCCTGCTACTGCTCTCTGTTATGTTTGAGTAATTGTTCCTGCTACTGCTCTCTGTTATGTTTGGGTAATTGTTCCTGCTACTGCTCTCTGTTATGTTTGGGTAATTGTTCCTGCTACTGCTCTCTGTTATGTTTGGGTACAGTCTGTTCCTGCTACTGCTCTCTGTTATGTTTGGGTACAGTCTGTTCCTGCTACTGCTCTCTGTTATGTTTGGGTAATTGTTCCTGCTACTGCTCTCTGTTATGTTTGGGTACAGTCTGTTCCTGCTACTGCTCTCTGTTATGTTTGGGTACAGTCTGTTCCTGCTACTGCTCTCTGTTATGTTTGGGTAATTGTTCCTGCTACTGCTCTCTGTTATGTTTGGGTAATTGTTCCTGCTACTGCTCTCTGTTATGTTTGGGTACAGTCTGTTCCTGCTACTGCTCTCTATTGTTATGTTTAAGTACAGTATGTTCCTGCTACTGCTCTCCGTTATCATCTAATAGAGTCTCTGTTCCTGTACTATGACCTGACCTTGCTTTATGTCTCCCCATATCTCCTTTTCCCTATTCTATCTGGTGTTTCCTCTTTTAGGTTGTATGATGAGACGGCTAGTGACTTTTATACCTCTGTTAATGTATAGGTATTAGTTTTCCTTATTGCACAGTGATGCAGAATACGCCAACACTACATACATGCTGGATAATAAAAAGAACTTCAAAGGAAACATTTAAATCAGCGCTGAAATGTCAGGGACACTTGGCCTGACTCAGACCTGTACACTAAAAGCACAGCAGCTGCGTCCACTGTGCGAAAATATGCGTCTGAAGGCAAAACGCTGCCAGCATTGCAGATCTGAAGACGCAGCGTTGGAGCTCCATCGGCCAGAACGGCCGTCAGAACGCCTGGAATTCTGTGTCGGATGACGCAGGCACTGGCCTCGGTACAGACGATTATGAGTGCGCTAATGTATGGCTGTAAGCACCCCAAATTCCAAGCGGCAGCTCTCACAGTGGGTACTGCTCCCCACAAAATTTATGAAACAGAAGGTAAAAAAATTAATAGTGTGGCGCCGTATAGAATTTAGCAATTTATTTTACCAATAATCAATTAAGAGTTCTTTAAAAGGTCTAAATAGCCACAATCAGTAAAGTAAATTTCTAGACACAATTTATGTAATAGCATATTAATAAACACAATATGTAAAAAGCATGCAAATAAAAATATGATTCTCATTGCCGAATGACTCCGCAGAGCATAGTATGATATCTGTCAATGATGCAACAAATCTAATAGTTGAAAGAATCCCCAAATTGTTGTAATAGAACAGATATAATGTTCGATGGTAGTGCTCAAAGGGAATAAAAATAATGTATCCAATAGTTGTATATAGTCCCAGTGGACAATACTTCCAATAGACTTACTCCTGTAGGGTTAGCACTAATAAGAAAACCTCCGTGGTTGGGAGCTGCGAAGTTCACTAGTAGCTCCCAACCATAGAATTGATCACCTTTTCACAAGAGTTTCTGAGAGACAGGATATTCTTTTTGGAATTCTAAGAAGACATAATTCTAGAGTCGTAACTAGACTTTTTGGTGCCCTGTGCGAGAGAGAGCATTGGCGCCCCCCCCCTCCCCCCATTTTTTTAAATAGGGGCATAAGATAGTGCACCTGAAAAAACCATGGCCTCATGGGGAAGGGCCAGGGAAGAGATAGGAGAGGCCAGGAGATGCTGGGGATAAATAGGGACATAATATAGTGCACCTGAGAGAGGGACATGGCCTCATGGGGAAGGGCCAGGGAAGAGATAGGGGAGGCCAGGAGATGCTGGGGATAAATAGGGACATAATATAGTGCACCTGAGAGAGGGCCATGGCCTCATGGGGAAGGGCCAGGGAAGAGATAGGGGAGGCCAGGAGATGCTGGGGATAAATAGGGACATAATATAGTGCACCTGAGAGAGGACCATGGCCTCATGGGGAAGGGTCAGGGAAGAGATAGGGGAGGCCAGGAGATGCTGGGGATAAATAGGGACATAATATAGTGCACCTGATAAAGGGCCATGGCCTCATGGGGAAGGGCCAGGGAAGAGATAGGGGAGGCCAGGAGATGCTGGGGATAACAGAAGAGGAAGCTACAAGTGAGAATGATAATAAACCTTCTATCGGATGAGGTGTTGTCATGTGTGCAAACCACTTATCATACTAACATAAAATAAAGACACTGAGACGTGGATTTGGCAGATAACTTGATGGCGATTTATTGGAGCAATAATAATTATTATTTATTTATTATTTATTTAAGGATGTATGGTGGCAAAGAAAGGACGGCCAGAAATCAGCCAAATCTGCTATGCCCACACACAAACAACAAAAGGCATAGCAGGCGTAGATCGCCCAGAGTGCATACACATAACCATGTAAATCATGTCAACAACAAAAGGTAACGCTCACCCCCATCTTGACTTCCCACCCGTTTAGGTGGTGATACTGCCCCCCGTTAGGTTGGTACAGCCAACTACCAGTCAACGAAGGGAGCGCCCTTAAATCATAATTGCACCCGGACTGGCGACCTGCCGTTCTTTCCCGCCACCCAAAACCAAACCCACAACATACCAAAATTTATAGGGAGGGAGGGTGGGGAATCTGGAACAAAGAGGCTTTGCCCCATAATTCTAGCCCTTTATATAATGTTCCTGTTACAGACCCGCCCCTGCTTGCCATAGGCTAACTCCAACAAGTAATTTGCATACATGCCTGCCCCCATCCTAGAGGTTTAAAACACCTCTTTTCTTATGCAATCTTTCCGTTTCTCTAATCAGGAAAACTGACAGGCCCAAACAGCGCCCCCTGCCCTGCGGTGCCCTGTGCCATGGCACTAGTCACACTACCCTAGTTACGGCCCTGCATAATTCTATAACCAGTCTGTACATCCTCTGACCCATCAAATCACAGCATCTCCTTCACTACACAGACAATATTTTCCATCAGGTTTCTGAAAACGAAAAATCAGTATACAGGAACTACAATGTGACCAAGTTATTGTGTATTTACCTAAGACAGACACTGGCTATGGAGCCACTATCAAAGTGTAAAATAAACATATAACAATGCCGGTATAAATGAAAGCCTACTGGATGAGCTTTTCCAGTAATATGTTGGTTTATTTATGACGAGCTCGTTCATTTTTAGGGGGTAATGGGGCTGCCTAATATTCAGCAAAAGCTGCTATGTGACATCACCACCCAATCACAAACTAACCTGCTACATAGACTGTGGGATTGCGCTGCACTCTTTCTGTGACATCACCATCCAATCACACACTAACCTGCTACATAGAACGTGTGATTGCGCTGCACATACTCTGTGACATCACCACCCAATCACAAACTAACCTGCTACATAGACTGTGTGATTGCGCTGCACTCTCTCTGTGACATCACCATCCAATCACACACTAACCTGCTACAAAGACTGTATGACTGCACTGCACACACTCTGTGACATCACCATCCAATCACACACTAACCTGCTACATAGAACATGTGATTACGCTGTACTCTCTCTGTGACATCACCATCCTATCACACACTAACCTGCTACATAGACTGTGTGATTACGCTGCACTCTCTCTGTGACATCACCATCCTATCACACACTAACCTGCTACATAGACTGTGTGATTGCGCTGCACTCTCTCTGTGACATCACCATCCTATCACACACTAACCTGCTACATAGACTGTGTGACTGCGCTGCACTCTCTCTGTGACATCACCATCCAATCACACACTAACCTGCTACATAGACTGTATGACTGCACTGCACACACTCTATGACATCATCATCCAATCCAGGGGTGGACAAAATAAATGGCCTTCCAGCTGCTGCTGAACTACACATCCTAGCATGGTCAAAATAGCAATACTGTGGCAGGACATGCTGGGATGTATAGTTCTACAACAGCTGAGGGGCTGCTTATTTCCTACCCCTGATCCAATCACACAATAACCTGCTACATAGATTGTCTATCAAAACAACCATTAGTAAGAGCAATAGATGGGATGGATCTGGCTCACCATTGGCTTATAGGTTATACCAGCTACCAAATTATAGATATTGTACTTTTTTTTTTTTCACCAAAGTTAGCAATTTATCAAGTGTCTTCTAGACAGAACTGTATTAGCAGCACTAGAACCCACCACGAGGCAGCTCAGGACAGAGAGCTAAATGGCTAAATATGACAAACACACACAAAAATAAAAAAGAGGAGAAGCTTGTGATAAATCTCGTGTCTATCAGGTTACATAAAGGGACAGCAGTGTTTACACGCTGCTTAAACCTTCACATTCACACGACATTAAAATGCAAATGTAATAAAATATAAGATATACATATTAATCTATTAATTGCTTGCATCAGCCCATAGTTAATCCAGCCAGCTGCTCGCTGTACCTTTGTAATAATAACAAATGATTTCAGCAATATGGGCTGTGTACACAAGTACAAGGAACACAGCAGATCCCAAACCCACCGACCATTCACTCAGCGCCAAACGCTCACCCCGGGCCCAAAACACAGAACAACATTCTATTTATACACAGAACTAAACTTACATCATGACGAGCATTGTAACCACAGAAAACATGATCACAGATAATGTACACAAATGGGAATGTATCACTCATTGTACATAGACTGTCTCACACACACACTGTAATCACTCATTGTACATAGACTGTCTCACACACACACACTGTAATCACTCATTGCACATAGACTGACACACACACACTGTAATCACTCATTGTACATAGACTGTCTCACACACACACTGTAATCACTCATTGTACATAGACTGTCTCACACACACACTGTAATCACTCATTGTACATAGACTGTCTCACACACACACACACACACACACACACACACACACTGTAATCACTCATTGTACATAGACTGACTCACACACACACTGTAATCACTCATTGTACATAGACTGTCTCACACACACACACTGTAATCACTCATTGCACATAGACTGACACACACACACTGTAATCACTCATTGTACATAGACTGTCTCACACACACACACTGTAATCACTCATTGTACATAGACTGACACACACACACTGTAATCACTCATTGTACATAGACTGTCTCACACACACACTGTAATCACTCATTGTACATAGACTGTCTCACACACACACTGTAATCACTCATTGTACATAGACTGTCTCACACACACACTTTAATCACTCATTGTACATAGACTGTCTCTCACACACACACACACACACACACACACTGTAATCACTCATTGTACATAGACTGACTCACACACACACTGTAATCACTCATTGTACATAGGCTGTCTCACACACACACTGTAATCACTCATTGTACATAGACTGTCTCACACACACACTGTAATCACTCATTGTACATAGACTGTCTCACACACACACTGTAATCACTCATTGTACATAGACTGACACACACACACTGTAATCACTCATTGTACATAGACTGTCTCACACACACACTGTAATCACTCATTGTACATAGACTGTCTCACACACACACTGTAATCACTCATTGTACATAGACTGACACACACACACTGTAATCACTCATTGTACATAGACTGTCTCACACACACACTGTAATCACTCATTGTACATAGACTGTCTCACACACACACACACACACTGTAATCACTCATTGTACATAGACTGTCTCACACACACTGTAATCACTCATTGTACATAGACTGTCTCACACACACTGTAATAACTCATTGTACATAGACTGACTCACACACACACACACTGTAATCACTCATTGTACATAGGCTGTCTCACACACACACTGTAATCACTCATTGTATATATACTGTCTCACACACACACTGTAATCACTCATTGTATATATACTGTCTCACACACACACTGTAATCACTCATTGTACATAGACTGTCTCATACACTGTAATCACTCATTGTACATAGACTGTCCAACACACACTGTAAGCACACATTGTACATAGACTGACTCACACACACACTGTAATCACTCATTGTACATAGACTGTCTCACACACACTGTAATCACTCATTGTACATAGACTGTCTCACACACACACTGTAATCACTCATTGTACATAGACTGTCTCACACACACTGTAATCACTCATTGTACATAGACTGACTCACACACACACTGTAAGCACACATTGTACATAGACTGACTCACACACACACTGTAATCACTCATTGTACATAGACTGTCTCACACACACACTGTAATCACTCATTGTACATAGACTGTCTCACACACACTGTAATCACTCATTGTACATAGACTGACTCACACACACACTGTAAGCACACATTGTACATAGACTGACTCACACACACACTGTAATCACTCATTGTACATAGACTGTCTCACACACACTGTAATCACTCATTGTACATAGACTGTCTCACACACACACTGTAATCACTCATTGTACATAGACTGTCTCACACACACTGTAATCACTCATTGTACATAGACTGACTCACATACACACTGTAAGCACACATTGTACATAGACTGACTCACACACACACTGTAATCACTCATTGTACATAGACTGTCTCACACACACACTGTAATCACTCATTGTACATAGACTGACTCACACACACACTGTAAGCACACATTGTACATAGACTGACTCACACACACACTGTAATCACTCATTGTACATAGACTGTCTCACACACACACTGTAATCACTCATTGTACATAGACTGTCTCACACACACACTGTAATCACTCATTGTACATAGGCTGTCTCACACACACACTGTAATCACTCATTGTACATAGACTGTCTCACACACACACACACACACACTGTAATCACTCATTGTCCCATGGGAACGCCTCCGTCTGGCAGGCACGCCCCCGGCACGCCCACCAAAGGGGGCGTGCTGTCAGTCACCATCGACAGCACGCCCCCTTTGGTGCGAGACCCGGAGCGACAGCTTGGCTGTCGCAGTCCGGGTCTCGCGCATGCGCACGACGGAGGTCCCTCCGTCGTACGCATGCGAAGTGGGGAACATCGACCCACTTGCGAGCGTACTGCCGCTTGCGAGTGGGTCTGAATGACCCCCATAGACTGTCCAACACACACACTGTAATCACTCATTGTACATAGACTGTCCAACACACACTGTAATCACTCATTGTACATAGACTGTCCAACACACACTGTAATCACTAATTGTACATAGACTGTCCAACACACACTGTAATCACTCATTGTACATAGACTGTCTCACACACACTGTAATCACTCATTGTACATAGACTGTCACACACACACTGTAATCACTCATTGTACATAGGTTGTCTCACACACACACTGTAATCACTCAATGTACATAGACTGTCTCACACACACACACACACACACACTGTAATCACTCATTGTACATAGACTGTCACACACACACACACACACACTGTAATCACTCATTGTACATAGACTGTCACACACACACACACACACACTGTAATCACTCATTGTACATAGACTGTCACACACACACACACACACACACTGTAATCACTCATTGTACATAGGTTGTCTCACACACACACTGTAATCACTCATTGTACATGGACTGTCTCACACACACACTGTAATCACTCATTGTACATAGACTGTCTCACACACACACACACACACACACACACTATAATCACTCTTTGTACATAGACTGTCTCACACACACACACTGTAATCACTCATTGTACATTGGGCCTGATTCAGAGCCGGATGCTCTGACAGAGCGCTCGCTCTGAATCAGGGCCGGGCATTTTTTTTTCAGAACGGCTTCCTGGCCGCTCGCATAGCTGTTGGTGACACCCACAGCTATAGCGAGCGGCCATGATGATGGTCGCAATGGTCAAGACCATCTGACCATCGGGCCTGCGACGAGACCCTTGTGGTAGGGTCTCGTGGCCGCAAGCCCGAGAGAGCTTTTGGCTGTAACAGAGCCAAAAGCTCTCCCACTGTCATCACTTGTGATGTCAGTGGGGCCGGCCCCAGATGGTAGGCGTTCCCATGGGCAGCCACGACCCCGGCCCGGCCACCAAAGGGGGCGTGTTGTCACTCAACATCGACAGCACGCCCCCTTTGGTACGAGACCCAGAGCGACGGAGTGCCCGACGCTATCCGGGTCTCCCGCATGTGCACGACAGAGCCGGCTCCGTCGTGCGCATTTGCACTGGCCTACCATCGACCTGGTTGAAAGCGCACAGCGTGTCTATTATTGTTCTCCTTTGTTTATATGGCTCTACAAGGGTTCCGCAGCACCTTACAAAGTACACAGAAAATAGTGACTTACAGTGCAAAACATTGCAGGACGTAGTGTATAAGCATTGCTGCAACAATGGTTATAATACTCAAGCAGCAGGGCGACAGAAGCCAAGTGTTAGGTGCCATTGTAGGGAGCATGGAAAAGATGATAATGTAAGTAAGGGAAGGAGAAGCACTAGAGGGAAGAGGGCCCTGATCGTAAGAGCTTACAATTCTAAAGGGGAGGGGCAGACAGACAGGGGTGACACAGATGGGGGAGACAGGGAGGAAGGAGCATGGAGCAGGGAGTTAGGATGAGAGCTGGAATGCTATGATGATGAAGTAGTGAGTCTTGAGAGCCTATTTGAAGATTTGTAGAGAGGTGGAGAGTCTGATAGGGAGAGAGTTCTGGAGGTCGGGAGCAGCACGGGCAAAATCTTGCAGGTGGAAGTGGGAGGAAGTAATAGGTTGGCAGGAGAGGCGGCACGCATATGTTGAGCGTAGAGGGCGGGTGGGAGATTGAAGGGAGATGAGGTCAGATATGTAAGTAGGAGAGAATTGGGTGAGGGCTTTGCAAGTGTCTATCCTTATGGTACGCATACACTAACAGTTCATTAGCTATTAAGAGAAATCGCCTCTGTTACCAATGGAATCAGTATGATTTAATGCCGGCCGCAAGGCCGGCGGTTCAAATCCCGACAGCGGAAGCCTGGCTGGGGTGAAAATCCCGAAGCTACCAAATGTAAGTATCGCTAACCTTTTTTTACCCCCTAACCCTCCTTTAGGGGTGCCTAACCCTAACCACCCCCCTTCCTTGCAGCCTAAACCTAAGTCTCCCGAGGGGGGTGCCTAACCCTAACCTCCCCCCGGGGGTGCCTAACCTTAACCCCCCTTCCCCTAGCCTAACCCTAACCTCCCGGGGGTTTGCCTAAGCCTAAGTCCCCCCCCCCGGGAGCCCCTAATCTAACCCTCCCCCCCGCGGCTGTCCGCGCCCGGCTTACCTTTGATCATAGGTCTGACGACAGGCGTCGGGTTTTCGACGCCTGTCATTAGTACCTTGCCAGGATTAGACAGTCGGGATTTCGTCCATTGGCTTCCCAACTACTTCCCGTTACCAATACCCCATGGTCATCAAAAATAGAACAGAGCAGGACAGCAAAGTAATGCTGTGCATCAGTGTGTTACAGTAAATTGCGGGCACTTAGTGATGATTAGTCTGCACGCTGAGTCCTAGGCGGTATGTACTCTATGCCTTATAGGTCCTTATTTTAGTCTTATCTGAGCTAAGATGCACAGTAAGTAATGGCAGTAATAGAGGCTGCTCTTGACTTTGGCGGGATGAAACCAGCACGATTGCTATTCCATAACAGGTAGCGATATGTATAACATGTAAATCTGAGGATATATAATAACAGAGCTGTTTCTAGCGTATAGACATATAGCCCGGGCACCAATCACAAGTTGCAGCTGTCTATCAGATCTAGGACCTAATAGTAGTATGTTTGCTGAGCGCAACTGAGACACTTGATGTTATGCTGATTAGATTTTGCTTTAGTTGAATTGACACTGATCATCAATTGACTGATGGTCTGGTTGTGACAACCTGTTCAAGTGCACATTTGAAGTCTATATCTGAGTGTTTCAAAGGGAAGGGCAGGGGGGGGGGGGGGGGGGTGTAATGGAGGGGTCCATGCTCCAGCTGGGTACTGTTGGGGTTAGTTTCGTACATAAACTGTGTATTGGTGCAGATCAGGTATCAGGGGGGAGGACTGTAACCAAATCCATATGCCACAAACTGGGAAAATTAGTCCTGCAGGCCCCTGTCTTCCAGCACTTACATTTCTAATTGAACACTTGCGTAGTAAAGAAGACTCTCCCAAATGGTGAGCGATTCTGGTGCAAGCAGCGGTAATGAGAGAGGGGGCACGATCACCACCGTCGGCTAACTTAGGTGGAGGATGGAGGAGACTTTTCACCAAGTCATATCTTTTTTTCTTTCTTCTGGTACTCTACCACGATTGTTAGTTTTAGATAGTGCTTTTTACTATTCTATAATGTGAAATGGGCAGGTTTGACCCAGATGTTTCAGCAATTCAGTGGTGACTATGAAAAGACTGCGCTCACTCTCTGCATCGGTGCTGGGTGTAGTGTTAGGAAATATGGGTCTGCGGGACACCAGTGCTGTTCTGGGGTTTTCTGACAGTGATTATCCTCTCTCTCTTATACGCGCTGCTGGTTTATGTGAGCCGTGGGACGTATAGGGTGTCAGTGTAATCGGGAGTCCATAAACCTCTTCATTTCATACCTTTATTTATTACGTCATACTTTACAGCCAGATGCACAGTAACAAGTAAGAGGGGAACGAAAACCTGCACTGCAAAATAAACATGTACAGGTCTGAGCACTGTTACCCCGTACCCATTATCCAGAGGGTCCACTAATCCAGCAAGGGGGGGGGGGGGAGGTGAATCATTGCTGCTGTTCTGATCCCTGAGCCCTTCCTTGCACAGTCACTGAGAGGAGCACTGCTAAGCATGAGGAAGAGGATATTAGGAAGGGTTCGGAGTCACAATCTGGCCTGAATGCAGATAGACTGCCCCACGCTAGGTTCCAGACATGCTACCGAAATGGGCCATAACACTCTCACAACACTCTTCTCCTCCGTGCACATGTATGTACAGAGAGAACCGCCTGACTCAGATTCACATGGTGATGAGATAAGCTACGTATGCATGCTACGGTGCTTGCGCAAATGGCTACGACTCGCCCGATGCTGCGGTATTTGGACCTGCATGCGACTCCGGGTCAAGCCCATTATGTGCCATTTAGGCTACATCAGACATGTAACACTTGGTCACCATGCAATCACACAGCCCAATAATAGTATAAGGAATGGGGCACATTTCAGTATTAGGTCCTGTAACGTGCTGCGCTCATTACATTTCCGGCCTCTCGGCGGGAGCCTTAAAGTCACAGTGAGTGATCGGAGCGTTATTTGTGACAGGGATGATGAACCGATCTGGAGAGATTACCGGGGTGATTTGCTCCCCCAGCTGTAAGCCATCATTGCGAATGACAAGACACTAAGGCAGGGGTCAGGGAACTTTTTTACCTTTTACCCCAAAATATATTTAGATACGCTGACGTTACCCAATTGATTTGAAAGGAAGGAAATCATATAGTAGTGCCCCCATATAATGCCCCTGTAATAGTGCCCCTGTAGTAGTGCCCCCATAGTTATGCCCCTGTAGTAGTGCCCCCATATAATGCCTTTGTAGTGCCCCGTATAATGCCCCTTTAGTAGTGCCCCCATAGTAGTGCCCCTGTAATAGTGCCCCCATAGTAGTGCCCCCATAGTTATGCCCCTGCAATAGTGATCCCATTTAATGCCCCTGTAGTAGTGCCCCCATATAATGCCCCTGTAGCAGTGCCCCCATAGTTATGCCCCTGCAGTGCCGCTTGTACAAAAAAACCCATTTACCTTAATTAACTTACCCCGCTCCTGCATCCGCCGCCGTCCTGTCCGCCCGGCTGCTCCTCGTTGACGTCTCTCAAATAGTGCGCATGGAGAGAGGCGGAATCTGGAGTTCAGAAGAGAACTCCAGCCTCCGGCTAACGCGGCGCAGCAGGGAAGGAGCCGGGTGCCCGCTGGTAATAACATCTCAGCGGCCGTCCGGCTTAGAGCCTCCCTGCGGCACAGCCATTCATGCATATGAATCATTCTATATTATAGAATGATTCATATGCATGCCTGGCTGTCCATCCATTACCCCCAGGAATTTCATTTTTACCCCATGTGGGGTAATTTATCCCTGTTCCCTGACCACTGCACTAAGGGGCCCAATTATCATTGTATATTTGCGGCATAATCTGGCAGCCGCATCCCCCAAATTCATCAACTTCCGGAATGCGATGCATTCCAGAGATTGGCCCCCGCAGCTAACGCCATCTGAAGATGGCGTTAGCCGCTGTAGCCTATGGGCCACGCCGTGCATAATTAGCCGGCAGAGGGTTCCCCCAGACCCCTCCCTGGCAATGGCGTCTGTGCATGTGCAGTCAGTGTGACTGTGCATGCGCAGTAGCCCCCCGACGGCACTTTAGGCGCATTGCAGGGATCAGCGCCTTTCGGAACCCCTGTCCCTGAGTGTGAGCCGGATGATACATCCCAGCACTATGATCGCATATTGCAATATGATCATGGGCGGTATTGTCATGCCCAGATCACATTGCAAATCATTAATAAATGGGCCCCTGCTTCTTTCTGCGGAAACGATGACAGTGCTGCCAGCATCTCACCCCAGACCGGGCTGCACAGAGCCTCTGAAGTCAGACGGGAGAGTGTACTGGAGCTAAAATGTGGTGTATAAATACCAGACCTTATTATTATACCATTAGGACAATTCTCTCCAGCTCCCTCCACAAAACTGAGCACGTTCCAAGGTAAATAGAAAGCACAAATTACTAAACAGCTATAAAAAGAGCAAGCGACCTTCCAAAACTCGGCTCCACGTGACAATAGTAACACTGGGCCAAGAGAGTTCAAACCCTTTTATTCCTGGTCAGAGCCTGACTCACACAGAGAGAGAGAGATGAATATAGAGGACAGGGGTCCGGTTCCATCCGAGGGGCACTGGCTCCAGTTACACGATTAGCCTGATTTACAGATTCCCTCATTTGTTTTATATGTGTGGGAACTTTGCCAGTAACACATGTTGTGAAAAGAAGGACCAGTATAGTAGCCCCTTCCCCATTCATACTCCTGTAGGGGAGGCCGGTATTAGCAACGCGTCAAAGAAGAATGTTGTTCAATTTGTCAGACTTTACTGTACAGTGCGAGGGGGAAGCAGTGTGCTTAGTACAGGGGACATGCACCTCTATGGCTGCCTCTGATAGGCTGAACGAACAGTTACAGATAACCTGCAGGTCATGGAACTGTGGGGTAGAATTAGACCCTTCACGCACACCGACATACATAATCCATCACAGGTAGCAGCACCTCGCAATAGGCCGACGTTAAAAATGTCTTTAGAGATCGAGGGCCTCATTCTGAGTCCGACGCAAAGTGGACGTATTTGCATGTGGATTCAGAGGCCTGATTTACTACCTTATGCTAATGCCAGTTTCCGTTCAGCTAGGGGGTCCGTACGCCTGCATGCTGGAAGCCGCACCGCCCATCGGTTTTATGCCAACCACCGCCAGAGTCATCGTCAGTATTGGCACTTGCAAAAGCCCTTGGTAGGTGCAAAAGACCCATCAAAAACAGGCTTCCTTTCCCTGTACGCTTCAGAATTAGCCAGAAAGTCCACAGTGCCCCCCCCCCCCATCTTCTGATTGCTGAGACAGGGAAGGGAACCGACCCCACAACTGAACGCTGCTTGCACACTGCTGCTGTGTGGTCACAGGAACACGCAGCTACATTACTAGCTGGAGTAGGTGGCCCAAACTGGCCCGGATGGTCACCTAACTGCTGCGGTTGTAGTGTGCACTGGATTCATCACTTATAAACTTTAGGGAGACTCATTTTGGTTCCTGACTTCTGATAGTCTCCTCTGTTTAAAAAGATTGAAAGGACGAGTGTGAAAATGTATCACTGAATCTTAATACGTTCTCCGTAGGACGCAGTGAGGCCGTTACAGAGTCCTTTGCTTTCGGACAGATCTTGTATACTTTAACAATGCGCGAGCCCCAGAGATTAGCATCCGCAACTAAGTCGCATCTCCACTAGTGGGCTAAAGGAGCGTAACCGGGCGGGAACGAAGCATACACACGTATGCTAATGGCACCCATACATCTACAGACAGATCGCAGGATCCTGAGATGGGATCAGAAACGCTGGCTGGCGGTCATTGATATACCGTGATCGGCAAATTAGTGAAATCCAACATGTTGGATTTCACCGATCCGGCAATGACGGGTTACATGATCACAACATCGCGGGGATCTGTCGGTAGTGTACGGGCCCCTTAAGGTGAGTGAGGATGTGTCAGCGGAACTGCGGGCTATGGTACGGATTTTGAGTTGGAAGTACAGCAATTAAAAAAAAGGGTCCTCTTGGCACTCTGATAACACCACGCTGCACAGAGGATGTGCAGAGAGTTAGATTTGGGAGGGGCGTGTTCACACGGAGATCTACATTGCCGTGTAAAAATAAATCCGCCCCTTATTTGTGGGCTACAAACAAAAGTTTCTGCCAGTACTTACCCTGCATGCAACCATAATAAATGTATGTGCATCCCTTGCAGTGAAGTGTGGTGTCACCAGGTGCAAAGTTACTGGCTCTTTTTATTATTTATTTATTTGTTTACTCCAAGCTCATAATCAGCCTCTCTGTCTGTCAGCCTCTCTGTCTTGTTGTGTGAAGGCACCAAGGACAGGGCTGGTGCATTGATAATAATGCCGGCCATGGAAGCAAGCATATGGATAGGGGCGTTGTGGCTGTAAAGCTGCGTACAACTCTGCATACCAGTGAATTTCCACATTGATTTCCATGCACGCAATGAGAAAGGAAACTGCGGCACACTGTCCTGAAGCTCTGAGTCAGGCCCAATATATTTGTTCACATCTGCAATAATTATGAACAGCCAGTCAGTCCTCAGTAGGTCCTGTGCAGTGATATATGGGCCCTGCAGGTCCTGTGCAGTGATATATAGGTCCTGTGCAGTGATATATGGGCCCTGCTAGTCCTGTGCAGTGATATATGGGCCCTGCAGGTCCTGTGTAGTGATATATGGGCCCTGCTAGTCCTGTGTAGTGATATATGGGTCCTGCTAGTCCTGTGTAGTGATATATGGGCCCTGCAGGTCCTGTGTAGTGATATATGGGCCCTGCTAGTCCTATGCAGTGATATATGGGCCCTGCATGTCCTGTGTAGTGATATATGGGCCCTGCAGGTCCTGTGTAGTGATATATGGGCCCTGCTAGTCCTATGCAGTGATATATGGGCCCTGCATGTCCTGTGTAGTGATATATGGGCCCTGCTAGTCCTGTGTAGTGATATATGGGCCCTGCAGGTCCTGTGCAGTGATATATGGGCCCTGCTAGTCCTGTGTAGTGATGTCTGGGTCCTACAGGTCCTGTGTAGTGATATATGGGCCCTGCAAGTCCTGTGCAGTGATGTCTGGGTCCTACAGGTCCTGTGCAGTGATGTCTGTGCCCTGCATGTCCTGCGCAGCGATGGGGCGTGGCCTCGAGTCTCCCAACGCACTGTGAATAGAGGTAATCTATTCATCCTCTGCACAATGCTCCCCCCAATTGTTTATCCCTGCAGGCCACAGTGTACTGCTGATGGCACTGCGTGGGGCAGCTGACCAATGTGCTGGATTATTCACTGCACTCAGGGGGTCATTCAGACCTGCTCGCGAGCGCAGGACGCTCGCAAGTGGGTCGATTTCCCCCACTGCGCATGACGGAGGGAGCTCCGTCGTGCGCATGCGCGAGACCCGGCGAGCGACGGGTCACCATCGCTCCGGGTCTCGCACCAAAGAGGGCGTGCTGTCGATGTTGATTGACAGCACGCCCTCTTTGGTGGGCGTGCCGGGGGCGTGCCTGCCAGACGGAGGCGTTCCCATGGGAACGCCTACCGTCTGAAGCCGGCCCCACTGACATCACTAGTGATGTCAGTGGGAGTGATTTTGGCTCTGATAGAGCCAAAGTCACTCCAGGGCTTGCGGCAGCGAGACCCTACCGCAGGGTCTCCGTCGCAAGCCCGATGGTCGCGATTGTCAAGATCATCGCGACCATCATCATGGACGCTCGCATATGCTGTGGGTGGTCATCCACAGCTATGCGAGCGGCCAGGAGGCCGCTCCATTTTTATGGAGGAGGGAACTGATTCAGAGCGAGCGCTCTGGTCAGAGCGTTCGGCTCTGAATCAGGCCCTCAGTATGAAGCACGGGTCACCTGAAACGCAGAATGTGATGTTTAGGTGCATACTGCGCTTTAGTGAGGGTGTCAGAATTACCATAGCGACCAATCATCATTATGGTGACTGGCACTCTCGCCACATCTGCTATGGGGTGGGCAAAGTAAATTGGATGTAGTGGACTTGTTTCTGAGTTGGACGGCAATCACCCCTTGGGCGCAAATGGCGGTTTTTACCATACGGTGCATGCGCAGAGGCAAATTTATGCATTGCTGTGTAGCTACGATCCATTCTGAGTTGGACGAATCTCTGGCAGATCTCGCTGGGCTGAAACTAGGCAGCAACACGCAAGAAGCCCGTCTCGTGGGTGTGTAGCCAAAAGCTCTTTCTGAGCCGTACGTACGGCGAAGGGAAGCTAATTTAATGACGGATCCCCTGCACCCAGCATGGTACTGGAGCAAGTGCTGATACAAATGTCATACGGATTCTTGCATAACCTGTATGGAATCTCACACTAGCACAAGGTGGTAAATCAGGCTTCCACAGCTTCACAAAAAAATAAGTCACTTTGCATCTGATTCAGGCCTAAAATGTCTACATAGCGGTAGATTGCATTAAAGAGACAGCAGCTTGCTCAGAGCGACAAATGAATCCCAATTAAAGCAACCTGTGATCCCCACTGGAACCTGATTGAAGTCCTGGAACTGCCCCATTAGTGAGAAGCTGCAGACATAGGCCCGTATTCAATTTGAGGCGAAAAGCCGGAATCTGCGGAAAAGTTTAGCCGATGACATAATTTCGCCAGGCGGAAAAGTATCGTCGTATTCAATTTGAAAGACTTTCCGCCTAGGCGGAGAGTCAATGCCATGTAATAGGCAGAAAAGTTTCGCCTATGAATAGGAGGCGGAAAAAAAGTGCAGAATTGGGGTTTTGGGGTGCAACATTGCGGGAACCCCCCTGCAGCCTTCAGACAGTCCCCCAAAGGTAAACTGTGTAAAAAAACTAAAAAAAAAAAAACCGCTTAAGAACACCCCAAAAAAAATCACTTTGAATTTGGGGGCAAAAACAAAAAGTGTTGGGGGACAAAGTTAAAAGCTAGTGAACTTGACTCTGGGGGAGTCCCCAAGTATGCCCCAAGTGTTTTTTTCATTGCAGGGGCTTGCAGCAAGTGGATTTTTCACGATTTTTTAAACTTAACTTTAGCTGGCCCCCATTTTCAAGTACCCTAAATTTGCTGGGATAAGTTATTTCCTGAATACTATTCTGCACCACTGATACAAAAACGCTATTTAGCAGCTATTGAGCCCGTTTAAAAACACCAAATACCTTCAGCATGCCAAATCGGGGGTAACCATATCTAACCCCCATGTCAGAGCATCTTTTGTGGGTGTCAGGCTGATTTCCCCAAATCGGACAGTACTTTCCGCTCGTTTTAGTTTCGCCGGGTCCCGTTTACGCGTACTTGAATACAGGGATACGCGGGCACGCGAGCGATACTTTTCCACTTACAAAACACGCGATGTAGGCGAAAAGTCTGGGAGGCGGAAAGGTATCGCGGGTCCGCTCAAATTGAATACAGACTTGCTGTGTACGGGAGGCGTGTTCTGATTGCGGCACCTCACTGGATGGGATCCAACCAATCAGGAAGTTCATACAATACACACCTCCCATCCTAGCTGCTAGAATACCTAGAAGACATTCCTGCAGTCCTCCAGCAGCCATCTTTCCTTCTCATCCTGTCTCATAGCTGCAGCCAGAAAACTTTGCAATGAAAGCACCCGATTATGGGCCTTAATCGGAGATGTACACAAACCCGATGGTTTATGTAAATCTTCCATGTTTTTCGATCTGAACATGTGCAGGATTTGCACTGTGCATGTTCAGATCTGTGTCTGTGACGATGGTCGCAGTAACCCCTAAGACACAGCATGAGAGTGGGGAGTAATGCTGGCCATACACCTGCACGACCAGCTTAAGATAAGATTCACATACGATTCCCCGGAGCTCCCTGGCAGTCCCGGTGGCACGATTTGTTGTTTTTCATTGCACGAGATCTGTCGTACGATCGATCGTGTGCCTCACGTGCTCATCAGGGAAAAAGTCATTGAAATTACATGAATGGACGCACCATGCATGGCATGCACAAAAGACACAGGGCCTGATCCAGAGCCGAACGCTCTGACCAGAGCGCTCGCTCTGAATCAGGGCCCTCCTACCTGAAAATGGAGCGGCCTCCTGGCCGCTCGCATAGCTGTGGGTGACCACCCACAGCATATGCGAGCGGCCAAAAAGATGGTCGCGATGGTCAAGACCATCGCGACCATCGGGCTTGCGACGAGACCCTGTGGTGGGGTCTCGCTGCCGCAAGCCCAGGAGTGATTTTGGCTCTATCAGAGCCAAAATCACTCCCACTGACATCATTACTGATGTCAGTGGGGCCGGCTTCAGACGGTAGGCGTTCCCATGGGAACGCCTCCATCTGGCAGCCACGCCCCCAGCACGCCCACCAAAGGGTGCGTGCTGTCACTCACCATCGACAGCACGCCCCCTTTGGTGCGAGACCCCGAGCGACGTAGTCCTCGTGCATGCGCACGACGGAGCTCCCTCCGTCGTGCGCATGCACATTGGCACAACATCGACCCGCTTGCGAGCGTCCTTTGGTCGCGAGCGGGTCTGAATGACCCCCACAGTACGATCTGCACACGATACGATGGACCACACTGGCTGCACATCTGATCATACGATCCGTTTTAGGAGCTGCGGGAGCGCGCATCGGATCGTATCCTGCTCCAAAAATACAGGATTTCTACACGATTCATCGTAAGACTCGTCGGAAATTGGGCAATCGGCCCGAAATCATGCAGGTGTATGGCCAGCATTAGAGGGGGGAAGGGGGGAGTTATGCATACAATAATTGTGGATACCAGAACTAAGACAGACAACATGCATACATGGGACTTTGTGTGAACATAAACCTATCCAGATATTGTTGATTTCCTCTTGGCAAAATCTTGCAGAATTTCTGTGTAAGAATCACGCAGCATGGAGCAGCCAGCGGCAAGACTGGAAATTTCCATCTGCAGAGTATAGTACAGCGAGCCTGACCCTGTGAACTCTATGGTTTTGGGCAGAAGATTTTGCTGAAGTTCCATTCTGCACGGCAGGAGGGAGAAATGAACAAAGATATCATTATCACCCAATTACAAGATGCACACTGGGGACGGAGACGTAGGGTTTGTCCAAGATCACACAGAGCGATAGAAAAAGCCACAAGTGTTTTTCTAGACGGAGTGCACCTAGATTATCAGCATTTGTGTAACAGGGAGCACTGGGCCATCGCGGGAATTAATCTCCTGTACTAGCTCATTGCGCTAAAATCCTTTATTTTATTTATTTTTTCTTCTTGTCCTTTCAACCACCACAGGCCGAGTTTACTCTTTTTATAACCTTATGTTACAGAGGCTGCCAAGGATCGTGTTTGAGAACAAAAGCAGACGTCCGTGCGTCCCAGGCAAGTTAGAAGGCAGAACATCTGCCACACTAAATCTTACAGGATGTGGAACTAGCCAGGGGAAAATCAGTCCATTATTCAAAAAAAAAAATGAAAAAACCACATAGATTTAGAAGCCATAAGGAGAGCTGTGGGAGTTTCAGGTCACAGCGTACACAGGGTACAGGTGCAGGGCTGACGGACCTCAAGCATTCACCATGTGCCGTGATATACAGGCCAATGTAACACTCTACTGCGCACGGCATATACTATCATGCAAGGTGACAAGCAAAAACTGGTGCACAGAAGGAACAGGTGATGTAACACATTGCAACCAGATATTGGTCTTTGTTTTCTAAACTAGATTAAAACAATGTGCTAGATAGAAGATTCACCCCCCCCCCCCCCATTCCCAGTGCATATACAGAAAGACTGTTTTATATATACACTACAATGAGCAATTTCTGTGCCTATTCCTCTGAGCCCCACACAGACTTGGCGGAACGGCATGGTCACAGCGCTAACAGACACTACGGAGCCGATAGATATCCTCCTGCAGTGCTGGGGTCTGGGCTCAGATGCCACATTGAAGAGACAGTCCTCCTGCTGACACTATGATGCAGTGACTGCTGGACTATAGCTGCACCCAAGGCAACGGCCTCTTCTGCCTACTGGCCCACCCTGTGCGGTTCTATCACGCTCTACAACAGAGCTGGGACAGTTAATTCCTCCGTTACCAGCTTTGCTTTCCCTAAAGAGGAGTTACTGAAGTCCCATCTGGCAACTCTGTTTAGTGAACGTATTTGCGCATGCACAGGTGATTCAACAAAAACGGATTCAACTAGCGATAATCCAACATTATTCTACAGAACACATGACCAGTAGGTGGAACTTCACAATTCGGTAACGGGTTGGGTATGAGATGCCAGCGGTCAGAATCCCGATACTGGCATCCCGATAGGGTTAGGACACCGACACTTGTCGATAAGTATCTTAACCCTACCATCAACCTAACTTTCCCTCCCTGCTGCCTAAGCCTAACCCTTTCCCCCTCAGCCTAAACCCAACCTACCCCCAGAGTGACTAACCTTCCTCCTAACCCCACTACTTACCATCAGGATGCCGGTACCAGGATTCTAACCGGTGTCGGGATTCCGGCGCTGGTATCCCGACACTTGGGATTTAAACTACATCCCTACGGTAACATGCGGTACTTATCGTGCTTGCACACATTGTGCAATTTTATACTATTACAGGTTTCGATTTACCCAGGCCAACGCGGGTACGGGTCATTTCACTCCACGTCACTCCTCATAAACTTCATGATAAAGATCTATAAATAACTTAAGAATACATACATAGGATATATAAGCCACACATATCCACTGATTGTATTATATTCATAGGCCCAGGAGATGCCCCCCTGGTTGGTGTAACTTGACAACTGCTACCCAGAGATCTGTGCCAGTCATGAAGAACAGGGGTTGCCTCCTCGCAGATGGTATTCCGGATGGACTCTGGTCTCCAGTGGCTGTAGGCTTTGTAAGGCTGTCAGGGAAGCACCGGGAGATGGACAGTTACCACTCACTCCTGGAGCAGTGCCTGTACCCCATCTCTCACACAGCTTTGGTACGGATAAGAAAAGGTGAAGAAACCCTTAGGAGACATCATTTCCGTACAGAAGGTGCCTGGCAGACCCATCATACCAAGTACATCAGCTCACTTCCATATCCGTACCCATCGTGTTGGTCCTGATGGTTACAACTGGGTTCTCTGCTTCAGCTATTTTATCCTTTCTGGGGTATAAAGAAGTAGAGCGATGGAGGTGAATAAATGTTATAGCATAGGCCTGTTCAACATCCATGAAGCACATGTGCCCTGATAACTACCCATGTACTAATGCTGGTGACAAACACGCAGATCTGGTTACTCGGCCTGATCGTCTGAGATTAACCTGGCCGCACACGCCGTCGGCGAGATCTGGTTGTCGGACGAGCCGTCTGTAGAACTGGATTGCACAGTTCCTGAGTGGTGAGGTTGGCATGTGGGTGACTCATATGCAGATTGAAGTGTAAATATCAGACCCATCCCAGCGGACACCTATGGCATAAAGGATCGTCATTATTATTACCCAGGACCACAGAGTCTACTTTTATACATATCACATTCAGCCAAGTAGTCGCGGGATGTAGTTAAAACAGCGACGGTCGGGACGTAGTCTGTTGAAATCCCTACCCGGACACCGTCCCACAGACAGACGCCGGAATCCTGACAGACGGCACCCCGAATGAAGGTAAGCCAGTGTACCCTTAGCTGTTAGCTCGAGGGAGGGGTGGAGAGGGTTAGCTTTAGGCACCACGGGCAGGGGGGGTTAGAGTTAGGCATTGGGGGGGGGGAGGTTAGGGATAGGCACCACTTGGGGGGGGGGGGTTGGCATTAGGCACCACTGAGGGGGGTTAGGGGGGAGGCTTAGGTTTAGTCACCAAGGGGGGAGGGTTGGGCACTAAACGGGAGGGTTAGGAATAAGGTGTAAGAAGGAAGGGTTGGGGGGGGGGGGTTAACATACCTCCCAACACGGGATGCCGCTGTCTGCATTTTGACAGCAGGCATCCTGACTGCTGGGATTTCATACCCAACCCGTAGTGGCATATAATCTACTGTTCTCAGTAGATTCAGTAGCATTACATTTACTACACATTACTCTATGCAGTCTTCATTGGCCACAGAGGTCCCTTTATGCAGATGACAGGTCACCAGAGGAAGTTGTAGTAAATTATTTCTACTAAAGTATATGTCAGTGGTTAAAGAGCAAAATGCAAAAACAACAGAGTAGCCGAGAGGGCAGCTGTCAACTCATTAGGGCTGGGATCACCGGGCCAGTTTCCCAAACAATCCCAGCCACACGTTGCTGCTGACAATTTGTCTACTCATCCTTCCCGGGTGTTACACAGTAAGAAGGGACAGTGTAAGTACCAGATGCAAGATATCAATGATAACTACGCAGGCGATCAACAAACACAACGGCAAAAAACTGCAATCGGCCATTAAGAAATATTAGGAAAGCTGCAGTTATTTACTACAGAAGAAAATCACAAAGTAATTCTGAGGATACAGAAATAAACATTATAAATGAAAGACAGACACAGAGAGAATACTGTAGGGACCTCCGCGCAACACAGAGCGCGTTCCAGAGGCCTCTGTACAATACAGAGGAATAGTGCTTCATACAAATGTGAAACACCGAGACTGGAACACATCTGTGAGTTATAGTACCCCTGAATTATATCATACAATATTGAAAACAATATCTGTAGCAACTAAATTATTTCAAAGAAACTGGTTTTGGTAAAGACTAAACGGACATTCAGACAGTTGATTACAAGCCGCCCCCCCCCCCCCCCCCCGTCCTCCGATAAATGGTCATACAAAGCGTGTCCGTTTCTTGCTTTGCCATGTATTCTTATTCCCCTGCCTGTGCCACATGTGTTGAAGGAACCAGTGTGCAATAAAACAGCAGGTAGAATACTACATACAGTGCTGGGGGCCTGATACAATAATGTACGACCCATAGGCAGATGTGGTGTTTGATCATAGCCGAGAATCACAGCCCACAAATAAGACACAAAAAAAAAGGATTTTCCATAATCGGAGAAAGATTCTAAGTAACCAGGGCTCTTATATCTCATTGAAAACGTAGGTGGTGATGTATCAAGCACCCTCATAGCAACTAATCAGCTCCTACCTAACATATTATATAATGTACTGGGTAAATGCAACCTCACAGCTGATTGGTTGCTCTAGACAACTTCTCCACTGGTCTACTTCCCACAGTTTTCACTGTTTGATACATCAACCCCATTAGTAAATCACCGGATACTGGTTATGGACTGACTCATAACCAAGTGTCTAATGCCTTAAAGCAATGAGAGCAGAAATGTATTAATATATGTTGTCAGACACATATCAGAGATCTCCAGCTTCATAAGAACTCTGGGCCTGATTCAGAGCCGGACGCTATTTGCGCTCGCTCGTTCAGAAAAAGGGGACGGCTATTTAAATTGAGCGCTCGCTCTTTGCGGTCTGTTGACGCCTCTATGTCTTTGAGCGAGCGAACGAAACATGCGCTCGCTATTTTGTAAAGACGCCCCTTGGCCGTTCGCATCCTACGTCATCTCCGCTATTTATTAGATTAATCGAGTACATCGAAAGGCGTATGAACTGCTCGCAGTGCTTGTGGTTGGATTTTCCTACCGCAATCATGCGAACAGTTCAGGCTAAGAAACAACCAAGTGACGTGGTTGATGACGCTGCTTTGTTAATTATGCACACCCTTAAAACGCCCGTTTTGACTGTTTGGCACACCTGCGTTCGGATCTCCACTTCCCGTTTTCAAGCACCTTCCCCTGTTACCACCCACAAACGCCTCATCCTGTCACTCAAATTAGCAGGCACTCGCTATTTTGCGAACACACGATTTCCGACCGCACTGACTGGTTGGCGCATGCGCATTACGACTCATACACATGCGCAGATGTGTGAACATCGCTCAGAGCGAACGAGCGGCCTCTTACGAGCAGCTCTGAATCAGGCCCTCTGTCACCAGTTACATACACATGTGATGCAGTGGTGGGCAACCTGATATAGTTCAAAGGCCCTCCATCCTCATAAAGAGGCACACATTGGACCTCATTCAGAGTCGGTTGCAAGCTCCGATGCGCTCGCAACCGACTCGATGGTTAGTCCTGCGCACTCACACGGCCCCACTGCGCGTGTGCAAGCCCCGGAGCGAGGGTCTGGTCGTAAGCCCCGATGGTGTTCACCATCGCGACCATCAACCTGGTCGGTCGTTAAGCTGTGGGTGGTAACCCACAGCTTAGCGATCGAAAAGGAGGCGGCCGTTCAGGATGCAAGCGGTCGCCCTGATTCAGGGCGACCGCTTGCAACTAACGACCGCCTCTGAATGAGGTCCTTTATTCCTAATTTCAGTAAGGAAAAACTCAGCCTCAAAACAACCTTGGTACCCCCCACATTAATATTTCCAAAAAGCCCCCAACATGTTCCTCACTTGCTTCAAAATGCCACTAGGATCTCCCACTTACTCCAAATTTCCCTTTTAGACTAATCTACAGGCTAAAAATAGTTTCCCATGAAGGCTAGGTCCCACACAGGAATGAGGAAGATCACCGGTTGCGGACTCCCTTCGCCTTCTTTGATTGGTTGCGCTGAGTGACCTCCCTGCGCTGCGCAGAGGTGGTCACATGACGCGCAAGTCAGCTGCTCCCCGTTCAGTCTTATTCTCTGCTTTATGACACACACTGATATGGAGGAGAGAAGACCGAGCCTCTGCTCGTCACTCCCACTGCGCAGAGTGAGAATGGTAAGGCTGGGAGAATAGGGGAAAGCCACTTAAGCCCTACACAGATGGATACTTGTAGTAAACTGCTAGTGACTTCCTGGCACTTTCTTTGAGCGGAAAATTGACCAAGTCTAATCCAAAATAGCATGAAAACGCCAATCATTACATAACACCCCAGCTGCTAAATGTATCCATCTAACCTCTAGCACCCGAATGCATTCCCCACACTGCAGCGGGCCCTGATCAATACGTCTGGAGTGTTCAGTGTTAATAATCTCAAACTTCCCAAGATTAAATTTTTGTCATCCCAAAGATGAAAAGATCATTTGCAAATGCTCAGTAACACTAGGCCCAGTTTGCTTGTTTTCCAGCATCAGCTCCTGAGTGTAGCCGTCTCATTGCTTGTTTAATCCCCTGGAAGAAATATACGCTGGTGGTCCCATTACCATCTCCAGTGTACGGAGCTAATGACACGCCACTGCCCCCAGTAACCAGCTTGCTGTGGTTGTTTCCGACAATCAAGCGACACCATACAGAAAAATTGAGGTTGAGTGGAAAGAATGATATCGTTATTTATTGTTAAACTTAATAAACATAAAACACACAAATGTATGTATGTATATATATATATATTATATATACACACATATACTGTATCTAAAAATAACAATATAACACCTAACATACAGATGTGTCCTCATACACCTAGCCTCAACACGCCTTCTGGTGCTAGACGCCTGGCGCAAGTGAGCTGCGCCAAGCATCGTAGAGTCTTTCGCTGGAATGTGCCTTAGTCACAACACGACAAAATGACTTCATAAGGCTGCGCTGATTTAATACGCGACACTTGTATATCTGTGTTTGACCGAGTCTGAACCTAGTACGACGACGTGACAAAAAACCGCAGGTCCTGCATCATAGCACTTCCTATACAAATTCAGACTCAGACGCACAGGTATACAAGTGCTCCATACCAAATTACTCAGTGCAGTACCGTGAAGCAGTTTTGTTGCACTGCGTTGCGACTAAAGCTGCATACACGCGTTCAGATAAAGTGAACGATTTAAACGATAAGGATCAATATGTTCACTTTAATGCCCCTGCAGACGACTAAACGATAGTCGATGTGTGTTTACGAATGGTCGTTATCGACCATCATCCGTTGCCCGGGAAAAGCGGCATACATGGTCGATTTGACCATGTTAGCCTGTTTACTATAGGGACCCGCGATCGCTAATAGCGGGTCGTTATAGGTTAATGCGTGTGTTGGATGTTCGATAACGATCATCCAACACATGCAGAACAATCAGATAACGATTGTTATCGTTATCTGATCGTCGTGCAGTCGTCCAGTGTATACGCACATCGAGCAGAAAAGAAGCTTTACGTGAGCAGAGTTGCACGGCAACAGTGTGATAGGACAAAGAAGTAATAAAATATAATTAAAAAAATAGTTAATAAAAAACTGGAATGACTCAAATTTGCACACAGCAGAAGTATCGCTAAGCAGGAATGGATCCACATCTGGCGGAACAAATGTCCCATCAATATATGATAACAGACCACCGTGCAATGTACAGCTCAAGGCGAAGCACCTTTTAGCCATTGATGTTGTAGGATTCTTCACTGCAGCTCACATATAACACAACTCCAAGCGTATTCTGGCAGTAGGATGATCTGAAATACACGTTAATCAGATCAGGTGCCAAGTTTAAGTATTACTCAATTCCCAGCTTGCTGTGGCAACTAGCAAAGTATTGGCTTGCACCTGTGTATGGTCTGTGGCCCTTCTGGAGAATGGGCTGGAAATGCAGCTCTGTAGCTCTTTGGACATTTCTAGGCTGTGAGCAGAAGCTGTTGTATCTCCGGATCCTGCTATTCATCCTCTATCAACTGGCTGACTCCAGTCTCTTTGATCACTCATCCAGGACTCCCACCGAATACCAGGCGGCTTACTGAAATGGTAAAGGTCTATTCTTTGTGGTCAGTGAGGAGGACCAGTAGACAGAAGTCAAAAATGACCTCACCGACTTGAAGCCAGAGAACTCGACCTTGCTAGTCCCTAGCAGAGATGCCATTTTTCCACGGCACAAGTAGCAATGACTGAGAAGATCTCGGCCACCCACCTGCTGCAGACTTTAATGCTGGGTGCACACTGACAAATATATTGTCCGTTCCATTGACCGGGCGATATATCTGTAGGGTTAGGACTAGACTATAGAGCGCAGATGGACCTGTGATGTCACACCCACATGACCTGGCCTGAAAGGGGGAGGGGCGGGGATGGTAACGGGGGACCAATAGTGTCCGCTCGCCATGCTTCGGGCATGGTGGCTCGCTGCGCTCACCACAATTATTTATTCCCCCTCTATGCCCTAGTGGATGGTAAAGCAGGAGCGGTCCAGCCTCCTGCAGCGGTCACGTGATGGATACGTCACAGAGGTCCTTTCTCCAACTTGGAAATAGCAGCAACCATATCTGTAGTGCCTCGTCAGGTGTGTACAGACAATATGTCTGTGAACAATGTCAATCACAGACATATCGATCTACTCTGCAGGACAGCCGATACCAATATAGATCTTGCAGATATTTTGGCACATCGGTTGTGTGTACGGACGACCTGCTGACCGCCCCCGTACGCTTGCTGCAGAGACTGCTGGTGACTGACATCTCAACTGGGCGGGCAAATTTAAATGTCCACCCAGTTGTGGTCAGCGCAGACACATCAAGCGGCAGATTGGTAAGGGTGTATTGGCTTAACAAATCGGTCTGCAGATCCCTGGGTCTGCTGACAAGTCGCCCTGGTGTGTAGCCAGCATAAGATTGCAATGGCACTTCCTTATCTGCCCCAAGTCTTCTCCGTCAGTCTTCAGCTGGTTTAGGTTCTATACTTTTACAAAGGGTGTCGGGCCATGTTTCAGCAGCAGATGTGTCCTCCTACACCTAGGGGTAAATTTACTAAAGTGAGAGTTTTTAGCAGTGAGTTTTAAAAGTGATGTTGCCCATAGCAACCAACCAGATTCTAGCTATTATCTTCTAGAAGCTGCTTGTTAAATGTTAAGTGGAATCTAATTGGTTGCTATGGGCAAAATCACTTTTAAAACTCACTTCTAAAAACTCTCACTTTAGTAAATTTACCCCCTAGCCTCAACACAACATACGTCCCCGACGCGACTGAGATACTCCGGATAGGTTTAACTTCCCTTCATTTTCCTTAAATTTTGCACCTTACACGAATCACAGAAGCAACAAAACATCACAAAGTGTACAACAGATGCTGGGCATGCGACTTTAACCGCACTGGAATTAGCTTTAAACAGGTACTAAAGTTGCAGATGAAGCACAAGGGAAGTTGGCGTGAGAAAAACCCGTGTCGGCTGCATCGTAGCGCTTCGTATACAGATTCAGTCGCACAAAGATGGACAAGTGTCACATATCAAATTGAAGCGGTTTGTTGCATTTGCTTGCTGCTAAGACGCATTTTCGGGTGAAAAAGACGCTCGGCGCAAGCCGAGTCCCGCACGTCTGGCGGCTCTGACGTATTGAGGCTAGGTCCAGGAGGACACATCTGTATCTATTTCTGGGAGGTGGATAAATCTGTTGTGATCTTCTGCTTTCATGGATAAAACTTCTACGTTCACTTAAGTACGGCCTCCACGTGGCTCATTATATGCCAGATTACCAGCAATGGATGGTTGTTTTAGCTCTAGACCTCATTTATTGAACTGTGGGGTCGATTCAGACCCGATCGCTAAGCGAACGCACGCCGGTATAAAGACGCCCACTTTTCTTTCTTAACACAAATCATCTCCAGGAAGTGTATGATTAATCAGAACCATCGAGAGCCATCGGAGCTGCACGCAGCGCTTGAGGTAGACGCTACCCCGCCGCAAGCACTGCGATCACTGCAGGCTGAAATGCAACCAAGTGACGTGTACAATGACGCTTCTTTGCTAATTATGTACACCCATAAAACTCAGTTTTGACGGCCAGACACGCCTGCGTTTGCAGCACCACTGCTCCGTTCACAAGCACCTTCCCGTTACCACCCACAAACGGCGCTGTCACTCAAAGTAGCGTCCAGTCTGTGTACTACCAGCGCACGATTCCCGGACGCAGTGACTGGTTCGTGCATGCGTATTTTGCTGCATGCGCAGACAGGCGATATTTGCCCAAAGCGTGCGTCCGCGGCTTAGCGATCAGGTCTGAATCGGGCCCAGTGTAGCATTTGGCCTCACATTAGTTCCAACTTAATAATCACAGACTAGAAAAGGGGAAAGAGAAGCTGAGCATGCACAGTGTCCAGCCGCCACTTCATGTCTAGGGTCCTGCCTAAGGGGCGGGGGTGCAGCATCAGCCTAAACTGTTGGTTGACCTCTGACTTACGGGAGGGGGAGTTACCCAGCTTGAATGAGAGGTGCCGCCAGTGTATTAGGTCATTATGCTACAGTAGCTCCAGAATTCCTGCGATTCAAGATCTTTCTCGCTCATGGTCATCGCATCTCTCCCGGTGACTTGGACCTCTTTACCTCTTGCCTCGTTTCCGTAGCATTGGCTGGTGACCTCAAACTTCGGCTTCCCTGACGTGCTCTTGGATTCTGATTCTGTAACCCATCTCTCAACCCCTTCAACTAATCCCAGATAGTTACATGAAGGGAGTCACGTAGAAGGCAGCAACCGGTGGCCTCTCGGGATCAAATGCCACACCGCCCATGGCGAACACAGGGGGGGGGGTCCCGTAAACTCTGCGTCTTGACACTGCGAGTGCAAATTCCTCACTGGCTAAAATGAATCCTTCTGTACTGTACACGTGTGACACTCATATGTCCAAACAAGATGATTGTAATTAAGACACCTTCTTTTTCCTTTATGACAAGGACTGAAGCCAAGCAAAAGATCTAGCGGTACATGTCGCTGCTATCCACTCAGTGTGCTCCTATTGTACACAAGTGGACACGCGTGTATCAGGAAGGCAGATCCCGTGACTGACCGTTGAAAAGGATTAAAAAAAAAAAGAAAAGATGCTAAATACATGTGACAATGACAGCGTGTGCACCATACAACAAGAAAAGACATTTCACAATTTCAGCCCTATTTATGACAATATCTAAACACAGGTGTGTCACAGAAATGAACCTTGACATAGCAAGTGCCACTACTGGCAGCTTGTATGTACACAAGCGATCTCCCCAGCCAGCGAGCATTACAGGTCTGGCTGAGGGCAGAGTCCATAAGATGGCCAGAACGGAGGTTACTTGTTGCTTTAAGTGAGAGCAGGTTTTTCCCATCACACCGAATTATGCATCATAGGATATACAGCCAAATCCAAATAGCTGCATAACAGGAGTTGGACAGAAATCCCTGTGCACTGCAGAAAAGCAGGAGAACTTTACAGAATGTACTTTGTGTACACTGGAGGTAGGGGATGTACAGTACAGAGGGGGGTATTGATGCAGTAAAGGATTGCAGCACACAGCGTGCACTGCCTATAGGTGAGTCGTCCTGTCTCACAGCCAGCCGGCAGGTATGGCATACACCAGCCACCCGAGAGCTGTTAGGAGCTGTGGGATGCAGTGAAGGGAGGAGTTACCATTATCCTCTCCTTTAATAACAAAGTCCCGCCTTGCAAGTTTTTGAGCGGCTCTTTTTCCTATTCAGAGCATCCCCAGCCAAACTAATGCCCTCTCCTACCCTGACGTCAGAGAACAGATCACAAGCAAGATTAGGATTTTTTTTTTTTTTTTTTTCTCATTTCTCTTATTGCAGCAATTAGCCTGGGACTGTATAAAAGGGCTACAGAAAGGGGGAGGGAGAGGGGAAATCTGGGGACAAAAAGAGATAGCTCGGAGACACAGAAGCAGAGAGAGAGAGAGAGACAGGGGAAGACTGAGGTAGAGTGAGGGGGGAAAAGTGCATTTCAGATTCCTCAGCTGCAAAAAAAAAAAAAAACATTCCACCTGGTATTTCAAACTTCAGAAACTTTTTGAGAAGTGGCGAGGAATGATAGGAAGCAGCTGAGGTTTCCCCCGACGCTCCCTCTGGAAGCAGGCACCTGCCTCAGCACCTTGCCACCGATTCATTAATACTGGGAGGCAGAGCCCTCGTTAGGTGTCCCCAGCTCTGCATGGTTTGATGAGGGAAGCAGAGGCAGATAGAGAGGGGCAGCGCTGAGTGCCTGGGGGTGTGTGGGTGGGGGGTTCTCCCACGTGTGCAGGTATGGGTCTGCTGAGCGTGGACCTGTTGATCACCCTGCAGATCCTACCTGGGTTCTTCTCCAACTTCCTCTTCCTGGCTCTCTATGACTCGGTTGTGATGGTAAAGCACGTGCTCCTGCAACTGAACAACCGCTCCAAATCCAGCCAGAGTCCACGGCGCCGGATGCTCACGCCAGAAGGTCTGCGCTGTGTTTGGAAAAGTTTCCTATTGGACGCCTACAAGCAGGTACGCCGGCACAGTAATAGCGCCACTTTTAATCTTCCTAATACTATGAAGTTCATTGACAGATAAAAAGGCAGAGAATAATTTTTTTCTTTTTTTTTTTTTTTTAAATCAACACGATTATTTTGTTTTACTGTATTAAGTAAGGGTTTAAAAAAAAAGTTACAAAGATTTGCATAGGAGAGAAGAAAGTCATTGTCTACGTTACCTTGCAAGTACTATTACTGTAGATTGTTTCTAGTAAAGTGAAAAAAAAACTTGATACCTGGACGGTCACTCAGCAGGTGAGTGCTGTCATGTCTGTACCACTGAAGCCATCCCTGGAGACTTTATTAGCCCCCCACACCCTCCTAGGAGCACGAGAAAGATTCTAGAGGGATTGTACATTCCGCCGGTTATTAGGCACAAAACACAAGTCACTGCCTGGAGGAATTTGCTGTTTATGTAATAAAAGCAGTTTTTATTTGCGATCAGGGGGGCTCTGAGCTTCATGTCAGCGAGTAGCGCTCCATGCTGTATTGTTTGGCTTGCCTGCATGAGGTTTGCAGATTTAGAGTTTCCGCTGGTTTGCTAACTACTCACGCTGATCATTGAGACAAACTGTCATGTAGACCACAGCAGACATTGCACGCTGCACTGTGTGACTACGCCGCGTGCTCCTGAACACTGCAGACCGTCAGCAGCACTGGGGATGGCTGGAAAGAATTACCGGACCCCCTGTTGGGAAATGCACAGCTTAAAGTTACAATGTATATATAGCAGAAAGCAACTGGGACAACGTTTATCGGGTGGGGGGGCTGCAATGTGTGAGAACTGTGGTAGAGGTTTCAATGATGAAATAAGAAAGACACGTGGATTTCCCATTAGGAGAACACATATCATTTCTAAGCAGACACCTGCATAACAACAAACTCACAAGTGGGGTTGATATTAGCCAGATGTCTGCGTTATTGTACGGTCTCTGTCATACTGGCACCAACAGGTCCCTGAAAAGGGTCCAAATGGCCAGTTCCAGACATTCACCGTGCCAGCTGTTATATCTAACTGTCCTTGCCCCTTTTAATCTGAACCAATAGAGGGTTAAAAAACCAACCCAGCAGATTAGTGGTGGCTGTGTGCCATTCCCGTGTTGATATAAACAATACCTTGTACCCACACAGCCCTTTTATCACCTGTAACTTGGCACCAGGGGCAGAGTGCCTCAATACCGCCCTCTGGTGCCAGCACCCAACAGTCAGTTAAATTGTTACTGGGGAAAAAAAAAAGATCACATGTTGATACCATTATAACGAAACCTATTATTTACAGTATGGTTCTCAGCAAATGGTCCGGCAGCTGTTGATAAATGTAATGTTAACTAAGAAGCATTATGGTAAGGGGGACAGGTCATTAATGCATGCTATGACACAGCTCCTACCACACAGATAATACTTATTATATAGGATGCTAATATTCTATACCTATCTAAACCACAGGGGTACGCCAAATATAGGTACTATATCAAAAGCACTAAGTTAGGTTCATCCAATATTATATCATCATAATATACATAATCTAACCCCATCATTTCCAGTGTCTACTGTCTAAGTTATCCATGTAAATACACCCTTCACCCCGATGTGTCTGTTCCTAGTACCTAGTAAAAGCCAGACAGCTATAAGCACAAAGTACAGGTATTCCCCATATTCCTGTCCTAATGAAATTATCCGGAGTACAACTATCAGATCTATTTAGAGCCGTGGATAGAGACCTGGTGCTGTAACTGCACAGGACTCTCCTCTGTACTTATGGCAGTTCCGATGCCTTATCATCGTATCTCCGGAGCCTTGGCTCTCAGTGTCCCATCGTACAGCTGTACTGCAAGATCATTGCCAACGAGGCTTTATTAGACTGCATGCTTGTCGCTGGCACGCACACAACTCATTCATTCCGGGACCGTGCGCGCTCAGAGTCCGGGGGAAATACAATGAAGGTAGAGGATTAAGACTGAAGCTGATCTGGCAAACACTGCATGCCAGCGTCATGTGTACCCAAGACCGTGTGGAGATAACACACCTGGGATGCATGTCCTGGCTCCTTCTGCTCCCCGGCACGATGTTGAGCCTTTCCGCCCTGGATTTGGGCTGGAAGGAAATTCCGTGGCTGCTGCACAGATCTAAGGGGTGGGAAGGGTCCACAGACGAAACGCATCTAAACGTGCCAAAAATCGCACCTTGGACTCTGCAATATTTGTTTCTTTGGGGTTTACTTTTTTAGCAATTTGCTGAATAAGGGGAAAAACAACAACACATCACTTAGTTACAATAGGGGTGGAGATGGAAAGCAGCCTTTCCCTTTATTGTTTTTTCTTTCCAGTGGTGTTCTCGAGTAATATATTGGCATTCATTAATGGGTGAGATCCACAGCGTCTCCAGGGAATGCGTAAACCACGGGGAACCTGCCAGCTGTACAAGAGCTCCCCTTGGGCAGATCCGTCTGTTTTGCATTAGTGCTTCAATGCCTGTGCAAAAAATACAAGCCAGGACTTCCAGGCAGACAGGTCTAAAACTAGGCCTACAAAAGGGAACTTCACGGCGGGTTACGGAACGCTCCGTTACCAGGAAGCTGTAGTTGCTGCTCTGCATTTGCTTTCCATTCCGTTCAACACACACACACTTGGCACTAGCAAGACAAACTCAACACTCCACCAACACAAACAGTACAACTCATTGTAAGACCCGGCCCCAGCACAACACGTTTAGTACTCCCAGAGAAGTGCTACAGGTGTTTCTCTGGTGCGGAGGAAATATTTCCACCTCATTATGTGGTCCGGGAGTGAGCAGCAGTAGCTCTAAGGTTCTAATCTCCTTTTGAGAGATGTTTTTGCAAGTTTGTAACTTTCTGGTTTGCTGCCTTGGACTGTGCGGTGTGCGTCTGGAATTCTAGATTGCCAACAATTTGTTTCTGGAATATATATTGTTCAGCTTTAAAAAAAAGAAAGAAAGAAAGAGAGAAAGGGGGAACATACACAAAAAAAGAAATATAGGCACTGCTAAATAAATCTCCTTCTGCCCGGCTCCTGAGTCACCTGGCAGGCCACCCGGTGTGATGTACTGTGCCCATTATAGGAACACAGAGATGATAAACTAACGACTTTCCATGCGCCAGGGCAAGGGATGGCATAGGGGAATGGATACAACATCTGCTGACTTACAGGAGGGGGGGGGGGGGGATTCGACCCGGGCCCAGCGGCAGGATGCGTGGTCACTGTACTGAGCTGCGAGACTTGGAATACAATTGGGGAGTGAGACTACGCTTAGCTCCAGTCTCAGATGCTCCTATGTCATTTTCTTAAGTGAAAAGGCAGCGGTTTCGCTCTACGCATAACCAGTCGATTGCCTTATGGAAAAAGATACAGTCAGACTAAGTACTCTTAAAGGAAAATGCGACTCACCCCCAAGCAATTTATTTTTACCCCATCAGTTTTCTCATATAAAAGTCATATTAACATAAATATATGATCCAGTCATGTCAGTCTACTACAGTAATTGTCCAGTTAAAGACGACGATTAGGAAATCTCTGCACATCTGAAGGATTGCTATAATCCAGGGTACCACCTTTATACAGGGGGGGGGTATTTAATATTCATAATTGCCCACCAATGTAAAAGATATTTCCGCATGAGGCACCTCCCTTATCAGTAGATTTATTTACACCAGCGGAGCTGCCATATTGTTAGGAGTGTAGGAAGGGGCGCAATGATCTACCTACTTTGCAGTGACACCACAGGGAGAGCGCACTAGAAGAAAGGGGGGGGGGGGGCTCATTTAAGCAATGTTTCAGCACAAAGGCAGCGGATCCACCACATCCAGGCATGTAGCATCTAATCAGCTTGGTGTCATCGGGGTTAAGCCAAGCGCAATAACGATACAGGAAATGATTGCATAAGCAGGAAAAAATGAAGATGAAATGGTGAGTGCCAATGGCTTTGGTGTTTACGATGCCGTAAACTTTTAAGTGCTTTTCTCACAAAAGTTTTCCAAACCCTTGTGCGGAGCGTGAGAACAGAACTCCGGTCACAAGCCAAGAAGGGAGAAGTCAGATGGAAATGGTTTGGCCACACTCTGGGGTCAGGAACCAGCAGCTGACTGACTGACTCACGCTGGACGGAGTGGAGATCTCATCCACTCACCCAGGGCTTGGTGTCTGGGGACTGGTTACGTCATACCCTCACAACAGTGGGAGAGGGAGGGGAGTTGTGTGAGCAAATCTGCCAAAAATAAAACTAGCGTGTGTTTGCACTTTTAATGTTTTTGTGGCCGGCGATATATTTACAAAACACAAAACTTTTTTTATTTGTAAACTCTGCTGAGTTTGCTAAATCAACCATTATACGATGCAGCTGGTGTTAGTCCACTATGCTTGTACATACCCCAGTCACTTCCTGACTTACTAGCAGGGACAACGTACTGTGAACTCAACTCAGGTCAGTCAAATGAACACTAAAATTAAGTAACTTAGAATAATATCTATATCTATCTATCTATATATGTATTTGTTGGCGAATATCTTCCACAGCTCTCAAGGTATAGCTGCCAAATTTAACATAGCTATTTAGTATTGAAAAAGTCATCAACACGAGGTGGTCCAGATGGATCCTGGCCAGGTTTTAGGGGGGTTAGGGTCCAGTTCGTATCTCCCATTGGTGTACGCTGGGCAGAACCGGGGAGCCTGTTCTGGGCCTTCCAATAGATGGATTTGGACGAAAACGTCACAGACATTGGATCCCGGAAGACATACTAGGGGGTTGGTGGTCCTGGTCGGGCCTCCCGTTGGTGTACGCTGGGCAGAACTTTGACCCGGGGAGCCTGATCTGATTGATTATATATATATATGTGTATATATATATATATATATATATATATATATATATATGTATATATATATAGGGGTCGGTATGATTTACGTCCGGCAGTTCAAATCCTGACGCCGGAAGACCGGCACCAGTGAAGATCCCGACTGCGCTAAAGTTAAGTACTAACTAACCTAACCCCCCCCCCCTAACCCTCCTTTAGGGGTGCCTAACGCTAACCTCCCTCCCTAGTGCCTAAACCTAACCCCCCCCTTCCCCGCTGCCCTAAACCTAACCCTCCCAGGGGGGTGCCTAGCCCTGACCTCCCCCTGGGGGTGCCCAACCCGACCCCCCCCCCCGCGGCTATCCGCGCCTGGCTTACCTTCGATCAGGATGCCGGGCGTCGGGCACCCGGCATAGGTAAATATTTTGACGCCTGTCATTAAACCCTTTCCGGGATTAGAAAGTTGGGATTCCTACGGTCGGCAATTAGACCGTCAGCTTCCCGACTGCATACAGATACATACATATACACATAAAAACATGATGACTGCTATGATGCGTGAAGGGGATGCAGTCGTAAGGTCGACATTCACAATGTTGACAACACAATGTTGACAGTCATGACGACAACATTGTTGGAATGTCGACAGACAACATGTCGACATGCTCAGAAAGTCAAATCTGCTCCACATTTAACCGCCGCAACACGGAACCAACTGCTGGTGCCAGGACCAGGTCAGCCATTACAGCAGGGCCCACATGGTGAATGTGGACACTCTCATTAAAGACCTTGTATCCACACACCAGCCCGTAGTCATATAAAATACTCTTTGTTCTTTGGACCGGATTCAGAGTTGTACCCAGCCCAGATGGTTTACGCACATCTCTGATTTTGGGATCTGTACTGAGCATGTTCCGATCTGTGTCTGCGACGACGGTCACCGTGACCCCTAAGCCGCAACATGATTGACACGCTACAGCCGTTTGAGGGCTGCAACGGTTGCATTCTTGAAAACGTGACGGCCCTGTTTTCAAGACACGGCGAGGACAGGGTCTGCGTCTTCCAACGCAGACATCCCGGGCCTCTGCACACCTCCGGACGCAGGAGCGGATCACAGAAGCTGGCAGTGGTTGTCTATTTACACAAGACGCCTCCTGCGGCTTTTACATATTGTAGCATAGACGCTGTGTACAAAGACACAAAGGGTAAACTACTGCGTACAACTCTGCATGACGCCCTATATTAGCAGGCATTTACAAGCCTTATCCAGAGGGAAATAAATACAAGCCTGGGACTAAATGCTGCGACACTGAGCCAGTTGCCATACAACGGTGCACATTTTACAGTGTGTGACCCACATGATAGGGGATATATATGGAAATTTAGTTTAGCTTGTTGATGGTAACTACGCAACCTATGCACAAATCTTGCCAAAAGGACAAGATTGTGCGACTAAGCCACGCCATACGTCCCGCCACAAACAGTCTGATGCTTCCAAGGAGGATTCACCGATTATGAACCACAGACTCTCACAATAAATTAGTGGCCGGATGCATCTTAGAAACCAGCAGATTTGTTACGTGAGCAATGGTATCATTCATTGCTGTCCTATTTTGTGGCTGTCACAAGGTCCATTTACACCCCAAAGTATTCTGATATGCATGTTAAAACCATAGAAATGGAGGGTCCAAACTGCAGACTTGCACAGACCAACACGGAGCACAAATTAGCACAGTTCAATGTAAAATATAATTTTGTTAAGAAAAGCTTTATACAAATTGCTTTTGGCGTAACTCCATGCACGCGCCAAGCCTCGGAATACGTAGAGTATAGATTAGGGCCGTAGCTAGGGTAGTGCGGTCGGTGCCATCGCACAGGGCACCACAGGTCAGGGGGCGCTGTTTGGGCCTGTCAAATTTCTGTTTATTATCATTCTTGCTTGTAGCTTCCTATTATTTCATCCCCAGCATCTCCTGGCCTCCCCTATCTCTTCCCTGGCCCTTCCCCATGAGGCCATGGCCCTCTCTCAGGTGCACTATATTATGTCCCTATTTATCCCCATTATCTCCTGGCCTCTCCTATCTCTTCCCTGGCCCTTCCCCATGAGGCCATGGCCCTCTCTCAGGTGCACTATATTATGTCCCTATATATCCCCAGCATCTCCTGGCCTCCCCTATCTCTTCCCTGGCCCTTCCCCATGAGACCTTGGCCCTCTCTCAGGTGCACTATATTATGTCCCTATTTATCCCCAGCATCTCCTGGCCTCCCCTATCTCTTCCCTGGCCTTTCCCCATGAGGCCATAGCCCTCTCTCAGGTGCACTATATTATGTCCCTATTTATTCCCAAAATCTCCTGGCCTCCCCTATCTCTTCCCCGGCCCTTTCCTTTGAAGCCATGGCCCTTTTTTCGGTGCATTAGGGGCGCCAATGCTCTTTTTGGCACAGGGCACCAAAAAGCCTAGCTACGGCTCTGGTATAGATACAAAGTGACACTTATCGCTAGCTGCCACAATGTCCAACTCTGTATAGCCCACATTTGCGTCAATGCACCGTCACGTAACGCCCTATTACAACCCATTCAGACCTCTTTAGTCCTAGGGGTACATTGGGTGTGCCCAGTTCCGTAGCATGGGAAAACATGCAAGAACTGCTCCGTAACTAAGCGTATGTACAGCTTCACAATGCGTGCTCCATAGGTGCAGATGCAATTATTCACGAGCTGCCCCAAGCATTTTTCTGACAGCTACGGTAGGCTGATCCTACTGGCACCTCCATAGGCTGCGAGCAGAATCAGCCTTCTCTTAGCTAACCCTTGTAGCTGACAGAAGTAATCTGCCACTTAGGTGGGAATTCAATTACCCGTGGTAATTTACCGTGGGCTAATTGATCCCCCGGGGTTATTTAATTAGCCCTGAAGGCAGCCCGCAGACTAAATTTAACGGGGATTTTTTAGGAGGTCGAAAATAAATCCCTGATAATTAGCCTGTTAAAGGGTGCTTAGACCACGTTAAAGCATAAGTCCACAGCCCGTTAAATTAACAAGTTAATTAACGCCCGTTAATTTAACGGGCGTTAAAAAGAGTCTCGGGTGAAAAAAGGGCTGGAATTGAATAGCCCCAGGCATTAAAACCTGATGCTACCATCCTTTTTTACCCTCGTAAATTAACGGGGCTAACTGAATTCCCCCCTGAGTCTCTTACGTACTCTTTCATGCAGAGATCTTCTAGCTCAGAGATATTCAGGTCATGCGAGTCTGGGATGTCCCCACCGATCTCCAACAATATTCAAGTTCGGGGACGATGAAGATCAATGCACAGTCTCCAACTTCCATCCCTGTAGGTAATTTCTGGATGACTTAGTTGTACAATTTTGATTGTCTTACAGAAATACATCCAAACTCTTTTCAGGTTCAAGTTCATCACAAGTCAGGGGCATTAATTAGGTCCCAGGTTTAGTCCTTCTTCTTCCCCAGTAATATTCCCATTGCAACATCACCGCAAAGTCAAAGAGATCCTCCCAGGCATAATGGAGGTTACGTACTCCTCTCCTGAAAGGCCCCACACCTGCGTTTCTCAAAATCCATTGTGGTCCTGGCCAAAAAGTTACATCGGTCTACAAAACATATGTTCCAGATACTTTCTGGCTCCAGATTGTCATTCTTGTGTTGAGGTTGATGGATCGGTTTCCTTCTAACCTCCATGCAGATTGTTTGTGTGTAACGGGACCTCTGGGTTCCTTGTATGGATATCTGACCAGACCAGACCAGATTATGAGCATGTCATTCTCCAAGTCTTGCCATTGGGTACGGGATCCTAGCGGCCAGAATCCTGATGCCAGCGTCCCGACAGGGTTAGGATACCGACACCTGTCAGTCAGTAACCTAACCCTCCCCCTGTCCCTCTCCCTACCCCTCCCTCCCCACTACCTTAGGTGCCTAACCTCCCCCTAGTGCCTAACCCTAACCGCAGTACCGAACGACGGGATGCCGGCTGCCGAGGCCAGGATTCTTACAGGTGTCGGGATTCTGGCGACAGTATTCTAATCTTTTAGAATGTAAGCTCTTACAAGCAGGGCCCACTACCCTCTTGTGCTTCTCCCTACTTTAGTTTCATCTACTCCTTACTCACCACTAGGGCACCTAACACTTGGTTGCTTATGCTCTGTTGCTTATCTGGATGTTACGGTCGCTAATGTAGCAATGTATATTATCCATGCCCTGGTCCTGTATTGTATTGTTCTGTAAGTCGCTTGTCAACAATTTGTTTATGCATTGTGTAAGGCGCTGCGGAACACTTGTGGTGCCATATAAATAAATGATAATAATAATAATAAATGCCGGCATCTCGACTTTCGAGATTATAACTACATCCCTTTAACATACCTTCTTAATTTTGTTTCTGAGAGTTGGACATTCCAAGCTAGAAGCTTTAAGATAATTTTTTTTTTTTTTACTCCCCTCCCCTCCCCCCCCTACCAAACACCTGTAGCAGTCAGTTATCTTTATATTCATGTGTGACGAGAGTCAGCAGAACATCCTGAGAGGTTAGAACGGTCAGAGGACTTGATCGAGTCTGGAATCGTCTTCACCTGACTTTTAATTAATTTAATTAAAGTCAAAAGAGTAATTTAAGTTCTGAGATAATAAAAAAAACATACATATATTCATTTGGCGAAACAGAGCCAAAGTTAGGCACATGCCAAATTCAACCATTTTAATTATGGTTTTCAATCTATTCAAGTTCAGCAAATAATACCATAACGGTGTACTAAAAATGTGCAGAAATATGGCAAATTTAAGTCTGTACCCTGCAGGGGACGTATTGACCCCTTTCTGCTTGGAGCTTCAATAAGAGGTGCAATTTGCCCAGGGATACCCAGGCTTTTGCATAGAGGTGTACGTAAACTGAATAGATTCCCCATACGAATCACAAAACCAGGGACCCGTTCTCCGTACAGTTCATATTTCTCATTCCAGGTACAGGAAGGAAGCCGAGCTTGGAGTTTTATACTCTTCTACAATTTGACCTTGGGCTAGAGTAACAGGCTGCTGGGAGACGCCAGGTGCAGAGGCAGATTTAAGGGGCCTGTCGCTCTTACTAATGATGTGAATTTACTAGCTGATATGTCTGGCTTGATTTCAGTAATAAATATTAACCTATTGTGTGACAGAAGCTTTCCTGCCACTCTATGGACGCCCATGCTGGTATCTTATCACTCGATCACCTCTTCTGTCTAATGAGATAAACTACGGCACATTTCAACTTTCTCTACATTTACTGGGGGTCTAAAAGGCATCAATTAGGTAGGTTTGTTTTTTCAGAAAATGCTGGAAATTTCCAATTAAGCTCCCTTTACCGGAGGGGTCCACGTGATGCACAGCCACACGGACAATCAAAAAGCAAACGTGGACGCACGAATGTACATAAGGCAAGGAGTTTGTAGCGGCATCTGCCCTAAATGGAGCCCTTTGTGAAAAATGCAGCCTGGAAATGGTTTCTGCCATAATCCCACCAATACTGATACCCTCTGATGCAGAAAGTGTCAGTGACGCTTGGCTCAATCTGGAGTGACATCCAGTTTAACCCTTATTGCCTAGGCACAGGCTGACAGCAAAATCAGGAAACCTGGACGCAAGTCTATTCATTTGATCGCCTTCTCTGTGCAGTGCAGGGCAAGAGGGGCCCCGAAATTTGGCCCACACACATTTGCTAATTGAGCAACCTGGCAAATAAGGAACAATATTCAAGGAAAGGACTAGGGGCCATATCCAATTAGACGCGAAAAGCCCCGTTTTTGTGAAAAGCTCCCGCCGATGCAAAGTTTTCGTACAAAATGCGTATTGTGCACTCCTGTTGCCGAAATTTTTGTATGTGTGAAATCTCCATAGACTAATAACCGGCGAAATGTTTTCACCATCTCAGAGCAGGTGAACAGCTGTGCAAAACCCATATTTTGGACTAAAAATGTGGGGACTTGATTCAGCAAGGATCACAATTGCAAAGGTGCACGCAGGCTATAGATATGATGTATGCACGTAGGCTATAGATATATGATGTATGCACGTAGGCTATAGATATATGATGTATGCACGCAGGCTATAGATATATGATGTATGCACGCAGGCTATAGATATATGATGTATGCACGCAGGCTATAGATATATGATCTATGCACGCAGGCTATAGATATGATGTATGCACGCAGGCTATAGATATGACGTATGCAGGCAGGCTATAGATATATGATGTATGCATGCAGGCTATAGATATATGATGTATGCATGCAGGCTATAGATATATGATGTATGCACGCAGGCTATAGATATGATGTATGCACGCAGGCTATAGATATATGATGTATGCACGCAGGCTATAGATATATGATGTATGCACGCAAACTATAGATATGATGTATGCACGCAAACTATAGATATGATGTATGCATGCAGGCTATAGATATATGATGTATGCATGCAGGCTATAGATATATGATGCATGCACGTAGGCTATAGATATATGATGTATGCACACAGGCTATAGATATATGATGTATGCACACAGGCTATAGATATGACGTATGCAGGCAGGCAGCTTTGCAATTGCGATCCTTGCAATAATGCAAATGTAGCTGGAGGTGTATGACTCCCCCTGCTGCATTTGCGATCCCAGCACTGCGACGGAGGTCACAGGCTCGGATCACCATCGCGACCATCGGTGGTCGATGGTGGACGCGCCGGGCGGCCGGACAGCTGAGTAAGCCTCAGCTTACTCAGGCTGGCCGGCTTGCGAGCCCAGAAGACTGTGTACGTCCACACAGTCTCTGGGCTGGCCACTCCCGGAAAACAAGGAGTACACCCCCCCCCCCACTGCCCCTTAAATGCCTCTGCCTGTCAATCAGGCAGAGGCATTCAAGGGCTTGCGTGCGATTGAGCAGGACCCATTCTGCACATCTGGAGAACCCTTTGGACACCCTCACTCCCTAATGATAAATTAGGCCAAAAAATTTTTTTAATTAATTTCATTTGGCCAATAATGACGTCATTTTTTGGGTGAAAAATTTAAAATTGTTGTAAAATGGGTTTCAAGCAGTGGCAGAGGTCTATGGGGGGCTATATGGGTGGGACAGGTGTTTTAAACATTGCAAGTGGCTGCACCAGGTGTATTTTTAACATTTTTTTTAAAAAGTGCGCTTTTATGAAACAAAAATATACTTGCACCCATTTTAATGTACCCCTAATTTAACTGCAGCATTTAATTTGACAAAAACAAAAGCTTTCTATCATTTTTCCACTGTCACACAAACATGCATATAACAGCCATTTGACACAATTTAAAGGACCCAAAATACTTTTATCATCAGGTCCACTAATACACTTCTAAAGTGATTTCCTATGTCAGTTATACTTTTTATGGGGTACAAACAGATTTCCCCAAAATCTGCTGCACTCTTCGCATGTTACACCACGGACCATTTTCGGGGCAAATGCCGCATCGCGTCTTTTGTAATAGGGTAGTGCAATAAAACGGGATATCGCACCATAAAGCCCTGAAGTGTGAGAAAAGATTACTTTTCGCTTTATCGCATATAATTGGATATAGCCCTTGATCTTTCCAAGAGCACAAGGTTTAAAACTTAGGGTCTCATTCAGACCCGCTCGCAAGCGGGTCGATGTTGATGCCCTGCGCACGCGCAGCGGCCACACTGCGCGTGGCTCAGTATAAAAGGGGCACCGCTCCGGGGCTCACTATAAAAGGGGCGGCTGTTGATGGTGATCGACAGCTCGCACCGTTTTGTAGGTGGGGTGGGGGAGCGGCTGGCCAAACGTTCCCGATGGAACGCCTGCTGTTTGGGGGCGGCTCCACTGACATCACTCGTGATGTGAGTGGTGAGCTTCTGGCTCTAATAGAGCCGAAAGCTCACTGGGGCTTGCGGTAGACGAGACCCTACCACAAGGGTCTCATCGCAGCCCCGATGGTCTTGACCATCGCGACCATCAACCTGGCCGCTCGCTAAAGCTGTGGGTGGTCACCCACAGCCTAGCGAGTGGCCAGGAGGCCAGCTCTGAACATAGAAGTGGCCGTCCTCATTCAGAGCGAGCGATCGCTTCTTGCGACTGGGTCTGAATGAGGGCCTTAGTCAGTCAGTTCTTTGTTAAAGCTGGTAGGTGTAGTCCCACCACCGATGATCTTCGCGAGCCAGCCTTCCGGTCATTAGCATTCAATACATTGTCACAGTCATGGTCTCCTCCATTTCAAATGCTGTTGTCAGTTTCCGCACAGTAATAACGGATTCTCTTCTTCTCCCTCCAGGTGAAGCTGGGAGGCGATGCGCCAAACTCCAGCGTCATCCATGTGTCCAGCAAGACGACAACCAATACTGCGGCCAAAGCCGGGACGCAATGTCACCTTCTTGACTTCGCCAGCTCAGAGCGCCCTCTAGTTATCAACTTTGGGTCAGCCACCTGACCCCCTTTCGTAAGCCAGATGCCGGCTTTCAGCAAGCTGGTGGAGGAGTTCTCCAACGTTGCCGACTTCCTGTTGGTATACATTGACGAGGCTCACCCGTCAGACGGCTGGGCCGCTCCTAGCGTGGCCTCCTACGAAGTGAGGAGACACAGGAGCCAAGAAGAGCGGTGCGCTGCGGCCAACAAACTCCTGGAGCAATTCTCCCTTCCCCAACAGTGCCAGGTGGTAGCAGACTGCATGGACAACAATGCCAACGTGGCCTATGGTGTCACCTTTGAAAGGGTATGCATCGTGCAGAGGCAAAAAATTGTCTACCTTGGTGGTAAAGGGCCGTTCTTCTACAACCTCCGGGAAGTGCGGCACTGGCTGGAACTTACATTTGGAAAGAGCAGAGCGATCCCCGAGGAGGGAGCATAACAAGGAGCCGGTGTATTCTTGTTGTGGACAATACATGGACAATGTATGCAAGAAACTGACCACGCTACAAAGTTCACTGCAAGAAGCCACAATCCAGATGTGTGAAATTATCCTCAATGTGACCCTAATCTCTGACAGACCTCAAACCGCTGGGTTTTTCCTCTTTTTTTACAACAATACACAGTAGAATAGGCAGAATTTATGAAGTCGAGGGTGTGGTAAAAGCTGCACACAGAAGGATCTCACTTATAAAAAAAAAAAAAAAAAACATTTAAATAAATAATAATAAAGAAAAAAGGGAAAGTTAGAACGAGACCAGTGAACGTAGAGCCGACATCTGACAGCTGTTGTAGAAGCTTCATAACCTTCCCTCGTTCCTGGGAAAACTTTGCAAAGAAATTACATCAAGAAGAGGAAAAAGCAGCACAACATCCCCTATACTGAGTATTTATTTCTACGTTTCCAATGTTTCAGGTGTAGCTCATATTAGTCTCTTTGTTTAACATAATTTATTGTGTTATAAGCCTGCGGTAGGCATACCGACAGGGACCCAGGAATGACAGAGTTACCTCAACAGGGGAACAGTTGCATCAAATCAGAATTGATGTACTCTGCTGTCCCAGGAGAAATGATCTGCAGGTTACAATCGTTTCTATGGTTTGTTTTAGCGGTGGGGAGTGCGCCGAGTATGTTATGGTCAGAAATGTCATGGTGGGAAACACAAAAGCCACCGTTCACATGCCCCGTGCGCTCCTCATGCCCCACGCAGTCACATCCCCGGCACTAATTACATGCAAGCTCTGGTCGCGATTGTGACAAGTGGCGTTGACAACAACGCAAATATCTTCAGCAATGGTCTGAGGGTGATCCTGGGGGCGTACGATGCTGGAGGGATCCTGGGGGCGCACAATGCTGGAGGGATCCTGGGGGCGCACGATGTAGGAGAGATCCTGCAGGCGTACAAAAATTCAAAAAACGGCCGCACTTATATTAACACACTTCACCTAAATTGCATCAATATCAGGCCACGGCCTGTGTGTTTAGAACAGGTTGGCTATATTGTAGCACCGATGAGTGGGGACGCCTCTCCTGTATACCCACACCGCACTTCTTCACCCATTCCGGTCAGGAACACTGTACCTAGGTGCAACATTATCCCTGAACTACGGAACCAATCAGCCGTTTGCTTTTATCGGTCTAGCGCAAGTTTGACAATGAAAACAAGCGTCTGATTGGATGCTGTGTTTCTGTGCCAAATTTGCATCTAAAAGTATTGATCGTTAATGAGTGCTACAGAGCGTTATATTAAAGTTATACGCGCCTGTTTGGCCAATGTGCCAGATTACTTCTCTTTGCCATAAAGTCTTCGCAGGTGGACTATCGTCAAAGGAAAAAGGAAGATTGCGCCTGACAAGCCATTAGACCATAAATTATGCATATTTCTTATCTATGTCCAAAGTTCTTTTCTATAAAAGGGCTTCATTGTGACCTTGCATAAAGCTGGTCTAATAGAGGAGGTCTATAAAAGCTATATTCTAGTACAGGGGTTCTCAAACTCTGGCCCTCATTCAGAGGCGCTCGCAAGAAGTGAGCGCTCGTTCTGAATGAGGGCGGCCGCTTGTATTTTTAAGTGCGGCCTCCTGGTCGCTATCTAAGCTGTGGGTTACCACCCACAGCTTTAGCGACCGACCAGGTTGATGGTCGCGATGGTCAAGACCATTGCGACCATCAGGGCTTGCGACGGGACCCTAAGGTTGGGTCTCGGCAACCGCAAGCCCCAGGGAGCTTCCTGCTCTGATCAAGCAGGAAGCTCCCCACTGACATCACTGCTGATGTCAGTGCAGCCGCCCACAAAACGGCAGGCGTTCCTTAAGGAACGCCTCCCTTTGTGAAAACACCCCTTCGCCACGCCTAAAAAACAGGCCGAGCTGTCGATCAACATCGACAGCGGCCCTTTTGTGGTGAGCTACAGAGCGAGAGAATTTCTCTCTCGCTCCGGGGCTTGTGCACGCACAGTGCGGCCGCTGCGCGTGCGCAGGGCCTAAACATCAACCCAGCTGCGTGCGCTCAGCGCTTGCGACCAGGTCTGAATGAGGGCCTCTGTCCTCAGGACCCCACACAGATCACATTTTCCAGGTCTCCTGGCAGGTGCACAGGTGTATTCATTACTCACTGACACATTTTAAAAGATCCACAGGTGGAGCTAATTATTTCACTTGTGATTCTATGAGGAGACCTGGAAAACATGCACTGTTTGGGGTCCTGAGGACCGAGTTTGTGAACCTGTGCTCTAGAACAACCAGGACCACGTTGACATCCAGTGCACCACCACTTTCATCTTCCTCTAATTTCAGACAACTTCCACTGGGAGGTGCAAATTTGAGGGTGACAGTCAAGCTTTCTAATATTTCCAAACCAATATATGTCCGAAGACCTCTGCCCAGATTATGAGAGATAGATTTACATTGATCTTTATAAGAGGTAAAGACAACAAGTAGCCTTCAAGCCGGAATAAAGGGGAAGAGCTACTAAACTACTCTGGTTCAACACTGTGGAGTAGAAACTACATTTGAATAAACCTGGTGGTCCTGGTGGACATCATCAGTAAATCTTAAGCTGGGAACACACCTATACAATAGTCGGCCCGTTCGTTCGATATCGAAAAGAGTATGTACTGTACGCACGTTTGATCCTGTTTTGTCGGATGAAAACCGGTGGAATCGGAGAATCGCATCTTCTGTGCAGTTCAATCTTCATCCAATTCCACAGAGCCTGGTCGTACCGAAAGTGCTGTGTGTATGCACCTTCCACCGTTCGTGCGACTGTTCTTACGATTGTACGCTAAACCTGGGGCTGCCTCTCTGGGCGTGCAGCCTGAAATCGGGAAAATGTGTACGCTGGCACAATAATTTCCTTGCAATATTTCGGCAGAGCGGGATCAAAGGTCGCATATTGGATTGTATATGTGTGTACGCACGTATCGGGACTGTGATCGGCACTTCCGAATGGGAGCATTGTCGATCGGACCATCGCATCAACTGTGTGATTGTATAGGTGTGTACCCAGCTTTAAGTGTATAGAATACAATCAATGAAGTGAAGGGAAATAAATACAGGGATCAATGTAGTAAAAACAAATACACAGGGAGAACATACATCTATAATTTCCTTTTGCTCGGGTACGTACAAGCTTCAGCACATTTTAAAGGCTGCACCAACAGCACCTTGCACCATCACGGGGGAAAAAAAATAGATTGTATGCTCTTCTGTTACTCTCGACGTCCTGCTTCATAGTGAAGCAGTGAACAAAAGTACCCCCCCCATCCCCACTCTGCTATGGTAACCTGGTGACTTTCTCACACAAGTGCCATTGAGGGAGTTCTCGTGTATCGTTCGAATTTAATAGTATTTTCGTGTCAAAATATAACATAACGGATGAAGAGTGAAAAGGTGCGAATGCCCCCCCCCAGGGGTTTTATGGAGGGGAGGAAGTTTTAAAACTACAAACTTAGTGAACTGCAGAACAAATACAGCACCTGTTTGCCTCATCCCATGTGTGACTACTGCGGGTTACTGTAGTTGCTTCATTGACTGTACATGGATGTTGGGAGGACAGGTCCTCTCTGGCACACGGAGGGTGAAACAAGCAGTCTGTAAGGTATCGACATACTGTACCATAAATAATGTACTGTATTGATATCCTGTCGTACTGTAGCATAACGGCAAGCAAGATCGTTATTGATAAACCCGACCCTTCTCATCTATCTCACATCTCCTGCAGACCTCACTTGCAAGTCGTTCTGTACCTTCAGCTTCCCCATTCAGTGCCAGGGACTCATTTCTCTGTATCGGCTGGCGCACGGGGCTATTTAGGTGGCCCCTGCCATCTCGCTGCTGGGTCAGCACATAACAAAAATGCAAATTCAGCTGTCTCCGTAAGTGCCGGAATAGAGGAGGGGCTTCTGTTTTATCCATGTATTTATCCATTGCTACGTGGAGTTTATTTTGTAACCACTTTCTACACTTTTTAGATGTCACTTGAACCTCTTATGCTGTGATCACCAAAAGTGTCTTGCTACTTCGTAATCAGCTCACAGGAGCGTGTAAGCGGCGTCCTCGCATTCTCGCAGCACTGGCGAGATTTGTGCCTCTGGAGTGGTCATTTATGTTACTTATGTTCAGGACAATGCTTATTTGACCTATGTGTATTTTATATCTTTTTTATTTTATCTCAAACTAGATAGAAAAAAACCTTTGTGTACTCTTCTTGTTTTTTTATATGATGCACCAGCAATACGCCACTGGCAGCCAGAACCCATGAAGTCATGATTCTGTGTGGCTCCTCTTTTGCCAAAATGTTACCCATAATGTGAAATAGGGAAACAGAACATGATCGCGAGGTTACGTAGAACTGGGGAGCAGAACAGATAATCCAGGCCTGGGGGGGGCAGGTGGTGTCACGAGGCAGAGTGGCAGTGATGTGGGTATGAAGGGCACCATGGAAAGAGACTAGTTCTCTGTTGGTGGCTGGATGGTGTCACATCACTGCCCCCACTCAGTCGCCATCCCCCCTTGCCACGTTCTCTCCATCCTTCATGTTCCCTACAACTGGTCAACAAGTTAGAACCCAGACTCTTCACAGTACGGTGCTGTAATAAGTATCAGTTAGCCAATCTTTTTACTTGTATTTTAATAAAAACTTGGGGAAGAAAAAGCCCATCCGTCCAGTGTGGTTTCTCTCAGTTGCGCGAGTTTGACGATCAAACTTGAATACACCTTAAAATGTACACGTTGCCCCTATAGAGGTGCTGGAGTAGACAGTTGAGGTTTTACGTAGCAAGAAAGCACGTGCGCACAGAGAGAGAGAGAGAGAGAGAGAGAGAAGGAGAATATGAGTGGGGGAGAGTGCACGTGCGCACAGAGAGAGAGAGAGAGAGGGAGAATATGAGTGGGGGAGAGTGCACGTGCGCACATGGAGAGAGTATGAGTGGGGGAGAGAGCACATGCGCACAGAGAGAGTACGAGTGGGGGAGAGAGATCACGTGCGCACAGAGAGAGCGCACGTGCGCACAGAGAGAGAGTATGAGTGGGGGAGAGAGAGCACGTGCGCACAGAGAGAGTGTATGAGTGGGGGAGAGAAAGCACGTGCGCACAGAGAGAGAGAGTATGAGTGGGGGAGAGAGAGCACGTGCGCACAGAGAGAGCGTATGAGTGGGGGAGAGAGAGCACATGCGCACAGAGAGAGCGTATGAGTGGGGGAGAGAGAGCACGTGCGCACAGAGAGAGAGAGAGTATGAGTGGGGGAGAGAGAGCACATGCGCACAGAGAGAGACAGTATGAGTGGGGGAGAGAGAGCACGTGCGCACAGAGAGAGACAGTATGAGTGGGGGAGAGAGAGCACGTGCGCACAGAGAGTGTATGAGTGGGGGAGAGAGAGCACGTGCGCACAGAGAGAGAGTGTATGTGTGGGGGAGAGAGAGAGCACGTGCGCACAGAGAGAGAGCGTATGAGTGGGGGAGAGAGCGAGCACGTGCGCACAGAGAGAGAGCGTATGAGTTGGGGAGAGAGAGAGCACGTGCGCACAGAGAGTGTATGAGTGGGGGAGAGAGAGCACGTGTGCACAAAGAGAGAGAGAGTGTATGAGTGGGGGAGAGAGAGCATGTGTGCACAGAGAGAGAGCGTATGAGTTGGGGGAGAGAGAGAGCACGTGCGCACAGAGAGTGTATGAGTGGGGGAGAGAGAGCACGTGTGCACAGAGAGAGAGAGTATGAGTGGGGGAGAGAGCACGTGTGCACAGAGAGAGAGTATGAGTGGGGGAGAGAGAGCACGTGTGCACAGAGAGAGAGTATGAGTGGGGGAGAGAGAGCACGTGTGCACAGAGAGAGAGAGAGTGTATGATTCTTATATATGACATGCATTCGGATGCGGCGGGGGGAATGACATATCATGTGGTCCTTATCGTGTGGTGTGTACGGACCGAACGATAGGTCACCCATTGTATCTGTCATCGGCTATCGGCTGGGTACACAGGTGGTCTAGTGTGTACTAAGCTTTAGAGCTGGATGAGGCAGTAGCGCTATAACAACTGTAAATCAGTTTGTGCATTTACACTGACCCGTCCCAAGGGCCCAAATGGATTTCCCAGGTGCAGAATCTGTTCCTTGTGGCTGGAGTTGCTCCTGACTGCAAAAAACAACATTACTGTTGGGCAGCAGGAATTATTCATCGTCTTTATCATTCTCCAGCTCTTTAAAGGCTGCGATTAAATAACAGAGACATCACAAAGCAGGAATTTCTTTATCGCATGAAGCACGCCATGTCGCTGTACATGATATTACCTGGCTACCAGAGAGGGCAACTTCTACACCTACATCACCACGTCTGGCCTAGGGTCTTAATTTCCAGGGATTCTTTTTAAATCAATATAATCTGATCCATCAGGAGAGAGGGTTCATCCTGCGCATCACTCTTTGGCCAATTTATCAGCCAGCCCGTGCCAGAGCGGGACAGAAAGAATCCCGCTGGCCCGGACTTGTTGTCATGTTACATTTGTCTTATTCTTGGGAGATACACAGAGATAACTGCGCACTACAGGCTCCCACCTCTGTGCAGCGAATGCTGGTGACAAGCCCCTCAGCTCCCCAGCTGGATAATTAATGAATCAGGTGATGGTTAGCAATGCAAAGGCCGGCAGCTGCTCCCAGGGTTTGGGAGCTAATTATAGATCTCCTCTCTCTGTACATCACAGGCTGGGGCGACACACCTGCACGCACCTCCCCAGCTATCTGACATATCAAAAAATTAGCCAGCAGCGCCGCGAAGAAGTCCCCGAGAGAGCGGAATCTCGCAACTTCTGACAAAATGAATGTCTGATCTTCTGTGCAGCAAGATCTTATCGCAGAGGTCTGACTTTCCTCCAGAACCTGCGTGTGCTTCATTTCCGCCCCAGGAAGACACCCAGCAGCCAGTGTGATAAATGCATGAGAGAGTAAAAAAAAACTCTGTAGTACAGAGGCGAGTTCACTTTGTGCTGGGTTAGATTAGGATCCTCTCTCCAAGGGGGAGATGTATAAAGGTTGTGTGAAGAGTGGAGAGACGGAGAAGTTACTCATCATAGCAACCAATCAGCTTCGAAGTATCATTTTATACAAGGCACTTTCATAAATGCAACCTTGAAGCTGATTGGTTGCTATGGGCAACTTCTACTCTGTGGGGGATGCAGTCAGGAAGCCGACGGTCGTAATGCCGACCGCCGGCTCTTCGACTGTCCAATCCCGGCAAGGTACTAATGACAGGAGTCGAAATCCCGATCGAAGGTAAGCAGGGCGTGGACAGCTGCGCGGGGAGGGGGGGGGTTGGCGTGTCGGATTAGGTTAGGGGGCTCCCGGGGGGGACTTTAGGCACCGGCTAGGGGAAGGGGGGTTTAGGGTTAGGCACACCCCCGGGACACTTACGTTTAGGCTGCGGGGAAGGGGGGTTAGATTTAGGCACTGGGGGGGGGGGGGGAAGGTTAGGGTTAGGCACCCCTACCGCCATGCAGCCGGCGGTATTACATACTGATTCCCTCCGTAGACATCTTGATCCACCTCGCCCATAGTCTGTACGGAGAAATATGCCTGTACCAAGATAAACTCATCTCTGTGTCTGTAATAAAACAACCACCTTCCTGATTTGAGGGTGACGCCTCACATTTAAGGGCAGATAAATATATATCCTCCCATCAGTGTGCAAAAAAAAAAAATTATATATATATATATATATATATATATATATATATAACAGAAACATAATGCCGGCCAAAATGTCATGGCTAATACCCATAATACAATTAGCATTTATAATAAGCCCCATACAAGTATAAAGGCTCCACTAGCACAAGGAGCTGACATCCCCACAGCCATTTCATGCAATCCGTAACATAGGTGCGACATAATAATGAATGGCAGTGACTGTAGGACAAGTCGTATTTCTCAGCTGGGGCAGATACCCAGCGCTGCAAGTAACAACCCTGTCTCATTCGTGCACAGCCGACAATCTAGCATCATGGAGTACAGTAGGTAACCAGACCACCCACAGGAGAGTGTGCACCTGGGTCACTCAGCAGGCGCAGGTATAAAACACTCACCTGACGCTCAGTAAGTCCAATCTCCTGTCAGGAGTTGTGTGAGCAACAATGGCTCAACTCATCCCAACCCGCATAGCAATTCATGCTCCAAATTACTGATAAAAGACATCAGGAATAAAGCTGCCCATCCACTACTAGACATGAAAACGACTGCACGATTACGACATTGTAATCGTGCTGTTGTTTGTCAGTCTGTGATGAGCCTGCACTGAGCGAGCAGTCGTTCAGTGCAGGCTCATCAATCATCTGCAAACATGCTCAACCTGACGTTATCGTTAGGTTGTCCAGCATGTTTGCCCAATGATTGTCGGAAATGACCAGCGGAGCGCGCATCGCTGGTCGTTCCCCAAACGATTTATGAACAATTGACTGATAACGATATCGTTATCGTTCAATCGCTCACATAAATCGCCTAGCGGATGGGCACCCTAAGGAACCACTTCCAAAACTCCACTGAACTGACTTACTGCAGTCGCTGTCATTTACCTAATTAACATATCCAAGCTGAAATGGGCAGACTGGAGAACATTCTCCATATGGCTGAACTACAACGTGAGGCCTCAGTCATGTTCTTGCTAAACGTCAGAAACATGGACAGGGAAAATACTGTAATATAAAATACTTTAGACCAATGACAGCGTTTCTTACACATGCTCTGCAGGAAAATTGTGTCTTAATTCTGTCCTACAGCAACCTTGGCCGCCCATGTAATCAGCAGCCCATGATCCTGACGCCCAAACGATTATCAGAGTTATCCGACACAGATAACCTGGGCGCAGGAGATGACTCAAACTGTAGGCATACTCCGACCATTCGCTGACCATTATATTTGCTGGAGCGCGTAGTTACCACTAGGATCCCCGAAGAATGCTACAGACTAGGCTGCGCTACAAGAAGACATTTCTATATGAAAAAAAAAACACAGCATAACTTGTGCAAAAACATTCGCCTGTGTGCTACCTAGGTCAGAAGTGTGTTTCAAAGCAAAAGTAAACACTTTTTATTAGAGTGAGACTTACCCACCTTCATGTCGCCAGGAAATATTGGGGGCAAATACACAGGGTGGTGGCGGAGCATCTGATGATCTGTGCATTTCAGGAGACAGGAGACAGGGGAGGGAGATTCTACTAGAAATAATAAAAAAAAAAAAAAAGAGTCAAATAATGTTTCCAGACATAGAATGAATATCCTGCAGCCTACAAATCATTTCTATAATTAGTGCATTGAAGGGTGTAACTGAATATTGTGCATATTAACTTTGTTCTTATTGAAATAAGCCATAGAGAGAGGTGTATTTACCCTTTTATTGGCAAAGTAATGGAATCTACTCTTGCGGTTGTACAACACAAACATAGACGAGATACAAATCCGACACACCGCACACGAGATCAGTGACTTCCTGTATCGGATTGGCAGCCTCATATCACTGCTCTGTGCTGCTGGGGACCCTGCTCCTCCCACTATGTAACTCTCAGTCTGTGACTTCCTGTATCAGTGTGACAGCAGCCTCATATCACTACTCTGTGCTGCTGGGGAACCTGCGACCGAATTTGGAGGCGTGGCCTAATTACCATACGCCACGCCCCATGTGGCGTTATTTGGAGGTGTGCCCGCATGGCACGCCTCCAAATAACGTCAGGCTGGGGGTAAAGCCCTGGCTGGCTTCCCGCAGCCCTATCCCGTCAGGAATGGTTGCCGGCGCATCATCCATTCACTCTCTGGGGGTCCGGCAGCTGTGCGACGGTGGGAGTCCCCAGTCTCCAGATTTGACCACCCGCGGGCCACTTCGGCCCGCGGGTGGAACAGAGGGATAGTACTGTCCCGCTGAAATCTGGATGCTGGGGAGGGGTGCCACTCTCTACGGGTGGCGCCCCTGTGCACCGCACTAGTCGAACACCCCTAGAGCCGGCCCTGACTGTAATATCATGAATGTTATATTAATGGGCAATGTTGAACTTTAAAGCCTCCCCTACAAGATATTGTGTTTTTCAATACACAGTTAATTCAAAATAATATCCCGTGACTGCAAAACAAAGGAAAATATGACCTAGGCTATGAGAAGTTAATTAGGTGGGGTGAACGGGATCACTGCTTCTCTTCTCACTGTGCTATCATTTGATGTAGGATAAAGCTATTACCCAACTACACAAGACCTGTAGGCCAAACAAAGTTCCAGTTTTTTCGCTCTTTAGGATATTTTCAGTATTCATCAGTTGGCAATTCTACAAACATTCCTGCTTCATCTTTTTAATTACTCAGTACAGGAAAGCCAAACTTAATTGCTGCTATAAAGAAATTTATGGCAATCTGTGTAACATCTCGGGGCAAAAATAGAGCTGAAAACCAGATGTGACTGCGGATTCCGAGTAACTGAACAAGTACCTGCCCGTGTATATTGTTCCTGCACAGCCAGGTAGCTCCACATTGCGGCTTTGGTCTTTTAGGTGTACCCCTGTGATATTGTAAATAATTACCAAGTACATCCTAGTGGGAGGTTTGCTTAAATCAAAAATCATTCAATAGACAGGACAACTTGCTATGGGTCCTGATAAGGGCAGAAGGAGAAGTAGTTATTGGTTACTGCTGTAAGTGCTACCTTGGTTCCAGCAGGACCTAACAATATACCTGGTGTACGCAGATATAGCAGAGAATGTACAGTTACATATTCCTGCTTCATGTGGGAGCCTCTCATATAACATATAAAAATATATATACACAAATCCCACAGGTGGAATAAGAAAATGACACTACCACTCAATTGCTGTATTTGACCGACCTGTGTTCTGGTCTGAAGACGCGGCAGGTGACTGGATATGAAAGGAGAAAGCAGCCTGCGACTGGTTACCCTTGGTATGCATCCACATATGTGCCCGCCAAACTCACGCAACACCCAGCTACTGTCCATGTATGGCTGGGGAGGCACACATGGAGATGGGTCTGAGTGCCGTGAGCCTGTCTCACCCCCTACTCACTGTAACTCTCCCCTCACTACACTAAGCTTCAGTGGTCCATTGATTGTCCTATCTGCATCACTGTGTCTTCTCTTGCAGCTGCTGCTGACGGAGCTCCGATCTCAAAACACTGCAATGAACTTCCTGGTCACATGATACATCCAAGGTGTCCATCAGAGCACAAGGCAGGACCCCATACTCATAGGCATGTCTCGATTAGCTCTCTTTCTGTGTAGCTTACTGCCCGCGGTGTAGCCCTGCCCCCAGCTCTGCTAGCAGTGTCCGACTATATAGAAGGGAGGCTGAGCTGTTGCCGCCTCATCTCTCGTCTCCCTGCAGTCCCAGGGAGCTCGACAAAACTGGTGAGTGAGAACTATACAAATGATAGCAATAAACAAATGAGATGTTTATAACTTAGAAATATCTTATAAAAATGATTAGAATTACATAAAATATCAAATCCCAGGAGCTAAGACAGGTGAGGCTCTGCCTCCTCTGCCTACCCCGACTGTACGTCTCTGCAGCAAATGTCTGATACAGATGCCAGCTTCAATGCCGAGTGCCAATGAAACCATAAGAAGTAAAATATTGAAGATCCTGGAGAGAGCGGTGTAAGGAGCTTATGGTTACTGAATCAATATTATTTTACTATCCTGCTACATAGACTATAGTACAGACCCATAGGTCCTATTGTGATTATACAGTAAGTGCCTCCATATCGGTGACCCTCGTCTAGGTCTGTAGCAGAGCTCATCTAACATTTCCTTTACCTGATGACAATCGTTTTCAGCGTCAGGATGGCGCATAGTCCTCTACATCAGCACAGCCACTAACGCTGCGTTACATGCCCAGAAACAGCGGATCTGGTATCGCGAGCGCAAAGAGCTTCAAAGTCGGCTTTATCCTGCACTGAGCAAGATCTGAAAAGTCCCCCTCATTCCAGTCCACGAAGCCTTCGCCCCGAGGAGCCATTTCCACATTCACATATTCCATCTGGACTTCACGCAGTTTTGGATGACAAGCTGATGAAAAACTGATGGAAAATAAAACAAACGGCATGTAATGGCAGCACTTCTGCTGTCACACACAGCATGCAGCATTGCTGGGACACATACATATTTCATGCAGGGAATAGGGGTCATAAACATGAGACCCATACCAAGTCTATCTGCTGTAGATGAGCCATTATTGTCATCTCAGAAACACGGCGCGAGGAGACCTGGCAACACAACAGAATATATTTACAGGGGATCAATACGTCGCTCCTACTAACATATTGTATAGAGTCACATTCAGTAATCTCCTGCGTTGTGGATGTTCTAATGCGAAGACTGGCTGTAGGTCTATTGTAGTCACTTTACAGTGAAAAATGGGACAATACAGAGCAATAGCCACTCACACCACAGTGTGACACATAATGCTGGTAAAAAGTCTAGGGCAGCACAATTAATTCTAGGGACTTCCCAAGTGGCCCTATGTCACGTGTTACCCCCGGGAAACATTATAACTTCTGATAAATGAGATGTTAGAACCATAATGGAGGGTTAATGTGCACAAACAGAAAGTTATCCAAAAGCTAACTAGTCACACTGATAACTGGACTGTGGGCTTGATTCAGCAAGGAACGCACGTTAGCAGACGCTAGAATATGCTAATCAATGCATACGCACGGAGGCAGCAGCATTAGACGCAGACGCCCAGCCCTATATTAAGCCGCCCATCTCCCTTTACTCATAGCCTTAGTACGCAAGATAGCATAAACATCGGTAACATCGAGAACCATCGACCACATTTGCATAATAGTGGTTGACCAGACCTTGCGCAGGATCTTGGCAACTGCCTGTGGGCACGGAGTCTCATCGCTGCATGCAGCACAGCAGTGGCTAATTTATGCACGCCCCTAAAACAGCGTCCCAACGCACAGGCACGCCTGCGTTTGCCCGACCACCCCCGGTCACCACCCATAAACGGCACTTCCTGTCAATCAATATCGGAAGGAGTCTGCGTGCTCGCTGCGTGTAGTCTGCGTACGTTAGCCCGACTGCACTGGCTAGTTTGTGCACGCACCGTGCGATGCATGCGCAGTACAAAACCATCAGCCAAGTGCGTGCGCTCTCTCCTTGCTGAATCAGACCCCGTGTGACAGCACCGTGCTCACTCTGATAGTGTTCACTTTAGGTCCAGCAGCAGGCAGGGCGCCGGACCTAGAAAAAGGGCACTTCTGGGGGCATGGCCAATGAAAAGGGGGTGTATCTTTTGACACGTCCTCTTTTCGCCACTCTTGGGGGCGTGCCTGGCACTTACGGACATGCCGGGTAGCCCCCAAGTGCTGCGGGCAACCAGCTATATACACTCTGTGACTGCACTGCACTCACTCTGTGACATCACCATCCAATCACACACTAACCAGCTATATACACTCTGTGTGACTGCACTGTGCTCACTCTGTGACATCACCATCCAATCACACACTAACCAGCTATATACACTCTGTGTGACTGCACTGCACTCACTCTGTGACATCACCATCCAATCACACACTAACCAGCTATATACACTCTGTGTGACTGCACTGTGCTCACTCTGTGACATCACCATCCAATCACACACTAACCAGCTATATACACTGTGTGACTGCACTGCGCTCACTGTGTGACATCACTATCCAACCACACACTAACCAGCTATATACACTCTGTGTGACTGCACTGCGCTCACTCTGTGACATCACCATCCAATCACACACTAACCTGCTATATACACTGTGTGTGACTGCACTGCGCTCACTCTGTGATATCACCATCCAACCACACACTAACCAGCTATATACACTGTGTGATTGCACTGCGCTCCCTGTGTGACATCACCATCCAACCACACACTAACCAGCTATATACACTGTGTGACTGCACTGTATTCACTCTGTGACATCACCATCCAATCACACACTAACTAGCTATATACACTCTGTGTGACTGCACTGCGCTCACTGTGTGACATCACCATCCAATCACACACTAACCAGCTATATACACTCTGTGACATCACCATCCAATCACACACTAACCAGCTATATACACTGTGTGACTGCGCTCACTGTGTGACATCACCATCCAACCACACACTAACCAGCTATATGCACTCTGTGTGACTGCACTGCGCTCACTCTGTGACATCACCATCCAATCACACACTAACCAGCTATATACACTCTGTGTGACTGCACTGCGCTCACTCTGTGACATCACCATCCAATCACACACTAACCAGCTATATACACTGTGTGACTGCACTGCGCTCACTGTGTGACATCACTATCCAACCACACACTAACCAGCTATATACACTGTGTGACTGCACTGTGCTCACTCTGACATCACCATCCAATCACACACTAACCAGCTATATACACTCTGTGTGACTGCACTGCGCTCACTCTGTGACATCACCATCCAATCACACACTAACCAGCTATATACACTGTGTGACTGCACTGCACTCACTCTGTGACATCACCATCCAATCACACACTAACCAGCTATATACACTGTGTGACTGCACTGCACTCACTCTGTGACATCACTGTCCAAGCACACACTAACCAGCTATATACACTGTGTGACTGCACTGTATTCACTCTGTGACATCACCATCCAATCACACACTAACCTGCTATATACACTGTGTGTGACTGCACTGCGCTCACTCTGTGATATCACCATCCAACCACACACTAACCAGCTATATACACTGTGTGATTGCACTGCGCTCCCTGTGTGACATCACCATCCAACCACACACTAACCAGCTATATACACTGTGACTGCACTGTATTCACTCTGTGACATCACCATCCAATCACACACTAACTAGCTATATACACTCTGTGTGACTGCACTGCGCTCACTGTGTGACATCACCATCCAACCACACACTAACCAGCTATAAACACTGTGTGACTGCACTGTATTCACTCTGTGACATCACCATCCAATCACACACTAACCAGCTATATACACTCTGTGTGACTGCACTGCGCTCACTCTGTGACATCACCATCCAATCACACACTAACCAGCTATATACACTGTGTGACTGCGCTCACTGTGTGACATCGCCATCCAACCACACACTAACCAGCTATATGCACTCTGTGTGACTGCACTGCGCTCACTCTGTGACATCACCATCCAATCACACACTAACCTGCTACATACACTGTGTGACTGCACTGTGCTCACTCTGACATCACCATCCAATCACACTCTAACCAGCTATATACACTCTGTGTGACTGCACTGCGCTCACTCTGTGACATCACCATCCAATCACACACTAACCAGCTATATACACTCTGTGTGACTGCACTGTGCTCACTCTGTGACATCACCATCCAATCACACACTAACCAGCTATATACACTCTGTGTGACTGCACTGCACTCACTCTGTGACATCACCATCCAATCACACACTAACCAGCTATATACACTCTGTGTGACTGCACTGCGCTCACTCTGTGACATCACCATCCAATCACACACTAACCAGCTATATACACTCTGTGTGACTGCACTGCGCTCACTCTGTGACATCACCATCCAATCACACACTAACCAGCTATATACACTGTGTGACTGCACTGCGCTCACTGTGTGACATCACTATCCAACCACACACTAACCAGCTATATACACTCTGTGTGACTGCACTGCGCTCACTCTGTGACATCACCATCCAATCACACACTAGCCAGCTATATACACTGTGTGACTGCACTGCACTCACTCTGTGACATCACCATCCAATCACACACTAACCAGCTATATACACTGTGTGACTGCACTGCACTCACTCTGTGACATCACTGTCCAAGCACACACTAACCAGCTATATACACTGTGTGACTGCACTGCGCTCACTGTGTGACATCACTATCCAACCACACACTAACCAGCTATATACACTCTGTGTGACTGCACTGCGCTCACTCTGTGACATCACCATCCAATCACACACTAGCCAGCTATATACACTGTGTGACTGCACTGCACTCACTCTGTGACATCACCATCCAATCACACACTAACCAGCTATATACACTGTGTGACTGCACTGCACTCACTCTGTGACATCACTGTCCAAGCACACACTAACCAGCTATATACACTGTGTGACTGCACTGTATTCAATTACTTTTGTGTGTTTGGGAACATTTGTATAACACAAGGATTACATGTGCCAATAAGGATGCATCAGACATAGTACTTCAACCAGTTAATTAAAACCCAAAATAACTTATTATAATAATAATGAATAAAACATATTCAAAACAAATCAGGTGTCTTTTTTTTATATATATTCATATATTAGCAACAACACAGAATTATCTATCGCTGCTTATTACAGTGATAGGAAAACTTATAACCTTAGGAAGGAATGCAATTGTTTCTTGCACCGTAGCTCCTGTGTACAGTGACCTGGAGCTATTCAATTGTTTTGGGAGCCCATCACTTATCGCAGTTTTCTGCTCTCACCCTTATGTGGAGGAAGAAATGGAGTGTATGCGCTTGACTAATTAGCTGCTTAAAATTAAAATAGTAATAGTGCAAAAAGTGTTTAAGCGCTGGTGGTGATCTGAGCGGACAAACAAAACAAACATACAAATAACACATATATGTTTATGCTCTTTTGTTACTAATGAGAGTGGCAGCTTGCTGGTATCTTATCAGCGTTGCTGTGGGTGGGAGTCCGTATGCCCGTTCCTCCCCTAACTGTCCCTTACTATACCTCAGAGTGTCCGGTGATAGCGGCGGTCTTCTCCCTTGACAAAGGACCCAGCGAGGTCCGAAACGCGTTGGAGCAGGAGAGTTTGGAGTCACGTGGAACAGTCCTCACCGCTAGAGCCTGCAGATACCCGGCTGCCGCAGCCGCACTTACAGCGCTGCAAGCAAAGTCGTGTTCCGGAGTGAGAAGGCACCCCGTGCAAGGGAGAAGACCGCCGCTATCACCGGACACTCTGAGATATAGTAAGGGACAGTTAGGAGAGGAACGGGCATACGGACTCCCATTCACAGCAACGCTGATAAGATACCAGCAAGCTGCCACTCTCATTAGTAACAAAAGAGCATAAACATATATGTGTTATTTGTATGTTTGTTTTGTTTGTCCGCTCAGATCACCACCAGCGCTTAAACACTTTTTGCTTTATGTGGAGGAAGCAGAAATCCACCAAAAGTGGGGCCTTTGCAGGGCCGCTGCTACTTTTAGGCAACCTTAGGCAGCTGTCTAAGGGCACCCGCCACTGGAGGGTGCCGCTGAGTCCACTAAAAAAAAAAAAATGAATGGCATAGTTCATGGCTGAGTGGCATATAACGAATTTCTAGCACAGCTATGTGGCATATTATGAATTTGGTGCAGTATTATAAACTACGTCATGATTTTGGTGCTCTGCTGTGTGTAATATTCTATAAAGTATATTATGAGTTTGGGACACTGCTGTGTGGCATATTATGCAACTGGGGAGACTGACACGTGGCATATTATGAATTGGAGGGAGCAGGGCGGTTGGTGAAATGTTGCCTAGAGCGCCTGGGAACCTTGCCCCGGCCCTGGGCTTTTGGGCGCCTTAACTGCAGCGGACCCAGCTTCTGAGCGCCTTAAGTGGCACTTAGCACGGGAGACGCCGCTTTACACAACTAATCCCGTGCATTTTGTGAGAACACAGCGGTCGCAACCAGTGCGGGACTGGTCACGTAAATAGTTGAATAGCTCCCGTCACTTTAGACAGGAGCTTAGAGGTGCCAAAAACTGCTCCCTTAGTTTGTTAATAAAATAGTGCAGCTGTGACAAGACTTGCCGATTCACGTGTATATACAGCAGAGATAGGGCTTTTCTCTCTCTATACGGCAGAGATAGGGCTTTTCTCTCTCTCTATACAGCAGAGATAGGGCTTTTCTCTCTCTCTATACAGCAGAGATAGGGCTTTTCTCTCTCTATACAGCAGAGATAGGGCTTTTCTCTCTCTATACAGCAGAGATAGGGCTTTTCTCTCTCTATACAGCAGAGATAGGGCTTTTCTCTCTCTATACAGCAGAGATAGGGCTTTTCTCTCTCTATACAGCAGAGATAGGGCTTTTCTCTCTCTATACAGCATAGCAGAGATAGGGTTTTTCTCTCTCTATACAGCATAGCAGAGATAGGGCTTTTCTCTCTCTATACAGCATAGCAGAGATAGGGCTTTTCTCTCTCTATACAGCAGAGATAGGGCTTTTCTCTCTCTATACAGCAGAGATAGGGCTTTTCTCTCTCTATACAGCAGAGATAGGGCTTTTCTCTCTCTATACAGCAGAGATAGGGCTTTTCTCTCTCTATACAGCAGAGCTAGGGCTTTTCTCTCTATATATACAGCAGAGCTAGGGCTTTTCTCTCTATATACGGCAGAGATAGGGCTTTTCTCTCTCTATACGGCAGAGATAGGGCTTTTCTCTCTCTCTATACAGCAGAGATAGGGCTTTTCTCTCTCTATACAGCAGAGATAGGGCTTTTCTCTCTCTATACAGCAGAGATAGGGCTTTTCTCTCTCTATACAGCAGAGATAGGGCTTTTCTCTCTCTATACAGCAGAGATAGGGCTTTTCTCTCTCTATACAGCAGAGATAGGGCTTTTCTCTCTCTATACAGCAGAGATAGGGCTTTTCTCTCTCTATACAGCATAGCAGAGATAGGGCTTTTCTCTCTCTATACAGCAGAGATAGGGCTTTTCTCTCTCTATACAGCAGAGATAGGGCTTTTCTCTCTCTATACAGCAGAGATAGGGCTTTTCTCTCTCTATACAGCAGAGATAGGGCTTTTCTCTCTCTATACAGCAGAGATAGGGCTTTTCTCTCTCTATACAGCAGAGATAGGGCTTTTCTCTCTCTATACAGCAGAGATAGGGCTTTTCTCTCTCTATACAGCAGAGCTAGGGCTTTTCTCTCTATATATACAGCAGAGCTAGGGCTTTTCTCTCTATATATACAGCAGAGCTAGGGCTTTTCTCTCTATATACGGCAGAGATAGGGCTTTTCTCTCTCTCTATACAGCAGAGATAGGGCTTTTCTCTCTCTCTATACAGCAGAGATAGGGCTTTTCTCTCTCTATACAGCAGAGATAGGGCTTTTCTCTCTCTATACAGCAGAGATAGGGCTTTTCTCTCTCTATACAGCAGAGATAGGGCTTTTCTCTCTCTATACAGCAGAGATAGGGCTTTTCTCTCTCTATACAGCAGAGATAGGGCTTTTCTCTCTCTATACAGCAGAGATAGGGCTTTTCTCTCTCTATACAGCAGAGATAGGGCTTTTCTCTCTCTATACAGCAGAGATAGGGCTTTTCTCTCTCTATACAGCAGAGATAGGGCTTTTCTCTCTATATACAGCAGAGATAGGGCTTTTCTCTATATATATACAGCAGAGATAGGGCTTTTCTCTCTCTATACAGCAGAGATAGGGCTTTTCTCTCTCTGTACAGCAGAGATAGGGCTTTTCTCTCTATACAGCAGAGATAGGGCTTTTCTCTCTCTATACAGCAGAGACAGGGCTTTTCTCTCTCTATACAGCAGAGATAGGGCTTTTCTCTCTCTATCCAGCAGAGATAGGGCTTTTCTCTCTCTATACAGCAGAGGCAGGGCTTTTCTCTCTCTATACAGCAGAGGCAGGGCTTTTCTCTCTCTATACAGCAGAGATAGGGCTTTTCTCTCTCTCTACAGCAGAGATAGGGCTTTTCTCTCTATATATACAGCAGAGATAGGGCTTTTCTCTCTATACAGCAGAGATAGGGCTTTTCTCTCTCTATACAGCAGAGATAGGGCTTTTCTTTCTATATATACAGCAGAGATAGGGCTTTTCTCTCTCTATACAGCAGAGATAGGGCTTTTCTCTCTCTCTATACAGCAGAGATAGGGCTTTTCTCTCTCTATACGGCAGAGATAGGGCTTTTCTCTCTCTATACAGCAGAGATAGGGCTTTTCTCTCTCTATACAGCAGAGGTAGGGCTTTTCTCTCTCTATACAGCAGAGGTAGGGCTTTTCTCTCTCTATACAGCAGAGATAGGGCTTTTCTCTCTCTATACAGCAGAGATAGGGCTTTTCTCTCTATATATACAGCAGAGATAGGGCTTTTCTCTCTCTATCCAGCAGAGATAGGGCTTTTCTCTCTCTATACAGCAGAGATAGGGCTTTTCTCTCTCTATACAGCAGAGATAGGGCTTTTCTCTCTCTATACAGCAGAGGTAGGGCTTTTCTCTCTATATATACAGCAGAGATAGGGCTTTTCTCTCTATATATACAGCAGAGATAGGGCTTTTCTCTCTCTATCCAGCAGATATAGGGCTTTTCTCTCTCTATACAGCAGAGATAGGGCTTTTCTCTCTCTATACAGCAGAGATAGGGCTTTTCTCTCTCTATACAGCAGAGATAGGGCTTTTCTCTATATATATACAGCAGAGATAGGGCTTTTCTCTCTCTATACGGCAGAGGTAGGGCTTTTCTCTCTCTATACAGCAGAGATAGGGCTTTTCTCTCTCTATACAGCAGAGATAGGGCTTTTCTCTCTCTGTACAGCAGAGATAGGGCTTTTCTCTCTATACAGCAGAGATAGGGCTTTTCTCTCTCTATACGGCAGAGATAGGGCTTTTCTCTCTCTATCCGGCAGAGATAGGGCTTTTCTCTCTATATATACAGCAGAGCTAGGGCTTTTCTCTCTATATACGGCAGAGATAGGGCTTTTCTCTCTCTATACGGCAGAGATAGGGCTTTTCTCTCTCTATACAGCAGAGATAGGGCTTTTCTCTCTCTATACAGCAGAGATAGGGCTTTTCTCTCTCTATACAGCAGAGATAGGGCTTTTCTCTATATATATACAGCAGAGATAGGGCTTTTCTCTCTCTATACGGCAGAGGTAGGGCTTTTCTCTCTCTATACAGCAGAGATAGGGCTTTTCTCTCTCTATACAGCAGAGATAGGGCTTTTCTCTCTCTGTACAGCAGAGATAGGGCTTTTCTCTCTATACAGCAGAGATATGGCTTTTCTCTCTCTATACAGCAGAGATAGGGCTTTTCTCTCTCTATACGGCAGAGATAGGGCTTTTCTCTCTCTATCCGGCAGAGATAGGGCTTTTCTCTCTCTATACAGCAGAGATAGGGCTTTTCTCTCTCTATACAGCAGAGATAGGGCTTTTCTTTCTCTATACAGCAGAGATAGGGCTTTTCTCTCTCTATACAGCAGAGATAGGGCTTTTCTCTCTCTATACAGCAGAGGTAGGGCTTTTCTCTCTATCCAGCAGAGATAGGGCTTTTCTCTCTCTATACAGCAGATAGGGCTTTTGTCTCTCTATATAGCAGAGATAGGGCTTTTCTCTCTCTATACAGCAGAGGTAGGGCTTTTCTCACTATATACAGCAGAGATAGGGCTTTTCTCTCTCTATACAGCAGAGGTAGGGCTTTTCTCACTATATACAGCAGAGCTAGGGCTTTTCTCTCTATATACAGCAGAGATAGGGCTTTTCTCTCTCTATCCAGCAGATAGGGCTTTTCTCTCTCTATATACAGCAGAGATAGGGCTTTTCTCTCTCTATACAGCAGATAGGGCTTTTGTCTCTCTATACAGCAGATAGGGCTTTTCTCTCTCTATACGGCAGAGATAGGGCTTTTCTCTCTCTATACAGCATAGCAGAGATAGGGCTTTTCTCTCTCTATACAGCAGAGGTAGGGCTTTTCTCACTATATACAGCAGAGCTAGAGCTTTTCTCTCTCTATACAGCAGAGATAGGGCTTTTGTCTCTCTATACAGCAGAGATAGGGCTTTTCTCTCTCTATACAGCAGAGGCAGGGCTTTTCTCTCTCTATACAGCAGAGGCAGGGCTTTTCTCTCTCTATACAGCAGAGGCAGGGCTTTTCTCTCTCTATACAGCAGAGATAGGGCTTTTCTCTCTCTATACAGCAGAGATAGGGCTTTTCTCTCTCTATCCAGCAGAGATAGGGCTTTTCTCTCTCTATACAGCAGAGATAGGGCTTTTCTCACTTTAATAAATAGTTGTAAGAACATAAAGGGCGGAATTCAATTGATTTCGCGGCCCGCATCTCCCGTCTAAAGTGACAGGAGATCGCGGGCCGCTATTCAATTGTGCCAGCGTTTCACGCTGATCGCACCCAAAGTGGTCGGGTTTAGCCGCGTAAAACGGCTAACCCTGACCAAAGTGCTGAGCGCGATTGCGAAAAGTGCCGTTTAGGCGCCCAAACAGGACACTTTTCGCCGATTTCAGCCCACACCCCTCTGGGGCTGCGAGCTGAAATTGAGCGTTAGCAGCTGATCGCACCCGACAGGAGCAACAATAGAATAGCTCCGTCGGGTGCGAAGGGGGGAATAATCAATTGAATTCCGCCCATAGGGGAAAATTCTATTGTTTTGCTGATTACACGACTGCCGCAGGTGCCCATCACTTATCGCGCATGTAAGGTCCAAATGTACCATGATTAGCCGGGTAAAGCAGCTAAATTCAGTCAAACTACAGGGCACGCTGAGTATGAGCGCCCAAAAGCCTGACTTTGTGCAGATTTCTGCTCACCACCTTGAGGGTGCGAGCAGAAATAACGGACTCCTGCGGCAATCGCGCCCATCTACACAAGCGATTGAATTGCTTCTGGACGCTGCAGATGGGAGCTGCGGCAGCGCTAAAAAATGTAATTCCCCCCCAAAGATTTACTTCCCAAACAATTATAAATATTCAAAAGTTTATGGCAGCGTTTCCAACTCCAGTCCTCAGAGACCCCCAACAGTGCATGTTTCCCAGATCTCCTAGCAAGTGCACAGGTGTACTCATGTTAAAAGAGCTATTTCAGTTATGATACCGAGGAGATCTGTAAAACATGCACTGTCAGTGGTCCCTGAAGACTGTAGTTGGGGAACACTGTTTTATAGAATAAATGTACAAACATGAGCGAATACTTTGGATAAAAGAATACTTGGTGAACACCAACATTACTTAAAATGATATGACAATCACAAATTCACTTTATAATACAGAACACCTGAAATGTCTAAATGCAATGCTAGTGTCATACTGTAAATGTTGCTGAATATCTGCACAGTATAAATCGTACAAAGGTTATTTCATGGTTTCCTGGGACACCTTGCTGTGGAGTTGGGGCAACAACGCACGTCAATGTGACTTTGGAGGACTACAATCTGCATCATTTCATATACTGTATGATTGCATTTGTCTATCAGGAGTTCCCAAACTCAGTCCTCAAGGCAGCCTAAAGCTGGCCTTACACCTGCACGACCAGCATCAGATCAGATTCAGACCGGAGCTCCCCGGCAGCATGTTTTTTGCTTTTCTTAGCACAGGATCTGTCGTATGATCGATTCTGTGACCTCACGCTCTCATTAGGGAAACAGTCATTGAAATTACTTGAATTGCTGCACGATGGATCACATGAACAAAATAAACGGCACGATCTGCACACGATAGGATGGAACATATGGGCTGCACATCTGATCATAAGATCCGATTATAGGAGCTGCAGGAGCGCACATCGGATCGTATCTTATTTAAAAAATACACAATTTTCACATGATCCAGCATATGACTCATCGAAAATAGGGCAATCGGCCCGAAATCGTGCAGGTGTATGGCAAGCATTACAGTCCAGGTTTTCAGTACCTCGGTGAATTTGGTTTAACCACCTATGCTCAACCATGGATATCTCTAAAACCCGAACTGTTGGAGTACCTTGAGGACTGCATTTGTGAACCTCTGGTGTGTGTGTGTGGTGTATATATATTTTATAATTTTTTGGCATTTTATGTTCTCCTTAAAAAATAGCAACTTAAAAAAGCAGAGAGGATAAAAATAACCAGATATTACTATATCTAAGGAGCAGAGAGGGATAATTTCTAAATTTACCTGCACTTCCTCTGGGAGCTTGGATTATGGGGTCATAGTTGGAGTTCCTGGGGTGGGAGTTTGGGTCTCTGGGGTGCAGGCCAGGGATCAGAGTTGGGGTTCCTGAGGTGCGAGTGGTGGGACTCTGAGGTGCAAGTCGAGGGTGGGCGTTGGGGTTCCTGAGGTGCAGGCCGGGGGTGGGAGTTGAGGTTCCTGAGGTGCAGGCCGGGAGTGGGAGTTGGGGTTCCTGAGGTGCAGGCTGGGGGTGGGAGTTGGGGTTCCTGAGGTGGGAGAGTACAGGACGGGATGGGAGTTGGGATTCCTGAGGTGCAGGCCGGGGGTGGGAGTTGGGGTTCCTGAGGTGCAGGCCGGGGGTGGGAGTTGGGGTTCCTGAGGTGCAGGACGGGATTGGAGTTGGCGTTCCTGAGGTGCAGGCCGGGGATGGGAGTTGGGGTTCCTTAGGTGCAGGCCGGGGTGGGAGTTGGGGTTCCTGAGGTGCAGGCCGGAGGTGGGAGTTGGGGTTCCTGAGGTGCAGGACGGGATTGGAGTTGGCGTTCCTGAAGTGCAGGCCGGGGATGGGAGTTGGGGTTCCTGAGGTGCAGGCCGGGGGTGGGAGTTGGGGTTCCTGAGGTGCAGGCCGGGGGTGGGAGTTGGGGATCCTGAGGTGGGAGAGTACAGGACGGGATGGGATGGGAGTTGGGGTTCCTGAGGTGCAGGCCGGGAGTGGGAGTTGGGGTTACTGAGGTGCAGGCTGGGGGTGGGAGTTGGGGTTCCTGAGGTGGGAGAGTACAGGACGGGATGGGAGTTGGGGTTCCTTAGGTGCAGGCCGGGGGTGGGAGTTGGGGTTCCTGAGGTGCAGGCCGGAGGTGGGAGTTGGGGTTCCTGAGGTGCAGGACGGGATTGGAGTTGGCGTTCCTGAGGTGCAGGCCGGGGATGGGAGTTGGGGTTCATGAGGTGCAGGCCGGGGGTGGGAGTTGGGGTTCCTGAGGTGCAGGCCGGGGGTGGGAGTTGGGGATCCTGAGGTGGGAGAGTACAGGACGGGATGGGAGATGGGGTTCCTGAGGTGCAGGCTGGGAGTGGGAGTTGGCGTTCCTGAGGTGCAGGCTGGGGGTGGGAGTTGGGGTTCCTGAGGTGGGAGAGTACAGGACGGGATGGGAGTTGGGGTTCCTTAGGTGCAGGCCGGGGGTGGGAGTTGGGGTTCCTGAGGTGCAGGCCGGAGGTGGGAGTTGGGGATCCTGAGGTGCAGGCCGGAGGTGGGAGTTGGGGATCCTGAGGTGCAGGCCGGGGGTGGGAGTTGGGGTTCCTGAGGTGCAGGCCGGGGGTGGGAGTTGGGGATCCTGAGGTGGGAGAGTACAGGACGGGATGGGAGTTGGGGTTCCTGAGGTGCAGGACGGGGGTGGGAGTTGGGGTTCCTGAGGTGCAGGACGGGATAGGAGTTGGCGTTCCTGAAGTGCAGGCCGGGGATGGGAGTTGGGGTTCCTGAGGTGCAGGCCAGGGGTGGGAGTTGGGGTTCCTGAGGTGCAGGCCAGGGGTGGGAGTTGGGGTTCCTGAGGTGCAGGCCGGGGGTGGGAGTTGGGGATCCTGAGGTGGGAGAGTACAGGACGGGATGGGAGTTGGGGTTCCTTAGGTGCAGGCCGGGGGTGGGAGTTGGGGTTCCTGAGGTGCAGGCCGGAGGTGGGAGTTGGGGTTCCTGAGGTGCAGGACGGGATTGGAGTTGGCGTTCCTGAGGTGCAGGCCGGGGATGGGAGTTGGGGTTCATGTGGTGCAGGCCGGGGGTGGGAGTTGGGGTTCCTGAGGTGCAGGCCGGGGGTGGGAGTTGGGGATCCTGAGGTGGGAGAGTACAGGACGGGATGGGAGATGGGGTTCCTGAGGTGCAGGCTGGGAGTGGGAGTTGGCGTTCCTGAGGTGCAGGCTGGGGGTGGGAGTTGGGGTTCCTGAGGTGGGAGAGTACAGGACGGGATGGGAGTTGGGGTTCCTTAGGTGCAGGCCGGGGGTGGGAGTTGGGGTTCCTGAGGTGCAGGCCGGAGGTGGGAGTTGGGGATCCTGAGGTGCAGGCCGGAGGTGGGAGTTGGGGATCCTGAGGTGCAGGCCGGGGGTGGGAGTTGGGGTTCCTGAGGTGCAGGCCGGGGGTGGGAGTTGGGGATCCTGAGGTGGGAGAGTACAGGACGGGATGGGAGTTGGGGTTCCTGAGGTGCAGGACGGGGGTGGGAGTTGGGGTTCCTGAGGTGCAGGACGGGATAGGAGTTGGCGTTCCTGAAGTGCAGGCCGGGGATGGGAGTTGGGGTTCCTGAGGTGCAGGCCAGGGGTGGGAGTTGGGGTTCCTGAGGTGCAGGCCGGGGGTGGGAGTTGGGGTTCCTGAGGTGCAGGCCGGGGGTGGGAGTTGGGGATCCTGAGGTGGGAGAGTACAGGACGGGATGGGAGTTGGGGTTCCTGAGGTGCAGGCCGGGAGTGGGAGTTGGGGTTCCTGAGGTGCAGGCTGGGGGTGGGAGTTGGGGTTCCTGAGGTGGGAGAGTACAGGACGGGATGGGAGTTGGGGTTCCTTAGGTGCAGGCCGGGGGTGGGAGTTGGGGTTCCTGAGGTGCAGGCCGGAGGTGGGAGTTGGGGTTCCTGAGGTGCAGGACGGGATTGGAGTTGGCGTTCCTGAGGTGCAGGCCGGGGATGGGAGTTGGGGTTCATGAGGTGCAGGCCGGGAGTGGGAGTTGGCGTTCCTGAGGTGCAGGCTGGGGGTGGGAGTTGGGGTTCCTGAGGTGGGAGTACAGGACGGGATGGGAGTTGGGGTTCCTTAGGTGCAGGCCGGGGGTGGGAGTTGGGGTTCCTGAGGTGCAGGCCGGAGGTGGGAGTTGGGGATCCTGAGGTGCAGGCCGGAGGTGGGAGTTGGGGTTCCTGAGGTGCAGGCCGGGGGTGGGAGTTGGGGTTCCTGAGGTGCAGGCCGGGGGTGGGAGTTGGGGATCCTGAGGTGGGAGAGTACAGGACGGGATGGGAGTTGGGGTTCCTGAGGTGCAGGACGGGGGTGGGAGTTGGGGTTCCTGAGGTGCAGGACGGGATTGGAGTTGGCGTTCCTGAAGTGCAGGCCGGGGATGGGAGTTGGGGTTCCTGAGGTGCAGGCCGGGGGTGGGAGTTGGGGTTCCTGAGGTGCAGGCCGGGGGTGGGAGTTGGGGATCCTGAGGTGGGAGAGTACAGGACGGGATGGGAGTTGGGGTTCCTGAGGTGCAGGCCGGGAGTGGGAGTTGGGGTTCCTGAGGTGCAGGCTGGGGGTGGGAGTTGGGGTTCCTGAGGTGGGAGAGTACAGGACGGGATGGGAGTTGGGGTTCCTTAGGTGCAGGCCGGGGGTGGGAGTTGGGGTTCCTGAGGTGCAGGCCGGAGGTGGGAGTTGGGGTTCCTGAGGTGCAGGACGGGATTGGAGTTGGCGTTCCTGAGGTGCAGGCCGGGGATGGGAGTTGGGGTTCCTGAGGTGCAGGCCGGGGGTGGGAGTTGGGGTTCCTGAGGTGCAGGACGGGATTGGAGTTGGCGTTCCTGAGGTGCAGGCCGGGGATGGGAGTTGGGGTTCCTGAGGTGCAGGCCGGGGGTGGGAGTTGGGGTTCCTGAGGTGCAGGCCGGGGGTGGGAGTTGGGGATCCTGAGGTGGGAGAGTACAGGACGGGATGGGAGTTGGGGTTCCTGAGGTGCAGGCCGGGAGTGGGAGTTGGCGTTCCTGAGGTGCAGGCTGGGGGTGGGAGTTGGGGTTCCTGAGGTGGGAGAGTACAGGACGGGATGGGAGTTGGGGTTCCTTAGGTGCAGGCCGGGGGTGGGAGTTGGGGTTCCTGAGGTGCAGGCCGGAGGTGGGAGTTGGGGATCCTGAGGTGCAGGCCGGAGGTGGGAGTTGGGGTTCCTGAGGTGCAGGCCGGGATTGGAGTTGGCGTTCCTGAGGTGCAGGCCGGGGATGGGAGTTGGGGTTCCTGAGGTGCAGGCCGGGGGTGGGAGTTGGGGTTCCTGAGGTGCAGGCCGGGGGTGGGAGTTGGGGATCCTGAGGTGGGAGAGTACAGGACGGGATGGGATGGGAGTTGGGGTTCCTGAGGTGCAGGCCGGGAGTGGGAGTTGGCGTTCCTGAGGTGCAGGCTGGGGGTGGGAGTTGGGGTTCCTGAGGTGGGAGAGTACAGGACGGGATGGGAGTTGGGGTTCCTTAGGTGCAGGCCGGGGGTGGGAGTTGGGGTTCCTGAGGTGCAGGCCGGAGGTGGGAGTTGGGGATCCTGAGGTGCAGGCCGGGGGTGGGAGTTGGGGATCCTGAGGTGGGAGAGTACAGGACGGGATGGGATGGGAGTTGGGGTTCCTGAGGTGCAGGCCGGGAGTGGGAGTTGGGGTTCCTGAGGTGCAGGCTGGGGGTGGGAGTTGGGGTTCCTGAGGTGGGAGAGTACAGGACGGGATGGGAGTTGGGGTTCCTTAGGTGCAGGCCGGGGGTGGGAGTTGGGGTTCCTGAGGTGCAGGCCGGAGGTGGGAGTTGGGGTTCCTGAGGTGCAGGACGGGATTGGAGTTGGCGTTCCTGAGGTGCAGGCCGGGGATGGGAGTTGGGGTTCATGAGGTGCAGGCCGGGGGTGGGAGTTGGGGTTCCTGAGGTGCAGGCCGGGGGTGGGAGTTGGGGATCCTGAGGTGGGAGAGTACAGGACGGGATGGGATGGGAGTTGGGGTTCCTGAGGTGCAGGCCGGGAGTGGGAGTTGGCGTTCCTGAGGTGCAGGCTGGGGGTGGGAGTTGGGGTTCCTGAGGTGGGAGAGTACAGGACGGGATGGGAGTTGGGGTTCCTTAGGTGCAGGCCGGGGGTGGGAGTTGGGGTTCCTGAGGTGCAGGACGGGATTGGAGTTGGCGTTCCTGAGGTGCAGGCCGGGGATGGGAGTTGGGGTTCATGAGGTGCAGGCCGGGGGTGGGAGTTGGGGTTCCTGAGGTGCAGGCCGGGGGTGGGAGTTGGGGATCCTGAGGTGGGAGAGTACAGGACGGGATGGGAGATGGGGTTCCTGAGGTGCAGGCTGGGAGTGGGAGTTGGCGTTCCTGAGGTGCAGGCTGGGGGTGGGAGTTGGGGTTCCTGAGGTGGGAGAGTACAGGACGGGATGGGAGTTGGGGTTCCTTAGGTGCAGGCCGGGGGTGGGAGTTGGGGTTCCTGAGGTGCAGGCCGGAGGTGGGAGTTGGGGATCCTGAGGTGCAGGCCGGAGGTGGGAGTTGGGGATCCTGAGGTGCAGGCCGGGGGTGGGAGTTGGGGTTCCTGAGGTGCAGGCCGGGGGTGGGAGTTGGGGATCCTGAGGTGGGAGAGTACAGGACGGGATGGGAGTTGGGGTTCCTGAGGTGCAGGACGGGGGTGGGAGTTGGGGTTCCTGAGGTGCAGGACGGGATAGGAGTTGGCGTTCCTGAAGTGCAGGCCGGGGATGGGAGTTGGGGTTCCTGAGGTGCAGGCCAGGGGTGGGAGTTGGGGTTCCTGAGGTGCAGGCCGGGGGTGGGAGTTGGGGTTCCTGAGGTGCAGGCCGGGGGTGGGAGTTGGGGATCCTGAGGTGGGAGAGTACAGGACGGGATGGGAGTTGGGGTTCCTTAGGTGCAGGCCGGGGGTGGGAGTTGGGGTTCCTGAGGTGCAGGCCGGAGGTGGGAGTTGGGGTTCCTGAGGTGCAGGACGGGATTGGAGTTGGCGTTCCTGAGGTGCAGGCCGGGGATGGGAGTTGGGGTTCATGAGGTGCAGGCCGGGGGTGGGAGTTGGGGTTCCTGAGGTGCAGGCCGGGGGTGGGAGTTGGGGATCCTGAGGTGGGAGAGTACAGGACGGGATGGGAGATGGGGTTCCTGAGGTGCAGGCTGGGAGTGGGAGTTGGCGTTCCTGAGGTGCAGGCTGGGGGTGGGAGTTGGGGTTCCTGAGGTGGGAGAGTACAGGACGGGATGGGAGTTGGGGTTCCTTAGGTGCAGGCCGGGGGTGGGAGTTGGGGTTCCTGAGGTGCAGGCCGGAGGTGGGAGTTGGGGATCCTGAGGTGCAGGCCGGAGGTGGGAGTTGGGGATCCTGAGGTGCAGGCCGGGGGTGGGAGTTGGGGTTCCTGAGGTGCAGGCCGGGGGTGGGAGTTGGGGATCCTGAGGTGGGAGAGTACAGGACGGGATGGGAGTTGGGGTTCCTGAGGTGCAGGACGGGGGTGGGAGTTGGGGTTCCTGAGGTGCAGGACGGGATAGGAGTTGGCGTTCCTGAAGTGCAGGCCGGGGATGGGAGTTGGGGTTCCTGAGGTGCAGGCCAGGGGTGGGAGTTGGGGTTCCTGAGGTGCAGGCCGGGGGTGGGAGTTGGGGTTCCTGAGGTGCAGGCCGGGGGTGGGAGTTGGGGATCCTGAGGTGGGAGAGTACAGGACGGGATGGGAGTTGGGGTTCCTGAGGTGCAGGCCGGGAGTGGGAGTTGGGGTTCCTGAGGTGCAGGCTGGGGGTGGGAGTTGGGGTTCCTGAGGTGGGAGAGTACAGGACGGGATGGGAGTTGGGGTTCCTTAGGTGCAGGCCGGGGGTGGGAGTTGGGGTTCCTGAGGTGCAGGCCGGAGGTGGGAGTTGGGGTTCCTGAGGTGCAGGACGGGATTGGAGTTGGCGTTCCTGAGGTGCAGGCCGGGGATGGGAGTTGGGGTTCATGAGGTGCAGGCCGGGAGTGGGAGTTGGCGTTCCTGAGGTGCAGGCTGGGGGTGGGAGTTGGGGTTCCTGAGGTGGGAGTACAGGACGGGATGGGAGTTGGGGTTCCTTAGGTGCAGGCCGGGGGTGGGAGTTGGGGTTCCTGAGGTGCAGGCCGGAGGTGGGAGTTGGGGATCCTGAGGTGCAGGCCGGAGGTGGGAGTTGGGGTTCCTGAGGTGCAGGCCGGGGGTGGGAGTTGGGGTTCCTGAGGTGCAGGCCGGGGGTGGGAGTTGGGGATCCTGAGGTGGGAGAGTACAGGACGGGATGGGAGTTGGGGTTCCTGAGGTGCAGGACGGGGGTGGGAGTTGGGGTTCCTGAGGTGCAGGACGGGATTGGAGTTGGCGTTCCTGAAGTGCAGGCCGGGGATGGGAGTTGGGGTTCCTGAGGTGCAGGCCGGGGGTGGGAGTTGGGGTTCCTGAGGTGCAGGCCGGGGGTGGGAGTTGGGGATCCTGAGGTGGGAGAGTACAGGACGGGATGGGAGTTGGGGTTCCTGAGGTGCAGGCCGGGAGTGGGAGTTGGGGTTCCTGAGGTGCAGGCTGGGGGTGGGAGTTGGGGTTCCTGAGGTGGGAGAGTACAGGACGGGATGGGAGTTGGGGTTCCTTAGGTGCAGGCCGGGGGTGGGAGTTGGGGTTCCTGAGGTGCAGGCCGGAGGTGGGAGTTGGGGTTCCTGAGGTGCAGGACGGGATTGGAGTTGGCGTTCCTGAGGTGCAGGCCGGGGATGGGAGTTGGGGTTCCTGAGGTGCAGGCCGGGGGTGGGAGTTGGGGTTCCTGAGGTGCAGGACGGGATTGGAGTTGGCGTTCCTGAGGTGCAGGCCGGGGATGGGAGTTGGGGTTCCTGAGGTGCAGGCCGGGGGTGGGAGTTGGGGTTCCTGAGGTGCAGGCCGGGGGTGGGAGTTGGGGATCCTGAGGTGGGAGAGTACAGGACGGGATGGGAGTTGGGGTTCCTGAGGTGCAGGCCGGGAGTGGGAGTTGGCGTTCCTGAGGTGCAGGCTGGGGGTGGGAGTTGGGGTTCCTGAGGTGGGAGAGTACAGGACGGGATGGGAGTTGGGGTTCCTTAGGTGCAGGCCGGGGGTGGGAGTTGGGGTTCCTGAGGTGCAGGCCGGAGGTGGGAGTTGGGGATCCTGAGGTGCAGGCCGGAGGTGGGAGTTGGGGTTCCTGAGGTGCAGGCCGGGATTGGAGTTGGCGTTCCTGAGGTGCAGGCCGGGGATGGGAGTTGGGGTTCCTGAGGTGCAGGCCGGGGGTGGGAGTTGGGGTTCCTGAGGTGCAGGCCGGGGGTGGGAGTTGGGGATCCTGAGGTGGGAGAGTACAGGACGGGATGGGATGGGAGTTGGGGTTCCTGAGGTGCAGGCCGGGAGTGGGAGTTGGCGTTCCTGAGGTGCAGGCTGGGGGTGGGAGTTGGGGTTCCTGAGGTGGGAGAGTACAGGACGGGATGGGAGTTGGGGTTCCTTAGGTGCAGGCCGGGGGTGGGAGTTGGGGTTCCTGAGGTGCAGGCCGGAGGTGGGAGTTGGGGATCCTGAGGTGCAGGCCGGGGGTGGGAGTTGGGGATCCTGAGGTGGGAGAGTACAGGACGGGATGGGATGGGAGTTGGGGTTCCTGAGGTGCAGGCCGGGAGTGGGAGTTGGGGTTCCTGAGGTGCAGGCTGGGGGTGGGAGTTGGGGTTCCTGAGGTGGGAGAGTACAGGACGGGATGGGAGTTGGGGTTCCTTAGGTGCAGGCCGGGGGTGGGAGTTGGGGTTCCTGAGGTGCAGGCCGGAGGTGGGAGTTGGGGTTCCTGAGGTGCAGGACGGGATTGGAGTTGGCGTTCCTGAGGTGCAGGCCGGGGATGGGAGTTGGGGTTCATGAGGTGCAGGCCGGGGGTGGGAGTTGGGGTTCCTGAGGTGCAGGCCGGGGGTGGGAGTTGGGGATCCTGAGGTGGGAGAGTACAGGACGGGATGGGATGGGAGTTGGGGTTCCTGAGGTGCAGGCCGGGAGTGGGAGTTGGCGTTCCTGAGGTGCAGGCTGGGGGTGGGAGTTGGGGTTCCTGAGGTGGGAGAGTACAGGACGGGATGGGAGTTGGGGTTCCTTAGGTGCAGGCCGGGGGTGGGAGTTGGGGTTCCTGAGGTGCAGGCCGGAGGTGGGAGTTGGGGATCCTGAGGTGCAGGCCGGAGGTGGGAGTTGGGGTTCCTGAGGTGCAGGCCGGGGGTGGGAGTTGGGGTTCCTGAGGTGCAGGCCGGGGGTGGGAGTTGGGGATCCTGAGGTGGGAGAGTACAGGACGGGATGGGAGTTGGGGTTCCTGAGGTGCAGGACGGGGGTGGGAGTTGGGGTTCCTGAGGTGCAGGACGGGATTGGAGTTGGCGTTCCTGAAGTGCAGGCCGGGGATGGGAGTTGGGGTTCCTGAGGTGCAGGCCGGGGGTGGGAGTTGGGGTTCCTGAGGTGCAGGCCGGGGGTGGGAGTTGGGGATCCTGAGGTGGGAGAGTACAGGACGGGATGGGATGGGAGTTGGGGTTCCTGAGGTGCAGGCCGGGAGTGGGAGTTGGGGTTCCTGAGGTGCAGGCTGGGGGTGGGAGTTGGGGTTCCTGAGGTGGGAGAGTACAGGACGGGATGGGAGTTGGGGTTCCTTAGGTGCAGGCCGGGGGTGGGAGTTGGGGTTCCTGAGGTGCAGGCCGGAGGTGGGAGTTGGGGTTCCTGAGGTGCAGGACGGGATTGGAGTTGGCGTTCCTGAGGTGCAGGCCGGGGATGGGAGTTGGGGTTCCTGAGGTGCAGGCCGGGGGTGGGAGTTGGGGTTCCTGAGGTGCAGGCCGGGGGTGGGAGTTGGGGATCCTGAGGTGGGAGAGTACAGGACGGGATGGGAGTTGGGGTTCCTGAGGTGCAGGCCGGGAGTGGGAGTTGGCGTTCCTGAGGTGCAGGCTGGGGGTGGGAGTTGGGGTTCCTGAGGTGGGAGAGTACAGGACGGGATGGGAGTTGGGGTTCCTTAGGTGCAGGCCGGGGGTGGGAGTTGGGGTTCCTGAGGTGCAGGCCGGAGGTGGGAGTTGGGGATCCTGAGGTGCAGGCCGGAGGTGGGAGTTGGGGTTCCTGAGGTGCAGGCCGGGATTGGAGTTGGCGTTCCTGAGGTGCAGGCCGGGGGTGGGAGTTGGGGTTCCTGAGGTGCAGGCCGGGGGTGGGAGTTGGGGTTCCTGAGGTGCAGGCCGGGGGTGGGAGTTGGGGATCCTGAGGTGGGAGAGTACAGGACGGGATGGGATGGGAGTTGGGGTTCCTGAGGTGCAGGCCGGGAGTGGGAGTTGGCGTTCCTGAGGTGCAGGCTGGGGGTGGGAGTTGGGGTTCCTGAGGTGGGAGAGTACAGGACGGGATGGGAGTTGGGGTTCCTTAGGTGCAGGCCGGGGGTGGGAGTTGGGGTTCCTGAGGTGCAGGCCGGAGGTGGGAGTTGGGGATCCTGAGGTGCAGGCCGGAGGTGGGAGTTGGGGTTCCTGAGGTGCAGGCCGGGGGTGGGAGTTGGGGTTCCTGAGGTGCAGGCCGGGGGTGGGAGTTGGGGATCCTGAGGTGGGAGAGTACAGGACGGGATGGGATGGGAGTTGGGGTTCCTGAGGTGCAGGACGGGGGTGGGAGTTGGGGTTCCTGAGGTGCAGGACGGGATTGGAGTTGGCGTTCCTGAAGTGCAGGCCGGGGATGGGAGTTGGGGTTCCTGAGGTGCAGGCCGGGGGTGGGAGTTGGGGTTCCTGAGGTGCAGGCCGGGGGTGGGAGTTGGGGATCCTGAGGTGGGAGAGTACAGGACGGGATGGGATGGGAGTTGGGGTTCCTGAGGTGCAGGCCGGGAGTGGGAGTTGGGGTTCCTGAGGTGCAGGCTGGGGGTGGGAGTTGGGGTTCCTGAGGTGGGAGAGTACAGGACGGGATGGGAGTTGGGGTTCCTGAGGTGCAGGCCGGGGGTGGGAGTTGGGGTTCCTGAGGTGCAGGCCGGAGGTGGGAGTTGGGGTTCCTGAGGTGCAGGACGGGATTGGAGTTGGCGTTCCTGAGGTGCAGGCCGGGGATGGGAGTTGGGGTTCCTGAGGTGCAGGCCGGGGGTGGGAGTTGGGGTTCCTGAGGTGCAGGCCGGGGGTGGGAGTTGGGGATCCTGAGGTGGGAGAGTACAGGACGGGATGGGATGGGAGTTGGGGTTCCTGAGGTGCAGGCCGGGAGTGGGAGTTGGCGTTCCTGAGGTGCAGGCTGGGGGTGGGAGTTGGGGTTCCTGAGGTGGGAGAGTACAGGACGGGATGGGAGTTGGGGTTCCTTAGGTGCAGGCCGGGGGTGGGAGTTGGGGTTCCTGAGGTGCAGGCCGGAGGTGGGAGTTGGGGATCCTGAGGTGCAGGCCGGAGGTGGGAGTTGGGGATCCTGAGGTGCAGGCCGGGATTGGAGTTGGCGTTCCTGAGGTGCAGGCCGGGGATGGGAGTTGGGGTTCCTGAGGTGCAGGCCGGGGGTGGGAGTTGGGGTTCCTGAGGTGCAGGCCGGGGGTGGGAGTTGGGGATCCTGAGGTGGGAGAGTACAGGACGGGATGGGATGGGAGTTGGGGTTCCTGAGGTGCAGGCCGGGAGTGGGAGTTGGCGTTCCTGAGGTGCAGGCTGGGGGTGGGAGTTGGGGTTCCTGAGGTGGGAGAGTACAGGACGGGATGGGAGTTGGCGTTCCTGAGGTGCAGGCCGGGGATGGGAGTTGGGGTTCCTGAGGTGCAGGCCGGGGGTGGGAGTTGGGGTTCCTGAGGTGCAGGCCGGAGGTGGGAGTTGGGGATCCTGAGGTGCAGGCCGGGGATGGGAGTTGGGGTTCCTGAGGTGCAGGCCGGGGGTGGGAGTTGGGGTTCCTGAGGTGCAGGCCGGGGGTGGGAGTTGGGGATCCTGAGGTGGGAGAGTACAGGACGGGATGGGAGTTGGGATTCCTGAGGTGCAGGACGGGGGTGGGAGTTGGGGTTCCTGAGGTGCAGGACGGGGGTGGGAGTTGGGGTTCCTGAGGTGCAGGCCGGGGGTGGGAGTTGGGGTTCCTGAGGTGCAGGCCGGGGGTGGGAGTTGGGGATCCTGAGGTGGGAGAGTACAGGACGGGATGGGAGTTGGGATTCCTGAGGTGCAGGACGGGGGTGGGAGTTGGGGTTCCTGAGTTGCAGGACGGGGGTGGGAGTTGGGGTTCCTGAGTTGCAGGCCGGGGGTGGGAGTTGGGGTTCCTGAGTTGCAGGCCGGGGGTGGGAGTTGGGGATCCTGAGGTGGGAGAGTACAGGACGGGATGGGAGTTGGGATTCCTGAGGTGCAGGACGGGGGTGGGAGTTGGGGTTCCTGAGTTGCAGGACGGGGGTGGGAGTTGGGGTTCCTGAGGTGCAGGCCGGGGGTGGGAGTTGGGGTTCCTGAGGTGCAGGCCGGGGGTGGGAGTTGGGGATCCTGAGGTGGGAGAGTACAGGACAGGATGGGATGGGAGTTGGGGTTCCTGAGGTGCAGGCCGGGAGTGGGAGTTGGCGTTCCTGAGGTGCAGGCTGGGGGTGGGAGTTGGGGTTCCTGAGGTGGGAGAGTACAGGACGGGATGGGAGTTGGGGTTCCTTAGGTGCAGGCCGGGGGTGGGAGTTGGGGTTCCTGAGGTGCAGGCCGGAGGTGGGAGTTGGGGATCCTGAGGTGCAGGCCGGGGGTGGGAGTTGGGGATCCTGAGGTGGGAGAGTACAGGACGGGATGGGATGGGAGTTGGGGTTCCTGAGGTGCAGGCCGGGAGTGGGAGTTGGGGTTCCTGAGGTGCAGGCTGGGGGTGGGAGTTGGGGTTCCTGAGGTGGGAGAGTACAGGACGGGATGGGAGTTGGGGTTCCTTAGGTGCAGGCCGGGGGTGGGAGTTGGGGTTCCTGAGGTGCAGGCCGGAGGTGGGAGTTGGGGTTCCTGAGGTGCAGGACGGGATTGGAGTTGGCGTTCCTGAGGTGCAGGCCGGGGATGGGAGTTGGGGTTCATGAGGTGCAGGCCGGGGGTGGGAGTTGGGGTTCCTGAGGTGCAGGCCGGGGGTGGGAGTTGGGGATCCTGAGGTGGGAGAGTACAGGACGGGATGGGATGGGAGTTGGGGTTCCTGAGGTGCAGGCCGGGAGTGGGAGTTGGCGTTCCTGAGGTGCAGGCTGGGGGTGGGAGTTGGGGTTCCTGAGGTGGGAGAGTACAGGACGGGATGGGAGTTGGGGTTCCTTAGGTGCAGGCCGGGGGTGGGAGTTGGGGTTCCTGAGGTGCAGGCCGGAGGTGGGAGTTGGGGATCCTGAGGTGCAGGCCGGAGGTGGGAGTTGGGGTTCCTGAGGTGCAGGCCGGGGGTGGGAGTTGGGGTTCCTGAGGTGCAGGCCGGGGGTGGGAGTTGGGGATCCTGAGGTGGGAGAGTACAGGACGGGATGGGATGGGAGTTGGGGTTCCTGAGGTGCAGGACGGGGGTGGGAGTTGGGGTTCCTGAGGTGCAGGACGGGATTGGAGTTGGCGTTCCTGAAGTGCAGGCCGGGGATGGGAGTTGGGGTTCCTGAGGTGCAGGCCGGGGGTGGGAGTTGGGGTTCCTGAGGTGCAGGCCGGGGGTGGGAGTTGGGGATCCTGAGGTGGGAGAGTACAGGACGGGATGGGATGGGAGTTGGGGTTCCTGAGGTGCAGGCCGGGAGTGGGAGTTGGGGTTCCTGAGGTGCAGGCTGGGGGTGGGAGTTGGGGTTCCTGAGGTGGGAGAGTACAGGACGGGATGGGAGTTGGGGTTCCTTAGGTGCAGGCCGGGGGTGGGAGTTGGGGTTCCTGAGGTGCAGGCCGGAGGTGGGAGTTGGGGTTCCTGAGGTGCAGGACGGGATTGGAGTTGGCGTTCCTGAGGTGCAGGCCGGGGATGGGAGTTGGGGTTCCTGAGGTGCAGGCCGGGGGTGGGAGTTGGGGTTCCTGAGGTGCAGGCCGGGGGTGGGAGTTGGGGATCCTGAGGTGGGAGAGTACAGGACGGGATGGGAGTTGGGGTTCCTGAGGTGCAGGCCGGGAGTGGGAGTTGGCGTTCCTGAGGTGCAGGCTGGGGGTGGGAGTTGGGGTTCCTGAGGTGGGAGAGTACAGGACGGGATGGGAGTTGGGGTTCCTTAGGTGCAGGCCAGGGGTGGGAGTTGGGGTTCCTGAGGTGCAGGCCGGAGGTGGGAGTTGGGGATCCTGAGGTGCAGGCCGGAGGTGGGAGTTGGGGTTCCTGAGGTGCAGGCCGGGATTGGAGTTGGCGTTCCTGAGGTGCAGGCCGGGGATGGGAGTTGGGGTTCCTGAGGTGCAGGCCGGGGGTGGGAGTTGGGGTTCCTGAGGTGCAGGCCGGGGGTGGGAGTTGGGGATCCTGAGGTGGGAGAGTACAGGACGGGATGGGATGGGAGTTGGGGTTCCTGAGGTGCAGGCCGGGAGTGGGAGTTGGCGTTCCTGAGGTGCAGGCTGGGGGTGGGAGTTGGGGTTCCTGAGGTGGGAGAGTACAGGACGGGATGGGAGTTGGGGTTCCTTAGGTGCAGGCCGGGGGTGGGAGTTGGGGTTCCTGAGGTGCAGGCCGGAGGTGGGAGTTGGGGATCCTGAGGTGCAGGCCGGAGGTGGGAGTTGGGGTTCCTGAGGTGCAGGCCGGGGGTGGGAGTTGGGGTTCCTGAGGTGCAGGCCGGGGGTGGGAGTTGGGGATCCTGAGGTGGGAGAGTACAGGACGGGATGGGATGGGAGTTGGGGTTCCTGAGGTGCAGGACGGGGGTGGGAGTTGGGGTTCCTGAGGTGCAGGACGGGATTGAAGTTGGCGTTCCTGAAGTGCAGGCCGGGGATGGGAGTTGGGGTTCCTGAGGTGCAGGCCGGGGGTGGGAGTTGGGGTTCCTGAGGTGCAGGCCGGGGGTGGGAGTTGGGGATCCTGAGGTGGGAGAGTACAGGACGGGATGGGATGGGAGTTGGGGTTCCTGAGGTGCAGGCCGGGAGTGGGAGTTGGGGTTCCTGAGGTGCAGGCTGGGGGTGGGAGTTGGGGTTCCTGAGGTGGGAGAGTACAGGACGGGATGGGAGTTGGGGTTCCTGAGGTGCAGGCCGGGGGTGGGAGTTGGGGTTCCTGAGGTGCAGGCCGGAGGTGGGAGTTGGGGTTCCTGAGGTGCAGGACGGGATTGGAGTTGGCGTTCCTGAGGTGCAGGCCGGGGATGGGAGTTGGGGTTCCTGAGGTGCAGGCCGGGGGTGGGAGTTGGGGTTCCTGAGGTGCAGGCCGGGGGTGGGAGTTGGGGATCCTGAGGTGGGAGAGTACAGGACGGGATGGGATGGGAGTTGGGGTTCCTGAGGTGCAGGCCGGGAGTGGGAGTTGGCGTTCCTGAGGTGCAGGCTGGGGGTGGGAGTTGGGGTTCCTGAGGTGGGAGAGTACAGGACGGGATGGGAGTTGGGGTTCCTTAGGTGCAGGCCGGGGGTGGGAGTTGGGGTTCCTGAGGTGCAGGCCGGAGGTGGGAGTTGGGGATCCTGAGGTGCAGGCCGGAGGTGGGAGTTGGGGTTCCTGAGGTGCAGGCCGGGATTGGAGTTGGCGTTCCTGAGGTGCAGGCCGGGGATGGGAGTTGGGGTTCCTGAGGTGCAGGCCGGGGGTGGGAGTTGGGGTTCCTGAGGTGCAGGCCGGGGGTGGGAGTTGGGGATCCTGAGGTGGGAGAGTACAGGACGGGATGGGATGGGAGTTGGGGTTCCTGAGGTGCAGGCCGGGAGTGGGAGTTGGCGTTCCTGAGGTGCAGGCTGGGGGTGGGAGTTGGGGTTCCTGAGGTGGGAGAGTACAGGACGGGATGGGAGTTGGCGTTCCTGAGGTGCAGGCCGGGGATGGGAGTTGGGGTTCCTGAGGTGCAGGCCGGGGGTGGGAGTTGGGGTTCCTGAGGTGCAGGCCGGAGGTGGGAGTTGGGGATCCTGAGGTGCAGGCCGGGGATGGGAGTTGGGGTTCCTGAGGTGCAGGCCGGGGGTGGGAGTTGGGGTTCCTGAGGTGCAGGCCGGGGGTGGGAGTTGGGGATCCTGAGGTGGGAGAGTACAGGACGGGATGGGAGTTGGGATTCCTGAGGTGCAGGACGGGGGTGGGAGTTGGGGTTCCTGAGGTGCAGGACGGGGGTGGGAGTTGGGGTTCCTGAGGTGCAGGCCGGGGGTGGGAGTTGGGGTTCCTGAGGTGCAGGCCGGGGGTGGGAGTTGGGGATCCTGAGGTGGGAGAGTACAGGACGGGATGGGAGTTGGGATTCCTGAGGTGCAGGACGGGGGTGGGAGTTGGGGTTCCTGAGTTGCAGGACGGGGGTGGGAGTTGGGGTTCCTGAGTTGCAGGACGGGGGTGGGAGTTGGGGTTCCTGAGTTGCAGGACGGGGGTGGGAGTTGGGGTTCCTGAGGTGCAGGCCGGGAGTGGGAGTTGGCGTTCCTGAGGTGCAGGCTGGGGGTGGGAGTTGGGGTTCCTGAGGTGGGAGAGTACAGGACGGGATGGGAGTTGGGGTTCCTTAGGTGCAGGCCGGGGGTGGGAGTTGGGGTTCCTGAGGTGCAGGCCGGAGGTGGGAGTTGGGGATCCTGAGGTGCAGGCCGGGGGTGGGAGTTGGGGATCCTGAGGTGGGAGAGTACAGGACGGGATGGGATGGGAGTTGGGGTTCCTGAGGTGCAGGCCGGGAGTGGGAGTTGGGGTTCCTGAGGTGCAGGCTGGGGGTGGGAGTTGGGGTTCCTGAGGTGGGAGAGTACAGGACGGGATGGGAGTTGGGGTTCCTTAGGTGCAGGCCGGGGGTGGGAGTTGGGGTTCCTGAGGTGCAGGCCGGAGGTGGGAGTTGGGGTTCCTGAGGTGCAGGACGGGATTGGAGTTGGCGTTCCTGAGGTGCAGGCCGGGGATGGGAGTTGGGGTTCATGAGGTGCAGGCCGGGGGTGGGAGTTGGGGTTCCTGAGGTGCAGGCCGGGGGTGGGAGTTGGGGATCCTGAGGTGGGAGAGTACAGGACGGGATGGGATGGGAGTTGGGGTTCCTGAGGTGCAGGCCGGGAGTGGGAGTTGGCGTTCCTGAGGTGCAGGCTGGGGGTGGGAGTTGGGGTTCCTGAGGTGGGAGAGTACAGGACGGGATGGGAGTTGGGGTTCCTTAGGTGCAGGCCGGGGGTGGGAGTTGGGGTTCCTGAGGTGCAGGCCGGAGGTGGGAGTTGGGGATCCTGAGGTGCAGGCCGGAGGTGGGAGTTGGGGTTCCTGAGGTGCAGGCCGGGGGTGGGAGTTGGGGTTCCTGAGGTGCAGGCCGGGGGTGGGAGTTGGGGATCCTGAGGTGGGAGAGTACAGGACGGGATGGGATGGGAGTTGGGGTTCCTGAGGTGCAGGACGGGGGTGGGAGTTGGGGTTCCTGAGGTGCAGGACGGGATTGGAGTTGGCGTTCCTGAAGTGCAGGCCGGGGATGGGAGTTGGGGTTCCTGAGGTGCAGGCCGGGGGTGGGAGTTGGGGTTCCTGAGGTGCAGGCCGGGGGTGGGAGTTGGGGATCCTGAGGTGGGAGAGTACAGGACGGGATGGGATGGGAGTTGGGGTTCCTGAGGTGCAGGCCGGGAGTGGGAGTTGGGGTTCCTGAGGTGCAGGCTGGGGGTGGGAGTTGGGGTTCCTGAGGTGGGAGAGTACAGGACGGGATGGGAGTTGGGGTTCCTTAGGTGCAGGCCGGGGGTGGGAGTTGGGGTTCCTGAGGTGCAGGCCGGAGGTGGGAGTTGGGGTTCCTGAGGTGCAGGACGGGATTGGAGTTGGCGTTCCTGAGGTGCAGGCCGGGGATGGGAGTTGGGGTTCCTGAGGTGCAGGCCGGGGGTGGGAGTTGGGGTTCCTGAGGTGCAGGCCGGGGGTGGGAGTTGGGGATCCTGAGGTGGGAGAGTACAGGACGGGATGGGAGTTGGGGTTCCTGAGGTGCAGGCCGGGAGTGGGAGTTGGCGTTCCTGAGGTGCAGGCTGGGGGTGGGAGTTGGGGTTCCTGAGGTGGGAGAGTACAGGACGGGATGGGAGTTGGGGTTCCTTAGGTGCAGGCCAGGGGTGGGAGTTGGGGTTCCTGAGGTGCAGGCCGGAGGTGGGAGTTGGGGATCCTGAGGTGCAGGCCGGAGGTGGGAGTTGGGGTTCCTGAGGTGCAGGCCGGGATTGGAGTTGGCGTTCCTGAGGTGCAGGCCGGGGATGGGAGTTGGGGTTCCTGAGGTGCAGGCCGGGGGTGGGAGTTGGGGTTCCTGAGGTGCAGGCCGGGGGTGGGAGTTGGGGATCCTGAGGTGGGAGAGTACAGGACGGGATGGGATGGGAGTTGGGGTTCCTGAGGTGCAGGCCGGGAGTGGGAGTTGGGGTTCCTGAGGTGCAGGCTGGGGGTGGGAGTTGGGGTTCCTGAGGTGGGAGAGTACAGGACGGGATGGGAGTTGGGGTTCCTTAGGTGCAGGCCGGGGGTGGGAGTTGGGGTTCCTGAGGTGCAGGCCGGAGGTGGGAGTTGGGGATCCTGAGGTGCAGGCCGGAGGTGGGAGTTGGGGTTCCTGAGGTGCAGGCCGGGGGTGGGAGTTGGGGTTCCTGAGGTGCAGGCCGGGGGTGGGAGTTGGGGATCCTGAGGTGGGAGAGTACAGGACGGGATGGGATGGGAGTTGGGGTTCCTGAGGTGCAGGACGGGGGTGGGAGTTGGGGTTCCTGAGGTGCAGGACGGGATTGAAGTTGGCGTTCCTGAAGTGCAGGCCGGGGATGGGAGTTGGGGTTCCTGAGGTGCAGGCCGGGGGTGGGAGTTGGGGTTCCTGAGGTGCAGGCCGGGGGTGGGAGTTGGGGATCCTGAGGTGGGAGAGTACAGGACGGGATGGGATGGGAGTTGGGGTTCCTGAGGTGCAGGCCGGGAGTGGGAGTTGGGGTTCCTGAGGTGCAGGCTGGGGGTGGGAGTTGGGGTTCCTGAGGTGGGAGAGTACAGGACGGGATGGGAGTTGGGGTTCCTGAGGTGCAGGCCGGGGGTGGGAGTTGGGGTTCCTGAGGTGCAGGCCGGAGGTGGGAGTTGGGGTTCCTGAGGTGCAGGACGGGATTGGAGTTGGCGTTCCTGAGGTGCAGGCCGGGGATGGGAGTTGGGGTTCCTGAGGTGCAGGCCGGGGGTGGGAGTTGGGGTTCCTGAGGTGCAGGCCGGGGGTGGGAGTTGGGGATCCTGAGGTGGGAGAGTACAGGACGGGATGGGATGGGAGTTGGGGTTCCTGAGGTGCAGGCCGGGAGTGGGAGTTGGCGTTCCTGAGGTGCAGGCTGGGGGTGGGAGTTGGGGTTCCTGAGGTGGGAGAGTACAGGACGGGATGGGAGTTGGGGTTCCTTAGGTGCAGGCCGGGGGTGGGAGTTGGGGTTCCTGAGGTGCAGGCCGGAGGTGGGAGTTGGGGATCCTGAGGTGCAGGCCGGAGGTGGGAGTTGGGGTTCCTGAGGTGCAGGCCGGGATTGGAGTTGGCGTTCCTGAGGTGCAGGCCGGGGATGGGAGTTGGGGTTCCTGAGGTGCAGGCCGGGGGTGGGAGTTGGGGTTCCTGAGGTGCAGGCCGGGGGTGGGAGTTGGGGATCCTGAGGTGGGAGAGTACAGGACGGGATGGGATGGGAGTTGGGGTTCCTGAGGTGCAGGCCGGGAGTGGGAGTTGGCGTTCCTGAGGTGCAGGCTGGGGGTGGGAGTTGGGGTTCCTGAGGTGGGAGAGTACAGGACGGGATGGGAGTTGGCGTTCCTGAGGTGCAGGCCGGGGATGGGAGTTGGGGTTCCTGAGGTGCAGGCCGGGGGTGGGAGTTGGGGTTCCTGAGGTGCAGGCCGGAGGTGGGAGTTGGGGATCCTGAGGTGCAGGCCGGGGATGGGAGTTGGGGTTCCTGAGGTGCAGGCCGGGGGTGGGAGTTGGGGTTCCTGAGGTGCAGGCCGGGGGTGGGAGTTGGGGATCCTGAGGTGGGAGAGTACAGGACGGGATGGGAGTTGGGATTCCTGAGGTGCAGGACGGGGGTGGGAGTTGGGGTTCCTGAGGTGCAGGACGGGGGTGGGAGTTGGGGTTCCTGAGGTGCAGGCCGGGGGTGGGAGTTGGGGTTCCTGAGGTGCAGGCCGGGGGTGGGAGTTGGGGATCCTGAGGTGGGAGAGTACAGGACGGGATGGGAGTTGGGATTCCTGAGGTGCAGGACGGGGGTGGGAGTTGGGGTTCCTGAGTTGCAGGACGGGGGTGGGAGTTGGGGTTCCTGAGTTGCAGGACGGGGGTGGGAGTTGGGGTTCCTGAGTTGCAGGACGGGAGTGGGAGTTGGGGTTCCTGAGGTGGGAGAGTACAGGCCGGGGGTCTGTGACGGCGTCGGAGCTGACATGACGGTCCCCTGTGGGAAATGATGACTGGCAGTGGTGACAGCACACCGGGTGACTTCTCTCATTAGCCGCCGACAGACACCTCCCTCCCAGGCGGAGCCTGACGCCACATGGACTGGCGGCCCCGGCTTGGCGGCTCCCGCTCCGGGTACCTCAGAAACCGAGTGAGGACGGACGGACGGTTAGTTAAAGTTACATGTATCCGTTACCTCAGAGGTAGGCCGCAGGCGTGAAACTACAAGTCCCAGCATGTCCATGATGAACAGACCCCCATATTCCATCCCAGCTGGAGCTATCTAGATTCTCCTGTATTTCATGAGACTCTGAGGCTGACATGGCAATGGCATGCTGGGTGTTGTAGTTCTAAAGCTCCTGGGGTCCCTCATCTCTGACTCTCTCGTCTCATATTAGGAATGTGGTAGCAACAGAACAGAAGGATTATAGTAATGCCATATGCTGGTCACTGCTGGGTATAATATGCCATATGCTGGTCACTGCGGGGTATAATGTGCCAAATGCTGTCACTGCTGGGTATAATATGCCATATGCTGGTCACTGCGGGGTATAATGTGCCAAATGCTGTCACTGCGGGGTATAATATGCCATATGCTGGTCACTGCTGGGTATAATATGCCATATGCTGGTCACTGCGGGGTATAATGTGCCAAATGCTGTCACTGCGGGGTATAATATGCCATGTACTGTATGCTGTTGTGAGGGAAAAAAAATTATATATAAAGATACAAAAAGTGCTGCACCCAGAGGATTCAATATGCAAAATGGATTTGACTCCATTTTGCATATTGAATCCTCTGTGTGCCACACTTTTTGTATCTTTATGTTGCAGGTCTGGACTGGACTCGTATGTGCTGGCAACGGGGTGAAGCTACAACTATACCAGTGAGATAGATAGATAGATGTGACACAATAGTTCCCATCGTAGTGATGGAGAGGGGAGTATATACAGATGTGTCCTCTTGCATCTGTGCGGAAAATCGAGAGCAGGTGGGTACGCACGCTCCGTTGCATGGTGCGATACGTGCTCACATTTGTAGCGCGATCGGCAAAGATGCAAGAGGACACATCTGTAGCTGGGGTGGGTGCCAAGTCTATAGTGCTAGTGAGCGTATGGAGATATATAAGGTTTGAGTAGTTTTGCTGTGAGTTTGTGTATGGAAAGTCAGATGCATGTAATATAATGGTGCAGCGCAGATCTCACCTGTCTCGGCATCCAGCGTGCTGACTACACCACATTCCTCCCTACCGGAAAATGTGCAGGTGCAGTATAATAGGGAATATGGGAGTCATGTGATGACGCTGTCATTTCTTCTATCCTTTGGGGGCCTGAGTAGTAAGAGTTGTACGCAATTCGTGTTCGGCAATAAAAACAAATCTTTGGCGGTTTTCAATGTTGGCCACATCTATGCGTTCGCCATGCCCCTATCCATCCATTTGTGAAAGTGGGTCATTCCATGGTAACTCACGTTACAAAGTCACATAGCTAGTATAGGCAGGGCTATCAACAGCAAAAGGACTTTATGTGAAATTAATTTTAGTTACTGAGAAAATAATAAGACAGGTCATGCTTTAAAAAACTATACAGGAATTGCTAATTGTTTGCGATGTTACCATGGAATGACCCAAGTCACCGTCATCACTGGATATTAGTACCGAGCCTATACCTGGTGCAAGAGATCAGCCAGATCTCTGCGTCCACTTAACTGTGAATAGCAAATGCATTACACCAGAGGTTCCCAAACGTGGTCCAGCAAGGCTCCCCAACAGTTCAGGTTTTAGAGATATCCATGGTTTATCACAGGTGGTTGAATCAAATTGACTAATGCACTAATTACGTCACCTGTGCTCAACCATGGATATCTCTAAAACCTGAACTGTTGGGTAGCCTTGAGGAACGCGTTTGGGAACCTCTGAGTTATACACCCTAAGGTCACTGAGGCAATATGGGCCTGTGTGTGGCCAGTATGTATTTGTGGTAGTGCCCTAACGCAGAGGTTTTCAATCTCTGTCCTGAGGACCCGACACAGGTCACGTTTTCCAGGTCACTCAGCAGGTGCACAGGTGTAGTCATTACTCACTGACACATTTTAATAGATCCACAGGTGGAGCTAATAATTTCACTTGTGATTCTGTGAGGAGACCTGGAAAACATGCACTGTTTGGAGTCCTGAGGACCGAGTTTGAAAACCTGTGCCCTAACGTACAGCACTGCGGAAGGGATGCGGTCAGGAAGCCGACGGTCGAAATACGACCACCGGCTTCCCTACTGTCTAATCCCGGCAGGGGTCTAATGACAGGCGTCCAGTTTTGGACGCCTGTCATTTTAATTTCCCCGGGAGCCCGACGCCCGGCATACCGATCGAAGGTCAGCCGGGCACGGACAGCCGCGGGAGGGTTCTGGTGGAAAAATTTCACAGGGTATGTCTTTTTTATTTTATTTTTATTGAAACACCGTATACAATATACAAATAAACAGTATGAAAAAATAAAAACAATATTTGTTACATATCAGTTCGGTAACTGGAAACAGAATAAAAAAACAAAATAATCTTAAATCATCACAATAATAACATATATTCATAACAATAAATTGAATATACATAATCAAATCAATCTATCACCTTGAAACAATGCTCCCAATAAGACCTTCACTACAATCTTGTCAAAAAATGAGAGTCGAGAGTTAAGGTCCCCATACATCAGAGATTGATTGCAGCAATCGTGCAATTTGCAATCGATTGTGTATAAAAATCTTTCCCTTTTTCAATCGATTGCTGATTGCAGAGATGCCACAATCGATTGAAAAAGGGAAAGATTTTTATACACAATCGATTGCAAATTGCACGATTGCTGCAATCAATCTCTGATGTATGGGGGCCTTTAGGGTTTGTCTTTTAATAATTCTGATTAAGTTGTGCTATGATCCTGGAGAATGCGGTCGTCACACTCTGCAAAGCCCCAGAGCTCCCCAACATTTTTGTCGCACGAGGATGCATTCTAATAGTGCATACACACGGTCAGATCTGTCAGATGAATGATTGAAAGATTTTACCAACGATATGAACGATTTCAGACAGTATTAAAATGAATGAAATCGTCAAAATCTGACTGCAAACACAGACGATGTCAGATATCGTTATCTGACATGCGGGAACGCACATTGTTCATCGTTGCAGGCCCACATGTCAGATTTTCTTTTAGATTTTCTTTTAGATATGAACGATTTTTTAAATTGTTATCGTTCATATCACAACAAATCTGACCGTGTGTATGCACCATTAATCATGTTCCCAACATGATTACTGGGGAATTGTCATCAAACCCCTTTGCGGGCCGATGGAAGTGTCCAGACTAGTAGGCTGGAATTCCTGTGTGTGTGGTGATTTTGTGTGATTGTCACACTGGCTCGGTGCAGTTGCAGACTTGCCTCTCATCCTGCTGTGCAGATATTTAATGTAGTTGTGAATTTCAGCACTTCCTCAGGATTCCGCCCCCCTCTCCCAATGCTTACTTGCAAAGCGCAAAGCGTTTCAAATGTAGGGGCCGCCCTATTAATTAACATTATTTATTATAAAATAAAGTGAAAAAGGGTGTTTTCTCACCCTCTTCACATTATTTTAGTGTCACATAAAGTTACTAAAGGGCTATTGGAGTAGAATTCATAAAATTTTGCTCCAAATTCTAATTATCACATATTTTTAGTAAGCAGATCGCATTGCCCATAATTGTAATGGCGAATGTGATCTCTGGCCAGATTTACTAAAAACAAAATGTGAAAAAATACTTGGGGAAGCCCTGTGATAATAACGCTACCTGGAGATGGCGTTACCCAGGGTTTCCCCCGATTCCCCGACTACTGCTCTTCTCAGCTGGGTACACATTGCTCAGTGAGTACTCAGCTTAACGGGCAGAGCCGGGCCCTAGTAATCAGCTGTGTGGTCTAAATGGACCACAAGCTGATCACTGCAAAAAAAAAAATAGTTAAAAAAAAAAAAAGAAAACTTTCCTGCATACATGGATTGGAGATCGGTTCTCCTGTAATGTTCTCTGGGGCTCCGGTCAGTTTGTGTACTGGCTCCTGCATAGAACGGCTGACCGGGGTCACATTGCCAGAGCCGGGAGACCAGCTGACTGGTGCCCCAGAGGACATCGAGAGAGCAACGATCACCGTTTAATAGAGTAAAATACCCAACTAGAAAATGTCGGGGAAGGGGTGACAAGGACACTTCCCTTTCAACACTCATCCCACCAATGCCTCTTTCACAGTCAAGTCTCATGAAGGAACATGTGGTGGAATTCTGACTGATCCATACCTCAGCGCTGCATAAACTGCTCCATCATGCAAATATTGTCCAAACGCTGATGTACAAACCTCACAAAGTCAACAGTGGGCGGTGTGTTCTTGTGCAATGGTCACTTTTACACCATCTTCTGTGCTAGAATTTGGGGTCAGGGGGGAGTGCACCATCTCAGCAGTGGTATTACATAGACAGTGTCATTGGATTAGTATTTAGAGTTACTAGGGAGACTTTAATCAGTCCAGCAGGGCTCCCTGAGCATGGTGGATGTTTTGTAGTGCACATCGGCGCCAAAGACTGACAGATACAACTAGGGAATTGAGGAGGACGTATTCTATTACTCCCCTGTGTTGTGGAAGTCGTACCAGGAGCTAAAAAAAAAAAGCGAAGATATCCCTGTCTTTGTGTTGTAGAGCTGGATAAGATGGATGGCTGGTCCTGATTGTTTCATGAGTGTCATTGTTAGTGCAAAGAGTAGAGGTCAAGTGAAATGAGAGATACTGGGGGATTAAAGCTTTATTACTGGGGCCATGAGACATAGGAAACGGTAGAAATGAGAAGCAGATTATGCCCTTTGAAGTCCCTCATGGCTGAAGAGTGAGGGCAAAGCTACACAACTGGTCCCTATTTTAGAGAGGACACAACCCGGTAATTTCCGCTGACAGGGGACCTAGATTGTCTTCTCTGCGCAGATCCCTGTCATTCATTCCTATCTCTCCTGCATCCTGTGTATCGCCACTGAGTGAGACTCCGAGAGATCACAATTACGTCGGCCTTGTTTCAGTCTAAACTATTATGTCCACCATGATGGGGAGAGGCAGGAACAGTGCATACGGGGCAGATGATGGGATAGTGGCAAGAACTTTGGACATGTTACACTTTCCTCCGTCATCCGACCTGTACTGACAGCCATAGATCTCGTCACAGATTAACCTTCACATTGTCCCAGGCGTAGTGCCTTATCCATGAAGGTCCAGAGCGGCCTCTGTACTGTTCGTTCAGCCTATGCCTACATGCCTTTTACTCACCTCATTGCCTCTTTCCTTATCAGACAGTCTGGTTCCGTGTCCCTGTGACACACATCTGTCTGACATGTATAAATAGCTGCAAATACTGGGTCTCATTTACAGCTAGGAGTCAGTCTAGCTGAAAGGTGCAATTTTACACTTTGTCAAGACCATGTTGCACGGTGTAGGGGGGGGGGGGGTAGAGAATATAAAATGTGCAGACAGGTGTTGAGATGAGAGGGAGAGCATCCCAGCTTGACCTTAACTCACAGGGTCTGATTTGGGGTTGAAAGTTAGACAAATGTTGTTCTGATAGAGAGCATATATTCCCCCCCGCATGCAGAGATGAACATGCCTTGTGGTGTTGTGGGGTGAACTTTGGGGCGTGGGGCCCCTTGAACTGCTGTGGCTGGAATTCTGTGGGGCATCACCACTTAACACTTTATATTACTCTGTTACATTTAGATCACTGTTCTATTTATATCACTCTGGCTTTTTTTATTTGTTCCATTTTGACACATTTATTTTTCACTTTTCTGTAGGCTTGTTACGATATCGCTGCTACATCGTACCGCGTGTGGGCATGTTATCGGCCAGTGCGCGCTCCCGTGGGATCGTACATCGCACCTCCAGATCTTACTGCATGTTCACTTGTTCTGGGGAAGTGATGTACGATCCCATGCAGCAATATGCGGGTGGGGGAGGGGAGCTCCGGCATATCGGGCGGTCGGCCACCCGATCGCTCCGTGTGTGGGGCCCGGCGTATATGTCTGCTGTCGGATCGCAAGTCGCATGGCAAGGTGCTTATAGCACCATGTATGGGGCCCATGACACTAAGCAGCTACTTTCACTTACCTTACACTTCCACACTTCTTTCATTTGTGTGGTGCTTTGGGGTTGGTTTGGCTGGGTTAGTTTGGGGGTGTCCTATGCCCCGGACATGAACCCCTATAATGTTAGGGACTTACCCGATGAGGTTACCTTGACATTGGTGGGTAAGCTCATAACTGGCCAAATTTATGCCAAAAACTCTCTATATTAAGTATAATTATGAAATGGTTTTATGGTGCACCTATTGTAGTACTAAGTCTCAGTTAGGCAGCACATCCCATTAGAAATAGCTAGGGTGTGCAGTCCAGACCCCCTCCCCCTAAAATATGACTCTGTGTTACTTTGCTTGCTCTGTGCACCAGCAATAACTATTTCAGAGAGAAGATAGTTCTCCTATTCCATCAACGAATTGGGCAAGTCATATAATTGTTTTTTTTCCAATTCCTCCATCAATGCTGGCTGGAGGATGTCTATAACGGTGTGAGCACCCCAACTGGGTAACCCAGTGAGAATCCAGACGGTTCACTACCCTGCCCATGGGACGCACTGGGCGGGATCACGTGTAGAGCCTGTCCCTGTGTTTTGGTGGCGGCACCGCGGGTATGGTTCACTAATCACATCTGTGCTCCCATACCTGCTTTGTACAAAGCGTCTGTGGTACACTATGAATCATTCCTTTTGTGGCTGGGATAAGTCCGCAATCTGGCATTTGTAAGTTCCACCAGCCGTCGCACATTGAGGATGATCGTGGAAAGGTCCCGATATTGTTACGGGGGGGGGCCTTTTCCGGCCTTCTCCGCGCAGACTGCCTTGTCCTCACGTCCAGAGGCGGAGGTCGTATTTTGTTTGGTGACTGAAATGCTGCTGTGAGGGGTTTTTTTTGTGTTTAAGATAATACTGAGGAGCCATATTTCTTAGCCCCCCCCTTTGCCACCTGACACGCATGTAATGAAGGTGTCTGGGTGATTTAAGCCTCTTGCCGAATCCCAAACGACCTCATCCTGCACTGCGGGTTGTTGTATTTGTGTTGGTGTGGGCACAGGTAAATAGATAAGGAAAAGCCATTACCAAGCTCGTTTGGTCTGGGTCATTACCCAGAATGCTTGCTGCTGGTATTTGATCATGCTCGGTCTATTAAAGTGTCATTATGTTGCATTCAACACTCAGTGATGTGTGAGCAGTAAATTAGGGCTCTTGGCAGCCTGATACTAAGTCCTCACGTCACCACTTCCAGCACAAAACTCCTTTTACCCTTTCCTAGCCAGGTAAGAGGCTGACGGCGTGACATGACACAGCTCGGGCGGTCGCACGCAGACCGGTGGCCAAATACGGCTCTCTGACTTGTGGAACTACAAGTCCCAGCATGTCATCAATACTGCCTGTCTGTATAGAGAATTGGTGTATTGTTGGTCATTTAATTTACATTTAATCGCAAACATTTAGTATTGTGCTGGTTTCATAACCAGACATAAATGTACCCCTCCCCTCCCCTTTAATCATCTTAATGAAAGTAACCAGCGTATAAGAGACATGATTGATGTGTGTGTGTTCTTTTTCCACAGCCCCTCGTGTGATGTGACGTCTCTGCTCATGTGACCGCGGCCCCAGTTGTACCCCGGGGGTAAGTCTCATTTATGGTGATTTCCGCAGTCCTAGAACAATTAGGGGTTAACGTTTGCTCCAGTGACTCTGCCGAGATCTATCGGTGATTGTATTGTACCATTCAGCCTGTGCGTCTCGGACAAAGTGCGTTTATATAGGTAATACCTCCAGACAATTGGGGACTCCAGTTCCATTAAACTTTGTACATTACCGATAGTTGTAATACGGGTTGTTAGTGGGAAAGACTTGGAGCTTGTATAAAAGGTTCTCCCAGAAACAAGGTCACAGTATTCACTTACACAGTATAGCAGCAATGCTGGAGGAAGAGGTTCACTCTGTGATTAATGATATGTTATCACTGTGGTGGGAATAAAGGTAAGTGCCCAATTTTGGGGGGGGGGACAAAGAATGTTCCCGCACATACGAAACTTGTTTAGGTGATAATCATGATTAATAAGTGATTATAGATAATGCGCTGTATTCATTTCCTGTACATGTTAGAGAGGAGATAATAGTGTACACTGCATTGAAGGTAAGTGTGTATAGGAGGCTGGGTGAACTGCACTTGCCTATGATAACTGTCACAATTGTTTTGGACAGTCTTGGCACCAATGTTCACTGGTGGAAGCTGAATGTACAGGTGTGTGGGAACGCTAATGGAATGATCCAAACAAGGTATTCACTTTTATTATTATTATTATTATTATTAATTATTATTATTATCCTTTATTTATATGGCACCACAAAGGTTCCACAGCACCTTACACAGTACATAAATGAGCACACAAGAAAAACAGTAATAGTAATACAATACAATGCAGGACAAGGACATGGTTTATACACATTGCTGTATAGCACAAGCAGCAGGGCATAAGCAACCAAGTGTTAGGTGCCAATTGGGGAGTTAGGAGTAAATGATAGTATAAGTAAGGGAAGGAGAAGCACATGAGGGACGAGGGCCCTGCTCGTGAGAGCTTATATTCATTGCAGCCATGGTGTGTACCAGTAAAAGAGCCACATCAGCCATGGTTCTAGATGAGGCTGGTTGTGTGGACAGCACTCACCCAGGGTAGTTATCAGTTACACGCCGGACAACCTTACACCAATGTCCGCCGGTGGATTCTCAATGATCAGGAACAGGGAACTGTGAAGTGAATTAGTATATCCCCCAAAAATGGTCACGTAAATGTGCATATAAATAACAAAACTGGATGTTTATTGATTACCAGTAAGTATATATAGATAGATACAGATATATGTAGGAATATATATAATTCTACACTGACCAAAGTCTCCCACTTTAATCGCACATTGCATTATTACTAATTATACAGTGTGCTTTCCGGTCATTTCCAAGGACTAGTGCTACATACGTACAGGTTATATATGTCAGTTTGCTCTATAAACCTCCCTCATATATCCTAATGCCAGTGACGTTCCTGTCCAGGAGAGAGGATGCTATGGCGCAGAATGTCACCGGGTCCCATTGGAGACGCCCTCCAGATGTCCGACAGCTTACTCTGATCGTACACGCAGAAAACATGAGAGCAGAGGGCCACCTGCGCGTCAGTCTTCGGGATATACAGCCCTGCGCTCCCTGCACGGCATCCATATATGACAAACCTCCACTCTGTCCTCACCTTACAAATCATGTGTAATTAAATATGCCCTCCCTATTCCCAATAAATCTGGGAGCCTGGCGCGGGGCCCGACAGAACTGGCTTAGCCACAAGAAAAGATTGCAAAACGATGTCTGTTTAACCCCTTGCTGGCGGCCGTGGATCTCACAGCGTGATAAATGGAGCGAGGGATTATCGCAGAGTGTATCAGCTGCCGGCGGGGATGGGGAGTGGGTGTATAGGATGGAGTAAGATGTGCGAAAGTGAGAGAAAATTGGGTTCTTATCACATTATTTCAATTACTGTCTTCATTTTGTTTTATTTGCATTAGTTTAAGGTTATTATCTGTCAGGATGCTTTTGCCGTTACTAGGCTGCTAATGCCTGGAGTTTAGGCTAGTCATAAAATGACTCCAATCGGCAGAACCTTTTACCCAAGTTCTGCCGCTTGTATTTCTGTGTATTGGAGACGACGTCTGACGAGCTGGAAAACAATGGAGCACACTGCACAGATGCTGCTGTGCTGTAACCTCTATCTGCGAACATCTGTGACACCAGCGGGTAGATTTAATAAAGCTTCTAAAGCAGACAAGTGATGGTGTGGTCCCCAGCCACCAATCAGATTTTGTAGGGTGCTAAAGAGCAACGATGGCCGCAATCTGATTGGATGGACAGCAGCACCACTTTTCATTTTTAGAAGCTTTAGTAAAACTTAACCCTAGTGCCCTGACTAAATCTGACCATAAACCAGGCATCTTTTGGGCCAATTCCCCGTTCTGCTGATGCCTTCGTCAGGTGATAGGCAAATTCCAACATGTTGGACAAGCTCGATGAGCCAATTCTGACCCAAAAGTGATCGTCAAAGGCGAGTCGGGGATTTTTAACGTGTTGTAGTTTACCGAAACCCCCCCCCATCAAGAAATAGACGATCATCGGAGTCCACCGATCGGATCGGATGCAGGTTTATTGCCGACTGATGTAAGGCCTGCATAACTCTCATTCAGACCGTCAGTAAGAGATGATGCTGGACCCTTTATCTGGGATCGGAAGTGTTTGCTGCTGGGTGGTGATATCAGACGCACAGACCCGATCCCTTAGTGCCTCCTCCTGCAGTTACACATGGTAATCCAATGCTCTGTACGGAAAGATCGGGGTCTCATGGTTTCTGGAGTCGTGTAGTGTTTTCTTTACAATACATTTCAACAGGATATGAAAGGATGCATCCGCCTGTGTGGCCAGTCTATCCAGCATTGTTACATATATAAGACAAATAGGTGTGCATCCTACCCATCTACAGTCCAGCCTCTGATATACAGGGCCTGAGTCACACATGTGCAGTATGCATATATGCTAATGCTCAAGGAAGCGTCCGATGAGAAAAGACGCCGCCTGCCGACATCTCATATCCAATTCCTGCGTCCGAAGACGCAAGTTCGTATCAACATCGCAACCATCGGACGTGATGTTTGCGGCAACGCCCATCTGAGTACGCCTAAGCTTACTAAGAATGGCCACCGCCTGCCCCCCTGCGAGGCCAGTAAATGAGTGCCGACGCAGACATTGGCCATACTGCTATACTGTGGCTTAGGGGGGGGGAAACTGCGACCGCCGGCACGGTCAGTGATTGGCACACGCACAGTACAGATCCCGTGCACGCGCCAATCATTGGTCATCAGTGTTGTATGCAAACCGTAGATTGTATCTAAGTTTATCGGGGCTGAGCAAGAGGCCCCATCCTACTGGCCCCTTCCCACCCATCCACATTATGCTGTCTCTTAGTGATTTCAGTGCTGCTTGTCGCATGCCCTAGTGAGACTATATTATTGAAGGACAGGCCATTGTGGTGATTATATTATTTAAAATTAATGTTTCTATAGGGGAAAAAAAAAGTGTTTTATCCAAGCATTTATGTATTCTACCCAACTTTCCCAAAAATAGTCTCCGGTAGGGGCACTGGGAGAGATTAGGTGAGAGGCAGGTGATAATGTGTAGGGTGCTGGGGCGGTTTCATCACAAAAGTACGTTCAGCTTGAAGTGTACGTCATTATGCTGTAGAGACGCTGTTGTTATGATGGTTCCATACAGAAAATAGACGATGGAAGAACATGATAGTGCGTTATTTAGGCTGCCCGTCTGAAAACAACGCATTTCCCTCTTTGGCAAAGTAAACAAAAATAGATCATTCAGAACGCACTGGATACAGGAGGCTCCCTGGCTGTCCCTATAGCTGACACTTGCCCTGCAGAATGTGCGTGTTACCTAGATGAGCAGAGGGAGCTGGTAGTCGTGATGAGTTGGGAACGTTGGCGATTTGATGCAGCTGTCATATACTATAGAGCATGTGTGGCGGAAGGTTTAGGTGTATGACACATTACTGTATGACACAAGGGAGCCGAGCAGTGACTATTTTAGTGAAGCAAGTCAATGAAAAAATAGACGTCTGAGTACTGTATCGACTTAAGCTGCCGAAACCGTTAAAGATAGATCACAACGATGGACTTTATATTATACCATGTAGAGATTGATACGTATTACCCGGTTTCTCCAGAAAAATTGATGTACGTCCTGTTTACTGATACACAATTTCAGTATTTCCCTTTTTTTTATTTTTCACCGTTCCTATTTCATTTATGTAAAAAAAGATTATTTCATTTTAAACGAGTCCAATTCCCGGTAAGAGGCTGCTTTGCCATATATAAAGCCCAGGGACAGACAATTTTATGCGGCCCTTTTGCGTGTCATGTCAAAACTAGATCTTTTCACGTTGATGTCAGTAGGAAAAACGACTAATGTCTTCTACATGGCAATCTTATAAAGACCTCGGTTAAAAAAAGACTATCGCCGTAAATGCAAACGGAGACAAAGTACCAGCATTCAGCTCCTAACTACCATGTCACAGGCTGCATTTGAAAAATGACACTTAGGAGCTGGTTGGTTGGTACTTTCTCTCTGTCCACTTTATATCCATCCAAGGCTTAGTAAATAGACCCCTGTCTGTTTCCATTTCCATCTCGCCTAGCAACACATTTGACATTCCCCTCTCTCACCTGTGTAGTAACATATTAAACTACACTCCATGCTGTGTACACTTACCCCCTAACCCTGTACCCAATGCTATATGATACCACTCTCTAACCCTGGACACAGTACTGCATCCTTATCCCTCAAAACTTAACCCAATACTGTACCCTTATCTCCTAACCCTGCTACCAATACTGTACCCTTACCCCATAACCCTGAACTCACTATACAGCCATGGCCAAAAGTATTGAGAATTACACAAGTATTGGTTTTCACAAAGTTTGCTACTTCAGAGTTGTTAGACCTTTTTGTCAGATGTTACTGTGATATACTGAGGTAACATTACAGCATTACATAAGTGTCAGATGTTACTATGGTATACTGAGGTAACATTACAGCATTACATAAATGTCAGATGTTACTATGGTATACTGAGTTAACATTACAGCATGACATAAGTGTCAGATGTTACTATGCTATACTGAGGTAACATTACAGCATTACATAATTGTCAGATGTTACTATGATATACTGAGGTAACATTACAGCATTACATAAGTGTCAGATGTTACTATGGTATACTGAGGTAACATTACAGCATTACATAAGTGTCAGCTGTTACTATGGTATACTGAGTTAACATTACAGCATTAAATAACTGTCAGATGTTACTATGGTATACTGAGGTAACATTACAGCATGACATAAGTGTCAGATGTTACTATGGTATACTGAGGTAACATTACAGCATTTCATAAGTGTCAGATGTTGCTATGGTATACTGAAGTAACATTACAGCATTACATAAGTGTCAGATGTTACTATGGTATACTGAGGTAACATTACAGCATTTCATAAGTGTCAGATGTTACTATGGTATACTGAGGTAACATTACAGCATTACATAAGTGTCAGATGTTACTGTGATATACTGAGGTAACATTACAGCATTACATAAGTGTCAGATGTTACTATGGTATACTGAGGTAACATTACAGCATTACATAAATGTCAGATGTTACTATGGTATACTGAGTTAACATTACAGCATGACATAAGTGTCAGATGTTACTATGCTATACTGAGGTAACATTACAGCATTACATAAGTGTCAGATGTTACTATGGTATACTGAGTTAACATTACAGCATTAAATAACTGTCAGATGTTACTATGGTATACTGAGGTAACATTACAGCATGACATAAGTGTCAGATGTTACTATGGTATACTGAGGTAACATTACAGCATTTCATAAGTGTCAGATGTTGCTATGGTATACTGAAGTAACATTACAGCATTACATAAGTGTCAGATGTTACTATGGTATACTGAGGTAACATTACAGCATTTCATAAGTGTCAGATGTTACTATGGTATACTGAGGTAACATTACAGCATTACATAAGTGTCAGATGTTACTATGGTATACTGAGGTAACATTACAGCATTACATAAGTGTCAGATGTTACTATGGTATACTGAGGTAGCATTACATAAGTGTCAGATGTTACTATGGTATACTGAAGTAACATTACAGCATTTCATAAGTGTCAAAGGCTTTTATTGACCATTACATGAAGTTTTTGCAAAGAGACAATATTTGCAGTGTTGATCCTTCTTTTTCAAGTTCTCTGCAATGCGCCCTGGCATGCTGTCACTCAACTTCTGGCCACATACTGGCTGATGGCCGCCCATTCTTGCCTAATCAATGCTTGGAGTTTGTCAGAATTTGTGGGTTTTGGTTTGTGCACCTGCCTCTTGAGGACTGACCACAAGTTCTCAATGGGATTAAGGTCTGGGGAGTTTCCTGGCCATGGACCCAAAATTTCTATGTTTTATTCCCCGAGCCACTTAGTTATCACTTTTGCCTTATGGCAAGGTGCTCCATCATGCTGGAAGAGGCATTGTTCCTCACCAACCTGTTCTTGGATGGTTGGCAGAAGTTGCTCTTGGAGGATGTTTTGGTGCCATTCTTTATTCATGGCTGTGCTCTTAGGCAGAATTGTGCGTGAGCCCACTCCCTTGGCTGAGAAGCAACCCCATTACATTGGCATTTTTCTGGGCTGTGGCCTGTACTCTGCATAAGGGCAGTATTGTGTAACATATCAATCTCAAACTATTATTATTATTATTATTACCAGTTATTTATATAGCGCACACATATTCCGCAGCGCTTTACAAAGAATATTTGGCCATTCACATCAGTCCCTGCCCCAGTGGAGCTTACAATCTATATTCCCTAACACATGCTCACACACTAGGGTTAATATTTTCTGTGTGCCAATTAACCTACCAGTATATTTTTGGAGTGTGGGAGGAAACCGGAGCACCCGGAGGAAACCCACGCAAGCACAGGGAGAATATACAAACTCCGCACAGTTAGGGCCATGGTGGGAATTGAACCCATGACCTCAGTGCTGTGAGGCAGTAATGCTAACCATTACACCGTCTGTACTTTATAGCCTATATGATCTTTAAGGGGGAGATGTACTAAGCCTTGAAAAGTGATAAAATGAAGAGTGAGTTTGCTCCTAACTGCCATTTTTCAAACACTCCTTGTAAAGTGACAGGAGCTGATTGGTTGGTACTTTATCACTCTCCATTTAATCACTTTTCAAGGCTTAGTACATCTCCCCCTTAGTCAGTGATCTGGCCCTTAGTATGTGGTCTTATACTGTGTAATGTATGAGTGGACATTCAGAAATAGACTGCTGCCTGGAGGAGCTCCAAGCATTCAATGTATAGCCGACCTGTTTCTCTTTGTAGAATCACTACCTCCATCTTTCTAAAGGGGGGTATCCACTTAGCGATGTAACCAAGCGACGTCGTTATCGTGCAATCGCTTGCAAATCGCTCATGCATTGTGCATGCATCAGGCATGTTTTGGTTGTAAGTGACCAGCGATGCGCGTGCCCGCTTGTCGCATACGCCATCGCCCGTACATGCTGGTCAACCTGACGATCTCGTGGAGGGATGTGCCGGGACTGAACGAGTGAACGTTCAGTCTAGGCACATCACTAGAGATACAATCGAGAGCACGACAGCAATGTCGTAATCGTGCTCTCGTTGGTATATCTATAAGTGGATACCCGCCTTAAGTCTGATTTATACTTTTACAGAGTTGTAGGGGCAGCAGGCAATGGGTCACTCAACTGGTGATGAAAAAGTGCGTATGTGTATACATGTGGGCAACATAATGTCAAATTTAGGAGCCATTTGGTGAAACCAAGGGGCGACACACCAGCAGGCGCACCCCGTTTGCCCGGGCCCCCTAATAACAGCTACTGTGTATGGGGAAATAATTCTATATCTCTTTCCAAATCATGGTCCTATTTTTCACTTGGAATATTCGCTGAGCGTCCTATTCTATACAACAACACAATGTGCCTATGTATCTGTAATAGATGGAGTATCTCAGAAACACACCCGAGGATTGAAAGTATTTCCTGTGCCTCAGAATTTGGAATATTGACTTTGGAGGGTGGTCAGCCATTGCTCAGACCGGAAGCTAAATAAACATTTATCTTCTGGGTTCCATAAAGATTTCCCTGAAAAATGAGGCCAGTGTCACCAAGATCCATGTGTGCGTGGAGGCAGGGGGGCTGGCGGGGAGCCAACGCAAATCCTGACCCCGATTTATAATGCAGGATGCTGGCTCCTCATGCACGGAGCTCTCCCTCGGCCCCCTTTTGTCACCACAGCTATTTTGCTGATCCATCAGAACCCATCAGCACTCCATAGACCCCCACACTACATCTTACACCCCTGAAGTGTGGCGAAGGCTTAATGAGAAGCAGAACGTTCTCTGAGGCACGTACCGTAACTGATCCTGTACCTGACTATACCTGGTCCTTCTGCAGGGTGTGCTGAATGCTCTACATCATCCCCCCCCCCCCCCGATAGGAACCTGGGGCTGTCATTGTATATTCTGTCAGTGAGCAATTGATTACACGATGCAGAAGTTGGGAAAATGTTCTGTTCCATCATGGGATGAATTACACTAGATTGTGTTCTGTAAGGAATAACGTAGTGTTCCTTTTAGCTGAAAGAAATAGAAGGGGGGGATCAGGCAGTCTCTGGGGGACACAGAATATAAAATAAACTGTTCTGCACACAGTGAAATGTACCTTTCAGAAAGGACTCTCTCACTACATATTAAAGCTGCTTTTCTTCAGTCCACCCCATAAAGACCTCATTCCCTATGCTGGCTTCATGGAAGTCACTCATTTAATTGACCAGAGCCACATTTTATTCAATTTTATCAGCTATTTACAGGACCCAGTTCAATGCAGGCCCTGTGTCACGGCATGGGACCTCATTCGGAGATGTACCATGTTCCGATTTTTATGCAGTTGAGCGATTTATCGGTGAACTGCGCATGCATCAAGCCCCCTCTGCGATCACGTACACATACCTTCAAGGGTTGCCGTGTGATTGACAGGGTTGCTCCGTTTGGGGGCGGCAGAACGCAGGTGGGTTGGTGCCTTTTGGGGGCGGGTTGCAGCAGGTATCTGCGATCCCTTATGACATAAGATGGCTTCAGCATCTCAGTCCAGGCGCCTGTGACCGTAGGGTCACTCAGATGGGCGATTATCAGAGGACCTGTGTATGGGCTGCGAATGAGTACATAGTAGTTGTGGTGCTGTTTGTGATGTCTCCGCTCCTCCGCAACTTACAAAATCACAGCTGCGATTTCAACATCGCTGAATCGCGCCCATAGGCCGTACATTGCAGGTTATGTACAGGGAATAGATGCACCTTAGCACTAGTCCTACTTCTCACTGTATGGTCTGTACATTGCATGTTATGTACAGGGAATAGGTGCACTTTAGCACTAGTCCTGCTTCTCACTGTATGGTCTGTACATTGCAGGTTATGTACAGGGAATAGGTGCACCTTAGCACTAGTCCTACTTCTCACTGTATGGTCTGTACATTGCAGGTTATGTACAGGGAATAAACACCTTAGCACTAGTCCTGCTTCTCACTGTATGGTCCGTACATTGCAGGACATGTACAGGGAATAGGTGCACCTTAGCACTAGTCCTGCTTCTCACTGTATGGTCCGTACATTGCAGGTCATGTACAAGGAATAGGTGCACCTTAGCACTAGTCTACTTCTCACTGTATGGTCCGCACAATGCAGGTCATGTACAGGAATAGGTGCACCTTAGCAGTAGTCCAGCTTCTCACTGTATGACCCATACATTGCAGGTCAGGTACAGGGAATAGGTGCACCTTAGCAGTAGTCCAGCTTCTTACTGTATGACCCGTACAATGCAGGTGAGGTACAGGGAATAGGTGTACCTTAACAGTAGTCCAGCTTCTTACTGTATGACCCGTACATTGCAGGTCAGGTACAGGGAATAGGTGCACCTTAGCAGTAGTCCAGCTTCTCACTGTATGACCCATACATTGCAGGTCAGGTACAGGGAATAGGTGCACCTTAGGAATAGTCCTGTTTCTCACTTTATGACCCTTACATTGCAGGTCAGGTACAGGGAATAGGTGCACCTTAGGAATAGTCCTGTTTCTCACTTTATGACCCTTACATTGCAGGTCAGGTACAGGGAATAGGTGCACTTTAGCAGTAGACCTGCTTCTCACTGTATAGTCCGTACATTGCAGGTCATATACAGGGAATAGGTGCACCTTAGCACTAGTCCTGCTTCTTACTGTATGATCCGTACATTGCAGGTCAAGTACAGGGAATAGGTACACCTTAGCACTAGCCCTGCTTCTCACTGTATGGTCCGCACATTGCAGGTTATGTACAGGGAATAGGTGCACCTTAGCACTAGTCCTGCTTCTCGCTGTATGGTCCGCACAATGCAGGTTATGTACAGGGAATAGGTGCACCTTAGCACTAGTCCTGCTTCTCACTGTATGGTCCGCACAATGCAGGCCATGTACAGGGAATAGGTGCACCTTAGCACTAGTCCAGCTTCTCACTGTATGGTTCGCACAATGCAGGTCATGTACAGGGAATAGGTGCACCTTAGTAGTAGTCCAGCTTCTCTCTGTATGACCCATACTTTGCAGGTCAGGTACAGGGAATAGGTGCACCTTAGCAGTAGTCCAGCTTCTTACTGTATGATCCGTGCAATGCAGGTCAGGTACAGGGAATAGGTGCACCTTAGCAGTAGTCCAGCTTCTTACTGTATGACCCGTACAGTAAAGGTCTGGTACAGGGAATAGGTGCACCTTAGCACTAGTCCTGCTTCTCACTGTATGGTCCGCACAATGCAGGTCAGGTACAGGGAATAGGTGCACCTTAGCACTAGTCCTGCTTCTCACTGTATGGTCTGCACAATGCAGGTCATGTACAGGGAATAGGTGCACCTTAGCACTAGTCCTGCTTCTTACTGTATGACCCATACATTGCAGGTCAGGTACAGGGAATAGGTGCACCTTAGCAGTAGTCCAGCTTCTCACTTGTATGACCCATACATTGCAGGTCAGGTACAGGCAATAGGTGCACCTTAGCAGTAGTCCAGCTTCTCACTTGTATGACCCATACATTGCAGGTCAGGTACAGGGAATAGGTGCACCTTAGCAGTAGTCCAGCTTCTCACTGCATGACCCATACATTGCAGGTCAGGTCCAGAGAATAGGTGCACCTTAGCAGTAGTCCAGCTTCTTACTGTATGACCCGTACAATGCAGGTGAGGTACAGGGAATAGGTGTACCTTAACAGTAGTCCAGCTTCTTACTGTATGACCCGTACATTGCAGGTCAGGTACAGGGAATAGGTGCACCTTAGCAGTAGTCCAGCTTCTCACTGTATGACCCATACATTGCAGGTCAGGTACAGGGAATAGGTGCACCTTAGGAATAGTCCTGTTTCTCACTTTATGACCCTTACATTGCAGGTCAGGTACAGGGAATAGGTGCACCTTAGGAATAGTCCTGTTTCTCACTTTATGACCCTTACATTGCAGGTCAGGTACAGGGAATAGGTGCACTTTAGCAGTAGTCCTGCTTCTCACTGTATAGTCCGTACATTGCAGGTCATATACAGGGAATAGGTGCACCTTAGCACTAGTCCTGCTTCTCGCTGTATGGTCCGCACAATGCAGGTTATGTACAGGGAATAGGTGCACCTTAGCACTAGTCCTGCTTCTCACTGTATGGTCCGCACAATGCAGGCCATGTACAGGGAATAGGTGCACCTTAGCACTAGTCCAGCTTCTCACTGTATGGTTCGCACAATGCAGGTCATGTACAGAGAATAGGTGCACCTTAGTAGTAGTCCAGCTTCTCTCTGTATGACCCATACTTTGCAGGTCAGGTACAGGGAATAGGTGCACCTTAGCAGTAGTCCAGCTTCTTACTGTATGATCCGTGCAATGCAGGTCAGGTACAGGGAATAGGTGCACCTTAGCAGTAGTCCAGCTTCTTACTGTATGACCTGTACAATGCAGGTCAGGTACAGGGAATAGGTGCACCTTGGCACTAGTCCTGCTTCTCACTGTATGGTCCGCACAATGCAGGTCAGGTATAGGGAATAGGTGCACCTTAGCAGTAGTCCAGCTTCTCAATGTATGACCTTCACAATGCAGGTCAGGTACTGGGAATATGTGCTCCTTAGGAATAGTCCTGCTTCTCACTGTATGGTCCGCACAATGCAGGTCATATACAGGGAATAGGTGCACCTTAGCAGTAGTCCAGCTTCTCACTGTATGGTCCGCACAATGCAGGTCATATACAGGGAATAGGTGCACCTTAGCACTAGTCCTGCTTCTCGCTGTATGGTCCGCACAATGCAGGTCAGGTACAGGGAATATGTGCTCCTTAGGAATAGTCCTGCTTCTTACTGTATGGTCCGCACAATGCAGGTCATATACAGGGAATAGGTGCACCTTAGCAGTAGTCCAGCTTCTCACTGTATGGTCCGCACAATGCAGGTCATGTACAGGGAATAGGTGCACCTTAGTAGTAGTCCAGCTTCTCACTGTATGACCCATACATTGCAGGTCAGGTACAGGGAATAGGTGCACCTTAGCAGTAGTCCAGCTTCTTACTGTATGAACTGTACAATGCAGGTCAGGTACAGGGAATAGGTGCACCTTAGCAGTAGTCCAGCTTCTTACTGTATGACCTGTTCAATGCAGGTCAGGTACAGGGAATAGGTGCACCTTGGCACTAGTCCTGCTTCTCACTGTATGGTCTGCACAATGCAGGTCATGTACAGGGAATAGGTGCACCTTAGCACTAGTCCTGCTTCTTACTGTATGACCCATACATTGCAGGTCAGGTACAGGGAATAGGTGCACCTTAGCAGTAGTCCAGCTTCTCACTTGTATGACCCATACATTGCAGGTCAGGTACAGGCAATAGGTGCACCTTAGCAGTAGTCCAGCTTCTCACTTGTATGACCCATACATTGCAGGTCAGGTACAGGGAATAGGTGCACCTTAGCAGTAGTCCAGCTTCTCACTGCATGACCCATACATTGCAGGTCAGGTCCAGAGAATAGGTGCACCTTAGCAGTAGTCCAGCTTCTTACTGTATGACCCGTACAATGCAGGTGAGGTACAGGGAATAGGTGTACCTTAACAGTAGTCCAGCTTCTTACTGTATGACCCGTACATTGCAGGTCAGGTACAGGGAATAGGTGCACCTTAGCAGTAGTCCAGCTTCTCACTGTATGACCCATACATTGCAGGTCAGGTACAGGGAATAGGTGCACCTTAGGAATAGTCCTGTTTCTCACTTTATGACCCTTACATTGCAGGTCAGGTACAGGGAATAGGTGCACCTTAGGAATAGTCCTGTTTCTCACTTTATGACCCTTACATTGCAGGTCAGGTACAGGGAATAGGTGCACTTTAGCAGTAGTCCTGCTTCTCACCTTATAGTCCGTACATTGCAGGTCATATACAGGGAATAGGTGCACCTTAGCACTAGTCCTGCTTCTCGCTGTATGGTCCGCACAATGCAGGTTATGTACAGGGAATAGGTGCACCTTAGCACTAGTCCTGCTTCTCACTGTATGGTCCGCACAATGCAGGCCATGTACAGGGAATAGGTGCACCTTAGCACTAGTCCAGCTTCTCACTGTATGGTTCGCACAATGCAGGTCATGTACAGAGAATAGGTGCACCTTAGTAGTAGTCCAGCTTCTCTCTGTATGACCCATACTTTGCAGGTCAGGTACAGGGAATAGGTGCACCTTAGCAGTAGTCCAGCTTCTTACTGTATGATCCGTGCAATGCAGGTCAGGTACAGGGAATAGGTGCACCTTAGCAGTAGTCCAGCTTCTTACTGTATGACCTGTACAATGCAGGTCAGGTACAGGGAATAGGTGCACCTTGGCACTAGTCCTGCTTCTCACTGTATGGTCCGCACAATGCAGGTCAGGTATAGGGAATAGGTGCACCTTAGCAGTAGTCCAGCTTCTCAATGTATGACCTTCACAATGCAGGTCAGGTACTGGGAATATGTGCTCCTTAGGAATAGTCCTGCTTCTCACTGTATGGTCCGCACAATGCAGGTCATATACAGGGAATAGGTGCACCTTAGCAGTAGTCCAGCTTCTCACTGTATGGTCCGCACAATGCAGGTCATATACAGGGAATAGGTGCACCTTAGCACTAGTCCTGCTTCTCGCTGTATGGTCCGCACAATGCAGGTCAGGTACAGGGAATATGCGCTCCTTAGGAATAGTCCTGCTTCTTACTGTATGGTCCGCACAATGCAGGTCATATACAGGGAATAGGTGCACCTTAGCAGTAGTCCAGCTTCTCACTGTATGACCCATACATTGCAGGTCAGGTACAGGGAATAGGTGCACCTTAGCAGTAGTCCAGCTTCTTACTGTATGATCTGTACAATGCAGGTCAGGTACAGGGAATAGGTGCACCTTAGCAGTAGTCCAGCTTCTTACTGTATGACCTGTTCAATGCAGGTCAGGTACAGGGAATAGGTGCACCTTGGCACTAGTCCTGCTTCTCACTGTATGGTCCGCACAATGCAGGTCAGGTACAGGGAATAGGTGCACCTTAGCAGTAGTCCAGCTTCTCACAGTATGACCTTCACAATGCAGGTCAGGTACTGGGAATATGTGCTCCTTAGGAATAGTCCTGCTTCTCACTGTATGGTCCGCACAATGCAGGTCATATACAGGGAATAGGTGCACCTTAGTAGTAGTCCCGCTTCTCACTGTATGACCCATACATTGCAAGTCAGGTACAGGGAATAGGTGCACCTTAGCAGTAGTCCAGCTTCTTACTGTATGACCCATACAATGCAGGTCAGGTACAGGGAATAGGTGCACCTTAGCAGTAGTCCAGCTTCTTACTGTATGACCCGTACAGTAAAGGTCAGGTACAGGGAATAGGTGCACCTTAGCACTAGTCCTGCTTCTCACTGTATGGTCCGCACAATGCAGGTCAGGTACTGGGAATAGGTGCACCTTAGCACTAGTCCTGCTTCTTACTGTCTGACCCTTACATTGCAGGTCAGGTACAGGGAATAGGTGCACCTTAGCAGTAGTCCAGCTTCTCACTTGTATGACCCATACATTGCAGGTCAGGTACAGGCAATAGGTGCACCTTAGCAGTAGTCCAGCTTCTCACTTGTATGACCCATACATTGCAGGTCAGGTACAGGGAATAGGTGCACCTTAGCAGTAGTCCAGCTTCTCACTGCATGACCCATACATTGCAGGTCAGGTACAGAGAATAGGTGCACCTTAGCAGTAGTCCAGCTTCTTACTGTATGACCCGTACAATGCAGGTCAGGTACAGGGAATAGGTGCACCTTAGCAGTAGTCCAGCTTCTTACTGTATGACCCGTACAATAAAGGTCAGGTACAGGGAATAGGTGCACCTTAGCACTAGTCCTGCTTCTCACTGTATGGTCCACACAATGCAGGTCAGGTACAGGGAATAGGTGCACCTTAGCACTAGTCCTGCTTCTCACTGTATGGTCCGCACAATGCAGGTCATGTACAGGGAATAGGTGCACCTTAGCACTAGTCCTTCTTCTTACTGTATGACCCATACATTTCAGGTCAGTTACAGGGAATAGGTGCACCTTAGCTGTAGTCCAGCTTCTTACTGTATGATCCGTACAATGCAGGTCAGGTACAGGGAATAGGTGCACCTTAGCACTAGTCCTGCTTCTCACTGTATGACCCATACATTGCAGGTCAGGTACAGGGAATAGGTGCACCTTAGGAATAGTCCTGCTTCTTACTGTATGACCCTTACATTGCAGGTCAGGTACAGGGAATAGGTGCACCTTAGCAGTAGTCCTGCTTCTCACTTGTATTACCCATTCATTGCAGGTCCGGTGCAGGGAATAAGGTGCACCTTAGCAGTAGTCCTGCTTCTAATTACATGTACCATACTTTGCAAGCCATCTACCGGGAATGGATGCACCTTAACACTAGTCCTGCTCATTACATGTTCCATACATTGCAGGTCATGTACAGAGAATAGGTACACCTTAGCACTAGTCCTACTTCTCTTGAGCTGGCATTAGATGTGCTGTATATGTATATATATAATATATTATGGGTACCCCTTAATCGCTAAAGTGAAATAAGTGCTTTCCAATCTACTTGTGGTTCCAAAGTACAAAAGTTATATTTTACAAGAAAAAAAGTATAGCGCGCTGTGATCTTAACAATTAGCAAAAAAAGCAAGTAAAATACAAGGTACAGACGATACATACGCTAGTGCTCTGGATCCAGTTCTCAGTCATCAATCCTGAAGCCTGCGGTCATCAAAGAAAGGAAAATGACTCCCTGATGGTCCCAGAGCCTATATGGTACACTAGCCTTTATACCTTACAGGTCACAGATAGAACAATAGAGACATGCTGGCATAATTCCATTGGTCCTTGCTCCTGGTCATTGGTTAGTTCATACGGTGTCATCAGGGGTATGTCCTAGTTCTCCAACAGTTGCTTTGTGTAGTTTCCCGCTGAAGAACTGGTTAAACTGGCTACAGACAGCACATACAAAATGTTAACATGCTAACCAATAACTCTCTATAGTTCGTAACTTGCGGACGCATGATGCGATCTCCTTGCCAACAGAACCGGATATCTGCAAATGAACAGTGATTTAATATAATACCAAACATGACATGTCTACTATGTTCTAAACCTTAGATCTTATTAAAGTACATATTACAGAATAATTGTTTGTTAAAAAGACCTTTAATAACTCTCTTTATTAATTTATTGTAAAATAGGAACCATTATATACATATGCGTTCGCATATGTGTGTCTGTGCATTGGTGTGCGAAATGTTCGTATGTATGTGAGGACGCATGTGGGCGTCCAAGTGTACGCATGTGGTTACACATACGAGCGTCTATGTGTAAGCATACAAGTCCATGTGTGTGCGTTATGTGAATCAGTGTATGTATGTGGTGGGTTTGCAGTTGTGTGCATTGGATTGTGCCTACGCAAAGTAGTGTCCCATTTGCCCTCTATCAGAAAACACACGACTAGATCGTCAGATAATTGCAAACGATCATACTCAATTATTTGACTTCGACAATATATATATATATATATATATATATATATATATATATATATTATTATATTTCCTGTGTAAACAAATAAGCCTCAGATGGAAGAACAGAGTGTAATCACTCCCCCATAATGAGCTGCGCCTGGGGACACGACATTTACCACCTGTGCTGTTGCTGTTACACATGACATGCAGACTCCCCGCTGCTTATCTGTTGGGCTGTTTTCCCTTCGCCTCTACGTTTATGGCCAGATCAATCAGATGTTAGGCAGTTGTACACTATAGTGCACAGATTTGTTTTAGTACGTTTATTTAGGCTATATTGCACCCACACGTTCCACAGCGCTTTACAGTGGAACAGATTGCAATCTATATTGCATTGTTAGTGTCATGTACCTGTCTATAAGGGTTCTGCGGGTGGCCTGTTGGTGCATGTTGCCGTGCGGATGGCCTGTTGGTGCATGTTGCGGTGCGTGTGGCCTGTTGGTGCATGTTGCGGTGCGTGTGGCCTGTTGGTGCATGTTGCGGTGCGGGTGGCCTGTTGGTGCATGTTGCGGTGCGGGTGGCCTGTTGGTGCTTGTTGCGGTGCGGGTGGCCTGTTGGTGCATGTTACTGTGTGGGTGGCCTGCCGGTGCATGTTGCGGTGCGGGTGGCCTGCCGGTGCATGTTGCGGTGCGGGTGGCTTGCCGGTGCGGGTGGCGTGCCGGTGCATGGTGTGGGTGGGCTACCGGTGCATGTTGCGGTGCGGGTGGCCTGTTGGTGCATGTTGCGGTGCGGGTGGCCTGTTGGTGCATGTTGCGGTGCGGGTGGCCTGTTGGTGCATGTTGCGGTGCGGGTGGGCTGCTGGTGCATGTTGCGGTGCGGGTGGCCTGTTGGTGCATGGTGCGGTGCGGGTGGCCTGTTGGTGCATGGTGCGGTGCCGGTGGGCTGTTGGTGCATGGTGCGGTGCCGGTGGGCTGTTGGTACATGGTGCGGGTGTCCTGTTGGTACATGGTGCGGGTGGCCTGTTGGTGCATGTTGCGGTGCTGGTGGCCTGTTGGTGCATGTTTTGGTGCTGGTGGCCTGTTGGTGCATGTTTTGGTGCTGGTGGCCTGTTGGTGCATGGTGCGGTGTGGGTGGCCTGTTGGTGCATGTTGCCGTGCGGGTGGCCTGTTGGTGCATGTTGCCGTGCGTGTGGCCTGTTGGTGCATGTTGCGGTGCGTGTGGCATGTTGGTGCATGTTGCGGTGCGGGTGGCCTGTTGGTGCATGTTGCGGTGCGGGTGGCCTTTTGGTGCATGTTGCGGTGCGGGTTGGCTGTTGGTGCATGTTACGGTGCGGGTGGCCTGTTGGTACATGTTACAGTGCGGGTGGCCTGCCGGTGCATGTTGCGGTGCGGGTGGGCTGCCGGTGCATGTTGCGGTGCGGGTGGCCTGTTGGTGCATGTTGCTGTGCGGGTGGGCTGCCGGTACATGTTGCGGTGCGGGTGGCCTGTTGGTGCATGGTGCGGTACGGGTGGCCTGTTGGTGCATGGTGCGGTGCGGGTGGCCTGTTGGTGCATGGTGCGGTGCGGGTGGCCTGTTGGTGCATGGTGCGGGTGGCCTGTTGGTGCATTGTGCGGTGCGGGTGGCCTGTTGGTGCATGTTGCGGTGCGGGTGGCCTGTTGGTGCATGCTGCGGTGCGGGTGGCCTGTTGGTGCATGGTGCGTGTGGCCTGTTGGTACCTGGAGCATGGTGCGGGTGGCCTGTTGGTGCATGGTGCGGTGCGGGTGGCCTGTTGGTGCATGGTGCGGTGCGGGTGGCCTGTTGGTGCATGTTGCGGTGCGGGTGGCCTGTTGGTGCATGGTGCGGTGCGGGTGGCCTGTTGGTGCATGTTCTGGTGCGGGTGGCCTGTTGGTGCATGTTCTGGTGCGGGTGGCCTGTTGGTGCATGTTCTGGTGCGGGTGGCCTGTTGGTGCATGTTGCGGTGCGGGTGGCCTGTTGGTGCATGTTGCGGTGCGGGTGGCCTGTTGGTGCATGGTGCGGTGCGGGTGGCCTGTTGGTGCATGTTGCGATTCCGGTGCCGGCTGGTGCAGGTGGCATGTTGTGGAGTTATAAGAAGATGTGTAGATGCTAGCTATAGGTCAGTAGTTCCAAAATTTCCCTGAATCACGACACCCTAAAGTAACCGCATTGTTTCTACGGCACCCCGGGGCCAAAAGTTTTTTTTTTTTGAAAAATTCATTAAAAATAATAAAGTACATTGTGCTCGTGTTCTGCTTCGGTTCATGTATGTGGTGGTGGACAGGGTTTGTCCACATGATTGGCAGCCACTAGCACCGTCTTTGCCTGTCACATTCACCATAAATAATTGGATTTGGTTCTGGACCTCCGACCCGTGACATCCCTGCAAGTGCTCCGCGCAGCCCCAGGGTGCTAGATCCTGCTGAAGAAATTCTCAAAGGAGAAAGAAACGCGTTCTGGGTGTCCCTGGATCAAGCCTGTACTCTTCATCCTTTGTATCCGTCTGGGAAACTGTGTGGATTGCAGCTGCGCTTGCTTTATATTGTATCCATATAGGGGAGTCGGAACTTCTGGTTGCTGCAGCTGACTCTCTTAGAGCTGCCGGCCATGTGCAGGGAATAGGTACACCTTAGCACCTACAAGTCAGGTGTTTATGTCCCTCTCCCCTTTCACACAGTGCATAGAGATCGGAGATCTACCTATCAATCATCTCTCACACATTTTGCATTGGCGTGAACACTTCGTGAAGCAGCAGCCGAGTGTCAATATCACATTAATCATTGGAATCCCTTTAAGGAACTATTATAAGTGGGTCAGAGCTGGCAACATCACACCAGTGAAAGCGATACATTGTTTCATTATCATATGCATACTGTTACTTTTTTTATCTTCTGCAGTCAAAGATTGACTGATACTTTAAAACAACTTTAATTGTCTGTTATTGGAACACACAGCTGGTGCTCCTTATATACTATCCTGGATAAGACCGTATATATTTGCGATATCCCATTCATCATTATTAAATTGTTTTACATGCACAGCTATTTGATACATCTTGCAGTTTTCGTTTATTGATTGCTCATTTAGATTTCTATTTAAATCTGACGTTTTATAATATAATAAATTGTTGTTTACAGTTTATCCAGCATTGACGTGTCCTTTGGGTCCGGGATAGGCCTATTGGTGCTATCCTTTATTATATACAATTTACCCAGGGTGCTAGAGCACCCTGTTTTGGAAGCACTGCTATACTGTATGTGCAGTGTGTTTTGTAAGTGCTCCCCTACAGACTGTTAGGAGGTACTGCAGCCACTTTTCATGCAGTATCATTAGGGGATACTTTCCCTTTTAAAGGTCCCTGGCACAGATCAGGTCTGCAGCATTAATGAGTCTGTTCTCTGGATCATTACTATGTTCTGTTGTTCTGCTCATATTTGCTGAAGAACTTGCTCTATTAATTTAATGACTGTTTGTGCAGGAAGATTGAATGCCTTGCCCCGTCCCATGACTAAATAGTGCATTACATAAGACTGGACGTCAGGGGGCTTTGTTACGTTAATCAGTTGGTTGTGTATTAGGCCACACAATTCCCCTACTCCTGCCAGCTGTCGCTTTTTCTGTGGGGCACAGAGCTGGGAACCTGTTGTGCTCTGTTAGAAGGCAAGGTTATCAGGGTCTGACCTGTAAATCGCCTGGGGAATGTAGTCACACATAGGAGAGGTCTCTGAAATTCTGTATATCCAGGGAGCCAGAGACCATGCACAGCAACTGTATGGGGCTCCCAGGAGTCCTGACCCCTCATCTTATTCTCATTAATGGATAAACTTTTATCTGAGGGAGTACTGACATGTCTTCACTGAAAAATATAGATGGAAGAAAAGCATCCTGTTCAATGCTCCAGTACAAGTGTGATATATCTGTTGGAGGGTTTTATCTGCAGCCTGGCTGGCACAGTTCGGCTGTGTATGGTACATGTACATTATATTTGTGCTGTTGTTATCAGTGTCATGTCCTAGTTATTACTGCTACCATAGCCTTTGTGCCCTTTGTGTCTTATTACAGGGGCCATAAATCCCCTCTAGACCGGATATGCTGATTTTAAAGTGAAGAAAAACTGTTGCAGCACTGCTATACATGTTTGTCTGTCTGTCTATCTTATATATCTTCTCTATCTATGGACCATATTCAATTAGAGGCGAAAAGTCCGTTATCGCCGATGACGTCATTTTCACCAGTTTCACTTATCCCCATATTCATTTACAAAGACTTTTCTCAGGTGCGGGTATAAGTTTTTACCACTGTTTATTTAGGTGGCGAAACAAAAGTGCAGAAATGGGGTTTAGCGGTGCAGAATAAAAAAAAATAGCCAGCACCCTTTGAAATGCCCCCTTAAAATAATCTGTGTAAAAATGTTTTTTTTAAAAAGTTCCTCTGGACACCCCAAAAAATTTACTTTCATTTTGGGGGCAAAAAAAAAAAATATTGGGGGACAAACTTCTAAAACTAGCGAAATCAACTCCAGGGGGGATCCCAAGTTTGCGGCAGGTGTTTTCTAGAATACGGGTGGTTGCGGAAGGTGGATTTTTGAAGAATTTTTAAAAATTACTTTAGGGAATTTTCATGTACCCAAAATTTGATGGGACTAGTTATTTTTTCCCCAAAAACAAACCTAAGTGCTATTCTTCCTCACTTCTTCACAGGCGCAATTATGCACCTGCCGCGGCTATTTAAAAACCCTGATTACCTTCAGCAGGTCAAAATGGGGGTCCCCATAGTGATCCCCCATGTTATACCATCTTTTGGGGGGTGACAGCATGATTTCCCCAAAAACTGACAGGACTTTACGATAATGACCTTTCCGCCGGTTCCCGTTTTGCCGGATCCTAATTGAATACGGGGATAAGCAGGCACGCGCCCGATACTTTATCCCTGCAAAAAATAGCGATGATGGCGAAAAGTCCGGCGGCAGACTTTTCGCCTCAAATTGAATATGGCCCTAACAATCTATCTATCCTTTGTCTGTATGTATAAATAATGTCTGCATTATGCTGCGTACATAAAGGCGCATTTTGGTGAAAGGAGAAGCTCTTTCAGGTACGTAGGACTGATATAAAGAGCAGTGTGGTCACGCGTAAAGTTCTTTGCACTTTAGAATAGCGTACCAAGCTCAATCATAAAATAAGATTAGTGCTGCCTATTATAATATTTAATTGCAGACATTAATACAGTTCTAGTGGTTTATTGAGTAAATGCATTATTTTTCAAGCTGGCTGTGCTTTTAGCAGAGATCCTTTAAATATCTATATATTCCCTTTATTTACAGAGTTGCGGGTTTCTGTGGCGCTCGCTGTGTTTCGCGGTTACTGTAGATGTAGTTTAATCGGCAGCAGGATCACCTCAGATTTATTGCAGTACATTGCATTAACACTGTCCATGCTATCTCTCCATTGCTATATAACTAGGAATTGGGCTGTCAAGTAAGTAATGGTATTATTCTCCCATGGTGCTGATATCATGCCTGTCATTTATTAAACGAATGATAAATATAGTCCCAATTCCTCACCTTGTTCTTTGTAATAACACAGCCACAGAGCCTATGCTGGATTTTTGCTCGCTGGGTTATCCATCTTGCTGCGGGTGGGGGGGTATTGTGCCTGTTACCGCTGGAATGGGTAGGGCCCTTCATTTACAGTAGTAGAGGTACTTTGGGGGTTATTACACCTTGTGCACAGTAGAACCCCTGTGCTGACTGGCGATACCGCCCATTGGTAGAATCCTCTGCCGATGCTCTGACACACCTGGGTGCTTTTTCAATCTGTTTTCACGTCCTCCGGTCCTGGCGATTTATGTGAATGTACTGCTGGTAGTGTAACTTTTATTGTTTTATCAGAAAGACAACGATCGCGTGATATTTTTGCCAACAAAATCAGTTTGCAAAATTTAATTAGAGAAAAAACTTGTAACTCCCATCTGCAAGCTCAAAAAAATATTTCCCATCAATACAAAACTTCATCAGGGATGCGGTCAGTATCCCGGCAAAGGGAATACCGGCGCAGGAATCCCGAAACCTGTCAGAATCCCGGCTTTGTCACCCCGAAGGTAAGTAGCAATGTTAGGGTTAGGCACTAGGGGAGGAGGGTATAGGCTGCGAGGAAGGGGAGGTTAGGTTTAGGCACTAGGGGGGAGGTTAGGCTTAGGCACTAGGGGGGAGGTTAGGTTTAGGCACTAGGGGGGAGGTTAGGTTTAGGCACTAGGGGGGAGGTTAGGGTTAGGCACTAGGGGGGGAGGTTAGGTTTAGGCACTAGGGGGGGAGGTTAGCTTTAGGCACTAGGGGGGAGGTTAGGTTTAGGCACTAGGGGGGAGGTTAGGGTTAGGCACTAGGGGGGGAGGTTAGCTTTAGGCACTAGGGGGGAGGTTAGCTTTAGGCACTAGGGGGGGAGGTTAGGGTTAGGCACTAGGGGGGAGGTTAGCTTTAGGCACTAGAGGGGAGGTTATGGTTAGGCACTAGGGGGGAGGTTAGCTTTAGGCACTAGGGGGGGAGGTTAGGGTTAGGCACTAGGAGGGAGGTTAGCTTTAGGCACTAGGGGGGAGGTTAGCTTTAGGCACTAGGGGGGAGGTTAGGGTTAGGCACTAGGGGGGAGGTTAGCTTTAGGCACTAGGGGGGAGGTTAGCTTTAGGCACTAGGGGAGAGGTTAGGTTTAGGCACTAGGGGGGAGGTTAGCTTTAGGCACTAGGGGAGAGGTTAGCTTTAGGCACTAGGGGGAGGTTAGGTTTAGGCACTAGGGGGGAGGTTAGGGTTAGGCACTAGGGGGGAGGTTAGGGTTGGGCACTAGGGGGGAGGTTAGCTTTAGGCACTAGGGGGGAGGTTAGCTTTAGGCACTAGGGGGGAGGTTAGCTTTAGGCACTAGGGGGGAGGTTAGGGTTAGGGACTAGGAGGGAGGTTAGGGTTAGGCACTAGGGGGGAGGTTAGGGTTGGGCACTAGGGGGGAGGTTAGCTTTAGGCACTAGGGGGGAGGTTAGGGTTAGGGACTAGGAGGGAGGTTAGGGTTAGGCACTAGGGGGGAGGTTAGGGTTAGGCACTAGGGGGGAGGTTAGGGTTAGGTACTAGGAGGGAGGTTAGGGTTAGGCACTAGGGGGGAGGTTAGGGTTAGGCACTAGGGGGGAGGTTAGGGTTAGGCACTAGGGGGGAGGTTAGGGTTAGGCACTAGGGGGGAGGTTAGGGTTAGGCACTAGGGGGGAGGTTAGGTTTAGGCACTAGGGGGGAGGTTAGGGTTAGGCACTAGGGGGGGAGGTTAGGGTTAGGCACTAGGGAGGAGGTTAGCTTTAGGCACTAGGGGTGAGGTTAGGGTTAGGCACTAGGGGGGGAGGTTAGGGTTAGGCACTAGGAGGGAGGTTAGCTTTAGGCACTAGGGGTGAGGTTAGGGTTAGGCACTAGGGGGGGAGGGTAGGGTTAGGCACTAGGGGGTGAGGTTAGGTTTAGGCACTGGGGGGGGGTTAGGTTTAGGCACTGGGGGGGAGGTTAGGTTTAGGCACTAGGGGCATAGGTTAGGTTTAGGCACTAGGGGGGTAGGTTAGGTTTAGGCACTAGGGGGGTAGGTTAGGTTTAGGCACTAGGGTAGGTTAGGTTTAGGCACTGGGGAGTGTTAGGTTTAGGGTGCGAGGAGGGGTAAGTTAGAATTAGGCACTGGAGGGGGGAGGGGTAGGGGTAGGAGAAGGTTTAGGATACCTACCAACAGGTGTCTGTATCCTAACCCTGTGTGCTTCTAAGTTTTGACTGCTGGGATCCCGAGCTACGGCATCCCGTGCCCAACCCCTTCAACATACATGTTCCATGTTATGTACACCTACATGCGTGTCCCTCCTCATTACTACAGATGTGACCTCATACACTTTTGCAGCGGTTGTGCCAAATAGCACGTCTCCACCAGGTCTCGCCTGACTCTGTTTGCGCCGAACGTCTTTTTCTACAGTGTAGTCTCACGGAGCCGATTGTGGCAAATGGATGCGACAAACCGCTTCATGAGACTACACTGATAAATGTGACATGCGACACGTGTATATCTGTATGCAACCGAGTCTTCATCTGTATACCAAGCGCCACAATGCCGCAGCGCTTTTCCACGTCAAGGTCTGTTGTGCTTCGTTAACAGATTCAGTCGCACAAAGATATGCAGGTGTCACATATGCAATTAATCAGTGCAGTCTCGTTAAGCGGTTTGTCACATCCGTTTGCTAATGAGATGCATTTTCATATGAAAGACGCTCATACAAGTCAAGTCGCACAGGACCCGGTGCCTCACTTGCGCCAGATGTCTTGCGTCGCATGGCGTATTGAGGCTACGTGTATGACGACACATCTGTACGTCTCTCTGCTTTTCCTGTTGAGATTAGTCATCCCCATTTAAATTGAGGATCACTGATCAGGCCTATTGTCTCTCTGGTTGGGCTCTCGGAACATTTTCTGACCTGTTACCGCCGCAGGAACACAAGCCGATAGCATCTGTATCTCTTACCCTACCTGACGAGGATCCAGTCCATTGTGAATGGGGTCTTCATCTAACAGTTCGGTCATTCTGGCCATATCTCAGGAGATGGGGCCAGAATAAAGTCTGGCTCAGAGGTTAAAAAAGTTTCAGAATAGATTTAGCTCCGCAGCAGTAATCGTAGCTCTCGGGATCCCACTGACTATCTGAACGCAATCCATTACAAATATTATGGGATCACGGCATTACAACAACATAGAAGAACTGTAAATATAGATTACAGAGTTTCCAAGTAGAGTTGTAATCTGTTCAGGAATATGGGGGAGATTGTATTGAAACGATAAGAAACTGAAAACTAAGATGGCATTATTTCCAGAAGTAATGTTCTCTGTCTGATATCGGAAACTTAAATGCAGGTGGTAATAAAACCGGTAAGTGTATTACTGTACGTTAGTTAGTCTGGGTCTGAAAACTCATTATAACGTCTTATTTCATTAGTTACTTCTGAATTTTATGCACGTCTTTCTGCCAACCTTTTGTTAATTGCACCTTGTATGACGTCTTCTTAACTCCATTTACATCCAACAGCCATAACATTAAAAGTACCTGCCTAATATTGTGTAGGTCCACCTTGTGTCACCAAAACAGCTGTGACCCATCGAGGCATGGACTCCACATGTCCTCTGAAGGTGTCCTGCGGTATCTGGCACCTAGACGTTAGCAGCAGATCCTTTAAGCACTGTAAGCTGTGGGGTGGGGCCTCCATGCCTCGGACTTGTTTTTCCAGCACATCCCACAGATGCTCGATCAGATGGAGATCTGGGGAATTTGGATGCACTTAGAACTCTTTGTCATGGTCCCTAAACCATTCCTGAACATTTTTTGCAGTGTGGCAGCCGGGCGCATTATCTTGCTGAAAGAGGCCACTGCCATCAGGGAATACCGGTTCCATGGAGGGGTGTACTTGGTCTGTATGTTTAGGTAGGTGGTACGTGTCACAGTAACATCCACATGAATGCCAGGACCCAAGGTTTACCAGCAGAACATTGCCCAGAGCATCACACTGCGTCCGCCGCTCTTCTTCCCATTGTGCATCCTGGTGCCACCACTTCCCTAGGTAAACGACACACACGCACCCGGCCATCCACATGATGTAAAAGAAAATGTGAGTCACCGGACCAGGCCACGTTCTTCCATTGCTCCGTGGTCCAGTTCTAATGCTCACGTGCCACTGTAGGCTCTTTTGGCAGTGTAATATGTTAACAATTCTATAGGATCATTTAAAATACAGCCATTTGTTCTATATACGGCAAGTGAGAATTTAGCCAGATTTGTGTTTTGTTTTTGTTTTTTTTATATGATATATATATATATATATATATATATATATATATATATATATACATATATATATATATATATTATTGTCTTTTAGGGGTGTATATTGTATCTGTTTGATAGTTTATGCCCATGTTTTTATGTAATAGTAAAATATACTTTAAATGACTATACTTGTGTAAGTAAATTTATCCAGTTGGCAGCACTTCCTGTTAAAAAATCTTTTTTCTTTCGGCAGTGGGCAGGGGTCAGCATGGGCACTTTGACCGGTCTGCAGCTACGCAGCCCCACGCGCAGCAAACTGTTCGCAAATCTTCCCTCCAATTGCTTGTCTAATGCTAGACCTGTATAGGGCTATGAGTTCTTTGAAAGTTCTTATGGTTTTGCCTTTATAATAAAATTACCACAAGCGGAGCGGAGTGAAATACACCACAAATCGACTTGAACATGTCAGTGGGAATTTGATCTGGTATCGCTTACCCGCTCGTGGATGAGAAGAAAAAGGCACATGTTTCTAGCTAGCTGCAAGTTATACAACCTGTGCATTTAAAATGTCCAGGTCTTCATGTTAAAAAATGTGAAGGACGGCTTCATCGTCAAATTAACGATATCCTTATGAACCTGTTTTTAAAGTCTTGGGGTGATCACTCCATACAAGAAATTTCATCAGCATCAGGTCAATTTGTCTGTTGATGGCATCATTGCGACCTTTGCAAATTTTCAGGATTTGTAGGAATTGTGAGTACGGTAAACCTCGTTTGAGTGATGGTGGAAGAGGACTTTCTGCCTGTAACAAGATGTTGGTCTAATGTCACAGCTATGTCCAAATAATGGATGGTTGAGTCATTATAGTCAGATGTAAATGTAATATCAACGCAGTTGTTTATTCTCTCTCAAGTCTTGAAAAGACAATACTCAGTACCTGACCAGAATAAGCAGATGTCGTCAATATATCGACAATAAAATGTGATCCACTGAGAGACATCTGGGTCACTGGAGAAAATATCCTTCTCGACCTCCTACATAAAGGCGTTAAGTTAGGAAAACTTGGTGCTGTGCATGAGCCCATTGCACATCCCAATCACTGTATCGAAAATGACATCATTTTGTTGTAGACTGTAAGTCAGGGCCTTCTTACCTGGGATTTTTTCATTCTGTTAGCCTCTAAAACCCTGTGGTGGGGGATATTCCTATAAAGAGAGGCTAGTGACGTCAATGGTGCACATCCAATGTTTAGTTGGTAATGGTGTACGTTCCTATAACCTCAGGATAAGAGATGTGGTATCCTTTATAAAGGTCCGTTGGGATTGGATCACCGGTTGCATGTGAAAATCCAAATCACCAATTGTCAATTATGTGAAAATCCAAAAACTGCGACACTGTGTAATATAAAGGGTCCTGATATTATCGGCCTGAATGGTGGGATTACAACATTTTTCCGCAATTTTTCATTGTATAAAGTACTGGAATTTTAGGCCAATCTTGTGTAATAGTATATCTGGTTTTCAACTCTCCACAGCAGTGTTGAGTATCTCATCCAATTCTTGTTTAAAAGCATTGGTGGGGTGATGATTTAATTTCTCATACACGTCAGAATCAGACATCTGTCTATAGATTTCTGACTTGTAATCAGGAAAGCTTTGTACAACGATGCCCCCCCTCCCTTGTATGCCGGGTGTAGAATGACGTCTCTATATGCTCCCAGATTATTTTAGGGCAAGTGTTTCTGCAGCAGACCAGTTTGGGACCTTGCGCCTGTGTGTAATATTAGATTTTCCAATAAAGTGCTCCATACGATTTGCAAAATATTTAATGGCCCTGTTGGAGGAAGGGGGGGGGAATCAAAGGTGGATTCTTTACAAAACTGATAGATGGTTTTATCAATGTGAGACTCTACATTAAAATGTTCCCAAGTTTAATTTGGAGATTAAATAGATAACTGTCAACATTGCTCTTAAAGGTATTAGGCTAGTTAGTAGGTACTTAGGAATATTCAATACAGATACTCATCAGGGGTTAATAATCCGGAGGAGAGATTAAATACTAAATTCTCCCTCGCCCACTGCTCCCCAACCCCCCGACGGGTACAGTGTCTTTGGACCATCGATTTGGGCCCTGGTGGTCATTCCTAAAGGGGGTTTTTCAGTGGTATTTAATGTTTTGTCCCCACCACATTCTAGATCACTAGTTGTAGATGCAGGCCCACTGGATGTGTCTGTATCAAATTGGACTCCTGGGGAACCAAGTTCTAGTCTGTTTATCCTTTTAAAGGCTTTCTTATTAACCCAGCTTTACTCCTATTACTCGGTGTAATCCCTATTCACTGTAGCCAATGTATGCTTTTTAAACTTAATTAAGTCAGACTGGTATTTTTCGACCTGCGTGGTTAATATTTCAAGCCAATTGTTTGACGTGTCATTCCTAACTTTATCAATGTTTTGAGTTTCAAACTCCCCATTTTTTGTCTTGGTGGATAACTCCCCAGCCGGCTCTTCCATCACTGATAAAATTAAAACCAAGAAGAATTTGTTAAAGATTGCTGCCCACTTACGTCAGAATTCAGGGTTATTTCCACCTATAGTCGGCAAAATTTTTATCTAATTCCACACGGAATCTTTCTGTCATGAAAATAGTCAGATAGTTCACCACCTGCATGGCGAGATCTCCTGTCTCTTCGATCGTAATAGCTGATCAGAAATGCTCTCTGTATCTGAGTAATGTAATGTAGTGTAGTGTAATGTAAGGTAGTGTAATATTACTGTGTCCTCCCACATCATGGACTTCAGAGATTTGTGACCTACCTACTTGTACGTGGAAACAAAGATATGAGCCTGTACAATAGTGAAAAAAGTTAAACAAAAATCCCTAATAATCCCCCCAAAAAATGCTGTTAAATGAGTAATAAATTACCTGAAGAATCGATGGATGATTAGTAAACACCGGTGCCTTAGCTGGTGTCCAACAGGAGCAGGAAACAGTGTATACAAAGTGAGAAAGTCCCTGGCACTACATCTCGGCCTACCCGGCAATAGGTTAACCTCTATAGGCAGTTTTACTTGTTGAAGTCCTGAGTGCCACCTGCTTGCACCTTTTGTATTAATTTAACTTGCAAAGGCACCCACCTACTGTATCTCTTGCATTGATGGTGTTGAAACAAAGGGCAAGTTATTTCTAGGAGATTACACTACAAAATGATGCAGTTTTCCTGATAATCGGCTCAATTGTTGTTGCTCCAACTTGGAGCAAACAGACACAATGTTCTTATAATATTAGTATAGATGAGAAGGAGATATTTGTGGCAACATCAGGTTAAGGTGGGCTAAATGGTTGCAGCATCCAAGTAGTAGTGCACCAGTCCCGGGGCTTGGTACAAGTATCCACAGCTAGTTTTATTAGCAGCAGAAAAATAAACAAAACCTAAATGTTAATCCTGGCCTGTTTGGCCATAACTAAACAAAATGATTCTCTCAGTGATGTGCGGTCAGGTGAGGCAGAGCCTTTCCTGTTATACTTTGGTATACTCCAGAGTTTTGACTATAAAAATTATAAGAAAAATTTAAGGAACATATTATAAATATCATCTTTGTATTCTAATAATTTTTGTAGTCAAAACTCTGGAGTACAAAGTGTATGGCAGATGAGGCACTGCCTCCCCTGCCTACCTTTTCTGCACATCCCTGATCAAAACACACCAAATTTCCAGCACAATATACTGCTGCACCTTTGTATAATGCCCACATGAACCCTCGGGTTCATAATTCTATATGTATGTGTAAATCTGGCTCTGATACCAGCCAGTGCCTCCCCAGCCATTTACCTCACTACACGTCACTGGATTCTCTCTCAGAATGGAGGGATCTAACGTCCCTCTCACAAGATAGAAGTCTTTAGCACAGCACTTACATTCAGTAATCACCGTGTCTCTCAATAGGCCTCTGATCTGTTCCCCAGGCAGTGAGAGACGGACACACCCTTTATCAGCCTCTCACAGGTGGTCTGGCAATCAAGTCTGCTAATCCGCTTCTGTCTACTAGACAACTGGCCTTTCCCTTGGTCCACACACCTTTGAATCTACAACATCCGCTCCCACTGCAGGGCCTCCACATGGGCCTACATCCCTCCAGTACAGACCAGTCTTGACTACTGTTATTTTACCTACTTCCTGTCTCCACCTACCTATTACGATGATGAGCTTTTACCTTCGTGCATTAAGTCTGAGATTGTTCTCATTGTTGGCCTTGCACATAACCTTGTACCTGTGTCACTAGAATTCGTAGTTGATGTGTGCGCTGGCTAGCATTACTTTGCTAGTTATACAGCTGGCATAGGAGTGCACAGGGGGTGTGCTGAGAGTGCACAGGAACACCCTAATTTTGGGCATTACCCAGCATTACACTCTGTGCTTAAATGGTTGACCTTTGCTGCACGCTGTCAATAGTGTGGCACCACGGGTGCTAGGGGATAGGACAGTCGGTCGTGTCCTGGAGTTGATCACATATTGCTCTCTAGGTGTCTTTTGGGGTGTGCACTAGCTTTGGCAAGAGAAATGCGTAGGCAGGCATTACGCAGTACGGGGTGGACAATGAGGGGATGGTGCCACACCGATGGTACCAGAAAGCTGTGGATAAAGTGCGGATCAGTATAATATCAAACACGGCTTACTTATAACGTATTAAACCTTAGATACCAAAATAATCTTTATTTCACAGCATTTGTAATAAATGAATAAAACTTGGATCTTTTACTTTATAGCTATGGAACCTTATGTGTAAATGTGCATTATGTAAGTACTAGGGATATGAGAAAAGACGCTAGTTAGGTTTATCTGATTTGGGGCAGATGTGCACGCATGCAGCTAATAAACAGCGTTCGCATGCAGGTTATTGTGCATTTGCTACTGAGCGTCATGTTAGCAGCGCAACTGTGCGTAATGTGCGGTGTTTATGCATGAGATTCTATCTACGATGGACTTAACATATATATATATATATATATATACACACGTGTGTGTGTGTATGTATGTATGTATATATATATATATATATATATATATATATATACACGCGCACACACACACCTCATTCCTTACTTACAGTTTCAAACTGCAATGCAAATGTCTTACCTCCAGCTGTGAAGCTGGGGCCATTCTGTCTGGGTGTGGGGCTAAAACCTGTTTAGGATTCAGACAAATTGAATTGTGTAGATCTGTGTCTGGGTTATATTACAATTGCCACAACTATACTTGTCTATATACAGGGATTCCCAATTTGTATGTAAAACACTCACAGTATTCTGGTGTATTGTCTATTCTATTTACTTTTCTCAGGAGGCTGTTTTTCTAGTTGTTTTTGGTAGATTATCAAAAACATTGCCATCTGTACTTAGCTCGTGAGTTGTAACTTAAAATGGCGCTAGTCGCAAAATGGCGTCTTGCAGATTCTTATTTTTAAGATGGAGTCTAGCTGCCATTCGCAAGATGGTGTCGCGCACGCTAATTTTTACGCTGATTCCGTCTCAGCCACTAATCCAGCTTCGACAGAAATATGATTGTTGACATTTAAATAATGCTAGACACGCCCCCTGACTTGTGCTAGACACTCCCCCATAGGCGGAACTAGACGGCGGTGCACACCCTAATGCAGTGGTTCCCAAACTTTCTTGAATCATGTCGCCCTAGAGTATTAGCATTCATTTTTCCCAGCACCCCTGGGCCAAAAGTTTCTTATTGAGAAATTCTTTAAAAAATTACATTCAGTAAATTGTGCTTACATGTCATCTTAGGTTTAGTTATTTAGTGCTTCTGTTTGTCTACATATTATAGGACTGGCAGCCGCCAGGCCTGGTTTTTGCCTATCACATTGACCATAAATAATTTGACTGTGTCCTAGACCACCCACCCGTATCACCCCTGTAAGTGCCCCATGGTACCGAGTTTGGGAGCCACTGCCCTAATGTAATGTACTGCGCACACTCCTAGGACAGCTGGTCCAGGCTCACAGGACATTTGGGGACCACTGGACACAGTCTGAGAATAAATGGGAGAAGGAGTTTAAGTGGCAGAAATATCGCCAGACAAACTCTTAACTAGACGCCCATTTCCTAATGCCATGCAGTGACTTGGCTGGCTTCCAGACTCTGCAAGAACTGGCTGTTTGAATTACAATTGAACTGACAAAATGCTCATGTTTCTGTATTTCGTTAATTAATATGATTAACATTAATTTCATTAAAACCCAGACGCATTACTGCATGGTGTAATTACACATTCCCATTCTGAATAAGAAATATTAGAATTGGGCTCCCTCTGGTGGTTAGTAGTCATACTGTGCTCCAATTCTGCTAAGCGGATGAGACGTAGGATGGAATGTACGGCATAAATAGATATTGTATAATGTTAACTGAGGATGAAAAGCATCGTGGTTGACTACACTACCAACGTGTTACGTTCCTTGCTGAATAGTCTGCTCATCACATATAGCCACGCTCGTGCCCCTACCTCTTGTTCATACAGTTCCTGGTGTGCACAGATTAAAGTGGAACTAAACTAGCAAAATAAAATCACCTTTCCCACAAATTCTACAAGTCTCTGCTTCTGTTGACTGTTAGCTTTGGTGATCTCTTACAAGATGACCAGTACAGTGCTATGTATGCAGAGGACAAGTCTCATCCATGTCAGAATTGCCTGATGCTACTGGGCAGACGTAAGGGGGGTATCCAGTAGACTATTAAGTTGAACGATAACGATCGTTCAATCATTTGCAAATCCTTTGCAAAATTGTCTATAAACGACCAGCGATGCGCATGCCGGCTGGTCGTTTTGACATTATCAACTTTCAAACATGCTGGTCAACCTGACGATAACGTCATGTTCAGCATGTTTCCAGATGATTGATGACCCTGCACTGAACGTCTGCTCGTTCAGTGCAGGCTCATCACACGACTGACAAACGACTGAACGATTACAATGTCATAATCATGCAGTCGTTTTCAGATCTTGTAGTTGATATCCTCCTTTAGGGGTCTATTTACTAGGAGACAGAGTGAAAAGAGATAAGGTGCCAGCCAATCAGCTCCCAACTGTCCTCTCACAGTGTTTTAAAAAGTTGGGAGCTGATTGGCTGGCACCTTATCACTTTTCACTCTGTCTCCTAACACTGCTTAGTAAATAGACTCCTTAAATTGCATGCAGCGACTTAGTTCAGACGGGTTTTCACAGAGCAATATTGGCAGTCATTTAACCAGCTCTTAGGAGGAGATTTAAACCACCTACTGCATAGTGGAGCAATAAGTGGCTCTCCAGCTGTTGTTGTGGAACTACAAATCACAGCAGGTCTTGCAACAGTTTTAGCATGGCCAAATAGCAAAACTGTTGCAGGGCAATCTGGGATGTGTAGTTCCACAACATCTGGGGGCCCGCTTATTGCACAGTTATTTTTATTCATTACTGTATACTACTTCCAGAGCTTCATATATAACTTGTTATCCAAATTATAATTTTCAGGAGTTAAATGTCTATGAAAGGGTCTGTTAGGTATATACAGTATAACCTTGTATTATCTACTCTAGCAGTAAATATAATCCTATATTGTCTATTCTATACTGTCTTTTGAGGGCCAGAGCTGTGAAATCCAACGTCCCAAGCTCTGATCTTGTCTGTTTATCAATGAGAGAAGGTCCCTGAATCTGCCGGGAGGATTTCTGGATTTGCCGGAGAGAGGGCTTCTCCCTATCTGTCCAGCACAGCAATCAGTAGTGACCATTGCCAGGTGTCGCCAGTAGTTACCATGGCTTGTCCTCTCCCGGGATGGTGCCCACATCACAGCCTGTAGGGGAAGCTAGTTATCACATTTATAGGACGGAAAGCCGCAGTGCTTGTTATTTCAGGATGATGAGAGCGACTGAGATGGGAGAATGCTTTACCTATACCATCATACTTCAGATGCGATGTGTCCTTTATACATCTTTGCTGCAGCAGCTCTGAAAAGCCCCTCCCGGCGCACCAGGTCCCGTGAGACTCTGTTAGCGCCAGGCGTCTTTTTCCGCGTAATTTTTTGCCGAAAATGCGTCTATGATGCATCAGCAGACCGTGCTTATTAATTTGTTTGCAAGAAGTGGCGATCGGTTATCTGTATTGTCGAGCCATAATAATAAATCAATGTGCCCCTTTCTAGCACAAATACAGTTTTTGTCTCTATATACCCCAAACACCATGACCCAGACCCATATTGCAGCCTCTGGTCTGTACCTTGGATTTTTTTTTTTTTTTATAGGACCAATTTCCTTGATTCTAAACACACAGAAACACGCCATAAAGATGTCCGGTTTTACTCATCCATATCGTAAATGCCATCCGTATACTTCTTATAACCCCAGAACTAGTCCGTGACGTTAATCCGACCTTATTGTACCGGCATCTTATTGTCCTGGAATAATGTTCATCATGGAATAACAGTAGTTACATAAATAACCCCAATTGTTTCACACTACTACAAAGAACATGCTCAGTCTACCGTGAGGGTATGTAACATGTATGTCTGATCATATGTAACATTTCCCTAATACTATAGACACTATAGTGAAAATGTTGATTGGGGTACAGACATCCACTTACTGTTCTTTCAGTGCGTAGAGAGGGGGTTTATCCTTCCTCCCCTTCCCCTAATGTATCTCTGGTCCAGCGTTCTGTGTCCCACACTACCTGGCAGCCTTCTGGTGTAGGGAGAGATGCTGCGAAACTGCAGTCTCCATAAATTATTATCCTTTATATGGCGCTACAAGTGTTCTGCAGCATCTTACACAGTACATACACAAGTCAGTGACTTACAGTACAATACAATGCAGGACAAGGACATGGCTTATACACATTGCTGCATTAGCGACTATAACACTCACAATAAGCAGCAGGGAGTCAGCAACCCAGTGTTAGGTGCCCTTGTGGGGAGTACGGAGTAGATGAAAGTTTAAGTAAGAAGATGCACATGAGGGAGGAGGGCCCTGCTCGTGAGAGCTTATAAATGCATATTTCCGCTTCATTTTGCTTTATCACTTCCATATTAGACTATTTTTTTCCTCTTTAGCAGCCGTAGGAGCAGCGATCCTTTCCGACAACCGTCATAGCCTTCGCTGTATAAAGCTAGCTGTAAGATAACCATTGGCCTATGTCTGAGTCCATCCTATCCCAGAATTCTCTGGTTGTAGACAAATTGCACATTCACACTGAGATGTGATCATTTGGCGTCTAAAAAAATGCTAGCGTGAACAAAGAGTCTCTTTGTAGAGCAGATTATTGCAGTGGCTGACAGCTATGCACATCGTAATGGTTCAGGCCAGACCTGGCCAACCTGCGACACTCCAGCTGTTGTGAAACTGCAAGTCCCAGCATGCTTTGCCAGCAGATCAGTGGGAGGGTATGCTGGGACATAGTCTCACAACAGCTGGTTAGCCACATGCTGGCCGGGTCCTGGCATAGTCTGTAAGCCCACTACGGTGCATGGCTACAGTCTACAATTAGGCTCTACGGAAGGAGTTTGTCAACATCTCTAAAAACTTTCTACTTACTCAAGTCGAGCTCATTTAATGATCGTCCTCTTTGTGGCGAACAAGGAGTAACAACGCTTTTAGCGAGGAGAATGGAAGGAGAGAGGAATTGCTTAATCAGCCCACTCATGCAAGCCTCTGCCCGAGATTATTGAATCCCTGGTCTCTGTAGAATGTTAATGAAGCCACGTACAGTTCAGAATTCCAGTTCTTGGTCAATACGGATCGATAAGTTGTCCAGCCCTGTAATAAGGAGGAATGGGTGTTATCTTTCTGTAAGGAGCAGCTGGCAGGACAGAGCAGAGGTGGACTTGGGTAGCTTAGGGTGGAATACTTGGTTGATGAGGTGAAATCCGTCCTTGGTAGAGGTGATGCTGGTAGACATCCCCGGGCGTGGGGAACTGTGAGACCTGTAACGTGTGTTGCAGATAATATAATTACTATTTATACAGTATCAGTCTCTGCTCCACTGGAGCTTACAGTCTAAATGACTAACACGCGTGTACAGACTGGGCGGAATTCAATTGTTTTCGCGGCCCGCATCTCCCGTCTAAAGTGACGGGAGATCGCGGGCCGCTATGCAATTGTTCTAGATTTTCGTGCTGATCGCGGCCAAAGTGGTCGGGTTTAGCCGTGTAAAGCAGCTAAACCCGACTAAAGTGCTGGGCGCGATCGCGAAAAGTGATGTTTGGGCGCCCAAACATGTCACTTTTCGCACATTTCAGCTCTCACCCCCCAGGGGCTGCGAGCTGAAATGTAGCGCTGGCAGCTGATCGTGCCCGACAGGAGCAAGAATTGAATAGCTCCGTCGGGCGCGATAGGGGCTGGAATCAATTGAATTCCGCCCACTGTGCCTCCATGCTCCCCCGATATTTGCCTGGTCAGCAGTAGAAGGAAGGGTGTGGAACACATTGAGGTTTTAGGGCCAAATTAAATTTGCGGATTGAATTCGCTTCATTTGACGCGAAGTTTTTTCCATGCGCGTCCCTGCTTTTCGCCATATTCAATTGTAATACAGTTTAAAAAGCGAATAGGTGAATGTTTTACAAAGCGAAACTAGCAAAATGGACATTTTTTTTTGGGGGGGGGAGAAATCAGTCTGTACCCCATAAAAGCCTCAGTGACCCTGGGAATTAATATAGAATAGTGGTAGTAGCCTTAATAAAAGTATTTACTGAACTTATTTTGTTGCAAAGGGCTGTTATATGCATATGTGGGGAAAAATGATAGAAAGCAATGTTTTTTCTGAAAAATAAGTACCGTAGGTAAATTTGGGGTACCTGAAAATGGGTACTAGTATATATGTGTTTAAAAAAAAAATCTCAAAATTCACCGGCTGCAGCCTCCTGCAATCTCAAACACACCGGTCTCATCCATATAGCCCCCAAAATACCAGGGCCCCCCACTTTTTACCCATTTTTCAAACACTTTTTTTTTACATTTTCACCCCAAAAATGCCATGTCTTTTTTGGGGTGAATTAGATATTTATTTGACTAATTAGTCATTGGGGGGCGTGTGTCCAAAGGGTTCTGAACCAAGGCCCTGATTCAGAGCCGGACACTCTGACAGAGCGCTCGCTCTGAATCAGGGCTGTCCTTCATTTTTAGAGCAACCTCCTGGCCGCTGGTATAGCTGTGGGTGACCACCCACAGCTGTAGCGAGAGGCCAGGAAGATGGTCGCGATGGTCAAGACCATCGTGACCATCGGGCTTGCGACGAGACCCTTGCGGTAGGGTCTCATTGCCGCAAGCCCTGGAGTGCTTTCGGCTCTATCAGAGCCGAGAGCACTCCCACTGACATCTCTTGTGATGTCAGTGGGGCCGGCCCCAGACGGTAGGCGCTCCCATGAGAACGCCTCCGTCTGGGCTGTCACTCACCATCGACAGCACGCCCCCTTTGTAGCGAGACCCGGAGCGACGGCTTGCCTGTCGCTATCCGGGTCTTGCGCATGCGCACTGGGCCGACATCGACCCGCTTGCGAGCGATCAGCGCTCGCGAGCGGGTCTGAATTGCCCAAAGTCCCCACATTTGTACCCCAAATATGTTTTTTGCACTTAGTTTCTCCAGCAAAGGGCAGGGGAAAAGATTTTGCCTCTTTTTGCCTAGGCGAATACTCCGGTGGAATTGAATACGGAGATATTTTGAAAACTTTTCGCGGCTAATTTGAATTCGGCCCTTAGTGTTAGGTACTCTGGTGCTGATTTATCATTGTATGTAAAAGATGGTAGATTGCTCACCTGCTACATGAATCTGAAGATACCGTATGTGTAAGCTTAAGTCATACGTCATACAGATGCAGCCAACCCAAATATCATTGTCGACTAGAAAACCTGCACTGGTCTTGTGTAGACGCAAACATTTTGCTTAGTAAGAATTGTAGTTCAAGGCGGTATAAGACGCATCTCTAAGGCGCGGTGTGTGCTGCGCTTCCATGTGAACCGCCCTTAGATTGCCTGACCAGGAGTAAATGTCCGCAAGTGTCAGATAACATCAGCCGCGTATACTGGCGCAAACTCTGCACTGCACATCGCATATTTACTGACGCATGCAAACGCACCAGCGTCTAACTGTTACATCATCCTTCTATTGTCATTGTCAGCGGCAATAAGAGGATAAAAGGAAAAGAGACAACAGCCTATTAAATGCATGAAATGGAGTTGTATCCGTCTATTGCATAAATGCGCCATGTACTAAATATCCCTCTGGTGTGATGATAGAGCCTAAGAAATAAATAGTCCCTAATGGGAGTCAGCAATTTTCTATTAATCCACTGATGGCTCATTTTCTGTGCAGCAACTGAAACTGGTTATTACAACTGTCTGTGGCTCATTCTAAGCATTTCATGTGCAGCGTTCTTAGTGATACATGGAGACCCACCTTTTAAAGTCAATTTACATGAAAGTAAATGTATATATTAATGACACAGACAGTATCAGTCATGTGAATATTATATTCTGCATAGGCTACAGGTAGATACATTGTTTATCACCACTACTGTATAATGTGGGGCTGCTGTGCTTATTGCCAGCCCAAGTTACAAAGTGAAATAAAGATATCAAAATGAAAGTGAAGAGAAAAAGAAAGGTCCTGGCCTAAGGTGAGGGGAAGGGTCACAGCGGGGTTAGGATGGGGGTAGTTCCATAGTTTCGAGGAGCAGCCGGGCGGACAGGACGGCGGCGGATGCAGGAGTGGGGATTCAGGTAAGTGTTTTTTTGTACAAGCGGCACTACAGGGGCATTATATGGGGGCACTACTACAGGGGCAATATATGGGGGCACTACTACAGGGGCATTATATGGGGGCACTACTACAGGGGCAATATATGGGGGCACAACTACAGGGGCATTATATGGGGGCACAACTACAGGGGCATTATATGGGGGCACTACTACATTAGGGGGAATATATGGGGGCACAACTACAGGGGCATTATATGGGGGCAATATATGGGGCACTACTACAGGGGCAATATATGGGGGCACAACTACAGGGGCATTATATGGGGGCACTACTACAGGGGCAATATATGGGGGCACAACTACAGGGGCATTATATGGGGGCACTACTACAGGGGCAATATATGGGGGCACAACTACAGGGGCATTATATGGGGGCACTACTACAGGGGCAATATATGGGGGCACAACTACAGGGGCATTATATGAGGGCACAACTACAGGGGCATTTTATGGGGGCACTACTATATGATTTCCTTCCTTTCAAATCAAGGGGGTAACGTCGGCGTATCTAAATATATTTTGGGGTAAAAGGTAAAGGAGTTCTCTGACCCCTGATATAAATAAACAATAATAGCACTTAGTGGAATGAGTACCAGTGTTCCCACACATTCTGATATATATAGACACAATTAGTGAAATTGATAAACGGCCACCAGCATGTTTATAACATACACACGTACTTATGTCATTTGAAAAATGCAAAGAACTCGCAGATTTTTGGTATATAAACAACCACAGTAAGTTATAAGCAAAATATAACAATTTATTAATTACTTAAAAACAATTAAGTGTCCACTCACAATGGTATCACATAATCCAGATTCCAATAAATAAAATAAATAGGAATAGTTTATAAAGGTATATGCTTATCTGAGTTTAAAAATGAGGATTAGTTCATGAGGCAAGAAATTGGAGCACCAACGCGTTTTATCCGATCAGAACTTCATAAGGGGGATCTCCAGGTTTTTCACTTTTCAAATGACATATGTATATGTTATAAACACGCTGACACTGCTGAGTATTGCGTTTTTTTCACATATTATTCACAGATATTTAAGAGTTTTTATTTTGGGTATCTATTTTATTGGAGCTGTTCCATACATATATATATATATATAGCACTGTATATCTTTATCTAGCACTGGGATACACAAAGATTAAAGCTGGCCCTCCAGTGGTGCCCCTGTTAGTGGGCGACCAGCAATAGACAATACAACAACCGTATACCCAGAGTGTGCTAAGTCCTTTGTGTTACGCTCTTTATAATGTTTGATCCAAATATGCTCTGTAAATTTTCTCTCGGGTAGTGCTCTTGGGGAAGTTGATGTTCCTTTCTGGATTGTCAAAGAGTCCCAATTATCTATCGAAGCTCTTATCATTTATGATAAAGTGTCAGTCATTGACGCCAAAAGAGGGATGTTGTAATCACCCACCTACATCCAAAGGTGTGAGCTCAAAGGTAGGGTCCACTATCTTAAAACCGCATCCACCATATGCCATATAGTTAGGGAGTGAAATAAGGGGAGGAAAGGATGTTGGAGACAGAATTTTAACATTTGTAAGATGAGTAAAAGCAACAGAGTTTTAGGGGGAATAATGTATAATGTTAGTTATAGGTTCCAGTTTATATATTTTCCAAACTGTATTGGTACAATTAGAGAAGGGGGGTCGTATTATTCCAGTGAAGGGCTATTAGGCATCCGGATGCAGGAAGGATGTGGCCTGTCCATGTCTGAACATGTTTTAGGTAGTGGGCACGGACAAGAGAGTGTCAGAGGTTGGGCAGCGTTAGGACCTTTTTCAAAAAAAAAATTTTCTCTGACAGCTCCCCCAAATGTGGGACTGGGCACCTCTGTCTTGCAGTTTCTCCAACAAAAGTTTGTCAATGATTGATGGAGTGTAGAGTTAAGGGAATAAGGTACCATCGAAACAAGAGTTTCTCTAGATACGTGCACAGGTCGAGCCTTTTGCTGTTTCCCCTCTGATCGGGACAAGTCGTCTGGGTTGAGGGTCTCTGCTGTGTCATCTTCCATCTAAGCTTCTGCGCTTCCTTCAGAGGCAGCATAAAGGGATATAAGTTAGAGGTGTACGAACGCCTTATTGCCTAGCGTATCTTGTGTGTTTCACACTGTTCATTCTCCAGAACCAAGTGTACACAACTACAGGCCTTTCAGATGCATTTGCAGTGGCATCTAGAGTGGCGTAACTGGCTGTTCTTATGTAGGCACATTTAGAGATAGTGTTTCAGCTTCGCAGCGGCTACATAGAGATGGGCAGAAGCATAAATACCTGTTTATAGCTTTAATTATAGGCTGGTGTGGAACGAGTATAACTACGACTGCCAGACTAAGCATACGGATACGATGTGTCTGCAGCCAAGGTGCGTACAACTTACTGGCGAATATCCACGTTTACTTCTGTGCGCAGTGCGGGGGCTTATTGTAGCTGACTTGTATTCATCTCTGCACCAGCCCCCAGGCCACCAGGGGATGAACTGTGTGAATATTGGGACTCCATGAGGGAGCGTTCACATGTGCATAGCATTGCGGAGCATTCCCTTTCTCTATGATAATACTCTAAGGTTCTGCAGCTGATGTTCAGGTCACTGTCAATGTAAGTGTGGTGCAAAATGCCGACACCAGAATATCCACTTGTTGACATGCCCAATTTGACCATGATCATAATTCTGATATTGTGCGTGTCAAATGTCGGTGTGTCAACATAATGGTTTTATACTGTTGGAGCCTTACTGCAGCCTAAACCTGTAGTGTCGACATTCACAATGTTGCCAGACTGACCAGGTCGACATTTGGAATGTTGACATAAAGACTACATACCAAGTGGAACTGTTGGATGTGGCCCCGCAGTACAGTATGTATATAATGGGGGCTTCTAGAATGGATCCGATGGATATCTGTACTTGGACAAATATCTCTTCGTGTTCCAACTTTATGCTACAATAAAAGTGACTGGATTAGGGATGAGACCGAGTATTGTTGCTCAGCCAGATGTGTCAGACTCACAGCCAGCAGCAGTTTTATGAATAGTTGATAAAATTGGATTTTGCATGAAACGGGGTGTAATGAAGCAAAACGCAAGATGAATCTGTATGATCTTAGGGCATTTCTTCTGCAAACTTCCTTGGAGCTGTGCAGTGAGGACATTCAGTGGTTGGGGGGGGGGGGGGGGTGTTTAAAGGTCCTGGTCTACTTTTGTTTGTAATTTACATAGTGAATTGCAGTACATTGTAACTAGTAAATGCAAATCACCGAATAAATAACTTTGCAAATACCCCCCAAAAAGTCCCCATTCATCTCTCAGCCACAGAAACCTGAAATGACCTTACTGTGAATTGTAGAGTGTAAGGAGTCTGGTGTATTTGATGCCATGATAATCTCTATGGTTTCAGGCAGTCAAGATGGTACGAAAAGCAGAAATATCAGTGAAAACTCCCATTAATTTAAATGGACAGTGCATTTCAATGGGTGCAGAAAGCACACTGAAATGAGTTGTGCACTGAAGTGGTTGGGAAAAGCCTCAATATAATACAGTTGTGGAACTTTAATTCCCAGCCATCCCTGGCAGCTATTGACTGGACACGATGGTGCATATGGGAACAGGAAGTGCCACTTTCACCAAGGCTGCAATGGCATGCCGGAGGATGTATAACTATAAGCATCAGCATGACCTGTTAGCCAGGGACTGCTGGAACATGTATGTCCACAGTAGTAAAATAAAATACCCTAACAAGCAGCCCTGAAACCTATAAAATTGTCAGTACCTACATAGTCCATCACAAGTGGGGCCGCATGTAAACAGTGGTTGTTATTGGCTGAGTTTTTCCCATTCATTTCATTGGACCATTAACTTTAGTGGGCTTTCTACTCATGAATGGGAAAAGTGGTGGTATTCCTCCAGTTTCTAATGACCCCAAAAACTGAGTGATTGAAAAATAAATGTCCATTTGGAAGATTAGAGAGTTTGGCCAATGAATCCAAAGTAGTATTATGGGTATTTTAAGCGACATGAAACTATGTAACAAAATCACCCATTACTAGATTTCCCCTACGTCTCCGTGTACATATTTCACGGGCAGTTCTGAGACCATATTATGTGACAAATGTGATTGCGCTGGATTAGCCCACCATTGTGTCAAGTCATTCCCAATTCACCAAATATTTCAGAAGCAGGATTACAAATTTGCTGTCCAGTCCTGACCTGCCCCGCTGTACAGCCACGGCCAAAAGTATTGAAAATTGGTTTTCACAGAGATTGCTGTTTCAGTGTTTTTAGACCTTTTTGTCAGATGTTACTGTGGTATACTGAAGTAACATTAGAAGCATTTCATAAGTGTCAAAGGCTTTTATTGACAATTACATTAAGTGTATGCAAAGAGTTAATATTTGCAGTGTTGACCCTTCTCTGCAATTCGCCCCAGCATGCTGTCAATCAACTTCTGGGCCACATACTGACTGATGGCCGCCCATTCTTGCCTTATCAATGCTTGGAGTTTGTCAGAATTTGTGGGTTTTTGTTTGTCCACCCGCCTTATGAGGATTGACTACAAGTTCTCAATGCGATTTAAGGTCTGGGGAGTTTCCTGGCCATGGACCCAAATTTTCAATGTTTGTTCCCCGAGCCACTTAGTTCTCACTTTTGCCTTATGGTGGAAAAGGCATTGTTCGTCACCAAACTGTTCTTGGATGGCTGTGAGAAGTTGCTCTTAGAGGATGTTTTGGTACCACTCTTTATTCAGGGCTGTGTTCTTAGGCAAAATTGTGAGTGAGCCCACTCCCTTGGCTGAAAAGCAACCCCACACATGAATGGTCTCAGGATGTGAGATAGCAGTAGTGGGTCTCTATACTAGCTGAGCTGTGGCTGATGTTACAGATGTATACACAGGACTGTGAGGTATTACAGATGTGAGATAGCAGTAGTGGGTGTCTCTATGGTGGCTGAGCTGTGGCTGAAGTTACAGATGTATACACAGGACTGTGCGGTATTACGGATGTGAGAAGGCAGCAGTGGGTGTCTCTATGCTGGCTGTGCTGTGGCTGATGTTACAGATGTATACACAGGACTGTGAGGTATTACAGATGTGAGATAGCAGTAGTGGGCGTCTCTATGCTGGCAGAGCTGTGGCTGATGTTACAGATGTATACACAGGACTGTGAGGTATTACAGATATGAGAAAGCAGTAGTGGGTGTCTCTATGCTGGCTGAGCTGTGGCTGATGTTACAGATGTATACACAGGACTGTGAGGTATTACAGATGTGAGATAGCAGTAGTGGGGTCTCTATGCTAGCTGAGCTGTGGTTGATGTTACAGATGTATACACAGGACTGTGAGGTATTACAGATGTGAGATAGCAGTAGTGGGCGTCTCTATGCTGGCTGAGCTGTGGCTGATGTTACAGATGTATACACAGGACTGTGAGGTATTACAGATGTGAGATAGCAGTAGTGTGTGTCTATGCTGGCTGAGCTGTGGCTGATGTTACAGATGTATACAGAGGACTGTGAGATATTACAGATGTGAGATAGCAGTAGTGGGTGTCTCTATGCTGGCTGTGCTGTGGCTGATGTTACAGATGTATACACAGGACTGTGAGGTATTACAGATGTGAGATAGCAGTAGTGGGTGTCTCTATGCTGGCTGAGCTGTGGCTGATGTTACAGATGTATACACAGGACTGTGAGGTATTACAGATGTGAGATAGCAGTAGTGTGTGTCTATGCTGGCTGTGCTGTGGCCGATGTTACAGATGTATACACAGGACTGTGAGGTATTACGGATGTGAGATAGCAGTAGTGGGTGTCTCTATGCTGGCAGAGCTGTGGCTGATGTTACAGATGTGTACACAGGACTGTGAGGTATTACAGATGTGAGATAGCAGTAGTGGTGTCTCTATGCTGGCTGAGCTGTGGCTGATGTTACAGATGTATACACAGGACTGTGAGTTATTACAGATGTGGGTAAGCAGCAGTCTCTATGCTGGCTGAGCTGCGGCAGGCATTAACATTTTCACAGCTTCATTGCGTGCAATTACGCAGCTGCGATGACAATTTCGATCCATACTGAATCAGGCCCTTAGTCATCTGTGCTCAAGAATGGATGTCTTTAAAACTTGGACTGTAATAGTAGAGTTTGGGAATCTTTGTCCTAATCTGCTGTCGGGTCCCCTATGCTGCTTATTGTCTCTTAGGGGTAAATTTACTAAAGTGAGAGTTTTTAGAAGTGGAGATGTTGCCCATAGCAGCCAATTAAGGCCCACATACACCTACGCGATTAAAGGACGAATACACGATTTTCAACTTGCTGTACGATCGATCTTGTAAGAATCGTGTCTTTTTTTACTCTGAAATGGTACGATGTGCGCTCCCGCAGATCCTTCAATCGGTTCTTCTGATCATATGTGCAGCCCATCTCAGATTCTAGCTATTATCTTCTAGAAAGTGCTAGTTAAATGTTAAGTAGAATCTGATTGGTTGCTATGGGCATCATCTCCACTTCTAAAAACTCTCTCTAAATATACCCCTTATAGTAATAATTTTGTACTTTTTACGTACGTTTTGCCGTCTTATTTATGTACATGAAATTAAACTGTTCAGGGTATATGACCGTCTCGCATTTAACACCTCTGTTACCCTATGTTGTCAGGTAAAGTGGAGTGACATGTGTGCGTGTTACTGACAGCCAGCCACCTCAGTTCTGGCCTCTCCTAAAGTTGCAGGGTTCAAAAAATATTTTATGTTCTAGAAGTCAGCCTTAGCACCTACAGTATGAGTGAGGTAAATGGTAAAATATTTTATGTTCTAGAAGTCAGCCTGAGCACCTATGAGTGAGGTAAATGGTAAAATGTTTTATGTTCTAGAAGTCAGCATTAGCACCTATGAGTGAGGTAAATGGTATAAAATTTTATGTTCTAGAAGTCAGCATTAGCACCTGTGAGTGAGGTAAAATATTTTATGTTCTAGAAGTCAGCATTAGCACCTATGAGTGAGGTAAAATATTTTATGTTCTAGAAGTCAGCCTTAGCACCTATGAGTGAGGTAAATGGTTAAATATTTTATGTTCTAGAAGTCAGCCTTAGCACCTACAGTATGAGTGAGGTAAATGGTATAATATTTTATGTTCTAGAAGTCAGCCTTAGCACCTATGAGTGAGGTAAATGGTATAATATTTTATGTTCTAGAAGTCAGCATTAGCACCTATGAGTGAGGTAAATGGTAAAATATTTTATGTTCTGGAAGTCAGCATTAGCACCTATGAGTGAGGTAAAATATTTTATGTTCTAGAAGTCAGCATTAGCACCTATGAGTGAGGTAAAATATTTTATGTTCTAGAAGTCAGCCTTAGCACCTATGAGTGAGGTAAATGGTATAATATTTTATGTTCTAGAAGTCAGCCATAGCACCTATGAGTGAGGTAAATGGTATAATATTTTATGTTCTAGAAGTCAGCATTAGCACCTATGAGTGAGGTAAATGGTAAAATATTTTATGTTCTAGAAGTCAGCATTAGCACCTATGAGTGAGGTAAATGGTGTAATATTGTATGTTCTAGAAGTCAGCCTTAGCACCTATGAGTGAGGTAAAATATTTTATGTTCTAGAAGTCAGCCTTAGCACCTGTGAGTGAGGTAAATGGTAAAATATTTTATGTTCTAGAAGTGAGCCTTAGCACCTATGAGTGAGGTAAATGGTGAAATATTTTATGTTCTAGAAGTCAGCCTTAGCACCTACAGTATGAGTGAGGTAAATTGTAAAATATTTTATGTTCTAGAAGTCATCCTTACCACCTACAATATGAGTGAGGTAAATGATATAATATTTTATGTTCTAGAAGTCAGCCTTAGCACCTATGAGTGAGGTAAATGGTGAAATATTTTATGTTCTGGAAGTCAGCATTAGCACCTATGAGTGAGGTAAAATATTTTATGTTCTAGAAGTCAGCATTAGCACCTATGAGTGAGGTAAATGGTATAATATTTTATGTTCTAGAAGTCAGCCATAGCACCTATGAGTGAGGTAAATGGTATAATATTTTATGTTCTAGAAGTCAGCATTAGCACCTATGAGTGAGGTAAATGGTAAAATATTTTATGTTCTAGAAGTCAGCATTAGCACCTATGAGTGAGGTAAATGGTAAAATATTTTATGTTCTAGAAGTGAGCCTTAGCACCTATGAGTGGGGTAAATGGTTAAATATTTTATGTTCTAGAAGTGAGCCTTAGCACCTATGAGTGAGGTAAATGGTGTAATATTTTATGTTTTAGAAGTCAGCCTTAGCACCTACAGTATGAGTGAGGTAAATTGTAAAATATTTTATGTTCTAGAAGTCATCCTTACCACCTACAATATGAGTGAGGTAAATGATATAATATTTTATGTTCTAGAAGTCAGCCTTAGCACCTATGAGTGAGGTAAATGGTGAAATATTTTATGTTCTAGAAGTCAGCCTTAGCACCTATGAGTGAGGTAAAATATTTTATGTTCTAGAAGTCAGCCTTAGCACCTATGAGTGAGGTAAAATATTTTATGTTCTAGAAGTCAGCCTTAGCACCTATGAGTGAGGTAAATGGTATAATATTTTATGTTCTAGAAGTCAGCCTTAGCACCTACAGTATGAGTGAGGTAAATTGTAAAATATTTTATGTTCTAGAAGTCATCCTTACCACCTACAATATGAGTGAGGTAAATGATATAATATTTTATGTTCTAGAAGTCAGCCTTAGCACCTATGAGTGAGGTAAATGGTGAAATATTTTATGTTCTGGAAGTCAGCATTAGCACCTATGAGTGAGGTAAAATATTTTATGTTCTAGAAGTCAGCATTAGCACCTATGAGTGAGGTAAAATATTTTATGTTCTAGAAGTCAGCCTTAGCACCTATGAGTGAGGTAAAATATTTTATGTTCTAGAAGTCAGCCTTAGCACCTATGAGTGAGGTAAAATATTTTATGTTCTAGAAGTCAGCCTTAGCACCTATGAGTGAGGTAAATGGTATAATATTTTATGTTCTAGAAGTCAGCCATAGCACCTATGAGTGAGGTAAATGGTATAATATTTTATGTTCTAGAAGTCAGCATTAGCACCTATGAGTGAGGTAAATGGTAAACTATTTTATGTTCTAGAAGTCAGCATTAGCACCTATGAGTGAGGTAAATGGTGTAATATTGTATGTTCTAGAAGTCAGCCTTAGCACCTATGAGTGAGGTAAAATATTTTATGTTCTAGAAGTGAGCCTTAGCACCTATGAGTGAGGTAAATGGTGTAATATTTTATGTTCTAGAAGTCAGCCTTAGCACCTACAGTATGAGTGAGGTAAATTGTAAAATATTTTATGTTCTAGAAGTCATCCTTACCACCTACAATATGAGTGAGGTAAATGATATAATATTTTATGTTCTAGAAGTCAGCCTTAGCACCTATGAGTGAGGTAAATGGTAAAATATTTTATGTTCTAGAAGTCAACCTTAGCACCTATGAGTGAGGTAAAATATTTTATGTTCTAGAAGTCAGCCTTAGCACTTGTGAGTGAGGTAAATGGTAAAATATTTTATGTTCTAGAAGTCAGCCTTAGCACCTACAGTATGAGTGAGGTAAATGATATAATATTTTATGTTCTAGAAGTCAGCCTTAGCATCTATGAGTGAGGTAAATGGTAAAATATTTTATGTTCTAGAAGTCAGCCTTAGCACCTACAGTATGAGTGGGGTAAATGGTATAATATTTTATGCTCTAGAAGTCAGCCTTAGCACCTATGAGTGAGGTAAATGGTAAAAAATTTTATGTTCTAGAAGTCAGCCTTAGCACCTATGAGTGAGGTAAATGGTGAAATATTTTATGTTCTAGAATTCAGCCTTAGCACCTATGAGTGAGGTAAATGGTAAAATATTTTATGTTCTAGAAGTCAGCCTTAGCACCTACAGTATGAGTGAGGTAAATTGTAAAATATTTTATGTTCTAGAAGTCAGCATTAGCACCTATGAGTGAGGTAAATGGCGTAATATTTTATGTTCTAGAATTCAGCATTAGCACCTATGAGTGAGGTAAATGGTAAAATATTTTATGTTCTAGAAGTCAGCCTTAGCACCTATGAGTGAGGTAAAATATTTTATGTTCTAGAAGTCAGCCTTAGCACCTGTGAGTGAGGTAAATGGTAAAATATTTTATGTTCTAGAAGTCAGCCTTAGCACCTATGAGTGAGGTAAATGGTGAAATATTTTATGTTCTAGAAGTCAGCCTTAGCACCTATGAGTGAGGTAAATGGTAAAATATTTTATGTTCTAGAAGTCAGCCTTAGCACCTATGAGTGAGGTAAATGGTATAATATTTTATGTTCTAGAAGTCAGCATTAGCACCTATGAGTGAGGTAAAATATTTTATGCTCTAGAAGTCAGCCTTAGCACCTATGAGTGAGGTAAATGGTAAAATATTTAATGCTCTAGAAGTCAGCATTAGCACCTACAGTATGAGTGGGGTAAATGGTGTAATATTTTATGTACTATAAGTCAGCCTTAGCACCTATGAGTGAGGTAAATGATAAAATATTTTTTTTTACATGGTACTGCTATTAAATAGTCCACATACACATATAGGGGCAAATTCTATTGGGCGTGAGGCAAAAAACCTTGCATCCAATTTTGGATTACCGCGGGTATGTACGCTCCCGATACCCACGGTATCCATTTTAAAAAAAGTGGTCGTGAGGTTTTTAGCTCTGACAACCCTGCACCGCTTAAAAAAAAAAAGAATTCTGCACCTACCTGCCCGGGGGTCTCCGCAGCACCCAGTGGCCTCTCCTCTATCTTCTCACTGGAGAGGGGGCTGCTGGGAGTTCCTGGGGCTGTTGGGAGGGGCTAGCACTGCTGGGAGATGTAGTTCTCCCAGCGCCCATACTGAGGGGGCAACTCAAACCGGGGGGTCACACACAATCATACGCACACACACACTCACTCATACACACTTAGAAACACCACACACACTGACACACTCACCCTGCTGCAGGAGACCCGGCTTCCGACGCTGGATGCAGAAGAAAGCGCTGCAGAAGGTAAGTAATTAAGGACTAATTAAGCTAATTGGAAACTTCCAATTGCTTAATTAGTCCTCAGGGGGGGTACCGCCAGGGGTGCCAGACCAAGTCCTGCTGCTATTTCCTAACAATAACGATTTTAGGTAAAATCACACTTTCTCTGGAGGTGCGTGAATACAAATCTCCCGGTGCGTAAAGAAGAAACTGCACCTATTTGAATAGCAAAAAAACCCGCACCTGCACGAAAACCTCGCAGGTGCTGTTTTTTTATATTCTCGCACCCAATTGAATATGCCCCATAGCCTTCATTCTAGCACCCTGTACCTTTCACAACCTGTGCAGTTCCTCTTTCCTGTCTGGGGTGTCGCTCTGCTCTGGAGCTTCTGGCACACACTGGTCTGTATCTCAGTAATGTAGCGTCAGCTCAGTAGGCTAGAAGCACCAGAGCAGAGAGCAACACCCAAGGCAGGAAAGAGGAACTGCACAGGTTGTGAAAGGTGCAGAGTGCTAGAATGAACACTACACATAGCCCCCTCCCCCTTTACAGGCAACTTACCCCATATACAGACATTGCACCCCTTCTATTCACATCATAACCCTTCTCTATCCCTTTCTACCTCAACCCTCTTCTGCAGCTCACTCCTCAGTCCCCCCTAATATCCAATCTCTCTGCCCCTGCACACCCCTCAATCCCCCCTCATGTCCAATCTCTCTGCCCCGCTCACCCCTCAATCCCCCCTAATGTCCAATCTCTATGCCCCTGCACACCCCTCAATCCCCCTCATGTCCAATCTCTCTGCCCCGCTCACCCCTCAATCCCCCCTCATGTCCAATCTCTATGCCCCTGCTCACTCCTCAATCCCCCCTCATGTCCAATCTCTATGCCCCCGCTCACTCCTCAATCCCCCCTCATGTCCAATCTCTATGCCCCGTACACTCCTCAATCCCCCCTCATGTCCAATCTCTATGCCCCCACTCACCTCTCAATCCCCCCTCATGTCCAATCTCTATGCCCCCGCTAACTCCTCAATCCCCCCTCATGTCCAATCTCTCTGCCCCGCTCATCCCTCAATCCCCCCTAATGTCCAATCTCTATGCCCCTGCACACCCCTCAATCCCCCCTCATGTCCAATCTCTACGCCCCCGTACACTCCTCAATCCCCCCTCATGTCCAAACTCTATGCCCCCGCTCACTCCTCAATCCCCCATCATGTCCAATCTCTCTGCCCCCGCTCACTCCTCAATCCCCCCTCATGTCCAATCTCTATGCCCCGTACACTCCTCAATTCCCCATCATGTCCAATCTCTATGCCACCGCACACTCCTCAATCCCCCCTCATGTCCAATCTCCATGCCCCCGCACACTCCTCAATCCCCCATCATGTCCAATCTCTATGCCCCTGCTCACTCCTCTATCCATTCACCCCCCCCCCCCACTTCCGCATCATATCTGCCCACTCCATCCCCGTTTTCATCCCATTGCCCCTTTCCCATCCTCCTCTTCTACAGCTCACTCCTCTATTATCCTCCCACTCTCTATACTCCTGCTCACTCCTCTATCCATTAACTCCCAACCTCAGCATCATCTCTACCCACTACATCCCCTTCTTCATCCCATTGCACCTTTCACCAATCTCTAAGATCTCACTGACTCCTCTGTCCTACTAATCTCTATGCTCCTGCTCATTCCTCTGTCCTCCCAATCTCTATACTCCCGCTCATTCCCCTGTCCTCTCATTCTCTATGCTCCTGCTCACTCCTCTGTCCTCCCAATCTCTATGCTCCCGCTCACTCCTCTGTCCTCCCAATCTCTATGCTCCTGCTCATTCCTCTGTTCTCTCAATCTCTCCCAATCTCTATGCTCCCGCTCATTCCTCTACACTCCCGCTCATTCCTCTATCCTCCCAATCTCTATGCTCCCGCTCATTCCTCTGTCCTGCCAATCTCTATACTCCCGCTCATTCCTCTGTCCTCCCTATCTCTATACTCCCGCTCATTCCTCTGTCCTCCCAATCTCTATACTCCCGCTCATTCCCCTGTCCTCTCATTCTCTATGCTCCCGCTCACTCCTCTGTCCTCCCAATCTCTATGCTCCTGCTCATTCCTCTGTTCTTTCAATCTCTCCCAATCTCTATGCTCCCGCTCATTCATCTACACTCCTGCTCATTCCTCTGTCCTCCCAATCTCTATGCTCCCGCTCATTCCTCTGTCCTCCCAATCTCTATGCTCCTGCTCATTCCTCTGTCCTCTCAATCTCTCCCAATCTCTATGCTCCCGTTCATTCGTCTACGCTCCCGCTCATTCCTCTACACTCCCGCTCATTCCTCTATCCTCCCAATCTCTATGCTCCCGCTCATTCCTCTGTCCTCCCAATCTCTATGCTCCCGCTCATTCCTCTGTCCTCCCTATCTCTATACTCCCGCTCATTCCTCTGTCCTCTCATTCTCTATGCTCCTGCTCATTCCTCTATCCTCCCAATCTCTATGGTCACGCTCATTCCTCTGTCCTCCCAATCTCTATACTCCCGCTCACTCCTCTGTCCTCTCATTCTCTATGCTCCTGCTCACTCCTCTGTCCTCCCAATCTCTATACTCCTGCTCACTCCTCTATCCTCCCAATCTCCATGCTCCTGCTCATTCCTCTGTCCTCCCAATCTCTATGCTCCCGCTCATTCCTCTGTCCTCTCAATCTCTCCCAATCTCTATGCTCCCACTCATTCGTCTAAACTCCCGCTCATTCCTCTGTCCTCCCAATCTCTATACTCCAGCTTACTCCTCTGTCCTCCAAATCTCTATACTCCTGCTCATTCCTCTATCCTCCCTATCTCTATGCTCCCGCTCACTCCTCTATCCTCCCAATCTCTATGCTCCTGCTCACTCCTCTTTCCTCCCAATCTCTATACTCCTGCTCATTCCTCTGTCCTCCCAATCTCTATACTCCTGCTCATTCCTCTGTCCTCCCAATCTCTATACTCCTGCTCATTCCTCTGTCCTCCCTATCTCTATGCTCCCGCTCATTCCTTTGTCCTCCCAATCTCTATGCTCCCACTCATTCCTCTGTCCTCTCAATCTCTATACTCCTGCTCATTACTCTATCCTCCCTATCTCTATACTCCATCTTACTCCTCTGTCCTCCCAATCTCTATGCTCCCGCTCATTCTTCTGTCCTCCCAATCTCTATACTCCCGCTCATTTCTCTGTCCTCCCAATCTCTATACTCCAGCTGATTCCTCTGTCCTCCCAATCTCTATGCTCCCGCTCATTCCTCTGTCCTCCCAATCTCTATGCTCCCGCTCATTCTTCTGTCCTCCCAATCTCTATACTCCCGCTCATTTCTCTGTCCTCCCAATCTCTATGCTCCCGCTCATTCCTCTGTCCTCCCAATCTCTATGCTCCCGCTCATTCCTCTGTTCTCCCAATCTCTATGCTCCCGCTCACTCCTCTGTCCATTCACTCCCAACCTCAGCATCATCCCCTTCTTCATCCCATTGCCCCTCTTACCATGCTCTTCTCATAATTCCCTTATCAACGCATCCCCCATCTTCATCGCAGTTCCCCAAAATCTCCCCTTCATCATTATATAGGCTATATATATTATATATTATTTCTTATATATAGCCATCATTAACCCCCAATATTCCATTATGAATTCTCATTCATTAACCTGTCCATTCTGATTATTTACCCAGCATTTTCTTCATCCCAACTTTACAAATAATTGATTTTCTACTTCAGGGTCCATAGGGTATCCACAGGATACCTTGGGGTATAGGTGATGACGTCAGGCATCGGGCACAAGTTAAGTTTTCAGCCTCCCAGGATGCACTAGGGTCCCCCTCCTATACCCCGCCCCCGAGCCAAGGCATCTCAGTTTCGTGTGGTGCACCTGCTAGAGGGGGGCTTAGAAGAGCCCCTGAAGTTTTCGTCATTGCAGCTGTGGCTGCACATCTGGATGTACAGCATGGACAGTCAGTACTGACGTCCATGTTGTCTTCCCTACACCCCCGCCGGTACCAGAACGCCGGTACCGATCCGGGGATGCTGGTAAGCATCTGGGGTCACAGCTAGCGGTGACCCCAGATGTTTGGGACCATGGCCGGATCTAAGGGGGGGAAAGGGTAAGCAGCAGGGGTCCGGCGGTGGGACCTTGCTGAACATGGTCCAAAAGTCCCCAGGCAGGGGGCTCCCTGGGGACTGGCTGCAGCGTGGAGCCAGGTATTAAAGCTGTGCTTCCACTACCCCCCTGGGACAGCGGACCGCGGCAGAGCGGTAGCGCTGCGGCGTCCCAGGGGTTAAATGCATGCCAGGGGAGTGCGCCTTCCCTGTCTCACAGACGGCGCCTCCCCCGCTGCTTACAGCCCTCTCTGCACACGCCGACTGGCCCTGTGGCAGCGCTCCTCCCCCAGGCCAGCCTCCTCTATGTTCCTCGGTGGCCGTCTTCTAAACGCATGGTGAACGCTGCTGGAAGCCTAAGATCGGAGGCATCGTGGTCTGGGTCCCCCTGCATACCTCTTCTCCGCTTGGTCAGGTCTGTGTATGCAGCGCTGTGTCCTACCAAACTCTGTGTCTGTGTAGTTGAGTGTCAGCGCTGATAGTGCAGGAATTGATTTTTCTTTGCATTGTATGTGACTGTGCTAGCGCTGCTGCCTGTACTTTTACTTTCATTACTGTCAGCCTTATCACTGTCCCTGTTCTTTTTGCTAAAGCCCTTGCGGTGCGGTGCTGTGCTGCAGTGTGGTCTCTCGCTATACTAACAAGTATTGTGAGAGGGGTCACAGACTTTCCACCATCATGTCTGAGAGTGACTTTCCTCTCCAGCTTCAGTGTACTACGTGTAAAGTACCTATAGCGGAGTGGGAGGGTAGCGCGGAGGGGCTATGCCGGCAGTGTTTTTTATTGGCGCGGCCAATTACGGTCACAGCACCGGTACAGGAGCCGCCCTGGGCTTGTTTCGCTAAGGCGCTTACAACCTTGGTGGGCCAGTTAGCTCAGCAGCCCGCGTTCTCACAGATGGGATTGTCCCAGCAATCAGTGGTGTCGTCACCCATGCAGGGTTTCCCGAGGCAATTGATGGTACCCCACAGTCTCCCTATTTCCCCTCCCCCGGTCTCTCAGGAGCCTGCGTGGGTTAATTCCCTGACTAGTTCTGTACAGCACTTGTCGGATGTGTTACAAGGGGAGTCTGTGTTGCGGCCACATAAGCAGCCGGTGGCGTCTCTGTCTGCTCCTTATGAGGATGACGAAGTGACGTCTGATGATGGGGAGATTCTAGATCTTTCCGACCAGGAACCTCTCCGTACTAAGGAGGCGGACGCTAGGTCCAAGGTGTATATTCCTGGACTTATTCGGGCAGTCCACACAGCTTTGGTGATTGAGGATGAATATCCTCCGGTGTCCAAATCTAAATATGCCTTTTTTAAGGATATTAAGGGTGACGCCACAGTCTTTCCTCTTTTGGGTCAGTTGGTGGACCATTTAGAGGAGGCATGGAAACAGCCTGGCAAATGATACCAGCCGCAGAGGCGTTTGGCGGTGGCTTATCCGTTCGCGGATAATTATTTTTCTAAGTGGGAATCCCCTCCACAGGTGGATTCTCATGTGACACGCCTAGTCCGTAGTGCCACATTACCCATGCCATCCATGTCTTCCCTTAAGGATGCTACGGACCGCAAGGTGGAGATCTGCCTAAAGTCCGTTTATTCCCTTGCGGGGGGGGGGGGGGAAGCTAGGCCGGCTATGGCCATTTGCTGGGTTGCCAGAGCTATGGAGCGCTGGGCTGACACTTTGGAGGCGTCCTTCGATTCCGACTGTTCGGCTGAACAGACGGAGTTGATCGGCAATCTCCGGGATTCGGCCACTTATATCAACGAAGCGGCCTTGGATATCAGTACCCTGGCGTCTCGCATTTCTTCGGCAGCTGTTGCTGCTCGTCGCACCTTATGGTTGCGATCTTGGAAGGCGGCCTTTTAACGGAGAAGTTCTATTTGGTCCGGACCTGGACAAAATTATAGCCACACTGGCGGCAGCCAAATCGGCATGTCTCCCGTCTGCTGCAGTTCCTTCCGGTTCAGGTACGTCGTCCTTTCGGCCTTATAGGGCCCAGGGTAGGCCTAAAGCGCAATCCTTTCCCCGACAGGCTGGCCCCAAAAAATCGGCTAAGCCCCGGAAGCAGGCCTGGAGTACCAGGCGTCCAGCCCCTAAGCCAGATGACAAGCCTGCGGCCTGACGGTCCGGGCCTCCCTTTGGGGGATCCCAAAGTGGGAGGCCGCCTGCTGCAGTTCGCCCGGTGTTGGTAGGTCACCACGACAGACACTTGGGTTCTCGAGGTGGTCTCCCACGGGTATGCCCAATCTCTTTTTGGTGCAGAAACCCAATGGGTCGTTTCGTCCGATACTCAACCTCAAAGCTCTCAACAAGTCTTTGCGGGTACCGAAGTTTCATTCTGGCGCTGGAACCTGGGGACTACATGGTGTCATTGGACATACAGGACACTTATCTGCATGTCCCTATTCTTTTACGCCATCAGCAGTTCCTCAGGTTTGCAATCCGCAGCGAACACTTTCAGTTCCGGGCGTTACCTTTTGGCCTGGCGACAGCACCACGTGTTTTCACCAAGGTGATGGTGGTCATGGCGGCTTCCCTGCGACTGCAGGGAGTCCGCATGTTGCCATACTTGGACGACCTTCTCTTAGTGGCAGGATCTCCGGAGCTCCTTCTACGCCACTTGGACCTGACCATTGCGGTACTGCAACGGCACGGCTGGTTAATAAACTGGCAGAAGTCCACCCTGATCCCGTCTCAGCGGATTCTGCACCTCAGAGCCTTATTGGACTCTGGACAGCAAAGGATCTTTGCGACGGGGGAAAAGATCTCTGCCTTGCAGTTGAGGGTGCGCAGTTATCTACAGAGCCGCCGGGTGTCTCTGCACTCGGCGATGAGGTTACTGGGCTCCATGGTGTCGGTATTCGACATGGTGGAATATGCCCAGTTTCACTCCAGACCTCTGCAGTACCTGATCCTGTCCAAATGGAATGGACTGCCTCAGAGTCTAAAGTCCCAGACGATGGTGCTCACTCCGGAGGTTCGCCTGTCCCTAGCCTGGTGGTTGCAGACGACCCATCTTAACAAGGGTCGTCCGTTCTGGGTGGCGAATTGGGTCCTGTTAACAACGGATGCCAGTCTTCGGGGCTGGGGAGCAGTCTCGGGTCCACACTTGTTCCAGGGCAGGTGGACTCAGGCAGAATCAGAGCTTCCGGTAAACATTCTGGAGCTCCGCGCAGTGTTCAATGCCCTCCGGCAGGCACATCGGGTTCTCCAAGGTCACCCAGTGCAGGTCCAGTCGGACAACGCTACCACTGTGGCCTACATAAATCGGCAAGGAGGAACCCGAAGTTGGGCGGCTCTCGTAGAGGTGTCCCGAATCCTGGTATGGGCGGAGCGCAATCTCCCGGCCATATCAGCAGTCTTCATCCCGGGAGTGCTAAACTGGGAGGCGGACTTTCTCAGTCGCCAGGACGTTCATTCGGGGGAATGGTCCCTGCACCCGGACGTTTTTCAACTGCTGGTGGACAGGTGGGGTCTTCCAGAGATCGACCTCATGGTGTCCTGGCACAACAACAAGTTGCCAGTGTACGGGTCTCGCACAAGAGACGAAGAGGCGTTTCTGGTGGATGCTCTGTCCGTCCGGTGGACGTTCCGGTTCGCTTATCTGTTCCCTCCGTTTTCCCTTCTTCCACGGGTAATCCGGAAATTCAAACAGGAGGGAGGGACGCTCCTGTTGATAGCTCCCGCATGGCCCAGATGGCACTGGTTCTCAGACCTTCGGGGTCTGTCCGTGGACAGTCCTCTGCGGTTGCCGCTATGACCGGACCTTCTGTCGCAGGGTCCTTGTCTTCACCCGGACCTGACTCGGCTATCTTTGATGGCGTGGCTGTTGAGACGGCCATGTTAAGGTCCAGGGGGTTTTCCAGCTCTGTAGTGCGAACCATGCTAAGAGCTCGGAAACCGTCTTCCGCGAGAATATACCATCGCGTGTGGCATACGTTCTTCCAGTGGTGTCGACCGAGAGGTTATGCACCGCGGGAGTTTCGTCTGTCTAGAGTGCTAGCCTTTCTACAAGCGGGACTAGACCATGGGCTTCGCCTTGCTTCTTTGAAGGTGCAGGTTTCTGCCCTGTCTGTCTGGTTTCATCGTAGGATTGCTACAATCCCTGATGTGCGCACCTTTATGCAAGGTGTTCTGCGAATTCAGCCGCCATTTGTCCCACCTGTGGCGCCTTGGGACTTGGCTGTGGTCCTGAGGGCTCTCCAGGGACCGCCGTTTGAACCACTGGGCTCAGTGGATCTTAAATGGCTGACAGCTAAGACTGTTTTCCTTCTGGCCATAGCTTCGGCCAGACGTGTTTCTGATTTAGGGGCTCTCTCTTGTAGACCCCCTTTCTTGATTTTTCATGGGAACAGGGCAGTGCTGCGCACTCGTCCTGAATTTCTTCCCAAAGTTGTTTCCCAGTTTCATGTTAACTAGGAAATAGTTGTACCGGCTTTTAACTCACCCGGCCTTTCACTGGGTGAGGCCACTTTGGATGTTGTGCGGGCCTTAAGGACTTATGTTGACCGCACTTCTTCGTTTAGGAAGTCGGACGCCTTGTTTGTCCTCTATGGCTTGCGTAAAAAGGGTTGGCCTGCTTCAAAGCAAACTTTGGCAGCCTGGATCCGTATGGCGATTTCAGAAGCTTATCTTCATGAAGGCCTGCCGGTTCCTCCTTCTGTGAAGGCTCATTCCACTAGGTCTGTGGGTCCTTCGTGGGCAGCTCGACGTGGTGCCTCTGCAGTCCAGATCTGCAAGGCGGCCACGTGGTCCTCTGTCCATACCTTTGTGAGGTATTACGCGTTTGACACCTTTGCCTCTCAGGATGCTTCCTTCGGGCGGCGGATTCTCCTTTCAGCACAGGAGCGTCCCCCACCCTTGAAGGATACTGCTTTGGGACATCCCCAAGGTATCCTGTGGATAGCCTATGGACCCTGAAGTAGAAAATATGAGATATGGTAAGAACTTACCCTTATTATCTCTGTTTCTATGAAGTCCATAGGGTTCCACAGGACTCCTGCCCTGTCGCACCTGTGCTGCAGATGGGCTTTGCTCTGGTCACCGGTTTTTCCGTCTCCCTCTGGTGAGAATGTGATTCTTGTGTGTGTCCAGATCTTTTTTCTCTCTCTTCCTTCTCCTCCTCCGGCCTATGGCTCTGAGATGCCTTGGCTCGGGGGCGGGGTATAGGAGGGGGACCCTAGTGCATCCTGGGAGGCTGAAAACTTAACTCTATGGTGCCCGATGCCTGACGTCATCAACTACACCCCAAGTATCCTGTGGAACCCTATGGACTTCGTAGAAATAGAGATAACAAGGGTAAGTTCTTACCATATCTCATATTATCCCACAATTATGTATAATTAAGAAACACAATTCTGATTAAGCATTAACCCCACAATTATGAATAATTATTAATACTTCAATTCTGTGTCACTACTGTATATGCCCTCCCTCAGTGCCCGCCATTCCTTCATCATTAGCCCCCACTTACTGCCACACTGCCCCTCTGAGTACTTCCAGATCACCTCTGTGCCCGCTTAGTCTGTACTCCGCCATCCTATTATTCATTCCCTCTGTCATTAGCCCCTCTCTCGCTGCTGCTCTGAGTACTTCCATACCACTGCTGTGCCCGCTTAGTCTGTACTCCATCCTATTATTCCCTCCCTCCATCATTAGCCCCTCACTCACTGTCCCACTGAGAACTTCCATACCCACTTAGTCTTCACTCCACCATCCTTTTATTTAGTCCCTCCATTATTAGCCCCTCAGTCACTGCCACGCTGCCCCTCTGAGTACTGCCATACCACTGCTGTGCCCGCCTAGTCTGTACTCCGCCAATCCTATTATACCCTCTCTCCATCAGTAGCCCCTCACGCACTGCCACGTTGCCCCTCTGAGTACTGCCATACCTCTGCTGTGCCCGCTTAGTCTGAGCAAGTTAAATTATGCCGGGGTCAGCGGTCAGGGCAAAAGACCCATTACAGAGCTTTCCGCTGCCGCATGTACCGAGCTTTCTCTGTGAGCGCAGCATCACCAGGCAGAGGGGCTAATGTCTGTAGTCACGCAGGGATCCGCTTTCCAGGAGATAGACAGCGTGGCGCATCTGGCGGGATCGTTGCTCCATGCACCTTTTTTTTATTTTTTTTATTTAAACTGTTTTTATTAAATCGAAAAGACAGGGTACAAAAAAGAAAAGAGGAGTCTGGTGGGGATGGCGTAGAAGTGTACAATGCCATTCTCAAAGTATACAAAAGTGACTTGTTACAGAGCATTATTAGTAACAACAGTTATGAGTAAACCTATCACTGTATTGAGCAGGTTGTATTGAACAGTTAGACTCCAGTACCAGTGAATAGGAGACGTACATGGAAACACACGGTGAAAGCATCCAGCGTGGCCTGTGTTATTCTCATTATTAGTACGACAATCACATCATTATATACATGCACTCTGCTGGCTTCATACTGATTTCTTCATTGGGAGCATTGCGGTTTTTGCTTCCTAGCCATAAGGGGAAGCGTTTCTGTATTACTTTCCCATATTTAGAGGATTTGTTTCCAACAATCTGTTTAAAAAAATAAATAAATCATTTTTCGGTAAGTCGGGAGGGTTGCTATGTATTCGTGTGCGCAGAACACTTTTGTGCCTGCTGCCAATATTATTCATATTTAACGTTTAAATTAAAAAACAACAATATTGTTTTTTATTGAAGTACATGATCTTGCTACAGGGACACATGTGCGTATATTGTTATACCAGGCTGTCAACAGATATTTTATCTGCCCGCCTGATACCCAGCTGATATTGTATCCATACACAGTGAGATATGTCACAGTGTATGGCCACAATATCTGCTTTCCTCCCCTGAGGATGAGACATTTCCCCATGTCCCCCATGTGAAGGAACAGGGGAAATGTCAGCCACGACAGCGCATACACTGCCAGATGCGGCAGAGTGATCGGATCAGTTGGCAATGTTGCAAGAATTCTCATGCCCAACCATCCAATCATCGCTGATCAGTCGTGTCCATACCCTACCAGGTGTGGCTATTAAATAACGAGACTGTACTTGTAAAAAATAAACCATACTACGTGAGTTAAAAGGGAGTGGGGGAACACTGACCTTGGACTATCCCAAAATGGTTTTGCAAGTTTAACCCTTGTCGCACAGATAGTTTGCTGTTACACAGTGTTCGATAAAGTTGTGTTTTACCCGTGTGTCGTAAAAATACTTAGGGCCTGATTCAGAGCCGCTCGTAAGCGGCCGCTCGTTCGTTCCGAGCGATGTTAGCCAAACTGCGCATGCGTACGGATCGTTATACGCATGCGCTAACCAGTCAGTGCGGCCGAAATTCATGTGCTCGCAAAATAGCGAATTCCTGCTATTTTGAGTGACAGAAAGCGGCGTATGTGGGTGGTAACAGGGGAAGGTGCTTGAAAATGGGGAGTGGAGATCAGAACGCAGGCGTGCTTAAAGGTCAAAACGGGCGTTTTATGGGTGTGCATATTTAAAACTGCAGCGTCATGGACCACGTCACTGGGTTATTTTATAGTCAGAACTGCTCGCAAAATTGTGGTAGCAAACACCAACCCCAAGAATAGCGAGCAATTCATACCCTGGTCAATGTACTCGATTAATCTAATAAATAGCGGACATGACGTAGGATGCGAGCGGCCAGGGGGCGTATTTTTCCAAAAAACGAACGCAAGTTTTGTTCGCTCGTTCAGACATAGAGGCGTGAACACACCGCAAACAGCGAACGGTTCATTTGAATAGCCACCCCTAGTTTTAGAACGAACGACCGCAAATAGCGAGTGGCTCTGAATGAGGGCCTTAGTTCAAAAGTCCAGCAGCGAGTTAACTTAATATTTTTTGTTAAATTGAACAAATCGAGTGGCACAAAAGATTTAGTAACGGACGTGAGGATGTCAAAGATGATGAACTAACCAGGACTAACTGGGACGGAAGGCCTTGCACATCAAAAACAAATGAAAATGTGCAAAAAATTGAGAATCGTTCGAATGGACCGTCCACTCAGCATCCGAATGATAGCAGAAATGGTAAACATATACAGAGAAACTGTTAGACAAGTTTTGCATCAAGATCTTAACATGACAAAAGTTTGTGCTAAGATGGTTCCAGGCTCCTCACTGCCGAGCAGAAAGAAAATCAAAAGCGAATTTGTACAGACATTCTGGAACAAATTCAAGCGGATTCGCATTTCTCAGATAAAGTTATCACCTGTGATGTAACCTGGATCTTCCAGTACGATCCTGGGACAGAGCGCCAGTCCATGCACTGGAGAACACCATCATCACCAGGAATGAAGAAAGCACGTCATAGCAAATCCACATACAAAGCCATGTTAATTGTTTTCTTTGATATAAAGGGTGTTATTTAGGAAGACTGGATACCAGAAGGCGCAACAGTGACTCAACATTACTAAAAAAAATGTTCTAGCAGCTTTGTAGGGAAGAATCAGAAGAAAGTGGCCGAAGTAGTGTAAAAATGGTTCCGTCCTCCATCAGGACAACGCACCAGCCCACACAGCTCTATCTCTGTGATGCAGTTACTGGCAGAGAACATATTGCAGAGCTAGAACACCCTCCATACTCGCCAGACCTAGCACCGTGTGACTTCTTTCTTTTCCCTAAAGTCACATCTGTACTCAGGGGAACCCGTCTTGCATCAGTTACTGAGGTAAAGAAGAAAACAACGGAGCTATAGAGACAGCTGACAGATAATGAGCTACATACTGGCTCTGACCAATGGAAAATAAGAATCCAGCGGTGTGTGGATGCAGAAGAGGAGTACATAGAAGGGGAACAGAGTTAAAATGTACTTAATATAATTAAACATAAATTATAGCATCAGTCTTGTTTTTTAAAAGCCACACCTCGTATTACAGACTGCACCTTGACATGGCATGTGGGGACAGACATGGATGAACTCTTATTGAATGTAAAGGCTGGACATCTCAGACACCCAGATGATCCCATGATGGTGCTACTGTGCTGAGAGCAATAGTTGTGCTAAAAGTTGAGGCTGAATGTGGGTGGATTTTGCGCTTGTGGATGAAGTTTGCATCACATGGTATTCTGGAACCATCTCTGGATCTCGCCCTTGGTGGATGAAACTCTCCCACATCTCCAAATAAAACAAAAGTTTAAATGATGAGTTTGGTTTTTAATTTTGGGACATTGTCCTCAACCAAACTATTATAAGAATGTGGAACAGCTTCTCGTTAAACAATGGGAGAAGGGAGCAGAGCTAAGAAATGATAAAACAATAAACCGTTTAATCTTGAAGCTAATTGGGATAGTTCCCAAGGTACCCCATTCAGGAGACGGACAGGAAATTAATTAGATGTTCAGATACGTATGTTTTTCCTTTTGAAATTAAAAAAAAAAAATAGAAGCCAACGGGAATCTGTAAATGAGTGTATGAGAGACTTGAAGGAGAACCAGGGAAAATGACCCGGTCATTAGGCAAAACCTGCATTACATTTACCACAGTGTCCGTATTGTGTAGGAAGTTGTACAAGGAGATAATATTATGTTTAGGGGCTCTCAATAGTAAGAGGATATCTGTAGTATTGTTCCAGTAAGATTGTCATCCTGCTGATATCATGTTGGTCCTAGAGCAAGCCAAGCTAAATGGGGGGATGACCTCATATCAGCTACAGCTCTGATCTGTGTCAGACCCTCTCCTACAATCAGCGAGTCTTCCTACTCTAAGATGTTAAATGGCTATAGAGAGGAGTACAAGAGAGAAGCCCCTTTGTCAGGGGCATATCTTCCTATTGGCTTGGATGGCCTTCGACAGGGCCCCTTTGTCAGGGGCATATCTTCCTATTGGCTTGGATGGCCTTCGACAGGGGCGCCCGACATAATTAACAAATGATCACTGGTCTCCTGTTTGCTCTGTGCCACAGACAGTTGTCATTAGTAAATGATCCCTGGTCTCCTTCTGTCATCCTCTGCTCTTATCAGTGTCCTCCATTGATTGTTAATGTGTATCAGGCTTCTTATATGTCCCTTTATATCAGAAACATTTAAAATTAGAGAGACTAATTTTTTTTTATTTTTTTTTTCTAATATATCTCTTCTCCCACAATACCCACTACATACCAATCGCCACTCACTAATTCCCATATGTCCACCTTGCAGGAAAATAGTGTAAGCACCACATCGACCACAATGCTCTATTCGCAAGATAATTCGCATATATGCAAATTATCTTGCCCACAATGCACCTTGTTTGTTATTGATGCCCTCTTTTCCTGTGTTGTTGACATATAGAAATTAATAAACAGTGCTTGCATGTAGTAAGTGTTATAACTGAAAAAATATAAACATATATATATATATATGTATATATTAAAAAAAGTGTGTGTATGTATATATATATATATATATATATATATATATATATATATATATATATTGTCTCCCTATTTCTACAGGCGTGTAAATTGAACCTGTGGATACTCAGGTGTCAGGATTAAGATATAATCCTTATGGGCTGTTTTTATTATTGTGTATGAGATAGCAATGGATCCATGTGGGCAGTTTTACCAGTGAATTATATGGCAGAGTTTAAAAAGCATAATGCAGTGTACAGTCCAATTTGAATATATGTAAATTATTTTACCCATAATTCATGTTTGTTTTTGATGCTATGTTTTCAAGCTTTTCCTGTGTATTTTGGCATTAGTAAATAGTGCTTTGCAATAGGGTAAGTTCTGTAAAAGATATATATATATATATATATATTGAAAAGAGAAAAAAAAAATATTCTCCCTATTTCTACAGGTGTCTGAATTAAACTACCCCCAGTGTGTGTTATTTTATTTTTTAAAGTAGAAGCAATCATTGGAGGGGGGCGCTCGGACCCCAAGATACACCCCTGCAGCTTGTGCAACACTTGTAGCTCAAAATTTCTCCTTAGGCAGCAGCACATGCTGTGTAACGGCTTTTCCTTCTCGTGCAGATTAATCCGTCACCTTATACTGTGAACTTATCAGGACACAGACTTTATTGGACAGGTTAGCCATTCGGGACTGACTGCCTCTGTCCGGGACAGACTGGCTGTTCATTTGTTAACGGAGGGCGAGAGATAGCAGATGAGATAATAAAGCAAGAAAACATGGCGAGAGTGAGAAGGTTCAGAGCCTAACAAGTGACAGATTGAAAGCAAGTGATATTTCTAGCTAGATGTGCCCCAACGTTCTGCTCAGTCTTAAAATAAAGACGTTTGAGAATGTGTCCCAGAAAAGCTGTGAATATCACTTCATGGAGGCAAAATCTGTTAATTAATGAGAAACAAAAATATTTCCAACTGTTGGGGAGACTTTTCCCAGTCCCTTAAAGGAGAAGCAGAACTTATTTGTGCATTAAAGGTGGGGCGAGCCCAAGCTTCTCACAAGGAAACACTGTGGAAATTAGACTTTTCTAGCAGCTCTTAATGACTTTGAGAAGTGTGGTGATGTGTTTTCTTGTTTGTTTGTTTTCTGTCGGAGAGGTTTGCAGTATTTCTTTTGTTTGCAGATGAATACATATCATTACCTGTAGCGGAAAATACCTGAGGTGTGGAACGTGTCATCTTCTGTGCTGTAATTACCGTAATTGGATGCTTAGTACAATAGATGTGTTTTATTTGCATCCAATGATGGATAGTTATTGGTTTTGATTTTCTTCACAGTTGAACAATTTGTAAAGCAGAAACCCCCCCCCCCTTCATAAATACTACAGAATTATTATTCTTAACTAAAAGCCCCCCTCCAGTTGCCGTCACTCATACTTGGGGTGGGGTGGGGGGGGGGCTTTATTACATCATCGCACTTGGAAAGCAGTGGCAGCCTCCTATTGCTTCTCCTTTGATCCTGGCCTTTGTATCGGTGGGGGACTCATTCAAATTCGTGGGTACTACAATCTCCCGAGATTTGAAGTGGGAGAAGCATACCAGTGCCATTGTTAAGAGGGCTCATCAAAAGCTATATTTCCTTAGACAACTGAGGATATCTGACGTCCCGAGAGAACTATTGCTGCTCTTTTACTCCGCAATAATCGAGTCTGTTCTGCGCTCCTCGATTATCGTGTAGTATTGTGCGGCTAGTGCACGTGATCGGGCCAGGTTACAGAGGGTAGCCAGGTCTGCGGAAAAGATTATTGGCGTGGCCCTGCCTTCAATCCTTGACCTTTATTTGGCGAGGGTGGGGAAACGGTCCAAAAATATTGTGGCGGATGTGGCCCATCCCTGCCATGATCTGTTCCAATTACTTCCATCCGGTAGGCGATACAGATCTTGTCCGGTTAGGACCTCAAGACAAGCAAATAGTTTTTTTTCCTGCAGGCAATTATGCAGTCAAATCATTGATAATTGCTTGTTTAGATGGTTCTATATGTTTTTTTATTGTATTATAACTTCCTTTTTTTAAGTTATTCATATTGATTATGCATTGTGATTTATTACTGGTGTGTAAATCGAGTACTAGGTCAGTGGTTCAGTAGTCAAATTCCATGTATATGCTTTATACTTGCCAAAATAAATTCTGATTCTGATGATTAGGTCCTGCCACTTCCAGGCATCGCATGCACACACTTTTACAAACCAGGAAATGGGGGGGAAAGGATTTAAATTGCTCTCTCCCCCCCCCCCCCCCCCCCATTCTAGAACCCACAGATTCACCAGTTTGATAGAAGGGATTCCCTTCTGTCAAATGAAATGATAGTAATCATTTGCTGCACAAGTCATTATGAAGTCATGGGGGTATCCCTCCCATACTGGATTCAGTAATTTCAGGGGCACACTTAGAAAGATGGGATGCCCCTATTACAAATGATGTGGCCCCTTAGTGATTATTGTCTGGTGATCATCTGCGGTCATCACAACGCAACATCACCCCCGCACTACAGAAATACTTGAAGAGCTGGCGGATCGGGGACATAGCGTGCCTGATCTCCCCCATCGCCGCTCTAATACACTGAAGGTCACCCTCATTTGAAAGAGGAGAGTCCCCTCTCTTTTAAATGGTGTGGTCCATTGGTGGTTATTATTGTTATATCCTGTGGTCATCGAATAATGTCATCCTGCAGTGCAGGAATAGCAATAAAGCTTGGGGAGGTGACTAATTCCCCTTTCAGACAGAAAAACAAATTACCGGGTCAAACATTTCAACCCGGTAAATTGCTGATCAACCCGGGTCCTTATACTGTCAACCCAGGTCGAAAATTCCAGGTCTTCGACCCAGGAATTTCGTGCCGGGTTGACCCTTTCAGACAGAAGAAATACCCATGTTAATCAGCAAATTACCGGGTTGAAATGTTTGAACCGGTAATTTGCTCTTCTGTCTGAAGGAGGGTACAGGCAGGGACTGGCAAAACAATCCAGCACACAAATGCCGGGTAAAAGCCGGGATTTTGGCTTTTTCCTGTCTGGAAGTGGTATAAATGTGCACGATCTAGTCCATCCTGGCACCTACACCCTGCAGGTCACACTCATTTGAAAGAGGGGAGTCAGCTCTTTCAGATAATTGCCCCTGTACCAGTTATTTTTGGGTGGTCTTCAAGCAAATGTCAGTTTGTCCATGGTCTGCGTCTCTCACATGAGGGTTTATTTACTAGTGTAACTGGATCATATAGCCCCACTAAGCACATTCTCCTGCTGCATTCTGGCTAGAAAATATTCCATGTGTAACGCTTAACTCTGGTATCGCCGGAAACCCGACGGCTCCAGCAAAATTGCTGGATGTTACATGGTCCTCAGTCTTCTTTTATTACTGGGTTTGGTAAAAAATTACACACAGCTGTGATATATGCTTATGTTTATAATGACTAACGTGCTCTTATGTGGTAGCTATCCGGGAGGCTTCCTGTGACACAGAGATTTTGCCTCTCGGCTTAAACCCTGTTAGGTAATTCGTTGCTCACTAGCTAATGAGGTAGACAAGGTATTGTTCCTTGTATGTACCTCCCATTGTATGTTCTTCGTTCTTCCTAGTGTCTGTCTTACAGGTAGGGTTGGAGGGGAAGCAGGCAGTACCCATTCTCTGGGCAAGAGTGAGGGTGTACCAGTGTGAGTAGTATAGGTGGGAGTAGGGTAGGTGTGCGGGTGTACCAGTGTGAGTAGTATAGGTGGGAGTAGGGTAGGTGTGAGGGTGTACCAGTGTGAGTAGTATAGGTAGGAGTAGGGTAGGTGTGCGGGTGTACCAGTGTGAGTAGTATAGGTAGGAGTAGGGCAGGTGTGAGGGTGTACCAGTGTGAGTAGTACAGGTGGGAGTAGCGGAGGTGTGAGGGTGTACCAGTGTGGGTAGTATAGGTGGGAGTAGGGTAGATATGAGGGTGTACCAGTGTGAGCAGTATAGGTGGGAGTAGGGTAGGTGTGAATATATAGTAGTGTGAGTAGTATAGATGGGAGTAGGGTAGGTGTGAGTGTGTACCAGTGTGAGTAGTATAGGTGGGAGTAGGGTAGGTGTGAGGGTGTACCAATGTGAGTAGTACAGGTGGGAGTAGCGAAGGTGTGAGGGTGTACCAGTGTGGGTAGTATAGGTAGGAGTAGGGTAGGTGTGAGGGTGTACCAGTGTGAGTAGTATAGGTAGGAGTAGGGTAGGTGTGAGGATGTACCAGTGTGAGTAGTATAGGTAGGAGTAGGGTAGGTGTGAGGGTGTACCAGTGTGAGTAGTATAGGTAGGAGTAGGGTAGGTGTGAGGGTGTACCAGTGTGAGTAGTATAGGTAGGAGTAGGGCAGGTGTGAGGGTGTACCAGTGTGAGTAGTATAGGTGGGAGTAGGGTAGGTGTGAGGGTGTACCAGTGTTAGTAGTATAGGTGGGAGTAGGGTAGGTGTGAGGATGTACCAGTGTGAGTAGTATAGGTGGGAGTAGGGTAGGTGTAAGGGTGTACCAGTGTGGGTAGTACAGCTGGGAGTAGGGGAGGTGTGAGGGTGTGCCAGTGTGAGTAGTATAGGTGGGAGTAGAGTAGGTGTGAGGGTGTACCAGTGTGGGTAGTACAGCTGGGGAGTAGGGGAGGTGTGAGGGTGTACCAGTGTGAGTAGTATAGGTAGGAGTAGGGTAGGTGTGAGGGTGTACCACTGTGAGTAGTATAGGTGGGAGTAGGGTAGGTGTGAGGGTGTACCAGTGTGAGTAGTATAGGTGGAAGTAGGGTGGGTGTGAGTGTGTACCAGTGGGAGTAGTATAGATGGGAGTAGGGGAGGTGTGAGGGTGTACCAGTGGCAGTAGGGGAGGTGTGAGGGTGTTTTAGTGTGAGTAGTATAGGTGGGAGTAGGGTAGGTGTGAGGGTGTACCAGTGTGAGTAGTATAGGTGGGAGTAGGGTGGGTGTGAGGGTGTATTAGTGTGAGTAGGGTAGGTGTGAGGCTGTACCAGTGTGGGTAGTATAGGTGGGAGTAGGGCAGGTGTGAGGGTGTACCAGTGTGGGTAGTATAGATGGGAGTAGGGTAGGTGTGAGGGTGTACCAGTGTGGGTAGTACAGCTGGGAGTAGAGTAGGTGTGAGGGTGTATTAGTGTGAGTAGTACACTGTAGGTGGGAGTAGGGTAGATGTGAGGGTGTACAAGTGTGAGTAGTATAGGTGTGAGTAGGGCAGGTGTGATGGTGTACCAGTGTGAGTAGTAAAGCTGGGAGTAGGGTAGGTGTGAGTGTGTACCAGTGTGAGTAGTAAGTAGTACAGGTAGGAGTAGGGCAGGTGTGAGGGTGTAGCAGTGTGAGTAGTAAGTATTATAGGTGGGAGTAGGATAGGTGAAAGGGTGTACCAGTGTGAGTAGGGTAGGTGTGATGGTGTACCAGTGTGAGTAGTACAGCTGGGAGTAGGGTAGGTGTGTGGGTGTACCAGTGTGAGCAGTATTGGTGGGAGTAGAGTAGGTGTGAGGGTGTACCAGTGTGAGCAGTATAGGTGGTAGTAGGTTAGGTTTGAGGGTGTACCAGTGTGAGTGTGTGAGTAGTATAGGTGGAAGTAGGGTAGGTGTGAGGGTGTACCAGTGTGAGTAGTATAGGTAGTAGGGGAGGTGTGAGGGTGTACCAGTGTGAGTAGTATAAGTGGGAGTAGGGTAGGTGTGAGGGTGTACCAGTGCGAGTAGGGGAGGTGTGAGGGTGTACCAGTGCGAGTAGGGGAGGTGTGAGGGTGTACCAGTGGGAGTAGGGTGGGTGCGAGGGTGTACCAGTGGGAGTAGGGTGGGTGTGAAATTGGACCAGTGCGAGTAGGGTAGGTGTGAGGGTGTATTAGTGTGAGTAGTATATTTGTGAGGGTGTACCAGTGGGAGTAGGGTGGGTGTGAAATTGGACCAGTGCGAGTAGGGTAGGTGTGAGGGTGTATTAGTGTGAGTAGTATATTTGTGAGGGCGTGCCAGTGCGAGTAGGGTAGGTGTGAGATTGGACCAGTGGGAGTAGGGTTGTTGAGGGCTGATGGTTAATTGAATTTATAATACATTTGCAGGAAACGGGGAGCTGATATAGCAACCTGCAGAGGGCGGTGTATATGATGTAACGAGAGGAAGATCAGTCTTAGACAAATAGAAGCTGAATTATGCGGGGTAGGATTACTGTTTGCGTAGGGATCAATGGTCCTTATGCTTCAGCTAATTAATGCTCTATTTGCTGTTGGTCAAAGAGAAGCATTTTAATGAACTCTTACGTGTGAGCCCTTATTCTGCATTCTCTATATCCATTCCACATCATCTTATCCATATTATTATGTCCTATCAGCAGCCAATAATAGTGGGAATTTTTTTTGATATTGGCTCAAAAGGAGTAAGCTCCTGTTGTCTCATAGGAACAGGTGAACTGAATGGTGAATCTGCCGTGTGTTCCTGTCAATATAAATGAAGGTTGTGCTGTTGGCGGGGGCTTAGCGGTGACTTGAACCCCCTTCTGATGTAGAATTGCTGCGAGTCTGTCACTTTGTGCCCTCTTGTGTGCTTGTAATGCAGACCGTAGCTGCTGCGGAGATTGGCTTCTTGTCCCAGTACTTCCCTCGTGTCTGTCTTGGCTGCATAAAGCATCAGGCAGCTGTAAGAAGCATTACAGTATCTATTCATGCACAAAATGAGCTGACCAACATGAAAGATATAATTACAGTCTTCACAGAGCCGTCACAGTCTCCGGATAAACTTGTAAGAACGTTCTTGGAGAAATCGTGTCTGTGCGCTCTGCAGCATCCTTGCGTCAGCCCGGGGATAAATCACCGCGCACTACAGATGACTTTAACCATTTAGGGAAATGTGCACACATCTGTATTTTACGTTTGGGGGTTTCCAGCATTTTAATGTCTGCTGTTTTGTTTTCTATGGTTTCATGCTGAAAAACATGTCATAAAGTGTATTTGGCTTGCATATAGGGCAATCTAACTATAATAGTGCAGCCTGTGCAAAAGGCTTATTGTAAGTGCAGCTACTAGTAAACATATTGTTCCTGCAACAATTCAGATATAAACCCACTTCCCACAGCACCTCCATCTAAAGTTATGTGTTAGCTGGCATATCTGTAACGTACAGTAGTGTATAGGTCATAGCTGTGCTATATACAGCGTACAGGAGTGTATAGGTGATAGCTGTGCTATATACAGCGTACAGGAGTGTATAGGTGATAGCTGTGCTATATACAGCGTACAGGAGTGTATAGGTGATAGTTGTGCTATATACAGCGTACAGGAGTGTATAGGTGATAGCTGTGCTATATACAGCGTACAGGAGTGTATAGGTGATAGCTGTGCTATATACAGCGTACAGGAGTGTATAGGTGATAGCTGTGCTATATACAGCGTACAGGAGTGTATAGGTCATAGCTGTGCTATATACAGCGTACAGGAGTGTATAGGTGATAGCTGTGCTATATACAGCGTACAGGAGTGTATAGGTGATAGCTGTGCTATATACAGCGTACAGGAGTGTATAGGTCATAGCTGTGCTATATACAGCGTACAGTAGTGTATAGGTCATAGCTGTGCTATATACAGCGTACAGGAGTGTATAGGTGATAGCTGTGCTATATACAGCGTACAGGAGTGTATAGGTGATAGCTGTGCTATATACAGCGTACAGGAGTGTATAGGTGATAGCTGTGCTATATACAGCGTACAGGAGTGTATAGGTCATAGCTGTGCTATATACAGCGTACAGGAGTGTATAGGTCATAGCTGTGCTATATACAGCGTACAGGAGTGTATAGGTCATAGCTGTGCTATATACAGCGTACAGGAGTGTATAGGTGATAGCTGTGCTATATACAGCGTACAGGAGTGTATAGGTGATAGCTGTGCTATATACAGCGTACAGGAGTGTATAGGTGATAGCTGTGCTATATACAGCGTACAGGAGTGTATAGGTGATAGCTGTGCTATATACAGCGTACAGTAGTGTATAGGTCATAGCTGTGCTATATACAGCGTACAGGAGTGTATAGGTGATAGCTGTGCTATATACAGCGTACAGGAGTGTATAGGTGATAGCTGTGCTATATACAGCGTACAGGAGTGTATAGGTGATAGCTGTGCTATATACAGCGTACAGGAGTGTATAGGTCATAGCTGTGCTATATACAGCGTACAGGAGTGTATAGGTCATAGCTGTGCTATATACAGCGTACAGGAGTGTATAGGTGATAGCTGTGCTATATACAGCGTACAGGAGTGTATAGGTGATAGCTGTGCTATATACAGCGTACAGGAGTGTATAGGTGATAGCTGTGCTATATACAGCGTACAGGAGTGTATAGGTCATAGCTGTGCTATATACAGCGTACAGGAGTGTATAGGTGATAGCTGTGCTATATACAGGGCTGGATGATCCCAGGAGCCAGGTAACCAGTTTAGCTGGAGAGTGACTGCTGGCATTTGCTTCTGTTGGTAGTTATTAGTCACATTGACCTGGCTCCTGCACTTGATTAACAGCGATGCCCAATATAAATTGTGTATTTTATAATTGTATAAATTAGTAGGTTCGTTAATGTGGCTGGGAGATGACTGCAACTTGCCACGTTTGGCCCCTCTGGGTAGTCATCCAAATACGCTAATGGGCCCTAGAGATGTTGGTTAAGATATTCAGCCCAATGGGCAGCTTGTCGACCTATGTGGACATTAATCCTACCACTTCAGCTATACAGTCAGTCCTTGTGTGGCTTTAATTGAAAAAAATAATCATTTCTATTAAAATTCATAGAGGCGTTGCGTGTTTGTGCTGCTTTTTATTAATATGGGCCAGGAAATGCTAAACATTTCATTGGAAGATCTATATTATACTGAACCTCAGCTCCTGGACACAGCCATAAGGAAGATTACTTGGCTGTATTATGGTACTTGGGAGTGTGAACCCCCCCCCCCCTGCTGTGAAATATACAGATAATAGATGTCATTGAGGGTGTTAGTTCCTAGACAGAAGTGCAGGTCAAACCTCAGTACCTAGTGCGGCTATCTCTGGACCTTTATTCCACATGTGATGTATTTGGTGATGCTGTATATGTCTGCAGGTATCCGGTCTTTAGATCTACAATAAAAAGGTAGACAATATTTAGGTAGACACAACAAGTTAGATAGGCAATAGGTTGACACACTAAAGGTTGACATGTAAGAACGTCGACATGGTCAAAAGGTTGACACACAAAATGGTGCCCCGTATTTTGTTTTGTTTTTGGTTAGGCTTAGGCACTTACTCCGATGGTTAGGGTTAGGCACCAGGAGGGTGGTTAATGCTGGGTACACACGTAAAGATTTTCTGTCCAACCATCCAACTAGTTGATTGGTTGGAATGAATACCTGGTAAGGGATGAAAGCAAATGACAATCAGCAATTTGCTCCCAAACACCGGAAAATGGACCAAAACTGTTGTTTGAACAAATTGTTTAGATCAAACATTTAACAAACTTGTCTGACCGACCATTTCCATCTGTTTTCTGGCATTTAGGAGCAAATTGCTGATCATCAGTTACTCCCATACGTTACCAGATTTCATTCCAACCAATCAACTAGTTGGCTGGTTGGACAGGAAATCGTTAGGTGTGTATGCAGCTTTAGGCACTAGAAGGGATGGTTAGGGTCAGGCACCTACCCCGACGGTTAGACACCAGGAGGGAGGGTTAGGCACCAAGGGGAGGGTTAGGGTGAAGATTAGGGCTAGAAAAAATAAGCAAAAAAACGTGTGAACCATTATTGTGCCGACCATTTGTGTATCAACCTTTTTGACCCTGTTGACCATTTGTACCAGTAAACATTCTTACATGTCGACCTTTAGTGTGTCGACTTAATAACCATGTGGACCTTGTGTCCCTGTGGACTTATTGCAGGTCTAACTTTTGGCGTCTACCTTTTTACTGTAGCCCTTTTGATCCACGCCCGTATCTGCATGGGGAAAAGTAGAGCATGGATACATTGTATCTCCTCGGTATCGGTCATGTTAAAGTAAAAGATCAGGGCGTTGTGATAGCGTATCCCTGACATACAAGGGAGTCATTGTGATCTTATTCTCATTGCAGCCTAAGCATATAGTGATAGCACATAACCTCCTTGTGTAGGACGGGTTTCCCCTGGTATAGGAGATTGGTGCCTTTTGCTCAGAGATATCTGTTGCTGTTTTGTGTGTTGTCTATTGCAGCGTTATCATGGATCAGCTCCAGGCCTTTGTTAGTGATGAGTTGTCATCCCGGATGCTGCTATTTGACATGAGAGAGGTGAAAATTCCTGTGTTCTAATCAGCCATTCAGTGAGCATAGAACTTAGGACCTGACTCAGACCCGCTCGCTAGGATGCGTTCACTTGTAGCTGCCGACGGTTCGCATTGTGTGCATGTGTATGCATTGCAGTGCGCGTTCGCGAACCAGTGCGAGAGATCGGGAAGCATTCGCTCGCTGGGCATAGACTGCCCAGCAGAGTGAGTGACGGGAGAAGCCGTTTGAGGGTGGTGATAGGGGCTGGCCATTAAACACGGAGTAGTGGAAGTGCGAACGCAGGCGTGCCTGACCGTCTCAACACCATTTCTGAGGCGTGCGTAATTAAGAGGCAGCGACATAGTACACGTCACCTGGCTGGATTTTACACTGAAGTGCTCGCAGTGCTTGTGGCAGGGTATGGTCAACCACAAGCGCAGCGAGCGCTTCCGATTGTAACCGATGTACCAATGGTTGCATACACTTCCTGGTGATGACGTGCGTTAGTGGGTGTCTTAAGACAGGCTAGTGGGTGTCTGCATACACAGAGCGATCGCACACCAAGACATAGTGGGCGTGCTAATGCCTTGCCATGTGATCGCCTGCCTTCCCAAATTTGCATACACATCGTGCGAGCGGACGCATCTAGCGAGCGGGTCTGAATCGAGCCCTTAGAGGGGAATTCAATTAGAGGCGAAGTTTTCGCCTGTCCGACTTTTCGCTTCATTCGCCTATTTCAGAGGCGAATTCATTCCGTGCTCGTCCCCGCTTTTCACCTAATTCAATTGCAAAACAGGCGAAAACGGAAATAGGCGAATGCGGAACAGGCAAAAAGTACTGAAAGAATTGGGGACATCAGTCTGTACCCCAGAAAATTATACATTAACACGAGGAATCAATATAGATGTGTACTAATAGCCCTAATAACATAGGGAGTCACTATAGATGTGTACTAATAGCCCTAATAACATAGGGAGTCAATATAGATGTGTACTAATAGTCCTAATAACATAGGGAGTCACTATAGATGTGTACTAATAGCCCTAATAACATAGGGAATCACTATAGATGTGTACTAATAGCCCTAATAACATAGGGAGTCAATATAGATGTGTACTAATAGCCCTAATAACATAGGGAATCACTATAGATGTGTACTAATAGCCCTAATAACATAGGGAGTCACTATAGATGTGTACTAATAGCCCTAATAACATGAGGAATCAATATAGATGTGTACTAATAGCCCTAATAACATAGGGAATCACTATAGATGTGTACTAATAGCCCTAATAACATAGGGAGTCACTATAGATGTGTACTAATAGCCCTAATAACATGAGGAATCAATATAGATGTGTACTAATAGCCCTAATAACATAGGGAGTCAATATAGATGTGTACTAATAGCCCTAATAACATAGGGAATCACTATAGATGTGTACTAATAGCCCTAATAACATAGGGAATCACTATAGATGTGTACTAATAGCCCTAATAACATAGGGAGTCAATATAGATGTGTACTAATAGCCTTAATAACATAGGGAATCACTATAGATGTGTACTAATAGCCCTAATAACATAGGGAGTCACTATAGATGTGTACTAATAGCCCTAATAACATAGGGAATCACTATAGATGTGTACTAATAGCCCTAATAAGACTATTTTGGGCACTTAAATTGTGTAAATTGCTTGCTATTGTCGTCTAGGTAAAAGTGGTGAAGAATGGCATAAAGCTGTATTTTTTGGTGAAAATAAGTATTCCTGTAAAATTTGGGGTCCATGAAAATGGGTGCTAGAAAGTTTTTATGTCTCTAAAGTGAACTTTTTAAAAACATGAAAAACCCACCTGCTGCATGCACCTGCAATCCCAAAAACACCTGACCCATACTTGGGGACCCCCAAGAAGTCTATTTCGCTACTTTTTATGTTTATCCCCCCCACTTTTTAAATTTTCACTCCAAAAATGACATGTCTTTTTTGGGGTGTTCTTAGGTTTTTTGGGTTTTTTTTTTGCAGATTTGTCCTTTGGGGAGCTGTCCCAAGGGTTCTGAGTCGTTTCCCAACATTTGCACCCCAAAATAAAGATTTTGCATTTCTTTTCACCAGCTATTGATTGGAGAATCTTTTTTGGAGAATTGTTTTCTGCTTAGGTGAAACTGTCCTGGAATTGAATTTGGCAGATTTTTTTAGGCTAAATTTTCGCAAAAAAAAGGGCAAAAATGGCTTCTCGTCTCTAATGGAATATGGCTCTTAGTGTTATTATATTACTGCAGTGTTATTATAATGGTGGTTGATGACTTGATAAGACTGATGCTCCTGTTTGATGCGAGAAAGGTGACAAATATTTGAATGCATGTATTGTATTCAGTCATTTACTGGCAGTAGAACTTTATTGTTGTAGCGTTATTGCATTGTTACAATAATGGTTTTCGATCAGAAAGCTTTAGTGTTGGTGGGTTACCACATATTTGTTGAAATGGTTCTTGATGGATTGTGAACACTGATGCTGCTATGTGACATGAGAAAAGTGACTACGTATATACATTCACTGACCAAGATCCTTTATAGAAGTGGTCATAATTCTGCTGAAAATGTGTATTTTCCGTGTTTTGTAGCTTTTTACGTCGCTTGCCTCCACTCCATATTGTTTTAGCACCTCGAAACGTTGTGGTAAATAAATAATATTTTTTTCATGAAAATCTGCAGTGCTGTGCTGAGTTTAACCCCTGGAGGGGTTGTTCACTATACCAAGCTGTATGTGCGTATATATATATATATACCCCTAAGAGTAATGTGCGGGCCCCTAACTGTATCACGCTGCCTGTCATATATATATATATATATATATATATATATATATATACAGTCAGGTCCATAAATATTGGGACATTGACAGAATTTTCATATTTTGGCCTCTATTCACCACCACAATGGCTTTGAAATGAAACAAACAAGATGTGCTTTAACTGCAGACTTTCAGATTTAATTTGAGGGTAATTACATCCAAATCAGGTGAACGGTGTAGGAATTACAACGGCTTCTATATGTGCCTCCCTCTTTTTAAGGGGCCAAAAGTAATGGGACAAAGTAAACAATCCTAAATCTAATTTTCACTTTTTAATACTTTGTTGCAAATCCTTTGCAGGCAATTACAGCCTGAAGTCTGGAACGCATAGACATCACCAGATGCTGGATTTCATCCCTGATGAAATGAGGAATCAATATAGATGTGTATAGATGTGATGCTCTGCCAGGCCTCTACTGCAAATGTCTTCAGTTCCTGCTTGTTCTTGGGGCATTTTCCCTTCAGTTTTGTCTTCATCAAGTGAAATGCATGCTCAATCGGATTCAAGTCAGGGGATTGACTTGGCCATTGCATAACATTCCACTTTTTAGCCTTGAAAAACTCTTTGGTTGCTTTTGCAGTATGCTTAGGGTCATTGACCATCTGCACTGTGAAGCGCCGTCCAATGAGTTCTGAAGCATTTGACTGAATATGAGCATATAATATTGCCCGAAACACTTCAGAATTCATTCTGCTGCTTTTGTCAGCAGTCACATCATCAATAAATACAAGGGAACCAGTTCCATTGACAGCCATACATGCCCACACCATGACACTACCACCACCATGCTTCACTGATGAGGTGGTATGTTTTGGATCATGAGCAGTTCCTTTCCTTCTCTTCTCTTCCCATCACTCTGGTACAAGTTGATATTTGTCTCATCTGTCCATAGGATGTTGTTCCAGAACTGTAATGGCTTTTTTAGATGATGTTTGGCAAACTCTAATCTGGTCTATCTGTTTTTGTGGATCACCAATGGTTTGCATCTTGTGGTGAACCCTCTATATTCACTCTTGTGAAGTCTTCTCTTGATTGTTGACTTTGACACATATACATCTACCTCCGGGAGAGTGTTCTTGATTTGGCCAACTGTTGTGAAGGGGTTTTTCTTCACCAGGGAAATAATTCTTCTGTCATCCACCACAGTTGTTTTCCGTGGAATTCCGGGTCTTTTGGTGTTGCTGAGTTCTCCGGTGCGTTCTTTCTTTTTAAGAATGTTCCAAACAGTTGATTTGGCCACACCTAATGTTTTTGCTATCTCTCTGATGGGTTTGTTTTGATTTTTCAGCCTAATGATGGCTTGCTTCACTGATAGTGACAGCTCTTTGGATCTCATATTGAGAGTCGACAGCAACTGATTCCAAATGCAAATCTCACACTTAGAATCAACTCCAGACCTTTTACCTGCTTAATTGATAATGAAATAACGAGGGAATAGCCCACACCTGTCCATGAAATAGCATTTGAGTTGATAGTCCCATTACTTTTGGCCCCTTAAAAAGTGGGAGGCACATATTGAAACCATTGTAATTCCTACACCGTTCACCTGATTTGGATGTAATTACCCTCAAATTAAATCTGAAAGTCTGCAGTTAAAGCACATCTTGTTTGTTTCATTTCAAAGCCATTGTGGTGGTGAATAGAGGCCAAAATATGAAAATTCTGTCAATGTCCCAATATTTATGGACCTGACTGTATGTATATATATATATATATATATATGACAGGCAGCATGATACAGTTAGGGGCCCGCACATTACTCTTAGGGGTATATTTACTAAAGTGCGGGATTTTAAAAGTGGAGATGTTGTCCATAGCAACCAACAGATTCTTCATAACATTTATCTAGCTTCATGTACAAGATAATAGCTAGAATCTGATTGGTTGCTATAGGCAGCATCTCCTTTTCTAAAATCCTGCAGTTTAGTAAATATACCTCTTAGTCTCAATAGCAAGTTAAATATACAGTATATTTAATCCATGAAAGAGACACCTCTATGTAATAACCGATCAATAGGCCAAGCATAACAAAGTAGGATGGAGCTGGAGGCTGCTAGTGAAGGCTTGGCGTCACGCATGTGGCCCATCACTGGTGTAGAGGCTGCAATCAGTGTTTGTTACCTAGCTGGGGTTTCTATAGAGCAGGGGTTCCCAACCATGGTCCTCAAGGCACACTAACAGTCCAGGTTTTAAGGATAGCCATACTTGAGCACAGGCAACTTAATTAGTACCTCAGATATTTTGATTAAACCATCTGTGCTTTATCATGGATATCACCAAAACCAGGACTGTTAGTGTGCCTTGAGGACCGAGGTTGGGAATCACTGCTATAGAGTCCATCAGACGTGACCGGTCACGGAGCAGAAACACCATGGCAGCCGCCTCGCTGGGTTTATGTTCCGGCTCCGTCTACTGGATCAACACATAAAGAGGGTTATTGTGGCGGCTTCTATTCTGTCTTTTTGCAAGGCCAGCTATGTTACTGCTCTCAGGCCTTGTACCTAGTGGTGATTACTGTTACAGCATTGTGGCCTCGGTAAAGGACTTGGCGATACCCTACACAATGCTGTAGTCGCTCTCCATGAAGTCTTGGCTGCGGCACAGAGATGGTTAAGCCATAAACCCTCCTGTGTTCTCCGGGTTTTCACTCCTGTAAGCTGGGGCCGACGCACACATCTTGTTCCAGTTAATTGGATGCCTGTAAAGAAAATGTTTTTCTGTCCCCAGCTACAGCATTTGAATAAATAAAGCGCATTAGATGTGTGTCTCCTAATCGCGGCCGACGTTTACACTGCGGGATGCAAATTGCTCTGTGTCAGTAAGTCCGCTCGCCGAAATCGCCAGCCGTGTTCCGGTGTGAAGGTGGCGGTGCCACAGAAACTGCCTCGTTCTTAAACATCTTATTTATCAGCATAAACCTGATTCCAGACGCAAGCAAGGAACTGCTGCTTCTTACACCGTGTGTGTGTACACCGTGTGTGTGTGTGTGTGTGTGTGTGTGTGTGTGTGTGTGTGTGTGTGCGTGTGACTGCTCTCTTCTCTGCTTACTTGGGAACAAAGAAAAAAAAAGTAAGTTTACAACTGGAACAAATCATGTTGCTCTGCAAGGGGGGCAAATATATCTATTGTTTTTGCATGCAGGGTAAGTACTAGCTGGTTTTGCATGTAACTACCAAATGCCGGACAGCTTTATTTTTACACAGCAATATAGATTTGAATTTGGACAATACTTCTCTACTCTCCTAGGCAGTGTGTGAGACTCCCAATTATCCTCCACACCCTGGCAGAGTAGGTTGATCTCACGCGTCCCGCCCGCTTTCTATGGAGCACGATAGTTAGATAATACCTGGAATCACAGGTGCGTAGGGAAGGGATGAGCTAAAATGATGTGAATTGTGCTCTTTCTACTGTAGGGTCCATAGGGTATCCACAAGATACCTTGGGGTATAGGTGGATGGCGGCAGTCATCCGGGTACCTCAGAATTAAGTTTTGCAGCTCCCAGGATGCAGTGGGGTCCCTCTCCTATACCCCGCCCCCGAGCCAAGTCACCTTCAGTTTCGTAGGTGCCCGGCTCGGAGTCGGGTACACAGCCCCTGAAGATTTTGAAGGCAGCAGACGCTGCAGACTTTAGAGCGGATAGCATGGACAGTCCTATAGGACATCCATGCTACCGCTCCTTCACCCTGCGGGCCAGGATGCCGGTACTAATCCGGGGTCCTGGTGGGGATTCCGGGGTCTCAGCTAGCGGGGACCCCGGAGGATTCCCGGACTATGGCCGGATGCACGGGGGTCTCAGGTAAAGGCGGGTACCTGCGGTGGGGACCTGCCGATTCACAGTCATTTTGTCCCTGGGGCAGGGGGCTTCCTGGGACGACCTACAGCAGGGCCAGGCACTGAGTCCTACGTGCCCACTGGACCACCAGGGACACAGGGCTTGAGCGGTTGCGGCGCTCCAGCGTCCCAGGGATTAAATTCAGGCCAGGGGAGTGCACCTTCCCTGTCTCACAGCCGGCACCTCCCCCGCTGCACACAGAGCCTTTCCACAGCGGTCTGGCGGGCTGTGTCAGCGCTCACCCCCCGGGCCTGCCTCCTCTGAGCTTGCGGCGGCCATTTTCTACAGGCAGAACGCTGGTCTCTTTGGTGGATACACGGTCCGGGTCCCCCTGCATACCTCTCCTCCTGTAAGGTCAGTGTGTTCCTGCCAGACTCTGTGTCTGTGTAGATGATTATAGTGATATTATGCAGATGTGTTGCTGCATTATATGTGACTTTAAAATGTTAGCGCTGTCTGTATTTCTAACTTTCTGTCAGACTATATAGCTATACCTTTTTCTGTTTTTCTGTGTGTTTAATATACCTCACATTTGTATAGATATACTTATTGTGTGGTTTGTCACAAACGGTGCCCACTTCCTTCATTGCTATGTACTGTAAGTGAGGATGATGTGAATGATTTCCCCAGTCCTGCTGTCCAGTAATATCAGTCAGTATAGGTGGTGTCGGGGTGTGTGTTATACTTCACGTATTTGGGGTTTATCATATACTGTGTGCTACTCTGTTCCCGCCCCGCGGTCTCGTGTGGGAGACATGGTGCAGGAGGTGTTATCCTCCAGGCCCCTCTATTGTCTCAGCCACCTGGCAGAGGCCTCCTTAGTCGTCCTTTGCTCCGGCATTGACGTTCCTGGTGAGACGTTTGGCTGTACCACCTGTGTTTTCCCCGATGGGGTTCCCACAGTAGTGGGTTTTGCTTTTACAGGGCCCGTCTCAACACGTTACACCCATGCAGGTTCCTTCTGTGCCTCCTCCATAGGTAAACACTCTCTCTCTACTACAGGGTAAACCCTGGCGGATTGTCCTCCAATTTCTGATACAGGAGGATAAACCCCCTTGAACCGGCCTTGAGGCCTATGCCATCACCTCAGTCTACACTACCTGATGACGATGACATGACATCTGGGAAATTATAGATGTCTCTGACTCGAGTCCTCTCCACGAGAGGCGGAGACTAAGTAAGTTACCGTTCTGCCTTGGTTTTAGAGGAAGCTGAATGCCAGCTACTCGGTCAAAACATGCTCTGTTCAGGGAAATAAAGCTTACTACTTCGGAATTTCCTTTATCTGATCGGTTAGTAGAACACATGGAAGTAGCTTGGGTATCACCAAGCAATTCCAACCTTAAAGGGTCTGGCTTATGCCTATCCCTTTTTCTGAGGAACATTGTAGCAACTGGGAATCTCTTCCAAATGCGGTGGATTCTCATGTGCGGCGCTTACTTAAAAGTGCTGCTTTACCTATGCCGTCCATATCTTCCATAGAAGATACTACGGATAATAAGGTTGATGTATTCTCTTCAGATGCCTCCAGGCCGGCCATGGCTATCTGCTGGGTGGCCTAGGGGACTTCTGGGACAGACTTCCTAATGGAGTCCTTCCTTCGGATGCCACCAGGGATCAGGACACTCTGGGGAGTGAGCTCCCTGATTTAGCCGCATATACATATTAATGAGGCTGCTTTGGATGTCAGTCTCTTGGCTTCCCAGCTCGCTGTTCCTTATGGCTGCGCTCTTGGAGAGCAGACGCGGACTCTAAGAAAGGTTTGAAGTGTTTGCCTTATAATGGTGAAATCTTGTTTGGTCCGGACTGGGACAAGATTGTGGATACGTTAGCAGCAGCTAAGTATGTGTGTCTGCCTTCGACGTACACTGCTTCTGGGTCCTGGACCTCATCCTTTCGGCCGCAGGGTTAGCCTACGGGTCAGCCCTTTCCTAGACAGACAGCCCTCAAAAAGACTGTCAAGCCCAGGAAGCAGGCCTAGGGTACAAGACATCCGGCTGCCAAGTCCGAGGATAAGTCCTCAGCCTGATGGGACAGGCCTCCCCTTGGGGGATCCCAGGGTGGGAGGCCGACTTCTTCAGTTCGTCCAGTGCTGGTATCAGACCACCACAGACACTTGGGTAAGAGAAGTGGTCTCTCAAGGGTGCGTCTCTTCTTACGTAGAAGGCCTCCCCATCAGTTTTTCTGCACGGGTCCTCTTTCAGACTATGACAAGGCCCTACAAATCCAGAAAGCAATACAATCCTTGCTTCTAGCAGGAATCATGGTACCTGTCCTATTCCCTCAAGGAGGAAGGGGTTATTACTCCAATCTCTTTCTGGTTCAGATACCGAACTGAGTTTTCCGGCCTATCCTTAATCTCTAGTCCCTGAACAATTTTCTCAGGGTACCTCGGTTCTGGAGGGGAAACTAAGCTCCATTATACTGGCTATGGAACCTGGGGATTTTATGGTGTCGCTGGAAAGTCAGGATGCATTCCTGCATATTCCAATTGCTTCCTCTCATCAGCCTTTTCTCAGGTATGTTTTGCAGCAGCAACCTTTCCAGTTTCGGTCTCTGCTGTTTGGCCTTTCTACTGCACCTCGAGTGTTCCCAAAGTTATGGCTGTCCTGGCGGCCCATCTGTGGATGCAGGGTGTCCACCGGTTGCCTTACCTGGACGACCTCTTTCTGTTGGCAGGGTCTCCAGAAGTACTTCACCACTGTCTGCAGCTACCTATATCTGCGCTTCAGACATGCTCCATCTGGGAGCTCTGTTGGATTCACAACAGCAGAGGATCTTTCTGACCCCAGAAGAGATCTCCACTTTGCAGACGCAAGTATGCAGATGCCTAAACAGTCGCTGAGTGTCAATCCATTCAACTCTGCAGAGGCTGGGATCCATGGTATCGACATTCCACATGGTAGAATATACCCAGTTTAATTCCAGGCCTCGGCCCTGACCCTCTCCAGGTGGAATTTATTATCCCATCGGATAAAAGCACAATTGATGGTGCTCTCTCCGGAGGTGTGTCGGTTTTGTGCCTGGTGGCCACAGACATGTCACCTCTCCAAAGCGCGCCCCTTTTAGATTCCGGACTGAGTCCTCCTGATGGCAGACGCCAGTCTCCGGGATTGGGGCACAGTGACAGGTCCACACTTTTTCAGGGTTGGTGGATAGCATGCCCTACTAATCAACATATTAAAAATTTGGGCGCTCTTCAGGGCCCTCTAGCAAGTCAGACTCATACTTCACGGAAAGCGTGTGCAGGTTCAGTCAGGCTACGCCATGACGGTGGCTTACATCAACTTTCAAGGAGGAACTCGATGTCAGGCAGCAATGACAGAAGTGTCCTGCATTCTGACATGGGCGGAAGGCAATCTCCCAGCCATATTGGTGGTGCTCATACCAGGAGTACTCAACTGGGAAGCGTACTTCCTTAGCCGTCAAGATGTGCATACAGGGGAATGGTCTCTTCACCGAGATGTGTTTCAGCTCCTAGTGGACAAGTGGGGCCTTTCGGTGGTAGACCTTATGGGGTCCTGATACAATCACAAGTTGCCTGTGTATGGGTCCAGAACTAGAGATGCAGAGGCTCTCCTGGTAGACACTCTGTTAGTACGGTGGACATTCCAGTTTGCGTACCTGTTCCCTTTCTTCCTCGAGTACGTCAAAAGTTCAACAAGAAGGAGGCACGATCCTGCTGGTGGCTCCAGTGTGGTCCAGACGTCACTGGTACTCCGGATCTTCAGAGTCTCTCTGTCGACACTCCGTTGCTGTTGCCTCAATGTCCGGACCTGTTGTCTTTGGGTCCTTGCCTTTACCCGGACCTGGGTCGTCTGTCTTTGACAGTGTGGCTCTTGAGACATTCCTCCTGAAATTCAAAGGTTTTTCCAGCTCTGTATTTAACACCAATGGAACTGGTTCCCTTGTATTTATTGATGATGTGACTGCTGACAAAAGCAGCAGAATGAATTCTTAAGTGTTTCGGGCAATATTATATGCTCATATTCAGTCAAATGCTTCAGAGCTCATTGGATGGCGCTTCACAGTGCAGATGGACAATGACCCGAAGCATACTGCAAAAGCAACCAAAGAGTTTTTTAAGGCTAAAAAGTGGTATGTTGTGCAATGGCCAAGTCAATCCCCTGACCTGAATCCGATTGAGCATGCATTTCACTTGATGAAGACAAAACTGAAGGGAAAATGCCCCAAGAACAAGCAGGAACTGAAGACATTTGCAGTAGAGGCCTGACAGAGCATCACCAGGGATGAAACCCAGCGTCTGGTGATGTCTATGCGTTCCAGACTTCAGGCTGTAATTGCCTGCAAAGGATTTGCAACAAAGTATTAAAAAGTGAAATTTAGATTTAGGATTGTTTAGTTTGTCCCATTACTTTTGGCCCCTTAAAAAGTGGGATGCACATATAGAAACCATTGTAATTCCTACACCGTTCACCTGATTTGGATGTAATTACCCTCAAATTAAATCTGAAAGTCTGCAGTTAAAGCACATCTTGTTTGTTTCATTTCAAAGCCATTGTGGTGGTGAATAGAGGCCAAAATATGAAATTTCTGTCAATGTCCCAATATTTATGCACCTGCCTGGCGCCGACCGACCAGGCAGGAGGAGGAGATGGAGCGCACGAGGCGACCTCTCTCCTCCACTGATGACGTCACTCCCATGTTTGTGGGTTGTCATGAGAACAAGCCACAAGACGGGTATACTGTCTCCCCGGCCCGCGGCAGCTACACAGAGAGGGACAACGCATATTAAAACCTACTGCCACAACGCAATAGTGATACATTCTACTTAAATATCCATACGCCAAAAATTGCTACATTGAAACACGAATACGAACTAACACAATACAGCACTCACGGAACGACAGTACATTTATCAAGTTGCAAATCCTGCATCAACTATATCAGTAGCACTACCCGATCCATAAGGCATTCTAATGAACCTAAACACGCCATCTCCTCCCCCTGCCTGCCCCGGTCGGCGCCAGCACACAGGAAGGATCCTGCTACTTAAAGGTAGGAAACAGTGGTGTTTTTGTCTGCTGTTTATAATGTAAATGAATATTGCAACGCCTGCCTTGAGAAAAGGGTCTTGCATGGCCCTGAAACGTTGGTTGAGTGGCATGCATTAAAGTTTTTTCTATTATGATACAAGTCCGGGAGTGCCGCTGATCTTTTGCTTGGATATATATATATATATATATATATTTGTATAGAAAGTTTCAGCTAATTTCCTTTTACAGCTATGTTTATAGGTGACTTTAATATAACTTTGTGATAACAGCTGGAGAGAGCGCCAGGTACATCTCTGACCGCTAATGATCTTAGACTGAGAGCCATTTATAAAGCCATCACAGAGCGGAAGGAAGACATCCTGCAGAGAATGCTTTTTTTTTTATTAAAGTGTGTAATATTTTTAATTAACTTTGTGTGTGCTTTGCCCATTTTGTGCTCCTTGCTCCCAGTGACGTATAAAGTGGGAGTAATGTAAACTGCATCCCACTGCTATTTATATAATGTGCTGGAATACATTATCCGCAAGATGCGGCTCATTTATCCCAGGTACTGTATAGTCTGCGCAGGGCTCTGGAGGGTAGTGCTGCTCATTACTTCCCCATGTATGCACAACACTTCCAGTACATAGCACACTTCATTGCTTTTATAAGGTTTCCTTAGTCTGCGCAGATTCCACCTGATCTTGCAGAATAAATGCAATTTCACTGGTTTTATAAGAGTGGCTTCTGTGTGCAGCGACTGAGGCCTGCAGATGGAGGATCCGTCAGCTGGGAGCATCCTCCTGTCACTCAGGCATTTATAGTACTTTCTCCAGCATTAAGTCTGGACAACAGTGTGTCTGCTCAGAGGCTGGCAGCCCAGTTGTCAGACCACTCCCCTCTCTAAGCTGATATAGACCAATGCCCCAGATAGTGCACACTTTCCTCAGAAACAATCTGCAGCGCTTTTAAATGCATAAGCCCCTGATTGTATCTATGAGAGAACTGCAGCAGCCTAACGCAGGTGGAGGGAGACCTAGAACATGGTCCTTATCAGCTGTAAACTGTTTTCAATGGTTTTCCTGGCCAGGCTGGTGGATACTAGCTGTATGTACCAGCAATGTTAACCACTTGTTGTCTAGCTTCCTATGAGTAATATAAACGACCTGGCAAACTAGCCAGCGCTGTGACCATTTCTGTTCAATCCATTTCCCATTCACAAGAGCAGTAATCAGTGCTCGGTGTGAGATACATTGGGCCTGAGATGCGTGCTAAGGTCATCGCATGTGCGATCCCGCACACAGACGCCCAGCCACAATACGCAAATGTCGCAGATGGTGGGGATTGTAGTGAGACGCCGATGGTGGGGATTGTAGTGAGACCTGCGGCTTTGCAAATCCAAGCATCGGTCTTTGGGGCCCATTCGTCATTAAATATTTGCATCTTATTCCCCGAAAACACCACAGGAACCCTCCCCCGGCAATGGCGGCCGTGCATGCGCTGTAGCCCCGACAGCACTCCGGGCACATGCCTGTCCCTGCATGTGCCGGATGCTGCATTCTAGCGATATGATTGTATCTTAGAATGCAATCATGGGCGGTCATACCATGCCCAGATCGCTTTGCAAATGTGATCATTCATAAATGGGCCCCTTTGTCTCATCTCCCCTGCTCTCTCTCTCGCATCTGTCCTCTTTCTTTACCCACTCACCTCTCCTCTTTATGACGCTCATGCAGAGGCGCTCGCAAAATGCGAGCGGTCGCTCTGAATGTGGGCGGCCGCTTGTATTTTGAAGTGCGGCCTCCTGGTCGCTAGCTAAGCTGTGGGTTACCACCCACAGCTTTAGCGACCGACCAGGTTGATGGTCAAGACCATCGCGACCATCGGGGCTTGCGACGAGACCCTAAGGTTGGGTCTCGGCAACCGCAAGCCCCAGGGAGCTTCCTGCTCTGATCGAGCAGGAAGCTCCCTACTGACATCACTGATGTCAGTGTGGCCGCCCACAAAACGGCAGGATTCCTTAAGGAACGCTTCCTTCCACCCCCCTCGCCACGCCTACAAAACAGGGCGAGCTGTGAATCAACATCGACAGCCGCCCCTTTTGTAGTGAGCTCCGGAGCGAGAGGATTTCTCGCTCGCTCCGGGGCTTGCGCAGTGCGGACGCTGCACTTGCGCAGGACCTTAACATCGACTCACTTGCGAGTGAGTCTGAATGTCCCTGAATGAGGTCCTATATCCCCTCACTCTCTCATCTTTGCCCCATCTCTCTCTCTCTCTCTCTCATTTGTCCCATTCATGTTTCTCTCCCGTCTCTATCATCTCTGCCCCCCTCCCATGCCGGTGTCATGGGTGGAGGAGTTTGCAGGGATGTCGGAAGGGGGAGGGGTTTGCCAGATCCGCGCACGGACAGTGGGGTGCAGACCTGTACATCCATACAGCACTGGGGCAGAAGAGTGATCTGGAAGAGCTCCATCCACACTGGCTGCTGTATGGTTGTACAGGTCGGTCTGTAACTAATTTCTCATTAAACACTAGTGAATGTGGCATCAAGTACTTTTTCTTTTAAATATGCATCTGATAGTAAATTTTCTTAGGTGTCATATAAATCATGATCTCCTTTTCAAAATGTCTCTGGGGGAAACAAGTATGGCTGCCAGATACACTCACATTCTCAGTTGGAAAGCATTGGTGTGGCTCTAAATCCAGCCCGTGAATGGACAGGGGAATATTACACTATATGAGCTCCCTTCTCTCAGAGGGATTCCAAAGCATCTGCTACTCACTACATCCTGTGTCATGTGACTGTGGTTGTCAGGGGAGGAGTCTTCCTGGAGTGATACACCTGTCAGACTGTAACACAGGTGTCCTAACGTGAACTCGGGAAGGACAGACTTCTTGTTGAGCAGAAAGGTTGTCACATAACAATGTGCAGAACTATACATCATTAATAGCAGCTTGAGGAAACAAACCAAGGAAAAATGTTTATTACCAAGATTCTTCTTCTAGCTTGCCACGCATGTGAGATTCCTGCTTCAATAGACGGTGATTTGAATTAAATACCTATTGACACTATTACCCAAACTCCCCGTTACAAATTTGTATTGCTGGATTGTTAGCATTGCTATTTATGTAACATTTCTGTTCTACATTATTCAGAGCAAACTGAGTATCCAGTGGTGGAACGTGCGAGCGATGGGCCCCCCTCCTCCGCCCCACGGGGGGAGGCAGAGGGTAGCAGGGAGAGACAGTGGGTGAAAGGGAGAGGCAATAGGTGACAGCTGGTGGGGTCTGGTTTGCTGCTTACCAACTATTCCGCACAGTACCCCTACACCCGGGGCCTACACCCACCAGCTAAGCAGCCCCATACGTGATACAAACACACAGACGCCCCTGGTCACGTACACACCCGGGCCTGGCACTTACCGAGAGCGGCAGCTACCTTTTCCTCAGCGCCAGAGTAGTGTGCGGAAACCTGGTGACAGCTGGCAGAAGTGTGATCGCCCCTCTCCGAGCCCCTAGCACATTGTGCGGGCCGGGTGGTGAGGTGGCCTGTGTGATCGGTTAGTCGGTTGAGCGCACACAAGGTCAGTCCTGCCTCCCTAAGGTAAGGGGCAGGTCCCTCAAGGCAGTGGGGCCGACCATAAAAATGTGTCCTCATACATCTAACCTCCTTGTGCGTTAAACAGTCCTTCTAATCGCGCCATGCTGTGGTGTGACTCAGTAGCGAAACGCTACGTTACAATGTTACAGCCGCTGACGCTAACGTAGCATTTCATATGCAGATGCAGACGCGCCGAGAACTTAGGCATGCTGCATATCATTTTACTCAGCAGAAGCTGCATGTGCTATCTAGGTGCATCACTGTGTGAATAAGATGCATTTGAAGGTAAAAAGTCGCACGAAAGATGCTCGGCGCCACCGAGGCACACGAAGCTCCCGCGTTGTATGGCGCGACTTGTAGCACATGGAGGATAGACGTATGTAGACACATCTGTACTCTCTGCCCTTGGCCAGTCCAACATTCCTCTAAATGGTCGGACCCAACTCATTGCAGGTCTGGACAACTGGCAGCCGCAAAACCCTTTGTCCCCAGGGGTCCTGGTGTACTGCATCGCCTTCACAGTCCGTACTTCCGCTCCTGAGGGTATCATTGCTGCAGCCTATTCCAAGTACTCTGCAGTTATCTAATGTATACAAACTATTTAACAAAGAGACTTTCTCTGCAGAATACAGGGCCTGAAATTACATTCCTTTCACCTTTTTATAGTAGTATTTTTTCGAGGGCCTAAAAGCAATTTACTTTAATTAAGTACCAGTTTAATTTAAATAATGCTATTTTAAAATGTACATCTTTTCAAAACATCCATTTAATCAGATATTAATGCTGTGTTGAAGAGTGCTTAATGAGAAATTCTTTTTTTTCTTTTTCTTTGTAACATAAAAATTTCTAAATATCACCCTCTGCGTTTTTGATATGTATTAGATTGCACTATATTAGCAGATAATTAGGAGCTCCTACTTTTTCCAATCTTCTAAAATAGTTTCTCTGTGATTATGGTAATTTCTGTGACACTTCATGGTAATGTTTTGGCGGAAACTCGGGTTAAAATATATATGACGGCAAATCTACAGTGACACCAGTTGATGACGAAGCCGTAAATGGTCAGGGCAGCCTCAATACCTCGGTACCCTCCCGCATCCAGATACTGCCAAATGTTACTCTCTGATTTAGGCTTATAAAGCTCACAATCTCCTACATACTTGTTCTCTCGTTTTGTAGGCTTTGTACTTCTGATATACAGTCAGGTGAATAAATATTGGGACATTGACAGAATTTTCATATTTTGGCCTCTATTCACCACCACAATGGCTTTGAAATGAAACAAACAAGATGTGCTTTAACTGCAGACTTTCAGATTTAATTTGAGGGTAATTACATCCAAATCGGGTGAACGGTGTAGGAATTACAACGGTTTCTATATGTGCCTCCCACTTTTTAAGGGGCCAAAAGTAATGGGACTATCAACTCAAAAGCTATTTCATGGACAGGTGTGGGCTATTCCCTCATTATTTCATTATCAATTAAGCAGGTAAAAGGTAGGAGTTGATTCTAGGTGTGCCATTTGCATTTGGAATCAGTTGCTGAGAGATAGCAATAACATTAGGTGTGGCCAAATCAACTGTTTGGAACATTCTTAAAAAGAAAGAACGCACCGGAGAGCTCAGCAACACCAAAAGACCCGGAAGACCACGGAAAACAACTGTAGTGGATGACAGAAGAATTATTTCCCTGGTGAAGAAAAACCCCTTCACAACAGTTGGCCAAATCAAGAACACTCTCCAGGAGGTAGGTGTATATGTGTCAAAGTCAACAATCAAGAGAAGACTTCACAAGAGTGAATATGGAGGGTTCACCACAAGATGTAAACCATTGGTGAGCCACAAAAACAGGAAGACCAGATTAGAGTTTGCCAAACAACATCTAAAAAAGCCATTACAGTTCTTGAACAACATCCTATGGACAGATGAGACAAATATCAACTTGTACCAGAGTGATGGGAAGAGAAGAGTATGGAGAAGGAAAGGAACTGCTCATGATCCAAAACATACCACCTCATCAGTGAAGCGTGGTGGTAGTGTCATGGCGTGGGCATATATGGCTGCCAATGGAACTGGTTCCCTTGTATTTATTGATGATGTGACTGCTGACAAAAGCAGCAGAATGAATTCTGAAGTGTTTCGGGCAATATTATATCCTCATATTCAGTAAAAATGCTTCAGAACTCATTGGACGGTGCTTCACAGTGACGGACAATGACCCGAAGCATACTGCAAAAGCAACCAAAGAGTTTTTTAAGGCTAAAAAGTGGAATGTTATGCAATGGCCAAGTCAATCCCCTGACCTGAATCCGATTGAGCATGCATTTCACTTGATGAAGACAAAACTGAAGGGAAAATGCCCCAATAACAAGCAGGAACTGAAGACATTTGCAGTAGAGGCCTGGCAGAGCATCACCAGGGATGAAACCCAGCGTCTGGTGATGTCTATGCGTTCCAGACTTCAGGCTGTAATTGCCTGCAAAGGATTTGCAACAAAGTATTAAAAAGTGAAAGATAGATTTAGGATTGTTTAGTTTGTCCCATTACTTTTGGCCCCTTAAAAAGTGGGAGGCACATATAGAAACCGTTGTAATTCCTACACCGTTCACCTGATTTGGATGTAATTACCCTCAAATTAAATCTGAAAGTCTGCAGTTAAAGCACATCTTGTTTGTTTCATTTCAAAGCCATTGTGGTGGTGAATAGAGGCCAAAATATGAAAATTCTGTCAATGTCCCAATATTTATGCACCTGACTGTACGTACTTGTTCTCTCGTTATGTAGGCTTTGTACTTCGGATATACGTACTTGTTCTCTCGTTATGTAGGCTTCGTACTTCTGATATACGTACTTGTTCTCTCGTTATGTAGGCTTTGTATTTCTGATATACGTACTTTTCTCTTGTTATGTAGACTTTGTACTTCTGATATACGTACTTGTTCTATCGTTATGTAGGCTTCGTACTTCTGGTATACGTACTTGTTCTCTCGTTATGTAGGCTTCGTACTTCTGATATATGTACTTTTCTCTTGTTATGTAGGCTTCGTACTTCTGATATACTTACTTGTTCTCTCGTTATTTAGGCTTCGTACTTCTGATATACTTCTGATATACGTACTTGTTCTCTCGTTATGTAGGCTTTGTACTTCTGATATCCGATTATAGGTATAATTTACATTTTTGGCTCAGCTTGATAACCAAACCCGTCTTTTATATAGGCTAAGGAGAACTCCCAGACTTGGCTTTCAGTAAGGCAGCATCAGTCTTGGACGGGCTTGCACTTTATTCGTAAATACTGACTGTCAATGTAACCAGTAACAGCGAACTGGTGGCTTGGTCCATGAGCCAATCAAACCCAAAGAGTCTCTATTGAGGCCTTGAGGCTCCTGGTTTATCGACTACCGAATAACTACAGCAATATCTGCAGTGTTCAGGGCATGGGATGGTGCTACAACAAATCCTCCTCATCCTGTACGTATCACTGCTTTATAGACTGAGGATCACATAAAGAGGCTGGAAGTAACAGATACTGACTGCAGACCTGTCCAAACCAGTGTTGGCAGCTCTCCAGCCTAGGGGAATAGGACCACGTACGGGCAGCGGTGGGTGACGGGTGTTGAATCCCTTATTTGCAGAGTACTACAGAGGTTCCTCGTCTGCGGTTTTCATGTTACTTATTTCAGCCACAGAAATACTGGTGCAGCATAAAACTCTCTGTATTCTCCGGAGAGGCTGCAGAACAGGCATCTGGTGTTTCTGAAACGTCCAGGGGGTTCTTTCTTCACCTTTTATGTGGATTCGTAGTATAATCCCACCCAGCCTGGGATGGTGTATGTAACTTGTTTTTTGCGGGTAGTCTGTTCCCATGTAGTGGGTGGGATGCCATACGCTGTGTTGGTGAGATAGGCGGAGCAGCTGGTTCCATGACAGGTCCTTGGTTGCAATGCATTGCTTTCTTTTGTACCAAGAAGGCAATAGTGTTTCGGTGGAAAGTCCCTATTCCTCCCTCTATTGTAATTTACTGGACTTATATAAAGCTGTGTACACACACACGTCTTACAAATCTGGACAAACCCAGTTAGTGTTCTCCATATGGGATGAATTCACGTCTGATTTATGTCACTAGAAGAGTGCACTTTGAATCCGGTCCTCAGGGTCCGCTGTAGTGCATGTTTTCCATATCTCCTAGCTGGAGCACAGGTTTATATATCACAATATTACAAATTGTACATAAGCATGTTCTCCTTACCCATGGTGCCCATCACCCGAGACCCAGGGGCTGTTCTGCTGCAGAGTGGGGTATATGCAGAAGGACAAAATCAGGACCTAGAAGATCATTCTGGTGAGATGTAACTAGCGGGGGTCCCATTTCCCCTCGCTCTAGTGATTACCATTCCTGCTGTCTGTATGCTTTATGGTTTGCTTGTTTTATCAGAAGCGGAGGCTGGTAAAAAGTCTAATGATTCCCCTATAACACAGAAAACCAAATTACCAGGTCAAACATTTCTACCCGGTAATTTGCTGATTAACACAGGTATTTTTTCTGTCTGAAGGGCCAACCCGGGTCGAAATTCCCAGTTCTCCGACCAAATGTTTCAGCCAGTAATTTGGCTTTCTGTCTGAAAGGGGGTTCAGGCTGGGACCGGCAAAAAGACCCGGCACTTAAATGCTGGGTGAAAGCCGGGCATTATGGGAAATTGTGAAAGTGGTCTATTAGGGAAGCATAAGTGGTCCGGGCAAACCCTAGGAGATGGGGTTTTACTGCCTGGCACATGGGTGGATTTGGGTGCTTCTATATGGAGGCCTTTTGAGTGCAAACATTGGCAGCCAAACACGGCAAATGATTGATCTCTATAAGTTGTACATTGTAATAGCTGGACCACCCACCTCAGTGGCTGAGCAATTGTATGTCCATCATAACTTCTTATACTAATTATTGGATATGATTAAAGGTGAGCTGAGGTCTGTGTATTGCAGCATTACACCAACATGGCAGAACTATGGGCCTGATTCACTAGTGATGGCTTTTCCGCTAATACGCACGCAACGCAGTTGCTAATATCAGCGGTGATATGTAATTGTTTGCATTCGCATTGCGATCGCAGCCTAACATAAGGACGCCATTTCCCCTTACATCCATATACTAGGGCAACATAGCGAAACAATCTATAACATCGGACCCAAACGCACAGTTAAGGCAGCTCAGACCTCACGCAGGAATTGCTAACTTCAGCGCACGCTATGGCACTCCCTGTCAATCACTCTTCCATGGGTCTGTGTATCCTCTGTGAGCGCAGTGGCTAGTGTGCGCACCTGCAGTGCAGAACGCAACAACCGGCCGATTGTGTGCGTATGCGCCAGACGTTTCAGGCTCTGAATCCTACCTGACTGCCTCCATCATGCAGTGTTACTGACAGGATGTTTTATATGCATAGGGAGACCACCATAATCCACCAAACCAACTATATCGCTAATATTTTCATTTCTGATTATTTCTAGTTTTGTTATTTGGAGTTACTGTATATAAGGCAAGTTGTATATTGTTAGGTTTAGTATTGGTAGATAAATGTGGAAACACTCGGCACATGCTGCGGCTTGTTGGGGATCATCCTTTCATTTCCGTGTATTTGGACCCCCTGCGCTGCTCTCTGTACCCCTTCATTACACAACTAGTACTGGGGTTTATCAGTGAGATGTGGGGAGAGCGTAGATAGGGGACCAATGCTTTATTGCTCATCCACATTCTCACCACCTGCCCCCCACGGTTCTCACTAACGAGGTGCCTGGTGCACATGAGTAAGCAGTACGGAATCACGAGGCCGCTTTCCCGCGGTCTTCCCAGGATTGCACCATTCCATCTCCTAATGTATAAGCCAGCACTGAGTCTGCAGCAAAGTATAGTATAGCTTAGTGCTGAATCAAGCAGGATTCCAGCATTGTAACGCATCTCCCGGCATCTTATCCTTGAAAACCGTTCTAATCCCTGGGGCTTCTCTGCGACTCGGAGATAACTCTTCAAGAAAAATAAATGTTTCCAGTTCAATATAATGTTTACTGTAGAATTTTTTTTTTCCTTTCTGCTCCTGAAGCAAATAAAAAAAAAACAGATTTGGTAAAAAAAAGAAAAGTATATACAGTATATTTCTTTGAAAACTCTGAGGTTGCATATAAATGGGATCTTATAATGGGGCCTTTCAGCATTTTTATTGTTGGAGGACAAGTAAACTGCTGACAAATTAATCCCGGTAACAAAGTAACACAGGGTAGAAATCTGAATAAACAGCGATGAATTGTCAGCGTTTGTACAGAGGACCTCTCGTCCTAATTAGTCCTCCTGCAGATACTACGGTGGGGTCCGCCGATCAGGCCAGGTGTCTCTGTATGGAGAAATCCAGGGTCTCCATTCCAAGGCGCTACATCACTCATCCTCTGCCTCAATTCAGGGACACAGCTTGAAGAAATTCTTCTGGCTCCATTGTAATCAATTTGGGCAACAATGTGATCTGCAGATTATGACGTCACTTTATAACCTTCATGCTGGTAGCCCAGAGGAGGAAAGGTGTGACATTTGGGTTATGAGGGGTTAAGGAGCGGGCTTTAAATCAATTTCCTAATCTAATTCCACAAAGCAAAACGAGGCACTGGGCTTTCTGGCTTTAATAATTGAGCAGTTCATTATCCCACCACCTAAATTATGGATAGAACCCACCTCAATGATACCACCTACAAATATCTTCTGATTAAACAGCACCCGGCCTCCTATAGTCTAGACATGGGACCCTATGAAATCAGATCACTCTCTCTGTCCTTTTTCTTATCCTCGCATTCCTGCTCCGTGTATACCTGGACGTTATTTAGCCGGCCGTGTCTCATCCTATGAGGATCTCCAACCCCCTGAGCTTGAATGCTACTCTCATATCTCTGCTCTATAATAAACGGCTTTATAAGATTGCACTAGTGATGATGCGCTAAACATGTAAGCGTGCACACACACATAAGTTCTATAACCAGAAGCACTGAATCTGCTGGTTCCAACACTAAACAGGCCTGCTTAAAGCTTACCACCTAATATTAACGGTATACAATCGGGAAACCGGCTGCCTTAATACCGACAGCCGGCTTCCCGACTGTCATATCCCGGCGAGGGTGAAATGCCGGGCGACTAGATGTAGCCGCCTGTCATTTCCCCGACGCCGGGAGAAAGGCACCCGGCAACCCGATCGGGGGGGGGGAGGGTTAGGTTTAGGGCACCCGGGGGGGACTTAGGGTTAGGCACCCCCCAGGGAGGGTTAGGCTAGGGGGAGGGAGGGTTAGGCACCTCCGGGGGGGGATTTAGGGTTAGGCACCCCCCCGGGGGACTTATGTTTAGGCAGCGGGAAAGGGGGGGTTAGGGATAGGCACTTAGAGGGGGGATTAGGGTTAGGCACTTGGGGGGGAGGTTAGGGGGTTAGGTTAGCTTATACTTACCTTAGCGACGATTGGGATTTCCAGCACTGTCGGGAACTCTGCTTTTGTCGGCCAGGCCCTGCCGGGAATCGAACCGCCGGCCATGCGGCTGGCGCTATTTCATACTGATTCCATACTAACATGCTCCCCACACCCAGGGCCTGCTTCCTGCAGCTGCCATTCCAAGGTCTTTTGTTTTACAGCCCAGTAAAAAAGGTGGCTGTCTGGCACTGCGGAGGGGAAATGAGCAGTGGCCTATCGAGGGTTTTTGGCACATAGGGCAGAATGAAAAATGGCAGTGCCCCTTATGCAATGCCCCCTGTAGTAGTGCCCTTTATGCAGTGCCCCTTATGAAGTGCTCCCAGTAGTAGTGCCCCTTATGAAGTGCCCCCTGTAGTAGTGCACCTTATGAAGTGCTCCCAGTAGTAGTGCCTCTTATGAAGTGCCCCCTGTAGTAGTGCCCCTTATGCAGTGCCCCTTATGAAGCGCTCCCAGTAGTAGTGCCCCTTATGCAGTGTCCCCAGTAGTAGTGCCACCATTAGTGCCGCTTATGCAGTATTCCCAGTAGTAGTGCCCTTTATGCAGTGCCTCAGTAGTGCCCTCAGTAGTAGTGCCCCTTATGCAGTGTCCCCAGTAGTAGTGCCCTTTATGCAGTGCCCCTTATGAAGTGCTCCCTGTACTAGTGCCGTTTTATGCAGTGCCCCAGTAGTCCCCCTTATGCAGTGCCCCCAGTAGTGCCCTTTATGTAGTGCCCCCAGTATTAGTGCACTTTATGCAGTGCCCAGAGTATTAGTGCCCCTTATGCAAAGCCCACTGCAGTAGTGCCCCTTATGCAGTGCCAATAGTAGTGCCCCTTCTGCAGTGCCACCATTAGTAGTGCCCCTTATGCATTGCCATTAGTAGTGCCCCTTATGCAGTGCCACCATTAGTAGTGCCCCTTATGCATTGCCATTAGTAGTGCCCCTTATGCAGTGCCACCATTAGTAGTGCCCCTTATGCAGTGCCATTAGTAGTGCCCCTTATGCAGTGCCACCATTAGTAGTGCCCCTTACACATAAGACAATACACCACTATACTTACATGAATCCCTGCTCCTGCACCCACCGCCGTCCTACTGCTCCTCACGCTCGGCACTATGGGAGAGACGTCATGACGTCTCTCTCCCTTCACCCAATGCGGGAGCCGGAAGACGGAGCTCTGGAGTGAGCTCCAGCCTCCGGCTACTGCTGCAGGGAACGAGCTGACGGGCACCCGCTGGTAACAATCCCAAATGGAATAGGTAGCGGCGGCCCTGAGTTCAGTAGCCAATAAGAATCTGCCTCACTCTTATTGGCTGCTGGTGGCTGGTGTGACCTGGCCGGCACCTCAAGCCCCCCCCCCCAGTGTTCATTCTAGCACCTGTCACAACCCGTGCAGTTCCTCTTTCCTGAGGTGTCGCGCTCTCCTCTGGTGCCTACTGCACACTCAGCTGATGCAACACTGCTGAGATACAGACCAGAGTGTGCTAGAAGCACCAGAGCAGAGCAACACCCCAGGTAGGATAGAGGAATTGCACAGGTTGTGACGGGTGCTAGAATGAACACTATATGATTGGTCATCCCTAGCATACACCAACCTCCATGACCATTTTAAGGCGCTGATTTACTGCCCGGGTGGTAATGCTCCCTTCCTAGCACGCTGTGTGCACGAACACTCCTCCACGTTCGCTCAGGCGCCTAGAGTACACGTTACTACGAGATCTTTTTGTTTTCCGTTAAAACATTTTTCTCAACTTAACCAACACTAACTCTTGTAAAAAAAGATGGCATCTTACCAGGCTAACAGAGTGAGCGTAACCAGCAAGTGCGGTCAGTCATGTGACATCACAATGTGTAATGCCTTGAGGTCGGCCATTCTAACATGCAGTCACTTACCTCTCAATGCCCGAACATGTCGGCGGTCATCACATTTTCTGTACTTCAGGCTTTTTGCAATCAGTGACTCTGGACCAGTCTGCTGCGCTCATCAGCAAGAGTTCAGCTTCAGTCATTGCTGGATTTATAGTTATAGTAACTGTAGTTCCATAGATGTCATTATTTACTGCCATGTATATATGTACATCTTTGTAGTTGCGCCAGAAAGCCCCTTCTGGAGCGCCATGTCCCGTGAGACTCTAATGCCGGGCGTCTTTTTTGTGGAAAATGTGTCTAATTCGTGATGCGGTTAGGACGCACCAGCAGACTGCGCTGATTCATTTGATATGTGACAATTGTATATATCTGTGTGCGACTGAGTCTCTAAATCTGTATATAAAGTGCTACAATGTAGCGACCGCAGCTTTATTCATTCCAAGTTCCGTTGTATATCTGTACACAGATATACAGATGTCACATTTTAAATGAATCGGCAGAGTCTGCCGTGCGCCCTAGTTATATCGCATTGCGACTTTCGCATTTTCGGCAAAAGAAGACGCCCGACACTAGCTAAGTAGCACAGAATCTGACGGCTCTCTCACGCCAAGCAAGTCGCACTGCATGGCGTACTGAGATATATGCGGACACATCTGTACATGGCAATCAATAACTACATAGCTGGTTAGGTTCTTACTTTTCTATGCACTTTGAGCAGATACTGTAATAATAATAATACATTAAATACTATACTTGCCACTTCCTGACTAGTTATTATAAGGACAGGATCAGACAGTGCTGGGTCTCTATATATAATATACACAGATCATCTGACTGGTTATTATTATTAGGACAGGATCAGACAGTCCTGGGTCTTTATATATAATATACAGATATCTCCTGACTGGTTATTATTATCAGGACAGGATCAGGTAATGCTGGGTCTCTATATATAATATACACAGATCTCCTGACTGGATATTATCAGGACAGGATCAGACAGTGCTGGGTCTCTATATATAATATACACAGATCTCCTGACTGGATATTATCAGGACAGGATCAGACAGTGCTGGGTCTCTATATATAATATACACAGATCTCCTGACTGGTTATTATCAGGACAGGATCAGACAGCGCTGGGTCTATATATAATATACAGAGACCTCCTGACTGGTTATTATTATCAGGACAGGATCAGACAGCGCTGGGACTCTATATATAATATACAGAGATCTCCTGACTGGTTATTATTATCAGGACAGGATCAGACAGCGCTGGGACTCTATATATAATATACAGAGATCTCCTGACTGGTTATTATTATCAGGACAGGATCAGACAGCGCTGGGTCTCTATATATAATATACAGAGACCTCCTGACTGGTTGCTACAGTACTTTATGGTCCTGTGATTTAGGATGGACTGTGACAGTCACTGGAACAATGCGAGTTACGCTATAGAAGAACAGAGAAGACCTTTTTATTTTACTGTTTAGTTTTATTTTTCAGATAAGATTAAAAAAAAAAGAAAAAGGAATTTGATAAAGAAAATCTTTACACGTACACAGCAATGACATTACGATCCATTTAAAAAGTAAAAGCACACGCATACAAGTCCCTTTAGTGGTCTTTTCATACTCTTTGTTAGAAGTGACATTAAAAAGTAAAAAAAAATAAAAAAAATGTGAAAATAAAACAAGCCGCCTATGATTGTAGGTGTTTGGCAAATGGCAGCTTTGTCTCTGAAATGCCACGAAGATAATACACATTGCTAATCATTTCATATTGTTTCTTTTTATTTTAACTGTGGCAAAGTAGGCATGAGTTAGTCATCCCACGAAGACCTGCTGCCACCACAGAGGGGGGCTCTGTGTGATCATTCAGGCAGCAGGGGGCTTGCAGCGGAATCTAAACACGTTCCGACTAGCGGTATAATGGCTATCGGACCCCCGGGGCACAGCCAGTTCTAGTCACCAAACATGTCTATCCTAATAATAATAATATGCTTGGACTGCGGTCTGTCTGTTCTGCAGTTGATGCGAGACCTCCTGTATCCACAGCTACAATCTTTAATAAAGCATACTAGTAAAGGACATATTTAGTAATCACATGCTAGCCCCACTGCCATGAAGAAAATTGCCTGTACATGGTAAGGAACGCAGTAAACAAGACTTAATGATATGTCTTCATAGCCTGGGGTTAGAAGGTGTTGGATGTGTAGAAAGACATCTTCCAGCAACTGTTCAGTCCTCGCAGATGTGTGCGAGACCACTTAGACATCACTGTTACAGTGAGAAGGGACCACTCGGATATTACTGTCATGGTGAGACTCTAGACCCCACAGATGGTATTAGGGACCATACGATATCATCTACATATTGCCCAATGTACGCCATGGCCATGATTCCCACCTGCAATGTATATGTGACGACTGTTACTAAACATGTCGATGTCCCGGTCATGTGGCAGAGATTATTTTCCCCGGGGCGTGCATAAGGCAGCTCAGCTTTGCGGGATATGTGCAAATCTGTGGGCTTGATTCAGAACCGCAGTTGAGCGATTATCGGCCATCTGCACATGCGTGTGAGTCGCACTGCACATTCATCATGGTACATTACCGTGGTCACTTGCGGCGCGTATTTATTCACCATGGGATTGACAGTCAGGGAGCGTTTGGGGGTGGTAACAGGGAATGTTGGCCAAAACCGCAGGTGTATGGCGACAGTTTTTGTGGGCGTGTCACATCCTGCATCTGCGATCCCGTATGCAGTGACCTTGGCTCTGCGCTACCATAGAGTTACTCAGGGCTGCTAGCGTCACATGATCCGTGACCGATTCTGCGCCTTTGCAGATGTTTGGATTTGCAATGATGCTGGTGGAACATCTCAGTACGACCCCAGGGATCTGCGACATTTGTATATTTTCACATAGCGGCTGCATACAGGATCGCAGCTGCGGGGACTATAGCGTTCAAATCTGAATCTAGCCCTGTGACCGCCGCTACCCATCTTCCATGTGTAGCAGTGTTTAAGGAATAACTTATATATATATATACATCACTTTCATTGTATTTAAATTGGACTTAGAACTTATTATATGTACTTGTGTAATGTTATTAGTAATAATATGGGAGCGGCGTACCAGAGTTATCGGAGAGGAGGTATTCCCTACACAGTGCGGTAACGTCACGCGCATCGCTACTGTTCCTTGGCACATACAAGATATGCTTTCTAGTAATAAGTAACCGTCACAATTTAGGGGGTCTATGGCCCTGATACAGAGCCGGACACTCTGAATCAGGGCGTTTTTTTTTTTGGAAACGCTCGCATAGCTGTGGATGACCACCCACAGCTATTGCCAGCGGCCAGGATGATGGTTGCGATGGCCAAGACCATCGCAACATTCAGGCTTGCGACGAGACCCTTGTGGTAGGGTCTCGTGGCTGCAAGCCCCAGAGAGCTTCTGGCTCTAATAGAGCCGGAAGCTCTCCTACTGACATCACTGGTGATGTCAGTGGGGCCGCCCACAAACGGCAGGCGTTCACATTGGAACACCTCCGTTTGTGAAGCCACCCCCACGCCACGCCTCCAAAACAGTGCGAGCTGTCGATCAAAATCGACAGCCGCCCCCTTTTGGTGCGAGACCCGGAGCGCCCGTCGCTAGCCGGGTCTCGCGCATGCGCACGTCGGAGCCGGCTCTGGCGTGCGCATGCGCAGTGGCCTAACATCGACCTGCTCACGAGCGCACAGCGCTTGCGAGCGGGACTGAATCAGGCCCTATGTATTAAGCCTTGGTGAGAAAGTACCAACCAACCAGCTCCAAACTGTCAATTTTCAAACCCAGCCTGTAATGTGACAGTTAGGAGCTGAATGGTTGGCATTTTCTCTCTCCACTTATCGCTCTCCAAGTGGTATATTTACTGAAGTGAGGGTTTTTAGATGTGGAGTTGTTGCCCATAGCAACCAATCACATTCTAGCTATTAGCTTCTAGAAGGTGCTAGATAAATGATAAGTAGAGTCTGAGTGGTTGCTATGAGCAACATCTCAATTTCTAAAAACCCACCCTTATACTAAATATACCCCCAAGACTTAGTACTTAGACCCCATAATCTCTTGGAGCCACTTACTGTCCAGGTATCTGTGTATCGCCGCGTGCATGTATTTCCTGAGAAATACAATGGATCTATACATGTGAGACATACCCCAGGGAGCGGACCTCAGCGATGTGTTCAAGGGGGGGGGTTCTGCCGCTGTTAGTGGAGGGCTGAATACACAACCATCATCAGCCTCCCATCAGTGTAATGGTGCATACACACGGTCAGATGAACGATTGAACAATTTTACCAACGATTTGAACGATTTCAGACAGTATTAAAATGAATGGAATGGTCCAAATCTGACTGCAAACACATCAGATGTCAGATATCGTTATCTGACAATCGGGAACGCGCATCGTCCATCGTTGCAGGCTCACATGTCAGATATGAACGATTGAACGATTTTTACAATCGTTATCGTTCAGCTCTGACAGAGAATCTGACTGTGTGTATGCACCATAAGATAGAAGACTATGTACCCTGAAGTACAGGCAGCTGTTAGTGCGGATGTAAAGCGGATTGTACGCCAATACGGTCTCTGGGTGGAATTAAATTGATTCTTGCCCCCATTGCGCCAGACGAAGCTATTCAATTCTTGCTCCTGTCGGGCACGATCAGCTGCCAGCGCTACATTTCAGCTCGCAGCCCCTGGGGGATGAGAGCTGAAATGTGCGAAAAGCGATCGCGCCCAGCACTTTGGTCAGGTTTAGCTGTTTTACGCGGATAAACCCGACCACTTTGGGCGCGATCAGCACAAAAATCTGGAACAATTGCATAGCGGCCCGCGATCTCCCGTCACTTTAGACGGGAGATGCGGGAATTGAATTCCGCCCTCTGATGTTCATGTACTGATGGTGACATTTATGCATAGTCATAGCGGCATAGTGTTTCTAGCTCTTCCGCCTCCCCCTTCTCTGACTTGCTGGAAAGCTGATTCCTGTCAAATGATTAGTTTTGGGCTTTTAGTGTGGACAGGATTTACCAGCCACGTTTCCACCTGCTCCATCTAGGCCTTAGCTGGCAGTTATGGGGAGACTTCATCCTAGATACCAAACATCCTCCTGGGTGTCCTACTGCTCGTCTAGGCCATAGGGGGCAGCTATGGGGAGACTTCATCCTAGATACCCAACATCCTCCCGGGTGTCCTACTGCTCGTCTAGGCCATAGCTGGCAGCTATGGGGAGACTTTATCCTAGATACCCAACATCCTCCCGGGTGTCCTACTGCTCGTCTAGGCCTTAGCTGGCAGTTATGGGGAGACTTCATCCTAGATACCCAACATCCTCCCGGGTGTCCTACTGCTCCGTTCCTTACACATGTACAGGACACATTACAGGCATGTAATCACAGCAGAAAAGCAAAAATACATATTATAAAATAGAAATCCTTTTCATGTTTTACAATTTGTGTCATTATCCCTTCCCCTCCATGTAATACTGTGCATCGGGGGAGCTGTGGGGCACAGAGATGGCCGTATGTCTTAAGAATGTGCTTGTGCTTACAGAGAGGAAACGGCGGCACAACCCAGTAACTAAGAGACCCCCCATCCTTCCAGCGGCCGAATACCTGATGCCAATTATAAGCAATGAACATGTATACGTTTGCTTTGCTGCCCCCAAACGCTGACGACCTAGTATTAATTTGGTGCAAAGCAAACGCGTGGTTCTGCCATCGTTTAATGGACACACAACTCCCCCAGCGCCCAGCATTGAGCTATAAATGCCTCTGACATGGAAACCAGGAGGTGAAAGGGTTAATACGGTAGCTTGTCATTAACCCCCTTCGAACAGAAATGGTTAACGCCTCTGCTTTGAGGAATTCAATTGGGCGGTCACTTATTTTGGGTCAAAAGGCACAAATTATCTAGAGAAATATTTAGCAGCCGTATCCCTGCAATAGTGTAGGGCGATATTAGGAACACAAACGTTAAGCTACAGGGGGAGAGGGATAGGGTGTCCTCTGATTGGGGGATTCCGGACATGGGACCTTGGTCAGTAGCGATAATCTTACTGCTTCTCATGTACAGTATTTTTCTATAAAGTGCATTTTGGATTTAAATCAAAGCTATTTCTTGTTGCTCATTTGGGCTTCATACATTCTTTACACCTTATGCATAAACCGGACATTGTCGCTTGTAAATGAAGATTTTGCAGCCCGTTCTGGGAGCACAATTAGTGAGAATATCCAGGCAGTGGTGCTGCAGCTGGATAGCGCTACAATTAGCCACTGAACACAGAGGTGTCTGATTGCTCCCCATCCTAAAGGGAAAACTCCTAATACGCCTAATTATTACATTTCCATCCCTGATTGCCGTTCTTCCACCTGTCCCAGCGGCAAAATCAGCAGGCGCCTGTGCAAGCACAAAGCAGGATTTTTTGGGTAAAGTGGGCTCCTCTTTTGGTGCGTCGGCAAACCTTACCGGCATTGCACCTGGCACTGAGGGGGTTAATGACAAATCTGCCTTTTAAAACACAATATTCCTGTCCCCATAAACAAATACCAGTCATCTCAATAAATATCTCTGCATATTTATATATGTATATATAGATTCTACTCGTAATAAAATTCATTTTCTCTGTTAAATTCATCTGTGAAAGCATTTTTTAAATGTAATTTCATTTTGTCTGAAGTCCTCAAAAGCAGACTGGACAAGGCCCCTAATTCAGATGGCGTTCTACACAGGTAAACAACACTACAACCGTAAAGACATTTTGGCTTTTGTCACAGGTGTCTTCCCATCTGACAGGCTTCTGTCCGCACCAGTTCTATATTTGTTGCTTTCATGTGTTTGTTTTTTGCATGCATCGCAGGAAGTCACAAAACCGGAAATGCAAAGAAAAAAAAGTCTCCTTTTATGGATTAAATTTTTTTTTTTTTTTCTTTAATAAATATTATTTTTTCTTCTGTTTCCGGCTCATATATTTTTCAATTGTTGACATTTGACAAAAAAAAGGACAATGGATTCCCTTCCCCTTTCACACCGGCAGATTTGGCCATGTGACAGAGTTCTGCGCGTTAACAGGCGCAGGTCGGATCTCGCTATACAGACCCGGGCCCTCGCCAATCCTCTTTCCAATATAGTTTTTTTTTTTTTCTTTTGTATTTTATTTAAACATACTGCAAACAATATGTCCTATAGACACCACAACCTGATATGAAAAGAGAACACACCATGATTTCTTTATATGGCAACAATCTTCATCCACAAACATTCAGCACACCCACACACACTGCTATTATACATGGGGTTTACAGTTCCTTGGCTGTACATGGCCACACCCGGCCATGTTGTGTATTTTCATTATAAACAAAGATGGGAGAAATTAGAAAAGAATTTAAAAAAATAAATAAACCTCCCAAAAACCAGAAACATAAAAATGGATAAATAAATTAAATACGGTTCAGAGTCTTTGACTTTTTTTTGTTGTTGTTTTTGTAATTTTTTTTTTCCACTTTGCTTTTGATATTTTAAGGCTCTCTCTAGAGTGTTGGTGTGATGGATCCCAGGGGCTCCTCCAAACTGGATCCACACAGATTGAGGAGAGAGCCCTAGAACTGGTCAGCTGGAGTTCACTTTCTTGTCTGTGTATATATGTTTTGCCTTTAGCGGCAGACAGAATAGTTAAGTGTGCTTTATATTACAGTAAGCTGTATCCAGCCTGGGTAGAGCAGCAACAGCTCTCGGTCATCACCTGCCTCTGGCACAAGGCAGCTGACTCTCCATTCCGGTCTCTAAACATTGCTCTTACTGTCCTCTGATATATTTATATTTCTATACATCAACAGCAATGTACGTTTCGCCTTTGCCGATTTGAGTTAGTTCACATCTGAGTTTGCTTTGATAACATATAGTAATATTAAATTTATTTTACACATAATACTCCTTGTCCTTATTTTTCTGCTTCTTGTGGCCTCCCTTAGAGCCATGCTGCTTCTCCTTCATTAGGGCACCATTGCTCTGAGCAGAGTTGCTGATGTAGTTCCTTGTCTCGTCCACCTGGTAGGACCCCTCGTCCCTGTTTCTGTACTTGTACATGGCATACAGGAGGATCAGGATGCAGAGAGCAGCGGCTGCCACAATGCCGACGACCATTCCCGTCGTGCTGCTGGACTCCCGGACCACCTCAGAAGCCCCCGGGACCCGTCTGCTTCCCGGCATCGTGGGGTTTGCTGTGGGCACATTACGGAACATGGGGGATGTTATTAGCGGACTCCTGAGCTTTGTGCTGTCTAGCTCATAGGCAGTGGGAAATGGTAGCAACACTATATCGGGCTGGGGTTTGAGCTCATGGTTATTCATTTTGCCAGCTGGCACCATGGGCACCATCCCAGATGAAGACGTGGAGTGTATCAGCTCAGGGGGCAAACTTGTGGTAGAAGTCCTACCAGGTTCGGAGACTTTGTTAGGTCTAAAGTCCTTTGATCCCCATTTGGGCGCCTGTGATTTGAAGCCACCATCGAAGAATGATGTGGAAAGGCTCTTATCTGTTACCAAGGAGAGGGTGGTGTAAAAATCTTCATCATCGGTAGGGGGCAGGTTAGAGTCAAAGGTTTCCCCTGAGCCATACCCAGATATCACCAAGCCATCATCATCATCATCAGCACAACCATCGCTGCCTTGGTCCGACAAGCAAGGTAACCCCGCCTCAGGTGTCACAGACTGGGAATCTTTGGTGGTCTCAATTATGGTGAGGAGTGGTTGGAAGGTAGGGGAGAGAGTGATGGAGGTTGTACGTGTAGCTACTGAAGGGGTATCTAAGGGATCCTCTACTAGGACGGGTATTACTAATTCACCTCCTAAAAGTGAGAAACCGCAAAAGGAAAACAAAACAAGGGGGACAAGAAGTACAGAATTAGTAATGGAACTGTAGCATACATGAAAGCAAGCATAGGTGGACAATCAATTCTAATATCTGGCCTGCATCACTGAAGGGTCTAAACTGGTCTTATCATCTGACAATTGTGTGATTTACTGTATCCATCCGAACCCAAGCAAAGACCCCACTCTACTTCCCCACCTTGCCTTGGAGTCTATATATATATTATGGGCTAGCCTTGGCCAGCAAATCCAATTTAGCAATTGTCCCAAAAGAGTGCAATTTCCTGCCACTACAAGAGGTCGCTGTGCATAGGGACAGTTGAAGGCACAAAACTCTGGTCTCTAGTTGAGGTCTTTTAATACTGCTCTGTTCCAGCATTTATCATCTTGAACAATGTTAGAAGCAGTACTTTAATGTAGATGTTGATCAAAAGCATCCTAAATAATAAGCTTTGGCGACAATTCATCAGTGTCTAATAGAGCCACTAGGGTGCTGGTTAGTTTTAAGGGTATACATGGCCAAATAAGATATTGTATTTTTCTTTGGATATCTTAACTAATGTTTAATTTTCTTATGGCTATTTTGTGACAACTTAATGCACTATTTGTCATGTATAAGTGCAGGAATAAACATATCTAATATTTTGTCCCTATATGTGAGGACGTTTTGAGATCTACCTGGAAGTGTAAGCATCTTCCTCTTCTCTCCTACATATAGTCACAGCATCAGCTATAGTAACCACCTCATCTATGTTTAAGCTGTGAATGTAAAATTAGTCACATGTCATTCGGCCTTGGCAAATGTTGCCGATTGTGCCAGAGAAACATCTAACTTTCACTAGCAAGTGCTGTCTATCATATTCAACCTCTGGGGTAGTGGGTACTCCTATAACTATATACAGACAATTTAAACATTAAATATAAAAAATTAAACATTGAAGTCCCCCCCAAGAAAAAAAAAAACAATGTAAAAAGAAAACAAACAAATCTCCACGGCAAATGCAAGTAAATAATATGTTTGAAACACAAATACCACAAAGAAAAAAAGTTCTGAAAAAGATTCAACTTAGGAAATGAGAAACTGAAATTAAGGTAAAATAAAGAACCCCAACCAAAAAGCATAAAAATGAAGAACCAAAAATACCACGTTACAAAAAAAAATAAAAAATGAAGAATTAGAAGTACAAAAAAAATACATTACTTTGCTGGAGACTTACATCCACAAATTGCCCGCATGTTTTTTGGCATGTAAAAAAAAAATTTACAGAACAAAGTTGTGTAAGAATGTCAAACGGATACATTCTTGTCAATATTTTTGCTTCGTTTTTGTTAAATTTTGAGTTACCCTCCCCCTAATACTTAACCAAAAATAAAAGCAAGTTTAGTGAGACGGTTTATAAATCTGGAGTTGTCATTTAGCTATACTTGATTTTTTTTTTTCTTAAAGACAAAAAAAATGACACAAGTAAAATGACACATAGGACTCACAGCACGAAAACACAAAGAGAATTTTCCTGTGGAGTAACATAATCACACACTGGCGCTTGGCTCATATTTCTCTAGGTCTTTTGAAGTTAGTAAAATAAAAAAAGAAATAAGAGAGAGAAAAATGGAGAACAAATAAAATCAACCCCTGTTAATGTTTTTAGAATTTTGCTTTTTTTTGACATATAAATTAATGCTGGAAAAAATTGCCCAATTCGTCAGAATCCGTTTGTGCCTATTCATACTGGATTATATATATTTTCCTATTGATTGCTCTCTATGGAGTTAATCACTGATTTTTCTTTATTTTTTCTTGAGAGAAAAGAAAAAGAATAAAGTCTAATGGATGGAATAAAGAGGGTGCAAGGAGGGGGAGGGTGAGGTTTGAGAAATTAGGGGAGGTCAAATCTATAAGGAGACTAGACATTGGATGAATATTAGTAGGCCGAGGGTGTGAGTCAGTTGCCATGTCCATGATAAGGCGTTACGTAGTGATCTAGCAGCTTTTGAGCTTCTGGCTGTAAGGAAGGGACAGGCAATATACAGAACAAAAGAAAAAAAAAACACAAAATGAACATTTGCATGCCCATCTAAGAAAAGAAAAAGCAAAACTCTAAACACCGACAGATATTACAGACCCTAAACTGCAACTTGTCCGACATGCAAATCTCCTTCACCTTCATCACCCACCCAAAATTTTTCAGATCCACATCAAACAGTTGCAAGAAAAATATCAGACAGCTATATCTTCTTGAAAAAAAAAAAAAAAAAAAACATCCTCAAAAAGTTTTTTTTTTCTTCTACTAAAAAAAATATAAACGAGAGCGCTGTTAACATGAAGAGCGGAGCTAAATTAAGTCACAACAGACGGGGCTTGCGTTGAAGACATGTGTCTGTCCTCGGAACAATCTTAGCTGCAGGCCAGAGAGAAAGGAATATAAAGTAGCAGGGTGTGGTGTTTACTGACTGGTAGCACGCCCAGCAAGGTCCAAAGTCGGACATAGACCGGGATCAGTAAATCAGGGCAGCTAAAGTTGTTCCTTTTGTAAATTGCATTGTAAAAAAAAAAATGATAGCATATTTTGCGGCTCATATTAATGCAGGGAGGGCAGAATTTTGGAAACAAACCAAGCATCAAGTAAAAGGACATTTATACTGGAGAGGAGTTACACTGACAAATAAAAATCACAGGGGGGGAAAAAACATTCTCATCCCACAGGGGAGAAAAGGAGTCCCGTCCTTTGATGCCAGAACATAAGGAATGTTGGACAGTTTTTCAAATGATGCACACACAGACTGCGCGGGGAGTACAGCAGGGGTCGTTTGCCGGAGCCAATGTTTGGCCATTTTATTTTGCCCATCATTGGTGGGTTATGGTCAGTGTGACCTGGCTTTATTTATTTCTTTTTTTTTAAATGTCTCTTTTGTGGCACTTTCCGAATCTCAGAGCAGCGTAATGCTCCAGGGTGATAATTTCGTATTTAAATATAACTTAAGCAACTCCATCCGCGACTGATGATTAGGTCTGTGAATGGTTTTTCAGTTGCACATGCAAAATAATTAATTTTATGGCATTCACAACTTGGGCTTTTCATGATGACCTCGCACAGCGGTCTGTTTGTGCATGACAAATAAACAGGAAAAACTAAAGAGATTGGTTTCAGTCCACAGTGAGTCAGTTGTTGGCTGCAGGATGTTGATGCATGCTGAAAGTTGCATTTAGGGAAAGTATAGACGATATAACGAATAAAATCCCAGCAAGGAAAGGGAGGTTAGGGAAGGGATGATGCAGCAGGGTAAGACAGAGGGAGAATGACTGAATGCAGCATTGACCATATCACTGCTAGGAAATGTACTATTCAGGACCTTATCTCTGCAATGTGTGCCCGTGTCACCAATTGTAAGAATTCTCCTGGACCTCCTGACACAGTGAATTGGTTCTCACGCTGGCAACATAATGGTCCAGGCTGCAGGACCACCGCTGAGCGCCTGATCTCCTTTGGTAATGAGCGGTGTTCCTGTAGCGTTTTCTACCCACCGCCTCTGTACTTACTTCTTGGATACGAAGCATAGGCTGGCAGCTCAGCTAGTGCCATGTAATCCTAATATCCTGTTACCGCTCCCAACAGCTCACCTATGATTTCTAATACCTTATGGCAACATCGGTCTTTAGGGGTCATTTATGAACCGAAAAATATGTGGAGGTTCTGGCAGTAAGTGCACAGCGGCTTCCAGCTCACTTCTGCTTTATTCCTATTACAATGGCGTTTATCTGCATATAAATGCACTCGCCCATATAAGAGTCTAGTTGGTGTAAAGTGACCCATTGATCATAACAGGCTGGCATCCGATCTCCACCACCTCTATAGACGAGGAAATACTGCTCTGCCGATATCCTCTACACTGCAACCTCCACCCTTTTGTAGCTCATTTAAATCCCTTGTTCAACAACATAAAATCTTGTTTTGGTTGCACCCTCTTGTAAAAACAATGTGAGGTGGGAGTTTATACCCCTGCAGTTGCCACCATTTTGGAATACTAAAGCTGGGGACACGGTAGGATGACGGATCGGCCGTCCTTTCTGACGTTTGCAAGTGCATACACACTTACCGTTCGTTGGCCAAGTTGTGATGCCCGTGACCGGCAGCAAGGCAGCCCGTACACACAGTACGATGTGCAGATATATTGGGCATCGGCTGTACTGCACAGCTGACATGATACTGTAGGTCTGTAAACAACGTCGTTCAGACGTATCGCTGCTTCAGACCCGTCGACGCACCTAATTGAACAGCCGATTATATATCGGCCAGTGTGTACCCAGCATAAGTCGTGCAATACTAGGTGCATAATATGGGGATCGGTATGAAACTGGGTCGAATCCCAGTGCTGGAAGACCAGCAGTGAAGATCCCGACAGGTAAGTATTTTCTATATTCACTAACCTACCCTCCCCCCCAACCCTAACCCTCCCTTAGGGGTGCCTAACCCTAACCTCCCCCCCAAGTGCCTAACCCCCCCCCCCTGTAAATGCCTAAACTTATCCCCCCCTTCCCCACAGCCTAAACCTAAGTCTCCCGGGGGGTGTCTAACCCCTCCCCCCCGGGGATGCCTAACCCTAAGTCCCCATCAGGAGGCCCTAACCTAATCCTTCCCTCCCCGCAGCTGTCCGTGCCCCCCGCCCGGCTTACCTTCGATCGGTATGCCGTACATCCGGCTCCCGGCGTAGGTAAAATGACAGGCGTCGGGATTTCGACGCCTGTCATTAGACACCTGCCGGGATTAGACAGTCGGGGCAGTCGGCATTTCGCCCGTCGGCTTCCTGACTGCATCCCATAATATGACCTTGTCTGTTGTACAGCAGCCGACCATACGACAATCATACAGCCTTCCTAGGTGGTACACATCAGATTTTATAAAATCAGTCATTTTGGAGCCAAGATTTAAAGCGGCAACATTTTTAAATCACTTAAATCTTGTGACAAAATCCACTTAATTAAATAAACCTCATTGTCAGTCCTGACAAACTGTGTGTGATGCACGTCTGTACAGCGTATGTGACCACACTTTCTGTGAAACTTGCTGAGGGGTTGGCAGGAGGTGGTTACGCTGGATTAGGAGATGGAATAGTAACACTATAAAAGGAGGCTTTAGGGTTTAAGATAATTTTCTATATGTGAAAGCATTTTTACACAATAAACTGAAATCTTCCATTCCTGGGAAATTCTACCAAGCAATGGATCAAATGCTGCATTCATTCACTGTACGGAGGGGGATCAGCCATGGACATAAGAGCGTCAGCCATTACTGTGGGCTAGAAAAAGACAGACCAAAAGATCTCCCTATTTCTATCCAACCTCGGGAATCATGAAAACATTCCTAATGAAGTGCAAGCTCCTTTGTCAGCAGGTGCCTGGTTGGTTAGAGATTCCACAGTGAGGGAATAACACATCAGCCATAACCCGAACACAACAATACGTATCCGAGACGCTCAGCCTGGTTCCTGGCTCCGCCAGGGGGGGTGTTCTAAGATTTCACATTGCAGAACACACATCACCCGAGGCAGCCTCATCCAGAGATGTCGCCTCAGGGCTCCCTAACGTCATCTGGGTCACTGGCTAATTTTACACCACTGGACTGCAGATTGTGAGGTGTTGAGATCTTCTCTTATTGAGTACAGTTAATTAACCATTTCAGTAGCAAGCACGGCCCAGTCCTCAAAACCGACACCTGAAAATGACGTCCCTCAGCAAACACAACATTGTCTGAAGTTTCCAAACTGCAGAACCAAAGAAACCGTGTTCTCATTTAACTTATATTAGAGGGCAATAACAGGATTTACAGTACCCACACGCTATGAACCCGGTTGTTCACATAATTGCCGAATCTCCATTTCTGTAGAAAATTGGGTCACTGTACAGATCCGGTCATCTGGGCTTTACGACAAATGACCAATGTGCAAAGTAAGGGCGGCAGGCGTGGGAGATGGATGCAGATTTATCTCTCTCCAAGGCTTGATACATCGCCCAGATAAGAGTTTAATCTGGGTTCATGAAATCGCTTAAACTGGTCACTTATCAAGCAGATGTAAAAAAATAAAAGCATAAATGCTAAATAAATCTGCCAGGGCCCTCCCCCTCCCCCCAAAAATTAGATAATGGTAAAATCTAACTTCAACTGCTTATGCAACGGAGAACCAGACCCACAGTGCGGAAATGCGGCTTTGTGCATAGATTGTGTGATCATTTTAGCGCACGCACTACATAGCACAATGAAACAGGCATCATTTTTTACGTAAATCTCTGGCTGTGTGTGCTAGGCAATAGGGTTTGTTGCCCATGTATAATAAATAGAACTGGGTTCTGTTTGTGGACGGAGAGGTTTTCGCCGATGCCCCATTTGCCACAAACGGGAAAATGTATTGCAGAATATCCAATTTAATTATTTTGTTGCTGTGACTTTGTATTTGTACATCTCCCTCTGTTTATGCCCTCTTACATGTGCCAAGCCATGAAGTCCAGAGCAATAGAGCACTATACAAATCTATTATTAAGGTTTACTTATATAGCACCACCATATTGACTCAAACTGGATGGATTGCGTTATTCTGCGCCATGAACAGCCGTGACTGCCTTTAGATAGCACCATCAGTCCCGAAGGCCGAATTCCTTGGCAATTGGGGCTGTGGGTGTAAAACAACTTGCATGAAACATGCTGCATTAACCAGTCTATACTGAGTTGTAATTGATTATTTGTGCTTATGTTTTTAATCGTAAAAGTGATGCAAAGTTTCAGAAGTGCCTTTAAACATTCATGAGTTAGGACTGACACATTTCACCTGCGGAGTCTGTAGCAACATAGAAACAACGTTTGCTATCTTATATATATAAAATGAATTGGTTTGGTTGTTTGTTGTTGTACGGTTATGAAATCGGACAACCCTGTACCGATTGGGATTAAATCAATGCGCGAGGTGGTCCAGTTGGATCCTGGCCAGGTTTTAGGGGGGTTAGGGTCCTGGTCAGACATCCTTTTGGTGTACGCTGGGCAGAACTTTGACACGGGGAAAATGTTCTGAGCCTTCCACTGGATGGATATGGACAAAAACTTCACAGAGTGGTAACATTGGATCCCAAAAACATACTAGTGGGTTGAGTTCCTGGTCGGACCACCCGTTGGTGTACGCTAGGCAGAACTTTGACCCGGGGAACCTGTTCTGGGCTTTCCACTGGATGGATTTGGATGAAATCTTCACAGAGGGTGGCAAGTGGTCTGGAATGACCTAATTGAGTAGCTGTGGTCCCATTGGACCTCACAGCATAGTGGGCCGGGCAGAACTTTTACCAATTGAGCCTGTTCTGAGCCTTCCACTGGATGGATTTGGACAACATCACATAATAAAACACAATAACTTGAAGCAACGGCAGGTACTTTAGCTACTTTCACATAAAGATAAACGTTCCCAGGCTGCACGACAAGCTTCTGATGGCTTCCAGGACACCTACGCACTTGAGCAACACTATTTAATTGTTGGCCGAATGCAGTTAGTATCAAAGAGAAGACTTTAGGTGACTAAAGGGAGTATACTGAAGTCTCTTAGAATACTTTCCTCAGGCTCTTTCATTTAAAATAAGAGTTTGGATTGATTAATTAACCTGATTCCTAATGAGTAGAATCTATAAGTGCTTTCATCTAGTTGACCCACTCAGGACACAGAGACACAGACTTCAGAAGGAAGAAAGGGACAGCAACAGTGGGTTTAGTAGACGGCTTGAAAAGCCTAATTAACTCGCAGGCACAGCCTGAAATCTGGGCCACGACAAATGAAAGCATCTGAACAGTTTGAAGTCGACGTGAACTTTCTTCAGGAGTAGATTCCCTCCCCCTCCCTTTCCTTCCTCTGAGTTTCATTAAAAAAAATAACATCTCAATTAGCAGAACAGTCTTGAAGCCACTGTACGAATATCTCTAGTCATTGTTAGCAGTGCCGGCACGGGAATCGCTTGCGCTTCCATTTAACACTTGGGGCTGCTTTAATCTTCAAACAGCTGCATGTTTAAGGCTGATGTGCTGCAGGCTTCAGATTCCGCACAGAGTGTTTTACAAGCTGCTAAAGGAAGACTGAAGTCATTTCTGAATGATAATCCCGTCTTCCTTACTAAATGAACGTGCTGAGATGGGGGCTACTTTGTGGTGACACAACACCTAGGACTTGTCTGTGGCGTATGGCAAGCCGGACAGATCTCTCACTATTGCCGGATGTCGCAGTGTTGGGGAGGGGGTCTACTTATGCTTTATACAATATGTTCATCTCTGTGTCCTTTAGGCTGTGTTACCTGTACCTGTTACTGTTCTATGCATAGTGCTCACACGTACATGGAAAAGCTTCAGATATAAAGGACGATTTGTTTTCCCCAACGTAAAGTAAACATATTAATCTATAATGGCACAGACAAAGCAAACACAGCCTCCAATATCCAGAACAGTCCAGTGTTTCTGCAGGGCGCCGTGCCCTGCCAGGATGTAGCCAGGAAGCCGACTGTTGCAATGCCAACGGCCGGCCTGCCGACTGTCAAATCCTGGCAAGGTACTAATGACAGGCACTAGAGGGGTAGGTTAGGGTTAGGCACCCCTATAGGAGGGTTAGGGGGGAGAATAGAGTTAGTTATACTTACCTTTTTAGTTGTTGGGATGTTTACCCCTGCCGGGCTTCCGCTGTCATTATTTTACATACTACACCCGCTCTGTGTATATTGCTGATTACAATCCTTACCGTGGGGTGTGTGGCTTAATCAGGGAGGCCGACAGACCTGAAACCTCTTGCCATCATTTTATTTTTATCTGTCACAATGCTATCACCTGAAACCAGGTGTCCTCAGCAGCTCCTGTGACCCTTTGGAAGGCCCTGTCTGAGAGGAGTTCCCCGTGGGTCGGGATCACACAGAGCTGTGGCGGGTCAGAGCTGAGCGCCGCCTGTCTGACTGCATCAGGGATCCCACCACCATAATATCCCCATCACACCGCTGCTTCCCTCTGTCTGCAGTAAGGATGAACGTTGGCAGCCATTGATGTTCCCGACTCAACAGAATTGATTTTTTTCCTTTCCATGCCGGGATTGGGACGGTTGCTACCATCGCATGATTGCTTCTGATGGCTCTTCCAATGTTAATTAAGTTAATTCAACTGTGGCAGTATACGCAGCACAGTTCTGCTACACATGCGCACCAAATAAACATCACTGGTTATGTTGCGATTGTGGCATCACCGCCGCTATTCAACGTCCATCTCTAGCCGGAAGGCTGCACTTTTCCTCTCTAGGGCCAGCGTCTTTCTCACTCTCTCTGCTGGAGCCCCTCACCCCAGCTACACACTATTGTCCAGTTACTTTGTGGGACATTGATATGGGGGGGTGGGTTGGGATGCGGCTGGTCAGAATCCCGACACCCATAGGAAGTAATGGTGAGTATTTTTCTAACCCACCCTCCCCAGTGCCTAAGCCTATCCTCTTCTCCTCCCCCCCCCAGTGCCTAAACCTAACCTCCCCTGCCCCCTAAACCGAATACCCCCTCCACGGTGCCTAAACCTAACCTCCCCTGCCCTGCACCCTAAACTGAATACCCCCTCCCCGATGCCTAAACCTAGCCTCCCATGACACCCTAATCCTAACGCTCCCTACCCATTGCCTAACCCTCCCCCTAATCCCTAACGCTCCGATACTTACCTTCGGGATGCTGGCAGTCGGGATACTGGTGCCGGGATCCTGACCGATCGGGGTGTTGGCGATGGTATTCATACATTCGGCTTGCCACATGCCGGGATTCCCGACTACATCCCGGGGGGGGGGAGGGGGTTCTGAGGGGCACTTAAGGTGGCATCTTGGATGGTCTGGCAAGTGGGGTAGACTGATAACTTGAGGGGGTGCCAAGGGGTATGTGAGGTGGGCTGATGGGCATTCAAGGTGAAAGTGGGTGTCTGTTTGATGGCATGTGTATGGTAGAATAGGAACAATTCAAATATTACATATAATAGTATGCCACACAGTGCCCATAAACATAATATGCCACACACCTTTAGCTCAAGTCCAAAATTTTGCCCTTCAAAATCCTCTTCGGAGATCAGTACCCTGGGCGAAAAAATCCCAGCGCGAACACTACATTTGTTATGTACGGAGACTTATAGCTGTAGTTTAGTGACTCTTTAATTTGCACATACTCAGGCAGATGTGGAGGGACTGTGGCCCGGATTCTAATTCAGAGGCTGTTGGGCCGTCCTTACGGTTTTTGCCAACACCACATCTGTGGCTCTGTTGCCGCTACAAAGTCCTTCCCCGGTGTACATCCATGCATCTGAATGTGCAAGGACTGAGATTCCCATTCGCTATAGATGCTGCATTACCATCTGGGGTGTCTGTAGACTCCCCATCGGACACAGTATCACAATGTGCACCACCCCTATGGTAGGTGTAGTTTACGAGTACGGTCTCCTATGTGAGCGGCTGTGTGTCTTTCTAGCTCTCCAGCCCCACTGTCACCATCCAGGAATGCCCCTTACATCTCTGCTACCATATCTCTGTGCAAACAAATTCGGGACACTTGCGCAGACTAAAGAGATCACTTCGCTGTGCCCAACTCAGAATCAGGCCTTGCGTGAGTGCCATGCTCATGCCGCCTGCACCCCACCTCTCTTGTTTTGCCTCCCTCCATTAGAACTCAATTTCTCACAATTTCTCCAGCCTCAAACGTTGACTCACTTCTCCCCAGTTACCTTCCGATGGTTTAACCCCCCCCCTCCCCATAGCACATAAGCCCTCACGTTACTCTCTAGCACTACCCTTGCTTCAGTTGCTCCTTGTATAGCATTCATAGAGCTCTTGATGTGTAAGATATCATTCAGGATCATTCTCCATTCTGGCCACATAAGTACAATGGATCACATTGGGCTGTGAGCAAGGTGACGGCATCCAATGCCGATAGCGATCCACCTCCAGCAGTATTTATGAGCAGACTCAATAACTCACTTTGTGCTCATTTTGGGCCAACAATACTGCAACACTGGGCCACTCTCTCATAGGATAACTGTGTCTAGACATAAGCAGATCACCACACTCCATTTCCCCAAAGTTTTAAATTCCATTTCAGCACAATAACCTATTTCAAGCGTTCTAATCATTTCCACCAGCTTGTCCGTCAAAAAGACCAAATCGCTTTCCACGCTTACTACATGAACCTTACAGAACAGTCTCCATGTGGGACAATGGTGGGGTTGTTGGAATCTTATGACATGATTTCCGATATACGTCGGTCAGCTTGAATAAGACTCGTTTTTGGTCTTTCATCATATTTAATATTTTGTGACTTAATTGACTTTTTTATATATATAAAACCAAACTCATTGGATCTGTGTAAAAGCTGGTGACCGGTTTCACGCAGTCGGTGACTAAGCAGAGTCGGTGGCTGATGCCTTTGGGTATATGGGAATGGGGCGCTGCACAAATATATTTTCTTGCCCTTTGAATAAATTCTGGCAGCGTTTGCATTAGTAGAATCCTACCAGATCAAAGCAGTACAGGCCACGTCTGTGCCCAGTATTACAGCATCACCCAGTGATGCCGCCAGTGCTTATTGTCAGTACAATGTAACGTGGCACTGTCCTCATCCATAGTACATGACCAGATGCCGCGCTTGTCCCAGGGGTGCCTGGCAAAGCAAATGATAAACAGGGAATCTGAAATGGTTCAGTAACATTCCACCAAGCTCCATGGTTTTCATTTCCAGCTGCTTTATTTGGTGTTTGTATTGTCCTGAATCTGAAGCCACGTGGCTCTCGCTGAACATTGTCAGGCAAAATAATAGACATCGTTCTTGGCAATTCCAGTTACATGCACAATAAATATCCATCAATTTCCCTGGTTCTTCCTCCGGTGTTAGGGTCTCTGGACCTTGCATCTGAGCATTGGCCTGGTGAGAGAACGGCCCGTAACCTGATCACTGGGCTGTGGAGGGAACGGCCTGTATCCCAAGCATTGGTAGAGATGAGGGAAAGGCCTGTATTCCAGGCATTGGCCGGGTGAGGGAACAGCCCACGTCCCGAGCATTGGCCATGTGAGGAAAAGGCTGTATTCTGGGCATTGGCTGGGTGAGGGAACAGCCCACATCCCGAGCATTGGCCGGGTGAGGAAAAGGCTGTATTCTGGGCATTGGCCGGGTGAGGGAACAGCCCACATCCCAAGCATTGGCCGGGTGAGGAAAAGGCCTGTATTCTGGGCATTGGTTGGGTGAGGGAAAGGTCGTATCCCATGCAGTAACTCTTCCACGATTAGACCAGAAGATAATATTTTGTTTGTCTTTGGTAATGAAGTAACTTGGTTGTAACTTCATTAGTTGTGTGTGTATGTGTCAGTCCTGAAATTAATAACATAAGAATAAGTATAGTTGCACCACAAACTCTGTGTATCTACTCAGTAGTGTTCATTCTAGTACCATGCACATCACAGCCTATGCAGTTGCTCTTTCCTGTCGCTCTCTGGTGCTCCTGGCACACTCTGGTCTGTACCTCAACAGTTTGTTGCCTCAGCTGAGTGTGCTAGAAGCACCAGAGCAGAGAGCAACACCCCTAGCAGGAAAGAGAAACTGCACGGGCTGTGACAGGTGCAGGGTGCTAGAATGAACACTATACTGTAAATATGTTAAGATGCTTTATAAAGGTAACGAGTGAATAATTCATACTCATCTGCCCATTTGGTAGATTTATTATCCAAGAAAGACCCACAAAGCATGTTCTACACCAAAAGCAGCCTATGGAGAAGGGAGATTCTGTGGTTCTGCAGCTGGAAGTGTTCAGACTGTGCCACCACGGCTCCTGTATGGTTCCGGAGGCAGGATGCTGCCTTCCGAGATATAACAGCCCCCAGACAGAACAATATCTGCATAAAATCAGCACCTTACCATCCCAGAAAACCACGCACCCTGATATGTAATGCGATGCTGGGCTGCCCAGCAGAGACTTCAGTGTGTAACCAACCCTGCCACGACAGCAGCTCAGTGTTCCCGGCCTTGTGGAATCTCGCGAGAATGGAGAGAGGAGACCAGACACATGGAACAGGGCTCAAAAGGAGGGTGCACACTGTTATACGCCTCTGATGAAGCTCACACCATGGGACAGGACACAACAACACACAAGCACATGCAGCGATGATGTGGGAGGGAACTAGTAGCACGTAATGTTCATCTTGTGCATCAGGCACCACTGGCAGCATGAGAGTTACTGCTGGCCTACAGCCGGGCAGTGAGTGACATGCCACATACTCAACTGCTCACTGGCCAAATACATAATACAATGTACAACTCTTTTGTGGCAATAAAATTCTTTGTGATGCCATCTGGGTTGTGTATAGTGAGGGGGCAGCTGTAAGGTGGGTACAGCACTCCAGTGGACTAGAGCACAGGTTCTCAAACTCTGGGGGTCATTCAGACCCGCTCGTGAGCGTCAGTACGCTCGCAAGCGGGTCGATGTTCCCCACTGCGCATGCGCACGACGGAGGGAGCTCCGTCGTGCGCATGCGCGAGACCCGGTGAGCGACGGGCTTTCCATCGCTCCGGGTCTCGCACCAAAGGGGGCGTGCTGTCTATGTTGATTGACAGCACGCCCCCTTTGGTGGGCGTGCCTGCCAGACGGAGGCGTTCCCATGGGAACGCCTACCGTCTGAAGCCGGCCCCACTGACATCACTAGTGATGTCAGTGGGAGTGATTTTGGCTCTGATAGAGCCAAAATCACTCCAGGGCTTGTGGCAGGGAGACCCTACCGCAGGGTCTCCGTCGCAAGTCTGATGGTCGCGATGGTCAAGACTATCTTTTTGCCGCTCACATATGCTGTGGGTGGTCACCCACAGCTATACGAGCGGCCAGGAGGCCGCTCCATTTTCAAGGAGGAGGGCCCTGATTCAGAGCGAGCGCTCTGGTCAGAGCGTTCAGCTCTGAATCAGGCCCTCTGTCCTCAGGACCCCAAACAGTGCATGTTTTCCAGGTCTATTCATAGAATCACAAGTGAAATAATTACCTCCACCTGTGGAACTTTTAAAATGTATCATTGAGTAATAAATAACCTGTGTACCTGCTGGGTGGTCTGGAAAACGTGAACTGTGTGGGGTCCCGAGGACAGACTTTGAGAACCACTGGACAAGAGAATGTGATTCCTTCTTGGGTCCAACACTAGGGGTCGCCGTACTGGTACATTGCTGCTGGAGAGCAGGGGCACAGTCTGATCCGTGGCAGACTCTCATCAATCAGCTCATTAGATCTGAATGACCCTTCTCAGCATGGATATACAAGGGAAGGGCAAGCTGCACAATCTCTATGCTGCATGACTACCAGCGCTCCTGGGACTTACTGTTTGCTTGGAAACTACTTTTTTTGTTTATGATTGTAGTGCAATATATGAGAGGTATGTAGGCGTTAAGCTGGGTACACACTGGCAGATATACTGGGCGATCTATTGATCGGCCAATATATCATGTGCGGGTCGGTCAGTGTGCACCAGCAATATGTCTGTGAACGACGTCAATCAGACATATCGCGTTGGCTGTGCTGCATAGTCAATGCCCAATATACCTGCAGATATATTGGGGCATCGTGCTGTGTGTACGGGCGGTCAGCTGACCGCCCGTACACTTGCAGCGGCCGGGAGGGGGCACGACACGCCCCCCTCCAACACACAGAACAGTGTGTATGAACCACCATCAGCTGCAGATCTATCTGTTTAGTGTGTACACTGATGGTGCATACATACAGTCAGATTTCCCTGGTCAATTTGAACAATATCGATATATTGTTCAAATCGACCAGTTTCTGGCCCCCTTCAAACGACGGTCTATGCGCAGGCACGGATGGTCGATATCGACCATCGCCTGTGCATGCAGGCCAACCGGTTGATATCGACCAGGTTAGCCTGCGTGGGCACCTGTAGCGATATCATCTGGGTATATATATATATATTTCTAACTTAAAGTACATTTCTGTGATGGAGAGACACAATTCTGTTGCCATATCTCAGAATAAATACTGTATTTTGTGTATGGATGAATGAAAAGCGAAATGAGCAAAGATTTCATAGAAAACAAACTATAGATATGAACAAATTCACATGTTACACCCACAGACATGGTTTAAAAAAAAAAATAAGTAAATTGGAAAAGAAATTAAAAAATCACCAAAAGTCATGCGGTGCAATATGACGTGGATCAGCGGAACGTGTAATATAAATATATACAGTACAGGGCATGTATGTATTTATAACACTACAGGTAAATAGTTACCTGTACAATACGCTTAGACCGTGTGTGGTATGGGCAAGGAGTGACAGACACAGACAGGGCAGCGCTGGCTCGCAGCATGCGTTGTACACCAAGCAGGACCGGCTTCATGTATAGTCACACGCTCGCTGCCGGCCCCTCTGGACGCAGAGGACTTGCTCTAATTTCTGGGGAGTTTTAGAAGCTGGAAGACAACTAAATTTTCTCAATTTAAATGTTATCGTGCGTTTAGCAGAGGGTGTGACCCAATCTGTAAGCCGTGAGGTTACTTAAAGGTTAAACTCCCAAGAAATTATGAAAATTAAGACTATATATAAATAAGACAAAAACAATTATTAATTAAAAAAAAATTCTTATTCTCAAATGTAAGAATCTGTCTGATAACGGTGAGGAATGTGAGAGCCCCCGCCAGTATAATTCATCCTCCATTCTGAGCCACCCGGGGATGATAAATCCTGGACGGCATTGGCATCTGTGGGCACGGCGTCAGGGGGATATTGAGCTCAATACAAGCATCTACTTTGCTTTGTTGTGTAGAACTATAATCCTCGACCTTCTCCTAAATTTCAGGCCATACTTGGTGCATGAGGAACCCCCTGCTCATTAGTGCAAGTCGTTACTGATCAGGGGTAATCACTAGAACATCCTAACACAGGACAATCTGTCAGCGTATCTGTAATTCTGTTACTCAGCACCTCTCCTCCGCTGGGTCTCCTTGTGGTTCTGGGAATCTCACAGGACAGAGGTAAGACAGGCAGAGGGCCCAGCAACACTTAGTGAGCTGCAAAGCTTCCTAGTAATCACTACCGCAATCTGGGCATTTAAATAGACTTCAGGGTTGTTTAGCTTTTTTAGTAAGAAGAAAAAAAATGCTCAAACCCTCTTTTCACACACATTACATCCAGGAGAGATGATCAGCCAGTGTCTGTGGTGTCTGTACAGATACTAGGACACAGACAGATCTATATGGCAGAACCCCTCCAAACATCCGCTAACAAGAGGCAGAAACACACTAGTAAAAGGACAAAATGAATTAATACCTATACAGTTTCTGCACCTGTAGATGCTGGTCACACTATGCCATGTAGAGGAGATACAGAGGACATCATTCTGAGTCCCGTCCCTCCGTCCCTCCCCATGGGACAGGGTCCAGTAATGGAGAGAATACAGATTAATACTGACACGTACCTAGCTAGATATTATTTCCCTACCCATGTTCAGGGCTGCTGGATAACGTAGCCCGTATATGGCAGGCATGCATGTACTAGGCTTATGAGAATTAGCAAGCAGAAAGTACACTGACCTGACGTACCTGTGCCAGTTTCACATTCTGCTGCGTCTTCATCGTCACTGCTGATAGAACATTCTGCTGATGATACAATATCATCCGTGGGCTGTGGGGGAGAAGAGACAGAAGGGTTAACTGAATGGATAAGGCACAGGCTCTACTCCCAGACCTTACACAGGACCAGCAGCAGAGCATGGCAGGAAAAGGTGGTCAGCTGGGTAAGGACCGGAACAGGAGCTGCTCTCACGTTATATAATAGATATATAACTGACATAATATACATCACAGCAATATCTGGCCCTTTCACCTAAGTACAGTTGTTTGGGGAAGGCCAGGGAGGAATTCACATTAGTACAGACATAGGGCGATATTCAATGAGTTTCGCCTCCGCAAAAAAGTTCCGCCTACCCGACTTTTCGCCTACATCGCGTGTTTTGGACGCGAGAACTTATCATGCGCGTCCCTGCTTATCGCCCTATTCAATTACTAACCAGGCGAAAATGGCAAGTGGCGAATATAAAACAGGCGAAAAGGACTGTCATAATAGGGGAAATCAGTCTGAACCCCCCAAAAGATGCACTAACATTGGGGATCAATGTAGAAGTGCTCCAATAGCCCTAATTAAACTATTTGGGGTACTGAAGTTGTCTAAAATCCTTGTTATTAGCTGTGTCATTGTAAAAGTGGTGAAGAATAGCATTAAGCAGTATTTAATGGTGAAAATAAGTAGTCCTGTCGAATTTGGGGTACCTGAAAATGGGTGCTAGCATATTTTAAATTCTCTAAAGTGAAGTTTAAAAAAAAAAAAGGTGAAAAACGCACCTGCAATCCCAAAAACAACACCTGCCCCATCCTTGCAGACCCCTAACAACACTATTTTGCTAGTGTTTATGCTTGTCCCCCCACTTTTTACTTTTTTGCCCCCAAAATGAAAGTACTTTTTTGGGGTGTTCCCTTGGACTTTGACAGTTGTCCTTTGGGGGGCTGTTTCAAGGGTTCTGAGTGGTTTCCCCACGTTTGCACCCTAAAATAAAAATGTTGCACTGCTTTCCTTCTGCTATTCTTAGGTGAAGCTTTTTCGCCTATTACAATGCATTGACTTTCCACATAGGCGAAAACCCACTGGAATTGAATTTGGAGATAAGTTCCGACCACGGGAAAAGCCCCGATCCGCGATACTTTTCCGTGGGAAAACGGCTTTCCGCTTCTAATTGAATACGGCCCATAGAGCTATTGCTGTCATCTTCTAAGTCAGTGGTCCTCAGCTCCAGCCCTCAAGTATCCCCAGCAGGTCATGTTTTCTCTAATCTTGACAGTTGAGTTGATCTATTTTATTGGGTCAGTCATTCCACCAGAGATAAAAATCCTGAAAACATGACCTGTTGGGGTTACTTGAGGACTGCATTGGAGAACCACTGCCCTAAATGCAAGTTTCAAACATGGAAAAGAGAATAAGGAGTTCCTTGGTATTATTGAAGAGTCTCATGTATGCAAGCTATGGGTTCACCAGTGTGTAATTATATATATATATATATATTTATTATCAGGTTAGAATAGCTGTCACGGAGGCAGGGTAGATTACCAACGTTTCGATGCACCAGTTTATTGCATCGTTATCAGGGCATAAACCATGTCAGTCAGTAGGTGCCAGGCGTGCAGCGCCCACAAATGACTTCCACACCCTGCGTCCGTTGCTACGGCTACCAAGACACACAAACAATGATGACAGATCTAGAAAACCAGGACATGTAAAACATAATGTAGAATATCTGACCAAATGTCTATAAACGTCACTGTGAACTTTACATAAATATACAGAAAGAAGGATACAATTTTAACACCGTAAAAATAGAATAAATATAGCATATGGTGTCATACCATTCTGTCAGAATGAATACTCACAAAGTAATTGTCATATCTACTTACCACATCAATAGTATCAATCCTCCACATGCTTACCCATTGTCATTTCCTTACTATGCAGACACAGTACATTATAGAATAAACCATTACTATATAAAAAATAGACATAAGGTTTCGCAAACATTATAGACGGCTAAACCAAACATAATTCACTACATACCGAGTCACAAAAAGCAATGTAAGCCTAACCCATCACTGAGCCCCATGGGCACAAGAGTTCCCAATTTGTGTATCAATCCGGACCCACACTGCAAAAGTTTCTTCTGTGTATTACCACCTCTGATAGATGGTGATATATGGTCAGTGATCGTATACCTAAGCACTGCAAGGCTGTGGCCCGCTTGGGCAAAATGACGTGCCACAGGTTGATCCCTATGACCTGACCGGATGGCTGCCCTAACTGCGGAGCGGTGTAAAGCCATCCATTCACGTAGGTTCTTTCGGTCTTCCCAACGTAATAGTCACATGGGCACTTAATTATATGTCTATTTCTCATATGAGGAAACCTACGGAGGGCACCAGGGACTATAAACATACTAATGGGAGTGCCACCCATAAGGATATTTTATATGGGAGACCTTGGGACCCGCCCTGCACCTCACGTACACTTCCCATATGCCAGACTCCAGGGTTCATAATATTTACAAATTCTCTTAATGTGGCCTCATGAGAGTCGCCCCGAGTGGACCTCAGGTTTAAGAGTCACACAGGAATCGTATTGTGCCATTTGCTTTGTGTTTCTTAGTGCTCTCACAGATTACTAAGTACATGGCAGCTTATGCCGCTTGCTTGGCACTAGCTACCCATGTAGTCTATTTAAATGAATGAAGCACCGCTAAATGGAAAGTGAAGCGTACGGTGCACATTGTTCTGCTTCACACCATTTGCTGGAGCAAAGACTGCTCCAACTGTACATGCAGCAGTGGTTTTACATCTGCACTAACCAGACAGCATATAGTGTCCAAAGAGCTAGAATTACAATCAGTACATCGCTGAGAACAGCATGTGCTCCCTTTCCTGACACTCCCAATGCTGCGCTGTGATCTCTAGCAAACACTTGTTCTGGCGCTCCATCCGGGTGTACTCGTCCCTGCTGCCATCACCTCCTTCCCTGCGTACTTACCACCCTCCAGACTTCTGAGTACTTACCACCCCCCCTATACTGTATACTCCTACCCTGCGTACTTACCACCCCCCTATACGGTATACTCCTTCCCTATGTACATACCACTCCCCTATACTGTATACTCCTGCCCTGCATACTTACCAGCCCCCTATACTGTATATGCCTACCCTGCATACTTACCACGCCCCTATATGTATACTCCTGCCATGCATACTTACCACCCTCCTATACTGTATACTCCTTCCCTGTGTACTTACCACCTCCCTATACTGTATACTCCTGCCCTGCATACTTACCACCCTTATACTGTATTCTCCTTCCCTGCGTACTTACCACTCCCTTATACTGTATACTCCCGCTCTGCATACTTACCACTCCCTTATACTGTATACTCCTGGCCTGCGTACTTACCCCATTCTTTGACCCCCAATGAATTTCAACCTTATTTTCTCTCTCTGCTCGTTCTGTTCCCAGCTTATTATCACCTCTTGCATACTTCTAGCTTCTATTTCCCCCTAGTCCAGTAATGTCTAGTGTATAACGGGGGCATGGGCGTAACTACCATAGTGCAATGGGTGGGGTTCCTTAACTCTTCTAGTGCCAGGGCTAGTGTGGTCTTTATACAGTCAGGTGCATAAATATTGGGACATTGACAGAATTTTCATATTTTGGCCTCTATTCACCACCACAATGGCTTTGAAGTGAAACAAACAAGATGTGCTTTAACTGCAGACTTTCAGATTTAATTTGAGGGTAATTACATCCAAATCAGGTGAACGGTGTAGGAATTACAACAGTTTCTATATGTGCCTCCCACTTTTTAAGGGGCCAAAAGTAATGGGACAAACTAAACAATCCTAAATCTAACTTTCACTTTTTAATACTTGGTTGCAAATCCTTTGCAGGCAATTACAGCCTGAAGTCTGGAACGCATAGACATCACCAGACGCTGGGTTTCATCCCTGGTGATGCCCTGCCAGGCCTCTACTGCAAATGTCTTCAGTTCCCATTGTTCTTGGGGCATTTTCCCTTCAGTTTTGTCTTCATCAAGTGAAATGCATGCTCAATCGGATTCAGGTCAGGGGATTGACTTGGCCATTGCATAACATTCCACTTTTTAGCCTTGAAAAACTCTTTGGTTGCTTTTGCAGTATGCTTCGGGTCATTGTCCATCTGCACTGTGAAGCGCCATCCAATGAGTTCTGAAGCATTTGACTGAATATGAGCATATAATATTGCCTGAAACACTTCAGAATTCATTCTGCTGCTTTTGTCAGCAGTCACATCATCAATAAATACAAGGGAACCAGTTCCATTGGCAGCCATACATGCCCACGCCATGACACTACCACCACCATGCTTCACTGATGAAGTGGTATGTTTTGGATCATGAGCAGTTCCTTTCCTTCTCCATACTCTTCTCTTCCCATCACTCTGGTACAAGCTGATCTTTGTCTCATCTGTCCATAGGATGTTGTTCCAGAACTGTAATGGCTTTTTTAGATGTTGTTTGGCAAACTCTAATCTGGTCTTCCTGTTTTTGTGGCTCACCAATGGTTTACATCTTGTGGTGAACGTCTATATTCACTCTTGTGAAGTCCTCTCTTGATTGTTGACTTTGACACATATACATCTACCTCCTGGAGAGTGTTCTTGATTTGGCCAACTGTTGTGAAGGGGTTTTTCTTCGCCAGGGAAATAATTATTCTGTCATTCACCACAGTTGTTTTCCATGGTCTTCCGGGACTTTTGGTGTTGCTGAGCTCTCCGGTGCAGTTGATTTGATCACACCTAATGTTTTTGCTATCTGTCTGATGGGTTTGTTTTGATTTTTCAGCCTAATGATGGCTTGCTTCACTGCTCACTGATAGTGACAGATCTTTGGATCTCATATTGAGAGTCGACAGCAACTGATTCCAAATGCAAATGTCACACCTACAATCAACTCCAGACCTTTACCTGCTTAATTGATAATGAAATAACGAGGGAATAGCTCACACCTGTCCAGGAAATAGCTTTTGAGTTGATAGTCCCATTACTTTTGGCCCCTTAAAAAGAGGGAGGCACATATAGAAACCGTTGTAATTCCTACACCGTTCACCCGATTTGGATGTAATTACCCTCAAATTAAATCTGAAAGTCTGCAGGTAAAGCACATCTTGTTTGTTTCATCTCAAAGCCATTGTGGTGGTGAATAGAGGCCAAAATATGAAAATTCTGTCAATGTCCCAATATTTATGCACCTGACTGTACCTGTAATCCCCTCGCCTGCCTCACTCCTTCCCTCTCCGATAGCAGCAGCAGCGGGACATCTGGTGATTCATTGCTGAAGCTGAGTCTGCACATGGTGCAGTAAAGGGCTGTATTCCCACCTGTCTCCTCGGAGAGCTGCGTTCTCTCCTAGGATAAGCACAGTCACCCTGAAGGTAATCGCTTTACATAAATGTGATTTAACAAGGGCTGCAGCAATTACCACTTTACTCATTCCTTGTAACACAAGAAGAAAACAAATCTTTTAATGTTCACATTATGGCATTAAACTGCTCCTCTGGCCCCAGCGTTATTAGTCTGCATTCACTGCTAATTCCCTACAAGAATATCTCAGCAATGCCCACATCCTGGCGGTCTGCATTTTAACTAAGCACATAGCCAGCTACAAGCTGTGCTAATCAGTCACCTGCTGCAATAACAAGCCGCGCGCAAAATAAACCAATCACTTTGTGAAATATGCAACAGAGCACAACTGGTTAGCATTGTGTGCTGCTGCTGGTGGTAGCAGAACGTGCCTGGCTTGTATTGCAAGCTGCTAGTTATTGCAGAACGTGACTGCTTAGCACTGTATGCTGTTGGTTGTTGCAGAACGTGCCTGGTTAGCACTGTGTGCTGCTGGTTATTGCAGAACGTGCCTGGTTAGCACTGTGTGCTGCTGGTTATTGCAGAACGTGCCTGGTTAGAATTGCGTGCTGCTGGTTATTGCAGAACATGCCTGGTTAGAATTGCGTGCTGGTGGTTATTGCAGAACGTGACGGATTAGCACTGTGTGCTGCTGGTTATTGCAGAACGTGACTGGTTTGCATTGCGTGCTGGTGGTTATTGCAGAACGTGACAGGTTTGCATTTCAAGTTGCTAGTTATTGCAGAACGTACCTGGTTAGCATTCTGTGCTGCTGGTTATTGCAGAACGTGACTGGTTAGCACTGTGTGCTGCTGGTTATTGCAGAATGTACCTGGTTAGCATTGTGTGCTGCTGGTTATTGCAGAACGTGACTGGTTAGCATTGCGTGCTGGTGGTTATTGCAGAACGTGCCTGATAAGCATTGCACGCTGGTGGTTATTGCAGAACGTGACTGGTTAGAATTGTGTGCTGGTGGTTATTGCAGAACGTGACTGGTTAGCATTGCGTGCTGGTGGTTATTGCAGAACGTGCCTGATAAGCATTGCACGCTGGTGGTTATTGCAGAACGTGACTGGTTAGAATTGTGTGCTGGTGGTTATTGCAGAACGTGCCTGGTTAGAATTGTGTGCTTGTGGTTATTGCAGAACGTCTCTGGTTAGCATTATGTGCTGATGGTTATTGCAGAACGTGACTGGTTAGCACTGTGTGCTGCTGGTTATTGCAGAATGTACCTGGTTAGTATTGTGTGCTGCTGGTTATTGCAGAACATGATTGATTAACAATGTGTGCTTGTAGTTATTGCAGAACGTGCCTGGTTAGCAAAATGTGCTGCCAGTTGTAGCAGAACATGCCTGGTTTGCATTGCTTGCTGCTAGTGATAGCTGAACACAGCTAGTTAGCATTGCGTGCTGGTGGTCATTGCAGAACATATGCCTGGTTACAATTGCGTGCTGCAGATTAATGCAGACCGTGCCTGGTTAATGTGTGCTGCTAGTTATTGCAGAACGTGACTAGTTAGCATTGTGCTCTGCAGGTTATTGCAGAACATGACTGGTTCTGCAATAACCAGCATTGGTCTGAAAAGGAGTCAGATGCCCTCTATTATTGATATCTCACCAAGTGCTAATTGATCTGCGTATATCTATTTATGTAGTTTAATATGTCATTTGTGGGATTCACAAAAGGAAATGCATAAATAAACATTAACTATTTCTTTTGGGTGAAATGCGCCGATGAGGAAAATGCAATAAGTGCACCAAACACATTTAATAACTACTTTGTCCACTCATGTTCTGCACAAATTAGTGATGAGTTCTATAGCATAACACCAGATACAAGTTATGTCTAGTGTGAACATTGCCCATCTCCTCCACAAGCAAGGAGCCATAGGCAACGAGAGGGCAGAACATGTAACAGAGAACAGAGGCACTTAGTATGAGAACAGAACCTCCTCACTGGAACAGGTCCATCAGTCCTAACAAGCAAAGACCAGAACCAAGAGCAGCGAGAGGGCAGAATACGTAACAGAGAACAGAGGCACTTAGTATGAGAACAGAACCTCCTCACTGGAACAGGTCCACCAGTCTTAACAAGCAAAGACCAGAACCAAGAGCAGAGAGAGGGCAGAACACATAACAGGGAACAGAGGCACTTAGTATGAGAACAGAACCTCACTGGAACAGGTCCATCAGTCCTAACAAGCAGACCAGAACCAAGAGCAGAGAGAGGGCAGAACACGTAACAGAGAACAGAGGCACTTAGTATGAGAACAGAACCTCCTCACTGGAACAGGTCCATCAGTTATAACAAGCAAAGACCATAACCAAGAGCAGCCAGAGGGCAGAACACATCACAGAGAACAGAGGCACTTAGTATGAGAACAGAACCTCTTCACTGGAACAGGTCCACCAGTCCTAGCAAGCAAAGACCAGAACCAAGAGCAGTGAGTGAGCGCAACACGTAACAAAGATCAGAGGCATTGGATGTATGCAACAATGTAGAAAGAGCTGTGACATGTGGAGGTGGAGTATGCAGCGGTCAGGCTTTTGCTGTAGCCTGCAGAGTTACAAACATACAAACATAATGGACCAGTAATCAGTTCTCCGTCCCCTCCCATGCGCTTAGTACACTGGCTTATAACAGCAGCCTGTATGTACCTTACTGTCTGCCACCTGGTGCGTCACACATGCCAAGGAAGACATGAACAAGATTTTAGGGGACACTTCAAAATGCAAAGTTTAATTTTAATAGTGAGGTCTAAATGTGACAGAAGGCAATGCTTACAGGTGACTCTGAATACTGCCCAAAGCACAAGGCCAACACCAAGTACATAGCAATGACGTGCGGTGAGGTCAATGGCTGTGGAGGCACACATGGAGATGGGTCTGAGTGCTGGGAGCCTGTCTCACCCCCTACTCACTGTAACTCTCCCCTCACTACATTAAGCTTCAGTGTCCACTGATTCCCCTACCTGCATCACTGTGTCTTCTCTTGCTGCTTCTGACTGAGTTCCGATCTCTAAACACTACAGTGCACTTACTGGTCACATGACACATCCAAAATGTCCATCAGTGCTCAAGGCATGCCTCCCATACTCAGATGCATGCCTGTATTAGCTCTCTTTATGTGCAGCTTACTGCCTGTGGTGTAGCCCTGCCCCCAGCTCTGCAAGCAGTATCTGACTATACAGAAGCGAGGCACAGCTGGTTCTGCCTCATCTCTCATCTCGCTGCAGTCCCAGGGAGCTCCACAAAGCTGGTGAGTGTTAACTATAAAAATGATTAATAAACACAGAAGAGATTTAGAAGTTATAAATATCATCTTTGTATTATTTTAATCATTTTTATATCAAATCTCAGGAATATGACAGTGGAGGCTCTGCTTCCCCTGCCTGCATGTTCCTGGTACATAGTCTCACCAGTGCTAAATATTAAGCCCATACCCTAGCGTTCTTTTCTGTGCTGACAGTTACAACACGCAATCTAAAGGACGCCTGTGATGTACAACCTGCAATAGTCCCAGATAATATACTTATCAGGTTCCACAAGTTCCTGGTTTCCTATGTGACAGCTGTAAATACAACAAGTGATGTACTGAGCAATTCCTATAGCAGGCATTAATCATACTCAGCCTGACATCTCCTGTACACATCACTATTACACCTGCTATAGGAAAACCTCTCCCTGCACAAACCCAGTTAGTTCCATTCCGCAGCCTTGCCCCAATCACACAGATACCAAACAAGTGATTTAATCTCAGTGTGTAGCCAACGTTCTCCCATGAGAACAGCTTCAAATCTAAACCAGATAAAAGAAGGCTCCTCCCAGGGAGGGTACAATATTGTATGTAATAAAGCAGGTAAGCCAGTCTGATGAGAGTATCAAATATTCATGGAAATGTATGGAATCTGTACCTTGCAGCGGGTTAGCGTTTAAGCATCTGGGACATCGGAGGAATTAGCTCCTTTATGAGGGACTCATAACGTGTCCCGGACTCTGGCAGAAGCCATCTCTCATTTTTAATGCACTCTGCAAGCAGCCAGGAACTTATCAGCAGCCCTCCTGTAACAGAGATAAATCTGCGCCTCCCAGGTCTGGCAAAGTTGTTGTGTCAGTGGGTGATTTGTGCCCTGCCAGTGCTGACTTATGTCTTCTTTAATTCTCTGGCTCACCATTCAATCCTTCATTAGGTTTTATCCTCCTCGCCTTATAGAGGAGAATACACAAAGGAGGTCTGATTAGCCATAACTCACAGGATGCAGGGTGCAGAGCTCATTAAGTGCTTATGACTGAACAGCAGATATCTGGGATATGATCCTAGCGATCTGGAGTTATCAGAGGAATATCTGCTGTAATACAGATGTTTGGAAGCTGCGACACCCATGTGACTTGAGGCTCCTCCTCTGTAAAACCAATCTCAGGTACAATATCACAGCAATTAGTCTGGGCCCACCATCCCTGTCTGGACAGATTTATCTAGTAAATGACATTAATAGAATCCTGTAAAGACCAAAACACGCAGGATCCCTACTGTATGCTATATGCTGCCACACAGGAGACCACTAAAAGCTGGTACAAAGTGTGCGGCCTATGGCCCAGTATACGTAATTCTGTGTATACATGCTCAGCAACCTGTACAGAGCGCAGTGGGGAGCTGCCCGTTACATTGGTCATTGCAGATACAAAAATAATGTTTCCTAATGGTAGGATGGAAGTTTAAACTGGGAGCGCTTTCCTAAATGCATGGTCCTCGTCTGCTGAAACTAATCTATAACACCCTGTACTACAGGACTAGTTTATCATGTAGCTGTAATATGGGGTACACCAAGCTGCCCCCCAGTGTATGCTTAGCCAGGCTGGCCCCCATTTCCTTCTGATTATATAGTAGCTTCTTACTTTAGTATAATGGGACTGATTCCGCAGCGATCGCAGCCGAGATTTCACACGCAACGCAGCGATGAAAATATGCTAACACTTTCCAAAGCTCGGCCGCCATAAAGACGCCCACTGCTGCTTTCTCACATCCATCCAATATCGCTCTTCTGCCTAAACATCGGTACCATCACCGCACATCGCACAGTAACGCAGCATTTACATCAGGTCTGACCAGCCACAGACAATGCAAGTCTCCTCGCACGCAGTGGGCTTTCGAGCTGTGCATGCAAATTGCAGTGGCTAATTCATGCACGCCCAATCAACTGCGTTCTAGCGGCTGCATTATTCCAACCACTACCTCGTCATTATTCCCAAACGCTCAGTCCGTCACTCACTCTCCGATGGATTCCTCCATGCACTGGTAATCGCAGTTCACGCAGTGTGGCTTACACGCACGCGCAATGGCAAACAATCGCTCGATCTGCGTACATAGCTGCATTTGTGATCGCTGCTGAATCAGGCCCAATGACTTTACATTAAGGGTGCAGTTGGAGTGGTCTGTTTTGCCGATCATGCTGGGATCCGGTGCAGCATTTTCCAAAATGTGCTGGAATCCATGGTGGAGTTTTTCTAGATCCATTATGGCAGAGGTTCCCAAACTCAGACCTCGAGGCACCTTAACGATTCAGGTTTTAAGGATAACCAGGCTTGGGCACAGGTGACTTACTTAGCACCTCAGTCTTTTGATTTAACCATCTGTGCTCAACCATGGATATCCTTAAAAGCTGGACCGTTAGAGCGCCCCGATGACAGAGTTTGGGAACCTCTGCATTATGGCATTTGCCTACAACGTTGGGACCCGATGCAGAGTTTTGCCTATGGCACTGAGATCCGCAGCAGCCCTCTTCCTATTGAGGTGGTATTCGGGGGAGCACCATTGTGTCTATGACGCTAGGACATGGTGCAGAGCTTTGCCTATGGCACTGTGATCCGCAGCAGCTCTCTTCCTATTGAGGTGGTATTCGGGGGAGCACCATTCTATCTAGGACACGGTGCAGAGCTTTGCCTATGGCACTGAGATCCAGCAGCCCTCTTCCTATTGAGGTGGTATTCGGGGGAGCACCACTGTATCTATGACGCTAGGACACGGTGCAGAGCTTTGCCTATGGTACTGAGATCCGCAGCAGCCCTCTTCCTATTGAGGTGGTATTCGGGGGAGCACCATTGTGTCTATGACGCTAGGACACGGTGCAGAGCTTTGCCTATGGTACTGAGATCCGCAGCAGCCATCTTCCTATTGAGGTGGTATTCGGGGGAGCACCATTGTGTCTATGATGCTAGGACACGGTGCAGAGCTTTGCCTATGGTACTGAGATCTGCAGCAGCCATCTTCCTATTGAGGTGGTATTCGGGGGAGCACCATTGTGTCTATGATGCTAGGACACGGTGCAGAGCTTTGCCTATGGTACTGAGATCCGCAGCAGCCCTCTTCCTATTGAGGTGGTATTCGGGGGAGCACCATTGTGTCTATGACGCTAGGACACGGTGCAGAGCTTTGCCTATGGCACTGTGATCCGCAGCAGCTCTCTTCCTATTGAGGTGGTATTTGGGGGAGCACCATTCTATCTAGGACACGGTGCAGAGCTTTGCCTATGGCACTGAGATCCAGCAGCCCTCTTCCTATTGAGGTGGTATTCGGGGGAGCACCATTGTGTCTATGATGCTAGGACACGGTGCAGAGCTTTGCCTATGGTACTGAGATCCGCAGCAGCCATCTTCCTATTGAGGTGGTATTCGGGGGAGCACCATTGTGTCTATGATGCTAGGACACGGTGCAGAGCTTTGCCTATGGTACTGAGATCCGCAGCAGCCCTCTTCCTATTGAGGTGGTATTCGGGGGAGCACCATTGTGTCTATGACGCTAGGACACGGTGCAGAGCTTTGCCTATGGTACTGAGATCCGCAGCAGCCATCTTCCTATTGAGGTGGTATTCGGGGGAGCACCATTGTGTCTATGACGCTAGGACACGGTGCAGAGCTTTGCCTATGGTACTGTGATCCGCAGCAGCTCTCTTCCTATTGAGGTGGTATTCAGGGGAGCACCACTGTATCTATGACGCTAGGACACGGTGCAGAGTTTTGCCTATGGCACTGAGATCCGCAGCAGCTCTTTTCCTATTGAGGTGTTATTTGGGGGAGCACCATTGTGTCTATGACGCTAGGACACGGTGCAGAGTTTTGCCTATGGCACTGAGATCCGCAGCAGCTCTTTTCCTATTGAGGTGTTATTTGGGGGAGCACCATTTGGGGGACACGGTGCAGAGTTTTGCCTATGGTACAGGGGTCGCTTGTGGTGCTTTGGAAGCCACTATGGCAGTCTGCCTATCGCACTGAGATTTGGTGATGATGGCGTCATACGGGTGTATTTGCCGAACATAGGTAAGAGGTGATGAAACGGGAACATACAAAGGACTATGCTCCGATATAAAGATACGTGTACATCACAGGGAAATGACAAACTCCAGCTGAAGGTCTCACTGTAATGACAGGAGTCTCCCCCACACAGACACTACACTGTATATCTGTCTATCTCCCTGACAGGTTCTGTGATTAAATAAAGCACAGTCTACTGGGAACCCAGGAAGATAAGAAGTATTGTTATTACAATGCCAGGCGTGCTGCGATTATTTATCCCCTGACACACTGTGACTTCCAAGGTACACAGACAGGGAAGGATGGGAAAATGAGGACTGCAAAGCAGCTCCATGCCGTCCTTCATCAGAGCTACAACATCATCCTATGTGAGAGACCAACCTTTAACCCAGGAAAGTCAGAGCAAAGTGATGTCCACATAGGTGATTGTACACTTTATTCACCTGTCAGCGGCGTAATGGAGGAGAAAGAAACAGACACACAACCTGCACCTTACAGGACAGTACTGCGCAGTACCCGGACACACAGCCTGCAACTTACAGCACAGTACTGCGCAGTGCACGGACACACAGCCTGCAACTTACAGGACAGTACAGCGCAGTACCCGGACACACAGCCTGCACCTTACAGGACAGTACAGCGCAGTACCCGGACACACAGCCTGCAACTTACAGGACAGTACAGCGCAGTACCCGGACACACAGCCTGCAACTTACAGGACAGTACAGCGCAGTACCCGGACACACAGCCTGCACCTTACAGGACAGTACTGCGCAGTACCCGGACACACAGCCTGCAACTTACAGCACAGTACTGCGCAGTGCACGGACACACAGCCTGCAACTTACAGGACAGTACAGCGCAGTACCCGGACACACAGCCTGCACCTTACAGGACAGTACAGCGCAGTACCCGGACACACAGCCTGCACCTTACAGGACAGTACAGCGCAGTACCCGGACACACAGCCTGCAACTTACAGGACAGTACAGCGCAGTACCCGGACACACAGCCTGCAACTTACAGGACAGTACAGCGCAGTACCCGGACACACAGCCAGCACCTTACAGGACAGTACAGCGCACTACCCGGACACACAGCCTGCACCTTACAGGACAGTACAGCGCACTACCCGGACACACAGCCTGCAACTTACAGGACAGTACAGCGCAGTACCCGGACACACAGCCTGCAACTTAGAGGACAGTACAGCGCAGTACCCGGACACACAGCCTGCAACTTACAGGACAGTACAGCGCAGTACCCGGACACACAGCCTGCACCTTACAGGACAGTACTGCGCAGTACCCGGACACACAGCCTGCAACTTACAGCACAGTACTGCGCAGTGCACGGACACACAGCCTGCACCTTACAGGACAGTACAGCGCAGTACCCGGACACACAGCCTGCACCTTACAGGACAGTACAGCGCAGTACCCGGACACACAGCCTGCAACTTACAGGACAGTACAGCGCAGTACCCGGACACACAGCCTGCAACTTACAGTACAGTGCAGTACCCGGACACACAGCCAGCACCTTACAGGACAGTACAGCGCACTACCCGGACACACAGCCTGCACCTTACAGGACAGTACAGCGCAGTACCCGGACACACAACCTGCACCTTACAGGACAGTACAGCGCAGTACACGGACACACAACCTGCAACTTACAGGACAGTACTGCGCAGTACCCGGACACACAGCCTGCACCTTACAGGACAGTACTGCGCAGTACCCGGACACACAGCCTGCACCTTACAGGACAGTACAGCGCAGTACCCGGACACACAGCCTGCACCTTACAGGACAGTACAGCGCAGTACCCGGACACACAGCCTGCACCTTACAGGACAGTACAGCGCAGTACCCGGACACACAGCCTGCACCTTACAGGACAGTACTGCGCAGTACACGGACACACAACCTGCACCTTACAGGACAGTACTGCGCAGTACACGGACACACAACCTGCACCTTACAGGACAGTACTGCGCAGTACCCGGACACACAGCCTGCAACTTACAGGACAGTACAGCGCAGTACCCGGACACACAGCCTGCACCTTACAGGACAGTACAGCGCAGTACCCGGACACACAACCTGCACCTTACAGGACAGTACTGCGCAGTACACGGACACACAACCTGCACCTTACAGGACAGTACTGCGCAGTACACGGACAAACAAGTCTGCAGTACCAGTCACTGCATGAAGGGAGACAGGTGCCACAAAGTGGCCACACAATGTGCACAGTGTTATCATTTACAGAATGTTCTCATTCACTTACCAGTTTGTTATCATTACTGGATAAATATCAGCCCTGAAAACGTACAGCTCTCAATGGCCATTCACTTACTGACCTTCAATGGGAGCTCTATAAAGCAGCATCAAGAGAACATTCCTGTAATAACACTTCTCCTTATCACACCAGCCTCCTCCAGCTCGGGCTTTGCGGCATCCATCACACACTGGCAGGCAGAGGATGCTGAGCTATATACTGTACTGGGCACGGGCTGAAGACAAAGTGAGGTGATAACATGTCACCCGCTGTATTTATGCAGCTCTTCTACCACGGGGGCTCTGCAGGTTAGAAGTGTATCTGTCAGAGGCGTCAAGGTCACCTCAGCAGGAAAGGTTCTGGGTCCTTCCAGCACTCAGTTATTGGACCGTCCACCAGTTCTATTAGCCCTCTGCTACTGAAAAACCTCAGGTCCTTTTAGCGCCTTGGTTCTTAACTATATTCCGTTACTAGAATGGGCATCAGTCCCACCAGCGCTCCAGTCATTGGAACGGTCGCCGTTCCCCTCAGGCGCTCCAGTCGTTGGTAAGGTCACCGGTCCCCTACAGCGCTCCAGTCATTGGAACGGCCACAGGTTCCCTCCAGCGCTCTGGGGTCCATGTATTAAGCAGTGGAGAAGTTGCTTACAGCAACCAACCAGCGTCTACCTATCATTTTATAGAATGTACTTGATACATGCAACCTCAAAGCTGATTGGTTGCTGTGGGCAACTTCTCCACTCTCCACCCTACCAGGGGTCTTGCCTATACAATTATCCATGGCACAATGGCTAGGAGAGGACAGGAAGGCCAGCTAGTTGAAATATTTTTGCCCAAAAATTATATACAGTAGCGTAGGCAAATACACAAAATATCAATATAAATAATAGACTGTCATAGCATAGACCCCAGCCTGCATACAGAACGGGACGTACATCTTACTTCTCATATGTAGTATGCAGAAATAACACACACTAAAGTTGTCCTTCTCTCCGGTGTAAGTATGAGCCCCTGTATTACCAGAAACAGGGTAACTCTGCTGCATGGCGAGTGCAGGTCCATTGTGTCGCTAAGGCCCCCCCATTTATTAATGATGGCTATTACAATGCGGTCTGGGTATGACATTACCGCCTATGATCGCATTGCAATATGCGATCATAGCGCTCTGATGTATCATCCGGCACATGCGGAGCCCGTCCCTGCGATGTGCCCGGAGAGCTGCTGGGGGGTGCTGCGCACTCGCGCTGACTGCACATGCACGCCCGCCATTGCCTGAGGAACCCTCCGCTGGCTAACCCTCTGCAGTGTAGCCCATAGGCAACGCAACACATTCCGGATGTTGGTAAATCTGGCAGCATCGCATCCTCGATAAAAAAAACCTCTGGGGGACACGGCGGCCTGCGGGAATGGAGGGAACATAGCGGCCCCCTCCTTCATACATCCGGGGGAAACTTAATATTTGTGGTTAACCCCCGAAAACTGGTTATATAAAACGGGAGACCGCCGCAAATATAGAATGATAAATGGAGCCCTGTACAGCAGGCAGGTCCCACCTGGTGACAGACTGTCCTCTAATCACTCAGAACTGGAGTAACCATAAGCTGGATAATACAGACACCCAGGGAAAGGAAGTCAGCACTGGTGGTTACTAAATTATAGGACATTCAACCTTCTCCCCTATAAAACCTGCGTAACATTGTACCCAAACACTGTAGACAGCACCTGTAACGATTATAATATATTATACACAATGTTGGGTGATAGATTATGAATAAACCAAGCACAGGCTAAAAAGTCAGAGATTGCCAGGGGCTACCACCTGGCCAGCGCGTGTTCCAGAGGCAACCGGGCACATTTATAACGAAAGAAAACAGTCTCACAGCAACTGTATAAACAACGTTTAGAAAAGCATCTGTACAACGTTCCCCTTTCCAGACGCTCTACTCTTACAAAATATAATACATATAAGAAATGTCCCATGTGCATAAACACTATGGGGGAAATGTAATAGCCTGCAACTTGCACGCCTTGGCGAGAGTTTGGCGAGACTGCCCGATGTTATAAAGTGGCAAGCATTTAAAAGGCAAAGCCAACCTGCAGTACACTGTCCTCCCCCTATGTTTCCCTGTGCTATTTACTTATGTAATGTGTGTTATTTAACCCAAAGCATCGCGCAGCCAGAGGACTGCAGAGCATTGTGAGCATGATGCAGGCAGAGAGCTAGTTATCCCCAGCAGAGCGCAGTAAGAATAATGCAGGCAGAGGACTGCAGAGCTAGTTATCCCCAGCAGAGCGCAGTAAGTATAATGCAGGCAGAGGAATGCAGAGCTAGTTATCCCCAGCAGAGCGCAGTAAGTATAATGCAGGCAGAGGACTGCAGAGCTAGTTATCCCCAGCAGAGCGCAGTAAGCATAATGCAGGCAGAGGAATGCAGAGCTAGTTATCCCCAGCAGAGCGCAGTAAGCATAATGCAGGCAGAGGACTGCAGAGCTAGTTATCCCCAGCAGAGCGCAGTAAGCATAATGCAGGCAGAGGAATGCAGAGCTAGTTATCCCCAGCAGAGCGCAGTAAGCATAATGCAGGCAGAGGACTGCAGAGCTAGTTATCCCCAGCAGAGCGCAGTAAGCATAATGCAGGCAGAGGAATGCAGAGCTAGTTATCCCCAGCAGAGCGCAGTAAGCATAATGCAGGCAGAGGACTGCAGAGCTAGTTATCCCCAGCAGAGCGCAGTAAGCATAATGCAGGCAGAGGAATGCAGAGCTAGTTATCCCCAGCAGAGCGCAGTAAGCATAATGCAGGCAGAGGACTGCAGAGCTAGTTATCCCCAGCAGAGTGGTTATCCCCAGTCAAGGGGCGCCAGGTTTGTCTGTCTGGGTTTTTGTAGATATTTTGGGGTCCACATTCCTTTAGAGTACTATACGTCTTAGAGTAAGCACCCACAAAGAGTGGAGAAGCAATATAATCTGCCCTAGAGCCATGTAATGATTATTATTCTCGTGTTTGTGTCACTTTCCTGGGACTGGCTTGTAATTAAGATGTTGTTTCTGGAAAGGGGCTTCAGGCTTCACATTCGCTTTCTATGTAATGTGGGCAGATCAGAGTGATGGAACCTCACAATACAGAGGCTGAAGACTCTGCAAGGAGGAGGTGTAGAGTGTAGCTGGTGTGCAAGAGAAGGGGGTAATGAGAGAGGTTTGGTATAAAAGATGGACAACAGATGTTAGACAGGCAATAGGTCGGCAGTGAGAAAAGGTTAACCCATCAGCTGCCAGCCGTGTGTGGCATTAGATGCTACACTGAGCGAAGCCGCAGTCCTGAGCTCTAGAATGAAGAGGTTGGCTATTATCTGCTATACAGTGGGGAGCATGAAGCCAGGAGTTATAGCTTTAATATCACTGAGAAGAGACTGTTTCCTGCAGACACAGGCCACAACTATCCAAACCTCACTATTAGCTGCCCTGAAAGTTTATTAAATCACCTGTCGCAGAGGGAGAGTCCTCCGTCCAGATAGCTGTAGAGACCCTGTAATATAGTGCAGGGAGAGCAGCTCAGTCCCAAAATATTCACAAACCAACAACAGAGATTCATGTATGAATGAAATCCACAGATCTATTGTTATCAGCGTATATTTCACATCCATGGAAACAGTCCTTTGAGATGTGATACAAGTATTAGTGTGATATGTATATACACACACACACACACACACACACACACACACTCACTCGTCTGTTCAAACTTTCAGAAAACATAATGCCGTTGATCTTGAGGATGGAAAGTCACAACGTATTGGTAACCGCTGCAATGAGGTCATCAGCCGGCTGCACATCAAGTATATGAGGTCAGCAGCTAATAATCTCCAATCTCCTCCTGCCAAAGCTGAACTTCTCTCACATACGTGCACTAAGCATGTCGCTTCCAAACTCCCACTGATGTCTCAATATTGAAACAGTAATGTTTAGTTGCGCTAATATATAATAGAGAATCGGTATGTAATGTCGCTGGATGTATTGCCAGCGCACTATATACCGGAAGCCCGAACCATCAGGATCCCGACTGGGGATGGTAAATCCGCTAACCCTCCCCTCTCCCCCTTCCTAACCCTCCCTTAGTGGTGCCTAACCCTAACTTCCCCCCGGTGGTGCCTAAGCCCTGTGCAGGCTCTCTACCCATGACACAGCCAGAGCTCTGACGAATGTACGTTGGTACCTTCTGGTATATCCACCTTCACTGTATACACTTCCAGCATCTGCTCAAAAGTTGCTTTTGAGGCTACTTTTTTCCTTTCTTCTTGTCACTAATTAAAACAAAGATATGTTTTATTATTCCAGCTGCTTTTATGGAAATAAATCTGAATGACTCCAACCAAATCGACAATGGAATAGTCTTCCCTGTCGGCTCTTTGGTTTAGGTCAAAAAGAGGGAGGAACAATATCTTAGTTTATGTGGAACACAGAGACCACTACTATAGGAAGACACATAGGGATAGGTCTGGGAACTAGCGGTTCTTCATGTATGATCAAAGATGGCTCTTCTGCCCATAATGCCTGCACTTCTGAGACTTTCCTCTCTGATATAAAGGCAATCAGGAATAGAACTTTCATTGTCAGATACATTGCAAAGGATCTAAGGCAGCAGTGATTCTGTGTGAGCCTCTAACTCTAATCCCAAGTCTCAGGACTTTATAGGCAGCCGAAGGTAAGGTTTTACTTTGTGTTCAGTCTTGAGAAGTCTTCAAAGGTATTGGTTAGCAGCGAGCTTATAATGCAGCTGTGCTACTACAACCAAAACTTGGACTTTGAGAGCACTTATTGCCAATTCCGGATCAAGACCATCTCCATGGAAGTACAGCATTGAGCTATTGGAGAGATTTATTGGTCCAATGTTCCTCTCAGCGCACCGTCTCCTAAACAAGCCATAAATATCTTATAGGATTTGGATTTAGCAGAGTGGTAATCACCCTAAAAAAAACCCTTGCAATGTAAGAGTCCCCATTCATCAGCTAATTAATCTAATTATAGGGTTTAGATGACAAACTTGGCCCTGTTGCATTAAGTCTGGTTGAAGTGGAAATAACTTTTGCACTTGTAGTTGCAATGCCTCCAGAGAACCAGCAGGGCCAATAACGGAGGACAGTTATCAATTAGTTTCTTCTTTTACATTTTATTAAAATGTTTATTATCCTGAGTATGTGGGAAATAAGAATGCATAACCCGGTGATTGCAAAATACACGCTATAGCACGTTTATACGCGCTACAGGCATTTACAGGGCACCCTGTGTGAGACGCAGCAGCCAATCACAGCCCGGCAGCATATCCCCAATCAATCTCTGCTGGCAGAGTCTCTCAACCAATCACTGCCCTGAGTCCTGACACCTCCTCATTCCCTCCCTGCCCGCCAGCGCGCTCTCCTGAGTCTGTCGGCACTGCATGCATCGGGCATCTATTACTTGACTGCTGCAGTATTGTCAGTGGTGCCGGGCCCCTCTAACAGCCAGCTGAGCTCCCTGCACACAGGAGGTGGGGACAGAAGGGAGCTGCAACAGTGACCCGGCCGAGGGCTCCCAGCAAAAGCAAGAAGATAACCACTACCCCAAGTGCTGTCTATCCTGACTCCCTCCCTAACCCTAGCACTGCGCCTAGTATTGTCTGCCCCTAACACCCTCCTTGCCCCCAGTACTGCCCTTGCTGCTATCAACCCTTGCCCCCTTCCCTGCCTCCCATACTGCCCCAGCTGCTATCTACACTTGACCCCTCTCTACCCCCAGTACTGCTCCCGCTGCTATCCTGGCCCAGCACTGCCCCTAAACCCCTCATTTCCCCGCCCCCAGTACTGCCCTACCTGCTATCTACCCTTGCCCCCTCCCTACACCCAGCACTGCCTGTCTCTAACCTCCTCCTTACCAGCAGTACTGCCCCAGCTGCTATCGACCCTTGCCCCCTACCTACCACAAGTACAGCATGCTCCTAACCCCCTCCTTGCCCGTCCCAGTAGCGCGCCAGCTGCTATCCACCCTTGCCCTTTCCTTACCCATAGTTCTGCCTGCCCCTAACCCCCACCTTGCTCCCCAAGTACTGCGCCAGCTGCTATCTACCCTTGCCCACTCCCTACCCCCAGCTCTGCCTGCCCTTATTCCCCTCCAGCTCTACCCCAACTTTTCCTTGTCTTTACCCCCAACTCTACCTCAACTGCTACTTACCCACAGCACTGCCCCAACTGCGGCCTGCTCCTGTGTGTGCTTGGCAAAATACCCAGCATTTTCTCATGTTACCATCAGGGCTCCTTTCTATATCTGATCTGTCCAGTACCCATTATACTAATGCAATGTTGTGAATGTGAAGAATTTGTCACAGGCCTGGTGAACATGAACTCGTCATCTTTGAGATTCGCTGAGGTTAGGTAACTACTGTGCCTTTGGCACTCAGCATAGTCCCCAATGACTGCATCTTGAATTTCGTGGTGTTGGTGAACACATTGAGCGTTCTTAGATCTGGATTAATGCAAAAAATATCTGCGTTTTTTTTCCACAAGAATTACTGTGTGTAGAATCCTGTTCCCCTAAATTATTGGCGACTTGCAAATAACCTTTTGCTGCATGGGCTTTTCTTTAATCCCAGTGTCCACTGAAGGAAAAACTGCCATGAGAGATCTCTGCAGATTGTTCCCCGGAGGCAGGTCCAGGAATTCTAGCATATAGGAGCTTCCAATTACTGCTAAAGCCTATTCATCTGTGGCAGTTAAAGCCCATTCATCTAGCAATTCTGAAAGTCTCCTTCCACTTTGAATCCCTCTGACGAGTGGACCTTGTTGGCATAATTCTCAAGAGGCTCTGAAGTATCCTCGGAATTCCTTCCCTCGATGCAAGGGATTGGTGACGTTTGCTGTAGCCTCTGCCAGGACTGTAGACTATCACTGGGTGGATCTGATGCAACCAACTCCATCTGCCACCTGAAAGCTTATGGCCATCTAACATTCCAAGCCATCAACCAAGGTCACATACAATGGCTGTGCAACATATTAATATAGTGTAGGAAGTTCATTCTAGCACCCTCAGCTGATACAACAAACTGCTGAGATACAGACCAGTGTGTGCTAGAAGCACCAGTGCAGAGAGCAATAACCCAGGCAGGAAAAAGGAACTGCACAGGTTTTGACAGGTGCAGGGTGCTAGAATGAACACTAATTTGTAAAAATGTCTGTTCCAACCAAGCATGTATGTACAAATTCCCAAATAGCTCCATTCTCATTCTATGCATTAAGTGTTGCTCACCCAGTCATGCCTTCTGCACCTACCATAGGTAATAGTGGGATGTAGTGATGAGACCGGTGGCCGCATGTCCAATGGTCTCAATGCCGGCAAGGGATGTAACACAAGCGTGGAAATACAGACACCTATGTTAATCCCAACGCCGGAACGCCAGCCCGAACGAAAGTAAGTCCGGGGCACCCTTAGCGTTAGCCGCGGGGGGAGGGTTAGTATCAGGGAGTCCAGCGGTGTTAGGTTTGGGGGGAGAGATTAGGGTTAGGCACCCCTAGGAGGGAGGGTTAGCCACCACAAGGGGAGGTTAGGTTTAGGAACTGATTTTAGTTAATTGACTGGTGTCAGTATGGATTTGTAATGGCAAAAGCACAGGTGTGGAGTCTCACAAGCCCCTGGTCTCCACCAGTCAACCCTGCAAATGGATGCTGGCACTGCTAGAAGGCCTGCAGATCCCAATGGTGAATTTCCCATTAGGCATGTGCCTAGGGGTGTCACTTTCTGGGGGGCAGCACTCTCCAAAATAGGGCTAATAAACAAATAATAAAATGTGGGGTGGTTACGGCCATTAATGTTGTGCCTTGGGGAAGCCTGACCCCTAAATTTGCCTCTGGCCATGCCCCTGGATGTGATGTCCCAATGACAGGAACTTGGGAGGTGAAGAAGCGGGCTGCAGGTAAGCAAGGTGGATCACGGGAAGGGAAAGTCATGATGAACCGGGTCAGAACCAGACAGGATCAGAGCCACATCAGTACTGTACGGGGTCTGGCTGTGAGGGGCATTGCTGGGCCAGTCAGGAAATCCAAGCTACTCTTGGAGGCACAAGCACCTAAAATCTGTTTTACCGCATATTCTTGCTGTTGAACAAGAATAAACCGATGGAGAGAAACAGTTGGATCGCCAATAGTTTTAACAAGGAGACGTGAAACACATTTCAGTACTGGTAAGGAAGCTGGAGTAACAAATGGACAACTGCACCATGGTGCAACCTTCATACGCAGTACAGTACGAGGGTCTGGGTAGATAACCAATCTCTATCTCATGGAACTATTCCTCTTATCTGCAGCAGGTTTCTTAGCGAGAAGAGGCCGGGATTACGTTCCTTTTAAATGTACGGCATACTGTCAGACCATCAGAAAGCCCTAAACATGCCAACGAGAGTGGTATGTATATTTACCATTCTACCCCAGTACTCAGGATAACAAAGAAACCTCTCTTTGGAACGTTCCTCCCTCTCTTCCCCCACCCCTCCCACCTCCCCCTAGTTCTCAGACTATGGAACCAATGGTGAAAGAGTTCACCAGGCGCCAGGGAAAGCTGGCGCTACAATGCTCTGTGCCTGCCCTAAACGGTAGAGCAGGTCAGCACCGGATACCGGGCTACAACCGATGACCCATCGTCTGCATTACAAATCTTACTGGCTTTTCTAAATGCCTCTGTGAGCTGAGAGGAAGAGTCTCCGGCCATACACGTGTTTTATTTAATCTTGCAGAGTGAAAGGCTACATCTGTAAGGCAATTCTGCTCTCTCCTACCCAGCTTTATTGAACGCCGAGAGGGACTGTCAGAGTGTTCAGCTGGAGCAGACGGTATAAATCTGACTTTTTAATTGAATAAAAGTAATTATAGTGAAGCTGGGATACAGAGCAAAAAGCAGGTGGCGTGTGCTGCCGTGTGAATGTAAGTTATCTGCAGAGGTGTATGACAGAGCAATGCTCTGCAATGTCCTACTGCATAACACCCCATAGCACAACGCTACGCACCTCCTTCCACATATCCCCCCGTGGCAGAATACTCTGCACCATTATACTGCATATCACTCCATGGCAGTGCTCTGCTCCGCCCTACTGACCATTGCCCACGAAGCACAGAACTCTGCCCAATCTTGCTTCATATGGCCCTATGGCAAAATGCTCTGCACCTCCATGACACAATGATAACCCTCCATGACACGATGCTCTGAACTTTTCTAGTTCATATCACACCATGGCACAAAGCTCTGCAGCATACAAGTGAAAATTGCCCATGGCACAATGCTCTGCAACGTCCAAATGCAAAAAATGTCTGACGGGCAGATACTCTGCCCAAATGAAAATACTGTGCACAACACTGCAATTGTATTCCATACCCGCTGCGGAGATGGATCTGTGCCACTGTACACACATGGGTATAAATTCTCTGCTGAGTGACAATGGTCAGATTCTATGTGGTTCCTCAGTGTTACGGGAATTGCTGGGTCTTCTCTATGCGAATGGTTCCTATTCCATTCTGTGTGACACTGGTGCAATATCTGCAGCGATACCCTGAGAACACGGACGCCTTACCACCAAAAGAGAGACTTTGCTGCTCCTTCAGACCATCTGAGCACCCGAGCTCAGATCCACAAACAGGCTCGCTCAGAAAATGCCCAAATTAAAATGAATATTCACTCAGTCCCCCAAAAGCCTGGAGATGAATATAAATGAGCGATCCCACAAAGAAAGGAACCAGAACCAGAGCACCCTATGGAGTCTGTGAGCCCGGTCACATCTGGAGCGCTGATTAATTTATGTTTAACTCGGGAAAAGGAAAATAAATGACTACAGAACACACTGTCTCTGCTCTTCCATCTGCACCCAGAGAGAGCACAAGGCACAGTGTAAGAGACCAGCAATGATGCAAGACCACACAGGTGCCAGATGGCTAACATCATATTACTCAGTTTAGCACTTGGTAATAGCTTCATTTAATACTTATGTATGTTTAGGCATTTTACTATTTGAATATATCAAGGGTAATTCATTTACACATCGGATCTACAGAAGAAAAAGGGACCCGTGTGTTTTGTCTCTGGATCTCTAAAGCACTTGGGTAGCTCATGTTGCAAATGAGGTCAAACCAGTAGCAAGACACATGCTCTATACCAAGGGTGGGCAATTAGCGGCCCTCCAGCTGTTGTTGAACTACAAATCCCAGCATGCTTTGCAACAGTTTTAGCATGGCCAAACAGCAAAACTGTGGCAGGGCATGCTGGAATGTGTAGTTCTACAACAGCTGGGGGCTGCTTATTGTTCACTAAGCTTTACACACTGGGCCCTGTATACTGGTAGCTGCACAGGGACTGGCAGACAGTCACAGCTTATGGACTCAGCCCCGATAGTTAGTCCAGGCTGGGAGGAGTCCCAGGTACTCATTTTACTTTATATTCCATACTAAGGTTTCCAATCCCCATCTATGTTTTCATATTGCTCCCTATTAATAAGAATGAGCCCAATTATTTAGAAGAGCAAACACTTAGGATTAGGGATGTGCAGGCTCGGATAGGTTCGAGTTTGCACGTGGAGTTCGGATTTTTCCCTCCAAAAAAACGGAACTCACAACGAGGCAAAACGTCATCTTACATGGACGAACATCATCATTCCTGGACAAAAGACCAGGAATGATGATGTTCGTCCATGTAAGATGACGTTTTGCCTCGTTCTGAGTTCCGTTTTTTTGGAGGGAAAAATCCGAACTCCACGTGCAAACTCGAACCTATCCGAGCCTGCACATCCCTACTTAGGATATACCGTACTTGTGCAATTGTTGCAATATGATGAAGAACCCAGTTACTTGCCATAAATAAGCGGATCCCCAGGTGTAACCGTGCCGCCATTGTAGCAGAATGTGGTGGCGTACGCTGGCCAGATCTGTACAACTTCCTCAGCAGGATCACACAGTTCCGGCTGAACGCATCTAGCAAGCCCGGATATCCTGGATAAGGACTGTCCATTTGTGGGACAGCTCAGCGTTACACAGCACCCAGTCACCTACAAACAGCCATGATGGTGGCTGAGCTGGTGACTGTGAAGCCCTAATGACCCACTATGGGACAGTGTCAGCTCAGTGAATGGACAGACTGTTTTCTCCTAAAGTATTAATATATATGACGATTGCTCTGTAACTTTGTGTGAGAAAGACTACACTGAAGTGGCCACAGAAGTTTGGACTTCTCAACACCATGGTTACAGCTACTCCTAGACAGAGGTGGTCATCGGTTTACGGTTTCTTTATAAGCTCAGCAGAAATTAATGTACAATGCACAGAGATAATAGAAAATGACAGAACATACCATGGATCCTGGAGAAGACCGGTTCTTCCTCGTCGTCGTCGTGGCCAAGGTTGTGGTGGTCTCCATAATGGTCGTGGACAATTCGGGAGGCATGGAAGTGGTTGGCGTTGTCCCGAGGATAGAAGGAACCTCCCCCACCAGCCTCACGCTTCCACTGACGTTGATGTGGGGGTTGTGCTCTGCTGCCATGTTCAGAACCTTCAGACCATTGTAGTAGATACCCGAGAGCTGCCCTTGGAACGGCCTCCCCCTATCCTTTCCACCAACGGCTATCTGTGCTTGAGTATTGAAGATGGTCAGCGGTCGCCCTACAGTGACACAGTAGAGGAAACAAGTAACGTCATATGAGTGTTCTATCTTCATCCATGAATCTCCCAAGTGTGGGGATTTCATTGGAAACCATTTGTGGACCTGCTTTATAGAATAACCAACGTGTGACTTCCAACACACACATCTCATTACTTTGAAATAAAGGATCGCTGGTCTGTTAATGTGGACCTTATTGTGGAGAGAAATGTAAAAGGAAGAATAAAAAAATTGTACCTTTTCTCTACATTAGACTGAAAGAAAGTAACAAACAAAACCATTATGCCCTTTTAAATATATCTTTTTCACACAGAAAAAAAAATAAGGAACACACCGATCACATTTTATACTGTTCTACTCGGATTCTGTTTGTAAAATTTCCTGAAAACCGATCGGACTCATCAATTACAGGACTGACACTAAGCCGCTTTAATCGGAGAACAAACATACAGTCTGTTCAGAACGGCCCTTTGATGTATTGACCTCCTTTAATCATGTCACTGACATTAGTACACCCTGCTTTAGGAAGTGTCTAGAAGCCATTTACTCAGTTCCCAGTGTCTGTAGACTTGATAACAGTTAGGCCAAGATTCATTAACAGATCGTGCATCTCGCAGACACCGATCAATATCTCCCATTGACCTCAGTGTCCCTGGCACCTCCATGGATCCGAGGACTGTTATTTTTCCGCTTCTCCCTCCCACTTTAATGTGAAGTCATTTGGCACTTAGGAAAGAAATGGTAATAACGGAGGAAGGAAAGCAGTAAAAATAGTAAGATAAAGCACAGGAACAAGTGTGAGGCTCAGATCAAGAGTCAATGATTAGAATAGAAAGGCAGAGCCTAACAGTGGCCGGTATCTGCGCTATTCCTGCTCGCTGACGGCTTGTACTAAAACAACTGCCGCAAGGGGCCGGCTCATTTATAACGTCTGAAAAGACTCAACTAGAGACTGAAACCTGAGGCACGAGGCACTAAAGCTGTAATGTGTAGTCTTTACTGCACCACTACAATCATATAATAGGATTCATTTCCTAAGACTGTTCTGCAGCGAGTCAGGTCTGTATAGGCAGCTAAATCACTGGCAGTCTATACCAAGCTGCCATTTGGCTTGAAACACTTGATAGTTATAAAAATGTTGTTTAAAAGGGTAATAGCTGAACTCTGCTATTAAGATATGGCTTCGCCAAGCAGCACTGCTAATATTCTTCCGCGGTCTGCTTCCAGCAGCTGGTTATAGAGATTAACCCCGTTTACTGGGCAGCACGGAGCCTCTAGACCTACATTTCGGTGCTAGCAGACAGCTTCAACAGTTGGGCAACCTCCAACTTCTGACCCTACAGGACCGATTTTAGGTTATTGGTACCTTTTGCGACGCCAGTTCCCACTCTCTTGAACTCAGGGTTCAGAAGCCTGGTGCCATCTTCCATTCCTGAGATAGTGAGCCCTGGAAAACAGGGACCCCGGTATGGATAAAAAATATCTGCCAGCAGTTTCCAGAGAAACCTCAGCAGCCAAAACACAAAAAAAAAAAAAAAAAACAGGATCAGCCATCCTCCTACCACAGGCGAGGTGTGCAAAAATGCAGCAGGCTCAGTCAGCAAAGGGTGCCCAGGAATGCAAATGCAGTGCAGATGGGATTGCTGCTTTAAATGATTAACGGTGTCCCCTATGTACCAGCTGTAGACAGACATCAAACAAATCCTTAACACGGCGACTGCATTAAGCCAATCAGGAAAGGGTCTCGTGGCTTGAGGCAGTGTCCGTGGCCACAGGTGGCAGAACCAGGCTCCATCTCATCACTGAGCCTAGTTACACAGCTGGATCACGGGTCAATGATCAAATAAGGAGAAGATGGAAGAGACAGTAAAGGGTCTCCATTAGGCTTATAGATCGAATAGATGGGCAAGGCATTGCGGCGATGCAGAGAAATGGTGGCTGCAGAGTACGGACCTTACAAAGGAGATACAGAAGGTTAACAAAATAGCAAGAAGCCTGTAATTGGGCCATTACCATTAACGTTCCTTCACCATAACTCATCAGGATTATTTGTTTCATGGTTTAAATTAGGGGTGGGCAATAAGCAGCCCCCCAGCTGTTGTAGAACTACACATCCCAGCATGCAATGCCACAGTTTTGCTATTTGGTGATGCTAAAACTGTTGCAAAGCATGCTGGGATTTGTAGTTCAACAACAGCTGGAGGACTGCTTATTGCCCACCCTTGGAAGAGTTCCCTAGATCAGTCCTCCAGGGAACCCGGCCATATCAAGCCAAAGCCTCTGCGAACCAATTATTGAAAACTCTTTCAAGGTGGAAAATCTAAAAACGGAACTGAATATACAAACTCCTCTGGGCCAGCCATTTCTATGTATGGGGAAATATTGTGAGAGGAGCACGGAGAAGACCCTGTGCAGTCGTGGTGGGGGGTCACATGACATTCAGGCAGTGCACTTCCCTTCCGTGGCCAGTGGTTTGCAGTGGAAGTAGCCACGTTTGAATGAGACTGGATTAGAACCAGCTATTTACTTAACATTGTTCAGAGTCACAATTCACAGAGATTTAAGACGAGATTGTTTTACCGCTGACTTACGTACAGATCTGTCCCCGTACACCTAGCCTTTTTTCGCCATGTGAGGCTTGGTGCGACTTAGATGCTCCGCCATAGGCAGTAAAGCGTAATTTTTCACAATAATGCATTCTAGTCCCATCGCAGCCACAAACAGAAGCTGCCCAGTGGACCAGTGATGAACAGTTGGTACTTTTGATGCAAAGGAATGGGCATAACATTTTACCACTTATTGGCACACAAGCTCCTACGGTCAGTGCTACCTTGCTAAGTCCATGAGGCGCCAAGCAAGGGCTATATGGCACAATTAGAGCAAAGGTCTATGAAGACAAGTCTGTATGTATCATGTTTATAGGCAGGAAATTGTGACTAGGAAGAATATAAAGTCTGAGCCAGGTCCTTCCTCTGCAAGCTCATGCAAGTGCTTTGGAAGAACAGGAAAAAAATAAACAAAACTCATTTTCTGAGACGCTGGTTTATCAGGTTCATGGCTGGTGTGGGCATTAGATAGGGGGAATTGGTACAAATGACTGAGTGCTTCCTCAGTGTCCTGCATCTCTTACATGGTCTGATACCAGACAGCTGATATCTACAGGTCTCCGGCTGACCTATCTAGGAAAGATACGATAACTCAGGTCAGCGAGATGGACCGCGCTAGAGACAGATAGACAGATATAGAGGACAGCTTTATACAGTGACACATTATCGTGGCCTGTTAGCCAATGCCTCTCGTCACCGTCTTTTCAGAAAAACTAAAAATAAAACACATAAATAATTCAACACGAATGGAGAGTGCTGCGTTTATGAATGGAGAATCCAGTCTGAGGGATCATGCATCAGGCACCATAAAACATCAGCAGATCGGTGGGGGATGGACGGCAGGGGGGCTCATGCACGTGCCACATAACACACCTAATAGTCACCCAGATTTACATGTTAAAGGGACATGACATGGCACAGACACAATTTCAGCACATCTGTGATCGGCTGGGAGACCTCTCTGACAATCCATGGATATCGCTTATTGTTAGGCCAGTTCGGATGCTTAATCATTCCGTAATGAAGCACAATAAAGGACATTTCACTTCATTAACGCCATCGCAGGTTATGAGCCTGTTTAGTGGATTTATAGAGTAGTTATAGTTATTCATTAAAACGATTTTGGTAGAAAATGGTTTAATAAAGGCTCCTATAATCAGCATTTAGGCTTAGACGTGATAAGCTGTGTTCCCTTTGGAAAGTCAGCAAATTTAAGGTTTTATTATTATTATAGATTACATATTTTACTTTCACAGTCCCGTTAACTCTCGTGCCCGCGGAGGGCAGGGGCCATTCCATAAGCATGCGGGGGAAGGGGAACATGCAGCCAGTGTAGTTACCTTTGTCTTGCTGGCCGTCCTCGGGGTGTCTGGGTGGTTTATAGGACAGTTTCGGTTTTTGGTGTAGCTCTGTATTCCCTTAAGGTTTAAAAGACAGTATTATTAGGGATTAAAGTCTGAATTTACTGCATACCTGGTCCTACATTTCTAAAGGTCCTTGTGCTTCCGAGGTCCCAACACTGACACGCTCATGACATTATAGCCAGTCACGTCTGCTATTTATCAAATGACGCTGCTCACACATAATTTGGATAATTTGGTTGCTGTGGTCAAATTCTACAACCATTGCAGAGTATGTGGGTTTATTTATTATGAAATAATATTAATATAACGCGCCCATGTCCTGCAGCACTTTACAGAGAATGTTTAGTCGCTCACATCAATCCCTGCCCCAGTTCTTGGGTTAATTATGTAATCCTGCCCCAGTGGAGCTTACACTCTATATTCCCCATCACATGGACACATATATATATAAATATATATATATATATATATATATTATATACATACATATACTCTAGGGTTATTTTTTGTTGTTGTAAGCAGTCAATCGGCCTTATGATTATGGAGTGTGGAACGGAAACCCATGCAAACATGGGGAGAACATACACACTCCACACAGATAAAACCTTGGTCTGGTATTGAACTCGTGACCTGTGAGGCAATGATGCTAACCACCAAAAAAAGTCCCTACCATCCAATTCTTTCATATTATATGTCAGCGGGTATGGCAGAGAATAATATAAATATACATTTTACAGACATGTATATATACTGTATTATACATTGCATTCAAGGTTACGAGTAGTGTTTGTATTCAGTAGCTACAGATTGTCTGCTCTCTGGATTCACAATTGAAGTGACACTGAAAAGGGACATGTACGATAATTATTCATTATTCCAGAATGTCACATTGATCCCATAGGAGTTGCTGAGATTTAGCAGTTTGGAGCAGCAGGTGCACCGTATACATTTCCCACCTTCACTAATTGTCCCCTATATAAACACAAATAATGTTCTGTCCTGTTTGGCCTCCGATACTTATCCCCTTTCCCAAGCCTCAGGTTTCATTTACGCAAATAGTACTAATTCGCCCAATCGGTTAAAGTCCCCAGAGGCCTCCGCAGTCCCCTTTCCAGACTGGAGAAAGACGAGAGTAATTGTTTGCATGCGGCGTGAGGAATAGGCGGAGGGGGGAAAGGGGGAGGGGGGGACGGACGGCTGGTCCGCTCCCACAGGAATATCCAGAAACCGCTGCTGTGACAGAGAAAGCTACTCACTGTCAAAGTCACTTACAAGGTAAGTAACTAAATGCCCGGCGTTAGTCTCCCGGGAGAAAGCTCCGTGTCACTGTGGTGGAAAGTGTCTGGACAAAAAAACATCCTGATCTAATTGAAGCAGCTTTTTCTGCACAGGTTCATGTACTGGGCTGAGGAAATGCAAAAGGTGGGTGGATCTGGGGGTACCCACTATTCGATGGTCGTTGCGATCCATTACAGATGGCAAGAACGGCCGATATATCGTATAGTGTATGCCAAGTTTTAGACCAATGCGCAGTAGCAAAAAAAAAATTGCTCAACTGCGACGACATCGACATAGCGAGCGACTTACAATCAGGCCTAAATAATAAATGACAGCCATATATAGACGGCTGGCTGTGCCCAATACTGCTGGTGTTACACAGCACTCGCTGCGTCAGTGACGGACGGTGTCTCACGCAACAGTCTTAGGAGTCTCTAACAGAGATGAGATTCTGCAAATATCTGAGCGCAGAAGAAACAGCAGCTCCTGGAGTCTAGTGCACACAGCAGACCGAGCTCCAGGACTACGTACTTAGTGTCAGTAGCGTATGGACAAAGAATTATCTAGACTTCTCTGTCACTTTCTCAGCAGGACTGAGCAGCAATCCCAGGGCCCACTGAGATCCATCTGCTGCTTTTGTTCAAAGCTCTGATTGATTCACTGCAAATTATGACAATTATCATAGATTCCGCTGGGTTTTCAATGTACTGTGCAGGTGGTCCCATCTTTTCCGCTGCCCCCGTGGCTTAATGTGGGAGTGATCAGCTAACATTTGTCTTTCTATGAACTTTCTTTCAAATTATCAGACTGTTTCCAGATACAGCAGAATATTTGGGCCTCTCTCCTAAAGCCAGACCACTTCTGTCTTCCCCTACATATCCTCTAGCACAGGCCTCTACCCTCAAACTCCTCCTAAGACATCTCTCTTCCTAACATACTAACACAGACCTCTCCCGTCATCTCTTCCAAACACCTAATACACAGCTTTCTCCCCTATATCTCCACCTAACACGCAGCTCTCTCCCCTCCATCTCCTCCTAACATACTAACACGCAGCTCTCTCCCCTCCATCTCCTCCTAACATACTAACACACAGTTCTCTCCCCTCAATCTCCTCCTAACATACTAACACACAGCTCTCTCCCCTCCATCTCCTCCTAACATACTAACACGCAGCTCTCTCTCCCCTCCATCTCCTCCTAACATACTAACACACAGCTCTCTCTCCCCTCCATCTCCTCCTAATATAGTAACACACAGCTCTCTCCCCTCCATCTCCTCCTAACATACTAACACACAGCTCTCTCTCCCCTCCATCTCCTAATACCAACACACAGCTCTCTCCCCTCCATCTCCTCCTAACACGCAGCTCTCTCTCCTCCATCTCCTCCTAACATACTAACACACAGCTCTCTCCCCTCCATCTCCTCCTAACATACTAACACACAGCTCTCTCTCCCCTCCATCTCCTAACATACTAACACACAGCTCTCTCCCCTCCATCTCCTCCTAACATACTAACACACAGCTCTCCCCTCCATCTCCTCCTAACATACTAACACGCAGCTCTCTCCCCTCCATCTCCTCCTAACATACTAACACGCAGCTCTCTCCCCTCCATCTCCTCCTAACATACTAACACGCAGCTCTCTCCCCTCCATCTCCTCCTAACATACTAACACGCAGCTCTCTCTCCTCCATCTCCTCCTAACATACTAACACACAGCTCTCTCCCCTCCATCTCCTAACATACCAACACACAGCTCTCTCCCCTCCATCTCCTCCTAACACACAGCTCTCCCCCCCCATCTCCTCCTAACATACTAACACACAGCTCTCTCCCCTCCATCTCCTCCTAACATACTAACACACAGCTCTCTCCCCTCCATCTCCTCCTAACATACTAACACACAGCTCTCTCCCCTCCATCTCCTCCTAACATACTAACACGCAGCTCTCTCTCCCCTCCATCTCCTAACATACCAACACACAGCTCTCTCCCCTCCATCTCCTCCTAACATACTAACACACAGCTCTCTCCCCTCCATCTCCTCCTAACATACTAACACGCAGCTCTCTCTCCCCTCCATCTCCTCCTAACATACTAACACGCAGCTCTCTCTCCCCTCCATCTCCTCCTAACATACTAACACACAGCTCTCAGGAAAAAACAGAGCCCTTCACTTTCTCTCTCCTCCATAAGGACAGAACCCCTCACCGGTCTCCTGACCTACCCTAACTCTCAGATCTCCAACTCCTCATAACACGGACCTCTCCCGTCAATCTTCGCCTAATACACAGATTTCTACCCTCCATCTTACTAATACACAGGCATCAGGATCCACAGACACCTTCACCTGTCTCCTAACACACAGACATCAAAGACACACAGTTATAGACTAACAGAGTATCAGACCCTCCACAGATCCAGCTTCTGATTCCTCTTTGCTCTGCATATGTTCTCTATAAATCCCCCTGCAGTAACACTGTCCCTGAAGCTCCGTTCTCTCAGCCTAGCAGAAGGTAGTGTGATCTTCCTCTGCTCTCCTGGTGGCAGTGTCTAATCTCTGGATTACTCGGAAGTTCACAGCCTGCCCCGAAAAAGCTTATCAGCTTCCGAGAAGCTTTTACAGAGAGGAGCAAAGAGGCTCTTTGATAGCGGTAATTGTATTCAGCTTGTCAGATCACAGGCAGGAGAACAATGATCCGCGAGATCAGGAATAGCGGCAGTAATGAGAGAGAGTTGTAATGTGCGGTACAGTAAGTGCCGAAAAGTTATTCTTTTACTCATTTTAAATGAAGGGAGTTTGGTAAGAAGGTAATCATTAGAGCTGCGTGCTGTGAATACGGGCGGATTTACTACGCTATTCATGTAACACATTGTGAAAATGGACACTTTAGCAAAATGTAACTTTATGCACAAAACGCAGAACCCTATTAAGAAGCCATTGTCAGAAGAGGAACATAGAGAGATCATTCAGATGGCCGGTCCGAGATGCTGTCACAGGGCTGCACTGGTCTTCAACAGGAAACATGGCAAGATCACCACACACAATACTGGCCGTCCGACCCGGCTTATAGACCCCTTTCACACTACCAGCAATTACCCGGGATATTGCTCAGTGTGCAAGGGCCCAGATGAAATAACCCGGAACCATGTGACCCAGGATCAGGTCACAGCATAGGTTGCAGTGCTTGGAGAGATCTCTGGCGGTGACGTCATCGGCCCTGCAATAAGCCGGTTTGTGCTGCGAGGCTGAAAGGGGCCAAGCCGGGTCGCACCTGGAATGGACCAGTGTACAAAACCTACTGTTTTTATTGCACTGCTTGTAATAAATTGTTTTAAACTTTAAACCATCTGTATAGCAATTGCTTGGGATTAAATGTCCCTATGAATGGTTTTTAATTCCAATTATTTGGTTTTACTGCAGTGTAATTTTATCACACAAGGTTTTCTTTTCATTTACATAGATCGTATCATTTGATGGGTCTTTTGTCCAAATAACTAGGAACAAGATAAGCTATTATTTTATTTTATATTAATATCTAGCTTGCTGGGTTATTCCCATGCAGGAGGCTGCCATGTTAGGGAGCAGACAGACAGCTATGCCGAGTAATTGGCAGGGATCTCACACCAGCCTGACAGACTGAGACACATCATATGCAGTGATAACGAGACCATAATAGGAGGAGATAATAGCTTATAGACGTGCAATGCCAGGATCACGCTACACAATGTCATTTACATATAGGTTTCATATCGGAACTATCCAATTGGGAAGAGCGACGACACTTAAATATCTGTTCTGTCCAAATGCTTGTTCCATGTGGCCCATTAGCCCCTGTGGTAGAACGCAGAACGCAGGACATGGATCGTACTGTAAGTCATGGTCTTTAGAGAATATGCCATGTAGCAAAATAAACTCACAATGATGGGTCCAACCGTGACCACCGATGCCAGTGGGAGGAAATGGAATCCATCCCGATTACTAACTCATCTTCTCGTACAGATGTGTGTGTACCTATATATCTCTACTGTATATCTATATAATTCTGTGTTCTGGTAATGCCAGTGGTCGCTGTGTACCCGACAGAATGAAATCTGCCACCCTCACTTTTTAGCAGCTTCACCCAATTCTGATGTTTAGTTACTTGTTACTATACTAGGTGGGTTCTGCCCAGATTTAAGACAGTTTCTGGCTCTCGAGAAATCACCGAAAACTTTCACTTACTTGAAATGAATGAATGGACCGATCAGCTATTTAGGAAACAATTCCATTGTTAAAGTGGACAGATTGTGATCATTTCTCTAATATATTTCTTGGCAGGCTCTAGAAATGCTGACTTACCCCATAATAGTCAATGCTAAGGATGCACTTATTTACCATGGAGACGCACATAGCACATGTCCGGCATCTTTGGAAATTACATTCTGCCCTTCATGGAAAAATAACCGAGATAAACCATCCTGATATTGGCAGGGCCGATGCAAGGTTTCCGGGTGACTAGGCGACATTTCACCAACCGCCCCTGCTCCCTCCAATTCATAATATGCCACGTGTCAGTCTCCCCAGTTACACAATATGCTACACAGCAGTGTCCCACATTCATATATACTATATAGAATATTACACACAGCAGAGCACCAACATCATAATAACACTACTGTAAATTCATTATATGCCACCCAGCTGTGCCACAAATTCATTATATGCCACTAAGCCATGAATTATGCCATTTATTTATTTTATGTGGACCCAACGGCGCCCTCCAGTGGCCGGTGCCCCTAGGCGGCTGCATAATGGTAGCACCGGCCCTGGATATTGGGAATATCTGATGCCCTCTCACCAGGTGCTGGTGCACACAAATAGGACAATGTCCGTATTACACTGCAGCTCACCGCCTGTCACATTACTTTGTGTAGCCTGCAATGAGCAACTATATAATGACAAGAAGCAAAGCCTGTATAACTCATTGGAGGTCTAGACGCAGGTGAAACGGCTTCGTAATAAAACCTTTTCATTTATTTGCTTTATTTTGAGACAATTGCTGCAGTGTTTCATAGTCTTAGAAAATATCTTTCCTCCGCCTATCATCTCCTGGTGATTAATTTTTGTGACCCCAGTCTATACAGAACCCTGGTGGTCTCACTGATTAGAAAATCACTTGTACTTCATTAGTTTTCTTGCATTTATGGCCATACACTGATCCCTTTGAAAGTACACTGACTCCATCCCTATGGATAAATGTCCGTTCTGCTTTCCAAACACTTTCCACACTCTAAATCCATCCACCTTTACCGCCTCTTGCAGTCTTCTCATGAACAACTGCTCCTGTGAAAGCACAATAAACCCTATAACCGTCACTGGATTTACAAGTGACATTTTGGGTCTGTGAATATCGTTGATGGATGAACAGACCAAAAATAATGTGAAAAGAAAAATTCCTCAGTCAGTAGCACAACTACAGAGCTCGGCCCAAGTGTGAGCGTTACTGCTTTCTCCTGTGAGTCTCACTATTTCATTGTGCTGGAGGAATTGTAACAACTTCACTATGTTGTCCTATTAACATGGGGAACCTCAGTACTATGTAATCCCTTCTCCACCATGTGAGACACTCCCGTACAGTGTAATCCTTTCTCCAGCACACGAGAACCCTCTCTACAGTGTAGCCCCTTCTCCACCACACGAGGACCCTCTCTACAGTGTAGCCCCTTCTCCACCACACGAGGACCCTCTCTACAGTGTAGCCCCTTCTCCACCACACGAGGACCCTCTCTACAGTGTAGCCCCTTCTCCACCACACGAGGACCCTCTCTACAGTGTAGCCCCTTCTCCACCACACGAGGACCCTCTCTACAGTGTAGCCCCTTCTCCACCACACGAGGACCCTCTCTACAGTGTAGCCCCTTCTCCACCACACGAGGACCCTCTCTACAGTGTAGCCCCTTCTCCACCACACGAGGACCCTCTCTACAGTGTAGCCCCTTCTCCACCACACGAGGACCCTCTCTACAGTGTAGCCCCTTCTCCACCATGTGAGACACTCCCGTACAGTGTAATCCTTTCTCCAGCACACGAGAACCCTCTCTACAGTGTAGCCCCTTCTCCACCACACGAGGACCCTCTCTACAGTGTATCCCCTTCTCCATCACACGAGGACCCTCTCTACAGTGTAGCCCCTTCTCCACCATACGAGGACCCTCTCTACAGTGTAGCCCCTTCTCCACCACACGACGACCCTCTCTACAGTGTAGCCCCTTCTCCACCACACGAGGACCCTCTCTACAGTGTAGCCCCTTCTCCACATGTTACTACACGGTCATTGCATATTTCAATTCAAACATTACTGACAAGTTTTTATTTCATTTTTTGGGATTGTGGCAATGACCCGGATGCATTAAACCTCCCCCACTCCTCCCCCCTTTACGCCAATTCTGAGAATGTGGTGCATTGAGTAGCAATCTTCCACTTGTCTCACTGCGCCGATCACTATACATATCAGGAATATTTCCCGAGCTAAGAGAGAAGAGGAAACATGACTCATGGCTCAATGACTCTGCCCAGGGAATGGTCACAAATCTCTACACTGAGCAGTGCTACAGGAAGCGCTAATGTAGTGTGGTTACCTCCTGGGTAGTACTCGTTGACTGGCCAGTTGTCCACTTGTAAAGTTGCATTTCCACCATTTCGGGTGTACTTCACCACGTGGTATATGCCATCATTAACCGGGGTACTGTCTTCCCGAATGGAGATGTCCATTAACCCGATGTTAAAGGTGACACCAACTTTGCCCTGCTCCTGCGTAGAAGAACAAAACATACATTAATAATGCATACTACAATACAACAGTCCATGCACACATCCCTGCCCAGTCATTGCATTCCTTACCGCACCTGACAGCATAGTGCAGGCTCAGTACAGCACATGCACACATCCCTGCCCAGTCATTGCATTCCTTACCCCACCTGACAGCATAGTGCACGCTCAGTACAGCACATGCACACATCCCTGCCCAGTCATTGCATTACTTACCCCACCTGACAGCATAGTGCACGCTCAGTACAGGACATGCACACATCCTCTGACCTTACTCAGGAATTACTAACCTCATCACACGCAGTAATTACACGAGTAAGGTCAGAGCTGTGTAAGTGTGTGTGAGGATGTGATGGTACTCCATGTTACTGATGGTCTCTCAGTCTTGTGTAATCACTGCGTGTGATGAGGTTAGTAATTCCTGAGTAAGGTCAGAGCCTGTGTAAGTGTGTGTGAGGATGTGATGGTACTCCATGTTACTGATGGTATCTCAGTCTTGTGTAGTCACTGCATGTGATGAGGTTAGTAATACCGGAGTAAGGTCAGAGCTGTGTAAGTGTGTGTGAGGATGTGATGGTACTCCATGTTACTGATGGTCTCTCAGTCTTGTGTAATCACTGCGTGTGATGAGGTTAGTAATTCCTGAGTAAGGTCAGAGCCTGTGTGTGTGTGAGGATGTGATGGTACTCCATGTTACCGATGGTTTTGCAGTCTTGCTAAGTATTACGGTTGTTTGTAAGATCAGGTGGGCGTCCTTATGTTGTGCTGCGAGGGCATAGCGATCGCAATGGATTAGCATATCATCGCAGTGAGACTGCGTGCGTTACTGCAGTTGAATCAGACAGAGTTGACTAGAATTAATTATGTTACTTTAATTTAAAGGATTATTATTATAGTGGTTTTCAAAGCTCTGGAGAAGGATGTATGAGGAATCCCATAGTTACCCTTTGCAACCCATTCACAGGGGCTCTTTGCTCCAACTACTTTCTTACTAAAGGGGGTTAAAGAGTCCCTCTGCCAAGTCCTAATAGTAACATAGTAAGACCCTGAATACATCTAATAATTTTAGTGTAAATGTTCCGGTTTCATCCTCAGCTGCTGCGCTGGTTACTGCTGCTCAGGGACCAATCTAACAACTCTTGTAGATAAGAATCAGAAGACATCTGGGATCCAGCGAACACAGCATCATGCTACATGACCCTGCTTCTATCACAATAGAGAGGAAGGATTTGGGGAGGTTTGTACAGTAGCCAGGGCTCCCAACACATTCAGTTCCTGTATAACGACTGCTTTATTGTACCATTATCTCCGCCTTCTGCCTCTACACGGTCGTCATCTCTATTGATGCATACACACGAACCAACTTAAAAGAACGATATATATGCGTGATTGTTTATATCGTTCTTTTTTTCCCAACCCCTCTAACGACCAAACGATGGTCGATGCGCGGGCACGGATGGTCGATATCGACCAGGTTAGCCCGTTTGTTCTAGGGACCCGCGATCGTCGATCGCAGGATTGTTAAGTCGTTAGGGGGTTGGTGCATGTTGCTGGATGTTCGATATCGAACATTCAGCACATGCACGACTATCACACAACAACATCTGATCGTTGTCTGATCGCCCCGTGTGCGTTCACAATATTGGATTCTGATGTAAGATATGCAGTAATCCGGACAGAGGAAGTTTGGACTTTGCTGTGACTGCCATGCAGGTGGCAGCTCCTTATACAGATACCAAGTGTAACAAACTGGTGCAAAAAAGTCAGCAAACCCAGCTCTGGGAAACAAAAAGATATAGATGTCAGGAAAATAGTCTAAAATAGGTGGCCAAAGCCATAAGCAGGAGGTTACAATGAAATCAGAAATTCAGCAGGCAAAGTAATAGTATAGTATACAATCCGGGTCAATAGCAGGTTCACAGGAGCACTGGAGACTAAGCAATGACACCTAATACTCTGTCAGCTTGCAGCAGCTGGAGCACAGTTTAAAGAGGCTGCTACAATTGGAATCTGATGCAGGCGGTCATATAACTGCAGAATACATGTTCTGGGGGGATGCGCCACCACCATGGAAAAGAAAAGTGGGGACAGCACAAGAAGCCAGCGTCGCGCTCTAGGGGGAAACATTTCGTGACACTTTCACCTTGGCCCCCTTCCTCAGGGCACCACATCCCTCAAACTTCCATCGCTCATTGAGGGGAAGTAGTTTGAAAGTTATGAAGAGGCTCTCACAAGACCCAAAGATGTATTTCAGTATGTCCTGCCCAATAGTGCTAGTGTAATCCGGTTTGTTTACCACAGTACCGCAATGGGAAGATGACAGGACAATGGTCACAATGGCAAGACGTAACATCCCTTCATTATTTCTCTACAGTGCAGAGGAGCAGTGGCGTAACTAGGGCATGGCGAGCGGGGCACGTGCCGCGGGACCGGCGGCGCCGTCGGCCACGGTACCGGCCGCCCTAGTTAGCCAGTGTAGTGCCGACCGAGTAAGTGCGGTCAGCACTACACATTTACACAGGACCGGCGCTAGGCTTCCCAGCGCCGGTCCTGTGCTGCACAGCTGAGCCCCTTCCCTCTCCCTGAGAGCTTGCCCAATAGTGCCAGGAGGAGGGTGGCAGGCGGGCTCATGCTGTGCATTCTAACACACACATCGCCGCCAGCGTGTTGACGATGTCTGTGTTAAACAGCAGCCAATGAGAGTCAGACAGACTCTCATTGACTGCCGCAGCGCCCACTGTAAGAGCCGGCTCCCTTCCAGCTCCTGCAGTGTGTCATGGGAGAGATGTCAAGACGTCTCTCCCATAATGCAGAGCGCCAGCCCTGAGGACTGATGTGCGGAGGACGGCGGGAACTGTAGCGTGGATTCAGGTAAGTATTTTTCTTTTATTTATTGTTTTATTTTCAGTGTGTATTTGTCAGGGGGGGGGGTTCTATAATGGGACACTAATACTGGGGGCACTAATGGAGGGGACCTACACTGGGGGCACTAATGGAGGGGACCTACACTGGGGGCACTAATGGAGGGGGGACTACTACAGGAGGCACCACTGGGGGAAGACCACTACTGGGGACACTCCATCGGGGACCATTACTGGGGGCACTGCATAGGGGGGAAGGGGGGGACCGCTACTGGGAGCACTATATAAGGAGCACTGCATAGGGGGGTCTTCTACTGGGGGGCACTATATAAGGGGCTTACTACTGGAGGCACAAGGGACACTGCACTGGGGGCACTGGATAGGGGGGACTACTACTGGGGGCACTGCATAGGGCGGACCAATGGTTTCACAGTCTTGCTAAGTATTACGGATGTAGTAATCCCCCTTATACAGTGCCCCATGTGGACCACTACATGGGGTAAATTAAAGTAACATAATTAATTCTAGTCAACTCTGCCTGATTCAACTGCGATAACGCACGCAGTCTCACTGCAATCGCTATCCTGTCGCAGCACAACACAAGGACGCCCACCTGATCTTACACACATCCGTAATCCTTAGCAAGACTGTGAAACCATCGGTCCGCCCTATGCAGTGGTCCGCCATATGCAGTGCCCCCAGTAGTGGACTACATGGGGCACTGCATAAGAGGGACCACTACTGGGGACATTGCATACTGGGAGTACTGTATAAGGGGCACTACTGGGGGCCTGCATAAGAGGGACCACTACTGGGGGCACTGTATAAGGGGCATTACTGGGTTTAAGGTGCATATGGAATGGAAAGGAATGTTCAGAGTGACGAGAAAGGGGTATGTGTCATGTTGACATGCCCTATTTTTAAGTGGCCACGCCACTTTTGACCACACCCATTTTTCGCCACAAGCGCTGAAGGCGCGCGCATAGGGGGGGGGTTCCATTTTTACATTTACTCTGGGCTCCAAATACCCTAGTTACGCCACTGCAGAGGAGTATTGTACGTTCCAACCTACATAAGCTACTGCTGTCCTACAGCTCTACACCAAACACGTCATCATCCAGACCCATTGTCCTGTGAGATTAAGCTTTGGATTTATTCTTTTTTCTCACATGCCCACCATTGGTTGAACATTATTTAACGTCTATAGTGCACTTTTAGTGCCCACAGTCCATACAGGAACTTATCGCCACAGTCTCAGACGCCGGTAAGAGGATCCAATGCAGCATCTCGTTCTCCGGGAGCGTTAAACCTTGTCATTTTGCTTGGCGAATTTGTTTACCTCACCTGCTCAACGTCATCCTTGGATAATGATATGAGAAAACAGAAAAGCCGCGATCGCCACCTCCCCCCTCATACGCAGCCAGGCGCTTTGCAGGGTAAAGAATGCTGGAAGACGAACGAGGATACACAACCGCCGGACCGAGAAGAGAGTGACTAGGACAGAAGACCTGCAACGCCTGTCTCTCCGCATGAAAGCAATTCTGTTCTTGAGAGTGAGGAAAAATACCTGGGGAATTAGAGGTGGATTACACATGATTACCCGAAATTTGTCAGCCTTGTGATCTGCGCCTATCAAACCACCCACGCACTAAAAGATCAGTCAGTCATTCTGGAGGATGCATCCTACAAGAGGCTTTTAAAGCCCTTCCCTAGCCATTTGCTCTGGAGTGCTAGGGCAGCCTCACTAGAAGAGCAGAGGCCAGAGGCAGGAGTATCAATAGCATGAGGAAGAGAGAATGTGGGGGGGAGTAGAGACCGGGGATGCAATCAGAATGTTTTGGTTGCTATCAAGGTACGATATAAGTCAGGCGTTCCAGGCACCTGTACACAGGAAGCAGACAGTGCCATTTCCCTATACAGCACATGCAGACACTATATAAGAGAAAAGCTCAGACAGGTTAAGCAGAGAATGAGAGTCGGAAAAATCCAACTCTGCACTGACCGTCCCCGGGGTCCCCTCACCTCGCTCTGCCAGTGACAACTCCTGACAGCCCATCACCATCAAACTTTAATAAATCCAAGCTTTGCTTATGCAGAAGGAAGCGCCAACTTCCACCAAAACAAACGTAAAACGTAACGGTTAGGGGTGAAATTAATTCCTATTCCCACAATAGCGTTTTGTAAGCACTCAGCAATTATGCAGTAAAATAAACAATTAAAAACAAATAAACTTGCTGTAAAATATCTTTGTTCGACACAAGATCGAGTTATTAAGGAAAGTACGGGGTGGAAGGGGTGGGCAGGAAGCCAGCGGACGCTCAGGTTTAGCCTGTAACGCTTCCATGAAGAAGGATATGTGTCGTGAACCATTTTGATGTAAAAACCAGTGTACAGACATGTGGATAGCGCCCATCAGACCGCGCTGTGCGCCAGGAACTGACTCCATCTTGTCATGCACAGAGCAGGAGACTACAGTACACGTATGAAATAACTTCTGGGCCCCTAGATACGGCTCAATCAATTCTCAGTCCTTGTACAATGTCTGGCAGCAATCCATTTCTCATTAAGCACAGGCCCTGGCAGGACCCTAGTGCAGCTTGTCAGGAGATCATGATGAATCTGTCTGTAATTAGGCACTTTTGGGTTAATCAATTTCAATTTCTACCTTGACTGCAACACAGGAAATCAGCGAGCCCCTTGCTGCATGGTGCCACCTATACACAATGCCAAATCTGTTCAACAGAGAGATGGGTATCTGAAGTCTGTATGGTTACGGGTCACATATATACTCGGAGTGTGTGCAGGGAGGGTCACCAGGTAAAAACCCACGGGAAGCCGTAGTCCCAGGGATGGACGCCACGCATCAATAGCAGCGTCTGGGTGATAAATCCTCTGCTGCCTCTGGAACAGGTTGATAAATTGCCCCGTATAGTATTGACAGGTTATGAGCGGATGAACCCTGGAAGGCTGAAGGCATCCGCACACCGATAACTCTCATTTCTCATGTTCATCACCGGTCAGTGGCAGAAATATTACAGACCCTTCCTTAAGACGCAGCCGTCAATGGGGTACATCCTGCAGAGCGTGTAAGCTGCCTTTTCCAGCAAACACTGCTACTATATACCGATGTGTCCGCAATACGCCACGCAGCGAGACATGCCTGGCATGAGTGAGCCGCCAGGTCCAGTGCTACACTGCTAGCATCGGGGGGTCTTTCTGCCGAAAATACATCTAAGTCGCAATACGATGTGACTAGGACGCACCAGCAGACTGCCGCTTAGTCTGATATGCGACACTTGTATATCTGTGTGCACCCGAGTCTGTATACGGAAATGGTCGTGGAATAAAGCTGCGGCCGCCACATTGTAGCACTTGGCATGCTGATCCAGAGATGCAGTCGCACACAGAATACATGTTACATGTCAGATCAGCACCGCCTTCCGGTGCGTCCTAGTCGCATCGCAACTTCGACATGTAACACATTTTCGACCAATAAAAAGATGCAAAGAATACGCTCGACGCTAGCAAAGTCACACGGGACCTGGCGCGCTGAGAGGGTCAGTTTGGCGCGACTGCAGCAAAGATGTGCGAGGACATATCTACACCCCCAAATCTACACGGTCACAGATACGCGACAATCCCAGGAGCCTGGCAGCCAACGCGCCAAAAATGTTTTATGAGCGGCGTCTTAGTAGCACCCATTCACGTTATGTATAATTGTCTTTATAAAATAAGCCACACCAGACCCTTTACTGATTTGTCATACTGTACAGATCTATAAAATCACACATAGTTACAAAGGAAAAGAGACAGGGGTTAAAAATAGGGACAGTTTCAAGATCTGTCATTTAGGTTTTGGGCCCCAATAAATGTAACCAAAAATTTTTTTTCGCATAGTCCTGCACTGTAATAACCAGTGATGGAAACTGGCGCTGATAATGCCCAATAAGGCTGAAACCGCACTACGCACGTTGTATATATGGCTTATAGACCGATCCTGTAATAACCAGTGATGGAAACTGGCGCTGATAATGCCCAATAAGGCTGACACCGCACTACGCACGTTGTATATATGGCTTATAGACCGATCCTGTAATAACCAGTGATGGAAACTGGCGCTGATAATGCCCAATAAGGCTAACACCGCACTACGCACGTTGTATATATGGCTTATAGACCGCTCCCGTAATAACCAGTGATGGAAACCTGACACTGATAATGCCCAATAAGGCTAACACCGCACTACGCACGTTGTATATATGGCTTATAGACCGTTCCTGTAATAACCAGTGATGGAAACTGGCGCTGATAATGCCCAATAAGGCTGACACCGCACTACGCACGTTGTATATATGGCTTATAGACCGATCCTGTAATAACCAGTGATGGAAACTGGCGCTGATAATGCCCAATAAGGCTGACACCGCACTACGCACGTTGTATATATGGCTTATAGACCGCTCCTGTAATAACCAGTGATGAAAACTGGCGCTGATAATGCCCAATAAGGCTGACACCGCACTACGCACGTTGTATATATGGCTTATAGACCGCTCCTGTAATAACCAGTGATGGAAACTGGCGCTGATAATGCCCAATAAGGCTAACACCGCACTACGCACGTTGTATATATGGCTTATAGACCGATCCTGTAATAACCAGTGATGGAAACTGGCGCTGATAATGCCCAATAAGGCTGACACCGCACTACGCACGTTGTATATATGGCTTATAGACCGCTCCTGTAATAACCAGTGATGGAAACCTGACACTGATAATGTCCAATAAGGCTGACACGGCACTACACACGTTGTATATATGGCTTATAGACCGATCCTGAATGCACGGTTTGCCCATACTGTACATAGACGGAACTGCAGGTATCTGCCGACAGTTATGTAAGAGTTAATTCTCTTTTTATGCCAACTCTGCAGAGGACACACAAAATCTTCATTAATTTCTTTTATTTTCACCATCCTCACTGGCACCGATCACGGGTCATGTTTTACTGTAGCGGCATATAAATCCTTCCCAGGAGATGAATCCGAACAAGGAGAGTATTCTGTATAAAAGTATCTTGGATACTGTTAGTTCTCATCCTGACTATGGGCCTGATTCAAAGCCACTCGTAAGTGGCCGCACGTTCGCTCCGAGCGATGTTTGCCCAACTGCGCATGCGTACGGATCGTTATGCGCATGCGCGAACCAGTCAGTGCGGTCGAAATTCATGTGCTCGCAAAATAGCGAATGCCTGATAATTTGAGTGACAGAAAGAGGCGTATGTGGGTGGTAACGGGGGAAGGTGCTTGAAAACGGGGAGTGGAGATCCGATCGCAGGCGTGCTTAAAGGTCAAAACGGGCGTTTTAAGGGTGTGCATAATTAAAACAGCAGCGTCATTGACAACGTCACTTGGTTGTTTTATAGCCAGAACTGCTCGCAAAATTGTGGTAGGAAAAACCAACCCCAAGAATAACGAGCAGTTCATACCCTGGTCGATGTACTCGATTAATCTAATAAATAGCGGACATGACGTAGGCTGCGAGCGGCCAGGGGGCGTATTTTTTAAAAAAACGACCGCAAGTTTGGTTCGCTCGTTCAGACCTAGAGGCGTGAACAGACCGAAAAGACCGAACGGTTGATTTGAATAGCCCTTATTTTCTGGACGAGCGAGCGCTAATTGCGTCCAGCTCTGAATCAGGCCCTATGTCAAGTGTTGTGTGCGGGACCTCAGCTTTCCACACACTACACAGCCTGCAGACTGCCCGATTGTGGGCACTGCCCTGGTAATTACTCAGTCATAGTTCAGCCGATACCCTACTCTCTGTCCCCAGGAGACCTGGGCACGTGCGGAGCTCACAGCCCATTCCCCACGCTAATACTTTCACATCAAAAGAGCATTACACAGCCACTTGGATCTATCCACCCTGTAAGTCAGCTGGTGCCATTCCCTGAGGGTACATACACAGGGGGCAGCTGCCAGTGTACCTTCTCATATTGCCAAGGGTGATACTGGGCAGGAGTGTGGTATAAAAGATCAACAATGTAAAGGTCGACAGTCACCAAATGACCAACATGCAAAAGGTCGACGCGTTCAAATGGTCAACACAAAAAAATTGTCATCAGTTATTTATTTAACCCTAAACTTCCCCCTAGTGCATAGACCTAACTAACCCTCCCCAAAGTGCCTAACCCTCCCCCAAGTGCCTAACCCTCCCCGTCCCCTCCGGCAGCCTAACCCTCCCCCAAGTGCCTAACCCTCCCCGTCCCCTCCGGCAGCCTAACCCTCCCCCAAGTGCCTAACCCTAACCGTCCCCTCCGGCAGCCTAATCCAAGTGCCTAACCCTAACCGTCCCCTCCGGCAGCCTAACCCTCCCCCAAGTGTCTAACCCTAACCGTCCCCCCCGGCAGCCTAACCCTCCCCCAAGTGCCTAACCCTAACCGTCCCCTCCGGCAGCCTAATCCAAGTGCCTAACCCTAAACTTAAAAATATTGACAATCCATAACAAAAATGTGTCTAACATTTTTGTGTCAACCATTTGTGGGTCGACCTTCTGCACAGTCAACCTTTTTTCAGTCGACCTATTGCATGTTGTCCATCTGGTGTTGACGTATTGACTGTTGTCCTTTTCATTGTCTATCTTCTATCTGGATACCAGTAGGCACTGGACGGGTGCATGGAGATGGCAGAACCTCCTCCTGCGTATTTCACTAATGGCTGCTCTCACAGGATTCATACTACAAATCATCCGAGAGTAGGCCTGTCACTTGGCACTTCCAGAGGGATGCGGTCAATACCCCAACCACAGGGATTCCGGCGCTTAGAATTCCAGTGCCGGAATCCTGACACTTCTCATAATCCCGGCTGCCTGAATCCCGAAGGTAAGTAGCGGGGTTGGGGGAGGTTAGGGTTAGGCACCAGAGGGTGGGTGCGGGGGGTGTTAGGGTCAGGCATCGGGGAAAGTTAGAATACTGACTGACAAGTGTCGGTATTCTAACCCTGTCGGGATGCCAGGATCCCAAGCACTGGCATCCTACCCGTCCATTCCAAAAGCCACACCACTGCAATCTGCACATTCAAAGGGAAATGCCAAATCCGCAAAGTGATCATTATTAGCGCGTAACCTGCGTTCTACACTGGATGGTATATCGTGCCATAGACACTGGTTTTTGCGTCGCGGAGCGCACAAACCTCAGTGATGTCACTAGTTCTGTATGGACGGACACGATACATTCGTATAGTGACGCGTCTATCAATGCCCTTTAGGGGAGCTCCCATGGAGCAAGCAGGACCTCAAGAAAAGCTTCAGGGTTGTAGGAGGGGGTATGGGCTGGAGCGATAGAAACCTCCCGTGGAACAGAAGGGCAGAAAGCTTCAAAAGCTCCCCGAGCTTATTATCAGCGCAAGATAAAACTGCATTATGCAGCGTATATGAGAGGAGACAGCTGCTGGTATTACGTCTGAGCAAGGTGGATGTCCTAAATGGCGCAGGGCGAGTGTCAGCGCTTTCTGGGACCTACAGGATCTGCCCAATACGACAAGCTGCTCTCATTACTGTTCTTGCCCAATTACAAATCCCCAGACAGTTTAATTGCAAACATTTCTCAGGGCAACGATTTATAACAAAGATAAATATGAATATTAAATCCAGAGGAGACTTGCTCACAGCCAATCGCTCCAGTCCCTGTGTAAAGATGTAACATAACCGGCTATCCCCTCCGCCAGCACCCAGGGGCTCCTACTGTGGTATCAGAGCAGAAACGCAGACGTCTGTGTACAAACCAAAAATTATTCAGAGTTATTTATAATTTATTGAACATAAGGCAGCCCCCTCCCCTGGGTCTGCTGTATTAATGCAGGATGACGCAAACACTGATCGGTTTAACCCAACTGGTACACAGAGCTGGCAATGGTCTAGTCACAGTGACTATTACAAAAACAATCCGACTTAGGGACCAACTGCAACCAACGTATATAGGAGGCCAGGACCAGGTGCACGTAACGTGTATATAGGAGGCCAGGACCAGGTGCACATAACGTGTATATAGGAGGCCAGGACCAGGTGCACATAACGTGTATATAGGAGGCCAGGACCAGGTGCACATAACGTATATAGGAGGCCAGGACCAGGTGCACATAACGTGTATATAGGAGGCCAGGACCAGGTGCACATAACGTGTATATAGGAGGCCAGGACCAGGTGCACATAACGTATATAGGAGGCCAGGACCAGGTGCCCATAACGTGTATATAGGAGGCCAGGACCAGGTGCACATAACGTGTATATAGGAGGCCAGGACCAGGTGCACATAACGTGTATATAGAAGGCCAGGACCAGGTGCACGTAACGTGTATATAGGAGGCCAGGACCAGGTGCACATAACGTGTATATAGGAGGCCAGGACCAGGTGCACATAACGTGTATATAGGAGGCCAGGACCAGGTGCACATAACGTGTATATAGGAGGCCAGGACCAGGTGCACATAACGTATATATAGGAGGCCAGGACCAGGTGCCCATAACGTATATAGGAGGCCAGGACCAGGTGCCCATAACGTGTATATAGGAGGCCAGGACCAGGTGCACATAACGTGTATATAGGAGGCCAGGACCAGGTGCACATAACGTGTATATAGAAGGCCAGGACCAGGTGCACATAACGTGTATATAGGAGGCCAGGACCAGGTGCACATAACATGTATATAGGAGGCCAGGACCAGGTGCACATAACGTGTATATAGGAGGCCAGGACCAGGTGCACATAACGTGTATATAGGAGGCCAGGACCAGGTGCACATAACGTATATAGGAGGCCAGGACCAGATGCACATAACGTATATAGGAGGCCAGGACCAGGTGCACATAACGTGTATATAGGAGGCCAGGACCAGGTGCACATAACGTATATAGGAGGCCAGGACCAGGTGCCCATAACGTGTATATAGGAGGCCAGGACCAGGTGCACATAACGTGTATATAGGAGGCCAGGACCAGGTGCACATAACGTGTATATAGAAGGCCAGGACCAGGTGCACATAACGTGTATATAGGAGGCCAGGACCAGGTGCACATAACGTGTATATAGAAGGCCAGGACCAGGTGCACATAACGTGTATATAGGAGGCCAGGACCAGGTGCACATAACGTGTATATAGAAGGCCAGGACCAGGTGCACATAACGTATATAGGAGGCCAGGACCAGGTGCCCATAACGTGTATATAGGAGGCCAGGACCAGGTGCACATAACGTGTATATAGGAGGCCAGGACCAGGTGCACATAACGTGTATATAGAAGGCCAGGACCAGGTGCACATAACGTGTATATAGAAGGCCAGGACCAGGTGCACATAACGTGTATATAGAAGGCCAGGACCAGGTGCACATAACGTGTATATAGGAGGCCAGGACCAGGTGCACATAACGTGTATATAGGAGGCCAGGACCAGGTGCACATAACGTGTATATAGGAGGCCAGGACCAGGTGCACATAACGTGTATATAGGAGGCCAGGACCAGGTCCCTCAGCATTTATCCGTTGGCGCTTAGTTTTGTCCAATGCGTTTTCTTGCCGATTCCTCTTGTGTTACCCGAAAGACAATAAGTACAAAAGCGGAAGCGTCTACAGCCATCACCGGAACAGGCACCGATATCTGCCGAAAACAATAACTAGGACTATTTCTGGGCACTTTATTGAAAATCAGTAAAGAATAAAAAATAAAGAGAAACAAAAACATTGGCAACAAAATAATCGGCAGCCAAGGCCCCAACATAGACAACGAGCAGATGAGAGTCAGTGCCCAAAGCAACCAAATCAGCTTCTAGCTGCCATTTATCTAGCATCGTGTATAAAGAGACAGACGCGGGTTGGTTGCTATGAGCAACTTCTCCACTTCATCTCTATGAGAGGCTTGTTACATCTCCCTCATAGTGACCATATCATCAGGAAATACGTACAGTCATTGGTCACATACAGTAAGAAAGGTCTGACATCATGCAGCAGGATAATAAACTATACATACGGAACCTACCGCCAAATAAATACACTAGTACAAAATAAGAACAAATAAATGAAGAAGGGCGACTGCCGCACAATAAAACTCCCTCTGGTCCATCACGGCCCCCTCCCCTCCTGAAGTATACTTGGTAAATAGGTGGGTGCAAAAACGCAAGTGACTCGGGCCTGATTCAGCGAGGAACGCAGTTACGTATACGAATGCAATCAGTTGATTAATTCGCACTGTGTATGCATTGCAACGCACAAGTCAGACGCTGCGGTCGGAACGGCATAGGCAGAGGCTACGCAGACTTATGACAGAGCAGGGTTGGCTGGTTTAAACCAAATGTTTTTGTTTGTTTTTTTAAAAACACTCTTTTTTTTTTTTATTATGCTGTGACTACAGGCACAACGTTGTGACTGGTATTCCACATTCTTGTTGCTTGTGGTCTGTATCTGAGTAAGCTGAACCAATGCAGTAAATCACACACACACTACAAAGATACAGGGAGGATGAACCAGATAAGAGAGGCCTGCCTTGCATCAAGCTAAAACTTCTCCCCCATTAATCCCATAGGGCAGGAAAATAATCCACAGCTAACATTCTCAATCTTAAAGAGTAAACACCAACACATAAAATAGGCAATACACAGAGACACTTCTCATGGTGTAATCTCCATGGTTATCTTTGTATTTCAATTCAAAACCTTCAGTCTTATTGAGAGGAGTGCTAGAAAGAAAGACTAATGGTGCATACACACGGGACGATTGTCAACGTCGCAGGTCATTGGTGGGTTGGAGGCACCAAAAAATACACAATATGAACGATAATGATATGATCGATATCGTTATCGTTTATATCGTTCAGTGTGTACGCACTATTAGTCTCTGTGGTGTCACAAGTATCATCTTATGAATGGTGGATGAGCAAAAAAAAAAAAAAAGTTTACCCCAATGTATTTCCCATTATTGAACAACTTCTGACTGCTCAGCATCCTCCGCTGGGGTAGAAAGAATTTTTTCTTCTTTCAGTTTAGTTCATTCAAAGCTTTGAAACAGACGGGGAACTGAAAAGGCCTCTAAACTAGTGTTTTTATTCAAAATGTTTAATGTCAGTGACATTTCCAGGTCTAATACTTATCTCCTTTTTCTGAGTTTGTGTGTTTCTCTGAAAAGTGCTTTTGCAGGTTCTAAATTATGTTGGAAGCGGTATGAAATCCCGGCGGCCGCATGGCCGGGAGTTTGAATCCCGGCAGCGTCAGGCAGACAAAAACAGAGATCGCGGCAGCCCGACAGCGCTGGAAATCCCGATCATTCTCAGGTAAGTATCTACTAACCTAACTGCCCTAACCCTCCTTAGGGGTGCCTAACCCTAACCTCCCCCCTGTGCCTAAACCTAACCCCCCCCCCTTCCCCGCTGCCTAAACCCAGGTCACCTGGGGGGGTGCCTAACCCTAACCCTCCCCCCAGGGGTGCCTAACACTAACCCTCCCTCCCCCTAGCCTAATCCTCACGGGGGGATGCCTAACCCTAAGTCCCCCCCGGGAGCCCTAAACCTAAACCGCGGCTGTCCGTTCGTGGCGCCCGGCATCCCTTCGATCGGGTTGCCGGGCGCCGGTCTCCTAGCATCGGTAAAATGACAGGTGTCTAGAATTAGATGCCTGTCATTTAACCCTCGCCGGGATAAAGCAGTTGGGAATGGGAAGCCGGCTGTCGGGCTTAAGTCAGCTGGCTTCCCGATTGCATCCCATTAGGTTTACTCTAAAACTGGTTTTATTGAAAGATGTCAAATAAATCATATCAAACCCTAATAACTTTGGTTTGTTAATGTTAGAGAGCATTAAAACGTGATCGATCAAGGTTTCTTATACATCGCAAGATTCATTATTTTATTCATTTCATTATTAATGCAAAAAAAAAACTGTTTAAACCAAAAGACCAGGGTTTCTTTTTTAATTAATTTTTTTAACCTGTTTTCTTCCCAACCCTGTGACAGAGTGAGTGACAGGAAGCGCCATTTGTGGGTGGTGACGGGGGGTGGTCGGGTGAACGCAGGCGTGTCAGTGCGTTTCAACGCCGTTACAGGGACGTGCTTAAATTATCCACTGCAATACCAGACGCTAGCAATTCCTGAGTGAGGTCTGGGCTTCCTTAACTGTGCGTCTGGGTCCGATGTTACCGATTGCTTCGCTATGTTGGCCAAGTGTACGGATGTGAGTAAGGGGAAGTGGGTGTCCTTATGTCAGGCTGCGATCCCAATGCACACATTTACATATCACCGCTGATATTAATAACGCAGTTGCGTATGTATAAGCAAAATAGCGACATGCTGAATCAGGCCCTCTGCTATACTGGCGGGGAGGGGAGCAGGCTAATCCGCAGCCAGTTGTCTGTACAGATACCAGTCAGTCAGTCAGACTTATTGTGTGGACACTTTTTAAACCGTTTCAGTGTTTGTAGCCTTAAAAGTAACTAACAGCTGCCCATTATAAAGGTATCCACTCTGGGCCTGATTCAGAGCCGCTCGTAAGCGGACGCTCATTCGCTGTGAGCGATGTTCGCACAACTGCGCATGCGTATGGTTCGCAATGCGCATGTGCAAACCAGTCATTGCGGTCGGAAATCGTGCGCTCGCAAAACAGCGAGGGGCTGCTAATTTGATTGACAGAATGTAGCGTTTGTGGGTGGTAACAGGGGAAGGTGCTTGAAAACGGGGGAGTGGAGATCCGAACGCAGGCGTGCCAAACGGTCAAAAAATCGTTTAATGGGTGTGCATAATTAGTAAAGCAGCGTCATCGACCACGTCACTTGGTTGTCTTTTAGCCTGAACTGCTCGCAGTGATTGCGGTAAGAAAATCCTACCACAAGCCCTCTGAGCAGTTCAGATGCCTTTCGATGTACCCGATTAATCTAATAAATACCGGAGATGACATGTGATGCGAACAGCAAAGTGGCGTCTTTACAAAATAGCGAGCGCATTTTTCAGACGCTCACTCAGACATAGAGGCGTCAACACACCGCAAAGAGCGAGCGCTCAATTTAAATATCCGGCCCCTTTTTAAGAACGAGCATCCGCAAATAGCGTCCGGGTCTGAATCAGGCCCTCTGTCTGCTATTATTGCTATTGTATGCGCCCACCATCACCACCTACAGCTTGTAAGAAGCTACTGCACCTCATGGATTTACAGCCAAAGGATTACAGTCCCTGTCTGTGTAAAGTAAAGATCTTGTATGTAAAGAGTGACAGTAGGTAAATGATCATATATGTCTCCTTCACCATTTACCTAAATAAATGTGTTTATCGTGTGTGCATTATGCTGTATGTAAGGGCCCCCCAGCGCCAGCTATTATCCGCTGCCTGCTGTGTCTCGCCGTATCCCGGCATTAAATATTCACTACATGTGTTCCCTGGTCTCCCCACGGCGGAGCCAGCAGAAGGCTCAAATCCTCCCCAGTTCTATTTCAGTCTCGTCTGTCAGCCGACCTTGTGCTACATTATCAATACTAGGATATCTGGAGTTTCTCTGGGGAAGTTACCGAGCCCATGATCACTGTACACTTGGGCAGAGGGTCTCACGGCTTCTACAGCGCACCATGTGCAGGAAAGAAATCTGTAGGGACTGAAGACGGGAACCCACTCACAACTATCCCAAACACAGCCAATCAGACCAGGAGCAGGTGAGACAGGGGGCCGGGGATCCATGGAACTTGTACTGATGTGGTGTAATGGCAATCAGTTATAAAATTTACTTTCCATCTACTTAGAGATCTAGATACAGAATTTATTCGGGAATATCAGGAAATCCAGCCCTGTACTCCGTAGTCTCAGTAAAAAAAAAAAAAAATTACTTACTTAATGGATTATGACGGTTTTCCATTTATTTTGGTCTTTATGGTAATTAGGAAAGTTTATTTTTTTGTTTAAGATTTTACATAATTTTATACCTGGGATATATATCTGACTGAGAAACCGAACGATCCCCAACAACTGCAATATAATCCTATGTATTGAGATTATTATTATATTTTTTAATGCTCACTAAAATCCCGAGTAACAGTACATATTATAGAATTGGATCCAGTTTCTTCAGCATAATCTCAGATCACCAGCAATGTATTCCTTTATGGTCTAATGCTGCGTACACACGGTACGATGGCAACGATCAGACGATGTTTATCCAACACATGCAGTAACCCCTTAATGACTATACCAATCCGCGAACGTAGTAAGCAGGCTAACCTGGTCGATATCGAACTGGTCTGCCTGCTTGCACAGATTATGGCAGTTGGTCGATAACGACCATACGTGGCCGCGTATCGACCATCGTATGGTCGTTTACAGGGGCCAGAAACTGTAAGATTTTAACGATAACAATAGGATAGTTATCGATAAAATCTAACATTTTATCTGACCGTGGGTAGTAGATGTTAGCCTCACATTCAGGGCGCACTGCAGCAGGGGGCATCACTGGCATGCCTCCCTTACTGTACATTGCAGAAGAGGGCATCAGTGGCATGCCTCCATATTGTATACTACAGCAGAGGGCATCAGTGGCGTGCCTCCATATTGTACACTACAGCAGGGGGCATCAGTGGCATGCCTCCTTATTGTACAGTGCGGCAGGGGGCATCAGTGGCGTGCCTCCTTATTGTACACTGCGACAGGGGGCATCAGTGGCGTGCCCCCTTTTTGTACACTGCGGAAGATAGCATCAGTGACGTACCTCCATATTGTACACTGCGGCAGGGGGCATCAGTGGTGTGCCTCCATATTGTACACTGCGGCAGGGGGCATCAGTGGCGTGCCCCCTTATTGTACACTGCGGCAGGGGGCATCAGTGGCGTGCCCCCTTATTGTACACTGCGGCAGGGGGCATCAGTGGCGTGCCTCCATATTGTACACTGCGACAGGGGGCATCAGTGGCGTGCCTCCCTTACTGTACACTGCAGAAGATGGCATCAGTGACGTGCCTCCTTATTGAACACTGCGGCAGGGAGCATCAGTGGCGTGCCTCCTTATTGTACACTGCGGCAGGGGGCATCAGTGGCATGCCTCCTTATTGTACACTGCGGCAGGGGGCATCAGTGGCGTGCCTCCTTATTGTACACTGCAGAAGATGGCATCAGTGGTGTGCCTCCTTATTGTACACTGCGGCAGGGGGCATCAATGGCATGCCTCCTTATTGAACACTGCAGAAGATGGCATCAGTGGCGTGCCTCCTTATTGTACACTGCGGCAGATGGCATCAGTGGCGTGCCTCCTTATTGTACACTGAGGCAGATGGCATCAGTGGCGTGCCTCCTTATTGTACACTGCGGCAGATGGCATCAGTGGCGTGCCTCCTTATTGTACACTGAGGCAGATGGCATCAGTGGCGTGCCTCCTTATTGTACACTGAGGCAGATGGCATCAGTGGCGTGCCTCCTTATTGTACACTGAGGCAGGGGGCATCAGTGGCGTGCCTCCTTATTGTACACTGAGGCAGGGGGCATCAGTGGCGTGCCTCCTTATTGTACACTGAGGCAGGGGGCATCAGTGGCGTGCCTCCTTATTGTACACTGAGGCAGGGGGCATCAGTGGCGTGCCTCCTTATTGTACACTGAGGCAGATGGCATCAGTGGCGTGCCTCCTTATTGTACACTGCGGCAGGGGGCATCAATGGCGTGCCTCCATATTGTACACTGAGGCAGATGGCATCAGTGGCGTGCCTCCTTATTGTACACTGCGGCAGGGGGCATCAGTGGCGTGCCTCCTTATTGTACACTGCGGCAGGGGGCATCAGTGGCATGCCCCCTTATTGTACACTGCGGCAGGGGGCATCAGTGGCGTGCCTCCTTATTGTACAGTGCGGCAGGGGGCATCAGTGGCGTGCCCCCTTATTGTACACTGCGGAAGATGGCATCAGTGACGTGCCTCCATATTGTACACTGCGGCAGGGGGCATCAGTGGTGTGCCTCCATATTGTACACTGCGGAAGGGGGCATCAGTGGCATGCCCCCTTATTGTACACTGCGGCAGGGGGTATCAGTGGTGTGCCCCCTTATTGTACACTGCGGCAGGGGGCATCAGTGGCGTGCCCCCTTACTGCACACTGCGGAAGATGGCATCAGTGGCGTGCCCCCTTATTGTACACTGCGGCAGGGGGAATCAGTGGCGTGCCCCCTTATTGTACACTGCGGTAAATGACTATAGTGAGATTTTCTGCAACCAGAATGAAAAACAGATTCATACGACACAAACACCAGACATATAGTGTATGTAACTCTCTCCCTGCAAGGTAATGCAACTAACAAGCACAAGGAAGACCCCCAGGAGAGCCGCCCTTCTACCGCTTCTGTGAAAATCAATTCTTGTCTGTTACAAACTATGCATGAGCCTTTGAAGTAGAGTGTAGCATGCTGGCCACGTCCAGGAGCCGCTGTCTAGATGCCAATTATCCTAGAGGGCTGAGGAGTCAGAGTGACACAGTGGGGTCATCTAGGCACACACACCAATTCAAAGACCCACACTCTGCTTAATGGAAATACCACTCTGAGGGGGCTCAGTAGCCTTCACTGCTTCAATTCACTTACCAGCTCAGGGCAAATGGGAGACAAACAGGAGGCAAAGTGTGCAGTGGAAACGAGAGACAGCAGGGACACACAACGTGAGACCAAGGAAGAACTGCAAGATGGAACGACAAGGAGAAATGAGGACAAATAAGAATGGCAGAGAGAAAACCAGTATGGGGGAATTGAGACTGGTTGATAGAGTCAAAGTTGGGGAAGGGGGGGTGGGGACCAGGACGGAAGACACAGAAGGGGTGTACTGGATGTGAAGTAGGAGGAGACCAATAGCTGGAGTAGGGTGGGAGGTGCTAGATGTAGGAGGAGCCCAAGATGGAGGATATGACTGAGGGTACTGGATGAAAAATATGGAGGAAACCAGGCTGGAGGTTACAGAGTGAGGGAATGGTACCAAGATGGAGGACACAGTTGGGGGAGGGTGGTGGTATTGGATGATGAGTGAACAGAGACCAGGATGACAACACTTAGGAGGAGTACTGGATGAACATGGAGGGGGGAACGGGGGTTACTGGTTGATAACCAAGATGGAGGACACAGTTGGGGGAGGATGGGGATACTGGATGAGGAGTAAAAGGCGACCAGGATGATGACACTTGGAAGGAGTACTGGATGAACACGGAAGGGGGGGGGTAATGGTTGATAAGTGGGATGCAAACAAAATGGAGGTCAGGGGAAGGGGGGGGATTGGATAATCGGTAAGAAGAGATTAGAATGGAGGGCACTGGGGGTGGGGAGGTACTAGGGGAAGAGTAAGATGTCTCAGGATATCTTTGGAGACAAGAGAACTGTAACTGCAGAGATGTGACAATCCTTATAGTTTGAGTGGTATAACCAGTTTCTTGTCTAAACAAAGGAGTTGGATTCCAAAAAAAAACCCACTGCAATCACAGTCACCTAATACTGCATCCTTCCTACACTAGCATTGTATCCTATATAAAGGGTACTAAATTAGATTGTCAGCTTCACAGCAGAGGAAACAAACCTTTAGCAGTCAGTATGCCAGGTATTTTACCTTCCTGCGGCTGACACGCGCCTCTGTGCATGGAACGATTGGCTCGTGTATTGTGAGAGGTGCTCATCGGCTGCTAGTTAAACAATCTCTCATTAATTGCCTGGCAAAAATACACTCAGGACCTATGCTGGTCTACATCTCACAACTAAAGGACTCACACAAATTACACCCTTTCAGCCCCTCTGTGGGGCGAGCGGGGGCGTGATTTGAGATTAAAGATAGCACCAAATCGGGGACTGGATTAACTCATTTCATGCCAGATTATTGTGCAGATACAGCAATGTAGTGCCCCGCGCCCGCTCACCTGCCACCAACACCATCTACACTGCACCATTCCAGTGCCAGGCAAGATGGCAATAGGCTTCGGAGCCAGGGGTACTGGATTTGGCATATAGCCTTATATTATCGCAGGGACATGAAAGTGGTGTAACAGGAGCCCATATAAACTAAATCTAAGGGTATATAGAGAATCATTCATGGTCACTACGCTGGAGCCCATATACAGTATAAGTGAATTTAGGACACGCATACAGTGTATATTACCAGGTATATATATATATATATATATATATATATATATATATATATATATATATATATATATATATATATATATGAATGACATGGTGAGTGATCCCTTGAACACTTTCCTATCCCAGAGGGAACCGTGTGCCTTTGTGGAATGCTCTGCAGCAAAGCTACAAGCCCTTCAATGCAAATATTTGGTCAGTCGGCGGGTCCCGAATACAGTGAGTTATTAATCAAGCAGGGAGCCGCTGGAAGGCAGGTCTGGTGAGAAAAAAACTCATTACCAGAGAGAGAAAACATTAATTCCTGCGGCTCGCAGCGATGCAAAGTGACAGGGAAACTCTACAAAGCGGACACGGAACACAATGACACCTGCAGAGAGAGGAGATAAAGGACAACTCACAGCTACAAGGGACAGAGATTTCACTAAGGGTTAATGAGCCAGCAATGCCAGACTGCGAGAACACAGTACACATAAATATACCTCAGGAACCTATAGTTACTGAAGACTATTAATTATTAATCAACCAACTGCTGAATTCTCATCTAAGTCCCCCACCATGGAAGTAGAGGAAATCTAGAAGTAGACAAGCGGAACATATTGTGATTACCCCACACAGGGGCCAGCATGAGAATCCTGGATATGCAGAACTGTATAATGAGCCGGCCGAGTAATGTTCCCAGTTCAGTGCCCCAGTCAGCGCTGGGCAAATCGCTTACAAATGCATTACCAATGGGATGGGGGTGGGGGGGGTATAGAGTCCCTACTACCTATCGGGGTGAGAAATTACTGCCTGGTATGAAATTGATAAGTTATCCCTGGTACTGTAAGTGTGACCCAGTGGGTTGGGGGTATAATGTATGAAATGTGGAAATAAAAGGCCCCCATTATGCATTAAAGGAGTTAGGATTAATGCCAACATAACTGGGTCACCAAGATGTACTAAATGAGTTGGATTTCCCATGTCTGTGCATTGACAATTTATTAAATGATTGGGTGATCCCTGCATTGTATATAACGGGGGTGACTGGGACGTACCAGAGATGCATGATGTGACTGGCGCAGGAGCTTGCTAATCACCCCCAAATATACAGAATAGAGGAGTAGACTGACCCCTCTGCTGGGATCTGTGGAATGCAGCACAACTGGCGGCTGATCCATACATTAGATAAAATTGCACTGTGGGAAATAGGCGAGAGGGGCAGGTCAGCACACTGCACACAATTAATGCAGGTTGGGTTGGTTGGGTGTCCCCTTGCTGCATGCAATGGATGGGTAGGAAACCACACATTGTATTTAGTAACTGGGTAGAAGGACCAAATGCTGTACAAAGTGGATTGTTAGGAGACCCCACTTGTTGTGTATAATGGGTGGGTAGGAGAGCCACATGTTGTATGATTATATGAAATGGGTGGGTAGGAGAGCCACATGTTGTATGATTATATGAAATGGATGGGTAGGAGAGCCACACGTATGATTGTATGAAATGGGTGGGTAGTAGAGCCACATGTATGATTATATGAAATGGGTGGGTAGGAGAGCCACATGTTGTATGATTGTATGAAATGGGTGGGTAGGAGAGCCACACGTATGATTGTATGAAATGGGTGGGTAGGAGAGCCACATGTTGTATGATTATATGAAAGGGGTGGGTAGGAGAGCCACGTGTTGTATGATTATATGAAATGGGTGGGTAGGAGAGCCACGTGTTGTATGATTGTATGAAATGGGTGGGTAGGAGAGCCACGTGTTGTATGATTGTATGAAATGGGTGGGTAGGAGAGCCACGTGTTGTATGATTGTATGAAATGGGTGGGTAGGAGAGCCACGTGTTGTATGATTGTATGAAATGGGTGGGTAGGAGAGCCACACGTATGATTGTATGAAATGGGTGGGTAGTAGAGCCACATGTATGATTATATGAAATGGGTGGGTAGGAGAGCCACATGTTGTATGATTGTATGAAATGGGTGGGTAGGAGAGCCACACGTATGATTGTATGAAATGGGTGGGTAGGAGAGCCACATGTTGTATGATTGTATGAAATGGGTGGGTAGGAGAGCCACGTGTTGTATGATTATATGAAATGGGTGGGTAGGAGAGCCACGTGTTGTATGATTATATGAAATGGGTGGGTAGGAGAGCCACGTGTTGTATGATTGTATGAAATGGGTGGGTAGGAGAGCCACGTGTTGTATGATTGTATGAAATGGGTGGGTAGGAGAGCCACGTGTTGTATGATTGTATGAAATGGGTGGGTAGGAGAGCCACGTGTTGTATGATTGTATGAAATGGGTGGGTAGGAGAGCCACGTGTTGTATGATTGTATGAAATGGGTGGGTAGGAGAGCCACGTGTTGTATGATTGTATGAAATGGGTGGGTAGGAGAGCCACGTGTTGTATGATTGTATGAAATGGGTGGGTAGGAGAGCCACGTGTTGTTTGATTATATGAAATGGGTGGGTAGGAGAGCCACATGTTGTATGATTGTATGAAATGGGTGGGTAGGAGAGCCACACGTATGATTGTATGAAATGGGTGGGTAGTAGAGCCACATGTTGTATGATTATATGAAATGGGTGGGTAGGAGAGCCACACGTATGATTATATGAAATGGATGGGTAGGAGAGCCACACGTATGATTGTATGAAATAAGTGGGTAGTAGAGCCACATGTTGTATGATTGTATGAAATGGGTGGGTAGTAGAGCCACATGTTGTATGATTATATGAAATGGGTGGGTAGTAGAGCCACATGTTGTATGATTATATGAAATGGATGAGTAAGAGCCACATGTTGTATGATATGAAATGGGTGGGTAGGAGAGCCACATGTTGTATGATTATATGAAATGGATGAGTAAGAGCCACATGTTGTATGATTATATGAAATGGGTGGGTAGGAGAGCCACATGTTGTATGATTATATGAAATGGATGAGTAAGAGCCACATGTTGTATGATATGAAATGGGTGGGTAGGAGAGCCACATGTTGTATGATTATATGAAATGGATGAGTAAGAGCCACATGTTGTATGATTATATGAAATGGGTGGGTAGGAGAGCCACATGTTGTATGATTACATGAAATGGATGAGTAAGAGCCACATGTTGTATGATTATATGAAATGGGTGGGTAGGAGAGCCACACGTATGATTATATGAAATGGGTGGGTAGTAGAGCCACGTGTTGTATGAAATGGGTGGGTAGGAGATCCACACATTATGTGAAAGGGATGGGACGATGGCCCATGTACTCTATAGAACACATAATGGAAGATGCCTGTACTTGCATTTTCTCATTTTGATTTTCTTTGTTAAGATTATTGAATTTTATAACAGAGAATGTATATGGGTATGTAACCAAATGATGATTATAGCCGAGCAGGTTGCGGACAAACAGGATAACACGTTTAAGAACAAAAAGTAATCAAAAAAAGTGTTATAAACAAAGAAGAGGGCAACAGTATTGATAGGAATCAGGGGAGAAGGAGATCAAAGGGTCAAAAAGAAGTTCAAAACAAGGGGGATGGTTTTGATCATGGAGCCAAAACAAAGATCCACAGGAGCCACCTACCCCCACGAGTCTATTGCTCTTTACAAGTTTTATCTAACCCACTTTATGGTGCATTAGGAAAAGAAGCTTCCATCCAGGAACATACCAAGGATGATGTAACCACAGGCAGAATATGAGTCTCCGGGGTTGAGGAGATGACAAAGTGTCATACCTTCCAGGAAGAACCCAGGATTCTGCTTCACCACAACATCAAAGATTGCTCCCCGGACCTCCACCAATCAGAATGGTGTAGTAAATGGGACCACATCTGGAGGAAGAGGTTCCCCAACGACAGACTTGTTCGGAAATGAACCATGCTTTCTATGAAGCTGGCGATTGGATGAGAATGGGAGCCAACAAAACTGTACACGGCACAACACACATGTACTATTTCTACCAGCTCTATCCCCTGAGTGGCCCATCCAGCTGATCAGAAGGAAACTGGCTTCACCACAAATACCCTGCTCCTCATCTCCCAATCCCCTCTCTCACTCTGTCACTTCCAGCGACATCTGCAACAGCTCAGAGTGCCTGACAGCAGATTCCCCTCCCGTCACAGAGATTTTTGAAGGAATGGCGAGACTGTCCCCAAGAGCAGAGCGAATCAGGCATGGAAAGGTTGCAGTGTCCCACCAGGCTCAGAACAGATGCTTTTCTGTGTATAAATCATACAGAGTGCAGAAGGCTCATAATTAGGGAATGCATAATGATACATAAATTAGCACAGCAATGTGTGCGCTTACAATGAAACAAAGACCCCTTCTAAATGCCAACACAGACTGGAACCTGAGATTTAGTACAGGCTGGAAAAAAAACATAGAAAGAGTAAAAGGCTCTGGCCCTGATTCAGAGCCGGACGCTCTGAATCAGGGCTGTCCCTGCTCCTTTTTGGAGCGGCCTCCTGGCCGCTCGCATAGCTGTGGGTGACCACCCACAGCTATAGCGAGCGGCCAAAATGATGGTCAAGACCATCACGACCATCAGGCTTGCGACGAGACCCTTGCGCAAGCCCTAGAGTGCTTTTGGCTCTATCAAAGCCAAAAGCACTCCCACTGACATCCCTAGTGATGTCAGTGGGGCCGGCCCCAGACGGTAGGCGTTCACCATCAACAGCACGTCCCCTTTCGTGCGAGACCCATAACGATGGCTTGGCCGTCATTATTCGGGTCTCGCGCATGCGCACGACGGAGCCGGCTCCGTCGTGCGCATGAGCACTTGGGCAACATCGACCCGCTTGCGAGCGCTGACTTAGGCCCTCTGTTACAGGTCCCAAACAAAACTGCTGGGCCGCTACGAAATAACCCTACTGGACATAATTATAATACACATCTATTACACTGTATACAGACATAAGACACTACACCCCCAACATGTCCTGACCCATATACATGACCATAATACACATCTATTACACACACACTATACAGACATAGGACATTACACCTCCAATATGACCATAATGCACATCTATTACACTGTATACAGACATAGGACACTACACCCCCAACATGACCTGACCATTGTACATGACCATAATACACATCTATTACACTGTATACAGACATAGGACACTACACCCCCAACATGACCATAATACACATCTATTACACTGTATACAGACACAGGACACTACACCCCCAACATGATCATAATACACATCTATTACACTGTATACAGACACAGGACACTACACCCCCAACATGACCATAATACACATCTATTACACTGTATACAGACACAGGACACTACACCCCCAACATGACCATAATACACATCTATTACACTGTATACAGACATAGGACACTACACCCCCAACATGACCTGACCACTGTACATGATCATAATACACATCTATTACACTGTATACAGACATAGGGCACTACACCCCCAACATGACCATAATACACATCTATTACACTGTATACAGACATAGGGCACTACACCCCCAACATGACCATAATACACATCTATTACACTGTATACAGACACAGGACACTACACCCCCAACATGATCATAATACACATCTATTACACTGTATACAGACATAGGACACTACACCCCCAACATGACCTGACCACTGTACATGACCATAATGCACATCTATTACACTGTATACAGACATAGGACACTACACCCCCAACATCTCCTGACCACTGTACATGACCATAATACACATCTATTACACTGTATACAGACATAGGACACTACACCCCCAACATCTCCTGACCACTGTACATGACCATAATACATATATTACACTGTATACAGACATAGGACACTACACCCCCAACATGACCATAATACACATCTATTACACTGTATACAGACATAGGACACTACATCCCAACATGACCTGACCACTGTACATGACCATAATACACATCTATTACACTGTATACAGACATAGGACACTACACCCCCAACATGACCTGACCACTGTACATGACCATAATACACATCTATTACACTGTATACAGACATAGGGCACTACACCCCCAACATGACCATAATACTTATAACCCACCCCCAATAAATAAATATATATTACACCAAGTCTTTTAGTTTACTTCTGACATTAAAATAAAAGGCTGTTAAAATGATTCAGAACCAAATGGCTACTTTCTTTTTAAGTAATGCTGGGTACACACTGGCAAATATATTGGCAGATTAATTTATCTGCCAATATATCGGGTGCCCGTCGGCCAGTGTGTACTAGTGATATGTCTGAACAACGTCTTTCACAGACAAAGCGTTGGCTGTGCTGCACAGCCGATGCCCAATATATGTACAGATATATTGGGGCATCCTGCTGTGTGTATGGGCGGTCGACCGCCCGTACACTTGCAGCAGAGGCTGCGGGTAGAGGGGTGCGACACGTCCGTCGGACAGCGGGACCCACAGCCAGAAGACAGATGATGGTTGTTCAGTGTGTATGGACCACAATCATCTGCAGATACATCGGCCAGGTGTGTACCCAGCATTACTTACAGCATTGTTACAGTGAATTAAAAAAACAATCATTTCAGATCTAACTAGAAAGAGAAGAGGGAAAACAAATCCTCTATATGGAGCCAGTTTGATGACTATCAGACTGATGGGTGCTGGGAACTTTTACATTACTTATAATTTTATGCCCTTTTTTGGAAACTTTATTTATAAAAATAAAAAAACTCATATCTCTCATCACAACTTCATTATATGAAACCAAAACGGGTTTTGCTAATTATTTAAAAATCTGACAGAGATTTAATATATTTCTCAATATATTTTTTTGCCGCACTACATGTATAGTGTAACTTCAAATCAGGTTATTTAACAGCGGTGTCACTGCGTGTTGTGGACTGTCTCGCCGTGGTTCTCGCTGTCACCGAGGAAGGTGTACGTTGCTCCATGTCAGGAATTAGACTGCCACCCGCCTCATCTCACACATGAAGTACCAATGTCACGGATGAGGCAAGCAGAAAGAATGCAGAGGAGCAGCCATTAATCTTACTCAGAGGGAGCGCGCCAGCGACTGGCAGGTACCAACACAATGCAACATCTGTTACACTGCAAGGCTGCAATGCTATGAATGTCACATCTGTCCCTGTACATGCCCTCAATATGAGCCCTGCCAGTTATACACAGCACATCACACTGCCCGGGGAGTGACAGGCCCATAAATTAACTAACGTAGGCCCAGTCTTGTGTATGTTGGGGGCGAGGGTATTAGAGAGATACAGACAACCCTGGGAGTGCAGAACTTGTCCGTTTCTCCCCTCCCAGAGGAGTGAGGTCACATATCAAACAGAGAGGACGTTGGTGAGAGAGAGAGAAAGAGAGAGAGAGAGCACGACAGAAAGTGACGTGAACAGGTGAGAGAAGTAGAGCGTCAGAAAGAGAGAGAGAAGGAGGGAGAGAGGGGGAAAAAGAGAGCACAACAGAAAGTGAGGTGAACAGGTGAGAGAGTGAAGTAGAGAGAGAGAGAGACAGAAAATGACGTAAACAGGTGAGAGAGAAGTAGAGCGTCAGAAATAGAGAAGTTAACAGGTGAGAGAGAGGAGAGCGAGCGAGAAAAAAAAAGGAGCCCTACACAGACCAGAAGCTGACATGTGATGTGTACCATTACAGATGCTCATTCGCTCTACACTAAAAATAACAGCAATACAGTTATGCACGTTGCACAGTGCTATTACCTTCCTGATTAGCTTCTATCGGAATTTCTGAGTCCTATTATAAAACTCCATGGAACACACATAAGTGTGAGTGAAGCCAGCAATATTCCTGCTCTGTACTGTATTCCCAGCATAGTGTAGCCCGGGCCAATTGGCTCCAGTGGCCCCAATATACAGATGTGTCCTCATACATGTAGCCTCAATACGACATGCAGTGCAATAGGCCTGGGGTGAGCGAGCCGCCAGGTCCCGAGCAAATCTGCTAGCGCCGAGCGCCTTTTTAGGCTCAAAATGCGTCTAAAATACTAGGACGCAGCAGGAGAATGCGCCGATTAATCTGACATGTGACACTTGTATCTCTGTGTGCGACTGAGTTCCTGAACCAGCGTGCGCAGTGTTACGATGCAGCGACCGCAGCTTTATTCCATGCCAAGTTCTGTTTACAGACTCAGTCGCACACAGATATACAAGGGTCACATATCACATTAATCAGCGCAGTCTGCTGGTGCGTCCTAGTGGCTTGCATTGCGACTTAGGCGCATTTTCTGCAAAGAAAGGCGCCCAGCAGTCTCACTGGGACCAGGAGCGCTGAAAGCGGCGGTTTGGCGCGACTGCAGCAAAGACGAGTGAGGACACATCTGTAAATGTCCAACACTGCTCCATTCAACAGCGGTTACTAAAGTCAAACGCACGTCTTCCATACGCACAAACCCATGTCTCTGTACATCACTCAATCACAATATAACACCCCACCTCCCCTCTCTCCACAATCCAGACTCCACTCTAGAACCCCTGTGGTTGTAGTGTCAGGAGGAGCCACTTACTATGTGTAGCTGCAGAAAGTCCATGAGTCCGGCCGCACTATCAATCCGCACGAGAATGCCGTCTTTTACCGTAGTGCTGAATCCCACCGCTAGGCGGTCAGTGCGGGTGCTGGGCCTGTCATTGTGAGGCCAGGTGTACAGGATTAGCCCCCCACTCTTCCCAAAAATGTACGTTGCACCGGCTGAAAAAGAAAAAAACATGACAGAAATCAATGCTAAGACAGGGCCCTGGGGGTCATACTAATTACATGGCAGGTAGTAGGTACATACAGGTTTATTGTGCTCTATATAGAATTTGTAGATGTATAATATAGCCATATACGTTATATACACAAACACTCAGAGCTGACCTTGGTAAGGACACCTGCTCGTTACTACAAATGTGTAATCAGCCAATCATGTGGCAGCAAAGAGATGAGTAGAAGCATCGCATCAAACCTTGAAGTGGATGGACTACAGCAGCACAAGGCCACACGAGGTCCATTCCTGCCAGCTAAGGACAGGAAACTCCGGGTATAGAGGACACAGACTCCCCAGCACAGGACAGTTGTTGCCTGCTCTGATGAGCCCCCAACTCTCAGTACAGCAGCGTAGCTCTGAGATGTAGGGGAGCAGCCGCCAGATCTGCAGCAACTGGGTGATGCTATGATGTCCCCATAGGCCAGAATCTCTAAGGAAGTAATAAAACAAAAATGGCCACTGGGTTTACATATTGCTTTATAACAGCCAGTATATACTCCGTACAGTTCCTATAGACTCCAGGCATAATAATGTTTCTCTATTGGTATTTGGCTGTGCACATGAAACACCATTTTGTCTCATTGTACCCTCTCTGTGGGCCTGAAATATGCTCAGCACTAAACCCCCTTATCCCGCTCAGTGCGAGGAGGAGAGTGATCGCCGAGGCAATGTCTTGTCGCCTTGGGTGGCGGAGACAAGGGGCCAGTTAGGGACATTTAATGAAAGGTGACAAAGTCTTAACCCCGGGATTGCTAAGAGGAACGGCATAGAAACAGGGATCTGTAATGTTAGGCGATACCTGCGAAGGGGAGCGCACATAAGCCGAGATTTATATTCCTGAGGTATTTAAGGCAGGCAGGGATCCAAGGCTAAAATCCTTCTACAAGTGGATTATACAGGCAGCCTGCAGAGCGAGAATGTACCAACGTCCCAAACCTTCCTCCGCCAAACACATCCCGCTGAGCAAGCAAGGTGCAGGAACGGTCGCAGGGAAGGTGCTGCACTGAACATTCAATTGCGAGGTCAACACAACTACGTGCTGCAAGCCAAGAGCGGTACGCTGCCATTTAGGACGCACTTATAATTTTGTAGCCTTGTATTAAATTCAAAAGAACTATTGTTATTTTTTTTTCATTAACTGCTTAATAAAGAAAAAAACTATGAACACCAGAGTAATAAACCTTGATCAAGCCTAAGATTAGTTTCTGACGTCAATATAACCTGGTTGCCATAACGCAGCAGCGATTTCCCTTGGAACTGCAGTTCATACAGTGTAAGGGATGGGAGGGTTATAGAGCACTGCGCTAGCTATATATACACAACTTACCTCCAGGAGACCCCAGGCAGAGCGTATACACTGAATAATAAGCTACAATCAAATCACACAGCAGCCACTTCACCTTAAGTCACAGAATCCATACTGCGGTTAGTAGCGGATTCTGTAACATAGCTGGGGAGCTGGGAAAGGGCACTGCTCCCGCAGGCAGACCCCGGTTTGTTTTCTAATATGCATCTCTACAGTTTGGTTTTAGTTGTATTAACATTCCCGGCAGAGACACCAAGTACAGAAACTCTTCCCTACAGGAGACAAAGGTACCTATAGCTACGGATATACTCCGATATCTCTAGTACTGTGCAGCAAGCGAAAAACAATGCAAAGTGAATGGAACGCCATACAATACGATAGATCTGTTATTTCTCTTTTGAAGCACAAGAACTGAGCATTGCTCCGTAAGAGCGGCAGTAACATTTAATGGGACAAAAGCGATGGGATTAGCGTGATTAGGAGAATAAGGTCTAACAAAACCTCCTGTAGCTGGATTAGGAACAGGCACCTGTAATGGGTTAATTCACACACTTTCACGTATCCAGAGCTCGGTAACTGACAGGAAAACATGTTTCTAGGAAACTTGTAAAATAATTATTGTAAACTGCCTTGTAATCTGCGGCATCATCTCTTCAACTCCCTCAGCTCCCCCAACAATATCCGACACTGTCAGTGCAGCTCCAACATCTTATCAGCTCGCTGCCTCAAAGGCTCCTCGTGTTTGAAGTTAATTAATCAGTGATTCTGATGCGCTAACTTGAGATGGGAAGAGAGAGGAAGAAACACAGGAGAAGCACAGACAGAAAGATAAGACGCACAAGTGCTTTAATGTGCAGGGGATGACTGGGTGTAGTGGGGAAGCAGGGAGCTACCTTCTCCCAGGAGCAGAACAGGATTCATTGAGAGGGGTGTAGGATAAGGGAGTTGGGGAGAAGAATGGAGATGAACAGGGAAAGGCAGAAAACGTGGACACGGCCAGTGACATTCTGCAAAAGGTCGAGTCTGACAGTCACCTACAGAGTCTCTCGGGGACAGGAGAGGACAGAGCTGTGACAGCTGGGAACGGACCCGGGCTATAATAAGACAGGAGGTGGTGTATACTACTAAGCCCTCATGTTAGTGTACACTAGTAAGCCAGAGGTGCAAACCACTTATTACTTACTAAATGTTACATACAGATTGAATTTTCCTGTCACCCCTTCTCGTTAATGGGATTATTATAGGAAAAATCCTTACATGGATATTAAAAAAAATGTGCAAATTAAAAGGTCACATACTGATAAAAAGTACTAGTGTTACATCAAACACCACCATAATATTACAAGACTGGAATCTGTAGAGTGGACTGTGACCATCGCCATGGGTTACGGTGATTCATCAAAGCCCCATGCCATGACTTAGTATATCTGTGTGCTCCTGAGTCTGTATATATCACATATCACATTACTCAGCACAGTCTCCCATATACAGACTCAGGAGCACAGATATACAGGTGTCACACATCACATTACTCAGCACAGTCTCCCATATACAGATATACAGGTGTCACATATCACATTACTCAGCGCAGTCTCCATATACAGACTCAGGAGCACACAGATATACAGGTGTTACATATCCCCATCACTCAGCGCAGTCTCCCATATACAGACTCAGGAGCACACAGATATACAGGTGTCACCTATCACATTACTCAGCGCAGTCTCCCATATACAAACTCAGGAGCACACAGATATACAGGTGTCACATATCGCATTACTCAGCGCAGTCTCTCATATACAGACTCAGGAGCACACAGATATACAGGTGTCACATATCACATTACTCAGCACAGTCTCCCATATACAGACTCAGGAGCACACAGATATACAGGTGTCACACATCACATTACTCAGCACAGTCTCCATATACAGACTCAGGAACACACAGATATACAGGTGTCACATATCACATTACTCAGCACAGTCTCCCATATACAGACTCAGGAACACACAGATATACAGGTGTCACACATCACATTACTCAGCGCAGTTTCCCATATACAGGCTCAGGAGCACACAGATATACAGGTGTCACACATCACATTACTCAGCACAGTCTCCATATACAGACTCAGGAGCACACAGATATACAGGTGTCACACATCACATTACTCAGCGCAGTCTCCCATATACAGACTCAGGAGCACACAGATATACAGGTGTCACATATCACATTACTCAGCACAGTCTCCATATACAGACTCAGGAGCACACAGATATACAGGTGTCACATATCACATTACTCAGCGCAGTCTCCTATATACTGACACAGGAGCACACAGATATACAGGTGTCACACATCACATTACTCAGCGCAGTCTCCCATATACAGACTCAGGAGCACACAGATATACAGGTGTCACATATCACATTACTCAGCGCAGTCTCCTATATACTGACACAGGAGCACACAGATATACAGGTGTCACATATCACATTACTCAGCGCAGTCTCCCATATACAGACTCAGGAGCACACAGATACACAGGTGTCACATATCGCATTACTCAGCGCAGTCTCCCATATACAGGCTCAGGAGCACACAGATACACAGGTGTCACATATCACATTACTCGGCGCAGTCTCCTATATACAGACTCAGGAGCACACAGATATACAGGTGTCACATATCACATTACTCAGCGCAGTCTCCTATATACAGACTCAGGAGCACACAGATATACAGGTGTCACATATCACATTACTCAGCGCAGTCTCCTATATACAGACTCAGGAGCACACAGATATACAGGTGTCACATATCACATCACTCAGCGCAGTCTCCCATATACAGACTCGGCCAAATCTTTTAAATCTATTTCTTTTAAGATGCATTATGGGTAATAGATTATGAAGGAGGGACAACTAAATTCCCTTAAATAAACTCTTCTGTAGGTCAATGGCACTGAAAGTGGGTCAGCTGCCTTAATAGCGCCCATGGTTGCCCGTCACATTACGCATCAAGACAACAGAACTATGTAATCCTATTGTACCTCATGTCTATGGCACATGCTCTATATCATGTGTCATTTCCCTAAACACTTTCCATTACACACACTCTCCAATGAAGTGCCAGCCCTCCTGATCACAGAATACATATAGATCCCTTCTATACCGATGCTATTATATGACAGACTGTAACAACCTATTATATTACTTCCTCTTCATTCATCTCCCTCTCAGACAGCTTGATGTTATGTGCAGGTCATTTATAAGAACACAAGGCGCACATTACAAGAACAGACTATGGTTATTTTATACTGGAGTCATGTAAATAGATTAAAATAATAATTTAAAAAAATAAAGAACTTCTAATATTTAAATACCATGCAATTGGGTCTATACTGTTCTTCTGTAAGGAGTTATGAGCCCCCGCACTGCGACTTACACATCACGATGTGGCTTATGTTGCTGAGCGCTCAGTGACTGATCTGGGGGGGGGGGGGGGTGGAAGAGATCAGATCAGACGACTTTATATGAATAATTATGTCAGTGACTGTGATCCAGACAGAGGAACACAGAGAAACAGCTGGGTGGAGAAGTGCGGATCGGATGCCATTCTTACTGTACTTTATACGGCGCCAGATGCCAGCTCAGAGTTGGCATAAACTGCTATTATAGCAGAGCTCTGTGTGCACGTCCTGGAAGCATAGGATACACAGCTTGCGGCAGCTACAGAAGAATCACAATCGTCACATTTCATATGGCGTAATACATATAAAAGCAGCACAGTTATTTATTTACCCTCGCAAATCAATAAATACCTTAATGAGTTAGCAGAGAATCCGTAAAAAACAGGAATTCAATGGAGCAAGGAATGACGCAGACGGTACAATGGCCAGACGCTACTTATTATTTTTATACTCAAGGTACAAAAGGCAACGTAACCCCGTTAGTGAAGGCAAGCAGATGAAACATAATGAACCGCAGAGACGACTGTTGGAGATTCCCGGCATTATGTTAGAGAAACCAGTTGTTCTAAGACCAGGTAACACAATGTAGATCACAATGTAGAAAAACAAGAACAATCCAAAGCCAAACCATAGGCTAATAATAATAATCTGAGCTCTGGAACAGCTAACTTAAAGCAGGACAATGGGGCGATGATGGAAATCTGTAGAAAGGACAACGGGTAAAACAGAAAGGAATAAACAATTCCTGGCTAAAGCAATTTACAATGTAACAAGCACCTCCAATAACGTATTTCCAGCCCCCATCTCTGGGAGTTACTTTCCAGCCCGGTTTCAATGTGAGTGCCTCCTCAACTGCCAGTCGGCAATATGAGGCTCAGTGTGGGCCCAATTTTGATAATAACACAGGAAACATTATTCCAATTGTACCTTATGAACTCACAGCAGCAGTAATAGTCATATTAATAGAAAAGATAACTGAAAGACTGGAAACACAGGGTCTGCAATGTAAATGACAAGGCAGAGAACACAGTCCCCAAACTTAATCTGTCTATAGGTTGACTTCCCACCCCCACAATCCCTTTATATCTCTCCATCAGACATCAGATGTGTCTTCTACATGGCAGGTATTCCTTATATTCAGGCCCTTCCTGGTACTCTTACATTCCATCTCCTCACTCATAACTTAAATTCATCCTCCAGGAATCCATTGCCTCCTCCCAACAACGCACAAGCCATGTCCCCCCCCCTCCTTTCCAACCTCTCCCCCCTTTGGATGTCCACGAGAAAACCTTGACTCTCATTTACCCTAGTATCTTCTGGCAGTGTCACCATGGTGACAGGAGACCACCTGAGTAGATAAATAATCCTTAAACTTTCCTTTCAAAGCAGTTTCCAGCTGTTCCAAACTTTCCCATTTATCTCTTCAGAGTCTCAATTAGAGCAATTTCTTTTTTTGGCCCGATTTCTCTCTCCTCCCACCAAAGACACTCTCTGGGTCCACCTGACGAAAGGCGTTCTTGCTTCATTAGACGCTGACAGATCCACTGCACAGCAAATTACTTCTAATCATTACCTTCTCTGAGCATCAAGCCCTCATCCTGTCAAACTCATCAAGCGCAGCTTCCAGCTACCTGCTTTGGCCAAGTGTCAAAGCACAAATACGAGTCTTTAGCTAGCAGATGTTCCCAGGAAATTGTCATCAATAGTTCCCTTCCTGTTTCTCTGGGGATTTTACAGAGTTTCTCCTTCTGTACATTAGAATAGAATTTCATAGTTGTCTGCAAGTGGTTTCCTTTGAAGCCCTGCTCACGCTCTGCATTATTTCAGCACCTTGGATAGTGTTATTCCATACTTGGTACAGGTTGTCTCCACAGTATTGTAGTAGCTTGGATAGCTCCTTCGGCCTCCACAATCGCCTATATACCCAAATGTTTCTTTCCTCTCCTGAATCACCTTCTGTATGTCAGAGATATTTCCTCTTTGATTATCCAAGGCTTCCTCAAATTCTTCATCGCTAAAATAAAAAAATTAAGCCAATTCCACCCGCCTCTCAGTATGCAAAATCTACCTATCTTCTTCCCCCCAAGTTGGTTGTCTGGGGGGGGGCAATACTTCCATGATCAGGCATCTGAAAGCCACTATAACTCTCATACACGCTCTTATCTCTCGCCTCAGCTACTTTAACTAATCCTTTCTGGTCACCCAAACTCCCACTCCAGCCTTTCCAGTCTATCTAAACCTATACTAACCTCCTTATTTTCTGAACTCATTGCTCTTTACACACTATACCATCCATTGTACGATAGTGTGCACGCCCGGTCCACCATTCATCGCATCATCCCATCTGCTGTCCTGCATGTAGGAAGGGATGATGCAATGAACATGCAGTTACATGCAGCATGCTGGATCGTGTAGTGTGTATGGCGAGCACAATATATCGTAATGTCATTTGGGTGTGTACCCAACTTAACTCTGCTGCCCCCCTCTGTCACACTCTCCATTTGCTCCTTTTCAAATGAATCAGATGCAATCTCTCTCGCTCACTTATAAAGCCTCCAACCAATCTTATCCTCCCTGCATATCCAGCCTCATTTCCACACATACATGCACACTCCCACTTCGCTCTGCCAATAACTGCGGCCACACCTAGTCCAACTCCCTTCAGGATTTCTCATACACTCCTCCCACCCACTGGAATACCCCTCCTACATATGCCCTTAAAACTCATGTTCATCCCAGCCTTCCATCCCTCCCCCTAAACTCTCCAGACTTTGCATCCCACAGCTCTAGCCCCTCTTTATGTTTGCCCATATCTTTTGAATATAAGCAGGGCCCTCTCCCCTTGGTTTCTTTTCACATAATTATGTACATTGTGGACTGTAATCATGTATTTATGTAAGACTGTCAATTCGATTGGTCTGTATTTGTGCTTATTCTTACCGCTATGAACAGCACTACGGAAACACTTTTGGTGCCATATAAAATATATTATAATGCCACACTGGGTATAATTCCTTTCCAGAGCATTTCAGTACCTTGGACAGTGTTATTCCATACTGGGTATAATTCCCCTCCACAGCATTTCAGCACCTTGGACACTTATTCCATACTGGGCATAATTCCCCTCCAGAGCATTTCAGCACCTTGGACAGTGTTATTCCATACTGGGCATAATTCCCCTCCAAACCATTTCAGCACCTTGGACAGTGTTATTCCATACTGGGTCTAATTCCTCTCCAGAGCATTTCAGTACCTTGGACAGTGTTATTCCATACTGGGTCTAATGCCTCTCCATACCATTTCAGCACCTTGGACAGTGTTATTCCATACTGGGCATAATTCCCCTCCACACCATTTCAGCACCTTGGACACTTATTCCATACTGGGCATAATTCCCCTCCAGAGCATTTCAGCACCTTGGACAGTGTTATTCCATACTGGGCATAATTCCCCTCCAAACCATTTCAGCACCTTGGACAGTGTTATTCCATACTGGGTCTAATTCCTCTCCAGAGCATTTCAGTACCTTGGACAGTGTTATTCCATACTGGGTCTAATGCCTCTCCATACCATTTCAGCACCTTGGACAATGTTATTCCATACTGGGCATAATTCTCCTCCACACCGTTTCTGCACCTTGGACAGTGTTATTCCATACTGGGTCTAATTCCTCTCCAGGGCATTTCAGCACCTTGGATAGTGTTATTCCATACTGGGTCTAATTCCTCTCCAGGGCATTTCAGCACCTTGGACAGTTATTCCATACTGGGTAGAATTCCTCTCCACAGTATTTCAGCACCTTGGACAGGGTTACTCCATACTGGGTAGAATTCCTCTCCACTGCATTTCAGCACCTTGGACAGTGTTATTCCATACTGGGTATAATTCCCTTGGAGAGTTATATTCCATATTGGGTATAATTCCTCTCCACAGCATTTCTGCACCTTGGACAGTAGGAGTCTCAGACAAGAAGCTTTGGTGCAGAATGACACAAAGTTTAATATCAAAATATGTAAATATTTTGCAGCTCTGAGGAAGAGGGGAGGGAGCAGAACAGCTTTTCCATTAGGAAAAGATTAACAGTGCAGTGAGTGACTCAACTCCTCTTCCATCCATACCTTTTGGACAACCATGGCCAAGCATCTTTACCTCGATACATAATGTCCTCTTCAGCTATGTATCCAAAGAATATGCTGTCACCCTTTATTACAGATGGTGTGAGCTTTTTTCTTTTAGCACATTTTATTATGTAGTTATTCTCTATTAGAGTAGTTTTTTATACCGATAGGGTGCACTTACTTTGCCTAGCTCTTATAACAGCCACACCCTTGGAGAACCATATTGGCTTTTACCAACATATGTAGCTCAAAGTTCTGTTTCATTCAATATTGGATTCTTTACTTTTACACCACTGTTCCTGCTGTCTGTTGATCAATTCCCACCTTGTTAGAGACTAAAGATTTCCTGATAGACTGAAGTCAACCTTTTTAACCTAAAAAGCTTTGTTTTGGTGCATGTCTGTGCCCACCTACCCTAAACTCCCTCCCATAACTCCATTTGTTAGAACCAAATCTGGGACTGTTTTTGCATACCGGTTCCCTAACTCGAGAGATGCCCTACACCAGCAAACCCAAAAGTCACTATTCTGGGCTGGTTTAGCTATTGGCCAATTTCAGTTCATGACAAGTATATTAAAATCTCCAGTACCGATCACCTAACCTCTCATTGGCATCCTGTCACCTATGAATAATCTACCCAATACCTCATCTTCTGTTGGTGTCTAGAAATGATTTCTACTTGAAAAGGCTTCAAGTTACCAGAGGACTATAAATACTTGTCTGCATTCGCCTAGGTTAGCACCATCTGAGCATTGCTTATTGTTGTGATAGCATTTTATCAAATACCCTATAATGTAGAGGCAATCCCATAACACATCCAGCATTGGAGACATATGGTGGAGAAAACAGGAGGAATTAGGGTTTGGAAAGGTTTTTGTTTTTTTGAAGGCAGGTAACTGTAGGTCCTATTGTCGGATATTATCTAACATATATATGACCCCTGAAACATAGGGAAGTATTGTAGTGTTCACTCTAGGTCCGACGCTAGACCTAGAAAGGACACTATAGTGCTTCCAAAAAGGGGGAGTGGCCAAGAGAAAAGGGGCATGTCTTTAATACGCGCCTGCTTTTCATCACTCTTGAGGACGTGCCCGGCACTTACGTACATGCCAGGCTACCCCCAAGCTCTCCCCTCTCTGTGAATAAATGCCGTGCGCATGTGTACGGCATTTATTCACTTGCAGTGATTGCTGCACTATTTTTCCCAACAGCGGGACACTGCATGTTTTAGCAAACGCTAGGGACTGTTTAATGTATAAACACTGCTTTGGGGATGTAATTACATTACCCATCATCTGGATGCCGGCTGACAAAATCCCGGCGACGGAATCCCGAACCGCGGACAGAAGACCGGCACCGGAATCCCAACATAAGTGGAGATGCGGACGCCGGGATCTAGACAGCCGGCATCCCAATACGCCTGTAGCTGTTAGCCGCACGGGGTACGGAGGGTTAGGGTGTAGAAAAGGAAGGTTAGAGGGTGAAGAGGGGGCTTACTTATGTATCCCATCGGGATTCTCGGCATCGGAATGCCACTGTTGGTCTTTTAACATCCTACATCCCGAGTGCCGGGCTCCCATATCCAACCCCTACTTTGTGCCTAAACCACTTAACTATCTAACAAAAAGGGCTGCAATTAAGTTTTAGATCCAAAACCTCTGCACCCACACCAGCCCACCGCTGGGAGCTCATTACCCCACATATATCTTGTCAGTGTAAACAAATAATGTGGAATGAATGCACCTAGAATGTACACAGAGCTGCAGCTGGTTTGAAGACGCATTCAGCACTTAATGCTGACCTTCAAATTGGTATAATGCTATGTAGATCTGAAAGCCTTTTCCATGTTTGTCAAAAGCATTAGCAACGAGCGGTGTACAAGATTGTGTCTAGCAAAAAGAACAAGGTTACAGAGAAGAAACACGTGAAGATGGGCAATTATATCAGAGGCAGTTCAACACCCATGGTATACCAGCAGTAGCCCAACCCTGGGCAGATGTCCATGGCTCCATAGTAGAAGTTTCAGCAAGACAGAGGCCAAAGATGAAATCCAGAATACACAAAATGATGACCACAATATGCGCTAGAAACAATTGTTCAAACAGGTATAAATAAACCAATACTTATCGGTATATTTTTTGATGTATGGTTTAAATTGTCCATATCTCCCTTATACATGAAACAAAAGAAACATAAAAACAGAATAGTTTTATAAGGTCTTACTAAATAAGTCAATAATCCTCAGAGCATGTACGGTAAAGGAGGAATATAACTCTTCTTAGCAGCAAACGTCCACATTCAACAGATGAACTATAAACCAGGGACACTAGAAACACTACCGACATATATAATAAGATTTGATCATCACAGTCACCAAAATAGGTGATGGAAGCCCCGGGATCTTCCTATCTCTGGACTTGGTGGAACCATAAAATCTGGCAGGGAGTAAATGCCCCTAGTCACTCGTACCAACGCGTTTCGACGCAGCAGGCGTCTCTGTCAAGGATGATATCCAGTATAACTCTTTTGCTATTAGGGCATGCTAAAAACTGTGGCAGGGCATCCTGGGGTGTTCAGTTTAATAGCAGCTGGATGACCACACGTTGCCAATCCCCGATATAAGACATTCATGGGAAATATTCTTAATATTACCAGTTAATATTTAGCACACATATTCCACAGCACTTTACAAAGAATATTTGGACACTCACATCAGGCCCTGCCCCAGTGGAGCTTACACTCTATATTCCCTACCACATGCTCACATTAGAGTTACATTGGAGACATTATATACCAGGGATAGTGACATCGATTGGTAACAGTATTACATGACCTTAAACAGGCCTGTGTACGCAGCATGAGGAATGTAGGCAATTACAACGAGAAGTAGTGTGATCACAATATAACACAATGTTTGTCAACCTGCCATTATCACACAAGACAGTTGTCAATGTTTGTACTATTGCAATGAGATTCCAGTACAATATAGTCGAATTAAAGGGTGAAATATACAAATGTCATGGCACAACTAGCATGGCAAAGAGGTCACATAGCCTGACTTATTATACAATATAAAAGGAGAGTTGGAGCTGCATATAAGAGAACACTTCCTGAGGACCATTACATGGCTGTTAATAAAGTTAGAGGCCATTATTAATGTACCCAACGAGTGGTCACAAAACATCTCAGCGTGAAGTAAGCCCATGAAATCCGGAACACAGTCCAGTGCACGACTTCCCTATTGCCTCTGAAAAGTCTTTTGCCGAGAGTTGGGGCCACCATGTCATCAGGGTGTACAGAGGGCTCCCAGAATCTCCTCATATAATCTAATAATATTTGTCCTAATCAGCACAGTCTGCTGATGCATTACATTGCCACTTAAGACGCATTTTCAGCATAAAAAGACACCAAGCGATAGCAGAGTCTCACGGGACCTGGCGGCTCTCTCATGCCAGGCAAGTCACGCTGCGTGGCATATTGAGGCTAGATGTATGAGGACACATATGTAAATATGCCTGTGGTTACAGTTCGGTAAAAAAAAAAAAAAAAATAGGACAGGATAGGGACAACCATACAGGCATCCAAGTGATATAAAACTCCTGGAATGGGACAATCACTAGGATGGATCACAGAGTAAAATAAAGTACACAAATGTATTATAGATAACCTCTGTTATCTCATGTGTGGTGCTGAAATGGTGCACCTGCCTACAGCCGCTCACACACTCTGCATCACTAGGCTCTGTGAGTGGTAGGATCATACTCCATCACATCTGGAAGCAGGTGGACAACAGACGACTGGACACATTACAGAACACATTGAATTAGGTATAACAGACACCAGATCATCAATTGATAAAATCCCCTCTTTTAGCTTATGCAGCACAAGCTTGTCATAAAATCCAAGAGTACCTGGGTGTTATTACCCAAGAGCTGACACTTCATGCCTTGGGGATAATTGCATTCTACTCCTGTGCAGCAGCTCTCTCATTATTACACTGTCCTTTGTACCTTACTCCCACTGGACCCAACTCCCTACATCCATCTGACCTGTTTCACCAAGAGCCAGGCATCTTGCATTCAGTGGAAGAAGTATAAATACACTGGGTGCAAACCTCACCTGTCATTTGTTTTACCAGCTGTGGGTTCAGATCAATACAAACCCTATAAAACAATTGTACTGCTCAGCATGTATCGACAGCTGGGCCAGATTTACTGCTGTAATCCAACAGCATCAGCCATTCACAGCCCCACAGGTGTAATCAGCTGCTGAGGCTCATATAACAGCCCCACTGAATATCCGCCGTGCACTTCTGCATTCTTACTACGAATGATTCACTGCTACAGTAATGCAAAACTCTTCCATCTACTCTAGCAAAATAAAAAGTTTATACAAACAATATTTTAAGATTACAGAAGTACCGCACATTTATCACTGTAATTATTGATTTAATATATTTATTCCTATATGTTTTGCTCTGCTTTCTTTCAATGACGCCTTTCCGATGGAACACTCTTGGACCAGCCACCAAAGGTTTAGGTCTCTTTCACCGCCATGAATCAGGTGCCCCTGTGCATACAAGATTATTCAGGCTAAGGTCCCTTAGTACATATGCTATAAATGTAGTGGACTACAGGGTGGTAATAAATGGACGCCAAACCATATCTAATGACAACGGAAAGTCTTTATTTAAAGGTTTGTTGTTACTAAAGCAGTATGGCACCTGACACAATGGGATGGTCACTCACTCAATCCTACGTCCCCATCATGCAGTGCTCATCCCAGATTACGTACGTGCTCTGGGTACCAGTTCCCCGGTAAAAAGAGTAGTTTCAGGGATCACAAGCATTTCTCAGAGCCTACACTCCACCATACACATCAATGCTGGGAGGAGCCACATCCAAATATAAGTGAGGTTGTGATGTGTGGGCAGCAGGTTTTACAGACAGGAGCCAGCAAAGGGCAGTTGGGAGGATCAGCTCAGTTGTATTTCTGCCTCAGAAACAAATTGGGGAATGGCTCGGGTTACGGCGTTCAAGAAGGTTGCAATAAACAAGTTGGGATATGACCATGGACCAATCTATGGCTTGTGTGAATGGAATCAGCTACATTATAAACAGCTGGATGGAGTCCAAGGAACGATACAGATGGGCGACCATATTGTACAGGTCAGGGGAGTGGATATATCAGACTGGGACCAGTTAATGTGGCTGGCAGCATGCGCGGTGGATGACAATCTGGGCAATGACTGTAGAATTCCCAGCAGGACAGTCCCTATTTGGACTGTGTGCTCTGACGCTGGGTTTCCAGATTCCTGGAAAGGACACAGATATTGGCAAGTGGACAGATTTAGCCACAGACTGAATGCAGCGAGGATGGGGGGGACATGGATACAGCAGGTAGGGATAAGGTACAATTATACACCAGTGACATTATAAGCGTGGCCGTGGTTAGGAGCTCAGGGGGAGGGGCAGAAGGGAGCTCAGGGGGAGGTGCAGAAGAATGACAAACTGAAATTAAATATAAAAAAATAATTTGCGATTAAAACTAACATCAAATGAGATTTCATATTACACAAAGTATTTTGGGCCTAATTCAGAGATATAAACGCAATGCTGATATTTACACAGATGAGCGATGATTGGTGAACCACGCACACGTCATTACATTACATTACCGTAATTGCTCGCTGCTAGTTTTACTTGCAGTGTGATTGACAGTCAGGGAGTGTTTGGGGGAGATAACTGGGACCGTTTCTGGGAGTATCACAGCCTGCACCTGCGTTACCATACGCAATAAAAAAGGTCTCCGCCGTCTCAGCCAAGGGGTCGCTCAGAACTTCGATAATGGAACGATCTGCGGCCGTTGCTGCATCTTTGCACGCAGATGCTGGGCTCTGCAAAGCCGCAGGTGGGCGTCTCAATGCATTCCTCGGCGTCTGCAGCACTCACATATGGGATCGCAGCTGCTGCGTACGGAGTCAAAGCTGCGATGGCATTGGCGTACATCCCCGATACGGGCCCTTAGTAGGCGTTTGGAGCCAGCAATACAAAGAAAAAGCCATCAGAATACTACAGTCCTGCAGTACAGACTTTAATGCATTGTAACTGCTGCCGCTACGGGAAGCTAGAAACCTCTGGAGCAACCTCAGACTGGAGCCAGATGAGAAGAGAAAGCTGCCCGGTGCCCCCATACGCTGGTATTTGGAGATGCCAACTCCATTTAGGGAGACGGCCTGAGATGAGGTCACCTGCCGTGGTGGAGAGATTCTGGGGCACTGAATCCAATGCAACCTGTGCACAGCTCCTGGCAAAGCAGCCCAGTCTAACCGGCTACTGCTAGGAGCCTATTCGTAACGCGGTATTAGCTAAATCCGGCATGAAAACAAATAAGCCCCTGACTAATCCCCTTATCTGCTGCCAGACAATGAGCGGCTGGGCACAGCCACCCCTTCCCTTCCCATCACTCTCCGGTTTGAAGGGACGTTCGTTTCTGCACACGTCACCTACAATCTCCCCAGGAGTTATTGTCCACGTCTAATTACCTTATTGTATTATTTGTTCAATTAAAATGTTTGCTTTGCATAATCGTGTTCCATTATTGACTGATCTATGTAAACGGGATAAACAGACATTCACTAAGCGAAACGCCCAAAGTGTGGAGCTTTGTAAATGCGGACTGGAGAGGAGGGGGCAGGTTCTAGTGATCGGTCGCATAGCGGAACCCGAATGCAAATGTAAAAAAAAAAAAAAAATTAAGAATTCTCTGCGTGACGCAAAAGTCTTCCCATAAACAGATGAGATAACTGGCGGAGCCGACTGTGAGGAAACACACACAAACAAAAACACACACACACACACACACACAATTCTGAGCTGCCATACTGTAGATTCAGTAAACAAGAGGCAACACCAAAGACTCCAACCATTTCTAGATACTATGAAATGCATTTGTTTCCCTAGGCTTTGCCTTTGTTCCTATAACCCACCCTGTTCTTCCATCTGGAGGCTGATGTGACGGTAACAAAAGCCATTACACCTGTACACATCACCTGATGCCCTGCCTGCAGCTTCAGTGTACCTGACGACTTCACACTTCCCATAGAGATTCTGGGGACTCCCACTTATCAGGTACTGATAACCGCTGCCCCTAGTGTCCATGTGGGGAAGTCTATTAGTGTATTTTATGTATATTCAAATAAGTTCTCCTCAGAGCCAGAAGAAAGTGTCTGGATGAGGGCGCAGGGGGGATCCTGCAGCCAGTAAGATATTGTGCACATTTTACACTAAGACAGTGGTTTCCAAACAGGACGCCATGGGTTGGTTGTCCAGTACCAAATCAAAAATAAATTATGGTCACTGTGATTAGCAAAATCAGTGGTGTAGGCTGCCAAAATATGGAGAAACAGCAGTGCAGCCCTGTCCACCACCTCATGACTGGCCCTCAGCATGACCAGGAAGCACAATTTACTTATTTAATAATTGCTGCTGAATTTCTCAAAAAACATTGGGGGCTCGGGGTTCTGTAAAAAAATGACGAAACTCTAGGGTGCTGTGATTCAGGAAAGTCTGGGGACCACCGCCCTAAGGGGATAAACCGGTGGTTTATCAGAGCCCATCACCGGTATTAAAGTGGCTATTGCACTTGGGTATGAACAACTGCCCAGCTCAGAAGGGACCTGTCCCAGAGGAAAGACAAAAGGAAGGGTTAGGTGGTCCAAAAGAGCAGGACTAGACCCCCTTGATAAGCCCAGCCAATGGAGCCCATACCCTGGGAACTGGTTCCTGATACCTAGGAGGCAAAGTCCAAGTACGACTGAGGTGAAGGAGGCTGGAGGTATTACAGAGTGGTCTGTGTGGAGGTTTAGCTTGCTGGCGTTGGCCCACCAAGCTAAGGTGCAGCACAGCGTGGCAGAGACAAGGATCTGCAGGGCAAATCCACACTAGGGGTAGATTTACTAAAGCTTCTAAAAGTCGAAGTGTTGCCCCTAACAAAACAAATGCCATCCATCATTTTTCTAGGAAGCAATTGAGAAATTATAGCTATAAATGTGACTGGTTGCTATGGGGAACAGCAACAATTTTCATTTTTGGAAGATACGGGTACTGCAAAGTGTAAAAGGGCAAAGGGCCCTGCTTGTGTGAGCTTACAGCCTAGGAGAGTGTGGGGGCGGGGTATATAACTGGGAAGAGATAAAGGAGGGAGAACCGAAAGCGTTAGCTACGAGGAGGGCCGGTGGGCTTTAATGAGCAGGTTATTTTTACGTGTGAATTTTATCATAGTGTTAGTTCTGTTGGATGAGCTGAAGTACACTTCAGCATACTGTAGATACAAGAAGTGGAAACATTCTTCAGAATACTTTGTGGATTGGACTTTTGCAGAGTTGGGTTGTGTCTTATCCAGGGGCACAAAAAACTAATGTTAATGCCAGGATGATATAAAGAGATTAGCAAAAAAACACAGAATGACGCCGCATACAGAAAAGTACATGTACAAATTAGCACATTTAAAAAAAAAGGCACCTGAAAGCGGTCACTAGATATTCTAAATACACAGAACGGCCGAAGATAATTAGAAGACGCTCGCGGAGGCTGCAGGAATGAGTGTTAAGAAGGAGGCAAGCGCTGGATAAAACGCCACAACACTCAGCATCCAGGCATCAGAATAAATAGATCTCCCCGGAACTGTGCACATTACATAATATCCTAATAATGGTCATTACAAAATAGCTGCCTCTTACCCAGCACTCACCCTATCAATGAGTGACAATTGCATTAATAATATATGCTAGAAGGGCAATTACCACGTCTGTTCCACACTCCCTGGATGCACCGAGCAGCCGCATAAACTAGCAGAAGGATGTAAAATATAATGTGGGCGCCAGCGTGTAATTATGAACATTAGATGGCAACACTTGTCTGCTGCATGTTATCAAAGAAGTTTTGCAATCCTGTCACCAAGGCTGAGTAAGGTGGCGTTATTCACATGGAGAGAGGGGCCATGATCCTCCGGTGACCGCACTGCCGATGTCGGGCGTAGCTGAGCGATTTTATGCAACCGCGCATGTGTCCAAGTCGCATGGCGTATGTGCTCCGATTGTGTCTGTACAGAGTAACAGTTGCAATTTCAGGTGCACGTAGGAAGTGTAGTGAAAAATGTAGCGGCCGTTCCTGCACGGTGACAGGAGGTGCCTTAGCGCCCGCACAGAGACGGTCTGTCTTATGGGCGTGTCAGTGAAAGTGGTTGCGTACACAGACGATCACATAGGAAGCCGGACACGGACATACTGCACCTGCCATAGGACTGGTGGTGCGACCGATGGCGACGTCCAACTGGTATTACAGCGTGTACGGTATCTGACAGTTGTACACAAGGGAAAGACTTTGTATAGACATTTGCATAGGGTTGCAGGCAGACGGCCGCCAATAGACCCTGCTGCCCGCGCTTCTGCAACCAGCCCTGAATCAGGCACAGAATGAGGCGGTGGTCTCAGCATCATACACAAAAGGTTCCCACATTCCCTATTGCACCCATCACCATAAATCCCTCTCAGACACGCTCCCATCCAGACAACAGGCTGCTATTATAAAGGTGAATAGGAAGAAAACATCACCCTGACAAAATGTTAAATTATGTAGAAAATCTCTTCACATTGAAATATTGATCACCGTGATGATGTTGTCACTGTATAAATGGGACTAAACATCACTTTGGAGAAGGGGAGGCGACTGACCCCTTAACCCTTTCACGGCTGCGCCAGGGACACGCCGAACCATGAAATAGGACATATGGACAACCCGAGCAAAAAAAGCCACTAACTAATGACATGTATAGAATCTGCAATTATCTGATAATTATCCCAGTGCCCAGCAGAGTGGCAGATAGCTGTATAGCTGGGTGACAGATAGCCATTATATCTGCAGCTCGTACATCGCTCCCCCTGAATCCCAGCCCTCTGTGAATGTTAATGCACCATTATAAAGCACACAAGTGCCCAGCATGGTGCAGGGACCGAGGATTCCTCAGGGGAGGGGGACGGGGGAATACACTGTTTCCAGAGACATCACCCCATACTTTTCTGCAGCTCAGTGTGTCATTAGCGGCTGCTCTGTTCATTTATATTCATAGACTCCGGAGATTGGGACAAACGACAACATGGAATCGGTGGCTGTATCAGGGGGTAGAATGCCATCAGCCACGGCCAACAAAACACTCACAGTACCTGTGTGTAACCGGAGAGGTGAACAGTGGCATTTCCAAGTAACAAAATAATCTATAGCACAATTCACCTGCCAGGAGATGAATCACCCACGTACTGTCACCATGCTCCCCTTGCCAGTGAGGTCATGCCCCTTCTAGCTGCATTACCTGCGCACATGAACACCAGCTATGCAAATGACATGTGTCATCACTGGAGAGTAACATCTATATACCACTAGTACTAGGATCCAGCAATCTATTATCGTGCGTAGGTGACCAAAGGTAACGTTGTCCCAGCTCATCCAGATGTGAACCCTCCGTCCTACAGTCACAGATGCAGCATCTAATCCAGATGTTACCAGCGGACAGAGAGAAGAGAGAGATTGGGGGGGGGGGGTCAGTAGGAGTTACAGGTAAAGGAGGGGTGTAATAAGGAGAAAGGGAATTTAACAGAAAGAGAGAACATTCACTCAGGGAGCAATGCAGAGTGACAGGCGGACCATAGGGTGTCTATACCATTATACCGGATGTTACAGTGATAGAGTAGCCATTAATATCCTCCTCATACTGTATCTGCCTCATACAATCACACAGCCACCAACACCACTGATATGACACAGGAGGTGCCTGCAGCCTGCTAGAGATAATGACTGTACAATCCCCACCAGTGCGCAGTATGTAGCCATGAGCACGAAAGAACTAAAATCTGGATCCAATGCAGTCATCACTTCTCATTCTGTATCCATTAACTCCATCTCCGGAACGTGCCCGGCACCCCCATGTACACCAGCTGCACCCATAAACACCAGTTCCACTGGCCAGTGCCATTCTTTGTAGGTCTCAGATCCGCAGAGTGTAAGGGAGCCGCACGGTCTGTGAGCAATGTGCCGTCCAATGCATAGAACTGCTTCCATGTACAAAGTATGTTGTTGGCAGGTAGTTGACAAGACTTGCGATAAATGTGCCAGGCTTATTTGATTGGTGATGGCCCAGGTTACACTCATGAGTTAGCACTGAGAAGATGGTATATGCCATGACAGGTACCTCACCTTGCACTTCTTTACTTTAACGAAAGACTGCTCGTGTGGAACATCTATGGTGACACTAGGGCACAGTGCTCTGGGGGTCCCCCATCAGGGCCAGCAGCACCTACCTCTGCACTTACACCCCACAGCACCTCTCATGCAGATACCCAGAGAGAACACCTGGCAACGTCTTCCCTATGGCTGGAATACGGGGGGCTTCTCGGCACAGTGCTAGGACACAGTTACCATACAATCAATGGGTGCTAGGTAAAGGGATTTGCTGCAGAACTCTATAGCAATGGCTCCTACACACAGATGTCCAAAGCCAACCAGATGCATTGCCTCCACTTCATGTGTTATATAAGGGCCATTCATTAACACCACACAGGAATACCATGTACTTAATGCTCGCTCCCATGACTGTACATAATATACATTACAGAGTGCTGACCATTGCTGAGACACAAAGTGACGGGGTTGTGTACATACATGTCTATTGCTTACATTATTGTGTGTACTGTATCGTGTGCATTAATGTCAGTGTGACAGGTATAACCAGGCGAGCCAGACAGCTGTGCAGCCTTGGTAGATTGCACTGGACCAAAACAAGGGATCCCATAGTAACAATATAAAGAGAAAACCAGTATGACGGAGACCGGACACTTTAGCATTTAACACATATTAAATACCTGAGACAACAAAACCCCCCAAATCTTACACATTTTTCCACGTAATGACAGAAGAACTACTGGTTACATATATAGTGACACATATATATATATATATATATATATATATACACATACATATACATACACACACACACACGAGAACAGGTAACAGGTTCCTTTATCACCATACCACAGCAGAAATGGGTCTATCATGTCCCAGACGTCCTCTTGTGATCCCACCACACACATTGTCACTTGGCTCAGACACCCAAATCACTGCGCCTCATCCAGCAGGTCCTGACGGGCGTGCAGGTGTCACAGCATGGGACCCAGAGCAACGTATTCATACTGCAATAGGCACTGTGCTTTATAACCATTTACCAGGATGTGTCACATCTATAATCTGCGCATAACACCTGATCAAAAGAGGCAATTTCATGTTCTGGATAATCTGCTATTTAACCCATTCATTTCAGTGTTATCAAGTTATAAATATGTGGATTGAGACTAAAATCTCATACAAAAAAAATACAGCAGAGATCATGCAGCTCCTGAGCTGACGTAATATGACGTAAGGGAATTCAAGAAACATATATAGGTGTAAAAATATTATATATAATCCGTCCAATGACTGGCATGGTGCACATTAGCCACCTGTGCATTGAGATATATGAGATAAAGGGGTGACCTGTGTGTGATTAGCCAGAGTAAGGGTCCTGCACCTGGGCACAGAGACTGAGACACTGGGCAGGTGGCAGATATCCACCCTATGGCACTTTACCCGCAGTTATGGTGAAATACATATTACAATGCCCCATACAATTATCATTTGACACAAGGTACTGCAACATATGTAATAGTAAGAAAGGACAGTGCTCGGGCAGCTGGTCTACAAAGCGGCACTTCCAGTATGTACAGGGGGAAGAGGCTGCTCACTATACAGTCATTCCCCGGCGGTATTTCATACCAATTCCTTTCTCACCTACACACCAAGTCCCCCATATACCCAGTACCCCATAACTGTATACCTTCTCCTGCCTCATACCCTGACTCCACATAACTATACACCTAAACCTCCCTCCTCACACATACCCCGGGATCCCACATCTACTGTATACATATTCCTCTACCCATACACTCCAGCTCCACAAACCTATACATGTTGTCCTATCTATATGTTCATATTACCTATACAGCTCACCCTCCCTATAAACCCCATCTCCCCATACCTATATATCTGATTTTTCCTATATGTCCATGCTACCTATAGATCTCATCCTCCCTATATGATAACCATACCTATAGATCTCATCCTCCCTATATGATCACCATACCTATAGATCATCCTCCATATATACTACCCATACCTATAGATCTCATCCTCCCTATATGCTCCCCACAACGATAGATCTTATCCTCCCTATATATCATCCTCCCTATATGCTATAGATCTCATCCTCTCTATATAATTCCAACACCTATAGATCTCATGGCACCCGCACATACAAACATAGAATTCATCTTCCCTATATGCTCTCCACACATATAGACTTTGTCCACTCTATACACCCCGGCTCTCAGCACCTATAGATATCATCTTACTTTAACACCTCGGCTCCCCGCACCTATAGATCTCACACCCCTATACACCCGCAACCTATAGATCTCACACCCCTATACACCCCGCATCTATAGATCTCACACCCCTATACACCCCTCATCTATAGATCTCACACGCCCTATACACCCCGCACTCCCTATACACCCCGCACCCATAGATCTAACACTCCCTATACACCCCGCACCCATAGATCTAACACTCCCTATACACCCCACACCTATAGATCTCACACACCCTATACACCCGCACCTATAGATCTCACACTCCCTACACACCCCGCACCTATAGATCTCACACCCCTATACACCCCTCATCTATAGATCTCACACGCCCTATACACCCCGCACTCCCTATACACCCCGCACCCATAGATCTAACACTCCCTATACACCCCGCACCCATAGATCTAACACTCCCTATACACCCCACACCTATAGATCTCACACACCCTATACACCCGCACCTATAGATCTCACACTCCCTATACACCCCGCACCTATAGATCTCACACTCCCTATACACCCCGCACCTATAGATCTCAAACTCCCTATACACCCCGCCTCCCCGCACCTATAGATCCCTGGTGTCGCCTATAAACATCGCACAACATTCTCCGTCCCGTAAACTCACCGTGCCCGCCGCGTAGTGCTCCGGGGGTCCGGTAGATGGAGAAGGGCGCCGGGTGATGCCGCCCTCCGTGGAAGTGGAGCTGGTGCGTGGAGTGGGACAGTAGGGTCCCGGAGGAAGTTCCAGCCAGTACACAGCCCCACAGCAGGGACCAGAGCCAGGGAGAGCCGGAACCCGAACCGGGCGCAGCCACCGCGCCACCTGGGCGCATCGTATCAGCGCAGCGCAATCCGCCCGGGGCTCATTCTGACCCGCTTCCCATCCGGAGAGCCTAGCCGCTGCCCCTCATCCTGCTGCTCGCACGCCGGGCTCCCTGCACCGGGTGGCGGCTCCTCTCCCGGCCAGGTGCCCGCACAGACTGTCACTGAGCTCTTCAGGTGCGCTCAGGATGCCAGGCTGACGGGTGGGCGTGGGTATGCTAATAGCATGCTCTCTAGCAGCCAATCAGGGATGGAAGCGAGCCTCCTGCATTAACCCGATGTGGTGTGTGGAGGCACTGAGCGAGGAAACATTACAGGCGAACGTGGAGGGGAGGGTGAGGGTCCTGCCTGCCGGCCATCGGTGCTCCGCTCTCCTCGCAGGCTGCATGCAGGTGATGGGGCTGAGCTGTCATGCACTCTGGGAATGGAGGGGTTAAAGAGACTTCCGTCATCAGCTCCGAGGTCTCATTATTAACCCTTCACTAGCCGCCGGGGGGGCACCATAATTATTTCTGAATCTGGAGGACGTGCAGCTGTGCGTGAGTCCGGGCAGCCTGTGGCTCTGCAGCTGGGACCCTGCTAATTAGCTGAGGACTGGGGGCTCTGTGAGTGGTTGTCAGAGGGGAGGGCAGCAGCCCCCACCCCGCTGACAACGCCGTTACTGTCATCTCCCAGGGACAGGCCCATTCAGAGCTGCAGCATGGGGGCTGGGTGGGTACACGCAGTGTCCATGGGATCAATGCGGGGTGTCAGAGATCAGTGCAGGTGTTAGATTAGTGTCAGTGTCAGAGCCCAGTGCGGGGTGTCAGAGATCAGCGCAGATTTAAGGGTGTCAGAGATCAGGGCAGGTGTAAGGGTGTCAGAGATCAGGGCAGGTGTAAGGGTGTCAGATCAGTGCTGGTGTAAGGGTGTCAGAGATCAGCGCAGATTTAAGAGTGTCAGAGATCAGTGTGGGGTGTCAGAGATCAGGGCAGGTGTAAGGCTGTCAGAGATCAGTGTGGGGTATCACAGATCAGTGCAGGTGTAAGGGTGTCAGAGATCAGGGCAGGTGTAAGGGTGTCAGATCAGTGCTGGTGTAAGGGTGTCAGAGATCAGCGCAGATTTAAGGGTGTCAGAGATCAGTGCTGGTGTAAGGGTGTCAGAGATCAATGCAGGGTGTCAGAGATCAGTGCAGGTGTAAGGGTGTCAGAGATCAGTGCAGGTGTAAGGGTGTCAGAGATCAGTGCATGTGTAAGGGTGTCAGAGATCAGGGCAGGTGTAAGGGTGTCAGATCAGTGCTGGTGTAAGGGTGTCAGAGATCAGCGCAGATTTAAGGGTGTCAGAGATCAGGGCAGGTGTAAGGGTGTCAGATCAGTGCTGGTGTAAGGGTGTCAGAGATCAGCGCAGATTTAAGGGTGTCAGAGATCAGTGTGGGGTGTCAGAGATCAGGGCAGGTGTAAGGCTGTCAGAGATCAGTGTGGGGTGTCACAGATCAGTGCAGGTGTAAGGGTGTCAGATCAGGGCAGGTGTAAGGGTGTCAGATCAGTGCTGGTGTAAGGGTGTCAGAGATCAGCGCAGATTTAAGGGTGTCAGAGATCAGTGCAGGTGTAAGGGTGTCAGATCAGTGCTGGTGTAAGGGTGTCAGAGATCAGCGCAGATTTAAGGGTGTCAGAGATCAGTGTGGGGTGTCAGAGATCAAGGCAGGTGTAAGGCTGTCAGAGATCAGTGTGGGGTGTCACAGATCAGTGCAGGTGTAAGGGTGTCAGAGATCAGGGCAGGTGTAAGGGTGTCAGAGATCAGCGCAGATTTAAGGGTGTCAGAGATCAGTGCTGGTGTAAGGGTGTCAGAGATCAGTGCAGGGTGTCAGAGATCAGTGCAGGTGTAAGGGTGTCAGAGATCAGTGCAGGTGTAAGGGTGTCAGAGATCAGTGCATGTGTAAGGGTGTCAGAGATCAGGGCAGGTGTAAGGGTGTCAGATCAGTGCTGGTGTAAGGGTGTCAGAGATTAGCGCAGATTTAAGGGTGTCAGAGATCAGTGCTGGTGTAAGGGTGTCAGAGACCAGTGCAGGGTGTCAGAGATCAGTGCAGGTGTAAGGGTGTCAGAGATCAGTGTGGGATGTCAGAGATCAGTGCAGGGTGTCAGAGATCAGTGCGGGTGTAAGAGATCAGTGCGGGGTGTCAGAGATCAGTGCAGGTGTAAGGGTGTCAGAGATCAAGATCAGGTGTAAGGGTGTCAGAGATCAGTGTGGGGTGTCAGAGATCAATGATGGTGTCAGAGCCCAGTGCAGGGTGTCAGAGATCAGTGCGGGTGTAAGGGTGTCAGAGATCAGTGCGGGGTGTCAGAGATGGGTGTAAGGGTGTCAGAGCACAGTGCGGGGTGTCAGAGATCAGCGCGGGGCGTCAGAGATCAGCGCGGGGCGTCAGAGATCAGCGCGGGGCGTCAGAGATCAGTGCGGGGTGTCAGAGATCAGTGACGGGTGTCAGAGATCAGTGCCTGACACTTCTCCTGCAGGAAGAACCATCACCAGGGAATTCCTGTGGAACCACCAGTTGTTTATAGGAGCCTGACCAGACAGGGGTGTGACAGAGGAACTGTAACTGGTGGAGGATGCTGGGGACATGGCAGGCGGAGTACATACGAATTACCGCAAGACACAAGTCCGGCGATTCAAATCCCGACAGCGGCAGGCCGACACGGCTGAAAATCCTGATCGTCCCCAGGTAAGTATGAACTAACCTCCCTAGCCCTCCTTAGGGGTGCCTAACCCTAACCTTCCCCCCAGTGCCTAACCCTAATCCCCCCTCTAAGTGCCTAAACCTAACCCCCCCTTTCCCCGCCGCCTAAAACCAAGTCCCCCGGGGTGGTGCCTAACCCTAACCTTCCCTCCCTAGCCTAACCCTAACCTCCTGAGGCAATGCCTAACCCTAAGTCCCCCCCCGGGAGCCCTAAACCTAATCCTCAGCCCCCCCCGCGGCTATCCGCAGTGGCGCCCGGCATCACTTCGATCGGGATGCCGGGCGCCGGTCTCCCGGCGTCGGTAAAATGACAGGCGTCTAGAAGTAGATGCCTGTCATTTAACCCTCGCCGGGATAAAGCAGTCGGGAAGCCGGCTGTCGGGCTTAAGTCAGCCGGCTTCCCGATTGCATACCTGGCAGACAGGCACAGCACAGGATGGGCAGGGGGTTCCCCTCACATTACAAGATGGGATCTGAAATTGGGACAGGACATACAGTAGGATGCAGGGATGGACTGAAGTCCTGCTCAGAGAGCTCCCTTTGAATCATATTGGAGTTATTCCTATTTCATATCAGCCTTGTGTACAGCAGCCACCCCTATATCCAACTCTGCTCCTGAACCAGCCAGATACCCTTCTGCCCCTGTCTATGAGCTGTGCAGACACTGCAGAGAAGGGGTTAATAGACCGCCTCTGTGTCCCCAGTTGTGCTGACATGATCTTACCAACAGTGACTGCACAGACAGGGAATGCACTCCTGCAATAGCACAGCACCTCATAACTACACAGACTATACTTAGAAATCAGAGATACAAACAACACACATAAATCCGTCTGTGAAACGGCGAATCACAAGCAGCCATTAGATAATTACAGTTCTGGGTCTTATATATATCTCCGTGGAAATGTCCCAGTATCTCAGTATTCCTGCACAGTAACATTCCCATTCTCCTGCATTAGCTGCGATTGTCACCATCTGTCCCACTGGGCACTAAGCTGCAGAGAGATAAGGATTCAGGCTGGGAGCATCACACACAGCTGGCACTCTTTCTCATACACCAGGGGGCGTCAACACCGTGGGCGGGATGGGCTTCCACGTACAGCCTCATGGAAAGAGATAAAGTACCAACCAATCCGCTGCTAACTGTCATGTTACAGACTACAGGGTCTATGCACTAACCCTTGGATAGAGATAAACTGGATGGAGACTCAGGGCTTGAGTCAGAGCCAGACGCTCTGACAGAGCGCTCGCTCTGAATCAGGGCGTTTTTTTTTTTTTCTATTTGGAGCGGCCTCCTGGCCACTCGCATAGCTATGGATGACCACCCACAGCTATAGCGAGCGGCCATGATGATGGTCGCGATGGTCAAGACCATCGCGACCATCGGGCCTGTGACGAGACCCTTGTGGTAGGGTCTCGTTCATCGCAAGCCCCAGAGAGCTTTCGGCTCTAACACTCGTGATGTCAGTGGGGCCGCTCCCAAACGGCAAGCGTTCCCTCGGGAACGCCTCTGTTTGGGTAGCCACCCCCCCCCGGCCCGCCCCCTTTGGTGCGAGACCCGGAGTGACGGATTGCCCGTCACTAGCCGGGTCTCGCGCATGCGCACGACGGAGCCGGCTCCGTCGTGCGCATGCGCTGTGGGTCGCCATCGACCCGGTTGAGAGCGCTCAGCGCTCGCGACCGGGTCTGAATCAGGCCCACAGCTCCTGTCACTTTACAGGTTGTGTTTGAAAACAAAATGTCAAACACAACCTGTAAAGTGACAGTTAGGAGCTAATTGGTTGGTACTTTATGTCCAAGGCTTAGTAGATAGGGCCTGATTCAGCAAGGAACGCACGGATGCAGATGCACGCACCCGTCCGCTGCGAGGATATGCTAATCAATGCACACGCACGGAGACCGCAGCACAAGATGCCGACGCCCAGCCCCATACTAAGCCGCCCATCTCCCTTTACTCACAGACCGATCAGTACGCAAGATAACGTAAACATCGAGAACCATCGGACTCACGCACAATAATGGGTGACCTGACCTGCCGCAGGATTTTGGCCGCTTTCTGTGTACTGCTTACGGTATGGCTGCGTATGCCGCCGCACTGCCTTAATTATGCACGCCCCTATAATGGCGTTATAACGTCTGCGTTCACCTGACCACTCCCCCGTCACCACCCACAAACGGCACTACCTGTCAATCAATATCGGAAGGGTCTCCGTACACACTGCGTGTAGTCTGCGTACCATAACCCGATCGCACCGGCTAGTTTGCGCACGCGCAGTGCGATGCACAGAGCAAAAACATCGGCCAAGTGTGTGCGTTCTCTCCTTTGCGTTCCTTGCTGAATCAGGCCCATAGACCCCTGTGTTAGAAAAATAAGGTTAGGAGCTGATTGGTTGGTACATTATCTTCACTTTGCGCCTGATTCATTATGGATCGCAGGTCTGCTGTGAAAATATGCTAATGACTGCAATTGCAAAGCCATCGTACAGCCAGCATAGAGACGCCCGCTATCGCTATCTCACATCCGTAATACCACGCAGTGCTGCATACAGTGCATCCGGAAAGTATTAAATTAGCAAAATTCACAAAAAAACTTTTTACACAATGTCATTATGGGGTTTTGTGTATAGAATTTTGAGGACAAAAATGAATTTATTCCATTTTGGAATAAAGCTGTAACAACAAAATGTGGAAAAAGTGAAGCGCTGTGAATACTTTCCGGATGCACTGTCTACATCGGTAACATCGAGTACCATCGGCCCCTCACGCACAATTACAGCAGGTCTGACCTTACTCTGAAATTGCTAACCTCGTTGCACGCAGTGTGTACACAAGCTGCGTATGCCGTCGCAGTGGCTAATTTATGCACGCCCAGGCAACAGCATTCAAAAGGACTGGTACACCTGCGTTTCTCAGATCACTCCCCCATCACCCCCCCGAAATGCTCACGGTCTGTCACCCTGCGATGGCTTTATATCTGCGTGAGTGATTGCAGTGCTACCTCCCTCCCTGCAATGCTTAGGTATGCGCAGTACGCACCATCAACCGATCTGCATACGCTGTTGCAATCCATAATGAATCAGGCCCTTTGACTCTGTCCAAGGCTTAGTACATAGACCCTTATATTTATTGTTTATTAATATAGTGCCACCATTTTACGCTGTGCATTCTAGAAAATATTGAACCAATCAGATCAGTCCCTGCCCCATTGTAGCTTACAGTCTGGATTCCCCACCACATACGCCTGATCTCTAATATTATGAGACAGCTACGTCCATGTCAGCATCTCTACTTCACATTAATCCAGGCACTGCCCATCTGCACAGTAACCATTGCGGGAACGCTGTATGATATAGAGGCCCTGGTCATTCCGCCTGGACCCTCTCTGCCTCTTCCCCATGCATCCCTCCAGGCTAGCTGAGACATAAGGTGCATACACACGTAACAATTTTTTTAACTATAACGACATCATTATCGTTCAATCGTTGAAAAAATCGTTCAGTTTCTGAGTTATAACGATTAATGATTATCGTTCATGCGCGTTCCCATTTGTAGTTCATTCTGACTAAACAAATGAACGATTTTCTTTAAGGGAAGTTGCAAAAATCGTTTGTAGTTCAAAAAATCGTTCATTACACTTTAAAAAATCTGACAGAAAATCGTTCATAAAATCGTTGGTAACAAAATTGTTGTGTGTGTTTGTATGTGTATGCAGCTTTAAGGTGCGTACACACCGATTTTTTGAACGATTTAGCTATAACGATGTCGTTATCATTCAATCGTTCAAAAAATCGTTCAGTGATAAACGAACGATTATCGTTCATGCGCGTTCCCGTTTGTCGATTGTAGTTTGTAGTTCAGTCAGACTGACCAACTGAACGATTTTCAATACAAGTTGCAACATTTTTCCTTCAACACACAGAAAATCGTTTATTAAGTAAAGTAAAACCAACTACCTTGTAAAACGATTTTTGTTCACTTTTTCAAGGGAAAAACTGAACGAAAATCGTTCAACGAAAAACGTTCATTACTTATGGAGCGTACACACGGTCAGATTTGTCAGACTTGTCAGATTTGTCAGATGAACGACTGAACGATTAAAGATTTGAACGATTTGACCAAAGTTTTGAACGATTTGAACGATTGAACGATTTTTGACTGCATTAAAATGAATGGAATCGTCCAAGTCTGACTGCAAACCCATCAGATGTCAGATATCGTTATCTGACAAACGGGAACGCGCATCGTTGATCGTCCATCGTTCAGGCATGTCAGATATGAACGATTTTCCTTCAGATATGAACGACTGAACGATTTTTAAATCGTTATCGTCCATATCTGAAGAAAAAATCTGATCGTGTGTATGCACCATTAGCTGCATACGCACACAACGATTTTGTTACCAACGATTTTCTGTCAAATTATCTGTCAGATTTTTTAAAGTGTAATGAACGATTTTTATGAACTACAAATGATTTTTGCATATTCCCCTAATGAAAATCGTTGAGTTGCCAGTCTGACTGAACTACAAACGTGAACGCGCATGAACGATAATCGTTCATCGTTTGACTCAGAAAGTGAACGATTTTTTTTAAACGTTATCGTTTAACGATAATCGTTCAAAAAATCGTGTGTGTATGCAGCTTTTCATCGTTGTGTGTGTATACGCACCTAGACACTGTACATAAGCTGCTATGCTCTGAAACACTACAATAATGTTTCGTCTTTTTTCCTCCTTCTTATATTTAACTTTCTTCCCCAACCCTCATACATACCTTTTTGTATGTGAGAACCCGTATGAACAGAAGAGTGAGCCAACCTGGGCCAGCGGAACTGCAGTAAAGTCTTGCACGCTTCACAAACATCAGTGTTAATTATAACCAGTAAATTCCAATACTGAGCGCTCATAACCACTTCTGCCGCCCGGCAGTGATCGCCCATAAAACAAGATGGCGCCATAAATACTAAAACCTCATCATTTCATTAGCAGGGGATAAAAAAAATGGTGTAAAATATGTACCCCTGATCTTCAATCACATCTCTCCCCTTTTTATGTCCTAGAAGAGTGAGCCAGGCTTCCTGCCCCAAGCCCTAGAGGGAGTATTTATATGTAGATAAACTCCGGTCGTTCTATCTAGGCTGAGAGGTTTATTCCCGGGTCCTTGGCCCTTGTGTCTGTAGCTTTGCCAGGTGACTGCAGAAAATGTGATGCAGTTTAATCACTGCACAAAACAAAGACGAATCTGGAAACAAAAAGAGAGAGAGAGACGAAACTACCTGACAGGCTTCGCTTTGGCAAATAGGCCGAGAAGCGTCCGTCTGTCACCTTGGACATCGCGGGCAGTGATTCATCCTGCTGGAAACGTTGCCCTTATTTATGGATACTGGGGAAATGTGCCATAGACATAACTACTGCAGAGCCACTGAGATTGCCACGCTGCTCACAATCGCTCGGTGCCAGGAGAAGGGTCCATTTTATTTGTTGGATTTCTCCATTTTCATTTCTGGCTTCATAAGTCAGTGTTTTCTGATCGGGCTGCTGGCGCTGACATTCATCCATTGCAGTAAAGTTTATCACAGGAGACAAAGAGCCAGCGTCCATCGCAATGCTGCTGAGATGACAGTGATCTGAGCAGCAGATGAGATATATCTGTGTATCACCTTGTAAATCAAGGCAGCCATGGTTTGGGAGAGGACACGCCTGCTCCCAGCTTATGTACACTGCATATATATTGTACAATGTATAGCACAGGTTCTCGGGGCAGAGATCCTAAATAACCTGAGCACAGGTGCATCAATCAGTGCATGAGTCATTCCCAGGCACCCCCTGGACTAATGATTGAGTTCATGTGAGTGGTCCTGATATTGACTACGGTACTGAGTGATTTTCTGTGCATTCAGTACTGAGTAAAGGGCCCCATACATCTGTGATGGTTTGCCGCAATGCTGCAACCCGGCATCGCAGAAATCCAACATGTTGGATTTTCACGATTTGACGATCGCGATCAAATAATTATCGTGATTGTCTAATCGGGAAGACATTTAACATGTAAAATTTCGATGGTGGGCGGTCGGCGTTTCCACCCGGCAGATCAGCATTTCCGATCGCATTGCTACATTGCGACAATCCGTGGCAGATGTATGGGCACCTTAACTTTGCACCTTGACAAACCATGCTGCAACGCAAGGAGGGCAAAAACATTTATTATTTTTGCATGCAGGGTAAATACTGACGGCTTTTACACAGAGGAGCTAATTTAGAGCCACTCGCAAGCGCTGTGCGCTCACAAGCAGCCCGATGGTATGCGTACGCGCACGCTTCGTTCGCGTGCGTGAACTAATCTGTGCGATCGCAACCGCCTACTCGCCAAGCAAAGACAGCTCAGTGTAATGAGTGACATGAGAGGCCGTTTGTGGGTGGTAACAGGGGCAGGACACTAATAACGGGGGGTTGAAGATGCGAACGCAGGCGTGCCTGAGTGTTCCAACGCCATTTCTCAGGCGTGCATAATTAACAAGTAGCGTCATAGTACATGTCACATTTGTTTTTTACACTGAAGTCCTCGCAGTGCTTGCGGTAAGGTAAGTCAACCACAAGCTCTGCAATCGCTTCCGATGGTCCACGATGTACCAATGTTTTAAAACACTTCCTGGAGATGACGTGCGCTACTGGGCGTCTCAACATATGCTAATGGGTGTCTGCATACACAGCGATCGCTCGCACAGCCAAAGAGAGCGTGCTAATGCCTTCCCGAGCGATAGCCTGTCATGGCGTCACTTAGCCGAATTTGCATACGCTGGATACGAGCGATCGCATCTAGCGAGCGACTCTGAATGAGCTCCAGTGTGTGCCGGGTACATGTACTGCATGTGCATGACTGAAAATACACCGGTCCATCTTGTGGTCCGCCCCCCCCCCCATCCCGATAAAGATGTCGCAAGAAAGTTATCACCGCAGCAATCCCACAGGTGACCGTACAGATGCAGCCACCCAAAAGGACAATAGCGATTCGGCACATCAGGATCCAGGCTCTCCAGCTCACATTAACAGAGTGCCCGCTGCCTCAGATCACAGGACAACCGACTGCTGTGAATACACTGGGTCATCCTGTAAGGCGCTATGCTAGCACTAATGAGGTCATATTTATATGTATCTGTCTATCATATAAAGAGGACACATCTAAAAGGGGGTAAAGAATTGTTTGGAGGCTCCCACTAGAAAATTAGCAAAACTGAAATGTGAATCAACTTCACATTCCCCTGCAATGCAAACCAAGAGCCCCCCTCCCACCTCCCGGAGCCCAGCGCTCAGCGTGCCTCATTACAGAGATAATTATATAGCATTTTATATCAGTAACAAACAGGAGACTAAATTGCCGCTTCCTATCAGTGTTTACCTGCAGGCGAGAGCTTGGGATTACAATCACTAGATGTGCTGGAGGTGGCAGACCTGAATAAGTCCTGACAGCTGCTGACGTTCCCTTCTCTCATAGAGGTCATTTCATTACATGTATGGTCAGTGCTTCCCTTTCCTTCCTCAGCTATGGGGACATACTGTATATGGGATGGGATATTTCTTATTTACAGGGCTCTATAGTGCCTTTTCTCATAAAGGGGTAGGTGTGTGTATTGAAGTCTGTGCTAAGCTGTTACATTTACTGAGGGTCCAATCTCCAGTAACAGTCCGTCTGGCTTCACACACAGACACTCATTTGATGGGTCACCTGGCTCCCCTTCCTCACAAAGGTTCCTTTCTCCAGTAACTGGCTGCCTGGCTCCCCTTCCTCACAGAGGTTCCTTTCTCCAGTAACTGGCTGCCGAGCTCTCCTTACTCTCTCCAGTAACTGGCTCCCCTTCCTCACAGACGTTCCTTTCTCCAGTAACTGGCTTCCTGGTTCCCCTTCCTCACAGAGGTTCCTTTCTCCAGTAACTGGCTGCCTGGCTCTCCTTACTTTCTCCAGTAACTGGCTTCCTGGTTCCCCTTCCTCACAGAAGTTAGTTTCTCCAGTAACTGACTTCCTGGTTCCCATTCCTCACAGAGGTTACTTTCTCCAGTAACTGGCTTCCTGGTTCCCCTTCCTCACAGAAGTTCCTTTCTCCAGTAACTGACTTCCTGGTTCCCCTTCTTCACAGAGGCTCCTTTCTCCAGTAACTGGCTTCCTGGTTCCCCTTCCTCACAGAAGTTCCTTTCTCCAGTAACTGGCTTCCTGGTTCCCCTTCCTCACAGAGGTTCCTTTCTCCAGCAACTGGCTGCCCGGCTTTCCTTACTTTCTCCAGTAACTGGCTGCCTGGCATCTCTTCCTCGCAGACGTTCCTTTCTCCAGTAACTAGCCGCCCGGCTCTCCTTACTCTCTCCAGTAACTGGCTGCCTGGCTCCCCTTCCTCACAGAGGTTCCTTACTCCAGTAACTGGCTGCCCAGCTCTCATTACTCTCTCCAGTAACTGGCTGCCTGGCTCCCCTTCCTCACAAAGGTTCCTTTCTCCAGTAACTGGCTGCCTGACTCCCCTTCCTCACAGATGTTCCTTTCTCCAGTAACTGGCTGCCCGGCTCTCCTTACTCTCTCCAGTAACTGGCTGCATGGCTCCCCTTCCTCACAGACGTTCCTTTCTCCAGTAACTGGCTTCCTGGTTCCCCTTCCTCACAGATGTTCCTTTTTCCAGTAACTGGCTGCCTGGTTCCCATTCCTCACAGAGGTTACTTTCTCCAGTAACTGGCTTCCTGGTTTCCCTTCCTCACAGAGGTTACTTTCTCCAGTAACTGGCTTCCTGGTTTCCATTCCTCACAGAGGTTACTTTCTCCAGTAACTGGCTTCCTGGTTTCCATTCCTCACAGAGGTTACTTTCTCCAGTAACTGGCTGCCCGGCTCCTTACTCTCTCCAGTAACTGGCTGCCTGGCTCCCCTTCCTCACAGACGTTCATTTCTCCAGTAACTGGCTGCCCGGCTCTCCTTACTTTCTCCAGTAACTGGCTTTCTGGTTCCCCTTCCTCACAGAGGTTCCTTTCCCCAGTAACTGGCTTCCTGGCTGCCTTTATTCACAGAGGCTCCTGTCTCCAGTAACTGGCTTCCTGGTTCCCATTCCTCACAGAGGTTACTTTCTCCAGTAACTGGCTTCCTTTTTTCCCTTCCTCACAGAAGTTACTTTCTCCAGTAACTGGCCTCCTGGTTCCCTTTATTCACAGAGGCTCCTTTCTCCAGTAACTGGCTTCCTGGTTTCCCTTCCTCACAGAGGTTACTTTCTCCAGTAACTGGCTTCCTGGTTCCCATTCCTCACAGAGGTTACTTTCTCCAGTAACTGGCTTCCTGGTTCCCCTTCCTTACAGACATTCCTTTCTCCAGTAACTGGCTGCCCGGCTCTCCTTACTTTCTCCAGTAACTGGCTGCCTGGCACCCCTTCCATAAAAAGACGTTCCGTTCTCCAGTAACTAGCTGCCCAGCTCTCCTTACTCTCTCCAGTAACTGGCTTCCTGGCTCCCCTTCCTCAAAGACATCCATTTCTCCAGTAACTGGCTGCCCGGCTCTCCTTCCTCACAGAGGTTCCTTTCCCCAGTAACTGGCTTCCTGGTTCCCCTTATTCACAGAGGCTCCTTTCTCCAGTAACTGGCTTCCTGGTTCCCCTTCCTCACAGACATTCCTTTCTCCAGTAACTGGCTGCCCGGCTCTCCTTACTTTCTCCAGTAACTGGCTGCCTGGCACCCCTTCCATAAAAAGACGTTCCGTTCTCCAGTAACTAGCTGCCCAGCTCTCCTTACTCTCTCCAGTAACTGGCTTCCTGGCTCCCCTTCCTCAAAGACATCCATTTCTCCAGTAACTGGCTGCCCGGCTCTCCTTCCTCACAGAGGTTCCTTTCCCCAGTAACTGGCTTCCTGGTTCCCCTTATTCACAGAGGCTCCTTTCTCCAGTAACTGGCTTCCTGGTTCCCATTCCTCACAGAGGTTTCTTTCTCCAGTAACTGGCTTCCTGGTTTCCCTTCCTCACAGAGGTTACTTTCTCCAGTAACTGGCTTCCTGGTTTCCCTTCCTCACAGAGGTTACTTTCTTAAGCAACTGGCTGCCCAGCTCTCCTTACTTTCTCCAGTAACTGGCTGCCTGACACCCCTTCCATAAAAAGACGTTACTTTCTCCAGTAACTAGCTGCCCCGCTCTCCTTACTCTCTCCAGTAACTGGCTGCCTGGCTCCCCTTCCTCACAGACGTTCATTTCTCCAGTAACTGGCTGCCCGGCTCTCCTTACCTTCTCCAGTAACTGGCTTCCTGGTTCCCCTTCCTCACGGAGGTTCCTTTCCCCAGTAACTGGCTTCCTGGTTCCCTTTATTCACAGAGGCTCCTTTCTCCAGTAACTGGCTTCCTGGTTCCCATTCCTCACAGAGGTTACTTTCTCCAGTAACTGGCTTCCTTTTTTCCCTTCCTCACAGAGGTTACTTTCTCCAGTAACTGGCCTCCTGGTTCCCTTTATTCACAGAGGCTCCTTTCTCCAGTAACTGGCTTCCTGGTTCCCATTCCTCACAGAGGTTACTTTCTCCAGTAACTGGCTTCCTGGTTTCCCTTCCTCACAGAGGTTACTTTCTCCAGTAACTGGCTTCCTAGTTTCCCTTCCTCACAGAGGTTACTTTCTCCAGTAACTGGCTTCCTGGTTCCCATTCCTCACAGAGGTTACTTTCTCCAGTAACTGGCTTCCTGGTTCCCCTTCCTCCCTTCCTCACAGACGTTCCTTTCCTCAGTAACTGGCTGCCCGGCTCTCCTTACTTTCTCCAGTAACTGGCTGCCTGGCGCCCCTTCCTCACAAACGTTCCTTTCTCCAGTAACTAGCTGCCCGGCTCTCCTTACTCTCTCCAGTAACTGGCTGCCTGGCTCCCCTTCCTCACAGACGTTCCTTTCTCCAGTAACTGGCTGCCCGGCTCTCCTTACTTTCTCCAGTAACTGGTTCCCCTTCCTCACAGAGGTTCCTTTTCCCAGTAACTGGCTTCCTGGTTCCCTTTATTTACAGAGGCTCCTTTCTCCAGTAACTGGCTTCCTGGTTCCCATTCCTCACAGAGGTTACTTTCTCCAGTAACTGGCTTCATGGTTCCCATTCCTCACAGAGGTTACTTTCTCCAGTAACTGGCTTCCTGGTTCCCATTCCTCACAGAGGTTACTTTCTCCAGTAACTGGTTTCCTGGTTCCCCTTCCTCACAGACGTTCCTTTCTCCAGTAAGTGGCTGCCCGCTCTCCTTACTTTCTCCAGTAACTGGCTTCCTGGTTCCCCTTCCTCACAGAAGTTCCTTTCTCCAGTAACTGGCTTCCTGGTTTCCCTTCCTCACAGAGGCTCCTTTCTCCAGTAATGGGCTTCCTGGTTTCCCTTCCTCACAGAGGCTCCTTTCTCCAGTAACTGGCTGCCCGGCTCTCCTTACTCTCTCCAGTAACTGGCTGCGCGGTTCTCCTTACTCTCAGCAGTTCCTTTCTCCAGTAACTGGCTGCCTGGCTCCCTTTCCTCACAGAACTTCCTTTCTTCAGTAACTGGATTCCTGGTTTCCCATTCCTCACTGAGGTTCTTTTCTCCAGTAACTGGTTGCCTGGCTCCCCTTTCAGCGGTTCCTCTCTCCAGAGAGTAGCTTCCTGGTTCCTCTTCCTCACAGAGGTTCTTTTCTCCAGTAACTGGCTGCCTCGCTCCCTTTCCTCAAAGACCTTCCTTTCTCCAGTAACTGGATTCCTGGTTTCCCATCCCTCACTGAGGTTCTTTTCTCCAGTAACTGGTTGCCTGGCTCCCCTTACTTTCAGCGGTTCCTCTCTCCAGTAACTAGCTTCCTGGTTCCTCTTCCTCACAGAGGTTTTTTTCTCCAGTAACTGGCTGCCCCGCTCTCTTTACTCTCAGCGGTTCCTCTCTCCAGTAGCTGGTGGAATGGCTCCCCTTCCTCAGGTTCCTTTCTCCAGCACCTGGCTCCCTTTCCTCAGGTTAATTTCTCCAGTACCTGGCTCCCCTTCCTCAGGTTCCTTTCTCCAGCACCTGGCTCCCTTTCCTCAGGTTAATTTCTCCAGTGCCTGGCTCCCCTTCCTCAGGTTCCTTTCTCCAGTACCTTTCTGCCTGGCTCCCCTTCCTCAGGTTCCTTTCTCCAGTACCTGGCTCCCTTTCCTCAGGTTAATTTCTCCAGTACCTGGCTGCCTGGTTCCCGTTCCTGAGGTTCCTTTCTCCAGTACCTGGATCCCTTTCCTCAGGTTCCTTTCTCCAGTACCTGTCTGCCTGGCTCCCCTTCCTCAGGTTCCTTTCTCCAGTACCTGGCTCCCTTTCCTCAAGTTCATTTCTCCAGTACCTGGCTGCCTGGCTCCCCTTCCTCAGGTTCCTTTCTCCAGTACCTGGATCCCTTTCCTCAGGTTCATTTCTTCAGTACCTGGCTGCCTGGCTCCCCTTCCTCAGGTTCCTTTCTCCAGTACCTGGCTCCCCTTCCTCAGGTTCCTTTCTCCAGTACCTGGCTGCCTGGCTCCCCTTCCTCAGGTTCCTTTCTCCAGTACCTGGCTCCCCTTCCTCAGGTTCCTTTCTCCAGTACCTGGCTTGCCTCATAACATAAAGGGTTGAAATAATCACAGTTCCTTTCCAACCTCTAGAGGAAAGGTGGTGGGGAGGGGGGCAGGAATGTCTTGAATGTCCTCTATTTAATAAAGTTATCCCTGTCACTGAAAGACCATCTTACTTGCCCTACATAGAACAGACTGGTGCATTCATACGTTATTGCTGTCCTGCTTAGTAAACAGATGTACAGCCGTTGTGCCAACGGAGAATGTGTATACTGGGATTTGTATTTATACACAGAGCAGCTCCTGGCATCTAAGCTTCAGAAAGCTGATATACCACCAGGTTTATAAATACATCTCATGTTTCACAGTTTTCTGCATTTTCCCACTTTCTGTCACAGTGTTGAGAGAAAATCTTTGTAAAGTGAGGTCTCCCCCTCACTCCGCTATCGGGGTGGCCAATCCGTCTGCTTCAGGCACAGCAATCATGACTAGACATATGTGTGAGGGCTGGGGTACGCCGGAGATATAGAATGTGGTCAGAATTAGGCAGCTCTGCTGCCCACGTCACTGTGCTGCCCAAATGGCGGGCCTATCAGTAGGCGTGTAAAGACTGAGGACTGGAAAAGTGTAGAGTTTGGAGAGAGAAACTTATGATGGGTTACGCAGAAAGAACTGTACACCGCCGCCATTGTTATGTTATGGAGAGAGGAGATAACAAGCAGTTAGGCAGAAAGGGCCATTTATTATCCGAACTCTACACCTGGGAAGAATGGATTCTGGTCAGACACCAGGAGCTATGCTTTACTAATTCCCAGTCAATACAAAATTGAAGCAAAGAAGCTGGGAGAATGGCAAACAGCGCTACTTGCTCAGTGTCACCCCCAAGGTGCATACACACTAGACGATTTTTTGAATGATATGTTCGTTTCCGACACATCGGAACGACATATCGTTCAAAATCGCGTAGTGTGTATGCTCTATGTCATCCGGTGCTTGTTCTGTGGGGTCGTCAGCTCGTCCCTACATATAGGCCAACCTGACAAAGCGACTGACAACCCCATGTAGTGGTGTCGGGAAGCCGACAGACGAAATCCCGACCGCCGGCTCCCGACTGTCTAATCCGGTAAGTGTCTAATGACAGGTGTCGAAATCCCGCCGCCCAGTTTACCGATCGAAGGTAAGCCGGCGCCGGGCGTGGACAGCCGCAGGGGGGGGAGGTTTAGATTAGGGGCTCCCAGGGGGGACTTAAAGTTAGGCACTCACCAGGGAGGTTAGGCTAGGGGAAGGGGGGGTTAGGGTTAGGTACCCCTAAGGGAGGGTTAGAGGGGGGGAGGTTAGGTTAGTAAATAGAATATATACTTACCTGTCGGGATCTTCACTGCTGAGCTTCCGCTGTTGGCCGGCGGTAAATCATACCAATCCCGTTGCTGTCATATTGAGTGGTCGGGAACTGGATCATCTACCGTATACAGGCCACCCGATATGTAGGCCCGTCGGCAGGGGGTTCGCGTGTCGCATCGCTGGGTACACATATCGGTTAGTGTGTACTCAGCATTACATTTAAAGGGAATATGTACCCTGTTAATATTGATTTAGAACATACAGACATAAGTCATTGTACAAAGAACATTATTTCTTGTATCTATGTACAGGCTTTCTTATTTGTATAGCGGCAGTAAATAGAATATCTGTCATAGACCCCGATAGAGCAGAGTGACCCATTTAAAATGTGTGTAAAGTAAACTGTGACAATTTATAGATAGATAGATAGATAGATAGAGATATGAGATAGATTAATGATAGATAGAGATATGAGATAGATAGATGATAGATAGATCACATCTGACATAAGAGCACCGTTACTATAATGTTTCTAGTTTAATGTCCCTTTAAACTCATAATGTCTCGGTCAGAGCGGTATACAGCAAAGGATGTGATGAAAGCTCGGAGACAAACGGCCGGTGGGTGAAGGAACTGCTTTCCTATTATTGAACGCTATCACAGCCATTATAAATGACAATTACAATGTATTGGTCATTGGGTGCTGATGGGTTAGATCACAGTGGTGGATAATGTAACACCTGACAATTACACATCAATCTGCATAGTTCCCACAGGACACGGGCAAGTGACGGTACGGTGCTGTCACATCACCAGGCCCCAGGAATATCAATCTGCAGCACTTGTTCCATGCTGGCTTTCATGCCTTGCCCTGTGATTAAACGCAATGTAAAATCCAATTTGTTAAACAAGACGCTGAGAGTGAGGCTGGAATCAGCCTGACCTGCTCTGTAACATAATCTAAGAGTGTTTTCTGCCCCTGGGAACCCATCCCAGAGAACAAAGGCCAGTAAGTGTGATCTATTGATCTGAGTGTAATTCCTGGGGGCTTACAAGAAACCTACACACACAAGATCTTAACCTCTCGCCTGCTGGTGCTGCCTGCGGCCAACCCTGCTCCACTCACTGATTTAATTATTTTCTCTGTGAAAAAGTAGAAAGCACCCGCGTAAAGTGTTCCTGGGAAATATTCATTTCTTAAAGCAACTCCCAGACAGCGCTACTTAAAAATAAGACCCCCCCCTCCCTTCAGATGACAGTGAGTCCCGGCAATGAGTAACCCTAATCCTCCACTCCCACAGCCTAACCTAACCCTTCCCTTTCACACCATCTGCTCCTGCAGGCTAACCCTAATCTCTCCTCCCGCAATCTAACCCTAACACTCCACTCCTGCAGCCTAACCCTATCCCTCTGCTCCCGCAGCCTAACCCTATCCCTCCATTCCTGTAGCCTAATCCTAACCTCCCCTCCCGCAGCCTAACCCTAACCCTCAGATCCTGCAGCCTAACCCTAACCCTTCCCTTTCACACCATCTTCTCCTGCAGGCTAACTCTAATCTCTCCTCCTGCAGCCTAACCCTATCCATCCCCTCCCGCAATCTAACCCTAACCTCCCCTCCCGCAGCCTAACCCTATCCCTCCGTTCCTGTAGCCTAATCCTAACCTCCCCTCCTGCAGCCTAACCCTCAGCTCCTGCAGCCTAACCCTCCACTCTTGCAGTCTAATCCTAACCTCCCCTCCCGCATCCGAACCCTCCGCTCCTGCAGCCTAACCCTAATCTCCTCTCCTGCAGCCTAACGCTAACCCTCTGCTCCTGCAGCCTAACCCTGATCTCCTCTTCCTCTCCTGCAGCCTAACCCTAATCTCCTCTCCTGCAGCCTAATGCTAACCCTCCGCTCCTGCAGCCTAACCCTAATCTCCCCTGCAGCCTAACGCTAATCTCCTCCCCTGCAGCCTAACGCTAGCCCTCTGCTGCTGCAGCCTAACACTAATCTCCTCTCCTGCAGCCTAACGCTAATCTCTCCTGCAACCTAACCCTAATGTCCTCCTGCAGCCTAACCCTAATCTCTCTAGCAGCCTAACGCTAACCCTCCTCTCCTGCAGCCTAACGCTAACCCTCTGCTCCTGCAGCCTAACCCTGATCTCCTCTCCTGCAGCCTAACCCTAATCTCCTCTCCTGCAGCCTAACGCTAACCCTCCTCTCCTGCAGCCTAACGCTAACCCTCTGCTCCTGCAGCCTAACCCTAATCTCCTCTCCTGCAGCCTAACCCTGATCTCCTCTCCTGCAGCCTAACCCTGATCTCCTCTCCTGCAGCCTAACCCTAATATCCTCTCCTGCAGCCTAACACTAACCCTCCTCCTGCAACCTAACGCTAACCATCTGCTCCTGCAGCCTAACCCTAATCTCCTCTCCTGCAGCCTAATCCTAATCTCTCCTGCAGCCTAACGCTAACCCTCCTCTCCTGCAGCCTAACGCTAACCCTCTGCTCCTGCAGCCTAACCCTGATCTCCTCTCCTGCAGCCTAACGCTAATCTCCTCTCCTGCAACCTGACCCTCCATTCCTGCAGCCTAACGCTAATCTCCTCTCCTGCAACCTGACCCTCCATTCCTGCAGCCAAATCGTAACATCCCCTCTCGCAGCTTAAACAAGGGAAACTACATGCATACCTAGCACTTAACTTTGCTGCATACCAAAATAATATTACAGGGATGAGGGGAGCCACAATTCTTCCCACAAGACTGTGAGTAATTAAAGCATTACCAGCGTGGAGGGCACTGTGGAATTTGTGAACTGGGGCCCAATACAGTGTGTTTATCACATTTGTGGTGCTGGGAGAACTTACACATGATACTTTTTGATAACATCACCAGCACTGACCATTGTATTGTTAGGGGCCCCCACAAAGCTTAATGCAGTCCTGCCTCTCACATCTGCTTTCTGACTGCCGTGCCCCATCTCAGGTGGAAGGAAGCACAGATACGCATTACAATTACCCACCAAACAAAGAGGGGGGCGAAGCCTTTGCTGAAGGACACTAACTATGCAGAGGAAATGCCCAATTACTGGCAGCATTAATTAATTACTGGCTGGGATTTAGCAGGGAGAATTCCACTGGGGCTTTAGTGGTTTTACTAACCTCAAAACTGGGACAGGTTTGAAGGACAACTGAATTCTGAATCCAGCGCCTGGTTCACCTGCTCACCCAGGACCATACAACACGCAGCATTCGCTCTCAGGGCCTGATTCAGCAAGGAACGCAGTTGCTTATACGCACGCAATCGGACGATTGTTGCTGTTTGCGCATTCTTATGCAGTGCGCAACTAGCTATTACGATCAGAACTGCGATCGCAGAGGATACGCAGACCCATGACAGAGTGATTGACAGAAAGTGCCATTTGTGGGTGGTGACGGGAGGGTGGTCGGGCGAACGCAGGCGTACCAGTGTGTTTCAACGTTGCATTGGCGTGCATAAATTAGCAGCTCCGGTACCAGATGCCGCCTGAGGTCTCATAGCGCGCACAGAAGTTAGCAATTCCATGTGAGGTCTGGCCTGCCTTACCTGTGCGTATGGGACCGATATTACTCCGATATTACCGGTTGTTTTTTTATGTTGGCCAAGTATACGGATGTGAGTAAGGGGAAGTGGGCGTCCTTATGTCAGGCTGCGATCGCAATGCAAATGCAAACATTTACATATCACCTCTGATATTAGCAACTGCATTGCGTGCATAGAAGCAGAATAGCGATCCGTAGAGAATCAGGCCCTCTGCCCACAAATAGAAGATTCATTATAGATTGAAATAAAATATTTATTTTCTAAAATGCAACCTAAAACCCAGGTGTGGGTGAGTGGATCTGCTGCTGCCCCCCCTCCAAAAAAAAGTCCATTGAATAACACCCCCCTGCCACGGCCTGTCACATCCTTTACCTAACGCTCCGCTGTATTCCCATTCGCGTGTTATCGGCACAGTGCATCTGTACAGATAAACCCTCTCCCAGAGCTGCCCGGTATCAGTGCGGCCGCAGCACGACTGACAGATTCCCCCGGCGCCGAGAGCGCTTCATTAAATATTTCATAACCCTGATTATTTCTCTGGCTGCTGCAGTTCAGATCTCCGGCATCAATACTTAATTGTGTCTAACATGTAAACATGGCTGGGAACAGCCAGGATACAGCGGGTGGGACATTAATAACTCACTTCAGCGACTAGTCATGTCAGGTGCCTGCATCACTCAGAGACCGTCAGTCTGTATTACACAGTGTTTCCATCACATCATCATCATCACAGGGAGAGTTTACATCCTGCTCACATCATGGTGCATCCCCAGACCTTGCCCAGCAAACATCTTTTTCCCCACCAACAAATGACCGCGTTTCTGTACAATCGCTGGGCCCGATACCGCCACCTGTGGGCCCCAACCCACTCCAATAGCAATAATTCGACATGTTGTCAGAAGTAAATGCAATCAATGTGTGAGTGCAGTCATCTGCGGGCGCTCTCAGCTGTAACCTCTGACGGGCAGGGCCTTTCTCCCTCTGGGCCCCATTTATTAATGCTGAAATTACCGCCCATGATCACATTGCAATATATCACAGGTTCTCAAACTCTGTCCTCAGGACCCCAAACAGTGCATGTTTTCCATGTCTCCTCACATAATTGCAAGTGAAATAATTAGCTCCACCTGTGGATTTTTTAACCTGTGTCAGTGAGTGATGAATACACCTGTGCACCTGCTGGGTGACCTGGAAAATGTGACCTGTGTGGGGTCCTGAGGACCGAGTTTGAGAACCACTGCAATATATGATCCTATCCCCGGAATGTATCATCCGGCACACACAGGGACAGGGGCTTCGAAAGGAACCCGACCCTGCCATGTGCCTGGATAGCTGCCGGGGATACTGCGCATGGACGGCCGCCATTGCCGGGGAGGGTTCCGGGGGATCCCTCTCCCGGATAATTACGCACAGTGTAGCCCATAGGCTACAGCGGCTATCGCCCACTTCAGATGTCGTTAGCTGCGGCAGGTTCTGCATTGCATTCTGGTCATTGGTATATTTGGCAGCATCGCATCCCCCACCTATGGTGATCCCTCCTTCATACATCTAGGTGAAACTTAATATTTGCGGTTAATGGATATAGCCGCAAATATACAATGATAAATGGGCCCCTCCTGCCGGAGCCTTGTTCATCACTGATGTATGTGGATACTGGTATGTGTGAGATTTGTATTCTGCATGATATATAATCCTGGTCATCCAGCACTGCAGAGTATGGTCCCTATGAAAGGTGGGAGAGAGTCAGTGCCTTTGCTCCGAGCGCCCATGTGTGTTGGCAGATTGGGCTCTGGACCTGTGGCTTGGTGGATGTGGGGCCAGCTATAGCCGCATTACAGCGCTGATCCATCATTCCCAACGTATGACAGCTGTACAGGCACTAGTCTGCTTCAGCCCCGCCGCATTTGGGGGAGAACTGTTCCCATCACATCACTCGTCACCAGAGCATTTTTACATTCTATATGAAATCATTAGATTAAGCGATCAGGTTGCCGTGACAGATTACATTCTGATCATCCAATCTTTTTTTTTTTTTTTAATTGAACACTATCAAATGCAAACGGCTATTTTCAGCCACAGTTTTCGTCGGAAATATATACCAGGGGGCGATGAGATCATAGCATTTTGTGTGCAATTATATTCTACTGCAGGGGTCTTCAAACTTGGCCCTCCAGATGCTGTGGAACTACACATCCCAGCATGCACTGCACATAGTTTTAGCATGCTGTTATATCAAAAAGGTGGCAGTGCATGCTGGGATGTGTAGTTCCACAGCAGCTTGAGGGCCAAGTTTGAAGACCCCTGTTCTACGAGGTCAACCGCTGTCCTACATTGCACACCCGCTGTGTGATGATGAGCGCTGCAACGCATGTCCAGCTACTTCAAGCTGATCCACAACCCCGGGATTGCCTAAAGTGTACATCAGTTGTGGTTTCACGTAATTGTGCAGAAACAAAACCTATTTATGGGTGGCCATCTAGCCGTCTGACACGAGAGAGAGCTCAATATGAGGTGGATGTTCCCGTAACGCCGTAACCCATCGAGCATGTCTATCATTAGCTAATTCTATAACATTCGCGCCTGCCAAGTGAGAGAGAGACTACGGAGAGCAGCTTAATCTGATTACCGGGTCTGGGCAGCGCTGCACAGATCATAAACACCAGGCTCCGCCAGGAACCATCGGGCAACCGCCGCTAGTCTCATTACAGGGATGTCAGCCTCTGGCGCCAAAGGGTTAATGATCAGTCGCTGCATCATCACAAGAATAAACGTTTGTGATAGCTGCGTGCGCTTTCTAATAAAACAATGTCACAGTCGCTAATCCAATGACAACGGATGGTCCCAGCCACAGCGCAGCGCTACACAGTGTAACCTACAGCGGCCGCAGATATCTCTGCATTCTGGGCCTGATTCAGAGACGGTCGCAATGACGATTTTTACGCAGATCGACCTATTGTTTCACCTTGTGCATGCGTGTCAGCACACGCGCAGCGATTGTTTCACGTTTACACCCGCACAGAGGATTCATTTGCGACAGGCTCTCAGCATTTGGGGGAAGTGACGGGGGGGAAGGGAGGTCAGAAGAACACAGGCGTGTCTGACCGTGTAGACGCCGTTTCATGGGCTTGCATCAATTAGACATTGTGATCTCCTGCGCAGCATGTGAGCTATCTGCGTGTCAGGAGAGCTGCATGCGGTGTATGCGGCTGGTCAGTCCTGCCTTACATGCTGCGTGACTGCCCGATGTGCGTCCATGTTACCGATGTTTACGCTGTTGCAAGTTGGCGGACGGATATGATTGTATTAGTGTACATACTATATATGAATCAGGGCCTCTTGTTTCATAGCAGCATCGGACGTATTCCAGCACAGCTCTCTGTATGTGATAGTACATATATACTGTATACTGTGTCCTTGGCTGGGGTAAGAGACGCAATCCTTATATCAGGTCCCCAACCAATACACTTACTGTTACACTGTAACCGATTACACGTAGTGGGGTACACAGTACGATCCAGTTACACGGTCATTGCTTGGGGGAGGTCAGAGGGTTGTCTGAGTATAGAAGGAACATTGGCCCTCATTCAGACCCACTCGCGAGCGGCTGTCCGCTCACAAGTGGGTCGATGGTCCCCACTGCGCATGAACACGACGGAGGGAGCTCCGTCGTGCGCATGCGCGAGACCCGATGAGCGAAGGACTTTCCTTCGCTCGGAGTGTCTCATCAAAGGGGGCGTGCTGTCGATGGTGACTGACAGCACGCCCCCTTTGGTGGGCGTGCCGGGGGCATGCCTGCCAGACGGAGGCGTTCCCAAGGGAACGCCTACCGTCTGAAGCCGGCCCCACTGACATCACTAGTGATGTCAGTGGGAGTGATTGGCTCTGATAGAGCCAAAATCACTCCTGGCCTTGCGGTTGAAAAACCCAACCGCAGGCTTTTGCTCGCAGTTTCGATGGTCGCGATGGTCAAGACCATTGCGACCATCATCCTGCACGCTCGTATATGCTGTGGGTGGTGACCCACAGCTATACGAGCGTCCAGGAGGACGCTCCATATTAATGGAGGTGGGCCCTGATTCAGAGCGAGCGCTCTGGTCAGAGCGCCCGGCTCTGAATCAGGGCCATAATTGTAAGTTTGAGCAAAATGTGTTGGTAATTGGATAGAGCAGAATAGGGGAGGGGGTGTAATCCGATAGAATAAAGGGGTGAAAAAATGGTGGGATAGAATAGATGGGGTAATTAAATCGAACATAATAGGGGGGTGCCGGTAATCAGGTAGAATAGAGATGGGGTAATCGGGTAGGATAGAGATGGGGTAATCGGGTAGAATAGAGATGGGGTAATCGGGTAGAATAGAGATGGGGTAATCGGGTAGGATAGAGATGGGGGTAATCAGGTAGAAAAGAGATAAGGGTAATCGGGTAGAATAGAGATAGGGGTAATCGGGTAGGATAGAGATGGGGTAATCGGGTAGAATAGAGATAGGGGTAATCGGGTAGGATAGAGATGGGGTAATCGGGTAGAATAGAGATAGGGGTAATCGGGTAGAATAGAGATAGGGGTAATCGGGTAGAATAGAGATGGGGTAATCGGGTAGAATAGAGATAGGCAGTAATCGGGTAGAATAGAGATGGGGGTAATCGGGTAGAATAGAGATGGGGTAATCGGGTAGAATAGAGATGGGGTAATCGGGTAGAATAGAGATGGGGTCATCGGGTAGGATAGAGATGGGGGTAATCGGGTAGAAAAGAGATAGGGGTAATCGGGTAGAATAGAGATAGGGGTAATCGGGTAGGATAGAGATGGGGTAATCGGGTAGAATAGAGATAGGGGTAATCGGGTAGAATAGAGATGGGGTAATCGGGTAGAATAGAGATAGGCAGTAATCGGGTAGAATAGAGATGGGGTAATCGGGTAGAATAGAGATGGAGGTAATCGGGTAGAATAGAGATGGGGTAATCGGGTAGAGATGGGGTAATCGGGTAGAATAGAGATGGGGTAATCGGGTAGAATAGAGATGGGGTAATCGGGTAGAGATGGGGTAATCAAGTAGAATAGAGATGGGGTAATCGGGTAGAGATGGGGTAATAGGGTAGAATAAAGATGGGGTAATCGGGTAGAATAGAGATGGGGTAATCGGGTAGAGATGGGGTAATCGGGTAGAATAGAGATGGGGTAATCGGGTAGAATAGAGATGGGGTAATCGGGTAGAGATGGGGTAATTGGGTAGAATAGAGATGGGGTACTCGGGTAGAATAGAGATGGGCACTGAATGATATCGTCAGGTTGGGCAGGGTCGGGGATGAGGGAGGGTACCGGCACTGAATGATATCGGTGTCGGCACTGAAAGGACATTGAGCACACCACTGCTGGGGACACACTAAACGAGATCGCTCATGGACGAATCGTGTAGTGAATATGCGTCTTAAGTTTTGCCCTGCCAGGCATGCCCATGACACTGCTGCACTGGCTGCCTCAGCCTTCCCGTCACAGGCACAGCTGTAAAGGCGCTCAGAGTGCAAACAGCGGGGAGGGCACCTCTCCAGACCGGCACCCCCCTGCAATGCTTGTCCCACTGACCCTGGCAGCATAGCACACACTTCTGTCTCTAGGCACCTTTTAACAATGTTGGAAGGCCTTTTCCACTAGTAAATTGTATGTATTTTATATGTTTAACCAAGTGAAGTTTTATTGTGGCGTCTTCAATGAGTGCGATCTCTCAATGCGGCTCTCAGAATAGACAAGGTGGTGCACCCCTGTGCTAGACAGACTGCACACCCTGCTACTGCACAAAAACCTGCATTGCTGTTGCAGCCTGATGCCACCTAGTGGACAAGACAGTAGAACATGTTTTATTTATCTAGTCCTATAAATGAGGGTACTCCCATTGACTCAATCTTTGTGCAACAAGTAAATAATCATTTTTTATAAGCTTTTTTCTTAAATATGTCAATGTAAACTCTGTGTAAAGTTCTCCATAACCCCTAAAATACAATAAAGAAATAAAACTCAACCACTGATCCCACAGAGGAAAAAAATTCTACTGTAGTATCCAAATTTAAATATACAACAAATAGAACATTTAAACAGGTTGTTGAATTTTGGACCAAAGCGATGATCCAGGAGACACGTTTACCTTACTGCCCTGCTGGTCCAGCTACTATGGCAGCACAGCAAGCTGACCAATTCTGATGTGGTTGGTCGGATAGATCAGATTTCCTGGCGTTTTATTATGTGGTGTATGAGGATCGGCTACAGCTCCACCCCCAAACACATACCTCACATACAATCACACGCCCTGGCAGCTTAAAGACCTGGGGCCCCATTTATCATTGTATATTTGCGGTTTAATCCCCGTTTTCGGGGGATAACCGCAAATATTTCCCTCAGAAGTATGACAGAGGGACAGAGCGGATATCTCTGATACCTGCTGCGATCCCCCCATTCCCGCTGGCAGATGCATCCCCCATAGGTTTCCATAGGGGATGCGATGCTGGCAAATTTACCAACTTCCAGAATGCGGTGTATTCAGGAGATTGGCCCCCACAGCTAACGCCATCGGAAGCACATACTTGCCAACTCTCCCTCATTGTCAGGGAGACTCCCTGAGATAGTAGCAATCTCCCTGACTCCCTGAAGAGTCTAGCAATCTCCCTCATTTCATCCTTACCCCCATTATGAAGCTGTTATATTAAAAAACAGAGATATATACATTCCAATGGGATCATTAGTGTCACTTCCTTGCATTGGTTATTATAAGGCACAATGATCCCTATGAGTGAGTTTCTGCAAAGTATTAGTGTGTTTTCATCAACAAACAGATCTTACTGACTGCTTCTGGGCTGGTTTACATTTGGATGTAAGTCAGGTTTAGGACACGCCTCTCAGGTTTATCAGTACACGCCCATCACCTGTAGGACACGCCTCTCAGATTTATCAGTACACGCCCATCACATGTAGGACACGCCTCTCAGATTTATCAGTACGCGCCCATCACATGTAGGACACGCCTCTCAGGTTTATCAGTACACGCCCATCACATGTAGGACACGCCTCTCAGGTTTATCAGTACACGACCATCACATGTAGGACACACCTCTCAGGTTTATCAGTACACGCCCATCACATGTAGGACATGCCTCTCAGGTTTATCAGTACACGCCCACTGTAACACGCGCTCATAGGTGCTGCTTTCACAATCTCCCTGACATGCTTTTTTAAAAGTAGGCAAGTATGTGGAAGCGGGCATTAGCCGCTGTAGCCTATGGGCCACACATCGCATAATTAGGCGGCTGAGGGTCCCCCCAGAACCCGGTCATGGGCGGTAATGTCATGCCCAGATCACATTGCAAATGCGATAATTAATAATTGGCGCCCTGGGATTGATTTAGCCCATCAATGCTTTCATTGCTGTCAACAGCAGCTCCGGAAAGGTAACAGCCGCTATCCTGAGGGTAATCTATGCTGGGGAAAAATGCACACTTTAACCTAATAATAATACTGCTATATTGCATCAAAGAGGTTCTTAGCATAATAATGGCCATAATTATAGGCCTGCCCACCTCATCCGGGTGACCTCTATCAGGCAGGTCCCTAAAGCTGGCCACACACTGGACGAACTTACATCCAACCAGCCAACTTGTTGATTGGTTGGAATGAAAATCTGTATGGGAGTAACTGATGATCAGCAATTTGCTCCTAAATGCCAGAAAACAGATGAAAATGGTCGTCAGACAAGTTTGTTAAATGTTTGATCTAAACTATTTGTTCAAACAACAGTTTTGGTCCATTTTCCGGCGTTTGGGAGAAAATTGCTGATTGTCATTTGCTTTCATCCCTTACCAGATTTTCATTCCAACCAATCAACTGGTTGGCTGGTTGGACAAATAATCTTTAGATGTGTGGCCAGCTTAACACTCCTATGAAACAAATACATGGCACGGGATCATCCAGGCCAACCCAGCAGAACCGCCCCATGGCATCACACTAGTGCGAGATTACAAGTGTTAGTTAAAGAATTATAAAGAAACTCCTACGTGTTAAGTCTTACATAAGTAAGAGATTATAATTAAAAGTGTATGAAGGGTTTCATATATAAAAAAACAAACTAAAGAAGTGAAAAAGTGTACATTATGATGCCATGAAGCAGTCCAGCCACACCAGCCCAGAGAGCCCCGCGCACCAATACCAGTCCCAAATCTAACACACAGCATACCATATATATAATAGGTCTTACCCTCACTGTGCCTTATTAAATGTGCAGTCTTGGAGTGCAAGGACTCCTTGCTAATTCAAAACACCCAGAAACAGGTGCGAATCAAGGTAGAAGGAGTCTCTTCCTTCCAGTGTATATACATACACATAGTACAGAGGCTCTGACAGAGCGCTCGCTCTGAATCAGGGCCGGCCCTCTGGTTTTTCAGAACGGCCTCCTGGCCGGTCGCATAGCTATGGGTGACCACCCACAGCTATAGCGAGCAGCCATGATGATGGTCGCGTTGGTCAAGACCATCGCGACCATCGGGCTTGCGACGAGACCCTTGTGGTAAGGTCTCGTGGCCGCAAGCCCAAGAGTGGTTTCGGCTCAAACAGACATCGGTTCACATGAGAATGCCTCCGTCTGGGCAGCCACGCCCCCGGCCCGCCCACCCTTTGGTGGGCAGGCCAGGGGCGTGGCTGCCCAGGCAGCCACGCCCCTTTGGTGGGCGGGCCAGGGGCGTGGCTGCCCAGACGGAGGCGACAGCACGCCAGCCTTTGGTACGAGACCCGGAGTGACGGTTTGCCTGTCGCTATCCGGGTCTCGCGCATGCGCACGATGGAGCCGGCTCCGTCGCGTGCATGCGCACTGGGCCACCATCGACCCACTTGCGAGCGCATAGCGCTCGCAAGCAGGTCTGAATCAGACCCAGAATTCATAGGGGGAGGGACCCTAGATTGCACACCCTAAGCACAATGTGAGGTTCTACCTGCTGAGACTAGTAGTGCTACAAGCAGAAAAAGAGAAAACAATGCAAGTGCACGCTCTAACCATGATAAACCAAATAATAATATTGCTATATTGCATCAAAGAGGTTCTTAGCATAATGATAATTATTAGGTCATCTATACTGTACTTTCATTTTGTGTGGGAGGAACCAGACATTTAAATTGTTTAATTGTCGCTTGAATGTACGTAAAATGCCACCAAATCATTCAGCATCTCCCCTCTCCGCTCACCTGGCACTGTACCTGACGTCTGTTCTACCCCATGTGATCTGCGTGCCAGGCTGCTACTGAAGCAGAACCCCCGGGCTTTTTACATCTGGGGCACAGAGACATCTGGGAGGGTGCCAGTCAGCCTGAAACATACTCAGCCCCGAAGAGAGAGCCCGATGTCAGCACGCGCAGTGACTGAGCCATGTGAACCGCTGAAGGACAAAGGACGGACGCGGCTATTTCTGTGTGTTTACATGTGTTTAACTTCCCATTATGTCCATGTAACTGCCTCAATCCCTCTCTGCATCTCAGGTCTCCTGGGCCCGGCAAACCGGATATAGGACAAGATTATATGATATGATTATTCTGAAATATATATTCCAAGTAACAAAAACACTTATTCCAAAATGTAAAGGAGGTGAAGGTTTCCGCATCAGCGCTCAGAGCAATTAGTTTCAGCCTCTCAGGTCAAGCATCTGGCATCGCTGCGGCCACTTAATGCAGGCGGAAGACAACCACACACACGCGCGGCAACGGTAGCGATGTACAGAGCACAGTTACCGCCCAGACGTGGTGGTGCTGATGTTTTAGTCAATATCAGTAGTTTTAGGATACTTGCAGGGCCTGATACAGAGGTGGAAGTAAATTGGGCTTATATTGTTCCCCCAAAGAAAGGCATTTACCCGCCCCTTATGCAGAGCCGTACATATCTTGCGGCACGTCCTCCCTCTATATGGGCGTACGCTTGTCAACTACTCCTTATCATCGAGACGCACTCACACCTACTCTATAGTAAGTGCTAGATACGTGAGGAAACGGGCACATTTACTCTACCGTCCGGCTCGGTGTAGACCACAGTTACACCAACACCCTCACAGAACTTTGCCGACATGAGAGCTCCCAGGTACAGCCCAGTTACCCCTCCTCACACGCAAGTGTAGATGTGACTAATATGCGTATGACTCCGCATCGTCCATACTTGCGCATAGTCAGTTGCGGAGCATGCGCAGTGTGAGGACAGGAAAGATATGCTAAAAAACCGGATGTATAGTTCAGCTGTGCCCCCCCCCCTCTTTAATCTTGAACGTTTCAGTATAATATCCTTTCAACACACGCAGCTTGTAAACATGTACTCTCTGGGAATAAATAATTGATAGTCAATGGTAGGCGTACGCGATAAATCAGCCTTACTGTAGCCCCCAGCTAGTCAGGTTTGCTGGAATTTGTAGTTCCACAGCATATTTACAATCACAGATGACCTACCAAGAGCAGGTGCTGATTCTGAGTTGGGAGAAGAACAAAAAAAAGAGTCAGTAACTTTGCTCCTTGGTAAGACCATGCTGCACCGTAGGTGGGGCAGATGCCCAATGTGCAGAGAGAGTATGATTTGGCAGGGGCATGTTCTCAGTCAATTATAAATTGTCCAGCATGTGTGAGCTACTATAGGTTCCGGTCCCCATATACAGACTACTACCAACACTAATAGGTTCCGGTCCCCATACACTGACACTACTAACACTAATACTGTAGGTACCGGTCCCCATACAATGACACTACCAACACTAATAGGTTCCGGTCCCCATACACTGACACTACCAACACTAATAGGTTCAAGTCCCATACACTGACACTACCAACACTAATAGGTTCCGGTCCCCATATACAGACACTACCAACACTAATAGGTTCTGATCCCCATTCACTGACACTACCAACACTAATAGGTTCTGATCCCCATTCACTGACACTACCAACACTAATAGGTTCTGGTCCCCATACACTGACACTACTAACACTAATACTGTAGGTACCGGTCCCCATACACTGACACTACCAACACTAATAGGTTCCAGTCCCCATACACTGACACTACTAACTCTAATACTGTAGGTACCGGTCCCCATACACTGACACTACCAACACTAATAGGTTCCGGTCCTCATACACTGACACTACCAACACTAATAGGTTCCGGCCCCCATATACAGACACTACCAACACTAATAGGTTCTGATCCCCATTCACTGACATTACCAACACTAATAGGTTCTGATCCCCATTCACTGACACTTCCAACACTAATAGGTTCTGGTCCCCATACACTGACACTACTAACACTAATACTGTAGGTACCGGTCCCCATACACTGACACTACCAACACTAATAGGTTCCAGTCCCCATACACTGACACTACTAACTCTAATACTGTAGGTACCGGTCCCCATACACTGACACTACCAACACTAATAGGTTCCGGTCCCCATACACTGACACTACCAACACTAATAGGTTCTGGTCCAATACACTGACAATACCAACACTAATAGATTCTGGTCCCCATACACTGACACTACCAACACTAATAGGTTCTGGTCCACATACACTGACACTACCAACACTTATAGGTTCTGATCCCTGTACACTGACACTACCAACACTAATAGGTTCTGGTCCCCATACACTGACAATACCAACACTAATAGGTTCTGGTCCCCATACAGTGACACTACCAACACTAATAGGTTCTAATCCCCATTCACTGACTACCAACACTAATAGGTTCTGGTCCCCATACTATGACAATACCAACACTAATAGGTTCTGGTCCCCATACACTGACACTACCAACACTATTAGGTTCTGGTCTCCATACACTGACAGTACCAACACTATTAGGTTCTGGTCCCCATACACTGACACTACCAACACTAATAGGTTCTGGTCACCATACACTGACAATACCAACACTAATAGGTTCTGGTCCCCATACACTGACACTACCAACACTATTAGGTTCTGGTCTCCATACACTGACAATACCAACACTATTAGGTTCTGGTTCCCATACACTGACACTACCAACACTAATAGGTTCCGGTCACCATACACTGACACTACCAACACTAATAGGTTCCGGTCCCCATATACAGACACTACCAACACTAATAGGTTCTGGTCCCCATACACTGACACTACCAACACTATTAGGTTCTGGTCCCCATACACTGATACTACCAACACTAATAGGTGCTGGTCCCCATACACTGACACTACCAACACTAATAGGTTCTGGTCCCCATACACTGACACTACCAACACTAATAGGTTCTGGTCCCCGTACATGACACTACCAACACTAATAGGTTCCAGTCCCCGTACACTGACACTACCAACACTAATAGGCTCTGGTCCCCATACACTGACACTACCAACACTAAAACTGTAGGTTCCGGTTCCCATATACAGACACTGCCAACTATAATAGGTTTTGGTCCCCATACACTGACACTACCAACACTAATACTGTAGGTTCCGGTTCCCATATACAGACACTACCAACACTAATAGGTTCCGGTCCCCATACACTGACACTACCAACACTAATAGGTACTGGTCCCCACACACTGACACTACCAACACTAATAGGTTCCGGTCCCCATACACTGACACTACCAACACTAATAGGTTTCGGTCCCCATACACTGACACTACCAACACTAATAGGTTCCGGTCCCCATACACTGACACTACCAACACTAATAGGTACTGGTCCCCACACACTGACACTACCAACACTAATAGGTTCCGGTCCCCATACACTGACACTACCAACACTAATAGGTTCTCTCCCCATACACTGACACTACCAACACTAATAGGTACTGGTCCCCATACACTGACACTACCAACACTAATAGGTTCCGGTCCCCACACACTGACACTACCAACACTAATAGGTTCCGGTCCCCATACACTGACACTACCAACACTAATAGGTTCCGGTCCCCATACACTGACACTACCAACACTAATCACTAATAGGTTCCGGTCCCCATACACTGACACTACTAATACTAAAAGGTTCCAGTCCCCATACACTGACACTAACAACACTAATAGGCTCTGGTCCCCATACACTGACACTACCAACACTAGTAGGTTCCATTCCCCATACACTGACACTACCAACACTAATAGGTTCCGGTCCCCATACACTGACACTACCAATACTAATAGGTTCCGGTCTCCATACACTGACACTACCAACACTAATAGGTTCCGGTCCCCATACACTGACACTAACTACAGTTTGTTGCAGATACAAAGTTACTTGCTTTTATTTTTTCTTTACTCCAACCCAGAATCAGCCCCTCTGTGTGTAAAAGTCTTCTGTTCGAAAGGGGACATCCGACCTCCCCCGGGCATGACGCTAATCATTTTTAATCTACAAGTTTGGTGTAAATGTTACTTAGATATATCTTAAATAAAAACCAATCACAATTCAGTAATGTAATGTCCCAACTTGATTGAAGAGTCACTTAGCATGAGATGAATAGAGGCGAGTGTATACATGGGAGATAACAGTGCAGGAGGTATCTGTGCACTCATGAATAAGCTATTACAAGTAAATACATTTGCATACTAGTTTCTCACGCTTCGCCGGTTTGGAAAAGACCCTCCTCTGGCTGGATGCTTGGCATGAAATAAAATCGGAAAATCTTTTTTATTTGTGCACTTGAGAATGAAGAAAAACGTACGTGGGAAACCATTTGCTCTTTTACAGGAAAAAAAAATATATTTCAGATTTCAATTAAAATTAAATGAGCGAGGAGATTATCACTCAAGACCAGGCTTCGGATGCGGCAATAGGCCTCTTTCATAGTCATGGCAACTGGCGCTCATTGTCATGGCTACCTCGCTGTGACATGTAATTCTCGGTGTGTGAGCGAAACTGATAAAGGCCACAATCGATACCCTATAACCAGCAAACATCACTTTCTGAGTGAAGGCAGAAAACACGGAGGAAACTTGGCCGCAGATGAAATGGGTCTATTTGTGTGCAGATACAAGAGTGGAGAGATAAGTGAGGATAAGCGGAGAGTAGGAGGATGATTAACTATAAAGTGACCCGGCGCTTACAGCTAAAAAAAAAATATAAAAAAATTACTTTTGCAGCAGACAACACTTCCCGATTTCCAGACACAGACCTGAGTTTGGAAGGTTTCACCCTTAACTGCCGGATTCCCATTGTTGGAGCCGGCAGGCACACAACCTTTGGTGGCCTTCGCCTCGTCTACTGACCACGTCTATTTTAGGGTCTTCGCCAGACCCCTCGTAAAGCAGAATTTACAATTAAATTTGCCCTCAGATATATCAGCTAATCCTCTGCCTCATTTTCTCCTCCAAGATCACATTTTTGCACCAGATGTATAGAGACAAGATGATTTCTGTAATTATCACATATATATTTTCATTGCTGGGTAACGGGGGAAAAAAAAACAAGAAGTGGCAAATGCGCCGTGTTATCCATTGGTACCCAGGCGGCTTCCTGATCTGCCCTATGGTGCTGAGGAGCAATCTCAGAGTTACACGCCATCCTGCCACATGAGGGAGTTGGCGCACGCCATGCTGAGTGCCCAGCCCCTGGCACTGGACCGGCAAAGCTGGCCTGAGTGATACATGCACCTGTCCACTCAGAGGAGTCAGTGGCAGAAGATATGGAGAAATCCACCTACGCAACACCAGAGACGGTGCTAGGGTCAACTAGAATGAAGTCCGGGTCTCTAATGCTTAGGGTCTCAAGTTCTATGGGTTCCTCCTCTTCCATGCCCACATCACCAGCTTCTGCCACAATAACGGGCAACTATAACAAATGGTGACTGCATGAGGCACAAATTACTGCGGCACATTATATCTGCCAGATCCCCATTTTGTGGAGCCATCTCCACCATTGCGTTTCCTCAGATGCAGCAACTAATGGGAGTCATATTGAAGAAGGCAAAATCTTCCCCAAGCTGCACTCAGCCACTACCTGGAGCCCTAATTCAGCCTCAACAACGCTTGGATCCAACTGAGGAGACTGCTCCAACCATCAGGTAACATAACTGCTGGGGCTGTCACAGAATGTTTTACCTCTGTGCCTCTGCCAATGACATGTCTATGGATACAAACCCTCTGTCAGGACCAGTCATTATCACGTTCTGCAAACATTTTATTCCTGCGCGTGTTTTCTTTTTACTTTAATTTTAAAACTTTTTTTTTTTTTTTTATTTGTTGTTTGGGGAACTCTCTCTCCCCACCTTTCTCTTTCCCGCTCTTTTTTTTTCTCTCTACCTGTCTCTTTTTCTGTCTCTTTCCGCTGCCTTCTGACAGGAGCTGTTAGTGTGACTGAGGAGCTCGTTCAGACCCGGACGCTAAGCTGCGCTCTCTCGCAGCTAAAAGGGGCCGGGTATGCAAATTCCGCAATCGCTTGTCTGGTGTAAGGACGCCCTCTATGTCTTAGAGAGCGACGGCAGAGCGAACGCACGCCGGTATAAAGACGCCCACTTTTCTCTCTTAACCCACGTCATCTCCAGGAAGTGTATGATTAATCAGAACCATCGAGAGCCATCGGAGCTGCACGCAGCGCTTGAGGTAGACCTCACCCCGCCGTAAGCACTGCGATCACTTTAGGCTGAAATACAACCAAGTGACGTGTACAATGACGCTTCTTTGCTAATTATGCACACCCATAAAACTCCGTTTTGACGCCCAGACACCCTGCGTTTGTAGCATCACTCCCTCGTTCACAAGCACCTTCCCGTTACCACCCACAAACGGCACTTTCACTCATAGTAGCGTCCAGTCTGTGTACTACGAGCGCACGATTCCCGGACACAGTGACTGGTTCGCGCATGCGTAATTTGACGCATATGCATACGTGCGATAATCGCCCATAGCGTGCGTCCGCAGCTTAACGAACGGGTCTGAATAATGCAGAACGGAACCAATATCCGGGCAGGACACAAATGGTAACAGGAATTCCACGTAGAGCATTTAAGGCCAAATTCTACCACAGAAAGATGCCAATTGCTGCAACCAAATGTGGAACAGGGGAGAATATACAGCGGGAACATAGGGCCTGATTCAGAGCCGGACGCTATTGGCGCTCGCTCGTTCAGAAAAAGGGTCCGGCTATTTAAATTGAGCGCTTGCTCTTTGCAGTCTGTTGACGCCTCTATGTCTGAGCGAGCAAACGAAACATGCGCTTGCTATTTTGTAAAGACGCCCCCTGGCCGCTCGCATCCTACGTCATCTCCGCTATTTATTAGATTAATCGAGTACATCGAAAGGGGTCTGAACTGCTCGCAGTGCTTGTGGTTGGTTTTTCCTACCGCAATCATGCGAACAGTTCAGGCTAAGAAACAACCAAGTGACGTGGCCGATGACGCTGCTTTGTTAATTATGCACACCCTTAAAATGCCCGTTTTGACCGTTTGGCACGCCTGCGTTCGGATCTCCACTCCCCGTTTTTAAGCACCTTCTCCTGTTACCACCCACAAACGCCTCATCCTGTCACTCAAATTAGCAGGCATTCGCAATTTTGCGAACACATGTTTTCCGACCGCACTGACAGGTTGGCGCATGCGCATTACGACCCATACGCATGCGCAGATGTGCGAACATCGCTCAGAGCGAGCGAGCGGCCGCTTACGAGCGGCTCTGAATCAGGCCCTTGATTCTGAGTTGGCTATTAGCATATCTTAATTAATGTCTTTCTAATGGAGTACAAGCAGGACCTGACTTCATTTTATTATTGTACGGACTGTCCTCACATCCTGAATATGAAATAACACTTTAATTTACTCCCACTGAATGCCAGTGGCTATATAGCACCCTCCGAAAATGTGGAAAACAGGAAGTGGAAAGAAAGCTCATGGAAATAGATTGGATAGCACGGTTGGTATAATGGTTAGCATTACTGCCTCAGAGTACTGAGGTCTTGGGTTCGATGCCCACCAAGGCACTAACTGTGTGGAGTTTGTATGTTCTCCCTGTGTTTGCGTGGGTTTCCTACAGGTAATCCGGTTTCCTCTCACACCCCAAAAACATACTGGTACGCTACTTAGCTTCAGCAAAAAAAATGACACTAGTGTGTGTGTGTGTATATATATATATATATATATATATATATATACACACATACTAATTAGCAGCTTGTCAAAATTATAGGACATTGTCGCGCCCGCGAAAAGTCCCATTTGAGCGCTGAAACGGGTCACTGGTAATGTCAGCTCGGGGGGCTACGAGTAGAAATGTCAGCGCCGGTGGAAGTGCAAGGACAAACAGAGCAACAATTGAATTTCTCATCCAACACACTTGAATTCCCCCCATAGAAGAGAGGAGCAGCGTTAGACTTGTGTGTGTATATATATATATATCTGGTAGGGTATATTGGACCTCATTCAGAGGTTGTCGTTAGTTGCAAGCAGTCGCACAGAATCAGGGTGGCCGCTTGCATCCTGAACGGCCGCCTCCTTGTCAATCGTTAAGATGTGGGTTACCATCCACAGCTTAACGACCGACCAGGTTGATGGTCGCGATGGTGATCACCTTCGCGACCATCGTGGCTTACGACCAGACCCTAAGGGGCACTCGTAAGCCCCAGGGAGCTTCCTGCTCTGATGGAGCAAGAAGCTCCCCACTGACATCACTGATGATGTCAGTGCGGCCGCCCACAAAACGGTAGGCGTTCGTAAAGGAAACGCCTCCGTTTTGGAAACCACCCCCCTGGCCCGCCTACCAAACGGGGGCAGCTGTCGATCAACATCGACAGCCGCCCCTTTGGTAACGAGCTCCGGAGCGTCAGAGTTTCTCTGTGGCTCCGGGGTTTGCACATGCGCAGTGAATGGACAAATATTCTCTGTACAGCGCTGTAGAGTATGTGTGTGCTATATAAATAACTGGTAATAAATAAAATATCTCCTACTGCAAGATTCAATGCACACTGGGTGGAAATAGTGATCCTTCTAAAGGTGCGGGATTGAGTTATTTTGCAAAGTTTGAAATCCTTAAATGAGTGTTAGGCTGAGGAGGGAGGATAGGGTTAGGCTGCGGAGGGAGGATAGGGTTAGGCTGCGGAGGGAGAAAAGGGTTAGGCTGCGGAGGGAGGATCGGGTTAGGCTGCGGAGGAAGGAAAGGGGTTAGGCTGCGGAGGGAGGATAGGGTTAGGCTGCGGAGAGAGGATAGGGTTAGACTGCGGAGGGAGGATAGGGTTAGGCTGCGGAGGGAGGATAGGGTTAGACTGCGGAAGGAGGATAGGGTTAGGCTGCGGAGGGAGGATAGGGTTAGGCTGCGGAGGGAGGATATTGTTAGGCTGCGGAGGGAGGATAGGGTTAGGCTGCGGAGGGAGGTTAGGGTTAGGCTGCGGAGGGAGGATAGGGTTAGGCTGCGGAGGGAGAAAAGGGTTAGGCTGCGGAGGAAGGAAAGGGGTTAGGCTGCGGAGGAAGGAAAGGGGTTAGGCTGCGGAGGGAGGATAGGGTTAGACTGCGGAGGGAGAAAAGGTTTAGGCTGCGGAGGGAGGTTAGGGTTAGGCTGCGGAGGGAGGATAGGGTTAGGCTGCGGAGGGAGGATAGGGTTAGGCTGCGGAGGGAGAAAAGGGTTAGGCTGCGGAGGGAGGATAGGGTTAGGCTGCGGAGGGAGGATAGGGTTAGGCTGCGGAGGGAGGATAGGGTTAGGCTGCGGAGGGAGAAAAGGGTTAGGCTGCGGATGGAGGATAGGGTTAGACTGCGGAAGGAGGATAGGGTTAGGCTGCGGAGGGAGAAAAGGGGTTAGGCTGCGGAGGGAGGATAGGTAGGCTGCGGAGAGAGGATAGGGTTAGACTGCGGAGGGAGGATAGGGTTAGGCTGCGGAGGGAGGATAGGGTTAGACTGCGGAGGGAGGATAGGGTTAGGCTGCGGAGGGAGGATAGGGTTAGGCTGCGGAGGGAGGATAGGGTTAGGCTGCGGAGGGAGGATAGGGTTAGGCTGCGGAGGGAGGATAGGGTTAGGCTGCGGAGGGAGGTTAGGGTTAGGCTGCGGAGGGAGGATAGGGTTAGGCTGCGGAGGGAGAAAAGGGTTAGGCTGCGGAGGAAGGAAAGGGGTTAGGCTGCGGAGGAAGGAAAGGGGTTAGGCTGCGGAGGGAGGATAAGGTTAGACTGTGGAGGGAGAAAAGGTTTAGGCTGCGGAGGGAGGTTAGGGTTAGGCTGCGGAGGGAGGATAGGGTTAGGCTGCGGAGGGAGGATAGGGTTAGGCTGCGGAGGGAGGATAGGGTTAGGCTGCGGAGGGAGGAGAGGATTAAAAGGGGAGGGAGGATAGGGTTAGGCTGCAAAGGGAGGATAGGGTTAGGCTGCGGAGGGAGGATAGGGTTAGGCTGCGGAGGGAGGCTAGGGTTAGACTGCGGAGGGAGGATAGGGTTAGGCTGCGGAGGAAGGAAAGGGGTTAGGCTGCGAAGGGAGGATAGGATTAGGCTGCGGAGGGAGGTTAGGGTTAGACTGCGGAGGGAGGATAGGGTTAGGCTGCGGAGGGAGGATCGGGTTAGGCTGCGGATGGAGGATAGGGTTAGACTGCGGAGGGAGGATAGGGTTACGCTGCGGAGGGAATATAGGGTTAGGCTGCAGAGGGAGGCTAGGGTTAGACTGCGGAAGGAGGATAGGGTTAGGCTGCGGAGGAAGGAAAGGGGTTAGGCTGCGGAGGGAGGATAGGATTAGGCTGCGGAGGAAGGTTAGGGTTAGGCTGCGGAGGGAGGATAGGGTTAGGCTGTTGAGGGAGGATAGGGTTAGGCTGTGGAGGGAGGATAGGGTTAGGCTGCGGATGGAGGACAGGGTTAGACTGCGGAGGGAGGATACGGTTACGCTGCGGAGGGAGGATAGGGTTAGGCTGCGGAGGGAGAAAAGGGTTAGGCTGCGGAGGGAGGATAGGGTTAGACTGCGGAAGGAGGATAGGGTTAGGCTGCGGAGGGAGAAAAGGGTTAGGCTGCGGAGGGAGGATAGTGTTAGACTGCGGAGGGAGGATAGGGTTAGGCTGCGGAGGGAGGATAGGGTTAGGCTTCGGTGGGGGTGGGGGTTAGGATTACGCTATGGAAGGAGAATAGGGTTAGGCTGCGGGGTTGGGGGTCTGGGCTAGGGATTGAAAACACGGCAGGTATAGTTACCGGAATGCCGGCACATTAGATCACTCCACTGGAACTAACAATTACATGACCGCTGGGACCCGTAAGATGACACTGGAAACACCAGCATTCAATCATGTCAACGTGTCATCTGAGTAGATATGATGTGATGAATGCCAACATGGTCACTGTCAACAAGCTAAACATGTTGACATTTCGACCATGCCGACCTAACGTACGACACTCCTATCCTATATAGTGTATGTACAGTGGGCCTGATTCAGACCCGGTCGCAAGCACTGAGCGCTCGCAACCGGGTCGATGGTGGCCCACAGCGCATGCGCATGATGGAGCCGGCTCCAGCTCCCGCCCTGATTCAGAGCGAGCGCTCGCTTTTTGCGAGCGCCTTTGAATCAGGCCCAGTGTCGCTATGCATGAGTGTATAAGTGTTTAGCAGGGGATGGGGCGGTTCCCTGTGCACCTCTTGTTCTGCTATTATGGAGACTGCAATATAAAATCACTCAGGAAGACGTCTGTCACAGACACAGAAGACTCTAATCGTATGTAAATGTATTTTCTTTTGAGACTCGCCAATTTCATTGGAAATCATTTTCTCGCAGCGATTCAGCCACTCTTCGCTCTCTGTCTGAGCTTTTACATGCAAATCCAGCCTCTCTCAGACAAAGACTCACACACTACGGGCTTTTTAAGTGATCCGACCTACAGAAAACAATTCTCAGAGAAAAGCTTACAGAACAACTAGATGACTTGTCAAATAGCGGCACAGAGAGAAACAGAAGGCGAATCGCATAATACGGCACTGATAGGGAAATCTGCAGCTTGTAAGGGAAACAACCTGAAAATACAGACACTTCAGTCACTGGAGCCTGGTCCCTATAACATCAAGTTTTACACCTGTACAGCCAAATGCATAAAACACCACGGCGCAGCTACAGGCGCATTTGGAAGCATACGGTGACAGTGTGCGGCTACAGAAGTGTACGGTGACAGTGTGCGGCTACAGAAACGTATGGCGTCAGGGTACGGCTACAGAAGCGTATGGCGACAGGGTACAGCTACAGAAGCGTATGGTGACAGGGTGCGGCTACAGAAGCGTATGGCGACAGGGTACGGCTACAGAGCGTATGGCGACAGGGTGCAGCTACAGAAGCGTATGGCGACAGGGTGCGGCTACAGAAGCGTATGGTGACAGGGTGCGGCTACAGAAGCGTATGGCGACAGGGTACGGCTACAGAGCGTATGGCGACAGGGTGCAGCTACAGAAACGTATGGCGTCAGGGTACGGCTACAGAAGCGTATGGCGACAGGGTACGGCTACAGAAGCGTATGGTGACAGGGTGCGGCTACAGAAGCGTATGGCGACAGGGTACGGCTACAGAGCGTATGGCGACAGGGTGCAGCTACAGAAGCGTATGGCGACAGGGTGCGGCTACAGAAGCGTATGGTGACAGGGTGCGGCTACAGAAGCGTATGGTGACAGAGGCGGCTACAGAGGCGTATGGTGACAGGGTGCGGCTACAGAAGCGTAAGGTGACAGGGTGCGGCTACAGAAGCGTATGGTGACAGGGTGCGGCTACAGAAGCGTACGGTGACAGGGTGCGGCTACAGAAGCGTACGGTGACAGGGTGCGGCTACAGAAGCGTATGGCGACAGGGTGTGGCTACAGAAGGGTATGGTGACAGGGTGCGGCTACAGAAGCGTATGGTGACAGAGTGCGGCTACAGAAGCGTATGGTCACGCGGTGACTGGGCGATGGTGCGAATACAGGCGCGTACGGCGTCAGGGTGCAGTTGATCTGCAGTCCCATTAATCTCTATGGAATGTATCACAGGTGCAGAATGAGAGAGTGGCAGATGTAATAAGAAATCTCTGTGCGCTGGTAATAATTTGATGGCTGACAGAACCTGCGAAGGGTTAAGCTGCATCTCAGCACTTCGTTTTTTTCGCTGCACGTAATAGAAATATCAGACACGGACCAGCAGAGCGGCAACCTGGAGGCCGAGCCTGGAAACTGACAGGAAGAGTAACAGGGTGACAGCAGCCGCCACAGAGGTGATAAAACATCTGTAGGATCCAGAGATGAGGATTCCCTGCCTGCACCAGCTGCCTGTGTGTTAGATGTACCCCCAGCCCTCCACGGCCGCCTGTCCCGTCACATTCTGCTCCGTTACAGCCAGCACCTCCTCAATTTATCCCCAACCCCCTCATTACACCACCCTCATCTGCAGATGCTCTGTACAGGCACACTAGTAGTTGTGTTACCAGCGGCCATGGGTACACCTGCCCCTCGGCCTTATACTGGAAGTGTTTCTGTCCTCGGGCCCCTGAGGATGTTACACCGGCTTCTCCCTCTCTATCAGTCGCTCATCTTCTTATTTATTCATTTTTTTTTTAATCAAACATCCCAGCGAATACTCTGCCGCTCTGTAAATATTGTAACTGAATTATGCTTGTTAGCTTAGCTCATTACCGCGAGCCACGATAAGCTTTTTAATTACAAAATTAGCCTCACCAAATCAATCGTACTCAGTTAATGAAGTGAGGTGGTTTAGGGAGAAGAAAAGTTCTCTGTAATAAAGGTAACTCTTTCTGTGCTGGATGGGGATACAGCTAAAGACAATTACAAATAAGAAAATAAAACAAATGAACCAATAACAGCTGCCGGATAATTTGCCTATCGGACCGACAGACATTTTATCTGGCAGGCTGCATACATTGTGACATAGCTCACAGTGTACTGGGCCCCATATCTGCGTTCAGCGCCCGGGGAGGAGAAATGTCTCCGTTCCTGCTCAAGTGAAGGAACAGGGGAAATGTCCGTCAGTCGGCCACGGGTGGGCATACACTGCCCGATGCGGCTGGCATTTAGCTTTCAAAATATCGCATCAGACAGGCATGCCCGACTGATGGATATTTTACCCTCGGTCGCTCGCGCACACAGTACAATAATTGTATAGTGTATGCCCAGCATAAGTGACGCTATAATCAGCAATGACTATTATGTTTTATTAAAGAAAGATTTATTTTATTATTATAATTATATTTTTTTTAATAATAAATGACGCCTCTTATTTGAAGTACTAAGGAAAATCGGAGCTTGGTCACATAGAGTCGGTTAAACTGGTAACAACATATGGTATAAACCAGAGAGCACAGCCTGGGTATTGGGGTAACGGTGACCGCCAGGCAAGGCCAGATTAACAATGGGGCGGATGGAGCTACAGCTCCAGGCCTCCACATAAAAATAGGCCCATTGTCATGACAACATGATGTTGACTGGCCATCTGCTCTCCACACGGTCAGCCATTAATCATAAGTAGTAAAATTGTATCTCTATTTGCCTCACAAAATGAAGCATTTTTTTCTTTTACATATTTAGGGAGACATTAGAGCTAAGAGTATAGGAATGTACACGCCCACATGGCACTGGCCACACCCACACAGCACTGGTCACACCTCCTCTGCTTCTCATAATAGGCCCTTGGTCATTTTCAGCTCCAGGCCCATGTGGCCCTCAATCCGGCCCTGTCGTCAGGAGACGGGCACTGCCGATTACAGCATTCTAAACACTTTGGAGGAGGATGCTAATGGGGAGATGTATCAAACCATGTAAAGATGACAAGTGGAGAAGTTGCCCATAGCAACCAATTAGCTAACTAAATTATGACCTTTTTTTGTTTTATTACTGTTTTGTTCCCAATTGCAAAGCACAACCAGGGGCGCTGAGAGAGGGGAGGGGGGCTGTACTAATTACCTGGGCCCGGGCCTGCTGGCACCCCCCCTCCCTCTTACATGTCATCAGCCGCAGTCTCCTCTGCCTGTGGGGGGTAGAGATCACACTGATCCCCCCCCCAGATTTGCGTTGGGCTGAGGGGCTCCATTCTAGCAAACAGTTGTTTCCCACCCACGATTAGGCCACGCCCCCCTCTCTTTCTATGGCGCTGAGATATGATGGCATGGCGCTTTATATATGTAACTGGTAATACATAAATATTAATACATAGGGTCTGATTCAGGAAGGATCTCAGCCGTGAATGCAATAGCGATTACGCACGCTGTCTGACTGCGATGATATGCTAATCTACTGCGGTCGCTATGCCGTCACAGCACAGCATAAGGACGCCCACTTTACCTTACACACATCCGTAATGTCTATGTGTGTGTGTGTGTGTCTATGTGTCTGTGTGTGCATGTGTGCGCGAGTCTAATTGCTTGTGTATGTGTCTATTTGTGTGTGTGTCTATGTGTGTGTGTGTGTCTATGTGTGTGTGTGTCTATTTGTGTGTGTGTCTATGTGTGTGTGTGTGTCTATTTGTGTGTGTGCCTATGTGTGTGTGTGTGTCTATTTGTGTGTGTGTGTGTCTATGTATCTGTTTGTTTGTATGTCTGTATGTCTATTTGTGTGTGTGTGCGAGTCTATGTGTCTATTTGTGTGTGTATCTATGTGCATGCGCGTCTAATTGTGTTTGTGTATGTGTGTGACTATTTGTGTGTGTGTGCGTGCGTATGTGTGTGTGTGTCTATGTGCATGCGCATCTAATTGTGTTTGTGTGTGTCTATTTGTGTGAGTGTGTGTCTATTTGTGTGTATCTATTTGTCTGTAATGTCTATGTGTGTGTGTGTGTATGTGTCTATTTGTGTGAATGTCTATGTGTGTGTGTCTATTTGTGTGTATGTCTATGTGTGTGCGTGCGTGCATGTCTATGTGTGTGTGTGTCTATTTGTGTGTGTGTGTACGTGTATGTCTATGTGTGTGTGTGTCTAGTTCTGTGTGTGTGCGTGCGTGTGTATGTCTATGTGTGTGTGTGTCTATTTGTGTGTGTGTGTGTGTGTGTGTGTGTGTGTCGGGGACGACGAGGCAGTGCTGGAAAGAACAAGAGAGGCTGTATAAATACCCAGCACTTTTGCCTGACACAGTGTAAATAAATCATTTCCTCTAACTCTTTACCTGTACACATGATTACTGCAGCTGGTGTGTGAGTGGTTACTGTCATAGGGACTAATTATGTCTGATAATCTGAGTTCTTTCCAATTAGGGCCAACATGCAGCTACAGTACCATTAAATGGAGTTATATATGAAGCTCAAAAGTATAATTTACTCTACTGCTTTCAATTAGGGATGCAGATTATTTATCGGAATCCCGACTCTGTACTAAAGATAGGTGCCGAAATCCCAATGCCAGGCATCCCAAACAAAGGTAAGCTGCTAGCCGTGAGGGGGTGGGTGGGGGAGGATTAGTTTTAGGCACCCCTGGGGGTTAGGGTCGGGCTAGGAGAAGGGGGAGTTAGGGTTAGGAGCCACTGGGGAGGGTTAGGGGGGAGAGAGGGGAGGGTTAGGCACCACTAAGGGAGGGTTAGGGGGGGAAAGGGGAGGGTTAGGCTACTTACCAGCCGCAGTTGGGATCCTGAAAGTGCGGGCTTCGAGCATCAGTATTTAGTCTGCCGGGATTACATACCGATTCCTTCAACTACTGTACATCTTACTATATAGAACAAAACACCTTAACACTACATCTTCCTGCACTCACTACTCTACACCACACCTCAGTACTACATCAGCCTGTACTCACTAATCTACACTACACCTTAACACTATATCATCCTGTACTCACTACTCTACACTATACTACATCATCCTGTACTCACTACTCTAAACTATACTACATCATCCTGTACTCACTACTCTACACTACTACTACATCATCCTGTACTCACTACTCTACATTACTACATCATCCTGTACTCACAACTCTACACTATACTACATCATCCTATACTCACTACTCTATACTACTGCATCATCATGTACTCACTACTCTACACTATACTACATCATCCTGTACTCAATACTCTACACTATACTACATCATCCTGTACTCACTACTCTATACAACTACATCATCCTGTACTCACTACTCTATACTACTACATCATCCTGTACTCACTACTCTACACTATACTACATCATCCTGTACTCACTACTCTACATTATACTACATCATCCTGTACTCACTACTCCATACTACTACATCATCCTGTACTCACTACTCTACACTATACTACATCATCCTGTACTCACTACTTTACACTATACTACATCATCCTGTACTCACTACTTTACACTGTACTACATCATCCTGTACTCACTACTCTATACTACTACATCATCCTGTACTCACTACTCTATACTACTACATCATCCTGTACTCACTACTCTACACTATACTACATCATCCTGTACTCACTACTCTACACTATACTACAACATCCTGTACTCACTGCTCTACACTATACTACATCATCCTGTACTCACTGCTCTACACTATACTACATAATCCTGTACTCACTACTCTACACTATACTACATCATCCTGTACTCACTACTCTATACTACTACATCATCCTGTACTCATTACTCTACACTATACTACATCATCCTGTACCCACTACTCTATACTACTACATCATCCTGTACTTACTCTACATCATCCTGTACTCACTACTCTACACTATACTACATCATCCTGTACTCACTACTCTATACTACTACATCATCCTGTACTCACTACTCTACACTATGCTACATCATCCTGTACACACTACTCTACACTACATCATCCTGTACTCACTACTCTACACCACACCTCAGCACTACATCAGCCTGTACTCACTACTCTACACTATAATACATCATCCTGTACTCACTACTCTATACTACTACATCATCCTGTACTCACTACTCTACACTATACTACATCATCCTGTAATCAATACTCTACACTATACTACATCATCCTGTACTCACTACTCTACACTATACTACATCATCCTGTACTCACTACTCTATACTACATCATCCTGTACTCACTACTCTACACTATACTACATCATCCAGTACTCACTACTCTACACTATACTACATTATGCTGTACTCACTACTCTACACCACACCTCAGTACTACATCAGCCTGTACTCACTAATCTACACTACACCTTAACACTATATCATACTGTACTCACTACTCTACACGATACTATATCATCCTGTACTCACTACTCTACACTATACTACATCATCCTGTACTCACTACTCTACACTAATACATCATCCTGTACTCACTACTCTACAGTACTACATCATCCTGTACTCACAACTCTACACTATACTACATCATCCTGTACTCACTACTCTATACTACTGCATCATCCTGTACTCACTACTCTACACTATACTACATCATCCTGTACTCACTACTCTACACTATACTACATCATCCTGTACTCACTACTCTATACTAGTGCATCATCCTGTACTCACTACTCTACACTATACTACATCATCCTGTACTCAATACTCTACACTATACTACATCATCCTGTACTCACTACTCTACACTATACTACATCATCCTGTACTCACTACTCTATACTACTACATAATCCTGTACTCACTACTCTATACTACTACATCATCCTGTACTCACTACTCTACACTATACTACATCATCCTGTACTCACTACTCTACACTATACTACATCATCCTGTACTCACTATTCTATACTACTGCATCATCCTGTACTCACTACTCTACACTATACTACATCATCCTGTACTCAATACTCTACACTATACTACATCATCCTGTACTCACTACTCTATACTACTACATCATCCTGTACTCACTACTCTATACTACTACATCATACTGTACTCACTACTCTACACTATACTACATCATCCTGTACTCACTACTCTATACTACTACATCATCCTGTACTCACTACTCTAAACTATACTACATCATCCTGTACTCACTACTTTACACTATACTACATCATCCTGTACTCACTACTCTATACTACATCATCATCCTGTACTCACTACTCTATACTACTACATCATCCTGTACTCACTACTCTACACTATACTACATCATCCTGTACTCACTACTCTACACTACATCATCCTGTACTCACTACTCTATACTACTACATCATCCTGTACTCACTACTCTACACTATACTACATCATCCTGTACTCACTACTCTACACTATACTACATCATCCTGTACTCACTACTCTACACTACATCATCCTGTACTCACTACTCTACACTATACTACATCATCCAGTACTCACTACTCTACACTATACTACATTATCCTGTACTCACTACTCTACACCACACCTCAGTACTACATCAGCCTGTACTCACTAATCTACACTACACCTTAACACTATATCATCCAGTACTCACTACTCTACACGATACTACTACATCATCCTGTACTCACTACTCTACACTATACTACATCATCCTGTACTCACTACTCTATACTACTACATCATCCTGTACTCACTACTCTACACTATACTACATCATCCTGTACTCACTACTCTACACTATACTACATCATCCTGTACTCACTACTCTATACTACTACATCATCCTGTACTCACTACTCTACACTATACTACATCATCCTGTACTCACTACTCTACACTATACTACATCATCCTGTACTCACTACTCTACACCACACCTCAGCACTACATCAGCCTGTACTCACTACTCTACACTATAATACATCATCCTGTACTCACTACTCTATACTACTACATCATCCTGTACTCACTACTCTACACTATACTACATCATCCTGTAATCAATACTCTACACTATACTACATCATCCTGTACTCACTACTCTACACTATACTACATCATCCTGTACTCACTACTCTATACTACATCATCCTGTACTCACTACTCTACACTATACTACATCATCCAGTACTCACTACTCTACACTATACTACATTATGCTGTACTCACTACTCTACACCACACCTCAGTACTACATCAGCCTGTACTCACTAATCTACACTACACCTTAACACTATATCATACTGTACTCACTACTCTACACGATACTATATCATCCTGTACTCACTACTCTACACTATACTACATCATCCTGTACTCACTACTCTACACTAATACATCATCCTGTACTCACTACTCTACAGTACTACATCATCCTGTACTCACAACTCTACACTATACTACATCATCCTGTACTCACTACTCTATACTACTGCATCATCCTGTACTCACTACTCTACACTATACTACATCATCCTGTACTCACTACTCTACACTATACTACATCATCCTGTACTCACTACTCTATACTAGTGCATCATCCTGTACTCACTACTCTACACTATACTACATCATCCTGTACTCAATACTCTACACTATACTACATCATCCTGTACTCACTACTCTACACTATACTACATCATCCTGTACTCACTACTCTATACTACTACATAATCCTGTACTCACTACTCTATACTACTACATCATCCTGTACTCACTACTCTACACTATACTACATCATCCTGTACTCACTACTCTACACTATACTACATCATCCTGTACTCACTATTCTATACTACTGCATCATCCTGTACTCACTACTCTACACTATACTACATCATCCTGTACTCAATACTCTACACTATACTACATCATCCTGTACTCACTACTCTATACTACTACATCATCCTGTACTCACTACTCTATACTACTACATCATACTGTACTCACTACTCTACACTATACTACATCATCCTGTACTCACTACTCTATACTACTACATCATCCTGTACTCACTACTCTAAACTATACTACATCATCCTGTACTCACTACTTTACACTATACTACATCATCCTGTACTCACTACTCTATACTACATCATCATCCTGTACTCACTACTCTATACTACTACATCATCCTGTACTCACTACTCTACACTATACTACATCATCCTGTACTCACTACTCTACACTACATCATCCTGTACTCACTACTCTATACTACTACATCATCCTGTACTCACTACTCTACACTATACTACATCATCCTGTACTCACTACTCTACACTATACTACATCATCCTGTACTCACTACTCTACACTACATCATCCTGTACTCACTACTCTACACTATACTACATCATCCAGTACTCACTACTCTACACTATACTACATTATCCTGTACTCACTACTCTACACCACACCTCAGTACTACATCAGCCTGTACTCACTAATCTACACTACACCTTAACACTATATCATCCAGTACTCACTACTCTACACGATACTACTACATCATCCTGTACTCACTACTCTACACTATACTACATCATCCTGTACTCACTACTCTATACTACTACATCATCCTGTACTCACTACTCTACACTATACTACATCATCCTGTACTCACTACTCTACACTATACTACATCATCCTGTACTCACTACTCTATACTACTACATCATCCTGTACTCACTACTCTACACTATACTACATCATCCTGTACTCACTACTCTACACTATACTACATCATCCTGTACTCACTACTCTACACTACTACATCATCCTGTACTCACTACTCTACACTACTACATCACCCTGTACTCACAACTCTACACTATACTACATCATCCTGTACTCACTACTCTATACTACTGCATCATCCTGTACTCACTACTCTACACTATACATCATCCTGTACTCACTACTCTACACTATACTACATCATCCTGTACTCACTACTCTACACTATACTACATCATCCTGTACTCACAACTCTACACTATACTACATCATCCTGTACTCACTACTCTATACTACTGCATCATCCTGTACTCACTACTCTACACTATACTACATCATCCTGTACTCACTACTCTACACTATACTACATCATCCTGTACTCACTACTCTATACTACTACATCATCCTGTACTCACTACTCTACACTATACTACATCATCCTGTACTCACTACTCTACTCTATACTACATCATCCTGTACTCACTACTCTACACTATACTACATCATCCTGTACTCACTACTCTATTCTACTACATCATCCTGTACTCACTACTCTACACTATACTACATCATCCTGTACTCACTACTCTACACTATACTACATCATCCTGTACTCACTACTTTACACTATACTACATCATCCTGTACTCACTACTCTACACTATACAACATAATCCTGTACTCACTACTCTACACTATACTACATCATCCTGTACTCACTACTCTACACTATACTACATCATCCAGTACTCACTACTCTATACTACTACATCATCCTGTACTCACTACTCTACACTATGCTACATCATCCAGTACTCACTACTCTACACTATACTACATCATCCTGTACTCACTACTCTACACCACACCTCAGTACTACATCAGCCTGTACTCACTACTCTACAGTATACTACATCATCCTGTACTCACTACTCTACACTATACTACATCATCCTGTACTCAATACTCTATACTACTACATCATCCTGTACTCACTACTCTACACTATACTACATCATCTTGTAATCAATACTCTACACTATACTACATCATCCTGTACTCACTACTCTATACTATACTACATCATCCAGTACTCACAACTCTACACTATACTACATTATCCTGTACTCACTACTCTACACCACACCTCAGTACTACATCAGCCTGTACTCACTAATCTACACTACACCTTAACACTATATCATCCTGTACTCACTACTATACACGATACTACATCATCCTGTACTCACTACTCTACACTATACTACATCATCCTGTACTCACTACTCTATACTACTACATCATCCTGTACTCACTACTCTACACTATACTACATCATCCTGTACTCACTACTCTACACTATACTACATCATCCTGTACTCACTACTCTACACTATACTACATCATCCTGTACTCACAACTCTACACTATACTACATCATCCTGTACTCACTACTCTGTACTACTGCATCATCCTGTACTCACTACTCTACACTATACTACATCATCCTGTACTCACTACTCTACACTATACTACATCATCCTGTACTCACTACTCTATACTACTACATCATCCTGTACTCACTACTCTACACTATACTACATCATCCTGTACTCACTACTCTACACTATACTACATCATCCTGTACTCACTACTCTACACTATACTACATCATCCTGTACTCACTACTCTATTCTACTACATCATACTGTACTCACTACTCTACACTATACTACATCATCCTGTACTCACTACTCTACACTATACTACATCATCCTGTACTCACTACTCTACACCACACCTCAGTACTACATCAGCCTGTACTCACTACTCTACAGTATACTACATCATCCTGTACTCACTACTCTACACTATACTACATCATCCTGTACTCAATACTCTATACTACTACATCATCCTGTACCCACTACTCTACACTATACTACATCATCCTGTAATCAATACTCTACACTATACTACATCATCCTGTACTCACTATTCTATACTACTACATCATCTTGTACTCACTACTCTACACTATACTACATCATCCTGTACTCACTACTCTACACTATACTACATTATCCTGTATTCACTACTCTATACTACTACATCATCCTGTACTCACTACTCTACACTATACTACATCATCCAGTACTCACTACTCTACACTATACTACATTATCCTGTACTCACTACTCTACACCACACCTCAGTACTACATCAGCCTGTACTCACTAATCTACACTACACCTTAACACTATATCATCCTGTACTCACTACTCTACACGATACTACATCATCCTGTACTCACTACTCTACACTATACTACATCATCCTGTACTCACTACTCTATACTACTACATCATCCTGTACTCACTACTCTACACTATACTACATCATCCTGTACTCACTACTCTACACTATATTACATCATCCTGTACTCACTACTCTATACTACTACATCATCCTGTACTCACTACTCTACACTATACTACATCATCCTGTACTCACTACTCTACACTATACTACATCATCCTGTGCTCACTACTCTATACTACTACATCATCCTGTACTCACTACTCTACACTATACTACATCATCCTGTACTCACTACTCTACACTATACTGCATCATCCTGTACTCACTACTCTATACCACTACATCATCCTGTACTCACTACTCTACACTATACTACATCATCCTATACTCACTACTCTACACTATACTACATCATCCTGTACTCACTACTCTATACTACTACATCATCGTGTACTCACTACTCTACACTATAATACATCATCCTGTATTCACTACTCTACACGTTAAAACTACATCATCCTGTACTCACTACTCTACACCACAACTCAGTACTACATCAGCCTGTACTCACTACTCTACACCACACCTCAGTACTACATCAGCCTGTACTCACTAATCTATACTACACCTTAACAATATATCATCCTGTACTCACTAACTACACTATACTACATCATCCTGTACTCACTACTCTACACCACACCTCAGTACTACATCAGCCTGTACTCACTACTCTACACCACACCTCAGTACTACATCATCCTGTACTCACTACTCTACACCACACCTCAATACTACATCAGCCTGTACTCATTAATCTACACTACACCTTAATACTATATCATCCTGTACTCACTAACTACACTATACTACATAATTCTGTACTCACTACTCTACACCACACCTCAGTACTACATCAGCCTGTACTCACTAATCTACACTACACCTTAACACTATATCATCCTGTACTCATTAACTACACTATACTACATCATCCTGTATTCACTACTCTACACCACACCTCAGTACTACATCAGCCTGTACTCACTACTCTACACCACACCTCAGTACTACATCAGCCTGTACTCACTACTCTACACTATTCCTCAATACAACATCATCCTGTACTCACTACTCTACACTATTCCTCAATACTACATTATCTCATCCTGTACGCACTACTGAACACTACATCTCAATATTACATAATCCTGTACTTACTACTGTGCACTACACATCAATACAACATTATCCTGTACTCACTACTCTACACCAAACCTCAATACTACATCATCCTGTACTCACTACACTACACCACAATACTACATCATCCTGTATTCACTACTCTACACTATACTACATCATCCTGTACTCACTACTCTACACCACACCTTAACACTATATCATCCTGTACTCACTAACTACACTACGCCTCAACACTACATCATCCTGCACTCACTACTCAACACTATACTACATCATCCTATACTCACTACTTTACACCACACCTCAATACTACATCATTCTGTACTCACTAATCTACACTACACCTTAACACTACATCATCCTGTACTCACTAAGTACACTATACTACATCATTCTGTACTCACTACTCTACACCACACCTCAATACTACATCATCCTGTACTCACTACTCTACACCACACCTTAACACTATATAATCCTGTACTCACTAACTACACTACATCATCCTGTACTCACTAATCTACACCACACCTCAATACTACATCATCTTGTATTCACTACTCTATACTATTCCTCAATACAACATCATCCAGTATTCATTACTCTACACTACACCTCAATACTACATCATCCTGTATTCACTACTCTACTCTATACTACATCAGCCTGTACTAACTGCTCTATACTGCTACATCATCCTGTATTCACTACTCTATACTATGCCTCAATACTACATCATCCTGTATTCACTACTCTACACCAAACCTCAATACTACATCATCCTGTACTCACTACTCTACACCACACCTCAATACTACATCATCCTGTATTCACTACTCTACACTATACTACATCATCCTGTACTCACTACTCTACACCACAGCTTAACACTATATCATCCTGTACTCACTAACTACGCTACGCCTCAACACTACATCATCCTGCACTCACTACTCAACACTATACTACATCATCCTATACTCACTACTTTACACCACACCTCAATACTACATCATCCTGTATTCACTACTCTACACTACACTACATCATCCTGTATTCACTACTCTATACTACATCATCCTGTATTCACTACTCTATACTATGCCTCAATACTACATCATCCTGTATTCACTACTCTACACCACACCTCAATACTACATCAGCCTGTACTCACTAATCTGCGCTACACCTTAACACTACATCATCCTGTACTCACTAAGTACACTATACTACATCATTCTGTACTCACTACTCTACACCACACCTCAATACTACATCATCCTGTACTCACTACTCTACACCACACCTCAGTACTACATCATACTGTACTCACTACTCTACACTATACTACATCATCCTGTACTCACTACTCTACACTATACTACATCATCCTCTATTCAATACTCTATACTATGCCTCAATACTACATCTTCCTGTAATCACTACTCTACACTACACCTCAATACTACATCATCCTGTATTCACTACTCTACACTATACTACATCAGCCTGTACTCACTACTCTATACTGCTACATCATCCTGTATTCACTACTCTATACTATGCCTCAATACTACATCATCCTGTATTCACTACTCTACACCACACCTCAATACTACATCAGCCTGTACTCACTAATCTACGCTACACCTTAACACTACATCATCCTGTGCTCACTAAGTACATTACGCCTCAACACTACATCATCCTACACTCACTACTCAACACTATACTACATCATCCTGTACTCACTACTCTACACCACACCTCAATACTACATCATCCTGTATTCACTACTCTACACTATACTACATCATCCTGTACTCACTACTCTACATCACACCTCAATACTACTCTACAGCACACCTCAATACTACATCATCCTGTATTCACTACTCTACACTATACTGCATCAGCCTGTACTCACTACTCTACACTATTCCTCAATACTACATCATCCTGTACTCACTACTGGACACTACATCCCAATATTACATAATCCTGTACTTTCTACTGTGCACTACACATTAATATTACATCATCCTGTACTCACTACTCTACACCACACCTCAATACTACATCATCCTGTACTCACTACTCTACACTATACTACATCATCCTGTACTCACTACTCTACACTATACTACATCATCCTCTATTCACTACTCTATACTATGCCTCAATACTACATCATCCTGTATTCACTACTCTACACTACACCTCAATACTACATCATCCTGTCACTACTCTACACTATACTACATCAGCCTGTACTCACTACTCTATACTGCTACATCATCCTGTATTCACTACTCTATACTATGCCTCAATACTACATCATCCTGTATTCACTACTCTACACCACACCTCAATACTACATCAGCCTGTACTCACTAATCTACACTACACCTTTAAACTATATCATCCTGTACTACATCATCCTGTGCTCACTAACTACACTACGCCTCAACACTACATCATCCTGCACTCACTACTCAACACTATACTACATCATCCTATACTCACTACTCTACACCACACCTCAATACTACATCATCCTGTATTCACTACTCTACACTACACTACATCATCCTGTATTCACTACTCTATACTACATCATCCTGTATTCACTACTCTATACTATGCCTCAATACTACATTATCCGGTATTCACTACTCTATACTATGCCTCAATACTACATCAGCCTGTACTAATCTGCACGACACCTTAACACTACATCATCCTGTGCTCACTAACTACATTACGCCTCAACACTATATCATCCTACACGCACTACTCAACACTATACTACATCATCCTGTACTCACTACTCTACACCACACCTCAATACTACATCATCCTGTATTCACTACTCTACACTATACTACATCATCCTGTACTCACTACTGTGCACTACACCTCAATACTACATCATCCTGTACTCACTACTGGGCACTACACCTCAATACTACATAATCCTGTACTCACTACTCTACACCACACCTCAGTACTACATCATCCTGTATTCACTACTCTACACTATACTACATCATCCTGTACTCGCTACTCTACACCACACCTCAATACTACATCATCCTGTACTCACTAATCTACACTACACCTTAACACTACATCATCCTGTGCTCACTAACTACATTGCGCCTCAACACTACATCATCCTGCACTCACTACTCAACACTATACTACATCATCCTGTACTCACTACTCTACAGCACACCTCAATATTACATCATCCTGTATTCACTACTTTACACTATACTCCATCATCCTGTACTCACTACTGTGCACTACACCTCAATACTACATCATCCTGTACTCACTACTGTGCACTACACCTCAATACTACATCATCCTGTACTCACTACTGGGCACTGCACCTCAATATTACATAATCCTGTACTTACTATTGTGCACTACACCTCAATACTATATCATCCTGTATCACTACTCTACACCACACCTCAGTACTACATCATCCTGTACTCACTACTCTATACCACACCACAGTACTACATCATCCTGTACTCACTACTCTAGACTATTCCTCAATATTACATCATCCTGTACTCACTACTCTACACTATGCCTCAATACTACATCATCCTGTACTCACTACTCAACACTATGCCTCAATACTACATCATCCTGTACTCACTACTCAACACTTTGCCTCAATACTACATCATCCTGTACTCACTACTCAACACTATACTACATCATCCTGTACTCACTACTGTGCACTACACCTCAATACTACATCATCCTGTACTCACTGTGTACTACACCTCAATACTACATCATCCTGTACTCACTACTGGGCACTGCACCTCAATATTACATAATCCTGTACTTACTATTGTGTACTACACCTCAATACTAGATCATCCTGTACTCACTACTCTATACTACATCAGCCTGTACTCACTACTCTACACTATTCCTCAATACTACATCATACTGTACTCACTACATCTCAATATTACATAATCCTGTACTTACTACTCTACACCACACCTCAATACTACATCATCCTGTACTCACTACTCTACACCACACCTCAGTACTACATCATCCTGTACTCACTACTCTACACTATACTATATCATCCTGTACTCACTACTCTACACCACACCTCAGTACTACATCATCCTGTACTCACTACTCTACACCACACCTCAGTACTACATCATCCTGTACTCACTACTCTAGACTATTCCTCAATATTACATCATCCTGTACTCATTATTGTGCACTACACCTCAATACCACATCATCCTGTACTCACTACTCTACACTATGCCTCAATACTACATCATCCTGTACTCACTACTCAACACTATGCCTCAATACTACATCATCCTGTACTCACTACTCAACACTATGCCTCAATACTACATCATCCTTTACTCACTACTCACCACTACTGGGCACTACACCTCAACACTACATCATCCTGTACTCACTATTGGGCACTACACCTCAACACTACATCATCCTGCACTCACTACTCTACACTATGCCTCAATACTACATCAGCCTGTACTTACTACTCTACACTATTCCTCAATAATACATAATCTTCTACTCACTACTCTACACTATTCCTCAATACTACATTATCCTGTACTCACTACTGGGCACCACACCTCAACACTACATCATCCTGTACTCACTATTCTGCACTGCACCTCAACATTACATCATCCTGTACTCACTACTGTGCACTACACCTCAATACTACATCATCCTCTACTCACTATTGTGCACTACACCTCAACACTACATCATCTTGCACTCACTACTCTACACTATGCCTCAATACTACATCATCCTGTACTCACTACTGGGCACTACACCTCAATACTACATCATCCTGTACTCACTACTCTATACTACATCAGCCTGTACTCACCACTCTACACTATTCCTCAATACTACATCATCCTGTACTCACTACTGGACACTACACCTCAACGCTACATTATCCTGTACTCACTACTGTGCACTACATCATCTTGTACTCACTACTGGGCACCACACATCAACCCTGCTCTCCTCTGATGTACCTGATGTAAATGAAGTATTACTCACTGGATGCACTCAGTAAACCCTTCCCTCATCAGGTTAGCAGCTTGTGGAAACCTCTCTATGAGCAGCTATGTCCAGGGTCTATCTCAGTGGGAAGGTCACACACAAACACCCAGCTTACATCGCACTCATTCTCTGGGGTCACCTGAAATAAATCTATTAACAACCTGGAAATGTGTGATAAGGGCTCCAGGCAATTGTTCTAATTAATTGTCTGCCTATCTCTCCATCCTGTGTGCGGAAGAGAAGCTCCTTCCCAAGGGACGGCTGCAATTCCACATCTGGGAAAGTTAGCAAGATGGATTCAGAAAATGGGGGCAACACAGTGCTACGGAATATCACAGGGGAACACCTCATCATCACACAGTGTCACAGGCCCCCCCTCGAGCTCATCACATGCACCCGCCTCTGGTAAGGAAATGTCCTACACATCTGAGTCAGCCCAGTCTCTGACTGTGACATATCCACCGATGGCAGCTGGACGTGGTTGTGTAGACATTTTTACCTTATGGTCATTTGTCTTCAGGAAGATCTGTAGGTGGGGCAAAGATGTGTAGAGAGGACTGTGGGCCTGATTCAGCAGTGCACTGCTGATCGCAGATTCCCGATTATCTGGAATTTGCGCGTGTGCAGGACCCATTCTGCGAGTGTGCAGAATGAGTCCTGCGTAGTAGCACGCAGACCCTTGAATGCCTATGCCTGGTTGACAAGTAGAGGCATTTAAGGGACAGTGCGGGTGTCGGCCAGCATCCCGGAAACAGGGGCAGGTCCGCCCTGTTTTCCAGGAGTGTCCAGCCCAGGATCTGCGTTGCTCTTCTCGGTGTCCTGGGCTCGCAAGCCGGCCAGCCTGAGTAAGCTGAGGCCCGGCGCTGCCCACCATCGTGACCATCAACCACGAGGTCGCAGTGCTGGGAAAGCAAAAGCAGCAGAGGGTGTCATACACCTCCTGCTGCATTTCTATAATAGTAAGGATGTAATTGCAAAGCTGCCTGCGTGTATAAATCGTATATCTATAGCCTGCATGCATAAATCGTATATCTATAGCCTGCGTGCATAAATCGTATATCTATAGCCTGCGTGCATAAATAGTATATCTATAGCCTGCGTGTATAAATCGTATATCTATAGCTTGCGTGCATAAATCGTACATCTATAGCCTGCGTGCATAAATAGTACATCTATAGCCTGAGTGTATAAATCGTATATCTATAGCCTGGGTGTATAAATCGCATATCTATAGCCTGTGTGTATAAATCGTATATCTATAGCCTGCGTGTATAAATTGTATAGCTATAGCCTGCGTGTATAAATTGTTCTATAGCCTGCGTGTATAAATTGTACTCTATAGCCTGCATGTATAAATTGTAAATCTACCGTATAGCCTGCATGTATAAATTGTAAATCTATAGCCTGCATGCATACATCGTATATCTATAGCCTGCGTGTATACATCGTATATCTATAGCCTGTGTGCATACATCATATATCTATAGCCTGCGTGTATACATCATATATCTATAGCCTGCATGTATATATCATATATCTATAGCCTGCATGCATACATCATATATCTATAGCCTGCGTGCAGCTTTGCAATTGTGATTCTTGCTGAATCGGGGCCTGTGTCCAAACTCAAATCTAAATTGCTGTTTCCAAATAAAGCTGTTTACCATTGGTGGGCTACATGCAAAAGCAGCCAGTATTTACCCTGCATGCAAATATATAAATACATTTGCCCCCCTTGCATTGCAGTGTGGTGAGTCCCAGTTACACAGTTACTTTTTGCTTTGCTCCCAACTTAGAATCAGTACAGTTTACTTGGGTCGGTTCATAGTATTAGTAGCATAGCTGGGGGGGCCTGATTCAGAGCTGGATGGTATAGCACAGTCGCTGCATCTTCGTACGCAGCGCCGATGATAAACTATGCAAAAGCCGCAGGAGACATCTTGAGTAAAAAGATTCCCACTGCCAGCTTCTACGATCCACTGCTGCGTCCAAGGATGCATAACTGGATCATCTGCGTCACCATCGGACATCTCAGCAACTCTCAGGTTACTTAGGATGTCCGGTCAAATCATGCAGCTGCGCTCACTGGCTTTGGCATGCTCAGAAAATGGAGCCAACATGCCCCTGTTTTTCGTAAAGCTTCCTACTGCCACCCCCTAGACGCCAGCAGTATGTCAATCATGATGCGGCATTTGGGGCACTGCGAGCAACATCGCAGTCTCAGGTCTGCACATGCGCAAATCTAACATCATAATGTACTTCTGTTATACGTACATCTCTTACTTATAGCTATAGTATCAGTAGTATAATGGAGGGTACACAGTATCAGTAGTATAATGGGGAGGGTACACAGTATCAGTAGTATAGTGGGGAGGGTACACAGTATCAGTAGTATAATGGAGGGTACACAGTATCAGTAGTATAGTGGGGAGGGTACATAGTATTAGTAGTATAGTGGGGAGGGTACATAGTGTCAGTAGTATAGTGGGGAGGGTACATAGTGTCAGTAGTATAGTGGGGAGGGTACACAGTATCAACAGTATAGTGGGGAGGGTACACAGTATCAGCAGTATAGTAGGGAGAGTACATAGTATCAGTAGCATAATAGTAGGGAGAGTGCATAGTATCAGTAGTATAATAGTAGGGAGAGTACATAGTATCAGCAGTTTAGTGGGGAGGGTACATAGTATGAGTAGTATAATAGTAGGGAGAGTACATAGTATCAGCAGTATACTAGGGAGAGTACATAGTATCACTAGTACAATAGTGGGGAGAGTGCATAGTATCAGCAGTTTAGTGGGGAGGGTACATAGTATCAGTAGTATAGTAGGGAGAGTACATAATATCAGTAGTATAGTAGGGAGAGTACATAGTATCAGTAGTATAATAGTAGGGAGAGTACATAGTATCAGTAATATAGTAGGGAGACTACATAGTATCAGTAGTATAGAAGTAGGGAGAGTATATAGTATCAGTAGTATAGTAGGGAGAGTACATGGTATCAGCAGTATAGTAGGGAGGGTACATAGTATCAGTAGTATAGTAGGGAGACTACATATTATCAGTAGTATACAGTATAGTAGGGAGAGTACATAGTATCAGTAGTATAATAGTAGGGAGAGTACATAGTATCAGTAGTATAATAGTAGGGAGGGTACATAGTATCAGTAGTATAGTAGTAGGGAGAGTACATAGTATCAGTAGTATAGTAGGGAGGGTACATAGTATCAGTAGTATAGTAGGGAGGGTACATAGTATCAGTAGTATAATAGTAGGGAGAGTACATAGTATGAGTAGTATGAGTAGTATAATAGTAGGGAGAGTACATAGTATCAGTAGTATAGTAGTAGGGAGAGTACATAGTATCAGTAGTATAATAGTAGGGAGAGTACATAGTATCAGTAGTATAGTAGGGAGAGTACATAGTATCAGTAGTATAGTAGTGTAGAGAGTACATATTATCAGTAGTATAGTAGAGAGAGTACACAGTATCAGCAGTATAGTAGGGAGAGTACATAGTATCAGTAGTATAATAGTAGGGAGAGTACATAGTATCAGTAGTATACTAGGGAGAGTACATAGTATCAGTAGTATAGTAGGGAGAGTACATAGTATCAGTAGTATACAAAAGTAGTAGGGAGAGTACATAGTATCAGTAGTATAATAGTAGGGAGAGTACATAGTATCAGTAGTATAGAAGGGAGAGTACACAGTATCAGTAGTATAGTAGGGAGACTACATATTATCAGTAGTATACAGTATAGTAGGGAGAGTACATAGTATCAGTAGTATAATAGTAGGGAGAGTACATAGTATCAGTAGTATAATAGTAGGGAGAGTACATAGTATCAGTAGTATAATAGTAGGGAGATTACATAGTATCAGTAGAATAATAGGGAGAGTACATAGTATCACTAGTAAAGTAGGGAGAGTACATAGTATCTGTAGTATAATAGTAGGGAGAGTACATAGTATCAGTAATATAGTAGGGAGAGTACATAGTATCAGTGGTATACAGTAGTAGTAGGGAGAGTACATAGTATCAGTAGTATAATAGTAGGGAGAGTACATAGTATCAGCAGTATAGTAGGGAGGGTACATAGTATGAGTAGTATAATAGTAGGGAGAGTACATAGTATCAGCAGTATAGTAGGGAGGGTACATAGTATCAGTAGTATAATAGTAGCGAGAGCACACAGTATCAGTAGTATAGCAGGGAGAGTACATAGTATCAGTAGAATGCAGTAGTAGTAGGGAGAGTACATAGTATCAGAAGTATAGTAAGAAGGGTACATAGTATAAGTAGCATAGTTGGAAGGGTATTTAGTATCATCAGGGTTTATATCAGCAGGTTTGCACATCTGTGATAATATTCTGCACAGTCACCTCTTGTATCTGAATTATTTCAGGGATTTCCCAACATCCCAAATAAATGAGAAATAACACATCTGTGAAGGGAAAATGGACGTTCTGGCCCTGGAATTAATGCTGGTGACCACTGTGCACCTTACCTGGACCAGCTCACATCCACCTTACAATTAAACTTGAAACCACTGATAGGGGCCCTATAAGTCTGTTATGTTCATATGTTCCCAACATACTTGCGGCCCATTTCCTGGAAGATAGGATAAGAAATAAAGGTACAGTATGTGGGCTCTCCAGTATGCAAGTCTCCAGAAGAAGCCGGCTTTTCTCTCTGGCTCACAGATGACTGACCCCGAACATCTGTTAATGGCTCCATTTCACACTCTGGGAGATCTCTGCAGAGTTCCATCAAAGCCTTCAGTCATCCATGAACGCTCCGTTATTTACTGTCTCTTTATAATGCACCCTGTGGTACAGTGTGTGTCCCTCTCTCCACTTGTCTGAGGGTCCACAAGACACAGGGCCCTGAGAGCAGCGCCCAGGGGTCCCAGCTGGCTCCACTCTGTTTCATGAGTAAGGATAAAGAAGTTATTTTCTCATAATATCTCCAGCAAACAGCTTTTCCCTGAAGCTCCTGAGCGATTGCAGCCCTACAGACACTGCATTATAAACGCATTGTACATCGGTGTCCGCACCAGCATAGCGTCTGTTATTCCAGGGCTAACAAACAGCGATCAGCCGCTTCAATCCACCACTAAATGGGAGCAGCAGAGGGTTAGAGATGGAGCAGAGACATCTCCCACAGTCTCACTGTCACATATGTAAGGTCCCATTTTCAGGCATGTGGCTGGCTCCTTACTCCTGATTCCATCACAGTGGGGAATCTGCATGACCCCCTAGGGCTAACCCCCAGGAAGTGACGGGCAGTCAGGATATGGAGATGACTGTGACTGGAGAGGGAGCAGGAAGGAGCAGAAATGTACTGGCCATTCTGTGATGGAACAGAATAGTGGGGCGAGAGAGGTCCATTTGCAGGGGGTGCAATGTATTGAGTCTGCCGATGGTAAGAGGTGGGCAGAATAGGGTGCTCTTGGCTGAATGTTGGACAGGTGCAATGCTGCACCCTGAACTGCACTCACATGCAAAATTATATTACACACAGGGCCTGATTCAGACCCGCTCGGAGCGCACAGCGCTCGCAAGCGGGTCGATGGTCCCCCACTGCGCACGCTGGAGCCAGCTCCGGCATGCACCTGCGCGAGACCCGGCCAGCGATGGGCGCTCCGTCACTACGGGTCTCGCACCGAAGCGAGCAGCTGTCGATTGTGATTGACAGCCTGCCCCATTTTGGAGGCGGGCAGGGGGGGGGGGGGTGGCTGGCCAAACGGAGGCGTTCCCGAAGGAACGCCTGCCGTTTGGGGGCGGCCCCACTGACATTACGAGTGATGTCAATGGGTGAGCTTCCAGCTCTATTAGAGCCGAAAGCTCACTGGGGCTTGCGGGAACGAGACCCTACCACAAGGGTCTCGTCGTGACCATCGCGACCATCACCTGGCCGCTTGCTAAAGTTGTGGGTGGTCACAGCTTAGCGAGTGACCAGGAGGCCGTCTTTAAAAAAAAAACAGGAACGCCCTGATTCAGAGCGAGCGCTCACAAAGAGCGTCCGGCTCTGAATCAGGCCCACAGTCAGGGCTGGCCTAAGGTTTGTGGGGGTCCCTAACATGAATGATTAATATGATAATATAAAGCCTGAATCTGAGTCGGACTCTGCAGCGATCATTTGTGTGAGTCTTCTGCCTAGGGATGGCCATCGAACATCGATGATTCAAAGTCATCGATGGTTTATGCTTTATGGCCAATGTGAAATGCTTTTTACAACAATGGCAGAGAGCCAATGGTTCTTAGCCATCCATGGACGAGTGGGAGCCGATGATTTTTTTTTTTTCTGGATGGGACAGAGGGCCTGATTCAGAGCCGCTCGTAAGCGGACCCTCGTTCGCTCCGATCAATGCTTGCACATCTGCGCATGCGTATGGGTAGTAATGCACATGCGCCAACCAGTCATTGCGGTCGGAAATTGCGTGCTCGCAAAATAGAGAGTGCCTGCTAATTTGAGTGACAGGATGAGGCGTTTGTGGGTGGTAACAGGGGAAGGTGCTTGAAAACGGGGAGTGGAGATCCGAACACAGGCGTGCTAAACAGTCAAAACGGGCTTTTTAAGGGTGTGCATAATTAACAAAGCAGCGTCATCGGCCACGTCACTTGGTTGTCTCTTAGCGTGAACTGTTCGCATGATTGCGGTAGGAAAATCCAACCACAAGCACTTCGAGTAGTTCAGACGCCTTTCGATGTACTCGATTAATCTAATAAATAGCGGAGATGACGTATGATGCGAACGGCCAGGGGGCGTCTTTACAAAATAGCGAGCGCATGTTTCGTTCGCTCGCTCTGACATAGAGGCGTTAACAAACCGCAAAGAGCGAGCGCTCAATTTAAATAGCCGGCCCCTTTTTCTGAACGACCATTCTCAAATAGCGTCTGGCTCTGAATCAGGCCCAGAGCTTAGCCTCGCCCCTGGAGTCTGGTTTCTGAATGGCCAGTGTCCCGCCATTCTCCCCAGCAGTGGTGACTATCGAGGGGTGCAAACCATCGATGGTTGTCCATAAATGGATCTTGTGCCATCAATGGTAACCACCGATGGACCCATCAACAGACACCCCACCGATGGCCATCCCTACTGTTGCCGTTTGTGCAGGTTTATGCAACTAACGCTACAAGCCCTCCCCTAAGTATATCTCAATGTGCAAGGAATGGGGTGCCCACGTTCAGCACCTTTAGATGCTCCACTACATTACAGCTTGGTGACGTCACCATTGTTTGCACCATCGAAACTTGCACCAGACCCATGCTAAGGCCTCCAACGTGAACGATAATGCATCTGCGGACGCAGCCACTTCAGTGACATCCCCGTGACGCTCCAAGAACACGCACATAAGACGGAGGATCGCCGTGCGTCCGCCACCTACCCGCCATCTCCCAGTCGCCGTCCAGGAAGACCCCCAATGCATTTCTGGTACTGCGCATCTCTATCGGTACTGCGACTCTGTGTGCAGGGACTCTGGACACAGGTGCAGTGCAACTGCGTCCAACATCGGCAGCGAGTATGTCTCAGAATCAAGCCCATAACATGTAAACACTCCCGGCACCCAAAATGTGTTATAACGCCCTGTAGTGCCCCCAGTTCACACCTTCCGCAGTACCCAGTACGCCGGTGATGTACCTATGTGTGGGGGCCCCTGGGCGATCGCCCCGGCTGCCCTATTAATCCAATAGTAAATACGATATTAATATAAACTTATGGATAAAACTCAGAACTCCCTTCCTATAGGTAATCAACTGCAGTCAGCTTTTTCAACAATGCCGGCTCAGGTTTTCCGATTTTCCTTGCTCATCGGTGCTGTAGAAAGGTCCCCACAGACCTGGGCATCTGGCTAGGAACAAGGTTGCTTTATTCCTCCTGTGCAGTGACTTGCGCCATCCTCATGCTCTGCTTTCCATCAGTGCCTGCTATAGAGACATTGTGACAATGAGCCCAGGTGCTGCGGAGAGGGTTATAATGTGCCGGAGCTCATCCCCGTCTCTCTGCAGCTCCTGGGAAGGCCTCCCTATGTATTCACTATCTGCCTCGGCTGCTCTAGAAAAGGCCCCATGATGGGAGCTGAGCGCTTGTTCATCATTCAGTCAGCTGAGTAAATTATGGGCTGTAATTGTGCGGGTCACCACGCTCCTGACCCCACATCTCACGCCTCGTTTACTGGACAAATGAAGTATCTTTCATGAAGTCGCCAACACGAGAGTCAGCTGTGAGTACTGCACAGGATCCTGCTTCTCCCAGGAGAGAAGAAAGGTTATCACCTACTGTGTATGCTCAATGGTTTATAACCCCTTCACTCAGCACACAGAACACTGCACCCCTATAGATAGGAGGTACCGTAGTTATTTATACAACAGTCATTTCCTGTTCTGTAGTCACTGTGCCCCCATCACACTGCACCATGTTCTGTAGTCACTGTGCCCCATCACCCTGTCCTGTAGTCACTGTGCCCCATCACCCTGTCCTGTAGTCACTGTGCCCCATCACCCTGTCCTGTAGTCACTGTGCCCCATCACCCTGTCCTGTAATCACTGTGCCCCATCACCCTGTCCTGTAGTCACTGTGCCCCATCACCCTGTCCTGTAGTCACTGTGCCCCATCACCCTGTCCTGTAATCACTGTGCCCCATCACCCTGTCCTGTAGTCACTGTGCCCCATCACCCTGTCCTCTAGTCACTGTGCCCATCACCCTGTCCTCTAGTCACTGTGCCCATCACCCTGTCCTCTAGTCACTGTGCCTGTCCTGTAATCACTGTGCCCCATCACCCTGTCCTGTAGTCACTGTGCCCACCACCCTGTCCTGTAGTCACTGTGCCCATCACCCTGTTCTGTAGTCACTGTGCCCATCACCCTGTCCTGTAGTCACCGTGTCCCATCACCCTGTCCTGTAGTCACTGTGCCCATCACCCTGTCCTGTAGTCACTGTGCCCCATCACCCTGTCCTGTAGTCACTGTGCCCATCACCCTGTCCTTTAGTCACTGTGCCCATCACCCTGTCCTGTAGTCACTGTGCCCCATCACCCTGTCCTGTAGTCACTGTGCCCCATCACCCTGTCCTGTAGTCACTGTGCCCCATCACCCTGTCCTGTAGTCACTGTGCCCATCACCCTGTCCTGTAGTCACTGTGCCACATCACCCAGTCCTGTAGTCACTGTGCCTGAATTAGCCATCATTTTATTCAAGTGCAAAGATGCACAAATAACGTATGCACTGTGGAAAGCTCATGATTTGTACTTTTATCAAAATGACTTTATTATCTGGTCTTGCATACACACACGGTCAGATTTTTCTTCAGATCTGAACGATAACGATTTTAAAAATCGTTCATATCTGAAAGAAAAATCTGACATGTGGGCAACAATGAACGATGCGCGATGAGCGTTCCCGTTTGTCAGATAACGATATCTGACATCTGATGTGTTTGCAGTCAGATTTGGTCGATTTCATTCATTTTAATACAGGCTGAAATCGTTCAATCGTTCATCTGACATATCTGACCGTGTGTATGCACCATTAGACTGTGGTAAGTGGCGGCCACACACTGCCAACCTCCTGCCTCTCACAGGTCCCAGTACACACGGCATAGCCTGAAGTACTTTGCCTGCAGAATTCCAGCTGTTACACCAGCGCAGGACGTGCCTGGTATCTCTGGGCCCTGATCGGAAATCTGTGCAGTGAAATCCCAGCTGTTATCTCCCTCAGTAATATCCTGTATCACACAGGGCCCATCTTCATCTCGCACAGGAACCCTGCCAGGGCAGGAGCAGGGCTGTATAATTACTCCTGGGGGGGGCCTCCTCCATTACACAGGTCTGCTGAGGTGAAGCTGCCTGAGGGACAGCGAGCGGCCGCTAATGACTTCCTGCGGGCAGCGCATATCATCTCACAAAGACGCCTAATGAACAAAGGCAATCTACGTCTAATCAGTGACTGCACACTCACAGTGTGAGATCCGCTCTTTTCTTTTGCTTCCCATAATGTTTCCAGATGGCAATGTGGGAATCTGCACAGCACAAAATGCACAAGATGGCTCCCTCATCATGTACAAGTCCTGCAATGGCGGCCATCGCTACAAAGCTGTCACTGCAGCTCTCACTGCTTCACATAGTAACTATAGAGCAGCTCAGACTCAGGTAAAGGCAGGTGGGATCAGTGGCACAGTCATCTTTTTACATGAGGGGGGGGGGCAAACATGGGGGAAAAAGGCTCCACAGGTGTTTGTGCCCCTTAGAAGGCCCAGCAAATCACCTCCCCCTGTATGTCCTGCCAACTCTGTATATCATGCACCCTGTGTATGTCCTGCACCCTCTGTATGTCCTCCACTGTATGTCCTGCACCCTGTGTATGTCCTCCTCTGTATGTCCTGCCCCCTCTGTATGTCCTGCACCCTGTGTATGTCCTGCACCCTCTGTATGTCCTCCTCTGTATGTCCTGCCCCCTCTGTATGTCCTCCTCTGTATGTCCTGCACCCTGTGTATGTCCTCCTCTGTATGTCCTCCTCTGTATGTCCTGCACCCTGTGTATGTCCTCCTCTGTATGTCCTCCTCTGTATGTCCTGCACCCTGTGTATGTCCTGCACCCTGTGTATGTCCTACTCCCTCTGTATGTCCTCCTCTGTATGTCCTCCTCTGTATGTCCTGCACCCTGTGTATGTCCTGCCCCCTCTGTATGTCCTCCTCTGTATGTCCTGCCCCCTCTGTATGTCCTCCTCTGTATGTCCTGTTACCTGTGTATGTCCTCCTCTGTATGTCCTGCCCCCTGTGTATGTCCTGCACCCTGTGTATGTCCTGCCCCCTCTGTATGTCCTGCCCCCTGTGTATGTCCTGCCCCCTCTGTATGTCCTCCTCTGTATGTCCTCCTCTTTATGTCCTGCACCCTGTGTATGTCCTGCCCCCTCTGTATGTCCTCCTCTGTATGTCCTGCACCCTGTGTATGTCCTGCACCCTGTGTATGTCCTCCTCTGTATGTCCTCCACCCTGTGTATGTCCTGCACCCTGTGTATGTCCTGCACCCTGTGTATGTCCTCCTCTGTATGTCCTGCACCCTGTGTATGTCCTCCTCTGTATGTCCTGCCCCCTGTGTATGTCCTGCACCCTGTGTATGTCCTGCCCCCTCTGTATGTCGTGCACCCTGTGTATGTCCTGCACCCTGTGTATGTCCTGCCCCCTCTATGTCCTCCTCTGTATGTCCTGCACCCTGTGTATGTCCTCCTCTGTATGTCCTGCCCCCTCTGTATGTCCTCCTCTGTATGTCCTGCACCCTCTGTATGTCCTACTCCCTCTGTATGTCCTCCTCTGTATGTCCTCCTCTGTATGTCCTGCACCCTGTGTATGTCCTGCCCCCTCTGTATGTCCTCCTCTGTATGTCCTCCTCCATATGTCCTGCACCCTGTGTATGTCCTCCTCTGTATGTCCTGCCTCCTCTGTATGTCCTCCTCTGTATGTCCTGCACCCTGTGTATGTCCTGCACCCTGTGTATGTCCTGCCCCCTCTGTATGTCCTCCTCTGTATGTCCTGCACCCTGTGTATGTCCTGCCCCCTCTGTATGTCCTCCTCTGTATGTCCTGCACCCTGTGTATGTCCTCCTCTGTATGTCCTGCCCCCTCTGTATGTCCTCCTCTGTATGTCCTGCACCCTCTGTATGTCCTCCTCTGTATGTCCTCCCCTGTATGTCCTGCACCCTGTGTATGTCCTGCCCCCTCTGTATGTCCTCCTCTGTATGTCCTCCTCTGTATGTCCTGCACCCTGTGTATGTCCTGCACCCTGTGTATGTCCTCCTCTGTATGTCCTGCCTCCTCTGTATGTCCTGCACCCTGTGTATGTCCTCCACCCTGTGTATGTCCTGCCCCCTCTGTATGTCCTCCTCTGTATGTCCTGCACCCTGTGTATGTCCTGCCCCCTCTGTATGTCCTCCTCTGTATGTCCTGCACCCTGTGTATGTCCTCCTCTGTATGTCCTGCCCCCTCTGTATGTCCTCCTCTGTATGTCCTGCACCCTCTGTATGTCCTACTCCCTCTGTATGTCCTCCTCTGTATGTCCTGCACCCTGTGTATGTCATGCCCCCTCTGTATGTCCTCCTCTGTATGTCCTCCTCTGTATGTTCTGCACCCTGTGTATGTCCTCCTCTGTATGTAGTGCCTCCTCTGTATGTCCTCCTCTGTATGTCATACACCCTGTGTATGTCCTGCACCCTGTGTATGTCCTGCCCCCTATGTATGTCCTCCTCTGTATGTCCTGCCCCCTCTGTATGTCCTTCACCCTGTGTATGTCCTCCTCTGTATGTCCTGCACCCTGTGTATGTCCTCCTCTGTATGTCCTGCCCCCTCTGTATGTCCTCCTCTGTATGTCCTGCACCCTGTGTATGTCCTGTCCCCTCTGTATGTCCTCCTCTGTATGTCCTGCCCCCTCTGTATGTCCTCCTCTGTATGTCCTGCACCCTGTGTATGTCCTGCACCCTGTGTATGTCCTCCTCTGTATGTCCTGCCCCCTCTGTATGTCCTCCTCTGTATGTCCTGCACCCTGTGTATGTCCTGCACCCTGTGTATGTCCTGCACCCTGTGTATGTCCTGCACCCTGTGTATGTCCTGCACCCTGTGTATGTCCTCCTCTGTATGTCCTGCCCCCTCTGTATGTCCTGCACCCTCTGTATGTCCTACTCCCTCTGTATGTCCTCCTCTGTATGTCCTCCTCTGTATGTCCTGCACCCTGTGTATGTCCTGCCCCCTCTGTATGTCCTCCTCTGTATGTCCTCCTCTGTATGTCCTGCACCCTGTGTATGTCCTCCTCTGTATGTCCTGCCTCCTCTGTAAATCCTCCTCTGTATGTCCTGCACCCTGTGTATGTCCTGCACCCTGTGTATGTCCTGCCCCCTCTGTATGTCCTCCTCTGTATGTCCTGCACCCTGTGTATGTCCTGCCCCCTCTGTATGTCCTCCTCTGTATGTCCTGCACCCTGTGTATGTCCTCCTCTGTATGTCCTTCCCCCTCTGTATGTCCTCCTCTGTATGTCCTGCACCCTGTGTATGTCCTGCACCCTGTGTATGTCCTCGTCTGTATGTCCTGCCCCCTCTGTATGTCCTCCTCTGTATGTCCTGCACCCTGTGTATTTCCTCCTCTGTATGTCCTGCCCCCTCTGTATGTCCTCCTCTGTATGTCCTGCACCCTGTATATGTCCTCCTCTGTATGTCCTCCTCTGTATGTCCTGCACCCTGTGTATGTCCTGCCCCCTCTGTATGTCCTCCTCTGTATGTCCTCCTCTGTATGTCCTCCACCCTATGTATGTCCTGCACCCTGTGTATGTCCTGCCCCCTCTGTATGTCCTCCTCTGTATGTCCTGCACCTTGTGTATGTCCTGCACCCTGTGTATGTCCTGCCCCCTCTGTATGTCCTCCTCTGTATGTCCTGCACCCTGTGTATGTCCTACTTCCTCTGTATGTCCTCCTCTGTATGTCCTCCTCTGTATGTCCTGCACCTTCTGTATGTCCTGCACCCTCTGTATGTCCTTCACCCTGTGTATGTCCTCCTCTGTATGTCCTGCACCCTGTGTATGTCCTCCTCTGTATGTCCTGCCCCCTCTGTATGTCCTCCTCTGTATGTCCTGCACCCTCTGTATGTCCTGTCCCCTCTGTATGTCCTCCTCTGTATGTCCTGCACCCTGTGTATGTCCTGCCCCCTCTGTATGTCCTCCTCTGTATGTCCTGCACCCTGTGTATGTCCTGCCCCCTCTGTATGTCCTCCTCTGTATGTCCTGCACCCTGTGTATGTCCTCCTCTGTATGTCCTGCCCCCTCTGTATGTCCTCCTCTGTATGTCCTGCACCCTCTGTATGTCCTACTCCCTCTGTATGTCCTGCACCCTGTGTATGTCCTGCACCCTGTGTATGTCCTGCCCCCTCTGTATGTCCTCCTCTGTATGTCCTGCACCCTGTGTATGTCCTGCCCCCTCTGTATGTCCTCCTCTGTATGTCCTGCACCCTGTGTATGTCCTGCACCCTGTGTATGTCCTCCTCTGTATGTCCTGCCTCCTCTGTATGTCCTCCTCTGTATGTCCTGCACCCTGTGTATGTCCTGCACCCTGTGTATGTCCTGCCCCCTCTGTATGTCCTCCTCTGTATGTCCTGCACCGTGTATGTCCTGCCCCCTCTGTATGTCCTCCTCTGTATGTCCTGCACCCTGTGTATGTCCTCCTCTGTATGTCCTGCCCCTTCTGTATGTCCTGCACCCTCTGTATGTCCTACTCCCTCTGTATGTCCTCCTCTGTATGTCCTGCACCCTCTGTATGTCCTACTCCCTCTGTATGTCCTCCTCTGTATGTCCTGCACCCTGTGTATGTCATGCCCCCTCTGTATGTCCTCCTCTGTATGTTCTGCACCCTGTGTATGTCCTCCTCTGTATGTAGTGCCTCCTCTGTATGTCCTCCTCTGTATGTCCTGCACCCTGTGTATGTCCTGCCCCCTCTGTATGTCCTCCTCTGTATGTCCTGCACCCTGTGTATGTCCTGCCCCCTCTGTATGTCCTCCTCTGTATGTCCTGCACCCTGTGTATGTCCTCCTCTGTATGTCCTGCCCCCTCTGTATGTCCTCCTCTGTATGTCCTGCACCTTATGTATGTCCTGCACCCTGTGTATGTCCTGCCCCCTCTGTATGTCCTCCTCTCTATGTCCTGCACCTTGTGTATGTCCTGCACCCTGTGTATGTCCTGCCCCCTCTGTATGTCCTCCTCTGTATGTCCTGCACCCTGTGTATGTCCTACTCCCTCTGTATGTCCTCCTCTGTATGTCCTCCTCTGTATATCCTGCACCTTCTGTATGTCCTGCACCCTGTGTATGTCCTGCACCCTGTGTATGTCCTCCTCTGTATGTCCTGCACCCTCTGTATGTCCTACTCCCTCTGTATGTCCTCCTCTGTATGTCCTCCTCTGTATGTCCTGCACCCTGTGTATGTCCTGCCCCCTCTGTATGTCCTCCTCTGTATGTCCTGCATCCTGTGTATGTCCTCCTCTGTATGTCCTGCCTCCTCTGTAAATCCTCCTCTGTATGTCCTGCACCCTGTGTATGTCCTGCACCCTGTGTATGTCCTGCCCCCTCTGTATGTCCTCCTCTGTATGTCCTGCACCCTGTGTATGTCCTGCCCCCTCTGTATGTCCTCCTCTGTATGTCCTGCACCCTGTGTATGTCCTCCTCTGTATGTCCTGCCCCCTCTGTATGTCCTCCTCTGTATGTCCTGCACCCTGTGTATGTCCTGCACCCTGTGTATGTCCTCGTCTGTATGTCCTGCCCCCTCTGTATGTCCTCCTCTGTATGTCCTGCACCCTGTGTATTTCCTCCTCTGTATGTCCTGCCCCCTCTGTATGTCCTCCTCTGTATGTCCTGCACCCTGTATATGTCCTCCTCTGTATGTCCTCCTCTGTATGTCCTGCACCCTGTGTATGTCCTGCCCCCTCTGTATGTCCTCCTCTGTATGTCCTGCACCCTATGTATGTCCTGCACCCTGTGTATGTCCTGCCCCCTCTGTATGTCCTCCTCTGTATGTCCTGCACCTTGTGTATGTCCTGCACCCTGTGTATGTCCTGCCCCCTCTGTATGTCCTCCTCTGTATGTCCTGCACCCTGTGTATGTCCTACTCCCTCTGTATGTCCTCCTCTGTATGTCCTCCTCTGTATGTCCTGCACCTTCTGTATGTCCTGCACCCTGTGTATGTCCTGCCCCCTCTGTATGTCGTCCTCTGTATGTCCTGCACCCTCTGTATGTCCTGCACCCTCTGTATGTCCTCCTCTGTATGTCCTGCACCCTGTGTATGTCCTGCACCCTGTGTATGTCCTGCCCCCTCTGTATGTACTCCTCTGTATGTCCTGCACCCTCTGTATGTCCTGCACCCTGTGTATGTCCTGCCCCCTCTGTATGTCCTCCTCTGTATGTCCTGCACCTTGTGTATGTCCTGCCCCCTCTGTATGTCCTCCTCTGTATGTCCTCCTCTGTATGTCCTGCACCCTGTGTATGTCCTACTCCCTCTGTATGTCCTCCTCTGTATGTCCTCCTCTGTATTTCCTGCCCCCTCTGTATGTCCTGCACCCTGTGTATGTCCTGCACCCTGTGTATGTCCTGTTTTGTGCTCTCATCTGCATGTAGAATACTGGGCACCCCATCTGTATGTCCTGTACTGTGCGCTCCCCTTTTCACCTTTTGTTCTATATAATGTTCCCTATCTCCCCCCCCACTAATAAAAACAAACAAAAACACTGTATGCCCTGTATTGTCCCTTCCCAATTCCCTCCTCTCTATGTCCTGCAGTGTACACCCTCCCCTCCTCTCTATGTCCTGCAGTGTACACCCCCCCCTCCTCTCTATGTCCTGCAGTGTACACCCCCCTCCTCTCTATGTCCTGCAGTGTACACCTCCCCTCCTCTCTATGTCCTGCAGTGTACACCCCCCTCCTCTCTATGTCCTGCAGTGTACACCCACCCCTCCTCTCTATGTCCTGCAGTGTACACCCCCCTCCTCTCTATGTCCTGCAGTGTACACCCACCCCTCCTCTCTATGTCCTGCAGTGTACACCTTCCCCTCCTCTCTATGTCCTGCAGTGTACACCTCCCCTCCTCTCTATGTCCTGCAGTGTACACCCCCCTCCTCTCTATGTCCTGCAGTGTACACCCCCCTCCTCTCTATGTCCTGCAGTGTACACCTCCCCTCCTCTCTATGTCCTGCAGTGTACACCCCCCTCCTCTCTATGTCCTGCAGTGTACACCCCCTCCTCTCTATGTCCTGCAGTGTACACCCCCCTCCTCTCTATGTCCTGCAGTGTACACCCCCCCTCCTCTCTATGTCCTGCAGTGTACACCTCCCCCCCCCATTTCTATATTGTTGCATTGTGCCCCCATCTCTATGACCTCTACATTGCTGCCCCTATATTGTCCTCTCTCCCCCACCCCAATATCCTGGGGATCGCAGCAGATACACTATCTCTGATATCTGCTGCTGTTCCTCCATTTCTGCCAGCACCGCACCCCCTGCCCCTTCCCCTGCCCGTACTATGCCAGGCTACAATCTTACTCCCTCATGAACACATTTAATGCCACCAGCAACCCACAAACTGCTATGCCATAGGTCATGTCTATCAATAATGATGGCATTCGGTCAGAATGTCGACACCAAAAAAGGTCGACGTGGCTAATATGTCAACATGGTCATAATGTCGACCCATTAACGATATACACTGGAGACCTGTAATCAGAGGCAGACGCTCGATATTCGCATTGAAGTCCCAATGAAGGCAATGTACGGTAACTATAGGGTCTAGTGTGGTGCAGTAATGGTTAAATACCTCCTGCACAAAACCACAGCAGTCGCTCTGTGATTGATGAACCCAGAACCAGCCATCTTGTCTTTAATGGCTGAGGCCTCAGGGTCAATCACTAATAATATTACCATTTCTGGCTGGCGGGCAGCCATGACAGGTCGGGGCATACGTCCCCTTCCCGTGAACAGATATTACAGTAGTGACAGACGCTGCTCACCTGCAAGACAGAAACTGACATGACAGATCGCAGGCCCAAATCCATGTCCCCATTCACCCTAATCACCCATGTAATGTAATCACACAGAGACAGGACACCCCCAGTCGCCACCCACAAACGGCACTTCCTGTCAATGACTCTGCGATGGGTCTGCGTAGTCCCTGTGATCACAGTCCCGATCGCAGTGTGCGGTTCACGCAATGCATACGCATGCGCTGTACGCAACAAATCGGCCGATTGCGTGCGTATTAGCAACTGTGATCCTTGCTGGATCAGGCCCATAGAGCCATAGTACTGCGGAGTATACTGTTTGCAGACATACGGCATGATTCAGAGGTGCACTCAGTCTCAATGCCGCAAGCAAGCGGCCGATGTTTTCAAGTTGCACATGTCCTAGTCGCAGTGCAGGTGTCCTAGTCATAGTGCACGTATGCTAGTCGCAGTGCAGGTGTCCTAGTCATAGTGCACGTATGCTAGTCGCAGTGCAGGTGTCCTAGTCGCAGTGCAGGTGTCCTAGTCGCAGTACGGATGAAGCAGTGTTATGCATGGTGCAGAGCAGTGGTACTGTGCAGCTGGCGTACGGATGAGGCAGTGTTATGCATGGTGCAGAGCAGTGGTACTGTGCAGCTGGCGTACGGATGATGCAGTGTTATGCATGGTGCAGAGCAGTGGTACTGTGCAGCTGGCGTACGGATGAAGCAGTGTTATGCATGGTGCAGAGCAGTGGTACTGTGCAGCTGGCGTACGGATGAAGCAGTGTTATGCATGGTGCAGAGCAGTGGTACTGTGCAGCTGGCGTATGGATGAAGCAGTGTTATGCATGGTGCAGAGCAGTGGTACTGTGCAGCTGGCGTACGGATGAGGCAGTGTTATGCATGGTGCAGAGAGGTGGTACTGTGCAGCTGGTGTACGGATGAAGCAGTGTTATGCATGGTGCAGAGAGGTGGTACTGTGCAGCTGGTGTACGGATGAAGCAGGGTTATGCATGGTGCAGAGCAGTGGTACTGTGCAGCTGGTGTACGGATGAAGCAGTGTTATGCATGGTGCAGAGCAGTGGTACTGTGCAGCTGTCGTACGGATGAAGCAGTATTATGCATGGTGCAGAGCAGTGGTACTGTGCAGCTGGCATACGGATGAAGTAGTATTATGCACGGTGCAGAGCAGTGGTACTGTGCAGCTGGCGTACGGATGAGGCAGTGTTATGCATGGTGCAGAGAGGTGGTACTGTGCAGCTGGTGTACGGATGAAGCAGTGTTATGCATGGTGCAGAGCAGTGGTACTGTGCAGCTGGCGTACGGATGAAGCAGTGTTATGCATGGTGCAGAGAGGTGGTACTGTGCAGGTGGTGTACGGATGAGGCAGTGTTATGCATGGTGCAGAGCAGTGGTACTGTGCAGCTGGTGTATGGATGAAGCAGTGTTATGCATGGTGCAGAGAGGTGGTACTGTGCAGCTGGTGTACGGATGAAGCAGGGTTATGCATGGTGCAGAGCAGTGGTACTGTGCAGGTGGTGTACGGATGAAGCAGTGTTATGCATGGTGCAGAGCAGTGGTACTGTGCAGCTGGCGTACGGATGAAGCAGTGTTATGCATGGTGCAGAGAGGTGGTACTGTGCAGGTGGTGTACGGATGAGGCAGTGTTATGCATGGTGCAGAGCAGTGGTACTGTGCAGCTGGTGTACGGATGAAGCAGTGTTATGCATGGTGCAGAGAGGTGGTGTGGTGCAGCTGGCGTACGGATGAAGCAGTGTTATGCATGGTGCAGAGAGGTGGTACTGTGCAGCTGGTGTACGGATGAGGCAGTGTTATGCATGGTGCAGAGCGGTGGTACGGTGCAGCAGGCGTACGGATGAAGCAGTGTTATGCATGGTGCAGAGCAGTGGTACTGTGCAGCTGGCGTACAGATGAAGCAGTATTATGCATGGTGCAGAGCAGTGGTACTGTGCAGCTGGCGTATGAATGAAGCAGTGTTATGCATGGTGCAGAGCAGTGGTACTGTGCAGCTGGCGTACAGATGAAGCAGTGTTATGCATGGTGCAGAGCAGTGGTACTGTGCAGCTGGCGTACGGATGAAGCAGTATTATGCATGGTGCAGAGCAGTGGTACTGTGCAGCTGGCGTACGGATGAGGCAGTATTATGCATGGTGCAGAGCAGTGGTACTGTGCAGCTGGTGTACGGATGAAGCAGTGTTATGCATGGTGCAGAGCAGTGGTACTGTGCAGCTGGTGTACGGATGAAGCAGTGTTATGCATGGTGCAGAGCAGCTGGTGTACGGATGAAGCAGTGTTATGCATGGTGCAGAGCAGTGGTACTGTGCAGGTGGTGTACGGATGAAGCAGTGTTATGCATGGTGCAGAGCAGTGGTACTGTGCAGGTGGTGTATGGATGAAGCAGTGTTATGCATGGTGCAGAGCAGGTAATTTGTACAGCTACTATATAGTGTGCTGACAGTCTCTCCTGTGCTCGGCTCCGGATTCTATTCCCAGGACTGTAATGTAAATGAAATGTTTTGTCAGCGTTCCTTCACGTAAAGCAGAATACCTTCAAACATTTACCCTAACAGATGGTCCTCCGCCGTCCCATAAACTCCCTTATTAGCTCATTTCCCTGCCGCTGTCAGCACATTTATCACGGGGAGAAGGAGCAGATCTCACAGGAGAGGGGTGAGCAGAGGAATAGCGAGCGCCCAGCACACATATATCAGCACTGTCTCTGACTACCTTTATATTTGAAGGAAAAAGAAAGAAAAATCCACGTACAGCCTGGCACTCTCCTCTTTAGATTGCAAGCTCTTCGAATCAGTCAGCGAGTGCACTGCTGTGTGTAGCAACATCCCCATCCTGTGACCACGCTACTGCGGTGTATACCCACACTTCCCGCTCCCTCTGCAGAGCATTGCACCGACTCCCCCTTTTACAGCTCAGAGACTAGAATGAGAAGTGAAGGTTTATTAGCCCCTCACATCTGGGTGCTGGCGGAGGTTTATGGCACAGATGTGAGGCTCAGGCAGAGGGATGAGGAGATATTAATCACATCTACTCCCAAGGTTGAAAACTTCTCCCTGCCGATATCATAAATTCGGTCTGGAGTCAATAAAGGTCATTTACAAAACTGCGGCTCCTGTAATATCATTTCTTTCTGGACCTTTTTTTTTTTGTTTGCGCAATTTTGTGCAATGTGCATAACGTTTCTACCATGTGACATGGCGGCAACTCCAGGGATGCAAAACCTGGCGTATTCCACAGCGATCAGCAATGACCACGAATTAGGAGAAAAGCGCATTATATGCCCGCGTGGTATAATGAGATTTCTTTTTGCAGGAAAGTCTATGTAAATGGGAGTGAGGGGAACCTTGCCCGGGGAGGAGAAGCAGGTGGGCCACGATGGGGGCAGGGCCTGACAGGTTTGCATCTTTAAAGCCCGCCCTCTTGTGGTAAATTGCAACGACAAGTGCATATTTAAACAAGGCCGGGGCCAAATGGCGCTATTTTTGAAGAATTGAGTAATTAAGAAGACCCGCCCCCTACTCGAAGACCCCCGATCGCTGTGGAAATTCTCCCACTGCCCACTGCGGGAGAAGTGCCTACACTACCGGGGGTGCGGGGGGTTACCCGAAATATCGTGAGCCCCCTGCGACATCCGGGAGAGAAGGCATGTATGATTGAGGGGCCTATTCATTAAGGAGAATAAACCAAGTGCAAATACTAGTTTCCGCTAGGTAACAGTCCCTTTCATCATTAGCATGGGCCTAACTACAACAGGTGCAAGGGGTGCAGCTGATATGGGGCCCAGCGCTGAGGGGGGACAGTCTTCCTTGTCAAAGATATGTCTGAATTCCATTGGGTGATACATAGGGGCACATACAAACTTTTGCTATGAGGACTTTAAATACCTATTATTTGCCCTGATCACTAATAGCGCCACCATTCATCAACTATTGTATTCCACTCTATACTGTAATATATGGGGGCACGTCCTCCTGTATATACCATACATCAGGGAGTGTATTCTTCTCTATACTGTAATATATGGGGGCATGTCCTCCTGTATATACCATACATCAGGGAGTGTATTCCTCTCTATACTGTAATATATGGGGGCACGTCCTCCTGTATATACCCTACATCAGGGAGTGTATTCCACTCTATACTGTAATATATGGGGGCACGTCCTACATCAGGGAGTGTATTCCACTCTATACTGTAATATATGGGGGCATGTCCCCCTGTATATACCCTACATCAGGGAGTGTATTCCACTCTATACTGTAATATATGGGGGCACCTCCTCCTGTATATACCATACATCAGGGTGTGTATTCAACTCTATACTGTAATATATGGGGGCACGTCCTCCTGTATATACCCTACATCAGGGAGTGTATTCCTCTCTATATTGTAATAAACGGTGGCATGTACTCCTGTATATACCATACATTAGGGAGTTTATTCCTCTATATACTGTAATATATGGGAGCATGTCCTCCTGTATATATCCTACATTAGGAAGTGTATTCCTCTCTATACTGTAATATATGGGGACATGTCCCCCTGTATATACCCTACATCAGGGAGTGTATTCCTCTGTATACTGTAATATATGGGGGCACGTCCTCCTGTATATACCCTACATCAGGGAGTGTATTCCACTCTATACTGTAATATATGGGGGCACGTCCTCCTGTATATACCCTACATCAGGGAGTATATTCCACTCTATCCTGTAATATATGGGGGCACATCCTCCTGTATATACCATACATCAGGGAGTGTATTCCTCTCTATACTGTAATATATGGGGGCACGTCCTCCTGTACATACCCTACATCAGGGAGTGTATTCCACTCTATACTGTAATATATGGGGGCATGTCCCCCTGTATATACCCTACATCAGGGAGTGTATTCCACTCTATACTGTAATATATGGGGGCACGTCCTCCTGTATATACCCTACATCAGGGAGTGTATTCCTCTCTATATATGGGGGCATGTCCTACTGTATATACCCTACATCAGGGAGTGTATTCCTCTCTATATTGTAATAAATGGTGGCATGTCCTCCTGTATATACCATACATTAGGGAGTTTATTCCTCTCTATACTGTAATATATGGGAGCATGTCCTCCTGTATATACCCTACATCAGGGAGTGTATTCTTCTCTATACTATAATATATAGGGGCATGTCCTCCTGTATATACCCTACATCAGGGAGTGTATTCTTCTCTATACTGTAATATATAGGGGCATGTCCTCCTGTATATATACTACATCAGGGAGTGTATTCCTCTCTATACTGTAATATATGAGGGAGTGGAAGGCTGTGCTGGGATCACGTGTTTGATCCCAGCATCAGCCGAGGTGCAGGGGCAGGTAGAAGGGATGTGTCCTCTGCGGGACACATCCGTTGCCGGCGCTGGGACAGTAATGTCCCTAGCATCGGTGCAGATACCGCGGGCACCTGGTGAAGGGACCGCCTGGTCCCTTTCACCAGTGCCGGCGGTACTTTGGCGCCGGGAGAAGCTTGGCTCGGGGTGCAAGCTCAGCGGAGCTTGGTGCCCGGCAGCCAAGAAGCGGCGGGTAGCCCGGCGCTGGGAGAGAGTACCCGCTCCCAGCGCCGGTCAGGCGTTGGGCGCGGCAGTCAGTGCGGCGGGCGTTTGGCTCTGGCCGCGAGCCAAACCTGGCTCGCGGGCCAGCAGCCAATCAGAGGCGGACGCGACGAGCCAATCGCGGCTCGCCGCGTCATAGCCCCGCCCACTCGCGCCGTCTTGTATTAGACGGCGCCGAGCGGGAAAAGTCAGTTCGGTGGCGGAGAGGGAGGAGAGAAGACCTCCCGAAGAGCGGAAGATCGGCGCGGCAACAGGGGCGGCGGCCGCGGAAGGGGCCAGAAGACGCCGCTGTCAAGAAAGAAGACAGGCGGCGCCGGCTGGAGGAAAAGAAGAGGCGGCGCCGCTGGCCAGGACGGGCCAGCGGCCGAAGAATGCGGCTGAGGACCGGAGAGGACTGCGGGGGTGGGAAGTGAAAGAGCGTCACGAAGTTCCCCCCCGCAGCCTCTTCCAACGTCGCAGGTAGGCCCTCCGTGAGGCCCACCATATACCCCCCTCCCTAGACCGCCAGGGTTGTCGGGCGCTAGGCCCGGGTAGCAGCGCCGCTGCAGCAGCAGCAGCAAATGATGCAGGGAGAAAGATCGAAGCAGGGCGGCCGCAAGCCAACTTGAGGTCGCGGAACGGCAGCCAATCAGGAGTGGCCGTAGCGGCTGCTCCTGATTGGCTGCCGGCCCGCGAGCTTGTTTTGGAGTCAGTGCACATGACGTAACAGCGCGCCAGTGTAGGGTGAGCCGCGGATGAAGAGGAGCGTGTCTGCAGTGCTGGTGGGCCGTGGAGGAAGTAGCCGCTGCCGGATCCATAAGGTAAGTGGGGGAATGTCTGGGCAGCAGGGGGAGAGTGAGGTGATAAAAATGCAGGGCCTGCCGCACACACATGTAACTACCTGGGGGAGGAGGGGGTGCCGCTCACAGACATCACTACCAGGGGGGCAGGAGGGGGTGATATGATAAAAATGCAGGGCCTGCCGCACTCACTAAATTCACTAATGGGGGGGGTGAGGTAATAAAAATAAAAATGCAGGGCCTGCCACACGCAGAATATATTCACTTATTCACTAACGGGGGGGTGGTGGGTGAGGTGATGAAAAAGCAGGGCCTGTGCACAGACTACATTCAATAAGGGGGGGGGGGAGAGGTAAAACAAAAAAAGGAAGGGCGCACAGACTGCATTCAATAACGGAGGGGGGGGGGGGCTGCCTATTCTTTCAGTCCCGGGCCCCACAATTTCTGATGGCAGCCCTGTATGGGGGCATGTCCTCCTGTATATACCCTACATCAGGAGTGTATTCCTCTCTATACTGTAATATATGGGGGCACCTCCTCCTGTATATACCATACATCAGGGAGTGTATTCCACTCTATACTGTAATATATGGGGGCACCTCCTCCTGTATATACCATACATCAGGGAGTGTATTCCACTCTATACTGTAATATATGGGGGCACCTCCTCCTGTATATACCCTACATCAGGGAGTGTATTCCTCTCTATACTGTAGTATATGGGAGCATGTCCTCCTGTATATACCCTACATCAGGGAGTGTATTCCTCTCTATACTGTAGTATATGGGAGCATGTCCTCCTGTATATATCCTACATTAGGGAGTGTATTCCTCTCTATATTGTAATAAATGGTGGCATGTACTCCTGTATATACCATACATTAGGGAGTTTATTCCTCTCTATACTGTAATATATGGGAGCATGTCCTCCTGTATATATCCTACATCAGGGAGTGTATTCTTCTCTATACTGTAATATATAGGGGCATGTCCTCCTGTATATATACTACATCAGGGAGTGTATTCCTCTCTATACTGTAATATATGGGGGCATGTTCCCCTGTATATACCCTACATTAGGGAGTGTATTCCTCTCTATACTGTAATATATGAGGACATGTCCTCCTGTATATACCCTACATCAGGGAGTGTATTCCTCTCTATACTGTAATATATGGGAGCATGTCCTCCTGTATATACCCTACATCAGGGAGTGTATTCCTCTCTATACTGTAATATATGGGAGCATGTCCTCCTGTATATACCCTACATCAGGGAGTGTATTCCTCTCTATACTGTAATATATGGGGGCATGTCCTCCTGTATATACCCTACATCAGGGAGTGTATTCCTCTCTATACTGTAATATATGGGGGCATGTCCTCCTGTATATACCCTACATCAGAGAGTGTATTCCTCTCTATACTGTAATATATGAGGACATGTCCTCCTGTATATACCCTACATCAGGGAGTGCATTCCTCTCTATACTGTAATATATGGGGGCATGTCCTCCTGTATATACCCTACATCAGGGAGTGTATTCCTCTCTGTACTGTAATATATGGGGGCATGTCTCCCTGTATATACCCTACATCAGGGAGTGTATTCCTCTCTATACTGTAATATATGGGGGCACGTCCTCCTGTATATACCCTACATCAGGGAGTGTATTCCTCTCTGCACTGTAATAAACGGGGGCATGTCTCCCTGTATATACCCTACATCAGGGAGTGTATTCCTCTCTATACTGTAATATATGGGGGCATGTCCTCCTGTATATACCCTACATCAGGGAGTGCATTCCTCTCTATACTTTAATATATGGGGGCATGTCCTCCTGTATATACCTTACATCAGGGAGTGTATTCCTCTCTGTACTGTAATATATGGGGGCATGTCTCCCTGTATATACCCTACATCAGGGAGTGTATTCCTCTCTATACTGTAATATATGGGGGCACGTCCTCCTGTATATACCCTACATCAGGGAGTGTATTCCTCTCTGCACTGTAATAAACGGGGGCATGTCTCCCTGTATATACCCTACATCAGGGAGTGTATTCCTCTCTATACTGTAACATATGGGGGCATGTCCTCCTGTATATACCCTACATCAGGGAGTGTATTCCTCTCTATACTGTAGTATATGGGAGCATGTCCTCCTGTATATATCCTACATCAGGGAGTGTATTCCTCTCTATATATGGGGGCATGTCCTCCTGTATATACCCTACATCAGGTGGTGTATTCCTCTCTATATTGTAATATATGGGGGCATGTCCTCCTGTATATACCCTACATAAGGTAGTGTATTCCTCTCTATACTGTAATATATGGGGGCATGTCCTCCTGTATATACCCTACATCAGGAGTGTATTCCTCTCTATACTGTAATATATGGGGGCACCTCCTCCTGTATATACCATACATCAGGGAGTGTATTCCACTCTATACTGTAATATATGGGGGCACCTCCTCCTATACCATACATCAGGGAGTGTATTCCACTCTATACTGTAATATATGGGGGCACGTCCTCCTGTATATACCATACATTAGGGAGTTTATTCCTCTCTATACTGTAATATATGGGAGCATGTCCTCCTGTATATACCCTACATCAGGGAGTGTATTCTTCTCTATACTATAATATATAGGGGCATGTCCTCCTGTATATACCCTACATCAGGGAGTGTATTCTTCTCTATACTGTAATATATAGGGGCATGTCCTCCTGTATATATACTACATCAGGGAGTGTATTCCTCTCTATACTGTAATATATGAGGGTGTGGAAGGCTGTGCTGGGATCACGTGTTTGATCCCAGCATCAGCCGAGGTGCAGGGGCAGGTAGAAGGGATGTGTCCTCTGCGGGACACATCCGTTGCCGGCGCTGGGACAGTAATGTCCCTAGCATCGGTGCAGATACCGCGGGCACCTGGTGAAGGGACCGCCTGGTCCCTTTCACCAGTGCCGGCGGTACTTTGGCGCCGGGAGAAGCTTGGCTCGGGGTGCAAGCTCAGCGGAGCTTGGTGCCCGGCAGCCAAGAAGCGGCGGGTAGCCCGGCGCTGGGAGAGAGTACCCGCTCCCAGCGCCGGTCAGGCGTTGGGCGCGGCAGTCAGTGCGGCGGGCGTTTGGCTCTGGCCGCGAGCCAAACCTGGCTCGCGGGCCAGCAGCCAATCAGAGGCGGACGCGACGAGCCAATCGCGGCTCGCCGCGTCATAGCCCCGCCCACTCGCGCCGTCTTGTATTAGACGGCGCCGAGCGGGAAAAGTCAGTTCGGTGGCGGAGAGGGAGGAGAGAAGACCTCCCGAAGAGCGGAAGATCGGCGCGGCAACAGGGGCGGCGGCCGCGGAAGGGGCCAGAAGACGCCGCTGTCAAGAAAGAAGACAGGCGGCGCCGGCTGGAGGAAAAGAAGAGGCGGCGCCGCTGGCCAGGACGGGCCAGCGGCCGAAGAATGCGGCTGAGGACCGGAGAGGACTGCGGGGGTGGGAAGTGAAAGAGCGTCACGAAGTTCCCCCCCGCAGCCTCTTCCAACGTCGCAGGTAGGCCCTCCGTGAGGCCCACCATATACCCCCCTCCCTAGACCGCCAGGGTTGTCGGGCGCTAGGCCCGGGTAGCAGCGCCGCTGCAGCAGCAGCAGCAAATGATGCAGGGAGAAAGATCGAAGCAGGGCGGCCGCAAGCCAACTTGAGGTCGCGGAACGGCAGCCAATCAGGAGTGGCCGTAGCGGCTGCTCCTGATTGGCTGCCGGCCCGCGAGCTTGTTTTGGAGTCAGTGCACATGACGTAACAGCGCGCCAGTGTAGGGTGAGCCGCGGATGAAGAGGAGCGTGTCTGCAGTGCTGGTGGGCCGTGGAGGAAGTAGCCGCTGCCGGATCCATAAGGTAAGTGGGGGAATGTCTGGGCAGCAGGGGGAGAGTGAGGTGATAAAAATGCAGGGCCTGCCGCACACACATGTAACTACCTGGGGGCGGAGGGGGTGCCGCTCACAGACATCACTACCAGGGGGGCAGGAGGGGGTGATATGATAAAAATGCAGGGCCTGCCGCACTCACTAAATTCACTAATGGGGGGGGTGAGGTAATAAAAATAAAAATGCAGGGCCTGCCACACGCAGAATATATTCACTTATTCACTAACGGGGGGGTGGTGGGTGAGGTGATGAAAAAGCAGGGCCTGTGCACAGACTACATTCAATAAGGGGGGGGGGAGAGGTAAAACAAAAAAAGGAAGGGCGCACAGACTGCATTCAATAACGGAGGGGGGGGGGGCCTGCCTATTCTTTCAGTCCCGGGCCCCACAATTTCTGATGGCAGCCCTGTATGGGGGCATGTCCTCCTGTATATACCCTACATCAGGAGTGTATTCCTCTCTATACTGTAATATATGGGGGCACCTCCTCCTGTATATACCATACATCAGGGAGTGTATTCCACTCTATACTGTAATATATGGGGGCACCTCCTCCTGTATATACCATACATCAGGGAGTGTATTCCACTCTATACTGTAATATATGGGGGCACCTCCTCCTGTATATACCCTACATCAGGGAGTGTATTCCTCTCTATACTGTAGTATATGGGAGCATGTCCTCCTGTATATACCCTACATCAGGGAGTGTATTCCTCTCTATACTGTAGTATATGGGAGCATGTCCTCCTGTATATATCCTACATTAGGGAGTGTATTCCTCTCTATATTGTAATAAATGGTGGCATGTACTCCTGTATATACCATACATTAGGGAGTTTATTCCTCTCTATACTGTAATATATGGGAGCATGTCCTCCTGTATATATCCTACATCAGGGAGTGTATTCTTCTCTATACTGTAATATATAGGGGCATGTCCTCCTGTATATATACTACATCAGGGAGTGTATTCCTCTCTATACTGTAATATATGGGGGCATGTTCCCCTGTATATACCCTACATTAGGGAGTGTATTCCTCTCTATACTGTAATATATGAGGGCATGTCCTCCTGTATATACCCTACATCAGGGAGTGTATTCCTCTCTATACTGTAATATATGGGAGCATGTCCTCCTGTATATACCCTACATCAGGGAGTGTATTCCTCTCTATACTGTAATATATGGGGGCATGTCCTCCTGTATATACCCTACATCAGAGAGTGTATTCCTCTCTATACTGTAATATATGAGGACATGTCCTCCTGTATATACCCTACATCAGGGAGTGCATTCCTCTCTATACTGTAATATATGGGGGCATGTCCTCCTGTATATACCCTACATCAGGGAGTGTATTCCTCTCTGTACTGTAATATATGGGGGCATGTCTCCCTGTATATACCCTACATCAGGGAGTGTATTCCTCTCTATACTGTAATATATGGGGGCACGTCCTCCTGTATATACCCTACATCAGGGAGTGTATTCCTCTCTGCACTGTAATAAACGGGGGCATGTCTCCCTGTATATACCCTACATCAGGGAGTGTATTCCTCTCTATACTGTAATATATGGGGGCATGTCCTCCTGTATATACCCTACATCAGGGAGTGCATTCCTCTCTATACTTTAATATATGGGGGCATGTCCTCCTGTATATACCTTACATCAGGGAGTGTATTCCTCTCTATACTGTAACATATGGGGGCATGTCCTCCTGTATATACCCTACATCAGGGAGTGTATTCCTCTCTATACTGTAATATATGGGGGCATGTCCTCCTGTATATACCCTACATCAGAGAGTGTATTCCTCTCTATACTGTAATATATGGGGGCATGTCTCCCTGTATATACCCTACATCAGGGAGTGTATTCCTCTCTATACTGTAATATATGGGGGCACGTCCTCCTGTATATACCCTACATCAGGGAGTGTATTCCTCTCTGCACTGTAATAAACGGGGGCATGTCTCCCTGTATATACCCTACATCAGGGAGTGTATTCCTCTCTATACTGTAACATATGGGGGCATGTCCTCCTGTATATACCCTACATCAGGGAGTGTATTCCTCTCTATACTGTAGTATATGGGAGCATGTCCTCCTGTATATATCCTACATCAGGGAGTGTATTCCTCTCTATATATGGGGGCATGTCCTCCTGTATATACCCTACATCAGGTGGTGTATTCCTCTCTATATTGTAATATATGGGGGCATGTCCTCCTGTATATACCCTACATAAGGTAGTGTATTCCTCTCTATACTGTAATATATGGGGGCATGTCCTCCTGTATATACCCTACATCAGGAGTGTATTCCTCTCTATACTGTAATATATGGGGGCACCTCCTCCTGTATATACCATACATCAGGGAGTGTATTCCACTCTATACTGTAATATATGGGGGCACCTCCTCCTATACCATACATCAGGGAGTGTATTCCACTCTATACTGTAATATATGGGGGCACGTCCTCCTGAATATACCCTACATCAGGGAGTGTATTCCTCTCTATACTTTAATATATGGGGGCACGTCCTCCTGTATATACCCTACATCAGGGAGTGTATTCCTCTCTATACTGTAATATATGGGGGAATGTCCCCCTGTATATACCCTACATCAGGGAGTGTATTCCTCTCTATACTGTTATATATGGGGCATGTCCTCCTGTATATACCATACATCAGGGAGTGTATTCCTCTCTATACTGTAGTATATGGGAGCATGTCCTCCTGTATATATCCTACATCAGGGAGTGTATTCCTCTCTATATATGGGGGCATGTCCTCCTGTATATACCCTACATCAGGTAGTGTATTCCTCTCTATATTGTAATAAATGGTGGCATGTACTCCTGTATATACCATACATTAGGGAGTTTATTCTTCTCTATACTGTAATATATAGGGGCATGTCCTCCTGTATATATACTACATCAGGGAGTGTATTCCTCTCTATACTGTAATATATGGGGGCATGTTCCCCTGTATATACCCTACATTAGGGAGTGTATTCCTCTCTATACTGTAATATATGAGGGCATGTCCTCCTCTATATACCCTACATCAGGGAGTGTATTCCTCTCTATACTGTAATATATGGGAGCATGTCCTCCTATATATACCCTACATCAGGGAGTGTATTCCTCTCTATACTGTAATATATGGGAGCATGTCCTCCTGTATATACCCTACATCAGGGAGTGTATTCCTCTCTATACTGTAATATATGGGGGCATGTCCTCCTGTATATACCCTACATCAGGGAGTATATTCATCTCTATACTGTAATATATGGGGGCATGTCTCCCTGTATATACCATACATCAGGGAGTGTATTCCTCTCTATACTGTTATATATGGGGCATTTTCCCCTGTATATACCCTACAGGAGTGAGTGTATTCCTCTCTATACTGTAATATATGGGGCATGTCCTCCAGTATATACCCTACATCAGGGAGTATATTCCTCTGTATACTGTAATATATGGTGGCATATCCTCCTGTATATACCCTACATCAGTGAGTGTATTCCTCTCTATACTGTAATATATGGGGGCATGTCCCCCTGTATATACCCTACATCAGGGAGTGTATTCCTCTCTATACTGTAATGTATGGGGGCATGTTCCTCTGTATATACCCTACATTAGGGAGTGTATTCCTCTGTATACTTTGATAATATAGCCATGAACTACTGTACATAGAAAGTTTGTATTTTTAGAGGCGTCTTTTTAATGAGACAGAGAAGGAAACATTATTATAGATATGAACCCTAGAGCTGTGGGGCTCAGTAATGCACAGTGTAACCCTCCAATGTTATAACTGTGAGGACGTAGAAATGTCTAATGTACAACTACAGTTATAAGGCTGATTACATCTCCTTTAGGACAAACACTGAGCAGATTGCCAGCTCTACAGCACACACTGCAGGCTCCTATAAAACCATTCCCCGCAGTCTGGGAGTAAATTTTACTGATTCCATTAAGAATTCCCCTTCTCCTGTGAGCCGCCACAAGGACAGACAAGCGACATCTGCCATACTACCCATAAAAAGACCACTACCCACCCCCCTTATACACACATTAGCGCCTCTACCACCAAATCGGCAATTTGTACTTTATCACTCGGGGAGTCAGCGCGGGGATGGGGGAGGGGGGGGCTTTATCCCAAATGGAAAGAGATAGAACTTTCTAAGTAGCCGCATTGGAGAGCCTTGGGGGGCCCTCAGCAGATGTGGAGCCCTGGAAATCATTAGAGGAACAATGAGTTTAACACAAGTAATCCAGATAATAGCATAGCGCTGGGGGAGCGATCAGAGGCTCAGGTGGGAGGTCTAATGTTACAGAATGCTTCCAGAACTCTCCAGAAGTATCGCTGCATTCAGTACAGTTCTGGAGCATGGTACATAGGCACATACACTGCTACCTAGGGGATCATTTATCATTGTATATTTGTGGCTTCATTTTCCATTTTCAGGGGTACACCACAACTATTTTCCTATGTTTCCCCAAGATGTATGAGAGAGGGACCACAGCACATGATACCTGCTGTGATCCCTCCATTCCTGCTGGCCGCTGGCAGCTGTATCCCCCATAGGGGTCTATAGGGGATGCGAATCGATGCTGCCAGATTTAACAATGCGAAGATGGCATTAGCTGCTGTAGCCTATGGGTTACACTGCATAATAAGCCGGCAGAGGGTTTCCCAGAACCCTCCTCAGCAGTGGCAGCTGCGCATGTGCACTCTGTGGGACTGCGCAGTAGGCCCGGCAGCGCTCCAGGCACATCTCAGGGACGGGCACCTTCCGGAGAGCCACTGTCCCTGCGTGTGGCGGTTGATAAATTCCTCCGGTATGATGGCATCTTGCAATGCGATCATGGGCGGTAATGTCATACCCAGATCACATTGCAAATGTGACCACTAATAAATGGGCCCGTAAAGGAAGGAACAAGATGGGGAAATTTCGCCTATATTTAGGGTTCTCAGCCCTATATATTTTATAGGGTTATGCCACCATTTTTCTGCAGCGTCCACCTTTGCGTATGCTATGGGCTAAAATCGGAGTATAGTTTAGCCAATTCCTCAGTAAAGCTGGACTTCGGGACAGCAGGATGAATGAACACACAGGGACGGCTTCGCAGCTGCATGAATTCTTTCCTGCACACGATTCTCGCCATTTGTAGCACCATGCGACAGAGCCTGCGTGTGCGACTTTGAGCAGAGATGGTTAATTCCTACGTGTCTCAGCCTCCTGTCCCCCTGCGGCTGAATGTGGGCAATGGGCGATGTGAAAGCAGGCCTAGAGATCGCCATTTATTTCCAAGCACGCAATGTGGCTGGATATGCCGCCAAGTTGAATTCGACTTTAATTAGCTGCATAGTCAAAATGAAAAAAGTAGGAAGTGATCCTGTCTGTGGAGAACGACTGTAAAATGCCCATTTATTAAGGAAGCATCAGATAAAGGGGGTGGGTCTGCGATGCTGGCGCTGATAATGCTGATATCAGAATCCCGGCAGCGAAATCCCAACGGTTGGTAAACCTGACACATGCAAGTAAGTATTGTAACACTTCTCCTAATCCTAACGTACCTTTCTCGCAGCCTGACCCCCCCAGTCTAACCCTAACCCTCCCCCTATTGCCTAATCCACACCCCTAACCTGAATACTCACCATCGGGATTGCAGCTGTCGGGATGATGGAGCCATGATTCTGACGGCTGTCGGGATTCTGGCGCCGGGATGCCTGCATTTTTTGCGCTGGGATGCCCCAGAGACAGATCATATTACATCCTGAATAAGGGCTCTTTAATATAATTATAGAGGAGTAAATTTGAACTCCATCAAATGCATGTTTAATGGGATGAACGTATCGGAGGATGTAATTTGCCAGATCGGTGAGACTTGCCGTACTACCAGCCCTCATCATAGTTACGCACTTAACGTCTTCGATAGTCTACAACAGCGCCTACTCCATGGTCAGAGACATGGAGCAGCCATGGGAGTATCGGGGTATGTGGCACATTCTGCTGCCTGAGGAAGTAATGGACATGGCCTCTACTTGCCAAACCATGTAACCATGAGTATAGCAGTTGCATGCACATTAAAGGACAAGTTTTGTAATAGGACAGTGTAGCTCTATCATGCAAGTAATACATATGCATTTTGTAATTTCAGACCTTCCCACTGCATATTCCTGATTAGGCTCAGCCCCTGGTAATATATGAGAGGTTTAGCTGCTGTAATCAGACTTCTGAGGCGAGTGTACGTGTATGTGAGTAGCATCTTCTCCTCTGGCAGGTTAGTGGTTAATGTGTTATTATAACCTTTGCCATCAGCGAGGGTTTAATAGTGTGCGCTCCTCAGCATTGTTCAATTATCATCTGTCTCTTCACCAAAAGCACTGGGGGACGCTCTCTTCTCCATGGGTCAAATCCATTAAGAGCATAAAAGCGGCTGGTAGAGGCGGCTTCTCCCTGACCCTCGGCTCAGCGAGAGCTTGTTAGGAATTAATTATCTAGCTCAGAACGAGCCGCTCTCTGAGATTCCGATTGACAAGACGGGTGCGACAATCCCCTGCGGAATTCCGCTACGGGTTCACATTCACTCACAAGCCGGGATACACGTTGCCGCAACAGCCGCGTCTGACCGACGGAGAGCGCAAGAGTGAGGATGAAAGCTTCTGACTTTCCGTGACGGCGACGCGGAGCCTCAGGCTACCTGGTGCCTGACGGAGGTGACGCTTTATTGTGGGCAGACAGTTTGTATCACAATGACGGGGTTTTATGGTCAGCTATTAGCCATGAACTATACGGACATTGGGCCTGATTCACTACGGATCGCTATTCTGCTTATATGCTAATATCAGCGGTGTTATTTAAATGAGAGCTGCCGGCCAGTGCCAGGGGCTGCAGCGCTGACTGCACAGCCATAGCCGGAGAGGGTTCCGGAGGAACCTTCCGCTGGCTAATTATGCAATGTGTAGCCAATAGGGGCCAATATCGGGTATGCATCGCATTCCGGATATTGGTAAATCTGGGAGCATTACATCCCCATAAAAACCTATGGTGGATGAGGCTGCCAGCGTGAATGAAGGAGACGCGGCACATATCGGAGATACCTGCTGCGGTACCTCCTTAATACATCCGGGAGAAACTTGATATTTGAGGTAAACCCCCAAAAACAGATGTTTAGTATTCAATGATAAATGGGCCCCATGATCCCAGCAGCTTACGCCATCTAAAGAGGAGCCCTCCCAGGTAATGTCTCATCACTCCAAGCTTCTCGCAGGGACTGGCACCTTTCGGAGCCCCTATCCCTGCGGGTGGGCTATTTCATACATGCCAGCGCTAAGATCGCATCCTGCAATGCGATCAAGGGCGCTAGTAACATGCCAAGATCGGGTAGCAAATGCCATTGTTGATAAATGGGCCCCTCAGCGTAGGCTGCAGTTTTGTGTCCTAAATGTAGGCGTAAACCTACAGCTGCAAAGTTGCGTCTAACAAGCGCATTTCCAGTTGCGCGTATCTCAATATGTGCGAATACGCAGCCGTATCAGGACTTGCTATGAGCGTAGATCACAGTGGCCAGAGTAAAGGTAAGGCGGTCACCACCACTAGCTTGATGATGAATATTACTGCTGCGTTAAAGATAGAGTAATTAAAGAAGTACATTTACAAAACAGTGTTTCTCCTCCTAAAATAAGTAGGAGTATGGGGTCCTCCCTGCAAATCTGTCAGCAAGGACCAGGCTATGCAAGGCGGAAACTCATCTACTGTGACACCGGCCCAGTCAGCATGGGAACACTGGGGCTCTTCCCAGTACCTACTGGGCCGGGGCAATAGTCTACTGCCCGTAAATGAAGTACAGTTGTTGAACTACAAGTCCAAGCAATCCCTGACAGCTGGGGTATGCTGGCAGTTTTAGAACTACAAATGCCAGCCTGCCAATCTTGCCAGTGACTACCAGGGCGTACAGGAGCTTGAAAACCTACAAGCGCCAGCATGTCCTGCCAGCCGGGGCCATTGGCACATGTAGTCCCACAAAAGTAACCAATAATAATAATAAAACACACCAAATGGTTTAGTATTTTTAGTTACAATAAATACAGAACAAAGGGCCTGATTCAGAGCCGGACGCTATTTGCGCTCGCTCGTTCTGAAAAAGGGGCCGGCTATTTAAATTGAGCGCTCGCTCTTTGCGGTCTGTTGACGTCTCTATGTCTGAGCGAGTGAACGAAATATGCGCTCGCTATTTTGTAAAGACGCCCCCTGGCCGCTCGCATCCTACGTCATCTCCGCTATTTATTTGATTAATCGAGTACATCGAAAGGCGTCTGAACTGCTCGCAGTGCTTGTGGTTGGATTTTCCTACCGCAATCATGCGAACAGTTCAGGCTAAGAAAGAACCAAGTGACGTGATCGATGACGCTGCTTTGTTAATTATGCACACCCTTAAAACGCCCGTTTTGACCGTTTGGCACGCTTGCGTTCGGATCACCACTCCCCGTTTTCAAGCACCTTCCCCTGTTACCACCCACAAACGCCTCATCCTGTCACTCAAATTAGCAGGCACTCGCTATTTTGCGAGTGCTCGATTTCCGACCGCAATGACTGGTTGGCGCATGCGCATTACGACCCATACGCATGCGCAGTTGTGCGAACATTGCTCGGAGCGAACGAGCGGCCGCTTACGAGCGGCTCTGAATCAGTCCCAAAATCCCTTGTTTAACGGAATCTGCTGTCAAATTAGTCTAAATGAAATTAAAATAAAAAAAAAACAGTAACAAGGCTGCCGGGGCCGCAACGCAAAGGAAGAAACATAATTGGCCTTAGAGGGAACAGCCCCTCTCTCCACAGTGCTGGTGACACATTGTATCCCAGGCACAGTTCTGGGTATGAGAAGGTCATTAGACAAATCTTTGTATAGAACAAAGATACAGTATATTTATACATGTCAATTAATAGGTCCCATTTTCTGTAACCTCTTAGAGTTACCTTCTAAGCCCCTCTATCATGGGAGGAAAAACCACATCAACTTTGGCTTCAGTGTCGTGGGGTGTAATAGCCCATGAGTCGCCAGCGGGTTATGTAACCACACTCTTCCAGCATTCCGGCGTGTGTAATAAATACATGGAAGCAAAGGGTGTAGGGTCGCCCTCCACAAGCACAACCAGCACCAGCACTTCTGCCTGTGTTGGTATTGAAAAAAGGAGTGAACATGTGATAAGAGTTAGCAGTGCCAGGAGTGATGGTGTTGGCAGTACCAGCTATGGATATGTGATAGGTGTTAGTAGTGGCAGGTGTTGGCAGTGCCAGGTGTGGACATGTGACGGGCATTGACAGTGCCAGGTGTGATGGGTGCTGGCAGTGCTAAATGTGCCATGTGCTAGCAGTATCAGGTGTCACAGGTGATACATTTTCGCACTGCCAGGTGTGGTGATGTGGTAGGTGTCACAAGTGCTAGGTGTGCACAGGTGTCAGGTGTGGAACGATGACCGGCATTGGCAGTGTGAGGTTTGGTCGAGTGCCAGTTGTGGACAGGTAATTGGTGCCATGTGTGGACAGGTGTCAGCAGTGCCAGGTTTGGAAAGGTATTTAGTGTCAGCAGTGTCAGGTAAATGGTGTCTTCTGTGCCAGGTGTTGACTGGTACTGTAAATGGTGTCAGCTGTGCAATGGTGTCTGTTGTGGACAAGTAATTAGTGGCAGCAGTGCCAGGTGTGACAGGTATATGGTGTCAGCAGTGCCAGGTGTGGACAGGTATATGGTGTGAGCAGTGCCATGTATGACAGGTATATAGTGTCAGCAGTGCCAGGTGTGGACAGGTATATGGTGTCAGCAGTGCCATGTATGACAGGTATATGGTGTCAGCAAAGCCAGGTGTGGACAGGTATATGGTGTGAGCAGTGCCAAGTGTGGACAGGTTTATGGTGTCAGCAGTGCCAGGTGTGGACAGGTTTAGGGTGTCAGCAGTGCCAAGGGTGGACAGGTTTATGGTGTCAGCAGTGCCAGGTGTGGACAGATAATAGATGTCAGCAGTGCCATGTATGACAGGTATATGGTGTCAGCAAAGCCAGGTGTAGACAGGTATATGGTGTCAGCCATGCCAAGTGTGGACAGGTTTATGGTGTCAGCAGTGCCAGGTGTGGACAGGTTTATGGTGTCAGCAGTGCCAGGTGTGGAGGAGAAAATTGTGTGAGCAGTGGCAGTGCCAGGTGTGGACAGGTATATGTGTCAGCAGTGCCAGGTGTGGAAAGGTATATGGTGTCATCAGTTCCAGGTGTGGACAGGTTTATGGTGTCTGCAGTACCAGGTGTGGACCAGTATGTGGTATGAGCAGTGCCAGGTGTGGACAGGTATATGGTGTGAGCAGTGCCAGGTGTGGACAGGTATGTGGTATGAGCAGTGCCAGGTGTGGACAGGTATATAGTGTGAGTAGTGCCAGGTGTGGACAGGTATATGTTGTCAGCAGTACCAGGTGTGGACAGGTATATGGTGTGAGTAGTGCCAGGTGTGGACAGGTATATGGTGTCAGCAATGGCAGGTGTGGACAGGTATGTGGTGTTAGCAGTGCCAGGTGTGGACAGGTATATGGTGTCAGCAGTGCCAGGTGTGGACAGGTATATGGTGTCAGCTGTGCCAGGTGTGGACAGGTGTATGGTGTGAGTAGTGCCAGGTGTGGACAGGTTTATGGTGTCAGCAGTGCCAGGTGTGGACAGGTGTATGGTGTGAGTAGTGCCAGGTGTGGACAGGTTTATGGTGTCAGCAGTGCCAGGTGTGGACAGGTGTATGGTGTGAGTAGTGCCAGGTGTAGACAGGTGTATGGTGTCAGCAGTGCCAGGTGTGATTGATTTTGACAAGATAATATGCGCAGAGATGGTATCATAGGGATTTTATCTAAGTAGCAGATAAATGTAGTTTGGTGTTGGGTATTCCATTCCTCCATCACACTCTGCTCCATATGTACAAGCTCAGCCTGAAACTGACTAGTAAATGTCTAAATCCTGATTCGCTTATGGTGTCTCTAGAGGCCGCTTCTTATGTATTTATAGATGATGGACCTCATTGCCTTCTAATATCCAAACACTCCAGGAGAATATGGCAACAAGCAGAAGGAATCTGGGAGATATTATGTTCTCACCATACACCTAGATGTTACCAGAAGAGCTGAGGGGTGATAAGGAGAAGCAACAGGGGTCTAGTCTTTCATTCTATGGTGATAGAATCCAGCTGTGTGAGGGTTAATAAAAAATAATTGTGCCTCATTCTGCCAACCCAGCTGTCCCTGCCACTGACGGTGACACGAGCTGAAGGCAGAGGGGGACAACGGCACAGCCAGAAGGAGAGCAGTCAGGACATATTTAAGATCAGAGCTGATGGAAGAAAGCCAGGGACGAAACTGGGGGGATACGGAGCGCAGTAATTATTAACCAGTTCCTGCCAGGGACGAAACTGGGGGGATACGGAGCGCAGTAATTATTAACCAGTTCCTGCCAGGGACGAGACTGGGGGGGATACGGAGCGCAGTAATTATTAACCAGTTCCTGCCAGGGACGAGACTGGGGGGGATACGGAGCGCAGTAATTATTAACCAGTTCCTGCCAGGGACGAGACTGGGGGGATACGGAGCGCAGTAATTATTAACCAGTTCCTGCCAGGGACGAGACTGGGGGGGATACGGAGCGCAGTAATTATTAACCAGTTCCTGCCAGGGACGAGACTGGGGGGATACGGAGCACAGTAATTATTAACCAGTTCCTGCCAGGGATGAGACTGGGGGGGATACGGAGTGCAGTAATTATTAACCAGTTCCTGCCAGGGACGAAACTGGGGGGATACGGAGCGCAGTAATTATTAACCAGTTCCTGCCAGGGATGAGACTGGGGGGGATACGGAGTGCAGTAATTATTAACCAGTTCCTGCCAGGGACGAGACTGGGGGGATACGGAGTGCAGTAATTATTAACCAGTTCCTGCCAGGGACGAGACTGGGGGGATACGGAGTACAGTGATTATTAACCAGTTCCTGCCAGGGACGAGACTGGGGGGATACGGAGTACAGTGATTATTAACCAGTTCCTGCCAGGGATGAGACTGGGGGGGATACGGTGTGCAGTAATTATTAACCAGTTCCTGCCAGGGAGGAGACTGGGGGGATATGGAGCGCAGCAATTAACCAGTTCCTGCCAGAGACGAGACTGGGGGGGATACGGAGCGCAGTAATTATTAACCAGTTCCTGCCAGGGAGGAGACTGGGGGGGATACAGAGCGCAGCAATTATTAACCAGTTCCTGCCAGTGACCAGACGGAGGGGAGATACGGAGCGCAGTAATAACCAGTTCCTGCCAGGAACGAGACTGGGGGGGATACGGAGCGCAGTAAGTATTAACCAGTTCCTGCCAGGGAGGAGACTGGGGGGATACGGAGCGCAGTAATTATTAACCAGTTCCTGCCAGGGAGGAGACTGGGGGGATACGGAGCGCAGTAATTATTAACCAGTTCCTGCCACGGAAGAGACTGGGGGGGATACGGAGCGCAGTAATTATTAACCAGTTCCTGCCAGGGAGGAGACTGAGGGGATACGGAGCGTAGTAATTATTAACCAGTTCCTGCCACGGAAGAGACTGGGGGGGATACGGAGCGCAGTAATTATTAACCAGTTCCTGCCAGGGAGGAGACTGGGGGGGATACGGAGCGCAGTAATTATTAACCAGTTCCTGCCAGGGAGGAGACTGGGGAGGATACGGAGCGCAGTAATTATTAAACAATTCCTGCCAGGGACCAGACTGGGGGGGACACAGAGCGGAGTAATTATTAACCAGTTCCTGCCAGGGACCAGACTGGGGGGGAGGGAATATGGAACGTAGCAATTATTAACCATTTCCTGCCAGGGACAAGACTGGGGGGATACGGAGCGCAGTAATTATTAACCAGTTCCTGCCAGGGAGGAGACTGGGGGGGATACGGAGCGCAGTAATTATTAACCAGTTCCTGCCAGGGAGGAGACTGGGGGGGATACGGAGCGCAGTAATTATTAACCAGTTCCTGCCAGGGAGGAGACTGGGGAGGATACGGAGCGCAGTAATTATTAAACAATTCCTGCCAGGGACCAGACTGGGGGGGACACAGAGCGGAGTAATTATTAACCAGTTCCTGCCAGGGACCAGACTGGGGGGGAGGGAATATGGAACGTAGCAATTATTAACCATTTCCTGCCAGGGACAAGACTGGGGGGATACGGAGCGCAGTAATTATTAACCAGTTCCTGCCAGGGAGGAGACTGTGGGGATACGGAGCGCAGCAATTATTAACCAGTTCCTGCCAGAGACGAGATTGGGGGGGATACGGAGCGCAGTAATTATTAACCGGTTCCTGCCAGGGAGGAGACTGGGGGGGATACAGAGCGCAGTAATTATTAACCAGTTCCTGCCACGGAAGAGACTGGGGAGGATACGGAGCGCAGTAATTATTAACCAGTTCCTGCCAGGGAGGAGACTGGGGGGGATACGGAGCGCAGTAATTATTAACCAGTTCCTGCCAGGGAGGAGACTGGGGGGGGATACGGAGCGCAGTAATTATTAAACAATTCCTGCCAGGGACCAGACTGGGGGGGACACAGAGCGCAGTAATTATTAACCAGTTCCTGCCAGGGACCAGACTGGGGGGGAGGGAATATGTTACGTAGCAATTATTAACCAGTTCCTGCCAGGGACCAGACTGGGCAGTAATTAACCAGTTGCTGTCAGGGACCAAACTGGGGGGATACGGAGCACAATAATTAACTATATCTTGCCAGGTACCAGACTGGGGGGGATACAGAGCACAGTAATTACCCTGTTCCTGCCAGGTACCAGACTGGGGGGGATACAGAGCACAGTAATTACCCTGTTCCTGCCAGGGACCAGACTGGGGGGGATATAGAGCCGCAGTAATTAACCATTTGCTGCCAGGGACCAGACTAAAGGGATACAGAGCACAGTAATCACCCTGTTCCTGCCAGGGACCAGACTGGAGGTTATAGAGCACAATCAATAACCAGATCCTGCATTGGACCTGGCTGGGGGGGATACAGAGCGCAGTAATTAACCAGTTACTTCCTGGGTCCAGACTTGGTAGATACTGAGTGTAGTAATTAACCAGTTGCTGTCAGGGACCAGACTGGCGGTGATACAGAGCACAGTTTAACCAGTTCCTGCCAAGGACCCGACTGGGAGGATTCGGAGCGCAGTAATTAACTAGTTCCTGCCGGACCAGACTGTAACTTGAAGTCTGACAGGTGAACACTGTGCCTAATTAACACCTTAGTTGCCCAGGAGAAATTGAACAGATGACAACTAACAGCAGCTAACATGGAGAAGCAGGGTAGCCAATTAGCACCAAAAGAGATTCCACAGAGGAATGCTGCACTGAGTGACGCTGATCATCAGGGTAGTTACGGTGGAACACTCTCAGGTGGTGCAGGAAGGGGGGAGTAAGTGGAGGGGTTTCCCAGGGAGGGATGGCGGATACCAGAAACCACACAACCAATCACCAGACGGAGGCCCATATTATCTGCCTGACATGGCCTTTATGCCTCAGTACTCCAAGCGCCATTTGAGACCAAGGCGTAAATTTACTAAAAGCTTCTAAACCGGACAAGTGGTGCTGTTGCCCAAAGCAACCAATCAAATTCTGTCTACAGAGAAATGACAGCTATAATCTGATTGGTTGCTATGGGCAACATCACCACTTGTCTGTTTTATAAGCTTTAGTAAATCTGCCCCCCGGGCACAAAGACATTCAATAAAGTCATTGGATTTCCACAAATCAGGATCAGGCAATCCAACAGATCGGTCTCTCTCTTACGCTGGGGTCCAGTATGTGCTGTGCTATGTACTCACATGATCTACCCACAACTGTACATAGGGTCTGACCAGTGACATCACCTCGTTATACAACATGCCTCTTCCTACCCAACCAGGTACCCTGCCGGCTTTTCCCATTGGTGTATACACAACTTTTTAAGCTTTATTATACATCCCTTTGCTTTATTTATTCACCAATGTAATTAAAGATCATATTGTCAGCTGGAGGCACGTATAATTGCCATACCAAAACCCGGCAAAGACCCTAATGCTGTAGCTAATTACCGACCTATTGCTTTGCTGAACACAGATGTCAAGTTGTTTGCCAAATTGATTGCTAGTCGCCTATCTCAACTGTTGCCGGTTCTCATTAAATCGGATTAGGTCGGATTTGTGATGCATAGGCAAGCCCCAGACAATACACGTAGAGTTCTCAATATTATAGAATATTATGACTACCGTAGGGAGCCTTTGTTGATCCTTTCACTTGATGCCAAAAAGGCGTTTGACCGCCTGCATTGGGGTTATTTGATGAAGGTTTTACACTGTTTCGGTTTCCAGGGAGGTATTTTAGATTCCATTTCGGCCCTATATACTTGCCCTTCTGCGAAGGTATTTGTAAACAGTTGTCTATCTGACAAATTTGACATAACCAACGGCACACGTCAGGGGTACCCACTTTCGCCACTCATCTTTACACTTGCCATTGAGCCTCTGGCGGAGACGATCAGAACCCTCAAATCCATACATGGTCCCTTGCTCGGAGGCTTCTCCCATAAAATAAACTTATTCGCAGATGATATTTTACTGTGTTTACTCCACCCAGAAGAGTCTCTCCCAGCATTGCATGCCATCTTGGATCAATACGCAGCAGTATCCTTTTACAAACTCAACACCGCAAAGACAGAAGCCCTCCCTCTTAACATCCCAACTGTAATTTTGGAGAAACTACAGGAGACGTATAGATATACATGGAAATCTAGGTCCCTCAAATATCTGGGGGTGCATTTAGCTAGAGACCATGATCTTATTGAATGTTATTTTGGGCCCCTCTTGAAAGCTTATGAAACTTTAACAAAAGAATGGATGCTACATGGTGTCCTGGCTAGGAAGGATTGCGGCTGCAAAAATGGTGCTGCTCCCAAAACTAATGTATTTATTTCGGACCATTACTAGACCCCCTATCCATTCCAAATACATATGTAACAAATTTTACCAAATACTCACTAAATATATTTGGAAGGGGAATCGACCCAGAATAGCGAGAAATACCCTCTCCCTCTCTAAGGAGACAGGCGGAGTGGCCTTCCCAGACTTGGAGAGATACCATTCAGCGTGTGTACTTAGCCAGGCAAGGGACTAGTTCATAATAGACTCTCCCAAACCCTGGGTAATTATTGAAAGGGAACTTATGCGCCCCTTTCCCCTTCCTGATGTATTCTGGCTGCCCTCTTCTGAAATCTCCTTCAGACCGGGATTCTGTAAAGCAGTCCAGACTACAATAGTATGTTGGCATGCCTGTGTTTCCTTAGATGAAGAGATTTCCCTGCCTTCTCCTAATCTGTCTCTCCAATCAATAGCCAATTTGATCCCTGATATGCATTTAGGTTCCTGGGCGAAGGTGGGCCTTTCTTCTTTGGGGGATGGATTCGCGGGGAAAGATTCGGCTTCTTTTGTGTCCCTTCAAACGCAATTTGGTTTAACGAGGCAGGACCTTCATAAATACTTACAGCTGAGACATTGGTTGCACAGTCACCTCCCTTCTCTACTTAAAAAACCTGCCTTCCCATCACTGCTGCTGACTCGCCTACGAGCCTCTAATCACAAAGGTGGTATATCTTGGTGGTATCAGTATCAGATAATGTTAAAAAAAAAAGGGAAACTTCCGTGTCAACTTAAATGGGAGAGGGATCTGGCTGTGAACCTTTCTGATGAGGACTGGAATATTATTTTTCGTTCCAGTTTTACTATATCCAAATGTATCAACCATTCAGAAATGTATTACAAATTACTTCAGAGAGCATATTTTACTCCTGAAAGGCAGCACAAGATCTGGCCCTCTGTCTCGCAATATTGCTGGAGAGGTTGTGGTTTGGTAGGAGACATCTTTCATGTCTTTTGGTCCTGTCCTCTACTTCGCCTCTTGTGGAATGCGGTATTTTTTATGATTAGTAAAATAGTTGGTGTAACTATTCAGGCGGAGCCTCTAGTTGCCTTATTCCACTTTTATCCTGGGGAATTATCACGTGGCGAGAGATATATTATGAGTCATGTGCTGATTGCTACAAAAGCTACAATTGCTCTGGGGTGGGAGACAGGCTCTCTCCCCAACATCACAGTCATAGGAAACAAGATCCATAAACATTTTGTTTTTGAAACAACAGATACCAAATACTCCTCCTCCGTCAGTTCCATCCATATGAAATGGTTTAAATGGGGAGAATATAGGGAAAAACAAGGCCATTCCACCATTTATAGTGTTCCGGCTGATCTCGGTGTTCTCTGTTCACCTCACGCAGATCCGGGGTAGTTCCATTAACTGATTATTTAGTATTTTGTCTATATGTGTTGTGAAGTGTTTTATAAAACATTTTTCTTGTCCTAAAATGTTTAAGTATTAATTATATGTAAATGGACCAAGGGCCTGATTCATAGCTGAACGCTCTGACCAGAGCGCTCGCTCTGAATCAGGGCCCTCCTACCTGTTTTACCACCCACAGCTTATGCGAGCGTCCATGATGATGGTCGCGATGGTCAAGACCATCGGGCTTGCGACGGAGACCCTGCGGTAGGGTCTCGCTGCCGCAAGCCCTGGAGTAATTTTGGCTCTATCAGAGCCAAAATCACTCCCACTGACATCACTAGTGATGTCAGTGGGGCCGGCTTCAGACGATAGGCGTTTGATTGGGAACGCCTCCGTCTGGGCAGCCATGCCCCCGGCACGCCCACCAAAGGGGGCGTGCTGTCAATCAACATCGACAGCACGCCCCCTTTGGTGCGAGACCCGGAGCGATGGAGAGCCCGTCGCTCTCCGGGTCTCGCGCATGCTCACGACGGAGCTCCCTCCGTCGTGCGCATGCGCAGTGGGGGACATCGACCCGCTTGAGAGCGTACTGCCGCTCACGAGCGGGTCTGAATGACCCCCCAAGATCGATTGATTTATATTGTGATATGCAATATGTCTGGCTTACCCCTTTTCCCTTCTGTATCCCCATTTCTTTGTATTAAACTTTCAATAAAAACTATTAAAAAAAAAAAAAAAAAAAAGATCATATTGTCCCTCCTTTCTTCTGTCCGCATGTTGTGGGGCCGGTGTCTGCTCATGCAGCCCTGTGTATGAAGTCTGGAAAACACACAGCTATTACATGCCAATTCCAGTTGTCAAGTTTCCTGGAATGTCCCGGAGACTCTCAGATTAGGGTGAGATCCCCTGAGAGATCCGGCAATGGTGCAAATCACATTATCTAGCCCTCGTCACTATGACACAAATAACACCATGACGTAATGTTCGTGGCTTCTTTCACATCTCCCCTCCGCATCTCCGGGAAGCGAGGTTACAAAAAAGTGGGTGAATATGTGATAAACAGCTTGATTAGAATACAAGCTAGCACACATACACCCCTCACACACACATGGCACCACCTGAAGACACTCCATGACAAGAGGGAAACGTGTATAAATTAGAGCCATAGCGCCACCATGTGTTGACATTGCAGATATGCAGATATAAAGTACTACACTACTGTACATTTAATTTCACATTGAGTAAGTATACAGCACAATACAATACTGGAGAGTGAGGATCTACCCAGAAATTCAGAAATCCATATAAATGGAAAATATAATTTATGTTACACACATTCTATAGTCTAAATGCACAATTATCTACAATAAGGTCTTGTTTATGTTTTTTTTTTATCACAGAAATGTCAATATAGATATATCTCCCTTGTTCTCTTGTATGACACATGTAGCTTCTTCATACACTATGCTCTAATGGCTGAGGCCACACGTTCCCGTGATACTAATATTAATGTATATGAAATTTATAAATGAAAGCGACAGCATAGATGTATTGTAAATGTGACTGTACTAAATGAGGTTATATTTTAAGCGTGGAATAAAGACTGGAATATGACAGGCTAACTAATGCTGGGTACACACTGGCAGATATGTTGGCCCTATCAATGGATCGGCCACTATATCGCGTGTGCCTCGGCCAGTGTGTACCAGCGATATGTCCGTCGATGCCGATGCAATATGTCGTTCACAGATATTGCATCGGCTGTGCTGCACGGCCAATGCCCAATATATGTACAGATATTTTGGGGCATCGTACTGTACATGTGGTCAGCCACGGGGATGGGGGCGCGACGCCCCATAGCCAGCGGTATCCACAACCAGAAGACAGATGATGATTGTTCAGTCTGTATGAACAACCATCATTTGCAGATATATCTGTGAGGTGTGTACCCAGCTTTACAGTCCCAAAGTGCAGAAACAGATATGTACTTATATTTTATCAACCACGGTGCAAAAAATAACCATATAATACAGGCAGAAGTCATAAGGTCAGAGATAAAGGATAGGTCAGATAGAGAAGACATAAGGTCAGAGATAAAGGATAGGTCATAGAGAGAAGTCATAAGTTCAAAGATAGAACAGAGGGCCTGATTCAGAGCCGGACGCTATTTGCGAACGGTCGTTCAGAAAAAGGGGCCGGCTATTTAAATTGAGCGCTCGCTCTTTGCGGTCTGTTGACGCCTTTATGTCTGAGCGAGTGAACGAAACATGCGCTCGCTATTCTGTAAAGACGCCCCCTGGCCGCTCGCATCCTACGTCATCTCCGCTATTTATTTGATTAATCAAGTACATCGAAAGGCGTCTGAACTGCTCGCAGTGGTTGTGATTGGATTTTCCTACCGCAATCATGCGAACAGTTCAGGCTAAGAAACAACCAAGTGACGTGGCCGATGACGCTGCTTTGTTAATTATGCACACCCTTAAAACGCCCGTTTTGACTTTTTGACACGCCTGCGTTTGGATCTCCACTCCCCGTTTTCAAGCACCTTCCCCTGTTACCACCCACAAACGCCTCATTCTGTCACTCAAATTAGCAGGCATTCGCTATTTTGCGAACACACAATTTCCAACCGCAATGACTGGTTCGCGCATGCGTATTACAACCCATACGCATGCGCAGTTGTGCGAACATCGCTCGGAGCGAACGAGCGGCCGCTTACGAGCGGCTCTGAATCAGGCCCAGAGGTCAGAGAGAAGTCATAAGGTCAGAGATAGAGGAGAGGTCAGAGATAGAGGAGAGGTCATAGAGGGAAGTCATAAGGTCAGAGAGAGAAGTCATAAGGTCAGAGATAGAGCAGAGGTCAAAGAGAGAAGTCATAAGGTCACTCAGACCCGCTCGCAAGCGCTGAGCGCTCGCAAGCGGGTCGATGTTTAGGCCCTGCGCACGCGCAGCGGCCGCACTGCGTGTGTGCAAGTCCCGGAGCGAGAGAGAAATTCTCTCGCTCTGGAGCTCACTACAAAAGGGGCGGCTGTCGATGGTGAAAGGGGCGGCTGTCTTGACCATCGCGACCATCAACCTGGTCGGTCACTAAAGCTGTGGGTGGGAGCATTTTGCGAGCACCTCTGAATGAGGGCCAGAGAGAGAAGTCATAAGGTCAGAGATAGAGGAGAGGTCAGAAAGAGAAGTCATAAGGTCAGAGATAGAGAAGAGGTCAGAGAGAGAAGTCATAAGGTCAGAGATACAGGAGAGTTCAGAGAGATATGTAATAAGGTCAGAGATAGAGGAGAGGTCATAGAGAGAAGTCATAAGGTCAGAGATAGAGGAGAGGTCAGAGAGAGAAGTCATAAGGTCAGAGATGGAGGAGAGGTCAGAGAGAGAAGTCATAAGGTCAGAGATAGAGGAGAGGTCAGAGAGAAAAGTCATAAGGTCAGAGATAGAGGAGAGGTCAGAGAGAAGTCATAAGGTCAGAGATAGAGGAGAGGTCAGAGATAGAGGAAAGGTCATAGAGGGAAGTCATAAGGTGAGAGAAAGAAGTCATAAGGTCAGAGATAGAGGAAAGGTCAGATAGAGAGAAGCCATAATGTCAGAGATAAAGGAGAGGTCAGAGAGAGAAGCCATAAGGTCAGAGATAGAGGAGAGTTCAGATAGAGAGAGGTCATAAGGTCAGATAGAGGAGAGGTCAGAGAGAGGTCATAAGGTCAGAGATAGAGGAGAGGTCAGAGAGAGAAGTCATAAGGTCAGAGATAGAGCAGAGGTCAAAGAGAGTAGTCATAAGGTCATTCAGACCCGCTCGAAAGCGCTGAGCGCTCGCAAGCGGGTCGATGTTTAGGCCCTGCGCACGCGCAGCTGCCGCACTGCGTGTGTGCAAGTCCCGGAGTGAGAGAGAAATTCTCTCGCTCCGGAGCTCACTACAAAAGGGGCGGCTGTTGATGGTGAAAGGGGCGGCTGTCTTGACCATCGCGACCATCAACCTGGTCGGTTGCTAAAGCAGCTTAGCTAGCGACCAGGATGCCACACTTCAAAACACAAACGGCTGCCCACATTCAGAGAGACCGCTCGCATTTTGCGAGCGCCTCTGAATGAGGGCCAGAGAGAGAAGTCATAAGGTCAGAGATAGAGGAGAGGTCAAAGAGAGAAGTCATAAGGTCAGAGATAGAGGAGAGGTCAGAGATAGAAGTCATAAGGTCAAAGATGGAGGAGAGGTCAGAGAGAGAAGTCATAAGGTCAGAGATAGAGGAGAGGTCATAGAGAGAAGTCATAAGGTCAGAGATAGTGGAGAAGTCAGAAAGAGAAGTCATAAGGTCATAGAGAGAAGTCATAAGGTCAAAGATGGAGGAGAGGTCAGAGAGAGAAGTCATAAGGTCAGATATAGAGCAGAGGTCAGAGAGAAGTCATAAGGTCAGATTGAGAGAAGCCATAAGATCAGATATAGAGGAGAGGTCAGAGAGAGAAGTCATAAGGTCAGAGATAAAGGAAAGGTCATAGAGAGAAGTCATAAGGTCAGATAGCGGAGAGGTCAGAGAGAGAAGTCATAAGGTCAGAGATAGAGGAGTGGTCAGAGAGAGAAGTAATAAGGTCAGAGATAGAGGAGAGGTCAGAGACAGAAGTGATAAGGTCAGAGATAGAGGAGAGGTCAGAGAGAGAAGTCATAAGGTCAGAGATAGAGGAGAGGTCAGAGAGAGAAGTCATAAGGTCAGAGAGAGGTCATAAGGTTAGAGATAGAGGAGAGGTCAGAGAGAGAAGTCATAAGGTCACATATAGAGGAGAGGTCAAAGAGAGAAGTCATAAAGTCAGAGATAGAGGAGAGGTCAGAGAGAGAAGTCATAAGGTCAGAGATAGAGGAGAGGTCATAGAGCAGTGTTGGCTAACCTGGACACTCCAGCTGTTGGGGAACTATATATCTCAGCATGCCCTGCCACAGTTTTAGCATGCCCTAATAGCAAAACTGTAGCAGTGCATGCTGGGTTATGTAGTTCCATAACAGCTGGAGTGTCAAGGTTAGCCAACACTGTCATAGAGGGAAGTTATAAGATTAGAGAAATAAGTCATAAGGTCAGAGATAGAGGAGAGGTCAAAGAGAGAAGTCATAAGGTCAGAGATAGAGGAAAGGTCAGATAGAGAGAAGCCATAAGGTCAAAGATAAAGGTGAGGTCCGAGAGAGAAGTCATAAGTTCAGAGATAAAGGAAAGGTCATAGAGAGAAGTCATGAGGTCAGATAGCGGAGAGGTCAGAGAGTGGTAATAAGGTCAGAAATAGAGAGGTCAGAGAGAGAAGTCATAAGGTCAGAGATAGAGGAGAGGTCAGATAGAGAGAAGCGATAAGGTCAAAGATAAAGGTGAGGTCAGAAAGAGAAGTCATAAGGTCAGATAGAGGAGAGGTCAGAGAGAGGTCAAAAGGTCAGATATAGAGGAGAGGTCAGAGAGAGAAGTCATAAGGTCAGAGATAGAGGAGAGGTCAGAGAGATATGTAATAAGGTCAGAGATAGAGGAGAGGTCAGAGAGATATGTAATAAGGTCAGAAATAGAGGAGGGGTCATAGAGGGAAGTCATGAGGTCAGAGATAGAGGAGAGGTCAGAGAGATATGTAATAAGGTCAGAGACAGAGAGGTCAGAGAGAAAAGTCATAAGGTCAGAGATAGAGGAGAGGTCAGAGAGAAGTCATAAGGTCAAAGATAGAGGAGAGGTCAAAGAGAGAAGTCATAAGGTCAGAGATAGAGGAGAGGTCAGAGAGAGAAGTCATAAGGTCCGAGATAGAGGAGAGGTCATAGAGGGAAGTTATAAGGTCAAAGAGAAAAGTCATAAGGTCAGAGATAGAGGAGAGGTCAGTGGACCTCATTCAGACACGCTCGCAAGCGGGTCGATGTGTAGGCCCTGCACACACGCAGGGGACGCACTGCGAGTGCGCAAGTCCCGAAGCAAGAGAGCAATTCTCTCGCTCCGGAGCTCACTACAAAAGGGCGGTTGTCGATGGTGATCGACAGCTCGCCCCGTTTTGTAGGTGTGGCGGGGGGGTGGTTTCAGAAATGGAGGCAGTGATGTCAGTGGGGAGCTTCCTGCTCGATCAGAGCAGGAAGGTCCCAGGAGCTTGCGGTTGCTGAGATCCAACCTCAAGGTCTTGTTGCAAGCCCCGATGGTCGCGATGGTCTTGACCATCGCGACCATCAACCTGGTCGGTCGCTAAAGCTGTGGATGGTAACCCACAGCTTAGCTAGTGACCAGGAAGCCGCACTTCAAAACACAAGAGGCCACCCACATTCAGAGCGACCGCTCGCATTTTCAGAACACCTCTGAATGAGGGCCAGAGAGAGAAGTCATTAGGTCAGACATAGATGAGAGGTCTGAGAGAGAAGTCATAAGGTCAGAGATAGAGGAGAGGTCAAAGAGAGAAGACATAAGGTCAGAGAAAGAGGAGAGGTCAGAGAGAGAAGTCATAAGGTCAGAGATAGAGGAGAGGTCAAAGAGAGAAGTCATAAGGTCAGAGATGGAGGAGAGGTCAGAGAGAGAAGTCATAAGGTCAGAGCTAGAGGAGAGGTCAGATAGAGAAGTCATTAGGTCAGAGATAGAGGAGAGGTCAAAGAGAGAAGTCATAAGGTCGGAGATAGAGGAGAGGTCAGAGAGAGAAGTCATAAGGTGAGAGATAGAGGAGAGGTCAGAGAGATAAGTCATAAGGTCAGAGATAGAGGATAGGTCAAAGAGAGAAGTCATAAGGTCAGAGATAGAGGAGAGGTCAGAGAGAGAAGTCATCAGGTCAGAGATAGTGGAGAGGTCAGAGAGAGAAGTCATAAGGTCAGAGAGAGAAGTCATAAGGTCAGAGATAGAGGAGAGGTCATAGAGAGAAGTCATAAGGTCAGATATAGAGCAGAGGTCAGAGAGAAGTCATAAGGTCATAGATAGAGAAGCCATAAGATCAGACATAGAGGAGAGGTCAGAGAGAGAACTAATAAGGTCAGATATCGGAGAGGTCAGAGAGAGGTCATAAGGTCAGAGATAGATAGGTCAGAGAGAGGTCATAAGGTCATAGAGAGTAGCCATAAGGTCAGAGATAGAGGAGAGGTCAGAAAGAGAGAAGCCGTAAGGTCAGAGAAAAAGGAGAGGTCAGAGAGAGAAGCCATAAGGTCAGAGATAGAGGAGAGGTCAGATATAGAAAAGCCATAAGGTCAGAGAAAAAGATGAGGTCAGAGAGAAGTCATAAGGTCAGAGACAGAGGAGAGGTCAGAGAGAGAAGTCATAAGGTCAGAGATAAAGGTGAGGTCAGAGAGAGGAGTCATAAGGTCAGATAGAGGAGAGGTCAGAGAGAGGTCATAAGGTCAGAGAGAGAAGTCATAAGGTCAGAGATAGAGGAGAGCTCAGAGAGATATGTAATAAGGTCAGAGATAGAGTAGAGGTCAGAGAGAGAAGTCACAAGGTCAGAGATAGAGTTGAGGTAAAAGAGGGAAGTCATAAGGTCAGAGAGATATGTAATAACGTCAGAGATAGAGGAGAGGTCAGAGAGAGAAGTCATAACGTCAGATATAGAGCAGAGGTCAGAGAGAAGTCATAAGGTCAGAGATAAGAGAAGCCATAAGATCAGATATAGAGGAGAGATCAGAGATAAAGGAGAGGTCAGAGAGAGAAGTCAAAAGGTCAGATAGCGGAGAGGTCAGAGAGAGGTCATAAGGTCAGAGATAAAGAGGTCAGAGAGAGAAGTCATAAGGTCAGAGAGAGAAGCCATAAGGTCAGAAATAGAGGAGAGGTCAGATAGAGAGAAGCCATAAGGTCAGAGATAAAGGAGAGGTCAGAGAGAGAAGCCATAAGGTCAGAGATAGAGGAGAGGTCAGAGAGAGAAGTCATAAGGTCAGATAGAGGAGAGGTCAGAGAGAGTAGTCATAAGGTCAGAGATAGAGGAGAGCTCAGAGAGATATGTAATAACGTCAGAGATAGAGGAGAGGTCAGAGAGAGAAGTCATAAGGTCAGAGATAGAAGAGAGGTCATAGAGGGAAGCCATAAGGTCAGAGAGAGAAGTCATAAGGTCAGAGATAGAAGAGAGGTCATAGAGGGAAGCCATAAGGTCAGAGAGAGAAGTCATAAGGTCAGAGATAGAGGAGAGGTCATAGAGGGAAGCCATAAGGTCAGAGAGAGAAGTCATATGGTCAGAGATAGAGGAGAGGTCAGAGAGATATGTAATAAGGTCAGAGATAGAGGAGAGGTTAGAGAGAGAAATCATAAGGTCAGACATAGAGGAGAGGTCATAGAGGGAAGTCATAAGGTCATAGAGAGAAGTCATAAGGTCAGAGATAGAGGAGAGGTCATAGAGGGAAGTAATAAGGTCAGAGAGAGAAGTCATAAGGTCAGAGATAGAGGAGAGGTCATAGAGGGAAGTCATAAGGTGAGAGAGAGGTCATAAGGTCAGAGATAGAGGAGAGGTCAAAGAGAGAAGTTATAAGGTCAGAGATAGAGGAGAGGTCAGAGAGAGAAGTCATAAGGTCAGAGATAAGAGAAGCCATAAGATCAGATATAGAGGAGAGATCAGAGATAAAGGAGAGGTCCGAGAGAGAAGTCAAAAGGTCAGATAGCGGAGAGGTCAGAGAGAGGTCATAAGGTCAGAGATAGAGAGGTCAGAGAGAGAAGTCATAAGGTCAGAGATAAAGGAGAGGTCAGAAAGAGAAGCCATAAGGTCAGAGATAGAGAAGAGGTCAGATAAAGAGAAGTCATAAGGTCAGAGATAAAGGTGAGGTCAGAGAGAGAAGTCATAAGGTCAGATAGAGGAGAGGTCAGAGAGAGAAGTCATAAGGTCAGAGATAGAGGAGAGCTCAGAGAGATATGTAATAACGTCAGAGATAGAGGAGAGGTCAGAGAGAGAAGTCATAACGTCAGAGATAGAAGAGAGGTCATAGAGGGAAGTCATAAGGTCAAAGAGAGAAGTCATAAGGTCAGAGATAGAGGAGTGGTCAGAGAGAGAAGTCATAAGGTCAGAGAGAGAAGTCATACGGTCAGAGATAGAGGAGAGGTCAGAGAGATATGTAATAAGGTCAGAATTAGAGGAGAGGTTAGAGAGAGAAATCATAAGGTCAGACATAGAGGAGAGGTCATAGAGGGAAGTCATAAGGTCATAGAGAGAAGTCATAATGTCAGAGATAGAGGAGAGGTCATAGAGGGAAGTCATAAGGTCAGAGAGAGAAGTCATAAGGTCAGAGATAGAGGAGAGGTCATAGAGGGAAGTCATTAGGTGAGAGAGAGGTCATAAGGTCAGAGATAGAGGAGAGGTCAAAGAGAGAAGTTATAAGGTCAGAGATAGAGGAGAGGTCAGAGAGAGAAGTCATAGGGTCAGAGATAAGAGAAGCCATAAGATCAGATATAGAGGAGAGATCAGAGATAAAGGAGAGGTCCGAGAGAGAAGTCAAAAGGTCAGATAGCGGAGAGGTCAGAGAGAGGTCATAAGGTCAGAGATAGAGAGGTCAGAGAGAGAAGTCATAAGGTCAGAGAGAGAAGCCATAAGGTCAGAGATAGAGGAGAGGTCAGATAGAGAGAAGTCATAAGATCAGAGATAAAGGAGAGGTCAGAGAGAGAAGCCATAAGATCAGAGATAGAGAAGAGGTCAGATAAAGAGAAGTCATAAGGTCAGAGATAAAGGTGAGGTCAGAGAGAGAAGTCATAAGGTCAGATAGAGGAGAGGTCAGAGAGAGAAGTCATAAGGTCAGAGATAGAGGAGAGGTCATAGATTGAAGTCATAAGGTCAAAGAGAGAAGTCATAAGGTCAGAGATAGAGGAGAGGTCAGAGAGAGAAGTCATACGGTCAGAGATAGAGGAGAGGTCAGAGAGATATGTAATAAGGTCAGAGATAGAGGAGAGGTTAGAGAGAGAAATAATAAGGTCAGACATAGAGGAGAGGTCATAGAGGGAAGTCATAAGGTCATAGAGAGAAGTCATAAGGTCAGAGATAGAGGAGAGGTCATAGAGGGAAGTCATAAGGTCAGAGAGAGAAGTCATAAGGTCAGAGATAGAGGAGAGGTCATAGAGGGAAGTCATAAGGTCAGAGAGAGGTCATAAGGTCAGAGATAGAGGAGAGGTCAAAGAGAGAAGTTATAAGGTCCGAGATAGAGGAGAGGTCAGAGAGATATGTAATAAGGTCAGAGATAGAGGAGAGGTCAGAGAGAGAAATCATAAGGTCAGACATAGAGGAGAAGTCATAGAGGGAAGTCACAAGGTCATAGAGAGAAGTCATAAGGTCAGAGATAGAGGAGAGGTCATAGAGGGAAGTCATAAGGTCAGAGAGAGAAGTCATAAGGTCAGAGATAGAGGAGAGATCAAAGAGAGAAGTCATAAGGTCAGAGACAGAGGAGATGTCAGAGAGAGAAATCATAAGGTCAGAGATAGAGGAGAGGTCAGAGAGAGAAGTCATAAGGTCAGAGATAGAGGAGAGGTCATAGAGGGAAGTCATAAGGTCAGAGAGAGAAGTCATAAGGTCAGAGATAGAGGAGAGGTCAGAGAGAGAAGTCATAAGGTCAGAGATAGAGGAGAGGTCAGAGAGAGAAGTCATAAGGTCAGAGATAGAGGAGAGGTCAGAGAGAGAATTCTTAAGGTCAGAGATAGAGGAGAGGTCAGAGAGATAAGTCATAAGGTCAGAGATAGAGGAGAGGTCATAGAGGGAAGTCATAAGGTCAGAGAGAGAAGTCATAAGGTCAGAGAAAGAGTAGAGGTCATAGAGAGAAGTCATAAGGTCAGAGATAGAGGAGAGGTCAGAGAGAGAAGTCATAAGGTCAGAGATAGAGCAGAGGTCAGAGAAATAATTCATAAGGTCAGAGATAGAGGAGAGGTCAGAGAGAGAAGTCATAAGGTGAGAGATAGAGGAGAGGTCATAGAGGGAAGTCATAAGGTCAGAGAGAGAAGTCATAAGGTCAGAGATAGAGGAGAGGTCAGAGAGAGAAGTCATAAGATCAGAGATAGAGGAGAGGTCAGAGAGAGAAGTCATAAGGTCAGAGATAGAGGAGAGATCAGAGAGAGAAGTCATAAGGTCAGAGATAGAGGAGAGGTCAGAGAGAGAAGTCATAAGGTCAGAGATAGAGGAGAGGTCAGAGAGAGAAGTCATAAGGTCAGAGATAGAGGAGAGGTCAGAAAGAGGTCATAAGGTCAGAGATAGAGGAGAGGTCAGAGAGAGAAGTCATAAGGTCAGAGATAGAGGAGAGGTCAGAGAGAGAATTCACAAGGTCAGAGATAGAGGAACGGTCAGATAAGTCATAAGGATGGGGACAGGAGGAGGTAGATGTAGTAGTGAGAACGACAAATAGGGAAATAAGAGAGGGAGATAAAGAGTACAGAAGACAGAGGGAGGGTCAGAGAGAAAAAATGATATAGATAAATAAATATATCTATCTATCTATATACATATATATATATATATATATATATATACACACACACACACACACGTCAATGCATAAATACACACACAGAGTAAGAAAACAGAAGGAAGGGAAGGAAGGTTGCAAGAAAGTTTTGTTTTCTGCAGTGGTTTAATTAAATATTATAAATAATTAAACTCTCTTCGACTAGCAAATAATTAAGACCGCAAACGACCTCTTGATTTCTGTTGACCTTCACCGCTAAGCTCCCCATGACTCACTTGTTTAAGGATCTGCGTTTAACCCCTATGGTCTGACTATTCTCTATTTATGTGGATGTTACATGGGGAAATGCGGATATTGAGCAATGTCTGACTAAGGTACACAGGACATATGGACATCTCTCTGGTCACATGTATGTCTGACTAAGGTACACAGGACATATGGACATCTCTCTGGTCACATGTATGTCTGACTAAGGAACACTGGACATATGGGCATCTCTCCGGTCACATGTATGTCTGAGTAAGGTACACAGGACATAAGGACATCTCTCCGGTCACATGTATGTCTGACTAAGGTACACAGGACATATGGGCATTTCTCCGGTCACACGTATGTCTGACTAAGGTACACAGGACATATGGGCATCTCTCTGGTCACATGTATGTCTGACTAATGTACACAGTACATATGGGCATCTCTCCGGTCACATGTATGTCTGACTAAGGTCCACAGGACATATGGGCATCTCTCCAGTCACATGTATGTCTGACTAAGGTACACAGGACATATGGGCATTTCTCCGGTCACACGTATGTCTGACTAAGGTACACAGGACATATTGGCATTTCTCTGGTCACACGTATGTAAAGGTTCATGTGTGTAAAATAGTGAGATGTGCAGTGGATTAAGGTTTCATACAGAGACATAGCAGGGACTGTAAGTATATAATATTCAGCAATAATTCCACTGACAGTCACTTACCTGCAAGTATTCTGCTGCATGTGATGAACTTACCGTGTAATGGACCAGAAAGAATACAGTTCTGTGCTACCCTAAGCAGCAGAGGACAGCTGAGCATACAGCACCCCTTCTTACCACCACCAGAGATACTGCACTCTTTGGAGAGTACCCCTTTTGACAGTTCTTACTTTATAATTACACACTACAATTAATACCATTCCAATAACTTTATTAGGAAACTGTGTTATTAAATCAGCCATGTCCGTGATTTTTCCTCTGATGATTGGTGTAATTATTGCTTGCCCTGAGTTCCAGTTGAGGCCACCTACCTGCTGTCTCTGCAGCCCAGCTATCAGTCACTAGTGATGGCTACATTGGCAGTGACTGACAGCTATAGCAGCACACAATGCCCTATAATAATCTGACTGATATGGTTGGCGCCATCTGGTGGAAGACCCCCAGTGAAGGCCTATGCGTGTTTGCGTGCATGACTGGGCATACTGGGTAACTATATTTCTAAAGCAGGAAGCTTTAGAAAGTGAAGTAATAGGCAAAATATTGGTTCAGTCAACCCAAGGTCTGTCTCAGATCTGTGTAGACAGAAGTTACAATGTAGAAGGGGTCATTGCACCTCAAAATGAGGGCAAGCAGGGAGGAGACTGGAATAACTGTCAGGAAGGTGGGATAGAGTATAGCAGAGCCTGGGAGAAGTGCGAGCAGAACTGCAACCACAGCAGCGACATGCAGCAGCCAGCAGGGGCAGTAATGAGAAGGATAACGTATAGCACAGCAGTGGACAATTCGTGGCTCTTTGTAGATGTGAATTGGTTCCAGGCCGAGAGGAAGGGCATGGTGCTCCAGGCACCATAAACGGGGAGGTGGGGAGATTGGCCCTTATTGGCTTATGCTCTGCTTTGTTATAAACAAGAGAATAAGAATAACCGAGCGCAACTGACTTCTTCACCATGTGAAGATGTATGCAGTCGGTTTGATGGGCATGGAAGTGGCGTATGATGAGGTCTCACTTATGGGCATATAGGGGGCATGTGGGGGATCTGATGGGCATATAGGGGGCATGTGGTGGTCTGATGAGCATATAGGTGGTATTAGTGGGTCTGATGGGCACTTAGGGGGCATGTGGGGGGTATGATGGGCACATAGGGGGCATGTGGGTGGTCTGATGGGCATATAGGGGGTATGTGGGGGTCTGATGGGCACATAGGAGGTATGTGGTGAGTCTGATGGGCACAAATGGGGCATGTGGGGGGTCTGATGGGCATATAGGGGGCATTTGGAGGTCTGATGGGCATATAGGGGGCATGTGGGTGGTCTGATGGGCACATAGGGGGCATGTGGGGGGTCTGATGGGCATATAGGGGGCATGTGGGGGGTCTGATGGGCATATAGGGGGCATGTGGGGGGTCTGATGGGCATACAGGGGGCATATAGGGAGGTCTGATGGGCATACAGGGGGCATGTAGGGAGGTCTGATGGGCATATAGGGGGCATATGGGAAGGTCTGAGGATTGCCAAAAAACAACTATGTCTAAAATTGCAACACACAAGGCAGATACACATTTTCTTTGTTTTGTCTTAAGTGCTGTAAAAATCATGTTATTTTCAGTCTGTGGGCCTGATTCAGCAAGAATCGCAAATGTGTAAAAACGCACATCTGGTCGATTGTTGCGTTCTGCTTCGCACTGCCACTGCGATCACAGTGACTACGCAGACCCATCGTTGAGTGATTGACAGGAAGTACCTTTTGGGGTTGGCGACAGGTGGTCGGCGAAACGCAGGCATGCCAGTGAGTTTCAGCGCCGTTACAAGGACGTGCATAATTAAGCCCCTGCGATGGCATGTGCTGCCTGAGCACTAGATACCGACAGGAAGTTTAGCAGTGTGTGAGTGAGGTCTGACCTGCCTCCATTGTGCGTGAGGCTCTGATGGCACTCGATGGCACCGATGTTTTTGCAGACTTGGATGGTATTACGGATGTGGCGTCTTTATGTTGTGCTGAGGCGGAATGGCAATCGCAGTCATTTGCATCATTTAGCAGCAGAACTGCGTACGCCCTTGCTGCCGCGATCGCATCAGCGACCCCTTGCTGACTCAGGCCCTGTGTGTGTGTATGGTATGTGCACGTTACACTGTGTAGATGTATAAGCACACACATAGAAAGGTAACCTTGGCTCTTTGCAGAATCTATCGCTATTTCTTGGCTCTTAGGCGATGACTGATTGGCCACCACTGATGTAGGATATAAGATACCATCAATCCTTATTTTTCCTTTTTTTTTTTTAAGGTACCAGGAAAGTTGTTTTCAGTAAAATGTAAAACTTTTAGTAAATAAGGATAAAAGCTTTTAGTAAATAAGAATAAAAGCACACCGGGCTATTTGCAGGTAATCCTAGTGGTTCACTACATCAATCAGTTTGTACCAACATGTGAAATGGCTACATATTGGCCCTGATGCCGAGCTGGAAGTAAATCGGGGGGTATGCCCCTCCCAAACTGCGAGCACAGACAGAGTGCATATATTTACCTATATGGCGAGTTGCGCGCATATTGTGGTGTGCCCGCCCCCCTTGTGTAAGCCTGACTTGCACTAGCTCATCATCATCAGGGCACACTTGTGCCAGCGTAGACTTAATACACATCTGTAACTACGCATTTACACTTAGCAATAAGTCTGCGTTGTCCACAGATGCGCCAACACCCTCACTGAACTTTGCCTATGTAAGAGCACCCGGTTACACCTCTTCAGGCATAAGAGTAGGTGTCACCCAAATTCGATGGCTCTGCACCGCCTGTACTTGTGTGCACCACCCATACCTGTGTGCACCACCCATACCTGTGGGCACCACCCGTACCTGTGTACCGCCCATACCTGTGTGTACCACCCATACCTGTGTGTACCGCCCATACCTGTGTGCACCACCCGTACCTGTGTACCGCCCATACCTGTGTGCTCAGTCCCATACCTGTGTGTACCGCCCATACCTGTGTGTACCGCCCATACCTGTGTGTACCGCCCATACCTGTGCGCCACCCATACCTGTGTGCGCCACCCGTACCTGTGTGCGCTCAGTCCCATACCTGTGTGCGCTCAGTCCCATACCTGTGTGCGCCACCCGTACCTGTGTGCACCGCCCATACCTGTGTGCACCACCCATACCTGTGTGCACCGCCCATACCTGTGTGCACCGCCCATACCTGTGTGCGACGCCTTACCTGTGTGCACTGCCCATACCTGTGTGCGCCGCCCATACCTGTGTGCGCCGCCCGTACCTGTGTGCGCCGCTCGTACCTGTGTGCACTGCCCATACCTGTGTGCGCCACCCGTACCTGTGTGCGCTCAGTCCCATACCTGTGTGTGCCGCCCATACCTGTGTGTACCGCCCATACCTGTGTGCACCGCCCGTACCTGTGTGCACCGCCCGTACCTGTGTGCACCGCCCGTACCTGTGTGTACCGCCCGTACCTGTGTGCACCGCCCGTACCTGTGTGCACCACCCGTACCTGTGTGCACCGCCCATACCTGTGTGTACCACCCGTACCTGTGTGCACCGCCCATACCTGTGTGCACCGCTCATACCTGTGTGCGCCACCCGTACCTGTGTGCACCACCCGTACCTGTGTGCACCGCCCGTACCTGTGTGCACCGCCCGTACCTGTGTGCACCGCCCGTACCTGTGTGCGCTCAGTCCCATACCTGTGTGTACCGCCCATATCTGTGTGCGCTCAGTCCCATACCTGTGTGTACCGCCCGTATCTGTGTGCACCGCCCATACCTGTGTGTACCACCCGTATCTGTGTGCGCTCAGTCCCATACCTGTGTGCGCTCAGTCCCATACCTGTGTGTGCCGCCTATACCTGTGTGTACTGCCCATACCTGTGTGCGCTCAGTCCCATACCTGTGTGCACCACCCATACCTGTGTGTGCCACCCGTACCTGTGTGCACCGCCTGTACCTGTGTGCGCCGCCCGTACCTGTGTGCGCTCAGTCCCATACCTGTGTGTGCCGCCCGTACCTGTGTGCAACGCCCGTACCTGTGTGCGCTCAGTCCCATACCTGTGTGCACCGCCTGTACCTGTGTGCGCTCAGTCCCATAATGCGCGCCGTGATAAGACTCACATCTATTCAATAATAGGTTACCTTGTTTCAAAGTAGAGCTGCCATTATTTCTGCTTTCTGTGTGCACCTATCAGATTACAGAGACTAAGGACCTCATTCAGAGTCGGTCGTTGCGGCCGCTCGGTCGTACGCCACCGATGTTCTCTAAACTGCGCATGTGTAGAATTCGCAATGCGCGTGCGCAAACTAGCTATTACGATCAGAAATTGCTCTCTCCTTGAACACAGCCAGGTCGTTAGTTTGAGTGACAGGATGAGGCGTTTGTGGGTGGTAACAGGGGAAGGTGCTTGTGAACGGGGGAGTGGAGATCCGAACGCAGGCGTGCCTGACTATGCAAACGGCGTTTTATGGGAGTGCAGAATTAACTAAGTACAGTAATGGCACATGTGACATGGGAGGTTTTTACACTGACTAGATCGTAGTGCTTAAGAGAGGGTATGGTCAACCTTAAGCTCTACGACCAGCTCCGGAGATGACGTGTAATGCGAACGAGAAGGGGGCGTATTTTTAGTCTTACAGCCGCATCCTCCCCTCGCTCGTCCAGCTAACGATCCCATCTTAACGACGCAACTTGCGAGCGCTGCATTTGCATATCCGGCCCCTTTTACCTTACGACCGTGCGGCCGCAACGACCGACTCTGAATGAGGTCCTAAATGTGCAATGATGTCATGTTTTCATCACTAATACGCTTACTGCTGTACTGAATCGTACGCAGCAAGAACGTGTTCGGTATTAGCTGTAACACATGGTGATCTATGTAACTTCCCCACCTGTTCCTGTTTCTTATTGATGGTCATTACACATAGAAACGTGACCATTAGTTCCGCCATGGTGGTGGAACGTAGCAGGTAGGCCTAACCCCTCAGCAGTAGTGTAGTGTGTGTCTTCTATGTATATATTACTGTACTCACGGTCATTGCACTGGGGTCCTGAGTAGGACGTCATGGAGCAGTCGCAGGTGAACCCCTCCCACTGCTGTATGCAGACACCTTGGTTAGCGCAGGAGTCCTCCTGGCAGGTTGTTGTAGGACCTAAGACCCAGCAGAGAGGAGAACATTGAAGATCACAACCGGTCACCACAAATTGCTGCCGTCAAACTCTCTGAAGTCAAATATCAAACTAGTAACATGCAATAAGAACACATATCAATCATGCGGGGCTGACAGAGTACAGACCAGCTGTTACATGCAGAAACGAGACCCCAATCCCAGGAACACCATCTAATCCCCCCTCAGGGAAGCAAACCTGCACATAACTGCTGGGATCTAACGCTCTGACCTGGGAGATCAGGTGATGCTACAAAATAACAGAGGAGATTCACATCTTTACTGTAATAATCACATTTATCAGCTGCCATTCACCTTACCTATACAGTAATTCCATCTATATACGCTCTGATATGGTCATTACTCCATAACCCCTCACTGTAAAACATTCTTCTAATCTAAAGGCCCCCATACACAGGGCGATAAAGCAGGCGATCTGACTGATTGGTGCGAGTTGCCTGCTATATCGCACCGGGTGTGGCCCTGATGTCGGGCCGAGCGTGCTCCCGTGGGGTCGTACATCGCACCCCCTGATCTTTCTGCAGAACCATAAGATCAGGGGATGCGATGTGCGATCCCCTGGATTGCAATGCGGGTGAGAGAGGGGGGAGCCGGCATATGGGGCGGTCGGCCACCCGATCGCACCGCGAGTGCGGACCGCCCGATATGTCGGACGACGGATCCCCTGTCACCTGGCACAGTGCCATCGCACCGTGTATGGGGGACTTAAGGGGTCAATCCAATTAGATGCAAATTGCGAGTTGCGAGTTTGGTTCATGAATGCGCGCGCACACGAGAATTCTCCAATCTAACTAAACTGTCTATTCAAGGTAATCGCACCGGGGTTTGCAAATTGACTGACAAATGCGATGTAAGAGAAGTACATGACAAAGTGGGGAGACCATCCTGGACCCCCCAAAACTGACAATTTCGTTACCAGGACCGTATAGAAGGCTGTTAGTGGTCATAAGGAAAGTACAGTGATATTGAGCTATATGTATTTATGCACTGGAGGAGTAAATATTAAACAGCGTGCCAGCAGCAATTTAAAGTGACAATGTTATTCTGCCTACATAGCAGATGGGTGTTTGCAATACCAGCACTGGGCATTTGCAATACCAACAGTGTGCCAGTATCAGTTACAAGTGACACTGTTGTTCTGCCTTCAGATTAAATGGGCGTTTGTAATACCCGGCGCAGGACTGTTCATATTATTAGCTTTTTATGTGATTATTATATCTACTGTTTTATGTGTTTATTATATGTTATATGCCATTTCATTTTTATTTGGTTGAAGTCGCTTAAATAAAGCTTCTTAAATAATTTGATGATTATCTGGATCATTTAGCGCTAGGGAGTATTAATATTTATTTTTGCTGATTATTTGTACTTAGGGGGCTTTTACTACTCCATTCCTGATAGCAGCTTACAGACCAAGTAGGAGCAGAGCAGGTTTTCTGACTTTCCCTATTTCAATAAGGAAAGTACTGAAGGTTTTTAAATGGTGTCAAATGGCTGATTTTTTTATTTTTTATTTTTTGCATTTAAAAAAAAAAGCACAAGATAAAAAGATAACTTTTATCATTTAGGGCTCTATTTATTAACATTATTTTTACTAAAATAAAGTGAAAAAGGGTGTTTTCACACCCTTTTCACATTATTTTAGTTTCACCTGTAGTTATTACAGGGCAATTGGAGTAGAATTAGTAAAATTCTACTCCAACCCCTAAGTATCACTTATTTTTAGTAAAGCAGATCGCATTTCCCATAATTGTAATGGAAAATGTGATCCGACCAGAGTTACTAAAAATAAATTGGAAAAAAATACCGGGGGAAGCCCTGTGATAATAACGCCACCTGGAAATGGCGTTATCCAGGGTCTCCCCTGGTTACCGGGCTCCCACTCTGCTCTAACGGGGAGAGCAGAGGCGGGAGCCGGTACCAGTAATCAGCTATGTGGTCTAAACAGACCGCAAGCTGATTTCTGTAAAAAAAAGCAAAAAAAAAAAATGAAACATTTTTTTTTTACTAACCTGAATCCAGGGACCGGTGATCGGGCCTCCGGTGATGGCTCCTCTCCGGCCAGCTGGTCTCCCACAGTGCACTGCTGCCCGGTCATCAGGTGATCGGGTCCCAGTGCAGTATGGGAGATCACCTGACCGGGAAGCCCGGAGAAGATCACTGGAGGCCAGGAGGATGCAGGTATGTGTAATGAAGGGAGGGGGGGTCGCGGGGGGTCTGCGATTGCGGGGGGCGGGGCTTAGCGTCGGTGGGGGGTAGCAGCGACGGTGGGTCGGCGCATGCGCGGGCTCTTAGTCGCGGTATTTTTTCTGAAAATACCGCGACTAGAGTGCGGATGGGATCCGCAGGGACAGAGCTTTATCGCAAGCTTTGTCCCTGCAAGGGATTTATAGCAAATCCCTGTGATATTGCCTGAATTCGCAATGCGAATTCACTTGGTAATATCACACTACAATCCGCATTCAATATGCTGATTGTAGTAAATAGAGCCCTTAGTCTCGAATGAATTAAATGAAAAATGTAAAAAAAAAAAGTAGGAAAAAAAGTTGATTCTGGGGTAATTTGGGGGCACTTTAAAAATTGTAAAATAATGATAAAAAAAATGACTAATTAAATTTGGGGTGCATAAAGTAACGAAAAAGTTGAATTTGTGGGGATTTGAGGCTTTTTTTAAAACCCCACAAAATGACATGTAATTATTGGACTAATTAAGCTAATTGGAAACTTCCAATTGCCTAATTAATCATTGAGGGGGAGGGAATGTCCAAGGGGTTCAGCACGGTGTCCCTATATTTTAACCTTAAAATAAGGATTTACCCTTCCATCTCTCACCCACATGGAGGTGCGAATGGAAAATGCGAGTTCAGTCTGACTGGTTCAGTGCGAGTTGCTAATTGAATAGTAAAATTAAATTGCAATGCGAATTTCCAGAGAAAATGGCAACTCGCATCTTGTAATTCACACCTAATTTAATTGACCCCTAAATTTATAACTCCTTATAATATTACATATAACTCCCATAAATAACATTACTTTAGATAACCTCACTATTATTAGAGATACAGTATATTACCTCCTTATAGTTCATTTTATTACTTCATATAACCCTTGCATTTAATTACTATTATTTCATAGACCCAGCCATAATAAATGTTACTTAATTTAATCTGTCCTTGCAGCACCTCTTACTATTTGTATAAATCCTCCAATAACCTCACTCTATAGATCATTTCATTACTCCCTTATAGCTCCTCCTCTTACTCCATATAACATCGCCCTATAACTCCATATATTCTCTCCCCATAGCTCCTCCTCTCACTCCATATAACATCGCCCTATAACTCCATATAGTCTCTCCCCATTGCCCCTCCTATTACTCCCTATATCAGCTCCTTATAGCTCCTCCTCTCACTCCATATAATATCGCCTTATAACTCCTATTACTCCATATATTCTCTCCCCATAGCTCCTCCTATTCTTCCATATATTCTATCTATATATAGCTCCTTCCATTACTCCCTATATCAGCTCCTTATAGCTCCTCCTCTCACTCCATATAACATCACCTTATTACTCCTCCTATTACTCCATATATTCTCTCCCCATAGCTCCTCCCATTCCTCCATATATTCTTTCCATACATAGCTCCTCCCATTACTCCCTACATCAGCTCCTTATAGCTCCTCCTGTCACTCCATATAACATCGCCTCATTACTCCTCCTCTCTCCATATAACATCGACCTTATAACTCCTCATATTACTCCATATATTCTCTCCCCATAGCTCCTCCTAATTCTCCATATATTCTTTCCATACATAGCTCCTCCTATTACTCCCTATATCAGCTCCTTATAGCTCCTCCTGTTACTCCATATAACATCGCATTATTACTCCTCCTCTCACTCCATATAACATCGCCTTATTACTCCTATTACTCCATATATTCTCTACCCATAGCTCCTCCTATTCTTCCATATATGCTTTCCATACATAGCTCCTCCTATTACTCCCTATATCAGCTCCTTATAGTACCTCCTGTCGCTCCATATAACATCGACCTTATAACTCCTCCTGTTACTCCATATATTCTCTCCCCATAGCTCCTCCTATTCCTCCATATATTCTATCTATATATAGCTCCTTCCATTACTCCCTATATCAGCTCCTTATAGCTCCTCCTCTCACTCCATATAACATCACCTTATTACTCCTATTACTCCATATATTCTCTCCCCATAGCTCCTCCTATTCCTCCATATATTCTCTCCCCATAGCTCCTCCTAATTCTCCATATATTCTTTCCATACATAGCTCCTCCTATTACTCCCTATATCAGCTCCTTATAGCTCCTCCTGTTACTCCATATAACATCACCTTATTACTCCTCCTCTCACTCCATATAACATCGCCTTATTACTCCTCCTATTACTCCATATATTCTCTCCCCATAGCTCCTCCTATTCCTCCTTATATTCTCTCCCCATAGCTCCTCCTATTCCTCCATATATTATTTCTATATATAGCTTCTCCTATTACTCCCTATATCAGCTCCTTATAGATTCTCTTGTCACTCCATATAACATCGCCTTATTACTCCTCCTATTACTCCATATATTCTCTCCCCATAGCTCCTCCTATTCTTCCATATATTTCTATATATAGCTCATCCCATTACTCCCTATATCAGCTCCTTATAGCTCCTCCTCTCACTCTATATAACATTGGCTTATTACTCCTGTATTACTCCATATATTCTCCACATAGCTCCTCCTATTCTTCCATATATTCTTTCCATACATAGCTCCTCCTATTTCTCCCTATATCAGCTCCTTATAGCTCCTCCTGTCACTCCATATAACAATGCCATATAACTCCTCCTAATTCTCCATATATTCTTTCCATACATAGCTCCTTCTAATTTTCCATATATTCTCTCCCCATAGCTCCTCCTATTACTCCTTATTCTCTCCCCATAGCTCCTCCTATTACTCCCTATATCAGCTCCTTATAGCTCCTTCTCTCACTCACTTTCAGCCTCATTTATCAACGAGTTTATAACTTAAAACTAGTGATAAATATCACTTTTTATGATAAATGGCGCTCAGCCAATCAGCTCCCAACTGTCATTTTTCTAACTGTTGACAGTTGGGAGCTAATTGGCTGGAGCATCATTTATCATAAAAAGTGAAATTTATCACTCGTTTTGGTGATAAAACTCGTTACTAAATGGGGGCCTTAATCCTCTCCCTATAACTCCTCCTATTTTGCCATATATTCTCTCCCCATAGCTCCTCCTATTCCTCCATATATTCTTTCTATATATATAACTCCTCCCATTACTCCCTATATCAGCTCCTTATAGCACCGCCTGTCGCTCCATATAACATCGCCTTATAACTCCTCCTATTCCTCCATATATTCTCTCCCCATAGCTCCTCCTAATTCTCCTTTTATTCTTTCCATTCATAGCTCCTCCTATTACTCCCTATATCAGCTCCTTATAGCTCCTCCTGTTACTCCATATAACATCGCCTTATTACTCCTCCTCTCACTCCATATGACATCGCCTTATTACTCCTCCTATTACTCCATATATATTCTCCCCATAGCTCCTCCTATTCCTCCTTATATTCTCTCCCCATAGCTCCTCCTATTCCTCCTTATATTCTCTCCCCATAGCTCCTCCTATTCCTCCATATATCAGCTCCTTATAGCTCCTTCTCTCACTCACTTTATCCTCTCCCTATAACTCCTCCTATTACTCCTTATATTCTCTCTCCATAGCTCCTCCTATTACTCCATATACAGAGGTGTCCTCACACGCCTATCCCTATTGCACCACATTGTGCGGATCCCGTGCTGCACACTTATTCCTCAGTTTTGCACCTTAGTTTCTATATAGAATACCAGGTACTTAGAAATAGTATTAATATTTAGTAATAGTATTTTTGTAGCAAAGGAATGAATATAAAGTCACAAATGAAGCACACGGATACATGGCCCGGGTCACTGCGATACGCACCCGTCTTTTGCCTATTCATGCTGACTGCATATTTGGCCTCCATGTTGCATCTTACTTTGCTAATACTGTACTAGGTACTTAGGGTTTGTGTGTTTTTGTAGAGCAGGAATTGGTGTAAAGTCACAGATGAAGCATACTGATGCCCAGAGCGGGTCACTGGTATCGCACCCGTCTTTTGCCTTTTTCCCCTATATTGTGCGCTTTTCCCTCAGTTTTGTGTCTTAGGGCCCGATTCAGGACGTTCTTTTTATTACTCCCCTTATCTTATCCCTATAACTCCTCCTATGTACTTTTCTATAGCCTCCTGTGACTCCATATAACCTCTCTCTATAGCTCCTCATATAATTCCCTATGTCACCTTCTTATAACGTCTCCGGTATGCAGTCACTAAGCAGGGAATTCACCAAAATGTCGGCAGATATGATGTCAACATGATAAAATATTAACATGTCGACATCTGAAAAATTTTCACATGGACTTAAGATCATCATATAGCGAAATAGTCAACATTAGCATTGGGCTTAGCCTTACCTGAAAAATACCTATAACCTCTATCTATAACTCCTCTATACATCTCCCTATAGCTCTTCTTATTATCCCATATATCCTCTACACAATGCTCTATTACTCAGTATATCCTCTCCCTATAACTCCTCCTTTTATGCTCTATATCCTCCTAGAACACCTCCTATTCAGGGCTGGATTAAGGTCTGTGGGGGCCCCTGGGCAACAAATGTGTGGGGGCCCCTATATATATATATAGACACACACATTATATGTATATATGTATATATATATATATATATATATATATAGACACACACATACATACATTTATATATATATGACGCACACACACACATATATATATATATATACAGTCAGGTGCATAAATATTGGGACATTGACAGAATTTTCATATTTTGGCCTCTATTCACCACCACAATGGCTTTGAAATGAAACAAACAAGATGTGCTTTAACTGCAGACTTTCAGATTTAATTTGAGGGTAATTATATCCAAATCAGGTGAACTGTGTAGAAATTACAACGGTTTCTATATGTGTCTCCCACTTTTTAAGGGGCCAAAAGTAATGGGACAAACTAAACAATCCTAAATCTAACTTTCACTTTTTAATACTTTGTTGCAAATCCTTTGCAGGCAATTACAGCCTGAAGTCTGGAACGCATAGACATCACCAGACGCTGGGTTTCATCCCTGGTGATGCTCTGCCAGGCCTCTACTGCAAATGTCTTCAGTCCCTGCTTGTTCTTGGGGCATTTTCCCTTCAGTTTTGTCTTCATCAAGTGAAATGCATGCTCAATCGGATTCAGGTCAGGGGATTGACTTGGCCATTGCATAACATTCCACTTTTTAACCTTAAAAAACTTTGTTTGCTTTTGCAGTATGCTTCGGGTCATTGTCCATCTGCACTGTGAAGCGCCGTCCAATGAGTTCTGAAGCATTTGACTGAATATGAGCATATAATATTGCCCGAAACACTTCAGAATTCATTCTGCTGGTTTTGTCAGCAGTCACATCATCAATAAATACAAGGGAACCAGTTCCATTGGCAGCCATACATGCCCACGCCATGACACTACCACCACCATGCTTCACTGATGAGGTGGTATGTTTTGGATCATGAGCAGTTCCTTTCCTTCTCCATACTCTTCTCTTCCCATCACTCTGGTACAAGTTGATCTTTGTCTCATCTGTCCATAGGATGTTGTTCCAGAACTGTAATGGCTTTTTTAGATGTTGTTTGGCAAACTCTAATCTGGTCTTCCTGTTTTTGTGGCTCACCAATGGTTTGCATCTTGTGGTGAACCCTCTATATTCACTTTTGTGAAGTCTTCTCTTGATTGTTGACTTTGACACATATACATCTACCTCCTGGAGAGTGTTCTTGATTTGGCCAACTGTTGTGAAGGGGTTTTTCTTCACCAGGGAAATAATTCTTTTGTCATCCACCACAGTTGTTTTCCGTGGTCTTACGGGTCTTTTGGTGTTGCTGAGCTCTCCGGTGCGTTCTTTCTTTTTAAGAATGTTCCAAACAGTTGATTTGGCCACACCTAATGTTTTTGCTATCTCTCTGATGGGTTTGTTTTGATTTTTCAGCCTAATGATGGCTTGCTTCACTGATAGTGACAGCTCTTTGGATCTCATATTGAGAGTTGATAGCAACTGATTCCAAATGCAAATGTCACACCTAGAATCAACTCCAGACCTTTTACCTGTTTAATTGATAATGAAATAATGAGGGAATAGCTCACACCTGTCCATGAAATAGCTTTTGAGTTGATAGTCCCATTACTTTTGGTCCCTTAAAAAGTGGGAGGCACATGTTGAAACTGTTGTAATTCCTACACCGTTCACCCGATTTGGATGTAATTACCCTCAAATTAAATCTGAAAGTCTGCAGTTAAAGCACATATTGTTTGTTTCATTTCAAAACCATTGTGGTGGTGAATAGAGGCCAAAATCTGAAAATTCTGTCAATGTCCCAATATTTCTGGACCTGACTGTATATATAATGTACACACACACACACATATATATATATATATATATATATATATATATATATACATACACACACACAGTACACATATATACTTACTGCTTCAGAGGCAGGGAAAGGCATATTGGCCAGCAGCATAAGAAAGGGGTGGAGCAAAATACCGTGGGCAAAGCTTAACTGCGAGCCGCGGCAGGCGGCACCGATGACAGGGAAAAAAAATAAAAAGTTAATCTTGGGGATTGGGGCCAGGGACAGTGTGGGGGCCCCCTATGTGTGGGTCCCCCTGGACGATCGCCCCTATAATCAGGCCCTGCTCCTAGAGCTCTTCTTATTATCCCATATATCCTCTACACAATGCTCCATTACTCAGTATATCCTCTCCCTATAACTCCTACTTTTATGCTGTATATCCTCCTAGAACACCTCCTATTATTCAATATAACCTCTCTATAACTCCTCTATATCCCATATATCCTCTACACAATGCTCTATTACTCAGTATATCCTCTCCCTATAACTCCTCCTTTTATGCTCTATAGCCTCGTAGAACACATCGTATTATTCAATATAACTTCTCTCTAGAACTCCTCTATACATCTACCTATACCTCTACTTATTATTCCATATATCCTCTACACAATGATCAATTACTCAGTATATCCTCTCCCTATAACTCCTCCTTTTATACTCTATATCCTCCTAGAACACCTCCTATTATTCCCTATAACCTCTCTATAACTCCTCTATACATCTCCTTATAGCTCTTCTTATTATTCCATATATCCTCTACACAATGCTCTATTACTCAGTATATCCTCTCCCTATAACTCCTACTTTTATGTTGTATATCCTCCTAGAACACCTCCTATTATTCCCTATAACCTCTCTATAACTCCTCTATACATCTCCCTATAGCTCTTCTTATTATTCCATATATCCTCTACACAATGCTCTATTACTCAGTATATCCTCTCCCTATAACTCCTACTTTTATGCTCTATATCCTCCTAGAACACCTCCTATTATTCCCTATAACCTCTCTATAACTCCTCTATACATCTCCCTATAGCTCTTCTTATTATTCCATATATCCTCTACACAATGCTCTATTACTCAGTATATCCTCTCCCTATAACTCCTACTTTTATGCTCTATATCCTCCTAGAACACCTCCTATTATTCCCTATAACCTCTCTATAACTCCTCTATACATCTCCCTATAGCTCTTCTTATTATTCCATATATCCTCTACACAATGCTCTATTACTCAGTATATCCTCTCCCTATAACTCATCCTGTTATGCTCTATATCCTCCTAGAACACCTCCTATTATTAACTATAACCTCTCTATAACTCCTCTATACATCTTGCTATACTCTTCTTATTATTCCATATATCCTCTACACAATGCTCTATTACTCAGTATACCCTCTCCCTATAACTCCTACTTTTATGCTCTATATCCTCCTAGAACACCTCCTATTATTCCCTATAACCTCTCTATAACTCCTCTATACATCTCCTTATAGCTCTTCTTATTATTCCATATATCCTCTACACAATGCTCTATTACTCAGTATACCCTCTCCCTATAACTCCTACTTTTATGCCCTATATCCTCCTAGAACACCTCCTATTATTCCCTATAACCTCTCTATAACTCCTCTATACATCTCCTTATAGCTCTTCTTATTATTCCATATATCCTCTACACAATGCTCTATTACTCAGTATACCCTCTCCCTATAACTCCTACTTTTATGCTGTATATCCTCCTAGAACACCTCCTATTATTCCCTATAACCTTTCTTTATAGTTCCTGTTATTACTCGCTATCTGCACCTATAAGTCATCACATTACTCTATACATCTCCTTAGAGCTCTTCATTGCCAATATTTTAAAATTACCACCCCCTGCCCCCCAGGAGATTTTGTCCCAAGTGGGAGGTTGGAGGTTTCTGGTGACATGAATTACATCATCATGCCGCTGTCCCCTGCTTCTCACAGCCGCGATTTGTGAAGGTCGAAGCCACTATGACACATTTCACCATGAATCACATCAAGTCCCCACATCGCTCACGGTACCAAGATGCTAATATACTCTCCCAGAGGTTCCAGGAGAGTTCCCTAGTGTTCGGGGACAGTAAGTTCCTCTTATAACTGCTATTGATTTCTATATCTTCCTATAACTCCCCATATTGGTCCCTATGTACTCATATAACTCCTCCTATTACTCCTTATATCCTCTTATAGCTGCTCCTACTGCTCTGTATATCATCATATGATATAATTCCACCTCCTAATGCTCACTATAGCCTCCTATATCTCCTCCTATTACTTGCTGCTATATCCTTCTCCCTGTAATCTTCTATTATAAATGCTCCTATTACTTCCTATATCATTCTATTACTCTCTGTATCATAACTCTTCCTATTACTGGCTATATCATCCTATTACTATCTATATCCTATTATAACTCTTCCTATTACTCCCTGTATCCTATTATAACTCTTCCCTTTACTCCCTGTATCCAATTATAACTCTTCCTATCTATTACTCCATATATCATTCTATTACTCCCTGTAATCTTCTACTATAAATGCTCCTATTACTCCCTATATCATCCTATTACTCTCTGTATCATATCATAACTCTTCCTATTACTCCCTATATCATCCTATTACGCTCTGTATCCTATCATAACTGTTGCTATTAATCCCTATATCATCCTATTACTCTCTGTTTCCTATCATAACTCTTCCTATTACTCCCTATATCATCCTATTACTCCCTGTAATCTTCTACTATAAATGTTCCTATTACTTCCTATATCATTCTATTACTCTCTGTATCATAACTCTTCCTATTACTCCCTATATCATCCTATTACTCTCTGTATTCTATCATAACTGTTGCTATTACTCCCTATATCATCCTATTACTGTCTTTATCATATCATAACTCTTCCTATTACTCCCTATATCATATTACTCCCTGTTTCCTATCATAACTCTTCCTATTACTACCTATATCATCATATTACTCCCTGTAATCTTCTACTATAAATGCTCCTATTACTCCCTTTATCATCCTATTACTCCCTGTAATCTTCTACTATAAATGCTCCTATTACTTCCTATATTATTCTATTACTCTCTGTATCATATCATATCTCTTCCTATTACTCCCTATATCATCCTATTACTCTCTGTATCATATCATAACTCTTCCTATTACTCCCTATATCATCCTATTACTCTCTGTATCCTATCATAACTGTTGCTATTAATCCCTATATCATCCTATTACTCTCTGTTTCCTATCATAACTCTTCCTATTACTTCCTATATCATCCTATTACTCCCTGTAATCTTCTACTATAAATGTTTCTATTACTCTCTATATCATTCTATTACTCTCTGTATCCTATCATTACTCTTCCTATTACTCCCTATATCATCCTATTACTCTCTGTAATCTTCTACTATAAATGTTCCTATTACTCCCAATATAATTCTATTATCCCTGTATCCTATCCTAACTCTTCCTATGACTCCCTATATCATCATATTAATCCCTGTATCCTATCATAATTCATAACTCTTCCTATTACTCCCTATATCATCCTATTAGTCCCGGTAACCTTCTACTATAAATGTTCCTATTACTCCCTATATCAGCCTATTATTCCTGTATGCTATCATAACTCCTCCCATTACTCCCTACAACTCCTCCCATTACTCCCTGTATCCTATTATAACTCTTCCTATTACTCCCTACATCATCCTATTACTCCCTGTAATTTTCTACTATAAATGTTCCTTTTACTGCCTATATCATCCTATTACTCTCTGTATCCTATCATTACTCTTCCTATTACTCCCTATATCATCATATTACTTAGTTTCCTATCATAACTCTTCCTATTACTCCCTATATCATCCTATTAGTCCCGGTAACCTTCTACTATAAATGTTCCTATTACTCCCTATATCAGCCTATTATTTCTGTATCCTATCATAACTCCTCCCATTACTCCCTATAACTCCTCCCATTACTCCCTGTATCCAATCATAACTCTTCCTGTTACTGCCTATATCATCCTATTACTCTCTGTATCCTATCATACCTCTTCCTATTACTCCCTATATCATCATATTACTCAGTTTCCTATCATAACTCTTCCTATTACTCCCTGTAATCTTCTACTATAAATGTTCCTATTACTCCCTATATCCTCCTATTACTCCCTGTATCCTAACTCTCCCTATTACTCTCTATATCCTATTATAACTCTTCCTGTTACTCATTATATCCACCTATAACTCCTCCCATTACTCCCTAAATCCTTCAATTACTCCATGTTTCCTCTTATTACTCTCTATATACTCCTATTACTCTGTAGATCAGCCTTTTACTCCCTGTATGCAATTATAATGCCTCCTCTTGCTCCCTGTACCCTCCTAAAAATTTGCCCTCTCAGTCTTGGGGTCAATTCATTTAGGTGCGAGTGGGGTCCTGCGAGCTGCTCTCACAGCGAATTCCATTTGTATTTCAATTGCAAATTCACATTGATTTTTCAAAGGAAATTAAAGTTTTTGTTTGCACCCAGGCACGCCGAGAGGTAGAGGGGGGGTACTGTTAACCCGGGCCCAGACTTGCTGAAACGGGATTCACATTGTACCCCTTTGCAGCGCAGCTCGGCCCCACCCCCAGTGTCCTGACTGGCCGAGAGTGCGGAGCCAGGGATCATGTGACAGAGTAAGAGGCACTAGAAGCATGGTAATCATCCAGCAGGGACCACGGAAAGAGAAGACACGCCGTGGGTCGCCATTCCACAGGTACTCAGCTCCCCTTGTAGAGCTCAAGGAGCTCCCCTCTCTCCAAAGCAGAGCACATAGTATTTTAATAAAATTTTTGGGCCCCGCTCTTGACGCCACTGTGTTCACTCCAATGAGCAGGTGAACAGTTCTGGAAATTATTTATTTGATATAAAAATCAGGATACAGTGCAGAACCCCTAGAATGAATAATCATGCATTTGGAGAGTCTAAAATATAATTATTTGGCTAATATTTATGTGGAGTTTTGATGGGAGAGGGGTTTATGAACTTGCAAATGAGAGAAAAAGGTTTATAAACTTGAATAAAAAAACATTAAAAAATTACTATACAGACATTCTATGTAACCCCAAAATACTGAAGAGACTTTTATTTGCAGAAAAACGCTTGTGTGCTATCATTTTATTCACCATTAAATAAAATTGCAAAAATCTGCCATTTGACACCTTTTAAGGGGATGTAGTATAAATCCCGGCTCTCGGGATGCTGGTGCGCCGGAATCCCAACGGTAAGTAGTGAGGTTAGGGGGAGGGTTAAGGTTAGGCACTAGGGGGAGGTATAGGGTTAGGTATTAGGGGCGGAGGGTTAGGCACTAGGGGCGGAGGTTAGGTTCAGGGTGCGGGGAGGGAGTGTTAGATTCAGGGGTAGGATATCAGGTGTCAGTATCCTAACCCCGTAGGGGTGCCGGGGTGGGATTCTGGCATACCCAACCCCTTTTAAGAGCCTCCAGTACTTTCCTTATGATCACTAATGGTCCTGCTATTTCAGTTATCACTAACAGCCTTCTATATGGTCCTGCTAATTCAATTGTCACTGACAGCCTTCTATATGGTCCTGCTATCTCAGTTATCACTAACAGTGTTCTATATGGTCCTGCTATCTCAGTTATCGCTAACAGCCTTCTATATGGTCCTGCTATCTCAGTTATCTCTAACAGCCTTCTATATGGTCCTGCTATCTCAGTTATCTCTAACAGCCTTCTATATGGTCCTGCTATCTCAACTGTCACTATCCACCTTCTATATGATCCTGCTATCTCAGCTGTCACTAACAGCCTTCTATATGGTCCTGTTATCTCAGCTGTCACTAACAGCCTTCTATATGGTCCTGCTATCTCAATTGTCACTAACAGCCTTCTATATAGTCCCGCTATCTCAGTTATCACTAACAGCCTTATGTATGGTCCCGCTATCTCAAGTGTCACTAACTGCCTTCTATATGTTTCTGCTATCTCAGCTGTCACTAACAGCCTTCTATATGGTCCTGCTATCTCAGTTATCACTAACAGCTTTCTATATGGTCCTGCTGTCTCAGTTATCACTAACAGCCTTCTAAATGGTCCCACTATCTTAACTGTCACTAACATGTCCTGCTATCTCAATTGTCACTAACTGCCTTCTATATGGTTCTGCTATCTCAGTTATCACTACCTTCTTTATGGTCCTGCTAACTCAGTTCTCACTAACAGCCTTCTATATGGTCCTGCTATCTCAGTTATCACTAACAGCCTTCTATATGGCCCTGCTATCTCAGTTATCACTAACAGCCTTCTATATTGTCCTGCTGTCTCAGTTATCACTAACAGCCTTCTATATGGTCCTGCTATCTCAGTTGTTACTAACAGCCTTCTATACGGTCCTGCTATCTCAATTGTCATTAACAGCCTTCTATATGGTCTTGCTATCTCAGTTATCACTAGCAGCCTTCTATATGGTCCTGCTATCTCAGTTATCACTAACAGCCTTCTATATGGTCCTGCTATCTCAGTTATCACTAACAGACTTCTATATGGTCTTGCTATCTCAGTTATCACTAACAACCTTCTATATGGTCCTGCTATCTCAGTTATCACTAACAGCCTTCTATACGGTCCTGCTATCTCAGTTATCACTAACAGCCTTCTATATTGTCCTGCTATCTCAGTTATCACTAACAGCCTTCTATATGGTCCTGCTATCTCAGTTGTTACTAACAGCCTTCTATACTGTCCTGCTATTTCAATTGTCACTGACAGCCTTATATATGGTCCTGCTATCTCAAATGTCACTAACAGACTTCTATATGGTCCTGTTATCTAAGCTGTCACTAACTTATATATGGTTCTGCTATCTCAGTTATCACTAACAGCCTTCTATATGGTCCTGCTATCTCAGTTATCACTAACAGCCTTCTATATGATCCTGCTATCTAAGTTATCACTAACAGCTTCCTGCTATCTCAGTTATCACTAACAGTCTTCTATATGGTCTTGCTATCTCAGTTATCACTAACAGCCTTCTATATGATCCTGCTAAGTTATCACTAACAGCCTTCTATATGGTCCTGCTATCTCAGTTATCAGTAACAGCCTTCTATATGATCCTGCTATCTAAGCTGTCACTAACAGCCTTCTATATGGTCCTGCTATCTCAGTTGTCACTTTTTTGGGGTCTACAATGATTTCCCCACTTTTCTATGCACTACTCCCAGGTCATTTTTTATAGAAAACTTGCGCAACTTTGCCACGAGTACAACGAATTGGCATTTTCTAACTGAATCTCGCATTTCTCTGGGGCGTGAGTTCACAGAATGCCTGCAAGTTTCATGAAACAAACTGGCTTTTGCAAATTCGCTCCCAATTGAACTGACCCCTCTGATCGGTAAAGTTGCTTCTTTAAAAATTCAGGATAAAGACACTTCTACGTAACATACATAAAGTCTACTAACTATTCTCATACAGTTATCTACTACAATAGCTTGTTCATTGTAAAACAGGATGCACTTAGGTACACAGAGCATAGGTAACAGGCTCTTTACCTAGCACATGGCGGAGGTCAGACAGAAAGACTAAATGCAGGAATATCCGACTCGGAATGAAGACTGCACATTCCTTACAGCCACATTAACAATTGATTTTATACAATAACATATATATGCACACTTCTAAGAGGCTTACAATTCATGCCACATTCGCAACTACGAGGTATATTAGCAGAATTACATCGTTGCAAAATAATGAGACTCAGCCGCACCATTTGATGATCGACTGGTACCATCGTAACATTTTCGGTGCTGCCTATTATGGTTAGACCTGAACCATTGACTCTAAATTAACTGGTCTTTAATTGCTTTGCATGCATTTCCTAACATGCGATAGGTGTGACAGGCCCTGCATGGTATTTCCCTGTCAGCAAATACAGTCATTTATTCTTCGCAAAGGACATTTCTTCTATTCTATGGACGTGGCCAACCTACAGTTCGCTTGAGCCCCCCAAAGCCCTCCCAGCCCTGGCCCCCAAACAGTCCTGGCATTGTCTGACATGCTTCATTGGATGAGACAAGGTGCAGAGCACAGAATGATACTGCAAGGTACACGGAAGGAACAACATGCAGAGGACACAGGTGACCAGACAATGAGTAGACTCACCGAGAACATAGTCAGCACTGAATGGTTACTAGCAGGGATCTAATGTTCCAGGCATGGAACCCTCCAGCCTCCAATCATGTGCCCTAAGGAAGATCCATCTAATATACGTCCCAGAACAACCACCCCCATTTCTCCCAGCAAGGCCTGCGAGTGCTCCTCCACATGAGCTGGATCTTTGCTAGGTGTGGAGAAGCTGGATCACTAACTCTGTATTAGTACATAGTCATATTTGCCCACTCAGTGCTGATTATGCTTTCATAACACAAACAGCCAAACCAGTAGCCAGTCAGCTCCACAGTCTTCACCCCAGAATGAGCCCCCAGTTGACACGGGCGCCCCCTGGCTGTGGTGTGGCTGTGTTACAGATGGGAACGCTGGTTAGGACATGGGCAGACTACCTTGTAGATTAGCTTTGGTCAAAGCATCTTTGTTAGCCAGGGAACAAAAACAAAGCAGATGTTAGTACAGCAGCGACTCTCTGGGGTACCCCTAACCTCTAACCACCCCCTCCATTTAACCTTCACCACCTCCCCTCACAAGCAGAAGCATCCAACTGCAGGGGCAGCCTACAAATCCAAGCAGTCGGCAGCAAATGGCGAGCAGTCAGCGGGTCCTGCGCACAAGCAAAGCTCACAGTGCAGGAAGCGGCAGAGCAAGCCTTTAACGAGGAGGGGGGGGGGGAGATCTGCTGAGACCCAGCCCCCCAGGACAGTCACCTTGCCTCCCTGGATCACCGGAGCACCCATGGTTTATAATAACACAGACAGATTTATAGAGACATAAGGAGTCACAGCTCTCGTTACCACCGAGCAACCTCAGAACTCACAACTTCATCCCAGGACAAAAGAATAATCTGCGCCTGACAGTGTGGCCTTTACAAAAAATACTGCAGAGTATTAAAAGCGCCTATGACACTCCCAATATGGCAGCTGTGTATGAGGGTCCTGAGTGGATGGATTATTTGTACATCTTATATGTTACAAAGCGTTATTTTTTTATGGAAGGGTAACTCCAAATGAGATTTGCTTTGCTTTAGGTTTTTACATTGACAGAAGATCCTGGGCTGTAGTACACATTAAAGCCTGGTCCTATGTGATGGCGCTGTTTGATGCCTACAGAGATATGTAAGAAAGTCAGCCTGCATGTATCAGTGATAATGTGTGACCTCCACTAATGCCCATTATGGCAAAATAATACTAGTTATAAGAGTAAACAATGACATGATCACAACAGATACACCTTGTAACAGAGATTCATTTTAAAACAACCTTATATAATTCCAGTTAACCCCATGGTAATATATCCAGAAGTATTTCCACAAATAAATCAGATAAAACCATCACTTGTAATAAAACGTTTTTTTTCTCTCTGCAGTACTAGGAGCTAAGGGTAGAGGGCGCTCTGTCACTGCTGTAGGTGGAAATAAAAATAAAATAAAAACACATTCTAAAATGGGAGGACAGAGCACTTTACTCCCTGGGGAGAATTAAGTTGGGTACGCACGTAAAGATTTTCTGTCCAACCAACCAACTTGTTGATTGGTTGGAATGAAAATCTGGTAACGTATGGGAGTAACTGATGATCAGCAATTTGCTCCTAAATGCCAGAAAACAGATGAAAATGACGTCAGACAAGTTTGTTAAATGTTTGATCTAAACAATTTGTGCAACCAACAGTTTTTGTCCATTTTCAGGCGTTTGGGAGCAAATTGCTGATTGTCATTTGCTGTCATACCTTACCAGATTCTCATTCCAACCAATCAACTAGTTGGATGGTTGGACAGATAATCTTTACGTGTGTACCCAGCCTAACCTAGACACAAGGAGCAGTTGTGTATAGGACAACGGTGCCGTACCTCACAGGAACTAGACATAGTAAATGATTGCATAAGCCTGTGGTTTGCAGCAGTTGTTTCTGTACACCAAGTTTACTAAACCTCTGCTACCCACCACATATACAGAAGACTGACAGGATGGGGGTGACGTGTGGATTACTAGGAAGTACAGCATTACCGGAGGTCTCCTGCTAAGTACATTAGAGACAACGTCAGAGGGGGAGAGGGGAGGAGAGGTGTGTGGGTGACTGACCAGCTTCCTTTTACCAGTATCAGACTTAATGTAGAAATAGACCTGGAACAATCCACCACACCAGAATGAGTAGGTTAAAATGATGAAAACAAGTTATCGCTGACGTTTGAGATGGCTGTATGAGTGTATTAGACGCCCACCCCCCCAACAAAACAAGACGTTAATGGCTTAAAGCTGTGTTTATTGGCAAATGGCAGTACACGGAACTTCTCTTAGCGGCAGAACAGCCAGTATTATTGCGCTACTTGTCGTTGTTAGTGATTCCAGTATATAGACGCATGGACGGACCATCTCTCAGCATCTGTACACGGCTTACATTCAGTATACACTGCATACATTCCTTTACCGGGATACAATGAGATCGCATTTTACTGTCACTTCCCATTCATCATTTTGGCTGTGAGCTCTTTGAGCCAAGGATATCGCTCCCCACGGTCATTTTATAACATACAAAAATAAAATGGTTTTGTCAATGAAATGAGATTTTCCCATATGCAGCAGCGGAGTGGACACATGGCACGTGGAGAGCAACTGGAAAACGCAGTCCGTGTCCTAGAGGGCCAATGGCTGGTTGTGATGGAGTAAGAGGAGGGAGAGGAGAGTGGGAGTGAGAGTCAGGGTGATGGAGGTTGACGCTGTGGAGGCGCAGGAGAGCGATGAGGATGGGGGTGGGATGGATGCGCCAAGGAATGGTGTGAAAAGGTCCCAAAGGCGGGCGTCGCCTTCAATGTATGAGGTTGTACCTTCACATCCACGCTCGATCTGGCCGCTGCGGTGCAGGGCGTCACTGATCAGGTCAGGTAGTCGTCCATTCAGGTCCACGGAGGCTAAGCAGCCTTGAAACCCGTCACGTGAGGCCACCAGTTTCGGCAAGTTGGTGTACATGACCTGCGTCAAGCCAGCAATGTACAGGTCACCTGTGGGCACAGAAAAAAAAAGTGAATGAAGAAATAAGACAAATCAGGCTTCTTACAAAGGCTTTCCCAATGAAGGAACTACCCCCAGCCCTGGCAACGCTACAATGTCCCAGGTCTCCCGCAGTACGACCAGATATCGCTGTATAAATACAACCAGTGAACCCAGCCACTGCGTAGGAGAAAGAATATAGAGCTGTGCAAGATTAGTTAAAGATACAACGATAGTGTTCGGACAAATCACACGTAAGTGGGCGGAAAGAGTACGGGGACAGAGAGGAGCTGATGGTCCTGTTGTGGGAACGAAAACCATTTTGCTATAGGGACTGGTTACGTCTCACACTTCACCAATATAATCTTGAAAGTTCTGCCTAGCAGTGATGTTGGATTAGTACCAGAGGGGATGTAGTTTATATGCCGGCGGACGGGATGCCGGCAGTCGAAATACCGATGCTGGGATCCCACCGCCTGGCATAATGCCACCGCCGATATCCCGAAGGACATGAGGATACTGTCGTCGGCATCCCGACCGCCGGTATCCCAAACCTCCGGACGGTTAGCCAGTGAGGGGGGGTTAGGATTAGGCACCCCCGGGGGGGAGATTAGGGTTAGGCACCCCCAAGGGAGGGCTAGGCTACTGGAAGGTGTTGTTAGGCACCACCGTGGGGAGGTTAGGGTTTGGCACCTCCAGGGAGGGTTAAGGCTAAGGGAAGTGGGGGTTAGGTTTAGGCGCCACCGGGGGGTAGGTTAGGGTTAGATACCCCCCCGGGAGTGTTAGGTTTAGGGTGTAGGAAGGGGAGGTTAGACACCACTGGGGGGAGGTTAGGGTTAGGCACCCCGCCGGGAGGGTTAGGATTAGGGTGCGGGAAGGGGGGGTTAGGATTAGGTACCACCAGGGGAAGGTTAGGGTTAGGCACCCCCCCAGGGAGGGTTAGGCTACGGGAAGGGGGTGATTAGGGTTAGGCATCACCGGGGGGAGGTTAGAGTTAGGTACCCCATGGGAGGGTAAGGTTTAGGGTGCGGGATGGGGGGGTTAGGCATCACTAAGGGAGGGTTAGTGGGGGAGAGGGGAGAAATACAGTACTTACCTGCCCCTGTTGGGATTTTATACCATTCGGGTTTCCAGCATCAGTATTTGAACCGGCGGCTGTTCAGCCACCGGCATCTCATGCCGATTCCGTTCCAGATACCTCCCTTGACTGTAGGGTTAATGGCATCACTATCTGTATCTGTGACTACTTAGCAAAGATCAAAGCGTCATATATGGAAAATCTATTTACACCAATTTACGACATGTTAACACTATTTCTAATTTACTTAGCGGCCACCACTGTGATCAGGAAACACATACATCTACCATGTCAGTCATCTTCCCACCCCGAAACCATCACTAACTATGGAAACTCCACTGACATTGCTGGTCCTCACCTTTCAGATCCAGATTTTTGGCCCCATTAATAACCTGCGTCACGGCCTTGGCATCGACCTTCAGAGTGTGCGTGTTGCTGTTGTCTCGCGTTATCACCACGTGGTGCCATTGGTTGTCGTTCAGCTGACGATCACTGTTCCCTTTGATGACGTTGGGGCCGTTTCCAAGATTAAACACGTAATGAATGTACCTGGGGAAAGTAATCCGGGTCAGGAGATCTGCACAGTGTAGCCTGAGCCCACCTTGGTCAGACCGATGGGAGATAATCCGCTACCCACAAGCCCGTGGCTGATGTCACTAGTTACTAGGGAGAAAATGCTACCAGGGCGCCATGTAGATCAGAATAATTCAGGACTAAACAAAAAAAAAAATGACGGAGAGAAAAAAAGAAATAATTAGGGACTTTTCAGTAGGGATGACTATATTATCTGTAAATAAAGCTTCTATTTCCAAATCAGCCATTTCTCCTGTCCATTGTCATAGAGCGGGATTTAGAGATGCAAAACACTGAACTGGCCACAAATATTAATTGAAATGAAAGGTCACTTATGTTTCACTATTGTTTTGTGACTGTGAGGCTGATACAGAGATATCGGTAAATGCTCCCTGAACTGCGGGTGCAAATTGTGGGCCTGATTCAGGTCGGATCGCAATGCTGCGTTCGCACGCAACCGGCCACATGCGAAAATACGCTAATAAACGCATTCGCACTGCCGTCGCAGCACAAGGTGCAGACGCCCAGCACTACATAATAACGCCCCCTTACCCTCTTCTCACATCCGTACTAATGTGCAAGTATGCGCAATCATCGGTAACATGGAGTAACATCGGAGCTGCACGCACACTTGTGGCTGACACGACCCTGCCGCAGAAGTTGCTAAGCTTTCTGCACGCAGTGAGTAATCAGGCTGCGTATGGGTTCACTACGGATAATTTATGCACGCGCCTGCAACGGCGTCTGAACGCACTGACACGCCTGCGTGCGCACGGCCACCCCCCATCACCACCCACAAACAGCACTTCCTGTTAATCACTGAGTGGTGGGTCTGCGTACTGCCTGCGATCGCATACGCATGCGCAGATTGCAAACATCGGCCGCTGAGCGCGAACGCAGCATTGCAAACCAACCTGAATCAGGCTCTGTGTTCACTAAACAAAAGCTGCAACTTTGACTAAATGCAAAGCAGAAACCAGCCTGAGGCCTTCCGGCCGAGAACAGTAGCCCATTCTCTATGCTCCTAGCGACACCAGGCTCACGTTGCTGCCGGCTACGCCAATTTTGCTCCAGTTATTGAAACTATTTCTATTAAGTACAACAAACGTATTCGCTGTTCTGTGTCGATTCAATGTGATGCGCCTTTGTGATGCAGCAGAAGCTCCCTGCCTGGTGTACTAAAAAGAAAAAAACAATGGAGCATCCAGAAACAACCAATCACAGGCGGTTTGCTATCGCCGTCCACTATCTGCACTGTCCATGGCCACAACTAATATAGCTTTCTCCGGCGCAAATGAGGCTTTTGTTTGCCTACATCTGCTTGCAATTGCACAAACACATCCTTACTGTATCCGGACTACGTTAAAATGCCTCTGACCCGTCTACCCGTGTGCAAGTGACAGAAGCCGCATCAGCGCGATGCGTGTGCACACTGTTCTGTCCACACTGTTTTTGCAGAGCAAAATGACGCAAAATGTACTACAGCAACTAGCGCAGTGCTCGCTCTGCATCACGTCCTATAGAGGCCTATTTATCATTCTATATATGCGGCCATATCTCATATCACAAATATTAAGTTTCCCCGGATGTATGAAGGAGGGACCGCAGCACATATCTCCGATACCTGCTGTGATCCCTCCATTCCCGCCGGCAGCCGCATCCCCCGCCAGATTTACCAGCATCCGGAATGCGAAGATGGCTTTAGCCGCTGTAGCCTATGGGCTACACTGTGCATAATTAGCCGGTGGAGGCAATGGCGGCCGTGCATGTGCAGTCAGCGGGACTGTGCATGCTCAGCAGCACCGGTAGCGCTCTGGGCACATCGCGGGGACGAGCTCCTTATGATACATGCAGGCGCTATGATCACGTATTGCAATGCGTAATGTCATTAATAAATGGTGGCCATAATGTCAAAATATAAAGTTATTCTGGACATAAAGAAAAGAATAAATAAATCTATGACATCTTCAAATGAATCCCACTGTCACATGACCATCGCCCCTTCGCCAATCATGTCTTATTTGCCAGCACACTAATCACATCATCTCCCCTTTGACCTCATCTTCTCGTACCCCTTGACCAGCTCCACCGCGATGAAATCGTTGCCATCTCCACTGTTGAAAAGAATGAAGCCGTCGGGTGATATGGTCTTGAATTGGAAAAAGAGGTGCATGGAAGTGTAGGCTTGCAGAGTGGACAGGGTCAGGTAGCTGGCCTTGGTCCTGAAGGTGACAGGATCAGCAATGATCGGTCGTATGCCGAACCGTGCTTTCAGCTCGCAGTAGTCAATGTCTCCGTTCTTGCACAGGTCGATGTAGAGAAGACCATTGAACATGAGGCTCTGGAGGTGCCCAATGAACCTTGAGGGCACAGCAGAGGCAAAGCGTTTTTCGGTCATCACGCCGGTCTCAATGTTGTGGAACTCCAGGCGGGTGTGGTCACCCGCCATAGTACCTGGATAATGGGACCAAAGTCATTAAGGTGTCAGGTCATACACAAACAGCAACGGCATCTGCAGGCACCAAAGAATGAATTTTCAAATGCTATAAGGGAATTTTTTTTTGTATTTACCTAAATATTACTCCCCCATGTAATAAGTGTTATATGTTATTCAACAGATGAGTCTTAACTCAACCAGCCGGTGTGACTATAGGGGAGTGTGAACCAGATGGCTCAATCATGTTAAAGAGTGCCATCTGCTGGTCAAACACAAGAAGGCAGGTCAGCAAAAAAAAGATGCAGACAATATGAGAATCCTCATTGCACTATAACAAAGGGATGTAGTTTAAATCCCAGCACCCATAACAAATATATATGACATTACATAGAATATTACAATCACAATCCAACTTTCCCCACGTCTCACCTTCTGCCACATCATCATCCACTGTTAGTTTAAGGGTCTTCCCTCGGCGGACCACTCTGACAGTGTGCCACTCATTATCATTCAGCTTCTGCCCCGCATAAAGAGTTTCTGGACCCTTACCTAACATACGGTGGGAGAGAGGTGTTACTGTCACACGTCACTGCATCAATAACCTAAACATCTTCATTATCAGGACAGGATCCGACAGTCCTGGGTGCCTATATATAATATACACAGATCTCCTGACTAGTTATTATTATCAGGACAGGATCTGATAGTCCTGGTCTCTATATATAATATACACAGATCTCCTGACTGGTTATTATTATCAGGACAGGATCAGACAGCGCTGGGTCTCTATATATAATATACACAGATCTCCTGACTAGTTATTATTATCAGGACAGCAGGATCCGACAGTCCTGGGTCTCTATATATAATATACACAGATCTCCTGGCTGGTTATTATTATCAGGACAGGATCCGACAGTCCTGGGTCTCTATATATTAAATTTTCAAAGATCTCCTGGCTGGTTATTATTATCAGGACAGGATCAGACAGCGCTGGGTCGCTATATATAATAAACACAGATCTCCTGACTAGTTATTATTATCAGGACAGGATCAGACAGTGCTGGGTCTCTATATATAATAAACAAAGATCTCCTGACTGGTTATTATTATCAGGACAGCATCAGACAGCGCTGGGTCTCTATATATAATATACAGAGACCTCCTGACTGGTTACTATCAGGACAGGATTAGACAGTGCTGGGTCTCTATATATAATATACAGAGACCTCCTGACTGGTTATTATTATCAGGACAGGATCAGACAGTGCTAGGTCTCTATATATAATAAACACAGATCTCCTGACTGGTTATTATTATCAGGACAGGATCAGACAGTGCTGGGTCTCTATATATAATAAACAAAGATCTCCTGACTGGTTATTATTATCAGGACAGGATCAGACAGTGCTAGGTCTCTATATATAATATACACAGATCTCCTGACTGGTTATTATTATCAGGACAGGATCAGGCAGCGCTGGGTCTATATATAATATACACAGATCTCCTGACTGGTTATTATTCTCAGGACAGGATCAGACAGCGCTGGGTCTCTATATATAATATACACAGATCTCCTGACTGGTTATTATTATCAGTACAGGATCAGACAGCGCTGGGTCTCTATATATAATATACAGATATCTCCTGACTGGTTATTATTATCAGGACAGGATCAGACAGTACTGGGTCTCTATATATAATATACAGAAATCTCCTGACTGGTTATTATTATCAGGACAGGATCCGACAGCGCTGGGTCTCTATATATAATATACAGAAATCTCCTGACTGGTTATTATTATCAGGACAGGATCAGACAGTGCTGGTTCCCTATATATAATATACAGATATCTCCTGACTGGTTATTATCAGGACAGGATCAGACAGCGCTGGGTCTATATATAATATACAGAGACCTCCTGACTGGTTATTATTATCAGGACAGGATCAGACAGTGCTGGGTCTCTATATATAATATACAGAGATCTCTTGACTGGTTATTATTATCAGGACAGGATCAGACAGCGCTGGGTCTCTATATATAATATAAAGAGATCTATGACTGAATATTATTATCAGGACAGGATCAGACAGAGGCCCTGATTCAGAGCCGGACGCTCTGACAGTGCGCTCGCTCTGAATCAGGGCTGGCCTTGTTGTTTTTTAGAGCGGCCTCCTGGCCGCTTGCATAGCTGTGGATGACCACCAGTGTCTTGCAAGCGCATAGCGCTCGCGAGCGGGTCTGAATCAGGCCCAGAGCTGGTTGTCTATATATAATATACAGATATCTCCTGGTGGCAGCAGTGGGATCATCTAGTCCCAGGTGCAGACTCGGGTGGTACTAATCGAGGCGTCACAAGTAGTTACATTATTACCAAGTTGACTGCACTGAGTTATAACTCTGCCTAATGAAGAGTCTCTCAAGAAAGTAAGCTCAGAGAAGGAGTCCTATCCAAGGCTGAACAAGATACAACTCCTCTCATAACTGACCACATAAACACTAAGGTGGTGAAACTCAGCCATGTGGCGGACTCGGATAGAGAACATACTGACAAAAAGGAGGAGGACTCAGATAAAGAGGCCAAGGATGAGGTGGTATGTTTCCCTATCCAAGCAGACACAGCAAGCGCCTATAGATTATTAACAAAGCTCTTGTCGGTTCTGGGGCTATCCTACTACAGAAAGAGACGGCACCATGCAGAACATACTGGGGGTGTCTGTTAAGTTACCAGTGTCTCCAGCATCCAGTTACTAGAGGGAATGAAACACTAGGTCGAGGCCTCTTCTGGTATACTGTATGCGCATTCATAGGAACTTTAATGGACATCAATACACATCTGAAGGTATTCAAGTCCATGATTCGAGGCCTCGGTAAGGAGGAGGCGCAGGACAGTACACCTAATATCTGGTTCCCAGGTCTGATGGAATGATTGCTGAGCACCACATTATGTGCCAATTACGCGTGTGATTACATTACACTTTTGGCCTAATTTGCAGCCACACCAGAGACCTACAAGTCAAAGTTCAGGATAATGGCTAAAGGTGAAGTCCCCTGATAGCTGCACACGCAGCAAATGGATAAAGGGGAAAGCGGACATTACTTCACCTGAAATTAAGGACCTTGCTGTTTTGGGGACGTTGGTCAAAAAGTTGACTCCTTAGGTCTCAGAGTGAGAGCAGAACCACAACCCACAATTCCCAGAGGAAGGGGACAAGTTTAACTGTAAAAATACAACTTGCATCAGGTCTTCACCTATAGCAGCCCCCTTTCCCATAGTGGAGTCTGCTCACCGGTAAGCAGCTGCCACCAAGTTTTATGAACGTGATAATATTGGTGTACATAGAAGCTGGTGCAAACAATGATATACTGGAGACTGAACCACAAGCAATAATCTGCAGAATGTACAAGGTCTTATGAGGTGGTAGCAAACTGTACGGCAATACAGTAAAGGATAGTCAGACCCATACCGTCAGATGGAAAAGTAGAATAACCAGTAATTTTGCAGAAATTGTCTCTGGCAGCAGGGGTACTAGTCAAAACAATCAGGGTTAGTTACAAGCAGGATAACGAATCAATGTCAGTACAAACGAGATACATAAACACTGTAAGAAGCAATAGACGAGACCTGCTGAATGCATCAAAACCTACCTGAGACTAAACCCAAAGTCAATCATCCCAGACCTCACATCACTAATGAATGAATCACCTGCTCAAGCCTGGAAGGCAGTGAAGTGTCAGGGCTACAAATAAACAATCTAGCTGAACTGATGTGCAGTGGTTATAACTGAGGGCCTGATTCAGACCCGCTCGCGAGTGCATAGCGCTCGCAAGCGGGTCGATGGTGGGCCATAGCGCACGCGCGGCATGAGCAAGCCCCAGAGTGAGTGAGAAATCACTCGCTCCGGAGCTCGCTACAAAAGGGGCAGCTGGCGATGTTGATCGACAGCTCACCCCGTTTTGAAGTCGGGGTGGGGGGGGTGGCTGCAGAAACGGAGGCGTTCCCGAAGGAACGCCTGCCGTTTGTGGGTCGCTCTATTAGAGCAAGAAGTCCACTCGGGCTTGCGAGACCTGAGACCCTACCACGGGTCTACTCGCAAGCCCGATAATCGCGACCATCGCCAGGCTGCATGCACACGCTGTGGGTGGTCACCCACAGCTGTGCGAATGGCCTGGAGGCAGGTCAGTAAAAAAAAATAGGGATGCCCTGATTCAGACGAGCGCACGCAAATAGCGTGCACCTCTGAATCAGGCCCTGAGGCTGTTCATGGTTTCAATCCCGTAGCCTGGTACCCCTCCTGACAGTACTTGCCCACCATGAGGAGGGGTCAAATGACCCCTAAAATCAGTTTTGTCCAGAAATGTATTATGAAAGTCTTCCTTTGGTTTTATGCATGCCATTATTTTGTCATCCATAACCATAAACCCTTATATGTACATAGTTAATTTAACTGTCCCCTGGCATTATTAAATCACAGTGTGGGAAGGGGGTGAAAAATTGTACAGTCATCAGATTAATAATCTTCGGGGATGTTAAATGGACCAATAGGCCCCAATTTGGCAGAGGGCATTCTGAGCCTGAGGACTCGGGTGGACAAACATTCCATATCTCTAAACCTGAATGTAAATCCAATTTTTTTATACACATGATTCAAGGAAGTTTTCAGCCTCCTCCAAAGCTCTTTAAAGCTTAGTAAAACAAAAAATAAAAATAAAAACCTCTAGAACATGTGAGAGTTAATTCAAAGTGAATGAGCCATACCTGGGTGATACCCATATTTAAATTAGAATGGCAAGACTTTAGATTTAGGAGTGTGGCACATTGTTACTGCCTAATTCTGCTGAAGTTAAGAACTCAAACCAACTGCTCTATAAACACCTAAAGCAGAGGTTCCCAAACATTCTTGAACACGGCACCCGAGAGTACCAGCAATTTTTTTTTTCACAGCACCCCCTAGGCCAAAAGTTTCTTATTGAGTCATTTTTAGATTCAGTTATGTGGTGGTGGACAGGGTTGGACTTCTAATTTTACTCACATTTTGTAATTGGACCAGCACTGGTCTTGCCTATCACACTGACCATGAATAATTTGATTTAGTTCTGGACCACCAACTCATAGCACTCTTGCATGTGCCTCGCTACACCCCAAGGAACCGTGGCACCAGGTTTGACAACCACCGTCCTAAAGTATGTCCTAGCGTCTGTTTGGTATGTTCCGTCTGGCCATTAGATGGTAGATGAAGGGCCAATGAGCTCGACAGACTGATAAACCTTGGAGGACGGTGACTTATTTTACTAAATTCATCGACTATGACCCATATAGTGTTATAGCCCTGGGAAGACGGCAATTCAATGATGAAATCCATTCACAGGTGCATCCAAGATCTGCAAGGCTCTAGCAAGGGTTCCAGAATGATCAGGTTCTGGGAACCTTCCTCCTAATGCAAATAGAAGCCTCATTAGTAATATTTGCTAAAATTGTGCCAAAGACCCCTTTATCTCGCGCCTGATGGACAGAGAAGCGCGCCATGTTATCAGCCGGTCGGAATTGCTGCTCGACTGTATTAAACATGCGAGGAAATAGTGTTCTTTGTACTTTTTTTGCTAATCTGCTTATGAATTTGCTACTTTTGCGCAAATTTTCGCAGATGAAAGTGCCATGTGACGTATAGAGCAGTGGCGGCGGAAATTGCGACAACACACTGGTGCTAAATGAGGACACATCTGTACATCACATCCTATCACAAACCCCCCTGGAGGTCTTCCTGCATGGAAGGCCACTATATTACTGAGAGGGAACGTCAATGGTCTCCAATAAACAATTATTGGGAGTATCATGCCAAAATGAAGCTTGGACCTTAACCGGGGCCAAACAAAATCCATTGGAACATATAATCCAGAAATGCAACTTTATCCACCCGAAATCCACAAGTTCCACTCTGCTTATACAGAGCGAGGAAGAGAACATGAAGAGGTAATCGAAATGTACCACATTGAATCTACCCAACTGACATTGACAATTCCTGAAATACAGCTGGGGCATTGTATATAAAAAGCAGCTCTCAACCTGAGGTACAAATACTTGCTGCAACATTCAGGAGCATACAAACGTCAGCACTAGCTGGAAGGTGGGATGTGAGGCAGGTTCCGGCAGCCATGCTTCCTTGGTGCTACGTGAGCAGTACTGTAGCTCGGTTACCCCAGCGGCTTAGTTAGTATAGTAGCCGGGACAGTCGCCACCTTTACCTTCCTTTCTTTGCCTGAGGCTCAGCCCTCGGCCGCCTCTTCTCTTGTAATTTATTAAAATCCTTAAAAATTACCTCAATGACATCAGGAGCTGTCCCACACTTAGAGGCCAACATCATCAAACTTACACTCATATATTCATCACGCGTCCCAGGGGTGTGGTATATTTTGTGGACATTTACAATTTAGAAATTAATTTCGTCAACATGCCTGTAATGCCGACATTAAACGTGACATTCACTATGCCGACAATGATGAAAAAATGTCGACAATGTGTTTATAGTCTAATTCTATCCAACGGTAGCCTTGATGCAAATGGAAATGTCAACATTTTGCAAGTGTCAACACTAACGATGTAGTCATTTTAACCGTGTTGACATCATTAATGTCAACCTTCTGCAGTCAACATTTTGATTGCCGACTTTATGACTGCATGCTGTCTACTGGGCATCCAGGTGACACATTATGCCTGATTTACAGGAGGACCAAAATGCCGTTATGCCTGCTACTTTGCAAGTATCGGTTCTGCGATATGATGCAGCCGCCTGGATCAGACCCACCATCGCTCACAAATTTTTCTCAATGTCAAACATCTGAACAACCTTTTGGTCACTCAAAATGTCCGATGGAAGTAAGCCGCCGGAGCCAGGAGAGTAAACTGCAAGAGACCCCCCTCTGAAATGGTCGCGACATGTTTGCATTTCACTCGCCACCCCCCCCGTTACCTCCCACAAACGCTGACTGTCAATCACACTGCGTACAAATCCTCACAGCGGCTGCCGTCGTAATCGCACTTGGCGCATGCGCACTGCAACTCAGACATGTGCACAAAACAAAAACAGATAAAATGGCGCAAACATCGGCATCACGTCCATGTGTTTGCTGTAGCAGGCTGACTGAGACCTAGAGCCTGACCACGCAGGTGGAGAGCTTGGCCGAGCGGCTGGAACCCTTACACAAAGACTGAAACAGGAGTCAGAGAAAGGAGGACAGCAGGATTATCCTTATGTCCTCTCCCTGCTACATGGTGAGAGAACGGAACTGTGCTTGATGGCTTGCCTCTGGGCTGTTATAGACTTTATGGGGGAGGTTAATGAGACTGGTTAATACCCTCGCATGTTATTTAATGTGTTACAGTTGTTTCTATTACTATTGTATTGCACGTTTTACATTATTATGCAATAAAGGTGCTTTTCTAACCTTCTCTCCTTCTTACCTGTACCGAAGCTAAGGATCAGGGCCACGCTTAGTGAACTATGGCCCTGATTCAGATCCACTCACTGCCGGAGGCAGCTCGCAGGTCTGAAGGGCGTTTTTTTTGTGTGTCCGGCCTTCTGGCCACTCGCTAAGCTGCGGGTGACCACCGCTTGCAATGAGACCCTTGTGGTACGGTCTCGTCTGCCGCAAGCCCCAGTGAGCTTCCGGCTCTAATAGAGCCGGTAGCTCATTACTGACATCACGAGTGATGTCAGTAGGGCTGCCCCCAAACGGCAGGCGTTCGTTCGGGAATGCCTCCATTTGGCAAGCCACCCCCCCGAGCTGTAGACAGCCGCCCCGTTTGTAGCGAGAAATTCACTCGCTCTGGGGTTCACGCGTACGCACTGCCCAGCCATTGACCCGCTTGCGAGCGCTATGTGCTTGCGAGCTGGTCTGAATCAGGCCCTATAGTTCCAATAACCGGCATCTCACTAATGGTGCATAGCAAAAAATGTACTTTCCACTCCTGAATGCATAAAACGCTCTCCCGCAGAGTTTATTTTTTTTTATTGCAGACTCCCTCTTTCCCAAACTTTGTTGATCCCAGCTCCCCTCCATTTTAATAGCTGATCATCATCATCTTCCCATTAGATCTGTGGTCCAGGCATGTCTGAGTTGGCTGTCCTCAACAATTTCCCTCCGATCTACCCCAAAATGAGAGTTTCATCCTCTTTCTTAAGAAGAAAATGGCATGAATACATAGAGGACAATAAGGCACACTGGGATTCCCCAGTAAATGTTTGGGAAGCGGATACGCAAGGATGGATCACCTCTTATCTGGTGAGAAAATGGACGACCTACGCTGGCAGATCTCACCTTACATGCCCTAATGAGGTCCTCCTATGATAGATGTCACTTCCTCCACTTTGATGCACCTAGGACTCCTATGCTCAGCACCACTGCGGTCATTTCAGATCCACACGGAGCCGCTATACAGCAGAGCCTGTTGTTACCACGTAGACATAGGGGTCTAGTTACTAAGCAGTGTTAGGAGACAGAGCGAAAAGTGATAAGGTGCCAGCCAATCAGCTGCCAAGTGCCATCTCACAGGCTGTGTTTGAAAAATGACACATGGGAGCTGATTGGCTGGTACCTTATCACTTTTCACTCTGTCTCCTAACACTGCTTAGTAACTAGAGCCCTTAGTGTATAACAGCTGACTTTTTTGTTCACTGAACTGTCCGTACTTCACCGCGGAACAGTGATCCTGCCACTCATGTGCACAACCAACAGCATTTGTCAGACATCACGGATCCCATCGGAGGTATACGCAGGAGAGGTCTCTCCACTTTCAGTGCTGGTTTAGCACAATCTCGGCAGGTTTGTTTTTCATTTTCTCACGAGAGACTTCTGAGATACGGACGCACTTGGAGATCACAGGTACACATCCACTAATGTGGATTATTAATCGTGTTACCTACTAATTGTTCCCCGTTTGCGGGAGATTTACTACACATTCATCTGTCATACTAAAAATGTATTCCAATTAAGCTACGAGTACTACGATTTGTATCCCTCTCTGCACTGTTGGATCATTACTCCAATTGTATTTAATCTGTGCTCTTAATTACGTGACTTTTGCTGTTGTACTGAAGGAGTTATATTTTTGATTTTCATTGATCCTGTCTGGACTATTTTTTATATAAATTTTGTCATTTTTATTTTTTATTTATTTTTATGGATATTTTTATGTGGCCACATTGTTGTTTACTTATTTAGTTCTTCCAGTGGTATCAACCACTCATGTCCACCTAGGTCCATTAGGTCAGGTATTTACCAATACTATATTGCACCTATAGTACTTTTTTTTTTATTTCTGTGTTCACATTGATATTTTATATTTAGACATTAAATATATGCACTCCCATTTTTTTGTTTTCTTTGTTCTTGCATTTGTTAGGTGCTTGCCATCCCCATTTGGTGAGCTGCAGTTTTTACCCCACAACAGATTAACACTGAAGCGCCTAGCTTTCTCTCCTCCTATGATAGACACCTTCACTCTCCCTCACCTGATACTTTAGATAGTCATACAAACGATTAACACCTTATTTTACTGTTCTTACAGAACAGGCTCAAATGTGCCTTTTGTCAAGGACCAACATAAAAACAGACATATAGGACCTCATTCAGAGTCGGTCATAAGCGACGCCTAACGATCGAGAAACAGAAAAAAAAACAATCGCGCGGCCGGTCGGTCGCAACCAAAGTGACGCCCATACATGAACAATGCACCTCCTCTAGCTAGCGATCGAGTCGAACGTTGTCAGTCGCTGTATGTGAATTTTCCTCTGATGGTTGTGGCCGCTTGTGTTGTGTGCAAATTACACCAAAAACGCATATAATAAGCCATCCCCATGAAATGTATTTATTTTTATTATTCGCTAATGCAAACGCAGCTGAATCAATTACAAGCCAATTAGCAGTGTTATTAGCAACAACAAACGATTATTAGCTGCTTGCATTGTGTGGCACAAAATAGAAACATCAAACATAACATCAGTCACATTCGATAGTATCGATTGTACTCTGGGGCTTGAGAGAGCACATACCCAACCTCAAGCTGTATGATCAGCCAGGCCTCTAACCTGCTCACAGAGTGACGTTTTACTACTTCCGGCCTTCTATGTCGGTCGTAGCAGGAAATTTATGTACGCCCCTAAAACGCCCTGAAAACGGTGAGGAACGCCTGCGTTTTTAGACCACCACCCCTGTCAACACCCACAAACGGCCTTTCATGTCAATCAACTCCCGGAAGCCACTTCCTGCTCGTAAGCCGTACGATCGACAGCATTTTGGATTGCAAGATCTCGTACGCACATGCGTACAACTAACCGTACGCATGCGTGGTTTGGAAACATCGGATGTGTACGACCGAGCGGCCGCTTATGACCGACTCTGAATGAGGTTTATAACCTCTATGTCAGACCCTTCTGCTGGAGCTAAATTTACATCACAGATACTGCAAAGCATTTTCATATGTACTTCCCAGAAATATAATCTGCCTCCACTTTTGATATCTTTGTCTTCCTCTATACTCAATGAGCCCCATCTACCCCAACTGATCACAAAATTGAGAACGTCTTATTGATGACATATCGGCTGAGAAGACTGCTTCCACAATTTTTTTACTGCCCTCTAATAAAATTACCTTCTGATGAAGCCGTCGATGTCATAGTAGGTGGGGCAACGCATTGAGGAACTGCCAGTCACCCAGAGACCAGCCGGTAATTTAAGACCTAGTTAAGACCCTCTGGATATAGCTGCAAGATAGGGAAGCAGCCAGCAGCTGGGAGGACAAACTGCGCTTATTCACCATAACACAGAGGACGTCAATCACCACCGAAAGTGTTTATGGAATTCATTCTGCCAGGAATGGAGTATTACAAGCTATAAATTTATTGGGACATTCCCTTGATTCTAAGCTGTGTGGGGAGCTGTTTAAAAGTATCAATATACAGAATCCTTGGCTTGTTCTAAAGCTTGCTACAATCTAACAAACTGTTGAATCAATTGCATGATTTACACTGTAATAACACTATATGACTGCTACAAAACCCTCGCATATTAAGGACTGCACAAAGTTATACGCATGCTGCACTTTGGAACATTAACAACATTGCTGCTCTAATAACCCTTATACGCTAAGGACTGCAAGTTATTTATGTGCATGTTGTATTTTGAAAAGCTGCATATATTTTTTTGTGATTGTGATATTCCTGTGTAGAATGATCATTTTTTTTTAATGATGTTGAATTATTGAACATTCTATGTTTTAATTTACCGTCCAGTGTCTGTATGATTGTAACATACATTCTTTATTGAGTCATTTATTCTGACAATCAGGGCTTCTATTTGTTTCAGTTGCGTATTCTTTTTAGGGGTTGGTAATGGGATGTAGTTTGAAAGCCGACAGTCTAAATCCTGACCGCCGGCTTCCAGACGTTCTAATCCCGGCGTGGTACTAATGACAGGTGTCTAAATCTAGACGCCTGTCATTAACTAGACGCTGGAAGACCGATGCCCGGGATCCGAATCGAAGGGATGCTGGGCGCGGACAGCCACGCGGGGGGGGGGGTTAGGTTTAGGGCTCCCAGGGGGGACTTAGGGTTAGGCACCCCCCAGGAGGTTAGGCTAGGGGAAGGGAGGGTTAGGCACCCCCGGGGGGAGGTTAGGGTTAGGCACCCCCTCCGGGGGACTTAGGTTAAGGTGGCGGGGAAGGGGGGATTAGGCACTTAGAGGGGGGATTAGGGTTAGGCACTTGGGGGGGAGGTTAGGGTTAGGCACCCCTAAGGGAGGGTTAGGGGGGTTAATTAGGTTAGCGATACTTACCTTAGGGACGATCAGGATTTTCACCCTTGCCGGGCTGCCGCTGTCGGGATTTGAAGTGCCGGACATGTGTCCGGTGGTAATACCTACTACACCCGTTGGTAATAACCCGGGTTACTGTGCAGTGTGAAAGGGCCAGGTCGAGAGACCCGGCATTTCAACCTTGGTCACGAGAAGAGTTGAACGCGGGTTCAACCCGGCTCATGGGACAGTGTGAACGGGTAACTCGGGTTGATGTGACCCAAGTCCCGTACATTGCATAAGAAGAACTAAATGATGGGCACTCGTCGACCCTCCTTACACCGCATCAGCTGGGATTCCCCCATGACCGATGATCCATTAAGGGGGTCCATCTGGCCCTTGCTGCTGTCATAGCTTCCTATCATGATCGGACTTCCCAGTATGTCATACTTTGGGCCTGGTTCAGAGGTGGACCCTAATATGAGTGTCGACCTTCAGTACCTGTCAACCTTGCTACTAGTTGACCTTTAGTGTGTCGACCTATTGCCTGTCTATCTTCCATTGTCTACCCAAACATTGTCTATCTAGACAATGTAGATCTAATGACCAGATACAGACCCTAATGGCGCTGCAGTGTAGTTTGGTTGGGTGTTCTGCGCTTGTTACTCTGTTTGTGAAGCTGCTGTCCATAGAAGGTATCCGGCCGTCTAGTATGATTGCTGTCCTGCGGATGCATTTTTTTTTTGTGGAGTCATAGCGGAATATGTAAATGCCACTTTCAACCTGACCCTTGTGCCCGAGCGTGTGCCAGACAGTGCAAAACCTGAAACGCCCACTTTCAATGCCTCTGGTCAATGCAAATCTGCAGGTGGTTCCAAACACTGCACCCTCAGCACACCATTGCGTCCACCATTCACACTTGCACCAGCCTATGGCTTGCGGTTTGTCTCCTTCTGAACTCCGGCTTAACATGGTTGCAGCGCTGTGTTTGGAAATACCTCCGGCATTCACCAACTAGCCCGTGACACTCCCATAACATGCCCAGGAGACGGCCTCCTTCCAGTCACATGGTTCTGCCTCGTCGGTTCTAATACCAGCGCCTCCATACACAATAGCGGACTCCGCGTACACTCAGGGGAACACATGCGCCGTTGGGGCTCTCAGGACTTTTTTGCGCCTGCACAGTAGCAAATAACCGATCAATTGCGGCATTGCGTCCATCTCTAAATCAGGCCCTGAGTCTCTACGCCAAGAAGGCTTTTAAATGAAATCTCTGTTTAGAATCTTTGCTATCTGTAATGTTGGGGGTCCTTTGCTAGGTTCCTTGAAGATATTCATAGTTCCCCCACCACCTCACTGTTGGTTAATGGCCTAAAAGGTGACCCCCTTATTATGGCCTGGGGCACTCATCAATGCTGCCTACTTTACCCCCTTTATTTCACTGGCCTAAGAATCCCGTCTTCAGATTCTAAAAGCTGGTATGCGTTTCAGGGGGATGCAGTTAGGATGCCGACGGCCGAAATGCCGGCTGCCGTCTTCCCGACCGTTTAAACCCGGTAGCGGTCTAATGACAGGCGTCAAAATCTCTGTCATTTTACCTACGCCGGGAGCCCGATGCCCGGCGTACCGTACAAAGGTAAGCCTGGCGGCAGGTGCAGACAACCGCGGGGGGGTGGGGGAGTCAGGTTAGTGTCCCCGGCGGGGCACTTAGGGATAGGCACCCCCCGGGAGGGTTAAGGCTAGGCTAGGGAAAGGGGGGGTTAGGGCTAATTCAGCAATGCACGTATGTGCAATGCTGACTGCAGATTCCCGATTATCAGGAATCTGTGCATGTGCAGGACGAATCCCGCATGATGGCACGCAGCCCCTTCTATGCATCTGACTGGTGACGGAGGAGGGGACGGCCTGTGTTCCTGGATACGGGTCGTATCGGCCTCAATTTCCTGGAGTGGCATGCCAGTGGATGCTGTAATTCAGCCATGCGACATGTACGCCGATGATGCAACTTAATTATGCACGTCCCTGAAAAGGTGTTCAGACGCACAGACACGACTGCGTTAGCACCACCACACCCCCTTACCATCGACCACCCCGTCACCACCCACAAACGGCACGTCCTGTCACTCATGCTAGCGGAGCGTCTGTGTACAGGCTGCGAACGCTTCCCGATCGCATGGACTAGTTCGCGCACACGTACTTAGTCTTGTACGCATGCGCAGATTGCAAACATCGGCAGGCAGCGTGCGAACGCAGCCTAGCGAGCGGGTCTGAATCAGGAGCGAATCGTGTAGTGGATATGCGGCATTAGAATCAGGCCCATAATGTCTACTCGGAGGATCTGGTATGTGGTTAGGATGAAATGGAAACTGAACAGTCGATATTCCTTCTTCCTGCCCCTATTGGTTAATATTCTAAAATGGGACAGCGGCTTTCCCCTTTACCTTGTGGGCTGGTGCAGCATTTCCTCTTCTCTGTGGCTGGTGCAGGATTTCTGCTTCTCTGTGGCTGGTGCAGGATTTCCGCTTCTCTGTGGCTGGTGCAGGATTTCCCCTCCTCCGTGGCTGGTGCAGGATTTCCGCTTCTCCGTGGCTGGTGCAGGATTTCCGCTTCTCCGTGGCTGGTGCAGGATTTCCGCTTCTCCGTGGCTGATGCAGGATTTCCGCTTCTCCGTGGCTGGTGCAGGATTTCCGCTTCTCTGTGGCTGGTGCAGGATTTCCCCTCCTCCGTGGCTGGTGCAGGATTTCCGCTTCTCCGTGGCTGGTGCAGGATTTCCGCTTCTCCGTGGCTGGTGCAGGATTTCCGCTTCTCCGTGGCTGGTGCAGGATTTCCGCTTCTCCGTGGCTGGTGCAGGATTTCCGCTTCTCCGTGGCTGGTGCAGGATTTCCACTTCTCTGTGACTGGTGCAGGATTTCCGTTTCTCCGTGGCTTGTGCAGGATTTCCGCTTCTCTGTGGCTGGTGCAGGATTTCCACTTCTCTGTGGCTGGTGCAGGATTTCCGCTTCCCTGTGGCTGGTGCAGGATTTCCGCTTCTCTGTGGCTGGTGCAGGATTTCCGCTTCTCTGTGGCTGGTGCAGGATATCCGCTTCTTTGCTCCAATATTATGGCATTGCACCAAGCACAACATTATACATGGAGTAACCACAAACTGTACCCAAGGCTATCTCTCACTTTTATTATGTACTAGCGAACCGCCCCGGCCTTCACACGGGAGTAATTTTGAAATAACGGCAATAGTCTTATAAGATCGTCTTGTAGATTACAAGAAGTCAAGACGTAAAGATTTAGTTTTGAGGGGACACACAAAAGGGCCATGTAAAGTTGTCTATGAGAAAAACAGTCTCCACTCAGGTCACCTGGAGCCACGTTACGTGTTTTATGTATTGCCATGACAAAGCAGCCTCTTACCGGGAATGTAGCTTGTTTCAAATTAAAGAATCATTTTTTACATAAATTAAATAGCAATGGTAAAAAAAAAAAAAGAGAAAAACTGAAATTGTGTATCAGTAATCAGGGATTACATCAATTGTTATGGAGAGACCGGATAATACGTATCATTCTCTACATGGTATAAGATAAACTCCAGCGTTGTGATAGATCTTTAATGGATCAGGCAGCGTAAGCCAAGAAAGACCTCGGATATCTGTTTTTTCATGGACTTGCGTCACTAAAATCGTCACTGCTCGGCTCCCTATTGTCATACATTACTGTGTCATACACCTAATCCTTCCTCCACACATGCTCTATACACCAGTGACATCTACATCACTAATATCATCACTGCTCTGCTCCCTTGTGTCATACATTACTGTGTCATACACCTAATCCTTCCTCCACACATGCTCTATACACTAGTGACAGCTACATCACTAATATCATCACTGCTCTGCTCCCTATTGTCATACATTACTGTGTCATACACCTAATCCTTCCTCCACACATGCTCTACACACTAGTGACAGCTACATCACTAATATCATCACTGCTCTGCTCCCCTGTGTCATTCATTACTGTGTCCTACACCTAATTCTTCCTCCACACATGCTCTATACACTAGTGACAGCTACATCACTAATATCATCACTGCTCTGCTCCCTTGTGTCATTCATTACTGTGTCCTACACCTAATCCTTCCCCCACATATGCTCTATACAATAGTGACAGCTACATCACTAATATCATCACTACTCTGCTCCCTTGTGTCATTCATTACTGTGTCATACACCTAATCCTTCCTCCACACATGGTCTATACACTAGTGACAGCTACATCACTAATATCATCACTGCTCTGCTCCCTTGTGTCATACATTACTGTGTCCTACACCTAATTCTTCCTCCACACATGCTCTATACACTAGTGACATCTACATCACTAATATCATCACTGCTCTGCTCCCTATTGTCATACATTACTGTGTCATACACCTAAACCTTCCTCCACACATGCTCTATACACTAGTGACAGCTACATCGCTAATATCATCACTGCTCTGCTCCCTTGTGTCATACATTACTGTGTCATACACCTAATCCTTCCTCCACACATGCTCTATACACTAGTGACAGCTACATCACTAATATCATCACTGCTCTGCTCCCTTGTGTCATTCATTACTGTGTCCTACACCTAATCCTTCCCCCACATATGCTCTATACAATAGTGACAGCTACATCACTAATATCATCACTACTCTGCTCCCTTGTGTCATTCATTACTGTGTCATACACCTAATCCTTCCTCCACACATGGTCTATACACTAGTGACAGCTACATCACTAATATCATCACTGCTCTGCTCCCTTGTGTCATACATTACTGTGTCCTACACCTAATTCTTCCTCCACACATGCTCTATACACTAGTGACATCTACATCACTAATATCATCACTGCTCTGCTCCCTATTGTCATACATTACTGTGTCATACACCTAAACCTTCCTCCACACATGCTCTATACACTAGTGACAGCTACATCGCTAATATCATCACTGCTCTGCTCCCTTGTGTCATACATTACTGTGTCATACACCTAATCCTTCCTCCACACATGCTCTATACACTAGTGACAGCTACATCACTAATATCATCACTGCTCTGCTCCCTTGTGTCATTCATTACTGTGTCCTACACCTAATCCTTCCCCCACATATGCTCTATACAATAGTGACAGCTACATCACTAATATCATCACTACTCTGCTCCCTTGTGTCATTCATTACTGTGTCATACACCTAATCCTTCCTCCACACATGGTCTATACACTAGTGACAGCTACATCACTAATATCATCACTGCTCTGCTCCCTTGTGTCATACATTACTGTGTCCTACACCTAATTCTTCCTCCACACATGCTCTATACACTAGTGACATCTACATCACTAATATCATCACTGCTCTGCTCCCTATTGTCATACATTACTGTGTCATACACCTAAACCTTCCTCCACACATGCTCTATACACTAGTGACAGCTACATCACTAATATCATCACTGCTCTGCTCCCTTGTGTCATTCATTACTGTGTCCTACACCTAATTCTTCCTCCACACATGCTCTATACACTAGTGACAGCTACATCACTAATATCATCACTGCTCTGCTCCCTTGTGTCATACATTACTGTGTCCTACACCTAATTCTTCCTCCACACATGCTCTATACACTAGTGACAGCTACATCACTAATATCATCACTGCTCTGCTCCCTTGTGTCATTCATTACTGTGTCCTACACCTAATTCTTCCTCCACACATGCTCTATACACTAGTGACAGCTACATCACTAATATCATCACTACTCTGCTCCCTTGTGTCATTCATTACTGTGTCCTACACCTAATCCTTCCTCCACACATGCTCTATACACTAGTGCCATCTACATCACTAATATCATCACTGCTCTGCTCCCTTGTGTCATACATTACTGTGTCATACACCTAATCCTTCATCCACACATGCTCTACACACTAGTGACAGCTACATCACTAATATCATCACTGCTCTGCTCCCTTGTGTCATACATTACTGTGTCATACACCTAATCCTTCCTCCACACATGCTCTATACAATAGTGACAGCTACATCACTAATATCATCACTGCTCTGCTCCCTTGTGTCATACATTACTGTGTCACACACCTAATCCTTCCTCCACACATGCTCTATACACTAGTGACAGCTACATCACTAATATCATCACTGCTCTGCTCCCCTGTGTCATACATTACTGTGTCACACACCTAATCCTTCCTCCACACATGCTCTATACACTAGTGACAGCTACATCACTAATATCATCACTGCTCTGCTCCCTTGTGTCATACATTACTGTGTCATACACCTAATCCTTCCTCCACACATGCTCTATACACTAGTGACAGCTACATCACTAATATCATCACTGCTCTGCTCCCCTGTGTCATACATTACTGTGTCACACACCTAATCCTTCCTCCACACATGCTCTATACACTAGTGACAGCTACATCACTAATATCATCACTGCTCTGCTCCCCTGTGTCATACATTACTGTGTCATACACCTAATCCTTCCTCCACACATGCTCTATACACTAGTGACAGCTACATCACTAATATCATCACTGCTCTCCTCCCTTGTGTCATACATTACTGTGTCATACACCAAATCCTTCCTCCACACATGCTCTACACACTAGTGACAGCTACATCACTAATATCATCACTGCTCTGCTCCCTACTGTCATACATTACTGTGTCATACACCTAATCCTTCCACCACACATGCTCTATACACCAGTGACATCTACATCACTAATATCATCACTGCTCTGCTCCCTTGTGTCATACATTACTGTGTCCTACACCTAATCCTTCCTCCACACATGCTCTATACACCAGTGACATCTACATCACTAATATCATCACTGCTCTGCTCCCTTGTGTCATACATTACTGTGTCATACACCTAATCCTTCCTCCACACATGCTCTATACACTAGTGACAACTACATCACTAATATCATCACTGCTCTGCTCCCTTGTGTCATACATTACTGTGTCATACACCTAATCCTTCCTCCACACATGCTCTATACACTAGTGCCATCTACATCACTAATATCATCACTGCTCTGCTCCCTTGTGTCATACATTACTGTGTCATACACCTAATCCTTCATCCACACATGCTCTACACACTAGTGACAGCTACATCACTAATATCATCACTGCTCTGCTCCCTTGTGTCATACATTACTGTGTCATACACCTAATCCTTCCTCCACACATGCTCTATACAATAGTGACAGCTACATCACTAATATCATCACTGCTCTGCTCCCTTGTGTCATACATTACTGTGTCACACACCTAATCCTTCCTCCACACATGCTCTATACACTAGTGACAGCTACATCACTAATATCATCACTGCTCTGCTCCCTTGTGTCATACATTACTGTGTCATACACCTAATCCTTCCTCCACACATGCTCTATACACTAGTGACAGCTACATCACTAATATCATCACTGCTCTGCTCCCCTGTGTCATACATTACTGTGTCATACACCTAATCCTTCCTCCACACATGCTCTATACACTAGTGACAGCTACATCACTAATATCATCACTGCTCTGCTCCCTTGTGTCATACATTACTGTGTCCTACACCTAATCTTCCTCCACACATGCTCTATACAATAGTGACAGCTACATCACTAATATCATCACTGCTCTGCTCCCTATTGTCATACATTACTGTGTCATACACCTAATCCTTCCACCACACATGCTCTATACACCAGTGACATCTACATCACTAATATCATCACTGCTCTGCTCCCTTGTGTCATACATTACTGTGTCCTACACCTAATCCTTCCTCCACACATGCTCTATACACTAGTGACATCTACATCACTAATATCATCACTGCTCTGCTCCCTATTGTCATACATTACTGTGTCATACACCTAATCCTTCCACCACACATGCTCTATACACTAGTGACAGCTACATCACTAATATCATCACTGCTCTGCTCCCTATTGTCATACATTACTGTGTCCTACACCTAATCCTTCCTCCACACATGCTCTATACACTAGTGACAGCTACATCACTAATATCATGACTGCTCTGCTCCCTATTGTCATACATTACTGTGTCATACACCTAAACCTTCCTCTACATATGGTCTATACAATAGTGACATCTACATCACTATAATCACTGCTCTGCTCCCTATTGTCATACATTACTGTGTCATACACCTAATCCTTCCTCCACACATGCTCTATACACTAATGACAGCTACATCACTAATATCATCACTGCTCTGCTCCCTACAGTCATACATTACTGTGTCATACACCTAAACCTTCCTCCACACATGCTCTATACACTAGTGACAGCTACATCACTAATATCATCACTGCTCTGCTCCCTATTGTCATACATTACTGTGTCATACACCTAAACCTTCACCCACACATGCTCTATACACTAGTGACAGCTACATCACTAATATCATCACTGCTCTGCTCCCTATTGTCATACATTACTGTGTCATACACCTAATCCTTCCTCCACACATGCTCTATACACTAGTGACAGCTACATCACTAATATCATCACTGCTCTGCTCCCTTGTGTCATACATTACTGTGTCCTACACCTAATTCTTCGTCTTCACATGCTCTATACAATAGTGACATCTACATCACTAATATCATCACTGCTCTGCTCCCTAATGTCATACATTACTGTGTCATACACCTAAACCTTCCTCTACATATGGTCTATACAATAGTGACATCTACATCACTATAATCACTGCTCTGCTCCCTATTGTCATACATTACTGTGTCATACACCTAATCCTTCCTCCACACATGCTCTATACACTAGTGACAGCTACATCACTAATATCATCACTGCTCTGCTCCCTACAGTCATACATTACTGTGTCCTACACCTAATCTTCCTCCACACAAGCTCTATACACTAGTGACAGCTACATCACTAATATCATCACTGCTCTGCTCCCTATTGTCATACATTACTGTGTCATACACCTAATCCTTCCTCCACACATGCTCTATACACTAGTGACAGCTACATCACTAATATCATCACTGCTCTGCTCCCTTGTATCATACATTACTGTGTCCTACACCTAAACCTTCCTCCACACATGCTCTATACACTAGTGACACCTACATCACTAATATCATCACTGCTCTGCTCCCTATTGTCATACATTACTGTGTCATACACCTAAACCTTCCTCCACACATGCTCTATACACTAGTGACAGCTACATCACTAATATCATCACTGCTCTGCTCCCTATTGTCATACATTACTGTGTCATACACCTAAACCTTCACCCACACATGCTCTATACACTAGTGACAGCTACATCACTAATATCATCACTGCTCTGCTCCCTATTGTCATACATTACTGTGTCATACACCTAATCCTTCCTCCACACATGCTCTATACACTAGTGACAGCTACATCACTAATATCATCACTGCTCTGCTCCCTTGTGTCATACATTACTGTGTCCTACACCTAATCCTTCCTCCACACCTGCTCTATACACCAGTGACACCTACATCACTAATATCATCACTGCTCTGCTCCCTTGTGTCATACATTACTGTGTCATACACCTAATCCTTCCACCACACATGCTCTATACACTAGTGACAGCTACATCACTAATATCATCACTGCTCTGCTCCCTATTGTCATACATTACTGTCATACACCTAATACTTCCTCCACACATGCTCTATACACTAGTGACAGCTACATCACTAATATCATCACTGCTCTGCTCCCTATTGTCATACATTACTGTGTCATACACCTAATTCTTCGTCTTCACATGCTCTATACAATAGTGACATCTACATCACTAATATCATCACTGCTCTGCTCCCTATTGTCATATATTACTGTGTCATACACCTAATCCTTCCTCCACACATGCTCTTTACACTAGTGACATCTACATCACTAATATCATCACTGCTCTGCTCCCTATTGTCATACATTACTGTGTCCTACACCTAATCCTTCCTCCACACATGCTCTATAGCAGAGCCGTAGCTAGGCATTCTGGTGCCCTGTGCCAGAAAGAACATTGGTGCCCCCCCCCCCCCCCTATATTTTAAACAGGGATAGTGCACAGCAAATGCATGCACCAGAAAGTAAAGGGGGCGTGGCCTCACCAAGATGGGATGTGGTCACATAAAAGTACCAGACCAGTTCACATTACACCGCACGTGTCCATTATTCACATTACACCGCACGTGTCCATTATTCACATTACACCGCACGTGTCCATTATTCACATTACACTGCTCAGTAGTGTTTGTTATTCAGATTACATCACAAAGTAGTTCTCAAAACCTCTTTATACATGTTATGCCAAACAGTAGAGCTTCTTATACACATGCCACACAGTAGTACCCCCTTATACACATTATCCCACATAGAGCCCCTTATACATATTACGCTACACAGTAGTGACCCTTATACATGTTATACCTGCAGTGCTGTTGGCAAGGCGGGGGGTGCACACTGTTAACAGTTAGGGGGTAGTGAAGGAATACACTGTTACACAGTCAGGATGGGCAGGGGCACACAGCTGGCCACTAATACCAGGGGAAGGGGCCACAGAGCCAGCCAGGAACATGGTCCCTCACCTTGCAGGGCATCTTTCTCCACCAGCACCATGTACAACTGAGAAGCAGCGGCTTCAGCTTCCAATCCAGTTTTGCCAGCGCCGACGGGTCCGCAGTGTTCCACACCAAGGCAGACACCTCCCCCGTCCGGATCCAACATCCCCACAGAACGGAGGCTTAGGCATAGGGAGTGGAGAGTGGCTAGGCTTGGGCGGGAGGTGAGTGTGAGGGAGAAGGACCGGAGCCGGGAGCACGGAGAATCACTGGCACCATGGGGATTCTGGGAGATGTAGTGAGCAGAAGATGCCGCTGGCGGTGTTTGGTTGCTGCGGCACAGGGCACACAGGCAACACAGCGTGTCCCGCTTTGTTTTACAGCTTGTAACCCTCCTTTCTTTCCCTCAGCCAGTGTGGCCAGTGTTAGACACTGAGTCTGCGCGGCTTCCATGCTACAGAGGCATTTGTGGTGGGCGGCCAGTTCCGCTCTCAGGGATGTTCCGCTCTGTGCGGTGGCACCGACCGCACCACCCTAGCTACGGCCCTGCTCTATAGTATAGTGACAGCTACATCACTAATATCACTGCTCTGCTCCCTTGTGTCATACATTACTGTGTCATACACCTAATCCTTCCTCCACACATGCTCTATACACTAGTACAGCTACATCACTAATATCATCACTGCTCTGCTCCCTATTGTCATACATTACTGTGTCATACACCTAATCCTTCCTCCACACATGCTGTATACACTAGTGACAGCTACATCACTAATATCATCACTGCTCTGCTCCCTTGTGTCATACATTACTGTGTCCTACACCTAATCCTTCCACCACACATGCTCTATACACTAGTGACAGCTACATCACTAATATCATCACTGCTCTGCTCCCTTGTGTCCTACATTACTGTGTCATACACCTAATCCTTCCACCACACATGCTCTATACACTAGTGACAGCTACATCACTAATATCACTGCTCTGCTCCCTTGTGTCATACATTACTGTGTCCTACACCTAATCCTTCCTCCACACATGCTCTATACAATAGTGACAGCTACATCACTAATATCATCACTGCGCTGCTCCCTTGCGTCATACATTACTGTGCCATACACCCAAATGTTACTCCACACATGCTCTATAGTATAGTGACATCTACATCACTAATATCACTGCTCTGCTCCCTTGTGTCATACATTACTGTGTCATACACCCAAATGTTACTCCACACATGCTCTATAGTATAGTGACATCTACATCACTAATATCACTGCTCTGCTCCCTTGTGTCATACATTACTGTGTCATACACCCAAACGTTACTCCACACAGGCTCTATAATATAGTGACAACTGCATCAAAATCCGCCCAGTGGTTCTCAAGATTAACCCATTCAGACGCCTACCAGGAACTTTATATTATACTATGTATAGTTTACGAATCCTTCATAATGACGGCCATAGACCTAGTAGTATTCCCATGGGCCTTACAATTCCAACATTTCATTCCGGATACATTATTGCATACCAATAAAACGTTATCTGCTAGTATGTGTCGAGAAATGCATTTTGGGGTATATTACAGGGGATAAAGCTTTCCCTTGTGTGTGCGCCAGGCTGGCCTCCATCACAATGTGGATGTCTTCACGCTTCTTTGTACCACTACTTACGGGATTGTCCATACAGTATATCTAGAAGTTATGGAGGCCGGGTAAGGAGTTTACTGTTACACAGCTTTTAAATCTTCTTCCGCTTACTCTAGAATGGACAATTCTAAGTGTTCCCACTACTCTTACCAGATTTACTAAGGGAATTAAAAAAAAAATGCAATCAATCATTTCAGCTGGGGCTAAGAAGGGTGTTCTACATTGTTGGACTTGTCCCAGCCCCTTGTCCTTGGTATTATTTTGAGATAAATATGTTTATGGATTTGGGATGGGTTGGCTGAAAACCTCTCCCCAAAAGGAGAAACAACAAAATTACGACTTGTCACGTGCTGAAGCCCAAGACCCAGTTACTGGGTCCCGTAGTGTCATTTAGTGTCCATTTGTGCTGCCGCTGCCCGTCTGCAGCATCCTCAAGTTTCTAAGGGCCTATTTATTATTGGGTGCTGGGCGGCCCCCCAAGAATTAAGTATCCAACTCACTGCAAGTAACAGCGCTGGATACTAAAACGGGATGTAATTATGAGGCGGTCACCGGTCTCAGGGCCTCATTCAGACCCGCTCGCGAGCACTGAGCGCTCGCAAGCGGGTCGATGTTGCCCAAGTGCACATGTGCACGACGGAGGTGGCTCCGTCGTGCGCATGCGCAAGACCCGAATAACGACGGCCAAGCCGTCGTTATGGGTCTCACACCAAAGGGGGCGTGCTGTCGATGGTGATTGACAGCACGTCCCCTTTGGTGGGCGTGCCGGGGGCGTAGCTGCCCAGACATGGGAACGCCTCCCATCTGGGGCCGGCCCCACTGACATCACTAGTGATGTCAGTGGGAGTGCTTTTGTCTCTGATAGAGTCAAAAGCACTCCAGGGCTTGCGGCAGCGAGACCCTACCGCAAGGGTCTTGTTGCAAGCCCGATGGTCGCGATGGTCTTGACCATCGCGACCATCATTTTGGCCGCTCACTATAGCTGTGGGTGGTCACCCACAGCTATGTGAGTGGCCAGGAGGCCGCTCCAAAAAGTAGGAAGGACGGCCTTGATTCAGAGCGAGCGCTCTGTCAGAGTGTCCGGCTCTGAATCAGGGCCTCAATCCCAACAGCGGAATCCCAGCAAGGGATTTAACATAGGTGTCGAAATACTGACGCCTATGCTGACGGAGTTTTCCTGGCCTCTTACTCTAATCTGCAGCAACCGGCTGCGGGACCCCATAAATCATGCAGCCGGACGATGGTTCGCAAAGTATCCGATACGTATCCGAGCTGTGGACAACACAGCTCGGATACGTAATGAACAGGAGACATGATGCCTCCTGCTGCATTACCATAATTGCAAGGATCACAATTGCAAAGCTTCCTGTGTGCACTACATACTACAGTATATGCCTGCGTGCACTACACACTACAGTATATGCCTGCGTGCACTACACACTACAGTATATGCCTGCATGCAATACACACTACAGTATATGCCTGCGTGCACTACACACTACAGTATATGCCTGCACTACACACTACAGTATATGCCTGCGTGAACTACACACTACAATATATGCCTGCATGCACTACATACTACAGTATATGCCTGAACTACACACTACAGTATATGCCTGCATGCACTACATACTACAGTATATGCCTGCGTGCACTACACACTACAGTATATGCCTGCGTGCACTACACACTACAGTATATGCCTGCATGCACTACACACTACAGTATATGCCTGCACTACACACTACAGTATATGCCTGCGTGAACTACACACTACAGTATATGCCTGCATGCACTACATACTACAGTATATGCTTGCGTGCACTACACACTACAGTATATGCCTGCGTGAACTACACACTACAGTATATGCCTGCATGCACTACATACGACAGTATATGCCTGCGTGCACTACACACTACAGTATATGCCTGCATGCACTACACACTACAGTATATGCCTGCGTGCACTACACACTACAGTATATGCCTGCGTGCACTACACACTACAGTATATGCCTGCGTGAACTACACACTACAATATATGCCTGCATGCACTACATACTACAGTATATGCCTGAACTACACACTACAGTATATGCCTGCATGCACTACATACTACAGTATATGCCTGCGTGCACTACACACTACAGTATATGCCTGCACTACACACTACAGTATATGCCTGCGTGCACTACACACTACAGTATATGCCTGCATGCACTACATACGACAGTATATGCCTGCGTGCACTACACACTACAGTATATGCCTGCGTGCACTACACACTACAGTATATGCCTGCACTACACACTACAGTATATGCCTGCACTACACACTACAGTATATGCCTGCGTGAACTACACACTACAGTATATGCCTGCATGCACTACATACTACAGTATATGCTTGCGTGCACTACACACTACAGTATATGCCTGCGTGAACTACACACTACAGTATATGCCTGCATGCACTACATACGACAGTATATGCCTGCGTGCACTACACACTACAGTATATGCCTGCATGCACTACACACTACAGTATATGCCTGCGTGCACTACACACTACAGTATATGCCTGCGTGCACTACACACTACAGTATATGCCTGCGTGAACTACACACTACAATATATGCCTGCATGCACTACATACTACAGTATATGCCTGAACTACACACTACAGTATATGCCTGCATGCACTACATACTACAGTATATGCCTGCGTGCACTACACACTACAGTATATGCCTGCACTACACACTACAGTATATGCCTGCGTGCACTACACACTACAGTATATGCCTGCATGCACTACATACGACAGTATATGCCTGCGTGCACTACACACTACAGTATATGCCTGCGTGCACTACACACTACAGTATATGCCTGCACTACACACTACAGTATATGCCTGCACTACACACTACAGTATATGCCTGCGTAAACTACACACTACAGTATATGCCTGCATGCACTACATACTACAGTATATGCTTGCGTGCACTACACACTACAGTATATGCCTGCGTGAACTACACACTACAGTATATGCCTGCACTACACACTACAGTATATGCCTGCACTACACACTACAGTATATGCCTGCGTGAACTACACACTACAGTATATGCCTGCGTGCACTACATACTACAGTATATGCTTGCGTGCACTACACACTACAGTATATGCCTGCGTGAACTACACACTACAGTATATGCCTGCATGCACTACATACGACAGTATATGCCTGCATGCACTACACACTACAGTATATGCCTGCGTGCACTACACACTACAGTATATGCCTGCATGCACTACACACTACAGTATATGCCTGCGTGCACTACACACTACAGTATATGCCTGCGTGCACTACACACTACAGTATATGCCTGCGTGAACTACACACTACAATATATGCCTGCATGCACTACATACTACAGTATATGCCTGAACTACACACTACAGTATATGCCTGCATGCACTACATACTACAGTATATGCCTGCGTGCACTACACACTACAGTATATGCCTGCACTACACACTACAGTATATGCCTGCGTGCACTACACACTACAGTATATGCCTGCATGCACTACATACGACAGTATATGCCTGCGTGCACTACACACTACAGTATATGCCTGCGTGCACTACACACTACAGTATATGCCTGCACTACACACTACAGTATATGCCTGCACTACACACTACAGTATATGCCTGCGTGAACTACACACTACAGTATATGCCTGCATGCACTACATACTACAGTATATGCTTGCGTGCACTACACACTACAGTATATGCCTGCGTGAACTACACACTACAGTATATGCCTGCATGCACTACATACGACAGTATATGCCTGCGTGCACTACACACTACAGTATATGCCTGCGTGCACTACACACTACAGTATATGCCTGCACTACACACTACAGTATATGCCTGCACTACACACTACAGTATATGCCTGCGTGAACTACACACTACAGTATATGCCTGCATGCACTACACACTACAGTATATGCTTGCGTGCACTACACACTACAGTATATGCCTGCGTGAACTACACACTACAGTATATGCCTGCACTACACACTACAGTATATGCCTGCACTACACACTACAGTATATGCCTGCGTGAACTACACACTACAGTATATGCCTGCATGCACTACATACTACAGTATATGCTTGCGTGCACTACACACTACAGTATATGCCTGCGTGAACTACACACTACAGTATATGCCTGCATGCACTACATACGACAGTATATGCCTGCATGCACTACACACTACAGTATATGCCTGCGTGCACTACACACTACAGTATATGCCTGCGTGCACTACACACTACAGTATATGCCTGCGTGAACTACACACTACAATATATGCCTGCATGCACTACATACTACAGTATATGCCTGAACTACACACTACAGTATATGCCTGCATGCACTACATACTACAGTATATGCCTGCGTGCACTACACACTACAGTATATGCCTGCACTACACACTACAGTATATGCCTGCGTGCACTACACACTACAGTATATGCCTGCATGCACTACATACGACAGTATATGCCTGCACTACACACTACAGTATATGCCTGCGTGCACTACACACTACAGTATATGCCTGCACTACACACTACAGTATATGCCTGCGTGCACTACACACTACAGTATATGCCTGCGTGCACTACACACTACAGTATATGCCTGCACTACACACTACAGTATATGCCTGCACTACACACTACAGTATATGCATGCACTACACACTACAGTATATGCCAGCGTGCACTACACACTACAGTATATGCCTGCGTGCACTACACACTACAGTATATGCCTGCATGCACTACACACTACAGTACATGCCTGCGTGCACTACACACTACAATATATGCCTGCGTGAACTACACACTACAGTATATGCCTGCGTGCACTACACACTACAGTATATGCCTGCGTGCACTACACACTACAGTATATGCCTGCGTGCAGCTTTGCAATTGCGGTCCTTGCTGAATCAAGCCCTACAATCTGGGACACAATGCACTGGAAAAAAAAAAAGTTAAGATGCACTATAGATCTTAAGTCAGATTGGATGCTTTTAACTCCAAATCGTGTGTAGGACTGCTGGGGAGCTGCCGGAGGAGAGTTCAAGGGAAATCATACACGATGTCGGATCGTGAGCACATCGCTATGTGTGTGGGCACTTTCAGTTTCTGTGCTAAATACTGCAGCTGGACCACATAGCAGCCTTGCTCTACTTTTTCCACTAGAGGGAGCCAATTCTCTTTTTATTACGTAACAGTCATTTTTGTAACCTTCGAGGTCTCGACCGTCCTAAATTGCGACAACTGTAATTTGATTGTCCACGTCAATAGCCCAACTGTGAATCTGCGTCACTGCACTAGGGATGGCCATAATTTTGTAAGCATCAATGTTTCCGACGGTAATATTTTTACCATTCAATGCTGGGATTGTGATGGTTGCCACTAATGGCATATTTCTTTTTGATGGGTGTTCTCCCAATGTGTGGTGATGTAATACACCACAGGGAGAGACACTTACCAGGAGGCAGTGCTCTTTTCTGCATGTGTAAATCTGCTCTGGGATGTGCACAACTGTACCATCGAAGGTTTAAACCAAGGGTACACATCCTTTTGTAGTCCGAGGGCCACATTGGGAGAAAGCACTCATTTAAGGGGGTCATACGGTTAAATATGTAAATTATATACAATTACAATAGAGGTAAAGGCCTTGCAGTATTGATAATTTGCCCTATGTACACAAAAGTAAGTGCAGTATTGCAAAGTAGGATGCGCCACACCAGGGGCTGTGAACATCCTTCTGTAGCATCACCATCACAACCCCATAGTATCACATCCTCCTGCATGACCACTATACTCTCACCATGTGGTTCCCACTACTGTGGGGTCAGTACTGCTGCCATCAAACAGGTGCAATACTGAGGCTCTCAGAGAATAATTGCGCTCCCTGCGACATTAGAGTAAGGGACTTTTTTTGCTTCAGACATGTAAATAATGTGGGCATGTGAGCTTTGCATGGAAAAGTTTGAAGTCCCAGTCTGGCTCCGACTATAGAAAATAAATTATACAAAGTTCTCTAAAATGCAACAAAAAACAGACATTTGTTCATAGCGGAATCGGTATGTAATGCCGGCGGCTGAATACCTGCCAGATCAAATATCGACAGTGGAAGACCGATGGTTCAAAATCCTGACGGGGGGTGGTAAGTACCCTAACCCTCCCCTCTCCCTACCCTAACCCTTCCTCAGTGGTGCCTAACCCTAACCTCCTCCCGCTAGTGCCTAAACCTAACCACCCCTTCCCGCACCCTAAACCTAACCCCCCCGGGGGGTGCCTAACCCTAACCTCCCCCGGTGGGTGGCTAACTCTAACCCCCTCTTCCCCCAGCCTAACCCTAAGACCCCCCGGGTGACAACCCCCCCCCCCCCACAGCTAGAACCTAAGACACCCAGCGTACCTTCGTTCGGTATGCCTGGTGTCGGGATTTCATTGTGGAGCTAATGATAGGCGTCGGCATTTCGTCTCCTATCTTTAGGTCAGGCTTTTAGTGGCGGGATTTCGGCTGCCGGGATAGTGCCCACCGGTATCCTGACTGCATCCTGTTGACAGCAGGCAATTAAATTACGCTGTAATTCCTCTGCAGGCCACCAACACTGACTTCAAGAGGAGCAAATGATCCTCTAAGATAATATGTAAGCATTATGCAGAGGCCACCTTGCATTGAGGAATGGACTCAGAGCTCTTCTCCTATGCACTGCAGTCCTTGTAGTATGTAATGCACCGCGACGGTCTGCTCCTACCTCTACAACTCTGCCCACTCTCCCACTTGATTTACACGCATGTCTTTAACATCTGCAATTTGCTGCAGCCAGCCTGCCACTTAACACCGCCATGTACACTATGGCCGAAGCTGCTATTCAGGGACCTGCAGGGCGTGCAGGAGGAGGAGGAGTTAAAGAACAATTAGGTTAGATTTTCATTAACCAGGCTGCTGCATGCAAACACAGCAGTATCATCCTTGGTGAAAGAGTTTTCCCAAAATGAAAAGAAAATTCCCACTTCCTGAAGACTTGGGCCCCAATTTATCACAATTTGCTTTTGAAATGTGATTGAGATGAGATAAAAATGCTGAAATTCACATCGCGATATTTCAAAATATTACATGAATGTATAAAAATCTAGGTGCCCGGACTGATCGTGCACGCAAGCTCTGTCTGGGCAAAAAAAGCAGCCCACGGGTTTGCACGCCTATGGCTTTCGCAATTGTGATTGGTCTGTGCATGCGCAGTAGCTCAATAACGGGGTCCGGCAGCCCCAGCATTGGGGGAGCGTGCAGAGCACCCGTTCATTGCCGGACGGACTGACGACTGCATATGAGGAGTGGCAGACCAAGATAAGTGAAAGTTACCTTTTTATCTATTAATAACATAATAGATAAAAAGGTAACGTGCTGCATAATACATTTAAAAATTATACACTTTAAAATTAAAATAATAGTGTCCTGATCTGCTGGGTGAGGGATGGCGGAGCTGCTGGGTGAGGGAAGGCGTAGCTGCTGGGTGAGGGATGGCGGAGCTGCTGGGTGAGGGATGGTGTAGCTGCTGGGTGAGGGATGGCGTAGCTGCCGGGCGAGGGATGGCGGATCTGCCGGGTGAGGGATGGCGGATCTGCCGGGTGAGGGATGGCGTAGCTGCCAGGCGAGGGATGGCGGTTCTGCCGGGTGAGGGATGGCGGAGCTGCCGGGTGAGGGATGGCGGAGCTGCCGGGTGAGGGATGGCGGAGCTGCTGGGCAGATCTCAGTGCAGCGCACTTATCACTCGCTGACATCAGCTCAATTGTCCCTGTGTTCTTGGCACAGTAGAGCAGCAGAATGGGAGAGGGATCTCCAAAGATTAGTACTGGGAAAGCCTCTCCTAATGTCATCTGAAGATGGGGTTAGTTAAGAAGGGCTGCCTCCATAAAAGAAAATAAAAATTACAATTAGAGCTTGGTTAATCCAGGCTGATGGCATTTACCATTACAGATATTGGAAATGCGATCAGCATTCGGAAGGGATGTGAATTTTAGGGCATGGGTGAAATCTCCTCTAAAAGCCCTTTGATACATTTATGTGAAACTAAGATAATGTGAAAAGGGTGTGAAAACACTCGTTTTAACATTGTTTTAATAGAAAAAAGGATTGATAAATAGGCCCCTGAAAATTATGTAGCCAACTCGCCACGAGTCGCGGAGGTGAATACATAATTACCGAAGCAATTTAATATAACACCGGGATGGAACGGCTGATCTGAAAAGCAGCTATTTCTGCGATCAGAAACAACGCTACAGAAGTAGCAGTGATACTTATCGGAGACCAAATGTCTGACTGCACATGCAACAAGGTTGCAACCCTGGAACTCCTCACCATTTGAGAGAGTGGGGCGCCACGAATCAGCGCTCACGGAGCAAACTAATGTTGTTGCATGTGGTAGGATTTCAGAGACATTAGACTATGCCTGACCTGTAATGTATAATGTATTTCTGAGATTATAATGCGGATCCTTTTTATGTTGCACAGAACTTACCATAATAAAAGGACACTACAACAGACTAACCCGAGGCTAGTCAAAAATCAGACGTCCTCAGCTTATACCTAGAGCTCAGAAGAGAATGGAAATTAAATGACATATGAATAGTAAATATAAATTGAGATCAATATTTTCCACAGGGCACAACGCTGCAAAACTTAATGTCAGTTGCTACTCTGACATGAAAAAAATACAACCATATGAAAAGAAATAAGTTGCACTGCTGGGACTGTGTATTGGCATGTGCTTTATTAATCAAAAATCACCTTGGCCTCTCTGAATCATAAAAGATAATAACATTTATTAAACATACAATGACACGGTAAAATACCATAAAATGTAGCTCTTAAATAAGAGTATATATATCACAATGATATAATTGTTGCAACAACTCATGTAGTAGCCATTAGAATTTATCCACAAAAAAAAGGCTTTAGGTGATATGATCTGCGCCTCGGCTGCTCTAGTAGAACCCTTTTTTATAGAGAGGGTATCCCAAATTACCTCTCAAGAGCAATTTCAAAATACAAAGAAAAAAAAGGGATAATCACACCTGAGCGCCCCTAATACAAATAGAATAATGTGAAAATTACTTATCTTCAATCATATATTCTTCTGGAATCTTTTCCCAATAATTCAAACATAAAGAAAGAGAAAAATGGAAAATCTAGTGCAGACAATTTCCACAGTACAATGATATAGAAAATAAAAACCTTTTATAATAAAAGATTTTTTTCAATATATTGGTATATATGATGTACTAATCCATCAAAGCACGTATTTTGAATAATCAGACAATATTTTAATACATATGAATAATACACAGCCCCAACTTATAAATTTATGGGGTTAAGAATGACAGAAAACATAAAAACATAGACTTTCAGTGAAGTTGGCCTCATACCAGAATCAGGAAAAAAATGAGCCTGTAGTAAGCTTAAGGGATAGATGGAAAAACACGGGATCCACCTCAGCTGCCTTCCAGGAACGCTTTTCAAATGTCTTGAAAAAGACCTCTGGTGAGGTAGAAACGCGTTGGCTGAGAATAGGGGGACTGCAGTTGGCATTCTATCCAGATCAGTGTGGAGGACGTTCCTGGAAGGCAGCTGAGGTGGATCCCGGGTTTTTCCATCTATCCCTTAAGCTTACTACAGGCTAATTTTTTTCCTGATTCTGGTATGAGGCCAACGTCACTGAATTATTCATATGTATTAAAATATTGTCTGATTATTCAAAATACGTGCTTAAAAAAAATAGCCTGCACCCATGGGAATGCCCCCTAAAAGCAATGTGTATTAAAATATTTAAAAAAGTTTAAAAAAAAAAAAATTGGTACACCCCAAAATAATATTTTACATTTTGGGGTTTACAAAAAAAAAAAAAAAAAATAGGGAACACTCTTGTGAGGAAGGAGGCATGGCCCCATTATAGTACCTGCTATTCAAATTACGCCATACAGTAGTGCAACCAAACTCACATAACACGGCACAGTAGTGCCCCTTATTCACATTACACGGCACAGTAGTGTCCCTTATTCACATTACGCCACACAGTAATGCTCCTTATAAACAATACACCACAGAAGTGCCCCTTATACACATTACACCACACAGTAATGCCCCTTATACACATATGGAACACTCTTGTGAGGAAGGAGGCATGGTCCCATTATAGTACCCGCTATTCAAATTACGGCATACAGTAGTGCAACCAAATTCACATAACACGGCACAGTAGTGCCCCTTTTCACATTACACCGCACAGTAATGCCCCTTATTCACATTACACAGCACAGTAGTGCCCCATGTTCACATTACACCACACAGTAGTGCCCCTTATAAACATTACACCACACAGTAGTGCTCCTTATACACATTACACCACAGTACTGCCCCTTATCACATTACACCACATAGTAGTGCCCCTTATTCACATTACACCACAGTAGTGCCCCTTTTCACATTACACCACACAGTAGTGCTCCTTGTTCACATTACACCACACAGTAGTGCCCCATATAAACATTACACCACACAGTAGTGCTCATTATACACTTTACACCACAGTACTGCCCCTTATACACATTATACCACACAGTAGTGCCCCTTATGCACATTACACCACACAGTAATGCCCCTTATACACATTACATCGCACAGTAATGCCGCTTTTCACATTACACTGCACAGTAACGCTCCTTATTCACACTACACCACACAGTAGTGCCCCTTATTCACAATACATCGCACAGTAGTGCCCCTTATACACATTATGCCACAGTAGAGCCCCTTATACACATTATACCGCACAGTAGTGCCCCTTATAGACATTACACCACACAGTAGTGCCCCTTATTCACATTACACCACACAGTAGTGCCCCTTATACACATTATGCCACAGTAGAGCACCCTATACACATTATGCCACACAGTAATGCCTCTTACAGATTATGCAACACAGTAATGCTCCCTTCCATAGGTTGAGTCAGTGACAGCACTCACCCAGCCGTCAATCTCTCACTGTCACTGACTGCTGACCCTGGTCATCTGCCGTCCCTGCCTGCAAAACCAGACACTGCCCTGCTGCGCCCGCCGCTCAAAAGCTCTTTTTTGCGCTCTATGCATTACGGGACAGGGTGCTGCTGATGCGAGGGGGAGTTTGTAGCTGTGTGAGGGAAGAGAGTAGCAAAGGGTCAAATGTGTAGGGTAAAGGGGGGGTGGCAGTCAGGGGTGGCATGAATGCGACCCAGGGTGCTGCTGATGCGAGGGGGAGTTTGTAGCTGTGTGAGGGAAGAGAGTAGCAAAGGGTCACATGTGTAGGGTAAAGGGGGGGTGGCAGTCAGGGGTGGCATGAATGCAGTCAGGGTGCTGCTGATGCGAGGGGGAGTTTGTAGCTGTGTGAGGGAAGAGAGTAGCAAAGGGTCACATGTGTAGGGTAAAGGGGGGGTGGCAGTCAGGGGTGGTAGTGGTCAAGGTGCTATAAATGGGGGGTTGAGTTTGGAGCTATGTGAGGGGAGAGAAAGCAACAGGTGTGGGGGGGGAGAGGTCAAGGGTGCGGGAATGGGTGATGAAGTTTGGAGCTGTGTGAGGGGAGAGAGAGCAGAAAAGGTAACCTGTGGGTGTGTGATGGGGGTCAATGGTACCACATATGGGGGGGAATTTGGAGCTGTGTAAAGGGAGAAAGTAGGAGAAGGTAACCTGTGTGTAGAGGTGTGAAGGGGGGTGCCGCCAATAGGGGGAGTAGTTTGGAGCTGTGTGAGGGGTCAGTGCAGCGGTCGCCTGGCAATTGCGGATTAATTCCCAGGGCCTCCTGCGATCTTTACGGCTGCACCGGCCACACCGCCCTAGTTATGGCCCTATGTGATCCTGGTGCAGTAATTATGACTTTACACTCTTATGTAAATAGTTCACCTTTTTGTTGCCCAAAATCTTACCCAGTGAAATGTAGGTGCCTAATTGCTGGACCCACTATGAAATTGCGAAGTTAATATGCTGGCGCTAAATAAATATTACTACCTTGGATGTTTTTGTGGGGTTGGACGTGTTTGTTTACAAGTTTAGGTTTTTATTATTGTTGTAATGATCTTGGGTTGAGGTTTTATAGGGTTGTAAGGATCTTAGTATTGGCCTTAGGGGAAAAAAGTAAACTCCTAAATAAAAAAGGACACTTTATAAGCTGTCCTCAATATTACCTGCAGTAATTATTGCTTTTAGAACTTTAAAACACATTTCTACATATCCACCATGGTACACTGGGCCTATTTCAGATAAATATTTGCTGCTTTGAAGGTCTCAATGAGCACAGTGGCCTCCATCATCCATAAATGGAAGAAGTTTGGAACCACCAGGACTATTCATAGACTTGGCCGGCTGTCTAAACTGAGCAATCGTGGGAGAAGGGCCCTAGTCAGGGAGGTGACGAAGAACCCGATGGTCACTCTGTCAGAGCTACAGCAATCTTCTGTTGAGAGAGGAGAACCTTCCAGAAGGACAACCTTCTCTTCAGCAATCCACCAATCAGGTCTGTATGGTAGAGTGGCCAGACGGAAGCCACTCCTTAATAAAAAGCACACGGCAGTCTGCCTGGAGTTTGCCAAAATGCACCTGAAGGACTCTCAGACAATGAGAGACAAATATTGAACTGTTTGGCATGAATGCCAGGCGTTATTTTTGTAGGAAACCAGGCACCGCTCATCACCAGGCCAATACCATCCCCACAGTGAAGCATGGTGGTGGCAGCAACATGCTATGGGGATGTTTTTCAGCGGCAGGAACTGGGAGACTAGTCAGGATAGAGGAAAAGATGAATGTAGCAATGTACAGAAACATCCGGGATGAAAACCTGCTTCAGAGCGCTCTTGACCTCAGACTGGGGCGACGGTTCATCTTTCAGCAGGACAATGACCTTAAGCACACAGCCAAGATAACAAAGGAGTGGGTTCAGGACAACTCTGTGAATGTCCTTGAGTGGCCCAGCCAGAGCCCAGACTTGAACCCAATTGAACATCTCTGGAGAGATCTGAAAATAGCTGTGCACTGACGCTTCCCATCCAACCTGATGGAGCTTGAGAGGTGCTGCAAAGAGGAATGGGCGAAACTGCCCAAAGATAGGTGTGCCAAGCTTGTCGCATCATATTCAAAAAGACTTGAGGCTGTAATTGCTGTCAAAGGTGCATCAACAAAGTATTGAGTAAAGGCTGTGACTACTTATGTACATGTGATTGCTTAGTTTTTTTAAAATTAAATTTGCAATAATCTAAAAAAAACTTTTTACACGTTGTCATTATGGGGTATTGTGTGTAGAATTTTGAGGACAAAAATGAATTTATTCCATTTTTGGAATAAGGCTGTAACATAACAAAATGTGGAAAAAGTGAAGCGCTGTGAATACTTTCCGGATGCACTGTACAGCCCGACGTGATATGTGCAGGCGCTGCTCTAACCGAGCATGTGCACAACTTGCAGCCATATTTTGAGTCAAGCACATCTTATTTTTTTTACTCTTGCATGTAGACAGTATGTACTATGTATGCATACGTATGTATTTATGTATGACATATAAATAGATGTATCTCCTGTGCTGCACCACTGCATGTGTGTCAGTGGAACGTGGCATGTTATAATGCAAATGAAGTGTCTGTGCATCACATACTGCTATGGACATTATTAGGACCTTATATTGATAAATAATGAACATGTTGTATTACTGCTGTCTGTAATAGTTAACCCTGCTGCGGGAAACAGTCCCTCTTGATATATATAGTTGCTTTGTGCATGTCAGTGAATCATATCTGTAGATCTAAATGCTACTCACAGCAGTGGCATAACTAGAAATTTTGCTCCCCCCTACCAAAACAAATCTGGCGCCCCCTGCTGCCATTGTGGAGTGGGGGGGAGTAGACGAGGTGGAGAGGAGAGTGAGATGTTAAACTTTTTATATATATATATATATATATATATATATATAAATATATATATATATAAAATCATCTCACAATGTACCTCTAAGCTTTACTGGCAGTCACACTGTATACTGTATATAGTGTGTCAGTCAGTAAAAGTTAGAGGTACATTGTGAGAATATATATATATTATATATATATATATATATATATATATAAATAAATATTTATTTGTGATTAGAGATATATACAGTATACATGTTAAAGTGAAAATTACATTACAAGTTGTATGTACATTGATGAGATGATGATCTGAGTGAGATGATATATATTAAATATCATCTCACTCAAATAATCATCTCATCAATGTATAATATATATATATTCATCTCACCATGTACATCTAACTTGTACTCACACTGTGCCTGTGTGACGTAGTCAGTTTGTCCCTTACCTCCTCTTCTTCTTCTAGTGCTGACAGGGGCGACATGGGGCCGGGCCGGGACACCAGCTGGACTGGGAGCCGTGAGGACGAGGCTCCGCAATGGCCCATGGGAGGAACTGCTGTAGCCAGGCATGCGCAGCAGCTCCCCCTCGGCCATTTTCCTTTAGCTTCATAGAGAACTTCTGCACATGCGTAGAAGCTGTCCCTACAGACCAAATGGGAAATGCTGCACATCGGAGCTGAGCTCCAATTACACGGCAGCAAAGCTAACCAGCCGAACGGCAGCAAGCCATTAAGGGAGGACAGAGCCGCCCCAGCTAAGCCCGGATTGGTGTGTCTACCTTATTCTGCTGCCCCCACGCCCACCCCCTGCAGGCGCCCCCAAGCCACCGCAGGGTCTGCGGGGGCAGTTGCTACGCCGCTAACTCACAGGATGCATATGACATATGTAATGGTGGAATAATTGTATTTAGGTATTGCATTAGGGAACAGTGCCGGTGCAGCCCCTTAATAGTGTATATGTGTTTTATGGGCACAGGGGGTGAAATGGTGTGCCTGAGAGCACTCTAAACCTAGCCAGGTGACTGTGTACTGCTGGGTTACTTACAGGAAGAGCCAAAGCTGATACCACACACAGTGCCCCCCCCCCCCCCCTCTCAAAGCTAAAAACAGGAAGCTATAATCAGCTGGAAGGCCTCTGACAAATGACAAGAAGGGGTTAACAGGGACTCCTTCTATAGCCCCAGGGGAGCCAACCCCCTTATCTATATGATTAAACATAGAATTTGACGGCAGATAAGAACCACTTGGCCCATCTAGTCTGCCCCATTACGTTTCCTTTGAAATAGTGTGGCATTTGCCAGACTGGCCGGCACCTGAAATCCACAGGGGGGAGTAAGGAACAACAGACTCACTAACTGCTCTGTATGCAGCCCCTACATTTAAACCACCCAATTACAGGGCTCAGGGCAGGGGCGTCTCAAGAGAGGAGGGGGCCCGTGTGCACTCCCCGTGCGGGGCCCCCTCCTCCCTCTCCGGGAGCCCGCAGCCGACTGACGCAGCTAGCCAGCCACCGGAGACTTAGTAGCCGCGGCGGCCATTTTCCTGGTGTTTTGTGCATGCGCAGTAGACTCCGGGCAGACTCTAGTGCTCGGAGTCTACAGCTCATGTGCAGAACATCAGGAACATGGCCGCGACGGCCATTTTCCGGTATTCTGAGCAGCCCAGACACCTGCCGTGTGACCACGAACAGGTAAGTTTTAAATAATATGAGTGCAGTGTGTGCGGTGCGGGGCCCCCCTGGACCCATTATAGATACGCCACTGGCTCAGGGGTGTCAACTAATTGTGGGAAAATAGCAAACTGAGGGTTTTTCCGGGAGATCAGAGTTTGAGGTGGAGTGGAGTTCCTAGCCTGAGTGGCAGGACCTAGGCAGAGCTGGGCACAGAAGTCGGGAGATCTGGCCCGCCTGTCCTCGACGGACCTTGCTCTGCGGAGAATGTCCGGCGAAAGAAACGCAGCTAACACGTATATATGCTCCCTCCGGAGCTGTCCCAGGTGTGCGGCTGTAAGTGGTCAGTGCACCCTGCTCTTTGCGTGCAGAGGACTACCAGGCCAAGTGGCTGGGATCAACAAGACAGGGACGGAGAAGCCATTTCCCTGAGAAGCATGGAGGCACACGGCTGCCTATCTCAGGCGTAGCGTTCCCCAGCCCAGGAGGGTAAGTATGATGCAGTAACTGTTTCCATTTCTAATACCAAGGGACCTCTGTTTTGGGAACATGATGGGATCCCCAAAGTTTTCACAAAGTTTGCTGCTTCAGTGCTTTTTAGGCCTTTCTGTCAGATGTTACTATGGTATACTGAGGTAACATTACAGCATGACATAAGTGTCAGATGTTACTATGGTATACTGAGGTAACATTACAGCATGACATAAGTGTCAGATGTTACTATGGTATACTGAGGTAACATTACAGCATGACATAAGTGTCAGATGTTACTATGGTATACTGAGGTAACATTACAGCATTACATAAGTGTCAGATGTTACTATGGTATACTGAGGTAACATTACAGCATTTCATAAGTGTCAGATGTTACTATGGTATACTGAGGTAGCATTACAGCATTACATAAGTGTCAGATGTTACTATGGTATACTGAGGTAACATTACAGCATGACATAAGTGTCAGATGTTACTATGGTATACTGAGGTAACATTACAGCATTTCATAAGTGTCAGATGTTACTATGGTATACTGAGGTAACATTACAGCATTACATAAGTGTCAGATGTTACTATGGTATACTGAGGTAACATTACAGCATTACATAAGTGTCAGATGTTACTATGGTATACTGAGGTAACATTACAGCCTTACATAAGTGTCAGATGTTACTATGGTATACTAAGGTAACATTACAGCATGACATTAGTGTCAGATGTTACTATGGTATACTAAGGTAACATTACAGCATGACATAAGTGTCAGATGTTACTATGGTATACTGAGGTAACATTACAGCATGACATAAGTGTCAGATGTTACTATGGTATACTGAGGTAAAATTACAGCATGACATAAGTGTCAGATGTTACTATGGTATACTGAGGTAACATTACAGCATTACATAAGTGTCAGATGTTACTATGGTATACTGAGGTAACATTACAGCATTACATAAGTGTCAGATGTTACTATGGTATACTGAGGTAACATTACAGCATTACGTAAGTGTCAGATGTTACTATGGTATACTGAGGTAACATTACAAGCATTACATAAGTGTCAGATGTTACTATGATATGCTGAGGTAACATTACAGCATTACATAAGTGTCAGATGTTACTATAGTATACTGAAGTAACATTACAAGCGTTTCATAAGTATCAGAGGCTTTTATTGACAATTACATTAAGTTTATGCAAAGAGACAATATTTGCAGTGTTGATCCTTCTTTTTCAAGATCTCTGCAATGCACCCTGGCATGCTGTCACTCAACTTCTGGGCCACATACTGGCTGATGGCCGCCCATTCTTGCCTAATCAATGCTTGGAGTTTGTCAGAATTTTTGTGAGTTTTTGTTTGTCCATCCGCCTCTTGAGGACTGACCACAAGTTCTCAATGGGATTAAGGTCTGGGGAGTTTCCTGGCCATGGACCCAAAGTTTCGATGTTTTGTTCCCGAGCCACTTAGTTATCACTTTTGCCTTATGGCAAGGTGCTCAATCATGCTGGAAAAGGCATTTGATCCCCAATACTTGTGTCATTCTCAAAACTTATGGCCATGGCTGTACTGGCAATTCTGTATATAGTGTGTATAGTTCTCAGTGCTATTTTTACATGACTATAGTGTGTGTGTAAAATAAAGGTAACATTGTATCATTGCTATTGTGTCTTTCCTGTGCGATCAAAAGGGACTCGTAAAGGTACCGGGGTACTGTGCAAGGTAATGAAGGGCGATAGGGTGAAGATAACGCACGCATAAACCCGGTATCCCCACATATTATTATAGTTTAGTTATTTTTATTATTATTATTATTATTTCTACACAGAGCTAGGATCTCATAAATCAGGGGTGGCCAGACTTTTGGACTCGGTGATCTACATTTAAAATTAAAAACCTTTTGTGGTCTACCGAGCCCGAAAAAAGGGGTGTGGCATGCAAAACAGGGCCGTGACCTAGCAGCAAGGGGCGTGGGATGTGTCCTGCAGAAATCACACATAGTATCCCCAATTCAAGTTCCGCCTCACAGTAGCACAATCGTATTCACATTACACTACATAGTAGTGTCCCTTATTAACGTTAGGACACATAGTAGTGCCCCTTATACACAATGCCCACAGTAGTACCCCTTATACACAATGCCCACTGTGGTAGTGCCCCTTATACAAATGCCCACTGTGGTAGTGCCCCTTATACAAATGCCCACTGTAGTAGTGCCCCATGCAATGCCCTCAGTAGTTGTGCCCCTTATGCAATGCCCCCAGTAGTAGTGCCCCTCATGCAATGCCCCCTGTTTTAGAGCGCCTTTATACCGTGCCCCCTGTAGTTGTGAAAATTATGCAATGCCCCCTAAAAGTACTGCCCCCAATACTAGCTCCCCCTCCCAGTGCAGAACAGCCGCCCACAACCCCTGTGAAGAAACATACCTGTCTTCAAGCTGGCACTGCTCCATGCCATCAGAGCTCACGAATCCTGTTGACGCTGCCTACTGGATCTAACTGGATCCAGCAGGCGCACAGGCTCCTCACATCTCGGGTGACATCATGAAGTCATCCGTGCACTGCATCACTGGGAACGCTGGCCTCTAAAGTGGTCAGATGCTTCTTTAGCCTCTGATTGATTCACAGGCCAGCGTTTCCAGTTGCTGTGATTACGTTCGTTGCGATCTACTACCGGTAGAACGAGATCATCCTTTTGGCCAGGCCTGTCATAAATATACCAACATCCCATGTGTGTGTGTATGTATATATATATATATATATATATATATTTACAAACAGTCAGGTGCATAAATATTGGGACATTGACAGTTTTCATATTTTGACCTCTATTCACCACCATAATGGCTTTGAAATTAAACAAACAAGATGTGCTTTAACTGCAGACTTTCAGATTTAATTTGAGGGTAATTACATCCAAATCAGGTGAACGGTGTAGGAATTACAATGGTTTCTATATGTGCCTCACACTTTTTAAGGGGCCAAAAGTAATGGGACTATCAATTCAAAAGCTATTTCATGGACAGGTGTGGGCTATTCCCTCGTTATTTCATTATCAATTAAGCAGATAAAAGGTCTGGAGTTGATTTTAGGTGAGACATTTGGAATCAGTTGCTGTCGACTCTCAATATGAGATCCAAAGAGCTGTCACTATCAGTGAAGCAAGCCATCATTAGGCTAAAAATCAAAACAAACCCATCAGAGAGATAGCAAAAACATTAGGTGTGGCCAAATCAACTGTTTGGAACATTCTTAAAAAGAAAGAACGCACCGGAGAGCTCAGCAACACCAAAAGACCCGGAAGACCACGGAAAACAACTGTGGTGGATGACAGAAGAATTATTTCCCTGGTGAAGAAAACCCCTTTCACAACAGTTGGCCAAATCAAGAACACTCTCCAGGAGGTAGGTGTATATGTGTTGAAGTCAACAATCAAGAGAAGACTTCACAAGAGTGAATATAGAGGGTTCACCACAAGATGTAACCATTGGTGAGCCACAAAAACAGGAAGACCAGATTAGAGTTTGCCAAACAACATCTAAAAAAGCCATTACAGTTCTGGAACAACATCCTATGGACAGATGAGACAAAGATCAACTTGTACCAGAGTGATGGGAAGAGAAGAGTATGGAAAAGGAAAGGAACTGCTCATGATCCAAAACATACCACCTCATCAGTGAAGCATGGTGGTGGTAGTGTCATGGCATGGGCATGTATGGCTGCCAATGGACCTGGTTCCCTTGTATGTATTGATGATGTGACTGCTGACAAAAGCAGCAGAATGAATTCTGAAGTGTTTCGGGCAATATTATATGCTCATATTCAGTCAAATGCTTCAGAACTCATTGGACGGAGCTTCACAGTGCAGATGGACAATGACCCGAAGCATACTGCAAAAGCAACCAGTTTTTTAATGCTAAAAAGTGGAATGTTATGCAATGGCCAAGTCAGTCCCCTAACCTGAATCCGATTGAGCATGCATTTCACTTGATGAAGACAAAACTGAAGGGAAAATGCCTCAAGAACAAGCAGGAACTGAAGACATTTGCAGTTGAGGCCTGGCAGAGCATCACCAGGGATGAAACCCAGCGTCTGTTGATGTCTATGCGTTCCAGACTTCAGGCTGTAATTGCCTGCAAAGGATTTGCAACAAAGTATTAAAAAGTGAAAGTTAGATTTAGGATTGTTTAGTTTGTCCCATTACTTTTGGCCTCTTAAAAAGTGGGAGGCACATATAGAAACCGTTGTAATTCCTACACCGTTCACCTGATTTGGATGTAATTACCCTCAAATTAAATCTGAAAGTCTGCAGTTAAAGCACATCTTGTTTGTTTCATTTCAAAGCCATTCTGGTGGTGAATAGAGGCCAAAATATGAAAATTCTGTCAATGTCCCAATATTTATGCACCTGACTGTATATATATATATATATATATATATACTGTATATACAGTATATATATGTCCACCAGACAATAGTAGTTACCAATCTGATATCTCTATCACTTTTGATAATTCGATCAACCCCACCCCACGAGCCTGCTGCCTAGGTGTCATCCTTTACTGTAAATTGTCCTTTGTTCGCCACATCCAATCTGTTTCCAAATCATGTTACATACATCTAATAAACATATCCAGCATATGAACATATCTCACACAAGTAACTGTAAAGACTAATCCATGCACTAATTATTTCTTGCCATGACTATTACAATAGTCTCCTTACAGGTCTTCCACAAAACAGACTCTCATCACTTCAATCCATTGTGAATGCATCTGTGAGGCTGATCTTCCTCGCCAAACGTTCATCGTCTGCTGCTCCACTCTGTCAGTCCCTCCAATACCTGTATTCTACCGAATTAAACATAAAATCCTCTGACTTACACATAAGGCCATTAACCAAACTACACCAACATACTGTACAACTCTTCACTTATCTCAAAATATCTCCCAACCCAACATCTACGCTCTGCACAAGATCTGCGTCTCTCACACTCGCACATCACCTGCTCCCGGTTACAGGACTGTATTCTAGTCTCCAAACCTTCAAGCGTTCCCAGACAACTCATCGCTTTAGACAAGCTTATCAAATCTCAGAACCACCCACATAACCCCTATAAAACTATCCTACCCATTTACTGTACATCCCCTATATACAGCCCACATAACATCCATAAGCTATTCCTACCCAATTACATCCCCTATATACAGTCCATACATAACTTCTCTTTCTTCACTTTCACATCCTCCTGACCTCAGGCTAACATTCCTGTGTGACTACAGTATATCATACAGACCACCAAGAGCCCCTGCAATCTGGCTAGGCCAATATGCAATATATAACACCTATCCTTGTGTACAGGGCATTTCTAGAGAGTTGGGGGCCTGTGTGCAGTCTCCGACACGGGCCCCCTCCTCTCCGCCCGGCGGCTGGCAGCGCACTGAGCTGTGCACGGCCAGCGCCTGAGTTGTAAACTCTGGGCACTAGAATGTGCCCAGAGTCTATAATGTATGCACGGGTCATCGGGAAAATGGCCGCGGCGGGCATTTTCCAGTCGTTTTACAGCGCCGGACCCCCGCGCCGACGTGGGACTTCGGAGAGGTAAGTAACATTATGGGTGCAGGGAGTACGGTGCGGGGCCCCCCTAGGGGCCCGTGTTCCCCGCACACCCTGCACCCATTATAGATACGCCCCTGCTTGTGTATAAATGCCTATTTCCCTAAAGAATGTAAGCTAGTGAGTAGGGCCCTCGTACCTCTATGTCTGTCTGTTATTACCCAGTCTTGTTCTATTACTGTTTGTTCCCAATTGTAAAGCGCAATAGAATATGCTTGCGCTATATACAGTCAGGTGCATAAATATTGGGACATTTACAGAATTTTCATATTTTGGCCTCTATTCACCACCACAATGGCTTCGAAATGAAACAAACAAGATGTGCTTTAACTGCAGACTTTCAGATTTAATTTGAGGGTAATTACATCCAAATCTGGTGAACGGTGTAGGAATTACAACGGTTTCTATATGTGCCTCACACTTTTTAAGGGGCCAAAAGTAATGGGACTATCAACTCAAAAGCTATTTCATGGACAGGTGTGGGCTATTCCCTCGTTATTTCATAATCAATTAAGCAGGTAAAAGGTCTGGAGTTGATTCTAGGTGTGAGATTTGCATTTGGAATCAGTTGCTGTCGACTCTCAATATGAGATCCAAAGAGCTGTCACTATCAGTGAAGCAAGCCATCATTAGGCTGAAAAATCAAAACAAACCCATCAGAGAGATAGCAAAAACATTAGGTGTGGCCAAATCAACTGTTTGGAACATTCTTAAAAAGAAAGAATGCACCGGAGAGCTCAGCAACACCAAAACACCCGGAAGACCACGGAAAACAACTGTGGTGGATGACAGAAGAATTATTGCCCTGGTTAAGAAAAACCCCTTCACAACAGTTGGCCAAATCAAGAACACTCTCCAGGAGGTAGATGTATATGTGTCAAAGTCAACAATCAAGAGAAGACTGCACAAGAGTGAATATAGAGGGTTCACCACAAGATGTAAACCATTGCAAACGAACAATTTTTTACTGTATTAAAATGAATGGAAATCGTCCAAAACTGACTGCAAACACATCAGATGTCAGATATCGTTATCTGACATTCGGGAACGCGCATCGTTCATCGTTGAACACGTCAGATTTTTCTTTCAGATACGAACGATTGAACAATTTTTAAAATCGTTATCATTCAGATCTGAAGAAAAATCTGACCGTGTGTGTATTAGGGGTGAGCGGGTTCGGATTTCTGAAATCCGAACCCCCCCGATCCGAGGCCGATCCGAGTCAGGCTTGACTTTTCCTGCCTGACTCAGATCTGAAATCGAGGCAAAACGTCATCATCCCGCGTTCCGGGTCTCGTGGGTTTTGGATCCTATATAAGGTACCCGCGTCGGCGCCATTTTCTCACTCGGCTGTGGACAGTGAAGAGGGAGGGTGGGAGTTAGGGCTGGCTGGGCTGTGTAGTGTAGTGTAGTGTTGTGCTGTGCTGCGCTGCTGTTGTCCATAAGGGCTGTGTCCACTCCTCCAAAGTCCATAGGGGCTGGCTGTGTTGTGCTGTGCTGCTGTTGTCCATAGGGGCTGTGTCCACTCCTCCAAAGTCCATAGGGGCTGGCTGTGTTGTGCTCTGCTGCTGTTGTCCATATGTGCTGTGTCCACTCCTCCAAAGTCCATAGGGGCTGGCTGTGTTGTGCTGTGCTGCTGTTGTCCATAGGGGCTGTGTCCACTCCTCCAAAGTCCATAGGGGCTGGCTGTGTTGTGCTGCTGTTGTCCATAGGGGCTGTGTCCACTCCTCCAAAGTCCATAGGGGCTGGCTGGACTGTGTTGTGCAGTCAGTTGTCCATAGGGGCTGTGTCCACTCCTTCAAAGTCCATAGGGCCTGGCTGGACTGTGTTGTGCAGTCAGTTGTCCATAGGGGCTGTGTCCACCCCAAAGTCCTGTGCAGAGTCCCAGTCCTAAAGGGGTGCTGTAGTGTTGTCCAGGGGGTGCTCTGTCCATCAGGGGTGCTCCCCCCAAGTGCAAAAAGAAATAAAATATTTTCTGTGTTTGTGAATTGTGTGCGCAGTAGCCGCACATGCATCAACAAAGTAGTGCCAAGCGTGCGCCTGTGTCATAAGTAAAGGGCCGGCTGGCTTGACCGTTAAAGGGTGCTGTAACCCCCAAAGTACACTCCAAACAAAATAAAAAAATATTTTCTGTGTTTGTGAATTGTGTGCGCAGTAGCCGCACGTGCATCAACAAAGTAGTGCCAAGCGTGCGCCTGTGTCATAAGTAAAGGGCCGGCTGGCTTGACCGTTAAAGGGTGCTGTAACCCCCAAAGTACACTCCAAACAAAATAAAAAAATATTTTCTGTGTTTGTGAATTGTGTGCGCAGTAGCCGCACGTGCATCAACAAAGTAGTGCCAAGCGTGTACCTGTGTCATAAGTAAAGGGCCAACTGGCTTGTCCGTTAAAGGGTGCTGTAACCCCCAAAGTACACTCCAAACAAAATAAAAAAATATTTTCTGTGTTTGTAAATTGAGTGCGCAGTAGCCGCACGTGTATCAACAAAGTAGTGCCAAGCGTGTGGCTGTGTCATAAGTAAAGGGCCGGCTGGCTTGACCGTTAAAGGGTGCTGTAACCCCCAAAGTACACTCCAAACAAAATAAAAAAATATTTTCTGTGTTTGTGAATTGTGTGCGCAGTAGCCGCACATGCATCAACAAAGTAGTGCCAAGCGTGCGCCTGTGTCCCATAAATAAAGGGCCGGCTGGATTGACCGCTAAAGGGTGCTGTAACCCCCAAAGGGCACTCCAAACAACATAAAAAAATATATATTTTTGTGTTTGTGAATTGTGTGCGCAGTAGCCGCACGTGCATCAACAAAGTAGTGCCAAGCGTGCGCCTGTGTCCCATAAATAAAGGGCCGGCTGGATTGACCGCTAAAGGGTGCTGTAACCCCCAAAGGGCACTCCAAACAAAATAAAAAAAAATTTTCTGTGTTTGTGAATTGTGTGGGCTGTAGCTGCACGTGCATCAACAAAGGAGCAGCGCCAAGCGTTCACCTGTGTCCCATAAGTAAAGGGCCGGCTGGCTCATTTCTTAAAGGGTGGTGTAACCCACAAAGTGCACTAGTCTCCAACAAAAATAAAAAATTATTTTCTGTGTTTGTGTGCGCCTTAGCCGCACGTATATATCAATATAACATAAATGGAGGACCAAACTTTCTCCGATAAAAATAAAATAGGGAAAGATCAAGAACCACTTCCTCCTAGTGCTGAAGCTGCTGCCACTAGTCATGACATAGACGATAACATGCCATCAACGTCGTCTGCCAAGGCCGATGCCCAATGTCATAGTAGAGGCCACATACAATCCTAAATGACAAAGTTCAGGAAAATGACCTTGAAAAAAACATTTAAATCATCTGAAGAGAAACGTAAACTTGCCAATATGCCATTTACGACACGGAGTGGCAAGGAACGGCTAAGGTCTTTCCCTATGTTCATGACTAGTGGTTCAGCTTCACATGACGATGGAAGCACTCCTCCCGCTAAAAAAAATAAAACGAGTTAAGCTGGCAAAAGCACAGCAAAGAACTGTGCGTTCTAAGAAGATATCACAAATCCCCAAGGAGAGTCCAAGTGTGGTGGCGGTTGCGATGCCTGACCTTCCCAGCACTGGATGGGAAGAGGTGGCTCTTTCCACCATTTGCACGCCCCCTGCAAGTGCTGAAAGGAGCACCCACAGTCCACTTGCTGATATGCAAATTGAAGATGTCACTGTTGAAGTACAACAGGATGAGGATACTGGTGTAGCTGGCACTGAGGAGGAAGTTGGCGAGGAGGATTCTGATGGTGATGTGGTTTGTTTAAATCAGGCTCCGGGGGAGACAGTTGTCCGTGGGATGAAAAAGCCCATCACGGTCATGCCTGGGCAGAAGACCAAACATTCCACCTCTTTGGTCTGGCAATATTTCTATCCAAATCCGGACAACAACTGTCTTGCCATATGTACCATATGTAAAGGTGAAATAAGTAGGGGTAGGGACGTTAACCACCTAGGAACATCCTCCCTTATACGGCACCTGCAGCGTGTTCATAAAAAGTTACTGTCAAGTTCAGGGACACCTAAATCCCTTTTTCCTGTTTTATCCAAGGAATCGGTGGATGAGGAGGATGAGGACGACATCTTGCCTCCGTAGAGCCAGTTTGTGCAGGGACACATTAATTGCCAGCTTGTTTTGTGGGGGCCCAAACGAACCAATCATTTCAGCCACAGTCATGTGGCAGACCCTGGCGCCGAAATGATTGGTTTGTTAAAGTGTGCATGTCCTATTTATACAACATAAGGGTGGGTGGGAGGGCCCAAGGACAATTCCATCTTGCACCTCTTTTTTTTCTTTGCAGTATGTACTGTTTGGGGCCTAGTTTTTCAAACTGCCATCCTGTCTGCCACTGCAGTGCCACTCCTAGATGGGCCACATGTTTGTGCCGCCCACTCGTGTCGCTTAGCATAGTCATCCAGCTACCTCGGTGCAATCTTTTGGCCATAAAAACAATATTGTGAGGTGTTAGGTGTTCAGAATAGACTGGAAATGAGTGGAAATGAAGGTTATTGAGTTTAATAATTGCATAGGAGCAGAAAAACCCACAAATTCTGTGATTTAAGCTGTTTTTATGCTTTTTTTCAAAAAAATACAGATCCAAAACACAAAACCCAGAACCCAAAACACGGAAGGGTGGTTTTGGCAAAACCAATCCAGATCCAAAACACGAAGAAAGATCCAGATCCAAAACCAAAACACGAAAAGTGGCCGGTGCACACCACTAGTGTGTATGCACCAATAGTTATCTGACATGCGGGAACGCGCATCGTTCATCGTTGCAGGCTCACATGTCAGATTCTCTTTCCAATATGAACGATTTTTAAAATCGTTATCGTTCAGATCTGACACAAAATCTGACCGTGTGTATGCACCATTATAATGAAACTTCTGATTTCGGAGACTATTGAGACGTAAACACTGATTGTAGGCAGGGCCACTGTTCCTAAGTTTTGCAGACTACTTTATTTGAGTACTTCATATATTTGGACGTTCCACAATCTTGGTGGACTGCTTTGTATTTTTCCAGATTACTGATTGGGGGATGCTGTTCCCAATAGCTGCACCGCGTTCTGTACTGGACTGGATCAAAGGCCACAGTCACTAATTCAGAATCGGTATGATTTAGCGCTGGACCTCTGGCCGGCGGTTCAAATCCCGACAGCGGCAGCCCGAAAAGGATGAAAATCCAGATCGTTCCCGGGTAAGTATTCACTAACCTATTCTACCCCCTAACCCTCCCTTAGGGGTGGGTTAGGGGGTAGAATAACCCTAACCCCCCTTCCCCGCCGCCTAAACCTAAGACCCCCGGGGGTGCCTAACACTAAGTCCCCCCCCGTGGGTGCCTAACCCTCCCCCTAGCCTAACCCTAAGTCCCCCCCGGGGGTGCCTAACCCTAACCTCCTGGGGGGATGCCTAACCCTAAGTCCCCCCAAGGGAGCCCTAAACCTAACCCCCCCCCCCTGCGGCTGTCCGCGCTCGGCGCCGGCATCTCGATTGGGGTGCCGGGCGCCGGTCTCCCGGCGTCGTTAAAATGATAGGCGTCTAGATTTAGACACCTGTCATTTAACCCTCACCGGGATTAAGCAGTAGGGAAGCCGGCTGTCGGGATTAGGTCCACCGGCTTCCCGACTGCATACCACTGATTCGTGTGCTGCTTTGGTGACGTTATATAATATTTGGAAGGAAGCTGATCGTAGTCACACGTACTATTCATCCATCAATTGGAATATGTGAAACCGCAAAACTGGTGAGTCACTGTTTATACCATGGATATGTATGGTCCAAAGACTATGGTCTAATAATCTAAATACCCTTCTTTATTAGTCTTTTTTTGTTTGTTTTATGGACAGGTGATAACTGCATGGTAACTGATTTAATATCTTTTTCTTTGCATTCTTTTTGTTGTATGCTAATATTTTATCAGTTTATCTGGACCATCATTTTTTTATTTTCAATATAAAAAGATTTTTTTTAAAACCCACAATATATTGGCATATTTAGGAGATCCTAGCGCTGTGTCAAATTATTATTTTAGTTGTAATTAGCCTAATCCGAAATGAGCCACAAAACTCTGGTGACATTTAGCCGTTTGGATCTTTTAGATCTGCCGATATTTTCTATGTGTGGATTAACACCTGATTTTTATTGTTTTCTTCTTCACATGTTAATAAACCGACTTTGATACAGTCTCTTTGAAACAAAGACAAAACGCGACAGCCGGTTTCCCTCTCCGGACAGCACGGGTCACATAGGAGCAGATACAAGGCAGCAGCTGACAATTCATTTTCAGATATTTAGATTTTCGCCCAGAACAGGTGGTCACCTACCGGGGAACTGTCTGCACATCTAACATGTTCTAACGGTTATCGCATGTCAATCGCATGCTGTCCACAACGCGCTTCACATAGGCTGCTTGAGCCAACTGCAACTAAACATATGTTACGTAGGATATAATTGCAGACTGTGTATGAGAGATGCTCATCAGCTGTGGGGTATAAGCCCTTTTATAATTAGATCATGCTGAAACTGCAGCTCCCAGAGCGGGGCTATGTAGCCTAATTCAGGAGATATCACTTATATCTTCTGTAAAAAGCTACTTAGCACTACAGACTGCAGTCTCCATTATTCTCAATGGGTACTGCAGTCTGACCCGAAGTACCAAAAATAGTTGCAAATGTTATCCCTATGGAGGCATTCTCCCAGGAGAGGGATCTTGTGATCCATCTCCCATAATCCCGTCCTTCTCCAAAGTTTGTTTTTGTCAGTGGCACTGCAAAATTGTGCAGTGACAGAAAGTTACAGGAGTTTCCCGAAAATGTAATAGTATAACACGGGATGTAGTTAATAGACCGGCGGACGCGAATCCCGACACCTCCTGCCCGACAAGGGACTTAAGATAGGCGTTGAAATGCCGACGCCTATCTTAATCCCGACGCCGGAACACCGACCCTTGCCATCCTGATCGTCCTCGGATGGGTAAGTATAACACTTAGCCCAGGGATGGGGGGGTTAGGTTTAGGGACCCCTGAGGCGACTTAGGGTTAGGCACCCCCCCGGGGAAGGTTAGGCTTAGGCTAGGGGAAGGAAGGGTTAGGTACTAGGGGGGAGGCTAGGGTTAGGCACCCCCCCGTGGAGCGTTATGATTAGGGTGTGGGGAGGGGGAGTTAGGTTTAGGCACCTCTGGGTGGAGGTTAGGGTTAGGCACCCCTAAAGGATGGTTAGGGTTAGGGGGAGGGAGAGGGGAGAGTTAAGTTACTTACCTTTAGCTGTCGGGATTTCGACCTGCCAGCCTGCTACCAATTCCGTATAACAAAAACAGGGCTCTATGTGTGGATATATTTTTGTTCCTAGTGTTAATTAACCTATTGCTTGCCCCCTTATATGCCAGAGCGCCCTCATGCCCAGCCTTATATGCTATTACTGCTCATCAGAGCTCAGCCCCTCCCCCTTGGATTACTTTGTATCACTTATCTACTCTCCCGGAAAGTGCAAGAGACACGCGATTTTTCAGGTAGTCCCCGCACCCCCACAAGATTGGGTGGATCTCCTGCATCTAGCCCGCTTCCCACTTCCAGGATTGGGTGATAATTACCAGTACTTGCAAATTCGTATGGAGAGTGCGGGCTAAAATGGTGGGAATTGCTTCATTTTAGTCCCTCCCAAAGGACCCGTGAATCATGATGTGAGAGCCCAGCCCCACCCCAGAGGGGCCAGGTATACATTGTATGCACAGTACTGGCACAGACAACAGAGGAGCCAGGTATACATTGTATGCACAGTACTGGCACAGAGAACAGAGGAGTCAGGCGGAACAGAGAAGCTGCTCCTGTTCTGTTAGCGTAGCGGCCCCTGCCCAGCCCAACCCTGGGCAGCCCCTCTGGAGCTATGTCACCTATACCCAGGGCCGACCCTGAGTTAGATCTAGCTGCTGCTGGGACCAATGGGAAGTGGAAGGGTCATTCGCTGGGGGTAATACATTAAGGGGGTAGTGTGTTTCTAATTAGCGCAGTCTTGTTTGGTTATTTGCATTTTTGTTTTTACTAGGGAATCACAATCCCTGGAGTGTAGATTTGCAGCTGATTGTTATATTGTTATATTACCTCCACTTGCAGAGTGGGAGGACAAAGAAGCACTTAGTCGATTTTATATATTCTTTATGGATCATTAGCGCCGAGGTCATTGGTTGGTTCTCACTGATATTAGCTCAGTACAGATAATGGCTGCAGTGATGATACTTTAGTAGGAATAATTAGAAATAAAATAAACAACCTTTTACAATACCGTATTGTTGGGCTGACAGGAAGCCAAAGGTTTTGTGGGACATCCTTCGCTAACATGATGGGCCAGAAGTGCCGGTCTGCTGAGGAGGAACTTTCAGCAAAAAAAGACCCTAATGGCTTAATTCAGGCATGGGACAGGAATTAGGCGGAACATACTTTATGCTCAAGCAAATGGGGGACCTTCATGGCCTTCTCCACGGGGTTCACATTGCCAGTCGAGAAATAAGGGTATGTTTGCCATCCAACCTCTGTTAAGCAGATACCAATCAAGTAGGAAAGTGTTATGTTACACATAGGTATTGTATGAGTCCAGAGGAACTGAACAACTGGCGTTCAAGAAACAAGCACACCAAAAGCCTTCTCAGTCATGTCCCACAAAGTAGGTGCCTTAACATGCCTAGAAAAGCAGGATGAGCTGGAGCAGCCCTATGAAGCATCATCACTTGTGTTAAATAGTGTAAATAAGCTGAAGAGGGTGTGTGACACGCCCCCGTCACTAAGGTGATCATGAAAATCACAGCAACCAGTCATACGCAGGTCTACTCTGCTGATGGATTACGCGATTATTAGTAACTGCGCATGCGTCAGAGGCTACATACAAAGCACAAGAGGATCGGTATGAAATACCGCCGGAAGACCGGCACCAGTGAAGATCCCGACAGCTGTAAAGGTAAGTATTAACTAACCTAACCCCCCTAACCCTCCTTTAGGGGTGCCTAACCCTAACCTCCCTCCCTAGTGCCTAAACCTATCCCGCCCCTTTCCCGCAACCTAAACCTAAGTTTCCCGGGGGGGGGGTGCCTAACCCCCCCCCCTTCCCCTAGCCTAAACCTAATCCTCCCGGGATGCCTAACCCTAAGTTCCCCCAGGAGCCCCTAACCTAACCCCCCCCCCCCCCCCCGGGCAGCTGTCCGCGCTCGGCTTACCTTCAGGCTCCTGGCGTAGGTCTAATGACAGGCGTCGGATTTCGACGCCTGTCATTAGTACCCTGCCGGGATTTGATAGTCATGAAGCCGGTGGTCAGCATTTCGACCGTCGGCTTCCTGACTGCATCCCTGCACGTGATAGCTCATCCGGGCAATGCACCTCAAAGCTTCCAGAACCCTGCAGATGTTACTGGTGTAATCACCATGGACACACAAAGGAGGACTGCCTCAGAGATGAAGCTCCCAAATGATAAACTGGAGACAGTCACTGCGGTAACCAGGCCGGTGTTTGCACCCCACAAACACCGGAATCAAGGCACCAAAGTGGGACCAGTAAGAATGAGCCCCCACAATAAGAAGAGCCCCAACTACACTCTCGGGGATCTGGGCGATAGAGACATCAACATCAGGAAGCCCAACCAGGAAGTGGGCCATCCAAGGACATCATTAAAGCGGGTAATGTGGTGGTTCACAGAGACACGGGGTGCCAGCCTCTAGTTAACATTGGCCCATTTGTTTCACTGAACTACCCATATTTTTACTATCTGATGCCGCTAGATACCTTCCCCATTGCAGTCACCCAACTGAACTTTAAGCTGGGTATACCCTACACGATGTGTGTACCCAGCAACAGCACGATGCGATGACCCAACACATAGCGCCATCCGTACACACTGCACGATGTGACACCACACATTGCGCCATCCATACACACTGCACGATGTGGTGTATGCCGCCGCGATGTGTCGCTCCATGCTGCATTTAGCAGCATGGCGCTGCAGTTAGCAGCATGGCGTCGTTCATTGCATCGTCCCATCTGCTATGCTGCACAGCAGGTGGAGCGATGCGCTGAAAGATCCGTGGGCACGCACGATCAGGCGTAGACACTATGTGATCCGCACAACATATCGTTCCGATCCGCGTCAGAACGATATATTGTGCAATGGATGGCAACGTGTGTACCCAGCTTTAGTCCTGTACAGATATGGACATGGGGAAGAGGCGGCCATCAGACCCTTCTAGAATAGACTCTTACACCTACCATGGTTTATGTACTGACACTGCGTAGAGTACTGTGAGTCTAATAGCCAATAAGCGTATGTGCTTTCACTTATCTGCCTGCTGTGCATTTGTATATACCTATCACAGGGATGCCGGCATCACCCCATTGTATAACGTTACATACACCAGTACTGTGACCGTATTAGTGCACACCCAGCAGATTCTATCACCCTTATACTTTAACCTCTACAGCTACCATTAACCTCTACACATACTTGCCAACTCTCCCTCATTGTCGGGGAGACTCCCTGAAATAGCAGCAATCTCCCTGACTCCCTGAAGAGTCCAGCAATCCCCCTGACTGCACCCTTCCCCTATTAAGTAGCCGTTATATACATGAGGAAAAAAAGATATTAGAGATATACAGTTAAATTGTATGATCAGTGCCATTTCCCTGCATTGGTTATAAGGCACAGTGATCTGTATGGCAATAGGAATTTGCATATAAGGTTTCTCTTGGACACTTATGTAGAACCCCCTGTAGAACACAATACATTAGTAACCCCTGAAAAGTGTCCTTATGTTTTCATCAACAAATACATCTTACTAACTGCTTTGGGGCTCGGTTACATTTGGATGTAAGTCAGTATTATGACAGATGTAGCTGTACACGCCCCCTCAGATGTAGCAGGACACGCCCACTTTACTGCCGCGCTCATAGGTGCTGCTCTCACACTCTTCCTGAAATGCTTTTTCAAAAGTAGGCAAGTATGGTTACGCACCTGGTCATGTAACTCAGATCCTCCCCATCACTGTATGCCTATCTAATAACACAATAAACCCAACCACCTACAGATGTATCCTTTCTCACTGTTTCATAGCATGCTCCAGGTGCCGCGTTACTTAATCGTTCAAAATGTACGTGCTATTGGGATACATCCAATTAGATGCACGATTTCTGCGGCAAAAATGAACGCGCCAATTTCCTGTGTGTGTTCCTGATTCATGCTCCATCCAACTGAAAAAAAACAAAACTTGCAATGTGTTCTTGCTGTTAATAACAGTTAATTATGTTGAAAAATAAGGAAATTTGCCTGTACCCTAAAAACACTGCAAATAAATATACTAACATACGGCAAAATGTTTGGGGTTTATAAAAAGTTTTAAAGTTTTCTGCTGAGGGCCATTTTGATATATATATATATATAGAACAAAGATCGTCCGGCACTCTGACTGAGACAGACAACAGGCCCCGGTTCCTCTCCAGAGTGAAAACTCATAAATAGCGCAGTCTACTGTATTCTTCTTGGTATCTGTTCCTGAGTTCCGTCCACCCTTCCATGCTGTATATATATATATATATATATATATATAACATTATTGGTAGGCCCGGTGCAGGCCACGCCCCATCCAAATGATGTCACACGAAGGCGGGGCCACAATCACCGGTGATTACTTTAATGCCCAGAGCATCCTCAGGATGCTCCGGGGAGCTGTAAGGGCAGCGGTATGACCGTCTGAAACGCCCTAAGGATGCTCCAGGCGGCACTGCTGCATAGATTCTGGCTGCTGTGTGCCATACTAGGCACCCTGATAGCCAGATGAGGCTAGCAGAAAAAATCTAAGAGGGCCAGACCAAACGATTCCGAGGGCCTTATACAGCCCCCGGGCAGGAGGTTCCCCATCCCTGGTTTACACAAGCTTTATGCCTATGGAGGCGAATTTGCAGGAGAGTTATCTTAGGATCCTGCAACCTCCGGCCGGCTCAGAAATCTGACATTGGATGCATGTGCAGCGTCAGATTCCCCCGGAGGAGTAATTTCCACCTCCAATATACCGGGAAGGTAACTCGCAGGAACTGCGGTTAGCGCTACTGCCGTCCCTGCGAATTACATACAGTAGTCGAAGCATCTTTGAAAAAAATTCCAACGTGAGATTACCGTTAATAATGGGGACTGCGATTTGCAGCTTGTTAGCCTTTTGAAGGAGAGTTTTTGGGAAATCTCCTGCATTAAGCTGTTAGTACATAGCAATAATATAGAACATTATGCAGAAACTGCTGCTGAGTTTTATGAAAAATAGGTTTGATAAATAGGCCCCTAAAATAGAGATCATAAAAATGATATTTTGCGAGTCCCTTCTCCTTTAAAGCAGACTGAGATGTGCCACAATGTGGGGAAGGCATATTGCTGTTGGGTTCAGGTGAATTAGCTACTTTTGTTGTTTTGTATAGAAGAGAGTATGGGCCAAATGTAATAGGGTGAGAGTTTACAAAATGTGAGAGTTCATCAGTAACCTGTGACACTATTACATTGGTTAAGTTGTATCTTCAAAATGGGAAAACATCTAGATGAGTTTATATCGTGAGAGTTATTTTAGTCTGATAATCATGCGCGTTTGCCTGTTCTCGGACTCTTATATTGGCCTAGTTTAAACCCTCACCCTATGACATTTGGCCCTATATGTAAGTTTGTAAAACACTAATATAATGTATTTTTTCTATACGAAAGTAGAGCTGCATGACTTAAGGCCCCCATACATCTGCGATGGATCGCCGCAATGTTGCAATCAGATCGGAAATGCCGATCCGCCGGTTGGAAATGCCGACCGGCGGCCATAGATGTTCTGCGATCCGTCGCAGGATCGGTGAAATTGTACATGTTAAATTTCACCGATCATGCCAATCACAATCATTTTTTGATCATGATCGGCATAGCTGTGAAATCCAACACGTTGCCGGGTTGCAGGATCGCTACATCACGGCAGTCCGTCGCTGATGTATGGGGGCCTTTACACATGACGGTATCTCTGCTTGTCTGTGCATTGCTGAACTGCTTTGTGTGCTGTTTATTCTCTCCACGTAGATGAGTTAATAGATTGGCTGAGTAGGAACAATTATCAGGTGTTTGGGATAAAATCAGCAGTAGGAACAAGACTGCCAGTCTTATGGAGCATACACACGGTCAGACTTGTCAGATTTGTCAGATGAACGATTAAACGATTTGAACGATTTTACCAAAGTTTTGAACGATTGAACGATTTTTGACTGCATTAAAATGAATGGAATCGTCCAAGTCTGACTGCAAACACATCAGATGTCAGAAATCGTTATCTGACCATCGGGAACGCGCATCATTAATCGTCCATCGTTCAGGTATGTCAGATTTTCCTTCAGATATGAATGACTGAACGATTTTTAAATCGTTATCGTTCATATCTGAAGGAAAAATCTGACCGTGTGTATGCACCATTAAGGTGCGTACACACGTTCAGATAAAGTGAACGATTTAAACGATAACAATCTTATCGTTATCGTTCAAATTGCTCACTTTAATGCCCCTGCAACCGACTAAACGATGGTCGATGCGCGGACACGATAGCCTGTTTACTATAGGGACCCGCGATCGTTAATCGCGGATCGTTATAGGTTAATGCGTGTGTTGGATGTTCGATAACGATCATCCAACACATAAAGAACGATCAGATAACGATCATTATCTGATTGTCGCTGTGTTGTCCCGTGTGTACGCAGCTGTACAGAGTCAGTAATATGGAGTGGTGAGAAACTGCTTAATGAAATGTTACAAAATGTCAATAATCTTAATTTCACCATCCTACAATGCACGTTAGTCATACTTGCCTATTTGTTTTTGTTTTTTTATGCTTAATTCTGCAATTTACAACTCACAACTTTGGCTTTGTGCTAGAGTCTACTGTGACAGGGAATATGGTGCCCGCACTATGGGCCTGATTCAGACCCGCTCGATGTTGATCGACAACTCGTCCCGTTTTTGTCTTGCCCCAGAGAGCCAGAAGCTCTCTGGGGCTTGCGACCACGAGACCCTACCACAAGGGTCTCGTCGCAAACCCGATAGTCGCGATGGTCTTGACCATCGCGACCATCATCCTGGCCGCTCGCTATAGCTGTGGGTGGTCACCCACAGCTATGCAAGCGGCCAGAAGGCCGCACAACAAAAAAAACAAAAAACGCCCATATTCAGAGCGAGCGCTCTTTCACAGCGTCCATCTCTGAATCAGGGCCTATGACCCCGGAGACTTCTCTATTGCACGTGTCCAAATCTCCGGGAAAATGCCATTTTCAAGGTGATTTCTGTCTGCAGCGTCGGCTGACGTGGGGCTCCAGAGAGGTAAGTAAAATATACCCTGCATCCATTATAGATACGCCAATAATTATACAGTACATGCAGTCTGATTGTCCTCACAAAGTGGACACCTCAAGCGATGGACCCAAGCCCGACCGTGAGCCCCAGCAGCAGCTGGAATAGGGGCATCATTTATTTATATTACCATTATCATTTTCAGTGAGCTACATGTGTGGGGAAGAAATGAAAACATATTTAGCAGCGCTGGGAATCTATAGGAAAGTATTATTACCATACAATAATAACTACCATGGGAAATGCTAATAATGAAGCATTTACATTTATTCATTAAAGCATGCACTAAATAATACATGACAAACACATCAGAAGGGCGTGTTAGGTGGACATGTACCATGTTGACTAACCGTCCTCAGTGGCCCAACGGTCACCTAGCTGGTCCTAACGGCTGCAGCACGGCTTCTGGGCTCCGGCGGTCAAGTAGCCGTCACTTCCAGGGCAGGTGTCTGACGGAGCAGTGGATTGGGTATTTTCTGCCTATCTCTAACCCTAATCCTTACCCCTAACCTCCCCCTAGTGCCTATCCCTAACCCTCCCGGCAGCATCTAACCGCCGGCATTCAGAATGTCGACATTTCACATGGCGACATTTAATTTCAGATGTTGATATCGTGAACATGTCAACATGGTGCCCGTCGACAAGTTAAACCATGTCGACATTCTACTGTCGATGTTATGAATGTAGTCATGGTAACTATTGACAATGTGACTGGATCCCCATCAGCTCATTAATAATACAAATACTTATTATTCACAGATCTTATCCACTGGGTGATATAAGTCACTCCGATACTAGCAGGCATACAGTATATAAATCCATGGCTCCAAAGCAGCATCGCTAAAGTGCAAGTAACCAATAGGGAAAGTTATTCTACCCTATGTATCACAATCCGCATCTCAGATGCAGCTAACCGGGGTCACAGAGCAGGATCCCGGAGACCAACTGACCGGAGTCACAGAGGACCTCACCGGAGCACCAATCACCGGTCTGGGGGCGATGCGGGGCAGGGGGTAACCTGCTTAACGCCATCTCCAGGTGGTGTTATTATCACCAGGGGCGCAGAGAGGGGGGGGAGCGGGTACTATTTACCCGGGCCCGGGCTTCCTGAGGGGCCCGGGTCCAGCGTCGCCCCCCCCGTGTGCTGAGCTGCAGTGGGAGACTGCTGTGGCTGATGAGCAGCAGCCATAGCAGTCTCCTATGCCTGTGGGGGGGAGTGATCACACTGATCCCGCCCCCCCTGGCTTTGCGCTGGGCTGAGGGGCTCACAGCGCCACCCTCCCGGCGCTGCAATTGTTTTTTTCTTTGCTCAAGGGGGCGTGGCCACGCCTCCCACAATTAGGCCACGTCCCCTTCTGCAAATGGGCCCGGCAGGGCTCTCTACGCCCCTGATCATCACAGGGTTCCCATTGGTATTTTTTATTTCAGAACTTTGGAAAATGACACAAAAATTATATACTTTCTTCAACAGTGTCGCAATTAACATTGTATAAATCGAAATATAAATTACATGTATATATATATATATATATATTTACATGCATACATACAAATATAAAATGACCAACAACATTTCTCAAAACAGAAAAAGAGTGAGGAACACAATAGGATCAAAAATCAAAGTCAAAATCAATAGGCGCAGGCGCACATCCCCCAAGATCTAAGAAACCGTTGTTTGCATATAAAATTTTGGATCTCCCGATAACAATCTGGTTTCATACCAACTTGTGGAGTGAAAACATTTATGTAACTGAGGGCCTGATTCAGACCCAGTCGCAAGCGATTTGTGCTCGCAACCGGGTGGATGGTAGGTCAGTGCGCATGCGCGGGACCTGGATAGCGACGGGCACTCCATCGCTCCGGGTCTCGTACCAAGGGGGGCGTGCTGTCGATGTTGAGTGACAGCACGCCCCCTTTGGTGGGCGGGCCAGGGGCGTGTCTGCCCAGACGGAGGCGTTCCCATGGGAACGCCTACCGTCTGGGGCCGGCCCCACAGACATCACAAGTGATGTCAGTGGGAGAGCTTCCGGCTCTGTTAGAGCCAAAAGCTCTCTGGGGCTTGCGGCAACGAGACCCTACCACAAGGGTCTCGTTGCAAGCCCGATCGTCGCGATGGTCTTAACCATCGCGACCATCATCATGGCCGCTCGCTATAGCTGTGGGTGGTCACCCACAGCTATGCGAGCGGCCAGGAGGCCGTTCTGAAAAAAAATGCCCGGCCCTGAGTCAGAGCGAGCGCTCTGTCAGAGCGTCCGGCTCTGAATCAGGCCCTGAGTTTTAAGGTGCACTGATAAAGAATCAACGAACCCTTCCCAGATGATGTGAAAAAAAATGTCAGTACGCTCTTCCTTGTTTAATGAGGCCTCTAACCAGTCCATGTGGAATACGTGGAACATTTTCGCCTTGAACAGTTGTATGGATGGGGGTTCCCCGTGAATCCACTGGTGTAATATACTCTTACGCGCTACTGCAGAAATTATAAGCATCAACCTCTTACTTCCTTGCACCATTTTGGTTGTAGGGGGCATATATCCCACAACTGGCCATTCTGCTAAAAGAGGCATGTCACTATGGAGGTAGGTCATTGCGAATCGTCTAATCTGTATCCAAAAATAATTTATAAGTGGGCAATCCAACATACAATGCATGAATGTGGCATCTGGGCCCACAATTCACTTTGGAAAATTTGAAACAGATCGCATTTCCCATTACAAATAGAGCCATATTCAATTTAAGGTGAAAAGTTCGTTATCAGCGATAATTTATCTCCAATGATGTCATTTTCGCCTGCTTCACTTATCCCCATATTCAATTTCAAAGACTTTTCGCAGATGCGACTAGTTTTTGTTAAAAAACGGGGATAAGTTTTCACCATGTATTACATGGCAAAAAAAAAAGTGCAGAATTGGGGTTTTGGGGTGCACCCCTGGGAGTATCCCCTAAAAGTATTCTGTGTCAAAAATGTTTTTTAAAAAATCTTCAGGACACCCCAAAAAAATTTACTTTCATTTTGGTGGGGGGGGGGGGGGGGGTGCGAAACAAAAATATTGGAGAACAAAGTTACTTTAGGGACTTAAAAATATGCTTGCACCCATTTTCATGTACCCCAAATTTGATGGGCATAGTTATTTAAAAAAAATATATATATATAAGTGCTATTCTTCACCCCTTCTTCACAGGCGCATATATGCACCTGCTGTGGCTATTTCAAAACCCCACTTACCTTCAGCAGGCCAAATCGGGGGTACCATTTGAGCTCCCCATATCAGACCATCTTTAGGGGGGTGCCAGGATGATTTCCCCAAAATTGACAGGACTTTGATACTTACCTTTCCGCCGGGTCCCGTTATCGCCAGATCCAAATTGAATACGGGGATAAGCAGGCACGCGCTCGATACTTTATCCCTGCAGAAACCTCCGATGATGGTGAAAAGTCCGAGCTCAGACTTTTTCTTCTTTAATTAAATATGGCCCATAGTCGAATAAAAGGGCTTGGAGTAGTTTTTCCGACTAATGCTCCAAAAGCCCTTTAACACATTTATGTAATACTAAAAGAATGTGAATAGGGTGTGAAAACACCCTTTTGTAGGGCCCATTGTGTAATGTTACTTATCACTAACATACGGCATGCCTATATTCTGTGTGCCACTGCGGCTGTGACGCTGTAACGTAGCACTTCGCATGCAGATACACCCGCACACAGAATATAGGCATGCCGCATTTTATTTTAATCTACATAAGCTGCTCATGCATATTATTTGTATTACTTTGCATATAAGATGCATTTTTAAGGGAAAAAGTGGCACGAAAAGAAGCTTGTCGCTGAGTCGCAAGGCGCTCACGCGTTATGTAACGCGACTTGTAGTGCACGGAAGATATATGTGGTCACATCTGTATGTACTGTCATGTCCTTTCTCCATCAGGTGGCGCTGTGTGGCCTCCTGCAGAGGTATTTTTCTGTGTACAGGTATCTGGAAGCAGCTGCTCGGCCCTCTCAGCAGACACAGGCGGAGTTGGGCTGAAGACATGATCCCTCTCAACAACATTCTGCCAGGCGTAGATCAGCAGTCAAGCACCTTTGTGTAAGCTCTTTAAGCACTGAGGTACGGGCCGGCTCATCTTTAATCTTGTCCGATAAGCCTCAATGATACTGATGAAGACTGGCTGCCTCATTCCAGTGGTTACACGGCTACAGGTACAGAACTCTGAAGTATTCCAGTACTGACCTCTAACAGTGGCACAGGTGAGTTACACAGGCTTCAGCCGCGAAACTTTGTTGTGTATTGCCAAATGCAGACAGGAATTCCTGTACGGATAACATTGGATCACTTAGAGGTATTTAGGTCGAATTTGATCAATTTAAAATCGAGCAACATCGATGTTGTGTTTCTGGGAATAATCACGCATTTACTAACAGACAATTTATTTTTGTATTTTTGTATTTTTTTTAAGTGTTAGTAAATGTGTGATTTAGCCTCAGAAACACAACATCAATGTTCTTCAATTTTAAATCGATCTTTAGTAAAAATAAATAAATACCCCTTACAGTGTAGCCCAGGTCAAGGGCTCACCTGTCTGTGGGAACAGTATCAAATACTTTTTCAAAGAATCTGTGGCAGAAATGAGGTGTTTCACCTGTATCACCACATGACACAAAGCCAAACGCACAATCTTCTGCACACTCCCTGAAAGGGCCCTTGTCACGGACTGTAGTTGGGTACAGGAGGAGCAGGGACGACCTAAGTGTTCTGGAAGAATTGTATAAGACACACCCGGGTATGTAACTGGGCCACCTGGCATTTGCTGTAGAACCTGCATAATTGCAGAGTTTATGGATGAAGGGTCTCATTCAGACCCGGTCGCAAGCACCGATGTGCTTGCAACCGGGTCGATAGTTAGCCCTGCGCACGCGCGGCGGCCGCACTGCGCGTGCGCAAGCCCCGGAGCGAGAGAGAAACTCTCTCGCTACGTAGCTCTCTACAAAAGGGGCGGCTGTCGATGTTGATCGACAGCTCGCCCTGTTTTGTAGGCAGGCCAGGGGAGTGGTTTAAAAAAACGTAGGCGTTCCTTAAGGAACGCCTACTGTTTTGTGGGTGGCCGCACTGACATCAGCAGTGATGTCAGTGGGGAGCTTCCTGCTCGATCAGAGCAGGAAGCTCCCTGGGGCTTGCGGCTGCCGAGACCCAACCTTAGGGTTTCGTCGCAAGCCCCAATGGTCGTGATGGTGTTCACCATCGCGACCATCAACCTGGTCGGTCGTTAAACTGTGGATGGTAACCCACAGCTTACCTAATGACCAGGAGGCCGCAGTTCAAAAATAAAGCGGCCACCCTCATTCAGAGAGAGCGCTCGCTTCTTGCGACCGCCTCTGAATGAGGGCCAAAGTCTGAGTAGAAGTAAAATCCGCTTCAGTGGATCCATTTTGTGGCACCTGTATAGTTTGTCATGTGAACAACAGCTCAGAGGCTGGATTCCATTTGCTGGTAGCTGAGGGAGTAATCGGATCCACAGTCAGAGACACAGCCAGAAGGTAAGCAGTCACGAGTCTATTGCTGGTAGCCCATACTTACCTCAGCTGCAGTGAAACTCAGGAATTAGGAACAGTAGGTGGTCTTCCAAAAAGCTGCCCACTACCTAGTGTAGTGGATGGAACTGGTCGAATAATTCCCTAGTCAGTGGGCGGGGCCAATGACACAAAGTACCCGCCCCTACTGCCTTATGTCTTCTGCTTCATCTCTCTGGCTTTCTCCAGGGGAGGAGACTACAAATGCACATATTTGGTAACCAGAGGATAATGCATGGGCAAGGTCAGGAACATGTCACGGAAATCAGAGCCGGAGTGGAAGTCAAATGAAGCCAAGGTTCAAAGTCCAGGGAGTCAACAGCAAATCAGAAGAGCAAGATTGACTAGGCTAGAGTGCAATACCAGCTAGCAGACCCTAGTGATGCAGTTTCCAGCCTTATGATTGATGGTTAAGTAATATTGAACATGTCCAAATAACCTGCAGCTGCTGTGGCTCAACTGGTAGGATTGCTGGTCCTGAGGTCAGAATACATGGGCTCAAGGGGGTCATTCAGACCCGTTCGCGAGCAAAGGACGCTCGCAAATGGGTCGATGTTGGCCCACTGCGCATGCGCACGACAGAGGGAGCTCCGTCGTGCGCATGCGCGAGACCCGGACTGCGACAGCCAAGCTGTCGCTCCGGGTCTCGCACCAAAGGGGGCGTGCTGTCGATGTTGATTGACAGCACGCCCCCTTTGGTGGGCGTGCCTGCCAGACGGAGGTGTTCCCATGGGAATGCCTACCGTCTGAAGCCGGCCCCACTGACATCACTAGTGATGTCTGTGGGAGTGTTTTTGGCTCTGATAGAGCCAAAATCACTCCAGGGTTTGCGGCAGCGAGACCCTACCGCAGGGTCTCCGTCGCAAGCCCGATGGTCGCGATGGTCAAGACCATCGCGACCATCATCATGGACGCTCGCTATAGCTGTGGGTGGTAACCCACAGCTATGCGAGCGTCCATGAGGACGCTCCAAAAAAAGGTAGGAGGGCCCCGATTCAGAGCGAGCGCTCTGGTCAGAGCGTTCAGCTCTGACTCAGGCCCCAAGTCCAATGGGGGGTGGGCATGATAAATATATTTTTCTTATACGATTGTGACAACCAGCGAGAGCTTAGTGTTGATGATGGGTCCAACATTACTCCAGTCTCAGATACTAGAATCTATGGCTCCCTCATTGTGACCCACTCGGGGGCGTCCCTCACAAATGTTTATGATTTCCTGGTGGAGACCAATTGTGTTTGACCATTGTTTATCACCAGTGTAAACTTATCGCTTCCACAACACATTAATTATTATTATTATCATCATCATCATTTATATATAAAGTGCTAGATATATTACACAACGCCGTACAATGAGGGAGATCATGGCATTAACACATTACATACAACGACATGAAACAAAGCGTAAAGATGAACCTTCACAAATGAGCATACAGTCCAAGTGCTGTGTGAAACACGCAATACCAATGGTAAAAGAATAATAAGTGTAGCTGGTGGTGGGGCGGAGTGTGTGCGGCTACTGTAAGACGAGCATCATCTCATCTGAACCTCCTTCCTCCACAGCTTCTGGAAAAGGCTCCCAGGTACTCTTGTGATCATCTACAGGTGAGCGTGCGCTATTGTGCTTGGTTGGCGTGATAGATCGTGTGTGTGTACTGCAGATGCAGGTTCCTCCACCTAGCCATCCCAGAAATAGACTGTGCTGCTTGTCGGAGGGTGGAGTGGTGCTGGTATCCGAAGGTATTAGAGTGGAGATGCAATCATGGTCCGTAGATGGTGGAAGAGATAGTTGAAGTAAACAACAGTAATCGTATAGGGCAGTGGTTCTCAAACTCGCTCCTCAGTACCCCACACAGGTCACGTTTTCCAGGTCAACCGGCAGGTGCACAGGTGTAATCATTACTGACTGACACATTTTAAAAGATCCACAGGTAGAGCTAATTATTTCACTTATGATTCTGTGAGGAGACCTGGAAAACATGCACTGTTTGTGGCCCTGAGGACCGAGTTTGAGAACCTGTGGTATAGAGTAAATCAATTACAAGCTGTAAAACAAATAAAAGTAAACTATGTAAAAAGATCAAACTGTTAGCAGTGGGAGTAGGTAAGGGAGCAGTCGTGTTTCTACGTGACGGAGGAATCTATAGGCCCAGACCTAGACATCCCCACCCAACCCCTTCACTCCCATCACCCATCACTCCCTATTCCCCTCCCTTTTTTCACCACTACATTTCACTACCTAACTCCACCCATTCCACTGCACCTAATATTCCACTACTCACATTACTACCTATAGCACCACCTAGCCCTCCAAACCAGGGACCACCTGCTTCCACTCAGCCCTCCAAGCCAGGGACCATGTGCTTTCATTCAGCCCTCTATACCAAAAACCGTCTGGTCCACTCAGCCCTCCATATCAGGGACCGCCTGCTTCCACTCAGTCCTTTTTATCAGGGACCACCTGCTTCCACTCAGCCCTCCAAGCCAGGGACCACCTACTTCCACTCAGCCCTCCAAGCCAGGGACCACCATCTTCCACTCAGCCCTCCAAGCCAGGGACCACCTGCTTTCACTCAGCCCTCCATACCAGGCACAACTCTATTCCACTCAGCCCTCCAAGCCAGGGACCACCTGCTTTCATTCAGCCCTCTATACCAAGAACCGTCTGGTCCACTCAGCCCTCCATATCAGGGACCGCCTGCTTCCACTCAGTCCTTTTTATCAGGGACCACTTGCTTCCACTCAGCCCTCCAAGCCAGGGACCACCTACTTCCACTCAGCCCTCCAAGCCAGGGACCACCATCTTCCACTCAGCCCTCCAAGCCAGGGACCACCTGCTTTCACTCAGCCCTCCATACCAGGGACTGTCTGCTTCCACTCAGCCCTCCTTACCAGGGATCGCCTGCTTCCACTCAGAACTCCATACCAGGGACCGCCTGCTTCCACTCAGCCCTCCATACCAGGGACCGCCTGCTTCCACTCAGTCCTTTTTATCAGGGACCACCTGCTTCCACTCAGCCCTCCATACCAGAGACCACTCAGCCCTCCATACCAGGGAACACCTGCTTCCACTCAGCCCTCCATACCAGGGACCACCTGTTTCCACTCAGCCCTCCATACCAGGGACTGTCTGCTTCCACTCAGCCCTCCATACCAGGGACCGCCTGCTTCCACGCAGTACTTTTTATCAGGGACCACTTGCTTCCACTCAGCCCTCCAAGCCAGGGACCACCTACTTCCACTCAGCCCTCCAAGCCAGGGACCACCATCTTCCACTCAGCCCTCCAAGCCAGGGACCACCTGCTTTCACAGCCCTCCATACCAGGCACCACTCTATTCCACTCAGCCCTCCATACCAAGAACCGCCTTGTCCACTCAGCCCTCCATACCAGGGACCACCTGCTTCCACTCAGCCCTCCATACCAGGGACTGTCTGCTTCCACTCAGCCCTCCTTACCAGGGATCGCCAGCTTCCACTCAGAACTCCATACCAGGGACCGCCTGCTTCCACTCAGCCCTCCATACCAGGGACCGCCTGCTTCCACTCAGTCCTTTTTATCAGGGACCACCTGCTTCCACTCAGCCCTCCATACCAGAGACCACTCAGCCCTCCATACCAGGGAACACCTGCTTCCACTCAGCCCTCCATACCAGGGACCACCTGTTTCCACTCAGCCCTTCATACCAGGGACTGTCTGCTTCCACTCAGCCCTCCATACCAGGGACCGCCTGCTTCCACGCAGTACTTTTTATCAGAGACCACCTGCTTCCACTCAGCCCTCCAAGCCAGGGACCACATACTTCCACTCAGCCCTTCAAGCCAGGGACCACCATCTTCCACTCAGCTCTCCAAGCCAGGGACCACCTGCTTTCACTCAACCCTCCATACCAGGCACCACTCTATTCCACTCAGCCCTCCAAGCCAGGGACCACCTGCTTTCACTCAGCCCTCCATACCAGGCACCACTCTATTCCACTCAGCCCTCCATACCAAGAACCGCCTGGTCCACTCAGCCCTCCCTACCAGAGACCACTCAGCCCTCCATACCAGGGACCACCTGCTTCCACTCAGCCCTCCATACCAGGGACTGTCTGCTTCCACAGCCCTCCATACCAGGGACCGCCTGCTTCCACTCAGCCCTCCATACCAGGGACCACCTGCTTCCACTCAGCCCTCCATACCAGGGACTGTCTGCTTCCACTCAGCCCTCCATACCAGGGACCGCCTGCTTCCACTCAGCCCTCCATACCAGGGACCACCTGCTTCCACTCAGCCCTCCATACCAGGGACTGTCTGCTTCCACTCAGCCCTCCATACCAGGGACCACCTGCTTCCACTCAGTCCTTTTTATCAGGGACCACCTGCTTCCACTCAGCCCTCCATACCAGGGACTGTCTGCTTCCACTCAGCCCTCCATACCAGGGACCGCCTGCTTCCACTCAGTCCTTTTTATCAGGGACCACCTACTTCCACTCAGCCCTCCAAGCCAGGGACCACCATCTTCCACTCAGCCCTCCAAGCAAAGGACCACCTGCTTCCACTCAGCCCTCCATACCAGGTTTCCGCCTGCTTCCACTCAGTCCTTTATATCAGGGACCACATACTTCCACTCAGCCCTCCATACCAGAGACCACTCAGCCCTCCATACCAGGGACTGCCTGCTTCCACTCAGCCCTCCATACCAGGGACCACCTGCTTCTACTCAGGGCCTCCATACCAGGGACCGCCTGCTTCCACGCAGACCTTTATATCAGAGACCACCTACTGCCGCTCAGCCCTCCATACCAGGGACCGCCTGCTTCCACTCAGCCCTCCATACCAGGGACCACCTGCTTCCACTCAGCCCACCATACCAGGGACCACCTGTTTCCACTCAGGCCTCCATACCAGGGACCGCCTACTTCCACTCAGGCCTCCATACCAGGGATACCTGCTTCCACTCAGGCCTCCATACCAGGGACCGCCTGCTTCCACTCAGCCCACTCCATATCCATTATCTACAGACTGCAGCTCATGTACAAGGCACCTCCTCTGTAACTATGGGCAGATGATTAGCTGTTTGTTAAAATGTTAATCTGACATAAAAAAAATGCTACGTTAAAAGAAAACTAATGCTGAATGTCAGTGCTTTGAATTAAAAAGATCACAGAAAAAAAAAATACTGCAGGATTTGTTATATTCAGCATTGATTGGGGTCTGAATACTTTTGCAAGTTTCTAGTTTTTTTATTGTAGTGAGAATTGTAATTTTAAACTGTAACGCCCAGGGGGGAGTTGGGAGGGTTTATTTCATGGGTACAAGTGAAAGGTGATGAGTCCATCTGTAGATTATCAAACAATACAGTGCCACTATTATTATCAGTCCATATCGCAAAATACTTCTTCATTTTTAACAAAAATAATCCTCCAATGTACTAAAATGAACTCGCAAGGACAATGGTTGCAAAACTGATGTCACTGCGAGTCACATCCCATTTTCGGTAAGACTCCTGAGAATTTGACACTGCTCATGCGCACAGCGTCAGTTTCCAGCGCCGGGCGGAGGATGGTAAGATCCCTCTCCGGCGAGAATCCCTCCATAGGTAGAAAGCGAATAACGCCATCTGAGGACGGCCTGATCCACTGAGCCAAATTCTGCAAATAATGGGCACTGCGGTCCGCATCTCTAATTAGCCTTGTGCATAAGATTACTGTGAAATCTCCTGCATTAGGTTAGTAGTACAATAGCAACAATACATAACATTAGGCAGAAACTGCTGTTTTTACATAATTTTCTGGAAGAAAAAAGCTTGATAAATAGGTCCCTAAAAGCCCGTAAGAAAGAGGGATATAACTGTGCGGAGGAACATACTGTGGGACTGAATCGTAGGTGCCCACAGAGGAAGCTGTGTCTATTCCTGCAGCACGTATTGGCCCCCTAGTAGGGACAATTTCTCTGCCTGAACATGGCGTCCTGTGCCAGCGCTAATGTGACTTTAGGTTCAGTCAGTGTCTGCGACACGCTCGCGTCTGGCAGGCCACCTTCTGTTACGTTCCATGAATGCCCACAGAAATCCTCTTGCATCTATAATCATCACGCAACACCGATGTTTTGGCAAATGGAGCGATCCTCCCCCCGAAGTCGCACGCTGCGAGTCTTAAGTCAGAGTTTGATTGAGAGGTAGAGAGCATGGTGGCACCGGTGAGTACAACTCAGGTGTGTCTGGACTGTTTCGGGGGCATGTTTCATCCTGCGTCTGCAATCCGTAATTATCAGGACGCATGCGCGGTGCTTCTTGGACTTCCATCATGGGCCACACTGCGTGCGCCTCTGAGTCAGATCCTGTATGTAGAGACAGCGCCACCTCCTGGACAGAGCAGTGACCTAATCCCGTCACACAGATCTGGGTCTGTCAGTAGCTCAGTTTAAAAAAACAAACAAATTTATTTATTTATTTTCCATGTTTTATATTTGTAGAGATCGACTAACAAAACAAATTGTTTGAACCTGTTCATGACGTTCGTTTCTTTTCCTGCATTTTAATAATATTTACCTCAATGTAGTGCTAAAGAATTTATAGTCCAATAATAAAGGCTGCAGATTTTACATAGAAAATGAAGCTGCCCCTCGATTGTCGCAGCGAATGGTTTTGTTTCCCCAGCAGATTTCTGCATCTTTATTTCTGCAAGAGGACAGAAAAACATATGAAATGAAATCTCCTGATGCAGAACCGTATAGCCTGAGCTGTCACAGTCTTTATACTGGTGCTGAGAGCGGTAATGACAGCTCCCTCTGCTATAGTCTCTATATATTGGGAATCGCTGAGGGCCTGATTCAGAGCCGGACGCTATTTGCGCTCGCTCGTTCAGAAAAAGGGGCCGGCTATTTAAATTGAGCGCTCGCTCTTTGCGGTCTGTTGACGCCTCTATGTCTGAGCGAGCGAACGAAACATGCGCTCGCTATTTTGTAAAGACGCCCCCTGGCCGCTCGCATCCTACGTCATCTCCGCTATTTATTTGATTAATCGAGTACATCGAAAGGCGTCTGAACTGCTCGCAGTGCTTGTGGTTGGATTTTCCTACCGCAATCATGCGAACAGTTCAGGCTAAGAAACAACCAAGTGACGTGGTCGATGACGCTGCTTTGTTAATTATACACACCCTTAAAACGCCCGTTTTGACCATTTGGCACGCCTGCGTTCGGATCTCCACTCCCCGTTTTCAAGCACCTTCCCCTGTTACCACCCACAAACGCCTCATCCTGTCACTCAAATTAGCAGGCACTCGCTATTTTGCGAGCGCTCGATTTCCGGCCGCACTGACTGGTTGGCGCATGCGCATTACGACCCATATGCATGCGCAGATGTGCGAACATCGCTCGGAGCGAACGAGCGGCCGCTTACGAGCGGCTCTGAATCAGGCCCTGAGTACGGTTACCTGGCTGGTCTTTCTGCAGGTGAGAATACTTAATAATGCAACCTATGTAGCTTCCAGCCATTCTATACATCTCCTTTTAGCTCTATCACCACACTTTTTTTTTTGCTCACATTTCCCTTTATAATAGAACAGCCCAATTATTTTTGGGCAAAAATTACGATCTCGCAAAATGAAAGAAACATCGACTGAATCTGCTCCTAACTGTTAGTTTTCAAATACAGGGCCTGATTCACTATGGATCGCTATTCTGCTTATACGAACGCAACTGCGTTGCTAATATCAGCGGAATTGCTAACTTCTGCGCACGTTATGCCACCTCAGGCAGCACCTGGTATCGCAGTGGATAATTTATGCATGCCCCTGCAACGGCGTTGAAATACACCGGCACGCCTGCGTTCGCCCCCCCAAGAAGACCCACATATGGCACTTCCTGTCAATCACTCTGCCATTGGTCTGCATCCTGTGCGTTCGCAGTTCCGCACGCAGTGACTGGCTTGCGCACGATGCATACGATTGCATACGTATGCGCAGTGCAAATTAATCGGCCGATTGCATGCGCATCAGCAACTGCGATCCTTGCTGTATCAGGCCCACAGCCTGTGAGTTAGGAGCTGATTGGTTGGTACTAGGTAGGCCAATCCCAGGCTTTTTTTCAGTCCCAGGAATTTGGGTTGGTTTAAAAAAAATGCCCTCCACCTAACCCCCACAGTGACATACCGGCGGGGGCTTTCGCGGCGGCAGTGTCCTGCAGGGCTACGCAGCATGACCTGTAGGCCTGATTCAGAGCCGGATGCTCTGACAAAGAGCTCGCTCTGAATCAGGGCCGGCCTTCTGTTTTTTTAGAGCGGCCTTCCCACAGTTATAGCAAGCGGCCAGGAAGATGGTCGCGATGGTCAAGACCATCGCGACCATCGGGCTTGCGACGAGACCCTTGTGGTAGGGTCTCGTTGCCGCAAGCCCTAGAGTGCTTTGGGCTCAAACAGAGCCGAAAGCACTCCCACCGACATCATTAGTGATGTCAGTGGGGCCGGACTCAGACGGTAGGCGTTCCCATGGGAATGCCTCCGTCTGGCAGCCACGCCCCCGACCCGCCCACCAAAGGGGGCATGCTGTCACTCAACATCGCCAGCACGCCCCCTTTGGTACGAGACCCGGAGCGACGGTTTACCCGTCGCTATCCGGTCTCGCGCATGCGCACTGGGCAACCATCGACGCGCTTGCGAGCACTCAGGCCCTGCATCCCCATGTCACACTGCACAGTGCGCACAGCCGGGGGAAGGGAGAGCCGAGTCTGAGCACTATGCCGGAGGGGCTCAGCGCCGCCCGGCATCTACAAAAAAAACCTTTATGGACAATTCCGGGATCGGGATAGGAAGCTTCCTTTTTCCAGGATTCAATCCCGGACATTTTTAGACCAAAAACCAGGGATCCCGCTGATCCCGGGATTGGCCTCCCTATATGGTATGCAATATCGATTACGCACGCAGTTCAATTGCGATAGTATGCTAATCCATTGTGACAGCAATGCCCTCGCAGCAGTGCACAAGGACGCCCACTTTACTCAGCACATGCTTAGCAAGACTGCGAAACCACAATCGAGTACAATCGAGTATAATCACAGCCTCACACACACTTACACAAGCGCTGACCTTACTCCGAAATTGCTAACTTCCACGCACGCTATTGACCCTCTAGCTGCGTATGGCATCGAAGTGGCTAATTTATGCATGCCCCTGCAACGGCGTGCAAACGCACTGGCACGCCTGTGTTTCCCCGACCTTCACCACCGCAACCACCCACAAACGGCACTTCCTATCAATCACTCTGAGATGGGTCTGCGTAGCCTCGGCGATCGCAGTCCCAATCGCAGCGGCCGGTTCACTCATGAGCCAAAAAAACTATCACAGCATTTTGCAGCACCATGCAGTACCCTGCGGCCTGCGCTTAGTTGGTCTAGGGTTCATCTTACAGATATCCTAAGATAACGACCCAAAACATACCCCCAGGCTATGTTAGAGCTACCTTCCAGGTAACAACCACAACGGCAGGCTACAGATGATGGAATGGCCGCACCATCTCCAGACATACACCCATTGTGCTAGCTTGGGATGAACCAGACAGTAGGGTGAAAGCAACACAACCTTCGAGTGCATCACATTTGTGGGAACTTCTGCAAGTGTGCTGGGAAGAACTTACTGAACAATATGTGATTCCCACTGTAGAAAGACGGGCACGGGTCTGTACTAGGTTCCTGATTCAGAGCTGAACGCTCTGACCAGAGCGCTCGCTCTGAATCAGGGCCCTCCTAACTTTTTTTGGAGCGTCCTCATGGACGCTCGCAGAGCTGTGGGTTACCACCCACAGCTATAGCGAGCGTCCATGATGATGGTCGCGATGGTCTTGACCATCGCGACCATCGGGCTTGCAACGGAGACCCTGCGGTAGGGTCTCGTTGCCGCAAGCCCTGGAGTGATTTTGGCTCTATCAGAGCCAAAATCACTCCCACTGACATCACTAGTGATGACATCACTAGTGATGTCAGGCGTTCCCATGGGACATCACTAGTGATGTCCCATGGGAACGCCTCCGTCTGGCAGGCACGCCCCCGGCACATCCACCAAAGGGGGCGTGCTGTCAATCAACATCGACAGCACGCCCCCTTTGGAGCGAGACCCGGAGCGATGGAGAGCCCGTCGCTCGCCGGGTCTCGCGCATGGGCACGACGGAGGGAGCTCCCAGTGGGGGAACATCGACCCGCTTGCGAGCGCACTGCCGCTCACGAGCGGGTCTGAATGACCCCCTAGGTGCGTACGGGATTACAGCTGTACAAGGGGGCTACTTTGATGTGTCCAAAACCTATGCTAGGTACACACTGGGGTGATAGGAATTGAAATCTGAACGAATACCAGTCACCAGTGACTGGGCGTCCACACTGGACGACGTAACGATCACCGTTAAGTCATTCATTAACAATGCACTGGCCGCTAGCGTGCAGCACATCAAACCTGGCGATCTAGCAAATGCATTAGTGCACAAACATGTGTACACACTGAGCGATGTAGGCGTTATAAGGGGCGCAGAGATGGTGGGGAGCAGGTACTAATTACCCGGGCCCGGCTTGCTTAAGGGGACCAGCGCCACTCCCCTTCCCTCTTATATCAAAGCAGCCCAGTAACAGTAGTGCTACACATTACAGCGACAGTAGTGCTACAAATCATAGTGACAGTAGTGCTACACATCATAGTGATAGCAGTGCTAAACATTATAGTGACACTAGTGCTACATATCATAGTGACAGTAGGGCTACATATCATAGAGACAGTAGCGCTACACATCACAGTGAAAGCAGTGCTACATATCATAGTGACAGTAGGGCTACACATCATAGTGACAGCAGTGCTACACATCATAGTGACAGTAGCGCTACACATCATAGTGATAGCAGCGCTATATATCATAGTGACAGCAGTGCTGCACATCATAGTGTACACATCATAGTGACAGTAGTGCTACACATCATAGTGTACACATCATAGTGACAGTAGTGCTACACATCATAGTAACAGTAGGGCTACATATAGTGACAGCAGTGCTACACATCATAGTGACAGTAGTGCTACACATCATAGTGATAGCAGTGCTAAACATTATAGTGACAGCAGTGCTACAAATCATAGTGTGCATATCATGGTGGCAGCAGTGCTACACATCATAGTGAAAGCAGTGCTACATATCATAGTGACAGCAGTGCTACACATCATAGTGACAGCAGTGCTACACATCATAGTGACAGTAGTGCTACATATAATAGTGACAGCAGTGCTACACATCATAGTGACAGCAGTGCTACACATCATAGTGTACATATCATAGTGGCAGCAGTGCTACACATCATAGTGTACATATCATAGTGACAACAGTGCTCCACATCATAGTGTACATATCATAGTGACAGCAGTGCTACACATCATAGTGACAGCAGTGCTACATATCATAGTGACAGCAGTGCTACACATCATAGTGTACATATCATAGTGGCAGCAGTGCTACACATCATAGTGACAGCAGTGCTACACATCATAGTGACAGTAGTGCTACACATCATAGTGACAGTAGGACTACATATCATAGTGACAGCAGTGCTACACATCATAGTGACAGCAGTGCTACACAACATAGTGACAGCAGTGCTACACATCATAGTGTACATATCAGAGTGACAACAGTGCTCCACATCATAGTGTACATATCATAGTGACAGCAGTGCTACACATCATAGTGACAGCAGTGCTACATATCATAGTGACAGCAGTGCTACACATCATAGTGTACATATCATAGTGGCAGCAGTGCTACACATCATAGTGACAGCAGTGCTACACATCATAGTGACAGTAGTGCTACACATCATAGTGACAGTAGGGCTACATATCATAGTGACAGCAGTGCTATACATCATAGTGACAGTAGTGCTACACATCATAGTGACAGCAGTGGTACACATCATAGTGTACATATCATAGTAGCAGCAGTGCTACACATCATAGTGAAAGCAGTGCTACATATCATAGTGACAGCAGTGCTACACATCATAGTGACAGCAGAGCTACACATCATAGTGACAGTAGTGCTACGCATCATAGTGACAGTAGTGCTACACATCATAGTGTACACATCATAGTGACAGTAGTGCTACACATCATAGTAACAGTAGGGCTACATATCATAGTGACAGCAGGGCTACACATCATAGTGACAGTAGTGCTACACATCATAGTGACAGCAGTGCTACATATCATAGTGGCAGCAGTGCTACACGTCATAGTGAAAGCAGTGCTACATATCATAGTGACAGCAGTGCTACACATCATAGTGACAGTAGTGCTACATATCATATTGACAGCAGTGCAACACATCATAGTGACAGTAGTGCTACACATCATAGTGACAGCAGTGCTACACATCATAGTGTACATATCATAGTGACAGCAGTGCTACACATCATAGTGACAGTAGTGCTACACATCATAGTGACAGCAGTGCTACACATCATAGTGTAGACATCATAGTGACAGCAGTGCTACACATCATAGTGACAGCAGTGCTACACATCATAGTGTATATATCATAGTGACAGCAGTGCTACACATCATAGTGACAGCAGTGCTACATATCATAGTGACAGTAGTGCTACACATCATAGTCTACATATCATAGTGACAGCAGTGCTACACATCACAGTGACAGCAGTGCAACATATCATAGTGACAGCAGTGCTACACATCATAGTGACAGTAGTGGTACACATCATAGTGACAGCAGTGCTACATATCATAGTGACAGTAGTGCTACACATCATAGTGTACATATCATAGTGACAGCAGTGCTACACATCATAGTGACAGCTGTGCTACATATAGTGACAGCAGTGCTACACATCATAGTGACAGTAGTGCTACACATCCTAGTGACAGCAGTGCTACACATCCTAGTGACAGCAGTGCTACACATCCTAGTGACAGCAGTGCTACACATCATAGTGACAGCAGTGCTACACATCATAGTGACAGCAGTGCTACACATCACAGTGACAGTAGTGCTACACATCATAGTGACAGTAGTGCTACACATCATAGTGACAGCAGTGCTACACATCATAGTGTACACATCATAGTGACAGTACGGCTACATATAGTGACAGCAGTGCTACACATCATAGCAAGAGCAGTGCTACACATCATAGTGACAGCAGTGCAACATATAGTGACAGCAGAGCTACACATCTTAGTGACAGCAGTGCTACACATCATAGTGACAGCAGTGCTACATATCATAGTGACAGTAGTGCTACACATCACAGTGACAGCAGTGCTACATATCAGTGACAGTAGTGCTACACATCAGAGTGACAACAGCGCTACACATCATAGTGTACATATCATAGTGACAGCAGTGCTACACATCATAGTGACAGCAGTGCTACATATCATAGTGACAGCAGTGCTACATATCATAGTGACAGCAGTGCTACATATCATAGTGACAGCAGTGCTACACATCAGAGTGACAACAGCGATACACATCATAGTGTACATATTATAGTGACAGTAGTGCTACACATCACAGTGACAGTAGTGCTACACATCACAGTGACAGCAGTGCTACACATCATAGTGACAGTAGTGCTACACATCATAGTGACAACAGTGCTACACATCATAGTGACAACAGTGCTACACATCATAGTGACAGCAGGGCTACATATCATAGTGACAGCAGGGCTACACATCATAGTGACAGCAGGGCTACACATCATAGTGACTGCAGTGCTACACATCATAGTGTATATATCATAGTGACAGCAGTGCTACACATCATAGTGACAGCAGTGCTACATATCATAGTTACAGCAGTGCAACATATCATAGTGACAGCAGTGCTACACATCATAGTGACAGTAGTGGTACACATCATAGTGACAGCAGTGCTACATATCATAGTGACAGTAGTGCTACACATTATAGTGACAGCAGTGCTACACATCATAGTGTACATATCATAGTGACAGCAGTGCTACACATCATAGTGACAGCTGTGCTACATATAGTGACAGCAGTGCTACACATCATAGTGACAGTAGTGCTACACATCCTAGTGACAGCAGTGCTACACATACTAGTGACAGCAGTGCTACACATCCTAGTGACAGCAGAGCTACACATCATAGTGACAGCAGTGCTACACATCATAGTGGCAGCAGTGCTACACATCATAGTGACATCAGTGCTACACATCACAGTGACAGCAGTGCTACACATCACAGTGACAGTAGTGCTACACATCATAGTGACAGTACTGCTACACATCATAGTGACAGCAGTGCTACACATCATAGTGTACACATCATAGTGACAGTACGGCTACATATAGTGACAGCAGTGCTACACATCATAGCAAGAGCAGAGCTACACATCATAGTGACAGCAGTGCAACATATAGTGACAGCAGAGCTACACATCTTAGTGACAGCAGTGCTACACATCATAGTGACAGCAGAGCTACACATCATAGTGACAGCAGTGCTACATATCATAGTGACAGTAGTGCTACACATCAGAGTGACAACAGCGCTACACATCATAGTGTACATATCATAGTGACAGCAGTGCTACACATCATAGTGACAGCAGTGCTACATATCATAGTGACAGTAGTGCTACACATTATAGTGACAGCAGTGCTACACATCATAGTGTACATATCATAGTGACAGCAGTGCTACACATCATAGTGACAGCTGTGCTACACATAGTGACAGCAGTGCTACACATCCTAGTGACAGTAGTGCTACACATCCTAGTGACAGCAGTGCTACACATCCTAGTGACAGCAGTGCTACACATCCTAGTGACAGCAGTGCTACACATCATAGTGACAGCAGTGCTACACATCATAGTGACATCAGTGCTACACATCACAGTGACAGCAGTGCTACACATCACAGTGACAGTAGTGCTACACATCATAGTGACAGTAGTGCTACACATCATAGTGACAGCAGTGCTACACATCATAGTGTACACATCATAGTGACAGTACGGCTACATATAGTGACAGCAGTGCTACACATCATAGCAAGAGCAGTGCTACACATCATAGTGACAGCAGTGCAACATATAGTGACAGCAGAGCTACACATCTTAGTGACAGCAGTGCTACACATCATAGTGACAGCAGAGCTACACATCATAGTGACAGCAGTGCTACATATCATAGTGACAGTAGTGCTACACATCACAGTGACAGCAGTGCTACATATCATAGTGACAGTAGTGCTACACATCAGAGTGACAACAGCGCTACACATCATAGTGTACATATCATAGTGACAGCAGTGCTACACATCATAGTGACAGCAGTGCTACATATCATAGTGACAGCAGTGCTACATATCATAGTGACAGTAGTGCTACACATCAGAGTGACAGCAGTGCTACACATCATAGTGATAGCAGTGCTACATATCATAGTGACAGCAGGGCTACACATCATAGTGACAGCAGGGCTACACATCATAGTGACAGCAGGGCTACACATCATAGTGACAGCAGTGCTACACATCATAGTGTATATATCATAGTGACAGCAGTGCTACACATCATAGTGACAGCAGTGCTACATATCATAGTGACAGCAGTGCTACACATCATAGTGACAGTAGTGCTACACATCATAGTCTACATATCATAGTGACAGCAGTGCTACACATCACAGTGACAGCAGTGCAACATATCATAGTGACAGCAGTGCTACACATCATAGTGACAGTAGTGGTACACATCATAGTGACAGCAGTGCTACATATCATAGTGACAGTAGTGCTACACATTATAGTGACAGCAGTGCTACACATCATAGTGTACATATCATAGTGACAGCAGTGCTACACATCATAGTGACAGCTGTGCTACATATAGTGACAGCAGTGCTACACATCCTAGTGACAGCAGTGCTACACATCCTAGTGACAGCAGTGCTACACATCATAGTGACAGTAGCGCTACACATCATAGTGATAGCAGCGCTATATATCATAGTGACAGCAGTGCTGCACATCATAGTGTACACATCATAGTGACAGTAGTGCTACACATCATAGTGTACACATCATAGTGACAGTAGTGCTACACATCATAGTAACAGTAGGGCTACATATAGTGACAGCAGTGCTACACATCATAGTGACAGTAGTGCTACACATCATAGTGATAGCAGTGCTAAACATTATAGTGACAGCAGTGCTACAAATCATAGTGTGCATATCATGGTGGCAGCAGTGCTACACATCATAGTGAAAGCAGTGCTACATATCATAGTGACAGCAGTGCTACACATCATAGTGACAGCAGTGCTACACATCATAGTGACAGTAGTGCTACATATAATAGTGACAGCAGTGCTACACATCATAGTGACAGCAGTGCTACACATCATAGTGTACATATCATAGTGGCAGCAGTGCTACACATCATAGTGTACATATCATAGCGACAACAGTGCTCCACATCATAGTGTACATATCATAGTGACAGCAGTGCTACACATCATAGTGACAGCAGTGCTACATATCATAGTGACAGCAGTGCTACACATCATAGTGTACATATCATAGTGGCAGCAGTGCTACACATCATAGTGACAGCAGTGCTACACATCATAGTGACAGTAGTGCTACACATCATAGTGACAGTAGGACTACATATCATAGTGACAGCAGTGCTACACATCATAGTGACAGCAGTGCTACACATCATAGTGACAGCAGTGCTACACATCATAGTGTACATATCAGAGTGACAACAGTGCTCCACATCATAGTGTACATATCATAGTGACAGCAGTGCTACACATCATAGTGACAGCAGTGCTACATATCATAGTGACAGCAGTGCTACACATCATAGTGTACATATCATAGTGGCAGCAGTGCTACACATCATAGTGACAGCAGTGCTACACATCATAGTGACAGTAGTGCTACACATCATAGTGACAGTAGGGCTACATATCATAGTGACAGCAGTGCTATACATCATAGTGACAGTAGTGCTACACATCATAGTGACAGCAGTGGTACACATCATAGTGTACATATCATAGTAGCAGCAGTGCTACACATCATAGTGAAAGCAGTGCTACATATCATAGTGACAGCAGTGCTACACATCATAGTGACAGCAGAGCTACATATCATAGTGACAGTAGTGCTACGCATCATAGTGACAGTAGTGCTACACATCATAGTGTACACATCATAGTGACAGTAGTGCTACACATCATAGTAACAGTAGGGCTACATATCATAGTGACAGCAGGGCTACACATCATAGTGACAGTAGTGCTACACATCATAGTGACAGCAGTGCTACACATCATAGTGGCAGCAGTGCTACACGTCATAGTGAAAGCAGTGCTACATATCATAGTGACAGCAGTGCTACACATCATAGTGACAGTAGTGCTACATATCATATTGACAGCAGTGCAACACATCATAGTGACAGTAGTGCTACACATCATAGTGACAGCAGTGCTACACATCATAGTGTACATATAGTGACAGCAGTGCTACACATCATAGTGACAGTAGTGCTACACATCATAGTGACAGCAGTGCTACACATCATAGTGTAGACATCATAGTGACAGCAGTGCTACACATCATAGTGACAGCAGTGCTACACATCATAGTGTATATATCATAGTGACAGCAGTGCTACACATCATAGTGACAGCAGTGCTACATATCATAGTGACAGTAGTGCTACACATCATAGTCTACATATCATAGTGACAGCAGTGCTACACATCACAGTGACAGCAGTGCAACATATCATAGTGACAGCAGTGCTACACATCATAGTGACAGTAGTGGTACACATCATAGTGACAGCAGTGCTACATATCATAGTGACAGTAGTGCTACACATCATAGTGTACATATCATAGTGACAGCAGTGCTACACATCATAGTGACAGCTGTGCTACATATAGTGACAGCAGTGCTACACATCATAGTGACAGTAGTGCTACACATCCTAGTGACAGCAGTGCTACACATCCTAGTGACAGCAGTGCTACACATCCTAGTGACAGCAGTGCTACACATCATAGTGACAGCAGTGCTACACATCATAGTGACATCAGTGCTACACATCATAGTGACAGCAGTGCTACACATCACAGTGACAGTAGTGCTACACATCATAGTGACAGTAGTGCTACACATCATAGTGACAGCAGTGCTACACATCATAGTGTACACATCATAGTGACAGTACGGCTACATATAGTGACAGCAGTGCTACACATCATAGCAAGAGCAGTGCTACACATCATAGTGACAGCAGTGCAACATATAGTGACAGCAGAGCTACACATCTTAGTGACAGCAGTGCTACACATCATAGTGACAGCAGTGCTACATATCATAGTGACAGTAGTGCTACACATCACAGTGACAGCAGTGCTACATATCAGTGACAGTAGTGCTACACATCAGAGTGACAACAGCGCTACACATCATAGTGTACATATCATAGTGACAGCAGTGCTACACATCACAGTGACAGCAGTGCTACACATCATAGTGACAGTAGTGCTACACATCATAGTGACAGCAGTGCTACACATCATAGTGTACACATCATAGTGACAGTACGGCTACATATAGTGACAGCAGTGCTACACATCATAGCAAGAGCAGTGCTACACATCATAGTGACAGCAGTGCAACATATAGTGACAGCAGAGCTACACATCTTAGTGACAGCAGTGCTACACATCATAGTGACAGCAGTGCTACATATCATAGTGACAGCAGTGCTACATATCATAGTGACAGCAGTGCTACATATCATAGTGACAGCAGTGCTACACATCAGAGTGACAACAGCGATACACATCATAGTGTACATATTATAGTGACAGTAGTGCTACACATCACAGTGACAGCAGTGCTACACATCATAGAGACAGCAGTGCTACACATCATAGTGACAGTAGTGCTACACATCATAGTGACAACAGTGCTACACATCATAGTGATAGCAGTGCTACATATCATAGTGACAGCAGGGCTACACATCATAGTGACAGCAGGGCTACACATCATAGTGACAGCAGTGCTACACATCATAGTGACTGCAGTGCTACACATCATAGTGTATATATCATAGTGACAGCAGTGCTACACATCATAGTGACAGCAGTGCTACATATCATAGTTACAGCAGTGCTACACATCATAGTGACAGTAGTGGTACACATCATAGTGACAGCAGTGCTACATATCATAGTGACAGTAGTGCTACACATTATAGTGACAGCAGTGCTACACATCATAGTGTACATATCATAGTGACAGCAGTGCTACACATCATAGTGACAGCTGTGCTACATATAGTGACAGCAGTGCTACACATCATAGTGACAGTAGTGCTACACATCCTAGTGACAGCAGTGCTACACATCCTAGTGACAGCAGTGCTACACATCCTAGTGACAGCAGAGCTACACATCATAGTGACAGCAGTGCTACACATCATAGTGGCAGCAGTGCTACACATCATAGTGACATCAGTGCTACACATCACAGTGACAGCAGTGCTACACATCACAGTGACAGTAGTGCTACACATCATAGTGACAGTACTGCTACACATCATAGTGACAGCAGTGCTACACATCATAGTGTACACATCATAGTGACAGTACGGCTACATATAGTGACAGCAGTGCTACACATTATAGCAAGAGCAGAGCTACACATCATAGTGACAGCAGTGCAACATATAGTGACAGCAGAGCTACACATCTTAGTGACAGCAGTGCTACACATCATAGTGACAGCAGAGCTACACATCATAGTGACAGCAGTGCTACATATCATAGTGACAGTAGTGCTACACATCAGAGTGACAACAGCGCTACACATCATAGTGTACATATCATAGTGACAGCAGTGCTACACATCATAGTGACAGCAGTGCTACATATCATAGTGACAGTAGTGCTACACATTATAGTGACAGCAGTGCTACACATCATAGTGTACATATCATAGTGACAGCAGTGCTACACATCATAGTGACAGCTGTGCTACATATAGTGACAGCAGTGCTACACATCCTAGTGACAGTAGTGCTACACATCCTAGTGACAGCAGTGCTACACATCCTAGTGACAGCAGTGCTACACATCCTAGTGACAGCAGTGCTACACATCATAGTGACAGCAGTGCTACACATCATAGTGACATCAGTGCTACACATCACAGTGACAGCAGTGCTACACATCACAGTGACAGTAGTGAAACACATCATAGTGACAGTAGTGCTACACATCATAGTGACAGCAGTGCTACACATCATAGTGTACACATCATAGTGACAGTACGGCTACATATAGTGACAGCAGTGCTACACATCATAGCAAGAGCAGTGCTACACATCATAGTGACAGCAGTGCAACATATAGTGACAGCAGAGCTACACATCTTAGTGACAGCAGTGCTACACATCATAGTGACAGCAGAGCTACACATCATCGTGACAGCAGTGCTACATATCATAGTGACAGTAGTGCTACATATCACAGTGACAGCAGTGCTACATATCATAGTGACAGTAGTGCTACACATCAGAGTGACAACAGCGCTACACATCATAGTGTACATATCATAGTGACAGCAGTGCTACACATCATAGTGACAGCAGTGCTACATATCATAGTGACAGCAGTGCTACATATCATAGTGACAGTAGTGCTACACATCAGAGTGACAGCAGTGCTACACATCATAGTGATAGCAGTGCTACATATCATAGTGACAGCAGGGCTACACATCATAGTGACAGCAGGGCTACACATCATAGTGACAGCAGTGCTACACATCATAGTGACAGCAGTGCTACACATCATAGTGTATATATCATAGTGACAGCAGTGCTACACATCATAGTGACAGCAGTGCTACATATCATAGTGACAGCAGTGCTACACATCATAGTGACAGTAGTGCTACACATCATAGTCTACATATCATAGTGACAGCAGTGCTACACATCACAGTGACAGCAGTGCAACATATCATAGTGACAGCAGTGCTACACATCATAGTGACAGTAGTGGTACACATCATAGTGACAGCAGTGCTACATATCATAGTGACAGTAGTGCTACACATTATAGTGACAGCAGTGCTACACATCATAGTGTACATATCATAGTGACAGCAGTGCTACACATCATAGTGACAGCTGTGCTACATATAGTGACAGCAGTGCTACACATCCTAGTGACAGCAGTGCTACACATCCTAGTGACAGCAGTGCTACACATCCTAGTGACAGCAGTGCTACACATCCTAGTGACAGCAGTGCTACACATCATAGTGACATCAGTGCTACACATCAAAGTGACAGCAGTGCTACACATCACAGTGACAGTAGTGCTACACATCATAGTGACAGTAGTGCTACACATCATAGTGACAGCAGTGCTACACATCATAGTGTACACATCATAGTGACAGTACGGCTACATATAGTGACAGCAGTGCTACACATCATAGCAAAAGCAGTGCTACACATCATATTGACAGCAGTGCAACATATAGTGACAGCAGAGCTACACATCTTAGTGACAGCAGTGCTACACATCATAGTGACAGCAGAGCTACACATCATAGTGACAGCAGTGCTACATATCATAGTGACAGCAGTGCTACATATCATAGTGACAGTAGTGCTACACATCACAGTGACAGCTGTGCTACATATCATAGTGACAGCAGTGCTACATATCATAGTGACATCAGTGCTACACATCACAGTGACAGCAGTGCTACACATCACAGTGACAGTAGTGCTACACATCATAGTGACAGTAGTGCTACACATCATAGTGACAGCAGTGCTACACATCATAGTGTACACATCATAGTGACAGTACGGCTACATATAGTGACAGCAGTGCTACACATCATAGCAAGAGCAGTGCTACACATCATAGTGACAGCAGTGCAACATATAGTGACAGCAGAGCTACACATCTTAGTGACAGCAGTGCTACACATCATAGTGACAGCAGAGCTACACATCATAGTGACAGCAGTGCTACATATCATAGTGACAGTAGTGCTACACATCACAGTGACAGCAGTGCTACATATCATAGTGACAGCAGTGCTACATATCATAGTGTACATATCATAGTGACAGCAGTGCTACACATCATAGTGACAGCAGTGCTACATATCATAGTGACAGCAGTGCTACATATCATAGTGACAGTAGTGCTACACATCAGAGTGACAACAGCGATACACATCATAGTGTACCTATTATAGTGACAGTAGTGCTACACATCACAGTGACAGCAGTGCTACACATCATAGAGACAGCAGTGCTACACATCATAGTGACAGTCGTGCTACACATCATAGTGACAGCAGTGCTACACATCATAGTGACAGCAGTGCTACACATCATAGTGTATATATCATAGTGACAGCAGTGCTACACATCATAGTGACAGCAGTGCTACATATCATAGTTACAGCAGTGCTACACATCATAGTGACAGTAGTGCTACACATCATAGTCTACATATCATAGTGACAGCAGTGCTACACATCACAGTGACAGCAGTGCAACATATCATAGTGACAGCAGTGCTACACATCATAGTGACAGTAGTGGTACACATCATAGTGACAGCAGTGCTACATATCATAGTGACAGTAGTGCTACACATTATAGTGACAGCAGTGCTACACATCATAGTGTACATATCATAGTGACAGCAGTGCTACACATCATAGTGACAGCTGTGCTACATATAGTGACAGCAGTGCTACACATCCTAGTGACAGCAGTGCTACACATCCTAGTGACAGCAGTGCTACACATCATAGTGACAGCAGTGCTACACATCATAGTGACAGCAGTGCTACACATCATAGTGACATCAGTGCTACACATCAAAGTGACAGCAGTGCTACACATCACAGTGACAGTAGTGCTACACATCATAGTGACAGTAGTGTTACACATCATAGTGACAGCAGTGCTACACATCATAGTGTACACATCATAGTGACAGTACGGCTACATATAGTGACAGCAGTGCTACACATCATAGCAAGAGCAGTGCTACACATCATATTGACAGCAGTGCAACATATAGTGACAGCAGAGCTACACATCAGAGTGACAACAGCGCTACACATCATAGTGTACATATCATAGTGACAGCAGTGCTACATATCATAGTGACAGCAGTGCTACACATCAGAGTGACAACAGCGCTACACATCATAGTGTACATATCATAGTGACAGCAGTGCTACACATCATAGTGACAGCAGTGCTACATATCATAGTGACAGCAGTGCTACATATCATAGTGACAGTAGTGCTACACATCAGAGTGACAACAGCGATACACATCATAGTGTACATATTATAGTGAAAGTAGTTCTACACATCACAGTGACAGCAGTGCTACACATCATAGAGACAGCAGTGCTACACATCATAGTGACAGTAGTGCTACACATCATAGTGACAGCAGTGCTACACATCATAGTGACAGCAGTGCTACATATCATAGTGACAGCAGGGCTACACATCATAGTGACAGCAGGGCTACACATCATAGTGACAGCAGGGCTACACATCATAGTGACAGCAGGGCTACACATCATAGTGTATATATCATAGTGACAGCAGTGCTACACATCATAGTGACAGCAGTGCTACATATCATAGTTACAGCAGTGCTACACATCATAGTGACAGTAGTGCTACACATCATAGTCTACATATCATAGTGACAGCAGTGCTACACATCACAGTGACAGCAGTGCAACATATCATAGTGAGAGCAGTGCTACACATCATAGTGACAGTAGTGGTACACATCATAGTGACAGCAGTGCTACATATCATAGTGACAGTAGTGCTACACATTATAGTGACAGCAGTGCTACACATCATAGTGTACATATCATTGTGACAGCAGTGCTACACATCATAGTGACAGCTGTGCTACATATAGTGACAGCAGTGCTACACATCATAGTGACAGTAGTGCTACACATCCTAGTGACAGCAGTGCTACACATCCTAGTGACAGCAGTGCTACACATCATAGTGTACACATCATAGTGACAGTACGGCTACATATAGTGACAGCAGTGCTACACATCATAGCAAGAGCAGTGCTACACATCATAGTGACAGCAGTGCAACATATAGTGACAGCAGAGCTACACATCTTAGTGACAGCAGTGCTACACATCATAGTGACAGCAGAGCTACACATCATAGTGACAGCAGTGCTACATATCATAGTGACAGTAGTGCTACACATCACAGTGACAGCAGTGCTACATATCATAGTGACAGTAGTGCTACACATCAGAGTGACAACAGCGCTACACATCATAGTGTACATATCATAGTGACAGCAGTGCTACACATCATAGTGACAGCAGTGCTACATATCATAGTGACAGCAGTGCTACATATCATAGTGACAGTAGTGCTACACATCAGAGTGACAACAGCGATACACATCATAGTGTACATATTATAGTGACAGTAGTGCTACACATCACAGTGACAGCAGTGCTACACATCATAGAGACAGCAGTGCTACACATCATAGTGACAGTAGTGCTACACATCATAGTGACAGCAGTGCTACACATCATAGTGATAGCAGTGCTACACATCATAGTGACAGCAGGGCTACACATCATAGTGACAGCAGGGCTACACATCATAGTGACAGCAGGGCTACACATCATAGTGAAAGCAGTGCTACATATCATAGTGACAGCAGGGCTACACATCATAGTGACAGCAGTGCTATACATCATAGTGATAGCAGGGCTATACATCATAGTGACAGTAGTGCTACACATCATAGTGACAGTAATGCTACACATCATAGTGACAGCAGTGCTACACATCATAGTGACAGTAGTGCTATACATCATAGTGTACACATCATAGTGGCAGTAGTGCTACACATCATAGTGACAGCAGGGCTACACATCATAGTGTACACATCATAGTGACAGCAGGGCTACACATCATAGTGACAGCAGCGCTACATATCAGAGTGTACACATCATAGTGGCAGCAGTGCTACACATCATAGTCTACACATCATAGTGACAGCAGTGTTACACATCATAGTGACAGTAATGCTACACATCATAGTGACAACAGCGCTACACATCATAGTGTACATATTATAGTGACAGTAGTGCTACACATCATAGTGACAGCAGTGCTACATATCATAGTGACAGCAGTGCTACACATCATAGTGATAGCAGTGCTACATATCATAGTGAAAGCAGGGCTACACATCATAGTGACAGCAGGGCTGCACATCATAGTGACAGCAGTGCTACACATCATTGTGACAGTAGTGCTACACATTATAGTGACAGCAGTGCTACACATCATAGTGACAGTAGTGCTATACATCATAGTGTACACATCATAGTGACAGTAGTGCTACACATCATAGTGACAGCAGGGCTACACATCATACTGTACACATCATAGTGACAGCAGGGCTACACATCATAGTGACAGCAGTGCTACATATCAGAGTGTACACATCATAGTGACAGTAGTGCTACACATCATAGTCTACACATCATAGTGACAGCAGCGCTACATATCATATTGTACACATCATAGTGACAGCAGCACTACACAACATAGTGTACACATCATAGTGACAGTAGTGCTACACATCATAGTGTACACATCATAGTGACAGCAGCAGTACACATCATAGTGACAGTAGTGCTACACTTCATAGTGACAGCAGTGCTACACATCATAGTGTACACATCAATGACAGTAGTGCTACACATCATAGTGATAGCAGGGCTACACATCATAGTGTACACATCATAGTGACAGCAGGGCTACACATCACAGTGACAGTAGGGCTACACATCATAGTGACAGCAGTGCTACACATCATAGTGACAGTAGTGCTACACATCAGAGTGACAGCAGCGCTACACATTGTAGTGTACACACCATAGTGACAGTAGTGCTACACATCATAGTGACAGCAGTGCGACACATCATAGTGGCAGTAGTGCTACACATCATAGTGACCGTAGTACTACACATCATAGTGACAGCAGCGCTACACATCAGTGACAGTAGTGCTACACATCATCGTGACAGCAGTGCTACCCTTCATAGTGACAGCAGTGCTACTTATCATAGTGACAACAGTGCTACACATCATAGTGACAGTAGTGCTATACATAATAGTGACAGCAGGGCTACACATCATAGTGACAACAGCACTACACAACATAGTGTACACATAGTGATAGCAGTGCTACACATTATAGTGACAGTAGTGCTACACATCAGTGTACACATCATAGTGACAGTAGTGCTACACATCATAGTGTCAGTAGTGCTACACATCATAGTGTACACATCATAGTGACAGTAGTGCTACACATTATTGTGTACACATCATAGTGACAGTAGTGCAAAACATTGTAGTGTTACACATCATAGTGACAGTAATGCTACACATCATAGTGTACACATCATAGTGACAGCAGTGCTACACATCATAGTGTACACATTAGTGACAGTAGTGCTACACATCATAGTGACAGTAGTGATACACATCATAGTGACAGCAGTGCTACACATCATAGTGACAGTAGGGCTACACATCATAGTGACAGCAGTGCTACACATCATAGTGACAGCAGTGCTAAACATCATAGTGACAGTAGCGCTACACATCAGAGTGACAGCAGCGCTACACATCATAGTGTACACATCATAGTGACAGTAATGCTACACATAATAGTGTACACATCATAGTGACAGTAGTGCTACACATCATAGTGTACACATCATAGTGACAGTAGTGCTACACATAGCCATAGTAGTGCTACACATCATGGTGACAGCAGTGTTACACATCATAGTGACAGCAGTGCTACACATCATAGTGACAGCAGTGCTACACATCAAAGTGACAGCAGGGCTACACATGATAGTGACAGCAGTGCTACACATCATAGTGACAGCAGCACTACACATCATAGTGACAGTAGTGCTACACATCATAGTGACAGTAGTGCTATACATCATAGTGACAGCAGGGCTACACATCATAGTGTCAGCAGCACTACACAACATAGTGTACACATCATAGTGATAGTAGTGCTACACATCATAGTGTACACATCATAGTGACAGTAGTGATACACATCATAGTGATAGTAGTGCTACACATCATAGTGACAGCAGTGCTACACATCATAGTGACAGCAGCAGTACACATCATAGTGACAGTAGTGGTACACATCATAGTGACAGCAGTGCTACACATCATAGTGTACACATCATAGTGACAGCAGTGCTACACATCATAGTGTACACATCATAGTAGACAGTAGTGATACACATCATAGTGACAGTAGTGCTACACATCATAGTGACAGTAGTGCTACACATGATAGTGTACACATCATAGTGACAGTAGTGCTACACATCATAGTGACAGTAGTGCAAAACATTGTAGTGTACGCATCATAGTGACAGTAGTGTTACACATCATAGTGACAGTATTGCTACACATCATAGTGTACACATCATAGTGACAGCAGTGCTACACATCATAGTGTATACATTAGTGACAGTAGTGCTACACACCATAGTGACAGCAGTGCTACACATCATAGTTTACACATCATAGTGACAGCAGGGCTACACATCACAGTGACAGTAGGGCTACACATCATAGTGACAGCAGTGCTACACATCATAGTGACAGCAGTGCTAAACATCATAGTGACAGTAGCGCTACACATCAGTGACAGCAGCGCTTTAAATCAAAGTGTACACATCATAGTGACAGTAATGCTACACATCATAGTGTACACATCAGTGACAGGAGTGCTACACATCATAGGGTACACATCATAGTGACAGTAGTGATACACATCATAGTGTACACATCATAGTGACAGCAGTGCTACACATCATAGTGACAGTAGTGCTACACATCATAGTCACAGTAGTGCTACACATAGCCATAGTAGTGCTACACATCATAGTGACAGTAGTGTTACACATCATAGTGACAGCAGTGCTGCACATCATAGTGACAGTAGTGCTACACATCATAGTGACAGCAGTGCGACACATCATAGTGACAGCAGGGCTACACATGAAAGTGACAGCAGTGCTACACATGATAGTGACAGCAGTGCTACACATCATAGTGACAACAGCACTACACATCATAGTGACAGTAGTGCTATACATCATAGTGATAGCAGGGCTACACATCATAGTGACAGCAGCACTACACAACATAGTGTACACATCATAGTGACAGTAGTGCTACACATCATAGTGTACACATCATAGTGACAGTAGTGATACACATCATAGTGACAGTAGTGCTACACATCATAGTGACAGCAGTGCTACACATCATACTGAGAGCAGTGCTACATATCATAGTGACAGCAGTGCTACACATCATAGTGACAGTAGTGGTACACATCATAGTGACAGCAGTGCTACACATCATAGTGTACACATCATAGTGACAGCAGTGCTACACATCATAGTGTACACATCATAGTGACAGTAGTGCTACACATCATAGTGTACACATCATAGTGACAGTAGTGCTACACATCATAGTGACAGCAGTGCTACACATCATACTGACAACAGTGTTACATATCATAGTGACAGCAGTGCAACACAACATAGTGACAGCAGCAGTACACATCATAGTGACAGCAGTGCTACACATCATAGTGTACACATCATAGTGACAGCAGTGCTACACATCATAGTGTACACATCAATGACAATAGTGCTACACATTATAATAACATGCAGGGCTACACATCATAGTGACAGCAGGGCTACACATCATAGTGACACCAGAGCGACACATCAGTGACAGTAGTGCTACACATCATAGTGACAGCAGTGCTACACTTCATAGTGACAGCAGTGCTACACATCATAGTGACAACAGTGCTACACATCATAGTGACAGTAGTGCTACACATCATAGTGACAGTAGTGCTACACATCATAGTGACAGCAGCGCTACACATCATAGTGTACACATCACAGGGACAGTAGTGCTACACATCATAGTGACAGTAGTGATACACTTGATAGTGTACACATCATAGTGACAGTAGTGCTACATATCATAGTGTACACATCATAGTGATAGTAGTGCTAACATCATAGTGTACACATCATAGTTACAGTAGTGCTACACATCATAGTGACAGTAGTGGTACACATCATAGTGACAGCAGTGCTACACATCATAGTGACAGCAGTGCTACACATCATAGTGTACACATCAGTGACAGTAGGGCTACACATCATAGTGACAGCAGGGCTATACATCATAGTGACAGAAGGGCTACACATCATAGTGACAGTAGTGCTACACATCATAGTGACAGCAGTGCTAAACATCATAGTGACAGTAGCGCTACACATCAGAGTGACAGCAGCGCTACACATCATAGTGTACACATCATAGTGACAGTTATGCTACACATCAAAGTGTACACATCATAGTGACAGTAGTGATACACATCATAGTGACAGTAGTGCTACACATCATAGTGACAGTAGTGCTACACATGATAGTGTACACATCATAGTGACAGTAGTGCTACACATCATAGTGACAGTAGTGCAAAACATTGTAGTGTACGCATCATAGTGACAGTAGTGTTACACATCATAGTGACAGTATTGCTACACATCATAGTGTACACATCATAGTGACAGCAGTGCTACACATCATAGTGTATACATTAGTGACAGTAGTGCTACACACCATAGTGACAGCAGTGCTACACATCATAGTTTACACATCATAGTGACAGCAGGGCTACACATCACAGTGACAGTAGGGCTACACATCATAGTGACAGCAGTGCTACACATCATAGTGACAGCAGTGCTAAACATCATAGTGACAGTAGCGCTACACATCAGTGACAGCAGCGCTTTAAATCAATGTGTACACATCATAGTGACAGTAATGCTACACATCATAGTGTACACATCAGTGACAGGAGTGCTACACATCATAGGGTACACATCATAGTGACAGTAGTGATACACATCATAGTGTACACATCATAGTGACAGCAGTGCTACACATCATAGTGACAGTAGTGCTACACATCATAGTCACAGTAGTGCTACACATAGCCATAGTAGTGCTACACATCATAGTGACAGTAGTGTTACACATCATAGTGACAGCAGTGCTACACATCATAGTGACAGTAGTGCTACACATCATAGTGACAGCAGTGCGACACATCATAGTGACAGCAGGGCTACACATGAAAGTGACAGCAGTGCTACACATGATAGTGACAGCAGTGCTACACATCATAGTGACAACAGCACTACACATCATAGTGACAGTAGTGCTATACATCATAGTGATAGCAGGGCTACACATCATAGTGACAGCAGCACTACACAACATAGTGTACACATCATAGTGACAGTAGTGCTACACATCATAGTGTACACATCATAGTGACAGTAGTGATACACATCATAGTGACAGTAGTGCTACACATCATAGTGACAGCAGTGCTACACATCATACTGAGAGCAGTGCTACATATCATAGTGACAGCAGTGCTACACATCATAGTGACAGTAGTGGTACACATCATAGTGACAGCAGTGCTACACATCATAGTGTACACATCATAGTGACAGCAGTGCTACACATCATAGTGTACACATCATAGTGACAGTAGTGCTACACATCATAGTGTACACATCATAGTGACAGTAGTGCTACACATCATAGTGACAGCAGTGCTACACATCATACTGACAACAGTGCTACATATCATAGTGACAGCAGTGCAACACAACATAGTGACAGCAGCAGTACACATCATAGTGACAGCAGTGCTACACATCATAGTGTACACATCATAGTGACAGCAGTGCTACACATCATAGTGTACACATCAATGACAATAGTGCTACACATTATAATAACATGCAGGGCTACACATCATAGTGACAGCAGGGCTACACATCATAGTGACACCAGAGCGACACATCAGTGACAGTAGTGCTACACATCATAGTGACAGCAGTGCTACACTTCATAGTGACAGCAGTGCTACACATCATAGTGACAACAGTGCTACACATCATAGTGACAGTAGTGCTACACATCATAGTGACAGTAGTGCTACACATCATAGTGACAGCAGCGCTACACATCATAGTGTACACATCACAGGGACAGTAGTGCTACACATCATAGTGACAGTAGTGATACACTTGATAGTGTACACATCATAGTGACAGTAGTGCTACATATCATAGTGTACACATCATAGTGATAGTAGTGCTAACATCATAGTGTACACATCATAGTTACAGTAGTGCTACACATCATAGTGACAGTAGTGGTACACATCATAGTGACAGCAGTGCTACACATCATAGTGACAGCAGTGCTACACATCATAGTGTACACATCAGTGACAGTAGGGCTACACATCATAGTGACAGCAGGGCTATACATCATAGTGACAGAAGGGCTACACATCATAGTGACAGTAGTGCTACACATCATAGTGACAGCAGTGCTAAACATCATAGTGACAGTAGCGCTACACATCAGAGTGACAGCAGCGCTACACATCATAGTGTACACATCATAGTGACAGTTATGCTACACATCAAAGTGTACACATCATAGTGACAGTAGTGCCATACATCATAGTGTACACATCATAGTGACAGTAGTGATACACATCATAGTGTACACATCATAGTGATAGCAGTGCTACACATCATAGTGACAGTAGTGCTACACATAGCTACAGTAGTGCTACACATCATAGTGACAACAGTGCTACACATCATAGTGACAACAGTGCTACACATCATAGTGACAGTAGTGCTAGCTTTCACTACGTTACACCTAAGTATGACTTTCACAAGACTATGGGCCTGATTCAGCAAGAATCGCAACTGCGATTACACATGCAATCAGTCAATTGATGCTTTCTGCAATTGCGTCACAGTGCACGTGCGCGAACTGGCCACTGCGATCAGGACTGCAGTGACTACGCAGAGCCATCACAGAGTGATTGACAGGAAGTGCCATTTGTGTACATGGGCGTGCATAAATTAGACACTGCGATGCCGTACTCAGCCTGAGGCCTCATAGCATGTGATGAGGTTAGCAATTCCTGAGTAAGATCAGAGCTTGTGCCAGTGTGCGTGAGGCTACGATTGTACTCACTTGCACGGATGGTTTCGCAGTCTTGATAACCATTACGGATGTGTGTAAAGTAAGGTGGGCGTCCTTATCAGTGGCAAACGCAGGATTTTGAAAGGGGGGTTTCCAATTTCTGAATACAGAGCCAATTAAAAAAATTAACAGACATATATATATATATATATATATATACATACACATGCAGTATAGACACATATATTCACAGAATACACAAACACACATATATATATTATATATATATATATATATACACACACACAGTATAGACACATATATTCACAGTATGCACAAACACACACACAGTAAAGACACATAATTATATACACAGTATAAACACACACGTATATAGACATATATACACACACGCATATATATATATATATATATATATATACACAGTATACACCTATATACACAGTATACATACATATATATATGTATATATATATATATATTAGATGCAGTGTTGCGGCGGGTGATTTATAAATACACGGACCCTTACAGCTTGATATTAACTACGTTTCAGAACATCTATATATATATATACCAATTGAATTAAATATCCACTTACCACAAAACTGTCTTACAGAATAACCTGTTGCAGTCCGAGGAGCGGACTTGGTGGTACTGCAGCACTTCCCTTGCCTATTTCTGCCCCTCTTAGGTGGCCGCGGCCCGCCCGCTGCAGGGAAGGAAGTAGGGCCAGCACAGCGTTGTACGTTATGGCGCTGCAGCGTCATTAGTATGACAAGAGTAGCCAGGGGAGGGACCATTCACGGGGGAGGGGAGGAGTCACCAGGAGGGTTACCAGGGCTGGCGGCGGCACTGTACCCCAGCTTTGTGCCCTCTAAACCTCAGGGCCCAGGACGGGGGTACCAGTTTCGTACCCCCCTGTCGCGGGCCTGTCCGATGGGTAGTCTGCAGGCGGAGTGGCAGATTGGGCCAGCCGGTGTCACAGTGACGTCACTTGCGCCGGACCCAGCTGCCGCAGTTAATCTGTGTATACTACAGGGAGGTGGAAGCGGGTGACCATTAGAAAAGGCAGCACTGTGACTGGAGACTGGAGGCGGGGCTGGCCCGGGAGTGAGGAGACAGACAGTACTGTGACACTGCAGTCTGTCTGTCTCAGCCCCGACTACATGACAGCTCGGTGGTCGCGGTCGGCTTCACAATTGCTGCGGCCGCCGGGCAGATACGATGGACACCTACAGGCTGTGACTGTGCCTGCCGCTGGAGTTCCCCCTCCTGCCGGCAACCCCCACCCCCTTCACTTGCGGCTCCAGGAGAGAGCGCCGGGAATCGTCAGCACCCGGCGGCAGCTCAGCTTCTCACAGTGCCCCATCGGAACTGCCTGGGAGGAGCTGCGCTCCCGCTGCAGCTCCCCCTACGTTCAGCCAGCAGCCAAGCTCCAGCCGGTTGTAAGCTGAACTCCGGGCTCGGCTGCTCCTTCTCTATCGGAAAAAAAATCATTCAGCCGGGCAGCGATGGAGCAGCGGCCAGGGGGGGTTTCTAGGTACTCGGAAACCCCCCCTGCGTGTGCGTATGCTTATGTTGTGCTGCGTTGGCATAGCGATCGCAATGGATTAGCATATCATCGCAGTGAGACTGTGCACGTATCGCTATTGTTGTGATCTGTAATAAACGCTATGTGGTGCAGCGGTGAATGGTGAAGGTGCATTCTGTCCTGCTGTTCTTTCCAGCACACTGACGCGCATGGAAAACAAAATAACCGCACACCATAGCGCACAACAGTCCTTAATGTCAAAGCACAGTCCCAGGTCTGTTGCATTAGTCCTTAGAATAATATGGGGCTGTCCACAGGGGTGCCATTCTAATAGATTTAGACAGGTTATTATGTGTTTGCTCTAATTTGATAAGGAATATTATAGATCCCTTTTTGTCAATGTTCCATGGTTCTAAAATATATGCTTTTTGCTATATTTACTATGTTTAATCTACCTGATATTGCAATATTTATGTATTTTGTCAATCTGTCAATAAAAAATTTAGTTAAAAAAAAAAAGAATAATATGGGTCTGATTCTCGGATTTGGAATGTGAATATATAAAGGAATGCTAGTGCGGCTATACGTGAATCTTAATGCGTACGCATCGCACCGTTCTCCATCCTCCAGAATAGCCGTCATCACTAGTATCGGTTCCTACACTTACACTGTGCTGGGCGCATAAGACCCGGCTGAAATAGGCGTTATCTCATTTATTTATTATCAGTTATTTATATAGCGCACACATATTACGCAGCGCTTTACAGGGGATACTTGACCATTCACATCAGTCCCTGCCCCAGTGGAGCTTACACTCTATGGGCCTGATTCAGAGCTGGACGCTATTTGCGCTCGCTCGTTCAGAAAAAAGGGGTGGCTATTCAAATGAACCGTTCACTCTTTGCGGTCTGTTCACGCCTCTAGGTCTGAACGAGCGAACAAAACATGCGGTCGTTTTTTGGAACACTACGCCCCCCTGGCCGCTCGCACCCTACGTCATGTCCGCTATTTATTAGATTAATCGAGTACATCGATCAGCGTATGAACTGCTCGCTATTCTTGTGGTTGGTTTTTGCTACCACAATCTTGCGAGCAGTTCTGACTATAAAATAACACAGTGACGTGGTCAATGACGCTGCTGTATTAATTATGCACACCCATAAAACGCCCGTTTTGACCTTTAAGCACGCCTGCGTTCGGATCTCCACTCCCCGTTTTCAAGCACCTTCCCCTGTTACCACCCACATACGCCTCCTCCTGTCACTGAAAATAGCAGGCATTCGCTATTTAGCGAACAAACGATTTTCGGCCGCACTGACTGGTTCACGCATTACGATCCGTACGCATGCGCAGTTGTGCAAACATCGCTCGGAAACGAACGAGCGGCCGCTTACGAGAGGCTCTGAATCAGGCCCTATATTCCCTACCACATGCTCATATACACACTAAGGTTAAATGGCACCCACCAAAAATGAACCCATCAGTGTATTTTTGGAGGGGATTGGTATGAATGACCGCCGGACGAGAGTCCGGCGATCGAAATCCCAACGCCAGCAGGCCGAACAGCGGAGATCCCGACGGAGGTGAGTAAACTAACTAACCCTCCCCTCTCCCCCCCTCCAACCCTCCTTTAGGGGTGCCTAACACTAACCTCCCCCTTAGTGCCTAACCCTAACCTTCCCGCTGGGGTGCCTAAACCTAACCCCTCCTCCCCGCATCCTAAACCTAACCCTCCCAGGGGGGTGCGCCTAACCCTAACCCCCCTTTACCCTAGCCTAACCTTCCCGGGGGGTGCCTATCCCTAAATCCCCCCGGAGTGCCCTAAACCTAACTCTCCCCCCCGCGCTATGAGGACGAGCGGACCGTACTTACCTCGCTCGATCCCGCTTCGTTCAAGATTTCGGCGTCGGGATTATGATACAATAGGCGCCTATCAATAATCCTTACCGGCATTCTGCCTTCGGCCGCCGGTCACATGACTGCATCCCTTTTTGGAGTGTGGGAGGAAACTAGAGTACACGGAGGGGACCCACGCTAGCACAGGGAGAATATACAATCTCCACGCAGTTGGGGCCGTAGTGAAAACGAACCCACGACCTCAGTGCCGTGAGGCAGTAATGCTAACCATTACACCGTTCACTCATACACAACTCTGGCTACACGCCCACAATACTTCCGTGACGCAGTCCCGACTCTTCCAAGCACAAGGGCAATTGCAAACCAAAAACACCCATTTCAGGTATGGAGAGAACTGGAGATACGGAAAGATGTGTATACTCGTTATGGCGCATGCGCAGTTTGCTAGAGTTCCCTAAATGTGGCAGCACTGACATAACGTGACGTAAGCGGACTCAACCGTATGTATGCAAAGCTCAGCCCAGTCTAATGGTCATTATACGACAGGAACTCAAACTATTGGCCTGAATTTTATTGTGGGTTTTTAGATTAATATAGAATAATTTTAAGCCTTTGGTTCAATCTATACAAAATATGCAGAAAACACATGAAAAAAACAAACAAAAAATAATTATCGAAACTTTTGTAGCTTGTTTTTCATCTAATGGTGCATACACACACGCTCAGATTTTTCTTCAGATCTGAACGATAACGATTTAAAACTCGTTCAATCGTTCATATCTGAAGGAAAATCTGACATATCTGACATGTCTGAACGATGAACGATGAGCGTTCCCGATGGTCAGATAATGATATCTGACATCTGATGTGTTTGCAGTCAGATTTGGACGATTCCATTAATTTTAATGCAGTTAAAAATCGTTCATAGTTCAAATTGTTCAAATCGTTGGTCAAATTGTTCAGATCGTTCAATCGTTCATCTGACCGTGTGTATGCTCCATAATACATGAATTAATGGAAGAATAGCGATATGATAAATTTCAGGCAGCACAAGAACATAGGTCCTGATTCAGACCCGGTCGCAAGCGCTGAGCGCTCGCAACCGGGTCGATGGTGGCCCACAGCGCATGCGCACGACGAAGCCGGCTCCGTCGTGCGCATCCGCGAGACCTGGCTAGCGACGGGCAATCCGTCGCTCCGGGTCTCGTACCAAAGGGGGCGAGCTGTCGATGTTGAGTGACAGCTCGCCCCGTTTGGCGGGCGGGCCTAGGGGGGGTGGCTGCCCAAAGAGAGGCGTTCCCGAGGGAACACTTGCCGTTTGGGGGCGGCCCCACTGACATCACGAGTGATGACAGTGGAGAGCTTCCGGCTCTGTAAGAGGCGAAAGCTCTCTGGGGCTTGCAATGAACGAGACCCTACCACAAGGGTCTTGTCGCAAACCCGATGGTCGCGATGGTCTTAACCATCGCGACCATCATCATGGCCGCTTGCTATAGCTGTGGGTGGTCACCCACAGCTATGCAAGCGGCCAGTAGGCCGCTCCTAAAAAAAACAACCGCCCGCCCTGATTCAGAGCGAGCACTCGCTTTTTGCGAGCGCCTCTGAATCAGGCCCATAAACCGCACCAAAGGGCCCTATAATCACTGACATGGACAGAAGACAAAAAATAGTAAAAAAAGAAATAAAAACTCCAGTCCAACAGTGATGTCGCAGGGGGCGTGGCCAAGAGAAGAACCGCCTTTTATCACATTTATGCAGCGATTTAAACCTATGTTAGAAAATAATACATTTATAGTAAATGTTTGGGAATATGTTGCAGTTTATGTATTTGTTTCATTTGCCACATTAAATATTTCCTGTGCTAATTATCTTACAAATCCAGGGCCTGATTCACAACGGAATGCTATCGCAATACAGTCGCACAGCCAGCATAGACGCCCACTACCTCCCGCTGCCGCTATCTCCCATCCGTAATACCTCGCAGTCCTGCGTACACATCGGAAACATCGGCCCCTCGCGCACATTTACATCAGGTCTGACCTTACTCAGAAATTGCTAACCTTGTCGCAAGCAGCGACTACTCAAACTGCGTATGCCGTCACAGTGGATAATTTATGCACGCCCAGGAAACGGCGTTCAAACGGAGAGACACGCCTGAGTTTCTCCAACCACTCCCCTGTCACACCCCCAAATGCTGACATCCCGCCCCTCGGTCTGCGATGACTTACTGTGCTCTGCGTAATTGCAGTGCGATCACAATGCTGCCGCCACGCAAGTGCGCTGCATGCGCAGTACAAAACAATCGTCCGTCTGCGAGGCGCTCTCGCAGTAGTGATTCATGCTGAATCAGGCCCACAGTCCAAACATTTGCAGGGACAGTCCCAGGTTTTATAAATAAATAATTTTTTTTATAATTCACAATACAACGCCACATATTATGTGCAATAAATGCAATTATTCTCTTTATGTACTGGGAGTAGTGTAACGTTCAGCAGGCATGACGGGAATTGTAGAGCATCAAAACCAGCTGCCACCATCTTGTCTACGTGTTCCAGAATAAAGTAATCTACTTCCCCTCCTATTAGGCCTTTAACAGCTGAATTTTTCCATCTTTGTCCACACCCTCCCTGGTTTTCCTCCATTTTAGCCTCTGCACTCACTTTCCATTCAAAATGGCCGCACATTCCATTACTCGTCACCTAGGCAACAAAGCCAAAGAGCTCCTGCCGTCTGTAATATCACTAGAACAACCTCCTGATAAATGGATAAATGCCCGGGACGACAATGGTCAGATTACATGCAGAAAACATTTCACACCTTATTGACGACCCGTTGTACATAAAAGAAATGTTACTCCAAAAGTAGGAAAAAAAACGTACAATTATTATTTTATTAAACAGAAAATGAAGAAATGAATCATTGCGTTGCTTTTTGGTAGTCTCCCGCCCAGATATAGTATTACGCGCATATACACCTTTATAACAGAAATGATCATATACCCATGGTCAGGGAGACTCGGGAGCTCTGGGGGAATATGGCCGCACTGTAATAATAGCAACAGGCTGTGATATGGGCAGAACTAGACGTCAAACGTTACAGTGCTTGCCTGCCCCTCTTATCTGGCTCAAGGTAGAGGCGGAGGCCATGATTTGGGAAGTCGGCTCTTTCTGGAGCCCGGCGCAGACTAAAAGATATTTAGACGTTGAAAAAGGATTCTTTATTGTCGCTACTAGTATACTTATCGCCGCAGTGTGTACAGAAATAGCGCAGAAGCAGCTAAGCAGGACCCCATGTAGGAGAAGAGAAACTTGGGGCCTGATTCAGAGCCGGACGCTATTTGCGGTCGTTCGTCCAGAAAATAGGGGTGGCTATTCAAATGAACCGTTCGCTCTTTGCGGTCTGTTCACGCCTCTATGTCTGAACGAGCAAACAAAACTTGCGGTCGTTTTTTGACGTAGGATGCGAGCGGCCCCCTGGCCGCTCGCATCCTACGTCATGTCCGCTATTTATTAGATTAATCGAGTACATCGACCAGCGTATGAACTGCTCGCTATTCTTGTGGTTGGTTTTTGCTACCACAATCTTGCGAGCAGTTCTGGCTATAAAATAACCCAATTACGTGGTCAATGACGCTGCTGTATGTATTATGCACACCCTTAAAACACCCGTTTTGACCTTTAAGCACGCCTGCGTTCAGATCTCCACTCCCCGTTTTCAAGCAGCTTCCCCTGTTACCACCCACATACGCCTCCTCCTGTCACTCATATTAGCAGGCATTGACTGGTTCGCGCATGCGTATTACGGTCCGTACGCATGCGCAGTTGGGCAAACATCGCTCGGAGCAAACGAGTGGCCGCTTACGAGCGGCTTTGAATCAGGCCCTTAGCCCGATTGCGGCACCACGGCTTTATCGGGTGACTGTGGAAATGGAAGTATGCACAATGACATCACAACTGCGCAAAAGTGATTTCGCTCATTGTAAATGGCCGTCAGTGGGATCCCACAACTGCTGGCAAAGACTTGAGACACAGCGGTCTATTTACTAAGCAGTGTTAGGAGACAGAGTGAAAAGTGATAAGGTGCCAGCCAATCAGCTCCTAACTGCCATCTCACAGGCTGTGTTTGATAAATGACAGTTGGGAGCTGATTGGCTGGCACCTTATCACTTTTCACACTGTCTCCTAACACTGCTTAGTAAACAGACTCCTCAAACAGTTGTCAATCCATGAGAAATCCCAGAGAGAGACCAGCACACTACAAATGCCGGCAGTTTACACTGATTCTTGTCTAAAAATGGTGATAAAACAGTATAAAGCTCTGTATGAGCATGGGTGACTAAACGCTGAACACAGCGAAGGTAATAATAATATCACTCTGTGGGCGAACTGCATGGTAAACGTCACATAGTTACGTCTGTTCTTCACCCAGAGAGCTGGTATTTATCTAGGACAATAACCTGGCATCATATGACACAATGTGCTGATGTCATTACACTGTGGAGGACGCGATACAGTGATCGCTCTCAGGGCCATTATCAGACTGGGCTTCCTTTCATAAACAAGTAAAGAAATGACATTACTCACTGCCGGAGAATAGGCTCTACAATATCATGAAGGGGCACATGCTCCAGATCTAACTACCATAGGTGCGGTTGCTATGGGACTCATAGCTGATTGGGGGAAGGGGCATCTTCCTTGTCTGACTCATGTCCCTATGAGATTTTTTTTTTTTTACTTTGTACAGTATATGGGACAGGGGTGTTTTAAGAGAGGAGGGGGGCCATGCGCAGATTCCGTGCGGGCCTCCTCCTCTCAGCGGCGCAGTAAACTCTGCCACTGTGCCAGAGTATACTGTGCATTCGCAGGTCTCCAGTAACATGGCGCCCGCATTGTGGTCATGGAGTCTTCTCAATAGTGCATGGGCCACTCTCCAGAAAAATGGCCGCCGTGCCACTTTCCCGGTGATTTTTGCTACTGCAGCAGAACCAACATGGGACTCTGTAGAGGTATGTACAGTATTACACATGGTGTAGGGTGTTGAACCCCCCTGGACACACCCTGCATCCATTATAGATACAATAATGATATGGGACCTTTACAAATGTCGCTATGGGGCTCACAAATTAGTAGTTACTGCATGTCCCTGGGCCAAGGCAAAGAAAGACCTACACCGGATGGCGTGGCGTAAATTCACTTTGCGCATGCCCAGAATAACAGCCTGGAGAGGCAAGACGGATGGGAGTAGGGCGGTCTAACATTAGGGTGGATACACAGTAATCGCAGACAGGTACAATCCCTTACAGAGATGTGTAATCGCTTACTCGCTGGGTTGGTTTAAATGCACGATGATGGTGCTTGCGGCTGCCAGCACTAGCAGTGATTGGCTTACAGATGCGCTGCTGACAGGCGCTTTCTTCGCGTCTCGTAGCTCATGCATAGTCTGGGTCTGATTCAGAGTTGAACACAAGAAAGCCACAATTACGCTCGCACTGCTTGCACGGAACCAAACACGGATATTCTCCTGTATGCACAGTAACATTAATCAATGCGGCCGCACCGCGCCTCTGAATGCGCTTGTACAAATAGCCGTTATCAGCGCGCATTTGCACTGGCGCTATACCTACTGCCAGAGATCTCTGCATATGGAAAACATGCCATCAATCTTAGCCTACATGTGAACGCCCGGTTCTGCCTATTCAGGCTCAAAAAGGGAAGCGACAAACACATAGAACTGTAAATCTCCCACAGGTGCAATCACTGGGCTATGGACCATGTGTAGTGCCAAAGATTACAATAATCTCCCGCAAAACGCCACAGCGTATATTGACGGATGCCCCTCTGCGAGTTTATGCACATGACCTACAAACTCCTTCCCGTGTCCATCCATCCGTTCAGCCGAATGTGCGAGGCCTTTTAGCGTCTGTCCCTGCGCCCTTATATGCCACCATCAGCCGCATCATAGCGTGCACCAGACCACGGCCTCCTGTACCTGCGGCCGTGCACCTGGGAATGCCCTTTATACCGTGCACTAATAGCCACTTACCAGTCACCGCCCAGGAACGCTAAACAACACCATGTGTAACACGAGCCGTAGATTTCAGAAATGCTGGTGCATGCACAGTTGCATATAATCGCCACGGAGACGCTGGCATTGCGTGTGGATTGCGTGCGGATCGGGCTCAGGATGCTCCAGAGAAGTGTTTTATTGAAGACAAAAAAGTAAATGTATATTTTCCACGCATTACAAACTGCAAAAAAATGGGAGTAAGCGTATATGATTTATGTCTAGCGGACACCTGGCACATGCGCTAACGGTGTAGACCTGCCGCAGCGTACAATAATTGCAACACAAATGTAGCTTTTATATTGGACACATTTTACACCTGGGATTTGAGGCGCAATTGCGTCAATCTCTGCATCAGGTCCTATATATATATATTTATATATATATATATATATATCTATAAATATATATATATATATATATATATTTATAGTTTACCAAAGAGCCTAAATATATCTCTGCAAGAACCCAAAAAAAGCTTGGGGGGCAGCGTGAGAAGTCCTGCTGCACGTGTAGGAGGATGCCGGCAACTGCAGATGTCAGCAGAAGAAAGTCACTTAGTCACAGTCAAATGCCTATAAATCAGCTCAGTAAAGGTCAATGTAGTCTCCAGACAGTGTAACTGGACAAACACTGACAAGCGGATGAATAGTGAGTAACAAATTGTCCATTGGTCAAACTGATCTGTAGACGCAAATTGGCCAAAGATTCCTACAGCATACATCACTGGCTCTATATTACTCATAGTGTCTCATACATACATCACTGGCTCTATATTACTCATAGTGTCTCATACATACATCACTGGCTCTATATTACTCATAGTGTCTCATACATACATCACTGGCTCTATATTACTCATAGTGTCTCATACATACATCACTGGCTCTATATTACTCAGAGTGTCTCATACACACGTCACTGGCTCTATATTAGTCAGAGGTCCTATACACACGTCACTGGCTCTATATAACTCATAGTGTCTCATACATACATCACTGGCTCTATATTACTCATAGTGTCTCATACATACATCACTGGCTCTATATTACTCAGAGTGTCTCATACATACATCACTGGCTCTATATTACTCAGAGGGCCCCATACACACGTCACTGGCTCTATATTACTCATAGTGTGTCATACATACATCACTGGCTCTATATTACTCATACTGTCTCATACATACATCACTAGCTCTATATTACTCATAGTGTCTCATACACACGTCACTGGCACTATATTACACAGAGGGTCCCATACACACGTCACTGGCTCTATATTACTCAGAGTGTCTCATACATACATCACTGGCTCTATATTACTCAGAGTGTCTCATACACACGTCACTGGCTCTATATTACTCAGAGTGTCTCATACACACGTCACTGGCTCTATATTACTCATACTGTCTCATACATACATCACTGGCTCTATATTACTCATAGTGTGTCATACATACATCACTGGCTCTATATTACTCAGAGTGTCTCATACATACATCACTGGCTCTATATTACTCAGAGTGTCTCATACATACATCACTGGCTCTATATTACTCATAGTGTGTCATACATACATCACTGGCTCTATATTACTCATAGTGTCTCATACATACATCACTGGCTCTATATTACTCAGAGTGTCTCATACATACATCACTGGCTCTATATTACTCAGAGTGTCTCATACATACATCACTGGCTCTATATTACTCATAGTGTGTCATACATACATCACTGGCTCTATATTACTCATAGTGTCTCATACATACATACATCACTGGCTCTATATTACTCATAGTGTCTCATACATACATCACTGGCTCTATATTACTCAGAGTGTCTCATACATACATCACTGGCTCTATATTACTCAGAGTGTCTCATACATACATCACTGGCTCTATATTACTCAGAGTGTCTCATACATACATCACTGGCTCTATATTACTCAGAGTGTCTCATACATACATCACTGGCTCTATATTACTCAGAGTGTCTCATACATACATCACTGGCTCTATATTACTCATAGTGTCTCATACATACATCACTGGCTCTCTATTACTCATAGTGTCTCATACATACATCACTGGCTCTCTATTACTCATAGTGTCTCATACATACATCACTGGCTCTCTATTACTCATAGTGTCTCATACATACATCACTGGCTCTATATTACTCATAGTGTCTCATACATACATCACTGGCTCTATATTACTCATAGTGTCTCATACATACATCACTGGCTCTATATTACTCATAGTGTCTCATACATACATCACTGGCTCTATATTACTCATAGTGTCTCATACATACATCACTGGCTCTATATTACTCAAAGTGTCTCATACATACATCACTGGCTCTATATTACTCATAGTGTCTCATACATACATCACTGGCTCTCTATTACTCATAGTGTCTCATACATACATCACTGGCTCTCTATTACTCATAGTGTCTCATACATACATCACTGGCTCTATATTACTCATAGTGTCTCATACATACATCACTGGCTCTATATTACTCATAGTGTCTCATACATACATCACTGGCTCTATATTACTCATAGTGTCTCATACATACATCACTGGCTCTATATTACTCATAGTGTCTCATACATACATCACTGGCTCTATATTACTCATAGTGTCTCATACATACATCACTGGCTCTATATTACTCAAAGTGTCTCATACATACATCACTGGCTCTATATTACTCATAGTGTCTCATACATACATCACTGGCTCTATATTACTCATAGTGTCTCATACATACATCACTGGCTCTATATTACTCATAGTGTCTCATACATACATCACTGGCTCTATATTACTCATAGTGTCTCATACATACATCACTGGCTCTATATTACTCATACTGTCTCATACATACATCACTGGCTCTATATTACTCATAGTGTCTCATACATACATCACTGGCTCTATATTACTCATAGTGTCTCATACATACATCACTGGCTCTATATTACTCATACTGTCTCATACATACATCACTGGCTCTATATTACTCATAGTGTCTCATACATACATCACTGGCTCAATATTACTCATAGTGTCTCATACATACATCACTGGCTCTATAGTACTCATAGTGTCTCATACATACATCACTGGCTCTATATTACTCATAGTGTCTCATACATACATCACTGGCTCTATAGTACTCAGAGTGTCTCATACATACATCACTGGCTCTATATTACTCGTAGTGTCTCATACATACATCACTGGCTCTATATTACTCGTAGTGTCTCATACATACATCACTGGCTCTATATTACTCAGAGTGTCTCATACATACATCACTGGCTCTATACTACTCGTAGTGTCTCATACATACATCACTGGCTCTATATTACTCAGAGTGTCTCATACATACATCACTGGCTCTATATTACTCAGAGTGTCTCATACATACATCACTGGCTCTATATTACTCATAGTGTGTCATACATACATCACTGGCTCTATATTACTCATAGTGTCTCATACATACATCACTGGCTCTATATTACTCAGAGTGTCTCATACATACATCACTGGCTCTATATTACTCATACTGTCTCATACATACATCATTGGCTCTATATTACTCAGAGTGTGTCATACATACATCACTGGCTCTATATTACTCAGAGTGTCTCATACATACATCACTGGCTCTACATTACTCATAGTGTGTCATACATACATCACTGGCTCTATATTACTCATAGTGTGTCATACATACATCACTGGCTCTATATTACTCATAGCGTCTCATACATACATCACTGGCTCTATATTACTCAGAGTGTCTCATACATACATCACTGGCTCTATATTACTCAGAGTGTCTCATACATACGTCACTGGCTCTATATTACTCAGAGTGTCTCATACATACACCATTGGCTCTATATTACTCAGAGGGTCCCATACACACGTCACTGGCTCTATATTACTCAGAGGGTCCTATACACACGTCACTGGCTCTATATAACTCAGAGGGTCCTATACACACACGTCACTGGCTCTATAGTACTCAGAGTGTCGCATACACACGTTACTGGCTCTATATTACTCAGAGGGTCTCATACACACGTCACTGTCTCTATATAAGTAAGAGGGTCCCATACACAAGTTACTGGCTCTATATTAGTCAGAGGGTCCTATACATACATCACTGGCTCTATATTACTCAGAGTGTCTCATACATACATCACTGGCTCTATATTACTCAGAGGGTCTCATACACACGTCACTGGCTCTATATTACTCAGAGGGTCTCATACACACATCACTGGCTCTATATTACTCAGAGTGTCTCATACACATGTCACTGGCTCTATATTACTCAGAGTGTCTCATACACACGTCACTGGCTCTATATTACTCAGAGGGTCCTATACACACACGTCACTGGCTCTATAGTACTCAGAGGGTCTCATACACAAGTCAGTGGCTCTATATAAGTCAGAGGGTCCCATACACAAGTCACTGGCCCTATATTACTTAGAGGGTCTCATACACACGTCAGTGGCTCTATATAAGTCAGAGGGTCCCATACACAAGTCACTGGCTCTATATTAGTCAGAGGGTCCTATACATACATCACTGGCTCTATATTACTCAGTGTGTCGCATACACACGTCACTGGCTCTATATTGCTCAGAGGGTCTCATACACACGTCACTGGCTCTATATTAGTCAGAGGTCCTATACACACGTCACTGGCTCTATATTACTCAGAGGGTCCTATACACACGTCACTGGCTCTATATTACTCAGAGGGTCCTATACACACACGTCACTGGCTCTATAGTAGTCAAAGTGTCGCATACACACGTCACTGGCTCTATATTACTCAGAGGGTCTCATACACACGTCACTGGCTCTATATAAGTAAGAGGGTCCCATACACAAGTTACCGGCTCTATATTAGTCAGAGTGTCTCATACACACATCAACTGGCTCTATATTACTCAGAGTGTCTCATACACACGTCACTGGCTCTATATTACTCAGAGGGTCCTATACACACACGTCACTGGCTCTATATTAGTCAGAGGGTCCTATACATACATCACTGGCTCTATATTATTCAGTGTGTCGCATACACACGTCACTGGCTCTATATTACGCAGAGTGTCTCATACATACATCACTGGCTCTATATTACTCAGAGTGTCTCATACATACATCACTGGCTCTATAGTACTCAGAGTGTCGCATACACACGTCACTGGCTCTATATTACGCAGACGGTCTCATACACACGTCACTGGCTCTATATTGGTCAGAGGTCCTATACACACGTCACTGGCTCTATATTACTCTGAGGGTCCCATACACACGTCACTGGCTCTATATTACTCAGAGGATCACATACACACATATCACTGGCTCTATATTACTCAGAGGATCACATACACACATATCACTGGCTGTATATTACTCAAAGGGTCCCATACACACGTCACTGGCTCTATATTACTCAGAGGATCACATACACACATATCACTGGCTATATATTACTCAAAGGGTCCCATACACACGTCACTGGCTCTGTATTAGTCAGAGGGTCTCATACACGTCACTGGCTCTATATTAGTCAGAGTGTCCCATACACACGTCACTGGCTCTATATTAGTCAGAGTGTCCCATACACATATCACTGGCTCTATATTAGTCAGAAGGTCCCATACACACGTCACTGGCTCTATATTAATCACTCAGTCACATACACACGTCACTGGCTCTATATTAGTCAGAGGGTTCCATACACACATCACTGGGTCTATATTAGTCAGAGGGTCCCATACACACGTCACTGGCTCTATTTTAGTCAGAAGGTCCCATACACGTCACTGGGTCTATATTAATCAGAGGGTCCCATACACACATCACTGCCTCTATATTGTCACAGTGCACCGGACACCAGCTATTACTTACCGGGTCCGGCAGCATTGGAACCACCGTCGGTGGGTAGCGGGCGGAGAGTCCCCGGTGCCCGCTGCCGTGACGTCAGCCCTGGGTTCTCCTCACAAGTGCAGGCGGCCGCGGCTCTCCTAGAAGCGTGCGCGCCAACTTGCAGGGGATTTAAAGGGACAGGAGCGCCAAACATGAAGAGGGAGTCTCTGGCACCGGGTTCCAGTACTCACCTGTTATCTTGATCTTGACCTTGGTCTGTTTGTGACTCCAATTTCGCCTAACTCTTTTGTACTGGTTCTGACCTCGGCTACTTCCTGTGACCCGTCTACGTCTGCTCCCTGGTACCGTTACATCTGTTTGGTATTGACCCGGTCAGTCGACTACGTTATTCTTCTGCACTACATCCAGTACTCACCAGCACCTGTATAGGGGAACCTAACCTGAGGGCTGCGACCTGTGTGTCGGATGCAGCCAAGTCCAAACCTTCTTGCGAGGGTCCCTGGTGAATACCGCCGGCACATTAGACTCCGTGCCTCAGGCTTAGGTTCAGCCAATTCCCTAAATACGGGCTGCAACCACAATCCGTCCGAGAGTTTGTGACAGAATACTCTGGCCCAAAACATGGATGCTGCTGGTAATTCGTCACCATGAGACCTGCTCGAGAACTTACTTGCTAGAGTCGAGAAGCAAGAACAAGACCAGGATCAGATTATGCAGTGTTTGCAGACACTAATGCAGCAAGTCGGTGTCGCTCAAGCACCTCTGGTACAACCAGGTCCATCCGCTACTGCACGTGCCGCAGGAGCTTCCGCACCAATACGGATGCCGAATCCAACGAAGTATGATGGGGATCCTACAGGCTGTCGTGGATTCCTGAACCAGTTTTCGATCCAGTTCGAAGTCCAGGCAGCAAGCTTCCCTTCAGACAGGACAAAAGTGGCTTATATAATCTCACTATTGTCAGGTCAAGCTGTGGCTTGGGCCTCTCCATTGTGGGAAAGGAATGATCTGCTAGTCAATAACAGCACCGAATTTCTAAAAACTTTTTGGAAGGTCTTTGGCGAGCCTGGACGGGTATCCTCCGCAGGGTCGGCCATTTTACAGCTGAAACAAGGAAAATCTGGAGCGCGGCTTTATCAGAGAGTCTAAATCACCTGCTGGAGCTGGCCTGTTCTTTGTTAAAAAGAAAGATGGAGGATTGAGACCGTGTATCGACTACCGGGGCATGAATGCAATCACCATTAAGGACCGGTATCCCCTACCGCTGATTTCTGAGCTTTTTGACCGAATAAAAGGGGCAAAGATTTTCACTAAGCTAGATCTCCATGGGGCCTACAACCTTACCAGAATCCGGTCTGGGGAGGAGTGGAAGACGGCCTTTAATACTTGTGACGGCCACTACGAGTACTTAGTCAAGCCCTTCGAATTAAGCAATGCCCCAGCTGTTTTCCAGAAGTACATGAATCATATTTTCCGGGACTTCTTGTATAAATATGTAGTGGTATACCTGGACGATATACTTAATAATGGTCCGCGCTATAGGAATATAATTGTAAATCTAGCTGCTACACACAAAAAAGAAGTATCCAAACCTCATAAGGAAGTGAATAGACAGGGGTGAGTGCGAGAGCGCTCTGAGATAAAATTGTGGATATAATTAACCAATTAACTGTTTATGGTAACAATTGTCTGGCTCGTGGATATATGTGGAATTCATGAAAAAAAGGGGGGTGGGGGGGAAAGGGGGATGTATAAGTCCTGGTGTAAACCACCGTATGAATTGTGGGTAGGGTGTTCACTCAAAAAAGTTCAGTCACCTTGCAGTATAAGGAGCCTGGGTCAGCAATAACTTTTGGCAGTGTGTTCTTATAAGGCCGTCCGTCAGTCCTTCTAATGACAGTCACTGATGATATAATTCAAGCAAAGAAGTTCCCTTTTGTCCACTGGTATATTTCAGTCTACCGACTCACCTCCTCAGGCGTCTCCCATATAAGAAGAAAAGAGAACCGGAGCATCAGGTGCAGGTAGGCAAGAGTGCTATATGATAAAAAGGGGTAATTGTGCAGACTTACCCGGATCCTGCCGCGGGTCCGCTGATTCACCTGCAGTCTTTGCTCGACGGTCCAGTGTGTGTGGGTATAAGGGTGGGTGTCGGTCTGGCTAGACCGTATATACACTATCACGTGGACTTAATGGGAGTAAAAATGGTTTTATTGCCTGTCCCCACACGCAAGTGCTCCTTGTGGTACAGGTATATGAAGGGGCAATATAAAAACAAGCAAACATTCACTGGTAATATGTGAAAGTTCAAGGGTTGAAAGGTACCTGGACGATAGCCTAATATTTTCTGGAGATATTGCAAGTCATCACCAACATGTTTGTGAGGTACTGTCATGGCTCCGGGTTAATCAGCTTTTCTGCAAACTTGAGAAATGCTCTTTTGAGCAAAATAAACTAACATTTCCGGGGTACATAATTTCGGGTTCCTGCCTTCGAATGGACACAGAGAAGCTTGTCGCTATTGTCAATTGGTCCCATCCAGTTGGGTTGAAAGCTATAAGCTTCCTGGGTTTTTGCAACTTCTACCGCCAGTTCATCAGGAACTACTCTTACATTGCTGCTTCCATCACTACTCTTACCAGAAAGGGTCAGGACACTCGTGTGTGGTCAACTGAGGCAGAGGAAGCTTTCATTCATTTGAAACAGCACTTCCTTTCAGCACCCATCCTGAGACAACCCAATTGTGACCAACCATTTTTTTTTGGAAGGGAATGCTTCCACAGTCGGCGTTGGGGCAGTTCTGTCGCAGAAAGATAAAGAAAATAAGTGGTAAGCCTGTGGGTTCTTTTCCTGAAAGTTTTCTGCATCAGAGAGGAACTATGCTGTTGGTGATAAAGAACTATTTGCCATTAAATTTGCTCTACAAGAATGGCGATACTTGTTGGCTGGAGCTAAATTTCCAGTAATAGTCTATACCGATCATAAGAATTTGACGTACCTCAGGACAGCTCACTGTCTAAATTATCGTCAGTCCAGATGGTCTTTACTCTTCAAACGATTTAATCTAGTGATTACTTACCGGCCAGGTAATAAGAACATCAAAGCCGACGCCCTGTCTCGAGCATTTAGTTCAGCTGAAATGGAAGTAGTAAGGGAAGACAAGGCCATTCTAAACCCTGCTTGTTTCATAGCAGTCACCAATAGGGTCAGGATTCCTCTGGGGAAAACATTCATAACACCAGAACTCCTGTCTAATTTGCTTCAGTGGGCACAATCATCACGCTACAGTGGGCATGCAGGACTCAAAAAACCTTAGAGCTGATCCTCAGGAGGTACTGGTGGCCGTCGATCCATCAGGATGTAAAGGACTTCGTGGCAGCTTGCCATATTTGTGCTCAGCACAAGGTTCCACCGCACTCTCCATCAGGTTCCCTGTTGCCGCTACCAGTGCCTGTTAGTCCTTGGACTCACATTTCTATGGACTTTGTTACTGATCTGCCTTCATGCCAGGGGTTCAACACAATTCTGGTGGTGGTGGATAGATTCTCTAAAGCTGCTCACTTTATTCCTTTAAGAGGTCTACCTTCAGCACAAAAATTGGCGGAAGTGTTTATAAGAGAAATCTTTAAGTTACACGGGTTTCCTAAGGATATTGTTTCCTACCGAGGGGTGCAGTTTACCTCTAAGTTCTGGAGAGCATTATGCAGGTGCTTTGGCATCAACATGAGCTTGTTACAGTCTGAGCTTGTTAGTGTTTGTTGTGGACCCAGGGTGGAAACAGGAGTAAAAACCTGAACAGGGTTAAACTGAAAAGTAAGTAGTTTAATGTGGTTTTTGGTAGAAATAAACAAAAGATAACTAAAGTCCAGTAATAACAAACTAATAACTGTAGCAGGAGGAAACTGTAGTGAGTGGTTATAAATAAATGTCCAGCACGGTGACAGAGATGAAAAAGGTGAATCCAGATAGGCTGTAAAGGTGAAATGGAAATCTGGGTATGCAGAGTAATGGCTTGAGAGGGATATCTGGAAATGCTATGATGTTGGCTGTACAGGAATGGGTTAACTGTGGAGACAGGTTCAGGCAGAAGTGGGTCTGGTGGAAGGTGCAGGGTGATCTCTAGCAGAGTGCAAGGCAAGGCAGAGCAGTACATAATGCAAGGACATGAAGGCAGACAAGGAGCTAGGGCAAGCACCGGAGCACAGGTCTCGGTCAGGAGCGCAGGAACTCTCTCACAGCTGCACTACTGGGTGCTCCAAACATCCTTAAGTACCCAGCAACAGAACGTGATAGGCCAGAGAGAGCAGGTGAGCCACAGACAATTGGACTGTTATGTCACATGGCCAAAGACAACATGGTGGCGCCCAGACAGTCGTGACACGGAGACGCCACTAGTCTTACCCCGTCAGGACGGCCCAACACTAGCAGACCTCTGAGTACACGCAATGCCAATCTCCACACGCCAGCTCCCCTGCCAGAAGGACCGCGACACAGAGCCCTCACTGGTAAGGACCGCAAACCTCCACGCCGCGAAACCTGGTTCATGACAGAGCTTTTCTTCGGCCTATCACCCCCAGACTAATGGGCAAACTGAGCGAGTAAACCAGGAATTGGAAAAATTAATTGGTATATATGTTTCTGCCAGTCAAGATGACTGGGTCTCTCTGCTAGCTTGGGCTGAATTTGCCCACAATAATCTATACCATGAGGCATCGGGACACTCTCCATTCTTCGTTCAGTACGATTTGCATCCAGTGTTACCGGAGTTACCAGGCATTCAATCAGTATCACTTCCACATGGTACAGTGAATCGATTCTTTAGGCTCTGGAAAATAAATTTACGCAAAATCTCTTCAAGGTACAAGCTGTTTGCAGATAGGAAAAGGAGAAGAGGTCCGATGCTGGGTCCTGGTGATAAAGTCTGAGATTAAGAGTGCCAACAACGAAATTCGCTCCCAGATTCATTGGTCCTTTTCAGATTTTACAAGTAAACAATCCAGTAGCATATCGTTTGAAACTTCAGAATACTCCAAGAATACCTAATGTGTTTCATGTGTCTCATCTCAAGCCTTTTGCTTAATCATTTTTCAACTCCTTGCAGTTCTTCTCCTACGATTCTGGTAGACCATCAGAAGCAAAATGAAGTGAGACAAATTGTGGACTCTAGGGTTCCTAGAGGAGCTGTTCAGTTTTTGGTGGATTGGAAGGGGTATGGCCCCGAGGAACGCTGCTGGGTCAAAGCCTCAGACATCCATGCTCAACTTCTTCAGAAGTTCCACCGGAAATGTCCTGGCAAACCATTTGTGGGGTGTTCGGTGCCCACCCCTAGGGGAGGGGGTAACGTCACAGTACCCCGGCTATGACCAGGTCCGGCAGCAGTGGAACCTCCGTCGGCGGTGAGAAGCGGATGAAAAGTCCCCGGCGCCAGCTGCTGTGACGTCAGCGCTGGGTTCTCCTCACAAATGCAGGCGGCCGCGGCTCTCCTAGAAGCGTGTGCGCCGACCTGCAGGGGATTTAAAGGGAGAGGCGCACCAAACGTGAAGTCACGTTTGGCGTGAGATTTGGACTTTTCCCTATAAGAGGTAGTCTCTGGCACCAGACAGGTGGCAGAGTATAGGCTCCATACCATACTCCAGGATTCCAGTACTCACCTGTTATCCTGATCTTGACCTTGGTCTGTTTGTGACTCCAATTTCGCCTAACTCCTTTGTACTGCTCCTGATATCTGGTTCTGACCTCGGCTACTCCCTGTGACCCGTCTACGTCTGCTCCCTGGTACCGTATCGTCTGTTTGGTATTGACCCAGCCTGTCGACTAAGTTATTCTTCTGTGCTACATCCAGTACTCATCAGCACCTGTATAGGGAACCTAACCTGAGGGCCGCAACCTGTGTGTCGGACGCAGCCAAGTACAAACCTTCTTCCGAGGGTCCCTGGTGAACACCGCTGGCACATTAGACTCCGCGCCTCAGGCATATGTCCAGCAAATTCCCTAGATATGGGCTGAATCCACAATCCATCCGAGAGTTTGTGACATATATTAGTCAGAGTGTCCCATACACACATCACTGGGTCTATATTAGTCAGAGTGTCCCTTACACATGTCACTGGGTCTATTTAAGTCAGAAAGTCCCATACACACGTGACTGGCTCTATATTAGTCAGAGTGTCCCATACACACATCACTGGCTCTATATTAGTTAGAGTGTCCCATACACACATCACTGGCTCTATATTAGTCAGAGTCCCATACACATGTCACTGGCTCTATATTAGTCAAAGTATCCCATACACACATCACTAGCTCTATATTTGTCAGAGTGTCCCATACACACGTCACTGGCTCTATATTAGTCAGAGGGGCCCTACACATGTCACTGGCTCTATATTAGTCAAAGTATCCCATACACACGTCACTGGCTCTATATTTGTCAGAGTGTCCCATACACACCTCACTAGCTCTATATTAGTCAGAGGCTCCCACACACACGTCACTGGATCTGTATGTCAGAGGGTCCCATATACATGTCACTGGATCTGTATTAGTCAGAGGGTCCCATATACATGTCACTGGCTCTATATTAGTCAGAGGGTCCCATATACATGTCACTGGATCTGTATTAGTCAGAGGGTCCCAAATACATGCCACTAGATCTATATTAGTCAGAGGGACCCATACACAAGTCACTGGGTCTATATTTGTCAGTGGGTCTCATACACACGTCACTGGCTCTATATTAGTCAGGGTGTCCCATACATACGTCACCCGCTCTATATTAGTCAGTGTATCCCATACACATGTCACTGGCTCTATAATAGTCAGAGATTCCCATGCACACGTCACTGGCTCTATATTAGTCAGAGATTCACATGCAGACGTCACTGGCTCTATATTTGTCAGAGATTCCCGTGCACATGTCACTGGCTCCAAATTAGTCAGAGGGTCCCATACACAAGCCACTGGCTCCAAATTAGTGAGAGGGTCCCATACACATGACAATGACTTTATTAGTCAGAGTGTCAGAGTGTCCCATACACAGGTCACTAGCTTTATATAACTCAGAGTGTCCCATACACACGTAAGTGGGTCCCATACACACGTCACTGGCTCTATATTAGTCAGAGGGTCCCATACACACGTCGGTATACAGTCAGGAAACGGCTGCCTTAATACTGACAGCTGGCTTCCCGACTGTCATATCACGGCGAGGGTGAAATGCCGGGCGTCCAGCGCCCGGCACTGCGATCGAAGGGATGCCGGGCGCCGTGAGCGGACAGCCTGGGGGGGGGGGGGTATGTTTAGGGCACCCGGGGGGGGGCTTAGGGTTAGGCACCACCTGGGAGGGTTAGGCTAGGGGGAGGGAGGGTTAGGCACACCCCCGGGAGGGACTTAGGGTTAGGCACTCCCCCGGGGGACTTAGGTTTAGGCAGCAGGGAAGGGGGGGGAAAGGGTTAGGCACTTAGAGGGGGGATTAGGGTTAGGCACTTGGGGGGTGTATTGGGATAGCAAAATGGCTACTGACAGCCATTTCTATTCGTGGTTCTTATGTGTGTATCAGACATGAAGTGGTATCAGGCATGAAATGGTATAGGAATGTGGAAAGCAGACAGGCCATAAATCCACAAGGCGTTGTCTACTGCGATGTACGCTTGCGTTAAGTTTTAGAAGTCCTTATCAGTAGTTAACCAATAAAGTAGTTTTGAAGTAGGTTTATGCCCATATTAGTAAGAGTTAGATGGGTATGCAAGTAGAATACTATATAAACGAAGAACAAAGAAGCTTCCAGTGGCCTGCCCTATGCCTGGACCAGAGACTGCAGCTGGTGGCCAGGATATTGTTCGTTCCAGCTCTATTCTGAGAGGAGGCTCCTTGATCGTGTAATTATCTTATATTCTGAAGCTAAGTAACTATTATTCTTCCATATCTTGTTATCTGTTGTAATAAATGATATCTTTTTTCAAGATACTGGTTTGTGTGGCTTAATTAACCATCTGTATCCAAGAACCTTATCTCGTTCCACCGGGAACATTAAAGTGGTGTTAGAAAGTGGGATACAGAGAGTTAATAGTCATAAATCTGCTCGATTGTTTTAGCATTGCTGTGCAAACGTAGTGTTGTGCAAATGCAGGGTTGTGCAAACCCATGTAAAAAATCCTCTGTCTCATGAGTGAATGAGGGAGGTGTGACCTGATCAGTCACAGAGTGCATACTGTACGTCACAGTAAATCTGTATGTTGTCTGTTTACTGTCTTTGTGTTTCTGTTGTTGAAACAAACAAGATTAATGCATTTTAAGATTTTTAAGAACTATGCAAATATGTTGAAAAATGAATTGGGATTTCAGCTGGCTGATTTCCAGAAAAAGCATAATGTTGGTTTTTCACTGCCTGGTATTGATAAGAGTAAAAATAGTGACATTTTGCATAGACCAATATATGTTGAAAGAAGTGTAAAATCTGTTCAGAGGAATGCAGTGATAAAGCCTGTCTCACAGACAGAGAGAGTAAGCCTGAATTCACATTGTCCCAGAAATTCCCAAGGGAGGGGGAGTGAATCCTCGCAAGTAAGAGTTGAGATGTCAGCTAGCTCAGAAATAAGTGCTTTATTTATAAGTGATTTATTACACAAAGAAAGTGTAGCAATTAGTGAGTTTGAGATACACAGAGAAGTGTGTCAGAAAGAACTTGAAACAGAAATGAAACAATATAGTCACACTACAGAAAATTTGTTTGATCAGACAGTGTGATGAAAATTTCTGATGATTTCATAAAATTCAAACAAATTGATGAAATCCATGAATGCAATGAATATGTCCAGAAATCAGAGTCAAAATTGAATGCAGATGAAGTTTCTGATAACATGCCATTGGTTAGTGATACTCTTAAGGTGAATGATGGTATGTCTGACTTGTCCAGGAGTGTCCCGTTTGCTATGCAATGTGAACTGATTGAAAAAAAAGATGTGTTTGCATGGCCATTGAGAGGGGTGTTGCTAAGTGAATGGGTGGTGATGATGCCTTTTGCCTTGCCCAATGATACAAAATGCAAGGGGTGGGGATTAGGCAGGATTGCAGTTATAGACCATACCCCTGAGATTGAACACTCCCCCTGTGACATTACTTTTACATGGCATGATCAACGAGTCATTGTTGAGTTTAAGAATGCAAAAAGTGAATAAGATGTGTTTTCTGATGAAACAACCATTGCAAATGATGTTCATGGTTTACTTGCTCATTGTGAAGGAGGGGTTGGTGGGTACACACTGACCAACCACAAGGGGCATACATGCAGTACAGACACACTGATTGTGGGAATATTTTGTGACAAAGTTGCAGATTGTGTTTGGTAATGAAATTCGCATCCCAGTGTATTTCCTTACAAAGCCTTACCAGCCAAAGGTTTTGAAGCAGCTGAAAGACACACAGTTGCTAACGACAACGGCAGAAACTCTGATGCTAATTAAGGAGTTTAAAGCACTACTTGCTGGCCGAGTAAAATTTAAACCAATGTTTGAACTATCCATACTGGATTTCTGTATGATCACAGCTCCACAGTGGTGGGAAGATTTCCAAGACAGAGAGCATTATTGGTTCATGGACTATGGTGCTATGTGCACCCACACAGGATTGTTGTGGATCTTTGCTGAAGCAAAGCAGCTAACTTTACAAGCTGACAGCAGAAAGAAGGGGCTAGTGAACTTGTTGCATCTATGACTGTTTTCCAAGTCACTGACAAGACTGGATGCCCTGTAAGTCTTCACGCTGAGAAATGGACATTAGACACAAAGTCTATATGCCCTGCTGTCCAAAGCTGGAAGATCGACGTGGGACATGCTGATACATACACCTACAGCTTCAATGGTGTGTGCACAAGTGAACTAAGCACAGAACATGATGTTCAATTCACTGCAAAGACAGCACTGATGGTGCTAGGAGAACTGTTAAGCCATGACGGAGCTGAAGCTACATTCGAGCAAGCTCAAATCAAAGGGATTCCTTATATCCAAACCATGGTCAGAGACATTGCAAAAACCTGTTACATTTGCCAACAGCTGGACATGTGGCCTACCATGCTTGCTACTGATAAAGGCCTCATATACTGTGAAATGACTGCACAAGTCTGGCAGTTTGAATTCATCGTTTGCCACCAAGAAGATGGAGGACAAGTGCTGTACTGAACAGCTACAAAACACTTATTCAGGAGTGAAGTTGTCTTAAGCAGAGTGATACAAGATAAGCGACTTTCCTGAAGATGTGACACAGACTGATTTGTTGATATTATGGGATGTCCAAGAAGATTCAAGCAGACAGACACCCATTTTACAGAAACAACATGGAGTATATTGGGTTTTCTATGCCTCATACCATTCACAAAACTGACATCAGTATGATTGAATGAGTGAATGTGTTGCTTAGGAAACTGGAATGTTCACATATATATACAATGTTGGGGTTTTTAGAGCAGGATGTACCGTATATACTCGAGTATAAGTCGACCCGAATATAAGCCGAGGTACCTACTTTTACCCCAAAAAACTGGGAACATTTATTGACTCGAGTATAAGCCTAGTGTGGGAAATGGCAGCAGCTGGTAGTGCCCCCAGTAGTAATTCCCCCTGGTTGTGCCCCCAGTAGTAATCCCTCCTGGTAGTGCTCCCAGTGGTAATCCCCCCTTTCAGTGTCCCCTGTAGTAATCCCCCCCTGGTAGTGCCCCCTGTAGTAATCGCCCCCTGGTAGTGCCCCCTGTAGTAATCGCCCCCTGGTAGTGCCCCCTGTAGTAATCCCCCCCCTTGTAGTTCCCCCTGTAGTAATTGCCCCCTGTAGTAATCCTCCCCTTGTAGTGCCCCCTGTAGTAATCCCCCCCTTGTAGTTCCCCCTGTAGTAATTGCCCCCTGTAGTAATCCCCCCCTGGTAGTGCCCCCTGTAGTAATCCCCCCCTTGTAGTTCCCCCTGTAGTAATTGCCCCCTGGTAGTGCCCCCTGTAGTAATCTCCCCCTTGTAGTTCCCCCTGTAGTAACTGCCCCCTGTAGTAATCGCCCCCTGTAGTAATCGTCCCCCCAGTAGAGAGAAAAGTAGTAAGAATTTAAAAAAAAAAAAATCACTTACCTGAAACTCCCGCTCCTGGTCCCGCCGCCGTCCGCTCCTCCGGCCGCTTTGTATGGGAGAGACGTCGTCATGACGACGTCTCTCCCATTACCCACTGCGGGAGCCGGAAGATGGCTCCCGCAGTGGGAGCAGCAGCAGCCGCTGAGAGTCTGACAGACTCTCAGCGGCTGCTGATTACACCAAACACGCAGCTGCCGGCTCCGGCGGCTGTGTGTTTGGCAGTGTGTAGCGCTGACCGAACTCCGTCCGGTCAGCGCTACACTTGACTCGAGTATAAGCCGAGGGGGTACTTTTTCAGCACAAAAAATGTGCTGAAAAACTCGGCTTATACTCGAGTATATACGGTATATGTATATATATATATATTTTGATAACCGGAGGGTGGTAAAAGGTTGAATTTTAAAGTAAGATATCTGGTGCACAGACACAAACACTAAGGTTGTTAAGAAATGTTTAGTAGGAAGAGAATAGAGACAGGTGTAAGAGATAATTGCAGCAGGATAAGTAAATGCTTATTTTATTTTGTTGTTATGGTTTATCTCACACTGTTTATTTGTTTAAGCCAACAGGTTGCTGGTTGGATCGTCGCTGGAGGTGAGAGAACGGCGCTGGCGTGCCTGAGATGACGATGGCCAGAGAGTGATTTCTTATACAGGAGAGAGGGTCCAGGAGGACAAAAGAGTTACAATATCTGACGGCACAACCATTACATACATCTATGTGCATTGTGCAAGACTGAACTTGTGCCTATATTGGTTGGACCCACACTCACCAATATTCTCAAGACTTTTTCAAGATTTCATTGCACTGAACTGAGTTTTACTTTACTGATATATTTGATATAATCATATGTATTATTCACTGTTTTATTAGAGTATTCACATATAAAAGGGGATTGTTTATGTTTATGTGATGTGTTTATGTGATGGGTAGGAAGATATTTTAAATACGGGATGTAAGAGCTCAATTGGTTAATACTGCCAGGGAATGGTGGGCTCTGTTAACATTACACGTAATTGTAGTGATACCCCAGACATGATGCAATTAACACCTGATCCTGATAAGAGCAGAGATCTTTTGGCCAATGTATACACTGTGGTGGCTAATATTCCATATATTCTTCCAGATGATGTGTATTACCTTTGTGGGAGAAAGGCATACAAATGGTTGCCCTATGGGGGATTTGGTAATTGTACATTGGGACGTTTGATACCCACCACATTCTTTACAGATGGGAATCAAGTTATACCAAGCAGATTCCACATCATTTGTTAACCAAGAGAGCAGTGCGGCCTTTAAAACAGTATTATGAGGAAAGTTGGTTACAGTGGTTCAACCCTGTTCAGAAATAGGGGGTTGGTTCACTGGTCTACTGCATATGCTTATTTAGGGATATCTTGGGATCAAGGCATTATTTCTTTGTGTAGGGAAATGTTGTAACACTCTGGATTCTGTTAAATTGATGCCGATTAGGAGGAAAGATTCCTATGAGAACATGATATACATGTCTTCCACACCATAAGCCCAAGGGTGGATTGTATTGGGATAGAAAAATGGCTACTGACAGCCATTTCTATTCATGGTTCTTATGTGTGTATCAGACATGAAGTGGTATCAGGCATGAAATGGTACAGGAATGTGGAAGTAGACAGGCCATAAATCCTTTAGGCGTTGTCTACTGCGATTTATGCTTGCGTCAAGTTTTAGAAGTCCTTATCAGTAGTTAACCAATAAAGTAGTTTTGAAGTAGGTTTATGCCCATATTAGTAAGAGTTAGATGGGTATGCAAGTAGGATACTATATAAACGAAGAACAAAGAAGCTTCCAGTGGCCTGCCCTATGCCTGGACCAGAGACTGCAGCTGGTGGCCAGGATATTGTTCGTTCCAGCTCTATTCTGAGAGGAGGCTCCTGGATCGTGTAACCATCTTATATTCCGAAGCTAAGTAACTATTATTCTTCCATATCTTGTTATCTGTTGTAATAAATTTTATCTTTTTTCAAGATACTGGTTTGTGTGGCTTAATTAACCTTCTGTATCCAAGAACCTTATCTCGTTCCACCAGGAACAGGGGGAGGTTAGGGTTAGGCACCCCTAAGGAGGGTTAGGTTAGTTTATACTTACCTTAGCGGCGATCGGGATTTCCAGCCCTGTCAGGCTTCCGCTGCCGGGAACTCTGCTTTTGTCAGCCAGGCGCTGCCGGGAATCGAACCTCCGGCCATGCGGCTGGCAGTATTTCATACCGATTCCCACACGTCACTGGCTCTATATTAGTCAGAGTCTCATACACACGTCACAGGCTCTATATTAGTCAGAGGGTCCCATACACACGTCACTGGCTCTATATTAGTCAGAGGGTCCCATACACACGTCACTGGCTCTATATTAGTTAGTGTATCCCATACACACATCACTGGCTCTATATTAGTCATAAGGTCCCATACACACATCACTGGCTCTATATTACTCAGAAGGTCCTGTACACACGTCACTGGCTCTATATTACTCAGAGGGTCCCATACACATGTCTCTCGCTGCGTCTTTGTATGCAGTCGCATGGATTTGCGAAGCCTCCAGTGGGCGCCTCAATACAAATCCTGGCGGCTGCATATTTTCCCATTGCAGCTGTTTTGCAGCAGCGTCCATCTCTGTATCAAGCTCTTTATGTCTGTGTCCTGAATGTTGCTCCCTGTGAGGGGCAGCATAGCTCTCTGCTCCCCGCTACACTTCATATTGAAAATGCGACTGACAATAATAATCACTGTGAAGCCAGTGTTCTCTCTGATGTATGTGATACTGTACTATTTATGTGACTATCATATACTGCTGACGCAGTCATGCCACATTTCACTCGTTACCTGTATTAATGGCACCTGTTTGAATTGGTTAACTGTATAAAAGACACCTGTCCACACCCTCAAACAGACTGCAACCTCTCCACCATGGCCAAGACCAGAGAGCTGTCTAAGGACACCAGGGACAAAATTGTAGACCTACACAAGGCTGGGATGAGCTACTCGCCAATAGGCAAGCAGCTTGGTGAGAAGAGATCAACTGTTGGCACAATTATTAAAAAATGGATGAAATACAAGATCACTGACAATCTCCCTCGACCAGGGGCTCCATGCAAGATCTCACCTCGTGTGGTATCAATGATCTTGAGAACGGTGAGGGATCAGCCCAGAAATACACGGGGGAACCTGGTCAAAAACCTCAAGAGAGCTGGGACCACAGTCACAAAGGTTACCATTAGTAACACACTACATCATCATGGATTCAAATCCTGCAGCCCCCGAAAGGTCCCCCTGCTTAAGCCCATGTCCAGGCACGTGTAAAGTTTGCCCGTGACCACCTGGATGATCCAGAGGAGGATTGGGATGTCATGTGGTCAGATGAGACCAAAATAGAACTTTTTGGTATAAACTCCACAAGCCGTGTTTGGAGGGAGAAGAATGATGAGTGGCATCCCAAAAACACCATACCCACTGTGAAGCATGGGGGTGGAAACATCATGCTTCGGGGATGCTTTTCTGCAAAGGGAACAGGACGACTGATACATATTAAAGAGGATGAATGGGGACATGTATCGTGACATTTTGGGGAAAAACCTCTTTCCCTCAGTAAGAGCATTGAAGATGCAACGAGGCTGGGTCTTCCAGCATGACAATGACCCCCAAACACACCGTGCAAGGGCCGGGGGCGCTACTGGGGGGGGGTCTGCTACTGGGGGGGTCTGCTACTGGGGGTGCGGGGGGGCCATGCTATTGGGGGGGGTCTGCACTACTGGGGGGGCTATACTACTGGGGGGGGCATACTACTGAGGGGCCTGCTACTGGGGGGGGGCATACTACTGAGGGGCCATACTACTGGGGGGGCATACTACTTGGGGGACTTACTACTACTGGGGGGGGCCTGCTACTGGGGCAGCCTACTACAGGGGGGGCCCATACTACAGGGGGGGGCTACTACTGGGGCAGCCTACTACTGGGGGGGCCTGCTACTGGGGCAGCGTACTACTGGGGGGGCATACTACTGGGTGGTATGCTAATGGGGGGCATACTACTGGGGGGCATACTACTGGGGCCATGCTAATGGGGGGCATACTACTGGGTGGCATACTACTGGGGGGGCCTGCTAATGGGGGGCATACTACTGGGGGGCATACTACTGGGGGCACTGCATAGTGGACCCTACTACTAAGGGGACTGCATAGGGGGCACCACTGCTGGGGGCATTGTGTAAGGGACACCGCTACTGTGGGCATTGTGTAAAAGGGGCACTACTGTGGGCATTGTGTAAAAGGGTCACTACTGTGGGCATTGTGTAAAAGGGGCACTACTGTGTGTCGTAACATAAATAAGAGACACTACTTTATGGTGTAATGTGAATCAGGGGCACTATGTGCGGTGTAATGCGAATAAGATTGTGCACTGTGACTCCTAGGGTCGTAGCCCACTTTGTAAACAAGTACTGTGATTCTGCTGGCCGTACCCCACTGGGTGGGTGCACTACTTTTCATTTCTGCCACTGCTGTGTGGCAATGTGACATAGATGTGCTTTATAGTGTTGTGTCTGTGTCGTTGTGCCGCTGCTTTGTCGCTTAGTAACCAGTCAGCTCACTGCAACCTTTGGCCAATAATGTTGAAAACAATATTATAAGCTGTGATATGGTCTAAATTGACTGGAAATTAATGTTATTGAGGTTAATAATACTCTAGGAAGAAAAAAAAAACCAATTTATGTGATTTTAGCTTTTTTTGTCAATTTTTGTAAAAAAATCCAAATCCAAATCCAAAGCCAGTCACCGCAGTTTGGCAAATCCAAATCCGGACGACGAATTAGAACCAAATCCAAATCCGGCAAAAATGGTCCGGCGCACATCCCTAATATATATATATACACACACACACACTATAATATGAGATATGGTAAGTACTTATCCTTGTTATCTCTATTTCTATGAAGTCCATAGGATTCCACAGGATACCTTGGGGTATAGGCGATGGCGGCAGGGAGAATCCGCTGCCCGAAGGAAGCATCCTGAGAGGCAAAGGTATCAAATGCATAATACCTCACAAAGGTATGGACAGAAGACCACGTGGCTGCCTTGCAAAGCTGAACAGCAGAGGCACCACGTTGAGCTGCTCACGAAGAACCCACTGACCGAGTAGAATGAGCTTTAACAGAGGACAGTACAGGAAGGCCTCATGAGTGTAAGCTTCAGAAATCGCCATGTGAATCCATCCTGCCAAAGTTTGCTTAGTGGCAGGCCAACCCTTCTTACGGAAACTATAGAGGACAAACAAGGAGTCTGACTTCCGAAATGAATTGGTACGGTCAACATAAAGCCTTAGAGCACGTACCACATTCAAGGAGGCCTCACCAGCTGAGAGGTCTGGGGAATTAAAGGTCGGCATAATAATTTCCTCATTAATGTGGAAACTAGATACCACCTTAGGTAGGAAACCACGGCGAGTGCGAAGCACCGCCCTGTCCCTATGAAAAATCAGAAAGGGAGGGCGACATGAGAGAGTCCCCAAATCTGACACCCTTGTGGCCGAAGCAATGGCCAGAAGAAACACAGTCTTAGCTCTAAGCCATTTTAAATCCATTGAGCCAAGTGGTTCAAATGGCAGTCCTTGGAGAGACCTCTGTACCACAGCCAAATCCCAAGGAGCCACTGGTGGAACAAAGGGAGGCTGAATGCGAAGGACACCTTGCATAAAGGTGCGGACATCAGGAAGAGTAGCAATCCTACGCTGAAACCACACTGATAGGGCAGAAACTTGCACCTTCAGGGAAGCAAGGCGAAGACCATGATCTAAGCCCGCCTTTAGGAAAGCCAAAACCCTGGATATCCTAAACATCTGAGGATCATAGCCTCTAGGGCGACACCATTCAAAGAAAGTATGCCACACTCTGTGGTAAATTCTTGCAGAAACAGGCTTCCGAGCTCTGAGCATGGTGTTAACTACAGAGCTGGAAAAACCCCTGGACCTTAAGAGGGCTGTCTCAACACCCACGCCGTCAAAGACAGACGACCCAGGTCCAGGTAATGGCAAGGCCTTTGAGACAACAGGTCCGAACCTTGAGGCAACAGCATCAAAGTGTCTATGGAGAGACTCCGAAGATCTGAGTACCAGTGACATCTGGGCCACGCTGGAGCCATCAACAGGAGTGTGTCTCCTTCTTGCTTGAATTTTCTAAGCACTCGTGGAAGAATGGAGGGAAGAGGTACGCAAACTGGAAGGTCCCCCGGACCGACAGAGTGTCTACCAGAAGAGCCTCCTTGTCTCTTGTTCTTGACCCGTACACAGGCAGCTAGCTATTGTGTCGGGAGGCCATGAGGTCTATCTCCAGAAGACCCCACCTGTTCACTAGGAGTTGAAACACCTCCTGGTGAAGAGACTATTCCCATGGATGCATGTCTTGATGGCAGAGGAAGTCCGCTTCCCAGTTGAGCACTCCCGGGATGAACACTGCCGAGATGGCAGGGAGATTGCCTTCTGCCCAAGCCAGAATGCGGGACACCTCTGTCAGTGCCACCTGACTTCGGGTTCCTCCTTGGCGGTTTATGTAGGCCACTGTGGTGACGTTGTCCGACTGTACCTGCACCACGGTTTTCCATGGAGAACATGTCTTGCCTGCTGAAGAGCTTTGAATACTGCTCGAAGTTCCAATACGTTGATTGGAAGCGCATATTCTGCTGGTGTCCACTGTCCCTGAAACAAGTGTGGACCTGTTACTGCTCTCCAGCCCCAGAGACTGGCGTCCGTCGTCAGAAGGACCCAGTCCGCAATCCACAAGAGGCGCCCCTTGTTTAGGTGAGCAGTCTGCAGCCACCAGGCCAAAGACAGACGTACCTCCGGGGAAAGCACTATTGTATGTGTCTTTATCCGATGGGGCAACCCATTCCATCTGGAGAGGATCAATTTCTGCAGAGGTCTGGAGAGAAACTGGGCATACTCCACCATGTCGAACATCTACACCATGGATCCCAGTAACCTCATTGCCGAGTGAATAGACACTCAGCGACTCTGCAGGCAACTGTGTACTTTTGCCTGCAATGCAGAGATCTTTACCTCCGTCACAAAGATCCTCTGTTGTTGAGAGTCCAACAGGGCTCCGAGATGGAGCATCCTCTGTGAGGGAACCAGGGAGGACTTCTTCCAGTTTATCAACCAACTGTGATTCTGCAACACTGATATTGTCAGTTGCAGATGGCATTGAAGTATCTCTGGAGACCCTGCCAACAACAGAAGGTAGTCCAGATAGGGTAACAAGCGGACCCCCTGCATCCGCAGGTGGGCTGCCATGACTGCCATGACTTTGGTAAGCACTCGAGGTGCCGTGGCCAGGCCAAAGAGCAGTGCCTGAAACTGGAAATGTTGATCGGCCACTGCAAACCTGAGGACATGCTGGTGTGCTGAGAAAATGGGGATATGCAGGTAGGCATCCTGAATATCCAACGACACCATAAAATCCCCAGGCTCCATTGCCAATATGATGGAACGCAGGGTCTCCATCCTGAACTGAGGAACCCTCAAGGACTTGTTGAGGATCTTGAGGTTGAGGATGGGCCGGTAAGACCCATTGGGTTTCTGTACCAGAAAGAGATTGGAGTAATACACCGTTCCCCTCTGGGGCAACGGAACAGGCACTATAACTCCAGCCTGGAGCATAGTGTAACACTTTCCGGAATTTGAGGGCTTTGTCTTGATCTAACTGAAGGCCTGTGGTGAAAAACCGTCTGGGAGGCCTTCGCCGGAAGGAGAAGGCGTATCCCCGAGAGACCACTTCTCTTACCCAAGTGTCCGTGGTAGTCAGATACCAGCACTGGGAGAACAGAAGAAGTCAGCCTCCCACTCTGGGGTCCCCCAAGGGGAGGCCCGTCCTGTCAGGCTGAATGAAGGCTTATCATCCGACTTGGGAGTAGGCTGTCTTGTACTCCAAGCCTGCTTCTTTGGCTTGGCAGATTTCTGGGCCCCTGACTGTCTTGGAAAGGACTGTATCCTGGACTTACCCTGGGCCCTATAGGGCCGAAAGGACGAAGTACCAGACCCTGATGGGACTGCAGCAGATGGCAGACATGCAGATTTAGCTGCTGCCAGTGTGGCCACAATTTTATCCAGATCAGGGCCAAACAGGACCTGTCCATTAAAAGGCAAGCATTCCAATCCCTTCTTCGAATCTGCATCCACCTTCCAAGATCGCAACCACAGGGAGCGGCGAGCCGCTACTGCTGCCGAGGAGATTCTGGAAGTGAGGAGACCTATATCTAAGGCTGCCTCATTAATGTACATGGCTGAGTCTCTGGGATTGCCCACTAACTCCACCTGCTCAGCTGAAGAGTCAGTGTCCAGAGACGCCTCCAAGTTATCTGTCCAGCGCTCCAAAGCTCTGGCTACCCAGCACACGGCCATAGCCAGTCTGGAAACCCCTCCGGCAAGGGAATAAATGGATTTCAGGCAAACTTCCCCCTTGCGATCCGTAACATCCTTTAAGGAGGACATGGAGGGCAAGGGCAATGTTGCACTCCTCACTAGGCGTGTGACATGAGAATCCACCTGTGGAGGGGTTTCCCATTTGGAAAAATAATTATCCGCAAAGGGGTATGCAAAGGCCAAGCGTCTTTGAGGCTGGAACCGCTTACCCGGATTTTTCCACGCCTCCTCTAAGTGGTCCACTAACTGACCAGATAGAGGAAATACATTGGCATCTCCCTTAATATCCTTAAAGAAGGCGTAATTGGATTTAGCCACGGGGGGATCCTCATCCTCAATAACCAAGGCCGCACGGACGGCCCGTATAAGGCCAGGTATATAGACTTTAGACTTAAGACTCCGCCTCCGTAGCACGAAGGGGCTCTTGGTCTGAAAAGTCAATAATATCACCGTCATCAGACGTCATGTCATCATCATCCTGAGCCATCTGAGACAATAAAGGCAGCTTAGAAGGGCGCAATGGTGACTCCCCCTGTAAAATGTCCGTCAGGTTCTGCACCGTGTTGGACAATGAAATCACCCACACAGGCTCCTGCGAGCCCTTTGGGGTAGCGAAAACGGGAGACACTGGGGTACCATCAACTGCCTGGGGGACTCCTGCATTAGTGATGAGACCACTGCCTGCTGCGATAACCCCTTCTGGGGAAACACAGGGGGCATCGCCAACTGGCCCACAAGGGTTGTAAGTGCCTTAGCAAAATAAGACCAGGGCGGTTCCTGAACAGGTGCCGTGACAGAAATCGGGCGTGATATAATATAACATGCCCTACATAAACCCTCAACGTTCACATCTCCCTCCGCTATCTGTACATTGCATTTGGTACATTTTAGCTGAAGATGATATTCTCGCTTGAAAATGGCCGCTGAGGAGCTCAGAGGACGCGGGCCCGGGGGAGGAGCGCTGACACAGCCCGTCAGACCGCTGTGGAAAGGTACTGTGCAGCGGGGGAAGCGCTGGCTGTGATACAGGGAAGGCGCGCTCCCCTGGCATTCTATTAACCCCTGGGACGCCGGAGCGTATCCTAACCACTGCAGCCCACTGTCCCTGTTTCCACGGGCAGCCTGCCCCTAGGGAGCCCCCTGCCTAGGGACAAATAAGACTGTGAATCGGCGGGTACCCACCGCGGGTGCCCGCTGCTTACCTGAGTCCGCTTGAATCCGGCCACAGTCTGGATATATCGGGGTCCCCGCTAGCTGACACCCCTGGTATCCGCCAGGATCCCTGGATCAGTACCGGCATCCTGGCCCGGCGGGGTGACTGAGCGGCAGCAGGGACCTCTAATTAGCTTGTCCCTGCTGTCCGCTCATAGCAGTAGCAAAGCTGCCTTGTCAGGGGCTGTATCTGCAGCCCCCCTCTGAACAGGTGATCTGACTCCGAGCCGGGCACCTACGAAACTGAGATGCCTTGGCTTGGGGGCGGGGTATAGGAAAGGGACCCCAGTGCATCCTGGGAGGCTGAAAACTTAACTCAGAAGGTGCCTGATGTCTGCTGCCATCGCCTATACCCCAAGGTATCATGTGGATACCCTATGGACCCTGAAGTAGAAAATATAAATATATATATAAATATATATATACACATATACTGTATAAAGAGTGCTCCTTTCGATCTGTCTTCTGCCTCTTTCTGTCTTTATGTAGGACTCTACCTCTGTACTGGCTCATGTTTTGCTCTACATAAAACTGGGCCAGGTTAATGTCACACTCAGCCGTCAGTTGTCGGACCACATTACCTGCAGCTGGCAGCTGGCTCCCCCCAAATCATGCCTGCTTCCTCTGCACGCCATCCGTCACTCTCAGCACGATCAGGACCATTCCCACAGAGGTCTAATGTACAGCAGTAAGAAGTGGGGCAAGCCGGTTATTGGCTTTGTGTGACTGTGCCCCTCCCCCCATATGGTGTACATGGGGTAGGCATATTTGGTTAATGAAGTTTCGTTAAAGGTGAAGTTGTATATTAAAGTCTGCGGCTGCATCCACTGCTGGTAACAGGACTGGTGACGATGAGACACAGATAGAATTGCAGGAAATCTCGGTTATCCATCTCAGCTGTTACAGGTAACTATACTTTGTTACATTGCACCAGCACATTCACACACAACCACAGCAGTATGTATGACATGAAATACGCCCAGGGATAATCTACCTTAATGATTATACAGTATATACTGTAGTATCAGTGACTGAACTAGAGAGTTGTGGAACCAGGTGCAAAAATATGCTTTGTGCTCCATACCTCCTCCCATTACGCAAAAGAGTGCCCACAATTCACATTATACACCACACGGTGCGTCCAATTCACGTTATATGCCACAATGTGCCCACAATTCTCATCATATGCTCAAGTGTGCCCCAAAATCACATCATACACTCCAATGTGCAGTCGATCACATAATATGCCCCAGTATACCCCCAAATCACGTCCCAGTACACCCCAAATCACGGCCCAGTATACCCCTAAATCACATCCCAGTATACCCCGAATCACGCCCAGTATACCTCCAAATCATTTCCCAGTATACCCCAAAACACGCCCCAGTATACCCCAAATCACGCCCCAGTATACCCACAAAACATATAATATGCCCCAGTGCATCCTACAAAAACGGTCTTGAAAGCTGAGGTGTCACAGTTTGACATATTGTCCGGGAGATGGTTTATCTTGTTCACCTCACAGCCAACAGTGGGCCTGATTCAGAGATGTACGCTAATGTGACCGCAACCGCGTCTCCGTACAGTGCACCTGATTCAGAGATGGACGCTAATGTGACCGCAACTGCGTCTCCGTACAGTTGGCCTGATTCAGAGATGGACGCTAATGTGATCGCAACTGCGTCTCTGTACAGTGGGCCTGAATCAGAGATGGACGCTAATGTGACCGCAACTGCGTCTCCGTACAGTGCACCTGATTCAGAGATGTACGCTAATGTGACCACAACTGCGTCTCCATACTGTGTGCCTGATTCAGAGATGTACGCTAATGTGACCGCAGCTGCATCTCCGTACAGTGGGCCTGATTCAGAGATGGAAGCTAATGTGACCGCAACTGCGTCTCTGTACTGTGTCTGATTCAGAGATGTACGCTAATGTGATCGCAACTGCGTCTCCGTACAGTGGGCCAGATTCAGAGATGTACGCTAATGTGATCGCAACTGCGTCTCCGTACTGTATGCCTGATTCAGAGATGAACGCTAACGTGATCGCAACTGCGTCTCCGTACAGTGGGCCTGATTCAGAGATGTACGCTAATGTGACCGCAACCGCGTCTCCATACTGTGTGCCTGATTCAGAGATGTACGCTAATGTGACCGCAACTGCGTCTCCGTACAGTTGGCCTGATTCAGAGATGGACGCTAATGTGACCGCAGCTGCATCTCCGTACAGTGGGCCTGATTCAGAGATGTACGCTAATGTGACCGCAACCGCGTCTCCGTACAGTGCACCTGATTCAGAGATGGACGCTAATGTGACCGCAACTGCGTCTCCGTACAGTTGGCCTGATTCAGAGATGGACGCTAATGTGACCGCAGCTGCATCTCCGTACAGTGGGCCTGATTCAGAGATGTACGCTAATGTGACCGCAACCGCGTCTCCGTACAGTGCACCTGATTCAGAGATGGACGCTAATGTGACCGCAACTGCGTCTCCGTACAGTTGGCCTGATTCAGAGATGGACGCTAATGTGACCGCAGCTGCATCTCCGTACAGTGGGCCTGATTCAGAGATGTACGCTAATGTGACCGCAACCGCGTCTCCGTACAGTGCACCTGATTCAGAGATGGACGCTAATGTGACCGCAACTGCGTCTCCGTACAGTTGGCCTGATTCAGAGATGGACGCTAATGTGACCGCAGCTGCATCTCCGTACAGTGGGCCTGATTCAGAGATGTACGCTAATGTGACCGCAACCGCGTCTCCGTACAGTGCACCTGATTCAGAGATGGACGCTAATGTGACCGCAACTGCGTCTCCGTACAGTTGGCCTGATTCAGAGATGGACGCTAATGTGACCGCAGCTGCATCTCCGTACAGTGGGCCTGATTCAGAGATGTACGCTAATGTGACCGCAACCGCGTCTCCGTACAGTGCACCTGATTCAGAGATGGACGCTAATGTGACCGCAACTGCGTCTCCGTACAGTTGGCCTGATTCAGAGATGGACGCTAATGTGACCGCAGCTGCATCTCCGTACAGTGGGCCTGATTCAGAGATGTACGCTAATGTGACCGCAACCGCGTCTCCGTACAGTGCACCTGATTCAGAGATGGACGCTAATGTGACCGCAACTGCGTCTCCGTACAGTTGGCCTGATTCAGAGATGGACGCTAATGTGACCGCAGCTGCATCTCCGTACAGTGGGCCTGATTCAGAGATGTACGCTAATGTGACCGCAACCGCGTCTCCGTACAGTGCACCTGATTCAGAGATGGACGCTAATGTGACCGCAACTGCGTCTCCGTACAGTTGGCCTGATTCAGAGATGGACGCTAATGTGACCGCAGCTGCATCTCCGTACAGTGGGCCTGATTCAGAGATGTACGCTAATGTGACCGCAACCGCGTCTCCGTACAGTGCACCTGATTCAGAGATGGACGCTAATGTGACCGCAACTGCGTCTCCGTACAGTTGGCCTGATTCAGAGATGGACGCTAATGTGACCGCAGCTGCATCTCCGTACAGTGGGCCTGATTCAGAGATGTACGCTAATGTGACCGCAACCGCGTCTCCGTACAGTGCACCTGATTCAGAGATGGACGCTAATGTGACCGCAACTGCGTCTCCGTACAGTTGGCCTGATTCAGAGATGGACGCTAATGTGATCGCAACTGCGTCTCTGTACAGTGGGCCTGAATCAGAGATGGACGCTAATGTGACCGCAACTGCGTCTCCGTACAGTGCACCTGATTCAGAGATGTACGCTAATGTGACCACAACTGCGTCTCCATACTGTGTGCCTGATTCAGAGATGTACGCTAATGTGACCGCAGCTGCATCTCCGTACAGTGGGCCTGATTCAGAGATGGAAGCTAATGTGACCGCAACTGCGTCTCTGTACTGTGTCTGATTCAGAGATGTACGCTAATGTGATCGCAACTGCGTCTCCGTACAGTGGGCCAGATTCAGAGATGTACGCTAATGTGATCGCAACTGCGTCTCCGTACTGTATGCCTGATTCAGAGATGAACGCTAACGTGATCGCAACTGCGTCTCCGTACAGTGGGCCTGATTCAGAGATGTACGCTAATGTGACCGCAACCGCGTCTCCGTACAGTGCACCTGATTCAGAGATGGACGCTAATGTGACCGCAACTGCGTCTCCGTACAGTTGGCCTGATTCAGAGATGGACGCTAATGTGACCGCAGCTGCATCTCCGTACAGTGGGCCTGATTCAGAGATGTACGCTAATGTGACCGCAACCGCGTCTCCGTACAGTGCACCTGATTCAGAGATGGACGCTAATGTGACCGCAACTGCGTCTCCGTACAGTTGGCCTGATTCAGAGATGGACGCTAATGTGACCGCAGCTGCATCTCCGTACAGTGGGCCTGATTCAGAGATGTACGCTAATGTGACCGCAACCGCGTCTCCGTACAGTGCACCTGATTCAGAGATGGACGCTAATGTGACCGCAACTGCGTCTCCGTACAGTTGGCCTGATTCAGAGATGGACGCTAATGTGACCGCAGCTGCATCTCCGTACAGTGGGCCTGATTCAGAGATGTACGCTAATGTGACCGCAACCGCGTCTCCGTACAGTGCACCTGATTCAGAGATGGACGCTAATGTGACCGCAACTGCGTCTCCGTACAGTTGGCCTGATTCAGAGATGGACGCTAATGTGACCGCAGCTGCATCTCCGTACAGTGGGCCTGATTCAGAGATGTACGCTAATGTGACCGCAACCGCGTCTCCGTACAGTGCACCTGATTCAGAGATGGACGCTAATGTGACCGCAACTGCGTCTCCGTACAGTTGGCCTGATTCAGAGATGGACGCTAATGTGACCGCAGCTGCATCTCCGTACAGTGGGCCTGATTCAGAGATGTACGCTAATGTGACCGCAACCGCGTCTCCGTACAGTGCACCTGATTCAGAGATGGACGCTAATGTGACCGCAACTGCGTCTCCGTACAGTTGGCCTGATTCAGAGATGGACGCTAATGTGACCGCAGCTGCATCTCCGTACAGTGGGCCTGATTCAGAGATGTACGCTAATGTGACCGCAACCGCGTCTCCGTACAGTGCACCTGATTCAGAGATGGACGCTAATGTGACCGCAACTGCGTCTCCGTACAGTTGGCCTGATTCAGAGATGGACGCTAATGTGACCGCAGCTGCATCTCCGTACAGTGGGCCTGATTCAGAGATGTACGCTAATGTGACCGCAACCGCGTCTCCGTACAGTGCACCTGATTCAGAGATGGACGCTAATGTGACCGCAACTGCGTCTCCGTACAGTTGGCCTGATTCAGAGATGGACGCTAATGTGACCGCAGCTGCATCTCCGTACAGTGGGCCTGATTCAGAGATGGAAGCTAATGTGACCGCAACTGCGTCTCTGTACTGTGTCTGATTCAGAGATGTACGCTAATGTGATCGCAACTGCGTCTCCGTACAGTGTGCCTGATTCAGAGATGTACGCTAATGTGACCGCAACTGCGTCTCTGTACTGTGTCTGATTCAGAGATGTACGCTAATGTGATCGCAACTGCGTCTCTGTACAGTGGGCCTGAATCAGAGATGTACACTAATGTGACCGCAACCGCGTCTCCATACTGTGTGCCTGATTCAGAGATGTACGCTAATGTGACCGCAGCTGCATCTCCGTACAGTGGGCCTGATTCAGAGATGGAAGCTAATGTGACCGCAACTGCGTCTCTGTACTGTGTCTGATTCAGAGATGTACGCTAATGTGATCGCAACTGCGTCTCCGTACAGTGGGCCAGATTCAGAGATGTACGCTAATGTGATCGCAACTGCGTCTCTGTACAGTGGGCCTGAATCAGAGATGTACACTAATGTGACCGCAACCGCGTCTCCATACTGTGTGCCTGATTCAGAGATGTACGCTAATGTGACCGCAGCTGCATCTCCGTACAGTGGGCCTGATTCAGAGATGGAAGCTAATGTGACCGCAACTGCGTCTCTGTACTGTGTCTGATTCAGAGATGTACGCTAATGTGATCGCAACTGCGTCTCCGTACAGTGTGCCTGATTCAGAGATGTACGCTAATGTGACCGCAACTGCGTCTCTGTACTGTGTCTGATTCAGAGATGTACGCTAATGTGATCGCAACTGCGTCTCTGTACAGTGGGCCTGAATCAGAGATGTACACTAATGTGACCGCAACCGCGTCTCCATACTGTGTGCCTGATTCAGAGATGTACGCTAATGTGACCGCAGCTGCATCTCCGTACAGTGGGCCTGATTCAGAGATGGAAGCTAATGTGACCGCAACTGCGTCTCTGTACTGTGTCTGATTCAGAGATGTACGCTAATGTGATCGCAACTGCGTCTCCGTACAGTGCACCTGATTCAGAGATGGACGCTAATGTGACCGCAACTGCGTCTCCGTACAGTTGGCCTGATTCAGAGATGGACGCTAATGTGACCGCAGCTGCATCTCCGTACAGTGGGCCTGATTCAGAGATGTACGCTAATGTGACCGCAACCGCGTCTCCGTACAGTGCACCTGATTCAGAGATGGACGCTAATGTGACCGCAACTGCGTCTCCGTACAGTTGGCCTGATTCAGAGATGGAAGCTAATGTGACCGCAACTGCGTCTCTGTACTGTGTCTGATTCAGAGATGTACGCTAATGTGATCGCAACTGCGTCTCCGTACAGTGCACCTGATTCAGAGATGGACGCTAATGTGACCGCAACTGCGTCTCCGTACAGTTGGCCTGATTCAGAGATGGACGCTAATGTGACCGCAGCTGCATCTCCGTACAGTGGGCCTGATTCAGAGATGTACGCTAATGTGACCGCAACCGCGTCTCCGTACAGTGCACCTGATTCAGAGATGGACGCTAATGTGACCGCAACTGCGTCTCCGTACAGTTGGCCTGATTCAGAGATGGACGCTAATGTGACCGCAGCTGCATCTCCGTACAGTGGGCCTGATTCAGAGATGTACGCTAATGTGACCGCAACCGCGTCTCCGTACAGTGCACCTGATTCAGAGATGGACGCTAATGTGACCGCAACTGCGTCTCCGTACAGTTGGCCTGATTCAGAGATGGACGCTAATGTGACCGCAGCTGCATCTCCGTACAGTGGGCCTGATTCAGAGATGTACGCTAATGTGACCGCAACCGCGTCTCCGTACAGTGCACCTGATTCAGAGATGGACGCTAATGTGACCGCAACTGCGTCTCCGTACAGTTGGCCTGATTCAGAGATGGACGCTAATGTGACCGCAGCTGCATCTCCGTACAGTGGGCCTGATTCAGAGATGTACGCTAATGTGACCGCAACCGCGTCTCCGTACAGTGCACCTGATTCAGAGATGGACGCTAATGTGACCGCAACTGCGTCTCCGTACAGTTGGCCTGATTCAGAGATGGACGCTAATGTGACCGCAGCTGCATCTCCGTACAGTGGGCCTGATTCAGAGATGTACGCTAATGTGACCGCAACCGCGTCTCCGTACAGTGCACCTGATTCAGAGATGGACGCTAATGTGACCGCAACTGCGTCTCCGTACAGTTGGCCTGATTCAGAGATGGACGCTAATGTGACCGCAGCTGCATCTCCGTACAGTGGGCCTGATTCAGAGATGTACGCTAATGTGACCGCAACCGCGTCTCCGTACAGTGCACCTGATTCAGAGATGGACGCTAATGTGACCGCAACTGCGTCTCCGTACAGTTGGCCTGATTCAGAGATGGACGCTAATGTGACCGCAGCTGCATCTCCGTACAGTGGGCCTGATTCAGAGATGTACGCTAATGTGACCGCAACCGCGTCTCCGTACAGTGCACCTGATTCAGAGATGGACGCTAATGTGACCGCAACTGCGTCTCCGTACAGTTGGCCTGATTCAGAGATGGACGCTAATGTGACCGCAGCTGCATCTCCGTACAGTGGGCCTGATTCAGAGATGTACGCTAATGTGACCGCAACCGCGTCTCCGTACAGTGCACCTGATTCAGAGATGGACGCTAATGTGACCGCAACTGCGTCTCCGTACAGTTGGCCTGATTCAGAGATGGACGCTAATGTGACCGCAGCTGCATCTCCGTACAGTGGGCCTGATTCAGAGATGTACGCTAATGTGACCGCAACCGCGTCTCCGTACAGTGCACCTGATTCAGAGATGGACGCTAATGTGACCGCAACTGCGTCTCCGTACAGTTGGCCTGATTCAGAGATGGACGCTAATGTGACCGCAGCTGCATCTCCGTACAGTGGGCCTGATTCAGAGATGGAAGCTAATGTGACCGCAACTGCGTCTCTGTACTGTGTCTGATTCAGAGATGTACGCTAATGTGATCGCAACTGCGTCTCCGTACAGTGTGCCTGATTCAGAGATGTACGCTAATGTGACCGCAACTGCGTCTCTGTACTGTGTCTGATTCAGAGATGTACGCTAATGTGATCGCAACTGCGTCTCTGTACAGTGGGCCTGAATCAGAGATGTACACTAATGTGACCGCAACCGCGTCTCCATACTGTGTGCCTGATTCAGAGATGTACGCTAATGTGACCGCAGCTGCATCTCCGTACAGTGGGCCTGATTCAGAGATGGAAGCTAATGTGACCGCAACTGCGTCTCTGTACTGTGTCTGATTCAGAGATGTACGCTAATGTGATCGCAACTGCGTCTCCGTACAGTGGGCCAGATTCAGAGATGTACGCTAATGTGATCGCAACTGCGTCTCTGTACAGTGGGCCTGAATCAGAGATGTACACTAATGTGACCGCAACCGCGTCTCCATACTGTGTGCCTGATTCAGAGATGTACGCTAATGTGACCGCAGCTGCATCTCCGTACAGTGGGCCTGATTCAGAGATGGAAGCTAATGTGACCGCAACTGCGTCTCTGTACTGTGTCTGATTCAGAGATGTACGCTAATGTGATCGCAACTGCGTCTCCGTACAGTGTGCCTGATTCAGAGATGTACGCTAATGTGACCGCAACTGCGTCTCTGTACTGTGTCTGATTCAGAGATGTACGCTAATGTGATCGCAACTGCGTCTCTGTACAGTGGGCCTGAATCAGAGATGTACACTAATGTGACCGCAACCGCGTCTCCATACTGTGTGCCTGATTCAGAGATGTACGCTAATGTGACCGCAGCTGCATCTCCGTACAGTGGGCCTGATTCAGAGATGGAAGCTAATGTGACCGCAACTGCGTCTCTGTACTGTGTCTGATTCAGAGATGTACGCTAATGTGATCGCAACTGCGTCTCCGTACAGTGCACCTGATTCAGAGATGGACGCTAATGTGACCGCAACTGCGTCTCCGTACAGTGCACCTGATTCAGAGATGGACGCTAATGTGACCGCAACTGCGTCTCCGTACAGTTGGCCTGATTCAGAGATGGACGCTAATGTGACCGCAGCTGCATCTCCGTACAGTGGGCCTGATTCAGAGATGTACGCTAATGTGACCGCAACCGCGTCTCCGTACAGTGCACCTGATTCAGAGATGGACGCTAATGTGACCGCAACTGCGTCTCCGTACAGTTGGCCTGATTCAGAGATGGACGCTAATGTGACCGCAGCTGCATCTCCGTACAGTGGGCCTGATTCAGAGATGTACGCTAATGTGACCGCAACCGCGTCTCCGTACAGTGCACCTGATTCAGAGATGGACGCTAATGTGACCGCAACTGCGTCTCCGTACAGTTGGCCTGATTCAGAGATGGACGCTAATGTGACCGCAGCTGCATCTCCGTACAGTGGGCCTGATTCAGAGATGGAAGCTAATGTGACCGCAACTGCGTCTCTGTACTGTGTCTGATTCAGAGATGTACGCTAATGTGATCGCAACTGCGTCTCCGTACAGTGTGCCTGATTCAGAGATGTACGCTAATGTGACCGCAACTGCGTCTCTGTACTGTGTCTGATTCAGAGATGTACGCTAATGTGATCGCAACTGCGTCTCTGTACAGTGGGCCTGAATCAGAGATGTACACTAATGTGACCGCAACCGCGTCTCCATACTGTGTGCCTGATTCAGAGATGTACGCTAATGTGACCGCAGCTGCATCTCCGTACAGTGGGCCTGATTCAGAGATGGAAGCTAATGTGACCGCAACTGCGTCTCTGTACTGTGTCTGATTCAGAGATGTACGCTAATGTGATCGCAACTGCGTCTCCGTACAGTGGGCCAGATTCAGAGATGTACGCTAATGTGATCGCAACTGCGTCTCTGTACAGTGGGCCTGAATCAGAGATGTACACTAATGTGACCGCAACCGCGTCTCCATACTGTGTGCCTGATTCAGAGATGTACGCTAATGTGACCGCAGCTGCATCTCCGTACAGTGGGCCTGATTCAGAGATGGAAGCTAATGTGACCGCAACTGCGTCTCTGTACTGTGTCTGATTCAGAGATGTACGCTAATGTGATCGCAACTGCGTCTCCGTACAGTGTGCCTGATTCAGAGATGTACGCTAATGTGACCGCAACTGCGTCTCTGTACTGTGTCTGATTCAGAGATGTACGCTAATGTGATCGCAACTGCGTCTCTGTACAGTGGGCCTGAATCAGAGATGTACACTAATGTGACCGCAACCGCGTCTCCATACTGTGTGCCTGATTCAGAGATGTACGCTAATGTGACCGCAGCTGCATCTCCGTACAGTGGGCCTGATTCAGAGATGGAAGCTAATGTGACCGCAACTGCGTCTCTGTACTGTGTCTGATTCAGAGATGTACGCTAATGTGATCGCAACTGCGTCTCCGTACAGTGCACCTGATTCAGAGATGGACGCTAATGTGACCGCAACTGCGTCTCCGTACAGTTGGCCTGATTCAGAGATGGACGCTAATGTGACCGCAGCTGCATCTCCGTACAGTGGGCCTGATTCAGAGATGTACGCTAATGTGACCGCAACCGCGTCTCCGTACAGTGCACCTGATTCAGAGATGGACGCTAATGTGACCGCAACTGCGTCTCCGTACAGTTGGCCTGATTCAGAGATGGACGCTAATGTGACCGCAGCTGCATCTCCGTACAGTGGGCCTGATTCAGAGATGTACGCTAATGTGACCGCAACCGCGTCTCCGTACAGTGCACCTGATTCAGAGATGGACGCTAATGTGACCGCAACTGCGTCTCCGTACAGTTGGCCTGATTCAGAGATGGACGCTAATGTGACCGCAGCTGCATCTCCGTACAGTGGGCCTGATTCAGAGATGTACGCTAATGTGACCGCAACCGCGTCTCCGTACAGTGCACCTGATTCAGAGATGGACGCTAATGTGACCGCAACTGCGTCTCCGTACAGTTGGCCTGATTCAGAGATGGACGCTAATGTGACCGCAGCTGCATCTCCGTACAGTGGGCCTGATTCAGAGATGTACGCTAATGTGACCGCAACCGCGTCTCCGTACAGTGCACCTGATTCAGAGATGGACGCTAATGTGACCGCAACTGCGTCTCCGTACAGTTGGCCTGATTCAGAGATGGACGCTAATGTGACCGCAGCTGCATCTCCGTACAGTGGGCCTGATTCAGAGATGGAAGCTAATGTGACCGCAACTGCGTCTCTGTACTGTGTCTGATTCAGAGATGTACGCTAATGTGATCGCAACTGCGTCTCCGTACAGTGTGCCTGATTCAGAGATGTACGCTAATGTGACCGCAACTGCGTCTCTGTACTGTGTCTGATTCAGAGATGTACGCTAATGTGATCGCAACTGCGTCTCTGTACAGTGGGCCTGAATCAGAGATGTACACTAATGTGACCGCAACCGCGTCTCCATACTGTGTGCCTGATTCAGAGATGTACGCTAATGTGACCGCAGCTGCATCTCCGTACAGTGGGCCTGATTCAGAGATGGAAGCTAATGTGACCGCAACTGCGTCTCTGTACTGTGTCTGATTCAGAGATGTACGCTAATGTGATCGCAACTGCGTCTCCGTACAGTGGGCCAGATTCAGAGATGTACGCTAATGTGATCGCAACTGCGTCTCTGTACAGTGGGCCTGAATCAGAGATGTACACTAATGTGACCGCAACCGCGTCTCCATACTGTGTGCCTGATTCAGAGATGTACGCTAATGTGACCGCAGCTGCATCTCCGTACAGTGGGCCTGATTCAGAGATGGAAGCTAATGTGACCGCAACTGCGTCTCTGTACTGTGTCTGATTCAGAGATGTACGCTAATGTGATCGCAACTGCGTCTCCGTACAGTGTGCCTGATTCAGAGATGTACGCTAATGTGACCGCAACTGCGTCTCTGTACTGTGTCTGATTCAGAGATGTACGCTAATGTGATCGCAACTGCGTCTCTGTACAGTGGGCCTGAATCAGAGATGTACACTAATGTGACCGCAACCGCGTCTCCATACTGTGTGCCTGATTCAGAGATGTACGCTAATGTGACCGCAGCTGCATCTCCGTACAGTGGGCCTGATTCAGAGATGGAAGCTAATGTGACCGCAACTGCGTCTCTGTACTGTGTCTGATTCAGAGATGTACGCTAATGTGATCGCAACTGCGTCTCCGTACAGTGGGCCAGATTCAGAGATGTACGCTAATGTGATCGCAACTGCGTCTCTGTACAGTGGGCCTGAATCAGAGATGTACACTAATGTGACCGCAACCGCGTCTCCATACTGTGTGCCTGATTCAGAGATGTACGCTAATGTGACCGCAGCTGCATCTCCGTACAGTGGGCCTGATTCAGAGATGGAAGCTAATGTGACCGCAACTGCGTCTCTGTACTGTGTCTGATTCAGAGATGTACGCTAATGTGATCGCAACTGCGTCTCCGTACAGTGTGCCTGATTCAGAGATGTACGCTAATGTGACCGCAACTGCGTCTCTGTACTGTGTCTGATTCAGAGATGTACGCTAATGTGATCGCAACTGCGTCTCTGTACAGTGGGCCTGAATCAGAGATGTACACTAATGTGACCGCAACCGCGTCTCCATACTGTGTGCCTGATTCAGAGATGTACGCTAATGTGACCGCAGCTGCATCTCCGTACAGTGGGCCTGATTCAGAGATGGAAGCTAATGTGACCGCAACTGCGTCTCTGTACTGTGTCTGATTCAGAGATGTACGCTAATGTGATCGCAACTGCGTCTCCGTACAGTGGGCCAGATTCAGAGATGTACGCTAATGTGATCGCAACTGCGTCTCTGTACAGTGGGCCTGAATCAGAGATGTACACTAATGTGACCGCAACCGCGTCTCCATACTGTGTGCCTGATTCAGAGATGTACGCTAATGTGACCGCAGCTGCATCTCCGTACAGTGGGCCTGATTCAGAGATGGAAGCTAATGTGACCGCAACTGCGTCTCTGTACTGTGTCTGATTCAGAGATGTACGCTAATGTGATCGCAACTGCGTCTCCGTACAGTGTGCCTGATTCAGAGATGTACGCTAATGTGACCGCAACTGCGTCTCTGTACTGTGTCTGATTCAGAGATGTACGCTAATGTGATCGCAACTGCGTCTCTGTACAGTGGGCCTGAATCAGAGATGTACACTAATGTGACCGCAACCGCGTCTCCATACTGTGTGCCTGATTCAGAGATGTACGCTAATGTGACCGCAGCTGCATCTCCGTACAGTGGGCCTGATTCAGAGATGGAAGCTAATGTGACCGCAACTGCGTCTCTGTACTGTGTCTGATTCAGAGATGTACGCTAATGTGATCGCAACTGCGTCTCCGTACAGTGGGCCAGATTCAGAGATGTACGCTAATGTGATCGCAACTGCGTCTCTGTACAGTGGGCCTGAATCAGAGATGTACACTAATGTGACCGCAACCGCGTCTCCATACTGTGTGCCTGATTCAGAGATGTACGCTAATGTGACCGCAGCTGCATCTCCGTACAGTGGGCCTGATTCAGAGATGGAAGCTAATGTGACCGCAACTGCGTCTCTGTACTGTGTCTGATTCAGAGATGTACGCTAATGTGATCGCAACTGCGTCTCCGTACAGTGTGCCTGATTCAGAGATGTACGCTAATGTGACCGCAACTGCGTCTCTGTACTGTGTCTGATTCAGAGATGTACGCTAATGTGATCGCAACTGCGTCTCTGTACAGTGGGCCTGAATCATAGATGTACACTAATGTGACCGCAACCGCGTCTCCATACTGTGTGCCTGATTCAGAGATGTACGCTAATGTGACCGCAGCTGCATCTCCGTACAGTGGGCCTGATTCAGAGATGGAAGCTAATGTGACCGCAACTGCGTCTCTGTACTGTGTCTGATTCAGAGATGTACGCTAATGTGATCGCAACTGCGTCTCCGTACAGTGGGCCAGATTCAGAGATGTACGCTAATGTGATCGCAACTGCGTCTCTGTACAGTGGGCCTGAATCAGAGATGTACACTAATGTGACCGCAACCGCGTCTCCATACTGTGTGCCTGATTCAGAGATGTACGCTAATGTGACCGCAGCTGCATCTCCGTACAGTGGGCCTGATTCAGAGATGGAAGCTAATGTGACCGCAACTGCGTCTCTGTACTGTGTCTGATTCAGAGATGTACGCTAATGTGATCGCAACTGCGTCTCCGTACAGTGTGCCTGATTCAGAGATGTACGCTAATGTGACCGCAACTGCGTCTCTGTACTGTGTCTGATTCAGAGATGTACGCTAATGTGATCGCAACTGCGTCTCTGTACAGTGGGCCTGAATCAGAGATGTACACTAATGTGACCGCAACCGCGTCTCCATACTGTGTGCCTGATTCAGAGATGTACGCTAATGTGACCGCAGCTGCATCTCCGTACAGTGGGCCTGATTCAGAGATGGAAGCTAATGTGACCGCAACTGCGTCTCTGTACTGTGTCTGATTCAGAGATGTACGCTAATGTGATCGCAACTGCGTCTCCGTACAGTGGGCCAGATTCAGAGATGTACGCTAATGTGATCGCAACTGCGTCTCTGTACAGTGGGCCTGAATCAGAGATGTACACTAATGTGACCGCAACCGCGTCTCCATACTGTGTGCCTGATTCAGAGATGTACGCTAATGTGACCGCAGCTGCATCTCCGTACAGTGGGCCTGATTCAGAGATGGAAGCTAATGTGACCGCAACTGCGTCTCTGTACTGTGTCTGATTCAGAGATGTACGCTAATGTGATCGCAACTGCGTCTCCGTACAGTGTGCCTGATTCAGAGATGTACGCTAATGTGACCGCAACTGCGTCTCTGTACTGTGTCTGATTCAGAGATGTACGCTAATGTGATCGCAACTGCGTCTCTGTACAGTGGGCCTGAATCAGAGATGTACACTAATGTGACCGCAACCGCGTCTCCATACTGTGTGCCTGATTCAGAGATGTACGCTAATGTGACCGCAGCTGCATCTCCGTACAGTGGGCCTGATTCAGAGATGGAAGCTAATGTGACCGCAACTGCGTCTCTGTACTGTGTCTGATTCAGAGATGTACGCTAATGTGATCGCAACTGCGTCTCCGTACAGTGGGCCAGATTCAGAGATGTACGCTAATGTGATCGCAACTGCGTCTCTGTACAGTGGGCCTGAATCAGAGATGTACACTAATGTGACCGCAACCGCGTCTCCATACTGTGTGCCTGATTCAGAGATGTACGCTAATGTGACCGCAGCTGCATCTCCGTACAGTGGGCCTGATTCAGAGATGGAAGCTAATGTGACCGCAACTGCGTCTCTGTACTGTGTCTGATTCAGAGATGTACGCTAATGTGATCGCAACTGCGTCTCCGTACAGTGTGCCTGATTCAGAGATGTACGCTAATGTGACCGCAACTGCGTCTCTGTACTGTGTCTGATTCAGAGATGTACGCTAATGTGATCGCAACTGCGTCTCTGTACAGTGGGCCTGAATCAGAGATGTACACTAATGTGACCGCAACCGCGTCTCCATACTGTGTGCCTGATTCAGAGATGTACGCTAATGTGACCGCAGCTGCATCTCCGTACAGTGGGCCTGATTCAGAGATGGAAGCTAATGTGACCGCAACTGCGTCTCTGTACTGTGTCTGATTCAGAGATGTACGCTAATGTGATCGCAACTGCGTCTCCGTACAGTGGGCCAGATTCAGAGATGTACGCTAATGTGATCGCAACTGCGTCTCCGTACTGTATGCCTGATTCAGAGATGTACGCTAATGTGACCGCAACTGCGTCTCTGTACTGTGTGCCTGATTCAGAGATGGATGCTAATGCGATTGCAACTGCGTCTCCGTACAGTGGGCCTGATTCAGAGATGTACGCTAATGCGCCTGCAACTGCGTCTCCGTACAGTGGGCCTGATTCAGAGATGTACGCTAATGCGACCGCAACTGCTTCTCTGTACAGTGGGCCTGATTCAGAGATGGACGCTAATGTGACCGCAACCGCGTCTCCGTACAGTGCACCTGATTCAGAGATGGACGCTAATGTGACCGCAACTGCGTCTCCGTACAGTTGGCCTGATTCAGAGATGTACGCTAATGCGATTGCAACTGCGTCTCTGTACAGTGGGCCTGAATCAGAGATGGACGCTAATGTGACCGCAACTGCGTCTCCGTACAGTGTGCCTGATTCAGAGATGTACGCTAATGTGACCACAACTGCGTCTCCATACTGTGTGCCTGATTCAGAGATGTACGCTAATGTGACCGCGGCTGCATCTCCGTACAGTGGGCCTGATTCAGAGATGGAAGCTAATGTGACCGCAACTGCGTCTCTGTACTGTGTCTGATTCAGAGATGTACGCTAATGTGATCGCAACTGCGTCTCCGTACAGTGGGCCAGATTCAGAGATGTACGCTAATGTGATCGCAACTGCGTCTCCGTACTGTATGCCTGATTCAGAGATGAACGCTAACGTGATCGCAACTGCGTCTCCGTACAGTGGGCCAGATTCAGAGATGTACGCTAATGTGATCGCAACTGCGTCTCCGTACTGTATGCCTGATTCAGAGATGAACGCTAATGTGACCGCAACTGCGTCTCTGTACTGTGTGCCTGATTCAGAGATGGATGCTAATGCGATTGCAACTGCGTCTCCGTACAGTGGGCCTGATTCAGAGATGTACGCTAATGCGATTGCAACTGCGTCTCTGTACAGTGGGCCTGAATCAGAGATGGACGCTAATGTGACCGCAACTGCGTCTCCGTACAGTGTGCCTGATTCAGAGATGTACGCTAATGTGATCGCAACTGCGTCTCCGTACAGTGTGCCTGATTCAGAGATGTACGCTAATGTGACCACAACTGCGTCTCCATACTGTGTGCCTGATTCAGAGATGTACGCTAATGTGACCGCAGCTGCATCTCCGTACAGTGGGCCTGATTCAGAGATGGAAGCTAATGTGACCGCAACTGCGTCTCTGTACTGTGTCTGATTCAGAGATGTACGCTAATGTGATCGCAACTGCGTCTCCGTACTGTATGCCTGATTCAGAGATGAACGCTAATGTGACCGCAACTGCGTCTCTGTACTGTGTGCCTGATTCAGAGATGGATGCTAATGCGATTGCAACTGCGTCTCCGTACAGTGGGCCTGATTCAGAGATGTACGCTAATGCGATTGCAACTGCGTCTCTGTACAGTGGGCCTGAATCAGAGATGGACGCTAATGTGACCGCAACTGCGTCTCCGTACAGTGTGCCTGATTCAGAGATGTACGCTAATGTGATCGCAACTGCGTCTCCGTACAGTGTGCCTGATTCAGAGATGTACGCTAATGTGACCACAACTGCGTCTCCATACTGTGTGCCTGATTCAGAGATGTACGCTAATGTGACCGCAGCTGCATCTCCGTACAGTGGGCCTGATTCAGAGATGGAAGCTAATGTGACCGCAACTGCGTCTCTGTACTGTGTCTGATTCAGAGATGTACGCTAATGTGATCGCAACTGCGTCTCCGTACAGTGGGCCAGATTCAGAGATGTACGCTAATGTGATCGCAACTGCGTCTCCGTACTGTATGCCTGATTCAGAGATGAACGCTAACGTGATCGCAACTGCGTCTCCGTACAGTGGGCCAGATTCAGAGATGTACGCTAATGTGATCGCAACTGCGTCTCCGTACTGTATGCCTGATTCAGAGATGAACGCTAATGTGACCGCAACTGCGTCTCTGTACTGTGTGCCTGATTCAGAGATGGATGCTAATGCGATTGCAACTGCGTCTCCGTACAGTGGGCCTGATTCAGAGATGTACGCTAATGCGCCTGCAACTGCGTCTCCGTACAGTGGGCCTGATTCAGAGATGTACGCTAATGCGACCGCAACTGCTTCTCTGTACAGTGGGCCTGATTCAGAGATGGACGCTAATGTGACCGCAACCGCGTCTCCGTACAGTGCACCTGATTCAGAGATGGACGCTAATGTGACCGCAACTGCGTCTCCGTACAGTTGGCCTGATTCAGAGATGTACGCTAATGCGATTGCAACTGCGTCTCTGTACAGTGGGCCTGAATCAGAGATGGACGCTAATGTGACCGCAACTGCGTCTCCGTACAGTGTGCCTGATTCAGAGATGTACGCTAATGTGACCACAACTGCGTCTCCATACTGTGTGCCTGATTCAGAGATGTACGCTAATGTGACCGCAGCTGCATCTCCGTACAGTGGGCCTGATTCAGAGATGGAAGCTAATGTGACCGCAACTGCGTCTCTGTACTGTGTCTGATTCAGAGATGTACGCTAATGTGATCGCAACTGCGTCTCCGTACAGTGGGCCAGATTCAGAGATGTACGCTAATGTGATCGCAACTGCGTCTCCGTACTGTATGCCTGATTCAGAGATGAACGCTAACGTGATCGCAACTGCGTCTCCGTACAGTGGGCCAGATTCAGAGATGTACGCTAATGTGATCGCAACTGCGTCTCCGTACTGTATGCCTGATTCAGAGATGAACGCTAATGTGACCGCAACTGCGTCTCTGTACTGTGTGCCTGATTCAGAGATGGATGCTAATGCGATTGCAACTGCGTCTCCGTACAGTGGGCCTGATTCAGAGATGTACGCTAATGCGCCTGCAACTGCGTCTCCGTACAGTGGGCCTGATTCAGAGATGTACGCTAATGCGACCGCAACTGCTTCTCTGTACAGTGGGCCTGATTCAGAGATGGACGCTAATGTGACCGCAACCGCGTCTCCGTACAGTGCACCTGATTCAGAGATGGACGCTAATGTGACCGCAACTGCGTCTCCGTACAGTTGGCCTGATTCAGAGATGTACGCTAATGCGATTGCAACTGCGTCTCTGTACAGTGGGCCTGAATCAGAGATGGACGCTAATGTGACCGCAACTGCGTCTCCGTACAGTGTGCCTGATTCAGAGATGTACGCTAATGTGACCACAACTGCGTCTCCATACTGTGTGCCTGATTCAGAGATGTACGCTAATGTGACCGCAGCTGCATCTCCGTACAGTGGGCCTGATTCAGAGATGGAAGCTAATGTGACCGCAACTGCGTCTCTGTACTGTGTCTGATTCAGAGATGTACGCTAATGTGATCGCAACTGCGTCTCCGTACAGTGGGCCAGATTCAGAGATGTACGCTAATGTGATCGCAACTGCGTCTCCGTACTGTATGCCTGATTCAGAGATGAACGCTAACGTGATCGCAACTGCGTCTCCGTACAGTGGGCCAGATTCAGAGATGTACGCTAATGTGATCGCAACTGCGTCTCCGTACTGTATGCCTGATTCAGAGATGAACGCTAATGTGACCGCAACTGCGTCTCTGTACTGTGTGCCTGATTCAGAGATGGATGCTAATGCGATTGCAACTGCGTCTCCGTACAGTGGGCCTGATTCAGAGATGTACGCTAATGCGCCTGCAACTGCGTCTCCGTACAGTGGGCCTGATTCAGAGATGTACGCTAATGCGACCGCAACTGCTTCTCTGTACAGTGGGCCTGATTCAGAGATGGACGCTAATGTGACCGCAACCGCGTCTCCGTACAGTGCACCTGATTCAGAGATGGACGCTAATGTGACCGCAACTGCGTCTCCGTACAGTTGGCCTGATTCAGAGATGTACGCTAATGCGATTGCAACTGCGTCTCTGTACAGTGGGCCTGAATCAGAGATGGACGCTAATGTGACCGCAACTGCGTCTCCGTACAGTGTGCCTGATTCAGAGATGTACGCTAATGTGACCACAACTGCGTCTCCATACTGTGTGCCTGATTCAGAGATGTACGCTAATGTGACCGCAGCTGCATCTCCGTACAGTGGGCCTGATTCAGAGATGGAAGCTAATGTGACCGCAACTGCGTCTCTGTACTGTGTCTGATTCAGAGATGTACGCTAATGTGATCGCAACTGCGTCTCCGTACAGTGGGCCAGATTCAGAGATGTACGCTAATGTGATCGCAACTGCGTCTCCGTACTGTATGCCTGATTCAGAGATGAACGCTAACGTGATCGCAACTGCGTCTCCGTACAGTGGGCCAGATTCAGAGATGTACGCTAATGTGATCGCAACTGCGTCTCCGTACTGTATGCCTGATTCAGAGATGAACGCTAATGTGACCGCAACTGCGTCTCTGTACTGTGTGCCTGATTCAGAGATGGATGCTAATGCGATTGCAACTGCGTCTCCGTACAGTGGGCCTGATTCAGAGATGTACGCTAATGCGCCTGCAACTGCGTCTCCGTACAGTGGGCCTGATTCAGAGATGTACGCTAATGCGACCGCAACTGCTTCTCTGTACAGTGGGCCTGATTCAGAGATGGACGCTAATGTGACCGCAACCGCGTCTCCGTACAGTGCACCTGATTCAGAGATGGACGCTAATGTGACCGCAACTGCGTCTCCGTACAGTTGGCCTGATTCAGAGATGTACGCTAATGCGATTGCAACTGCGTCTCTGTACAGTGGGCCTGAATCAGAGATGGACGCTAATGTGACCGCAACTGCGTCTCCGTACAGTGTGCCTGATTCAGAGATGTACGCTAATGTGACCACAACTGCGTCTCCATACTGTGTGCCTGATTCAGAGATGTACGCTAATGTGACCGCAGCTGCATCTCCGTACAGTGGGCCTGATTCAGAGATGGAAGCTAATGTGACCGCAACTGCGTCTCTGTACTGTGTCTGATTCAGAGATGTACGCTAATGTGATCGCAACTGCGTCTCCGTACAGTGGGCCAGATTCAGAGATGTACGCTAATGTGATCGCAACTGCGTCTCCGTACTGTATGCCTGATTCAGAGATGAACGCTAACGTGATCGCAACTGCGTCTCCGTACAGTGGGCCAGATTCAGAGATGTACGCTAATGTGATCGCAACTGCGTCTCCGTACTGTATGCCTGATTCAGAGATGAACGCTAATGTGACCGCAACTGCGTCTCTGTACTGTGTGCCTGATTCAGAGATGGATGCTAATGCGATTGCAACTGCGTCTCCGTACAGTGGGCCTGATTCAGAGATGTACGCTAATGCGCCTGCAACTGCGTCTCCGTACAGTGGGCCTGATTCAGAGATGTACGCTAATGCGACCGCAACTGCTTCTCTGTACAGTGGGCCTGATTCAGAGATGGACGCTAATGTGACCGCAACCGCGTCTCCGTACAGTGCACCTGATTCAGAGATGGACGCTAATGTGACCGCAACTGCGTCTCCGTACAGTTGGCCTGATTCAGAGATGTACGCTAATGCGATTGCAACTGCGTCTCTGTACAGTGGGCCTGAATCAGAGATGGACGCTAATGTGACCGCAACTGCGTCTCCGTACAGTGTGCCTGATTCAGAGATGTACGCTAATGTGACCACAACTGCGTCTCCATACTGTGTGCCTGATTCAGAGATGTACGCTAATGTGACCGCAGCTGCATCTCCGTACAGTGGGCCTGATTCAGAGATGGAAGCTAATGTGACCGCAACTGCGTCTCTGTACTGTGTCTGATTCAGAGATGTACGCTAATGTGATCGCAACTGCGTCTCCGTACAGTGGGCCAGATTCAGAGATGTACGCTAATGTGATCGCAACTGCGTCTCCGTACTGTATGCCTGATTCAGAGATGAACGCTAACGTGATCGCAACTGCGTCTCCGTACAGTGGGCCAGATTCAGAGATGTACGCTAATGTGATCGCAACTGCGTCTCCGTACTGTATGCCTGATTCAGAGATGTACGCTAATGCGATTGCAACTGTGTCTCTGTACTGTGTCTGATTCAGAGATGTACGCTAATGTGATCGCAACTGCGTCTCCGTACTGTGTGCCTGATTCAGAGATGTACGCTAATGTGACCACAACTGCGTCTCCATACTGTGTGCCTGATTCAGAGATGTACGCTAATGTGACCGCAGCTGCATCTCCGTACAGTGGGCCTGATTCAGAGATGGAAGCTAATGTGACCGCAACTGCGTCTCTGTACTGTGTCTGATTCAGAGATGTACGCTAATGTGATCGCAACTGCGTCTCCGTACAGTGGGCCAGATTCAGAGATGTACGCTAATGTGATCGCAACTGCGTCTCCGTACTGTATGCCTGATTCAGAGATGAACGCTAACGTGATCGCAACTGCGTCTCCGTACAGTGGGCCAGATTCAGAGATGTACGCTAATGTGATCGCAACTGCGTCTCCGTACTGTATGCCTGATTCAGAGATGAACGCTAATGTGACCGCAACTGCGTCTCTGTACTGTGTGCCTGATTCAGAGATGGATGCTAATGCGATTGCAACTGCGTCTCCGTACAGTGGGCCTGATTCAGAGATGTACGCTAATGCGCCTGCAACTGCGTCTCCGTACAGTGGGCCTGATTCAGAGATGTACGCTAATGCGACCGCAACTGCTTCTCTGTACAGTGGGCCTGATTCAGAGATGGCTGCTAATGTGACCGCAACTGCGTCTCCGTACAGTGGGCCTGATTCAGAGATGTACACTAATGTGATCGCAACTGCATCTCCGTACTGTGTGCCTGATTCAGAGATGAACCCTGATGTGACCACAACTGCGTCTCCGTACTGTGTGCCTGATTCAGAGATGTACGCTAATGTGACCGCAACTGCGTCTCTGTACTGTATGCCTGATTCAGAGATGTACGCTAATGTGATCGCAACTGCGTCTCTGTACTGTATGCCTGATTCAGAGATGTACGCTAATGCGACCACAACTGCATCTCCGTACTGTGTGCCGGATTCAGAGATGTACGCTAATGCGAAAGCAACTGCGTCTCTGTACTGTATGCCTGATTCAGAGATGTACGCTAATGTGATCGCAACTGCGTCTCTGTACTGTGTGCCTGATTCAGAGATGTACGCTAATGTGATCACAACTTGCGTCTCCGTACTGTGAGCCTGATTCAGAGATGCACGCTAATGCGACTGCAACTGCGTCTCCGTACTGTGTGCCTGATTCAGAGATGCACGCTAATGCGACTGCAACTGCGTCTCCGTACTGTGTGCCTGATTCAGAGATGTACGCTAATGCGAAAGCAACTGCGTCTCCGTACTGTGTGCCTGATTCAGAGCCGGACGCTCTGACAGAGTGCTCGCTCTGAATCAGGGCCGGCCTTCTGTTATTTTAGAGCGGCCTCCTGACCACCCACACCTATAGCGAGCGGCCAGGAAGATGGTCGCGATGGTCAAGACCATCGTGACCATCGGGCTTGCGACGAGACCCTTGTGGTAGGGTCTCGTTACCGCAAGCTCTAGAGAGCTTTCGGCTCTACCAGAGCCGAAAGTACTCCCACTGACATCCCTTGTGACGTCAGTGGGGCCGGCCCCAGACGGTAGGTGTTCCCATGGGAACGCCTCCATCTGGGCAGCCACGCCCCCGGCACGCCCACCAAAGGGGGCGTGCTGTCACTCAACATCGACAGCACGCCCCCTTTGGTACGAGACCCGGAGCGACGGTTTGCCTGTCGCTATCCGGGTCTCGCGCAGTCGCACGACGGAGCCGGCTCCGTCGTGCGCATGCGCACTGGGCCACCATCGACCCGCCTGCGAGCACATAGCACTCGCGAGCGGGTCTGAATCAGGCCCTGTGTGCCTGATTCAGAGATGTATGCTAATGTGACCACAACTGCGTCTCCGTACAGTGGGCCTGATTCAGAGAGGTACGCTAATGTGACCGCAACTGCGTCTCCGTACTGTGTGCTTGATTCAGAGATGTACGCTAATGTGACCGCAACTGCGTCTCTGTACTGTGTGCCTGATTCAGAGATGTACGCTAATGTGACCGCAACTGCGTCTCTGTACTGTGTGCCTGATTCAGAGATGTACGCTAATGTGACCGCAGCTGCATCTCCGTACAGTGGGCCTGATTCAGAGATGTACGCTAATGCGACTGCAACTGTGTCTCCGTACAGTGGGTCTGATTCAGAGATGTACGCTAATGTGACCGCAACTGCGTCTCCATACTGTGTGCCTGATTCAGAGATGTACGCTAATGTGACCGCAGCTGCATCTCCGTACAGTGGGCCTGATTCAGATATGTACGCTAATGTGACCGCAACTGCGTCTCCGTACTGTGTGCCTGATTCAGAGATGTACGCTAATGCGAAAGCAACTGCGTCTCTGTACTGTGTGCCTGATTCAGAGACGGACGCTAATGTGACCGCAACTGCGTCTCTGTACTGTGTGCCTGATTCAGAGATGTACGCTAATGTGACCGCAACTGCGTCTCTGTACTGTGTGCCTGATTCAGAGATGTACGCTAATGTGACCGCAACTGCGTCTCTGTACTGTGTGCCTGATTCAGATATGTACGCTAATGTGACCGCAACTGCGTCTCCGTACTGTGTGCCTGATTCAGAGATGTACGCTAATGCGAAAGCAACTGCGTCTCTGTACTGTGTGCCTGATTCAGAGACAGACGCTAATGTGACCGCAACTGCGTCTCTGTACTGTGTGCCTGATTCAGAGACGGACGCTAATGTGACCGCAACTGCGTCTCTGTACTGTGTGCCTGATTACGCTAATGTGACTGCAACTGCGTCTCTGTACTGTGTGCCTGATTCAGAGATGTACGCTAATGTGACCGCAACTGCGTCTCCGTACTGTGTGCCTGATTCAGAGATGTACGCTAATGTGACCGCAACTGCGTCTCCGTACTGTGTGCCTGATTCAGAGATGTACGCTAATGCGAAAGCAACTGCGTCTCTGTACTGTGTGCCTGATTCAGAGACAGACGCTAATGTGACCGCAACTGCGTCTCTGTACTGTGTGTCTGATTCAGAGACGGACGCTAATGTGACCGCAACTGCGTCTCTGTACTGTGTGCCTGATTACGCTAATGTGACCGCAACTGCGTCTCTGTACTGTGTGCCTGATTCAGAGATGTACGCTAATGTGACCGCAACTGCGTCTCTGTACTGTGTGCCTGATTCAGAGAGGTACGCTAATGTGACCGCAACTGCGTCTCCCTACTGTGTGCCTGATTCAGAGATGTACGCTAATGCGAAAGCAACTGCGTCTCTGTACTGTGTGCCTGATTCAGAGATGTACGCTAATGTGACCGCAACTGCGTCTCTGTACTGTGTGCCTGATTCAGAGACGGACGCTAATGTGACCGCAACTGCGTCTCTGTACTGTGTGCCTGATTCAGATATGTACGCTAATGTGACCGCAACTGCGTCTCCGTACTGTGTGCCTGATTCAGAGATGTACGCTAATGCGAAAGCAACTGCGTCTCCGTACTGTGTGCCTGATTCAGAGCCCGACGCTCTGACAGAGCGCTCGTTCTGAATCAGGGCCGGCCTTCTGTTTTTTTAGAGCGGCCTCCTGACCACCCACAGCTATAGCGAGCGGCCAGGAAGATGGTCGCGATGGTCAAGACCATCGCGACCATCGGGCTTGCGACCCTTGTGGTAGGGTCTCGTTACCGCAAGCTCTAGAGAGCTTTCGGCTCTACCAGAGCCGAAAACACTCCCACTGACATCACTTGTGATGTCAGTGGGGCCAGCCCTAGACGGCAGGCGTTCCCATGGGAACGCCTCCGTCTGGGCAGCCACGCTCCCGGCACGCCCACCAAAGGGGGCGTGCTGTCACTCAACATCGACAGCACGCCCCCTTTTTAGCGAGACCCGGAGCGACGGCTTGCCCGTCGCTATCCGGGTCTCGCGAATGCGCACGATGGAGCCACCTCCATCATGCGCATGCGCACTGGGCCAACATCGACCCGCTTGCGAGCACATAGCACTCGCGAGCGGGTCTGAATCAGGCCCTGTGTGCCTGATTCAGAGACGGACGCTAATGTGACCTCAACTGCGTCTCCGTACTGTGTGCCTGATTCAGAGATGTACGCTAATGTGACCGCAACTGTGTCTCCGTACTGTGGGCCTGATTCAGAGATGTACGCTAATGTGACCGTAACTGCGTCTCCGTACTGTGGGCCTGATTCAGAGACGGACGCTAATGTGACCGTAACTGCGTCTCCGTACTATGGGCCTGATTCAGAGATGTACGCTAATGTGACCGCAACTGCGTCTCTGTACTGTGGGCCTGATTCAGATATGTACGCTAATGTGACCGCAACTGCGTCTCCATACGCAAAAAATATGCTAATGTTAGCAAAGATCACCCGAGCATAAAGACGCCCACTGCTGCCTTCTCACCTGCGTCCAACTACGCAAACCTACTTAAACATCGGTGCCATCGAAGTTCAATCGGCGGCTATTTTACCCTTGCGGAAGGTCTGACCTGTCGCAGGCCAGGGAGCTCTTCTGCCACGCAGAGCTGCGTATTCAATTGTAGTGGCTAATTTATGCACGTCCACGTAACGGCGTTCCAGCGGCCAGGCACACCTGCGTTTCGCTAACCACACCCTGTCAACACCCCCAAACGGTCACTTCCTGACAATCAATCTGCAAAGGGCCTCCGTGGTCTGCGTGAACGCACAGCGCATGCACTGCTGCCTTCACGCCCTGCAATGGCAAACAATCACTCGATCCCCGTACGATTTGCAGTTGCGTTCATCCCTGAATCATGCCCATTGTCCTGTACTGTCCTTGTATATACGCTCAGGGCCTGATTCAGACCTGCTCGCTAAGAAGCGTTTGCATGCCGAAAGGATGATGTTTGCATTGTGCGCATGCGTACGCATCTAAGTGTCCAAATCAGTCTGAGCGATCGGGAAGCGTACGCTCGCTGCACATAGACTTCACAGCTGAGTGACAGGAGAAGCCCTTTGTGGGTGGTGACAGGGGTTGGTCTATGAAAACGGGGGAGTGGAGGTGTGAACGCAGGCGTGTCTGAGCGTCTTAACGCCGTTTCAGAGGCGTGCATAATTAAGACGCAGCGTCACAGTACACGTCACCTGGTTGAATTTTACATTGAAGTGCTCGCGGTAGGGTATGGTCAGCCACAAGCGCTGCGTTCGCCTCCGATGGTACCGATGGTTGCATACACATCCTGGAGATGACGTGCGCAAGTGGGCGTTTTAAGACAGGCTGGTGGGCATCTGCATACACAGAGCGATCGCACGCCAAGACATGGTAGGCCTGCTAATGCCTTGCTGTGCGATCTCCTGACTTGCTGTTGGTTAGCCGGATTTGCATACGCATCGGGCGAGCGTACGCATCTAGCGAGCACGTCTGAATCGAGCCCTCAGTTTCATGTGGCTGACATAGAGCACTGGATATCCCATGGGCAGACTGTAGGACAGGACTACACACATCTCCTGGTACATGGTCCGTCCTCTCTCTCCCAGCTCGGTCGTGTGAGGACCAGCTGTCACCTGTTCTGGGTCTGGTGGACACATGGTCACGCAGCAGATTGGGGGGAAAGGTTATGTGTCACAATAGTGATCAGGTGGCCCTAAGGACACCCTGCAGCCTCCAGCTCCTTCCCGCTTTTTGCCCTATCTATCTCTTCTCAACTTTGTGCCTGGTTATCCCCATCTGTAATTCTCTGCTTTAAACCTTGTCAAACTTCACCTGTGGCCCCAGCTTATAAAACACCTTTATTGAGCGGACCATGAAGCAGAGAATAAGACTACAGTACACAGAGCAGCAACAAGAGGCCTCCTCACCACACAATGCAGTCACACAGCGCCAGCAGCAGAATCTGAGATCAGAGTAGGAGAGATCCGGAGTCTGCACCACGTCATCGCTGAAGTAACTGCCCTCTATATATAAAAAAGGTTTCAAATCAAACAGAACATAGGGCCTGATTCAGACCCGCTCGCAAGCGCTATGCGCTCGTGAGCGAGTCGATGTTTGGCCACCGCGCATGCACACGCCGGAGCCGGCTCTGACGTGCGCATGCGCGAGACCCGGCTAGCGACGGGCGCTCCGTCGCTACGGGTCTCGCGCCAAAAGGGGGCGGCTGTCGATGTTGATCGACAGCTCGCCCCGTTTTGGAGGCGGGAAGTGGGGGGGCTGGCCAAACTGAGGCGTTCCCGACGGAACAGCTGCCGTTTGGGGGCGGCCCCACTGACATCACGAGTGATGTCAGTGGTGAGCTTCCGGTTCTATTAAGAGCCGGAAGCTCACTGGGGCTTGTGGCAGATGAGACCCTACCGCAAGGGTCTCGTCGCAAGCCCCGATGGTCGCGATGGTCGAGACCATCGCGACCATCACCTGGCCGCTCGCAACAACTATGCGATCGGCCAGGAGGCCGCACAAAAAAAAAAAAGGCCCTGATTCAGAGCGAGCGCTCTTTCAGAGTGTCCGGCTCTGAATCAGGGCCATTGTTTGCATTTAAATTCTGTGGTGCCCAACAATTACTGGTGGTTGCTCCAGCTCTGCTGGCCTAGGCGTTCCTTATAAACTGCCATACAAATATAACTGAATCGATCTTGCACTAATTTAAATAATGGAGCCACTATGTGCATAGATGACAACCAAAGCTTATGTTAAAGCATGGTGACACAGAGTCCACAGGTACAGCCATTTTGTGTCTCCAGAGCAGGTAACTTATAAGATAGCTATTATTAGATGTCATTTAGCATGGATCTGATAGAACTGAGGAGCTGATACAGACCCGCTCGCTATGATGCGTCCGCTCATAGCTGGACGATTTTCGCATTCTGCGCATGCGTACACATCTCAGTGCGAGTGCGCGAACCAGTGCGAGAGACCGGGAAGCGTTTGCTCAATGGGCATAGACTGCCCAGCAGAGTGAGTGACGGGAGAAGCCGTTTGTGGGTGGTGACAGAGGCTGGCCATTAAAAACGGGGGAGTGGAGGTGCGAACGCAGGCGTGTCTGAGTGTCTCAACGCCATTTCAAAGGCGTTTTTAATTAACAGGTAGCGTCATAGTACACGTGACCTGGCTGGATTTTACACAGAAGTGTTCGCAGTGCTTGCGCTAGGATATGGTCTACCTCTAGCGCTGCGATCGCATCCGATGGCACTCGATGTACTGATGGTTGCATACACTTCCTGGAGATGACGTGCGCAAGTGGGCGTCTTAAGACAGGCTAGTGGGCATCTGCATACACAGGGCGATCGCACGCCAAGACATAGTGGGTGTGCTAATGCCTTACCGTGCGATCGCCTGCCTTGCTGTGGGTTGCCCGGATTTGCATCCATTGGGTGCGTGCGAACGCATCTAGCGAGTGGGTCTGAATCAAGCCCTGAGTCACTGGAGCTGCCCACCAGTGGGTGTTGTCCTAGTGATGTCACAGTATGATGTCACAGGGTACCCCAGTATACAAAGGACCGTCATGTTCTCCTTATTAGGGCTCATACACAGTTGAACGCAGCTTAATCAATACTGCAAATAGTGTATATTAGGTCTTCTGATGAATGTGCTGACAGTACACATAAAGGGCCTGATTCTGAGCGGCACGCACCGCCGATGTTGGGACATGTGGAGCATTTTTTTTTTTCTGCGTCTGTCGCACTGCGAAAGCGTCCAGACAGTGTGCACGTCTCAGGATTGTATTGTACATGTAGTGGACGCACCAATCACTATTTCAGCGTAATGGGCGCTGTGAGTGGGCGACTCAGTCCTTGCGTATTCAGAGGCACAGACGTACACCAGGGAAAGGCGCTGTACCAGCATTTGCATAAAGTCACAGACATGGGAATCACAACCAGCTCCAAAATGTACATTTTCATTCCAGCATTCACTATGAGGACCTTATTCAGAGTCGGTCGCGAGCGCTGAGCGCTCGCAACCGACTCGATGTTGGTCCACAGGGCATGCGCACGACGGAGACTGCTCCGTCGTGCGCATGCGCGAGCCCCCGCTAACGACGGATCACCCGTCGTTAGCGGGCTCGAAGCAGACGGAGCGAGCTGTCGATGTTGATTGACAGCTCGCTCCGTTTGCTGGGCGGGCAGGGGGCGTGCCCGGCCAAACGGAGGCGTTCCTTTCACAACGCTTGTCGTTTTGGGGGCGGCCCCACTGACATCATCAGTGATGCCAGTGGGGAGCTTCCTGCTCAAACAGAGCAGGAAGCTCCCTGGGGCTTAAGGTTGACGAGACCCTACCCTAGGGTCTCGTCGTAACCCCCGATGGTCGCGATGGTCTTGATCATCGCGACCATCTCCCTTAGCGGTCGTTAGAGCTGTGGGTGTTAACCCACAGCCTAACGACCGACATGGAGACGGCCGTTCAGGATGCAAGCGACCGCCCTGTTTCTGAGCGACCGCTTGCATCCTACGACCGCCTCTGAATGAGGCCCTGAATCTCTATGTAGTCCACCAGAGTATTCCTCATGATGCAATGAACACTATGACCAATGCCCACTGTGTACACATAACAGTGGGTAAGGCTGAATGTACCACGGATTCCAAACGCTTTATAGTAACATCAGAGATGGGCATATCTGCCACTGCGCTAATGAATGCCATCTTTTTAAAGCGCATGAATCAACGCAACATAAAAGTCAGAAGAAGCCGGATGTCACACACATCACAACCTTTGCATTCATTGAGCTTAGTTGCCCTATAAATGTGGTAAACACATGCATGATTTTCACCGTAATACCCCAGAGGTGTGTGCCCTGCACAGGCCCAGTCCCAGCACCGTGATGCAGGAGAGGGAATGTAGCCCTTCAGCAGGACCAAGGCTCTGTATTACAGAAAGATAAACAGCCATTTCAGCACCAACAATGGGGGCGTCAGGCCACACCTGGCACAGGACAGGCACAATGTGCTACTTGGGGAACATTTGTAAACGTGGCTGAACAGTTTATACGTGTAGAGAATTTGTTACCCATTCATTTGCCGCTGCTATATTTTTGCATGATCAATTTATAGATTTCCCCCAGCGAATGAGAACGTGACGTTCATGTAGGTTGAGAGCAGAGCGGTAACTCAGTAACTTGCACCAGGTGGAGCTAGAGCTCATTTCTACCTTCCCTCTGGGAGGCGGGCACTATTTGGTGTCAAAATGCTCGTCATCAGGTGTGTGCCTTGTGGATCACAGCAGTGGGAGTGGGGGATCACAGCAGTGGGAGTTGGGGGATCACAGCAGTGGGAGTTGGGGGATCACAGCAGTGGGAGTTGGGGGATCACAGCAGTGGGAGTTGGGGGATCACAGCAGTGGGAGTTGGGGGATCACAGCAGTGGGAGTTGGGGGGTCACAGCAGTGGGAGTTGGGGGGTCACAGCAGTGGGAGTGGGGGGTCACAGCAGTGGGAGTGGGGGATCACAGCAGTGGGAGTGGGGCTTGATGGCTCCATTTGCGTCATCACCTATTAGTCTGGGAGGTCTCCTCCTAATGCGAGAGTCTCCGGGACACTTCATGTAATTTGCTACTATGCTTTACACAAATCTGAACGCTCTGCAGAACTGAACACGCTGATCAGCTATTAAAGGGCTCAAAAATCACAGCAGCCAGAACATAACTACACATGTTACATTAATGTATGTGCATAGATTCTTCTGTATTCACCTAATTTTATCCCAGCATGAAGTCCCAAATCCTCTGTGCAGCTATGAATATTCATGAATATAATGAAAGAGTGCACAGCCCATTTACTGCAGACACATCCAGACTAGAGATGGCCATCGACCATCGATAGTCTACAAACATCGATGTTTACTACCAATGGTTTTGCTATCGATGGCAGAGAGCCAATGGCAAAGTGGAACCTGATGGGTTTTTTTTTTTCCTGCTCCCAACTGAGCTTAGCCCCATCCCCTGGTGGAACTCTGAGCTCCCTCCCCCCATTTTTTGATTGGCCCGCTGCTTGCCAGGCACCCTGCAGCGGTGGCCATCAAGTGGTGCAAACCATCGATGGTTCACAATAGATGGTTATTTTACCATTGATGGTTATCGCTGATGGCACCATCGATGGAAAACCACAGATGACCATCCAAACATTATGTGATACCATCAGGTTGTCAGCTCTCCGTAGATTGGTTCTGAGTGACCACATGACCTCGTGTCACAGCATCTTCAGTCCCCACCAACAGATCATTTAAATGAAGTATAAGATGGAGACAGAGGGACAGCGTCATAGCGGATTCTCACAACAATGGTCTATGTGCTAATATCTGTACATGGTTTATCCATTCTGCACGGTTAATGTGAGACTTTCCGTATATATACACGGCAGCTTCTCTATAACCGGCAAAGCAAGAGGCAGGAATGAGAGACCGGCAATGTTCCCACTCCGCAGGGAGCCTCGGTCATAAGTGATAAATTAGTGACGTCCTGCCCTGTTTATTGCGCATATTCTCTAGATAAACTCACAAAGACGAAGGTGCGAGGACTAAAGTCCCCTGCGAGCGCAGAATAGAATTTCCTCCCATGCAGCTCAGCCACCCACCCCTCGCTGATTCATCAAAGTCGTGTTTGAGGGGAATACAAATAATTACATGCGTTCCTGTGCAGATAATTCACCCGCTTCACGCTGGATCAGCCAACAAAACGCCACAGATGTGTACAATCTACATGGTAATGTGCACAGTATATCTGCGAGAGGGAAGAAAGAACACCGGGGACACAGCAAGAGCTCGGCTTCTCTCTGTCAGAGCACACAGTCCCCTTATATATAGCTAAGGAGAGTGATTCTTAGCCAGGCGTAACTAGGTAGAAACCCAATGATCCAACGCACATACGTCTACACAACCTGTACATATCGCACACGTCTTATACTGGGCTACAGACAACAGAAAGTAGTTTCAAGTATTGTGGAGATGGCATTTTACAGTCCCAACTCATTGCTGTCTGATTGGCGTTGGCAGACCCATCACATTGCTGTCTGATTGGCGTTGGCAGACCCATCCCATTGCTGTCTGATTGGCGTTGGCAGACCCATCCCATTGCTGTCTGATTGGTGTTGGCAGACCCATGCCATTGCTGTCTGATTGGCGTTGGCAGACCCATCCCATTGCTGTCTGATTGGCGTTGGCAGACCCATCCCATTGCTGTCTGATTGGCGTTGGCAGCCCTATCCCATTACTGTCTGATTGGCGTTGGCAGTCCCATCCCATTGCTGTCTGATTGGAGTTGGCAGACCCATCCCATTGCTGTCTGATTGGCGTTGGCAGACCCATCCCATTGCTGTCTGATTGGCGTTGGCAGACCCATCCCATTGCTGTCTGATTGGCGTTGGCAGACCCATCCCATTGCTGTCTGATTGGTGTTGGCAGACCCATCCCATTGCTGTCTGATTGGCGTTGGCAGACCCATCCCATTGCTGTCTGATTGGCGTTGGCAGACCCATCCCATTGCTGTCTGATTGGCGTTGGCAGACCCATCCCATTGCTGTCTGATTGGCATTGGCAGATACTGGACTGATCTTTCAGAAAGCCCGCTAGTAACATTTGATTGTTTGCTTATGAAAATACCAGCTTTGTCGTTTTGAAAGCATAAAGGAATGGACTTGGGGGGGGTGGGGTATTTATCAAAGCTTAGAGAGATAAAATTGTGAGAGACAAAGCCACCAACCAATCAGCTCCTCACTGTCATTTTTCAAACACAGCATGTAACACGTAAGCTGATTGGTTGTTACTTTATCTCTCTCCAAGATTTAATAAATATCCCCCTTAATGTCATTTAAAGGTGATGTGGATACAATGTGCCCAGGTGAAACAGGATCCAAGCTAGTGTGATAACAAGAACTACTCCAATAAGGATAATTAGCACATACATTATATTATAGATTATACATGAAGGGGATTGTTAGTTTAGAAGCTTGGATTACTGTAGGGTTACATATGGTTCCAGGCTTATATTTTAAGATTGATAAATTCTCTATAGCATTAGTTTTATTTACATATTATAAACATTTTTGCAGAAACAAAAGGCATTATATGGTACATTATATATATACACTTACCTCTGATAGTCATGGCTGTCCCAGCAAGTACTGTCACTTACTTTCAGCCCAGGGGTGTAACAAAGCCCATCTCCTATTATCCCATTATCCCAAAGAGCAGTATAACAGTACCCCTTCCCCAGGAAACAAGGGCAATATGCCCCAGGTGGGTACAATCAGCACATGCCCACCCATATCATCTTTCCCTGCCCAGAGTCAGTTACTATATAAACACCTAAGAGCGGCTTGGCAACCTATAGCTCTGCAGCTATGATGGCAGGTCATGCTGAGACTATTAGTTCCACAACAGCTAGAGAGCCACAGCTTGCCTATCTTTGACCATTTTGTTATGACACAGGGTCTGCCTGTGACGTCTGGAGGCATGGCTGTTCATTTAAAGTCATAATGCATTTTATGTTCCCACATATGAATGTTTCTGCAAATACCCACAGAAAATTAATTATTGTGATCATATAACACTGAGTGGGAAAGGGCAACTTTGATTTTGCAGCTGAACAATACGGGCTATATTTATGAAGCGGCTGCTTTTGTAAGCCAACGCACCTTGGAGGCTTTAGGTGAAAATTTAAAGCTGGACTACCATTAATTATCGCCATTACACTCAATGTTAATGCCGCTTTAATTTTTCACCTAAAACCCACAGAGAAGCGGCATCTAAGAAGAGCTGCTGCTTCGTAAACATAGCCCTAAATCTTAGACCTCTCATGTTAATAAGAGAAATAAAAACTAAAGTTTTACACAATGCATGCAGTTTGCAGTGTGGCCACTAGGTGTCAGGTTTGATGCACAGTGCAGTATGCAGCTGTTTATAACTAGATCTACCGCCACCCAACGCTAACCCTGTGTCCAAAACTACAGAACAAAAAGGAGATCAGAAATATGCAGAGAACTCAGATCTAATTATACAACAAGAGTGTGAGATAGAAAGAACAAAATGAGATTTGAGGGTATAAACTTACTGGCGTTACAGTTTATCCTGATACAGTCTAGATGGGAAAAAATAAATGAAAGATGAATTCGTATCCTTCAAGGTTACAGCTGCAGTCATCCATAAAACAGTAAGGTCCACCCTTCCGGGGACAGACACACGCAACAACAGTGGCCATTTTATATCACTAGGTGTTAGCGCAGTGGGAGGAGCAAGTGTATGGAAGTACAGTATACCTGTAATGTGACCTATGGAACACAAGTCATGAAATTAAGATGATGGGGGCACTTTTTACAGTTACAGTGTATCAAAATAAAGTTTGTAATAAATGTAAGACAGAGTCGTTGTCTGATTATGTAGAAAGCTAGTTAGAGGTAGCGTGTGAGTTATACAAGTCTAAAGCAATCTATAAAATGGCCACGTACAAACAGCAAACCGCACGAACACAATGCCGCGTAGGAAGATTTAAGGGTAACAGTGTAGATGGGAATCTCCCCGCTATGTGTCGCTAACGGCACATTGAGCTGTTACGGTCAGTGCGTAAGATGCTGGGGGATTCAGAAGGTCCCGAACCTGCTTGCTTGGTTCGGGCAAGGTCCCTTTCTGTATGAAAGCATGAACAGTCCCTACACAATCCCTACACAGCTGGCTCATGAAAGGTGCATTCAGTCTTACAGAGTTCTTTCTTATGTCACAGGTGATGACACTCTTCTTTTCCTAATAAATCCGCTGAAAACCACTTTCCAGTGTCAGGGCCTTGATGTTCCAAGCCGTGCACCTGGTCTTCACTGCGAAAAGCCTTGGGGTTTATAAACAAATATTGTGCACTCATTTCCTATAGCGACTAAGCAGTTTCAGTGTTATCTGCTCTAAATAAGAAAGAATGAACCTTTAATGGAGCAGGAAGTTGGGGGTTCAGCTGTTTTGAGGCGATCCCTAGCGAGGTATTTGGGGGGGGTGTCAGCTGTTTCGTGCGATTTGGTTTGCTATGTGTCGTCAACCGCAACAGAAAAGTGGGAGCAAACAGCCTCAGAGAACCAGTGAGATCAGCAAATAGCGGGGGGACAGCGTGGTGTGAAACTCGAGGGGAGCGGTGGGCTATAAATACAGAGAGACAGGGACCTTAACCAGTCACAGCAGCACAGAGGAGCGAAGATCAGAACCCCGACCTTATTGGAGGATGACCATTGAGAGCAGGAAGACCATGGATTGCGGGGTTTGATGAGGAGACAGCAAAAGAAAGTTATCAGGAAGAAAAGTGCAAAGTAACAAAACCAGAGCAATAAAATACAGATGTTACAAATGAAAAGCAGAAACTAGATGTTTAGAGAGTCACCACTCATCGCCACCAAATGGAAAGGAAGAGTATTTATTGAATCTCCTGTCATTGTGGCTTTATCTCCATGGACCCCAGAGACCTGGAGATGCAGAAGAAGACGTCACAATGTAACGGAGATGGAGAATGATTTGGAGAAATGGATGGAGGGGTGTTGGTGTAGAACGTGGGGTTCTGATCTCCCGTCACCAGATCACACATCATAGGACTGGGTTCTATACATCAGCTCTCCCACTGGGTGCAACAGCAAGTATGGGGGGTGACAGCTGGACGTTTTGCACACCCCTACAAGCTGCTCAACACGCTCTGTTCTCAAGGCTGTTTGCTGTACGGGCCGCAGGCTTCAGGCCTTTGAAGGGTAGTGAGTGCCATCTTTGAAAGTAACATGGCCAATGGAACAGGACTAAAGAAACTTAAAAAACACGGACGGACAGAAACACGGACGGACAGAAACACGGACACGTCACAACACGCAAAGCACTGAAGGAGAAGACAAAGAAGACCCAACGCAGTCTCCGTCTGGTGAATACTCCGTTGTTCAATCGCCCCCGGTACGGAGCAGGAGCTGGATCGGCCAAAAGGACGAGTGACAGCCAAGTTATTTAACTTTTTAATGACCGTCGGCCACCAGGTGACCTGGCCTGGGGGGAGACTGCTTTGGGTGGCGGAATAGGACAGATGAGGCAGAGAGATGGGTAAGGAAGAATAAAACACAATGAGCAGCAGGAAAATGTATGATGGGAGTGGTAACGCTAAGAAGCCCCATCTTGTGCCATCATTACCCATCACCCATTAATAAAGGAACGGCGGCAACTTTCAGCCATTCCTGACATTTCTGATTAGCTCAAAATAGCCGCCAGGTACAAGTGCAAAACGAGGGCCTTATATTCTCTATCAAGCACTAAGTGAAGGGAGAGTTGGGCGTAATGAGGTACAAGATGGGGGGGCTTACCTCTCCAAACCCCTCTCTAACCCTGTTATTGCTGGAGAGGCAGGCAGAGCACTGTCAGTGTAATAATCGCAGCACAGTGCCAGCTCCGGCAGCACGTAACAGGTTAATGCCGAGTGCTGCAGAAATGTCCCTTAGACCCTGGAGGTCGGGGGGGCTATTTCAGGAGTGTGGGTAGTCAGGAACATGCAGCGGTGACACGGTGGACACTATTAAACAGAAAGACACAGACATGGCCCCCCCCAGCCCCCCCGCAGAGAGGAAGGACTCATACGATACCTAAGTTGACTGTGAGCTTCACTTTGCCTGCGTCCAGCTCCAGCCGCAGAGTGTCCGCGGAGTCCCTGGAGGTGGTGGCCACCAGCAGCCCGTAGGCTCGCTGAGACTTAAAGCGAAACGATACATCTTCCGCCTCCGTGTGCATTACCACTGGCATGACGATCTTCATGTACATGCTGCCATCGTAACTCAGAACCGAGGCCTCTATGAGGAGAGAGCAGAGAAAGACAGAGGGGTCACGGGCAACGCCATTTATAGCGTGACATCCACACAGGTCTCCAAAACCTCAGTCCCAGGAAAGGTGAATACAGATAATAGTTCAGTCCATCACGTGGGTATATACATCTTGAACCATCTGCACATCTATGTTGTAGATGAATCAACATTTTTTCCCATCAAGAATACAATATAAGGCTGTCCAGAGATTGTATCATACACGAGATGAAAGAATATTATATGTTACTGCACGATTATCCTGGACGGCATGGGGAGATTATGGCCCTCATTCAGACCCACTCGCGAGCGGCTGTCCGCTCGCAAGTGGGTCGATGGTCTCCACTGCGCATGCGCACGACGGAGGGAGCTCCGTCGTGCGCATGCGCGAGACCTGACGAGCGAAGGACTTTCCTTCGCTCGTAGTGTCTCATCAAAGGGGGCGTGCTGTCGATGGTGACTGACAGCACGCCCCCTTTGGTGGGCGTGCCGGGGGCGTGCCTGCCAGACATAGGCGTTCCCAAGGGAACGCCTACCGTCTGAAGCCTGCCCCACTGACATCACTAGTGATGTCAGTGGGAGTGATTTTGGCTCTGATAGAGCCAAAATCACTCCTGGCCTTGCGGTTGAAAAACCCAACCGCAGGCTTTTGCTCGCAGTTTCGATGGTCGCGATGGTCAAGACCATCGCGACCATCATCCTGCACGCTCGTATATACTGTGGGTGGTGACCCACAGCTATACGAGCGTCCAGGAGGACGCTCCATATTAATGGAGGTGGGCCCTGATTCAGAGCGAGCGCTCTGGTCAGAGCGTCCGGCTCTGAATCAGGGCCTATGTTGCTTGTTTCATATATTGTTCTTAATCCCTAACATCTATCCACCCAAAGGTGTTCATATATATATCAATTAACAAAATGTAAAGTGAATGAGCAAAAGAGAAATCTAAATCAAATCAACATTTGGTGTGACCACCTTTTGCCTTCAAAACAGCATCAATTCTTCTAGGTACACTTGCACAAAGTCAGGGATTTTGTAGGATTATAGGCCCTGATTCAGACCCACTCGCGAGCGGCTGTCCGCTCGCAAGTGGGTCGATGGTCCCCGCTGCGCATGACGGAGGGAGGTCCGTCGTGCGCATGCGCGAGACGCGACGAGCGAAGGACTTTCCTTCGCTCGTAGTGTCTGATCAAAGGGGGCGTGCTGTCGATGTTGATTGACAGCACGCCCCCTTTGGTGGGCGTGCCGGGGGCGTGCCTCCCTGACGGGGGCGTTCCCAAGGGAACGCCTACCGTCAGAAGCCGGCCCCACTGACATCACTAGTGATGTCAGTGGGAGTGATTTTGGCTCTCAACCGCAGGCTTCTGCTCACAGTGGCGATGGTCGCGATGGTCAAGACCATCGCGACCATCATCCTGCACGCTCGTATATGCTGTGGGTGGTGACCCACAGCTATACGAGCGTCCAGGAGGACGCTCCATATTTATGGAGCGTCCGGCTCTGAATCAGGGCCATAGTCAGGTGTATGAGTAACCAATCATACCAGGTGATAATGATCATAACAGACTCTGCGACATGCCTATATTCTGTGTGCGACTGCGGGTGTATCTGCATGTGTAATGCTATGTTACAGTGTCAAAGACTCTGCGGCATGCCTGTATTCTGTGTGCAGCTGCGGGGGTATCTGCATGTGTAATGCTACGTTACAGTGTCACAGACTCTGCGGCATTCCTATATTGTGTGTGCGACTGCGGGTGTATCTGCATGTGTAATGCTACGTTACAGTGCCAAAGACTCTGCGGCATGTCTGTATTATGTGTGCAACTGCGGGGGTATCTGCATGTGAAATGCTATGTTACAGTGTCACAGACTCTGCGGCATTTCTATATTCTGTGTGTGACTGCGAGTGTATCTGCATGTGTAATGCTATGTTACAGTGTCACAGACTCTGCGGCATGCCTATATTCTGTGTGTGACTGTGGGTGTATCTGCATGTGTAATGCTATGTTACAGTGTCACAGACTCTGCGGCATGCCTATATTCTGTGTGTGACTGCGGGGGTATCTGCATGCGAAATGCTACGTTATAGTGTCACAGCCGCTGCGGCATGCCTGTATTATGTGTGCAACTGCGGGGGTATCTGCATGCAAAATGCTACGTTACAGTGTCACAGCCGCTGCGGCATGCCTGTATTATATGTGCAACTGCGGGGGTATCTGCATGTGTAATGCTACATTACAGTGTCACAGACTCTGCGGCATTCCTATATTGTGTGTGCGACTGCGGGTGTATCTGCATGTGTAATGCTATGTTACAGTGTCACAGACTCTGCGGCATTCCTATATTCTGTGTGTGACTGCAGGGGTATCTGCATGTGAAATGCTACGTTACAGTGTCAAAGACTCTGCGGTATGCCTGTATTATGTGTGCAACTGAGGGGGTATCTGCATGCGAAATGCTACGTTACAGTATCACAGACACTTCTCTATGTTGTCCCATCCATCATATTATCGGAGCATGATATTATAGATAATATGTAGAGAAACTGCCATGAATAGGGATTGGCATTTCATTCACTTTAACAAAGCTATTCATCTACTGAGAGTGGAGACAGACCATTATAGGATTAATAAGCACCAGAACGCAGCCTATAAACTAAAGACCAGTGACATCACTTAGAATGCAGCCTATACATTCACTAGGAATGAGTGACATCACTTAGAATGCAGCCTATACATTCACTAAGAGACAGTGACATCACTGAGAATGCAGCCTATACATTCACTAAGAGACAGTGACATCACTGAGAATGCAGCCTATCCGTTCACTAGGAATGAGTGACATCACTTAGAATGCAGCCTATACATTCACTAAGAGACAGTGACATCACTGAGAATGCAGCCTATCCAGTCACTAGTAACCAGTGACGTCACTGAGAATGCAGCCTATACATTCACTAAGAGACAGTGACATCACTGAGAATGCAGCCTATACATTCACTAGGAAACAGTGACATCACTGAGAATCCAGCCTATCCAGTCACTAGGAGACAGTGATGCCACTGAGAATGCAGCCTATACATTCACTAGGAAACAGTGACATCACTGAGAATCCAGCCTATCCAGTCACTAGGAGACAGTGATGCCACTGAGAATGCAGCCTATCCAGTCACTAGTAACCAGTGATGTCACTGAGAATGCAGCCTATCCAGTCACTAGTAGCCAGTGATGTCACTGAGAATGCAGCCTATCCAGTCACTAGGAGCCAGTGATGTCACTGAGAATGGAGCCTATACATTCACTATGACCCAGTGACATCATGGAGACCGCAGCCTACCCATTCGGTGTACAGATAAATGTGTATTGCCCAATTGTAACGAAAGAAAATCCCAGCCCTGCAAGGGGGAGGGGCAAGGAAGATTGCTAAGAGTCATATTAAGAGCCACAACAGGGTGTGAAATGGGTGAAATGTGACTGGGACACAGCGTATGTTGAGATAATGGGGAATGAGACGCTTTGTGGATAGCAGATCACACAAAATATCATGAATGTCTCATAAATATCAACATATACCAGCTGTGAGACCCTATCTCCAGCTCTGTGTAATCACATTTATGTCAGGACCGAGCGGTTTTCATTTTCATGCTGGATGAATTACATATCACAGGACTGTGATTCTGCCTCTTCTAACACCCCAAGAATGATTTGTTTTCTGGAGTGACGGTTCCCTATAATGCAGGTTCAGAGGTGTCACAGTCTGATACATAAAATGAAGAGAAACATTTCTTATATCATTCTCCATTCTCTGCTTACAGTATATTATGTAGCGTATCTCACCGCTGCTGCCTACTACTAACCGCTTATACTCTCTACCGTATCTCACAGCTGCTGCCTACTACTAACCGCTTATACTCTCTACCGTATCTCACCGCTGCTGCCTACTACTCCCGGCTTATACTCTCTACAGTATCTCACCAGTGCTGCCCACTACTCCCCGCTTATACTCTCTACCATATCTCACCACTGCTGCCCACTACTCCCCGCATATTTTCTCTACAGTATCTCACCACTGCTGCTCACTACTCCCCGCTTACACTCTCTACCGTATCTCACCACTGCTGCCTACTACTCCCCGCTTATTCTCTCTACCGTATCTCACAGCTGCTGCCCACTACTCCCCGCTTATACTCTCTACCGTATCTCACCACTGCTGCCTACTACTCCCCACTTATTCTCTCTACCGTATCTCACAGCTGCTGCCTACTACTCCCCGCTTATACTCTCTACCGTATCTCACCACTGCTGCCTACTACTCCACGTTTAAACTCTCTACCGTATCTCACCACTGCTGCCTACTACTCCCCGCTTATACTCTCTACCGTATCTCACCACTGCTGCCTACTACTCCCCGCTTATTCTCTCTACCGTATCTCACCACTGCTGCCTACTACGCCCCGCTTATACTCTCTACCGTATCTCACAGCTGCTGCCCACTACTCCCCGCTTATACTCTCTACCATATCTCACCGCTGCTGCCTACTACTCCCCACCGTATCTTACGGCTGCTGCCTACTACTCCCTCTGCTTATACTCTCTACCGTACCTCACCGCTGCTGCCTACTACTCCCTCTGCTCATACTCTCTACCGTATCTCACCACTGCTGCCTACTACTCCCCGCCTATACTCTCTACCGTATCTCACCGCTGCTGCCCACTACTCCCCACCGCTTATACTCTCTACCGTATCTCACCGCTGCTGCCTACTACTCCCTCTACTTATACTCTCTACCGTATCTCACCACTGCTGCCTACTACTCCCCGCTTATACTCTCTACCGTATCTCACCACTGCTGATCACTACTCCCTGCTTTTACTCTCTACCATATCTCACCACTGCTGCCCACTACTCCCCGCTCATACTCTCTACCGTATCTCACCGCTGCTGCCCACTACTCCCCGCTCATACTCTCTACCGTATCTCACCACTGCTGCTCACTACTCCCCACTTATACTCTCTACCGTATCTCACCGCTGCTGCTCACTACTCCCCACTTATACTCTCTACCGTATCTCACCGCTACTGCCCACTACTCCCCGCATATTTTCTCTACCGTATCTCACCGCTGCTGCTCACTACTCCCCGCTTATACTCTCTACCGTATCTCACCGCTGCTGCTCACTACTCCCCACTTATACTCTCTACCGTATCTCACCGCTGCTGCTCACTACTCCCCACTTATACTCTCTACCGTATCTCACCGCTACTGCCCACTACTCCCCGCATATTTTCTCTACCGTATCTCACCGCTGCTGCTCACTACTCCCCGCTTATGTTCTCTACCGTATCTCACAGCTGCTGCTCACTACTCCCCACTTATACTCTCTACCGTATCTCACCGCTGCTGCTCACTACTCCCCACTTATACTCTCTACCGTATCTCACCGCTACTGCCCACTACTCCCCGCATATTTTCTCTACAGTATCTCACCGCTGCTGCTCACTACTCCCCGCTTATGTTCTCTACCGTATCTCACCGCTGCTGCCCACTACTCCCCGCTTATACTCTCTACCATATCTCACCGCTGCTGCCTACTACTCCCCGCTTATACTCTCTACCGTATCTCACCGCTGCTGCCCACTACTCCCCGCTTATGTTCTCTACCGTATCTCACCGCTGCTGCCCACTACTCCCCGCTTATACTCTCTACTGTATCTCACCGCTGCTGCCTACTACTCCCCGCTTATGCTCTCTACCGTATATCACCGCTGCTGCCTACTACTCCCTGCTTATACTCTCTACCGTATCTCACCTCCCCTGTCCACTACTCCCCCACTTATACTCTACCATGTCTCACCTCCCCTGTCCACTACCCCATTCTCTCCACTACTCCCCACTTATACTCTACCGTATCTCACCTCCCCTGTCCACTACTCACCCATTCCCCGCTTCTACTCTCTACCGTATGTCACCTCCCCTGTCCACTACCCCCATTCTCTCCACTACTCCCCCCTTTTATTATCTACCATATCTCACCTCCCCTGTCCACTACCCCCCATTCTCTCCACTACTCCCCCCTTTTATTATCTACCATATCTCACCTCCCCTGTCCACTACCCCCCATTCTCTCCAGTACTCCCCACTTATACTCTACCATATCTCCCCACTGACATTTTGTATCTCATCTCACCTCTCTTGTTCACTTCTCCACCATTCTACTCCCTGCTCAAGAGGAATCAGTGACATCACTGACAATGTAGCTATTTGCTAAAGATCAATTACACAATGACAGTGCAGCCTATCCATACACTAGGGGGTATATTTACTAAAGTGAGAGTTTACACCAGTGACCTCACTGAGAATGCAGTCTATCCATACACCAGTGACCTCACTGAGAATGCAGCCTATGCATACACCAGTGACCTCACTGAGAATGCAGCCTATCCATACACCAGTGACCTCACTGAGAATGCAGCCTATCCATACACCAGTGACATCACTGAGAATGCAGCCTATCCATACACCAGTGACCTCACTGAGAATGCAGCCTATCCATACACCAGTGACCTCACTGAGAATGCAGCCTATCCATACACCAGTGACCTCACTGAGAATGCAGCCTATCCATACACCAGTGACCTCACTGAGAATGAAGTCTATCCATACACCAGTGACCTCACTGAGAATGCAGTCTATCCATACACCAGTGACCTCACTGAGAATGCAGTCTATCCATACACCAGTGACCTCACTGAGAATGCAGCCTATCCATAAACCAGTGACATCACTGAGAATACAGCCTACCATACACCAGTGACCTCACTGAGAATGCAGCCTATCCATACACCAGTGACATCACTGAGAATGCAGCCTATCCATACACCAGTGACCTCACTGAGAATGCAGCCTATCCATACACCAGTGACCTCACTGAGAATGCAGCCTATTCATACACCAGTGACCTCACTGAGAATGCAGCCTATCCATACACCAGTGACCTAACTGAGAATGCAGTCTATCCATACACCAGTGACATCACTGAGAATGCAGCCTATCCATACACCAGTGACCTCACTGAGAATGCAGCCTATGCATACACCAGTGACCTCACTGAGAATGCAGCCTATCCATACACCAGTGACCTAACTGAGAATGTAGCCTACCATACACCAGTGACATCACTGAGAATGCAGCCTATCCATACACCAGTGACCTAACTGAGAATGCAGCCTATCCATACACCAGTGACCTAACTGAGAATGCAGCCTATCCATACACTAGTGACATCACTGAGAATGCAGCCTATCCATACACTAGTGACCTCTCTGAGAATGCAGCCTATCCATACACCAGTGACCTCACTGAGAATGCAGCCTATCCACACACCAGTGACATCACTGAGAATGCAGCCTACCATACACTAGTGACATCACTGAGAATGCAGTCTATCCATACACCAGTGACATCACTGAGAATGCAGCCTATCCATACACCAGTGACATCACTGAGAATGCAGCCTATCCATACACCAGTGACCTAACTGAGAATGCAGCCTATCCATACACCAGTGACCTCACTGAGAATGCAGTCTAACCATACACCAGTGACCTCACTGAGAATGCAGTCTATCCATACACCAGTGACATCACTGAGAATGCAGCCTATCCATACACCAGTGACATCACTGAGAATGCAGCCTATCCATACACCAGTGACATTACTGAGAAGGCAGTCTATCCAATCACTAGTAGACTTTCCCTATACTACACGTACATCTGCTATAACTTTATTTTGTCACAATTTGGGCACTGGTCTAACTTAGATTAATGAGGTTAATGGTACCAGTTTAAAAAATGTGTCTCAGTGCCTTCAGTAATTATGCAGAGGATACACACACAGAAGTAGGCAAAGCATGGGGAAGCCTATGTAACAAGTAAATGTACTGCGGCATTCTTCTTAGAAATATTACAGGAAAATATTCTGTTTTATTTAAATAAAGCATTTTTTTTCCAAACTTAAATATATTGATTTATTTTCCGATTACTATTTAGTTTCCTTAATTGATAATGGAAGTGTGCATGTGTGAGCGTACAAGCTGGGCCACAAATACTCATTTGTCTCCACGCTGCCCCCAGTTACATTTTATTGTTACATTGCAGAGATACCAGGTTTTCAATGGCTGTGATAAGAGGCAATGGATAATCTTTGTAATCGCAGCAAATTGGTAAATCTGCCCCACACACACTACTGTATACAAACGCACACAGACACAAAATATAACAAACACACAGACACATACATAGTGCATTACACACACAGTCACATACACAATATTACAAACACAGACACATACATAGTGCATTACAAACACACAGACACACAGTATTACAAACACACAGACACATACATAGTGCATTACAAGCACACAGACACACAGTATTACAAACACACAGACACATACATAGTGCATTACAAGCACAGACACACAGTATTACAAACACACCCAAAGACACATACATAGTGCATTACAAACACACACACACAGTATTACAAACACACAGTATTACAAACACACAGACACATACATAGTGCATTACAAGCACAGAAACATACATAGTGCATTACAAACACAGACACATACACAAAATACAAACACAGACACATACATAGTGCATTACAAACACACAGACACACAGTATTACAAACACACAGACACATACATAGTGCATTACAAGCACACAGACACACAGTATTACAAACACACAGACACATACATAGTGCATTACAAGCACAGACACACAGTATTACAAACACACCCACAGACACATACATAGTGCATTACAAACACACACACAGTATTACAAACACACACACACAGTATTACAAACACACAGTATTACAAACACACAGACACATACATAGTGCATTACAAGCACAGAAACATACATAGTGCATTACAAACACAGACACATACACAAAATACAAACACAGACACATACATAGTGCATTACAAGCACACAGACACACAGTATTACAAACACACAGACACATACATAGTGCATTACAAGCACAGACACACAGTATTACAAACACACCCACAGACACATACATAGTGCATTACAAACACACAGACACACAGTATTACAAACACACACACAGTATTACAAACACACACACACAGTATTACAAACACACACACACAGTATTACAAACACACAGTATTACAAACACACAGTATTACAAACACACAGACACATACATAGTGCATTACAAGCACAGACACATACATAGTGCATTAGAAGCACAGACACACAGTATTACGAACACACACATACATACACACAACTACAGATGCACAGAAAGACACATAGTATTACAGATGCCTGCACAGTGTACAAACACAGATACACACACAGCATTACAAATACAGATAGACGCTAGTGCAGACAGGACAGGAGCTGTTTACAGAAGGAAGATAATCTAACCAGTATAGTAAATGTTAGCTATAGCCCTGGGACAGCGGCTGTGAAGGGGAGGGCTGATCACACAGAGCGGAGGGGGGCACCTGTACCAGCCCACTCCAAATGTCACCGCAACCTTTACACAGCACAATATAACAGGAGCTCTCCGGCAACAGCTGGAATTACCCATGTCATATGTTATTCACAGACCCACTTATGTCATAGTCCACTAGGTTAGGTCATCTGCACAACGGTGACCAATTATGCCACGCGGACATGCGGTTATGTCATATGTACAACTGGGTATGACAGGCACTCAGCCGGTTATGTCATACGTCCATCTCGTTTTACACCAGCAAACTAGTATAGGAAATAAGGTTAATGCAATCTTCACCACAAGACTTGTACTCTATTAACCCCTTCACCTGATACGAGGCCAATATTCAACTGTAGGTTTTCCTGTAGCCAGCAATCGGTCTTCCTGCGATGAGGTAGAAGGATTATTACTTGTACCCCATCATCAGGCCCAGCTGGCAGACTCTCCGAGTGCCCAGTCTCTGTGCAGGGTCAGAGATAAATCTGATCGCTGCCGTTCTAGACGGGGGGTGGATTTTACTCCCAGTCCTGAATCCTGTCACTGGCGCTTCGCAGGGTGGAATGAAAAGATAATTACAATGATACACATCGCTTCTAAGACAGTCGGAAAGAGAAATCATTACTGATGTCCCCAGTGAGTGGATCAGTGAAACAATAGAATGTTATATACGGGGGATGCATAGTGCAGTGTACATTTAAATGCGCCATACTAGGTTTGGTTATCATGCTGTGCAGCACCCAGTGACGGTGAAAGGCAGCGGCCGGATGATGCTGTAGGACAAGGCTTGTGTGTGACACTCTGGGCCAGGGGCGTAACTAGGCATTTAAAGGCCCCATAGCAAAAGTTTGCAAGGGCCCCTATGTACCATCCAATGGTGGAAAATGTATATAATACATGTAACTTTGACAAGGAAGATGCCCCCCCCTCGCCCAGATCTGGGCCCCATAGCAGCTGCACCCCTTGCCCCTATGGTAGTTTCGCCCATTCCCGGGGCCCGCCATGCAGTGTGCTGTGGCATGCAGGCAGACTCGCAGTGCAGTGAGGATGACGCAGGGACGGTCAGGCAGCGTGTATAAGGATTACAGACGCTTTCTTATTCTCTGGATAAATTCCGCTGAGATTATTACAAGCGCACGGGGGTTATGCTCTTAAATCTCTAATCTTTCAATTGCTTTGTGCGCAGAGAGAGGGGCGATACTGATTAACTCCACAATGCTGAGCGCTGTCCTCTTCTGATTAACGTTACTGGAGGCTGCGGCTCCCCAGGCGGGGGAAGGGTTAAATGTAATAAATCAGAGCACAGGATTACAGGAAATCCCCAATTCAAGAGGTTTTGTGACTCCAAAGGGTTTAGCATGCAGAAAGGGGAGAGCGCCCCCCACTGGCAACCGTCTGCAAGTATTGTACAGAGGAGAAGAGAGAGGAATATATGTAATATGGTATAATTACTATCCTACAGGAGCTACCTCTGAACCATGAATGCACGCAGTGATATAAGCACAATCTCAGCGGTGTTAATGGGTGACCCTGCCAGTATGTCTGGCACAGCCCGGGCACTATGGACCACACAAACCATCTATATGGTGTAACATACATAGATGGTGCTATCAGGTCCTGACCCAGCACATTTGCCAGCTCGGCCCTCTCTCTCCTATATTCAGAAATGATCCCCTGGACTCGCACCATTGGCATTACCCTAGGGAATAATAAGGGGTTAAACTTGTGCCACATTATACCTCCATTAACCAGATGAGTTCATGCTGCGGCCTTGGCTCCGGCCTCCGTGTGTATCTTATCGGCTTATCATGCACATTCCCTCTGGGGGCTCCAGGATTAGAATGGAGAGACGCGGCTGGCTGCTTGGTGAAATTAATTGGAAAATAGCTGCCTGGAGGGTGGATGCAGCACAGACTAGGGCCTGGAAGGCATCATGGAATATGTAGTGCTTCATGTGGGTGGAGGCACAGTACAGTCACATTATTATCACAGTCATTCACAGGTGTACGACCCATCCTCACATCAGTGACCCATCATTACTCTCTACAACACTTCCATGAGCCGGTGATAAAAAGAAGCATCACTCCTACTGCTGGTCATGTCCCCTGTACCTTATTATCTGCATAGTACCACTTCTCCTGTTCTGTATACTGGTATATGTGCTACTGACTGCATAGTACCACTTCTCATGTTCTGTATACTGGTATATGTGCTACTGACTGCATAGTACCACTTCTCATGTTCTGTATAATGGTATATGTGCTACTGACTGCATAGTACCACTTCTCATGTTCTGTATAATGGTATATGTGTTACTGACTGCATAGTACCACTTCTCCTGTTAAGTATACTGGTATATGTGCTACTGACTGCATAGTACCACTTCTCCTGTTCTGTATACTGGTATATGTGCTACTGACTACATAGTACCACTTCTCCTGTTCTGTATACTGGTATATGTGCTACTGACTGCATAGTACCACTTCTCCTGTTCTGTATACTGGTATATGTGCTACTGACTGCATAGTACCACTTCTCCTGTTCTGTATACTGGTATATGTGCTACTGACGGCATAGTACCACTTCTCCTGTTCTGTATACTGGTATATGTGCTACTGACTGCATAGTACCACTTCTCCTGTTCTGTATACTGGTATATGTGCTACTGACTGCATAGTACCACTTCTCATGTTCTGTATACTGGTATATGTGCTACTGACTGCATAGTACCACTTCTCATGTTCTGTATACTGGTATATGTGCTACTGACTGCATAGTACCACTTCTCATGTTCTGTATACTGGTATATGTGCTACTGACTGCATAGTACCACTCCTCATGTTCTGTATAATGGTATATGTGTTACTGACTGCATAGTACCACTTCTCCTGTTAAGTATACTGGTATATGTGCTACTGACTGCATAGTACCACTTCTCCTGTTCTGTATACTGGTATATGTGCTACTGACTACATAGTACCACTTCTCCAGTTCTGTATACTGGTATATGTGCTACTGACTGCATAGTACCACTTCTCCTGTTCTGTATACTGGTATATGTGCTACTGACTGCATAGTACCACTTCTCCTGTTCTGTATACTGGTATATGTGCTACTGACGGCATAGTACAACTTCTCCTGTTCAGTATACTGGTATATGTGCTACTGACTGCATAGTACCACTTCTCCTGTTCTGTATAATGGTAGAAGTGTTACTGACTGCATAGTACCACTTCTCCTGTTCTGTATACTGGTATATGTGCTACTGACTGCATAGTACCACTTATTCTGTTCTGTATACTGGGCTGTGTGACACTGCATAGTACCACTTCTCCTGTTCTGCCTACGGGGATGTGTGACACTGCATAGTACCACTTCTTCTGCTCTGCATACTGGTATATATGACACTGCATAGTACCACTTCTCCTGTTCTGTATACTGGGATGTGTGACACTGCATAGTACCACTTCTCCTGTTCTGCATACTGGGATGTGTGACACTGCAAAGTACCACTTATTATGTTCTGTATACTGGGCTGTGTGACAATGCATAGTACCACTTCTCCTGTTCTGCCTACTGGGATGTGTGACACTGCATAGTACCACTTCTTCGCATAGTACCACTTCTTCTGTTCTGCATACTGGTATATGTGACACTGCATAGTACCACTTCTCCTGTTCTGTATACTGGGATGTGTGACACTGCATAGTACCACTTCTCCTGTTCTGCATACTGGGATGTGTGATACTGCGTAGTACCACTTCTCCTGTTCTGCATACTGGGATGTGTGACAATGCATAGTACCACTTATCCTTTTCTGTATACTGGGGTGTGTGATACTGCATAGTACCACTTCTCCTGTTCTGTATACTGGGATGTGTGACGATGCATAGTACCACTTATCCTTTTCTGTATACTGGGGTGTGTGATACTGCATAGTACCACTTATCCTGTTCTGTATACTGGGATGTGTGACACTGCATAGTACCACTTCTCCTGTTCTGCATACTGGGATGTGTGACACTGCATAGTACCACTTCTCCTGTTCTGCATACTGGGATGTGTGATACTGCGTAGTACCACTTCTCCTGTTCTGCATACAGGGATGTGTGACAATGCATAGTACCACTTATCCTTTTCTGTATACTGGGGTGTGTGATACTGCATAGTACCACTTCTCCTGTTCTGCATACTGGGATGTGTGACAATGCATAGTACCACTTATCCTTTTCTGTATACTGGGGTGTGTGATACTGCATAGTACCACTTATCCTGTTCTGTATACTGGGATGTGTGACACTGCATAGTACCACTTCTCCTGTTCTGCATACTGGGATGTGTGATACTGCATAGTACCAGTTCTCCTGTTCTGCATACTGGGATGTGTGACAATGCATAGTACCACTTATCCTTTTCTGTATACTGGGGTGTGTGATACTGCATAGTACCACTTCTCCTGTTCTGTATACTGGGATGTGTGACACTGCATAGTACCACTTCTCCTGTTCTGTATACTGGGATGTGTGACACTGCATAGTACCACTTCTCCTGTTCTGCATACTGGGATGTGTGATACTGCATAGTACCAGTTCTCCTGTTCTGCATACTGGGATGTGTGACAATGCATAGTACCACTTATCCTGTTCTGTATACTGGGGTGTGTTACACGGCATAGTATCACTTCTCCTGTTCTGCCTACTGGGATGTGTGACACTGCATAGTACACTTCTTCTGTTCTGCATACTGGTATATATGACACTGCATAGTACCATTTCTCCTGTTCTGTATACTGGGATGTGTGACACTGCATAGTACCACTTCTCCTGTTCTGCATACTGGGATGTGTGATACTGCACAGTACCACTTCTCCTGTTCTGCATACTGGAATGTGTGACAATGCATAGTACCACTTCTCCTGTTCTGTATACTGGGGTGTGTGATACTGCATAGTACCACTTCTCCTGTTCTGTATACTGGGATGTGTGACACTGCATAGTACCACTTCTCCTGTTCTGTATACTGGGATGTGTGACACTGCATAGTACCACTTCTCTTGTTCTGTATACTGGGACGTGTGATACTGCATAGTACCACTTCTTCTGTTCTGCATACTGGTATATATGACACTGCATAGTACCACTTCTCCTGTTCTGTATACTGGGATGTGTGACACTGCATAGTACCACTTCTCCTGTTCTGTATACTGGGGTGTGTGACACTGCATAGTACCACTTCTCCTGTTCTGTATACTGGGGTGTGTGACACTGCATAGTACCACTTCTCTTGTTCTGTATACTGGGATGTGTGACACTGCATAGTACCACTTCTCTTGTTCTGTATACTGGGGTGTGTGACACTGCATAGTACCTCCTGTCATGTATATGTGCTACTGACTGTATAGTACCACTTCTCATGTTCTGTATACTGGTATATGTGCTACTGACGGCATAGTACCACTCCTCATGTTCTGTATACTGGTATATGTGCTACTGACTGCATAGTACCACTTATCCTGTTCTGTATACTGGTATATGTGCTACTGACGGCATAGTACAACTTCTCATGCTCTGTATACTGGTATATGTGCTACTGACTGCACAGTACCACTTATCCTGTTCTGTATACTGATATATGTGCTACTGACTGCATAGTACAACTTATCCTGTTCTGTATACTGGTATATGTGCTACTGACTGCATACTACCACTTATCCTGTTCTGTATACTGGGATGTGTGATACTGCATAGTACCACTTCTCCTGTTCTGTATACTGGGGTGTGTGACACTGCATAGTACCGCTTCTCCTGTTCTGTATACTGGGGTCTGTGACACTGCATAGTACTGCTTCTCCTGTTCTGCATACTGGGATGTGTGACACTGCATACTATCGCTTCTCCTGTTCTGTATACTGGGGTGTGTGACACTGCATAGTACCACTTCTCCTGTTCTGTATACTGGGGTGTGTGACACTGCATAGTACCACTTCTCCTGTTCTGTATACTGGGGTGTGTGATACTGCATAGTACCACTTCTCCTGTTCTGTATACTGGGGTGTGTGATACTGCATAGTACCACTTCTCCTGTTCTGTATACTGGGGTGTGTGATACTGCATAGTACCACTTCTCCTGTTCTGTATACTGGGGTGTGTGATACTGCATAGTACCACTTCTCCTGTTCTGTATACTGGGGTGTGTGATACTGCATAGTACCACTTCTCCTGTTCTGTATACTGGGGTGTGTGATACTGCATAGTACCACTTCTCCTGTTCTGTATACTGGAATGTGTGACACTGCATAGTACCACTTCTCCTGTTCTGTATACTGGGGTGTGTGACACTGCATAGTACCGCGTCTCCTGTTCTGTATACTGGGATGTGTGACACTGCATAGTACTACGTCTCCTGTTTTGTATACTGGGATGTGTGACACTGCATACTACCGCTTCTCCTGTTCTGTATACTGGGATGTGTGACACTGCATAGTACCACTTCTCCTGCTCTGCATACTGGGATGTGTGACACTGCATACTACCGCTTCTCCTGCTCTGCATACTGGGATGTGTGACACTGCATAGTACCACTTCTCCTGTTCTGTATACTGGGATGTGTGACACTGCATAGTACCACTTCTCCTGTTCTGTATACTGGAATGTGTGACACTGCATAGTCCCACTTCTCCTGTTCTGTATACTGGGGTGTGTGACACTGCATAGTACCACTTCTCCTGTTCTGTATACTGGGATGTGTGACACTGCATAGTACCACTTATCCTGTTCTGTATACTGGGATGTGTGACACTGCATAGTACCACTTCTCTTGCTCTGTATACTGGGATGTGTGACACTGCATAGTACCACTTATCCTGTTCTGTATACTGGGATGTGTGGCACTGCATAGTACCACTTCTCCTGTTCTGTATACTGGGGTGTGTGACACTGCATAGTACCACTTCTCCTGTTCTGTATACTGGGGTGTGTGACACTGCATAGTACCACTTCTCCTGTTCTGTATACTGGGGTGTGTGATACTGCATAGTACCACTTCTCCTGTTCTGTATACTGGGGTGTGTGATACTGCATAGTACCACTTCTCCTGTTCTGTATACTGGGGTGTGTGATACTGCATAGTACCACTTCTCCTGTTCTGTATACTGGGGTGTGTGATACTGCATAGTACCACTTCTCCTGTTCTGTATACTGGGGTGTGTGATACTGCATAGTACCACTTCTCCTGTTCTGTATACTGGACTGTGTGACACTGCATAGTACCACTTCTCCTGTTCTGTATACTGGGGTGTGTGACACTGCATAGTACCACGTCTCCTGTTCTGTATACTGGGATGTGTGACACTGCATAGTACCACTTCTCCTGTTCTGTATACTGGGATGTGTGATACTGCATAGTACCACTTCTCCTGTTCTGTATACTGGGATGTGTGACACGGCATAGTACCACTTCTCCTGCTCTGTATACTGGGATGTGTGACACTGCATAGTACCACTTCTCCTGCTCTGTATACTGGGATGTGTGACACTGCATAGTACCACTTCTCCTGTTCTGTATACTGGGATGTGTGACACTGCATAGTACCACTTCTCCTGTTCTGTATACTGGGATGTGTGACACTGCATAGTACCGCTTCTCCTGTTCTGTATACTGGGGTGTGTGACACTGCATAGTACCACTTCTCCTGTTCTGTATACTGGGTTGTGTGACACTGCATAGTACCGCTTCTCCTGTTCTGTATACTGGGGTGTGTGACACTGCATAGTACCACTTCTCCTGTTCTGTATACTGGGGTGTGTGATACTGCATAGTACCACTTCTCCTGTTCTGTATACTGGGGTGTGTGATACTGCATAGTACCACTTCTCCTGTTCTGTATACTGGGGTGTGTGATACTGCATAGTACCACATATCCTGTTCTGTATACTGGGGTGTGTGCCACTGCATAGTACCACTTCTCCTGTTCTGTATATAGTTATCAGTGTGTCTGTTGGTAGAAACCCGTACTGGCACAGGGAGAACATACAAAATCTCCACTGGTCAGTAATGAACTCTGGGTCTCAGGCAGCAATTGTTGCCCCCCCAGTGCCACCATTCTGACTATCTAATTCCTGGACTGGACATGAGCACAGAGAAATATATAGGGGGAGATGCATCAAACCTTGGAGAGAGAAAAAAGCATCCAATCAGCTGTCATTTTATAGACTGTGCCAGACACATGACAGTCAGAAGCCGATTGGTTGTTATGGGCAACGTCTCCACTTTATCTCTCTCCCCAAGGTTTGATACTCCCCTTAAATAATTTCCTGACGGAGAGAAAACCATGGAGCGATGTGCTGCCTATAAGCCCAGAGTTCCCAGGTCATGGGCCCTGTACCATCACAGAGGTAACGTCTTGTTGGGTGTCTGGATGGGCAGCACCTGGTCTGGTGTCTGCTGCCAATTAGTGGGGCCCTCAGTTAGTAGATGTGTGACTGCCTCTCAGATCTGTGTCACCACCTAGGACTAGAGAGACAGATAAATGATATGGGCATAGGGAGAGATCCGTGTCCTGATTTACTGAACATTTACTGAAACCAACCCCTACAAAGATAGAAGGGATCATTCCCCTTTATGTAGGCTGGGCCTGTTCCTTACATAAACACTTTGAATAGTTTAACGTAAGAGAAGCTTCTGCTGATAGCACCCAGGAGGAGACTGATTCCTCCCTACAGTGTCCCAATTGATTGACAGCTAAGGCAGCTAATGAAGTCAGGACTCGTATCCTGGTGAGGGAAATTACCTCTTACTTCACTTCATTTATAAAGGACATCTCTTCCCACAAAGTACATGGCTTATATCTTGTGTACAGTATAATTTAAAGAGGATGGAAAGCCCCAGCCACATAGTGGCCTGAAGAGGGTCACATAACTGGATACGATCACTGTTTGGCATGATATGAGGACTTCCTTGGCAGTGACCTTTATGAAAACTTTGACCCGCTTTGTGCTAACCGCTTGGTCCGGTAACAGATGACCCACAGCTATGTGATGACCCCTTTGACCAGCTATGTAATGACCCCTTTGACCAGTTATGTCATACCCCTTTGACCAGCTATGCGATGATCCCAGTGACCAGCTATGTGATGACTCCTTTAGAAAAACATGTGGCCCAATATTCTTGGTCTGCTACACAACAACCTCTTTGGCCAGCTATGTGATGACCTCCTTGGACCAATCTATGATGATATATTTGGTCTGCTATACAACAACCTCTTTGTCCAACTATGCGATGACCTACTTGGCCCAATTTGTGGTGAAATCTCTGTACGCTATACAACAACCTCTTTGACCAGCTATGCGATGACCTACTTGGCCCAATTTGTGGTGAAATCTCTGTACGCTATACAACAACCTCTTTGACCAGCTATGCGATGACCTACTTGGCCCAATTTGTGGTAATATCTTTGGTCTGGTATACAACAACCTTTTTGGCCAGCTATGTGATGACCTCCTTGGCCCAATTTGTGATGATATATTTGGTCTGCTATACAACAACCTCATTGGCCTGATATGTGATGACCTCCTTGGCCCAATCTGTGGTGATATCTTTGGTCTGCTATACAACAACCTCATTGACCTGATATGTGATGACCTCCTTGGCCCAATCTGTGATATCTTTGGTCTGCTATACAACAACCTCATTGGCCTGATATGTGATGACCTCCTTGGCCCAATCTGTGATATCTTTGGTCTGCTATACAACAACCTCATTGGCCTGATATGTGATGACCTCCTTGGCCCAATCTGTGGTGATATCTTTAGTCTGCTATACAACAACCTAGTTGGCTTGATATGTGATGACCTCCTTTGCCCAATCTGTGATATCTTTGGTCTGCTATACAACAACCTCATTGGCCTGATATGTGATGACCTCCTTGGCCCAATCTGTGATGATATCTTTGGTCTGCTATACAATAACCTCATTGGCCTGATATAAGATGACCTCCTTAGCCCAATATGCACAGGAGCTGCCAAGCACATTCCTACACAAACAAAATTAATATTGAATTTCAGCCATTTGGTGCTAGCCCATTTAGTCATGTTAATAGACAATTTGTTTATCAACTTGCTTAGAAGAGGTAAATCAACAGCCATTGCCGCTAACATACTATGAAATATCCTCTACTTGCATCAAAGCTTGGAGGTAACTTCTAATGTTCCATCACTGAGGCTCCTCCACCTGTGAGCAGAGGGGTTTGGGTACCAGAGAATGTATAGGTGGGGGATTTGCATGCATATGTCTAAATACATATAAATATATCAGGAAATACCTACACGCTGTGCATACTATTCAATACATGTACCATGCATATATGTATATGGAAGGAGACACTAGCACAGCCAGGCATTCTACATAATCTACAGCACAGGATGGAATGGTTACAGGAACCTCAATATATACTTTCTATACACACACATCATGTACAATCACATAAACAGCTCAAAGTGGGAGATTAAAGGAAAATGAGACTAAAGCCATTCCCATAATGGGACACATCTAGTAAGCTTGTGCCTTATATCTCAGACATTTCCTAAGCCACACAGCAAAAGAGCAAATCCTCACCTCATACATCTTAATATAAATACATCACATACTCCAAAACAATGAAGACCACCATGGCCTCACTTGCCATGATGGACATCAATGTCTATAAACGGGCCAAGAATGGACCTCAAGACCACAGTTATAATAATATAGTCTAGGAGAGGACACGGACACATACAAACACTGATAACATACCGTTACTATGAATTAGCATGCATATATAAACATTCATACATACTATAGACATGTATGTTATATCTCACCAACACAACAAGGAGGTGAAGTTATCCTCTCATATCTGCAGCTCTGGAAACAGAGCTATAAGCACAAGATCAGATGTATACATATGTCGGAAATATAATGAAATAGAGAATAAAATATTATTACTGCATTATCTAAACCTGAATATTTAAAATCTACCAGACACTAGTGATATGTCTAGAAAATGTGTCATGTTCAAGAGATTTCTATATATTGAGATATGAAGGTTTAGTGTTCCATCTACACATTCTGGGTACCTGACTTCCGACTGCTGTAACACAAAACAAATACCTATAGTGAATCTAATAGCAGCTCTGCTCTCTATGATCTCCTCACCTGGACAGTACAGACTAACACTGTGTGATCTCCTCACCTGGTCAGTACAGCCCAACACTGTGTGATCTCCTCACCTGGTCAGTACAGACTAACACTGTATGATCTCCTCACCTGGTCAGTACAGCCCAACACTCTGTGATCTCACCTGGTCAGTACAGCCCAACACTCTGTGATCTCCTCACCTGGACAGTACAGACTAACACTGTATGATCTCCTCACCTGGTCAGTACAGCCCAACACTGTGATCTCACCTGGTCAGTACAGCCCAACACTCTGTGATCTCCTCACCTGGACAGTACAGCCCAACACTCTGTGATCTCCTCACCTGGACAGTACAGACTAACACTGTATGATCTCCTCACCTGGTCAGTACAGCCCAACACTCTGTGATCTCACCTGGTCAGTACAGCCCAACACTCTGTGATCTCACCTGGTCAGTACAGCCCAACACTCTGTGATCTCCTCACCTGGACAGTACAGACTAACACTGTATGATCTCCTCATCTGGTCAGTACAGCCCAACACTGTGATCTCCTCACCTGTACAGTACAGACTAACACTGTATGATCTCTTCACCTGGGCAGTACAGCCCAACACTCTGTGATCTCCTCACCTGGACAGTACAGACTAACACCGTGTGATCTCCTCACCTGGTCAGTACAGCCCAACACTCTAATCTCCTCACCTGGATAGTACAGACTATCACTCTGTAATCTCCTCACATGGACAGTTCAGACTAACTTTCTGTGTGATCTCCTCACCTGGACAGTACAGACTAACTCTCTGTGTCTCTTCACCTAGACAGTACAGCCCAACTCGGTGTGTCTCCTTACCTAGACAGTACAGCCCAACTTGGTGTGTCTCCTTACCTAGACAGTACAGCCCAACTCGGTGTGATCTCCTCACCTGGATAGTACAGACTATCACTCTGTAATCTCCTCACCTGGACAGTTCAGACTAACTCTCTGTGTGATCTCCTCACCTGGACAGTACAGCCCAACTCGGTGTGTCTCCTTACCTAGACAGTACAGACCAACACTCTGTGTCTCCTTACCTAGACAGTACAGCCCAACACTCTGTGTCTCCATACCTGGACAGTACAGCCCAACACTCTGTGTCTCCTTACCTAGACAGTACAGCCCAACACTCTGTGTCTCCTTACCTAGACAGTACAGCCCAACACTCTGTGTCTCCATACCTGGACAGTACAGCCCAACACGCTGTGTCTCCATACCTGGACAGTACAGCCCAAAACACTCTGTGTCTCCATACCTGGACAGCACAGCCCAAAACACTCTGTGTCTCCATACCTGGACAGTACAGCCCAGCCAGCAGTTAATATTTTGCCTGCCTCCATAAGCAGAGTTTCAGGACAGAATAGAGATAATATCAATAGTTGTCTCTCAGGGTTTATGATACATGATTGTAATCTCAGTGGCCACATTTCCTTTTACAAGAACCCACCTCTTTCACATGTTCTGCCCCAGTGCCCGGTGCCAGTGCAGTCACACACATATCGGTTCCAGCCATCTCTGCAGGCAGCGTTGTTCTTACAGGGGTAACTATCGCACTGTTTGCCACTCATCCGGGAACAGGAGGATTTCACCCCTGCTGCGTTCTGCGCCTCTGCCAGCTGCCGAATATTCTTACTGCGTCCGTCAATGAATAGGTCACGTATGCACCCCACATAACCATAATTCAGCATGGCGGTCCACAACTCGGTGGGCAATATGAGCCCGGCGCGGTTTTCTGGAAGGCCCCCTAAATACATGTCCCCTTCTAAGTCCAGGATCTCACTTTCCCCGCTGGCGGTGAACGGACTGCGCTTGCTGTTGACAGAGATGGTTCCTGTGAGAAAAAAAATGGAAAGGAAATTAATATACAAAAACTCCTTATCAACCACCAAGATAATTCTGTATAAAACCTGTTATTGCGACACCCAGACGAAAAGCATCAACACAAGAACAATAAAATAGATGGATTTTGCACCTTCAGATGACTTCAACTTATCGATATCGATTTAATGATTATAATCAATCTGCTGCCCTCTGTGCTTTTCAGTCATAGATTTTATATAATCAGGCGAGTTGATTTCCGTGTGTTCTGGATAAGAAACTGAACCTGTTCTCGAACAGCTGACATATACAAGGGAAGCTTGGGTGACAAAGCAAAGGTATTTAAACATGTCGACACTCACAATGTCGACAGACACAATGTCTACACCGTATTTTAGTGTTAGGGTTAGGCTGCAATTAGGGTTAGGATTAAAATAAAAGAAAATGGGAAATTCTCCTGTCGACATTATGTCGGTGTTGACATTTGACAGGCTGACAATCTGAATGCCTACATTCTAACTGCTGACAAATGATACCACAAACAATAAATATTCTAACTGTTAACAAAACAATAAATGAACATAACCTGACGGTTAGGCTACTAAAACCATACAGACGCTTACAATAGCTTTGAGCCCGTTTAGTGCAGATTCACCGTGGGGGGCGTGGCTACGACGATTCAATTAAAGCGCAAATAGCATCATCTGCCGCCCGGACAGCCCACTTCACCCCCGATCAGCAGGGGGAGGGTGGCAGCCGGCTCTGGGAGACTTGCCCACTCTTCTGGGCAGCCAGGAGCCCCGCCCAATTTTCGGGAGCCTCCTGATCATTTGGGAGAGTAGGTAAGTATGCTGTGGTGGCGATGAATCAATCTATTGTTTTTTCCTGTGGGGGCAATGAATCAATGTGTGTTTTATTTTCCTTTGGGGGCAATCACTGAATCAATGTGTCTTATTTTTGCCCTGTGGGGGTAAATGTACGTGTGTGTTTTCCCTGTGAGAGATAATGTGTTTGTGTCATTCCCTGCGGCGGCCAATGTGTGTGTTTTTTTTCCTGTGGGGGTCAATGTGTGCGTTTAATTATGGATATAGGGCCTGATTCAGCAGAATACGGAATTGCAAAGCTGCACACAAGCAGCTTTGCAATTCTACCCTTGCAATGATATTAATGCTGCAGGCAGCATCACGCTCCCTGCATACATTAATGATGAGAGTGATCATCTGCGTAATCCTGGGCCGGCTGAGTGACCATGGGGTCGCCAGTGTGCAAAAGAGGCCAGGAAATCTCCATCTACCGACAGAGATCCTGGCCTCTTCCCTCCCCCCAACGGTGGCGACACACCTCCTTTTCCGAGAACGGAGTCCGTCACTGCCCCCTTCCCGCCCCCAAATGGCAGCAGACTGCCAATCACTGCCACTCTGCGTACAATCGCGCAGGACCCTTCCTGGAACAAGCGCAGAACGGGTATCTGCACTCAGCTAATGAAGCCATAGCTAGTTTGGGGGGGTGCATGCTCCAAAATGTCTCCCATAGGGGTGCTAGAGTCATACATCTCCTCATTGCTCCCTGCATAATGTATGGACACTGAGGACAAGATTTGGAGTAAGAGAATAAACCTGTACAAACCAGTCGTGGTACAGTATATACTCTACGTGGTACAGTATATACCCTACGTGGTACAGTATATACTCTACATGGTACAGTATATACCCTACGTGGTACAGTATATACTCTATGTGGTACAGTATATACTCTACGTGGCACAGTATATACCCTACGTGGTACAGTATATACTCTACGTGGTACAGTATATACCCTACGTGGTACAGTATATACTCTACGTGGTACAGTATATACCCTACGTGGTACAGTATATACTCTACGTGGCACAGTATATACCCTACGTGGCACAGTATATACCCTACGTGGTACAGTATATACTCTACGTGGCACAGTATATACCCTACGTGGTACAGTATATACTCTACGCGGTACAGTATATACAAACTGCCTCTTCAACACGGTTAGAACTGTCCATTATTGTACATACTTTTTTTGCAATTTATTGGAAAATGTTTAGTAATTTAGCATCACTGGACTCAATGAAAATCTTGTCCTAAAAATAGTCACGGTCAAAAAAAGCACAGCACCCCCCTCGCCCCTCATCCTTTTCTCAAACTCCCTATAATATTCCAAACATCTAACTGGCGCAATTAGTGTTAATGACTTAATCGCTGCCAGTGCTTTTATTGTTACTGGTGGGGAGAAAACGCCGCAGGTTACAGGACCTCACTCTATTATTTCTCATATCAAACACACACTATAGACCTCTGAGTACGCGAGCGTCAGGGGACCCCCACCCAGCCTGATGGAAATGTATCCTGCGGCTTACCCTCTGCTTCTATGATTTACCCCTCTCTCCTCAGGTTCATGACTCCAGCAGTGAGCTGTAAGGATGCAGGGGTGTATATTACAGGGGGGTTGGTGCATAACTCAGTGTTGGTTAATATAAAACCCTTCTCAAACAGAAGATGCAGTTGGGGGTGTTTGTACTAGCTGCCTATGATATTTGCTGCAGTTAGTGTGGGGGTGATTAATGCTGTACCCACACACAAAACTCAGGGAGGAAGGAGGAGACAGCTCTGGGGCGTCTACCCTTGTATAATGCAATATAAGTGTAACGTCTTTGGGGTATTTACAGACCCTTGTTGTGCAGGGATAATTCAATCAATCTTAATGACTGAGAGGCAGCGATCTCCGCTCAACTTAAATGTCAAGAGCGTTTTCATTATAAAGGTTAATACAACAGGGACGGTGTCAGAATCCGGAGAGCTCATCTCTACGCTGCTTGATCAAACTAAGAGGGGCAGCTAGGCCAGGCTCCACGCCGATTCCATGTGTTGTACAAAAACCGCTTCCGTCTCCTGCACCAGACATGTACATATTGATCTAACTTCTCCAGTTTTTATCTTTAGATCTGTGAACACTGCACAAATATGACACAACGATAAGTGAAATGAAAGCGGTCCGCGTGACGCCCTACGAGCACTGACCCTGCACAATTTATTAGCGTCAGCGTGTAACTGCCGACGGGATCACATAATGGAGGGCTGAGAAGTGCGACTTTGTGTGTCCGTGGATGTGGTCACTGAGCTCAATTTACATGAAACTGGCCATTGACAATGTTAGATTGTAAGCTCTATGGGGAGGAACTTTACATTGGGCTGGACCTCTTCCCGGAATCATGAATTGTTACTAATTGCAAAATTATTTATTTTATTTTATTAGGATCTATATAAATGTTTACTTAGCTGTGTTATATATAAGTACACATTCAGTACTGGCTTACTGGGGCAGATGTATGAAGCACTGGAAAGTGATAAAGTGCAGAGTGATAAATGACCAGCCACTCAGCTCCCAACTGTCATGTTACAGGCTGTGTTTGAAAAATGACAGTTAGGAGCTGATTTGCTGGTCGTTTATCACTCTGCACTTTATCACTCTGCACTTTATCACTCTGCACTTTATCACTCTGCACTTTATCACTCTGCACTTTATCACTTCCCAGAGCTTCATGCATCTGCCCCATTGGTACATAGAGCATGATTCAGAGAGCTGTGATCCTGCACGCAGCTGCTGTACGAATATATGCTAATGCTGAAGCCGGGTGTAAATGTATGGAGACGCCCACCAGCGGCTTTGCAGATTAAAGCAACTACGTACAAATACGCAGTTACCGTCACAAGCCCATTCGATGGTCGGCCAGCTGAGAAGCCCTATGGTCACGCAGAATGGCCGTCTGAACTGAGCTGTCGGAACCATTTTATCTGCGTGCGGGATCGCAGGCGCAGGCACCGACACCCCCAGCAAATATACAGGACACGCCTGCATTTTTTTGCCGCCACTCCTCGTTACCTCCCCTCAAACAGTCCCTGACTCTCAACCACTTTGTGAAGAAATACTCTCTGTGAGCAGCATCGCTAAAGGTACCTTGGCACTTGCGCAGCGCGACCGTGACGTATGTGCAGTAGGCCGCTAATCATTCAACTGAACAAATATCGGAATAGCGTACACCTCTGAATCGGGCCCATAGACTTCAACATACAGAAACACGTACCTGATCTGCCGTCGCGCTGGATATCTACGTGGCACCACTCGCCGTCATTTGCCTTTTTGCTGGTGGCTTTCACCTTGATGGTCCCTGAGCCCATGTCCAGCAGTAGGTAGAGATTCCCATCCAGCAGCTCCACTGCGAAGAAGTCTACCTTTGTGTTCTTCTGGCTCCTGATGTCCTTTCTATCCTGTGGCTTCCCGTGGGTAAAGAGGATGAGGCCATTGGGCTCCGTGGTGCGGAAGTCAAAGGAGATAGAGCCCATCCTCTTGGTGTTCCATTTGGGGAGACTGATGTAGGCCTCTGGGCTTTCAAAGCTGATGGGGTCCAGAGTGGCCACATTCTCACATTTGAAGACCACATCACCGTAGATCTTCATTTTGGTGTCTCCAATCCTTGCCAGACGGGAAAGCTCCAGGCGGATATCATTGTTCTTATACACAACCTGCCATGCAAAGAGAGATGGTAAAGTTCTGGACTTGGAGCAGAGAAACAAAACGTTATTCAATATATCATCTACAGAGAACTGAAAGTGTGGCTGAGAACATGGCCGAACCATGGGGACACATCAGCAGCTGAGAGCCAGCACTGGACTGTGGTGAGAGGGACCCGCCATTGAATCTCATTATAGGGACCTGCAGTGCAGTATAAACCACATTACATTGTGCATACATTCCTCTGTAACATAGATAACAGGGCATATGTACAAAATGTCCACATACAACATGTTGACATTCACAGTGTCGACAATGATGTAATGTCAACACTGTTGACAGAGAGAAAATCCACAGCCGATTTACAGTTTCAGGGTTAGGTTTAGGATTAGTTAAGCCGTCTATGCAAAACTGCATGGTTGACATGCCGACTGGGGTATATTTACCAAAGTGCGGGTTTTGTAGAAGTGGAGATGTTGCCCATAGCGACCAATCAGAATCTAGCTATTATATTCTAGAACGTGCTAGATAAATGATAAGTAGAATCTGATTGGTTGCTATAGACTCTTATCAGAGGCTGTAGGACATGCCAATGATAATATGGGGCACCCCAGCAACACATTTATTGCCCATTCACACCTGCATAGGAATCAGCATGTGTAATAAGAACCAGATAGGGCACACACCATTAATACTTATACAAAATTCCCCAGAACCTAGGAGTCAGCTATGTCAAGTTGCTATCACCAACATACAGCGAAGGCAGCTATTTCATGAGCTAAGTCATTATTGATGTCTTGGTAGAAGCTGTTAAACTGGAACCAGTGACATCACTGAGAATGCAGCCTATCCTCTCACTGAACATTACAGGCCATGGAAATGAATCGGTATTAAACACCGATGGATGGAGTGCCGGCTGTCAGTACACTGACTGCGACATCCCAATGGTTCAAATCCTGACAGGATAACAGTAAATAATGTAACCCTGTCCTATATAACCCCTAACTGTCACCCTCCTTTCCTGCACCCTTATACTAACCCTCCCTACCCCGCACCCTCCCGGTAAGTGCCTAAACCTAACCCCCCCCCTCCGGTGATGCCTGTACCTAACCCCCATATGCCTGGAGCCTAATGCTCCCCCCTTAGTGCCTATCCCTAACTCCCCTCCGGTGGTGCCTGTACTCCCCCCATGCCCGTAGCCTAACCCTAACCTCCCTCCTCCCGCAGCCTAACCCAAAGTCCTGCTGGGCTGCTTAAACTAACTCTCTTCCACCCCCACCCCCCCGCGGCTGATACTTACCTTTACCCAGTATCCTTACGATTGGGATGTCATCTGCAGAGTTATGTCGGGATTCCGGTGCCAGGGTTCTGGCAGGCAGGGCCGCAACTAGGGGGTGGCTAGAGGTGCGCGTGCACCGGGTGCCGGATTGCAGGGGGTGAAAAAAAGCTGACTCGCTGTGGCTTGGGGGCTGTAGATTCAGAAAACGGCCATCCAAAAATGGCCGCCGACAAGGAGGTGACAGATACTAGAGGTCCTACTGGACCTCTAGTGTCTATTAGGCCAGCACAATGCACACAGCGCTCCCGGCACCGGGAACGCTGGCGCTGCCGGGAGAAGATGCTGAAGGCTGCATCTTCTCCCGTGAAACCCCCTGGCAACGAGCATAAACCGCCCTGGCAACGAGCATAAACCCCCCTGGCAATGAACATAAACCCCCCTGTCAACAAGCAATAAACCCCATGGCAACGAGCATAAACCCCATGGCAAGGAGCATAAACCCCATGGCAACAAGCATAAACCCCCTGGCAACAAGCATGTAACCCCATGGCAATGAGCATGTAACCCCATGGCAACGAGCATGTAACCCCATGGCAACGAGCATGGAAATGGTAATGAGCATAAAACCTCTGACAACGAGCAGGTAATTTTAAAGTAATTAGAAGCCTTACTGTGGGGTATAAAATGGTGTCGGGCAAATATGTAAGTGGCACTTTGGTAATAGGCATTACAGTGTGTGGCATAATGTGTAATGGGCATTATGGTGTGTGGAATAATGCAAGTCACTATACCAGGGACGTCTGAGTAGTGCACTGCCTTATGGAGGAGCAAGGACAAAATCCAGGTACGGGAAGGGAGGGGGTGCAAAATTGCTGCCTTGCAGCGGGTGACAGATATCCTAGCTTCGGCCCTGCTGGCAGGCGGCATCCCGGTTGTCAAAATCGCATCCCCATGGAGAAACCCCATTGGAGAAATGTTCATTACACATGGTTATAAAGTCTTTTTTTTTTTTTACATTTAAAAACACAATGTAAATAAATACTAATGTATACAGCCCTCATGAGAATAGCAGTTATAGAAATAAAAAGAGAAATTACAGGCGGCCATTTTGTGGACTGAATATCAAATTCTAGACAATACAGCACTATCAGGTCACTAGGAACCAGTGACCTCCCTAAAACCACAGCCATCCACTCATCAAAGCCACACTTGCCCACTCTCCCCGAATTTCAGAGAGCTCTCCCGGACTCCAGGATAGTAGTCCAACCTCACAGATTCCACATACTTCCAAACTGATGTGGACGGCCTAGGTTCTGGATGACGCAATTCACGTTGAATCATGCTATTGTGACCACTCTCTCCCCCCCTTACACGATGCCACGAATCATGACATCGTATATCTGGGGGTGCTGCCACAGTGACACAATGGTGATGTCACGCCCCCGCACCTGGACACCTCGCAGTGAGTAAATGAAGAAAGTCGCCAACGACTGCTCCCAGCTGCTGAGTGCACGGTGGCGCCTTCCACATAAATTTCCATTATTACGGTTTCAGACCACAAAATGGCCGCCTGTCCTGGGAGAAGGCGACGGAAACGAGATGGGAGGAAGCTCTAAATGAAACGCTTTCAAATGTTGTGTAGAGTGAAAATGTGCCATAACCGTGTAACTTGTATTTTTGGACTATGCTGAAAAGGAGGGATCAGAACAAAACACTAAATCTAGTCCAAATTGTAACAACCCTTTTTTTTGTTGTTGTTGTCAAATACATTTCCAGCCATAATTATATTTAACACATTTCTAAAAAATATTTGAAAACGACAGTTCTCCTTTAAAGAAATGACAGAGGAGCAGACGGGGGTTAAACACACGAGGAATACGAGACAGGAGAAAAAAAACACATAAAAATACCCATTATTCTAAACCCTGCAGGTGTCGGCAATCGGAATACATGTATTGCAATTAGCAGAATTAAAACAGATTTAAATAGCTGCTGAAAGCAGATGTGGCTGGCGCTGCGGGCGGGTGCAATATAAAGTTATGGCACATCCAGCTATTAATCATATGCTCACAGGCTCAATGTGCCCCAGCATTGCCTAACAGCCACGGCCACCACCGCGACCAAATAACCCAGAACCAGTCACGCCAATTCGGCTGCAGATCAGTATGGCAGTGTTGCTGCCGGCGACATTGTGGTGTGATGGAGAAAAGAATGTTAGTACATTGCACACATGTGATCTTATAAGTGCATGATTCCATTTTCCCTAGGAGGTGCACAGGTTCACTCATTACTGGCTAACACATTTTAAAAGATCCACAGGTGGAGCTAATCATTTCACTCGTGACACCAAGGAGATCTGGAAAACATGCACTGTTAGTGCTTCCTGAGGAATGAGTTTGGCAAACACTGTCCTAGACTGTCCAGATGTACTTACACTACACCCCTATATTAACAATGACTGAGACTATCCTGATATACTGTACGAACACCAGAACCCAGGCAACTCCAAAGACTAAGGGGTATAGTTACTAAAGGGCGGGGTTTTAGAAGTGGAGATGTTGCCCATAGCCACCAATCAGATTATACTTAACATTTATCTAGCATCTTCTAGAAGATAATAGCTAGAATCTGATTGGTTGTTATGGGCAACATCTCCACTTCTAAAAACTCTCAATTTAATAAATATACCCCTAAGTCCGCTGATATACTGAAATTACACCCATACACCCCCAATGAGACTATCGAAATATAGACAACTATACAGAAATGAAGAGCAACCACAGCGAATTCACTGAATATGACTGGCTTCTATCTAAACCACCTATAATTTTCGGACTGGTTGCAGAATTTGAGAAGGTCACTTACCTCTTTCAAACAGCCCATGAAGTTGTTGCTGACAGGAGACCCTGGTAGGTCGGCAGTGCTGGGGCTGCCCCCTACATAGAAGAAGTCATCTGATCCCAGCATGGTGTAATCCTCCTGCGTATAACCAGTCGTGGTCAGGATCCCATCCACCGATATGGTCACCTTATGGGGAAAAGCAACATAACGTAATTCCTGTCAGTGCTTTATACAGAGGGGGGCTCGAGATTCTCCACTGGGACTTGGTGACATAGTAAAAGCACTTCTTCTATCACCATGTGGCCTAGGTTCTAGATGACCATTCACATCATCCTCCCCAGCTGGAGAAACTGAACAGCAGCTCCAGGACCCTCTGGGACAGCCCTACTGATCCACACAACAATGGAGCATTTCATGTTCAACTTGAGAACATCCTCCCCTGAAGAGGAACATGCTGCTTAAATGAACCCTTCAAACACCGATACTTACCGCTCATTACATTGTTTGCACTACGGGAGCTCCCAGGCTCTTATGAGTCCCCACAAGATCAAAGGATGTTTAATATCACTGCCGCTGTATGTGACAGTACACAGCATGTGCCTCCCCCCCATAGGGTCTCTCCAGAATATGAAATGCTGCGTCACACGTACAGTATATATGTGGCCAGCTGAACACGTGATCGGTGATCTTTCATGTTTATGGCCTTACCAGAGAAATACAAAGTTTGACAACGAAAAAGAGAGGCCAAACTTACAGCCACACTGTTACAGTACATTAGCAGCCAGGAAAGGTCATTAAGACTTACTAATAAGACCCAGAACTCGCTTGACCATCACCAAAACAGTGACAGTACCCTCCTATATTATTACAGTGACATGTGCAGGTATGACTTGAAGAACAATGTGTCACCTCCAGATGACATGCTTGAACAGCAGAAGCGAGAGTGATCAGGAGATGTTCAGTATGAGGGAATATTGTTTAAGGAGAAACGTAATGTTTCAATGGGATCCCACTGTCAATGAATCAACCTGTCCTAATGAAAATGTGGGTGAGCATTGGGACACAGGGCAATGTGACACTGATCCCCTAGTTTTCCCAATGCGTAGCACAGAAGGGCCTCATCCTCAAAGGTCTCGAAGTTTATGTGCTGACGTTGGCTCGCAATATGTGTATTCTTCATTAGCTAAACCCCACCAACACAAGTTTAGACCATCAAGGTGGGTTCACGTGTTCAGATGCTCACATCAATTATCCCCGCAGCAGGGTATGAAAACTTTAAGCCCTTCACTGGCAGAGGGGCAAATAGGTTGCAAGTTTTAGCAACATGTTCATAGATCCCACAAACATCCACAGCAACCCTTAGTCCACCTCAATCATATTCACAGACCACCACCAAAAATATGCCCTCCCACACAAAAAAACAGCTACGAAGATGTAGAAAACTACAACTATCATTATTGCTGAACCCAACTGAGTCCATCAGCAATAAAGGGATAGTAAGGATGGGAAACCAAGGAGTACACACAGAGAGTGGGAAGACGGTCTCCTCATTCCTTCCCCCAATAATTCCAACCCAAGCCAGAGAGAAAGGAAGAGCTGCTCAAACACACATCCCTGGAAGACCTCACCCCAAGTCTTACCCTTTGCCACATCTGCTAAACCATCCAACCAGGCGATGACACATGATGGGGATGAGTTACCAGATTAGTCTGTTAGAGAGGGGAAGGGATGAACTGACAAGGGGGAGGCTGGAGTGCTGATTGGCTGAGGATTCAGGCGTATGGTTTGAAAAAGAGTAATGGCGGTAAATATGGTTCAAGTGTGAAAATTGGTTTTAGTGTGTCATTCTATTCCTAGATCCTCATGTCAAAGGAGAAAAAGTAGGACCTCAGGAAATGTCTGTTGGTTTGGCCCACCAGAACTCAGTTCCTCAGTGACTACAGGAGTTCCGCCTGGCCCATAAGGCAGGAATAAAGATACATTGAGCCACAACTCAGACACTTCCAGGGGTCAGAACCTTGACCGTATCAAGGAATCAGTATCCATCATGACTATGGAACGACAAGTCATTAATTTAATGATCCTTTATGTACTAAGAAATTGGGTGTATTTCATACAATATTCCATTTAAACAGACCCCGGCAATGAAAATTTTGATCTAAAAATTTCGATCTAAACGGCCAATAATAAACTTTTCTCTATGACAGTCTATTGCACAGTCTGCCTGAAGAGTTAACCATTCAGCGGAATACTATTGTTTCGCACTCTGGGCCTGATTCAGTAAGGATCGCCATTGCGATCACAGCTGCTAATACGCACGCAAATCAACTGCGATAGTAACATAAGAATGCCCAGTTTACCTTATACACATCCGTAATGTTTAGCAGGACAGCGAAAACATCAGTACAATCGAGTACCATCGCAGCCTCACGCACAAGCCCTGACCTTACTCAGAAATTGCTAACAACAACGCACGCTATGCGTCCTCAGGCTGCGGATGTCATCGCAGTGGATAATTTATGCACGCCCCTACAACGGCATTCAACCGCAATGGCACACCTGCATTCAGCCAACCCCCACCCCGTTACCACCCACAAACGGCACTTCCTGTCAATCACGCTGCGATGGGTCGCAATGGCTAGTTTGCGCACCTACACTGTGATGCATATGCATGCGCAGAATGTAACAATTGGCCGGTTGCGTGCGTATCAGCGACTGCGATCCAAGCTGAATCAGGCCACTATCTCCTAAACTTCTCATCGCTTCTCAGAGGCCTCCTAATCATGTATTTATGTCTGATTGCCCTCTCAGAATAGAAATAAAATCATCTTGGGGTGTAGTCTAGTGGCAAATGGTGAGAGGGGCATAGTCAGGAGCACAGGCCCAAATAAAAAGACAGAGAACAGGCAAAGGAGGTGCACATGCTTATAGCATGTACAGAACGGGAGGTATAGTAGTTGAAATCCCGGTGCCGGCATCCCGACGGTAAGTATTGGGGTTAGGGGGAGAGTTAGGTACAAGTGGGGAGGGTTAGGGTTAGGCACTAGGGGGGAGGGTTAGGGTTAGGCACTAGAGGGGGAGGTTAGGGTTAGGCACTAGGGGGGAGGTTAGGCACTAAGGGGGAGGTTAGGGTTAGGCACTAGGGGGGGAGGTTAGGGTTAGGCACTAAGGGGGAGGTTAGGGCTAGGCACAAGAGGGGGAGGTTAGGGTTAGGCACTAGGGGGGAGGTTAGGCACTAAGGGGGAGGTTAGGGTTAGGCACTAGGGGGGAGGTTAGGGTTAGGCACTAAGGGGGAGGTTAGGACTAGGCACAAGAGGGGGAGATTAGGGTTAGGCACTAAGGGGGAGGTTAGGGCTAAGCACTAGAGGGGGAGGTTAGGGTTAGGAACTAAGGGGGAGGTTAGGGCTAGGCACTAGAGGGGGAGGTTAGGATTAGGCACTATGGGGGAGGTTAGGGTTAGGCACTAAGTGGGAGGTTAGGGTTAGGCACTAGAGGGGGAGGTTAGGGTTAGGCACTAGGGGGAGGTTAGGTTTAGGCACTAGGGGGGAGGTTAGGGTTAGGCACTAGGGGGGAGGTTAGGGTTAGGCACTAGAGGGAGGTTAGGGTTAGGCACTAGAGGGAGGTTAGGGTTAGGCACTAGGGGGGAGGTTAGGGTTAGGCACTAGGGGGGAGGTTAGGGTTAGGCACTAGAGGGAGGTTAGGGCTATACACTAGAGGGAAATTAAGGTTAGGCACTAGGGGGGAGGTTAGGGTTAGGCACAAGTGGGGAGGGTAAGGGTTAGACACTAGGGGAGAGGTTAGGGTTAGGCACAAGTGGGGAGGGTAAGGGTTAGGCACTTAGGGGGAGGTTAGGGTTAGGCACTAGGGGAGAGGTTAGGGTTAGGCACTTAGGGGGAGGTTAGGGTTAGGCACTAGGGGGGAGGTTAGGGTTAGGCACTAAGGGGGAGGTTAGGGTTAGGCACTAAGGGGGAGGTTAGGGCTAGGCACTAAGGGGGAGGTTAGGGCTAGGCACTAAGGGGGAGGTTAGGGCTAGGCACTAAGGGGGAGGTTAGGGTTAGGCACTAAGGGGGAGTTTAGGGTTAAGCACTAAGGGGGAGGTTAGGGTAAGGCACTAAGGGGGAGGTTAGGGTTAGGCACTAAGGGGGAGGTTAGGGCTAGGCACAAGAGGGGGAGGTTAGGGTTAGGCACTAAGGGGGAGGTTAGGGTTAGGCACTAGAGGGGGAGGTTAGGGTTAGGCACTAGGGGGAGGTTAGGTTTAGGTACTAGGGGGGAGGTTAGGGTTAGGCACTAGGGGGGAGGTTAGGGTTAGGCACTAGGGGGGAGGTTAGGGTTAAGCACTAGGGGGAGGTTAGGTTTAGGTACTAGGGGGGAGGTTAGGTTTAGGTACTAGGGGGGAGGTTAGGGTTAGGCACTAAGGGGGAGGTTAGGGTTAGGCACTAGAGGGGGAGGTTAGGGTTAGGCACTAGGGGGAGGTTAGGTTTAGGTACTAGGGGGGAGGTTAGGGTTAGGCACTAGGGGGGAGGTTAGGGTTAGGCACTAGGGGGGAGGTTAGGGTTAAGCACTAGGGGGAGGCTAGAGTTAGGCACTAGGGGGAGGTTAGGGTTAGGCACTAGGGGGGAGGTTAGGTTTATGCACTGCGGGGAGGTTAGGTTTATGCACTGCGGGGAGGTTAGGTTTATGCACTGCGGGGAGATTAGGGTTAGGCACTAGCGGAGGTGGTCATGTTTAGGCACTAGGGGGGAGGTTAGGGTTAGGCACTAAGGGGGAGGTTAGGGCTAGGCACAAGAGGGGAAGGTTAGGGTTAGGCACTAAGGGGGAGGTTAGGGTTAGGCACTAGGGGGAGGTTAGGTTTAGGTACTAGGGGGGAGGTTAGGGTTAGGCACTAGGGGGGAGGTTAGGGTTAGGCACTAGGGGGGAGGCTAGGGTTAAGCACTAGGGGGGAGGTTAGGGTTAAGCACTAGGGGGAGGCTAGAGTTAGGCACTAGGGGGAGGTTAGGGTTAGGCACTAGGGGGGAGGTTAGGTTTATGCACTGCGGGGAGGTTAGGTTTATACACTGCGGGGAGGTTAGGTTTATGCACTGCGGGGAGATTAGGGTTAGGCACTAGCGGAGGTGGCTATGTTTAGGCACTAGGGGGGAGGTTAGGGTTAGGCACTAGGGGGGAGGTTAGGGTAAGGCACTAGAGGGGGAGGGTTAGGGTTAGGCACTAGAGGGGGAGGGTTAGGGTTAGGCACTAGAGGGGGAGGGTTAGGGTTAGGCACTAGAGGGAGAGATTAGGGTTAGGCACTAGAGGGAGGGTTAGGGGTTAGGCACTAGAGGGGGAGATTAGGGTTAGGCACTAGGGGGGAGGTTAGGTTTATGCACTGCGGGAGGTTAGGGTTAGGCACTAGAGGGGGAGGTTTGGGTTAGGCACTAGGGGGGGAAGTTAGGGTTAGGCACTAGAGGGGGAGGTTAGGGTTAAGCACTAGGGGGGGGAGGTTAGGGTTAAGCACTAGAGAGGGGAGGGTTAGGGTTATGCACTGCGGGGAGGTTAGGTTTAGGCACTAGGGGGGGAGGTTCGGGTTAGGCACTAGGGGGGAGGTTAGGGTTAGGCACTGCGGGTAGGTTAGGTTTAGGCACTAGGGGGGGAGGTTAGGTTTAGTGTGCGGGGAGGGAGGGTTAGGATACTTACCGACAGGTGTCTGTATCCTAACCCTGTTGGGATGCTGACCGCCGGCATCCCGTACCTAACCCATACAGACCATATATTATCATTTCCATCAGGAATATGAATTAACTGCAGCAGAAAAATGTAAGTAAAAGTATTTCTGGAGGTAAAAATGTTTTTGGGTAAAGGTTGGGGAAGGATGCGCTATTGCTGTGCTGCTGAATATAGGGACGCAGAAAGGCCACTAATAGTGAAAAAAATCACAAAAAACAGAAAAATAAAACATAACTGACCCCCTTTAAAACCCCCCAAACCATATGTTTCCCCCAGCCTACGTCAGCACTCCAGCCTTCCGGAGACCATGTAGACACAAAGACATGCAGAGTGAGAAACGCAGCTCTTGGCCCAGACCACCACCGCTTTTTCCAGGAGTCTGAGACCTGCCATAGGCCTTGGAACCGCCAGACATGGCCACAAATATATAGATGGGGACCAGAAAAAAAACAAATGTCATGAGTTGGGGGACGTATGGGGTGGGGGGGCCACAGATGGCTGTGTTGGACTGATGGAACATGAAATGTTCAGGGAGGGGTTTAATACATAATATATATCAGTCCTGTATCTATACCGGTGTATAGCACAGACAGAATATTTATTTATTCCATGGCGGACGGGGGGGAGTGGAATTAGAGGAAACATTGAATGTGTCAAGAAAAAAGAGAGAAAGGAAAAACCACACCGCAAATCCAGCAAATTAATTAAGACAAATAAGAATGATATCTACCAGACAATGTAGTTTGTTTACCATAGCGTGTCCAATGCCTGAGTGCTTTGCGGAAAAGTGGGGAAAAAAGCAAATTGAATAAACTGTGAACAGAAGGGTCGTCAAATCCAAAACGGAAAATAAATTCAAAATAAAAGAGAACAGATATAGATGATCAGTTAGAGGGTGTTAGTACACTCTGGAAAGGAGCCGGTTAGTAGCAATGAAACATTACATGAATGATTTGGGGTTATAGTTTCAAAAGAATAAACTCCATTCTCCCTCCCCTCGTCCTAGGCACACCGCTCTCGCGCCCCCCACTCGCACACGGAACCCAATTACTGGAAACTTTCCTCGTCACACATCCACACGTTCCCTTACGTGTCATACTTACGGCCCCCCGTCCTGCGAGCGGTGCGTTCCAAATACGAGTCACCGCAGCACAGAGATTCTTCATCATCAAACACAGGGCAAGAAACCAACACAACGTCAATCCCCCCCCACACTAAGTGCTCCGTGACGGCCGTCATTTTCTGTCTCCGCAAACAATTGTTTTATTTGCAGTTCCTGCTCTGCCGCTTAGATAATGTTGTGGATGTTTTTGTAGGAGGGACGCTGCTGACAAGCTGCAACTGTGTCGGGGTTAAACGTGTGTCGTTTGACATTAGCTCTGCTTGATACTTTTTGTATGATGGACTGTGAATGGCTACAGGGAGCTCAGGAGCGCAAGGGCTGGTGGGCGATATCCCCTTATCAGGTTGGTACAAGCGATGGGACAAATCAGATGGAGCTGTCTTGTTCCATATTTATTCCCGGAGCAGTTCTCTGCTGAGCACGCTGTAGATTATCTGGATTCCTGCCGCCTGTGTGTGTGTTGTTGTATTTACATGTGTTTTATCTGCGGAATCGCTAGAGAAACGAATGCAAGTTTTAAGTCTGCTGCATTCAATAATAAGCCGTGTACCAATAATACAACAATAAATATGCTGTTGTGTAAATATATATGTGTGTTACCCAATGTTTTATGCACAACCAACGTATGTCTTACGCAAGCGCATTTATATACCAGCATGGCGGAGTCGGTTATTATCTCGCAGACAGAAACACCACTTTGTGTTGTGATTATAGAAATGCTAAAAACAACGAAGGAAAATCCTACATGAACCATAAATGAACCTGTATTCCTACTGGGCTCCACCCCTCATTCCTAGCTGGGATTGTCACACCCACCTGAAGGAGCCGCCAATGGCGAAACGCTCTTACCTGGCGCAGGTTCCGAGTCACCTTCACGTCATGCCATTCGTTATCGTTGAACTTGTCGTTGGATGGCTCCACGATGGCCTCAAAGGCACCGGAGCCCAGATTGATGACCAGCGAGACGGCGCCGCCCTTCAGCGCCAGGTTGACGTAGTCTGCGGATTTGCCGGTGTGGAGGATGAGCCCATTTCTCTGTCGGGTCTTGAAGGACAAGGTGATTTCATCGCTGCTGCTCTGGATTGGATTCTGGGACAGGTCGTAGCATAAATACTCAGAACCGCGGAATGTGGCCACGTTCTCCTCTCTCGCTGCAGGGTAAGTAGAAAAGATGCTTTGTAATGGAACAATTATGATGTGCTACCTCCATCAACGGGAATCATGAGACAGAAAACACAACAGCACTGCAATAACGGGTCCAGTCTACAAACCATCTGAGGATGAGTAGGACATTAGTATGAGAAGCAGAAGACAGAGGGCAGGAATCACCTAGATCTTTCCTGAACACTAACCCCCCTTTCTATAGGGCCGGGCTGAGGTGCCAGGCCATCATTGCAGAACCCCACAGGAAAGGACAGTGGGCCTGATTCAGAGCCGGACGCTATTTGCGCTTGCTCGTTCAGAAAAAGGGGCCGGTTATTTAAATTGAGCGCTCACTCTTTGCGGTCTGTTGACGCCTCTATGTCTGAGCGAGCGAACGAAACATGCGCTCGCTATTTTGTAAAGACGCACCCTGGCCGCTCGCATCCTACGTCATCTCCGCTATTTATTTGATTAATCGAGTACATCGAAAGGCGTCTGAACTGCTCGCAGTGCTTGTGGTTGGAATTTCCTAACGCAATCATGCGAACAGTTCAGGCTAAGAAACAACCAAGTGACGTGGTCGATGACGCTGCTTTGTTAATTATGCACACCCTTAAAACGCCCGTTTTGACCATTTGGCACGCCTGCGTTCGGATCACCACTCCCCATTTTCAAGCACCTTCACCTGTTACCACCCACAAACGCCTCATCCTGTCACTCAAATTAGCAGGCACTCGCTATTTTGCGAGCGCTCGACTTCCGACCGCAATGACTGGTTGGCGCATGCGCATTGCGACCCATACGCATGCTCGGAGCGAACGAGCGGCCGCTTACGAGCGGCTCTGAATCAGGCCCAGAGTAAAAATAAACACCATGATGAACAGCACAAACCACCAGCAAAGGAAGGTCCGGCATAGAGATGCCGCTCATTAATGTAATAAAAGTACATTTCCTACTGGATGCATCCCCAAGAAAGCAGCAGACGGGGCCCATACAAAGCAAATGTGAGGCTCTTCATGGGGCGAGTCTGGAGGTTTGTCTGGCTGCAAGAAAACCCCTAAAACAAGTCAAAGTTACAAGTGGAGAGAACAGGACTTGAAACTGATCGTTCACATTCATAGACGGATACACTGCTCAGAGAGCACCTTCTTAGTACCAGAGGCTTTCCCACTTCTTTTCCTGCCTCCGCGCAGTGCTAGGAGAGATCCCCCCCACTGTGCTTCCATGCAGTGCATTTACACCGAGGTCAGCAATGGAAGGGTTAATGCACACCTCACCTCCTGCAGATAGATATGACCAGGATGTACAATGTAACAGGTGATGACATGGAGGAATCTAATCTACCAGTGACCAAGCTGCTGAATATAGGGTAACGTGCATAACCCAGCATGGCCGCCGTCCTCTGCTTGAACAATCCTTCTCCTGTAAGCACTGAAACAAGCTCCATTATTCAGTAACCAATGTCCCGAATTTAGATATTTGATGTAATATGGTGCCAGACACAGTTCGTAAAAGGTATCATTGTGTACCGGGCAAGTGATGCTCCATGCTCACCTCAATGGAAGTTCCTGTATGTAGTGACATATCTGGGACTTTAAAGTCATATAAACAGGTAGGGGGAGATGTATCAAACCTTAGAGAGAGATAAAGTTAAGTAGTTCCCATAGCAAGTTGGGTACTGGATGCCGGGGCTCGGGATCCCGGCGGTCAGAAACCCAACGCTGGCATCCCGACAGGGTTAGGATACTGATACCCGTCGGTAAGTATCCTAACCTTACCCCTAACTCTCCCTCGCCGCACCTTAAACCTAACCTCCCACCTAGTATCTAACCCTAACCCTCCCCCTAACCCCGCTACTTAACATCGGGGTTCCGGCGCCGCCATTGTGAGCGCCTGCATTCCGGCTGTCGGGATTTAACTATCTCCCCCCATAGCAACCAGTTAGCTTCTAAATATAATTCATCTAGCACAGTCTATAAAATAACAGATAGAAGCTGGCTGGTTGCTAGGGGCAACTTCTCCATTTTATCTCTCTCTAATGGTGCATACACACGATCAGATTTTTCTTCAGATATGAACGATAATGATTTAAAAAAATCGTTCAATCGTTCATATCTGAAGGAAAATCTGACATATCTGACATGCCTGAACGATGGACAATGAACGATGCGCGTTCCCGATGGTCAGATAACGATATCTGACATCTGATGTGTTTGCAGTCAGACTTGGACGATTCCATTCATTTTAATGCAGTCAGAAATCGTTCAAATCTTTATTAAAATCGTTCAATTGTTCATCTGACAAATCTGACCGTGTGTATGCACCATTAGGTTTGATACATCTCCCCCATCGACTGATGGCCTCACAGTGAGTATGTGCTATTAATGAATATGCAATTGCAGGATAATAAAAGGCAACTAATCTTATTTTTAACTAATGTAACAAAAAACATCAGACTGTCCCCATGTCTAACCCCCGAGCCTTTCTATTATTCCATACTCCCAATTGTGGGAAAATTTAGAAGTTAAAAAAAAAAACGCTATGCATTTCGGGGGGTTCCAGGTGCGTTTCATTGCGCTGCCACACTGTGGGCCTGATCCAGACCCGGTCGCTAAGCTGCGCTTGCTCGTTGCCAAAAGGAGCCGGGTATGCAAATCCCGCAATCGCATTGTCTGGCTTAAGGACGGCCTCTATGTCTTAGAGAGCGATGGCAGTGAGCACACGCTGGTGTTCAAAGATGCCCACTTTTCATTCTTAACCCACGTCATCTCCAGGAAGTGTCATCGGTAACATCGAGAGCCATCGGGGCAGTTCGCAGCCCTTGAGGTAGGCCCTACCCCGCCGCAATCACTGCGATCAGTTCAGGCAAAACAACAACCAAGTGACGTGTTCAATGGCGCTACTTTGCTAATTATGCACACCCATTAAACTCCGTATTGAAGCTCAGACACGCCTGCGTTCACATATCCGCTCCCCTGTTCACAAGCACCTTCCCGTTACCATCCACAAATTGCACTGTCACTCAAAGTAGCGTCCAGTCTGTGTACAACGAGCAAACGATTCCCGATCGCAGTGACTGGCTTGCGCACGCGCACTGTGACGCATGCGCAGATGTGCGATTATCTCCCCTAGTGAGCGAGCGCAGCTTAACGACCAGGTCTGAATCAGGCCCTGTATTTTGTGTAGCCTGGCAGTCCCACCTGTGTATCTCTGCCCTAATACCATAAGATAACATGTAATAGTCCATAACCACATCCACACACACCCCAGTGATTTCACACCACCACAGCCAGGATTGCAGCAGTCCCCATTTTTCATCCTGCCTGGCCTATGACATCCCACGTTCCTGTAAACTGCACGTTGATCGCTCCCTGACACAATCCCAGGAGCTGCGTCTCCATCTACGCCTGGTACAGAGTGAGATTATATCACACGTCCCACGGGAGCACTCTCAGGAAATGTAACTCTTTACACTATTGGCCTCCACACGTGTAACATGCGGCCTGAGGGGAGCAGGAGAGGGCTGAGGTGGGGGCTGTAGAACACTCGCACTGAAAGGCCCCTCAGGCACTTAGGAAATAGGAACACAGGAAAACACAAACCTACAAAGCAGTTTTTCCCTTCATAACATTACACTTCCCAAGGGTAAAGGACGGTTTGGCAGCGTTCCGGAGTAACTGCAACATTCACCTTGAACTGGAGCTACAGTCATGAATTTACATTTGCAGGTAGCCTCCAGGTGTTCAGCTGCCGAGTCACTAACATTCATTTATATCGCACATACAGTACATATTACGCAGCGCTTTACAGACAATATGTCAGTCATTCACATCAGTCCCTGCCCTGGTGGATCTGAATTGCTGTGAATTCCATTTATATTTCCTATTACGTGGGTAACCCAAACAGACTAGGGTTTATTTTTTTTTTTTGGTTGTGATTATTGAAATATTATGTTTTTGCAGTGTGGGTGGAAACTCATTGCAGACATGGATAAAAAAACATACAAACTCCACTCAGAAATTCAGCTGTAAGGCAGCAATGCAAACCACTTTGCCCACAGTGTGGCCTAATAGACTGCCCTTGTTCAATGCGGGCCAATACATCTACATCGGTCCAGAGTCTTTGTTCTGCCCATCTGACCCGATCCGTGATCCGTTCCGCAGATCGGTGGCTATCTATGATTGGCGCAGCTTGGAAATCCAACATGTAAAAAAAATCCTTGACTTGCCGATTCCGACCATTTTTGGGGTCAGGGTGGGGTAATCAAGATTGTTCAACATGTTGAATATCCCCGGAGTCAGCAGAATTGGGAATTGCTCCAATTAGTCATAGATGTATGGGGTGCTAATAATACCCAAAATGGCGTGGAGATGTGGTGGCAGAACCGCTGCAAGGTTCCTTGGCACCCTAGGCTAAACTTCAGCCTACTGCGCTCCACCACCACCAATGACCCACTTTCCAGGCAGTAAGGTGACGTTCTCCAGCCGTCTGCCTGCATTGAGTACAGCAAGGATGTCTCACTCTCAGAGACATACTTTATTATGTGATGGGCCAGCTCAGTGGTGCCCCCGTAGATCCCGGCGCCCTAGGCAGCTGTCTAGAGCTACCACATGGTGGAGCCGGCCTTAGTTAGTGGCCACAACAACAGTTCTAACAACTTTTCCCATTGCCTATTTGTGAGTACATTTCGGATAGATAATGTGTTATATAGGAATATTGCATTTTTTGGATAACACAGAACAACCATTCATTGGCCAACAAGCCATTTACCAGTATTTACTGTGGCTGTAACTTTATGACTCTATTTTGTGTAAGGGTGCCGGAAGCTCTAGATCCTGCACCCTCACAGCCCACAGCTACAAAGGCACATGGCCCCGGCACCCCCACAATCTAAGTGTATCAGGGAAACGTACGCAGTCAGTAGGAGGACATGATCAATGTCTATGCTCGGTCTGCTGTCCCCACCCCTGTGCCTCCTTAGGCCCCCGGCTATATGGCCTTTCCACAGAGCCAGGCCAGGGTCAATGAGATGTTAAATATATGTTGTTAATTTCTACTCAGTATAATTGAGGCAAATGCGTGCCCTAGATGCGTTTTCCCTGATACAATGTAGTACTTTGTAGTAGTACAAACAAACACGACGGATTAGAAATATCATTCTCAGGATGGATGTGCCTCTAGTTGTCTATGGTAGAATGCTAGACTAAGGGCCTCATTCGCTACGGATCGATATTGGGACCGCAGATGCGATTATGCAACCAGCCCGCTGCAAAAATATGCTAATGAATGCTATCGCAAATCCGTCGCAAAGCCAACATAGCGACCCCCACTACCGCTATCTCACATCCGTAAAACCTCGCAGACCTGCGTATACAGCGGTAAAATCGAGTAACATCGGTCCCTCACGCACAATTACAGCAGGTCTGACCATCCTCAGAAATTGCTAACCTCGTCGCACGCAGTGTGTACACAAGCTGCGTATGCCGCCGTAGTGGCTAATTTATGCACGCCCATGCAATGGTGTTCAAATGGCCAGGCACGCCTGCTTCTCGCCGACCACACCCCCGTCACCAACCCCATAACGCTCAGTGCCTGTCAATCATTCTGCGATGGCTCTCCGTTGTCTGCGTGATCACAGTGCGACTGCAGTGATGCCTTTGCGCAATGCGATGCATACACGTGCGCAGTAGGCAACAATCGTCCCGTCTGCGTAAATGCCTTAGCAGTTGCGATTCATGCTGAATCAAGCCCTAAATATGGTGTCCTAGTTCTGTGGCCTGATCCACACAATACAGGCATGGTTCAGAGTCCCACGTAGAACGCACCTTGGTGCACAGCACACGGCTACAGAGAGAGGATGAAAGATTACACGGTAGAGTGGATTTCTTGCTGGGAGATCAGGACACACAAATCAATTGGATATTACTTAAAGCCGAGAGCTAAAGTGATAGATTAGGATGGATATAATACATACTCAGAATGTCTGGATGTCTCATAGATTTGGGGGAGTACACCCCATCTCCACAATATAATGCCTCAATGTGCAGCAACACAAACAACCGCCCCTTCCACCTCGACCTACCCAGATCTCCAGGAGGCAGCATACAAAAAGTAGCTATGATATAACAAAATTAGCCCATTCACTTATAGCATCAGATGATATGAGGGTAACAAGCAGTGTAGTCACCAGTGGGAAAGCAGAATACAGGATGATGGGGATATAATGTCAGTAACAGAGGAAGAGACCTCAGAGTTATAGCATCAGATGATATGAGGGTAACAAGCAGTGTAGTCACCAGTGGGAAAGCAGAATACAGGATGATGGGGATATAATGTCAGTAACAGAGGAAGAGACCTCAGAGTTATAGCATCAGATGATATGAGGGTAACAAGCAGTGTAGTCACCAGTGGGAAAGCTGAATACAGGATGATGGGGATATAATGTCAGTAACAGAGGAAGAGACCTCAGAGTTATAGCATCAGATGATATGAGGGTAACAAGCAGTGTAGTCACCAGTGGGAAAGCAGAATACAGGATGATGGGGATATAATGTCAGTAACAGGAAGAGACATCAGAGTTATAGCATCAGATGATATGAGGGTAACAAGCAGTGTAGTCACCAGTGGGAAAGCAGAATACAGGATGATGGGGTTATAATGTCAGTAACAGAGGAAGAGACCTCAGAGTTATAGCATCAGATGATATGAGGGTAACAAGCAGTGTAGTCACCAGTGGGAAAGCAGAATACAGGATGATGGGGTTATAATGTCAGTAACAGAGGAAGAGACCTCAGAGTTATAGCATCAGATGATATGAGGGTAACAAGCAGTGTAGTCACCAGTGGGAAAGCTGAATACAGGATGATGGGGATATAATGTCAGTAAGAGGAAGATACCTCAGAGTTATAGTATCAGATGATATGAGGGTAACAAGCAGTGTAGTCACCAGTGGGAAAGCAGAATACAGGATGATGGGGATATAATGTCAGTAATTGAGGAAGAGACCTCAGAGTTATAGCATCAGATGATATGAGGGTAACAAGCAGTGTAGTCACCAGTGGGAAAGCAGAATACAGGATGATGGGGATATAATGTCAGTAATAGAGGAAGAGACCTCAGAGTTATAGTATTAGATGATATGAGGGTAACAATCAGTGTAGTCACCAGTGGGAAAGCAGAAGACAGGATGATGGGGATATAATGTCAGTAACAGGAAGAGACCTCAGAGTTATAGCATCAGATGATATGAGGGTAACAAGCAGTGTAGTCACCAGTGGGAAAGCAGAATACAGGATGATGGGGATATAATGTCAGTAAGAGGAAGAGACCTCAGAGTTATAGCATCAGATGATATGAGGGTAACAAGCATTGTAGTCACCAGTGGGAAAGCAGAATACAGGATGATGGGGATATAATGTCAATAACAGGAAGAGACCTCAGAGTTATAGCATCAGATGATATGAGGGTAACAAGCAGTGTAGTCACCAGTGGGAAAGCAGAATACAGGATGATGGGGATATAATGTCAGTAACAGAGGAAGAGACCTCAGAATTATAGCATCAGATGGTATGAGGGTAACAAGCAGTGTAGTCACCAGTGGGAAAGCTGAATACAGGATGATGGGGATATAATGTCAGTAACAGGAAGAAACCTCAGAGTTATAGTATCAGATGATATGAGGGTAACAAGCAGTGTAGTCACCAGTGGGAAAGCAGAATACAGGATGATGGGGATATAATGTCAGTAATAGAGGAAGAGCCCTCAGTTATAGCATCAGATGATATGAGGGTAACAAGCAGTGTAGTCACCAGTGGGAAAGCAGAATACAGGATGATGGGGATATAATGTCAGTAATAGAGGAAGAGACCTCAGAGTTATAGTATTAGATGATATGAGGGTAACAAGCAGTGTAGTCACCAGTGGGAAAGCAGAAGACAGGATGATGGGGATATAGGGCCTGATTCAGAGCCGGACGCAATTAGCGCTCGCTCGTCCTGAAAATAGGGGTGGCTATTCAAATGAACCGTTCGCTGTTTGCGGTCTGTTGACGCCTCTAGGTCTGAACGAGCGAACAAAACTTGCGGTCGTTTTTTGGGAAACTACGCCCCCTGGCCGCTCGCATCCTACGTCATGTCCGCTATTTATTAGATTAATCGAGTACATCCAACAGGGTATGAGCTGTTCGCTATTCTTGTGGTTGGTTTTTGCTACCACAATTTTGCGAGCAGTTCTGGCTTAAAAATAACCCAGTGACGTGGTCAATGACGCTGCTGTTTTAAATATGCACACCCATAAAACGCCCGTTTTGACCTTTAAGCACGCCTGCGATCGGATCTCCACTCTCCGTTTTCAAGCACCTTCCCCTGTTACCACCCACATACGCCTCATTCTGTCACTCAAATTAGCAGGCATTCGCTATTTTGCGAGCACATGAATTTCGGCCGCACTGACTGGTTCGCGGATGCGTATAACGATCCGTACGCATGCGCAGTTGGGCAAACATCGCTCAGAGCGAACGAGCTGCCGCTTACGAGTGGCTCTGAATCAGGCCCATAATGTCAGTAATAGAGGAAGAGCCCTCAGTTATAGCATCAGATGATATGAGGGTAACAAGCAGTGTAGTCACCAGTGGGAAAGCAGAATACAGGATGATGGGGATATAATGTCAGTAATAGAGGAAGAGAGCTCAGAGTTATAGCATCAGATGATATGAGGGTAACAAGCAGTGTAGTCACCAGTGGGAAAGCAGAATACAGGATGATGGGGATATAATGTCAGTAACAGAGGAAGAGACCTCAGAGTTATAGCATCAGATGATATGAGGGTAACAAGCAGTGTAGTCACCAGTGGGAAAGCAGAATACAGGATGATGGGGATATAATGTCAGTAACAGAGGAAGAGACCTCAGAGTTATAGCATCAGATGATATGAGGGTAACAAGCAGTGTAGTCACCAGTGGGAAAGCAGAATACAGGATGATGGGGATATAATGTCAGTAACAGGAAGAGACCTCAGAGTTATAGCATCAGATGATATGAGGGTAACAAGCAGTGTAGTCACCAGTGGGAAAGCTGAATACAGGATGATGGGGATACAATGTCAGTAACAGAGGAAGAGACCTCAGAGTTATAGCATCAGATGATATGAGGGTAACAAGCAGTGTAGTCACCAGTGGGAAAGCAGAATACAGGATGATGGGGATATAATGTCAGTAACAGAGGAAGAGACCTCAGAGTTATAGCATCAGATGATATGAGGGTAACAAGCAGTGTAGTCACCAGTGGGAAAGCTGAATACAGGATGATGGGGATATAATGTCAGTAACAGAGGAAGAGACCTCAGAGTTATAGCATCAGATGATATGAGGGTAACAAGCAGTGTAGTCATCAGTGGGAAAGCAGAATACAGGATGATGGGGATATAATGTCAGTAACAGAGGAAGAGACCTCAGAGTTATAGCATCAGATGATATGAGGGTAACAAGCAGTGTAGTCATCAGTGGGAAAGCAGAATACAGGATGATGGAGATATAATGTCAGTAACAGAGGAAGAGACATCAGAGTTATAGCATCAGATGATATGAGGGTAACAAGCAGTGTAGTCACCAGTGGGAAAGCAGAATACAGGATGATGGGGATATAATGTCAATAACAGGAAGAGACCTCAGAGTTATAGCATCAGATGATATGAGGGTAACAAGCAGTGTAGTCACCAGTGGGAAAGCAGAATACAGGATGATGGGGATATAATGTCAGTAACAGAGGAAGAGACCTCAGAATTATAGCATCAGATGATATGAGGGTAACAAGCAGTGTAGTCACCAGTGGGAAAGCTGAATACAGGATGATGGGGATATAATGTCAGTAACAGGAAGAGACCTCAGAGTTATAGTATCAGATGATATGAGGGTAACAAGCAGTGTAGTCACCAGTGGGAAAGCAGAATACAGGATGATGGGGATATAATGTCAGTAATAGAGGAAGAGCCCTCAGTTATAGTATCAGATGATATGAGGGTAACAAGCAGTGTAGTCACCAGTGGGAAAGCAGAATACAGGATGATGGGGATATAATGTCAGTAATAGAGGAAGAGCCCTCAGTTATAGCATCAGATGATATGAGGGTAACAAGCAGTGTAGTCACCAGTGGGAAAGCAGAATACAGGATGATGGGGATATAATGTCAGTAATAGAGGAAGAGACCTCAGAGTTATAGTATTAGATGATGAGGGTAACAAGCAGTGTAGTCACCAGTGGGAAAGCAGAAGACAGGATGATGGGGATATAGGGCCTGATTCAGAGCCGGACGCAATTAGCGCTCGCTCGTCCTGAAAATAGGGGTGGCTATTCAAATTAACCGTTCGCTGTTTGCGGTCTGTTGACGCCTCTAGGTCTGAACGAGCGAACAAAACTTGCGGTCGTTTTTTTGGAAACTACGCCCCCTGGCCGCTCGCATCCTACGTCATGTCCGCTATTTATTAGATTAATCGAGTACATCGAACAGGGTATGAGCTGTTCGCTATTCTTGTGGTTGGTTTTTGCTACCACAATTTTGCGAGCAGTTCTGGCTTAAAAATAACCCAGTGACGTGGTCAATGACGCTGCTGTTTTAAATATGCACACCCATAAAACGCCCGTTTTGACCTTTAAGCACGCCTGTGATCGGATCTCCACTCTCCGTTTTCAAGCACCTTCCCCTGTTACCACCCACATACGCCTCATTCTGTCACTTAAATTAGCAGGCATTCGCTATTTTGCGAGCACATGAATTTCGGCCGCACTGACTGGTTCGCGGATGCGTATAACGATCCGTACGCATGCGCAGTTGGGCAAACATCGCTCAGAGCGAACGAGCTGCCGCTTACGAGTGGCTCTGGATCAGGCCCATAATGTCAGTAATAGAGGAAGAGCCCTCAGTTATAGCATCAGATGATATGAGGGTAACAAACAGTGTAGTCACCAGTGGGAAAGCAGAATACAGGATGATGGGGACATAATGTCAGTAATAGAGGAAGAGACCTCAGAGTTATAGCATCAGATGATATGAGGGTAACAAGCATTGTAGTCACCAGTGGGAAAGCAGAATACAGGATGATGGGGATATAATGTCAGTAATAGAGGAAGAGACCTCAGAGTTATAGCATCAGATGATATGAGGGTAACAAGCAGTGTAGTCACCAGTGGGAAAGCAGAATACCGGATGATGGGGATATAATGTCAGTAACGGGAAGAGACCTCAGAGTTATAGCATCAGATGATATGAGGGTAACAAGCAGTGTAGTCACCAGTGGGAAAGCAGAATACAGGATGATGGGGATATAATGTCAGTAACAGGAAGAGACATCAGAGTTATAGCATCAGATGATATGAGGGTAACAAGCAGTGTAGTCACCAGTGGGAAAGCAGAATACAGGATGATGGGGATATAATGTCAGTAACAGAGGAAGAGACATCAGAGTTATAGCATCAGATGATATGAGGGTAACAAGCAGTGTAGTCACCAGTGGGAAAGCAGAATACAGGATGATGGTGATATAATGTCAGTAACAGGAAGAGACCTCAGAGTTATAGCATCAGATGATATGAGGGTAACAAAAATAAAATAAATTAATGTGTCAGTTTTGCACTATGGGAGAATCCATTTTGAGATCTCCCTGAGTTGCTGTCTGACACTGTAGGGGTACTTGCTTGTGTGTTGAAAATTGTTATCCTGGGTGAAAGAGATATCTGCTGAATATATCCACCATCTGAAATCATTATCAATGATTCAAGACTTTTCTTTTCATTGAAAAGTGACTGAATTATTGTAATATACCTCATAGGGAGGTGCGTGTAAGTATTTTGTTTGTATATGTATTTTAAGTGCCGTGCGTAGGTCACATCTTTTGAGTTGCACTCCGGTTACATTAGAGCACGGGTGTACTACTATATTGTTCTATCCTCTGAAAACTTTTTTTTTTTTTCGGGGGATATGCCGCAAATATTATTTGATAAACAGACTCATAGCGATACATTTACTAAACTGCGGATTTTTAGAAGTGATGTTGCCCATAGCAACCAATCAGATTCTATTTAACATTCATCTAGCATCGTCTAGAAGATAATAGCTAGATTCTGATTGGTTGTTATAGGCAACATCTACACTTGTAAAAACCCGTCAGTAGCAGAGGATGAGACCTCAGAGCTCTAGTATCAGATGAAGGAGCCTTCAGAATACCTGGCTGCAGGGGGAATCTATAATGGGTGCAGTGCACACGGGCCCCTGGGTACAGGGAGGGTCTCACCGCACACCCTGCACCCATATAGTATTATACTTACCCGTCCGTAGTCACCAGCGTGATGCTCTGCAGCGCCTCAGCCAGTGTTAGTAGTAAGAAAAGGGGGAATATTATCACCATACAGTGTAGAGTTCAGGAGTCCTTGGGCCTGATTCAGACCCACTCGCGAGCGGCTGTCCGCTCGCAAGTGGGTCGATGGTCTGCACTCAGCATGCGCACAACGGAGGGATCTCCGTCGTGCGCATGCGCCAGACGCGACGAGCGAAGGGCTTTCCTTCGCTCCTTGTGTCTGATCAAAGGGGGCGTGCTGTCGATGTTGATTGACAGCACGCCCCCTTTGGTGGGCGTGCTGGGGGCATGCCTCCCTGACGGGGGCGTTCCCAAGGGAACGCCTACCATCAGAAGCCGGCCCACTGACATCACTAGTGATGTCAGTGGGAGTGATTTTGGCTCTGATAGAGCCAAAATCACTCCGGGCCTTGCGGTTGAAAACCTCAACCGCAGGCTCCGGCTCGCAGTGGCGATGGTCGCGATGGTCAAGACCATCGCGGCCATCAAACTGCACGCTCGTATAGGCTGTGGGTGGTGACCCACAGCTATACGAGCGTCCAGGAGGACGCTCCATAATTATGGAGGGCGGCCCTCATTCAGAGCGTACGGCTCTGAATGAGGGCCCTTGTCTCCAAAAAGGCCGTAATGCGATAGAATGAAATCAGACAGCGACAACTAACATGGTGTGAGGTTAAACCCACACCCACATTTCATATACAGAGTCACCAAGCAGAGTCACTAGCACTAATATAGAGTCGTTTTATGTCATTATTTTAGGGTTGCTATTAGTGACTACATCAGAAGCGGTTTTTGTTAATAGCTAAGTTGCATTTATGGAGACAGAGAGAAGATCCCGGCTGGGTCAGGCACGTACTCAGCGGCTGGTGAGAGCAGGAGGGGATCTATAAGACGCTTTACAGCACAATAAAGACTTGTTGCTCTGTTAAATGTGGCTAATCGAACATGGCTGTGCTTACATTAAGCTCTGCGGCAAATGCACTTGAGAATTGAGGGCAGGAAAACATTTCAATAGAAAAGGAGGACGAGGGACAGAGACAGAAAAGGGGGGGCCGGAGGGGATTAGGTGAGATATAAAGATACAAAGTGACTCGCAGCAAACAGGCACATAAGGGTCCATTTATCAATAATCAATGCAATTTGCAATAAAAGGATGCAATAAAAGCACCCAAATGTACTGAATATCACACGTAGGAAAAGGAGGAAGTTCCTGAGATGTGCTCGGAGTGTAGTGACCACATCAGTGGTCTCTTCACTCCTCTATCGGCACTCATGCCGATGTGCGGTCTACAAACCACGCATGTGCGTCGGCCATTGCCAGGGAGGGTTCAGATGGCGTAAGATGCGGGGGTCTGACAGCTTCACAACCCCCATAGAAACCTACAGGTGTTGCGGCTGCTGTCAGAAACTGAAGGGCCGTTGCAGATATCGGATATCTGCTGAGATCACTCTATAGTACATCTGGGGGTTACGTAATAATTGCAAAAATATTTAAATATGCCGAAAATATTTAATGATAAATAGGCCCCATAGGGTTTTTATAGGACACTTCAGATGAAAGCGGCACAGGGGACTAAGGGCCTAATTCAGACCCGCTCGCAAGCGGGTCGATACTGGGCTCTGCGCACACACAGTAACCGCACTGCGCGTGCGCAAGCCCCGGAGTGAGAGAGAAATTCTCTCGCTTCGTGGTTCACTACAAAAGGGGCGGCTGTCGATGTTGATCGACAGCTCGCCCTGTTTTGCGGGCGTGGTGGACATCACTGGTGATGTCAGTGGGGCCGCCCACAAACGGCAGGCGTTCTCTTGGGAACTCCTCCGTTTGGGGTATACGGAGATCTCACCTGTCTCTATACTGTCAGGGTATAAGGAAGATGGTGACATGGGGTATACGGAGATCTCACCTGTCTCTATACTGTCAGGGTATAAGGAAGATGATGACATGGGGTATACGGAGATCTCACCTGTCTCTATACTGTCAGGGTACAAGGAAGATGGTGACATGGGGTATACGGAGATCTCACCTGTCTCTATACTGTCAGGGTAAAAGGAAGATGGTGACATGGGGTATACGGAGATCTCACCTGTCCCTATACTGTCAGGGTACAAGGAAGATGGTGACATGGGGTATACAGAGATCTCACCTGTCTCTATACTGTCAAGGTACAAGGAAGATGGTGAAATGGGGTATACAGAGATCTCACCTGTCTCTATACTGTCAAGGTACAAGGAAGATGGTGACATGGGGTATACAGAGATCTCACCTGTCTCTATACTGTCAGGGTACAAGGAAGATGGTGACATGGGGTATACAGAGATCTCACCTGTCTCTATATTGTCAGGGTACAAGGAAGATGGTGACATGGGGTATACGGAGATCTCACCTGTCTCTATACTGTCAGGGTACAAGGAAGATGGTGACATGGGGTATACGGAGATCTCACCTGTCTCTATACTGTCAGGGTACAAGGAAGATGGTGACATGGGGTATACGGAGATCTCACCTGTCTCTATACTGTCAGGGTATAAGGAAGATGGTGACATGGGGTATACGGAGATCTCACCTGTCTCTATACTGTCAGGGTATAAGGAAGATGGTGACATGGGGTATACGGAGATCTCACCTGTCTCTATACTGTCAGGGTATAAGGAAGATGGTGACATGGGGTATACGGAGATCTCACCTGTCTCTATACTGTCAGGGTATAAGGAAGATGGTGACATGGGGTATACGGAGATCTCACCTGTCTCTATACTGTCAGGGTATAGGGAAGATGGTGACATGGGGTATACGGAGATCTCACCTGTCTCTATACTGTCAGCGTATAAGGAAGATGGTGACATGGGGTATACGGAGATCTCACCTGTCTCTATACTGTCAGGGTATAAGGAAGATGGTGACATGGGGTATACGGAGATCTCACCTGTTTATATACTGTCAGGGTATAAGGAAGATGATGACATGGGGTACACAGAGATCTCACCTGTCTCTATACTGTCATATGGAAGATGGTGACATGGGGTATACGTAGATCTCACCTGTCTCTATACTGTCAGGGTACAGGGAAGATGGTGACATGGGGTATACGGAGATCTCATCTGTCTCTATACTGTCAGGGTACAAGGAAGATGGTGACATGGGGTATACGGAGATCTCACCTGTCTCTATACTGTCACGGTATAAGGAAGATGGTGACATGGGGTATACGGAGATCTCACCTGTCTCTATACTGTCAGGGTATAAGGAAGATGGTGACATGGGGTATACGGAGATCTCACCTGTCTCTATACTGTCAGGGTATAAGGAAGATGGTGAAATGGGGTATACGGAGATCTCACCTGTCTCTATACTGTCAGGGTATAAGGAAGATGTTGAAATGGGGTATACGGAGATCTCACCTGTCTCTATACTGTCACGGTATAAGGAAGATGGTGACATGGGGTATACGCAGATCTTACCTGTCTCTATACTGTCAGGGTATAAGGAAGATGGTGACATGGGGTATACGGAGATCTCACCTGTCTCTATACTGTCAGGGTATAAGGAAGATGGTGAAATGGGGTATACGGAGATCTCACCTGTCTCTATACTGTCAGGGTACAAGGAAGATGGTGACATGGGGCATACGGAGATCTCACCTGTCTCTATACTGTCAGGGTATAAGGAAGATGGTGACATGGGGTATACGGAGATCTCACCTGTCTCTATACTGTCAGGGTATAAGGATAAGGAAGATGGTGACTTGGGGTATACGGAGATCTCACCTGTCTCTATACTGTCAGGGTATAAGGAAGATGGTGACATGGGGTATACAGAGATCTCACCTGTCTCTATACTGTCAGGGTACAAGGAAGATGGTGACATGGGGTATACAGAGATCTCACCTGTCTCTATACTGTCAGGGTATAAGGAAGATGGTGACATGGGGTATACAGAGATCTCACCTGTCTCTATACTGTCAGGGTATAAGGAAGATGGTGAAATGGGGTATACGGAGATCTCACCTGTCTCTATACTGTCAGGGTATAAGGAAGATGGTGAAATGGGGTATACGGAGATCTCACCTGTCTCTATACTGTCACGGTATAAGGAAGATGGTGACATGGGGTATACGGAGATCTCACCTGTCTCTATACTGTCACGGTATAAGGAAGATGGTGACATGGGGTATACAGAGATCTCACCTGTCTCTATACTGTCACGGTATAAGGAAGATGGTGACATGGGGTATACAGAGATCTCACCTGTCTCTATACTGTCAGGGTACAGGGAAGATGGTGACATGGGGTATACAGAGATCTCACCTGTCTCTATACTGTCAGGGTATAAGGAAGATGGTGACATGGGGTATACAGAGATCTCACCTGTCTCTATACTGTCAGGGTATAAGGAAGATGGTGACATGGGGTATACAGAGATCTCACCTGTCTCTATACTGTCAGGGTATAAGGAAGATGGTGACATGGGGTATACAGAGATCTCACCTGTCTCTATACTGTCAGGGTATAAGGAAGATGGTGACATGGGGTATATGGAGATCTCACCTGTCTCTATACTGTCAGGGTATAAGGAAGATGGTGACATGGGGTATACGGAGATCTCACCTGTCTCTATACTGTCAGGGTATAAGGAAGATGGTGACATGGGGTATACGGAGATCTCACCTGTCTCTATACTGTCAGGGTATAAGGAAGATGGTGAAATGGGGTATACGGAGATCTCACCTGTCTCTATACTGTCAGGGTACAAGGAAGATGGTGACATGGGGTATACGGAGATCTCACCTGTCTCTATACTGTCAGGGTATAAGGAAGATGGTGAAATGGGGTATACGGAGATCTCACCTGTCTCTATACTGTCAGGGTATAAGGAAGATGGTGACATGGGGTATACGGAGATCTCACCTGTCTCTATACTGTCAGGGTATAAGGAAGATGGTGACATGGGGTATACAGAGATCTCACCTGTCTCTATACTGTCAGGGTATAAGGAAGATGGTGACATGGGGTATACAGAGATCTTACCTGTCTCTATAATGTCAGGGTACAAGGAATATGCTGGCATGGGGTATATTGGGGTCTCACTTATGCCTACACTATCATGGGACAGACAGCATCAGTGGTTTTGTGAGGATCCTGGGTTATGTCATTATAAACATATTTTTCCTTTCTTGCACTTTTAGGACCTCTATTGTTTGTTCAATATATATGTATTATTTTCATATCTTCATTTTTCACCCTACTATATGCAGCAGCAGCTGCTCTTATATATTTAACACCTTTTTACATTTCACCTTTCCTCATTAGAGTGATGCCCTGGGGTGGCTCAGCTGGGCCTTTTTGGGGGTGTCCTGCGCTCTGGATTTCAACCCCAGTATGTTAAGGACCTGCCCTCAGAGGTTACCTGGGCGCGGTGGGTAGGCACATAACCATGATTATGCCAAAACCTCTATTTATTGCAAAATTCTATTGCAAAATGTATAATATTATATATAATTAGTAATGTTGGAGTTGTGTTTTTCCTTTCTTGCACTTTTAGCACCTCTATTGTTTGTTTAATATATATGTGTTATTTTCACATCTTCATTTTTCACCCTACTATATGCAACAGGAGTCATAACCCTGCCAATACTGTCCTGAAATAGATCGTACTAGATAATGACTGAGATCCCCCTTTTAACCCTAGTCCGGTTACCATAGGAGAGTGCCCTGCTGAATTTGGTTTCCTGTATATCATAGGGTGGAAACTTGTCATCCCCTAATGGTGGGTACACACTGGGCGATATTACTGAGCGACTGCACGATTACAACATTGTAATCGTGCAATCGCTAAGTAATCGCGCACAAATCGTGCACTTTTATGTCGGAAACGACCAGTGATGCGCACTCCCGCTGGTCGTTTCCGACATTGTCCATCGCCTGAACATGCAGCGCAATCTGCCGATAACGACAGATTGGCCATGTTCAGGAATGATGGACAGTGCCTGCACTGAGTGACTGATCGTTCAGTGCAGACACTACAGGGGATCAGGAACGACGGTACGATTATGATGATTAAATCGTACTGTCTTTCCTGATCGCCTAGTGTGTACGCACCTTAAGTCCCTGGGATGCAGCAGGTACTCTACAGTGAGTGCTTCCGGTAAGTACAGCTGCCCGTGGTGGCAAACAGAAGGGCACCCATTTGCCATGTAATGAAATCTAACGCACATAAGTCTCTGCCCACATCTGAGTTACCTTGTAGTCCTTTCTAGGGAGAATGGCTCTGGCGCTGACTGGTACAACATCGCTGACAAAGTCTTGGGATACTTAACCTCATGTTGGGTTGGATGCCATGATAACCCCATGGCAGTGGTTCCCAAACACAGGCCTTAAGGCACTCTAACAATCCTGATTTTTAGGATATCCATGGTTGAGTACAGATTGTTAAATTAAAATAATTCAGGTACTAATTAATTCACCTGTGTTCAAGCACGTATAGTCTTAGAAACTGGACCACTAGGGTGCCTTGAGGACCGAGTCTGGGAACTGCCCCGGGGGATAGCGCTGTTAGGGGACACATTGGGAATCTAGCAGGGCCTAACAAGGCCACATGTGCGAACTGTCCGATATCATATTTCAAACCCACATCTATGTCACTTAAAAAATACAAGACCGTTACTATATTACTTTTGGAGAGGGGACGACGGAGGGATTAACCTGTATCTTCAGCATGCCCGGCATCTCACAGCCCAGATATCGCACATACAGTCTGTGTCCTTGACAGCTGGAAGGGGACACATGCGGTACCAGATTGTGACCAGCAGAGGTCCCCATGCAATGAGATTAGCTGGAGGCCAGTTCACAACATACACAATAATGATGAATCCAAAATAATTCTAAAATTAAGTGAAGCATGACTACTACAAACAGAAGCAATTCATTTGGGGGGATGGGGAGTCTAGGTGTACCGCTTAAAGGAAATCTGACCATTATCTGGAGCCTAGTAACTTAAATGACAAAAAAAAAAAAATAATGCTGGATTACAAAGGTGAAAAAAATGAATTTACAAAGAAGGAAGAATGTTGTTTTAATGTTCCAAAATATCTGCTGTGATTTCCTGTTCACATCACAATGGCAAAAATCTTTCCAGTTTAGATCTAGGTTACTTGTAGAATGTAGACCCTGAGCTGGAATCTAGATGTTAACCTTTTGCTTACTGATAATATTCAAGTAACGTTTGTAAATGTAATACTGGACCCACTGGAACGTGTCAGCTGACTGCAGGGAGACAGCATAATGAGCCAACACATGTTCAGTGTCCTTATCAGTAAAGACAGACCCTCAACAGCACAGTGAGAACCAGACATCTACACATCAGCATACACAAATGTGCATTACAAAGAGGGGTGGGGAAGATGATTTGAAAGGAGAAGAGAGGTGGAGAAATATGAAGGGATAGAGGAGGAGATGGTAGAGATGAGGAGTAGAGGTGTGGGGTAGAGGAGGAGACAGTAGATCTTAGATGAGATGAGGAGGAGGAGATGGTAGAGATGAGGAGTAGAGGTGAGGGGTAGAGGAGGAGACGGTAGAGATGAGGAGTAGAGGTGAGGGGTAGAGGAGGAGACGGTAGAGATGAGGAGTAGAGGTGAGGGGTAGAGGAGGAGACGGTAGAGATGAGGAGTAGAGGTGAGGGGTAGAGGAGGAGACGGTAGAGATGAGGAGTAGAAGTGAGGGGTACAGGAGGAGACGGTAGAGAAGAGGAGTAGAGGAGGAGATGGTAGAGATGAGGTCAGTAGGAGGAGACGGTAGAGATGAGGAGTAGAGGTGAGGGGTAGAGGAGGAGACGGTAGAGATGAGGTCAGTAGGAGGAGACGGTAGAAATAAGGAGTAGAGCAGGAGACGAGGAGTAGAAGTGAGGGGTACAGGAGGAGACGGTAGAGAAGAGGAGTAGAGGAGGAGATGGTAGAGATGAGGTCAGTAGGAGGAGACGGTAGAGATGAGGAGTAGAGGTGAGGGGTAGAGAAGAAGACGGTAGAGATGAGGTATAGAAGAGGAGATAGTAGCAATGAGGGGTAGAGGAGAAGATGGTAGAGAAGAGGAGTAGAGAAGGAGATGGTAGACATAAGGAATAGAGGAGATGGTAGAAATGAGTAGAGGAGGAAGCGGTAGAAATGAGTAGAGGAGGAGATGGTAGAGATGATGGGTAGAGGAGGAGTTGGTAGAGATGAGGAGTAGAGGAGGAGTTGGTAGAGATGAGGAGCAGTAGAAGAGGAGACGGTAGAGATGAGGGGTAGAAGAGGAGATGGTAGAGATGAGGGATAGAAGAGGAGATGGTAGAGAGTGAGGAGTAGACGAGGAGAGAGTAGAGATGAGGTATAGAGGAGGAGAGGGTAGAGATGAGGTGTAGAGGAGGAGACGGTAGAGATGAGATGAGGGGTAGAGGAGGAGATGGTAGAAATGAGGAGTAGAGGAGAAGATGGTGGAGATGAGGGGTAGAAGAGGAGAAGGTAGAGATGAGGGGTAGAAGAGGAGGAGATGGTAGAGATGATGAGGAGTAGAAAAGGAGATGGTAGAGATGAGGTGTAGAGGAGGAGAAAGTAGAAATGAGGGATAGATGGTGTGACAAGAGGTGTATGTAGAGGAACCGGCGAGACAAAGATCGATGTACAGAGAAGGCTGAGAGGGAAGGTAGAAATATAGTAGAGATGTAAAAAAGTGCATTAAATAGATGACATGAGAGAAAGCTGAAGGGCACGGGGAGTTAAGAGAGAAATGGCGGAGTAGTGTAGGCATGGCAAGGGATAGGATAGAGGAGGTAGAGAGAAACTGATGGGGCGACCGATGTAAAGAAGAGAGAAACGGTGTCAAAGGACATGGATGTATAGAGGAGGTGGCAAGATGGGAGATAGCAGAGGAGGAGAGATAAGAGACAGATGAGGTGGATAGAGGAGATGGACAAATGGGAAAAAGAGAAGGTGGAGAAAGAGAGTTAGGAGGAGAGATGAACAGATGAGGTTAGAAGAGAAGGTGGAGAGAAGGAATTAGAAGAGTTGGAAAGAGGTGGGGTAGAGAAGGTGGAACTGTAAGAGGTTGTACGAGGTTGAGAGATGAGGTTGGGGAAGAGGTTGAGAAATGGGATTAGAGGAAAAGGTTGAGAGATGGGATTATGGAAAGAGACTGAGAAATGTGGTTAGTAAAAGAGGCTGAGATATGAGGTTAGGGGAAGAGGCTGAGAGATGGGGTTAGGGCAAGAGATTGAGAGATGGGGTTAAGGCAGGCACAGGGAGAACACAAAAACTTGACACAGATAACACCCTGGGAAATTAACTCATGACCTCAGTTATATGGGACAGTAATGCTGACAACTTTGCCACTGTGCTAACTTAGTTGGAGAGATGGGGGTTAGAGGTGATGCAGAAATGGAGTTTGGAGAGGAGTTGGTAACATGGGGTTTGAAGAGGTGTTGGAGAGATTGGGTTATATGAGGATGTGGAGGAGATGGAAAAATGAGGTTGGGAGAGGAATTGGAGATGCTATGGAAAGATGGGGTTAGTGGAGGTGGAGTGTAGTTGGAGTAGATGAAATGGAGAGATGGAGTTAGGGAAAGAGGTACAGGAGATGGCATTAGGAGATGAGGTGGAGGAGGAGATGAGCGGAAGAGATAGAGATAAAGGAGTTGAAGACATATGGATAGAACAGGTGGAGAGATGGTGTTAATTGAGGAGGTGGAGGAGATGAAAGGTAGAGATAGGGAGAGAGGAGTTGGAGAGGAGAGGTATAGAAAATGTGAGAAAGAAGAGGTAGAGAGATGGGGTAGGAGAGAAGGTGGAGATGAGATGGAGAGATGCAGGATAGAGGAGATGGAGAGACAGGGATAGAGGAGGTGGAGAGATGGGGTTAGGAGAGAAGGTGGAGAATTAGGGTTAGGAGAGGGGGTGGAAAGATGTGGTTATGTTTGTGGAGGTCATGTACCAACAAACTAGTAATATGCTGTAACGAAACAAAAAATGTTAGCAAAATACTTTTATTTATCCTATGCAAGATATACTGACAGCGAATGCTCAGTTATTACTTCATAGTCAGTTCTACAAATGCAACTACTCACATTAAACCACAACACAAAATAAATATTATATATATAAACAGAGAAGAAAACACTTGTAATTCACTTTTTCTGGCTCATTTCATGTGTCACGGAGCGAATCACAGCTGTGTATCTATTAATTCAATTAATAAATGGCTGTTTTAAATCAGCAGAGCCTAGGACATCTCTCACTCCAACCAAGCTGCTACTGAAATTCATCAACCTCAAATTAGATTGTATGATCTTCAGTCTAAATATTTATTTACCCAAACACAGCGCATTTATTTGTTCCATCACGAACATTTTGATCCTTTAACATATACAGTAACGGAGCATTATACAGTCTTATTAACAGAATTACCTTGTATACAACACACTGTATTCATGCCACACAGAAAATCATAAAAAACCACGAGAACACACACACAAAGGAGGATTTATATATCAGAAAAGGGCGTACAGTAAGGGAGGCATAAATCAATGTTATAACCGAATGTCCTGAGACTCCGGGTGCCCACCGCTTCCTCCCTGCATTACAGGAGATAAGAGCTGCCCCTCTTCTGTACTGGAATAATGATCTTTTAGGATGTCTAATAATAGATCTTCCCTGCACCAGTAATTAAACAAAGAAAGGAATGAGCAAGAGTGTGTTTATGGATTTTCTGTGATAATCTGAAAGTCTCACGGGCATTTCATGGGTCGCCGCCTGCTATTGTAGAATACAGAAATCTATACCCATTCTGCCAGCAGTGGGGCGAGATATGACAGGGCGACACTCTCCTCTCCGGCTAGGAGGGTGCACCAAGCTGTGTCAGCAGAAGTGCGGTGTCACTGTGTGACTGTATGGTGCAATGTTACCAGAGCACTGGTGCACAGCCTGAAGTTCAAAACAGAAAATTAGCCAACAAATACACCTTCTTAGCAATTCAGTAAGATGTGTAGCTTTCATAGGCAAACGCAGGGGGGGGTTCCGGTTGCCTGGAAACCCCCCTTCCCAGCCCACACCATGACCACAATAGAAATAGTAATATAGAATTTTACTAGTGCTCCATGTGCTTCTCAGTATCACAAATTAAATAATTAACACTAGCCTGTGGATCTTTTAACATACATCTGTGCATCAACTAGGAGATCTGGAAAACATGCACTGTTAGGGGTGCACTGCTATAGACCATCAATATGGTTAATTATTAATACCATATAATAATACACTATCCAGTGAATAACGAGGCCAATATGTAGATAAATGCCCAAGGTAGTGCTGGGTTCTTCTGCTGCTCCCCCAGACTCCCGGACTTGCTCCAATGCTCTGGAATGGAGCCCACATCTGAAATAAAAACATTCAGCTCATATATAATGGCTTACTGTGATCACTGGTCCTGTATATGCTGGAATTATCATGACACGCTATACACTATGTATGACACATATTAAAGCTGGTTAAGTGCTAATTATGCCCTCTTCATGGACTGGGCACACTCGCTCTAAAGTCAAGCATTTGGAAACCCCCCTCTAGAAATCCTGCGTTTGCCACTGGCTTTCATCTGGGTAGCAGTTTGTGGGCTCGGTGTATTACCTGTCGGGAACTTATTATAAAGCTCCACAGGGCAATCTCCATACTCTACATCACTTGAGAGCACGTAAGCCCCCCTCCTCACCAACCCCTCATCCATGCACAGATATCGTTTATCGTTCAGTCGTTGAAAAAAATCGTTCACTTTCTGAGTTAAAACGATGAACGATTATCGTTCATGCGCGTTCACATTTGTAGTTTGTAGTTCAGTCAGACTGACCAACTCAACGATTTTCAGTAAGCGAATATGCAAAAATCGCTTGTAGTTCAAAAAAATCGTTCATTACATTTAGTAGATGAACGATTTTAGTAAACAATTTTCGTAAATTTTTCCCTTGAAAAAATGAACGAAAATCGTTTACTAAAATCGTTCATTTACAAAATCGTTGTGTGTGTGTATGCAGCTTTACTGTTATATACTCTATATATCTAGGACTGTTACTAGTTACAGTTATATATTCTGTTTATCTGTCAATTGTACTATTTACTAATAAATATTCTGTATATCTGTCAATTATACTAGTTACTGATATTCTCTCTATATCTAGGACTGTTACTAGTTACTATATAACAATAATATATCTATATGTTGTTATAATCCATATATCTGTCAATGTTGCAAATTACCATTATATATATTCCATACTTATTAACCTTAAATACTCGGCATATCTGAGACTGTGACTAGTTACTCCTATAGTATATATAACTGTTATGTCACAATCCTTTATATAGAGAACAGCCTATAGAACATTTAGTTGCCCTTTAATGCATATCTGACTTCCCCGCATGTTGTCTAAATGTACAGGTACATTCAGCACATTACTAGCGAGAGATGCAGCTAATCCCAAAATGACGTTCTCAAATCCAACCTTCATGGACAGCTAGACCCAAATACAATATATAATCTCATCACAGGGAACCGACGTTACCATTTACATACAGACAGCGTTACATTGCATGGCGCACATTCAGGCTGGGTGCCGTCATCGGAGCAGCACCTGATTACGGTACAGCACTTACCCCCGTGCACCGGTCTTCTGACATGTCCTGTTAGCAGGACAACGCTGCAGACCAGGAGACCTGATCACTGTAGTATTGGATCAGCGGGTTTATACTACATACATAATACAAATGGGAGCTGTAAGCTGCAGATAGCACATGATGCAGGTTATATATACTCACAAAGGACCACAAAATCCAGGGTAATCCCTTATATTTCCTCATTTACTGTACACATCCTTTATATGCACATAGTGTAGTCATGGCAGAATCATACAGCCCACACAGATGTTGATTAAATATGTTGACGGCAGTAAAACCCAACAGTTTGTGTACAAGTCCGATGGTGGAAGGACTGCACATGCGTAGCGTAGCGCAGGTGCAGGACGGATCCAGCGTTATCGCAGTGCCTTCTAAGCCGCAGAATGATTGACAGGCTACGGCCGTTTGGGCAAGGAGGGCTCCCGAAAATACACGGGGGAGGGGGGATATGGCGCCCATTTTCTGGGAGTGCCGAGGCCAGTGTCTGCATCCGCCATGGCAGGGTTACTGGCCTTTGCAGCGCAGATGAGGCGGCCACACGCGTAGCCGCTGTGAGCATAGCATACAACTTTGCCCCATTATGGCCTCTTATGGATAATTCTATAGTATAACAGTAGATTTACAAAATGTACAGCGAATTATCGTAATATTGTACAAATTCATTTCATCCTAAATACAGAGAACTGCACCTACATTTTATTCATATCTATCATGTAATCCTGAACTTTGTCCCGTCTCTGTCATGCGCGGTGGGGGCCGAAACACATCCGGAACGCATACGCAGGAGTACTCAGTCTACATGCCCACGAAACACCCAAAACTGCTTGTTCGCCCTTGTTACCATCCAGTTGCCACCGAGAAAAGGCCATTTAGCGTCTGCAGAGCAACGAAAAAGATGCGTACGGCTGTGAATTGTGCGTTCGCAAAGATGAATCTGCAGCCTTTGACGCAAGCGCGTTATGCAAAGAAAAAATGTGCTGGATGCTGAGAAACAGACCACAATATTGTGGATATATATATATATATATATATATATATATATCTATATCGATACATATATATATATAAAATTCCATTTAAATAAGCTGAATGGATCTGTATCTGCACAATAAGCCTGATTAACTATGGATCATTGGCCCTCATTCAGAGCCACTCGCTATCGGCAGTACGCTCGTTCCGAGCGATGTTCGCACATCTGCGCATGCGTACGGTTTTTAGTACGCATGCGCGATCCAGTCAGTGCGGCCGAAAATCATTTGTACACAATATAGCGAGTGCCTGCTATTTTGAGTGACAGAATGAGGCGTATGTGGGTGGTAACAGGGGAAGGTGCTTGAAAACGGGGAGTGGAGATCCGATCGCAGGCGTGCTTAAAGGTCAAAACGGGCGTTTTATGGGTGTGCATAATTAATATAGCAGCGTCAATGACCACGTCACTTGTTTTTTTTTAACTCAGAACTGCTCGCAAAATAGCGGTTGAAAAAACCAACCACAAGATTAGCGAGCAGTTCATATCCTGTTCGATGTACTCGATTAATCTAATAAATAGCGGACATGACGTATGGTGCGAGCGGCCAGGGGGCGTTTTTAAGAAATAAAAGAGCGTATGTTTTGCTCGCTCAGTCAGACTTAGAGGTGTGAACAGACTGCAATGTGCGAACGGATCATTTGCATAGCCACCCCTTGTTTTTGAACGAACGAACGCAAATAGCGAACGGCTCTGAATGAGGGCCATTATTGCCATCGCAGCTGCGATTACGCACCCAGCTCTGCTGTGAAAATATGCTAATGACTGCAATCGCAATGCCATTACAGAGACGCCCACTACCGTTATCTCACATCCGTAATACCTAACAATCCTGCGTATACATCGGCCCCTCACGCACAATGACAGCAGCCCTGACCTTACTCAGACATTGCCAACCTCGTGGCACACAGTGAGTACACAAGCTGCATATGCCGTCACAGTGGCTAAATCATGCACGCCCATGCAACGGCGTTCAAATGCACTGGCACGCCTGCGTTTCTCCAACCACTCCCCCGTCACCACCCCTCCATCTGAGATGGCTGTGTATCTGCGTGAGTGATCGCAATGCTAACTCGCGCACCAGCACTGCGGTGCATACGTATGTGCAGTACGCAACAATCGGCCATCTACGTGCGCTATCACAATAGCAATCCATAATGATTCAGGCCCTATATATGTATCTCACTACGATAAGGCTAAAACAACCTATATTCAATGTAAACCAGTGAGATCCAGCAGTAAGAATTGCTCTGATCAGAAGGAATACAGAGCCTGATTCAGCAAGGAACGCAACTGCGATTACGCATACAATCGGCCGATTGTTGCAAACTGCATACCCATCGCAGAGTGATTGACAGGAAGTACCGTTTGGGGGTGGTCGGCAACAAACTCAGGCGTGACAGTGCGTTTGAACACCGTTGAAGGGGCGTGCATAAATTAGCCACTGTGATGCCATACGCAGCCTGAGGCCTCATAGCGTGTGACTAGGTTAGCAATTCCCGAATAAGGTCAGAGCTTGTGCAAGTGTGCGTGAGGCTGCGATGGTACACGATGGTTTCGCAGACTTGCTAAGTATTACGGATGTGTATAAGGTGAGGTGGGCGTCCTTATGTTATGCTGCGATGGCACATGGATCGCAGAGGATTAGCATATCTTTGCGGTGTGACTGCGTGCGTAATCGCTATTGCAATCGCAGTTGCGATTTGTACTGAATCAGGCCCAAAGTCTTTTAGTGTAAGTACAGCATCTGTCCGTGATAAATGGAGGCCAGCTTTGTACAGATATATGTAGCAGGACACAGGGAGGTGGGCTGGTGACCATGTCCAGATAGAGTAACATAGTAGATAATAATAAGGTAATATAGAATTGGGACAATAGAGAAACTCAGTATCAGCTAATAGAGTAACACATTATCTGATAATAATCAGCGATATCTGATAACATAGGGGTCTATTTACTAAGGCTTGGATGGAGATCACGTGAACGGAGATAAAGTACCAGGCAATCAGCTCCTAACTGCCATGTCACAGGCTGTGTTTGAAAAATGACAGGAGCTGGTTGGCTGTTACTTTTTCTACATCCACTTTAGCTCTCCAAGGCTTAGTAAATAGAACCCATTGTAACAGCGACAGATAATAGAATAACAATATAATAGAGTAACACCGTATCTCATAATATAGTAACAATATCTTATAATAGAGTAACACAGTATCTGATAATATAGTGACAAAATCTTATAATAGAGTATCACAGTATCAGTAACAATATCTTATAATAGAGTAACACAGTATCTGATAATACAGTAACAATATCTTATAATAGAGTAACACAGTATTTTATAATAAAGTAACTGTGACAGATAATATAACACAGTAACGTATAATAGAGCAACTTAGTACTGGTTAATAGAGTAACACAGTATTGTATAAAAGAGTAACAGAGTATTGTGTAATAGAGTAAAACTGTATTGTATAATAGAGTAACAGAGTATTGTGTAATAGAGTATAGTAACACAGTATCGGGTAATAGAATAACACAGTGTTGGATAATACAGTATCCGTGACAGATAATACAGTAACACAGTACCTAATAATACAGTAACGATATCTTATAATAGAGTAACACAGTATCTGATAATACAGTAACAATGTCTTATAATAGAGTAACACAGTATTTTATAATAAAGTAACTGTGAGATAATATAACAGAGTAACGTATAATAGAGCAACTTAGTACTGGTTAATAGAATAACACTGTATTGTATCATAGAGTAACAGAGTATTGTGTAATAGAGTAACATTGTATTGTATAATATAGTAACAGAGTATTGTGTAATAGAGTAACAGTGTATCGGGTAATAGAATAACACAGTGTTGGATAATAGAGTATCCGTGACAGTAACACAGTATCATATAATAGAGTATCCGTGACAGTAACACAGTATCATATAATAGAGTATCCGTGACAGTAACACAGTATCATATAATAGAGTAGCACAGTATTCAGTAACACAGTATCATATAATAGAGTATCCGTGACAGTAACACAGTATCATATAATAGAGTAGCACAGTATTCAGTAACACAGTATCATATAATAGAGTAGCACAGTATTCAGTAACACAGTATCATATAATAGAGTAGCACAGTATTCAGTAACATAGTAACTGGAAATAGAGCAACACTATCAGGGAAATGTATTAAATCTTGGGAGAGATAAAGTACCAACCAATCAGCTTCTGTCATTTTTCTAGCACAGCCTGTAACATGATAGCTGGAAAATGTTTGGCTGATACTATGGGATGAGCTGTAAGAAGTGGTAAGTGCCCAACGGGCTATAACCAGCGCTATGTAACACTTACAGTAAGCATTGGTATGTATGAAAGCAGATATGTAGAAAAAATAACTGGCGATGGCAAACATCTAACAATTTTGCCATCGCCAGACAATTGTATGCCGCCGGCAAATCATCCACTATTGTGGCTTATTGTTTTTTTCACATATCGGCTTTATTACCTGCCGGTATATAAGCTCACCTGCGGCGGCATCACCGGGGGTCTGATTGAACAAAATGTTTGCGAGATCTCATGCATGTGCAGAGGGGCCAACCAGGAGGTAATACACAGCATATTAGCATTAGGCTGATGTACCGGGGATTTTGCAGGGATCGTCGGTGGGGAGGAGGGGAGTTTAATCTCCCCCACTCCGGGGGGCGAGATGTTAATACATCTCTGCGTTATTGCTTCCGAGCTTCGCCGCGATAAGAGGTGAAGCAGTAAGAGCTACAGCGGGACGGTAAGTGCTGCTATAGTACATCTCTCCCTTTATCTCTCTCCAATTTATCTCTCAACAATCATTGATAAATCCCTCCCGGTATCAGATAATAGACAGAATCTGATAATAGGGTAACACAGTATCTGATACCAGAGTAACACAGTATCTCATCATCAACGAGCAGCATCTCTGCAGAGGGTTAAAGCGAAGGATCAATCTGCATGTAAACATTCCCTTTCAGAGCTCCAGCTGCAGGCAGGGTGGGGGCGCGGTGCTCGGTCTATCGCTTCCTGCTGCGACCGGAGCCTTTATTCCACTTTGTATAGAGCAGAGGAAGCGTCAGCACTTCTAGCAGCTGGGAGAGCGATTTGGTGCAGTTAGCGACAATTATGTATATTATTCATAGCTGCTCCTGAAGGGAAGGGGAGAGGGGAGCGGGCGGGGAAGGAGGGCACCGAGGAGAGGAAAGCGGGCTGGAAAGGAGGGCAGCAGGGAGCGGGCTGGGAAGGAGGGCACCAGGGAGAGGGGAGCGGGCAGGGAAGGAGGGCACCAGGGAGAGGGGAGCGGGCAGGGAAGGAGGGCACCAGGGTGAGGGGCACTAGAGTGGGGGACGGCACTGATCAGGACAGAAGAGAGGGGGGGAGTTATTCTGTCACTGGTCATTGTACCTTACTATTATCTCTAAAACTCTGATCCCAATTGTGACGCGTTATTAACTGCAACACACAAAAAGATGATCTCACCAATACTGTGGGTTGAGTAAAGCATTACTGAGCCTGAACATGTCATTGTACTGGGGCTGTGTGCATTGTGTCACTGTGTCTAGTAGTGTCAGTGTACTGGAGCTGTGTGCATTGTGTCACTGTGTCTGGTAGTGTCAGTGTACTGGGGCTGTGTGCATTGTGTCACTGTGTCTGGTAGTGTCAGTGTACTGGGGCTGTGTGCATTGTGTCACTGTGTCTGGTAGTGTCAGAGTACTGGGGCTGTGTGCATTGTGTCACTGTGTCTGGTAGAGTCAGTGTACTGGGGCTGTGTGCATTGTGTCACTGTGTCTAGTAGTGTCAGTATATTGGGGCTGTGTGCATTGTGCCACTGTGTCTAGTAGTGTCAGTGTACTGGGGCTGTGTGCATTGTGTCACTGTGTCTGGTAGTGTCAGTGTACTGGGGCTGTGTGCATTGTGTCACTGTGTCTGGTAGTGTCAGTGTACTGGGGCTGTGTGCATTGTGTCACTGTGTCTAGTAGTGTCAGTGTACTGGGGCTGTGTGCATTGTGTCACTGTGTCTAGTAGTGTCAGTATATTGGGGCTATGTGTATTGTGTCACTGTGTCTAGTAGTGTCAGTATATTGGGGTTGTGTGTATTGTGTCACTGTGTCTAGTAGAGTCAGTATATTGGGTCTGTGTGCATTGTGTCACTGTGTCTAGTAGTGTCAGTATATTGGGGCTGTGTGCATTGTGTCACTGTGTCTAGTAGTGTCAGTATATTGGGGCTGTGTCTATTGTGTCTCTGTGTCTAGTAGTGGCAGTATATTGGGGCTGTGTGTATTGTGTCACTGTGTCTGGTAGTGTAGGTGTACTGGGGCTGTGTGCATTGTGTCACTGTGTCTTGTAGTGTCAGTATATTGGGTCTGTGTGCATTGTGTCACTGTGTCTAGTAGTGTCAGTATACTGGGTCTGTGTGTATTGTGTCACTGTGTCTAGTAGTGTCAGTATATTGGGTCTGTGTGTATTGTGTCACTGTGTCTGGTAGTGTCAGTGTACTGGGTCTGTGTGTATTGTGTCACTGTGTCTGGTAGTGTCAGTATATTGGGTCTGTATCTACTATGTCACTGTGTCTGGTAGTGTCAGTATATTGGGTCTGTGTGTATTGTGTCACTGTGTCTGGTAGTGTCAGTGTACTGGGTCTGTGTGTATTGTGTCACTGTGTCTGGTAGTGTCAGTATATTGGGTCTGAGTGTATTGTGTCACTGTGTTTGGTAGTGTAAGTATATTGGGGTTGGGTGTATTGTGTCACTGTGTCTGGTAGTGTCAGTGTAATGTGTTACTGTGTCTGGTAGTGTCAGTATATTGGGGCTGTGTGTATTGTGTCACTGTGTCTGGTAGTGTAGGTGTACTGGGGCTGTGTGCATTGTGTCACTGTGTCTTGTAGTGTCAGTATATTGGGTCTGTGTGCATTGTGTCACTGTGTCTAGTAGTGTCAGTATACTGGGTCTGTGTGTATTGTGTCACTGTGTCTGGTAGTGTCAGTGTACTGGGTCTGTGTGTATTGTGTCACTGTGTCTGGTAGTGTCAGTATATTGGGTCTGTATCTACTATGTCACTGTGTCTGGTAGTGTCAGTATATTGGGTCTGTGTGTATTGTGTCACTGTGTCTGGTAGTGTCAGTATATTGGGTCTGTGTCTACTATGTCACTGTGTCTGGTAGTGTCAGTGTACTGGGTCTGTGTGTATTGTGTCACTGTGTCTGGTAGTGTCAGTGTACTGGGTCTGTGTGTATTGTGTCACTGTGTCTGGTAGTGTCAGTATATTGGGTCTGAGTGTATTGTGTCACTGTGTTTGGTAGTGTAAGTATATTGGGTCTGTGTGTGTTGTGTCACTGTGTCTGGTAGTGTCAGTGTAATGTGTTACTGTGTCTGGTAGTGTCAGTGTACTGGGTCTGTGTGTACTGTGTCACTGTGTCTGGTAGTGTAAGTGTACTGGGTCTGTGTGTATTGTGTCACTGTGCCTAGTAGTGTCAGTATATTGGGTCTGTGTGTATTGTGTTACTGTGTCTGGTAGTGTCAGTGTACTGGGTCTGTGTGTATTGTGTCACAGTGTCTGGTAGTGTCAGTATATTGGGTCTGTGTCTACTATGTCACTGTGTCTGGTAGTGTCAGTATATTGGGGATGTGTGTATTGTGTCACTGTGTCTAGTAGTGTCAGTATATTGGGTCTGTGTGTATTGTGTCACTGTGTCTAGTAGTGTCAGTATATTGGGTCTGTGTGCATTGTGTCACTGTGTCTGGTAGTGTCAGTGTACTGGGTCTGTGTGTATTGTGTCACTGTGTCTGGTAGTGTCAATATATTGGGTCTGTGTCTACTATGTCACTGTGTCTGGTAGTGTCAGTATATTGGGGCTGTGTGTATTGTGTCACTGTGTCTAGTAGTGTCAGTATATTGGGTCTGTGTGTATTGTGTCACTGTGCCTGGTAGTGTCGGTGTACTGGGTCAGTGTGTATTGTGTCACTGTGTCTGGTAGTGGCAGTATATTGGGTCTGTGTCTACTATGTCACTGTGTCTAGTAGTGTCAGTATATTGGGTCTGTGTGTATTGTGTCACTGTGTCTGGTAGTGTCAGTGTACTGGGTCTGTGTGTATTGTGTCACTGTGTCTGGTAGTGTCAGTATATTGGGTCTGAGTGTATTGTGTCACTGTGTTTGGTAGTGTAAGTATATTGGGTCTGTGTGTATTGTGTCACTGTGTCTGGTAGTGTCAGTGTAATGTGTTACTGTGTCTGGTAGTGTCAGTGTACTGGGTCTGTGTGTATTGTGTCACTGTGTCTGGTAGTGTAAGTGTACTGGGTCTGTGTGTATTGTGTCACTGTGTCTGGTAGTGTCAGTATATTGGGTCTGTGTGTATTGTGTCACTGTGTCTGGTAGTGTCATTGTAATGTTTCAATGTGTCTGGTAGTGTCATTATACTGGGTCTGTGTGTATTGTGTCACTGTGTCTGGTAGTGTCAGTATATTGGGTCTGTGTCTACTATGTCACTGTGTCTGGTAGTGTCAGTATATTGGGGCTGTGTGTATTGTGTCACTGTGTCTGGTAGTGTCAGTATATTGGGTCTGTGTGTATTGTGTCACTGTGTCTGGAAGTGTCAGTGTAATGTGTCACTGTGTCTAGTAGTGTCAGTATATTGGGTCTGTGTGTATTGTGTCACTGTGTCTGGTAGTGTCAGTATATTGGGTCTGAGTGTATTGTGTCACTGTGTTTGGTAGTGTAAGTATATTGGGTCTGTGTGTATTGTGTCACTGTGTCTGGTAGTGTCAGTGTAATGTGTCACTGTGTCTGGTAGTGTCAGTATACTGGGTCTGTGTGTATTGTGTCACTGTGTCTGGTAGTGTCAGTATATTGGGTCTGTGTGTATTGTGTCACTGTGTCTGGTAGTGTCATTGTAATGTTTCACTGTGTCTGGTAGTGTCAGTATACTGGGTCTGTGTGTATTGTATCACTGTGTCTGGTAGTGTCAGTGTACTGGGTCTGTGTGTATTGTGTCACTGTGTCTGGTAGTGTCAGTGTACTGGGTCTGTGTGTATTGTGTCACTGTGTCTGGTAGTGTCAATATATTGGGTCTGTGTCTACTATGTCACTGTGTCTGGTAGTGTCAGTATATTGGGGCTGTGTGTATTGTGTCACTGTGTCTAGTAGTGTCAGTATATTGGGTCTGTGTGTATTGTGTCACTGTGTCTGGTAGTGTCAGTGTACTGGGTCTGTGTGTATTGTGTCACTGTGTCTAGTAGTGTCAGTATATTGGGTCTGTGTGTATTGTGTCACTGTGTCTGGTAGTGTCAGTGTACTGGGTCTGTGTGTATTGCGTCACTTTGTCTGGTAGTGTCAGTATATTGGGTCTGTGTGTACTGTGTCACTGTGTCTGGTAGTCTCAGTATATTGGGTCTGTGTGTACTGTGTCACTGTGTCTGGTAGTGTCAGTATATTGGGTCTGTGTGTACTGTGTCACTGTGTCTGGTAGTCTCAGTATATTGGGTCTGTGTGTACTGTGTTACTGTGTCTGGTAGTGTCAGTATATTGGGTCTGTGTCTACTATGTCACTGTGTCTGGTAGTGTCAGTATATTGGGGCTGTGTGTATTGTGTCACTGTGTCTGGTAGTGTCAGTATACTGGGTCTGTGTGCATTGTGTCACTGTGTCTGGTAGTGTCAGTATATTGGGTCTGTGTGTATTGTGTCACTGTGTCTGGTAGTGTCAGTGTACTGGGTCTGTGTGTAATGTGTCACTGTGTCTGGTAGTGTCAGTGTACTGGGTCTGTGTGTATTGTGTCACTGTGTCTGGTAGTGTCAGTATATTGGGTCTGTGTCTACTATGTCACTGTGTCTGGTAGTGTCAGTATATTGGGTCTGTGTGCATTGTGTCACTGTGTCTGGTAGTGCCAGTATATTGGGGCTGTGTGTGTTGTGTCACTGTGTCTAGTAGTGTCAGTATATTGGGTCTGTGTGTATTGTGTCACTGTGTCTAGTAGTGTCAGTATATTGGGTCTGTGTGCATTGTGTCACTGTGTCTAGTAGTGTCAGTATATTGGGTCTGTGTGTATTGTGTCATTGTGTCTAGTAGTGTCAGTATATTGGGTCTGTGTGCAGTGTGTCACTGTGTCTAGTAGTGTCAGTATATTGGGTCTGTGTGTGTTGTGTCACTGTGTCTAGTAGTGTCAGTGTACTGGGTCTGTGTGCATTGTGTCACTGTGTCTAGTAGTGTCAGTATATTGGGTCTGTGTGTATTGTGTCACTGTGTCTGGTAGTGTCAGTATATTGGGTCTGTGTGTACTGTGTCACTGTGTCTGGTAGTGTCAGTATATTGGGTCTGTGTGTACTGTGTCACTGTCTCTGGTAGTGTCAGTATATTGGGGCTGTGTGTATTGTGTCACTGTGTCTGGTAGTGTCAGTGTACTGGGTCTGTGTGTATTGTGTCACTGTGTCTAGTAGTGTCAGTATATTGGGTCTGTGTGTATTGTGTCACTGTGTCTAGTAGTGTCAGTATATTGGGTCTGTGTGCATTGTGTCACTGTGTCTAGTAGTGTCAGTATATTGGGTCTGTGTGTATTGTGTCACTGTGTCTAGTAGTGTCAGTATATTGGGTCTGTGTGCAGTGTGTCACTGTGTCTAGTAGTGTCAGTATATTGGGTCTGTGTGTGTTGTGTCACTGTGTCTAGTAGTGTCAGTGTACTGGGTCTGTGTGCATTGTGTCACTGTGTCTAGTAGTGTCAGTATATTGGGTCTGTGTGTATTGTGTCACTGTGTCTGGTAGTGTCAGTATATTGGGTCTGTGTGTATTGTGTCACTGTGTCTGGTAGTGTCAGTATATTGGGTCTGTGTCTACTATGTCACTGTGTCTGGTAGTGTCAGTATATTGGGTCTGTGTGCATTGTGTCACTGTGTCTGGTAGTGCCAGTATATTGGGGCTGTGTGTGTTGTGTCACTGTGTCTAGTAGTGTCAGTATATTGGGTCTGTCTGTATTGTGTCACTGTGTCTAGTAGTGTCAGTATATTGGGTCTGTGTGCATTGTGTCACTGTGTCTAGTAGTGTCAGTATATTGGGTCTGTGTGTATTGTGTCACTGTGTCTAGTAGTGTCAGTATATTGGGTCTGTGTGCAGTGTGTCACTGTGTCTAGTAGTGTCAGTATATTGGGTCTGTGTGTGTTGTGTCACTGTGTCTAGTAGTGTCAGTGTACTGGGTCTGTGTGCATTGTGTCACTGTGTCTAGTAGTGTCAGTATATTGGGTCTGTGTGTATTGTGTCACTGTGTCTGGTAGTGTCAGTATATTGGGTCTGTGTGTACTGTGTCACTGTGTCTGGTAGTGTCAGTATATTGGGTCTGTGTGTACTGTGTCACTGTGTCTGGTAGTGTCAGTATATTGGGGCTGTGTGTATTGTGTCACTGTGTCTGGTAGTGTCAGTGTACTGGGTCTGTGTGTATTGTGTCACTGTGTCTAGTAGTGTCAGTATATTGGGTCTGTGTGTATTGTGTCACTGTGTCTGGTAGTGTCAGTGTACTGGGTCTGAATGTATTGTGTCACTTTGTCTGGAAGTGTCAGTATATTGGGTCTGTGTGTACTGTGTCACTGTGTCTGGTAGTGTCAGTATATTGGGTCTGTGTGTATTGTGTCACTGTGTCTGGTAGTGTCAGTATATTGGGTCTGTGTCTACTATGTCACTGTGTCTGGTAGTGTCAGTATATTGGGGCTGTGTGTATTGTGTCACTGTGTCTAGTAGTGTTAGTATATTGGGTCTGTGTGTATTGTGTCACTGTGTCTGGTAGTGTCAGTATATTGGGTCTGTGTCTATATGTCACTGTGTCTGGTAGTGTCAGTATATTGGGGCTGTGTGTATTGTGTCACTGTGTCTAGTAGTGTCAGTATATTGGGTCTGTATGTATTGTGTCACTGTGTCTAGTAGTGTCAGTATATTGGGTCTGTATGTATTGTGTCACTGTGTCTAGTAGTGTCAGTATATTGGGTCTGTGTGTATTGTGTCACTGTGTCTGGTAGTGTCAGTGTACTGGGTCTGTGTGTATTGTGTCACTGTGTCTGGAAGTGTCAGTATACTGGGACTGTGTGTATTGTGTCACTGTGTCTGGTAGTGTCAGTGTAATGTGTCACTGTGTCTGGTAGTGTCAGTATATTGGGCTGTGTGTATTGTGTCACTGTGTCTAGTAGTGTCAGTATATTGGGGCTGTGTGTATTGTGTCACTGTGTCTGGTAGTGTCAGTGTACTGGGTCTGTGTGTATTGTGTCACTGTGTCTGGTAGTGTCAGTGTACTGGGTCTGTGTGTATTGTGTCACTGTGTCTGGTAGTGTCAGTATATTGGGTCTGTGTGTATTGTGTCACTGTGTCTGGTAGCGTCAGTATATTGGGTCTGTGTGTACTGTGTCACTGTGTCTGGTAGTGTCAGTGTAATGTGTCACTGTGTCTGGTAGTTTCAGTGTACTGGGTCTGTGTGTATTTCGTCCCTTTGTCTGGTAGTGTCAGTATATTGGGTCTGTGTGTATTGAGTCACTGTGTCTGTTAGTGTCAGTATATTGAGTCTGTGTCTACTATGTCACTGTGTCTGGTAGTGTCAGTATATTGGGTCTGTGTCAACTATGTCACTGTGTCTGGTAGTGTCAGTATATTGGGGCTGTGTGTATTGTGTCACTGTGTCTAGTAGTGTTAGTATATTGGGTCTGTGTGTATTGTGTCACTGTGTCTGGTAGTGTCAGTATATTGGGTCTGTGTCTATATGTCACTGGGTCTGGTAGTGTCAGTGTACTGGGTCTGTGTGTATTGTGTCACTGTGTCTGGTAGTGTCAGTGTACTGGGTCTGTGTGTATTGTGTCACTGTGTCTGGAAGTGTCAGTATACTGGGTCTGTGTGTATTGTGTCACTGTGTCTGGTAGTGTCAGTGTAATGTGTCACTGTGTCTGGTAGTGTCAGTATATTGGGGCTGTGTGTATTGTGTCACTGTGTCTGGTAGTGTCAGTGTACTGGGTCTGTGTGTATTGTGTCACTGTGTCTGGTAGTGTCAGTGTACTGGGTCTGTGTGTATTGTGTCACTGTGTCTGGAAGTGTCAGTATACTGGGTCTGTGTGTATTGTGTCACTGTGTCTGGTAGTGTCAGTGTACTGGGTCTGTGTGTATTGTGTCACTGTGTCTGGTAGTGTCAGTATATTGGGTCTGTGTGTATTGTGTCACTGTGTCTGGTAGTGTCAGTGTACTGGGTCTGTGTGTATTGTGTCACTGTGTCTGGTAGTGTCAGTATATTGGGTCTGTGTCTACTATGTCACTGTGTCTGGTAGTGTCAGTAAATTGGGTCTGTGTGTATTGCGTCACTTTGTCTGGTAGTGTCAGTATATTGGGTCTGTGTGTACTGTGTCACTGTGTCACTGTGTCTGGTAGTGTCAGTATATTGGGGCTGTGTGTATTGTGTCACTGGGTCTAGTAGTGTTAGTATATTGGGTCTGTGTTTTGTGTCGCTGTGTCTGGTAGTGTCAGTATATTGGGTCTGTGTCTATATGTCACTGTGTCTGGTAGTATCAGTGTACTGGGTCTGTGTGTATTGTGTCACTGTGTCTGGTAGTGTCAGTGTACTGGGTCTGTGTGTATTGTGTCACTGTGTCTGGAAGTGTCAGTATACTGGGTCTGTGTGTATTGTGTCACTGTGTCTGGTAGTGTCAGTGTATTGTGTCACTGTGTCTGGAAGTGTCAGTATACTGGGTCTGTGTGTATTGTGTCACTGTCTCTGGTAGTGTCAGTGTACTGGGTCTGTGTGTATTGTGTCACTGTGTCTGGTAGTGTCAGTATATTGGGTCTGTGTGTATTGTGTCACTGTGTCTGGTAGTGTCAGTGTACTGGGTCTGTGTGTATTGTGTCACTGTGTCTGGTAGTGTCAGTATATTGGGTCTGTGTGTATTGTGTCACTGTGTCTGGTAGTGTCATTATATTGGGTCTGTGTGTATTGTGTCACTGTGTCTGGTAGTGTCAGTGTAATGTGTCACTGTGTCTGGTAGTGTCAGTGTACTGGGTCTGTGTGTATTGCGTCACTTTGTCTGGTAGTGTCAGTATATTGGGTCTGTGTGTACTGTGTCACTGCGTCTAGTAGTGTTAGTATATTGGGTCAGTGTGTATTGTGTCACTGTGTCTGGTAGTGTCAGTATATTGGGTCTGTGTCTATATGTCACTGTGTCTGGTAGTGTCAGTATATTGGGGCTGTGTGTATTGTGTCACTGTGTCTAGTAGTGTCAGTATATTGGGTCTGTGTGTATTGTGTCACTGTGTCTAGTAGTGTCAGTATATTGGGTCTGTGTGTATTGTGTCACTGTGTCTGTTAGTGTCAGTATATTGGGTCTGTGTCTACTATGTCACTGTGTCTGGTAGTGTCAGTATATTGGGTCTGTGTCTACTATGTCACTGTGTCTGGTAGTGTCAGTATATTGGGGCTGTGTGTATTGTGTCACTGTGTCTAGTAGTGTTAGTATATTGGGTCTGTGTGTATTGTGTCACTGTGTCTGGTAGTGTCAGTATATTGGGTCTGTGTATATATGTCACTGTGTCTGGTAGTGTCAGTGTACTGGGTCTGTGTGTATTGTGTCACTGTGTCTGGTAGTGTCAGTATATTGGGTCTGTGTCTACTATGTCACTGTGTCTGGTAGTGTCAGTATATTGGGACTGTGTCTACTATGTCACTGTGTCTGGTAGTGTCAGTATATTGGGGCTGTGTGTATTGTGTCACTGTGTCTAGTAGTGTTAGTATATTGGGTCTGTGTGTATTGTGTCACTGTGTCTGGTAGTGTCAGTGTACTGGGTCTGTCTGTATTGTGTCACTGTGTCTGGAAGTGTCAGTATACTGGGTCTGTGTGTATTGTGTCACTGTGTCTGGTAGTGTCAGTGTACTGGGTCTGTGTGTATTGTGTCACTGTGTCTGGTAGTGTCAGTATATTGGTCTGTGTGTATTGTGTCACTGTGTCTGGTAGTGTCAGTGTACTGGGTCTGTGTGTATTGTGTCACTGTGTCTGGTAGTGTCAGTGTAATGTGTCACTGTGTCTGGTAGTGTCAGTGTACTGGGTCTGTGTGTATTGTGTCACTGTGTCTGGTAGTGTCAGTATATTGGGTCTGTGTCTACTATGTCACTGTGTCTGGTAGTGTCAGTAAATTGGTTCTGTGTGCATTGTGTCACTGTGTCTGGTAGTGCCAGTATATTGGGGCTGTGTGTGTTGTGTCACTGTGTCTAGTAGTGTCAGTATATTGGGTCTGTGTGTATTGTGTCACTGTGTCTAGTAGTGTCAGTATATTGGGTCTGTGTGCATTGTGTCACTGTGTCTAGTAGTGTCAGTATATTGGGTCTGTGTGTATTGTGTCACTGTGTCTAGTAGTGTCAGTATATTGGGTCTGTGTGTATTGTGTCACTGTGTCTAGTAGTGTCAGTATATTGGGTCTGTGTGCATTGTGTCACTGTGTCTAGTAGTGTCAGTATATTGGGTCTGTGTGCGTTGTGTCACTGTGTCTAGTAGTGTGAGTGTACTGGGTCTGTGTGCATTGTGTCACTGTGTCTGGTAGTGCCAGTATATTGGGGCTGTGTGTGTTGTGTCACTGTGTCTAGTAGTGTCAGTATATTGGGTCTGTGTGTATTGTGTCACTGTGTCTAGTAGTGTCAGTATATTGGGTCTGTGTGCATTGTGTCACTGTGCCTAGTAGTGTCAGTATATTGGGTCTGTGTGTATTGTGTCACTGTGTCTGGTAGTGTCAGTGTACTGGGTCTGTGTGTATTGTGTCACTTTGTCTGGTAGTGTCAGTATACTGGGTCTGAGTGTACTGTGTCACAGTGTCACTGTGTCTGGTAGTGTCAGTATATTGGGTCTGTGTGTACTGTGTCACTGTGTCTGGTAGTGTCAGTATATTGGGTCTGTGTCTACTATGTCACTGTGTCTGGTAGTGTCAGTATATTGGGGCTGTGTGTATTGTGTCACTGTGTCTAGTAGTGTTAGTATATTGGGTCTGAGTGTATTGTGTCACTGTGTCTGGTAGTGTCAGTATATTGGGTCTGTGTCTACTATGTCACTGTGTCTGGTAGTGTCAGTATATTGGGGCTGTGTGTATTGTGTCACTGTGTCTAGTAGTGTCAGTATATTGGGTCTGTGTGTATTGTGTCACTGTGTCTAGTAGTGTCAGTATATTGGGTCTGTGTGTATTCTGTCACTGTGTCTGGTAGTGTCAGTATATTGGGTCTGTGTCTACTATGTCACTGTGTCTGGTAGTGTCAGTATATTGGGTCTGTGTCTAGTATGTCACTGTGTCTGGTAGTGTCAGTGTACTGGGTCTGTGTGTATTGTGTCACTGTGTCTGGTAGTGTCAGTGTACTGGGTCTGTGTGTATTGTGTCACTGTGTCTGGAAGTGCCAGTATACTGGGTCTGTGTGTACTGTGTCACTGTGTCTGGTAGTGTCAGTGTAATGTGTCACTGTGTCTGGTAGTGTCAGTATATTGGGGCTGTGTGTATTGTGTCACTGTGTCTGGTAGTGTCAGTGTACTGGTCTGTGTGTATTGTGTCACTGTGTCTGGTAGTGTAAGTGTACTGGGTCTGTGTGTATTGTGTCACTGTGTCTGGTAGTGTCAGTATATTGGGTCTGTGTGTATTGTGTCACTGTGTCTGGTAGTGTCATTGTAATGTTTCACTTTGTCTGGTAGTGTCAGTATACTGGGTCTGTGTGTATTGTGTCACTGTGTCTGCTAGTGTCAGTATATTGGGTCTGTGTCTACTATGTCACTGTGTCTGGTAGTGTCAGTATATTGGGGCTGTGTGTATTGTGTCACTGTGTCTGGTAGTGTCAGTGTACTGGGTCTGTGTGTATTGTGTCACTGTGTCTGGTAGTGTCAGTATATTGGGTCTGTGTCTACTATGTCACTGTGTCTGGTAGTGTCAGTATATTGGGGCTGTGTGTATTGTGTCACTGTGTCTGGTAGTGTCAGTATATTGGGTCTGTGTGTATTGTGTCACTGTGTCTGGAAGTGTCAGTGTAATGTGTCACTGTGTCTAGTAGTGTCAGTATATTGGGTCTGTGTGTATTGTGTCACTGTGTCTGGTAGTGTCAGTATATTGGGTCTGAGTGTATTGTGTCACTGTGTTTGGTAGTGTAAGTATATTGGGTCTGTGTGTATTGTGTCACTGTGTCTGGTAGTGTCAGTGTAATGTGTCACTGTGTCTGGTAGTGTCAGTGTACTGGGTCTGTGTGTATTGTGTCACTGTGTCTGGTAGTGTCAGTGTACTGGGTCTGTGTGCATTGTGTCACTGTGTCTGGTAGTGTCAGTATATTGGGTCTGTGTGTATTGTGTCACTGTGTCTGGTAGTGTCATTGTAATGTTTCACTGTGTCTGGTAGTGTCAGTATACTGGGTCTGTGTGTATTGTGTCACTGTGTCTGGTAGTGTCAGTATATTGGGTCTGTGTGTATTGTGTCACTGTGTCTGGTAGTGTCATTATATTGGGTCTGTGTGTATTGTGTCACTGTGTCTGGTAGTGTCAGTGTAATGTGTCACTGTGTCTGGTAGTGTCAGTGTACTGGGTCTGTGTGTATTGTGTCACTGTGTCTGGTAGTGTCAGTATATTGGGTCTGTGTCTACTATGTCACTGTGTCTGGTAGTGTCAGTATATTGGGTCTGTGTGCATTGTGTCACTGTGTCTGGTAGTGCCAGTATATTGGGGCTGTGTGTGTTGTGTCACTGAGTCTAGTAGTGTCAGTATATTGGGTCTGTGTGTATTGTGTCACTGTGTCTAGTAGTGTCAGTATATTGGGTCTGTGTGCATTGTGTCACTGTGTCTAGTAGTGTCAGTATATTGGGTCTGTGTGTATTGTGTCACTGTGTCTGGAAGTGTCAGTGTAATGTGTCACTGTGTCTAGTAGTGTCAGTATATTGGGTCTGTGTGTATTGTGTCACTGTGTCTGGTATTGTCAGTATATTGGGTCTGAGTGTATTGTGTCACTGTGTTTGGTAGTGTAAGTATATTGGGTCTGTGTGTATTGTGTCACTGTGTCTGGTAGTGTCAGTGTAATGTGTCACTGTGTCTGGTAGTGTCAGTGTACTGGGTCTGTGTGTATTGTGTCACTGTGTCTGGTAGTGTCAGTGTACTGGGTCTGTGTGCATTGTGTCACTGTGTCTGGTAGTGTCAGTGTAATGTGTCACTGTGTCTGGTAGTGTCAGTGTACTGGGTCTGTGTGTATTGTGTCACTGTGTCTGGTAGTGTCAGCGTACTGGGTCTGTGTGTATTGTGTCACTGTGTCTGGAAGTGTCAGTATACTGGGTCTGTGTGTATTGTGTCACTGTGTCTGGTAGTGTCAGTGTACTGGGTCTGTGTGTATTGTGTCACTGTGTCTGGTAGTGTCATTGTAATGTTTCACTTTGTCTGGTAGTGTCAGTATACTGGGTCTGTGTGTATTGTGTCACTGTGTCTGCTAGTGTCAGTATATTGGGTCTGTGTCTACTATGTCACTGTGTCTGGTAGTGTCAGTATATTGGGGCTGTGTGTATTGTGTCACTGTGTCTGGTAGTGTCAGTGTACTGGGTCTGTGTGTATTGTGTCACTGTGTCTGGTAGTGTCAGTATATTGGGTCTGTGTCTACTATGTCACTGTGTCTGGTAGTGTCAGTATATTGGGGCTGTGTGTATTGTGTCACTGTGTCTGGTAGTGTCAGTATATTGGGTCTGTGTGTATTGTGTCACTGTGTCTGGAAGTGTCAGTGTAATGTGTCACTGTGTCTAGTAGTGTCAGTATATTGGGTCTGTGTGTATTGTGTCACTGTGTCTGGTAGTGTCAGTATATTGGGTCTGAGTGTATTGTGTCACTGTGTTTGGTAGTGTAAGTATATTGGGTCTGTGTGTATTGTGTCACTGTGTCTGGTAGTGTCAGTGTAATGTGTCACTGTGTCTGGTAGTGTCAGTGTACTGGGTCTGTGTGTATTGTGTCACTGTGTCTGGTAGTGTCAGTGTACTGGGTCTGTGTGCATTGTGTCACTGTGTCTGGTAGTGTCAGTATATTGGGTCTGTGTGTATTGTGTCACTGTGTCTGGTAGTGTCATTGTAATGTTTCACTGTGTCTGGTAGTGTCAGTATACTGGGTCTGTGTGTATTGTGTCACTGTGTCTGGTAGTGTCAGTATATTGGGTCTGTGTGTATTGTGTCACTGTGTCTGGTAGTGTCATTATATTGGGTCTGTGTGTATTGTGTCACTGTGTCTGGTAGTGTCAGTGTAATGTGTCACTGTGTCTGGTAGTGTCAGTGTACTGGGTCTGTGTGTATTGTGTCACTGTGTCTGGTAGTGTCAGTATATTGGGTCTGTGTCTACTATGTCACTGTGTCTGGTAGTGTCAGTATATTGGGTCTGTGTGCATTGTGTCACTGTGTCTGGTAGTGCCAGTATATTGGGGCTGTGTGTGTTGTGTCACTGAGTCTAGTAGTGTCAGTATATTGGGTCTGTGTGTATTGTGTCACTGTGTCTAGTAGTGTCAGTATATTGGGTCTGTGTGCATTGTGTCACTGTGTCTAGTAGTGTCAGTATATTGGGTCTGTGTGTATTGTGTCACTGTGTCTGGAAGTGTCAGTGTAATGTGTCACTGTGTCTAGTAGTGTCAGTATATTGGGTCTGTGTGTATTGTGTCACTGTGTCTGGTATTGTCAGTATATTGGGTCTGAGTGTATTGTGTCACTGTGTTTGGTAGTGTAAGTATATTGGGTCTGTGTGTATTGTGTCACTGTGTCTGGTAGTGTCAGTGTAATGTGTCACTGTGTCTGGTAGTGTCAGTGTACTGGGTCTGTGTGTATTGTGTCACTGTGTCTGGTAGTGTCAGTGTACTGGGTCTGTGTGCATTGTGTCACTGTGTCTGGTAGTGTCAGTGTAATGTGTCACTGTGTCTGGTAGTGTCAGTGTACTGGGTCTGTGTGTATTGTGTCACTGTGTCTGGTAGTGTCAGCGTACTGGGTCTGTGTGTATTGTGTCACTGTGTCTGGAAGTGTCAGTATACTGGGTCTGTGTGTATTGTGTCACTGTGTCTGGTAGTGTCAGTGTACTGGGTCTGTGTGTATTGTGTCACTGTGTCTGGTAGTGTCAGTATATTGGGTCTGTGTGTATTGTGTCACTGTGTCTGGTAGTGTCAGTATATTGGGTCTGTGTGTATTGTGTCACTGTATCTGGTAGTGTCAGTGTACTGGGTCTGTGTGTATTGTGTCACTGTGTCTGGTAGGGTCAGTATATTGGGTCTGTGTGTATTGTGTCAGTGTACTGGGTCTGTGTGTTTTGTGTCACTGTGTCAGTATACTGGGTCTGTGTATTGTGTCACTGTGTCTGGTAGTGTTAGTGTACTGGGTCTGTGTGTACTGTGTCACTGTGTCTGGTAGTAGACACAGACCCAATATACTGACACTATGTCACTGTGTCTAGTAGTGTCAGTATACTGGGTTTGTGTATTGTGTCACTGTGTCTGGTAGTGTCAGTGTACTGGGTCTGTGTGTATTGTGTCACTGTGTCTGGTAGTGTCGGTATATTGGGGGGCTGTGTATTGCGTCACTGTGTCTAGAAGTGTCAGTATATTGGGGGGCTGTGTACTGTGTCACTGCCTGGAAGTGTCAGTATATTGGGGGGCTGTGTACTGTGTCACTGTGCCTGGAAGTGTCAGTATATTGGGGGGCTGCGTACTGTGTCACTGTGCCTGGAAGTGTCAGTATATTGGGGGGCTGTGTACTGTGTCACTGTGACTGGAAGTGTTAGTATATTGGGGGGCTGTGGAAGTCAGTATATTGGGGGGCTGTATACTGTGTCACTGCCTGGAAGTTTCAGTATATTGGGGGGCTGTGTACTGTGTCACTGTGCCTGGAAGTGTCAGTATATTGGGGGGCTGTGTACTGTGTCACTGTGCATGGAAGTGTCAGTATATTGGGGGGCTGTGTACTGTGTCACTGTGCATGGAAGTGTCAGAATATTGGGGGGCTGTGTACTGTGTCACTGTGCCTGGAAGTGTCAGTATATTGGGGGGCTGTGTACTGAGTACTGTGCCTGGAAGTGTCAGTATATTGGGGTGCTGTGGAAGTGTCAGTATATTGGGGGGCTGTGTACTGTGCCTGGAAGTGTCAGTATAATGGGAGGCTGTGTACTGTGTCACTGTGCCTGGAAGTGTCAGTATATTGGGGGCCTGTGGAAGTGTCAGTATATTGGGGTGCTGTGTACTGTGCCTAGAAGTGTCAGTATACTGGGGGGCTGTGTACTGTGTCACTGTGCCTGGAAGTGTCAGTATATTGGGGGGCGGTGTACTGTGTCACTGTGCCTGGAAGTGTCAGTATATTGTGGGGCTGTGTACTGTGTCACTGTGCCTGGAAGTGTCAGTATATTGGGGGGCTGTGTGCTGTGTTACTGTGCCTGGAAGTGTCAGTATATTGGGGGGCTGTGTACTGTATCACTGCCTGGAAGTGTCAGTATATTGGGGGGCTGTGTACTGTGTCACTGTGCCTAGAAGTGTCAGTATATTGGGGGGCTGTGTACTGTGTCACTGTGACTGGAAGTGTTAGTATATTGGGGGGCTGTGGAAGTCAGTATATTGGGGGGCTGTGTACTGTGTCACTGTGCCTGGAAGTGTCAGTATATTGGGGGGCTGTGTACTGTGTCACTGTGCCTGGAAGTGTCAGTATATTGGGGGGCTGTGTACTGTGTCACTGTGCCTGGAAGTGTCAGTATATTGGGGGGCTGTGTGCTGTGTTACTGTGCCTGGAAGTGTCAGTATATTGGGGGGCTGTGTACTGTATCACTGCCTGGAAGTATCAGTATATTGGGTGGGTGTGTACTGTGTCACTGTGCCTAGAAGTGTCAGTATATTGGGGGGCTGTGTACTGTGTCACTGTGCCTAGAAGTGTCAGCATATTGGGGGGCTGTGTACTGTGTCACTGTGACTGGAAGTGTTAGTATATTGGGGGGCTGTGGAAGTCAGTATATTGGGGGGCTGTATACTGTGTCACTGCCTGGAAGTTTCAGTATATTGGGGGGCTGTGTACTGTGTCACTGTGCCTGGAAGTGTCAGTATATTGGGGGGCTGTGTACTGTGTCACTGTGCATGGAAGTGTCAGTATATTGGGGGGCTGTGTACTGTGTCACTGTGCATGGAAGTGTCAGAATATTGGGGGGCTGTGTACTGTGTCACTGTGCCTGGAAGTGTTAGTATATTGGGGGGCTGTGTACTGTGTCACTGTGCCTGGAAGTGTCAGTATATTGGGGGGCTGTGTACTGAGTACTGTGCCTGGAAGTGTCAGTATATTGGGGGGCTGTGGAAGTGTCAGTATAATGGGAGGCTGTGTACTGTGTCACTGTGCCTGGAAGTGTCAGTATATTGGGGGCCTGTGGAAGTGTCAGTATATTGGGGTGCTGTGTACTGTGCCTAGAAGTGTCAGTATACTGGGGGGCTGTGTACTGTGTCACTGTGCCTGGAAGTGTCAGTATATTGGGGGGCGGTGTACTGTGTCACTGTGCCTGGAAGTGTCAGTATATTGGGGGGCTGTGTACTGTGTCACTGTGCCTGGAAGTGTCAGTATATTGGGGGGCTGTGTGCTGTGTTACTGTGCCTGGAAGTGTCAGTATATTGGGGGGCTGTGTACTGTATCACTGCCTGGAAGTATCAGTATATTGGGGGGCTGTGTACTGTGTCACTGTGCATGGAAGTGTCAGAATATTGGGGGGCTGTGTACTGTGTCACTGTGCCTGGAAGTGTTAGTATATTGGGGGGCTGTGTACTGTGTCACTGTGCCTGGAAGTGTCAGTATATTGGGGGGCTGTGTACTGTGTCACTGTGCCTGGAAGTGTCAGGATATTGGGGGGCTGTGTACTGTGTCACTGTGCATGGAAGTGTCAGTATATTGGGGGGCTGTGTACTGTGTCACTGTGCATGGAAGTGTCAGTATATTGGGGGGCTGTGTACTGTGTCACTGTGCCTGGAAGTGTCAGTATATTGGGGGGCTTTGTACTATGTCACTGTGCCTGGAAGTGTCAGTATATTGGGGGGCTGTGTACTGTGCCTGGAAGTGTCAGTATATTGGGGGGCTGTGGAAGTGTCAGTATATTGGGGGGCTGTGTACTGTGTCACTGTGCATGGAAGTGTCAGTATATTGGGGGGCTGTGTACTGTGTACTCTGCCTGGAAGTGTCAGTATATTGGGGGGCTGTGGAAGTGTCAGTATATTGGGGGGCTGTGTACTGTGTCACTGTGCCTGGAAGTGTCAGTATATTGGGGGGCTGTGTACTGTGTCACTGTGCCTGGAAGTGTCAGTATATTGGGGGGCTGTGTACTGTGTCACTGTGCCTGGGTGTCAGTATATTGGGGGGCTGTATACTGTGTCACTGCCTGGAAGTGTCAGTATATTGGGGCGCTGTATACTGTGTCACTGTGCCTGGAAGTGTCAGTATATTGGGGGGCTGTGTACTGTGTCATTGTGCCTGGAAGTGTCAGTATATTGGGGGGCTGTGTACTGTGTCACTGTGCATGGAAGTGTCAGTATATTGGGGGGCTGTGTACTGTGTCACTGTGCATGGAAGTGTTAGTATATTGGGGGGCTGTGGAAGTGTCAGTATATTGGGGGGCTGTGTACTGTGTCACTGTGCCTGGAAGTGTCAGTATATTGGGGGGCTGTGTACTGTGTCACTGTGCCTGGAAGTGTCAGTATATTGGGGGGCTGTGTACTGTGTCTGGAAGTGTCAGTATATTGGGGGGCTGTGTACTGTGTTACTGTGCCTGGAAGTGTCAGTATATTGGGGGGCTGTATACTGTGTCACTGCCTGGAAGTGTCAGTATATTGGAGGGCTGTGTACTGTGTCACTGTGCATGGAAGTGTCAGTATATTGGGGGGCTGTATACTGTGTCACTGTGCCTGGAAGTGTCAGTATATTGGGGGGCTGTGTACTGTGTCATTGTGCCTGGAAGTGTCAGTATATTGGGGGGTTGTGTACTGTGTCACTGTGCATGGAAGTGTCAGTATATTGGGGGGCTGTGTACTGTGTCACTGTGCCTGGAAGTGTCAGTATATTGGGGGGCTGTGTACTGTGTCACTGCCTGGAAGTTGCAGTATATCAGGGGCATCACTGTATCTGGGCATTTTCTGATTTGTCATAATGTTTTGTTTATTATAGAAGTTTTTTATATAAATATCCACAAAATGTGAGGAAGTGACTGGTGTGGACATCGGCCTGGTCCCATTGGCTAATGTATATTATTAATACATAATGCTAAAGGGACAGCTCCACCTGCTCACATGCGGAGGCTGAATCGGCATTCAGGGCTTGTCAAACACAAGTAAAATGCTATGAAAATAAAGATATTACAATATTGGAGCATTTAACTTGTTTTGATTCATTTCCTTGTTATGTAATATCTTTATATAAATTAAGTTAATTTTTTTTCTACGAAAAAAATACTTAAAATAAATGTTCCCTGTTGCATATTAATCACTTCTAAACTGCTGAGCAAACACACAATAAACGCGCCCTGAGCTCCACAAAAATCTTTACAAACTAAACTAGAAACCGTAGCTGGCTGCCCTGAGTACGCAGATTTAGGGCGACAAAAAGGCATCAGGTCACAAACCCTCACAATCTGCCCTATTAAAAAGCCAAACCCAGGGTTGGACTGACCCACAGGGCTACAGGGCCCCACCCTCTCCTCTAATGTGAGACTGTGGAATTATACATTGTTACTCTATTAGAGGGTCAGTTACCCAGAAAAGCAGGAACGTGGAAGAACATGGCAGCTGGGTTGGTTTCCATAGACCCTGCACCAAGATTCGCCCTCCTGAGAATCAAAATTAGCGGTTGGCTTATCAGAGCGAATGTTTTCATGTGAGAAATTAACATGTAAAATACAGCATATTGCAACATAAAAATGTAGTTGTAAAAACAAAAAAAAGTAACCAACACTTAAGTCATCCCAGCGGTAATAACTTATATATTTGTACCTTTTATTTTATAAAGGAGCCCAGACCATGCACTGTATAGCCTGTAGTATCCATGTTGTATGCAGGCACACCTCCTGCAGGGACTGGATACCCCCCTTAAGCATTTCCCCAGTGGGCCCACCCTGGCCGAACATTCCAAAAATAATACACTGCAACATTTCGGAAAGTTGCCTATTTCAGACTTTATAAAGCATATAACTAAATACATGCACAGGCTGGAAAATAACAGGAAGGGACATCCGCTGTGTCTCTGATTCCCGGCCTGACAGCAGAAATCCTGAATGATGACTGCAGAGAGGCATAAAGGTGGTTTTGTGTCTGGAGAAGGACCAGAGGCGGCCGGCTGGGGAAGGCGGAGCGCAGAGCTGTGAGTGACACAGGCACAAATGCAAACTGTAGCCACATAATAGGATGTTATTGGCTATTATCTGTTCTGTCAGTGGCAGAGGCAATAAGCAGTAAGGGAAGCATTCAGCTGCCATTTTCCAGCCGTGCCCCTGTTGCTGTGGCAACTCCCGGGGGATTCACTGCCAGAAACAAGTGCAGTCTCCAGGCCCACTCGCTCCAGTCTCCTAATCAAGTCGTTAATGTGCAGTTAACGAGGACTTAACTACTTGTGGCCATGTGTGAGGGGAGCGGAGGCATCACCCCCTGGGGGAGGGATAAGGTCTATCTCATGCAGATTTATATAATGTACACATGCAGGACACATACATACACACACGTACGTACATATACACAGAACACATGCATACACCCACGTACGTACAAACACATATACACAGGACACATACATACACACAGGAGACACACGTACGTACATATACACCCACGTACGTACAAATACATATACACAGGACACATACATACACACAGGAGACACACGTACGTACATATACACCCACGTACGTACAAATACATATACACAGGACACATACATACACACAGGAGACACACGTACGTACATATACACCCACGTACGTACAAATACATATACACAGGACACACACATACAGTACATATATACACAGGACACATACATACAGTACATACATAAGTACATGCATACACAGGACACATACAAACATACACAAGACACAAACATACAGTACAAACATTTACAGAAGACAAGTACATACAAATACATACACAGGATACAAACATACAGTACACATACATACAAACACATACACAGGACACAAACATACAGGACACAAACATACATACACAGGACACAAACATACATTTACAGGAGACATACATACAGTACATACATACACACGATATATACATAAAGTACATACGTACAAACACAAACATACAGTACATACATTTACAGGAGACATACATACATACAGTACATACATACACAGGACACATACATAAAGTACATGCGTACAAACACAAACATACAGTACATACATTTACAGGAGACATACATACAGTACTTACATACACAGGACACATACATACAGTACATATATACAGTACATACATTTACAGGAGACACGCACAGTCTGTGTCGTGATATTAATGTGTGGTACTTATGCTATGTACATATGCTTTGGTCTTCCTTTGAGCACGGTAATTACAGTATGCCCTGATCCACAGTTACAGGTTTCTTTACCCTGTACAGCGCTGCATAAACTATGTGGTACTATGTGGTGCCTTATAAATAAAAGGTATTATTACTATTATTATTATTAAAGTAATAATAATAATTGTAGGCACATATTTTTGGCCGTTCTTAAATGGGCTGTATTTCAACAACCATTTTTCCATCAGAAAAAAAATTACTTGTCACTTTAATTTATACACAGGGTAACGCTCTGGTGTAGGAGGCATGGTTTTGTAGGGGGTGCTCTGGTGTAGGGGGCATGGTTTCGCAAGGGGTGCTCTGGTATAGGGGGGCATGGTTTTGCAGGAAAGTGCACTGGTGTAGGGGGCATGGTTTAGCAGGGGGTGCTCTGGTGTAGGGGGCATGGTTTAGCAAGGGGTGCTCTTGTGTAGGGGGGCATGGTTTTGCAGGAAAGTGCACTGGTGTAGGGTGCATGGTTTCGCAGGGGGTGTTCTGGTGTAGGGTGCATGGTTTCGCAGGGGGTGCTCTGGTGTAGGGGGCATGGTTTAGCAGGGGGTGCTCTGGTCTAGGGGGGCATGGTTTTGCAGGAAAGTGCACTGGTGTAGGGTGCATGGTTTTGCAGGGGGTGCTCTGGTGTAGGAGGCATGGTTTCGCAGGGGGTGCTCTAGTGTTGGGGGCATGGTTTAGCAGGGGGTGCTCTGGTGTAGGAGGCATGGTTTTGCAGGAAAGTGCACTGGTGTAGGGTGCATGGTTTCGCAGGGGGTGCTCTGGTGTAGGGGGCATGGTTTTGCAGGGGGTGCTCTTGTGTAGGGGGCATGTTTTCGCAGGGGGTGCTCTGGTGTAGGGGGCATGGTTTTGCAGGGGGTGCTCTGGTGTAGGGGGCATGGTTTCGCAGGGGGTGCTCTTCTGTAGGGGGCATGTTTTTGCAGGGGGTGCTCTGGTGTAGGGGGGCATGTTTTTGCAGGGGGTGCTCTGGTGTAGGGGGGCATGGTTTCGCAAGGGGTGCTCTGGTGTAGGGGGCATGGTTTTGCAAGGGTTGCTCTGGTGTAGGGGGCATGGTTTAGCAAGGGGTGCTTTTGTGTGGGGCATGTTTTCGCAGGGGGTGCTCTGGTGTAGGGGGCATGGTTTCGCAGGGGGTGCTCTGGTGTAGGGGGCATGGTTTCGCAGGGGGTGCTCTGGTGTAGGGGGCATGGTTTCGCAGGGGGTGCTCTGGTGTAGGGGGCATGGTTTTGTAGGGGGTGCTCTGGTGTAGGGGGCATGGTTTCGAAGGGGGTGATCTGGTGAAGGGGGCATGGTTTTGCAGGGGGTGCTCTGGTGTAGGGGGCATGGTTTCGAACGGGGTGATCTGGTGTAGGGGGCATGGTTTCGCAGGGGGTGCTCTGGTGTAGGGGGCATGGTTTCGCAAGGGGTGCTCTGGTGTAGGGGGCATGGTTTCGCAGGGGGTGCTCTGGTGTAGGGGGCATGGTTTCGCAGGGGGTGCTCTGGTGTAGGGGGCATGGTTTCGCAAGGGGTGCTCTGATGTAGGGGGCATGGTTTTGCAGGGGGTGCTCTGGTGTGGGGGCATGTCTTCGCAGGGGGTGCTCTGGTGTAGGGGGCATGGTTTCGCAGGGGGTGCTCTGGTGTAGGGGGCATGGTTTCGCAGGGGGTGCTCTGGTGTAGGAGGCCCGGTTTCATAGGGGGTGCTCTGGTGTAGGAGGCATGGTTTCATAGGGGGTGCTCTGGTGTAGGGGGCATGGTTTTGCAGGGGGTGCTCTGGTGTAGGGGGCATGGTTTCACAGGGGGTGCTCTGGTGTAGGAGGCATGGTTTTAGACCCTCAGTGTCTCAGGCACAGACCTGGAGACCTAAAAGTGGATATCATGCCGTCGATATAAAACCAAATTGCATATGAAAAAGACTAAATTAACCCGGGATGTGCAATTCTCTATGACTAAAGAATAAAAAAAAATACTGAGATTTACATCCAGCTCCTGAAGAAAACTCATTAATCAACCAGAAATGTAGTCAGGACACAGCAAAAACAGAAGACAAGTTGTACCTACCGTACAGGGGTATATAGTCGGCATTCATGATGTCAATGCCAACATTTTGACAGTTATGATGTCAACATGATTAAAATGTCATCAGTATCATGTCGACATCTGGAAACTGTGTCAGGCTTAGGGTTAGAGATACATTACAAATTAAACATTGTGACTACAGTATGTCAAGATTTCATTGGTGTGTAGTGGTTAGCATCACTGAGCCACAGCACTGAGGTCCTGGGTTCCATTCCCACCACGGGCCTGTGAGGAGTTTGTATGTTCTCCCTGTGCTTGCATGAGTTCCTCCTTCCGCTCCGATTTCCTCCCACATTCCAAAAACATACTGATAGGTTACCTGGCTATAGATCCCTAATGTGTGTGTGTACATGTGATAGGGAATATAGAGTGTAAGCTCCACTGAGGCAGGGACTGATGTGAATGGCCAAATATTCTCTGAAAAGCGCTGCGGAATGTGTGCGCTATATAAATAACTGGTAATAAACAATAATCGGTGTTGACGTGTCACTGCCGACCTAATATACCGAACCTCGTGGAGGCACTGCACACCAATATAGTGTACAGCGATACTCTATATACTTATAATTTATATATATATAGCGCCGCATATCTACGCAGCGCTGTACAGCGAATATGTTGCTCATCTCATGCCCTTTAAATACAAACCTATGTTGCGTCTGACAGGCTGACCTGACTGCACCGTGACTGGTGTTAACCCTATTCATATTCCAGGGGGCGAGTCCATATAGAACACAGAATGGAATCACATGCAGAAAGATATATTAGCGACTATATAGAGATATTAGCACAGTACACGCTGCTAAGTAGGACCGACGCTCTGGAGGGGGAAGGTTGGTGACAGTAGGACATAGCAGAAGACAAATCTGCTTTTCCTTCTCAGTGGCGCAGGCGATTTCCTTGTGCGGCTCTAGAAACAGCCCTGCATCCCGCTGGCCTTAAAAGGCGGACTGAGAATGTCCTACAGGCAGCAATTATCTACAAAGGCAATTTCTATCGCCGTTCTCCCGGCAGGCTGCCCCTCTGATATCTCCCCTCCTCCCCGTCTGTACCTGTTCTCTGCAAAGTACACAGAGCCGGGGACAGAATCAGCCGACGGTGTTATGTGGGGAGACTGCGAGGGCGATGTACTGTAGGGTGATTACTGCTGCTAATATCACCAACATATACCACAGTGATGTATGGCTAGAACTGTATACAGCGCAGCGTTCTCCACCACCACAGGCAAGATATAGGGGCATACTGTATGTATCAAAGCTGGATGTGAGATAAAATAGTGAGATATATATCACCAACCAATCAGCTCCAAACTATCATCTCTTAAACACAGCCTGCAAAATGTAAGCTAGAAGCTGATTGGTTGGTGATATATATCTCACAATTTTATCTCACATCAAGCTTTGATACATATGCCCCATAGTCTGGGGCCCCGAGATACAGTATATAATGGCAATCAGACATTTGCTGCGAGTTTGCATCCCTCTGTCACTGTATATCCCCCATACACACTCTATGCTTTATTTATTTAATTTTAATTGAACAGTAAAGAAAATATATATATTCATATATAAATACATTACGGATATACTGTACGTGTAGGAGCATACATGCCAGAAAGTACAGTATATTCCAATACTAACAAAAAACATCATCATTGGTGAGGGATGAAAAAAAATCTACAACAAATATCCCTTTTTCTCTAAGGCAGCGCAGCGATTCTCGCCGTTTGTTCTAGGAGAACGTTCCAATAATCAATCGGTGATTATAGGAAAACAATCAGTAATACAGTGCTGCCCATGATCAGCTAAATCCTCAGCTGCGGAGTAGAACATTCTTGCATTAATGCTGCACAGCTCACAGGTCCGCTCTTATTAATGCCAGGTCCTGCCACTGGGGAGCGCTAATAGATTGTAAGCTCCTGCAAACAAGGCTCCTTAAATGTGTTTGATGCGAGTCTTGGCTGTAAATGCAGCTGACAGGGAGATTAGAGACGCCAGCGTAGACTGTACAATGACTTCACCAAGGTCACTCCACGTCCCCCCCACCCACCTCCCAGACTAACGTACGCCAAGGTGACAGGACCCCTATTATATGTAAATAAGATGGCGGCAGGTTGGGTGGACGCCGGTGGGCGTGATACCTGCGTGCTTGCTGGGATTCCGCCATTATGGCATGTATGTAGGAGAATCACGTGCTTATAACACACAGGCTTGTGCTGTATAAACACAGACAGAATTGTCGGTGAACACAGCACACAGGAGCCTACGCCTCTACCTGACACAGAAGCTGCGCAACTACACAAGATGGTGGTGGCTCTCCCTCCCCCGCCACAGGCCATCATTCCGCTACAGGCGCGGGAAGGCATTTATTTCAGGAGATCTTATCGCACTTGAAAAGGCCTTGCTCATGAGAGGGGGGGGTCTTCTCTGCAGACGCCTGGGAATAAAACTCTCCACACTTCACGCAGATGTGGATGAGATAATCTCTTGATGCAGGCGCTCACGCCCTCTGTGCACCAATAATCCTGAGAGATGGGACCAGAAACAGCGGCCAGGTCTACAACGTGAGCATGTGTAAATTCCCAAGTTCTGCTCATCTGCCCTACAGAGACCAGGGGTGCTAAGGGAGCAAAATGGCGGCTGTAATGGTACAATGGCTACTACACGGGCGGATACTTTCCGTCACCAGGAGATAAAAGACGTTATTACATGAATGTTCCAAAATGTTTGACAGTAAAGGCAATATATAAACTACAAAAACTGCTGGCACTTTAAGGTGCGCGCCCATGTCCTGGTCCACGTGAGGAGCGCTCAGCAAGGACCCACCGCGGCTCAGCAAGACGCCTGAAACATGATATGTGCTACTGCTCAGACGCGATCTGTTGGCGCTTTTTCCTCCCTAGCGTTCCACATAGATGGACGTATCCTCTAATATTCGCGCAGATAAACAGCCTTACAGAGCCACATACCACCACAGCTTGTATAGGAGGTAATAGCACCACTGACCACCAGGGTGTTTGTCATCTTACTACCTGGTGAACTACAAGTCCAAGCAATACCCTTGAGCTCCAGGCTGCTCCATACAGCTATTTTACCTGTTCACCCCTGTTTCTCTATGCCAGTGGCATCACTAGGGCCACTCCGTGTGATGACACCATGGTGTCACCGGGCAGCGCTGCAGCAGAGGTGTTGGATGACGCGCATGTGGCGCGTCATCCACACCACCCCTGTGTCCGGAGAGACTGGGGTCTTTCCAGCAGCTCCCAGAGCGCTGGGCAAGCCCCCAGAGTTTCTAAGAAGGAGCGTGACATGTGGCCACACCCTCAAAAAGTCACATGAGGGGGTGTGGCATCACGGGTACAATGTCATGCCTCCTCCGAGCAGGTGAGTACCGCACTGGGTATCACCACACCTAGTGACGCCTCTGTTCTGTTCTACCTGTTGTTCTACCTGGACAAAAAAATCTGACACCTAGTTAAGCTGTACCACGTGTTGACTAACCGCCAACAGCACTATTATACTGCGCAACACACTTAACACCATTACGCTCTGAGAGAGAACACAGGGACTGTCTGTATTACATGTGTCCTGAGAGTGAGGGGATATCGGAACTGTCTGTATTACATGTGTCCTGAGAGTGAGAGGGTGCAGGGATTGTCTGTATTACATGTGTCTTGAGAGTGAGGGGGTGCAGGGACTGTCTGTATTACACATGTCCTGAGAGTGAGAGGGTGCAGGGATTGTCTGTATTACACGTGTCCTGAGAGTGAGAGCTTGCAGGGACTGTCTGTATTACATGTGTCCTGAGAGTGAGAGGGTGCAGGGATTGTCTGTATTACACGTGTCCTGAGAGTGAGAGGGTGCAGGGACTGTCTGTATTACATGTGTCCTGAGAGCGAGGAGGTGCAGGGATTGTCTGTATTACATATGTCCTGAGAGCGAGGAGGTGCAGGGATTGTCTGTATTACATGTGTCCTGAGAGTGAGAGGGTGCAGGGATTGTCTGTATTACATGTGTCCTGAGAGTGAGAGGGTGCAGGGATTGTCTGTATTACACGTGTCCTGAGAGTGAGAGGGTGCAGGTATTGTCTGTATTACACGTGTCCTGAGAGTGAGGGGGTGCAGGGATTGTCTGTATTACACGTGTCCTGAGAGTGAGGGGGTGCAGGGATTGTCTGTATTACATGTGTCTTGAGAGTGAGAGGGTGCAGGGACTGTCTGTATTACATGTGTCCTGAGAGTGAGGGGGTGCAGGGACTGTCTGTATTACATGTGTCCTGAGAGTGAGGGGGTGCAGGGACTGTCTGTATTACATGTGTCCTGAGAGTGAGGGGATATCGGAACTGTCTGTATTACATGTGTCCTGAGAGTGAGAGCTTGCAGGGACTGTCTGTATTACATGTGTCCTGAGAGTGAGGGGGTGCAGGGATTGTCTGTATTACACGTGTCCTGAGAGTGAGGGGGGTGCAGGGATTGTCTGTATTACATGTGTCCTGAGAGTGAGAGCTTGCAGGGACTGTCTGTATTACATGTGTCCTGAGAGTGAGGGGGTGCAGGGATTGTCTGTATTACACGTGTCCTGAGAGTGAGGGGGGTGCAGGGATTGTCTGTATTACATGTGTCCTGAGAGTGAGAGCTTGCAGGGACTGTCTGTATTACATGTGTCCTGAGAGTAAGAGCTTGCAGGGACTGTCTGTATTACATGTGCCCTGAGAGTGAGGGGGTGCAGGGACTGTCTGTATTACATGTGTCCTGAGAGTGAGGGGGTGCAGGGATTGTCTGTATTACATGTGTCCTGAGAGTGAGAGGGTGCAGGGATTGTCTGTATTGCACGTGTCCTGAGAGTGAGGGGGGTGCAGGGATTGTCTGTATTACATGTGTCCTGAGAGTGAGGGGGTGCAGGGATTGTCTGTATTACATGTGTCCTGAGAGTGAGAGGGTGCAGGGATTGTCTGTATTACACGTGTCCTGAGAGTGAGGGGGGTGCAGGGATTGTCTGTATTACATGTGTCCTGAGAGTGAGAGCTTGCAGGGACTGTCTGTATTACATGTGTCCTGAGAGTAAGAGCTTGCAGGGACTGTCTGTATTACATGTGCCCTGAGAGTGAGGGGGTGCAGGGACTGTCTGTATTACATGTGTCCTGAGAGTGAGGGGATATCGGAACTGTCTGTATTACATGTGTCCTGAGAGTGAGAGGGTGCAGGGATTGTCTGTATTACATGTGTCTTGAGAGTGAGGGGGTGCAGGGACTGTCTGTATTACATGTGTCCTGAGAGTGAGGGGGTGCAGGGACTGTCTGTATTACATGTGTCCTGAGAGTGAGAGGGTGCAGGTATTGTCTGTATTACACGTGTCCTGAGAGCGAGAGGGTGCAGGGATTGTCTGTATTACACTTGTCCTGAGAGTGAGAGGGTGCAGGGATTGTCTGTATTACATGTGTCCTGAGAGTGAGGGGGTGCAGGGATTGTCTGTATTACATGTGTCTTGAGAGTGAGAGGGTGCAGGGACTGTCTGTATTACATGTGTCCTGAGAGTGAGGGGGTGCAGGGACTGTCTGTATTACATGTGTCCTGAGAGTGAGGGGATATCGGAACTGTCTGTATTACATGTGTCCTGAGAGTGAGGGGGTGCAGGGACTGTCTGTATTACACATGTCCTGAGAGTGAGAGGGTGCAGGGATTGTCTGTATTACACGTGTCCTGAGAGTGAGAGCTTGCAGGGACTGTCTGTATTACATGTGTCCTGAGAGTGAGAGGGTGCAGGGATTGTCTGTATTACATGTGTCCTGAGAGTGAGGGGGTGCAGGGATTGTCTGTATTACATGTGTCCTGAGAGTGAGAGCTTGCAGGGACTGTCTGTATTACATGTGTCCTGAGAGTGAGAGCTTGCAGGGACTGTCTGTATTACATGTGTTCTGAGAGTGAGGGGGTGCAGGGATTGTCTGTATTACACGTGTCCTGAGAGTGAGGGGGTGCAGGGATTGTCTGTATTACATGTGTCTTGAGAGTGAGAGGGTGCAGGGACTGTCTGTATTACATGTGTCCTGAGAGTGAGAGGGTGCAGGGATTGTCTGTATTACATGTGTCCTGAGAGCGAGGGGGTGCAGGGATTGTCTGTATTACATGTGTCCTGAGAGTGAGGGGGTGCAGGGATTGTCTGTATTACATGTGTCCTGAGAGTGAGAGGGTGCAGGGATTGTCTGTATTACATGTGTCTTGAGAGTGAGGGGGTGCAGGGATTGTCTATTACATGTGTCTTGAGAGTGAGGGGGTGCAGGGACTGTCTGTTTTACACATGTCCTGAGAGTGAGAGGGTGCAGGGACTGTCTGTATTACATGTGTCCTGAGAGCGAGGAGGTGCAGGGATTGTCTGTATTACATATGTCCTGAGAGCGAGGAGGTGCAGGGATTGTCTGTATTACATGTGTCCTGAGAGTGAGAGGGTGCAGGGATTGTCTGTATTACATGTGTCCTGAGAGTGAGAGGGTGCAGGGATTGTCTGTATTACATGTGTCCTGAGAGTGAGGGGGTGCAGGGACTGTCTGTATTACATGTGTCCTGAGAGTGAGAGGGTGCAGGACTTGTCTGTATTACATGTGTCCTGAGAGTGAGAGGGTGCAGGGATTGTCGGTATTACATGTGTCCTGAGAGTGAGGGGGTGCAGGGACTGTCTGTATTACATGTGTCCTGAGAGTGAGGGGGTGCAGGGATTGTCTGTATTACATGTGTCACATTAATAGGTTATGGTCTCCATACACCGACCTTGCTAACACCGGCACACAAATCCTGGTGTAGGAGACCCTCACCCTACAAAGAGATGAGAATACGCAGACACTTATACACAACCAATTATGAGATTAAACAGCAAAGAATCATCAACAGACACATGTTGTCAGCTATCGCCAGCACACGCATGTTTAACCCCCTACCAGTAGAACACAAACACACCGAGCACACGCAGGGAGATTACGTCTTTCTCGATAACGATAACAGCCACTTCGGCAGGTCCTATGTGACAGATAATAAGAGGCTTTCAGGGAGCAGATGTGTCACAAAGCCGGGGAGTACAGAGTATGACATCAGTCCTGACAGCGCTGGGGACTCTGCAGATGTCGGGGGCAATTCTAATTCCTCATATGTCAAACCCGCGGTATGTGCCGCTAGCTACTAACGCGCTTTTCAGACAAACGCCACATTCCACACATTCATTAGGCCAATTTCTGCAAAAAGGAGCACAGGGAGGCGGCAGCCATTCTGGGGTCCGAACCAATATTTCTGACAAGATTGAGGAGTACATATAATAAAAAGTGTCAATAGCACTGCTTTCCTATCGCCATGATTTATTGGTAGATATTTGGAGATTCTGGCTCGCAACGCCAAGAGTGACATTGTTGCTTTGCCCGGTCAGTCTTGTCGCTTATGCGTATGAGCAGTGGAAATCTCCCTTCCGTGTGAGAAAACAAAAAAAATATATATAAAAATGTTAAAATATATATATAAAAAAAAAACTCATAAAAATAATAATTGGATAATAGTCAAAGTAGAAAAAATGCTTCCATTACATAGTCAGCAAAAAATAATCAATGAAAAAATTCTCTATCGCCATCCAGAGATGGCGAGAACAAAATGAGGATTGCGGTGGTACTTGGCTTGCACTACCACAATTCTTGTTAAATACGTAGTTTACACGGGGAACTTTCACCGGAGAAAGCCGGATGATCTCTTTGCCAGTCGGCAGCCTTTGTTAGATATGAAGAAGCCCTATAGCCAGTGAGAACAGGTTTTGCTTTTCTCGGTATAAGGAGCGTGATTTATACATCAATAACATTTCCTTATCACCGTAATGTAACACAAAACATTACCGAGGCAGCTGGCCGATACTCCACTGATCATGGAGTGGAACCGTTGCGGCTAATAACAGTCTCCGTTCATTTACATTCCACTTATCATCAAACTATACATAATTATATTATTAAATATACAAAATAAAAATGTTTCTTTATGTTTTTGTCTGGTATTGCCATCATGAGATGGGTGATAACAGGACAGGTATCACGGCAGTACCAGAACGCAGCGATACATAGTAACAAGCTTGTCTCTGAGTGCGAACGTTATCTATAGCTGTCACTGGCCAGCTTTCATTATAGTGAAATCCACCTCTCTCCCTATGTGCGTCACTGGTATGCTCGGGTCAGAACCCCAATAGCGAAACCTATCTCTACTGCAAACTCTTTGCTGGGATAGCATCTAATTGGATGAGCAGTCCCATCGAGAGTTTAATGATAGATGTGCACAAACAGTCTTCCCTGGCCCTTCTTGCTGAGAATAGTGGTGATCAAATATAATATTTAAGGGTACACAAATGCAATTAATAGCAAATATGTCCCTAAATCCTCAATCAATAGAAACATCGGCCAGTCCTCAAAAAGCAGTCCCCAAAACATAGAATAATAAAGTCACACTATATGCACCAATTGTAGTCTGCTGGAGTGTAGAGTGGGTGGGTGTCCCTATTGTGGAATGTAGGGTGGGTGCCCCTATTGTGGAGTGTAGAGTGGGTGGGTGTCCCTATTGTGGAGTGTAGGGTGGGTGCCCCTATTGTGGAGTGTATGATGGGTGCCCCTACTGTGGAGTGTAGGGTGGGTGCCCCTACTGTGGAGTGTAGGGTGGGTGCCCCTACTGTGGAGTGTAGGGTGGGTGTCCCTACTGTGGAGTGTAGGGTGGGTGCCCCTACTGTGGAGTGTAGGGTGGGTGCCCCTATTGTGGAGTGTAGGGTGGGTGCCCCTACTGTGGAGTGTAGGGTGGGTGCCCCTATTGTGGAGTGTAGGGTGGGTGCCCCTACTGTGGAGTGTAGGGTGGGTGCCCCATTGTGGAGTGTAGGGTGGGTGCCCCTACTGTGGAGTGTAGGGTGGGTGCCCCTATTGTGGAGTGTAGGGTGGGTGCCCCTATTGTGCAGTGTAGGGTGGGTGACCCTGTTGTGGAGTGTAGGGTGGGTGCCCCTACTGTGGAGTGTAGGGTGGGTGCCCCTACTGTGGAGTGTAGGGTGGGTGCCCCTATTGTGGAGTGTAGGGTGGGTGCCCCTATTGTGGAGTGTAGGGTGGGTGCCCCTATTGTGGAGTGTAGGGTGGGTGTCCCTATTGTGGAATGTAGGGTGGGTGCCCCTATTGTGGAGTGTAGGGTGGGTGCCCCTATTGTGGAGTGTAGGGTGGGTGTCCCTATTGTGGAGTGTAGGGTGGGTGCCCCTATTATGGAGTGTAGGGTGGGTGGGTGCCCCTATTTTTATAGTTCCTCTCTAGCCCTTCTGCAATCTAAGCACACAAACTGTTAAGTGTCTGTTGTGCAGCGCACAGATATTATCAGCAGTCAGAGATCTGTGATTGACTCCCAGCAATGATTGAGTTCAGTACAACGCCGGGGACTGAGTGATGCGTGACGGTGCTGGGGCCGAGCAGAAGGTAGAATATTCGATTCAGCTCAGTAACTGTTACCAAAGCAAGAAGACGGGCACACACACATAGCAGCACCATATGCTACACACACACATCCTACCCAACACACAAACCACACCCCAGCACGCACACTACATTACACCTAGCACACACACACATAGCAGCACCATATGCTACACACACACACATCCTACCCAACACACAAACCACACCCCAGCACACACTACATTACACCTAGCACACACAAAGAACCAAACATTGCTAAAGCTGGCCATACACTCTGCAATTATCGGGACGATCCGCCCGATATCGGGGGATCGCCGCGATAATTGCAGCGTGTATGCGGGCGACCGAGGGTTAAATATTGCTCGGTCAGGCATGCTGGATTGTCCAGCATGCCCGTCCGATGCGATATTTACCGGGGAAACTGTCGGCCGCATCGGGCAGTGTATGCCCAGCGCGGCCGACAGACAGACATTTCCTGTGTTCCTTCCTACGGAAGGAACAGGGAAATGTCTCCTCCCCCGGGGGCGGGGCGCGGATGTCGGGCTATACACTGTGAGATTTCTCTCACAGTGTATGTCGGCGACATCTGCGGCTGGCAGGCAGCCAAATAAAATGTCTGTCGGTCTGACAGACATTTTATCTGGCAGTGTATGCCCAGCATTAGTATAGTCTTTGGATTTATACACAATCAATATCTTTATTGTGGCTTAATGACAAAAAGGCCGCCAGGGCCAGAATAAAAAAAAACAAAAACAACAAATAATAATAAAAAAACAAAAACATTATGAATCTCATTTATCAAACAATGGCGATAAAGTTTATTTTCGTTCACCCTATACTAAAAAAAAAGATACTGCCAGCAATACCCCTGCCTTCGGTAACACCCCTCGGCAGTAATGCTGGGTACACACGGGACGATCTGTTCAGCGAATGATATCGCTGAACGATCCCCCTTGAAATTCCTGGTGTGCTGGATGAACGATATTGTTCATCCACACAACGATTTCACCAAGGATCGCTCTTCCATATAGAAAATTAACAATATCGTCCAGATTGGCCAGCATGCATGCCTGATGGACGATATCGTTGTCGCCCAGCGGGAGCACGCATTGTTGGTCGTTCATTGCATACAAACAGAACGATATATCGATAATATACAGTTATCGTTCATATCATAACGATATATTGTTCTGTGTATATGCACCTTAAGACTCGCTGGCTTCCTAATGTACTGTAGCCAGAAAATATTTTTATTCTATTTTCAATCTGAGCTTTTAGTGACGCTGGGTATGTGCGAGCAGTCAAGCCGACTCAATCAAACGCTCATCTGCAGACAATGGCCCGGTGACATGGTCACTGTATCTTTTCCCTAAAATACAGTATGTGCGTAACACTTTAATCCAAACTATCTTGACTCTCCAACACTAAGGATACATTAGACGAATGGAGCAGAAATGTTTCCTGCAAAGTACGATACGGAACCTAAATAGAAATATTTACTAGAAGAGGCAGATTGCGACCATTCTCTTCTCACACACAAACCAACAAACAATTGCGCTGATGCTGTGTGTACTGTAAACAAGAGCCGAATGTGATCGCTAAACATTATTAGCTCCACAGACACTGTAGAAACCACTAATTCAGACTTTGGCAGAGATAAAATTACCGTTCTTAAATGCTTGTTACTTCCCCATGAAATCTGCTGCTCCAGAGAGGAAACAGACTCCTGAGCGCTCACATAAGAGCGCACTCCTTTCCTGGCCCAATTACAATGATTTCCATGTAACAGAGGCATAGATATCCAGCATGTAAAGACATAGATACACAGAATATTCAGGAGGTGCTACATTGTTTCTAGGCATACTGTACAGCCATGGCCAAAAGTTTTGAGAATGACACAAGTATTGGTTTTCACAAAGTCTGCTGCTTCAGTGTTTATGATGGCAATTTGCATATACTCCAGAATGTCATGAAGAGTGATCAGATGAATTGCAATTAATTGCAAAGTCCCTCTTTGCCATGACAATGAACTTAGGGCCTGATTCAGAGGCGGACGCTCGTTCTAAAAAAGGGGCCGGATATTTAAATTGAGCGCTCGCTCTTTGCGGTGTGTTGACGCTTCTATGTCTGAGCGAGCGTTCGAAAAATGCGCTCGCTATTTTGTAAAGACGCCCGTTTGCCGTTCGCATCATACGTCATCTCCGGTATTTATTAGATTAATGGGGAACATCGAAAGGCATCTGAACTGCTCGCAGTGCTTATGGTAGGATTTTCTTTCCCCTAATACTGTGAGCAGTTCAGGCTAAAAGACAACCAAGTGACGTGGTCGATGACTCTCCTTTACTAATTATGCACTCCCATTAAACGCCCGTTTGACCGTTAAGCACGCCTGCGTTCGGATCTCCACTCCCCCCTTTTCAAGCACCTTCCCCTGTTAACACCCACAAACGGTACATTCTGTCAATCAAATTAGCAGCCCCTCGCTGTTTTACGAGGACACGATTTCCGTCCGCAATGACTGTTTTGCGCATGCGCATTACAAACCATACGCATGCGCAGTTGTGCGAACATCGCTCAGAGCGAACGAGCGGCCGCTTACGAGCGGCTCTGAATCAGGCCCTTAATCCCAAAAACAACATTTCCACTACGTTTCAGCCCTGCCACAAAAGGACCAGCTGACATCATGTCAGTGATTCTCTCATTGACACAGGTGAAAGTGTTGATGAGAACAAGGCTAGAGATCACTCTGTCATGCTGATTGAGTTAGAATAACAGACTGGAAGCTTTAAAAGGAGTGTGGAGCTTGAAATCATTGTTCTTCCTCTGTTAACCATGGTTACTTGCAAGAAAGCATGTGAAGTCATCATTGCTTTGCACAAAAAGGGCTTCACAGGCAAGGATATCTCTGCTAGTAAGATTGCACCTAAATCAACCATTTATCGGATCATCAAGAACTTCAAGATGAGAGGTTCAATAGTTGTGAAGAATACTTCAGGGCGCCCAAGAATGTCCAGCAAAGCGCCAGGACCATCTCCTAAAGTTGATTTAGCTGCGGATGCACCACCAGTGCAGAGCTTGCTCAGGAATGGCAGCAGGAAGGTGTGAGTGCATCTTCACGCACAGTGAGGCGAAGACTTTTGGAGGATGGCCTGGTGTCAAGAAGGGCACCAAAGAAGCCACTTCTCATCAGGAAAAACATCAGGGACAGACTGATATTCTACAAAAGGTACAAGGATTGGACTGCTGAGGACTGGGGTAAAGTTATTTTCTCTTGATGAATCCCCTTGAAGATTGTTTGGGGCATCTGGAAAAATGCTTGTCTGGAGAAGGAAAGGTGAGTGCTACCATCAGTCCTGTGTCATGCCAACAGCAAAGCACCCTGAGACCATTCATGTGTGGGGTTGCTTCTCAGCCAAGGGAGTGGGCTCACTGACAATTTTTCCTAAGAACACAGCCATGAATAAAGAATGGTACCAAAACATCCTCCAAGAGCAACTTCTCCCACCCATCCAAGAACAGTTTGGTGAGGAACAATGCCTTTTCCAGCATGATGGAGCACCTTGCCATAAGGCAACAGTGATAACTAAGTGGCTCGGGAAACAAAACATTGAAAATTTGGGTCCATGGCCAGGAAACTCTCCAGACCTTAATCCCATTGAGAACTTGTGGTCAATCCTCAAGAGGTGGGAGGACAAACAAAACTCACAAATTCTGACAAACTCCAAGCATTGATTAGGCAAGAATGGGCGGCCATCAGTCAGTATGTGGCCCAGATGTTTATTGACAGCATGCCAGGGCGAATTGCAGAGGTCTTGAAAAAGAAGGTTCAACACTGCAAATATTGACTCTTTGCATAAATTTAATGTAATTGTCAATAAAAGCCTTTGACACTCATGAAATGCTTGTAATATTACTTCAGTATACCATAGTAACATCTGACAAAAAGGTAAAAACACTGAAGCAGCAAAATTTGTGAAAACCAATACTTGTGTCATTCTCAATACTTTTGGCCATGGCTGTACTTGCATAGTTTTGAAAAAGCATTTCAGAGAGATGGTGAAACCAGAACCTATGAGCGCAGCGGTAAAGTGGGCGTGTACTGCTACATCTGAGAGGCGAGTCATAATACTGATTTACATCCACATGCAGGGGCTGGCTGGCAACTTTTAGCCTGGGGGGCAAATGCATGTAGGCGGCCCTGGCAGAGGAGTAGCGTGTAGCTACGGTGCCCGAAGAACGTGCGTGCTACGGCGCCGCCCCCCCTCAAGTGTTTCAGGGAGGAGGCGGGTCCATATGGGATTAATGTAAGGTAAAAATAAAGATTAGGGGCAGCCCCCTGTCGTAGTGCCCATATGCAGTGCCCCCGTGTGCCACAGGAGATAACACCCTTATGCAGGCCTCCAGTAGTGCCCCCAGTAGTGATCCCCCCCTATGCAGTGCCCCTTGTGCCCCCAGTAGTGGTCCCCCCTGTTCAGTAACCCTTGTGCCCCCAGTAGTAGGCCCCTTATATAGTGCCCCCAATAGTGGTACCCCCTATGCAGTGCCCCCAGTAGCAGTCCACCCCCCCATGCAGTGCCCCCAATAGTGGTAACCCTTATGCAATGTCCCTTAAATAGTGGCCCCAGGTGTAGTCTCCCCCCTATGCAGTACCCCCAATATTGCCCTTTATATAGAGCCCCCAGCAGTGGTCCCTCGCAGTGCTCCCAGTGGTAGTCCCCTCCCCCTATGTAGTGCCCCTAGTAGTAGTCCCCGCTCCCCTATGCAGTGCCCCTAGTAGTAGTCCCCTCCCCTTGTAGTGCCCCCAGTAGTAGTAGTAGTCCCCCCTTGTAGTTCCATCAGTAGTAGTAGTCCCCCCCTTGTAGTGCCCCCAGTAGTAGTAGTCCCCCCCCTTGTAGTGCCCCCATAGTAATCCACCCCCCTGGTAGTGCCCCCAGTAGTAATCCCCCCCTGGTAGTGCCCCCATAGTAATCCCCCCCTGGTAGTGCCCCCATAGTAAACCCCCCCTTGGTAGTGCCCCCATAGTAATCCCCCCCCTTGGTAGTGCCCCCATAGTAATCCCCCCCCTTGGTAGTGCCCCCATAGTAACCCCCCCTTGGTAGTGCCCCCATAGTAATCCCCCCCCTTGGTAGTGCCCCCATAGTAACCCCCCCTTGGTAGTGCCCCCATAGTAACTCCCCCCTTGGTAGTGCCCCCATAGTAATCCCCCCCCCTTGGTAGTGCCCCCATAGTAATCCCCCCCTTGGTAGTGCCCCCATAGTAATCCCCCCCTTGGTAGTGCCCCCATAGTAACCCCCCCTTGGTAGTGCCCCCATAGTAATCCCCCCACTTGGTAGTGCCCCCATAGTAGAGAGAGACTTAATAAAAAAATAAAAAAAAAACACTTACCTGAAACTCCCGCTCCTGGTCCCGACGCTTCCACAGGCTCCTCTGGCCGCTTTGCATTATGGGAGAGACGTCGTCATGACGACGTCTCTCCCATTACCCACTGCGGGAGCCGGAAGATGGCTCCCGCAGTGGGAGCAGCGGCAGCCGCTGAGAGTCTGACAGACTCTCAGTGGCTGCTGATTACAGCAAACACATAGTTGCCGGCTCCGGCGGCTGTGTGTTTGTGCTGTGTAGCGCTAACCGGACTCCGTCCGGTCAGCGCTACACACGCGGTGCAGTCTGTGTCACAGTGACACAGACTGCACCGGCCCGCCGCCCGCATGACGCTGCGGCCCGAGGGGCACATGGCACCCCGGCCCAGCCCGCCACTGTCCACATGTACATGAGCCCCAAAGCAGTTTGTAAAATCTATTTGTTGGTGAAAACATACAGATACTTTTCAGGAAATGCATGTAGCCATAGGGGGGGATGTAGTCAGCATCCTGTCTTGCGGGATGCCGACGGGCGAAATAACGGAGCCGAAATCTTGACAGCATCGAGATCCCGGCACCAGAATCCTGACCGCCGGCATCCCGAAGGTAAGTATGGGGCGTTATGGGGAGGGTTAGGGTGCAGGGTAAGGCAGAGGTTAGGTTTAGGCACTGGGGAGGGAGTGTTTCTTTTTAGGGTGCGGGGAGGGGGAGGTTAGGTTTAGGCACTAGAGGGAAGATTAGGGTTAGGCACCAGGGAGGGAGGATTAGGGTTAAGGGTTAGTCTTACCTGCTTTCCTTATGGGTGTCGGGATTCTGACTGTCGAGATGCCGCTTTCGGTATTCTGACCCGATCACCGGGATCTCATTGGCGATAGGGACCATTGTGTCTTATAACCAATGCAGGGAAATGATACTAATGATCCAATTTGAATGTATATATCTCTGTTTTTTTTAACAGCTTCATAATGGGGGTGAGGTGAAATCAGGGAGATTGCTGGACTCTTCAGGGAGTCATGGAGATTGTCAGGGAGACTCCCTCAAATAGTAGCAATCAGGGAGAGTTAGCAAGTATGCTTCTAGGTATTTCATGAAGTATAAGCACAGTACATAAAGGGCCTGACATGCTCTGGAGTCTGGACAACACCCAGGAACAACAAGAGAACAGCCAGTAACTGGTAACTGTACAGAGTTGTCAGGGCAATGTTTTAGTGTAAATCACTGTGGGATTACTTTAGCTCTGGATGTCACGGTTTACCCACCACAATCAACACAGAGTGCCCTAAAAAATTTAAATTCAGGCAGACCAGGATCATCCACTATTCTTACGCCTAAAGCCTAGTGGGGTCCGTATAAGCCTACTCTAATTTTATGCGGGTTTTGTTTTTGGCAGAGGGAGAGAGCAAGGTGCCAAAATCAGTATCTTGCCACAGGTCCCATAGGGTCCCATGGACTCTGAGCTCCAGCTGTAATTGGCCACAGCCACCAGGAGGTTTAAGATGGGAACTCCAAATATTAACCCTCCTTGATACTCCAATACCCATCCATGCTGCAGTCATGTACTGATAAGATTATTTGGATTATTACAACTACACTATCCATGACCCTCTATGGCAGCAAACACTCCACACAGATTAGCGGTCTCTTCCGCATTAAAGTGGTTAAATATCTCCGCAGGACCGGGACACGTCCTAACTGAGCAGCAAGTCAGCCGCAAATGCAACAGGCCAATTACTGTGCTCTCTAAATAGCCAGGTTACCCTGGAAACACCATCGTTCCTTAACCTGGGGAGCAGAGCCTGGAGACGCCGCTTCATATCAACCTACTGGAGAGCAGCAGAACCCCCATGTATATACTGGGTGGGGTGTATGCTGCAACTGCCCCAACCCAGTCATATATACAGACATGTCTATAATCAATGCTGGGCCTAGCTTTACACACAATCGGACAGTGATCTTTGCAGACCAAGCTTTTACCGTGTCCTCACTGCTATTAATTTACTCTCAGAATAGCCAATATTGTATCTGGAGTAGTGACCACACATAGCACGTGACCTACAGGAAGATACACTGGCCTCTTATGTCTATCTGGATGCAGGAATCCAACGCCTGTGATGTATCTTCATTTATTTTAAGTGAAGTCTGAGAAAATAGAAATTCTCACTCATAAATTTCAATAAACAATAAACGAGGGGGTACTGGGTTATACCAGGGTATATGTGAACTAAGCTGGTGCTACGGTGGCATGAGAATGTACAGTACCAAGAAATATAACAGACTCATTAAAAGACCCAAATATACAAAACAATAGCTTATGCCAAGCACATGAAAATTTCAACACAAGTAATGCAGAACTACAACAATCTGTAAAATTCCCCAATAACGTCTGCTGATGAAATATCTCACATACGACATTAGCACCAGTAAACTTTAAATAATCTTTTCCACCATGTCATGAAAACGACATACATCCTCCCATCCCACTAACAGTAACTAAGATTCCCACCTAGCAAATAGAGGCAAGCTGGAACATGTCCCAGAGCGGCACCTAGTGGTGAAGTCTGAACATTGCACCAACTGCCCAGATCCCTATCATTACTGCAAACTTACATAGAGCACTGGGCATTCTATACTAATAAATTATAGTATTCCAGTACCAGGCAAGTGCCATAAATGATGTAATACAGAATGAGACTCATTGTGATAATAACAGAGCAACTGGCTACATTCTGCTGAAAACGATTCACACACTCTGACCCACAAAGCTAATGATCTTGTACGTACCCTCACTTAATGGGTTTAGCAAAGAAGAGATTACAGAGAGTTGTATTCATATGACAGCTATGGGTGTTTTGGGCACTACGTATGGACTCCATGACAGCACAGTACAGGAGATGAACCACATATAATTCCCGGTCTGGGGATCAGACAGGTGAACGTATCACAAATGTGATATCAGACATGGGCAGACCACGCCACCTGTTGTCCCCACGGTCACCCTGCAGTGGGAGGACCAAGGAGACCTTTACTTCTCCCTGAAGACCGACTCCAGGATAAGATGATTTCACCATCATAAAACACAGTCACACCACTAAAAGCCTGTCACCTACTGCCCAGCAATAAAGAACTGCATTAACATCTCTAGCCGCTATTTACTGCCGTCATCTGCTGTAACCTCTTCAGCACACACCAGCCAGACACAGTCCCTGAATGGCAATAGGGCAGGGCAAGGAGTGGGCGCACTGGGTCAGACTAGGGACTAAAAAACAGACATGGGCATTAATACTTTGGACAGGGTCCTGGATGAGGAGTGGGTATTAGAAACAGATAGATGGACAGAGGCTGGCGCAGATCATGGGTAAGGGAAAGACGACACTAGGCATAGGGACAGATAGCTTAGTGCAGGGACAGGGATTGGTAAACAGTCATATAAAGTGCCAGATAGCTGTATAGACTGGCACAGGACAGGGCCACAGAGCAGGATTGGTAAAATTGTCACAGGTGCTTTATAATAGGCAATAGGACACATTTAGGGTTACAAGTATCTGGTATTATTATCCTTTATTTATATAGTGCCACAAGTGTTCCGCAGCGCCTTACAGAGTACATATAACTAATAGGTGAACAGGAAACAAGTAACTTACAGTACATTACAGTGCAGGACAAGGACACGACTTATATACATTGCTGCAATAGTGATTATAACACTCACAATAAGTAGCAGGGAGTTGGCAGTCACGTGTTAGATGCCCTAATGGGGAGTAAGGAGTAGAAGAAAATGTAAAGAGAAGCACATGAGGGAAGAGGTCCCTGCTCGTGAGAGCTTACATTCTAAGGGGAGGGGCAGACAGACAGGCGTGACACAGAAGGGGAAGATAGGGAGGAAAGAGCATGAAGTGGGTTAGGATGAGTGCTGGAAGGCTATGATGAAGTAGTGAGTCTTGAGAGACCATTTGAAGATTTGTAGAGAGGTGGAGAGTCTGATAGGGAGAGGGAGAGCATTCCAAAGGTAGGGAGCAGCACGGGCAAAATCTTGGAGGCGGGAGTGGGAGGAAGTAATCAGTTGGCAGGAGAGGCGGTGTGCATTTGTTGAGCGAAGTGGGCGGGCAGGAGTGTGAAGGGAGATGAGGTCAGAGATGTATGCGGGAGAGGATTGGGTGGGGGCTTTGTACTGTAGGTGAATGTAAGAACCTTGAATTGGCATCTGAAGGGGAAGGGGAGCCAATGTAGGGCTTGAAGGAGAGGGGAAGCAGATGTAGAACGTTTGGAGAGGAAGATGAGCCGAGCAGCAGCATTGAGAACCGATTGTAGTGGAGAGAGGTGGGAGACTGGGAGGCCAGCTAGTAGAAGGTTACAGTAGTCCAATGTGGAGATGACCAGCGAGTGGATGAGGCTTTTAGTAGCATCCAGGGTGAGGAAGAGTCTAATATTGGAAATGTTTATGAGATGGAAACGTCAGGGAGATCAGTGCAGACAACCAATGTGATGCTTGCACAATGACTGTCACTGGAGAGGAACATGGATAGAAGAGCTGGAAAAAGTTGAAGGATGGGTACAGAGCGCTAGAAAGAGGCAGCTGGAGAGAGGCTGGCACAGAGTGATGGATACAGAGAACTGAAAAGAGGGGGATAGGAAGAGACAGTTAAGGGCTGGCATAGAGGGAGGCTGGCATAGAGGGAAGAGTAAAGACAGATGGGGAGAGGCTTAAAGAGGGATATGTCGAGAAAGTTGTAGAGAGGCAAGCATAGATGAATGGTTGGAAAGAGGTTGGCATAGAAGGATGGGTACACAGCTGGAGAGATTTGGGATGTACAGGTGGCTGCCTCTGGCACAGAAGGAAGAGTACACAGACATAACAGAGGTGGCTATAGAGCAATGGGTAGAGGAAGCTAGAGAAAGGTTGGCATAGAGGGATGGGGGAGAGACCACTAGACAGAGGCTCAAATAGAGAGATGTGAGAGACACCTGGAGACGGCTGGAGAGAGGCTGGCATAGAGGGATGGATAGAGACAACTGGAGAGCCTGGCATATAGGGATTGGGAATGGACAACTAGGGAGAGGCTGTCATAGAGAGATAGGTTGGTACAACTGGAGAGAGGCTGGGATATAGGGATCAGTAGAGACAACTGGAGAGAGGCTGGGATATAGGGATCAGTAGAGACAACTGGAGAGAGGTTGGCATAGAGTGATAGGTACAGACAACTTGAGAGGCTGGCATAGAGCGATGAATAGGGACAAATGGAGAGGCTGGGATAGAGGGATGGGTAGGGACAACTGGAGAGAGGCTGGGATAGAGGGATGGGTAGGGATAACTGGAGAGAGGCTGGGATAGAGGGATGGGTAGGGACAACTGGGGAGGGACTGGCATAGAGTTATGGGTAGGGACAACTGGAGAGGAAAGCATAGAGGGATGGTGAGGACAATTGGGGATAGTCTGGCATAGAGGGATGGGTAATGAAAACTGGAGAGAGGCTGCCATAGAGGGATGGATAGAGACAACTGGAGAGCCTGGCATATAGGGATTGGGAAGGGACAACTAGGGAGAGGCTGTCATAGAGAGATAGGTTGGGACAACTGGGGAGAGGCTGGGATATAGGGATCAGTAGAGACAACTGGAGAGAGGCTGGGATATACGGATCAGTAGAGACAACTGGAGAGAGGTTGGCATAGAGTGATAGGTACAGACAACTTGAGAGGCTGGCATAGAGCGATGAATAGGGACAACTGGAGAGGCTGGGATAGAGGGATTGGTAGGGACAACTGGAGAGAGGCTGGGATAGAGGAATGGTTAGGGACAACCGGAGAGAGGCTGGGATAGAGGAATGGTTAGGGGACAACTGGAGAGAGGCTGGGATAGAGGAATGGTTAGGGATAACTGGAGAGAGGCTGGGATAGAGGAATGGTTAGGGACAACTGGAGAGAGGCTGGGATAGAGGAATGGTTAGGGACAACTGGAGAGGAAAGCATAGAGGGATGGGTGAGGACAATTGGGGATAGTCTGGCATAGAGGGATGGGTAATGAAAACTGGAGAGAGGCTGCCATAGAGGGATGGATAGAGACAACTGGAGAGCCTGGCATATAGGGATTGGGAAGGGACAACTAGGGAGAGGCTGTCATAGAGAGAGATAGGTTGGGACAACTGGGGAGAGGCTGGGATATAGGGATCAGTAGAGACAACTAGAGAGAGGCTGGGATATACGGATCAGTAGAGACAACTGGAAAGAGGTTGGCATAGAGTGATAGGTACAGACAACTTGAGAGGCTGGCATAGAGCGATGAATAGGGACAACTGGAGAGGCTGGGATAGAGGGATTGGTAGGGACAACTGGAGAGAGGCTGGGATAGAGGAATGGTTAGGGACAACCGGAGAGAGGCTGGGATAGAGGAATGGTTAGGGACAACTGGAGAGAGGCTGGGATAGAGGAATGGTTAGGGATAACTGGAGAGAGGCTGGGATAGAGGAATGGTTAGGGACAACTGGAGAGAGGCTGGGATAGAGGAATGGTTAGGGACAACTGGAGAGAGGCTGAGATAGAGGAATGGGTAGGGACAACTGGAGAGAGGCTGGGATAGAGGAATGGCTAGGGACAACTGGAGAGAGGCTGGGATAGAGGAATGGGTAGGGACAAATGGAGAAGGGCTGGGATAGAGGGATGGGTAGGGACAACTGGAAAGAGGCTGGGATAGAGGGATGGGTAGGGACAACTGGAGAGAGGCTGGGATAGAAAAATGGGTAGGGACAACTGGAGAGAGGCTGGCATAGAGTTATGGGTAGGGACAACTGGAGAGGAAAGCATAGAGGCATGGGTGAGGACAATTGGGGATAGTCTGGCATAAAGGGATTGGTATGTACAACTGAAGAGGCTGGCATAGAGGGAATGACCCATAATATCTTTAGGTAGAATATACGCTAGGCTGTTTTAGCAGGGCTGCACTCTGCTCGATTTCAAAAGGACAGAATTCACCCTGCCCTTTTGACAGCGCCTCGCTAAAACAACATGGTGGGTGAAGTTTCCACCTGCGGGCTGCAGTTTCCCATGGGTGGGAAAAATAGCGGTGTTGCAATCACCGCCGGTGAAAAGATGCCGTAAAGCTTGGGGGTATCCCAGCATGTTCCCCAGGTGTGATGAAAAGGGGGGGGGGTCTTAAAAAGACATGGCCCTTTTGTGACCACTCCCACTTATCAGATGCACACGACAGAGTGCCCATTCTAGGTCTGGCACCCTACCTAGAGTGATCACTATTAGAACAGCGAAGAGGGAGTGGAGTGAGATTTGAATTAGGTAGGGGTGAGGAAACAGAGAGGCTGACTCTGAGTCGCACGCAAAAGTGCACACAGCAGCGTCTTTTAGCGATATGGCAAATGGCGATACAAACTCTTTTCCTTGTGTACATCTATGCGCCCAAATGTGCAAGGACTGAGGCGCTGTAATACCGATTGCTGAGTCCTTATATGCCACTAGCGGTCGCACTATAGAAACCTGCACCAGCCCTATGGCTGATGCAGTGTCTCCGTCTGGCCATGGCTGTGCGTCTGGGAACGCAGTCACTTGCATTGACATGCCCGCGAGACTCACATAACACACCTCTGAAGGGACTATTTTTGTGATCAGTTGTAGCCACCGCCCATTAGTCGCGCCCATCACTTTTCCACAGCGTTTCTCATATCGCATATCCCAATCGCAACAGCGCCTTTTTGAGTACAGATAGTGTAAGGCAGCTTTCAGAAATGTTTGCGCATGCACTGTTGCAAAAACTGGTTAAACTATGTGAATTGGCGTAGCATGCGGGTTGCTTGCAACTCAGAATCAGACTCAAGTATATGGGTATAGTTACTAAAAATCATCATCCATCATCCTCACATCCACACCCAAATACACACACATACTAAACTCCCAAAAATACCATATTTTTCTTTGATACTCTATTCTCCATTCACTGACATATTACCAGATTCTATTGTTCCCATCCCACAACATACTGTATGTACAGTACTTCCCTCATAAACAGACACCCACATTTACTATCTTCCCCATTGTCCACAGATAGCAGACCATCATAGAGTAGTCTTCCTACATTCAGATGCAACACTGTGTATAGTGTGAAGAAATGATGGTCCCTTTCTCTTCGTAACGGAAGCACAAATCCCAATCCCTGGACAATTAGTGTCTCATAATTCTATTGGATGGAATGCGTTGATACTTAGGACCTTATTCTGAGTGAGACAGAAACGCGATTGGTGGCTTTTTTTAGCTTTAAGTTGCATTTATTTTTCATTTGCATGCTCACATTGTTTAAATCTGTGTCTTTTTTTCATGCAATCACACATCTGTGACTGCATATGACTACGAGTCTGGGATCAGGGCAGTAATGGGCTTGCAGACGCCGGCCGTGGGAGCGTGCAGATGCAGGCAAAGTACAATCAGGGTGTGTCATGGGCGTGTAGTCACAAAGGGGAAAAGTCGCAAACATAGCTGTGGGGAATTGAATAATGGGCACTCTCACCCTAGTGCAGAGGTTCCCAAACTTAGGGCCTGATTCAGACCCGGTCGCAAGCGCTGAGCGCTCGTAACCGGGTCTATGTTTGCCCACTAGGCATGCGCACGATGGAGCCGGCTAGCGACGGGTGCTCCGTCGCTCCGGGTCTCGCACCAAAGGGGGCGAGCTGTCGATGGTGATTGACAGCTCGCCCCGTTTGGTAGGCGGGCAGGGGGGGTGGCTGGCCAAACGGAGACGTTCCCGAAGGAACGCCTGCCGTTTGGGGGTGGCCCCACTGACATCACAGGTGCATTAGAGCCAGAAGCTCTCTGGGGCTTGCGGCCACGAGACCCTACCACAAGGGTCTCGTCGCAAGCCCGATGGTCGCGATGGTCTGGACCATCGCGACCATCAACCTGGCCGCTCGCAATAGCTGTGGGTGGTCACCCACAGCTATGCGAGCGGCCAGGAGGCCGAACAAAAAAACAAAACGCCCTGATTCAGAGCGAGCTCTCATTCAGAGCGTCCGTCTCTGAATCAGGCCCTTAGTCCTCACTGCACCCCCAAGGTCCAGGTTTTAAAGATAACCATGCTTGGGCACAGTCGACTTCATTAGTGATGATTGTTGAAAGTGCGCTACTGCACAGTCTCCAGTCTTTCTGTTCTCGTTCTCCAGGAAGGCTTCATGCCCTAACCCAAGAGGGCCACACAAGCTCTCACCATGCATGTGCAGGGGCCATCTTTTTAGTACTGTGTACAGTGACATGGACGGAGACAGAAGTTCCATACTTAGCTCCTATGAGAAACCTGGTTAAATACCTGTATTTAACGCTGTTCCAGCATCCTGCACCACTACTCACATGCAGCATACGTACACTCATGACTGGCGAACTGTATAGAACCCTTCTTGGCTCAAGCTCTGCTCCATTACCAGTGTGCATGTAACAGTGAGTACGACTGTACCTATTATCGATAAATAAACCAACACCACCAGTCACTCGCTGGTGTGTGCCTACATAACTCTGCAATATCAACACTTGTACACACATAATTCCTGACAATAATGCCTGCATGCATGATTAGTTGCACACAGTGAAAACACACCTACTTATGCAAAGCCTAAAATTGGTGCAGCAACAGTATTTTATAAGTCAGTTTAGACTGCGGAACACTCATTTTCCACTAATAGAGAATGATTCATACAAAGTTGGAGAAGGGGAAACCTGCATATATATATTTTAGGTGGTGTTATAAAATACAGATAAAAGTTATATTTGCGTATGATATACCTTTTACATGTTCCAAGCCACTTGGGTACTTATTATTAACTCCATCTGGCCATTTAACTGCAATGTGTTCCCACTGTGTACTGAAATTTTTCGGAATTCACTGTGAAACTCCGCCTCCAGCTGCATCAGACCCAGGTGCGCGTAGGGGAGGGCGCTGCAACTACAGACTGAGGGCCTGATTCAGACCCACTCGCAAAAACACACAGCGCCTCGCAAGCGGGTCGGTGTTTGCCCCTGACAATGTGCCGCGTCCGGCGTGCGCATGCGCGAGCCCTAGTGAGCGACTGAAGTTCAGTCTCTACGGGGCTCGCTACAAGAAGGGGCGGCTGTCGATGTTTATTGACAGCTCGCCCCGTTTTGTAGGCGGGTAGGGGGGGGGGGTGTTTGAGCAAACGCAGGCATTCCCAGAGGAACGTCTGGCGTTTGTTGGTGGCCCTACTGACATCACTAGTGATGTCAGTAGTGGACTTCCTGCTCTATTAGAGCAGGAAGTCCACTCGGGCTTGCGAGAGCTGAGATCCTACCACAGGGTCTCCTCGCAAGCCCGATGGTCGTGATAATCGCGACCATCTCCATGTCGCTCGCAAAAGCAAGCGGCCTTAAGAAAAAAAAATTCCCCGCCCTGATTCAGAGCGAGCACTCGCCAGCAGCGAGCGGCTCAAAATCAGGCCCTAAGGGCATGATTCAGACCCGCTCACAAGCGGGTCGATGTTTGCCCCCTGGCATGCGCCGTGTCTGGCGTCCCCATGCGTGGGCCCCAGCGATTGACTGAAGTTCAGTCGCTCCGGGGCTCGCTACAAGACGGGGCAGCTGTCGATGTTGATTGACAGCTCGCCCCATTTTGTAGGCGGGTAGGGGGGGTGGTTGAGCAAATGCAGGCGTTCCCAAAGGAACGTCTGGCGTTTGTGGGCGGCCCTACTGACATCACTAGTGATGGCAGTAGTGGACTTCCTGCTCTATTAGAGCTGAGAACCTACCACAGGGACTCCTTGCAAGCCTGATGGTCGCGATAATCGCGACCATCTCCAGGCCACTCGCAAAAGCTGTGGGTGGTCACCCACATCTTAGCGAGCAGCTTGAAGAAAAAAAATAAAATCCCTGCCCTGATTCAGATAGAGCGGCTCTGAATCAGGCCCTAACTCTGTGCAGGTGCGTGTGACCAAACTCTGTGCAGGTGCGTGTGACCAAACTCTGTGCAGGTGCGTGTGACCAAACTCTGTGCAGGTGCGTGTGACCAAACTCTGTGCAGGTGCGTGTGACCAAACTCTGTGCAGGTGCGTGTGACCAAACTCTGTGCAGGTGCGTGTGACCAAACTCTGTGCAGGTGCGTGTGACCAAACTCTGTGCAGGTGCGTGCGACCAAACTCTGTGCAGGTGCGTGCGACCAAACTCTGTGCGGGTGCGTGCGACCAAACTCTGTGCGGGTGCGTGCGACCAAACTCTGTGCGGGTGCGTGCGACCAAACTCTGTGCGGGTGCGTGCGACCAAACTCTGTGCGGGTGCGTGCGACCAAACTCTGTGCGGGTGCGTGCGACCAAACTCTGTGCGGGTGCGTGCGACCAAACTCTGTGCGGGTGCGTGCGACCAAACTCTGTGCGGGTGCGTGCGACCAAACTCTGTGCGGGTGCGTGCGACCAAACTCTGTGCGGGTGCGTGCGACCAAACTCTGTGCGGGTGCGTGCGACCAAACTCTGTGCGGGTGCGTGCGACCAAACTCTGTGCGGGTGCGTGCGACCAAACTCTGTGCGGGTGCGTGCGACCAAACTCTGTGCGGGTGCGTGCGACCAAACTCTGTGCGGGTGCGTGCGACCAAACTCTGTGCGGGTGCGTGCGACCAAACTCTGTGCGGGTGCGTGTGACCAAACTCTGAGCGGGTGCGTGTGACCAACTCTGAGCGGGTGCGTGTGAGACCAACTCTGTGCAGGTGCGTGTGACCAAACTCTGTGCAGGTGCGTGTGATCAAACTCTGTGCAGGTGCGTGTGATCAAACTCTGTGCAGGTGCGTGTGATCAAACTCTGTGCAGGTGCGTGTGACCAACTCTGTGCAGGTGCGTGTGACCAACTCTGTGCAGGTGCGTGTGACCAACTCTGTGCAGGTGCGTGTGACCAACTCTGTGCAGGTGCGTGTGACCAACTCTGTGCAGGTGCGTGTGACCAACTCTGTGCAGGTGCGTGTGACCAACTCTGTGAAGGTGCGTGTGATCAAACTCTGTGCAGGTGCGTGTGATCAAACTCTGTGCAGGTGCGTGTGACCAACTCTGTGCAGGTGCGTGTGACCAACTCTGTGCAGGTGCGTGTGACCAACTCTGTGCAGGTGCGTGTGACCAACTCTGTGCAGGTGCGTGTGACCAACTCTGTGAAGGTGCGTGTGATCAAACTCTGTGCAGGTGCGTGTGATCAAACTCTGTGCAGGTGCGTGTGATCAAACTCTGTGCAGGTGCGTGTGACCAACTCTGTGCTGGTGCGTGTGACCAACTCTGTGCAGGTGCGTGTGACCAACTCTGTGAAGGTGCGTGTGATCAAACTCTGTGCAGGTGCGTGTGATCAAACTCTGTGCAGGTGCGTGTGATCAAACTCTGTGCAGGTGCGTGTGACCAACTCTGTGCAGGTGCGTGTGACCAACTCTGTGAAGGTGCGTGTGATCAAACTCTGTGCGGGTGCGTGTGACCAAACTCTGTGCGGGTGCGTGCGACCAAACTCTGTGCGGGTGCGTGCGACCAAACTCTGTGCGGGTGCGTGCGACCAAACTCTGTGCGGGTGCGTGCGACCAAACTCTGTGCGGGTGCGTGCGACCAAACTCTGTGCGGGTGCGTGCGACCAAACTCTGTGCGGGTGCGTGCGACCAAACTCTGTGCGGGTGCGTGCGACCAAACTCTGTGCGGGTGCGTGCGACCAAACTCTGTGCGGGTGCGTGCGACCAAACTCTGTGCGGGTGCGTGCGACCAAACTCTGTGCGGGTGCGTGCGACCAAACTCTGTGCGGGTGCGTGCGACCAAACTCTGTGCGGGTGCGTGCGACCAAACTCTGTGCGGGTGCGTGCGACCAAACTCTGTGCGGGTGCGTGCGACCAAACTCTGTGCGGGTGCGTGTGACCAAACTCTGAGCGGGTGCGTGTGACCAACTCTGAGCGGGTGCGTGTGAGACCAACTCTGTGCGGGTGCGTGTGACCAAACTCTGTGCAGGTGCGTGTGACCAACTCTGTGCAGGTGCGTGTGACAAACTCTGTGCAGGTGCGTGTGATCAAACTCTGTGCAGGTGCGTGTGATCAAACTCTGTGCAGGTGCGTGTGATCAAACTCTGTGCAGGTGCGTGTGACCAACTCTGTGCTGGTGCGTGTGACCAACTCTGTGCAGGTGCGTGTGACCAACTCTGTGAAGGTGCGTGTGATCAAACTCTGTGCAGGTGCGTGTGACCAACTCTGTGCAGGTGCGTGTGACCAACTCTGTGCAGGTGCGTGTGACCAACTCTGTGCAGGTGCGTGTGACCAACTCTGTGCAGGTGCGTGTGACCAACTCTGTGCAGGTGCGTGTGACCAACTCTGTGAAGGTGCGTGTGATCAAACTCTGTGCAGGTGCGTGTGATCAAACTCTGTGCAGGTGCGTGTGATCAAACTCTGTGCAGGTGCGTGTGACCAACTCTGTGCTGGTGCGTGTGACCAACTCTGTGCAGGTGTGTGTGACCAACTCTGTGAAGGTGCGTGTGATCAAACTCTGTGCAGGTGCGTGTGATCAAACTCTGTGCAGGTGCGTGTGATCAAACTCTGTGCAGGTGCGTGTGACCAACTCTGTGCAGGTGCGTGTGACCAACTCTGTGAAGGTGCATGTGATCAAACTCTGTGCAGGTGCGTGTGATCAAACTCTGTGCAGGTGCGTGTGACCAACTCTGTGCAGATGTTGGGCAGAAATAAAGGGCCTTATTCAGAGACTTATGTGAACGTGATGTTTACACAAATTCCCGATGTTCTGAGATCCGAGCATACACAGAAGCCGCAATGCCCATGTGCAGATCTGGGTCTCTGACGTCACTCGCAGTGCCCCAAAAGCAGCAGCATTTGGCACCGCCATCAAGAAGTATTCCAGAGAATGTGGGTGTGTCTGCCCCATATTTTCGGCGTACTGAAGCCAGCGGCTGCGTCCTTGGACGCAGTCTCATTGGCCCCAACAGCATGATTTCACTGGACGTCCTGAGTCCCTGAGGGTTACTTAGAAGACCGATGGTCACGCAGATGATCCGATTGCTGCATGACCAAACGCAGAGGCTGACAGGAGGCGTCTTTTTACCACACAGCGTTCGTGTTACTAGCGCCCATCTCTGAATCGGGCCCCGTGTCTGCTGTGGTGGTACACGCGCTATTTACAGTCACTGTGACTGAGGAATACTTTATAGGTAGTCATATCATACAATAGCATTACAGCCTGGGAGGGTCACATTATTACTTATTATCTATACATGATTATGCACAGAGATATAAAATACGGAGTATACATTACATCATAAATAGCGTCTGTGTAAACATTATTCTCTGTGTAATCTCCTGTAGACTAATAAGAGAACAGTGATGTCATCAAACTGCTATGACATCACATTTCACTTTTCGGCAGAACAAGGTGGATTCGTCATCCCAATACAAACTGCATTGAGGCACTAAGTGTTCTGTAAACTATAATTTACTGGGATCGGTATGAATGACCGCCGGACCTATGCCCGGCGGTTCAAATCCGGACACCAGAAGACCGGCAGGCATCAAGATCCCAATTGGTAAGTACAGTACCTATACCTAATCTTCTCCCTCCCCTAACCCTCCCTTAGGGGTGCCTAACCCTAACGTCCCCCCCTAGTGTCTAACCCTCCCCGTAAGTGCCTAACCCTAACCTCCCCCTGGGGGTGCCTAACCCCAACCTCCCCTTCCCCTAGCCTAACCCTCCCAGGAGGGTGCCTAAACCTAAGTCCCCGCGGGAGCCCTGAAACCTAACCCTCCCCCCCTTCATTCGGTATGCCGGTCGTCAGGATCCCAGTGTAGGGATGATAGGCGTTGGGATTTTGACGCCTATCATTAGTTCCCTGTCGGGATTAAACAGTCGGGAAGCTGGCGGTCGGCATTTCAGCTGTCGGCTTCCTGACTGAATCACAATTCACTCTACTCTATCAAATTCATAACAGCTACAGCATAAAGTAATTTATTCCTATCGCTGAAACACTTAAACATCCTTTACATTCAAACACGGGAGCAGTACAGGCTTTTCCTCCCTCCCCAAAAACCACAGCAGCACAAGCTGATACAATGTCTGGCGATTCTGACTCCTCCCTCTCATCTGCATAGAATGCCACTGAAATTAAGTAGATGGAGACTAACTACAAGTAAATGTTTCCATAAAAGATAGTTGCCAATCAACCAGGGTCTTCATTCCTGGTGACTGATCAAAGTTTCAAATGGTAGCACAGGAGTAATGTGAAATGAGAAGGCTGCTGCCGCCATACAGTAATCCACACGAGGTATATTCACGCTGCCGCCATACAGTGATCCACACGAGGTATATTCACGCTGCCGCCATACAGTAATCCACACGAGGTATATTCACGCTGCCGCCATACAGTGATCCACACGAGGTAAATTCATGCTGCCGCCATACAGTAATCCACACGAGGTATAGTGACAGCTGGTGCTATAGTTGTGGCAGTCAGAATTGTAACTTGCAGTGAGTGTTCCTGCTGGAGCCAGACATGGTCACCCTGATGTCCTTTTTGGGCAATGATGTAATGCTCGGCTACAAGCTTCAGGATTAATTAGGAGATAAGACGTTCCTGCACAGATAGTATCTCACTAACTGGTTAGAAGGTTGGATAACGGAGACCTGATTTACGCACAGCGTAGATTACTTATATCAAAAACACCAAATAGAAATATCCCATACAAATCGATTGGAAATCAGGGTTATATAGTGGTGCTGACAGTATGTGCTCTGTATGATACACCATACAGCAGGGCTTCTATAGGGGTGCTGACAGTATGTGCTCTGTATAATATACCATACAGCAGGGCTTATATAGTGGTGCTGACAGTATATTCTCTGTATAATATACCATACAGCAGGGCTTCTATAGGGGTGCTGACAGTATGTGCTCTGTATAATATACCATGCAGCAGGGCTTCTATAGGGGTGCCGACAGTATGTGCTCTGTATAATATACCATACAGCAGGGCTTATATAGTGGTGCCGACAGTATGTGCTCTGTATAATATACCATACAGCTGGGCTTATATAGTGGTGCCGACAGTATGTGCTCTGTATAATATACCATGCAGCAGGGCTTATATAGTGGTGCTGACAGTATATGCTCTGTATAATATACCATACAGCAGGGCTTCTATAGGGGTACTGACAGTATGTGCTCTGTATAATATACCATGCAGCAGGGCTTCTATAGGGGTGCTGACAGTATGTGCTCTGTATAATACACCATACAGCAGGGCTTATATAGTGGTGCTGACAGTATGTGCTCTGTATAATATACCATACAGCAGGGCTTATATAGTGGTGCTGACAGTATGTGCTCTGTATAATATACTATACAGCAGGGCTTCTATAGGGGTGCTGACAGTATGTGCTCTGTATAATATACCATGCAGCAGGGCTTATATAGGGGTGCTGACAGTATGTGCTCTGTATAATATACCATACAGCAGGGCTTATATAGTGGTGCCGACAGTATGTGCTCTGTATAATATACCATACAGCAGGGCTTATATAGTGGTGCCGACAGTATGTGCTCTGTATAATACACCATACAGCAGGGCTTATATAGGGGTACTGACAGTATGTGCTCTGTATAATATACCATACAGCAGGGCTTATATAGGGGTGCCGACAGTATGTGCTCTGTATAATATACCATGCAGCAGGGCTTATATAGTGGTGCTGACAGTATGTGCTCTGTATAATATAGCATACAGCAGGGCTTACATAGTGGTGCCGACAGTATGTGCTCTGTATAATATACCATACAGCAGGGCTTATATAGTGGTGCTGACAGTATGTGCTCTGTATAATATACCATGCAGCAGGGCTAATATAGTGGTGCTGATAGTATTTGCTCTGTATAATATACCATACAGCAGGGCTTATATAGTGGTGCCGACAGTATGTGCTCTGTATAATATACCATACAGCAGGGCTTATATAGGGGTGCTGACAGTGTGTGCTCTGTCTAATATACCATGCAGCAGGGCTTATATAGGGGTGCTGACAGTATGTGCTCTGTATAATATACCATACAGCAGGGCTTATATAGTGGTGGGAACAGTATGTGCTCTGTATAATATACCATGCAGCAGGGCTTATATAGTGGTGCTGACAGTATGTGCTCTGTATAATATACCATACAGCAGGGCTGTTATAGTGGTGCTGACAGTATGTGCTCTGTATAATATACCATACAGCAGGGCCAATATAGGGGTGCTGACAGTATGTGCTCAGTATTATATACACTATACAGCAGGGCCAATATAGGGGGACTAACAGTATGTGCTCTGCATTATATATAAAAAATATTAAACAGCAGGAACCAATATATAGTAGTGGGGTTTACAGTATGTGCTATGTATTATATACTATACAGCATGGTCAATATAAGGGGTTGACAGTATGTTTTCCATATTATATACTATACAGCAGGGACCAATATAAGAAGTTTGATAACTATGGCTGTAATACTTGTCCTGTTATCACCATCTCAGGATACAAAAACTGCTGAAAACAAATGTAAAAATGCTTAAAACACATTAGACACCGGGGACTCGGACAGCAGTTACGTAAAACATGAAAAATAAGAGTTTTTCAAAGAAAGCCTAATGGGGGCTATCCTACATGGCAACCAATAGCCAAAATCCGGCCCCATTAGTTACGTTACCCACCATATAGAACGTCATTTAAATATTGTAAATCTCAGTGGTTCATAGCAGACTTGTAATAGTCCTACACCTGTGTAACAGTTCTATACCTGATTAATAGTCCTACACCTGTATAACAGTCCTATACCTGTGTAACAGTCCTATACCTGATTAATAGTCCTACACCTGTATAACAGTCCTATACCTGTGTGACAGTCCTATACCTGATTAATAGTCCTATACCTGATTAATAGTCCTACACCTGTATAACAGTCCTATACCTGTGTAACAGTCCTATACCTGATTAATAGTCCTATACCTGTGTAACAGTCCTATACCTGATTAATAGTCCTACACCTGTGTAACAGTCCTATACCTGATTAATAGTCCTATACCTGTGTAACAGTCCTATACCTGATTAATAGTCCTACACCTGTATAACAGTCCTATAACTGATTAATAGTCCTATACCTGTGTAATATTTCTATACTTCCTTATATATGAGGAGGGTCATGTCCTACATACATCCCCATTGTGTAAGGCCCTATTCCCAATCAAGCATCCTCCAATCCGTTGTTCTGTTGCTCTCAGCCTCTATCAGGAAACGAGACCTTCCAGCGACCTTCCGAACACAAAGTACACACGCCTCATCTGGCCACATCTTATCATATAATACAGTGACCATGTCTGTACATCGCACACGTATGACAGGGTGGATTTCTCAGGAAGGAGGAACAGGGGAATTGCCCTCAAAAGGAGGGCTGACTGGGGGAAGCGGGTGGGTTTGGGGGTTTAAAAAGCATAATCAATCATTCACAATGTAAATGCGATGAGTCAGAGAAGGGTTAATATTTGTACGTATTCTCCCATCTGAGAGGAGGGCGCAGCGCACACCGCAGGACCCCATGCCAAGGATAATTACATTAACGCTGCTTCCAGCGTGCAGCCAGCACATGGCAAAGTGCCAGTGAGGAGAGGCAGGACAGTGGCGCAGTAATGTGCTCCCAGGTGTGACGCAGGAAGGAGCGGGCACAGGCATAAGGACCTGACATTGAGGAACAATGGGTGGGAAGGTTATCCACAACTAACAACAATCCAAATACCAACACAAGCTCGCAGTGGGACTGTTGGAGGCACAGCTGAGGGACCACAGGCCTGATTTTTAAGTGGGTAAAAGCAATTTGCCGCAACTCAGATGGGGCTTTGGCGATAACTTTTGCAAGGAGACGCCTCTTTAGCAGGCATTACTGCAATACCTGTGCCATCACTGCCATCACAGGATAGGGTAACTCCTGCACACATCGGCAGATACTGGTCTGGTGTAGATCGCCCTTACCACTGTCGAAGCTGGATTATTGGCTGAGACAAGATCAGTTTAAAATTGAATCACAGCAACACTATCTTGAGACTGGCCGCAAGACGCCATCTTGGAAATAAGATCGCAAGATGCCATTTTGGGAATGGCCGCCTAAGCGCCATTTTAGATAAACTCACACTTTAGTACATGTGGCGATATTACTATTAGCATCATGCGAATGCATCTGTGACCATCGCCATAAGTTACGGCGATTCACCAAAAGCCCATTTCATGACTTTACGTAGTTTGGGTGCTCTGGATAAAGTGTATATTATTATAATTCCCCTAAAGGATATATATTTCAGAAATGGCTTTACAGTATGTCAAAATTGGATTGCATTAGCTAAACAGAGCAAATGGCCACGTGACAACTAGCCTGTGTAGACAAGCTTCCTGGATAAAGTCTGCTCTCACTCCAGGTGGCCCTGCTCGAATACACACCTTACATTAGCAGGCTTCCTGCAATAAAATACCTTCAAAGCCAAGAGTGTAATCTTAGGTTTTGGGTCTTGTAGCTGTGCTAATTTGCATTTACACAAGAGCTTGGGAGAACAAAGGACTTTACTTTTGAGCCTGGGAAGGGTGGGGGCTGCTGAGAGAGGGGGCGTGTGGAACTATAAGGCTCAGCATTCCACACTGCTAGGTGTTCACTTAGTTTAAGTGAGATTTAAGTGCACCATTTCTCATACACACATTAATATGCACAATTGCGCTGGTAACTAATCGCATATTAGCGAATGCATAAGATCCTATATGAAAACGCTGTTCATTAGCTTTATGCGCACGCATCTGTTCCAAGTTAACTAGCGTCTTTACATCACACCCCGCATACTTACACATTACATATCCACATACAAGGTTCCATAAGCTTTAAGGGATAAGATTTAAGTTCGTTCATTTAGTATAAATGCTGTGAAATAAAGATTATTTGGTAACTAAGGTTTTATACATGCTAAGTAAGCCGTGTTTGGTTTTGTACTGATGCGTACTCTTTCAACAGAATTCCGGTATTATCGGTGTGGAGATCGCATCATGCATGCTCAACTTATGGACTGCAGAGACTTCAAGCAACAAAATGTATATTATATGAACAACTGTTAGGATGTTGCATGGGGCGGGAAACCAGAGACCCTCAGTTGTTGGAGGCTGGGTTGTATCTATTTGAATCAGCCTGTTAAATGCTCTGTAACAGATGCATCCCCCTTGAGGACCAATGGCATCAGCAACAAACTTCTCTACTGTGTTGTCTATTTCTGGGGGGTATAAATATGTGTGCTCCAACACTGGGTCTTAGGCTTCTTGCTGAATGCTGACTGACGAGGGGTTTCTTGCTGATGCCTACATCTGGACCAGAGAGCGCTGCGTATGTATAATTGTACCTGGGTCTGTATAATCTCTTTGCGCTTAGATTATATTAGGATCATAGCGTGTAACTGCTGTACTTTTACTTGAATAATACTTTGTGCTTTGGAACCACAGATTCTAGGTCTGAAGTCTTTATTTACTGTATGACTGCGTATGTAAAATAGCGTCATCCTTAGAGGTTTATAGGTAGGATATTAGAAGGTATAGGCAGGGGTATATAGAGGTTCAAATATAGATTCCTTACCACGCTGTTGTGGTAAGGGCTGTACTGATATAGTATCGCCATGACAGTTGTGTATTGCTTCCCCGGCAACACTGTACTATTTATATGCGGCGATAGGTGTTTTTACAACAGTGCAATAATAGGTGATCAAAATTAAATAATTCTTATTGCCAGAACAACAGGCCTATTGATAAATACAGTAGACTACAAAGTGTCTCCAATTATACCAGTCATCACATGATCTACAAGGACAGCGGCTGATGGGACCCTACGAAGGATGGAACAGCCAATTAAATAGAAATTAAACAAGATTGGTGTTTAAATAAGACAGTCACCAGTAGGTTATAAGAGAGTCACTTCAAAGAGGCATAAGGGAAGGACTAGGGGAGAGCGGGCATGGTTTAGCCAGAAAGTGGGTGTGGTTGGGCAGATTGGAGGCTGTGACTTAATTAAGCACCACTGTACAATGGTGTTTGGTATGTGCACCAGTGTACGGGCAGTGTTTGGTATGGCATTGTGCACCAGTGTACGGACAGTGTTTGGTATGGCATTGTGCACCAGTGTACGGACGGTGTTTGGTATGGCATTATGCACCAGTGTACGGATGGTGTTTGGTTTGGCCTTGTGCACCAGTGTACGGACGGTGTTTGGTTTGGCATTGTGCACCAGTGTACAGGCAGTGTTTGGTATGGCACTGTGCACCAGTGTACGGGCAGTGTTTGGCATGGCATTGTGCACCAGTGTACGGACAGTGTTTGGTTTGGCATTGTGCACCAGTGTACAGGCAGTGTTTGGTATGGCATTGTGCACCAGTGTACAGGCAGTGTTTGGTATGGCATTGTGCACCAGTGTACAGGCAGTGTTTGGTATGGCATTGTGCACCAGTGTACAGGCAGTGTTTGGCATGGCATTGTGCACCAGTGTACGGACAGTGTTTGGTTTGGCATTGTGCACCAGTGTACAGGCAGTGTTTGGTATGGCATTGTGCACCAGTGTACAGGCAGTGTTTGGTATGGCATTATGCACCAGTGTACAGGCAGTGTTTGGTATGGCATTGTGCACCAGTGTACAGGCAGTGTTTGGTATGGCATTGTGCACCAGTGTACCGGCAGTGTTTGGTATGGCATTGGGCCCCAGTGTACGGGCAGTGTTTGGTACAGCAGTTTGCACCAGTGTACGGACCGTGTTTAGCTTGGCATTGTGCACCAGTGTACAGGCGGTGTTTGGTATGGCATTGTGCACCAGTGTACAGGCAGTGTTTGGCATGGTATTGTGCACCAGTGCATGGGCAGTGTTTGGTATGGCATTGGGCCCCAGTGTACGGGCAGTGTTTGGTATGGCATTGCGCACCAGTGTATGGGCAGTGTTTGGTATGGCATTGTTCACCAGTGTACAAGCGGTGTTTGGTATGGCATCATGCACCAGTGTACGGACAGTGTTTGGTATGGCATTTTGCACCAGTGTACAGGCAGTGTTTGGCATGGCACTGTTCACCAGTGTACGGGCAGTGTTTGGCATGGCACTGTTCACCAGTGTATGGGCAGTGTTTGGCCTGGCATTGTTCACCAGTGTACGGGCAGTGTTTGGCCTGGCATTGTTCACCAGTGTACGGGCAGTGTTTGGCCTGGCATTGTTCACCAGTGTACTGGCAGTGTTTGGTTTGGCATTGTGCTCCAGTGTACAGGCAGTGTTTGGTATGGCATTGTGCACCAGTGTACGGGCAGTGTTTGGTATGGCATTGGGCACCAGTGTAGGGGCAGAGTTTGGTATGTGCACCAGTGTACGGGCAGTGTTTGGTATGGCATTGTGCACCAATGTACGGGCAGTGTTTGGTATGGCATTGGGCACCAGTGTAGGGGCAGTATTTGGTATGGCATTGTGCACCAGTGTACGGGCAGTGTTTGGTATGGCATTGTGCACTAGTGTACGGGCAGTGTTTGGTATGGCATTGTTCACCAGTGTACGGGCAGTGTTTGTATGGCATTGTTCACCAGTGTACGGGCAGTGCTTGGCATGGCATTGTGCACCAGTGTATGTGCAGTGCTTGGTATGACATTGTGCACCAGTGTAAAAGCGGTGTTTGGTATGGCATCATGCACCAGTGTGCGGACAGTGTTCGGTATGGCATTGTGCACCAGTGAACAGGCAGTGTTTGGCATGGCACTGTTCACCAGTGTACGGGCAGTGTTTGGCATGGCATTGTTCGCCAGTGTACGGGCAGTGTTTGGCATGGCACTGTTCACCAGTGTACGGGCAGTGTTTGGTATGGCATTATGCTCCAGTGTACGGGCAGTGTTTGGTATGGCATTGTGCACCAGTGTACGGGCAGTGTTTGGTATGGCATTGTGCACCAGTGTAGGGGCAGTGTTTGGTATGTGCACCAGTGTACAGGCAGTGTTTGGTATGGCATTGTGCACCAGTGTACGGGCAGTGTTTGGTATGGCATTGGGCACCAGTGTAGGGGCAGAGTTTGGTATGTGCACCAGTGTACGGGCAGTGTTTGGTATGGCATTGTGCACCAATGTACGGGCAGTGTTTGGTATGGCATTGGGCACCAGTGTAGGGGCAGTATTTGGTATGGCATTGTGCACCAGTGTACGGGCAGTGTTTGGTATGGCATTGTGCACTAGTGTACGGGCAGTGTTTGGTATGGCATTGTTCACCAGTGTACGGGCAGTGTTTGTATGGCATTGTTCACCAGTGTACGGGCAGTGCTTGGCATGGCATTGTGCACCAGTGTATGTGCAGTGCTTGGTATGACATTGTGCACCAGTGTAAAAGCGGTGTTTGGTATGGCATCATGCACCAGTGTGCGGACAGTGTTCGGTATGGCATTGTGCACCAGTGAACAGGCAGTGTTTGGCATGGCACTGTTCACCAGTGTACGGGCAGTGTTTGGCATGGCATTGTTCGCCAGTGTACGGGCAGTGTTTGGCATGGCATTGTTCACCAGTGTACGGGCAGTGTTTGGTATGGCATTATGCTCCAGTGTACGGGCAGTGTTTGGTATGGCATTGTGCACCAGTGTACGGGCAGTGTTTGGTATGGCATTGTGCACCAGTGTAGGGGCAGTGTTTGGTATGTGCACCAGTGTACGGGTAGTGTTTGGTATGGCATTGTGCACCAGTTTACGGGCAGTGTTTGGTATGGCATTGTGCACCAGTGTAGGGGCAGTATTTGGTATGGCATTGTGCACCAGTGTACGGGCAGTGTTTGGTATGGCATTGTGCACCAGTGTATGGGCAGTGTTTGGTATGGCATTGTGCACCAGTGTACGAACGGTGTTTGGCATTGTGCACCAGTGTATGGGCAGTGTTTGGTATGGCATTGTTCACCAGTGTACGGGCAGTGCTTGGCATGGAATTGTGCACCAGTGTATGCGCAGTGCTTGGTATGACATTGTGCACCAGTGTACAAGCGGTGTTTGGTATGGCATCATGCACCAGTGTACGGACAGTGTTTGGCATGGCATTGTTCACCAATGTACGGGCAGTGTTTGGCATGGCATTGTTCACCAGTGTACAGGCAGTGTTTGGCATGGCATTGATCACCAGTGTACGGGCAGTGTTTGGTATGGCATTGTGCACCAGTGTATGGGCAGTGTTTGGTATGGCATTGTTCACCAGTGTACGGGCAGTGCTTGGCATGGCATTGTTCACCAGTGTACGGGCAGTGCTTGGCATGGCATTGTGCACCAGTGTAGGGGCAGTATTTGGTATGGCATTGTGCACCAGTGTACGGGCAGTGTTTGGTATGGCATTGTGCACTAGTGTACGGGCAGTGTTTGGTATGGCATTATTCAGCAGTGTACGGGCAGTGTTTGTATGGCATTGTGCACCAGTGTACGGGCAGTGTTTGTATGACATCGTGCACCAGTGTATGGACAGTGGGCCTGATTCAGACCCGCTAGCGAGCGCATAATGCTCGCAAGCAGGTCGATGGTGGGGTACTGCACTGGCATGCGCAAGCCCCGGGGCAAGAGAAAAATTATCTCGCTCCGGAACTCACTACAAAAAGGGCGGCTGTCGATGTTGATCGACAGCTCGCCCCGTTTTGTAGGCAGGGCAGGGGGTGGCTACACAAATGGAGGTGTTCCCGAAGGTAGAACAGGAAGCTCTCTGGGGCTTGCGACGGACGAGACCCTACCACAAGTGTCTCGTCGCAAGCCCTGATGGTCGCGACCATCGAGACCATCACCTGGCCACCCACAGCTTAGCGAGCGGCCAGGAGGCCGAACAAAAAACAAAAACGCCCTTAAAGATCGTCAGGCTCTGAATTAGGCCCAGTGTTTGGTATGGCATTGTGCACATGTGTACGGGCAGTGTTTGGTATGGCATTGTGCACCAGTGTACGGGCAGTGTTTGGTATGGCATTGTGCACCAGTGTACGGGCAGTGTTTGGTATGGCATTGTGCACCACTGTACAGGCAGTGTTTGGTATGGTAACGTGCACCAGTGTACAGGCAGTGTTTGGTATGTGCACCAGTGTACAGGCAGTGTTTGGTATGTGCACCAGTGTACAGGCAGTGTTTGGTATGGCATTGTGCACCAGTGTATAGGCAGTGTTTGGTATGTGCACCAGTGTACAGGCAGTGTTTGGTATGTGCACCAGTGTACAGGCAGTGTTTGGTATGGCATTGTGCACCAGTGTATGGGCAGTGTTTGGTATGGCATTGTGCACCAGTGAACAGGCAGTGTTTGGTATGGCATTGTGCACCAGTGTACAGGCAGTGTTTGGTATGGCATTGTGCACCAGTGTACGGGCAGTGTTTGGTATGGCATTGTGTACCAGTGTACGGGCAGTGTTTGGTATGGCATTGTGCACCAGTGTACAGGCAGTGTTTGGTATGGGATTGTGCACCAGTGAACAGGCAGTGTTTGGTATGGCATTGTGCACCAGTGTACAGGCAGTGTTTGGTATGGCATTGTGCACCAGTGTACGGGCAGTGTTTGGTATGGCATTGTGTACCAGTGTACAGGCAGTGTTTGGTATGGCATTGTGCACCAGTGTACGGGCAGTGTTTGGTATGGCATTGTGCACCAGTGAACAGGCAGTGTTTGGTATGGCATTGTGCGCCAGTGTACAGGCAGTGTTTGGTATGGCATTGTGCACCAGTGTGCGGGCAGTGTTTGGTATGAAATTGTGCACCAGTGAAAATAATCCATATGCTGAATGAAGGTAGGAAGCACACACATAAGGGAAGGGAGATTATTAGAAGTAAGCAGCACTTGCACTAGTGCTAGTACTGCCCTCCTCCTCAGCTCAGATCAGACAATTACAAAGTGCATTATTGCACAGGGTTAGAACAGTTTATATAAATATATTGGGAAGCATGTCGCAGGTAGCGGCATACTGCCCATGAGCCATAGAAATAAATTGCAGACTGCGCATGCACCAGACAAGACCAAAGCACACAGAGGGAGTTTTCTAGTGTGTATGGCTTGATCCGTCCTCTTTCAGTAAAATTGGCGTTTCTGGCGGGTAACTGGGAACGGTCCAGGTGGATGCATAAAACTGATCTGTCTCGTGGGAGTGTCAAGAGCGTCTAAGCCGACTTCAGTGAAAACACCAATACCAATGATGACGGCTGCATCCGTGGACATAAAAACAGCGAGCGAGATGGACCTCCACATGGAGACGCACGTATATTCAGCGTACACGGGTGGATTCACGCTTTGGCACAAGCTAGAAAGCAGGCTGCCGCGGCTCTGTCCAACTATGTACCCTAATGTATTGTGCACCGGTATATGGCCTACAGTGTGGAGATGGCATTGCGTGCCAGCGTATGGATAAGTGCGAGGGGTGGCAATGCCAGCTGCTGTGGCGACGTTGATCTGTGTTAGTGCTTGCCCCTCACTCAGCAGGATATAAGCGCCAGTTCTTACACCCCAGATGTATGCTGACATGCTGGATCCAACACCAGGACCCCGGGATGTGATTTTCAGCATGACACGGCACGGCCCCCACCTCCTCTGTCACAGCACATGGTACAGGGAGCTGCTGTGCGCTGCCTCCGGCCCCCAGACCACTGCTGTCACCGTCACTCACCTAATGCACTGCGACACTTCCATGATACAGTGTGTAGTAGTGCCCGGAGCAAGGAGCACTGAGCCATCCAATTAACTCATTCACCACCTACACCCAAGCTGGGCAAACACCTCACATCATCAGCCCCATCATGCCTGAGCCCATGGATACCCGAGTCCCTCTGAGTCCATTGCTGCTCAGACTCCTCCACCCAAACGTGTCACTCCTCATTATTTCCTGGGCTGTCCCCTCCAACTCCATATGCAAATGTCTTCATTAGCATAATAAGAGAGCTCACTTTACGCAAATGAGGAGCATGCATATTGATGAGGGCGGGACAGTTCCTTATCTCTCTGGACCCCTTTCTCTGGGACTAGGACCACAGGACTGCACTATGAGATAACATTGTGTTTTCAATCTCTGAGGTAACAGGTCGCCTTACATATGAATGCCACTATAACCCTCTCAGTGCTGGCCCGGTGATGGGTCCTGGGTGTCGCCGTTTGCTAGGGTCCTGCGTGTCTTCGTTTGCTAGGTCCCCAGTAACTGTATATAAGAGAATACGCTAAAGCACATTTGTGTCCTATCATCCCCACGAGCATAATCCCTGGTAAATGTACCCAGGCGGAGACTGTCAGTCACTGGGCATAAGGGGGTTAATGTGGCAGTCTGGAATGTAATTGCCTGTAATGTGCTTCCCATATCATATGCTGGACATCTACTCAGGAGACATCAATCACTGCCAGTGTCAGGCAGGACCTTGTGCTTGTCCTAGTAACTGAGTCCCAGCATTACAAGTGCACAAAAATGGAGCATCTGGGTAACTGTCATAAGGTGTCCCACACAAGCAACCATACCTGGCTTCAACCAGGGCACCAATACCAAAAAGACGCAGCTGCAATTACATTATCACAGCACAGTGTCTGCCCAAACCAGGGGTAACTTCAGTCAATGGTGTACAAGGGTTCTTCTCCTGACCGATGATAGGCAAAGAACGTCATCACACATGCAACGCCACTAATAAAGGTGTCACAAACTTAGGCGGTTGTCTAGAGTGCCAATGGTTGAGGGAGTCCGCCATTAAGACAATGGAAAAGAGGTTGACCTATATTGTCCACTCCAGGCCCGCAGATAAGACTATGGAAAAGAGGTGACCAACATAGTCCACCCCAGGCCCGCAGATAAGACTATGGAAAAGAGGTGACCAACATAGTCCACCCCAGGCCCGCAGATAAGACTATGGAAAAGAGGTGACCAACATAGTCCACCCCAGGCCCGCAGATAAGACTATGGAAAAGAGGTGACCAACATAGTCCACCCCAGGCCCGCAGATAAGACTATGGAAAAGAGGTGACCAACATAGTCCACCCCAGGCCCGCAGATAAGACTATGGAAAAGAGGTGACCCGCATTGTCGCCCTCAGACTCTCAGGCCGCAGTAAGTAGCTGGGAATCCGTCACTACGACAGTGCAGTAGAGGTGACCCGTATTCCATTCACTGGGCGATCTACAGACGCCTCACATATACAGCAGGCTGAACAATGAAACCAAATCCAATATACAGAGGAGTATGTCCTTCCCGGGGCGATGACCCGTAACAAATCTTTAAGACAGTCACATGCTTGGACACACAAGTGCAGAGTCAGAGAAATGTCCTCCGCAGGCAAGAAAGGGTTAACAATCCATTAAATAACAGGGGACTGCAAGACAGAGATAAGGGGAGAGAATGAGGGAGGGGAGGGACGTGGATAGAGAGCAAAACACAAATGAGAGAGAAGAAAAAAAAATTGTCCGAGGGAAAGAAAAGCAGGAGAAATAAATCAGGGAGATAATGGTCAAGAGGTATTTATCTTCAATATGACACAGGGCAGGGAAAGGAGATGTCATTCTGCATAGATGCTGCTGGCCTCTGAAGTGGGAGGTGGTCTAGACTGAGCGCCTGACTCCTCAGACACCACAGCAGGGATTAAACTGTAAGCTCTGCAGGACAGATAACATGCTGCAATCAGCTATAGTGAACGGGGGTAGGCTGGTGACAATGCAGTACAATGCTTTGAGAAAATAACTTTTTTTTGTTTTTCATGCTTACAGTGTCACAGACTGGAATGTATTTATTTATTACCAGTTACTTATATATAGCGCACATATGGGGCCTGATTCAGACCCGCAAGCGGGTCGATGGGCCGGTCAGTGCGCGAGCTCCGCAGTGAGTGAGAAATTCACACGTTCCGGGGCTCGCTACAAACGGGGCGGCTTTGTAGGCGGGGGGGGGGGGTGGTTTGGTTGGCTGGACAAACAGAGGCGTTCCTGAAGGAACGCCTGCCGTTTGTGGCCGGCCCTACTGACATTCACTCGTGATGTCAGTAGTGAGCTTCCGGCTCTATTTGAGCAGGAAGCTCACTGGGGCTTGCAGCAGATGAGACCCTACCACAAGGGTCTTGTCGCAAGCCCGATGGTCGCGAAAATCGCGACCATCACCTGGCCGTTCGCAAAAGCAGTGGGTGGTCACCCACAGCTTAGCAAGCGTCCAGGAGGCCGGACCCCCCCCCCCCAAAAAAAAATAAAAAAAATAAACGCCCATCAGACCAGCGAGTGGGTCTGAATCTGGGCCGTAGTCCGCAGCGCTTTAACAGAGAATATTTGGCCATTCAATTCAGTCCCTGGGCCGCTTACACTCTATATTCACCATTACATACACACACACATACACCAATTCACCTATAAGTATTTTTTGGGATTGTGGGATGAAACCGGAGTACCTGGAAAAAACCCATGCAAGTATGAGAACGTACAAACTCCACACAGGGGCATGATGGGAAGCAAACCCACGACCTCAGTGCTCTGAGGCAGTAAAGCTAGCCATAACACCATCCATACTGCTGTGGAATGTATTTATTTTGTTTTTCGCGATTCCAGCAAATCATCTTCACCTAGTCCTGTCCCACGAAAAGAAAGGTAATAAATTGGGGAAAAAACAAACAAACTATCCTCAATAAGCATTTATCTCTTTGGCTAAAACGTCACTGAACCCCACTGGCAGCTCTTATATTTTTAGGTACGTCTCTAATAGTTTTGAACACGGAAGTGTTGCTCAGCTGGGTCAGGTTAGTTGGGGAGTAGCAAGACCTCAAACTCGCTGTCCAATGGAATTAAGGCGAGGACTGGGCCACACAAAGACATCTACTTGTGCTTCAGACCATTGTCCAGGACTTGTCCATACCTCCCAAACGACCCTGCTCTGGTGGACTGTCCAGCCGTCCTGACACTTGGGAGTGTTGAAATTTATTTCCCAGTCCCAGTTGGAGGGCACCTAATGTATTAGAGGACCTTATGCACGCCGCTGGATAGCATGGCTCAGGACCAGTCCCCTCATACTGACATGGCCGCACCCTCACATGACGCAACCACTCACCCACTACAAGGTGGACACCGACCTGAGTGTAAAAATTGGATTGTTTCTCTGTTATGTGCACCATGCAACATCCCATCTATGCTGACATGATTGCCACCAGCAGAGATCATGGTGATAATGGTATTATCTGGCTGGTGGGCAGTCTTTTGATTTGTGCCACTGATACTGCCTAGGATTCAGGTCAAAAAGTGTGATGTCAGTGTCCTAAGACCACGAGAAGACATTACAGTCCTTTATAGATGAAGCACTATAAGTACAAGGACAGGATTTTACAGTTTGGGCCTCATCCTAGGGACCCTCCCATTGAAGCCTCTTTTTTTGTTCGTGGAATGGCTTGGAGACTGGTGTTGACCCAAGTACATAATCTTCCATCTCTGCCGCAGTGACACCCACAGTCTTGTACAGAAACTACATTTAGAGTGGGGGGCTCCGATTTAGGTGATGGGGCTGTAGTTTCGTTCTCCTTCCAGTTCAGTACAATGGACAGCACAGATCTCCAGGGGATATCCAGTGCCCTTCCCAATTATGGGCTTCAGAGAGGGGGGGATAATTGTATCCACAAAAGAACTGAGAACAGGTGACCCACGGATTTCTAACACCGGCAGACAGTATGTGTGGGACTGAGAGCTAATGTACAATTACAGTACAAGGGGGTCTGAATACTTTTTACATTTAACCAGTTCTGGTTTTCAGCTTTGCTAATTTGTGAAAAGGCTCTTGAAACTTATATATATATATATATTACACTGTATAAATATATATTAGAGACTCAATACTTTGTGGAACAGCGTCACCAATACACAGCTAGTGACAGATTCAACCAAATTCATTCAGTCGACACTAAAAATTCTAAAAGCAAAACTGACAAATCTTTTCAGAGCAATATATACAGAGACAGGTCTATAGGTCGCCACAAAACGTACGCATCATCTTACAGCATAAATGGTTAACAAACTGGAGAACAGTAACTTCAAACATTGCTACACAATTTTAAAGGGGCCCCTTGCCCCTAAGAACTTACAATTTAATTAGGTAAAGAACTAAAGTACCTGATTCAGACCCGCTCGCTAGGCTGCGTTCGCAAGTAGCCTGCCGATGTTTGCAATGTGCGTATGTCGCAGTGCGCAAACTAGTCCATGTGATCGGGAGGCGTTCGCACGCAGCGCATAGCCACCTCGCTAGAATGAGCGACATGATGAGCCGTTTACGGGTGGTGACAGGGGATGGTCGATGGAAACAGGGGTGTGGTGGTGCGAACGCAGGCGTGTCTGAGCGTCTTAGCACCGTTTCAGAGGAGACGCAGCGTCATAGTACACGTCACATGGCTGAGTTGCACACTGAAACACTCGCAGTGCTTGCGGTAGGGTATAATCAGCCACAAGTGCTGCGTATGGATCCGATGTTACTCGATGTTACCGATTGTTGCATACACTTCCTGGAGAGGACATGGGAAAGTGGGCGTCTTGTGTCAGGCTGGTGGGCGTCTAAATACACACCGCTATCGCACGCCAAGACATAGTGGGCGTGCTAATGCCTTGCTGTGCGATCGTGGGATTTGCATACTTTGGCTGCGTGCGAACGCATCTAGCGAGCGGGTCTGAATGAGGCCCTAAGAACAGATTTCATGAACAATAAGTGATCGGACTTTGCTACAAAGCTAACGCGATCTAGAAGGGATAAAATGAATTAAGATTTAACAGGGCCTGATTCACTACCGATCGCAACTGCGATTATGCACGCAATTGGCAGATTGTTGTGTTCGGTGCATGCGTATGCATCGCACTGTGCGCGCGAGAGCCGGCCACTGCGTTCGGAACTGCGATCGCAGTGACTACGCAGACCAATCACAGAGTGATTGACAGGAAGTGCCGGGTGTGGGAGGTGACGGGGGGGGGCTGGGGGGGTTGGAGAAACGCAGGCGTGCCAGCGTGTTTGAACGGCGTTGCAGGGGGGTGCATATATTAGCCACTGCGATGCCGTACGCAGCCTGAGGACTCATAGCGTGCGCTGAAGTTAGCAATTCCTGAGTAAGGTCAGAGCCTGTGTAAGTGTACGTGAGGCTGTGATGGTACACCATGTTACTGATGGTCTCTCAGTCTTGTGTAATCACTGTGTGTGATGAGGTTAGTAATTCCTGAGTAAGGTCAGAGCCTGTGTAAGTGTGTGTGAGGCTGTGATGGTACTCCATGTTACTGATGGTCTCTCAGTCTTGTGTAATCACTGTGTGTGATGAGGTTAGTAATTCCTGAGTAAGGTCAGAGCATGTGTAAGTGTGTGTGAGGCTGCGATGGTACTCCATGTTACTGATGGTGTCTCAGTCTTGTGTAGTCACTGTGTGTGATGAGGTTAGTAATTCCTGAGTAAGGTCAGAGCCTGTGTAAGTGTGTGTGAGGCTGCGATGGTACTCCATGTCACCGATGGTGTTGCAGTCTTACTAAACATTACGGATGTGTAAGGTAAAGAGGGCGTCCTTATGTTGGCCTGCGTCAGCACAGCGATCGCAATGGATTAGCATACTATCGCAGTTGAACTGCGTGCGTAATCGCTGTTGCATTTGCGATCGGTTGTGAATCAGACCCATAATTACAGCATTTGATGTAAGGTAATAGGGAGGGAGTTAGGTAACAGCCAGAAACAGACAGAAATTAGGCGATAGCAGTAGGAATGGGTGGTGGGGGAACATGTCAGTATAAGGGCTGATATGTACAAAGCTGCACATAGTTTAATCACAGAGAATGATGTAAATACACAAACGGGACTTGGCTGGTAATTTCGGGAATAGACCGACGATCCCAGTAGCGCAGTTCAGGAATGATCTAGATAAGGTGGGACGCAGAGAGACCACAAAGGAGACTGGAAACTCTAAGACTTGCTATAACTAGGATAAAACATGTATTAACAGAGATTCCTTCCTCCTTGTGCAAATAAAATGTCCCACCGGCTTTGTGTATTGTGTTACATAGCGGAAAGACCCTCTCCTCTCTCTCTATTATGAAGAGTCTGTTTCTTCCCCTCTCCGACGTTCCTTCCATCAAACCCCCCCCCACATTGTTCTTGCTGTTTAGCATCATTATTGGTGTCAAATTAAATGACCTCCTGTGACAGGCGAGTCTGGCGCACGCTACCAGTAGGGACAGGGAGAAAAATGGCAGCGAGCGGCGTCTTTAAAAAAAAAAAACCAAGAGTAAATTACCCTGCCTGAAAGGGAGCAATAATTAGCCCTGAGTAGCTTATTAAAAGGAGGTCACAGGCCAAGCAGCCATCTGGGAGGTGTGTTTGCAACTGATTGTTTTTACACGCGATTCGCACACTGTATTAGCTTTCATGTCAATGCACCTGCCTAACTCACTGGGGAGCACTTAACTCCTTCACCGCTGGGAGCCGTGCCTCTTGATGTAATGCAATGTATAAAGCGGCCACTTCACATGGAGTGAGACGGCCTGCAGCGTAGCCTGCTGTCCTAACGCTACCATAATATCTGACCACACTGCACACCAGTGGGAGCATTCCATGACCTTTGGCTCCTAAACATGCATGGCCAAGCATCCTGGAGCTTGTAGTTCCACTACAGCTGGAGAGCCACATGACGCCTACGTGTGGGTTCGGATACATATACTGTAATAAAACATCCTGTGGACAAGATAAAAATAGCCACATTTTGTAGGGAGCACAGAGGTATATGCAATGTATTCCATTATTGCAGCTTTTAGGATACAGGGGTAAATGTCACACAGGTCTGTGCCGAGATCAACATAATTATCCTTTGTGCCATCATTATAGCACACATGTTTATCTCTTGTACAGGACTATCAGTATATATTAAGGCAATGAAAAAATATTTTAATAAGTGATATAATTGATATATTGTTTACTAGTAACAACTGATGGAAAAGTAGTATCATTTGAAAAGATGCGAGTACTATTTATTACTCGTTATTTATATAGCGCACACATATTCCGCAGCGCTTTCCAGAGATTATTTGGCCATTCACATCAGTCCCTGCCCCAGTTGAGCTTACACTCTATATTCCCTATCACATGTGCACACACACACACTAGGGTTAGTTTGTGTTGGGAGCCAATTAACCTACCAGTATATTTTTGGAGTGTGGGAGGAAATCGGAGTACCCGGAGGAAACCCACGCAAGCACAGGGAGAATATACAAACTCCACACAGTTACGGCTGTGGTGGGAATCGAACCCACAACCTCAGTGCTGTGAGGCAGTAATGCTAACCATTACACCATCTGTGCTGCCCAAGTATGGGATTGAGATACAGGCGGAAAGATATTGGGGTGCACGCGGGGTGCATGACATTGAGGTTAGCAGGCGTCTTCTGTGCTGAGAGCTTAGAAAACAAGGCTAGATCATGTGACAGGCGTGAGAGGAAGGCACGAAAGAGTTAACTCCACAGTGTAAGCCTCTGATCTGTTATATCACACACAGAAATAAAACGCAGTGCATTAAATTACTAATTATTATCCGAATGTCTTATTTATCAGATTAAATCTTCTGGGGGAGGGGAAGAGAAAAGGCATTTTGTCATTTCCATTTAGAAGGATTAGTGGGTACAGAGAGACTGGTATCAGACCCCTCCCCAGGCTGTTCATGGAAAAGTTATTGTACTCAGGCCTGATTGCCGCCTTTCATGATAACGCGGCTGGTGGAACGTATGCAGAACTAACATAGTTGGTGACAAGGGTAAAAGGCAGAAAGTGAGTCCCTCTTTTCATAGGTCTCAGCAGCGAGTATCACGCTGTCAGTAATCCAGGTTTGCTCAGCAGTACCTAGTCCAGATCGTCAGTGACCACAGAGCCAGCCACCCTTGCACCAGTCCCGTACACCAGCACTCTGCACCAGTCCCCTACACCAGCAGTCACTGTTATCCTACCGAGTCTGATTCTGTTGGTAGTGACTACAGAGCCAGCCACACCTGCAACAGGGACTAACTCCTACTGTCCTACACTCACTTCTACTCTACTGGGACTGCTTGTGTTAGTGACTACAGAGCCAGCCACACCTGCATCATGGACTAACTCCTACTGGCCTACAGTCACTTCTACTCTACTGGGACTGCTTGTGTTAGTGACTACAGAGCCAGCCACACCTGCATCAGTGACTAACTCCTACTGTCCTACAGTCACTTCTACTCTACTGGCACTGCTTGTTAGTGACTACAGAGCTAGCCACACCTGCATCAGGGACTAACTACTACTGCCCTACAGTCACTTCTACTCTACTAAGACTGCTTGTGTTAGTGACTACAGAGCCAGCCACACCTGTATCAGGGACTAACTTCTACTGTCCTACAGTCACTTCTACTCTACTGGGACTGCTTGAGTTAGTGACTACAAAGCCAGCCACACCTGCATCAGGGACTAACTCCTACTGCCCTACAGTCACTTCTACTCTACTAAGACTGCTTGTGTTAGTGACTACAGAGCCAGCCACACCTGTATCAGGGACTAACGCCTACTGTCCTACAGTCACTTCTACTCTACTGGCACTGCTTGTTAGTGACTACAGAGCTAGCCACACCTGCATCAGGGACTAACTCCTACTGGCCTACAGTCACTTCTACTCTACTAAGACTGCTTGTGTTAGTGACTACAGAGCTAGCCACACCTGCATCAGGGACTAACTCCTACTGCCCTACAGTCACTTCTACTCTACTGGGACTGGTTGTGCTAGTGACTACAGAGATAGCCACACCTGCATCAGGGACTAACTCCTACTGCCCTACAGTCACTTCTACTCTACTGGGACTGCTTGTGTTAGTGACTACAGAACTAGCCACACCTGCATCAGGGACTAACTCCTACTGCCCTACAGTCACTTCTACTCTACTAAGACTGCTTGTGTTAGTGACTACAGAGCCAGCCACACCTGTATCAGGGACTAACGCCTACTGTCCTACAGTCACTTCTACTCTACTGGGACTGCTTGAGTTAGTGACTACAGAGCCAGCCACACCTGCATCATGGACTAACTCCTACTGTCCTCCAGTCACTTCTACTCTACTAAGACTGCTTGTGTTAGTAACTACATAGCCAGCCACACCTGCATTAGGGACTAACTCCTACTGTCCTACAGTAATTTCTACTCTACTGGGACTGCTTGTGTTAGTGACTACAGAGCTAGCCACACCTGCATCAGGGACTAACTCCTACTGTCCTACACTCACTTCTACTCTACTGGGACTGCTTGTGTTAGTGACTACAGAGCTAGCCACACCTGCATCAGGGACTAACTCCTACTGCCCTACAGTCACTTCTACTCTACTAAGACTGCTTGTGTTAGTGACTACAGAGCCAGCCACACCTGTATCATGGACTAACTTCTACTGTCCTACAGTCACTTCTACTCTACTGGGACTGCTTGAGTTAGTGACTACAAAGCCAGCCACACCTGCATCAGGGACTAACTCCTACTGCCCTACAGTCACTTCTACTCTACTAAGACTGCTTGTGTTAGTGACTACAGAGCCAGCCACACCTGTATCAGGGACTAACGCCTACTGTCCTACAGTCACTTCTACTCTACTGGGACTGCTTGAGTTAGTGACTACAGAGCCAGCCACACCTGCATCATGGACTAACTCCTACTGTCCTCCAGTCACTTCTACTCTACTAAGACTGCTTGTGTTAGTAACTACATAGCCAGCCACACCTGCATTAGGGACTAACTCCTACTGTCCTACAGTAATTTCTACTCTACTGGGACTGCTTGTGTTAGTGACTACAGAGCTAGCCACACCTGCATCAGGGACTAACTCCTACTGTCCTCCAGTCACTTCTACTCTACTGGGACTGCTTGAGTTAGTGACTACAAAGCCAGCCACACCTGCATCAGGGACTAACTCCTACTGCCCTACAGTCACTTCTACTCTACTAAGACTGCTTGTGTAAGTGACTACAGAGCCAGCCACACCTGCATCAGGGACTAACGCCTACTGTCCTACAGTCACTTCTACTCTACTGGGACTGCTTGAGTTAGTGACTACAGAGCCAGCCACACCTGCATCATGGACTAACTCCTACTGTCCTCCAGTCATTTCTACTCTACTAAGACTGCTTGTGTTAGTAACTACATAGCCAGCCACACCTGCATTAGGGACTAACTTCTACTGTCCTACAGTCACTTCTACTCTACTGGGACTGCTTGAGTTAGTGACTACAAAGCCAGCCACACCTGCATCAGGGACTAACTCCTACTGCCCTACAGTCACTTCTACTCTACTAAGACTGCTTGTGTTAGTGACTACAGAGCCAGCCACACCTGTATCAGGGACTAACGCCTACTGTCCTACAGTCATTTCTACTCTACTGGGACTGCTTGTGTTAGTGACTACAGAGCCAGCCAAACCTGCATCAGGGACTAACTCCTACTGTCCTACACTCACTTCTACTCTACTGGGACTGCTTGTGTTAGTGACTACAGAGCCAGCCACAACTGCATCAGGGACTAACTCCTACTGTCCTACACTCACTTCTACTCTACTGGGACTGCTTGTGTTAGTGACTACAGAGCCAGCCACACCTGCATCATGGACTAACTCCTACTGGCCTACAGTCACTTCTACTCTACTAAGACTGCTTGTGTTAGTGACTGCAGAGCCAGCCACACCTGTATCAGGGACTAACTTCTACTGTCCTACAGTCACTTCTACTCTACTGGGACTGCTTGAGTTAGTGACTACAAAGCCAGCCACACCTGCATCAGGGACTAACTCCTACTGCCCTACAGTCACTTCTACTCTACTAAGACTGCTTGTGTTAGTGACTACAGAGCCAGCCACACCTGTATCAGGGACTAACGCCTACTGTCCTACAGTCACTTCTACTCTACTGGGACTACTTGAGTTAGTGACTACAGTGCCAGCCACACCTGCATCATTGACTAACTCCTACTGTCATCCAGTCACTTCTACTCTACTAAGACTGCTTGTGTTAGTAACTACATAGCCAGCCACACCTGCATTATGGACTAACTCCTACTGTCCTACAGTCATTTCTACTCTACTGGGACTGTGTGTTAGTGACTACAGAGCTAGCCGCAGCTGCATCAGGGACTAACTCCTACTGTCCTACAGTCACTTCTACTCTACTGGGACTGCTTGTGTTAGTGACTACAGAGCTAGCCACACCTGCATCAGGGACTAACTCCTACTGGCCTACAGTCACTTCTACTCTACTGGGACTGCTTGTGCTAGTGACTACAGAGCTAGCTACAGCTGCAACAGGGACTAACTCCTACTGTCCTACAGTCACTTCTACTCTACTGGGACTGGTTGTGTTAGTGACTACAGAGCTAGCCACACCTGCATCAGGGACTAACTCCTACTGCCCTACAGTCACTTCTACCCTCCTGGGACTGCTTGTGTTAGTGACTACAGAGCTAGCCACATCTGCATCAGGGACTAACTCCTACTGCCCTACAGTCACTTCTACTCTACTAAGACTGCTTGTGTTAGTGACTACAGAGCCAGCCACACCTGTATCAGGGACTAACGCCTACTGTCCTACAGTCACTTCTACTCTACTGGCACTGCTTGTTAGTGACTACAGAGCTAGCCACACCTGCATCAGGGACTAACTCCTACTGCCCTACAGTCACTTCTACTCTACTAAGACTGCTTGTGTTAGTGACTACAGAGCTAGCCACACCTGCATCAGGGACTAACTCCTACTGCCCTACAGTCACTTCTACTCTACTGGGACTGGTTGTGCTAGTGACTACAGAGATAGCCACACCTGCATCAGGGACTAACTCCTACTGCCCTACAGTCACTTCTACTCTACTGGGACTGCTTGTGTTAGTGACTACAGAACTAGCCACACCTGCATCAGGGACTAACTCCTACTGCCCTACAGTCACTTCTACTCTACTAAGACTGCTTGTGTTAGTGACTACAGAGCCAGCCACACCTGCATCAGGGACTAACGCCTACTGTCCTACAGTCACTTCTACTCTACTGGGAGTGCTTGAGTTAGTGACTACAGAGCCAGCCACACCTGCATCATGGACTAACTCCTACTGTCCTCCAGTCACTTCTACTCTACTAAGACTGCTTGTGTTAGTAACTACATAGCCAGCCACACCTGCATTAGGGACTAACTCCTACTGTCCTACAGTAATTTCTACTCTACTGGGACTGCTTGTGTTAGTGACTACAGAGCTAGCCACACCTGCATCAGGGACTAACTCCTACTGTCCTACACTCACTTCTACTCTACTGGGACTGCTTGTGTTAGTGACTACAGAGCTAGCCACACCTGCATCAGGGACTAACTCCTACTGCCCTACAGTCACTTCTACTCTACTAAGACTGCTTGTGTTAGTGACTACATGGCCAGCCACACCTGCATCAGGGACTAACTCCTACTGCCCTACAGTCACTTCTACTCTACTGGGACTGCTTGTGTTAGTGACTACAGAGCTAGCCACACCTGCATCAGGGATTAACTCCTACTGCCCTACAGTCACTTCTACTCTACTGGGACTACTTGTGCTAATGACTACATGGCCAGCCACACCTGCATCAGTGACTAACTCCTACTGTCCTACAGTCACTTCTACTCTACTGGGACTGCTTGTGTTAGTGACTACAGAGCTAGCCACACCTGCATCAGGGACTAACTCCTACTGCCCTACAGTCACTTCTACTCTACTGGGACTGCTTGTGTTAGTGACTACAGAGCTAGCCACACCTGCATCAGGGACTAACTCCTACTGCCCTACAGTCACTTCTACTCTACTGGGACTGCTTGTGCTAATGACTACATGGCCAGCCACACCTGTAACAGTGACTAGCTCCTACTGTCCTACAGTCACTTCTACTCTCCTGGGACTGCTTGTGTTAGTGACTACGGAGCTAGACACACCTGCATCAGGGACTAACTCCTACTGCCCTACAGTCACTTCTACTCTACTGGGACTAGTGCTAATGACTACATGGCCAGCCACACCTGCATCAGTGACTAACTCCTACTGTCCTACAGTCACTTCTACTCTACTGGGACTACAGAGCTAGCCACACCTGCATCAGGGACTAACTCCTACTGGCCTACAGTCACTTCTACTCTACTGGGACTGCTTGTGCTAATGACTACATGGTCAGCCACACCTGCATCAGTGACTAGCTCCTACTGTCCTACAGTCACTTCTACTCTCCTGGGACTGCTTGTGTTAGTGACTACAGAGCTAGCCACACCTGCATCAGGGACTAACTCCTACTGCCCTACAGTCACATACTCTACTGGGACTGCTTGTGTTAGCGACTACATGGCCAGCCACACCTGCATCAGGGACTAACTCCTACTGCCCTACAGTCACTTCTACTCTACTGGGACTGCTTGTGTTAGTGACTACAGAACTAGCCACACCTGCATCAGGGACTAACTCCTACTGCCCTACAGTCACTTCTACTTTACTGGGACTACTTGAGCTAATGACTACAAGGCCAGCCACACCTGCATCAGTGACTAACTCCTACTGTCCTACAGTCACTTCTACTCTACTGGGACTGCTTGTGTTAGTGACTACAGAACTAGCCACACCTGCATTAGGGACTAACTCCTAACGTCCTACAATCACTTCTACTCTACTGGGACTGCTTGTGTTAGTGACTACAGAACTAGCCACACCTGCATTAGGGACTAACTCCTAACGTCCTACAATCACTTCTACTCTACTGGGACTGCTTGTGTTAGTCTAAGACCACATGGCCAGCCACACCTGCACCAACGACTAATACCTTTAAGTAATTTCTACTTTACTGGGACTGCTTGTGTTAGTCAGTGACAACACAGTAATCCACTCATGTATTAGTGAATAACACCCTCAGTCATTTCTACTCTACTGGGACTGCTTGTGTTGGTCAGTAACTACAGAGTCAGCCACACCTGTATTAGTGACTAACCCCCTCCAGTTACTACTACTCTAATGGCACTGCACATCTGTTAGTCAGAGACTACATAGCCAGCCAACCATACACCAGTGATTAACCCCTCCGGTCACTTCTATTCTACTGGGACTGCATCTGTTAGTGACTACAGAGACAGCCACATCTGTATCAGTGACTAACCTCTCCAGTCACTTTTATCCCTCTGGGACTGCTTGTGTTAGTCTGTGACTTCATAGCCAGCCAGCCCTCCACCAGTGACTAACACCCCCAGTCACTTCTACTTTACTGGGACTGCTTCTATTAGTCTGTGACTACCAGTGTCCCTCCAGTCCTTCTACAGTTACGACATGTCCACAGATATGTTGAGTGAACGTAGCCAAGCTGGGAAACACAGGGAAAGATCTAATTTTAGCGATTAGTCTTTGTGTCATATTTAATAAAGTCGATCAGTGAGTTTGTGAAATGTGATACAGCTCAGCCAGCGTGACAGATTCCTGCGACAGGGCGGCGAAAGTGACAGACAGGGGTCTTCATAGGGGGAGACAGGGCGCACTTTTGTTGATGCATAATTGTACACACTGACAAACTAAAAGTTCATCCGACAAGATGGATTGTGCGCTCGTCACCACCTGGGCACATGGGGTTCTGTTCAGCTCGCCACACTTTTCAACATGGCACCTAAACTGGCATAATGCGAGTGAGGCATCAACTTGACACCTTGCCCGACACAGGATAGAAGACCCTAGATAACCAAAACACAAATACAGGAACATTATAATGAACGACACAAAGCCTTCTAAGGAGAAAAGCCCTATATTATACTATTGCTTCTGTTGCATTATGCTGTACAATGATATATTAAAAGAAAATAATTTAAATGCAACTAAATGCAATAAATGTACAAGTGACCGTGTGTCGGCCTATTCTGAACCTGCTCGCCACCGCTTGGGAGTGTCCTCATATGTCACCAGCTGTAGGCTTACTGGTACCCATTAAAGGGACCCTAACTGGGAGGCACAGGAGGGGATTATACATTTATTTACATTCTCATTGCTTTCTATTAAAGGAGAAATCAGCTCGCCTCTCGCACGGAACATGCCTACGATCCACCGCCTCCCAGCCCCTCTACCAATGTACTGTCTTATTCTGCTGTCCCTGTGTGGATCAGCTTAATATAATATACCACTCTCCTATATATGTGGTTTAGTCTGTCTTCTTAGACTGCCTATGAATTAAACAGGCAAGGATATTCTATTCGTGTCTGTCTTTTCCCTGTGTATTACACCATCCTCTAAGTAGCCACTTGCCTCTCCCTTGTCCATCGCACCACGCCCTCAGCAGCAAGCTTTTACACCATTGCCCCCATAGCTTTAATTTATTTCCATAATTTCTGTAGCCATGTGTTCATTCACTGTCTATTACCCCTCTGTAGCCTTCTTTGTTTTTTCAGTCTATTATATTATGCCCTTTAGGGTGGCGCTCCCTGTATTACACTGTAATTTATATATTTGGTCTTTCCCTTCTCCATCTATTACACCAACCTCTCTATAACACTCTGCCTATCCCCCGTCCATTACAGTCCTCTCTATAACACTTTGCCTATCCCCCGTCTATTACACAATCCTCTCTATAACACTCTGCCTATCCCCCGTCTATTACACAATCCTCTCTATAACACTCTGCCTATCCCCCGTCTATTACACCATCCTCTCTATAACACTCTGCCTATCCCCCGTCTATTACACCATCCTCTCTATAACACTCTGCCTATCCCCCGTCTATAACACAATTCTCTCTATAACACTCTGCCTATTCCCCGTCTATTACACCATCCTCTCTATAACACTCTGCCTATCCCCCGTCTATTACACAATCCTCTCTATAACACTCTGCCTATCCCCCATCTATTACACAATCCTCTCTATAACACTCTGCCTATCCCCCGTCTATTACACCATCCGCTCTATAACACTCTGCCTATCCCCCGTCTATTACACCATCCTCTCTATAACACTCTGCCTATCCCCCGTCTATTACACCATCCTCTCTATAACACTCTGCCTATCCCCCGTCTATTACACCATCCTCTCTATAACACTTTGCCTATCCCCCGTCTATAACACAATTCTCTCTATAACACTCTGCCTATTCCCCGTCTATTACACCATCCTCTCTATAACACTCTGCCTATCCCCCGTCTATTACACAATCCTCTCTATAACACTCTGCCTATCCCCCGTCTATTACACAATCCTCTCTATAACACTTTGCCTATCCCCCGTCTATTACACCATCTTCTCTGTAACCTTCCATCACTGCCTTATCTATTACACCATCATCTCTATAACACTCTGCCTATCCCCCCGTCTATTACACAATCCTCTCTATAACACTCTGCCTATCCCCCATCTATTACACAATCCTCTCTATAACACTCTGCCTATCCCCCGTCTATTACACCATCCTCTCTATAACACTCTGCCTATCCCCCGTCTATTACACCATCCTCTCTATAACACTCTGCCTATCCCCCGTCTATTACACAATCCTCTCTATAACACTCTGCCTATCCCCCATCTATTACACAATCCTCTCTATAACACTCTGCCTATCCCCGTCTATTACACCATCCTCTCTATAACACTCTGCCTATCCCCCGTCTATTACACCAGCCTCTCTATAAAACTCTGCCTATTCCCCGTCTATTACACCATCCTCTCTATAACACTCTGCCTATCCCCGTCTATTACACCATCATCTCTATAACACTCTGCCTATCCTCCGTCTATTACACCATCCTCTCTATAAAACTCTGCCTATTCCCCGCCTATTACACCATCCTCTCTATAACACTCTGCCTATCCCCCGTCTATTACACAATCCTCTCTATAACACTCTGCCTATCCCCGGCTATTACATCATCTTCTCTGTAACCTTCCATCACTGCCTTATCTATTACACCATCCTCTCTATAACACTCTGCCTATCCCCCGTCTATTACACCATCCTCTCTATAACACTCTGCCTATCCCCCGTCTATTACACCATCCTCTCTATAACACTCTGCCTATCCCCCGTCTATTACACAATCCTCTCTATAACACTCTGCCTATCCCCCGTCTATTACACTATCTTCTCTATAACCTTCCATCACTGCCTTATCTATTACACCATCCTCTCTATAACACTCTGCCTATCCCCCCGTCTATTACACAATCCTCTCTATAACACTCTGCCTATCCCCCGTCTATTACACAATCCTCTCTATAACACTCTGCCTATCCCCCGTCTATTACACAATCCTCTCTATAACACACTGCCTATCCCCCGTCTATTACACAATCCTCTCTATAACACTTTGCCTATCCCCCGTCTATTACACCATCTTCTCTGTAACCTTCCATCACTGCCTTATCTATTACACCATCATCTCTATAACACTCTGCCTATCCCCCCGTCTATTACACAATCCTCTCTATAACACTCTGCCTATCCCCGTCTATTACACCATCATCTCTATAACACTCTGCCTATCCCCCGTCTATTACACAATCCTCTCTATAACACTCTGCCTATCCCCCGTCTATTACACCATCCTCTCTATAACACTCTGCCTATCCCCCGTCTATTACACCATCCTCTCTATAAAACTCTGCCTATCCCCGTCTATTACACCATCATCTCTATAACACTCTGCCTATCCCCCGTCTATTACATCATCATCTCTATAACACTCTGCCTATCCCCCGTCTATTACACCATCCTCTCTATAAAACTCTGCCTATTCCCCGCCTATTACACCATCCTCTCTATAACACTCTGCCTATCCCCCATCTATTACACCATCCTCTCTATAACACTCTGCCTATCCCCCGTCTATTACACCATCCTCTCTATAACACTCTGCCTATCCCCCGTCTGTTACACCACTATAACACTCTGCCTATCCCCCGTCTATTACACCATCTTCTCTGTAACCTTCCATCACTGCCTTATCTACTACACTGTCCTCTCTGTATCTGTCGGTCCCTTACCTGTTTATTACAACATCTCTATATCCATCTGTCCCTTGCCTATTTATTACACCATCTCTATACCCCTCTGTCAATTCCCTCTTTATTACACCATCTCTATATCCGTCTGTCCCTTCCCTTTTTATTACACCATCTCTATATCCGTCTGTCAATTCCCTCTTTATTACACCATCTCTATATCTGTCTGTCCCTTGCCTGTTTATTACACCATCTCTATATACCTCTGTCCTTTACCTGTTTATTACACCATCTCTATATTCATCTGTCCCTTGCCTGTTAATTACAACATCTCTATATTCGTCTGTCCTTTGCCTGTTTATTACACCACCTCTATATACGTCTATCCCTTTACCTGCTTATTATATCATCTGCACTATAGCCATCTGTCCCATACGTGTCTATTACACAGTCGCTGTACCCGCCTGACCCTTGCCTGTGTATTACACTGTACTTATAACACTTCTCTGTTAATTGCACAGTCCTCTCTTTAGCCATCCATCCTTTGCCTGTATATTACACTGTCCTCTAAATGTTATTTTTCATTATCACTGATGTTAAAATGGTATGTAGTACTGAATGGCGACATGGTCTGAATGGCGACATGTACAGAAAATCGACACAATTTTAGGGTTAGGCTGCAATTAGGGTTAGGGTTACATGAAATGTGTATTGGAAATCGCAATGTCGATATGCAGAGATTCTGAATATTGGCTTAATATACCACATCCTATTAAAATAGTGTCAGAAAGCCAAAACCTCTGAGTTTCTTTAACATTAATAGTTTCAACTCGTTTTCAGTGAGAATTATACACAGCGGATGACGCCACTTGAATTCTATTATCTTACAAAATATTTCTGGTGACACTCACCGGGAATCACTATATACACCTCAACGGGAATGGTGATACTCACCGGGAATCACTATATACACCTTATCCGGAATGGTGACACTCTCCGGGAATCACTAAATACACCTCAACGGGAATGGTGATACTCGCCGGGAATCACTATATACACCTTATCGGGAATGGTGACACTCGCTGGGAATCACTATATACACCTCAACGGGAATGGTGACATTCGCCGGAAATCACTATATACACCTCAATGGGAATGGTGACACTCGCCGGGAATCATTATATACACCTCAACGGGAATGGTGATACTCGCCGGGAATCACTATATACACCTTATCGGGAATGGTGACACTCGCTGGGAATCACTATATACACCTCATCGGGAATGGTGACACTCGCCGGGAATCACTATATACACCTTATCGGGAATGGTGACACTCGCTGGGAATCACTATATACACCTCATCGGGAATGGTGACACTCGCCGGGAATCACTATATACACCTTATCGGGAATGGTGACACTCGCCGGGAATCACTATATACACCTCAACGGGACATACAACCTGAATCATTCCCCATTACTGCCTCCTTGTAAATGTCCCATATCTGTGAATTAGACTGTCTTCTCTATAGCTGTCTCCCTTCAATGTATTCGACTGTCTACCTACAGTATAGCGGCCTTCTCTCCGTGTAATAGACTGTCTCCCTGCAGCTCTCCTTTTGTTGTATGAAGACAGTCTTCTCGTAGCTATCTGGCCTCTACAGACTGTCTACCTGTAGCTCTCTAGCTGTGAATTAGCTTGTCTCCCTGTAGTCATCTAGACATTGTGCATTAATTAGACATCCCTCTCTGTGTATTAGACTGTCTCCTTGTAGCTGTATGTACCCCTGACTGTTTTACTGTAGCTGACTCCCTCTGTATTAGACTGATTTTATGTCTATGTCTCTCTTCTGTATATTAGACCATCCTGTGAATTAGACTGTCTTCTTTTAGCTGTAACATCCAGTCCATACATGTCACTATAGTGGTAAATGCAGGAACATTATTTTCTGCCATTGCTACAATTTAGTAGCCTCCAGCGCTGAGGGGGTTAAGGTGCAGTAGAGGGGGGTCTCCAGTCCACTCCAATCCCCGCAGAGTCTGTGTACATTGGAGAAGGGGGTCTCATTTGCAAGCAAATTGCCACAGTCACATCCTTATGTAAATTATTAGAAGTGTTTAGCTGCCGGAGGGCGTGTATCGGGGAGGAACACCTGCTCCAGACCCAGCGGATTCTCTGCACACGGAGGGTCACCTTGATGCAGGATTCGGGAACATGTCTGTACATAGCGGGCTAACTCCCCCCCCCCACCCCTCCATCACAAATGTAGAGTTATAACAAAGACAATAATAATACAGAGAGCAACACTTATCACAGAAAACACATTCTGGTCAGGGATATGGATATTGCCCCCCCCCTCCTGCCTTGCCACAGGATAAATGGCACAGAGCTTGCTGAGACCACTTACCGAGGTCACTGAACGTGACAGCAAACTATTCTCCTGGTTTCGTAGTTTATCATAATTTGGACAATTTGAAATATAAAACTTCTCTCTAACTCAGCACTGTACAGCAGTCATATAACTAATACACCAATCACAGTATTCCCAGTAATTTGTAGTATAATGAACATAAATCATCTTAATAATTTTCTATAAATGTAAATCACAGTCCCACCAAATTGTATATGATTATGTAACCCCACTTTTCTCCATCTTTACTCACAGTCTCCTCATCACTACCGACAATTCCTGCATCTCTACAGCCTAACGCTCCTTTCATCTCTACAGACCCATCCAACAACCCCTGCTCCCCTACAGCCCGACACCCCCTCCATCCATCTACACAGACCCATCCAAACAACCTGCTCCTCTACAGCCCAACACCCCCTCCATCCATCTACACAGACCCATCCAAACAGCCCCTGCTCCTCTACAGCCCGACACCCCCTCCATCCACCTACACAGACCCATCCAAACAACCCCTGCCCTCTACAGCCCAGCACCCCTTTCATTTCTACAGACTCATCCAACAACCCCTGCTCCTCTACAGCCTAACACTCCTCCATCTCTACAGACTCATCCAACAACTCCTGCTCCCCTACAGCCCGACACCCCTCCATCCATCTCCACAGACCCATCCAACAACCCCTGCTCCCCTACAGCCCGACACCCCCTCCATCCATCTACACAGACCCATCCAAACAACCCCTGCTCCTCTACAGCCCAGCACTCCTTTCATCTCTACAGACTCATCCAACAACCCCTGCTCCTCTACAGCCTAACACCTCCTCCATCTCTACAGACTCATCCAACAACTCCTGCTCCCCTACAGCCCGACACCCCTCCATCCATCTCCACAGACCCATCCAACAACCCCTGGTCCCCTACAGCCCGACACCTCCTCCATCCATCTACACAGACCCATCCAAACAACCCCTGCTCCTCTACAGCCCAGCACTCCTTTCATCTCTACAGACTCATCCAACAACCCCTGCTCCTCTACAGCCTAACACCTCCTCCATCTCTACAGACTCATCGAACAACTCCTGCTCCCCTACAGCCCGACACCCCCTCCATCCATCTCCACAGTCCCATCCAACAACACCTGCTCCTCTACAGCCAGCACTCCTTTCATCTCTACAGACCCATCCAACAACCCTGCTCCTCTACAGCTTAACACTCCCTCCATCTCCACAGACCCATCCAACTGCCTCTGCTCCTCTACAGCGTAACACTCCCTCCATCTCTACAGACCCATCCAACTGCCCCTGCTCCTCTACAGCCCGACACCCCCTCCATCTCTACAGACCCATCCAACAACCCCTGCTCCTCTACAGCCCAACACCCCCTCCGTCCATCTCCATAGATCCATCCAACTGCCCCTGCTCCTCTACAGCCCGATACCCCCTCCATCCATCTCCACAGACTCATCCAACAACCTCTGCTCCTCTTCAGCCCAGCACTCCTTTCATCATTACAGACCCATCCAACTGCCCCTGCTCCTCTACAGCTCGACACCCCCTCCATCCATCTCCACAGACCCATAAAAATGCCCCTGCTTCTCTACAGCTTAGCACTTCTTTCATCCGTACAGACCCATCCAACACCCCCTCCATCTCTACAGACCCATCCAACTGCCCCTGCTCCTCTACCCCCTGCTCCTCTACAGTTTAACACCCCCTCCATCCATCTCCACACACCTATCCAACAACCCCTGCTCCTCTACAGCCCAGCACTCCTTTCATCTCTACAGAACCATCCAACTGCCCCTGCTCCTCTAAAGCTTGACACCCCCTCCATCATCTCCACAGACCCATCCAAATGCCCCTGCTTCTCTACAGCCCAGCACTACTTTCATCTCCACAGACCCATCCAACTGCCCCTGCTCCTCTACAGTTTAACACCCCCTCCATCCATCTCCATAGACTCATCCAACCCCTGCTCCTCTACAGCCCAGTATTCCTTTCATCTCTACAGACCCATCCAACAGCCTCTGCTCCTCTACAGCCTAACACCCCCTTCACCTCTACAGACCCATCAAACTCTCCTGCTCTTTTACAACCCGACACCCCTCCATCTATCTCCAGAGACCCAACCAACAACCCCTGCTCCTCAACAGCCAAGCACTCCCTCCATCTCTACAGACCCATCCAACTGCCCCTGCTCCTCTACGGCCCAACACTCCCTCCATCCATCTCTACAGACCCATCCAACTGCCCCTGCTCCTCTACAGCCCAACACTCCCTCCATCTATGGACCCATCCAACTGCCCCTGCTCCTCTACAGCCCAACACTCCCTCCATCTATTATTATTATCCTTTATTGATATGGCGCCACAAGGGTTCTACAGCGCCTTACATAGTACATAAACAAATGAGCACACAAGAAAAAGTTATTAAGAGTATGGACCCATCTGACAACCCCTGCTCCTCTACAGCCCGACACTCCCTCCATCTCTATAGACCTATCTGACAGCTTGATCCATCTGTGCCTCTACAACTATTACCAAGAAGGATTTTTTTCAATTGTTCTGCAAATTAATCACCTCATTACGCATGTGGACATAACATTTTGGCTTAAAATTTTCAGTTTTACCCCAACCACACAGGAGGGTAAATTAATTGACTGCCATAGTCCCAGCTTTCTTCAAACATTATAAATTCTAAAAAAACATGACTTTATAGACATAATCTCTTTTCATATAGTCTGAAATGACTTCAGTCAGCGATCCAGTCAGTAAATGAATAATGAACAACATTTAGCACAAACAATGCAGCATAGCACATAGCTTACGCAGGCATGGAAATAGTCCATGTGATACACAGAATAAGCCACAACACATAACATCACAATGAACACTTGTAGAACATGTATAGTATTAAGCAGGTGATCTACCTTTGCCTCTACCTACAGCCAGCAGGGGGCGTCCAGGAGAGCAGGAAGGAAGTGATATATGTATAGAGAGAGAGTAAGTTAGAGACATCATTTTATTGCAGCATGCTTCCAAACATAATAAACTAAAACCCACAAAAAAAACCCCATACAGTTTCAAAATGATGTATGATGAAAACACAACACACAGCACACGACAAATGCACGGCAATGGTCAGGCCCACAGCACAGATTTCAGGGATTTCGGTTTTATTATTAGACAAAGGGGAGAATCAAATCTCTGCCTTGATATTCTCTATGGCGATAGACAATCATCATTAATTTTTCAACACAGTTCTATGAGGAGCGTCCCATTAGTAATGTTACAGGTCATGAGGTACCTTCACCTGAACGTTCTGGGAAATACTTCACAGCCATCATGGAGACCTTAATTTTAGACCTGTCATCTACAAACAGTGGAGGCAGCCATATTGTGGCCTATTATATCCAGCCTACCAATTCACTAGGTGGTCGCAGTTCATGAATACGGACCACCCCAAGTCAATAGGACCCACCCCACCCCATTCCATCCCAGTCTGTGCTGTGTCCAAGAATCCGTTCATCAGTTTCCGCCATTACAGTGTGGTAAATATAAGGCGTGGGGTCCACAGAGCCACCATAGAGTGACTCCTGCATATCCCAAGCACCTTCCAATGATAACATCAAACGCAATTCAAGAGGGGGTCTGAGATGGGGGTCAGATGAGAAATATTTGTGATGGCTCCTTGGATATGAGGAAATACAATGAGAAATAGCCAGCAATTAAATGAATGGGAGAAGATAGGAAGTGTCTGGTTGTAGAGGCGTACCTTGGTCATCAACCATGAGATGGGCCAGGCCTTGGGAGAGAGCGAGAGAAAGAGACAGAGGAGAAAGAGAGAGAGAGCGAAATTACACACCAGTTGTACAATGCCCACGGTGGGGATTGTGGCGACACATACTTAATACACAAGTATGGCTTCCTTATTGCACCCTACGTCTCAGCTTTCCAAATCATGCAGGAAAGCTGGGTGTTAAGTGACAGGAAAACAGAAAGTGAGGGGCTATCAGCAACCAGTAAGCAGGGGGCAAACCTGTGTACCTCAAACTCTGGGCAATTGTTTCTGAAGTAGGCTAAGCATAGGAGTGAATCGTTCCCCTCTATTCCTGTAGCTGGTATGCTCTTGAATGATTACGGGGCCTATTTATCAATTATCCATTTATTTACCAACTAATATTTGTAGGGTATTTTCGGTGGAGGGTAAAAGTGATAAAAGTCACATTGTGGATTCCTCATGAATCACCTATACTTAATAACACCGCGGGCCTGGTTCAGAGATGCACACGTAGTGGCGATGTTGGACATAAGCGGCCGATGTTTTGAGTCTGAGAATGCTTCCAAGTCGCATGCGTCCCGATGGTTATCGCCGGGAGACGCCGAAACGATGTTGGACGCAAGAGGGGATTATCAGTGGGCATTCCTCAGAGGTAACATGGGGGTTGCTAGTCAGACGCGGGCGTGTCGCACTGACGCAGGAGGCAGGTACAGATGGCTGGTACAGGCTTCGTTGTTGCGACCGATGGTGAGTCTAAATACGTAATGAGACAGAACTGTGCTGCTGCCAGCGGGCATCTCATTAAACTCACAATAGGTTGCGGGATTAGCATAAGGACACAGACGCAGTTGCAGAAAAAGAGGCAGCCACGTGCACCTCAGATTCAGGCTGCGCGCGTGTGTTTTATATATGGCGGACATACAGATGTTTTTGCTACTGATTATGATGTTAGCATTAATCACTTTTTTTTTTTTTTAAACATATGGGGGCAGATGTATAAAGCTCTGGGAAGTGATAAAGTGCAGAGTGATAAAGTGCAGAGTGATAAACGACCAGCCAATCAGCTCCCAACTATCATTATTCAAACACAGCCTGTAACATGACAGTTGGGAGCCGAGTGGCTGGTCATTTATCACTTTGCACTTTATCACTTTCCAGAGCTTCATACATCTGCCCCAGTGTGTGCTGGCTTCCTGGATTTCACTGGGGTGAGTTATATATTATATATATATATATATATATATATATATATATATATATATATATATATATATATGTATGTATGTATGTATGTATGTATACTCATATAATAAATTAAGTGTGTTTACTAAATATATCTGCCATGCTCTTGGTCACTCCTCTTCAGCAGGTTACCATGCTCGATGGGTTGAGCATCTTTAACTAAATAGACAAACTCTGACTGACAGCTAGTAAAACTTGCAACCCCCAACATGCAGTGTGAGGATAAGTGAGGGGCAGTGATGTCACAGCAGTTCCAATGACTGCAGTTCTCACCATCCCGTGCTGTCTGTAATAGAAGGGGAGGGTGACACATTATAGCGGGGTAACACTAAACAATGTATTTTATCTCCATAATTTACATTTGAAAATATTGATTTGGGGGTTTGTTTGTCCTTTAAGTCTCAATCAACAAGTGTAAAATCTCTCCTGGACAGTCTAGACACTCACCTGGAATGTCATTGGCATCTAAGGTGGCAGTGAGGGAGGGGGAAGGAAAAAGAAAAGAGACAGTCAGACTGTGAGCACACATTACGTTACGTTGCATGGAGACGGCTTCTCATGCAATCGGCGTTGGACGCTCCTCGCCCCCCCACCATGCACACATGCAAGTGACAACCACTGTGCATGGGTCTGGGCCTCACTCCGTAGCATCTGTCCGCTGGGGAGCAGATCGTCACACACCTGGAAGAATATATGTTAGAAAATGTTCATCGTCAGCTTAGGATAGTAAACACTTCCCACAATCGGACATAAAGCCTCCCTATAACAATATGTAGCCAGCTTCCCCCTGAGAGCATCATTATATAACATCCAGGTATTATGCCTGAAAGGCTGGGTATTGGGTTACACAATGCTACACTCTCCACAAACATCCTTGTGCACTGGGCACAGGTCATTTCTATTGGAGGATCCCGATCTTTAAACAATTATAAATAAGTTTACGGGACCTCCTCCAACTTCCACTAAACAACCGTCTTTATCTTTCTGCTATCTCTTTGTTTTTTTCATCCATTGTGTGTGTGTGTATGTGTGTTAGGAGGTATATAAGTAGGTGTTAGTTGGTGTGTGTAAATGTTGGGAGGTTTGAGCTTGTGAGTACATACTGGTGTGTGTGTGTGTTGGGAGGTGTGTAGGTAGGTGAGTGTGTGTAGATATTGGGAGGTTTGAGTGTGTGTATACATGTTGGGAGGTGTGTGTAGGTGTTGGAAAAGTGTGTTTAGGTAGGTTTGAGTGTGTGTGGACATGTTGGGAGGTGTGTGTACGTGTTGGGAGAGTGTGTAATTGTTGAGAGGCACTAATATGTGTTTGGATATTGAAAGGCGCGTGTGTGTGTGTGTGTGTGTCTGCATGATGGCGTTGGGAGTGCACATGTGCAGTGACGTGAGTGTGTAAAGGTGCAGGGAGAGTGTGTGTTGGTGTTCGCAGGTGTTAGTTTATGTATGTTCGGAGTATGAGTGTATGTTGGTAAGTTAGGAGGTGTGAGTGTGAAAGTGTTGATAGCTGTATATGTGTGTGGATGTTAAGAAGAGTGTGAGTGTGTGTGGATGTTGTGAGTAAGTGAGGTATGTGCATGTAAGGAGTTGTTGGGAGGCATGAGTGCGTGGATGATGGAAGGTGTAAGTGTGCAGCTGTTGAGAGGTGTGAGATTGTAAGCATTGGGGTATGAGCAAATAGCCGCTGGCAGGTATGAGCGTGTAGACGCTGGGAGCTATGAGGAGGTATGAGCGTGTAGACGCTGGGAGCTATGAGGAGGTATGAGCGTGTAGACGCTGGGAGCTATGAGGAGGTATGAGCGTGTAGACGCTGGGAGCTATGAGGAGGTATGAGCGTGTAGACGCTGGGAGCTATGAGGAGGTATGAGCGTGTAGATGCTGGGAGCTATGAGGAGGTATGAGCGTGTAGACGCTGGGAGCTATGAGGAGGTATGAGCGTGTAGACGCTGGGAGCTATGAGGAGGTATGAGCGTGTAGACGCTGGGAGCTATGAGGAGGTATGAGCGTGTAGACGCTGGGAGCTATGAGGAGGTATGAGCGTGTAGACGCTGGGAGCTATGAGGAGGTATGAGCGTGTAGACGCTGGGAGCTATGAGGAGGTATGAGCGTGTAGACGCTGGGAGCTATGAGGAGGTATGAGCGTGTAGACGCTGGGAGCTATGAGGAGGTATGAGCGTGTAGGAGCTGGGGGGTGTGACTATGTGGGCATTGGGAGGTATGAGTATGTAGGCGCCGGGAGGTATGAGTCTGTAGGCGCCGTGAGGTATGAGTCGGTAGGCGCTGGGAGGTATCAGTCTGTTGGCGCTGGGAGGTGTAAAAGTTCCATCAGCACTTTGAAATACGGTTGTTCAGCGAAATTACCAAATAACTGGATCTGAGTCCTTAAAGTATGACCTAAACTGGGTTTATGTAACAGCCAAGATGAGTCACATAAGCTCAACTGTAAACTATAAATACAAACTGTAAGTACACTGAAACACACATAGAGAAACTAGGAATAATTTTAGTAAAAGTTGAAGGAAGCCCAATCTTTTAAAGTTATCAGAAGGTGTAAAAGCCCCTTAAAGTATTTCTAGGTAATGTCTACACTGGTGTGAGTGCTGTTATCACAGAAGGTGATGTGTCTTCAGGTGCCGGTTATCATCGCTCTAATAAGAGAATCCAGAATATTTAACATTATAAATGGAGCATGTGGTTTGCAGATCAGGGATTCACAGGCCACAAATAAACCTTCCTGGGCCCAGGATGTCATGCAACGGGACGCAGCCTGCACCTGGGGGGCCACTGTTTGTTTATTCCATGCTGAGGACAAGAGACCACACAGATATGTCACAGAGTAAATATTTAATCTCCCTGCCTTTTATACATTTATCCCTCTGTTTCCCGAGACACCTGATCCCGCATCGCACACAGCCTGGCGGCCACTTACCCGTTTTGTTGTCCCAGTTCAAACATCATTAGAAACATGAGCGTGCAGCGGACTGGGGGACTGTTAACCTTTAATTTGCCAGCAGAACACACATCCGTCAATCCTTCCCAGGTGGACACTATTATCCATTGACCCATGTTTTTTTTCCCTGCGCATGCAGGAGACGGTCTTTGTGCAAATTAAAAACAAACCTTAATGGACCGTACACACGGTCAGATTTGTCAGACTTGTCAGATTTGTCAGATGAACGACTGAACGATTAAACGATTTGAACGATTTGGACGATTTGACCAAAGTTTTGAACGATTTGAACGATTTGAACGATTGAACGATTTTTGACTGCATTAAAATGAATGAAATCGTCCAAGTCTGACTGCAAACACATCAGATGTCAGAAATCGTTATCTGACCATCGGGAACGCGCATCGTTGATCGTCCATCGTTCAGGCATGTCAGATATGTCAGATTTTCCTTCAGATATGAACGACTGAACGATTTTTAAATCGTTATCGTTCATATCTGAAGGAAAAATCTGACTGTGTGTATGCACCATAATAGGCTCAACCTTCCGGACCAAACTGACAGTGACCTAACATTAGCCCAAGTCCTCACTCTGAACCTACACAAGAACCATCAGACATATTCATAACTGGAGAGGGTTTTATTATGAATGATGCTGAACATGTTGTCCCCTGCCTATTTTCTGCCCTGGGCCCCTATATAGCGCATCTAACCCCTGCCCTGTGCCCGAGACCTGGCTTTAATGACAGAGGACCCCGTGCATTCAGGTACCTCCGGCTCTCACCCCTCCCAGCCGAAGTTTGTGGATCATGGAGCCGCTCTGCGAGATGTATCAAATAACACACTGGAAACTTGAATAAAAGGCCAGAGAGTCACCTGGGTATTAAATATTTACCTCCTGTGGTATTAGGAGCAGAAACAAATTAACTGTGGATCCTGGTGGATTTAGCAGTGAGTACGTAACCTCTTCAGATGCTAATTCCTGTGTTGCTACATGTAAGAAACGCCACCCGTAACGCCTCGCTGGCCGTCAGGAGCGACAATGGATAGTGCGCACTTATACGTGTACAGGGTTCACTCCCAAACATGGGAGTGCGTGCTCCAGAGCAGTAAAGAACTGGTGGAAAACACATCAGAAATCATTTAATCAAAGAGGATGCTTAACCCTTTCCCCACTAGGGAGCAGATGAAGCCAGACCTCCGTCATGTGATGTAGGGAGAGTTGTAGGAGGGGGGGGGGGGGGGTGACCTCATTACAGTACACAGATGATTCCTTAATCCTCATTATCTGTAGGCTTGCAATAATAATATACTGGACGCCCCCCATGTTACTAATCCCTCCCCGAGTGCCCGGTTCTCAGCGGCGCTCGCACCCCGACAGTTAGGGCTGATCTGCGCCAGGCACGTGGGGCATTTCATGGCTTAGAAATGGAGCATTAAACAGGAGAGATTACTTCTGTAGGATGATCATTTGGGGCAATCAGCCGGCCAGACGAGACACTCCCTAGGATCTAGGCCATAACGGGGACGGGTGCTCAGTGAAGTGTGCCGGGCAGATTAGTATTCAGGATAGGAGGAGATTATTGATGTGTAATGGAGGTCAATAGATTTCACCATTAACCTATGCACTGCTGTGGTTGGAAATCTGCGGGTATTGGGGATATTTATTCAGGTGTATGCCCACCAGCATCATTTTAAAGTGGCACAATTGAATATATTTCAGTTTAGGTCCCTTTAAAATTAATCGGGCTATCGCCCTTCCCCCAAACCAGTAAATGTAATTTTCCTATGCTGGCGACAGTGTATCCATCCGTGATATCCAGTAACTCGGCTAAAGGTGAGTACACACTACACGATATGTCGGACCATCTTCTGTAGGACCATCTTGAAGTCTGTACACCCAAATCATCCTGAGAACATTGCTGAGGTGGCGTCGTGCCATCGGATGTACTGCAGGTCAGATGGGAAGATGCGATGTACGATGTACGATATTGTGTACGAATAGAAGCGTGTACGCACGACCACGCCAAATGTTGGACAATCGCTCCTCTGAAGACGTCACCTGAACTGCTACTCCTGTCCCCCCATCACTCCTCGCTGTCTTCCATCTCTCCCACACATAGCTACCACACCCTAGTCTAACCAGCTTGGTGCGTTCTTTTCATTTGGTAAGGTAAGTTGCTATTTTATGTTGACTGACGCTTATGTCCGTTATACAAGGGATGTAGGGGCTGATTCAGCAGTGAACGGAATGGCAAAGCAGCATGCAAGGGGCTTTGCAAGTCCGTCCTGCTAAAATGCTAATGCTGCAGGTGGCGTCTGAAGCTAAGTCGCCTCCTGTCAGCATCGGCGATCTCAGCGCTGTGGCTGAGATCGCAGCCTGTGATCACCGGCAGTGGACAGCTGAGTAAGCCTCATCTTACGCAGGCTGGCCGGCTTGCGAGGATTGGAAGTCTGCGTCCATGGACGCTGACTCTGGCCTCTTCACTCCCGGTAAAAGGGGACGACGTGCCACCGTTTCCAAGAATGCTGGCCATCCCCGCCCCCGCAACACCCCACAAATGCCTCTGCCAGTCAATCAGGTAGAGGCATAAGGGGGCCTGCCAGCGAACTCGATAATAGAATCTGCGTCCTTATTATGTATCTTTGGCGCTGTTCTGCACGATCGGACAGTGTGTAGAGCAGCAACAATCAATTGGTTACAACCCTCGGGCACCATATATGAGGCCTGACGCAGTGCCGATGTTTGTGCAGTTGAGCGTTTTTTTCATTACAGCGGCCTCATTGTGGACTTGGACGCAGTGTGATGGACAGACAGGGAGCAGGGGGCGACTTGCAACCGTTTTGGGGGGATTGGCTGTGCCTGCCAATTCGTATGCAGTTGGTAAGGCTCCGATGGCTTCTTCCGATAGGACATTGTGAACGACCATGGGGTCACTCACAATGTCACCGCCAGTGGGTGCCAGACACCGCCAGTGGGCGCCTCAATACAAATCCCGTTGGCTGTGACATTTGCATCCCCTGTGTGCGGGATCGCAGCCACGCATTCATTAGCGTCCCCCTCTGAATCAGGCCTAATTCAGATATGTACGTAAACCCGATGCTTACGTACATCTCCGATGTTTTTAGATGCTGCACTGCGCACATGCAGATCTGAGGTCGCTCTCAGGGCCCCAAACACCACAGCATGTTTGACATACTGATGGCGACTGGGGGCGGCGATGGCGTTTTAGAAAACGGTGGCATGCAGGGACGGACTAGGACTGCTGATCAATCCCCCTGCAAAAAAGGGACGAGGGATGTGACCTTGCCACAAAAAGGTGTGTGGCAACCCCCCAGTCTTCCAGTATCCCGGCCGAGCAGAGCGCCGGGAAGTGGAGCTGCTCGGCCAGGGTTTAACACCATACCGGCCCATCTGGCCACCCAGTTGACCTGATGGCTGTGTCTTCAGACATGGCATCAGATCAGAGAAGCCGGCAGTGGGCACCTTTTTACTTAAGACACCATCTGTGGCCTTTGCATATTTTAGCACAGCCTCTGGGTACAAAGACGCAGCCTCTGTGCTACATTTTATCTGCCCCTATGTACGCTCGGAATTGTGTGTTCTGGGATCACATAATTATTAGTGAGATTGGAAGGACCATCGTGTCGCCTGTAAAATCGCTCAGGTGTGCACCCAGCCTTACTACTGTTAAGCTGACCATACACTAGACCATTTTTTATCTAATTAACTAACACTCTAACTTGTCTGTCCAGCTGAAATAGTGGCTCCATACACCTAACCAACTTTCTCATCAGACCAGCCAGCCAGCCAGCCAGAGTTTACAGCAGACCGGCCAACCTTGCATTTAGCTTGTGATGTCACAGACATAGACAGGTACTATCTGCCTACTTCTGCATGGTTTAAAATAAAAGAATATTTGAAATTAAAAAATAAAAACTTTATGTACATGTTTTATTTGTTTTTTTCAATAAATATGTGGGTTTCTTTTCCATTTTTTATAGTGAGCTACAGATTACAGCATGGCCCAGGCGCACTTAGAGGGCAGTAAGAACCTGTTGTTTACCCACTTTATAACCAGGACTGGTGCTTACAGACAAAACCGAGGGGAAAAGTGATCTGGGGTCTCCTGTGAAATCAGTGTAATTGGTTATTGCTGGCCTGGGCTGGCTGAGCCATAGAGGGGATCCCCACACCATGCCTCCAACCTGCCCAAAACCAATTGATACCATGGCTGGTTTTGCCAAAAAAGCATGCAGGCCTTTCCTTGGGTATAAGCAGCCCTGGCACCAACAGCGCCAGGGATCTTCCGCCATACCACAGAGTGATGGGTATACTGGTAAAGAAATGGCTAATAATAAAAAAAGACTAAACTGTTGGGGGAAAATGACTCTGAGCCTCCTACTTCAGCACCCAGCTCCATCCTACTTCGCGGTTATATAGGGCCTGATTCACTACGAATTGTTACTGCGATCGCAGCTGCAATTACTCACGCAGACCCGCTGCGAAAACATGCTAATGAATGCTATCGCAATGCCGTTGCACATCCAGCATAGAGACACCCACTGCCGCCCACTACCCCTATCTCACATCCGTAAGACCTCACAGACCTGCGTATACATCTGGAACATCGAGTAACATCGGCCCCTCACGAACAATTACAGCAGGTCTGACCTTACTCAGACATTGCTAACCTCGTCACACGCAGCGAGTACGCAAGCTACGTATGCCGTCACAGTGACTAAATTATGCACACCCACGCAACAGTGTTCAAACACGCCTGAGTTTCTCCAACCACTCTCCCGTCACAACCCCCAAATGCTGAGTACCTGTCACTCACCCTGTGATGGATTCTTATCTGCGTAGGTGGTCGCAGTGCGATCGCAAAGCTAACTCACGCACGTGCGCTGAGGTGTATACGCATGACCAGTACGCACCATCGGCTGATCTGCGTACGCTGTTGCAATCCGTAATTAATCAGGCCCATAGTCCTTTGTTATAGCTTGTAAGGGTGTCTTATTACAGTGGTTATTACATATAGGAGACTGTATTGTCTTAAGTTATTACTGAAATTAAGGGTAATGTGAGCCAGGCTGCAGTGCCCACCACTGGCATACACAATACAAATGTCACTAGTAAAAGGTGGGGCGTTCCAGGTCAAGGTCACATGGTGTAATGAGGAAACGTTAAGCCGGGCAAACACTGAGCAATGTGTACCGGTACGATATGTTGGGCCGGCGGGCCGACTATCGTACCGCGGGTACACATTAGAATGATGTAATGAACGATGGAACGATCCTTCGTTCCGTCTTTCATTACCTGCAACGGGGCCGCATGCGATAACGTTCGGTTGGACGTGCAGCACGGCCGACCGGACGATGTTTAACGCGACCGCGGGAATGCGCATATTGACCGTACACACTGTGCGATGAGGCCGATGGGTGGCTTTGATTCGGCCGTAAACGACATATCGTGCCGACATCGGCTCAGTGTGTACCCAGCTTTACAGCTAGTAATAGGAGGAGTTATAGGGAGTAACAAGAAATATATGGAGTAATAAGTAGAGCTATATTGCTCACGTACAGGAAGGGGTTATATGGAGCAGCTGTGGTGAAGCAAATAATATCTATTTATTTATTAATTATGAGAAATCTATCCCTTGCGGATTAGCCAGAGTCTCTTATGATGTAATCATTGTGAACCGGTAAGTTTTTCACTATATAATGACGGTTTCTAATATCGGTCTATGGGACTGTCACAGTTACACGGGTGAGGGTGAGGGACAGCACCTCGCCCAACTCCCACCGATGTAGTCCAACTCACATCTCACCGGTAACCAGCTCAGAAGTGAAGGTTATAACCTGCCTGGTGAATATATTCTCTTTGAGATTATCTCACTTCTCTAGCAAATGTTCATAAACCTTAGCAAATAAGTGTAACCCTAAACAGTATTACTCTGTGTGATTCCCAATCATCGGCGGGCACCTTATCTGGCAGCTGGCTGATACGGGTCTAAGATTCAACAACCGGCAACACTACCAAACTCATATAGACAACAGTCAGATCTGCTCCTCAGTTGGGAAATAAAGTCCCTTAGATTAATAGTAACATCTAAGAATTGGTCCAGAACTATTAATTTACTATCAGTGCTGATTCTATTCACCCTCCATCCCTCCCGCCCGTACTTCACATCTACATTTACCTTCTGAGCAGAACTTGCCCACATATCCAGTTGCCGTACAGTCACAGGTGGGCTCACCATCCAGCAGAAGACAGGTTGCTCCATTCTCACATGGACTATCAGTGCAGAGCCCTTCCATATCCAGTCGGACACCGTGACTCCCCAGGAGCCTTGGTTCAGAGTTGCCATACTCGAGATCAAGTAAATATCCAGAGAACAGAGGTAGGTCCCTGACGGAGCCGAGAGACAGAGCATCTGAGCGTATATCCCCTGGCACTCCACCCACAAAGAGATCGCTTACAATATTCATGTGCTGCCTCTGTGGTCGTACATCTCCAGGCTTAGCTTCTCCGTCTAAAACTAGTGTGGTCCTCAGTCTGTTCCGACTGACCATCAAGAAGTGCCAGCCACCATCATTGACCTTCTTTTCACTTAACACCATGGCTTCAGCACAATCAATACTGAAGCGTAGCTGGACTCTGCCATCTGCCAGAGTAAGACAGAGGAAGTCACAGATACCTCCATCATCGAAGTAGAGCAGGAGGCCGGTGGAAACGTTGGTCCTGAGCTGGAAGCTGAGGTCACTGCGGGTGCTGGCATCCCAACGCAAATAGCGAGCCCATTGGTTGGGCAGCCCCATAAATTCAAGTCCTAAGCTCAAGCCTAAGACGGAGCCCAGGAGGAAACTTAAACGCAGGGTGAAGCTAAGTGAATGGACGCCAGAGGACATGGTGATGTGAAGAAGGACAGAGAAGGAGGAATCTGGAGGAGGAGTTGAGGGGAAGAAGGAATGAATATAGGAAAAATCCAGGATCTCAAGCGAAAAGCACAGGAAACCAGTCTTATTCAATCTCCTAAGCTACACTTCATAAGAACAGTCTTTTCTCACAGCCGCTCGAGAGCAGGAGAATGTGCAGAAAACGCTCTGGGTCTTCGTAGTGTAGATAGTCCAGATTCACTTCTAGAGAGGAGCAAGGGAGAAAGAAAGTATTAGATAAGTGTATCTTTTTGCCCCATACAAAGACCAGCAATGTGCAATATACATGACCTAAGGGGTTTTTACGGTAGGACGTGACATCGAAAGGAAACAGCAGTACTAATGTTTTTAGCATTGATCAAAAACATGGTTTATCTCTAAACATTGGTTCAGAAACAACGATGGTTTCCGCTCTTAGTGTTACCCAATGTTTGAAGTAGACTACCTATTTGACACTCCTAGCAAGGGGTCTGAACAGGAAACCTCCTATATCAGATTCCCACACTTAACTAGTGAGTTATCAGTGATAGTGTCATTTATGTGCACCTTGGGCCTGATTCAGACCCACTCGCGAGCGGCTGTCCGCTCGCAAGTGGGTCGATGTTATGGACTGAGCATGCGCACGACGGAGGGAGCTCCGTCGTGCGCATGCACCAGACGCGACGAGCGAAGGAAAGTCCTTCGCTCGTTGTGTCCGATCAAAGGGGGCGTGCTGTCAATGTTGATTGACAGCACGCCCACCAAAGGGGGGGTGCCTCCCTGACGGGGGCGTTCCTAAGGGAACGCCTCCCGTCAGAAGCCGGCCCACTGACATCACTAGTGATGTCAGTGGGAGTGATTTTGGCTCTGATAGAGCCAAAATCACTCCGGAGCTTGCGGTTGAAAACCTCAACCGCAGGCTCCGGCTCGCAAATTCGATGGTCGCGATGGTCTCGACCATCGCGACCATCACAATGCACGCTCGTATAGCCTGTGGGTGGTGACCCACAGCTATACGAGCGTCCAGGAGGACGCTCCATGAAAATGGAGCCCGGCCCTCATTCAGAGCGTGCGCTCTGCTCAGAGCGTACGGCTCTGAATGAGGGCCCTTGTCATTCAGTTAAATACCCTTGTATTTAAAAAACACACACATTTCTAAGCATTGCCATACCTGAACTCTCAAACTCACCTCCCACAATCAGACACCTAACTCATGGAGCTATTTGCAGCTGCATAGGAAGCTTTGTCATTAGGTGTTTGACAGTTGGGTATACGTGTAGGATGCTGGCGGCCGCAATACCGACTGACGGCTTCCCGTCGCCTCAATCCCGGCTAGGGTTAAATGACAGGCGTCTAAAATCTAGACACCTGTCATTACCCCTATGCCGGGGGACCGGCACCCGGCATCCTGATCGACGGACAGCCGCCGGGGAGGGGGGCGATTGGGGGGAGGGTTAGGTTTGTGGCTCCCGGGGAGGACGGAGGGTTAGGCACTCCCCGGGGGACTTAGGTTTAGGCAGCGGGGAAGGGGGGGGGGTTAGGTTTAGGCACATAGAGGGGGGATTAGGGTTAGGCACTTGGGGGGGGAGGTTAGAGTTAGGTACCCCTAAGGGAGGGTTAGGGTTAGGGGGGTACGTTAGGTTAGTTAGTACTTACCTGGGGACGATCGGGATTTCCAGCGCTGTCGGGCTGCCGCTGCCGGGATCTCTTCCTCTGTCGGCCTGACACTGCCGAGATTCAAACTGCTGGCCATGCGGCCGGCGGTATTACATACCGATTCCGTAGGGATGCAGTTAAAATACCGACGGAGGGGATACCGGTGGTCAGAATGCTAGCACCGGAATCCTGACACCTGTCAGAATCCCGGCGTCAGCATCCAGACCAATAGAATACTGTAGGTAAGTAGCGGGGTTAGGGGGAGGGTTAGCATTTTGGGGAGGGTTAGGTTTAGAGTGCGGGAAGTGGGAGGTTAGGTTTAGGCACTAGAGGGGGAGGTTAGGTTTAGGCACTAGAGGGGGAGGTTAGGGTTAGGCACCGGAGAGGGATGGCTAGGGTTAGGGGGCGGGTTAGTATACCGACTGACAAAGTGTCGGTATTCTAGCCCTATTAGGAAGCGGCCGCAGGGATTCTGAACGCAGGGATCCCGTACCCATCCACTTACAGTGTTTCTGATGTGTGGTACATTGAGAATTCAGGTCCCAGTCATTGCATGCTGAGCAGTGTGGGTTTGAAATACAGGGGGAAATAACTGAAGGTGTACATATCTCCTATACATGCGAACTTAGGCGTGGGTACCAATCAAAGGTGTCTGACTCCCACCCAACCTCCCCAATACATCAGTAGAATATTGAAAATAAATTTGCAATGTTAAGGAAACATTGGATCTCACCATTGTAGGGTCAGCCATCGGAACCAAACCAAAGATGGCCCCAATGACGCATTGTTCAATTCCCGTCCCTACTATAGAGGGGAACAAACCTATACAACTGTTACATACTGAATCATTATTATGCTGTACTGATAATGTGTCCATAACAGAAAAAGCGCTCAGGGATAGTAGGTAAATTGTCGCAACCATACAAGACAAGAAAAATCAATGCTAGAACACTAGTGCATGTATCATTGCAGGGTCACGTAGGAAGGTCTCAGTATTACAGACCTCTTACATGTTCTTGATACAATTGTTCTAATACAATTTAAGTTAGGCATTTATGAAATTACATTAGGAAGCCTTATGCCGGATCATTAAACTTCCGGCGAAGGGCTTCGTGGTGCGGTGATATAATTGCGCACCTCACTGTGAAAACGATCAGTTTTATTGAATTGCAGCGGAAACCCACTGTGGTAGGCAGCGATACGAAAGGCGTCTTTACGCTGCAAAAACTAATTGCCTTCTATATGGACCCCTTAAAGTGGTAAAGGATGGATGTTTGTATTTAATGACATTATACAGGTAAAATGCATGAATTAATGATAACATTAAAGACACAATTTTCTGTGGTGTGACACCTTATTACTGTTCTGTATGTAGAGGGGAATGCGATTGTCACTCTTATAATGCACATTTTGAAGCTGCACTTTTACGCTCCAGTGGGTGTCAGTAAACAAGCCTGTGCGCCTGGCGTAGATGTACTGCTGAGCGGAAGTCTGACATTTTTTTCAAAATAAGTTTTACGCGTATTTTCGGCACAAACACCAAATAGGGCCCAAAACCAGCAATATTATACTGGAGATCACTTATAGGTGGATTTCTCACAAGGTGAAATGCCCTTTTGCCAGCAAATAGGTGTTTGCCCAGGTAGTATAGCTTTTTCTCGCTTTTCCCTATATGTGAGAGGGTTACCAATGGTTACCATATTAAATCGTTTTAAACTTGTATTGAGGCAGTAATGACCTCTGTAACCAATCATTATTCAGGTCACTTACTCAGGTCACACGCAATGCCGATATCCACGCAAATAGCCAATGTGGTTCAACCGCACAAGCGTCTAAGACACTAAAACAGCGCCTGCGTAACCACAGCGTGTACGCACAGAGCCGCAGTAGCGATTGAGATGCAGAAATGCATTGAAAATGCATCGGGCGTTCCAGGTCGGAGATGTATCGTATGTGCGGAAATGTATATCCTTGGGCCGTGTTATGAGAGTGTCGCGGGCGCGTCACAGAAACCGTTGCAAACACAGACGCTTAAATCGCTTACATGGGAGGACACACTCTGACGGACAACCTGCCCCGAGCATGAGGCTGGTGCAAGTTTCCATGGTGGGACTGATGGACGCGTCTAAAAAACGCACGAGGCGGTATTACAGCGTCTAAAGGTGCACAAAGTGGGCGTCTCAGCCCTTGCACAGTCAGGCGCATGGCTGTACACCAGGGGAAGGGCTGGTACTAGCACCAGCATAAAGTCGCAGGCGCAAGTACGGCAACAGGCGCTCAAGCTGCCGCAGCAGCGTGCGACTGTGAATAAGCCCTAGTATGTGCTGTATTTTACAGATTTCCTCTCAGAGGAACTTGTACACTATTATCACATTTATTGCTAGTTCACATAAGCATGAAGGTGGAGATACTGGAGCTACACAGGAAACCGCGTACACCAGTGAGGTACCCAAATTCCAACATATACAGGTATGACATGTACCCGGCGTGTATGAAGCGTAACACAGCATGTAATCTGAGTACACCCGGCTATTGTGTAGTCAATGCGGATGGAAGCTGATCCGGCACAGTGTAACGGGACACAGTGTTCATAGACCTGCCTGGTGCAGCCGTGTCCGATTACCTAGCGTCAAATGTATCCACGAGATAGACCCAAATACACTACATCCACTTCTGTTTGTGGCCAACACCAGGATGTAGTGAGTGTATCTGACTGACCCGACTGTTCATATGAGCCAAAGCAACAAGTACACCCACATCACTGCTCATTCTTTAACCTCACATAATGTGAGACTTGTTCTAAAGCTAACGAGCTCGCACTTCTAATTCTGAAAGTCTCATCCATCTTCATATGAGCTGGCATTATCAATGGGTTGTTTCCAAAATCTCCTTGGTCCACATCCCGACTGTCCCATTCTTGGACAGACTCCAAGTTGGTCTACCCTTGTTGCTGCCTAATATAACCTCGGCCTAGTCCCTTCTAACCCTTCTGTGGTTGAGACCTGCACCCACACTGGACCACGATATTACAGAGACCGTAACGCCTATCTCTGTGGCTGCAAATACACTGCCGTATAAAGCCTGGAGAGCTCCCAGACACACCACCCCATGTAATACTTACACCTATATGATGTATGTAGCACCATGCTTACTTAATGAAGTAAGAGGATGGACAGCTACATTTTTTGGCACTGCGTCTCTTCAGAATTACTTTGCCTCCCTGCAAGCCTTGGCGCTGTTCTAGTTTGCAGAAGCATCTTCCAATAGCAGAGAGCAGGCAGTTATGCCAGGAGTAAGCCAAGCACGCTATTAGTATTAGCACAGGGTGCAGGGCTGAGCCTTTGATGGACTCTCTCAGCCACAACAGGAACAGCAGAACATGCCGGAGTGAGCATTTGTGAACAGGCTCAGTCATTACTGGAATAGTAAGAAGTGTAGGGCTGGGAGTTTGATAAACATGCTTGGGTCATTACCAGAATGGTAAAGAGTAGGAGTGGCCATTTAATACATTTGATCAGTCATTACTGAAATAGCAGATTGTGTAGTGCTGAGAGATCTTTGAACTTGCTCAGTCAATATGGGAATAACAGTGAGTGTAGTACTGGGTGTTTGATGAACCTGCTAAGACATTCCTGGAATAGTAGAAAGTGTAGTACTGGGCGCTTGATGAACTTGCTCAGATATTACTAGAATAGTAGAGAGTATAGTACTGGGTGTTTAATGAACTTGCTCAGACATTACTAGAATAGCAGAGAATGTAGTACTGGACATTGATGAACTTGTTCAGTCATTACTAGAATAGCAGTGAGTGTAGTACTGGGCGCTTGATGAACCTCCTCAGACATTACTGGAATAGCAGAAAGTGTAGGACTGGTGTTTGATGAACTTGCTCAGACATTATTGGAATAGTAGAGTGTGTAGGGCAGAGAGATTGCTGAACTTGCTCAGGCATTATAGGAATACAAGGGAGTGTAGTACTGGGCGTTTGATGAACCTCCTCAAACATTACTGGAATAGTAGAGAGTGTAGTACTGGCGTTTGATGAACTTGCTCAGACATTACTGGAATAGGAGAGAGTGCAGGACTGGTGTTTGCTGAACCTCCTCAGACATTACTGGAATAGTAGAAAGTGTAGTACTGGGCGTTTCATGAACTTGCTCAGACATTACTAGAATAGTATAAAGTGTAGTACTGGGCATTTCATGAACTTGCTCAGGCATTACTAGAATAGTATAAAGTGTAGTACTGGGCGTTTCATGAACTTGCTCAGGCATTACTAGCATAGTATAAAGTGTAGTACTGGGCATTTCATGAACTTGCTCAGGCATTACTGGAATAGCATAGAGTGCAGGACTGGGTGCTTGATGAACCTCCTCAGACATTACTGGAATAGCAGAAAGTCTAGGACTGGTGTTTGATGAACTTGCTCAGACATTACTAGAATATTAGAGAGTGTAGTACTGGGCGTTTCATGAACTTGCTCAGACATTACTAGAATAGTAGAGAGTGTAGTACTGGGCGTTTGATGAACCTGCTCAGGCATTACTAGAATAGCAGAGAGTGTAGCTGGTGTTTGCTGAACCTCCTCAGACATTACTGGAATAGTAGAAAGTGTAGTACTGGACGTTTGATGAACTTGCTCAGACATTACTAGAATAGCAGAGACTGAAGGATTGGTGTTTGCTGAACCTCCTCAGACATTACTGGAATAGTAGAAAGTGTAGTACTGGGCGTTTGATGAACCTCCTCAGACATTAATGGAATAGCAGAAAGTGTAGTCCTGGGTGTTTCATGAACTTGCTCAGACATTACTAGAATAGCAGAGAGTGTAGTCCTGGGCGTTTCATGAACTTGCTCAGACATTACTAGAATAGTATAAAGTGTAGTACTGGGCGTTTCATGAACTTGCTCAGGCATTACTAGAATAGCATAGAGTGCAGGACTGGGTGCTTGATGAACCTCCTCAGACATTACTTGAATAGCAGAAAGTCTAGGACTGGTGTTTGCTGAACCTCCTCAGACATTACTGGAATAGTAGAAAGTGTAGTACTGGGCGTTTGATGAACCTCCTCAGACATTACTGGAATAGCAGAAAGTGTAGTCCTGGGCGTTTCATGAACTTGCTCAGACATTACTAGAATAGCAGAGAGTGTAGTCCTGGGCGTTTCATGAACTTGCTCAGACATTACTAGAATAGTATAAAGTGTAGTACTGGGCGTTTCATGAACTTGCTCAGACATTACTAGAATAGTATAAAGTGTAGTACTGGGCGTTTCATGAACTTGCTCAGGCATTACTAGAATAGCATAGAGTTCAGGACTGGGTGCTTGATGAACCTCCTCAGACATTACTTGAATAGCAGAAAGTCTAGGACTGGTGTTTGCTGAACCTCCTCAGACATTACTGGAATAGTAGAAAGTGTAGTACTGGGCGTTTGATGAACCTCCTCAGACATTACTGGAATAGCAGAAAGTGTAGTCCTGGGCGTTTCATGAACTTGCTCAGACATTACTAGAATAGCAGAGAGTGTAGTCCTGGGCGTTTCATGAACTTGCTCAGACATTACTAGAATAGTATAAAGTGTAGTACTGGGCGTTTCATGAACTTGCTCAGGCATTACTGGAATAGCATAGAGTGCAGGACTGGGTGCTTGATGAACCTCCTCAGACATTACTGGAATAGCAGAAAGTCTAGGACTGGTGTTTGATGAACTTGCTCAGACATTAATAGAATAGTAGAGAGTGTAGTACTGGGCGTTTGATGAACTTGCTCAGACATTACTAGAATAGTAGAGAGTGTAGTACTGGGCGTTTCATGAACTTGCTCAGACATTACTAGAATAGTAGAGAGTGTAGTACTGGGCGTTTCATGAACTTGCTCAGACATTACTAGAATAGTAGAGAGTGTAGTATTAGAAGTTTCATGAACTTGCTCAGACATTACTAGAATAGTAGAGAGTGTAGTATTAGAAGTTTCATGAACTTGTTCAGACATTACTAGAATAGTAGAGAGTGTAGTACTGGGCGTTTCATGAACTTGCTCAGACATTACTAGAATAGTAGAGAGTTTAGTATTGTGCGTTTCATGAACTTGCTCAGATATTACAGGAATAGCAGAGAGAAATGCACTAGGCATTTGATAAACATGCTAGGGTCATTATTGAAAATAGCAGAAAATATAGGGTAGGGTTTCGGGTGTACATGTTATAGCCGAAATAATGGGTGCTGGAGGGCAACAGTGAGGTGAGTTTCCCATCATGCACTGCTCCTGTACATGAGAACTGTCAGTTCCCATTAACATCAGCACTCACCATACAGCAGGCAATAGATGCGACTCCACCAAGCAGCCCGCGGCTAATGACCTACTCCCCGATATATCATTAACCATTTCCATTCTAAAAGCACAACTAGAAGGGAAGTTCATTAGTCGACTCCGCAATCCTAAAATGACAGCGCACACAGGGGCAGATGTATGAATCTCTGGGAAGTGGTAAAGTGGAGAGTGATAAACAACCAACCAATCAGCTCCCAACTGTCATTTTTCAAACACAGCCTGTAACATGACAGTTAGGAACTGAGTGGCTGGTAGATTATCACTCTGCACTTTATCACTTTCCAGAGCTTCATACATCTGCCCCAGAGAGAGGGGATCTGCAGCACTGGAGGGACTGGCAATGAGAGGGTTAGGAAAGGATGACAATAGAACCAGGGCTTGTGCTCATTGCACATATTGTGTCTGGACTGGAAATGAAGTGTTACAACATTGCCTCTTTAATCACAGCCAGGTGATACTGTGGGCCCCCAGGGGACCGGCTGACATATTGATTACACATCTACAGCAATTACCTACACTCAAGCTAGTTTATAGCTATGTGGGGAGCAGCAACACGGTCACTGGGAGGCCTGAGAAAAGCGAGGGACAGGCTGATGGTCCCACATACTGAGGGATATAGGGCCTGATTCAGAGCCGTTCGCTATTTGTGGTCGTTCGTTCAAAAACAAGGGGTGGCTATTCAAATGATCCGTTCGCAAATTGCAGTCTGTTCCCACCTCTAAGTCTGAACGAGCGAGCAAAACATATGCTCGTTTTTTTGATAAAAACGCCCCCTGGCCGCACGCACCATACGTCATGTCCGCTATTTATTAGATTAATCGAGTACATCGTACAGCGTATGAACTGCTCGCTATTCTTGTGGTTGGTGTTTTCAACCGCTATTTTGCGAGCAGTTCTGAGTTAAAAAAAACCAAGTGACGTGGTCAATGACGCTGCTGTATTAATTATGCACTCCCTTAAAACGCCCGTTTTGACCTTTAAGCACGCCTGCGTTCGGATCTCCACTCCCCGTTTTCAAGCACCTTCCCCTGTTACCACCCACATACGCCTCATTCTGTCACTCAAAATAGCAGGCCCTCGCTATATTGCGTATCAACGATTTTCGGCCGCACTGACTGCTTCGCGCATGCGTACTAAAAACCGTACGCATGCGCAGATGTGCGAACATCGCTCGGAACGAGCGTACTTCCGCTAGCGAGTGGCTCTGAATGAGGGCCATAGAACATAAAAGGTCAGACTGTGACAGTGCGTACGAGTCAGTCAGTGAGTGTGACTTATGTGACAGTGAGTACAGATCAGTGAGTGTGACTTATGTGACCAGGAGTACAGATCAGTGAGTGTGACTTATGTGACAGCGAGTACAGATCGATTAGTGAGTGGGAGTCCTTTTACAGTGAGTATGAGTCAGTCAGTGAATGTGATTGTTGTGACAGTGAGTACAGGTCAGTGAGTGTGATTCTTGCAAGAGTGAGTATAGGTCAGTGAGTGAGTGTGACTGTTGTGACAGAGTACAGGTCAGTAAGTGAGTGTAATTGTTGTGACAGTGAGTACAGGTCAGTGAGTGTGATTCTTGTAAGAGTGAGTATAGGTCAGTAAGTGAGTGTGATTGTTGTGACAGTGAGTATAGGTCAGTAAGTGAGTGTGATTGTTGTGACAGTGAGTATAGGTCAGTAAGTGAGTATGATTGTTGTGACAGTGAGTATAGGTCAGTAAGTGAGTGTGACTGTTGTGACAGTGAGTATAGGTCAGTAAGTGAGTATGATTGTTGTGACAGTGAGTACAGATCAGTGAGTGTGACTTATGTGACAGTGAGTACAGATCAGTGAGTGTGACTTATGTGACAGTGAGTACAGATCGATTAGTGAGTGAGTCCTTTTACAGTGAGTACGAGTCAGTCAGTGAGTGTAATTGACAGAGTACAGGTCAGTAAGTGTGACCGTTGTGCCAGTAAGTACAGGTCAGTGGGTGAGTGTGATTCTTGTAAGAGTGAGTTTAACTGTTGTGACAGAGTAAAGGTCAGTGAGTGAGTGTGATTGTTGTGACAGTGAGTATAGGTCAGTAAGTGAGTGTGACTGTTGTGACCGTGAGTACAGGTCAGTGAGTGAGTGTGATGCTTGTAAGAGTGAGTATAGATCAGTAAGTGAGTGTGATTGTTGTGACAGAGTACAGGTCAGTAAGTGTGACAATTGTGCCAGTAAGTACAGGTCAGTGGGAGAGTATGATTCTTGTAAGAGTGTGTATAGGTCAGTAAGTGAGTATGATTGTTGTGACAGAGTACAGGTCAGTAACTGTGATTGTTGTGACCATGAGTACAGGTCAGTGAGTGAGTGTGATTGTTGTAAGAGTGAGCACAGGTCAGTGAGTGAGTGGGATTCTTGTATGAGTGAGTATAGGACAGTAAGTGAGTGTGACTGTTGTGACAGTGAGTACAGGTCAGTGAGTGAGTGTGATTGTTGTAAGAGTGAGTATAGGTCAGTAAGTGAGTGTGATTGTTGTGACAGTGAGTACAGGTCAGTGAGTGAGTGGGATTCTTGTAAGAGTGAGTATAGGACAGTAAGTGAGTGTGACTGTTGTGACAGTGAGTACAGGTCAGTGAATGAGTGTGATTCTTGTAAGAGTGAGTATAGGTCAGTAAGTGAGTGTGGTTGTTGTGACAGTGATTTTGGTCAGTAAGTGAGTATGATTGTTGTGACAGTGAGTATAGGTCAGTAAGTGAGTGTGACTGTTGTGACAGTGAGTATAGGTCAGTAAGTATGATTGTTGTGACAGTGAGTATAGGTCAGTCAGTGAGTGTGACTTATGTGACAGTGAGTACAGATCAGTGAGTGTGACTTATGTGACAGTGAGTACAGACCAGTGAGTGTGACTTATGTGACTGAGTACAGATCGATTAGTGAGTGGGAGTCCTTTTACAGTGAGTACGAGTCAGTCAGTGAGTGTAATTGTTGTGACAGAGTACAGGTCAGTAAGTGTGACCGTTGTGCCAGTAAGTACAGGTCAGTGGGTGAGTGTGATTCTTGTAAGATTGTGACTGTTGTGACAGAGTAAAGGTCAGTAAGTGAGTGTGACTGTTGTGACCGTGAGTACAGGTCAGTGAGTGAGTGTGATGCTTGTAAGAGTGAGTATAGAACAGTAAGTGAGCGTGATTGTTGTGACAGAGTACAGGTCAGTAAGTGTGACCATTGTGCCAGTAAGTACAGGTCAGTGGGTGAGTATGATTCTTGTAAGAGTGTGTATAGGTCAGTAAGTGAGTATGATTGTTGTGACAGAGTACAGGTCAGTAACTGTGATTGTTGTGAGCATGAGTACAGGTCAGTGAGTGAGTGTGATTGTTGTAAGAGTGAGTATAGGTCAGTAAGTGAGTGTGATTGTTGTGACAGAGTACAGGTCAGTAAGTGAGTGTGACTGTTGTGACCGTGAGTACAGGTCAGTGAGTGAGTGTGATGCTTGTAAGAGTGAGTATAGATCAGTAAGTGAGTGTGATTGTTGTGACAGAGCGCAGGTCAGTAAGTGTGACCATTGTGCCAGTAAGTACAGGTCAGTGGGTGAGTATGATTCTTGTAAGAGTGAGTGTGATTGTTGTGACAGAGTACAGGTCAGTAGGTGAATGTGATTGTTGTGACAGTGAGTACAGGTCAGTGAGTGAGTGGGATTCTTGTAAGAGTGAGTATAGGACAGTAAGTGAGTGTGACTGTTGTGACAGTGAGTATAGGTCAGTGAGTATGATTGTTGTGACAGTGAGTATAGGTCAGTAAGTGAGTGTGACTGTTGTGACAGTGAGTATAAGTCAGTAACTGAGTGTGATTTCAGTGAGTATAGGACAGTAAGTGAGTGTGACTATTGTGACAGTGAGTACAGGTCAGTGAGAGAGTGTGACTGTTGTGACAGAGTACAGGTCAGTAAGTGAGTGTGGCTGTTGTGACAGAGTACAGGTCAGTATGTGAGTGTGACTTTGTGACCATGAGTACAGGTCAGTGAGTGACTGTGATTCTTGTAAGAGTGAGTATAGGTCAGTGAGTGTGATTTCAGTGAGTACAGGTCAGTAAGTGGGTGTGGCTGTTGTGACAGAGTACAGGTCAGTATGTGAGTGTGACTGTTGTGACCATGAGTACAGGTCAGTGAGTGACTGTGATTCTTGTAAGAGTGAGTATAGGTCAGTGAGTGTGATTTCAGTGAGTATAGGTCAGTAAGTGAGTGTGACTATTGTTACAGTGAGTACAGGTCAGTGAGTGAGTGTGACTACTGTGACAGAGTACAGGTCAGTGAGTGACTGTGATTCTTGTAAGAGTGAGTATAGGTCAGTGAGTGTGATTTCAGTGAGTATAGTGAGTGTGACTGCTGTGACAGAGTACAAGGTCAGTAAGTGAGTGTGACTGTTGTGACAGAGTACAGGTCAGTGAGTGACTGTGATTATTGTAAGAGTGAGTATTGGTCAGTAAGTGAGTGTGACTGTTGTGACCATGAGTACAGGTCAGTGAGTGACTGTGATTCTTGAAAGAGTGAGTATAGGTCAGTGAGTGTGATTTCAGTAAGTACAGGTCAGTGGGTGAGTGTGATTCTTGTAAGAGTGAGTGTGACTGTTGTGACAGAAAAAAGGTCAGTGAGTGTGATTGTTGTGACAGTGAGTACAGGTCAGTGAGTGAATGTGACTGTTGTGACCATGAGCACAGGTCAGTGAGTGACTCTGATTCTTATAAGAGTGAGTATAGGTCAGTGAGTGTGATTTCAGTGAGTGTAGGTTAGTGAGTGTGACTGTTGTTACAGTGAGTACAGGTCAGTGAGTGAGTGTGACTGCTGTGACAGAGTACAGGTCAGTAAGTGAGTGTGACAGAGTACAGGTCAGTGAGTGACTGTGATTATTGTGACAGTGAGTATAGGTCAGTGAGTGAGTGTGATTGCTGTGACAGTGAGTACAGCTCAGTAAGTGAGTGTGATTGTTGTGACAGCGAGTTAGGTCAGTAAGTGAGTGTGATTGTTGGGACAGTGACTACTAAGTGAGTGTGATTTCAGTGAGTATAGGTCAGTAAGTGAGTGTGATTGTTGTGACAGTGAGCAAGGTCAGTGAGTGAGTGTGATTGTTGTGAAACTAAGTACAGGTCATTAAGTGAGTGTGATTGTTATGACAGTGAGTATAGGTCAGTTAGTGAGTGTGATTGTTGTGAGAATGAGTACAGATCAGTAATTATGAGTCATGTGATAGTGAGTACAGGTCAGTTGATGAATGTGACTGTTGTGTAAGTAAGTACAGGTCAGTTGGCGACCTGTTGTGTCAGTGAGTACAGGTCAGTTGATGAAAGTGCCTGTTGTGTCAGGGAGTACAAGTCAGTTAGTGAGTGATGTGATTGTGTGTACAGGTCAGTTAGTGAGTTTGAGTGATGTGACAGTAAGTACAGGTCAGTTAGCAAGTGCTGTGAAAGTGAGTTCAGGTCATTCAGTAAGTTTAAATAATGTGACAGTGAGCACACGTCAGTTAGTGATTGTGTGTTGTGACAGTGAGCGCAGGTCAGTTAGTGATTGTGTGTTGTGACAGTGAGCGCAGGTCAGTTAGTGATTGTGTGTTGTAATAGTGGGTAAAGGTATGGACGGTACATATATATATATTTTTTTTAATCCAATAAGTTTTTATTGATTTTTTTTTTATGCATACTAAAACAATAACAAATTACATAAAACAATACCAGTAGTTAAACAGCTTGTACAATATTACATACAATGGTGTATAATAAAGAGAAATACAAAGATACTGATACATGTGTGGTCTCAATTCTTACCATTTAAACAGCACAGAAAAAAGAAATAATAAGAAATTCAGATACAACAATCAAATTGAACACCAGGTTGCACATAGTACATTAATAATATAAAGAAACTTGAGCATTATATAAGGGTTACCAGTAAGAAAAGATGCACAAAGCAAAACTTGTTGCAATATAAAGAAAAACATATCCATCATATTGCCCCAGAAATAGGCATAAGAAATCTGGACAGGTCTGCCCTTGTACGATCATAAGGAGAGTCCAGCTTGGATCGTACATATTTAGGGCAGCATGGAAATGGGGGGGTTAATATATCAAGACCCCTCATAAATAACAATTTACTAAGACTGCTTAGTATGGTGATTGAAAATGTTGATTCAAGCAATTTATCCAACAGATATCCGGGGTAGCCGAGTGATGGTCAGTTCCCCAGCGGCAGCGTTACCACTCGGCAGGCCAATCAGTTGCCAATCCGCATATGCTTGAGCCAGCTGCCCTTACTTTCCCCGGCGATCAGGCTGATGGTTTATCACAGTGATGGAAACAAATCCCTCATTGAGGAAAGTGTCTCTCACATGGAGTACCCATCTCCAGTCTCTCTCTCACATGGAGTACCCATCTCCAGTCTCTCTCTCACATGGTGTACCCATCTCCAGTCTCTCTCTCTCACATGGTGTACCCATCTCCAGTCTCTCTCTCACATGGTGTACCCATCTCCAGTCTCTCTCTCACATGGTGTACCCATCTCCAGTCTCTCTCTCACATGGTGTACCCATCTCCAGTCTCTCTCTCACATGGTGTACCCATCTCCAGTCTCTCTCTCTCACATGGTGTACCCATCTCCAGTCTCTCTCTCACATGGTGTACCCATCTCCAGTCTCTCTCTCTCACGTGGTGTACCCATCTCCAGTCTCTCTCTCACATGGTGTACCCATCTCCAGTCTCTCTCTCTCACATGGTGTACCCATCTCCAGTCTCTCTCTCTCACATGGTGTACCCATCTCCAGTCTCTCTCTCACATGGTGTACCCATCTCCAGTCTCTCTCTCACATGGTGTACCCATCTCCAGTCTCTCTCTCACATGGAGTACCCATCTCCAGTCTCTCTCTCACATGGAGTACCCATCTCCAGTCTCTCTCTCACATGGAGTACCCATCTCCAGTCTCTCTCTCACATGGTGTACCCATCTCCAGTCTCTCTCTCTCACATGGTGTACCCATCTCCAGTCTCTCTCTCACATGGTGTACCCATCTCCAGTCTCTCTCTCACATGGTGTACCCATCTCCAGTCTCTCTCTCACATGGAGTACCCATCTCCAGTCTCTCTCTCACATGGTGTACCCATCTCCAGTCTCTCTCTCTCACATGGTGTACCCATCTCCAGTCTCTCTCTCACATGGTGTACCCATCTCCAGTCTCTCTCTCTCACGTGGTGTACCCATCTCCAGTTTCTCTCTCTCACGTGGTGTACCCATCTCCAGTTTCTCTCTCACATGGTGTACCCATCTCCAGTCTCTCTCTCACATAGTGTACCATCTCCAGTCTCTCTCTCATGTGGTGTACCCATCTCCAGACTCTCTCTCACATGGTGTACCCATCTCCAGTCTCTCTCACGTGGTGTACCCATCTCCAGTCTCTCTCTCACATGGTGTACCATCTCCAGTCTCTCTCTCACGTGGTGTACCCATCTCCAGTCTCTCTCTCACATGGAGTACCCATCTCCAGTCTCTCTCTCACATGGTGTACCCATCTCCAGTCTCTCTCACATGGTGTACCCATCTCCAGTCTCTCTCTCACATGGAGTACCCATCTCCAGTCTCTCTCTCACATGGAGTACCCATCTCCAGTCTCTCTCTCACATGGTGTACCCATCTCCAGTCTCTCTCTCACATGGAGTACCCATCTCCAGTCTCTCTCTCACATGGTGTACCCATCTCCAGTCTCTCTCTCACATGGTGTACCCATCTCCAGTCTCTCTCTCACATGGAGTACCCATCTCCAGTCTCTCTCTCACATGGTGTACCCATCTCCAGTCTCTCTCTCTCACATGGTGTACCCATCTCCAGTCTCTCTCTCACATGGTGTACCCATCTCCAGTCTCTCTCTCTCACGTGGTGTACCCATCTCCAGTTTCTCTCTCTCACGTGGTGTACCCATCTCCAGTTTCTCTCTCACATGGTGTACCCATCTCCAGTCTCTCTCTCACATAGTGTACCATCTCCAGTCTCTCTCTCATGTGGTGTACCCATCTCCAGACTCTCTCTCACATGGTGTACCCATCTCCAGTCTCTCTCACGTGGTGTACCCATCTCCAGTCTCTCTCTCACATGGTGTACCATCTCCAGTCTCTCTCTCACATGGTGTACCCATCTCCAGTCTCTCTCTCACATGGTGTACCCATCTCCAGTCTCTCTCTCTCACATGGTGTACCCATCTCCAGTCTCTCTCTCTCACATGGTGTACCCATCTCCAGTCTCTCTCTCACATGGTGTACCCATCTCCAGTCTCTCTCTCTCACATGGTGTACCCATCTCCAGTCTCTCTCTCACATGGTGTACCCATCTCCAGTCTCTCTCTCTCACATGGTGTACCCATCTCCAGTCTCTCTCTCACATGGTGTACCCATCTCCAGTCTCTCTCTCACATGGTGTACCCATCTCCAGTCTCTCTCTCACATGGAGTACCCATCTCCAGTCTCTCTCTCACATGGAGTACCCATCTCCAGTCTCTCTCTCACATGGTATACCCATCTCCAGTCTTTCTCTCACATACAGGGGTATTAATATGGGAGCGATAACATCTTTTTTGCGTTAATATCGCAATTATGACGTCATTATCGCAGGTTTTACTTTTACACCCTATTCAATTTCAAAGACTTATCGCAGTTTTGACAAGTCTTTGATAAAAAACGGTGGTAAGTTTTCACCATTGAATAGGTGTCGAAAAAAAGTGCAGAATTGGGGTTTAGGGGTGCAGGCTTAAAAAAAATAGCCTGCACCCCTGAGAAAGACATTTAAAAAAGTAAAAAAAAAAAATAGAGACACCCCAAAAAATTAACTTAAAAATTGGGATGCAAGAAAAAAATGGGGAAAAATTGTTTAACAATAGGGAAATAGGTTCAGGGCTATTCTGCATGTATGCGGCAGGTGTTTTGAAGAATAGTATTATAGCAGCAGGTGCACATATGCAGAATTTTTACAAATTTACTTTAGGGACATCAACATATGCTAGTACCCATTTCATGTACCCCAAATTTGATGGGACCACTTAAAAAAATGAAAAAAATAACCTAAGTGCTCTTCTGCACCACTTCTTCAATGTAGGGAAAAAAACACCTGCTGCAGCTATTTAAATCCCCGACTTTCAATTAAAGGCTAAAACGGGGGTACCCATAGTGTTCCCCCATGTTTTTACAACTTTAGGGGGGTCTTACAATTATTTTAAGGAAAAATTTGTAACTTTACGCAAATCCAACTTCGGAGTTTCCCGTTTTCGTTAATTTTATATTGAATACGGGGATAAGCGGGAGCGCGCACCAGACTTAACGCAGAAAAAAACTCCGTTATAAACCGTTAACTTCGGCAGTGAAGTTAACGTTTCATATTGAATACCCCTCATAGTGTACCCATCTCCAGTCTCTCTCTCACATGGTGTATCCATCTCCAGTCTCTCTCTCACATGGTGTACCCATCTCCAGTCTCTCTCTCACATGGTGTACCCATCTACTGTCTCTCTCTCACATGGTGTACCCATCTACTGTCTCTCTCTCACATGGTGTACCCATCTACTGGCTCTCTCTCTCACATGGTGTACCCATCTACTGGCTCTCTCTCTCTCACATGGTGTACCCATCTACTGGCTCTCTCTCTCTCACATGGTGTACCAATCTACTGTCTCTCTCTCTCTCTCACATGGTGTACCCATCTCCAGCCTCTCTCTCACATGGTGTACCCATCTACTGGCTCTCTCTCTCACATGGTGTACCCATCTACTGGCTATCTCTCTCTCACATGGTGTACCAATCTACTGTCTCTCTTTCTCACATGGTGTACCCATCTCCAGCCTCTCTCTCACATGGTGTACCCATCTACTGGCTCTCTCTCTCACATGGTGTACCCATCTACTGGCTCTCTCTCACATAGTGTACCCATCTACTGGCTTTCTGTCACTTGGTGTACCCATCTACTGGCTCTCTCTCACATGGTGTACCCATCTACTGGCTCTCTCTCTCACACGGTGTACCCATCTACTGGCTCTCTCTCACATGGTGTACCCATCTACTGGCTCTCTCTCACATGGTGTACCCATCTACTGGCTCTCTCTCACATTGTGTACCCCTCTCCAGTCTCTCTCTGGCACATAGTGTACTCATCACCAGTCTCTCTCACATGGTGTAACCATCTCCAGTCTCTCTCTGGCACATAGTGTACTCATCACCAGTATCTCTCTCACATGGTGTACCCATCTACTGGCTCTCTCTCACATGGTGTACCCATCTACTGGCTCTCTCTCACATGGTATACCCATCTACTGCTCTCTCTCTCTCACGTGGTGTACCCATCTCCAGTCTCTATCTCACATGGTGTGCCCATCTCCAGTCTCTCACTCTCTCTCACATGGTGTACCCATCTACTGTCTCTCTCTCTCTCTCTCTCTCCTCTCTCTCTCACATGGTAAACCCATCTACTGGCTCTCTCTCTCACATGGAGTACCCATCTCCAGTCTCTCTCTCTCACATGGTGTACCCATCTACTGTATCTCTCTCACATAGTGTACCCATCTACTGGCTCTCTCTCACATGGTGTACCCATCTCCAATCTCTCTCTCACATGATGTAGTCATCTACTGTCTCTCTCTCTCTCTCTCACATGGTGTACCCATCTATTGTATCTCTCTCACATGGTGTACCCATCTACTGGCTCTCTCTCACATGGTGTATCCATCTACTGTCTCCCTCTCACATGGTGTACCCATCTACTGTTTCTCTCTCTTTCGCATGGTGTACCCATCTCCAGTATTTCTCTCACAACATAGTGTACCCATCTCCAGTCTCTCTCACATTGTGTACCCATCTCCAGTCTCTCTCACATTGTGTACCCCTCTCCAGTCTCTCTCTGGCACATAGTGTACTCATCGCCAGTCTCTCTCTCACATGGTGTACCCATCTACAGTCTCTCTCTCACATTGTGTACCCCTCTCCAGTCTCTCTCTGGCACATAGTGTACTCATCACCAGTCTCTCTCACATGGTGTAACCATCTCCAGTCTCTCTCTGGCACATAGTGTACTCATCACCAGTATCTCTCTCACATGGTGTAACCATCTCCAGTCTCTCTCTGGCACATAGTGTACTCATCACCAGTCTCTCTCTCACATAGTGTACTCATCACCAGTTTCTCTCTCACATAGTGTACCCATCTCCAGTCTCTCACTCAAGGTGTACCTATGTCTATGTCACATGGTGTACCCATTTACTGTCTCTCTTTCTTGCATAGTGTACCCATCTCCTATCTCTCTCTCTTACGCTGTACCCATCTCCAGAGTCTCTGTATCTTGTACTCTCTTCACCATGTCTCAGAGCTATCTCACACTTGGCACTTACTTCCCTCTCATTACTCTCTCTTTTACACTTATGCTCTCTTGTTTGTCTTAATTATTACTCTCTTATCATGAAGTAATTAGCTACTCTCTCTCCTTGGAATCAGTCTCCTTCTGTCTTCACATGAGTGCAGCACGTTCATATTCTGACTAAGTCATTATATACAGAACATATCTATCACACGCGAGACATGAGTACTCCAGAAATCTTACATCCCTAGCATGACGTCAAGATGCAGATAGCTGTCCGAGAGGCTTCTGACAGCTCTAGCTCTACAAATCATCTGGGAAATAAGGAGGGCTAAAAATGCAAAAAAAATTACAGATAGTAATCTCATAACAATCTACTGACTGACGGCTGTTATCTTTTACAGAGACATTATTATGCTATTTACCAACATTTCACCAGACCTGAAAGTAGAAGCAGAATTAAGCAAAGACGGGGTAATGGGTTTTAAGGCACCCTATATCTTTGCGATGACCCTTCTGTCCGGAATGAGGGAGTTACGGCCTACTTACTGCACACCTGGCCAGACACCTATATATACTACAACTTACTGCACACCTGGTCAGACACCTCTATATACTACCACTTACTGCACACCTGGTCAGACACCTCTATATACTACCACTTACTGCTCACCTGGTCAGACACCTCTATATACTACCACTTACTGCTCACCTGGTCAGACACCTCTATATGCTACCACTTACTGCACACCTGGTTAGACACCTCTATATGCTACCACTTACTGCACACCTGGTCAGACACCTTTATATGCTACCACTTACTGCACACCTGGTCAGACACCTCTATATGCTATCACTTACTGCACACCTGGCCAGACACCTCTATATCCGACTTACTGCACACCTGGTCAGACACCTTTATATACTACCACTTACTGAACACATGGTCAGACAACTCTATATCCTACCACTTACTGCACCCCTGGTCAGACACCCTTATATACTACCACTTACTGCACACCTGGCCAGACACCTCTACATACTACCACTTACTGCACACATGGTCAGACAACTCTATATCCTACCACTTACTGCACCCCTGGTCAGACACCTCTACATACTACCACTTACTGCACACCTGGTCAGACACCTCTATATGCTACTACTTACTGCACACCTGGTCAGACACCTTTATATGCTACCACTTACTGAACACATGGTCAGACACCTCTACATACTACCACTTACTGCAGACCTGGTCAGACACCTCTATATGCCACCACTTACTGCACACCTGGTCAGACACCTTTATATGCTACCACTTACTGCACACCTGGTCAGACACCCCTATATGCTATCACTTACTGCACACCTGGCCAGACACCTCTATATCCGACTTACTGCACACCTGGTCAGACACCTCTATATACTACCACTTACTGAACACATGGTCAGACAACTCTATATCCTACCACTTACTGCACCCCTGGTCAGACACCTCTACATACTACCACTTACTGCACACCTGGTCAGACACCTCTATATGCTACCACTTACTGCACACCTGGTCAGACACCTTTATATGCTACCACTTACTGCACCCCTGGTCAGACACCTCTACATACTACCACTTACTGCACACCTGGTTAGACACCTCTATATGCTACCACTTACTGCACACCTGGTCAGACACCTTTATATGCTACCACTTACTGCACAACTGGTCAGACACCTCTATATGCTATCACTTACTGCACACCTGGCCAGACACCTCTATATATGACTTACTGCACACCTGGTCAGACACCGATATATACTACCACTTACTGCACACCTGGCCAGACACCTCTATATACTACCACTTACTGAACACATGGTCAGACACCTCTATATACTACCACTTACTGCACACCTGGTCAGAAACCTGTATATGCTACCACTTACTGCACACCTAGCCAGACACCTCTATATACAACTTACTGCACACCTGGTCAGACACCTCTAAATGCTACCACTAACTGCACACCTGGCCAGACACCTCTATATACTACTACTTACTGCACACCTGGCCAGACACCTCTACATACTACCACTTACTGCACACCTGGTCAGACACCTCTATATACTACCACTTACTGTACACCTGGCCAGACACCTCTACATACTACCACTTACTGCACACCTGGTCAGATACCTCTATATACTACCACTTACTGAACACATGGTTAGATACCTCTATATGCTACCACTTACTGCACACCTGGTCAGACACCTCTATATGCTACCACTTACTGCACAACTGGTCAGACACCTCTATATATGACTTACTGCACACCTGGTCAGACACCTCTATATACTACCACTTACTGCACACCTGGCTAGACACCTCTATATACTACCACTTACTGCACACCTGGCCAGACACCTCTATATACTACCACTTACTGAACACATGGTCAGACACCTGTATATGCTACCACTTACTGCACACCTAGCCAGACACCTCTATATATGACTTACTGCACACCTGGTCAGACACCTCTATATATTACCACTTACTGCACACCTGGCTAGACACCTCTATATACTACCACTTACTGAACACATGGCCAGACACCTCTACATACTACCACTTACTGCACACCTGGTCAGACACCTCTATATACTACCACTTACTGCACACCTGGCCAGACACCTCTACATACTACCACTTACTGCACTCCTGGTCAGGCACCTCTATATACTACCACTTACTACACTCCTGGTCAGATACCTCTATATGCTACCACTTACTGCACACCTGGTCAGACACCTCTACATACTACCACTTACTGAACACATGGTCAGACACCTCTATATCCTACCACTTACTGCACCCCTGGTCAGACACCTCTATATACTACCACTTACTGCACACCTGGCCAGACACCTCTACATACTACCACTTACTGAACACATGGTCAGACACCTCTACATACTACCACTTACTGCACACCTGGTCAGACACCTCTATATACTACCACTTACTGCACACCTGGTCAGACACCTCAACATACTACTACTTACTGCACACCTGGTCAGACACCTCTATATACTACCAGTTACTGCACACCTGGTCAGACACCTCTACATACTACCACTTACTGCACACCTGGTCAGACATCTCTATATACTACCACTTACTGCACACCTGGTCAGACACCTCTACATACTACTACTTACTGCACACCTGGTCAGACACCTCTATATACTACTACTTACTGCACACCTGGTCAGACACCTCTACATACTACCACTTACTGCACACCTGGTCAGACACTTCTATATACTACCGCTTACTGCACACTTGGTCAGAAACCTCTATATACTACCACTTACTGCACACCTGGTCAGACACCTCTACATACTACCACTTACTGCACACCTGGCCAGACACCTCTATATACTACCATTTACTGCTCCCCTGGTCAGACACCTCTATATACTACAACTTACTGCACAGAGCAGCTACTCGTGGAAAAGTCTCACAATGCAATAGTGATGTAACATGCAAAGACTATAGTTCTGACCTACACCCACTTGGTGACTGAACACACATATAAAGATTTTACACAGGGGGGTGTTATACAGAGTGCAGGGCAGATTTACAGAAGTACTACACAAAATGCAGTTCAAATAAAGGGAGGTTTGTATACACAGTGTATAGGGAGGTACAACACTGAGTGAATACAAGGAGGTATTATACAAGGTACAGGGCACATACAGGTAGGTACTATACAGAGTATTAGGCAAATACAGGATAGTTTTATACAGAGTACAGGGTGGATATAGAGAGGTACTACACAGACTGCAGGGTGAATACAGGGATGTATTATACAGAGCACAGGGTGGATATAGAGAGGTACTACACAGAGTGCAGGGTGAATATAGGGATGTATTATACAGAGTACAGGGCGGATATAGAGAGGTACTACACAGGACTTTGTTATGCAGAGGGCAGGACAGTGTTATACAGAGGGCAGGACAGAAACAGGACAGTGTTATGCAGAGGGAAGGGTGGATATAGGACAGCGTTATACAGGGGGCCGGATAGATGCAGGACAGTTTTATACAGGGGGCAGGGTGGATACAGGACAGTGTAATGCAGAGGGCAGAGTGGAAACAGGACGGTGTAATGCAGAGGGCAGGGTGGATACAGGACGGTGTAATACAGAGGGCAGGGTGGATACAGGATGGTGTAATACAGAGGGCAGGGCAAATACAGGACAGTGTTATACAGAGGGCAGGGTGGATACAGGACAACGTTTTACAGAGGACCGGATAGATATAGGATAGCGTTATACAGAGGGCAGGTTGAATACAGTACAGTGTTATACAGAGGGCAGGGCTGATAAAAGACAGTGTTATACAGAGGGCAAGGTGGATACAGGATAGGGGTATACAGAGGGCCGGATAGATACAGGACAGTGTTATACAGAGGGCAGGACAGAAACAGGACAGTGTTATGCAGAGGGCAGGACAGAAACAGGACAGTGTTATGCAGAGGGAAGGGTGGATATAGGACAGCGTTATACAGGGGGCCGGATAGATGCAGGACAGTATTATACAGAGGGCAGGGTGGATACAGGACAGTGTAATGCAGAGGGCAGAGTGGATACAGGACAGTGTAATACAGAGGGCAGGACAGATACAGGACAGTGTTATACAGAAGGCAGGGTGGATACAGGACAGTGTAATGCAGAGGGCAGGGTGGATACAGGACAATGTAATGCAGCGGGCAGGGTGAATACAGGACGGTGTAATGCAGAGGGCAGGGTGGATACAGAACGGTGTAATGCAGAGGGCAGGGTGGATACAGGACGGTGTAATGCAGAGGGCAGGGTGGATACAGGACAGTGTAATACAGAGGGCAGGACATTGTTATACAGAGGGCAGGGTGGATACAGGACAGCGGTTTACAAAGGACCGGATAGATATAGGATAGCGTTATACAGAGGGCAGGTTGGATACAGTACAGTGTTATACAGAGGGCAGGGCGGATAAAAGACAGTGTTATACAGAGGGCAGGGTGGATACAGGACAGGGTTATACAGAGGGCCGGATAGATACAGGACAGCGTTATACAGAGGGCAGGACAGAAACAGGACAGTGTTATACAGGGGGCCGGATAGATGCAGGACAGTATTATACAGAGGGCAGGGTGGATACAGGACAGTGTAATGCAGAGGGCAGAGTGGATACAGGACAGTGTAATACAGATGGCAGGACAGATACAGGACAGTGCTTTACAGAGTGTAGGGTAGATACAGGACGGTGTTATACAGAATGCTCAGGCAGAAACAGGACAGTGTTATACAGAGGGCAGGGTGGATACAGTACAGCATTATACAGAGGGCCAGATAGATACAGGACAGCGTTATACAGAGGGCAGGACAGATACAGGACGGTGTAATACATAGGGCAGGGTGGACACAGGACGGTGTAATACAGAGGGCAGGACAAATACAGGACAGTGTTATACAGAGGGCAGGGTGGATACAGGACAGTATTATACAGAGGGCAGGGTAGATACAGGACAGCGTTATACAGAGGGCAGGTTGGATACAGTACAGTGTTATACAGAGGGCAGGGCGGATAAAAGACAGTGTTATACAGAGGGCAGGGTGGATACAGGACAGGGTTATACAGAGGGCCGGATAGATGCAGGACAGCGTTATACAGAGAGCAGGACAGAAACAGGACAGTGTTATACAGAGGACAGGGTGGATCAGGACAGCGTTATGCAGAGGGCTGGTATAGATACAGGACAGCGTTATGCAGAGGGCTGTTATAGATACAGGACAGCGTTATACAGAGGGCAGGACAGATACAGGACAGTGTTATACACAGGGCAGGGTGGATAGACGAGAGTGTTATACAGAGGGCAGGGTGGATACAGGACAGTATTATACAGAGGGCAGGGTAGATACAGGACAGCGTTATACAGAGGGCAGGTTGGATACAGTACAGTGTTATACAGAGGGCAGGGCGGATAAAAGACAGTGTTATACAGAGGGCAGGGTGGATACAGGACAGGGTTATACAGAGGGCCGGATAGATGCAGGACAGCGTTATACAGAGAGCAGGACAGAAACAGGACAGTGTTATACAGAGGACAGGGTGGATCAGGACAGCGTTATGCAGAGGGCTGGTATAGATACAGGACAGCGTTATGCAGAGGGCTGTTATAGATACAGGACAGCGTTATACAGAGGGCAGGACAGATACAGGACAGTGTTATACACAGGGCAGGGTGGATAGACGAGAGTGTTATACAGAGGGCAGGATGGATAGAGGAAAGTGTTATGCAGAGGGCAGGGTGGATACAGGACAGTGTTATGCAGAGGGCAGGGTGGATACAGGACAGTGTTATACAGAGGGCAGGGTGGATACAGGACAGTGTTATGCAGAGGGCAGGGTGGATACAGGACAGTGTTATGCAGAGGACAGGGTGGATACAGGACAGCGTTATACAGAGGGCCGGATAGATACATGACAGCATTATACAGAGGGCAGGACAGATACAGGACAGTGTTATACAGAGGGCAGGATGGATACAGGACAGTGTTATACAGAGGGCAGGATGGATAGAGGACAGTGTTATACAGAGGGCAGGGTGGATACAGGTCAGTGTTATACAGAGGGCAGGGCGGATAAAAGACAGTGTTATACAGAGGACAGGGTGGATACAGGACAGCGTTATACAGAGGGCCGGATAGATACAGGACAGCATTATACAGAGGGCAGGACAGATACAGGACAGTATTATACAGAGGGCAGGATGGATAGAGGAGAGTATTATACATAGGGCAGCATGGATAGAGGAGAGTGTTATACACAGAGCAGGATGGATAGAGGACAGTGTTATACAGAGGGCAGGGTGGATACAGGACAGTGTTATACAGAGGGCAGGGTGGATACAGGACAGTGTTATGCAGAGGGCAGGATGGATACAGGACAGTGTTATGCAGAGGGCAGGGTGGATACAGGACAGTGTAATGCAGAGGGCAGGGTGGATACAGGAAAGTGTAATGCAGAGGGCAGGGTGGATACAGGACAGTGTAATGCAGAGGGCAGGGTGGATACAGGACAGCGTTATAAATACAGCAGGATGGATAGAGGAGAGTGTTATACAGAGGGAAGGATGGATAGAGGATAGTGTTATACAGAGGGCAGGGTGGATAGAGGAGAGTGTTATACAGAGGGTAGGGTGGATACAGGACAGTGTTATACATAGAGCAGGATGGATAGAGGACATTGTTATACAGAGGGCAGGGTGGATACAGGACAGTGTTATACAGAGGGTAGGATGGATAGAAGAGAGTGTTATACAGAGGGCAGGGTGGATAGAGGACAGTATTATACACAGGGCAGGATGGATAGAGGACAGTGTTATACATAGAGCAGCATGGATAGAGGAGAGTGTTATACATAGGGCAGGATGGATAGAGGAGAGTGTTATACATAGGGCAGCATGGATAGAGGAGAGTGTTATACAGAGGGCAGGATGGATAAAGGACATCAATAACACTATTGAGAGGGCAGGGTGGATACAGGATAGTGTTATACAGAGGGCCGGATGGATAGAGAAGAGTGTTATACATAGAGCAGGATGGATAGAGGAGAGTGTTATACAGAGTATAGGATGGATAGAGGATAGTGTTATACAGAGGGCAGGGTGGATAGAAGACAGTGTTATGCAGAGGGCAGGGTGGATAGAATACAGTGTTATACATAGAGCAGGATGGATAGAGGAGAGTGTTATACAGAGTGTAGGATGGATAGAGGATAGTGGTATACAGAGTGTAGGATGGATAGAGGACAGTGTTATACAGAGGGCAGGGTGGATAGAAAGTGTTATACATAGAGCAGGATGGGTAGAGGAGAGTGTTATACAGAGTGTAGGATGGATAGAGGAGAGTGTTATACAGAGTGTAGGATGGATAGAGGATAGTGTTATACAGAGGGCAGGGTGGATAGAGGACAGTGTTATACAGAGCGTAGGGTGGATACAGGACAGTGTTATACATAGAGCAGGATGGATAGAGGACATTGTTATACAGAGGGCAGGGTGGATAGAGGACAGTGTTATACAGAGGGTAGGATGGATAGAAGAGAGTGTTATGCAGAGGGCAGAATTTATAGATAAAGTGTTATACAGAGGGCAGAGAATACACAGGATGGTGTTATACAGAGTACAGGTGGGATACTGGACGGTATTATACACAGAGTGCAGGTGGTATACAGGAAGGTGTTATACAGAGTGCTGGTCAGGTACAGGATGGTGTTATGTACTGTGCAGGGCAGGGCACATACAGAACGGTGTTATATAGCTGGCAGATGCAGGGTAGTGTTATACAGAGGGAAGGACGGGTACAGGGAGGTGAGATACGGGACGGTGTTATACAGAATGCTGATGCAGATACAGAGTGCAGGGTATATACAGGACGGTGTTATATAGAATGCTGAGGCAGATACAGGATGGTGTTATATAGAATGCTGAGGCAGATACAGAGTACAGGGACGGCACAGAATGGTGTTATACAGAGTGCAGGGTAGATACAGGACGGTGTTATACAGAATGCTGAGGCAGAAACAGGACAGTGTTATACAGAGGGCAGGGTGGATACAGTACAGCGTTATACAGAGGGCCAGATAGATACAGGACAGCGTTATACAGAGGGCAGGACAGATACAGGACAGTGTTATACAGAGGGCAGGGTGGATACAGGACAGAGTTATAAGGAGGGCAGGATAGATACAGGACAGCGTTATACAGAGGGCAGGGTGGATACAGGACAGCATTATACAGAGGGCAGGGTGGATACAGGACAGTATTATACAGAGGGCAGGGTGGATACAGGACAGTATTATACAGAGGGCAGGGTGGATAAAAGACAGTGTTATACAGATACAGGGCGGATACAGGACGGTGTTATACAGGGTAACACAGAAACCTTTATGGAAAATCTATATGGTATTAGCAGTATGGGATAACAAGAGGATGTATAGAAGTAGAAGGGTTGAGTCTGCAGAGCTGGGAAAGTTCCATAGTTCTAGGACAAATAATATGTGCATGGCTAAGAACATGTAGGGCTGTTACAGTTAAACAGAAAGAGTATAAGAATACATTTATTTGGTCCATGAGACACCTTGTCTGACATTAGGATGCTGCCTGTAACAAGATTGTAATATAGCACCATTCCATCATTAGGACAGTGAGGGCTGTGTTATGTAATGCATCATGCATTACAGATTTCCAGGCAAATACCAGGACAAATAGGAGCCTAAAGTATATTACAGACACCAGCGTGAGATAGCTGGGATAATGGGAAATGATGTCTAGCATCATACAGAATTAGGGGCCTATTTATCAAGTGACATTTGCATGATATTCCCCGGAAAAAAAAAAATTCGGGGATATATCCGAAAATATTAAGAATCCCCCGAATGTATCATGAAGGGACTGCAGCAGATATCCCCTATATGTGCTGAGGTCCCTCCTTTTCTGACATTAGTCGCAGCGCCCATAGGTTTCTGTGCTGTCACATTTACCAAGATTCCTGAGTTTGGCCCGGATAGGTAACGCCACCTCCAGATGGCATTGTCCTATAGTTGCCTATGGGTTATTAATTCTCAGAACCAGCAATGACCGCAGCACATGCATGGTCCGCAGACCGCACATGCGGAGAATGGCCCCAGCTCATGAAATCCATACGGAGCTGTTCTCCCTGCATGTGAATTTTAGTACATTCGGGCGAATGTTCATTTCTTATTGTCGCAAATAGCCATGATAAGAAATTGGGAATGGATTGGGGATTGGATGTATGAGGAAGAGCTTAGTATAGAACAGTTCAAGTCTCTGAAAGTATACATTGAACATATAAAATAGGCTGAGATAAAAGAATACATGGAAAAAATTAAATATATATATATATATATATATATATATATTCACACACACACACATAGCTACACGCACACTGTATCCAATGTATAATTACAGGACCACTCCCATTCTCTCTCTCCCTGTATATATTTCATATCTGAAATGTATAGAAAATATTATATATTTTTTTTTTCATTATTATTTTTTTATTATTATTTTTTTATTATTGCATATATGCACTGTATATAGGGAGGGATAGGATGGGAGGAGTTCTATGTAATAGTTACTTTGGATATACATATAATGTAAATACTAAATATATAGACAATATACAGAAATGGGTAGGATGGGAGTGGTCCTATATAATATATATACTGCATATATAGAATGTATACAGAAATGGGTAGGATGGGAGTGGTCCTATAATATATATATATATATATATATATATATACTGCATATATAGAATGTATACAGACATGGGTAGGATGGGAGAGCTCCTATATAATAGATAGACTGCATATATAGAATGTATACAGACATAGGTAGGGTGGGAGTGGTCCTATATAATATATATACTGCTTATATAGAATGTATACAGACAAGGGTAGGATGGGAGAGGTCCTATATAATAGATAGACTGCATATATAGAATGTATATAGGAAAGGTTCGCCTGGGAGTGGTTCTATATAACAAATATATAGAATGTATATGGGAATAGTCCACTGGATACATTGATTAGAATTTTATCTGCAAAACAATACTTTGGACTGTAGACAAGATGAAGACATATAGGACAGCAGATAGTACAGTGTGTAAAAAAACATTTATAATATCTGTATTAACGATCCCCAATAACGAAATAGAATGGCTATTATCTCCCATACTGCCCCATCTGACAGACGGGGCTCCACACTGACTGGCACAGACAATCAGAATTTCAAATAGGCAGAATTCCTCTTCACAAATCATTCATCGCGCAGCTAATCAGGGTATGATTGCTTCCATAACAAGCAGCACACAATGCACACAAGTACCTAACTGACAAGAGGCAGGAAGGTGCTGGGCAAAAGATCTGAGGGGTCTATGATATGATATCACCAATAATTCAGAGTTCTAGAAAAGACCTTAATATTCCGGGGCATCTGCCACATATGCCACAGCCATCAAGGGCACCTGAATCCATCCAGACTCCCCGTACTCTCCCCCACATCGTACTGCAAACCCCATTACGCGTTTGATTGTCAAGTGTCTGATGTAAAGAGACAGTAATCACCGTTACTCCACTACCTGCCCAAAACCCCACGCAGAGGACTCATGGTGCAATAAAAAAAAAAGCAGGGGAGACAGATTATGATAAAGACAAACACACACACGCAAAAAAAAAATCTTTACACCACAAATTAAAAAAAATTAAATAATAAAAATGGTGGCGTCTGTAAAATGTAAGCTCAGGGAAAATGCGACCAGGGTACAGAATTTATTCCTAAGCAGAAAAAAAATAAAAAAATAATAATAATAAAAAAAAAAAAAAAATTGTAACAGACAATATAGAAAGTCATCGTACACCACTGTGAGGTTCCTTAAATAATAATTAAAAAAAAATACATGTTTCCAAGCGATATGACAACCCTGCAGCTGTGAAGAGGTTAATGACAGAACCCTTCATATCATTTTAAAAGAAAAAAAAAACACAACGAAGCGATGAGGTAAGGGGGCGGTGTCCAAACACGCGTTCAGTATGACATTTCTCTGCGCTACTGCGCAAGCTTTCAGTGCATTTACATGTATAGTTCCCCGCTAGCGTGTCCCCACCCCAGATAAATAGGAAAATGCCCCTAAGACAGGAGTCCAAGAACACCCTAATGCCTTCCTCTTCGGTTATTATGGGTGCTACAGAAGGAGGTGTTGGGGGAAAAGGTCACAGACCAAGAAGATTTATAGGGGTGGCTATGAGACCGCTCGGAAGCCTACCCTACATTACTAGCCACCCATCCTCCAGTTTCTGAGAGAAGAGTCAGCTCTCCTTCGTAGCCAACATTTCATGGATGGTTACCCGTAATCATTATCACTCCACATCATTCCTACCCCTGAGCCTATTTCATGTTCCAGCAGGGTTCTCTATTACAGCCCCCCACAAACATGACAACCCCCGCTTTCCTGGAGATTGCGACACAGAAGAAGGAGCAATAAGGCTGGCAAAAAAAAATGGCGTTGGTCTCCAATTTTATCCCCATCTCCTCCTTTCTTTTCCCCCCTCGCACTTACTCTCCTCCCCCCCCCAACCTCAGCCCCCCCACCCTTCGATGATCCACTTTGGCAAAACATAGCATGCTGTACATTGCACCAGGCGAGGGCGAAGGGTGGAGGGGGCAGAACGTCGCTCACGAGTGGGGGAACGTGAGTCTTTGTACGTCCCTGCAACACAACACAAACTCACAACTATCACATCTGCAAAGGTAGAGACAGACCGTCTGAGAGCTACACAGGGTTGATCTGCGCATTTGGGGAGGGGGTTTCGTGTATGAAGAAACTGGCAAAAAAAAAAAAAAAAGAATCGTAGACAAACAGGCATAAAATAAAAGGACAAAAATTGCTTTGCTAATCCACCCCAGTAGATGTGTGTGTGTAATTGTGGAGCGGCTGATATCTCAGTTTTGCAGCTGTGGGTCTAATCGCACTGCTATTAAAGCCCCCACCTCCTCCCCCTGCTACACACTCTCCCGTCCACTTTCACATTGATGGGGGGGGACATAATGCGTCTTATGGATAATGAAACTAAATAGGCAGCCCATACTGGCAATCAGCAGAATAATTGCACCTTTTTACAATCCAACTCACTCCGACTTCCCCCAAAGAGCTTCAGAAATGACATGATAAACAAGTCAGAATGTTCAGACAGGTTACACGGAATCATGCTGCAAAACAAATATTCCCCAACTCCGACATACACCCCGGTGTCCTCTCTGTGCCCCTCGGAGGACAAACACAGACTAGAGCAGAACCTTCAAACACACATTTAAAAGCATTTATAAATTGTTACACAAAAACACCAGAACTTTTACGAACGAAAAAACATCTCCCACACAAACTGACAGTCGGCCGTGTACATAAAAACATACAAAATACACACATGGCAATAGGTGAAATAACAGAATTAACAGAGATAGCACAGCATCTCACAGAATGTCATCCCTCAAATTCAACGGTGGAAATGTATAGTTCTATAATTGTGGTTTCATCAGCAAATGCTTACAATTAACTAGACAAAAAATAAAGCATCTCAATAAATACAATTTTCGTCATCTGAGAGAAAAATGGAGGTGTCTTTATTTCACGCTAAGCTCTCTTGCTGTCGGTCCAACCCTCATTCCACCCCCGTTGTCTCCCTGTTTCTGAAATGGATTGTTTTTTTTATTTGTATATTTTTTTTTCATAAAAATTTTTATAAATTTAGCCAAACGAAATTTGGTGGTTTCATTCACACATCATTTAATTATATATATATATATATATATATATATATATATATATATTAATATTAAAAAAATTCTAACCGATGTCTCCATATTGCAGAACATCTCCAAGTCTATCGGAGAGGAAGGGTTCAGGGATTTCTGGATGTTTTTCTCCTTTACATAAAAAAAGAATGCAATAAAACTATGTATTGTAAATTCACAAACTGTCCTTTGACGTTGAAATTAAAAAAATTAAATTCACTTTAATACTATTCTGACAAAAAAAAATAAAAAAAATTAAATAAAAAAAAAAACCACACAAAAATCTGCTTTACAAAATTAAAAAATTATCTCCGTGTACTGGGGGAAATTTTTTTAAACAAAAAAAAAAAAACAGAAGTTGCTTGGTGATTTTGTGTATTTGTGGCCTCCAGGAGTGATGGAAAAAGAGGTGGGGACATCGCAATATCAGTCACCTACAGAACGCATCAAAGTCACTACACTTACTTCCATATGACATCACTGGCTGATTGCTAGAATAAAAACCGCGCGGCCCAGTCCACACACCACCAGGAATAACACAATACGTCCTATACATTTTCACACAGACTTTTCACAACAAAATGTAACATTTATTATATTTCAGTAGATAGAATTGATGATTTCATCATAGATAGGGGTCATTCTCATGATGTCCATACACTTACAGAGCACATACATCTGTGTGCAATTACATGGATACATATATATATATATATATATATATATATATATATATACACATACTAGTTTATAACATACATATATATATATACATATATATATATATATATATATATATATTACACAAACACACATATATGTATATAATACACACACACATTGTATATACACACACATATAAACTTATACAGACATAAACACGCACATATTACAGATTACATACCAATGTACAGGCACATTATACAGTATATTACACGCTCAGACTAAACAGAATAGGTGGGTGCTGTCTGTGAACACGGGACACACTCTGTAGACATCCTCCTGTACACATAGTTATACTATAAGGCAGTAGCTGCAGCCCCTCTCGCACACATGTACACATGACCTCAGCACACACATACATGTGAGCACAGGTGAGTGCTGCTGCGCCCTGTGCCCCCCGTGCTGACCTGTGGTCGCCGCTGGCTCAGGGTCCTGTGCGCGGAGCAGTTCCAACCTCACACTGTCACCGCCGCTCCGGCATCCACACACTCCGGTACGGACACGCCCCCGACACACCCAGAGACACGCCTACACTCCGCCCTTTAAAGAGACACGAGCGTTTATAAGACTAGACGTCCGCTCATCTCAACTATTACCGTCATTCACCTCTATCATATCAATGTCATGTACTCCCCTGTATAACGCACCTATATTACAGTACCATATAATTACAATCGCTCACCTGTATATCACACTGTCATATAATCACCTAAACACACTTGTAACACACTGTCATATCATTACCATCACACACCTGTATCACACTGTCATATACTCACCTCTAACACACCTGTATCATACTGTCATATTATTACCATCACACACCTGTATCACACTGTCATATACTCACCTCTAACACACCTGTATTACAGTGTTATATATCATTACCTGTATCAATACCAAACATTACAGTGTTATATATCATTACCATCACACACCTGTATCACACTGTCATATACTCACCTCTAACACACCTGTATTACAGTGTTATATATCATTACCATCACACACCTTTATCACACTGTCATATACTCACCTCTAACACACTTGTATTACAGTGTTATATATCATTACCATCACACACCTCTATCACACTGTCATATACTCACCTCTAACACACCTGTATTACAGTGTTATATATCATTACCTGTATCAATACCAAAACATTACAGTGTTATATATCATTACCATCACACACCTGTATCACACTGTCATATACTCACCTCTAACACACCTGTATTACAGTGTTATATATCATTACCATCACACACCTGTATCACACTGTCATATACTCACCACTAACACACCTGTATTACAGTGTTATATATCATTACCATAACAATCCTGTATCACACTGTCATATACTCACCTCTAACACACCTGTATTACAGTGTTATATATCATTACCATCACACACCTGTATCACACTGTCATATACTCACCTCTAACACACCTGTATTACAGTGTTATATATCATTCCCATCACACACCTGTATCATACTGTCATATACTCACAATTAACACACACGTATTACAGTCAGTGTTATACATCATTTCCATCACACACCTGTATCATACTGCCATATATTCACCTCTAAAACACCTATATTACAGTCAGTGTTATATATCATTCCCATCACACACCTGTATCATACTGTCATATACCCACCTCTAACACACCTGTATCATACTGTCATATAATCACCTCTATCACACCTGCATTACAGTATTATATATCATTGCCATCACACACCTATATCACACTGCCATATACACATTACCAATAACACATCTGTATTACAGTGCCATATCATTATCCCCAATACCCTGTATCAGGGCCATATCATTACCATCACACACAACTGTATCAATGTACAGTTACTGATACAGTACAGTATCACTACCCCCAATAAATTACCTGTATCAATACCAAAACATTACTATCCCACACCTCTATCATACTGCCATATACTCACCTCTAACATACCTGTATTACAGTCAGTGTTATATATCATTCCCATCACACACCTGTATCATACTGCCATATACTCACCTCTAACACACCTGTATTACAGTGTTATATATCATTACCATCACACACCTGTATCATACTGTCATATACTCACCTCTAACACACCTGTATTACAGTGTTATATATCATTACCATCACACACCTGTATCATACTGTCATATACTCACCTCTAACACAATTGTATTACAGTGTTATATATCATTACCATCACACACCTGTATCACACTGTCATATACTCACCTCTAACACACCTGTATTACAGTGTTATATATCATTACCATCACACACCTGTATCACACTGTCATATACTCACTCTAACACACTTCTATTACAGTGTTATATATCATTATAATCACACACCTGTATCACATTGTCATATTATTACCATTACACACCTGTATCACACTGTCATAGCATTACCATCACACACTTGTATCACACTGTCATATCATTACCATCACACACCTGTATCATACTGTCATATACTCACCTCTAACACACCTGTATTACAGTATTATATATCATTGCCATCACACACCTATATTACACTGTCATATACACATTACCATAACACATCTGTATTACAGTGCCATATCATTATCCCCAATACCCTGTATCAGGGCCATATCATTACCATCACACACAACTGTATCAAAGTACAGTTACTGATACAGTACAGTATCACTACCCCCAATAAATTACCTGTATCAATACCAAAACATTACTATCCCACACCTGTATCATACTGCCATATACTAACCTCTAACATACCTGTATTACAGTCAGTGTTATATATCATTCCCATCACACACCTGTATCATACTGCCATATACTCACCTCTAACACACCTGTATTACAGTGTTATATATCATTACCATCACACACCTGTATCATACTGTCATATACTCACCTCTAACACACCTGTATTACAGTGTTATATATCATTACCATCACACACCTGTATCATACTGTCATATACTCACCTCTAACACACCTGTATTACAGTGTTATATATCATTACCATCACACACCTGTATCACACTGTCATATACTCACCTCTAACACACTTGTATTACAGTGTTATATATCATTACCATCACACACCTGTATCACACTGTTATAGCATTACCATCACACACTTGTATCACACTGTCATAGCATTACCATCACACACCTGTATCATACTGTCATATACTCACCTCTAACACACTTGTATTACAGTGTTATATATCATTACCATCACACACCTGTATCATACTGTCATATACTCACCTCTAACACACCTGTATTACAGGGTTATATATCATTACCATCACACACCTGTATCACACTGTCATATACTCACCTCTAACACACTTCTATTACAGTGTTATATATCATTATAATCACACACCTGTATCACACTGTCATATTATTACCATTACTCACCTGTATCACACTGTCATAGCATTACCATCACACACTTGTATCACACTGTCATATCATTACCATCACACACCAGTACCATACTGTCATATACTCACCTCTAACACACCTGTATTACAGTGATATATATATCATTACCATCACACACCTGTATCACACTGTCATATACTCACCTCTAACACACTTGTATTACAGTGTTATATATCATTACCATCACACACTTGTATCATACTGTCATATACTCACCTCTAACACACCTGTATTACAGTGTTATATATCATTACCATCACACTCCTGTATCACACTGTCATATACTCACCTCTAACACACCTGTATTATAGTGTTATATATAATTCCTATCACACACCTGTATCACACTGTCTAATACTCACCTCTAACACACCTGTATTACAGTGTTATATATCATTCCCATCACACACCTGTATCATACTGTCATATACTCACAATTAACACACACGTATTACGGTCAGTGTTATATATCATTTCCATCACACACCTGTATCATACTGCCATATATTCACCTCTAACACACCTATATTACAGTCAGTGTTATATATCATTCCCATCACACACCTGTATCATACTGTCATATACCCACCTCTAACACACCTGTATTACAGTATTATATATCATTGCCATCACACACCTATATTACACTGTCATATACACATTACCATAACACATCTGTATTACAGTGCCATATCATTATCCCCAATACCCTGTATCAGGGCCATATCATTACCATCACACACAACTGTATCAAAGTACAGTTACTGATACAGTACAGTATCACTACCCCCAATAAATTACCTGTATCAATACGAAAACATTACTATCCCACACCTGTATCATACTGCCATATACTAACCTCTAACACACCTGTATTACAGTCAGTGTTATATATCATTACCATAACACTCCTGTATCACACTGTCATATACTCACCTCTAACACACCTGTATTACAGTGTTATATATCATTACCATCACACACCTGTATCATACTGTCATATACTCACCTCTAACACACCTGTATTACTGTCATATACACATTACCATAACACATCTGTATTACAGTGCCATATCATTATCCCCAATACCCTGTATCAGGGCCATATCATTACCATCACACACAACTGTATCAAAGTACAGTTACTGATACAGTACAGTATCACTAACACACCTGTATTACAGTCAGTGTTATATATCATTACCATAACACTCCTGTATCACACTGTCATATACTCACCTCTAACACACCTGTATTACAGTGTTATATATCATTCCCTTCACACACCTATATTACACTGTCATATGCGCATTACCATAACACATCTGTATTACAGTGCCATATCATTATCCCCAATACCCTGTATAAGGGCCATATCATTACCATCACAAATAACTGTATCAAAGTACAGTTACTGATACAGTACAGTATCACTACCCCCAATAAATTACCTGTATCAATACCAAAACATTACTATCCCACACCTGTATCAGAGTGTCATATCACTACCCCCGATAAATTACCTTTATCAGGGCCTGATTCAGAGCCGGACGCTATTTGCGGACGGTCGTTCAGGAAAAGGGGGTGGCTATTCAAATGAACCGTTCGCTCTTTGTCTGAACGAGCGAACAAAACTTGCGGTCGTTTTTTGGATAACTACGCCCCCTGGCCACTCGCATCCTACGTCATGTCCGCTATTTATTAGATTAATCGAGTACATCGACCAGGGTATGAACTGCTCGCTATTCTTGTGGTTGGTTTTCCCTACCACAATCTTGCGAGCAGTTCTGACTATAAAATAACCCAGTGACGTGGTCAATGACGCTGCTGTATTAATTATGCACACCCATAAAACGCCCGTTTTGACCTTTAAGCACGCCTGCGTTCGGATCTCCACTCCCCGTTTTCAAGCACCTTCCTCTGTTACCACCCACAGACGCCTCCTCCTGTCACTCAAAATAGCAGGCATTCGCTATTTAGCGAACAAACGATTTTCGGCCGCACTGACTGGTTCGCGCATGCGTATTAAAATACGTACGCATGCGCAGTTGGGCAAACATCGCTCGGAACGAACGAGTGGCCGCCAACGAGCGGCTCTGAATCAGGCCCTCAGTGCCATAGCATTACTATCCCAGAACTGTATCACAGTGTCATATCATTACCCCTACTACATTACTTGTTTCAATGCCATATCATTTACTATGCTACACCTGTATTACAGTGTCATATCACTACCTCCAATTACCTGTACAGTGGCATATTATTACCACCACTCACCTGTATTATAGTGCCATATCATTACCTCCAATCACCTGTATCACAGTGCCATATCATTACCCTCACTCACCTGTATCACAGTGCCACATCATTACCTCCACTCACCTGTGTCACAGTGCCATATCATTACCTCCACTCACTAGTATCACAGTGTCATATCATTACCCTCACTCACCTGTATCACAGTGTCATAGCATTACCCTCACTCACCTGTATCACAGTGCCATATCATTACCTCCACTCACCTGTACCACAGTGCCATATCATTACCTCCACTCACCTGTATTATAGTGCCATATCATTACCACCACTCACCTGTATTATAGTGCCATATCATTAGCTCCAATCACCTGTATCACAGTGCCATATCATTACCCTCACTCACCTGTATCACAGTGCCATATCATTACCTCCACTCAACTGTATCACAGTGCCATATCATTACCCTCACTCACCTGTATCAGTGCCATATCATTACCTCCACTCACCTGTATCACAGTGCCACATCATTACCACCACTCACCTGTATCACAGTGCCATATCATTACCTCCACTCACTTGTATCACAGTGACATATCATTACCCTCACTCACCTGTATCACAGTGTCATATCATTACCCTCACTCACCTGTATCACAGTGCCATATCATTACCTCCACTCACCTGTACCACAGTGCCATATCATTACCTCCACTCACCTGTGTCACAGTGTCATATCATTACCTCCAATCACCTGTATCACAGTGCCATATCATTACCACCACTCACCTGTATCACAGTGTTGTATCATTACCACCACTCACCTGTATTATAGTGCCATATCATTACCTCCACTCACCCGTATCACAGTGCCATATCATTACATCCACTCACCTGTATCACAGTGCCATATCATTACCTCCACTCACCTGTATCACAGTGTTGTATCATTACCACCACTCACCTGTAATAGTGTCATATTATTAATCTCATTCACCTGTTTCACAGTGTCATATGATTACACTCACTCACCTGTATCACAGTGTCATATAATTACCACCACTCACCTGTATTATAGTGTCATATCATTACCCTCAAATGCTTGTATCACAGTGTCATATCATTACCACCACTCACCTGTATCATAGTGTCATATCATTACCACCACTCACCTGTATCACAGTGTCATATCATTACCACCACTCACCTGTATTATAGTGCCATATCATTACCTCCACTCACCTGTATCAGTGTCATATCATTACCACCACTTACTTGTATCACAGGGCCATATCATTACCTCCACTCACCTGTATCACAGTGTTATATCATTACCACCACTCACCTGTATCACAGTGTTGTATCATTACCACCACTCACCTGTAATAGTGTCATATTCTTAACCTCATTCACCTGTTTCACAGTGTCATATGATTACACTCACTCACCTGTATCACAGTGTCATATCATTACCACCACTCACCTGTATTATAGTGTCATTTCATTACCCTCAAATGCCTGTATCACAGTGTCATATCATTACCACCACTCACCTGTATCACAGTGTCATATCATTACCACCATTCACCTGTATCACAGTGTCATATCATTACCACCACTCACCTGTATTATAGTGCCATATCATTACCTCCACTCACCTGTATCACAGTGTCATATCATTACCACCACTTACTTGTATCACAGTGCCATATCATTACCTCCAATCACCTGTATCACAGTGTTGTATCATTACCACCACTCACCTGTAATAGTGTCATATTATTCATCTCATTCACCTGTTTCACAGTGTCATATGATTACACTCACTCACCTGTATCACAGTGTCATATCATTAGCACCACTCACCTTTATTATAGTGTCATATCATTACCTCCACTCACCTGTATCACAGTGCCATATCATTACCACCACTCACCTGTATTATAGTGTCATATCATTACCCTCAAATGCCTGTATCACAGTGTCATATCATTACCACCACTCACCTGTATTATAGTGTCATATCATTACCCTCAAATGACTGTATCACAGTGTCATATCATTACCACCACTCACCTGTATCACAGTGTCATATCATTACCACCACTCACTTGTATTATAGTGCCATATCATTACATCCACTCACCTGTATCACAGTGCCATATCATTACCACCACTCACCTGTATTATAGTGCCATATCATTACCTCCAATCACCTGTATCACAGTGTCATATAATTACCACCACTCACCTGTATTATAGTGCCATATCATTACCTCCACTCACCTGTATCACAGTGCCATATCATAACCTCCACTCACCTGTATCACAGTGCCATATCATTACCACCACTCACCTGTACCACAGTGCCATATCATTACCACCACTCACCTGTATCACAGTGCCATATCATTACCACCACTCACCTGTATCACAGTGTCATATCATTACCACCACTCACCTGTATTATAGTTCCATATCATTACCTCCAATCACCTGTATCACAGTGTCATATCATTACCTCCACTCACTTGTATTATAGTGCCATATCATTACCTCCACTCACCTGTATCACAGTGCCATATCATTACCACCACTCACCTGTATTATAGTGCCATATCATTACCTCCAATCACCTGTATCACAGTGTCATATCATTACCACCACTCACCTGTATTATAGTGCCATATCATTACCTCCACTCACCTGTATCACAGTGCCATATCATAACCTCCACTCACCTGTATCACAGTGCCATATCATTACCACCACTCACCTGTACCACAGTGCCATATCATTACCACCACTCACCTGTATCACAGTGCCATATCATTACCACCACTCACCTGTATCAGTGTCATATCATTACCACCACTCACCTGTATTATAGTTCCATATCATTACCTCCAATCACCTGTATCACAGTGTCATATCATTACCACCACTCACCTGTATTATAGTGCCATATCATTACCTCCACTCACCTGTATCACAGTGCCATATCATAACCTCCACTCACCTGTATCACAGTGCCATATCATTACCACCACTCACCTGTATCACAGTGCCATATCATTACCACCACTCACCTGTATCACAGTGCCATATCATTACCACCACTCACCTGTATCACAGTGCCATATCATTACCACCACTCACCTGTATCGCAGTGTCATATCATTACCACCACTCCCTGTATTATAGTGCCATATCATTACCTCCAATCACCTGTATCACAGTGTCATATCATTACCAACACTCACCTGTATTATAGTGCCATATCATTACCTCCACTCACCTGTATCACAGTGCCATATCATAACCTCCACTCACCTGTATCACAGTGTCATATCATTACCACCACTCACCTGTATCAGTGTCATATCATTACCACCACTCACCTGTATTATAGTGCCATATCATTACCTCCAATCACCTGTATCACTGTGTCATATCATTACCACCACTCACCTGTATTATAGTGCCATATCATTACCTCCACTCACCTGTATCACAGTGCCATATCATAACCTCCACTCACCTGTATCACAGTGCCATATCATTACCACCACTCACCTGTATCACAGTGCCATATCATTACCACCACTCACCTGTATCACAGTGCCATATCATTACCACCACTCACCTGTATCACAGTGCCATATCATTACCACCACTCACCTGTATAACAGTGCCATATCACTATATCAGTACTTTCACTCATAGTTGTCAGTGTTTAGGGTGTTTTTTGTTCCTCACTGGAGCCAGGGACCGCACACACTGCACCAATTATAGATATGTACTGTAAGGCTGAATAATTGTGCACTTATATAATATACATTCTTCTCTGGAGTCCTGTATTTGAGTCACTTTGATCACGGCATGGGAGCTAAGGGCTTGATTCAGAGATAGACGCTAATGTACGTTCCGTGTAGTAATCGCAGCTGCAAACATATGCCAATGCATGCCGAAGCACAGCCGGCATACAGACGCCCACTGCTACCTTCTCACGTGTACGACGTGGCTTACCTTTGTAAATATCGGTAAACAACGACGCACATCAAGCGGACACCTTGCCTTTGCGGAAGGTCCGGCCGGCAGCAGATTTGGCAGCTCTCCTGACACGCAGAGCTGTGTGTAGGAGATCGCAAGGGCGCTTTTATGCACGCCCAGTCCAAACTGGCTTACCCTTTAACATTAAAAATAAGGGCATACTGGCATGTATTCCCGCAGTGGCGCCGGCTCACAGACTATTACATTTATCCCACAGAACGTACAAGCACACTGTACAAGTAACAGGATGTAGAAATTATACCAGCTGCTGGGATGCCAGTGCTCAGAATGCCAGCGGCAGAATCCCGACACGGGTCAGTATCCAGGCGCCGGCATCCCGCCCATAAGTATTGGGGTTAGAGGGAGGGATAGGGTTAGGCACTAGAGGGAGGGATAGGGTTAGGCACTAGAGGGAGGGATAGGGTTAGGCACTAGAGGGAGGGATAGGGTTAGGCACTAGAGGGAGGGATAGGGTTAGGCACTAGAGGGAGGGATAGGGTTAGGCACTAGAGGGAGGGATAGGGTTAGGCACTAGAGGGAGGGATAGGGTTAGGCACTAGAGGGAGGGATAGGGTTAGGCACTAGAGGGAGAGATAGGGTTAGGCACTAGAGGGAGGGATAGGGTTAGGCACTAGAGGGAGGGATAGGGTTAGGCACTAGAGGGAGGGATAGGGTTAGGCACTAGAGGGAGGGAGATTTAGATTTAGGCTGCGGGGAGGGAGGGTTAGGGGAAGGGTGATATACTTACCTCCATCTGTCGGGATTGTGACCCAGGTAGGATGCTGGCGTCGGGATTCTAACCGCTGGGATCCTGAACACCGGCATCCCCTACCCAACCCCAAGTAACTGAGGGGCCTATTCATCATCAATTAATGGCCCGGTAACCATGTGGAAACACTAGTTTATGAATATTTTAGTTACCGGACCATTCATCATCAGGGATCCGATAGGACCCCCTTATTCCGAGTTTGCTCACAAGAACATCAGACGGCGCTCGCTCTCGTAGCCCCGGCTCCTTCCAATGGGAAGGAGTTCCGAGATGTGAAGAGGGATCACTCCACCGCCTCCTAACTACCTCCCCGGCGACTGTGTGCATGCGTGACCTCGGGTCACACAAGCGTAGCTGCGCCGACGGGGAGGAGGTAAGTAATGCAGCTACTTCTATAGCTGCGATACTAACCGAAGGGACTGCTGCTTTTCGGAGCACCGGAACAATGATGAATTGCTCCAGTGTAAACTATCCCCCGCTGCTAGTTGGTTACTTAAGTATCCCTCGCAGCGAGATCAATACTTAATCAGCGGAGGCCATACGGCCTCCGATGATGAATAGGCCCCGTATGTTTGATACTGTATATAGTCTTCTAATTCAGTAATCAGGGTGATTAGTGCTACCGATGCAGAGAGCTCAGGGATCTAAGTAACAATACATAGACATATATTTATTATATATGCCAGGGAGCAAGTTTAATCATTTACAAATCTACATTCCAGACAGAAGATGGACATCCGGGGCTGAGAAGAGGAAGCGCATGGGAAGGACTCGTATCACAGGGTACATAAGAAGCTAGAGTGCTCGGTGTCTGTAAGAGTGCTCGGTGTCTGTAAGAGTGCTCGGTGTCTGTAAGAGTGCTCAGTGTCTGTAAGAGTGCTAGGTGTCTGTAAGAGTGCTCGAGGTCTGTAAGAGTGCTCAGTGTCTGTAAGAGTGCTAGGTGTCTGTAAGAGTGCTCGAGGTCTGTAAGAGTGCTCGGTGTCTGTAAGTGCCCAGAGTCTGTAAGAGTGCTCAGTGTCTGTAAGAGTGCTAGGTGTCTGTAAGAGTGCTAGGTGTCTGTAAGGTGGGTGGAGGGAGGTCTCTGGCAATGAGGGGGTTATCTGCTTCGTGACTCTTCAGGAAAACATACAGAGCTCCCATTACAAAGCACATGAGGAGTATGGGCGTTTTGGTTATCTATGGATTAATGAGGAAAATCAGTGAAATTCAATTGGCATTGGTGCAAGCATTTCCCAAAACATCTAAACACAACAAAGTCATACATGCTATCAAAGCTCCAATGCAATCAGTCTGGATTTGACAACAGGCGCAAATGGAGCCCAGATACAGCACTATTCCGATAACATCACAACTGTAATACAGACTAGCAATACAGATCTGCTGAATATATCTGTCTGTTGATATATGGAACAGAGCAATGTTCTGCTGATATCTAGAGAGGTCAGTAATGTAATAATCTGCAGGATATAATAACTATGGGACTAATTCAGCAAGGATCGCAATTGCAAAGCTACACGCAGGCTATAGATACATGATGTATGCACGCAGGCTATAGATACATGATGTATGCACGCAGGCTATAGATATATGATGTATGCACGCAGGCTATAAATATATAATATATGCACGCAGGCTATAGATATATGATGTATGCACGCATGCTATAGATATATAATATATGCACGCAGGCTATAGATATATGATGTATGCACGCAGACAGTTTTGCAATTTCGGTCCTTGCAATAATGCAAATGCAGCAGGAGGTGTATGACACACCCTGCTGCATTTGCGATCCCAGCACTGCGACGGAGGTTGCAGGCTGGGATTACAATCGCGACCGTTGCGACCATCGGCGGTCGATAGTCACGATGGTGGACGGCGCCGGGCGGCCAGACAGCTGAGTAAGGCTCATGTTACTCAAGCTGGCTGGCTTGCGAGCCCAGAAGACTGCGTACGTCCACACAGTGTCTGGGCTGGCCGCTCCGGGAAAACAAGGCGGACATGTCCCCGTTTCCGGGTATGCCAGCCACCCCGAACTGCCCCTTAAATGCCTCTGTCTGTCAGTCAGGCAGAGGCATTCAAGGGTTTGCGTGCGATTGAGCAAGACCCATTATGCACACTCACAAAATGGGTCCTGCGATAATCGGGAATCTGCGTTCAGCATTGCACTTGTGTGCACTGCTGGATCAGGCCCTATGTTTCTGTAAGGTGGTAGATGGAATAGAGCAATGTTCTGCAGATCACTACATAGGTCAGAAACTAATAATCTGCAGAATATACCATTATGTATATATTTCAGGATACAGATTCTCTGGATATATATATATATATATGTATATATATATATATATATATATATATATATATATATGAGAAACTTTAATATTCAACATGGTGCAAAATAACAGGGGAAACTCGTATTTCCTACCTCCGCATATGCTATATTATTGTATTTATTTCTAGCAGTCAGTAAGTTACTAGCTGTCTGTTGTTCCTTCCTCTTCCAGGCTCCCCTGCCTTTGGACCTGTGTATCTCTATCTAGATAAACACCTATCCCACATTGTGTGATAAAGTGTTATATTGTATTTTTGTATACATCCTATTCATTGTAAAAATAATATGCAGAAGTTTGTGCACAGGCTTTGATTGCATGAAAATGATTTTCAGTGACACATTTTTAGTGTCTCTCATTTGAAATAATGGGACTATACCAAGAACAGGGACAGAACCAGGATATAATATAAAATAATAACAGGGACCCCACAGATACAGGGCCATAGAGAAATTACTTTTGCAATAGAGACAGGAGGTGATGGCTGCAGACAGGGAGCAGTTGTGATGTTTCCAGACTTCTGACCGTACAGTGGACCTGATTCAGACACGCTCACTAAGGCGGGATCACTCGCTCTGAGTGATTTTCGCCCATCTGCGCATGCGTATAATTCGCAGTGTGCGTGCGCAAGCCATTCGTTGCGATCTGATTTTGGTTGCTCGTAAGCCACTATCAGGTCACTGCTTTGAGTGACAGGTAGTGCCGTTTGTGGGTGGTAACAGGGGAAGGGGCTTGGGAATGGGGGAATGGATATGCGAACGCAGGCATGTCGGGCCGACAAAATGCTGTTTAAAGGGCGTGCATAATTAGCATAGTAGCATCACGTCACCTGCATGTATTTCAGCCAGCGCTGATCGCTGTGCTTGCGGCAGGCTAAGGTGAGCCTAGGGCTACGAGCAGCTCCGATGGATCACGATGGTCCCGATTAATCCTTAATTTCCCGGACATGACGTGTGTTGCGAGTGGCATAGTGGGCATCCTTATGCGACGCAGTGCGAGCGCTTAATTTAAATATCCGGCCCCTTTTTGCCAGCGAGCAATCGCATCTTGCGAGCGGGTGTGAATGAGCTCCAGTATGTAGATATTATTGTTATTTTATCAGCATGTTGCTGGGACGCTGGCCATGGTGCTGAATGTCTGCAACTAATCACAGCCATGTCATGTCTCTCACGTTACAGGTCGTTAATCTTCAGGCAGTATGTTACAGATCACTAGTCTACAAGTAGTAACATATATATATATATATATATATATATATATATATATATCTATATATCTTTTTTTTTTTATTACCAGTTATTTATATAGCGTGCACATATTCCGCAGCGCTTTACAGAGAATATTTGGCCAATCAAATCAGTCCCTGCCCCAGTGGAGCTTACACTTTATATTCCCTATAACACACATACACACTAGGGTTAATTTTTGCAGGGAGCCAATTAACCTACCAGTATATATTTAGAGTGTGGGAGGAAACCGGAGTACCCGGAGGAAACCCACGCAAGCACAGGGAGAATATACAAACTCTGCACAGTTAGGGCTGTGGTGGGAATTGAACCCACGACCTCAGTGCTGTGAGGAAGTAACACTAACCATTACACCATCTGTGTTGCCCGTTGTACATTATATGTCATCAGACTACAGGCAGCGCGTGTAGAACGTTGTACATGCCATCAGTCTACAGTCAGTGGGTCTAATTCAGAGTACCACAAAGCAGACGCTCACACCGCACATGCGTGTGAGGCACATCTGCTGGCTATTCAGAGTGGCATACAAGTGAACCAGATCTGTACATGCAACTAAATAGGTGTGACTTGGCGGCATACATATTACATGTCATCACTATCCAGAAAATGTCTATACTATATTGTATTGCATCAATCTTCAGGCAGAATGTTGAAAATATTATGTCTTTGGTCTAAAGTGTGTAAGACATATTACATGCCATCAACATACAGGCAGCATGTAGAACATTCTGTATTACATGTCATCAGTGTAGAGGAAGCGTGTAGAACATATTGCATGTCATCAGTGTATCAGTGTAGAACATATTGCATGTAATCAGTGTACAGGCAGTGTGTAGAACATATTGCATGTCATCGGTATACAGGCAGTATGTAGAACATATTACATGTCATCAGTATCCTGGCAGTGTGTAGAAAATATTACATGTCATCAGTGTACAGGCAGCGTTTAAAACATATTACATGTCATCAGTGTACACACAGCGTGTAGAACATAATACATGCAATCAGTGTAGAGGAAGCGTGTAGAACATATTACATGTCATCAGTGTACAGGCAGTGTGTAGAACAGCAGTGTGTAGAACATATTACATGTCATCAGTGTAGAGGAAGCGTGTAGAACATATTACATGTCATCAGTTTACAGGCAGTGTTTAAAACATATTACATGTCATCAGTGTAGAGGAAGCGTGTAGAACATATTGCATGTAATCACTGTACAGGAAGCGTGTAAAACATATTACATGTCATCAGTGTACAGGCAGCATGTAGAACATATTACATGTCATCAGTGTAGAGGAAGCGTGTAGAACATATTGCATGTCATCAGTGTACAGGCAGTGTGTAGAACATATTACATGTCACCAGTGTAGTGGCATCGTGTAGAACATATTACATGTCATCAGTGTAGAGGAAGCATTTAGAACATATTACATATCATCAGTGTACAGGCAGCGTGTAGAACATATTGCATGTCATCAGTGTACAGGCAGTGTGTAGAACATATTACATGTCATCAGTGTAGAGGAAGCGTGTAGAACATATTACATGTCATCAGTGTACAGGCAGTGTGTAGAACATATTGCATGTCATCAGTGTACAGGCAGTGTGTAGAACATATTGCATGTCATCAGTGTGTAGAACATATTACATGTCATCAGTGTACAGGCAGTGTGTAGATCATATTACATGTCATCAGTGTAGAGGAAGCGTGTAGAACATATTACATGTCATCAGTGTACAGGCAGAGTGTACAACATATTGCATGTCATCAGTGTACAGGCAGCGTGTAGAACATATTACATGTCATCAGTGTACAGGCAGAGTGTAGAACATATTGCATGTCATCAGTGTTCAGTCAGTGTGTAGAAAATATTACATGTCATCAGTGTACAGGCAGAGTGTAGAACATATTATATGTCATCGGTGTACAGGCAGTGTGTAGAACATATTACATGTCATCAGATTATAGGCAATGTGTAGAACATATTACATACATGCCATTAGTCTACAGGCAGTATATAGAACATATTACATGTCATCAGCCTACATGGAATGTGTGTTACATAGGTTACCTAACATCAGACCACAGGTAGTATGTAACACATGTGTTAATGTGCTGTATGTTCTGGGATTCTATAGAATATGTCTATGTTTCTGTGATCAGTCTCTATGTAATAATGAGTGATATGCTGGGTACATGGAGGAGGTGGGGAGTGCAGGATACATTGATACTGAGGATGGCAGATGAGGAACTCTTATTGGGGGGCACTGAGGGGTGGGAAAAGGTTGATTCTATTATACATTAGAGCAATAGTCTCTCCTCATATCATCCTCCAGCCAGGAGGACAATGTGCAGGGACAGGAGAAGGTCATCAGATAACACACACATAGTCCATAGAGAAGAACAAATCCTGGGAGACCCCGCTCTGTTGTCTTTATCTATTCTCATCTCTGTTATCTGCTAGAACAGCAGGAACCAAGGGAAGTCCTTCCTATCCTGCCAGCTCCGACATCCAGCGTTCATACTGCATAAATATGGGCGCTATTTATCCACCTCACTTATACTGTACATACGTGTATCACTACCGAAACCTTAGTATCACCTCTTCCCCAACTCATAATTCCCATACTCTCCTATATCCATGTCCCCAGGGAGCCTCGGCTATGATTTATGTTGGTTATGAAAGTGACAGTAATTTTTTTGTTTGAATGTTTTTATCCCATTGCTGGAGAGGGTTCAGAAATCTGCTATGCTTTATACAATGTACAGTATGGAACGGACATACATCAGAGATGGGCAACCTGACACACTGCAGGGGCCACATGGGCGGGTGACCCTCTAATCATCAAAAGGGGCCACACACTGGGGATCATTCAGAGTTGGTCGCAAGCGCTGAGCGCTCGCAACCAACTCGATGTTGCCCCACTGGGCATGTGCACGACGGGGCCGGCTCCGACGTGCGCATGTGCGAGACCCGGCTAGCGACGGACACTCCGTTGCTAGGGGTCTCGCAGGAGACGGGGGGCGAGCTGTCGATGGTGAGTGACAGCTCGCCCCGTTTGGGAGGCGGGCAGGGGGCGTGCCTGCCCAAATGGAGGCGTTCCCGCCAGATGTCATTGCTCATGTCAGTGGGGAGCTTCCTGCTCGATCAGAGCAGGAAGCTCCCTGGGGCTTATGAGTGCCCTGACCCAACCTTAGGGTCTGGTCGTAAGCCCCGATGGACGCGATGGTCTTGACCATCGCGACCATCACCCATGTCGGTCGCTAGAGCTGTGGGTGTTAACCCACAGCTTAGCGATCCACAAGGAGGCGGTCGTTCAGGATGCAAGCGGCCGCCCTGATTCAGGGCGACCGCTTGCAACTAACGACCGCCTCTGAAAAAGGTCCAGTATCCTTAAGCTCAGTAATAAGGTAAAAGAATACATGTAAATATGAGATAGAGGCTCCTTTCTGTAATAACATATCAGCAGGTAATGTACATATAAACTGTAAGTCCTGATGCTGGGAAAGGAATTCTCTGATGTCCCCCCCCCCCATAACAAAAAACAAAACAAAAAAGAGAATCTTCCCAAAATCTCCATCTTCACCATTCACTGTACTATAAATAACCTCACAAAGTGAAAGGTTGTTTTGCACGTTGGTGACAAAACTCAGGCACAAGGACCCCAATACCCCCAGCTTCTCCTACCAGAATGTGCCACCATTATCAGATGGAAAGCCTACACGTCCTGATGTAAATTGGATGCATCAGCAGAAGAACAAAACCCACGTGTAAATGTTATATGCACTGTAAGGGAAGAATGCAACAGCAACCAATGAGACATCTATTGGACCTAGCTCCACCAAATTTGGCATTGTGGTGTAGTTTGACCAGGATTAGGTTTTTACCTAGGTTTAAACATTGTCAGGGCCGCACACTGTCACAGAATCGCTAAAAATTGGGACACTCTTAAATTACACAGGTTCCGGGGCTGGCTCCAGTGGAAATTGACAGTCTCCCAAAAATCTGTGAGAATGCAACTAGCAGTGTGCTGGACTGCAGACCGGTAAGAGGGGGGGGGGTTGGGTGCCCCTGGGTGTAACTAGAGCTTTCTGTCCCACATAGCAAGATCTTAAAAAGACCCCCCAGAGGTAAAAAAAAACACATACATTTGCCCCCGCACAGAGCCCATTCATGTTATGCCACACAGAGCTCATTCAGGTTATGCCACACAGTAGTACCCCTTATACACATAATGCCATGCAGTAGTAGTTCCCCTTATACCACACAGTAATGCTCCTTACACTGCACAGTAATGCCCTACACATTTTACCGCACAATAATGCCCTTTACAGATTATGCCACATAGTAATAGTGCCCCATATAACACATTATTCCACACAATAGTAAGGCCTCTTACACATTATACCCCTCCCACCCAGCAACTCCCCTCCCCATGTCCCTCCAGCAGCCTCCCACCTCCCCCTGTGTGCCATCAGCAGCCAGCAGGTGTGGATTTGGGGCTGGGCTGCCAGCTAATTACAGCTGAAGCACCGGCAGGCAGCAGCAGACATGGACAGACAGCGCTGGCGCTATTTGAATATGGCGCTGGTCGTGAGCTGATACTGCTGATTGGCTGCCAGTCGATGAGCTCTGCTTGCCTCGTGACCGGCAGTGCTGTCTCTCCATGACTGCTTGCCAGTGCACCAGCTGTAATCAAAAATGAACATTGCTGACACCCAGGCCCTGACTGGACCGGCTCACCTTGTGTGTGTGGCAGGGTACAGGGGGAACAGCGGGCCACAGAGGCAGTTCAGGCACTATAGCAGCCACACCCCTTGCACCCACGGAAGTTACGCCACTGTTTGCAAGCATGTTAGCAAACAGTGGGGTCCTTTTCAGGGTCAATAGAATGGGGTTATAGGTGAGGACAATGTATATAAATAAAGGCTGCAGGGGTACTTCAGGGTCCAGTCTTCAACCCGGGCAAGGACAAGTATCCCAGCTAGAACCAAATTAAAGATCTTGGTCCGTAGATTTGCAGAAAAATATTGGCGCTAAAATGGCATGTATCGTTTCGGAGTTATGTGGCAAAACATCCACCCACCATTACAGTGCATCACCATTGTGCTCTGCAAAATGTGACAGTTGGTGAACTCTCCCTGTGAACTTGCTGGGTGACCTGGAACTTGTGACCTGCTGGGTGGTCTGGAAACTATGACAGATATTTGTAGCCACATATATCAGCACGTCTTGCGGGGACCTCAATCAACGATTCTTCTGTTATTTCATTATTCACTTCTCCCAGCTTTGTTTACACCAAACATACCTAGAGCTTCAAGGACGTCGACATGGTGGAACTCTTACAGGTCGCCCAGAGTGCGCAGTTCAAAAATCTTACAGTCAAGAATATTATCATCACAACCAACATATAACAGATCAACCTATACGCCGCTTGCATAGGACAGAATCGGTATGGGATGCCGGCAGCCGAGATCCCAGCTGTTAGAATCCTGACACCGGTATACCGACAGGGCTAGCATACTGACACTTGTTGTTCGGTATGCTAACCCTTCCCCTCTCCCTACCCTAACCCTCCCTCTTTGTTCCCTAACCCTAACCTCCCCCCTAGTGCCTGAACCTAACCTCCCCTTCCCTGCACCCTAACCCTCCCCCTAGTGCCTAACTCCACACCCTAACCCTCTCCCCACCCCCACTACTTACCATTGGTATCCCCGCGGTCGGGAAGTCAGCGCCGGGATTGTGATAGGCGTCGGGATTCCAGTACCGGTAATATCAGTGCAGGCATTGCGGCTGTCAGTATACTAACTGTATCCCCATAGGACATATCATATTGGCCACAATACTACTCTTCGGGTCCCATGGATGTGCAATGTGTGAGCTGTGGTGCCCTATACTTCTTGGTAGAGGAGGTAAACTGCCATTTTCTGCTGTCACAATGTGCTTGTTCCACCATATTTCGCAGAACTCATATTACGAACTAATTAATTCCATAATATCCTCAGTAACTAATATCCATAATATCCTCCATAACTAAGGTGGTTACCAATGGGATTCCCTAGTTTGCTTTAATAGTCTAATAGTTGCTGGTTGGTAGATTTAGTTCATATTTGCACTGGACAATACTAGTAAATTCCACCCACCGGGAGACTAAGGTTTAGGCTGCGGGGAAGGAGGGGTTAGGTTTAGGTACTTACAGGAGGGGTTAGGGTTAGTCACCCCTGGGGGGAGGTTAGGGTTAGGCACCCACCGGGAGACTTAGGTTTAGGCTGCGGGGAAGGAGGGGTTAGGGTTAGGCACTTACAGGTGGGGTTAGGGTTAGGCACTTGGGGGGGAAGAGTAGGGTTAGGCACCCCTAAGGAAGAGTTATGGTTAGGGGGGGGTTAGGTTAGTAAATAGTTAACATACTTACCTGTCGGGATCTTCACTGCCAGCCTTCCAATGTTGGCATTTGAACCGCCGGACGCATTTCATACCGATCCCTCCGTGCCGCACTGTGCAGGCATGCCAATGCTTACCGCCGGGAGCGGCAAAAGAAAGTTGGACGCAAGAGCTGGAGATCTCAGACCCGGGCGTGTCGCTGGTGTGTTGCTGGTGTGCGCGGTCAGCGACTTCATCTAAAGACTGCGATGCACTGACACAGGCGGCCATGTTCGGACGGAGAATCTGCGCCTCTATTAGGCTGGTGCAGTACTAAAAGGTGTGAACGATGGTGCGTCTTAATATGCACGGCGACGGATTATCACCACAGCTGGGGGGCGTCTCAGTAGGAAGACTATCGATGGCGGTATTAGCATAAGTCACGGCTACAACGGCGCCCACCGCTGAATGATCTTCATTAAACTAGTTTAATATAACTTTAACACTGCTAGATAAAAGTAGTTTACTTAAATAACTATAGTCTGATAATTACTGCCTTATATAATACAACTGTCCATAAAGTTAGTGAGTAAAAGCACAGTGGTGAATTAAAAAAAAAAAAACATATATTGACCTTTTTGTAAAATGTAGCCCGTAGGCTGACATAGTATAATAACCATGATCCTGAGTGTCTTATTACTCTGACATAGAATAATAACCATGCTCCTGAGTGTCTTATTACTCTGACATAGAATTACAACCATGATCCTGAGTGTCTTATTACTCTGACATAGAATAATAACCATGATCCTGAGTGTCTTATTACTCTGACATAGTATAATAACAATGATCCTAAGTGGCTTATTACTCTGACATAGTATAATAACCATAACCTGAGTGTCTTATTACTCTGACATAGTATAATAAGCATGATCCTGCGTGTCTTATTACTCTGGCATAGTAAAAATAACCATGATCCTGAGTGTCTTATTACTATGACATAGTATAATAACCATGATCCCGAGTGTCTTATTACTCTGACATAGTATAATAAGCATGATCCCGAGTGGCTTAGCACTCTGACATAGTATAATAAGCATGATCCCGAGTGTCTTATTACTCTGACATAGTATAATAACCATAATCCCGAGTGTCTTATTACTCTGACATAGTATAATAAGCATGATCCAGAGTGGCTTATTACTCTGACATACTATTATATAATAACCATGATCCTAAGTGTCTTATTACTCTGACATAGTATAATAACCATGATCCTGAGTGTCTTATACCTCTGACATAGTACTACAATAACCATGATCCTGAGTATATTATTACTCTGACATAGTATAATAACCATGATCCTTAGTGTCTTATTACGGGTGTAGTAGGTATTACCACCGGACACAAATCTCAACAGCGGCAGCCCGGCAAGGGTGAAAATTCCGATCGTCCATAAGGTAATTATTGCTAACCTAATTCCCCCACCTAACCCTCCCTTAGGGGTGCCTAACCCTAACCCCCCCTTCCCTGCCGCCTAAACCTAAGTCCCCCCCGGGGGTGCCTAACCCTAACCCCCCCTTCCCCTAGCCTAACCCTAACCTCCCGGGGGAGTTCCTAACACTAAGCCCCTCCCCCGTGAGCCCTAAACCTAACCCTCCCCCCCGCGGCTGTCCGTGCCCGGCATCACTTCGATCGGGATGCCGGCGTTTGATTAATGGCAGGCGTCTACATTTAGACGCTTGTCATTAGTACCACGCCGGGATTAGAACGTCTGGAAGCCGGCGTTCGGGATTTAGACCATCGGCTTCCAAACTACATCCCCTTATTCCTTATTACTCTGACATAGTATAATAACCATGATCCTGAGTGTCTTATACCTCTGACATAGTACTGCAATAACCATGCTCCTGAGTGTATTATTACTCTGACATAGTATAATAACCATGATCCTGAGTATCTTATTACTCTGACATACTATTATATAATAAAAAAAAGGATCCCGAGTGTCTTTTTACTCTGACATAGTATAATAAGCATGATCCTGAGTGTCTTATTACTCTGACATAGTATAATAAGCATGATCCTGAGTGTCTTATACCTCTGACATAGTATTATAAAATAAAATGATCCTGAGTGTCTTATTACTCTGACATAGTATAATAAGCATGATCCCGAGTGTCTTATACCTCTGACATAGTATTATAAAATAAAATGATCCTGAGTGTCTTATTACTCTGATATAGTATAATAAGCATGATCCCGAGTGTCTTATTACTCTGACATACTATTATATAATAACCATGCTCCTGAGTGTCTTATTACTCTGACATAGTATAATAAGCATGATCCTGCGTGGCTTATTACTCTGACATACTATTATATAATAACCATGATCCTGAGTGTCTTATACATCTGACATAGTATTATAAAATAAAATGATCCTGAGTGTTTTATTACTCTGACATAGTATAATAACCATGATCCCGAGTGTCTTATTACTCTGACATAGTATAATAAGCATGATCCAGAGTGGCTTATTACTCTGACATACTATTATATAATAACCATGATACTAAGTGTCTTATTACTCTGACATAGTATAATAACCATGATCCTGAGTGTCTTATACCTCTGACATAGTACTACAATAACCATGATCCTGAGTATATTATTACTCTGACATAGTATAATAACCATGATCCTGAGTGTCTTATTACGGGTGTAGTAGGTATTACCGCCGGACACAAATCCCAACAGCGGCAGCCCGGCAAGGGTGAAAATTCCGATCGTCCATAAGGTAATTATTGCTAACCTAATTCCCCCACCTAACCCTCCCTTAGGGGTGCCTAACCCTAACCCCCCCTTCCCTGCTGCCTAAACCTAAGTCCCCCCCGGGACTTGATCATATTATTCTCATATTATAGGAACCCAGATCCTGAGGGACTTATTACTATTATATATTATTATAGTATCTCAGATAATCAGTGTCTTTATACTATTATATAGTGTTATAATAACTCAGATCCTCAGTGTCATTACTTAGTACAGCTCAGAGAGGACAGCTCTCACTGGCCAATAGCCTAGGTGTCAACAGTTTTCAAAGTACTTACACACATGCCTGGTAATGATCCTATACATTTGTATGTGGTCATTATCTAGTCTCCCGGTCATTTTGTGATTTTAGGCCAGTTGCATAATATCAGTTTACATGCTCAATATAAGGCTCTACTCTGATTGACAGCTCTCATGGTCCAAGGTTATATACAGTCAGGTGCATAAATATTGGGACATTGACAGAATTTTCAGATTTTGGCCTCTATTCACCACCACAATGGCTTTGAAATGAAACAAACAAGATGTGCTTTAACTGCAGACTTTCAGATTTAATTTGAGGGTAATTACATCCAAATCGGGTGAAAGGTGTAGGAATTACAACAGTTTCAATATGTGCCTCCCGCTTTTTAAGGGGCCAAAAGTAATGGGACTATCAACTCAAAAGCTATTTCATGGACAGGTGTGGGCTATTCCCTCGTTATTTCATTATCAATTAAGCAGGTAAAAGGTCTGGAGTTGATTGTAGGTGTGACATTTGCATTTGGAATCAGTTGCTGTCAACTCTCAATATGAAATCAAAGAGCTGTCACTATCAGTGAAGCAAGCCATCATTAAGCTGAAAAATCAAAACAAACCCATCAGAGAGATAGCAAAAACATTAGGTGTGGCCAAATCAACTGTTTGGAACATTCTTAAAAAGAAAGAACGCACCGGAGAACTCAGCAACACCAAAAGACCCGGAAGACAACTGTGGTGGATGACAAAAGAATTATTTCCCTGGTGAAGAAAAAAACCCTCACAACAGTTGGCCAAATCAAGAACACTCTCCAGGAGGTAGATGTATATGTGTCAAAGTCAACAATCAAGAGAAGACTTCACAGGAGTGAATATAGAGGGTTCACAACAAGATGCAAACCATTGGTGAGCCACAAAAACAGGAAGCCCAGATTAGAGTTTGCCAAACAACATATAAAAAAGCCATTACAGTTCTGGAACAACATCCTATGGACAGATGAGACAAAGATCAACTTGTACCAGAGTGATGGGAAGGAAAGGAACTGCTCATGATCCAAAACATACCACCTCATCAGTGAAGCATGGTGGTGGTAGTGTCATGGCGTGGGCATGTATGGCTACCAATGGAACTGGTTCCCTTGTATTTATTGATGATGTGACTGCTGACAAAAGCAGCAGAATGAATTCTGAAATGTTTCGGGCAATATTATATGCTCATATTCAGTCAAATGCTTCAGAACTCATTGGACGGCGCTTCACAGTGCAGATGGACAATGACCCGAAGCATACTGCAAAAGCAACCAAAGAGTTTTTCAAGGCTAAAAAGTGGAATGTTATGCAATGGCCAAGTCAATCACCTGACCTGAATCCGATTGAGCATGCATTTCACTTAATCGAGACAAAATTGAAGGGAAAATGCCCCAAGAACAAGCAGGAACTGAAGACATTTGCAGTAGAGGTCTGGCAGAGCATCACCAGGGATGAAACCCAGCATCTGGTGATGTCTATGCGTTCCAGACTTCAGGCTGTAATTGCCTGCAAAGGATTTGCAACAAAGTATTAAAAAGTGAAAGTTAGATTTAGGATTGTTTAGTTTGTCCCATTACTTTTGGCCCCTTAAAAAGTGGGAGGCACATATAGAAACCGTTGTAATTCCTACACCGTTCACCTGAGTTGGATGTAATTACCCTCAAATTAAATCTGAAAGTCTGCAGTTAAAGCACATCTTGTTTGTTTCATTTCAAAGCCATTGTGGTGGTGAATAGAGGCCAAAATATGAAAATTCTGTCAATGTCCCAATATTTATGGACCTGACTGTAGGTATCGAATACCCCTTTTACACCAGAGCTAAAACCCAGGCTATTGCAGGGTTAACCCGGGTAGCTCCTTGTTGTAAAAGGGGACAGGGTTAGATTCCCGGGTTGAGTGACCCAGCAATCCAACACAGGTAACTTGAACGGTTTAAAACGGGAATGACCCGTGAAACCCTGCAGTGTAAACAGTGCGATCCGGGTCACGATGACCTGGAGTGCGCCGCGTTGACGTCCTCTCCAAGCATCCACTTCCACGCCGGAAGAGACGGGTCTCAGCAGACCCGGCTCCGGTGTGAACAGCGCCGACTCAGGAATATCCTGGGTCGGCGCCGGCTAAATTCCAGATCTGATCCGGTTTTCAGACCAGGAATTTAGATAAAAAAGTGGTATATTTGTCATCTATATGGTGATTCTAAAGTAATATAGGAATATATCTGGATGATTGAAACAATCTTTCAACATAGTGATGTAGAGTGATTATCTATTTTTATTTTTTTACTTGTAAAAGATCAATTAAAAAAACATACTGAATTGAAAAAATAAAAATTGTCTATAGCACTAAGTGGTACTTTATGTGGACGTATGTATTATATATATATATATATATATATAAACATATATATATATATATATATATATTGTGACACAGTCAGATTAGGGGTCCCTCTCCTGGGTAGAGGTCTCCTTCCTTACACACACAGCAGCTGGGAAACAGTACGCCAGTCTGGATTCGAGTACAAGCTGGTCGGCGCCAGTCTTTATTGTGCAAAACAGAAACAACAAAAAGAAACCATAAACATAAATCCTAGCCCTGGCGGGGCTCTAACTTTACAGGTGGTTCCCTCACTACCAGAACCTGGCAGGGCCTAATGCCCTCACCAGCAACAAAGGCACAGCACAACACTCACAGATAGGTTTTTCAAGTGTCTCTCAGCAAACTCCCTGCCTGCTCTCCCAGGTGAGACACTCAGCCCTAAACAAACTAGGCTTATATTGGCCACTCTCAGGTGGAAACCCTAACAAGCCTGTTACCAGGCTGCGAGAACCAAAACCTGGAGTGGCCGTGGGTGGAGCCCTCCCTCTCCTCTCACCCACAACCCCCAGGTCCCAAACCGGCTTTTCAAAAAGCCGAGACTCAAGCCTGCTACACTGCAGACTTTCTCCTGGAGGTTTAAAACACATAAGACAGGAATCTGGGACAAATGTACCTGCCACAGACCACTTTACCAGTGATCCTATCACAATATATACAGACAGGTGCATAAATATTGGGACATTGACAGAATTTTCATATTTTGGCCTCTATTCACCACCACAATGGCTTTGAAATGAAACAAACAAGATGTGCTCTAACTGCAGACTTTCAGATTTAATTTGAGGGTAATTACATCCAAATCAGGTGAACGGTGTAGGAATTACAACGGTTTCTATATGTGCTCCCACTTATTAAGGGGCCAAAAGTAATGTTACTATCAACTCAAAAGCTATTTCATGGACAGGTTTGGGCTATTCCCTCATTATTTCATTATCAATTAAGCAGGTAAAAGGTCTGGAGTTGATTCTAGGTGTGACAATTGCATTTGGAATCAGTTGCTGTCGACTCTCAATATGAGATCAAAGAGCTGTCACTATCAGTGAAGCAAGCCATCATTAGGCTGAAAAATCAAAACAAACCCATCAGAGAAATAGCAAAAACATTAGATGTGGCCAAATCAACTGTTTGGAACATTCTTAAAAAGAAAGAACGCACCGGAGAGCTCAGCAACACCAAAAGACCCGGAAGACCACGGAAAACAACTGTGGTGGATAACAGAAGAATTATTTCCCTGGTGAAGAAAAACCCCTTCACAACAGTTGGCCAAATTAAGAACACTCTCCAGGAGGTAGGTGTATATGTGTCAAAGTCAACAATCAAGAGAAGACTTCACAGGAGTGAATATAGAGGGTTCACCACAAGATGTAAACCATTGGTGAGCTGCAAAAACAGGAAGACCAGATTAGAGTTTGCCAAACAACATCTAAAAAAGCCATAACCGTTCTGGAACAACATCCTATGGACAGATAAGACAAAGATCAACTTGTACCAGAGTGATGGGAAGAGAAGAGTATGTAGAAGGAAAGGAACTGCTCAAGATCCAAAACATACCACCTCATCAGTGAAGCATGCTGGTGGTAGTGTCATGGCATGGGCATGTATGGCTGCCAATGGAACTGGTTCCCTTGTATTTATTGATGATGTGACTTCTGACAAAAGCTGCAGAATGAATTCTGAAGTGTTTCAGGCAATATTATATGCTCATATTCAGTCAAATGCTTCAGAACTCATTGGATGGCGCTTCACAGTGCAGATGGACAATGACCCAAAGCATACTGCACAAGCATCCAAAGAGTTTTTTAAGGCTAAAAAGTGGAATGTTATGCAATGGCCAAGTCAATCCTCTGACCTGAATCCGATTGAGCATGCATTTCACTTGATGAAGACAAAACTGAAGGGAAAATGCCCCAAGAACAAGCAGGAACTGAAGACATTTGCAGTAGAGGTCTGGCAGAGCATCACCAGGGATGAAACCCAGCGTCTGGTGATGTCTATGTGTTCAAGACTTCAGGCTGTAATTGCCTGCAAAGGATTTGCAACAAGTATTAAAAAGTGAAAGTTAGATTTAGGATTGTTTAGTTTGTCCCATTACTTTTGGCCCCTTAAAACGTGGGAGGCACATATAGAAACCGTTGTAATTCCTACAAGTTCACCTGATATGGATTTAATTTCCCTCAAATTAAATCTGAAAGTCTGCAGTTAAAGCACATCTTGTTTGTTTCATTTCAAAGCCATTGTGGTGGTGAATAGAGGCCAAAATATGAAAATTCTGTCAATGTCCCAATACTTATGGACCTGACTGTAGGTATCGAATACCCCTTTTACACCAGAGCTAAAACCCAGGCTATTGCAGGGTTAACCCGGGTAGCTCCTTGTTGTAAAAGGGGACAGGGTTAGATTCCCGGGTTGAGTGACCCAGCAATCCAACACAGGTAACTTGAACGGTTTAAAACGGGAATGACCCGTGAAACCCTGCAGTGTAAACAGTGCAATCCGGGTCACGATGACCTGGAGTGCGCCGCGTTGACGTCCTCTCCAAGCATCCACTTCCACATATATATCCCAGGTACTCCTAACTTATTTGTGGTAGTTATCGCTTGCCTGACCACCTGTGAGATGCTGATAATAGGTGTGTCAATTTCTCTGGGCAGTCTCTCACTACCTGGGGAGCAGGCTGATAGACCCGTTGAAAGACAATGCTATGGCTTTATGTGCTGTATTTAAAGGTTTTCATTCTGTGAGTTGGACATTAGGTTTACCACCCTTAGAATAGGAGACTTCTGTTTAGTTAGACAAGCTAGGATTTATTTTATGATTTTATTTATTTTGCAACACAAACAAAACTAGCAACAAAAACGTGTAACAACGCCCTTGACAACAGGTGTGATACTGATTGGCTACAGAATGCAGAGTACGACTGCTTGCCCCAGGAAACGACACTCCTTCACTTGATTATATATATATATATATATATATATATTGTGACACAGTCAGATTAGGGGTCCCTCTCCTGGGTAGAGGTCTCCTTCCTTACACACACAGCAGCTGGGAAACAGTACGCCAGTCTGGATTCGAGTACAAGCTGGTCGGCGCCAGTCTTTATTGTACAACGTCAGAAATAACATAAAGAAAACATAAACATAAATCCTAGCCCGGTCGGGGCTCTAACTTCACAAGTGGTTCCCTCACTACCAGAACCTGGCAGGGCCTAATGCCCTCACCAGCAACAAAGGCACAGCACAACACTCACAGATAGGTTTTTCAAGTGTCTCTCAGCAAACTCCCTGCCTGCTCTCTCAGGTGAGACACTCAGCCCTAAACACACTAGGCTTATATTGGCCACTCTCAGGTGGAAACCCTAACAAGCCTGTTACCAGGCTGCGAGAACCAAAACCTGGCTTGGCCGTGGGTGGAGCCCTCCCTCTCCTCTCACCCACAACCCCCAGGTCCCAAACCGGCTTTTCAAAAAGCCGAGACTCAAGCCTGCTACACTGCAGACTTTCTCCTGGAGGTTTAAAACACATAAGACAGGAATCTGGGACAAATGTACCTGCCACAGACCACTTTACCAGTGATCCTATCACATATCCCCCCCCTTTGTTTCGACCTGTGGGGCAGAACAACTGAAGCCCAAACAATGAACGCGTGACAATGCGTCTGCATTTGCCAGCTGGCTTCCTGGCCTGTGTTCCACTGAAAATTTAAAAGTTTGTAACGCCAAGAACCATCTCGTAATTCTCGCATTACTGTCCTTATTCTCGGACATCCACTTCAAAGGGGCATGGTCAGTGGTCAATTTGAACTTTCTTCCAACCAAGTAGTACCTGAGAGCCTCTAACGCCCACTTTATGGCCAACGCCTCCTTCTCCACTGTGGCATCGGGTAGGCATCGAATTTTGAAACACTGTTCAACTTTCGGAAGTCATTGCAGAAACGCACACTCCCGTCGGGCTTTGGAATCAACACAATGGGACTTGACCATTCACTATGTGATTCTTCAATAACCCCTAACTCTAGCATATTTTTAATTTCTTTCGACACCGATTCTCTTTGTGCTACTGGTAACCTATAGGGCTTTAGATTAACTTTAACCCCTGGGTCAGTGATTATGACCGATGTTTTCCCAGGTATGTTAGAGAACAGCACCCTATTTCTGATCAGAAACTCCTTGACCTCTCGTTGTTGAATTGCCGACAGGGTTTTTGCCACTGTCACTTCGGGAACTAAGGGCCCTGGATTTACTGGAGGGGCTCAGACGGCCGACAGTACCGTTCTATCTTTCCAGGGCTTTAACAGATTTATATGGTATATCTGTTCCGGCTTTCTTTTCCCCGGCTGGTAAACTTTGTAATTGACCTGTCCCACTCTTTCTAAGATTTCAAAGGGCCCTTGCCATTTAGCCAAAAGTTTATTTTCCACAGTGGCAACCAACACTAACACTCTGTCCCCAGGAGCAAAGCTGCGTAACCGAGCATTGTGGTTGTATACCCTCTGCTGTGCCTGTTGAGCCTGTTCCAGGTGCTCTCTCACTATCGGCACCTCTATAATAGGCAATGGAACTAGTGGACCCTTAAAATGTGGTCTGGGAGCATGATACTGACACTCAGGGCAGGATGCGCAAAAGTCAGATACCTCTTTATGAAGCCCGGGCCAGAAAACCTCTGCATTATTCGCTCAGTGGTTTTCTCTACCCCTAGATGGCCTGCCGTTATATGACCATGGGCCAGATCCAACACTGTTCTTCTGTAGGCTTTGGGAACTATTAGTTGTTCCACAACATCTTCCCCCTTCTTAGTCACCTGATATAACAAATCCTGACACATTGCCATGTGGGGATAGGACAAAGGACTATCAGGGTCTATGGGTTTACCATCAACTACTTTTACATTCTCCCTGGCTTTTACCAAAGTAGGGTCATTCAACTGCTCCACGGCAAAGACCTCTCTTCTGACCTCTAAATCAGGCAGACGATCCACTGGCCCAACAACACTTCCCACCTCAATGGGAGGCACATCAGTTGGCAGGCCACCGTCACGCTCCGCTTTCTCTAGTTCGCCAACCATAGTAGAAAAAGGGAATAACTCTGACTCAGAAGAAACTCCCTCCTCCACTACATCGACAACCCTCTCAAATGGACCGGGGTTGTTCACTTCTGGAACAAAACGACTTTCCCACAACTTCCAGAAGTGAGCAAAGTCTCTCCCCAATATTGCATCGTACATCAGACCATGCACCAAACCCACAGAAACTATAGCCGAACCACATGGTGTCTCGATGTTCACCTCGGCAGTAACATAATATCGAGTATTCCTATGTATGCAGGTCACACCAACAGTTTTCCCTTTATGCCTCAAGGGGTTCACCAGCTCAGCTTTCATAAGTGTCACCAAGCTACCAGAGTCTAACAGTGCCTCTACTCGGTTGCCATCTACAGTGAGTACACACACATGCTTATCAGTCTCAGCCTGCCGGTCAGCCGTACAGGCTGTCTGTGCAAAGAAAGACGCCCTGCGGTAGACATGAGCAGTATCACATTGCATAGGTTCAGTTGTAAGTGAACAATTAGCGGCAATATGGCAGAAGTCAACACATCGGAAACACTGAGTCATATTAATGTCTATTCGTTTACGGGGCAAGAACCTTCCTGGCCTGGCAGGCCTGTCTCCAGGTTCTACACCCTCAGTCTTAGGTACATCCCACCGCCCAGCACCCTTCTCCCCTGGAACAGTCTTACCAGTGTCTGTGGGAGTTCGCCGGTGCGCCATCGGGGCTCGGTGAGGCATACTCATCAGCTCCTCAGCCGCCACGTACCTCTCCACCAGCTCGACCAACTGGTCCGCGGACTTAGGGTCTGCATGGCTCACCCACTTGCGCAGAGTCGCAGGTAACGATCGCAGGTACCGGTCCATCACGACCCTTTCCACGATCTGTGGCCCCGTCAGCGTCTCGGGCTGTAGCCATTTTGAGGACAGATGGACGAGGTCATGCATCTGTGAACGTGGAGGCTTGTCCATATGGAACTCCCAGCGGTGGACCCGTTGGGCACGAACAAAGGTGGTGACTCCCAAGCGAGTTAGGATCTCCTGTTTTAGTTTTTTATAGTCCTTGGCATCAGCCAGGCATAAGTCGTAATAGGCCTTTTGTGGCTCCCCAGACAGAAAAGGTGCCACCACACTTGCCCACTGCTCCTTGGGCCAACTCTCCCTTTCGGCCGTTCTTTCAAATGCGGTGAGGTATGCCTCCACATCATCGCCCAAAGTCATCTTTTGGAGGAAGTGACTGGCTCATACGGAGTGAGTGGTGGTGGGAGGGCCAGTATTAACATCTCTGGGCCGGGCGACCAGGTGCTGTACCACCTCTTTTATGGCCTGGCTGTTTTCCGCGATGGCGACTTGTTGTTGCATCTGGGCTGTCTCCAAGGCCAACAGTTGCATCCTGGTGGATTCCTGCTGAGCCCTGGTAGATTCCTGCTGAGCCCTGGTAGATTCCTGCTGAAGTTTGTTCGTCTCCTGCTGAGCTCCTGTAGCTTCCTGCTGAGCCCTGGTAGATTCCTGCTGAGTGAGTGTAGCTTGGAGCAAGGCCTTAATAATGTCCTCCATTTTGTCCTGGGGTATAGGTTGGAAGCTGAACCTTGCCTCTCTGAGCATTGGCTGACGCCTCCTCTATGGGACTCCAAGGACACAGCGTTATTTCCACACTCACAAATTGGGTGTCTGTCCGTTTAATTTTTAAACGGAAAGTTTTCCTCTCGCTGCAACTTCAGTGTGTGTGGGTGCCCGCATTCTCCACCATATTGTGACACAGTCAGATTAGGGGTCCCTCTCCTGGGTAGAGGTCTCCTTCCTTACACACACAGCAGCTGGGAAACAGTACGCCAGTCTGGATTCGAGTACAAGCTGGTCGGCGCCAGTCTTTATTGTACAACGTCAGAAATAACATAAAGAAAACATAAACATAAATCCTAGCCCGGTCGGGGCTCTAACTTCACAAGTGGTTCCCTCACTACCAGAACCTGGCAGGGCCTAATGCCCTCACCAGCAACAAAGGCACAGCACAACACTCACGGATAGGTTTTTCAAGTGTCTCTGAGCAAACTCCCTGTCTGCTCTCCCAGGTGAGACACTCAGCCCTAAACACACTAGGCTTATATTGGCCACTCTCAGGTGGAAACCCTAACAAGCCTGTTACCAGGCTGCGAGAACCAAAACCTGGAGTGGCCGTGGGTGGAGCCCTCCCTCTCCTCTTACCCACAACCCCCAGGTCCCAAACCGGCTTTTCAAAAAGCCGAGACTCAAGCCTGCTACACTGCAGACTTTCTCCTGGAGGTTTAAAACACATAAGACAGGAATCTGGGACAAATGTACCTGCCACAGACCACTTTACCAGTGATCCTATCACAATATATATATATATATATATATATGTGTGTGTATATACACACACACACACGCACAATACTGCCAGTGTTATGTGACTTACAAATACATTGTGAGATTGTTGTTTTAATTGTGAAAATATACCGGGAACATTTAATTATTTAATGTAAAAAAATGATCACTAGAAACATGTATTTATTAATATTCAAGGTCTATGTTTGAGGAATAAACACTGTATTGTCCTGTTATGTTATAATAATGGTTATACAGAAATCCTCTATTGTGGAAGATTTTGGACCATTCTGTGCCCCAGGCTCCGATCCTCCTCTTGCAAATCTCAGAAGGTTTCGGAAAGAGAATGGCCTCGGGGGGAACCTGCTCAGTGACCCTCAGATTTAGGTCAGGTTCAGCCCTAGTAAGAGACATCCCCAGGAAGAGATGTTTTATTACCAGATTCCTCTGACTTTTGTGCTTTCTGTGTGTTTTTAAATTATATATACACAATATTATAATAAATGTTTTATTGTACTGTGTGTGATATAAATCAGGCCATAGGTATCGATTTATATTCATTTAAATCCCTTTTCTCTCAACTTTAAATGTGTCAAAACAGCAGGAAAAATGTTTCTAATGTATACGAAGACTGGGACATATCAAGGCATTCGCTGGAAAGGATAGGTGACTCCTCCTTAGATTGCTTTATTATGTTCAAGAAATGGGGGAGTGAGGTAATGGGGATAGTGAGGTAATGGGAATAGTGAGGTAATGGGGATAGTGAGGTAATGGGTGGGGAGTGAGGTATAAGGGACAGTTGAGTAATGGGGGGAAGTGAGGTACTGTGAGGAGTTAAATAAAATGGCAAATTAGGTAATGAGACGTGTAAGATAATGATGGAGAGAGGAGTAGGGGGAGGTGAGGTAATGGGAGCAGTGAGGTAATGGGAGCAGTGAGGGGATGAGAGGAGTTGTTGGGAGATATGAGATAGTGAGGGAAGGAGATAATGGGAGGATTGAGGTGGTATGAGAAGTTGGGAGATGTGAGATAGTGGGGGAAGGAGATAATGGGGGGATTGAGGTGATATGAGGAGTGAGATAATGATGGAGTGGGGTGTAGGGGGCAGTGTGGTAATGGGAGGAGTGAGGTGTAGGGGGCAGTGAGGTAATGGGAGGAGTAAGGGGATGAGAGGAGCGAGTTGTTGGGAGGTATGACATAGCTGGGGGGAGTTAATGGGGGTATTGAGGTGGTATGAGAAGTTAGGTGATAGGAGTGAGGTAATGTGGGAGTGATGCAAGGGGAGGAGTAAAGTAATGTGGGAGTGAGGTAATGGAGACAGTGAGTTAATGGGGGAGCGAGGTAATGGGTGGGGAGTGAGGCAAAGGGAGGAGTGAGGTAATGCGGGGACTTAAATAAATGGATGAATGAGGTAATGGGAGGAGCGAGGTAATGATGGAGTGAGGTGTGGTGGCAGTGAGGTATTGGGAGGACTAAGGTGATGGGAGCAGTGAGATGGTATGAGAAGTGTGGTAATGAGGGAGTGAAATTATGGGAAGAGTGAGATAATGAGGGTGGGATGCAATAGGAGGAGTGAAATAATTGGTGCATTGTAGCAATGGTGGAGTGAGGTGATGGGGCACTGAGGTAATGGGAGGAGTGAAATAATGGTACAGTAAAGGGGAAAAGCAATGGGAGGAGTGAGGAAATGGGGGCAGCAAGATAATGGGTGGGGAGTGAGGTAATGGGTGGAGAGTGAGGTATAAGGAGGAGTGGGGTAATGGAGGGGAAGTGAGGTACTGTGAGAAGTTAAACAAAATGGCAAATGAGGTAAGTGGAGGAGTGAGATAATGATGAAGTGGTGTAGAGGGCAGCGAGATAATGGGAGGAGTGAGGTGTAGGGGGCAGTGGGGTAATGGGAGGAGTAAGGGGATGAGAGGAGTGAGTTGTTGGGAGGGGTGACATAGTGGGGTGGAGAGTTAATGGGGGGATTGAGGTGGTATGAGAAGTTGGGAGATGTGAGATAGTAAGGGGAGGGAGATAATGGGGGGATTGAGGTGGTATGAGAAGTTAGGTGATATGAGGAGTGAGATAATGATGGAGTGGGGTGTAGGGGGCAGTGAGGTAATGGGAGGAGTGAGGTGTAGGAGCAGTGAGGTAATGGGAGCAGTGAGGGGATGAGAGGAGGAGTTGTTGGGAGATGTGAGATAGTGGGGGGAAGGAGATAATGGGGGGATTGTGGTGGTATGAGAAGTTAGGTGATATGAGGAGTGAGATAATGATGAAGTGAGGTGTAGGGGGCAGCAAGATAATGGGAGGTGTTAGGTGTAGGGGCAGTGAGGTAATGGGAGGAGTAAGTGGATGAGAGGAGTGAGTTGTTGGGAGGTGTGACATAGTGGGGTGGAGAGTTAATGGGGGGATTGAGGTGGTATGAGAAGTTAGGTGATATGAGTAGTGAGGTAAAGTGGGAGTGATGCAAGGGGGGCAGTAAAATAAAGGGGACAGTGAGGTAATGGAGACAGTAAGTTAAAGGGGGGAGTGAGGTAATGGGTGTGGACTGGGAGTGAGGCAAAAGAAGTGAGGTAATGCAGGGAATTAAATAATGGGGCAAATTATGTAATGGGAGAAATAAGGTGTTGGGGGCAGTGATTTAATGGGAGAAGTGAGGTGTTGGGGGCAGTGATTTAATGGGAGAAGTGAGGTGATGGGGCAATGAGGTGACTTTAGATAAACTCTTGCAAGACCCTCTTCCCTCATGCACTCTTCCTCACTTTTCAATTATCTCCTGCCCATGCATACAGTGGCTCTGAACCTGATGGATGCACCCATCAAATAAAGTACAGCAGCCAATTAGTAGCCCACCATTCAAGGGCCTTGGTACAAGTAACCACAGTTAGTTTTATTAGAGAGCTCAAAATAAACCAAACATAATAATAAAGCCTAGTCTGTATGGCTCTAATTAAAATACAATTCCCTTTCTCAAGGTGGAAGAACCTAGTGTCCAAATCACAAAACGGTATTTAGACAGCACTTATGATAAAAAGTAATTTTCTCTCTCTGCAGGCCTAGACATAAAGAGATACAGACCCACCGTTTATCAGTCTCTCACAGGTCATCTTTTGCTTTTATAAAAATGCATAATTGTTTGTTACTTGTTTGTAATGTAATGTTATGCACCTTATATACTGTTATGTCTACACTATATCTGTATTTGCACTCCGTAAGGTCCTGCGGACCCTTTGTGGTGCCCTATAAATAATTTTAATAGTAATAATAAAATGGGACAGTGATTGTGAGAATGAGTGAGAAGAGAGGGTAACAGAAAGTGATGTACGAGGGGCATTTGAACAGGAAGAGATCATGGCAGAGCTTTCATTGACATAATAGCAGTTTCATAAAAACCTAGTTGGAGAGAGAATCTCCATCTTGGAGATAACATTATTTGGAATTATATTTTAATACTCTGTTATGATATCCCATGCCTACTTCACGTGTAAAGTCTAGAACCAAGCTAGCAAGATCTTCTGCCAATAACAACCGCCCGTTGTTCCCTTAGAACTGGGATACGTTCACCGTTACTTAGGCGGCCACCTGGACTTACAGCTCGAAGGCAGAAGCAATTCACATGGAGGAGCAAAAGGATACAATGGTGAGAGCAACAGTAGGAATGGAGACTAAATCATGGATAGTAGATATGAGTATAGATCCAGAACAGGAGGTGGTACACTAAGATGCGGCAAGAAGCTGGTTCAAGATTCTGTTGGTAGTAAATGTGGTATGGTTATAATGGTAGAAAAAACGGCTTGAGGCCGAATGATCCAGACATACATCAGTGTTTGCAGCAATGTTAGCCTGGGGTCAGAGAGTTGTTTGAGAATGGAACACAGGTAGATTTTAATAGAACTTTGGGAAGATAATTAGGTAGTATAATTTAGGGAGGCCATGTAGGTGGTTCTGTGATTTGACAAGCCTGCCTGAAGAGGTGAGTTTTCAGGGACTACATGAAGGATAGAGAAAAGTTTTACTTAGTGAAGAAAGACATTACACAGAGTGGCTGCAGCCTGGAAAAAGCCCTGTTACCAGTAAAGGGAGAATGTAATGCATATGGATAGGAGATGCAGATCTAGTGTGGAGTGACAGAATAGAGCTGGGAGGTATTTTGAGGCAAGAGATGTATGTTGGAGTCAGGGACGATCTATAATGGTTGCAGGATGTGCGATTCACACGGGGCCCCTGGTTCCAGGGGGCCCCACACTGCACACCTATGTTATCTAATATTTACCTCTCTGAGGTCACGCGTCGAGTGTCTCAGCCGCAGCGGGTATTTTCCAGTGTTTCGTGCATGCACAGCGGGGAAGTTGCCGGGAAAATGGCGGCAAAAGTGCCGTTTGTGGGTGGTTAATAGCGATGCGGGCACGTCTCCAAATAACGGCACGGAGGGGGCGTGGTCTATGGTAATTAGGCCACGACCCCAATTTCGGTCCCGCCTGGCTAAGCGAGATAAGGGCGCCTTGTTAAGGGCGTGCTCCGACCCCTGCAGCCGGCCCTGATATAGATTGTAAGCTCCAGTGGGGCAGGGACTGATGTGAATAGCCGAATATTCTCTCTGCGGAATATATAACTGTCACTTCTAAGTTAGGAATGGGGGACTCGGGAAGCACCTCTGCACAAGGTTTAATTTGAAAAAATTAATATAGTGGCCCCAACTGGTTAATAACATACCAATGTATAATCATCCCATGGGGGTGCTGCCATAGACAGTAATAGACATTACACAAAAAGGAAGAAGAAAGAAAGCACTGTCTCTTTGCTGGCGCACTAATAGAAAAAATATATTAAAATATAGCTTTTATTATAAGTATTTAAAATGTATTTTGCCTAACTAGTGAAATATTCCATAAATAATAAATCGTGAAACAAACATGTGAATATATATTATTCAAAATATCAGTAAACAATTAAATGATTCTAATATGTTTGTCTCCGTGTCCTTTATTTTCGTTGTGTTCATAAAGCATTCAATATTGGTAATTAAATTATAATAACCTCCTTATTAGTAATGCACTCCCAAATGAATCTTTTGCAAATCTAAGACTGTGGATAGAAGGTATTCTCATATATCAATATAAATAAGTATATCCCAATCTAATGGTATATTCATGTAACTTATACGATTTGCCCGTCTCATACAATCATCAATTATATGGGATTTGTGATCAGAAAATTGGAATTAGTGATTATTACTACAATAATGATCACAGCGCCCTCTGTAGGGCAGAATACATATTCAATAATGGGAATATGCTACATGGGAACATGCATCCACATCACATTACAGAATGTAGCGCCCCTCATTAGACTGCAATATAACCATATAGTTACACGAACTGTATAATATTCTCCAAGTTAATAACTGCAGCGCCCCCTATAGGGGTATATAATTATATTAGAATCTTTAATGGGTATTAGCCAATCCCACTATTATGAAATTCACAAATGGCATAATCAAATATGATTGTATAGATGGTGCATACTACTTTAAATCCTTAATATATTAGCCACGCATATGTCATGTTAGGGCAAATTATAATCCCCCATATCACATTATTCACTCATATGCTGTGTTACTGGAGAACTGACTGGTGTATTTCTCACATTATATGTCAAATGGATTATATTATATCTCCCCCTGTAAGGGTGCAAAGTTGCTTGTATTAATTTTACTGTGCGCTTATATTATTGTTTCATACCAGCGCCCTCTATAGGAAAACAAAAATTATATTGAGACAACACAAATCTTATGACTCCCCCTATGGGGCTATAAAATTCTCCTTGTCTAAAATACAGATGGTTATTGCTTATATTAGCGTTATCGTGCACACAGTATTCAATCGAGGGGAGTTATATTACTCCATGTCATTATCTCCACTCATAAATTGTCAATCTCTTATCATATTAGTTTTACATGCAAAACGGAAGGACAATTCCCCTATTGATCTTTATCACAACATAGACATGACATGCGGGAATGGCGGCAAACGCCTACTATTCGATCTAGGTGGCTATTGTATCTCCCCCTATAAGGTTACAGTTGCTTATAACAGTTGTACTGTGCGCTTATATTATTGATTCATATCTGCGCCCTCTACAGGAGAACAGAGATTATGCTGATCAATATAAACGTTATAGCTCCCCTTATATAGGGCTGTAGGAAGTTTTTGCAAATATTGATGGTTATTATTTGTAATAGCGTTATCATGCACATAGTATTCAATTGAAGGGAATTTATTTGTTCCATATCATCATCTCCACTCATATAGATTAGCCATTCTCTTATAAATTTGGCAATGCGTGCAAAACAAAAGGACAATTATCCTATTAATCTTTGTCACAGCATTGACATAACACGTGATTGAGAGGAAACGTCGCAAACTCCAAAGAGACAAACAGGATTTTGCAGAAAATAATGTATATAGATGGAGGAATTATGTCCGTTATAAAAAATCCAACTCAACACACTATACTACTTCTGAAGCAGAATCTTCAGAGGGTGAAGGACCATCCAATACATTTGAAGGGTACTGGAATAAACCAGGTTTTTTAGACAGCAATCCGAAGGACATCAGACCAGGTATAGGGACAGAAAGCCCAAGATTAGAAGGGGCAAGAGGAGGAGGAGGAAGGAAGAGGGATGTGCGAGGATGGAGGGAGGACCAACGAGAATTTCGCAAGTACAGGAAATAGGTAGTGATCAACTTAGGATCATTAACCTTACAGATAGAGTCCTTACCAATGACCAGATTTCTTTGTTAAGTAAAGGGTTATCCTTTTCTCCCACGCAACGACCAAATAGATTTGAATGTCAAAAGGATCTCCATCTGTTTATGAGAAAGATTCTCCTAAAGAAATTTTTCTGTACGCAACAGAACAATATTTCACAAACATCTGATTTAACTTTATCAATGGAAGATGATTTAGCTTTACAAATATTGGAGGAATTAGAGATGGAAAATGAAAATAGTGATCCACATGGACAAAAACTATTACCTTTTGATGCTTCTAAAATCAAATATAAATCCTCTTTCTTTCCGGACTACAAGATATGCCCACCAGTCAAGGTCTTTTCTGATTTAGTATCTAGAGATCTGGATGCTTTATTTTCAAAATTACCCAAATCTCAAGAAGATAATCTGTCTCATGATGAAAGATCAGCATTACAACAAATATCTCAGTGGAAAAATACAGTTATCAAGCCTTCTGATAAAGGTGGTAATATTGTACTTTGGCCCCGCACAATGTATTTAGAGGAACTAGAAAAACAACTGGGTGACCGACAGTGTTACAAAACATTGACATTCAATCCCACTGTGGATTTTCAAAAAACATATACCGATTTGATTACCAATGCGCATAGAGAAGGAGTGATTGATAAAAAGGATCTTGACTTTCTTAGAACAGACAACCCTAAAATACCCACACTATACTTACTCCCGAAAGTACATAAGAATGACATCACCCCACCAGGGAGACCTATAGTCTCGGGTGTAGGTAGCCTAACGGAAAAAGCTAGTATATTTGTTGACCAACATTTACGTCATTTTGTATTAACATTACCTTAATATACTAGAGACACAATGGATGTCCTTAATAGATTACAGGATGTAACAGTTAACCCTGGGACCTTGTTGGCAACATATGATGTGGAAAGTCTATATACCAGCATTGATCACAACAGAGGAATCAATGCAGTCAAATATTTCCTAGATATGGGTAGACACTATGAAATGAACTCCTTTTTGATTTTGTTGTTAGAATTTGTACTGACCAAGAATTATTTTACATGCAATGAGACCTTCTACCTCCAGGTTAGAGGGACGGCGATGGGGACAGCATGTGCCCCCACCTATGCCAACCTCTGGGAGAAGGAGCATGTGTTTAAGGAGGGACATGAGAAATATACTGACTGCAATTTCCTATATTTACGGTATATAGACGATATACTAATACTATGGGAGGGTGATAAGAATCTCCTGGTAGAATTCATAATAATTCTAAACAATATCAACTTCAATTTGAAATTGTCAGGACAAGTCAGTCAAGAGACAGTTAATTTCCTTGATCTAAAGATCAAGATGGAAACAGATGGCCGAATTTCTACGGATATTTTCCGGAAAAAGACTGCCACTAATAGTATTCTACACTCCAAAAGTGTGCATTTACCCTCTACTCTCAGAGCAATCCCTAAAGGAGAACTATTACGTACAAAACGTAATTGCTCGGACAATATGATTTATCGAGAAAGAGAAAACCAGGTATGTACGAGATTGAAACAGCGGGGGTATAGCAATAGAATTATCAAAAGTGCTAAACGTAATGTCAAAGAGTACACAAGGGACTCCCTACTAGTTCCAAAAATTAAAAAGTATCAAGAAGAACCAATAAGATTCATAGGGACATTAAATAGTGAGTGGCGAGAGATTGATACTATCCTTCAGAAGCACTGGTCGGTCCTGCAGATTATGACTTGAGAAGTATTTTATCTAAAAAGTTCACACCCGCTGGAGACGTTCACAGAATTTAAAAGATCTTCTAGTACAAAGTCATCTACCATCTGTAAAAAAATCCAGTTATCCTGTCAGGGGCTCCTACAGTTGCAAAAATTGTAAAGCCTGCCAGTTTATGACTCCTAAGACACATTTTCAGGACCACTATAATAAAAAGTGGACTATTGAATATTACATTAATTGTAATTCAATTGGCGTGGTCTACCAATTACAATGTCCATGTGGATTACTGTATATTGGTAAAACCAGAAGAGCTTTGAAAGTGAGAGTGTTGGAACATATTGGGAATATAAGAAATGCCAAACGAGATAAAGTATGATTCAAAACACTAACTTCAGTGGCAAACCATTTTCTACAACATCATGACAGCAGTCCCAAAGGTCTTAAAATATTTGGCATGAAACAAATGCAACTTGGAATTAGGGGTGGAGATATGGACAGAGAATTACTTAAGTTTGAAACTAAAATGATCTTTTTAATGAATAGTCTGCATCCCTCTGGATTAAACGAAAGCATCAGCTATTTACCTTTTTTATAAATTAAGTTTTTTTCTGAACGCATAAGGAACACTCTATACTTTTTCTTTTAAATTTATATTTGATATTTAATCATTTTAATGAGGAATATTGCCATATGTATTTGACAATTGAGGATTTGAATAAACCCCTTCCCTTCTTTTCTTTTTTCTTAAATAATAGTTATAATTTAACACCTTGAAGTTGGACCTTAGTTATATATGATGGGTCTATATTAACTTTTGATTTTGGGTCCTATTAAGTAGTTAATTAATAGTAATGTTATTATTTATGAATTCATAACATTATATTTCTCACATATCACTAGGGTTTTACTTTTGAGGTTAATTCACTTATGTAAATTTATGTTGGTGTTGCATACCTATATATGATGTATATAAAAAACATTTTTAAAATATTTCTAATATACTGATATTCATAATTAGCTAGTTATGGTATAACATTTTTTATATTACACTTATTAATGACACTGGGGTTGAATATAATTTTATGTGTAGGATCATTATCAATCTTGATCCTGGGTTTGCTTTAATTCATATTGTCACATTTATTTACTTTTCTTTTCACTTATCACAGGGTTTTTTATTATTATTATTATTTTTTCATTTAATTTATTTTATTTTTAGTTTGTTCACTTAAGTATATTTATTTGTCACAAATATTTATTTATTTTTCATTATTTTTTATATTTTTTATTATCACTTATTACATTATGTGTTAAATAACTTCAACACATATCTTATATGCACAGATTTTCACCTTTTATTACACTACAATATTATTCACTCATTTTACACTATTATGTTTACTATATCTGGAGTACGTATATTGTTATGTTTATAAATCTATTTATTAATAGTTTTCACTTAATTAAAATTTTTATAATTATAAATGTATATAATTTAGAGGGGATATAATTACATGAGTGGTATCTGGCTCATCTTTCACAATCTTTTTCGTTGTAAATTTTGATTATATTTCATACTTACCATTAAACTTATAACAAGTTCTCCATTTAATAATATATAGGTAATCGATCTTTATGTATAGAAGGGTTCTACAGTGTAGAAATGATCATAATTTATAAGGAACATATACTGCAAGTATCGTAACTGCAGTATTTATTTACTTATGGTAATAAGGTGTATCCGGGATCTTCAATTTTGACTGGCTAATCTAAATGGTGATGCAAAAGGAGGAAACATCATGATACTGATTGGTCAGTGATTGGCGGCTAATGCGATGACGCGGCAGTGTTTTGATTGGTTCTTGCATTACACTTAAACCATGCTGTACTGCACAATCGGGTTGCCTTGACAAAAAATAGTGAAACGTACGTCGGCGTTAGCGGCCATTGCCGCGTGTTATGTCCATGTTGTGACAAAGATTAATAGGAAAATTGTCCTTTTGTTTTGCACGCATTGCCAATTTAATATTAGAATGGCTAACCTATATGAGTGGAGATGATGATATGGAGCAATACAATTCCCTTCAATTGAATACTATGTGCGAGCGCGCCGCATGCCGGGCAATTGTCCCGGCTTCAGTGGCGCTTGGAGTTTACGTCATCTCCAAGCGTCCACATCAACGCCTGAAAAGCCGTGTCTATGCGGACCGACTCCGGTGTGAACGGCGCCGACTCGGGAATTTCCTGGGTCGGCGCCGGCTAAATTCCGGGTCTGCTCCGGATTGGAACCCTGGGCCTGATTCAGACCCGATCGCGAGCGCTATGCGCTCGCAAGCGGGTCGATGGTGGCCCAGTGCGCATGTGCACGACGGAGCCGGCTCCGTCGTGCGCATGCGCGAGACCCGGATAGCGACGGGCAAACCGTCGCTCCGGGTCTCGTACCAAAGGGGGCGTGCTGTAGATGTTGAGTGACAGCATGCCCCCTTTGGTGGGCGGGCCGGGGGAGTGGCTGCCCAAACGGAGGCGTTCCCATGTGAACGCCTCCGTTTGGGGGCGGCCCCACTGACATCACGAGTGATGTCAGTGGGAGAGATTTCGGCTCCGTGAGAGCCGAAATCTCTCTGAGGCTTGCGGCCATGAAACCCTCCCACAAGGGTCTCGTCGCAAGCCCGATGGTCGCGATGGTCTTGACCATCGCGACCATCTTCCTGGCCGCTCGCTATAGCTGTGGGTGGTCACCCACAGCTATGCGAGCGGCAAGGAGGCCGCTCTAAAAAACAAGAAGGCCGGCCCTGATTCAGAGCGAGCGCTCTGTCAGAGCGTCCGGCTCTGAATCAGGCCCCCTGTTCCAACTCCGGGTCAGACCCGGAATTTAGGTATAAAAGGGGTATAATTTAATGTTATCTTCATTGAAAAACACAGTGCTTTGCTTTCAAAAATAAGGAAATTTCTAAGTGACCCCAAAGTTTACTACAGGTTGAGTCTCCCATATCCAAAATGCTTGGGACCAGGGGTATTTTGGATAACGGAATATTTCGTATTTTGGAATATTTGCATATCATAATGAAATATCTTGGGAATAGGACCCCAATATACACACAGAATGCATTTATGTGTTATATACACCTTATACACAGAGCCTGAAGGTCATTTTATACAATATTTTTAATAATTTGTGTACATTGAACCATCAAAAATCAAAGGTTTCGTTATCTCAGTCATGCCAAAATGATCCCGTATTTCGGAATATTTGGATATGGGAGACTCAACCTGTACCAATATAATGTAGTTCACAATACCATACACATAATAAAAAATGATGAAAATAAAATGAAAGACAATTTATTTTTAAGTAGCTTAATTTACTGCGTTTAAAACCAACAAAATAAATGAGTATAAAAGAAAAAGACATAAACACAGGCAGTAATACAGTAATTCTCAGAGCTACAGATAAAACTCTCTGAGGATGATTAACCAGTAACTTAACCCGATCCTGTGATACAATCAGACAAAGCAGAAGCTGATGTGGGCAGACTCACCAGTGTGTGTTCTCTGCTGACCACAGGAGATTGTTACATGTTTTACTGATGCATAACATATGCACAGAGCATGAAATATACATGAATCACACATGTAAACAGTATAGGCTTCATTTTCACTGTGATAATACTCTCCTTCTGCTTTTCCTACTTATGTTCCAAGAGTAACAACTTAAATAATACGTAGCTTAAAAAATACTTTTAACTCCAATTCATAGTTGCATTTGGGGAGCAAGGACAGGCAGAAGCAGCACGTTATGGTCGCTGCGCAGTAACACGAGTACAGCGCTTAATTATTCATTGCACAGATATGATGAGGTCAATGCTAGACAGCGTGATGTTAGAATCACCTCACATCATAGACATATAGCTGCAACGGTATGCAGTTGGGATGCCGACGGTCTAAATGCCAACTGTCGGAATCCCGATGGTCTAATCCCAGCAAGTGTCTAATGATAGGCATCAAAATCCTGACACCTGTCACTTTACCTACGCTGGGAGCCCGTCGTCCGGCAGCCCGATCGAAGGTAAGCCACGCGCTGGGCGTGGACAGCTGAGGAAGGGGGGGAGGGTTAGGGGCTCCCGGGGGGACTTAGGGTTAGGCACCCCCCTGGAAGGGTTAGGTTTAGGCTGCGGGGAAGGGGGGGGTAGGTTTAGGCACTTACAGGGGGGGTTATGGTTAGGATCAGGCACTTGGGGGGTAGGTTAGGGTTACGCACCCCTAAGGGAGGGTTAGGGTTAGGGGGGGGGTTAGGTTAGTTAGTACTTACCTTCACCGGTGCCGGTCTTCCGGCGTCGGGCGGTCTTTCATACTGCTCACAGATGTTACATATTACACACCACTGTACAGAACTGGAAAATAAAATATCAGAGCAAGTGCCTTGGAAGTTTCGGTGTAGAAGAGCTTACAATCCATAAATTAGGGACAAGTGAAAGACATGTATGCAACGATTACTATTAATGTGTAATGTGAGTGTATGGAACAGGCTACAGGTATATGGAATGAAACTTCCACCAAACGAATATACTGTGTAAAGGCAAGTTCTCCACTAGCAGAAACACTGTCACGGTTCATGCATCTGGCGCCACCTTGAGGTTAATGCAAAATATTTGCAGCCAATTTCCATATGACGAGTAGATTTATAACTGTGGATGTAGAAATCCTCACCTTTCCCGTATATGTACCCACCCTTACCAATACTCATTTTAATTTAATAAAGTACATTAATTTCTTACTTGTCCAGCAGTGATTGTGTGAGGAAAGGGCTGAATATCACTGGAAAAGTGTCAGGATCATACTTGCTTACTCTACTGGAATTTCTGAGATACTCCCTCCTAGACTTCACTATTGAAGTGGGTGGGCACTGGCAGGGGCTTTATGATACCATTCACAACACTGCACAGCTGGTATGGGCCATGAATCACATGACAACCTCTGGATTTGCCACTTGGACCTCCCCTTCCGATCCCTAGCAGCACAGAGTAGTGATATGAGGCTGCTGTCACACTGATACAGGAAGTCACAGACTGAGAGTTACATAGTGGGAGGAGCAGGGTCCCCAGCAGCACAGACAGAGTAGTGATATGAGGCTGCTGTCACACTAATACAGGGAGCCACAGACTGAGAGTTACATAGTGGAAGGAGCAGGGTCCACAGCAGCACAGAGCAGTGATATCAGGCTGCTGTCACACTGATACAGGAAGTCACAGACTGAGAGTTACATAGTGGGAGGAGCAGGGTCCCCAGCACCACAGAGCAGTGATATCAGGCTGCTGTCACACTGATACAGGAAGTTACAGACTGAGAATTACATAGTGGGAGGAGCAGGGTCCCCAGAAATACAGAGCAGTGATATGAGGCTGCTGTCACACTGATACAGGAAGCCGCAGACTGAGAGTTACATAGTGGGAGAAGCAGGATCCCCAGCAGCACAGAGCAGTGATGTGGGGCTGCTGTCACACTGATACAGGAAGTCACAGACTGAGAGTTACATAGTGGGAGGAGCAGGGTCCCCAGCAGCACAGAGTAGTGATATGAGGCTGCTGTCACACTAATACAGGGAGCCACAGACTGAGAGTTACATAGTGGAAGGAGCAGGGTCCCCAGCAGCACAGAGCAGTGATATCAGGCTGCTGTCACACTGATACAGGAAGTCACAGACTGAGAGTTACATAGTGGGAGGAGCAGGGTCCCCAGCAGCACAGAGTACAGAGCAGTGATATGAGGCTGCTGTCACACTGATACAGGAAGTTACAGACTGAGAATTACATAGTGGGAGGAGCAGGGTCCCCAGAAATACAGAGCAGTGATATGAGGCTGCTGTCACACTGATACAGGAAGCCGCAGACTGAGAGTTACATAGTGGGAGAAGCAGGATCCCCAGCAGCACAGAGCAGTGATGTGGGGCTGCTGTCACACTGATACAGGAAGTCACAGACTGAGAGCTACATAGTGGGAGGAGCAGGGTCCCCAGCAGCACAGAGTAGTGATATGAGGCTGCTGTCACACTGGTACAGTAAGCCACAGACTGAGAGTTACATAGCGGAAGGAGCAGGGTCCCCAGCAGCACAGAGCAGTGATATGAGGCTGCTGTCACACTGATACAGGAAGACACACAGAGAGTTACATAGTGGGAGGAGCAGGGTCCCCAGCAGCACAGAGCAGTGATATCAGGCTGCTGTCACACTGATACAGGAAGCCACAGACTGAGAGTTACATAGTGGACCCTGCATCCCTATCAGCACAGAGCAGTGATGTGAGGATGCTGTCACAGGAAGATTGTGATGTCAAATAAAACTCTGTATGAAAGCAAGACCATACACTGGACTTATTTCTCTTTCAGGGAAGGAAACCAAACTGACACTCCCATTATATTTTAATGCAGGATCAATCAACCAATCAACCACAACTTTAGGTTTTAAAATGAAAATATATTATTATGAAGTAAAATACATTTCTGAGATGGCAGAACATTGTCACAGACCTGCAAAGACTAATTGCTTTATCTCACGATCTTACAAGCACAATCATTAGATTATGATGTTATTAGAAACAACTGGTTCCCTTGTATTGTACAGTGCTTACGGAAATAGCTGCTTCTAAATAACAAACCTAATTTAAGTCTGACCCAACTCATATTGCTCTATATAGAGCTAAAGCAAATTGCAGTTTGTCAGCTGTTGTAGGACTACAAGACCCAGCATGTACTTTCAACCTTCTAGTGGCAGAATACGTTACCCTTTATTAAGGTGAGTGTGTTAATAAATACTGTAGACAACTTCTGTGTGGCTTCTAATTTTGTAACATGTGGTGGGTTGTAGATTCCATCCGTCTAGCTTCTGAACATGTGGTGGGTTCTAGATTCAATCTGTGTCCTCTAATTTGTGTACATGTGTTGGGTTCTAGATTCAATGTGTCCTCTAACTTCTGTACATGTAGTGGGTTCTAGATTCCATCTGCATCCTCTAAATTATGTACAAGAGGTGGTTTCTAGATTCCATCTCTGTTATCTAACTTCTGAACTTCTGGTGGGTTCTAGAATCAATCTGCATCTTCTAACTTTTGTACATGAGGTAGGTTCTAGATTCCATCTGCATCTTCTAACTTCTGTACATGAGGTGGGTTCTAGATACCATCTGCATCTTCTAACTTCTGTACACGAGGTGGGTTCTATATTCCATCTGTGTCCTCTAGCTTTTGAACATGTGGTGGGTTCTAGATTGAGTCTGTCCTCTAACAGCTGTACATGTGGTGGGTTCTAGATCCAGCCTACCCTCTAAATTCTGTAAACATGTTTAGTTTCAGGTCCAGTGTGTCCTCTTATTTCCATACATATGGTGGATTGTAGTTAACATGTGTACTCTGAATGTACATGCAGTGAGTTCTGGAGATTATAGAAGAGTGGACTCCCGCACTAGAGCATATCTACATTAACTAATGTTACTTTAAGGAGTGACATCATTGGAGCTGCTTCTTGTGTCCATTCTGGGCTCCAGGAGTCAGTAGAGATACTGCGAGATCCAGTGCAGTACACGATACAGCCAGCGTCCCATAAAAGTAGACTGAGTCTGGAGGAAGATCTCATAGAGCTGAAGTTGCCCCAAACGTAGGGACTCTATGACAGAGATGTGAGCGTAAACCCACAGAGAGGACGCGGTCTCCTTCCGATGCCTTCAGGAAAGACAAAAGAATTGACACTGTGAACAAAGAAGTAACCTTGTATTATATAAGCACTGTATATAGTCAGGAACAGCAGGGAACTGCATCTGTGTTCTGGACATATCAGATTCTTTGCTGTTGCCTGTCACTACTAGCAGTTTTGTTTATATTTGTGTATCCTGGTATCTTGCCTTGTCTCATGCCTTTAATACACTCTCTGCTTATATGGGGGCTGGTCTAATTCTTTGTGCTGATTGGTGCTAGCCACAATCAGTAGGAGACCCTCACTGATTATAGTGTTTCACACTAGTGACCTGTGCTCATCCTCTCTGCTCCTGTGCTGTTGTGACTCTGACTCTGCTGTTGAACTCTGCCTGGATCATCATCTGCTTGTGACTCTGACTATTGAACTCTGCCTGGATCATCATCTGCTTGTGACTCTGACTATTGAACTCTGCCTGGATCATCGTCTGCTTGTGACTCTGACTATTGAACTCTGCCTGGTTCATCATCTGCTTGTGACTCTGACTATTGAACTCTGCTTGGATCATCATCTGCTTGTGACTCTGACTATTGAACTCTGCCTGGATCATCGTCTGCTTGTGACTCTGACTATTGAACTCTGCCTGGTTCATCATCTGCTTGTGACTCTGACTATTGAACTCTGCTTGGATCATCATCTGCTTGTGACTCTGAATCTGCTGTTGGACTTTGTCTGGATAATCATCTGCTTGTGAGTCTAACTCTACTGTTGGGATTTGTCTGGATCATCATCTGCTTGTGATTCTGCTGTTGGACTTTGTCGGGATCATCATCTGCTTGTGACTCTGCTGTTGGACTGTGTCTGGATCATCATCTGCTTGTGACTCTGCTGTTGGACTTTGTCTGGATTAGTATCTGCTTGTGACTCTGGGCCTGATTCAGCAAGGAACGCTATTCTGCTTATACGCACGCAAGTGCATTGCTAATATCAGCGGTGCTAATTAAATGTTTGCATTCGCATTGCGGACGCAGCCTGACATAAGAACGCCCACTTCTCCTTACTCACATCCGTACACTTGCCCAACATACCCTGCATTCTACACATTCCATATGGATTACCTCTGCTGTAGCTCTGTCATTGTTGAACTCTGCTGCTGAAATGCTGCCACTGGTTACCTTTGGTACTACACTCTGCATCCCACATCTGGTACCCTGGAGTGGAACTCACCAGCTAGTCACTTTGGGGTCTATGTGCTAAGCCTTGGAGAGAGATAAAGTGGATGGAGATAAAGTACCAACCAATCAGCTCCTAACTGTGACTTTACAGGCTATGTTTGAAAAATGACAGTTAGGAGCTGATTGGTTGGTAGTTTATCTCTCTCCACTTTATTTTTCTCCAAAACTTAGTACATAGACCCCTTTGTACCATCTCCAGTCTTCTGTGAAACTGCACTTGATAAACGTTCACTAATTCCAGTTTGGGTCCAGGAGACGGGTTGGGTATGGGAGCCCGGCACTCGGGATGCCGGCTGTCAAAAGACAGACAGTGGCATACTGATGCTGAGAATCCCGACAGGGGACACGTAAGTACCCTAACCATCCCTCTCTCGCTCCTAACCCTCCTATTCTGCACCCTAACCCTCCCTTACCTCGCACCCTAACCCTCCCCGGTACTGCCTAAACCTAACCCTCCCTCCTTAGTGCCTAACCATAACCTCCCCCCCGGTGGTGCCTGAACCTAACCCCCTGGCCATAGCCTAACCCTAACCTTTCCCCTATTGCAGCATAACCCTGAACCCCCCGGGGTACCAAAACCTAACACCCCCGCCACTTATCAGCTAAGGGCGCCCGCTGTAGTTACCATCGGGATGCCAGCTGTCGGGATCCTGGCATCGGCATCTCCCCTCATGCCTGTATTCCGGCGCCAGTGTCTTGTCCACGGTTCAGGATTCCAGCGCCAGGATTTCACCAGCTGGCATCCCGATGGTCGGCAATTTAACTACATCCCCAGGAGACAACCAGGTACCAGAGAGCACAGAGAAGAAGCTGATAGATGAGGACAGTATAGCAAAGGAACATCTAGAGACTCACTGAATAAAGAGTCTTTTGTGGACTTGTGTTGCCACAGTGCTCAGAGAAATGCCACCTATACACACATGGGGTTTTTTAGAACAAGAGAACGTAGTGTGAAACTGGAAAGTTATAATAATTATTATTTTATTTATATGGTGCCTTTCTCATCAATAGGACTTAAAGGGTCAGATTCAATTCGCCACAGGAGCCACCAAAACCTGTATTTTCGCCCACTAGATGATTTCTGCCTGTAGCCGATGGAGTTACTAGCACAAATCAGCTACCTGAACTGGATAGGAAATGAGCAGCTCGCGGCTAATTGCACCTGGCTCAAAGCATTTTACATTACTGCAGAAGGTGAGGCACCCATCTTGATTACGCTCAGATGCTGACATAAGATGACATTAGGAAGCTTGGCAATGGCCACAAAATTACACTTTAATATTAGTAATGCTACGTAGCCCTCATATGCATTGAAGTTCTTATATTGCATTTTTGAAGGTCTGCAAAGAATCGGGGGGCAAAGTTACCAACAATACGATGGAACTGCTTAATGCCCATGTTAGTCCCGGTGGATGCCATGAGTGTAGATTGTCCTTGGAAGAGGGGGTGATTCCACAGGGGCATTTGAGGGTAAGGGTATTCCAAAAGAGAGAGGCTGTTATTAAGATCATCCCAACTAGAAAGAGTGATAGTGACCGTCGGGACTGTGTAGACAGATTTTGGATTTAGGCTTGAAATGCCACGTTGTGATTTGGCTCAGCCGTGTGCCATTATAGTAACAGAGGGAAGTCTCAGGCCGCCTGCCTGTCAAAGTCAATCTAGTTAGAATCACGTTGAATGCAGGGTTTCTTATCGTTCTATAAAAATATACAGTAAAGGGAGTGAATCACTTGAAGTACTGTAATAGGGAATGTTTGGAAGAGATATAGTAATTTCGGGAGGACATTCACTTTGATTGTGTTGATATGCCCTAACCATGAGATGTAGAGTTTCCTCCAGTGCGCCAGATCTTGGTCAATCTTTTTAAGTGGAGAGGAGAAGGGGAGAGAGAGAGATTACATTCTAAAGGAACAATGGGCAGACACATGGAGGAAGGTAAAGCAGTGAGGTGAAAAGATTCTGGAGCATTAGGAAGGGAATTAGGCTAGAGTGAAAAGATGAGTTCCAAGGGCAGGCTAAGTGAAAGTCCGATTGAGTGTGGGAGAGCATTCCTCAGGTAGGGGGCAGCGCGGGAGAAGTCCTGAAGATGGGATCTGGAGGAGGCGATCAGGGAAGAGGAGAGGAGTTGGTTGTTGGCAGAGTGTAGTGGGCAGGATGGAATGTGGGTGTGTGGAGATGAGGTTGGAAATATGCTGGTTCACTGAATGACCCACAAGGCACGATGGCGTACATGTAATGTCTGATGTGGATGAGGATAAAGGTCTGAACAACTCAGTGATCAGAGAAAGAGGATATTTATTTTTACTGGCTATAAGTTTAGTCCTTCTAGAGAGACAGAGGAACATATGAATCAACTTTCAAGATTCTCCATCACATAATCATTTATAGCCTCGTTCTCTGTCTTGGACAGAGTTTAGGTTCTAAGTCATGTGGAGGAATAGACCCTAAATGTGGTAGAGGTTGTTTCTGACTTGGACAGCAATCGGGCATATGGGTTCCTGCACTCATGCAGAATTGTACACATATTCCGGTGCGCCCAACACCTATCTGTACGTACTTATGCTTACTTCCGTCTTCGCATATCCTGCGGTTACGTTGATACGCTCTCATGGAAAACACGTTTACAGCCCACTTACTCCTCTTCAGACATAAATGTAGATGCCATCGAAATGCATGGGACTCGCCAGTAATTGCCTACACTGAGTTTCGGTGCATGGGCAATATAGAAGCACATAGGATACGCTCCAGAAACAGGGGTACGTTCATCTCAGCATCAACCCCACAACCTATATATGTGAGAAAGAACTTCTGCTTGTTGGTCTTTAAAGACACCAGAGTAGGATGAATATTGAAAAGGAAGAATTGAGCCGGGAACCCTAACAGGAGACGTGGAAGTGACCAATACGGGAATCAGCTAACAAGATCTTCTGCAAGATTTGCTCCAGAAGGCAATTGGACCATAGCACCAGGTGATAATGGGCTTGTTCTTCAGGAGCCAGGGGCACCTGTAGATGGCTCATGCTGGATCAGTGGCTTCAATAGCTTGTAGAGGACATGATTATTATGTTTAGTTGTGAAAGACAAGTTCCTCACAGTTCCACAATCCACAAAATGCCAAAGTGTTGATCGGGAGAAACTCCCCAGGAGGGTAACAGGAAAGTAGATGAATACATATTCTAGATAGCGGTTTAGAGTAAAGTGGTCTTCCTATCAGGAGCTCCTTGTGGGGAAGTAGGTCTAGAGCAATCTATCATGCTGATAGTTATACCGCCGACGCACGTGAAATGCTATACGTAGAAATTACTGACATCCCGTGCCTGCCCTCCAGGGTCCACAGAATGCTTGCCGACATTTATTTTGCCGACTAGCACACTGCTTACGAAATTCTCTATGTATAGTGTAAGCGGGAGGTGTACCTTAGAATAGTAACCAGTAACAACGTACAGAACGTGAGCTTTATTGAGTGTATAATATGGTTGATCAGAGTTAGGATGATAAGAACGAATCTGTGAGTGCCCTGTGTAACACAATCTTGCTCTTCCTTCCTTTGGAATTAGGTCTACTAGGGCAGGAAATAAAGACGGTCTCAAAGAATAAGTTAAGTCTCAATGACAGTCTGTGCTCTCTTCATTAAAAAAAGTGTGTGCCTCCTAGTCGTATTGGTTCTCAGAGGAATGTATGGGAGCTAGGCATCCTAAAATGAGCCATTACATCATTGGTACAGCCAATGTTAGCAGCAGAAGAGGAGCAGTAGTTGAGCAGACGCCTGGAGCACTGAAGACTTGGTGCAGCACAGACAGAAGTTCAGTGTTATGATTTCTTAAGGATAAATGGATTCTGTTCTCTCATTTGGGATTATTGTATTATTACAGACGCGGGTCCCGGCCATCGCTAGGCAGCCAGGAAGCTGCTTCTCAGCGGCCGCTATGCCGGATGGTCCCTCTGGTTGTTAGGCAAAAAGGGGACGTTGGGCTGCCACAACTGCTAACACTTATTTCATCAGGGGGCTGGGTTCTACATGCTCATTGGTGCAAGTTTCTGTTAAAAGGCTGCTAGCCTTGCACACCAATGCCGGTGATAGTTTATACTCCTGGGTAAGCCTCTGGTCTGATCCTGATTCCTGTGTCCTGGTGCTTTCCTACGTGTGCTTTGCCTGGTCTGTGTACCTGGAGACCGCCAGTCTGATTGGAACCGGTACCCGGTCTCTACATCCGTAAGCCTTTATATATTTAGCCTCTGCATTCCTATATTTTATTACTATCTGCAAGCTTTATATCCTGCCCCTATGGGTTTATCTACACTGCTCTTGTATATGATTGCAAGTTCCTTCTGCGATTCAGTGATTATCCACCTGTGCTGTTTTACCATCTGTTCGCAATATATATATATATATATATATATATATATATATATATATATATATATTACCTGCACTGCTCTGTGGTTACCTTGTAGGTGCTTTCAGCATTTATGCCCTATTTTGTCTGTCTATTGCCTTGTACTACTACTCCAGCCAGCCAATTATCCTGCGATCATCAGAGTATTGTATAAGTTCCTACTGTCCTGAGTTTTAAGACCTGGCTGCATCTTAAGTACCGGTGAGTGTATCTTACTCTAAGGCACAGGTTCTCAAACTCAGTCCTTAGGACCCCAAACAGTGCATGTTTTCAAGGTCTCACAGAATCACAAGTGAAATAATTAGCTCCACCTGTGGATCTTTTAAACTGTGTCAGTGAGTAATGAATACACCTGTGCACCTGCTGGGTGACCTGCAAAACGTGAACTGTGTGGGGTCCTGAGGACCGTGTTTGAGAACCACTGCTCTAAGGGAACAACGGGCGGCTGTTATAGGCAGAGGTTCTCTAAGAATCTTATAGAAATACTCTAGCATTTCATAACATAGTGTAACCTAAGACAGGGGATGTGGAATCTAATGCAACAGTAATTTTCACCAGGGACCCACCACAAGAGAGTTTGGGCTTGCTGAGCCTAATACACAGGTCAGCAGACCAATCCCTGTTACCAATGTGAAAGGTCAGTCTAGTGCACAAAAAAAAAATAAAAATAAAAATTAGTCCATAAACTGACGTCTATGACACTAGCTAAGGTAGTCAGGTATAGCACTAGTGAGATCTGGAGTTCATGTAGAAGGTACAAGAGAGAATTCAAATACTGTGGTCAGGACAAGCCGGCAGACAGCAGATGAGCTGGAGATGAGGGAAAAAACTTAATACAACGTCCTGCACTCAGAGAGAGGCTTATGTAAGCTGGCTCATTTGAATTTGATGCATAGGAGGAGGGGCCCTAGATTGCACATCCTAAGCACGATGCGAGGTGCTACCTGCTGAGACTAGTAGTGCTACAAGCAGACCCCAAGACTGCAAATTTAATAAGGCACAGTGAGGGTAAGACCTACTATATATATGCTGTGTGTTATGGTGCATACACACGGTCAGATATGTCAGATGAACGATTTTACCAACGATTTGAACGAGTGAACGATTTTAGACAGTATTAAAATGAATGGAATAGTCCAAATCTGACTGCAAACACATCAGATGTCAGATATCGTTATCTGACATGCATGAACGCGCATCGTTCATCGTTGCAGGCTCACACATGTCAGATTTTCTTTCAGATGTGAACGATTTTTAAAATCGATATCGTTCTGATCTGACAGAAAATCTGACCATGTGTATGCACCATTAGTTTTGGGACTGGTATTGGGGTGCGGGGCTCTCTGGGCTGGTGTGGCTGGACTGTTTCATGGCATCATAATGTACACTTTTTCACTTCTTTAGTTTGTTTTTTTATATATGAAACCCTTCATACACTTTTAATTATAATCTCTTACTTATGTAAGACTTAACACCTAGGAGTTTCTTTATGATTCTTTAACTAACACTTGTAATCTCGCACTAGTGTGATGCCATGGGGCGGTTCTGCTGGGTTGGCCTGGATGATCCCGTGCCATGTATTTGTTTCATAGGAGTGTTCGGGACCTGCCTGATAGAGGTCACCTGGATGCGGTGGGCAGGCCCATAATTATGGCCATTAACCTCTTTGATTCAATATAGCAATATTATTATTAGGTTTAGCATGGTTAGAGTGTGCACTTGCATTTTTTTCTCTGTTTCATTTGAATTTGATGCCAGCCCTGACATTAGTGCCACACACCCACCTCTAATGGGAGGGCAGGATCCTGGGAAATGAGAAATGTAGCGCATATGGTCAGCCGCAGTGCGTAGTGGGGTACGAGACTCTTAGACCTGGATGGGTGCACCAAGCTCTGGTGCACTGCAAGATCCAGCAAAGGAAGGGAAGGAGACATGAAGAGCAACCGGCCATCTGCCTGACAGTGCAGGGACCAGGGACGCTGGATCTGTCATTTTCTGACATTCAGCCTAACTTTTGACTAGGTGTGAATCTTTCCCATAGAGCGGATGCCCCTGCCAGAGGTGAAGGATTTCGGTAAACAGGGTGGTCCAACCAGCCAATGTTTGTAGTACCCACAGGCAGAGATGTTCTCACTGGTAATGCTCAGTAGTTACAGAGGAATGAGAATAGCTGCCTAAATGAAGAAAAATGCAGGTGTAGGCGTTAGAGAAGCGTGATTTCCTAACCTTGTGCCGGTTACAAAAAAAAAAAAAAAAAACTCTCAAAGCAATTGTTGCAAAGGCATGTAGTCTGGAAGCCGACGGTCTAAATGCCGACCGCCGGCTTCCAGACTCTCTAATCCCGGCGTGGTACTAATGACAGGCGCCGAAAGCTCGACGCCTGTCATTAACCATACACCGGAAGATTGACACCCGGCATAGCGAACGAAGTTAAGGCGGCCGCGGACAGCAACGGGGGGGTTTAGGTTTAGGGCTCCCGGGGGGTCTTAGGGTTAGGCACCCCCCCCCGGGATGGTTAGGTTTAGGCTAGGGGAAGGGTGGGTTAGGGTTAGGCACCCCCGGTGGGAGGTTAGGGTTAGGCACCCCCCTGGGGGACTTAGGTTTAGGCAGTGGGGAAGGGGGGTTAGGTTTAGGCACTTAGAGGGGGGATTATGGTTAGGCACTTGGGGGGGCGGTTAGGGTTAGGCACCCCAAAGGGAGGGTTAGGGGGGAAGAATTAGGTTAGCGATACTTACCTTAGGGATGATCGGGATCTTCACCCTTGCCGGGCAGCCGCTGTCGGGTAAATTACGACATCATCATGTACTGACCTTAAACGGACTATCAATAATGAAGCATCTGCGCAAAGAGCATGCCATGCATATTGGGCGCCATGGCCAGTGTGTTACATACACACTCTCCGTATAAGAAATACGGGGGCTCTACTGGTACGATCAGTGCAGGGGGCACTATGGAGACTGCAGCAGGGATGGAACCCATTTTATCCTATTCCTGGAGAGTGCAGACTGACATTGGTGACTAATAAATGAATATTGAGTGCGGCCTGATTGCAGAGTGAATAAAGATCCTGCTTAGAGTATTAATTACCAAAAGGAAGACATTACTTACCTATTAACAAGACAAAGGCTGCACTTAGCGAGTGAATACACACTGCCGCTAATGATTAAGAAGTGAATAACTCTCACTTTTAAATGCTACAAAAGACTAGCCTGCATTAACTTTACTGTCTCCAATGCAAGAAAACAGCGTACAGTATGGCTGCCCAACTGGGTGAGCGCAGATATTCAAGGATCGTTTACTTTAGCCTAACATATTACATATCTTTAGAAGTGACATCAATGAGAGTACATATCCCACAAGCACACAGCACATACCGGTCTCCATGGAAATGGCCAACGCCTCAGAACTTGCTGCATCTCTCATTAGAATATACACTGTAGAAAGTGATTAGTGGGAATACAGACTGTACCCAGTAATTAGACAGCGAAAACAGTCTGCGCTCAGTACAGAGATTAGCGAATGATGTCGTGATTACCCAGTGATCATATGACTGAGCGATTACTGAATGAATACATGCTGTGATTAGAACCTCTATTGTCCTCTACTGCTGGTGGTTCTATTCCCTGGGGCTTGGTGGCCAGAGACACCCGATTCTGTGGTTCTTCTTTTCAGCACAGGTGCCTCTTGTTAGAGTGACTGGATTACAGATAAACTGCAAGAAACATCCCACAATCCTGCTATTGCCTCCGCACACTGACTGATAAAAGCACTGCTCACACGCAGTCCCTTTAAAAGGATGGCTCAGCAAATCTCAGAGAGCACTGAGCCAATCAGAGGACTTTAAAGGTTAAACAGGTGTGAATACGTTACAAAAGGGGGAATACACGTAGGTACCTGGCGAGTGCTCGGACACAGCAGCGAGACATGCAAAGAAATGAGCTAGCACTGGCTTTGCTGCGAAGAGTGGTCTCAATACCGCGCAGGAGGTCATTGGTTTTCAGGAGAAGGAGCATCTGACGCGGGACACTGGCGAGGAGCTGGCTGATCTGAGGAAGGTATGCGGCAGCATTGCTGCGGATCTCTTCACCCTGGAGAGATGGGGAGATTGTAAGAACAGAGGAACAAAACACAGGGTACATGAAATGGGAGGACATCCAACTGAGAGACAGGCAGAGGAGACAGGCAAAGAGTACAGTATATATTGAGGGAAAGACGGAAGAGACAGAGAAAAGTATATACAGAGGGACAGGCGGAGGAGACAGGGAAAGAGTATATACAGAGAGACAGTCAAAGGAGCCAGAGGGACAGGCGGAGGGGCCAGAGGGACAGGCGGAGGGGCCAGGGAAGAATATATATAGAGAGACAGGCAGAGGGCCCAGAGGAACAAGCGGATGGGGCCAGGGAAGAGTATATACAGAGAGACAGGCAGAGGGGCCAGAGGGACAGGCAGAGGGGCCAGGGAAGAGTATATACAGAGAGACAGGCAGAGGGGCCAGAGGGACAGGTGGAGGGGCCAGGGTAGAGTATATACAGAGAGACAGGCAGAGGGGCCAGAGGGACAGGCGGAGGGGCCAGGGAAGAGTATATACAGAGAGACAGGCGGAATAGCCAGAGGGGCAGGCGGAGGGGCCAGGGAAGAGTATATACAGAGAGACAGGCGGAAGGGCCAGAGGGACAGGCGGAGGGGCCAGGGAAGAGTATATACAGAGAGACAGGCGGAAGGGCCAGAGGGACAGACGGAGGGGCAAGGGAAGAGTATATACAGAGAGACAGGCGGAAGGGCCAGAGGGACAGGCGGAGGGGCCAGGGAAGAGTATACACTAAAGGGCAAGCGGAAGGGCCAGGAAAAAAGTACATATAGAGGGACAGGCGGAGGAGACAGGAAATTAGTATGTACTGAGGGACAGATGGAGGAGACATGCAAAGAGTACAGTATATATTGAGGGTAAGACAGAATAGACAGAGAAAAAGTATAGACAGAGGGACAAGCGGAGGTGCCAAGATAAGAGAATATATAGAGAGACAGGCGGAGGAGCCAGAGGGACAGGCGGAGGGGTCAAGGAAAAGAGTATACACCTAGGGACAGATGGAAGAGACAGGAAATTAGTATATACAGAGGGACAGGCGGAGGGGCCAGGGAAGAGTATACACTGAGGGGCAGGCAGAGGGGCCAGAGGGACAGGCGGAGGGGCCAGGGAAGAGTATATACAGAGAGACAGGCAGAGGGGCCAGAGGGACAGGCAGAGGGGCCAGGGAAGAGTATATACAGAGAGACAGGCGGAAGGGCTAGAGGGGCAGGCGGAGGGGCCAGGGAAGAGTATATACAGAGAGACAGGCGGAAGGGCCAGAGGGACAGGTGGAGGGGCCAGGGAAGAGTATATACAAAGAGACAGGCGTAAGGGCCAGAGGGACAGGCGGAGGGGCCAGGGAAGAGTATATACAGAGAGACAGGCAGAGGGGCCAGTGGGACAGGCGGAGGGGCCAGGGAAGAGTATATACAGAGAGACAGGCAGAGGGGCCAGAGGGGCAGGCGGAGGGGCCGCGGAAGAGTATATACAGAAAGACAGGCAGAGGGGCCAGAGGGACAGGCGGAGGGGCCAGGGAAGAGTATATACAGAGAGACAGGCGGAAGGGCCAGAGTGGCAGGCGGAGGGGCCAGGGAAGAGTATATACAGAGAGACACGCGGAAGGGCCAGAGGGGCAGGCGGAGGGGCCAGGGAAGAGTATACACTAAAGGGCAGGCGGAAGGGCCAGGAAAAAAGTACATATAGAGGGACAGGCGGAGCAGACAGGAAATTAGTATGTACTGAGGGACAGATGGAGGAGACATGCAAAGAGTACAGTATATATTGAGGGTAAGACAGAATAGACAGAGAAAAAGTATATACAGAGGGACAAGCGGAGGTGCCAAGATAAGAGAATATATAGAGAGACAGGCGGAGGAGCCAGAGAGACAGGCAGAGGGGTCAAGGAAAAGAGTATACACCTAGGGACAGATGGAAGAGACAGGAAATTAGTATATACAGAGGGACAGGCGGAGGGGCCAGGGAAGAGTATATACAGAAAGACAGGCAGAGGGGCCAGAGGGACAGGCGGAGGGTCCAGGGAAGAGAATATACAGAGAGACAGGAAGAAGAGCCAGAGGGGCAGGCGGAGGAGCAAGGGAAGAGTATATACAGAGAGACAGGCGGAAGGGCCAGAGGGACAGGCGGAGGGGCCAGGGAAGACTATATACAGAGAGACAGGCAGAGGGGCAAGAGGGACAGGCGGAGGGGCCAGGGAAGAGTATATACAGGGAGACAGGCAGAGGGGCCAGAGGGGCAGGAGGAGGGGCCACGAAAGAGTATATACAGAGAGACAGGCAGAGGGGCCAGAGGGACAGGCGGAGGGGCCAGGAAAGAGTATATACAGAGAGACAGGCGGAAGGGCCAGAGGGGCAGGTGGAGGGGTCAGGGAAGAGTATGTACAGAGAGACAGGCGGAAGGGCCAGAGGGACAGGCGGAGGGGCCAGGGAAGAGTATACACTAAAGGGCAGGCGGAAGGGCAAGGAAAAAAGTGCATATAGAGGGACAGGTGGAGGAGACAGGAAATTAGTATATACTGAGGGACAGATGGAGGAGACATGCAAAGTGTACAGTATATATTGAGGGTAAGACAGAATAGACAGAGAATAAGTATATACAGAGGGACAAGCGGAGGTGCCAAGATAAGAGAATATATAGTGAGACAGGCGGAGGAGCCAGAGGGACAGGCGGAGGGGTCAAGGAAAAGAGTATACACCTAGGGACAGATGGAAGAGACAGGAAATTAGTATATACAGAGGGACAGGCGGAGGGGCCAGGGAAGAGTAACCACTGAGGGGCAGGCAGAGGGGACAGGGAAAGAATAAGAGAGACAGGCGGAGGGGCCAGAGGGGCAGGCGGAGGGGCCAGGGAAGAGTATACACTGAGGGACAGATGGAGGAGACATACAAAGACTACAGTATATATTGAGGGTAAGACAGAAGAGACAGAGAAAAAGTGTTTACAGAGGGACAGGCGGAGGAGCCAAGAAAAGAGAATATGGGACAGGCAGACAAGCCAGGAAAAGAGTTTATACAGAGAGACAGGCGGAGGAGCCAGAGGGACAGATGGAAGAGACAGGAAATTAGCATATACTGAGGGGCAGGCGAAGGAGATAGGAAAGGAGTATAAACTGAGAGGCAGGGAAGGAGATAGGATAGGAGTATATACTGAGGGGCAGGCGTAGGAGATAGGAAAGGAGTATATACTGAGGAGCAGGCGTAGGAGATAGGAAAGGAGTATATACTGAGAGGCAGGGAAGGAGATAGGATAGGAGTATCTACTGAGGGGCAGGCGGAGGAGATAGGAAAGGAGTATATACTGAGGGGCAGGTGTAGGAGATAGGATAGGAGTATATACTGAGGGGCAGGCGGAGGAGATAGGAAAGGAGTATATACTGAGGGGCAGGTGTAGGAGATAGGAGAGGAGTATATACGGAGGGGCAGGCGTAGGAAATAGGAGAGGAGTATATAGTGAGGGGCAGGAGTAGGAGATTGGAAAGAAGTACATACTGAGGAGCAGGCGTAGGAGATAGGAAAGGAGTATATACTGAGGGGCAGGCGTAGGAGATAGGAGAGGAGTATATACTGAGAGACAGGCATAGTAGATAGGAAAGGAGTATATACTGAGGGGCAGGCGTAGGGGATAGGAAAGGAGTATATACTGAGGGGCAGGCGTAGGAGATAGGAAAGGAGTATAAACTGAGGGGCAGGCGTAGGAGATAGGAGAGGAGTATATACTGAGGGGCAGGCGTAGGAGATAGGAAAGGAGTATATACTGAGGGGCAGGCGTAGGAGATAGGAGAGGAGTATATACTGAGGGGCAGGCGTAGGAGATAGGAAAGGAGTATATACTGAGGAGCAGGAATAGGAGATAGGAAAGGAGTATATACTGAGGGGCAGGAGTAGGAGATAGGAAAGGAGAATATACTGGGGGCAGGCGTAGGAGATAGGAAAGGAGTATATACTGAGGGGCAGGAATAGGAGATAGGATAGGAGTATATACTGAGGGGCAGGCGTAGGAGATAGGAAAGGAGTATATACTGAGGAGCAGGCGTAGGAGATAGGAAAGGAGTATATACTGAGAGGCAGGGAAGGAGATAGGATAGGAGTATATACTGAGGGGCAGGCGGAGGAGATAGGAAAGGAGTATATACTGAGGGGCAGGTGTAGGAGATAGGATAGGAGTATATACTGAGGGGCAGGCGGAGGAGATAGGAAAGGAGTATATACTGAGGGGCAGGTGTAGGAGATAGGAGAGGAGTATATACGGAGGGGCAGGCGTAGGAGATAGGAGAGGAGTATATAGTGAGGGGCAGGAGTAGGAGATTGGAAAGAAGTACATACTGAGGAGCAGGCGTAGGAGATAGGAGAGGAATATATACTGAGGGGCAGGCGTAGGAGATAGGAAAGGAGTATATACTGAGGGGCAGGCGTAGGAGATAGGAAAGGAGTATATACTGAGGGGTAGGCGTAGGAGATAGGAGAGGAGTATATACTGAGAGACAGGCATAGTAGATAGGAAAGGAGTATATACTGAGGGGCAGGCGTAGGAGATAGGAGAGGAGTATATACTGAGGGGCAGGCGTAGGAGATAGGAAAGGAGTATATACTGAGGAGCAGGAATAGGAGATAGGAAAGGAGTATATACTGAGGGGCAGGAGTAGGAGATAGGAAAGGAGAATATACTGGGGGCAGGCGTAGGAGATAGGAAAGGAGTATATACTGAGGGGCAGGCGTAGGAGATAGGAAAGGAGTATATACTGAGGGGCAGGCGTAGGAGATAGGAGAGGAGTATATACTGAGAGACAGGCATAGGAGATAGGAAAGGAGTATATACTGAGGGGCAGGCGTAGGAGATAGGAAAGGAGTATATACTGAGGGGCAGGCGTAGGAGATAGGAAAGGAGTATATACTGAGGGGCAGGCGTAGGAGATAGGAAAGGAGTATATACTGAGGGGCAGGTGTAGGAGATAGGAGAGGAGTATATACTGAGGGGCAGGCGTAGGAGATAGGAAAGGAGTATATACTGAGGAGCAGGAATAGGAGATAGGAGAGGAGAATATACTGAGGGGCAGGCGTAGGATATAGGAAAGGAGTATATACTGAGGGCAGGCGTAGGAGATAAGAAAGGAGTATATACTGAGGGGCAGGCGTAGGAGATAGGAAAGGAGTATATACTGAGGGGCAGGCGTAGGAGATAGGAGAGGAGTATATACAGAGGAGCAGGCTTAGGAGATAGGAGAGGAGTATATACTGAGAGACAGGCATAGGAGATAGGAAAGGAGTATATACTGAGGGGCAGGCGTAGGAGATAGGAAAGGAGTATATACTGAGGAGCAGGCGTAGGAGATAGGAAAGGAGTATATACTGAGGGGCAGGCGTAGGAGATAGGAAAGGAGTATATACTGAGGAGCAGGCGTAGGAGATAGGAAAGGAGTATATACTGAGGGGCAGGCGTAGGAGATAGGAGAGGAGTATATACTGAGGAGCAGGAATAGGAGATAGGAAAGGAGAATATACTGAGGGGCAGGAATAGGAGATAGGAAATGAGAATATACTGAGGAGCAGGCGTAGGATATAGAAAAGGAGTATATACTGAGGGCAGGCGTAGGAAATAGGAGACGAGTATATACTGAGGGGCAGGAGTAGGAGATAGGAAAGGAGTATATACTGAGGGGCAGGCGTAGGAGATAGGAAAGGAGTATATACTGAGGGGCAGGCGTAGTAGATAGGAAAGGAGTATATACTGAGGGGCAGGCGTAGGAGATAGGAGAGGAGTATATACTGAGGGGTAGGCGTAGGAGATAGGAAAGGTGTATATACTGAGGGGCAGGCGTAGGAGATAGGAAAGGTGTATATACTGAGGGGCAGGCGTAGGAGATAGGAGAGGAGTATATACTGAGGGGCAGGCGTAGGAGATAGGAAAGGTGTATATACTGAGGGGCAGGCGTAGGAGATAGGAGAGGAGTATATACTGAGGAGCAGGCGTAGGAGATAGGAAAGGAGTATATACTGAGGGGCAGGAGTAGGAGATAGGAAAGGAGTATATACTGAGGGGCAGGCGTAGGAGATAGGAAAGGAGTATGTACTGAGGGGCAGGCGTAGGAAATAGGAAAGGAGAATATACTGAGGGGAAGGCGTAGGAGATAGGAGAGGAGTAAATACTGAGGGGCAGGCGTAGGAGATAGGACAGGAGTACATACTGAGGAGCAGGCGTAGGAGATAGGAAAGGAGTATATACTGAGGGGCAGGCGTAGGAGATAGGAGAGGAGTATATACTGAGAGACAGGCATAGTAGATAGGAAAGGAGTATATACTGAGGGGCAGGCGTAGGAGATAGGAAATGAGTATATACTGAGGGGCAGGCGTAGGAGATAGGAGAGGAGTATATACTGAGGGGCAGGCGTAGGAGATAGGAAAGGAGTATATACTGAGGAGCAGGAATAGGAGATAGGAAAGGAGAATATACTGAGGGGCAGGCGTAGGAGATAGGAAAGGAGTATATACTGAGGAGCAGGAATAGGAGATAGGAAATGAGAATATACTGAGGAGCAGGCGTAGGATATAGGAAAGGAGTATATACTGAGGGCAGGCGTAGGAAATAGGAGACGAGTATATACTGAGGGATAGGAAAGGAGTATATACTGAGGGGCAGGCGTAGGAGATAGGAAATGAGAATATACTGAGGAGCAGGCGTAGGAGATAGGAAAGGAGTATACACTGAGGGGCAGGCGTAGGAGATAGGAGAGGAGTATATACTGAGAGACAGGCATAGGAGATAGGAAAGGAGTATATACTGAGGGGCAGGCGTAGGAGATAGGAGAGGAGTATATACTGGGGGCAGGCGTAGGAGATAGGAGAGGAGTATATACAGAGGGGCAGGCGTAGGAGATAGGAGAGGAGTATATACTGAGGAGCAGGCGTAGGAGATAGGAAAGGAGTATATACTGAGGGGCAGGCGTAGGAGATAGGAGAGGAGTATATACTGAGGGGCAGGCGTAGGAGATAGGAAAGGAGTATATACTGAGGGGCAGGCATAGGAGATAGGAAAGGAGTATATACTGAGGGGCAGGCGTAGGAGATAGGAGAGGAGTATATACTGAGAGACAGGCATAGGAGATAGGAAAGGAGTATATACTGAGGGGCAGGCGTAGGAGATAGGAGAGGAGTATATACTGAGAGACAGGCATAGTAGATAGGAAAGGAGTATATACTGAGGGGCAGGCGTAGGAGATAGGAAATGAGTATATACTGAGGGGCAGGCGTAGGAGATAGGAGAGGAGTATATACTGAGGGGCAGGCGTAGGAGATAGGAAAGGAGTATATACTGAGGAGCAGGAATAGGAGATAGGAAAGGAGAATATACTGAGGGGCAGGCGTAGGAGATAGGAAAGGAGTATATACTGAGGAGCAGGAATAGGAGATAGGAAATGAGAATATACTGAGGAGCAGGCGTAGGATATAGGAAAGGAGTATATACTGAGGGCAGGCGTAGGAAATAGGAGACGAGTATATAGTGAGGGATAGGAAAGGAGTATATACTGAGGGGCAGGCGTAGGAGATAGGAAATGAGAATATACTGAGGAGCAGGCGTAGGAGATAGGAAAGGAGTATACACTGAGGGGCAGGCGTAGGAGATAGGAGAGGAGTATATACTGAGAGACAGGCATAGGAGATAGGAAAGGAGTATATACTGAGGGGCAGGCGTAGGAGATAGGAGAGGAGTATATACTGGGGGCAGGCGTAGGAGATAGGAGAGGAGTATATACAGAGGGGCAGGCGTAGGAGATAGGAAAGGAGTATACACTGAGGGGCAGGCGTAGGAGATAGGAAAGGAGTATGTACTGAGGGGCAGGCGTAGGAAATAGGAAAGGAGAATATACTGAGGGGAAGGCGTAGGAGATAGGAGAGGAGTAAATACTGAGGGGCAGGCGTAGGAGATAGGACAGGAGTACATACTGAGGAGCAGGCGTAGGAGATAGGAAAGGAGTATATACTGAGGGGCAGGCGTAGGAGATAGGAGAGGAGTATATACTGAGGGGCAGGCGTAGGAGATAGGAAAGGAGTATATACTGAGGAGCAGGAATAGGAGATAGGAAAGGAGAATATACTGAGGGGCAGGCGTAGGAGATAGGAAAGGAGTATATACTGAGGAGCAGGAATAGGAGATAGGAAATGAGAATATACTGAGGAGCAGGCGTAGGATATAGGAAAGGAGTATATACTGAGGGCAGGCGTAGGAAATAGGAGACGAGTATATACTGAGGGATAGGAAAGGAGTATATACTGAGGGGCAGGCGTAGGAGATAGGAAATGAGAATATACTGAGGAGCAGGCGTAGGAGATAGGAAAGGAGTATACACTGAGGGGCAGGCGTAGGAGATAGGAGAGGAGTATATACTGAGAGACAGGCATAGGAGATAGGAAAGGAGTATATACTGAGGGGCAGGCGTAGGAGATAGGAGAGGAGTATATACTGGGGGCAGGCGTAGGAGATAGGAGAGGAGTATATACAGAGGGGCAGGCGTAGGAGATAGGAGAGGAGTATATACTGAGGAGCAGGCGTAGGAGATAGGAAAGGAGTATATACTGAGGGGCAGGCGTAGGAGATAGGAGAGGAGTATATACTGAGGGGCAGGCGTAGGAGATAGGAAAGGAGTATATACTGAGGGGCAGGCATAGGAGATAGGAAAGGAGTATATACTGAGGGGCAGGCGTAGGAGATAGGAGAGGAGTATATACTGAGAGACAGGCATAGGAGATAGGAAAGGAGTATATACTGAGGGGCAGGCGTAGGAGATAGGAGAGGAGTATATACTGAGAGACAGGCATAGTAGATAGGAAAGGAGTATATACTGAGGGGCAGGCGTAGGAGATAGGAAATGAGTATATACTGAGGGGCAGGCGTAGGAGATAGGAGAGGAGTATATACTGAGGGGCAGGCGTAGGAGATAGGAAAGGAGTATATACTGAGGAGCAGGAATAGGAGATAGGAAAGGAGAATATACTGAGGGGCAGGCGTAGGAGATAGGAAAGGAGTATATACTGAGGAGCAGGAATAGGAGATAGGAAATGAGAATATACTGAGGAGCAGGCGTAGGATATAGGAAAGGAGTATATACTGAGGGCAGGCGTAGGAAATAGGAGACGAGTATATACTGAGGGATAGGAAAGGAGTATATACTGAGGGGCAGGCGTAGGAGATAGGAAATGAGAATATACTGAGGAGCAGGCGTAGGAGATAGGAAAGGAGTATACACTGAGGGGCAGGCGTAGGAGATAGGAGAGGAGTATATACTGAGAGACAGGCATAGGAGATAGGAAAGGAGTATATACTGAGGGGCAGGCGTAGGAGATAGGAGAGGAGTATATACTGGGGGCAGGCGTAGGAGATAGGAGAGGAGTATATACAGAGGGGCAGGCGTAGGAGATAGGAGAGGAGTATATACTGAGGAGCAGGCGCAGGAGATAGGAAAGGAGTATATACTGAGGGGCAGGCGTAGGAGATAGGAGAGGAGTATATACTGAGGGGCAGGCGTAGGAGATAGGAAAGGAGTATATACTGAGGGGCAGGCATAGGAGATAGGAAAGGAGTATATACTGAGGGGCAGGCGTAGGAGATAGGAGAGGAGTATATACTGAGAGACAGGCATAGGAGATAGGAAAGGAGTATATACTGAGGGGCAGGCGTAGGAGATAGGAGAGGAGTATATACTGAGAGACAGGCATAGGAGATAGGAAAGGAGTATATACTGAGGGGCAGGCGTAGGAGATAGGAAAGGAGTATATACTGAGGGGCAGGAGAAGGAGATAGGAGAGGAGTATATACTGAGGGGCAGGCGTAGGAGATAGGAAAGGAGTATATACTGCGGAGCAGGAATAGGAGATAGGAAATGAGAATATACTGAGGAGCAGGCGTAGGATATAGGAAAGGAGTATATACTGAGGGGCAGGCGTAGGAGATAAGAAAGGAGTATATACTGAGGGCAGGCGTAGGAGATAAGAAAGGAGTATATACTGAGGGGCAGGCGTAGGAGATAGGAGAGGAGTATATACTGGGGGCAGGCGTAGGAGATAGGAGAGGAGTATATACTGAGGGGCAGGCGTAGGAGATAGGAGAGGAGTATATACTGAGGAGCAGGCGTAGGAGATAGGAAAGGAGTATATACTGAGGGGCAGGCGTAGGAGATAGGAGAGGAGTATATACTGAGAGACAGGCATAGGAGATAGGAAAGGAGTATATACTGAGAAACAGGCATAGGAGATAGGAAAGGAGTATATACTGAGGGGCAGGCGTAGGAGATAGGAAAGGAGTATATACTGAGGAGCAGGCGTAGGAGATAGGAAAGGAGTATATACTGAGGGGCAGGCGTAGGAGATAGGAGAGGAGTATATACTGAGGAGCAGGAATAGGAGATAGGAAAGGAGAATATACTGAGGGGCAGGCTTGGAGATAGGAAAGGAGTATATACTGAGGAGCAGGAATAGGAGATAGGAAATGAGAATATACTGAGGAGCAGGCGTAGGATATAGGAAAGGAGTATATACTGAGGGCAGGCGTAGGAAATAGGAGACGAGAATATACTGAGGGATAGGAAAGGAGTATATACTGAGGGGTAGGCGTAGGAGATAGGAAAGGAGTATATACTGAGGGGCAGGCGTCGGAGATAGGAAAGGAGTATATACTGAGGGGCAGGCGTAGGAGATAGGAAAGGAGTATATACTGAGGGGCAGGCGTAGGAGATAGGAGAGGAGTATATACTGAGGGGCAGGCGTAGGAGATAGGAAAGGAGTATATACTGAGGAGCAGGAATAGGAGATAGGAAAGGAGAATATACTGAGGGGCAGGCGTAGGAGATAGGAAAGGAGTATATACTGAGGGCAGGCGTAGGAGATAAGAAAGGAGTATATACTGAGGGGCAGGCGTAGGAGATAGGAGAGGAGTACATACTGAGGGGCAGGCGTAGGAGATAGGAAAGGAGTATATACTGAAGGGCAGGCGTAGGAGATAGGAGAGGAGTATATACTGAGGAGCAGGCGTAGGAGATAGGAAAGGAGTATATACTGAGGGGCAGGCGTAGGAGATAGGAGAGGAGTATATACTGAGAGACAGGCATAGGAGATAGGAAAGGAGTATATACTGAGGGGCAGGCGTAGGAGATAGGAAAGGAGTATATACTGAGGAGCAGGCGTAGGAGATAGGAAAGGAGTATATACTGAGGGGCAGGCGTAGGAGATAGGAGAGGAGTATATACTGAGGAGCAGGAATAGGAGATAGGAAAGGAGAATATACTGAGGGGCAGGCTTGGAGATAGGAAAGGAGTATATACTGAGGAGCAGGAATAGGAGATAGGAAATGAGAATATACTGAGGAGCAGGCGTAGGATATAGAAAAGGAGTATATACTGAGGGCAGGCGTAGGAAATAGGAGACGAGTATATACTGAGGGGCAGGAGTAGGAGATAGGAAAGGAGTATATACTGAGGGGCAGGCGTAGGAGATAGGAAAGGAGTATATACTGAGGGGCAGGCGTAGGAGATAGGAGAGGAGTATATACTGAGGGGCAGGCGTAGGAGATAGGAGATGAAAATATACTGAGGGGCAGGTGGAGGAGATAGGAAAGGTGTATATACTGAGGGGCAGGCGTAGGAGATAGGAGAGGAGTATATACTGAGGGGCAGGCGTAGGAGATTGGAAAGGAGTATATACTGAGGGGCAGGCGTAGGAGATAGGAAAGGAGTATATACTGAGGGGCAGGCGTAGGAGATAGGAGAGGAGTATATACTGAGGAGCAGGCGTAGGAGATAGGAAAGGAGTATATACTGAGGGGCAGGAGTAGGAGATAGGAAAGGAGTATATACTGAGGGGCAGGCGTAGGAGATAGGAGATGAAAATATACTGAGGGGCAGGTGGAGGAGATAGGAAAGGAGTATATACTGAGGGGCAGGCGTAGGAAATAGGAAAGGAGTATATACTGAGGGGAAGGCGTAGGATAGGAGAGGAGTATATACTGAGGGGCAGGTGGAGGAGATAGGAAAGGAGTATATACTGAGGGGCAGGCGTAGGAGATAAGAAAGGAGTATATACTGAGGGGCATGTGGAGGATATAGGAGAGGAGTATATACTGAGGGGCAGGAGTAGGAGATAGGAAAGGAGTATATACTGAGGGGCAGGCGTAGGAGATAGGAGAGGAGTATATACTGAGGGGCAGGCGTAGGAGATAGGAAAGGAGTATATACTGAGGGACAGGCGTAGGAGATAGGAAAGGAGTATATACTGAGGAGCAGGAATAGGAGATAGGAATTGAGTATATACTGAAGGGCAGGCGTAGGAGATAGGAAAGGAGTATATAATGAGGAGCAGGCGTAGGATATAGGAAAGGAGTATATACTGAGGGGCAGGCGTAGGAGATAGGAGAGGAGTATATACTGAGGGGCTGCCGTAAGAGATAGGAGAGGAGTATATACTGAAGGGCAAGCGTAGGAGATAGGAAAGGAGTATATACTGAGGGGCAGGCGTAGGAGATAGGAAAGGAGTATATACTGAGGGGCAGGCGTAGGAGATAGGAAAGGAGTATATACTGAGGGGCAGGCGTAGGAGATAGGAAAGGAGTATATACTGAGGGGCAGGCGTAGGAGATAGGAGAGGAGAATATACTGAGGGGCAGGCGTAGGAGATAGGAAAGGAGTATATACTGAGGAGCAGGAATAGGAGATAGGAAAGGAGTATATACTGAGGGGCAGGCGTAGGAGATAGGAAAGGAGTATATACTGAGGAGCAGGAATAGGAGATAGGAATTGAGTATATACTGAGGGGCAGGCGTAGGAGATAGGAAAGGAGTATATAATGAGGAGCAGGCGTAGGATATAGGAAAAGAGTATATACTGAGGGGCAGGCGTAGGAGATAGGAGAGGAGTATATACTGAGGGGCTGCCTTAAGAGATAGGAGAGGAGTATATACTGAAGGGCAAGCGTAGGAGATAGGAAAGGAGTATATACTGAGGGGCAGGAATAGGGGATAGGAAAGGAGTATATACTGAGGGGCAGACGGAGGAGATAGGAAAGGAGTATATACTGAGAGGCAGGCGTAGGAGATAGGAAAGGAGTATATACTGAGGGGCAGGCATAGGAGATAGGAGAGGAGTATATACTGAGGGGCAGGAGAAGGAGATAAGAAAGGAGTATATACTGAGGGGCAGGCGCAGGAAATAGGAAAAGAGTATATACTGAGGGGCAGGCGTAGGAGATAGGAAAGGAGTATATACTGAGAGGCAGGCGTAGGAGATAGGAAAGGAGTATATACTGAGGGGCAGGCATAGGAGATAGGAGAGGAGAATATACTGAGGGGTAGGAGAAGGAGATAAGAAAGGAGTATATACTGAGGGGCAGGCGTAGGAAATAGGAAAAGAGTATATACTGAGGGACAGGCGTAGGAGATAGGAAAGGAGTATATACTGAGGGGCAGGCGTAGGAGATAGGAGAGGAGAATATACTGAGGGGCAGGCGTAGGAGATATGAAAGGAGTATATACTGAGGAGCAGGAATAGGAGATAGGAAAGGAGTATATACTGAGGAGCAGGAATAGGAGATAGGAATTGAGTATATACTGAGGGGCAGGAGTAGGAGATAGGAAAGGAGTATATACTGAGGGGCAGGCGTAGGAGATAGGAAAGGAGTATATAATGAGAAGCAGGCGTAGGATATAGGAAAGGAGTATATACTGAGGGGCAGGGGTAGGAGATAGGAGAGGAGTATATACTGAGGGGCTGGCGTAAGAGATAGGAGAGGAGTATATACTGAGGGGCAAGCGTAGGAGATAGGAAAGGAGTATATACTGAGGGGCAGGCGTAGGAGATAGGAAAGGAGTATATACTGAGGGGCAGGAATAGGAGATTGGAAAGGAGTATATACTGAGGGGCAGACGGAGGAGATAGGAAAGGAGTATATACTGAGGAGCAGGCGTAGGAGACAGGAGAGGAGAATATACTGAGGAGCAGGCGTAGGAGATAGGAAAGGAGTATATACTGTGGGGCAGGCGTAGGAGATAGGAGAGGAGTATATACTGAGGAGCAGGTATAGGAGATAGGAAAGGAGTATATACTGAGGGGCAGGCGTAGGATAGGAGAGGAGATGGCAGAGGAGTATATACCGAGGGCAGGCGTAGGAAATAGGAGAGGAGTATATACTGAGGGGCAGGCGTAGGAGATAAGAAAGGAGTATATACTGAGGGGCAGACGTAGGAGATAGGAGAGGAGTATATACTGAGGGGCAGTCGTAGGAGATAGGAAAGGAGTATATACTGAGGGGCAGGTCGAGGAGACAGGAAAGGAGTATATAATGAGGGGCAGGCGTAGGGTAGGAGAGGAGATAGGAGAGGAGTATATACTGAGGGGCAGGCGTAGGAGATAGGAAAGGAGTATATACTGAGGGAAGGCGTAGGAGATCGTAGAGGAGTATATAGTGAGGGGCAGGCGTAGGAGATAAGAAAGGAGTATATACTGAGGGGCAGGCGTAGGAGATAAGAAAGGAGTATATACTGAGGGGCAGGCGAAGGAGATAAGAAAGGAGTATATACAGAGGGGCAGGCGTAGGAGATAGGAGAGGAGTTTATACTGAGGGGCAGGCGTAGGAGATAGGAAAGGAGTACATACTGAGGGGTAGGCGTAGGAGATAGGAAAGGTGTATATACTGAGGGGCAGGCGTAGGAGATAGGAAAGGAGTATATAGTGAGGGGAAGGAGTATATACTGAGGGGCAGGCGTAGGAGATAGGAAAGGAGTAAATACTGAGTGGCAGGAGTAGGAGATAGAAAAGGAGTATATACTGAGGGGTAGGCGTAGGAGATAGGAGTGGAGTATATACTGAGGGGTAGGCGTAGGAGATAGGAAAGGAGTATATACTGAGGGGCAGGGGGAGGAGGCAGGAAATTAGTATATACTTAGGGGCAGGCGAAGGAGGCAGGAAATTAGTATATACTGAGGGGCAGGCGTAGCAGATAGGAAAGGAGTATATACTGAGAGGCAGGCATAGGAGAAATGAAAGGAGTATATACTAAGGGGCAGGTGTAGGAGATAGGAAAGGAGTATATACTGAGGGGCAGGCGTAGGAGATAGGAAAGGAGTATATACTAAGGGGCAGCGTAGGAAATAGAAAAAGAGTGTATACTGAGGGGCAGGCGTAGGAGATAGGAAAGGAGTATATACTGAAGGGCAGGCGTAGGAGATAGGAGAGGAGTATATACTGAGGGGCAGGCGTAGGAGATAGGAGAGGAGTATATACTGAGGGGCAGGCGTAGGAGATAGGAGAGGAGGAGATAGGAGAGGAGTATATACTGAGGGGCAGGCATAGGAGATAGGAAAGGAGTATATACTGAGGGGCTGGCATAGGAGATAGGAAAGGAGTATATACTGAGGGGCAGGCGTAGGAGATAGGAAAGGAGTATATAGTGAGGGGAAGGCGTAGGAGCTAGGGAAGGAGTATATACTGAGGGGCAGGCATAGGAGATCGGAGAGGAGTATATACTGAGCAGCAGGCGTAGAAGATAAGAAATTAGTATATACTGAGGAGTAGGAATAGGAGCTAGGAAAGGAGTATATACTGAGGGGCAGGAGTAGGAGATAGGAAATGAGTATATACTGAGTGGCAGGAGTAGGAGATAGGAAAGGAGTATATACTGAGGGGCAGGCGGAGGAGATATGAGAGGAGTATATACTGAGGGGTAGGCGTAGGAGATAGGAGAGGAGTATATACTGAGGGGTAGGCGTAGGAGACAAGAAAGGAGTATATACTGAGGGGCAGGGGGAGGAGGCAGGAAATTAGTATATTCTGAGGGGCAGGCGTAGGAGGCAGGAAATTAGTGTATACTGAGGGGCAGGCGTAGGAGATAGGAAAGGAGTATATACTGAGGGGCAGGCGGAGGAAATAGGAGAGGAGTATATACTGAGGGGTAGGCGTAGGAGATAGGAGAGGAGTATATACTGAGGGGTAGGCGTAGGAGACTGGAAAGGAGTATATACTGAGGGGCAGGGGGAGGAGGCAGGAAATTAGTATATAGTGAGGGGCAGGCGTAGGAGATAGGAAAGGAGTATATACTGAGGGGGCAGGCAGAGCAGAGAGGAGAAGAACATACTGAGGGACAAGGGGAGAAGAGAGTATACTCTGAGAGGGCAGGCAGAGCAGAGAGGAGAAGAACATACTGCGGGACAAGGGGAGAAGAGAGTATACACTGAAGAGGCAGGCAGAGCAGAGAGGAGAAGAGAGTATACACTGAGAGGGCAGGCAGAGCAGAGAGGAGAAGAACATACTGAGGGACAAGTGTAGAAGAGAGTATACAGTGAGGGGGCAGGCAGAGCAGAGAGGAGAAGAACATACTGAGGGACAAGGGGAGAAGAGAGTATACACTGAGGGGGCAGGCAGAGTAGAGAGAAGAACATACTGAGGGACAAGTGTAGAATAGAGTATACACTGAGGGGGCAGGCAGAGCAGAGAGGAGAAGAACATACTGAGGGACAAGTGTAGAAGAGAGTATACACTGAGGGGGCAGGCAGAGCAGAGAGGAGAAGAACATACTGAGGGACAAGTGGAGAAGAGAGTATACACGGAGGAGGCAGGCAGAGCAGAGAGGAGAAGAACATACTGAGGGACAAGGGGAGAAGAGAGTATATACTGAGGGGACAGGCAGAGCAGAGAGGAGAAGAACATACTGAGGGACAAGTGGAGAAGAGAGTATACACTGAGGGGGCAGGTAGGGCAGAGAGGAGAAGAACATACTGAGGGCCAAGTGGAGAAGAGAGTATACACTGATGAGGCAGGCAGGGCAGAGAGGAGAAGAACATACTGAGGGACAAGTGGAGAAGAGAGTATACACTGAGGGGGCAGGCAGGGCAGAGAGAAGTACATACTGAGGGACAAGTGGAGAAGAGAGAATACACTGAGGTAGCAGGCAGGGCAGAGAGGAGAAGAACATACTGAGGGACAAGTGGAGAAGAGAGTATACACTGAGAGGGCAGGCAGAGCAGAGAGGAGAAGAACATACTGAGAGACAAGGGGAGAAGAGAGTATACACTGAGGGGGCAGGCAGAGGTGAGAGGAGAAGAACATACTGAGGGAAAAGTGGAGAAGAGAGTATACACTGAGAGGGCAGGCAGAGCAGAGAGGAGAAGAACATACTGAGGAACTAGTGGAGAAGAGAGTATACACTGAGGGGGCAGGCAGAGCAGAGAGGAGAAGAGAGTATACACTGAGGAGGCAGGCAGAGCAGGGAAAAGAACATACTGTGGGACAAGGGGAGAAGAGAGTATACACTGAGGGGGCAGGCAGAGCAGAGAGGAGAAGAACATACTGAGGGACAAGTGGAGAAGAGAGTATACACTGAGGAGGCAGGCAGGGCAGAGAGGAGAAGAACATACTGAGGGACAAGTGGAGAAGAGTGTATACACTGAGGGGGTAGGCAGGGCAGAGAGGAGAAGAACATACGGAGGGACAAGTGGAGAAGAAAGTATACACTGAGGGGGCAGGTAGAGGTGAGAGGAGAAGAACATACTGAGGGACAAGGGGAGAAGAGAGTATACACTGAGAGGGCAGGCAGGGCAGAGAGGAAAAGAACATACTGAGGGACAAGGGAAGAAGAGAGTATACACTGAGGAGGCAGGCAGGGCAGAGAGGAGAAGAACATACTGAGGGACAAGTGTAGAAGAGAGTATACACTGAGGGGACAGGCAGAGCAGAGAGGAGAAGAACATACTGAGGAACTAGTGGAGAAGAGAGTATACACTGAGGGGGCAGGCAGAGCAGAGAGGAGAAGAGAGTATACACTGAGGAGGCAGGCAGAGCAGAGAAAAGAACATACTGTGGGACAAGGGGAGAAGAGAGTATACACTGAGGGGGCAGGCAGAGCAGAGAGGAGAAGAACATACTGAGGTACAAGTGGAGAACAGAGTATACACTGAGGGGGCAGGCAGGGCAGAGAGGAGAAGTACATACTGAGGGAGAAGTGGAGTAGAGAGTATACACTGAGGGAGCAGGCAGGGCAGAGAGGAGAAGAACATACTGAGGGACAAGTGGAGAAGAGAGTATACACTGAGGGGGCAGGCTGGGCAGGGAGGAGAAGAACATACTGAGGGACAATGGGAGAAGAGAGTATACACTGAGAGGGCAGGCAAAGCAGAGAGGAGAAGAACATACTGAGGGACATGGAGAGAAGAGAGTATACACTGAGAGGGCAGGCAGAGCAGAGAGGAGAAGAACATACTGAGGGAAAAGTGGAGAAGAGAGTATACACTGAGGGGGCAGGCAGGGCAGAGAGGAGAAGAACATACTGAGGGACAATAAAGAGAAGAGGAAGAGTGGTGTCAGGCAGAGAAAGAGATAGGGAAAGGCCCAGGCAGGTTAATACTAGAAGATCTGAAAAACAAAACAATAACCTTAGCCTGTACGTACATACACATATATAGAGGAGCATACATGTAAAATTCACACAATCTGGAAGACACATCTCTGAATATAAAAGGGTTACATTTCCTGAAGCTCCCGGTTAAACACGCATGTCCCACACAGAACAAGGCACTAATTACAGATACAACTAATTACATGTTATCACTAGCAGAATGGTCTGAAGCCAGCTGTAGACAGCTATGTGTGTGATAGGGAAAGAGGAATGAGAGGCTGCGTATGGTAATAGTGTGACAGTGTGTGTATATTATGTATTATAGTGTGACGGTGTGTGTATATTATATATTATAGTGTGACGGTGTGTGTATATTATGTTTTATAGTGTAACAGTGTGAGAAATTATATATTATAGTGTGACAGTGTGTGTATATTATGTATTATAGTGTGACATGTGTGTATATTATGTATGATAGTGTGACAGTGTGTGTATATTATGTATGAGTGTGACAGTGTGAGTATATTAGAATGTAACATTGTGTGTAATATTATGTATGAGAGTGTGACAGTGTGTAATATTATGTATGAGTGACAGTGTGAGTATATTAGAATGTGACAGTGTGTAATGTGAGAGTGTGACAGTGTGAGTTTATTAGAATGTAACATTGTGTGTAATATTATGTATGCGAGTGTGACAGTGTGAGTATATTAGAATGTGACAGTGTGTAGTGTGAGAGTGTGACAGTGTGAGTTTATTAGAATGTAACATTGTGTGTAATATTATGTATGAGAGTGTGACAGTGTGAGTTTATTAGAATGTAACATTGTGTGTAATATTATGTATGCGAGTGTGACAGTGTGAGTATATTAGAATGTGACAGTGTGTGTAATATTATGTATGAGTGTGACAGTGTGAGTATATTAGAATGTGACAGTGTGTGTAATATTATGTATGAGTGTGACAATGTGAGTATATTAGAATGTAACATTGTGTGTAATATTATGTATGAGAGTGTGACAGTGTGAGTATATTAGAATGTGACAGTGGGCCTAATTCAGACCCGCTCGCGAGCGCAGGACGCTCGCAAGCGGGTCAATGGTGTCCTAATGCACATGCGCACGACGGAGGGAGCTCCGTCGTGCGCATGCGCGAGACCCACATAGCGACAGCCAAGCAGTCTCTATGGGTCTCGCACCAAAGGGGGCGTGCTGTCGATGGTGACTGACAGCACGCCCCCTTTGGTGGGCGTGCCGGGGGCGTTGCTGCCCAGACGGAGGCGTTCCCATGGGAACGCCTTCCGTCTGGAGCCGGCCCCTCTGACATCACTAGGGATGTCAAGTGGGAGCGCTTTTGGCTCTGATAGAGCCAAAAGCAGTCCTGGGCTTGCGGCAGCGAGACCCTACCGCAGGGTCTCGTCGCAAGCCCGATGGTCGCGATGGTCTTGACCATCGCGACCATCATCATGGACGCTCGCATAAGCTGTGGGTGGTAACCCACAGCTATGCGAGCGTCCAAGAGGCCGCTCCATTTTTAGGTAGGAGGGCCCTGATTCAGAGCGAACGCTCTGGTCAGAGTGTCCGGCTCTGAATTAGGCCCAGTGTGTGTAATATTATGTATGAGTGTGACAGTGTGAGTATATTAGAATGTGACACTGTGTGTAGTATTATGTATGAGAGTGTGACAGTGTGAGTATATTAGAATGTAACATTGTGTGTAATATTATGTATGAGAGTGTGACAGTGTGTAATATTATGTATGAGTGACAGTGTGAGTATATTAGAATGTGACAGTGTGTAATGTGAGAGTGTGACAGTGTGAGTTTATTAGAATGTAACATTGTGTGTAATATTATGTATGCGAGTGTGACAGTGTGAGTATATTAGAATGTGACAGTGTGTGTAATATTATGTATGAGAGTGTGACAGTGTGAGTATATTAGAATGTGACACTGTGTGTAGTATTATGTATGAGAGTGTGACAGTGTGAGTATATTAGAATGTGACAGTGTGTGTAATATTATGTATGAGAGTGTGACAGTGTGTGTAATATTATGCATGAGAGTGTGACAGTGTGAGTATATTAGAATGTAACATTGTGTGTAATATTATGTATGAGAGTGTGACAGTGTGAGTATATTAGAATGTGACTGTGTGTAATATTATGTATGAGAGCGTGACAGTGTGAGTATATTAGAATGTGACACTGTGTGTAGTATTATGTATGAGAGTATGACAGTGTGAGTATTTTAGAATGTAACATTGTGTGTAATATTATGTATGAGAGTGTGACAGTGTGTGTAATATTATGCATGAGAGTGTGACAGTGTGAGTATATTAGAATGTAACATTGTGTGTAATATTATGTATGAGAGTGTGACAGTGTGAGTATATTAGAGTGTGACAGCATGTGTAATATTATGTATGAGAGTGTGACAGTGTGAGTATATTAGAATGTAACATTGTGTGTAATATTATGTATGAGAGTGTGACAGTGTGAGTATATTAGAGTGTGACAGTGTGTGTAATATTATGTATGAGAGTGTGACAGTGTGAGTATATTAGAATGTAACATTGTGTGTAATATTATGTATGAGAGTGTGACAGTGTGAGTATATTAGAATGTAACATTGTGTGTAATATTATGTATGAGAGTGTGACAGTGTGAGTATATTAGAGTGTGACAGCATGTGTAATATTATGTATGAGAGTGTGACAGTGTGAGTATATTAGAATGTAACATTGTGTGTAATATTATGTATGAGAGTGTGACAGTGTGAGTATATTAGAGTGTGAAAGTGTGTGTAATATTATGTATGAGAGTGTGACAGTGTGAGTATATTAGAATGTAACATTGTGTGTAATATTATGTATGAGAGTGTGACAGTGTGAGTATATTAGAATGTGACAGTGTGTGTAATATTATGTATGAGAGTGTGACAGTGTGAGTATATTAGAATGTGACAGCATGTGTAATATTATGTATGAGAGTGTGACAGTGTGAGTATATTAGAATGTAACATTGTGTGTAATATTATGTATGAGAGTGTGACAGTGTGAGTATATTAGAGTGTGACAGTGTGTGTAATATTATGTATGAGAGTGTGACAGTGTGAGTATATTAGAATGTAATATTGTGTGTAATATTATGTATGAGAGTGTGACAGTGTGAGTATATTAGAATGTAACATTGTGTGTAATATTATGTATGAGAGTGTGACAGTGTGAGTATATTAGAATGTATCATTGTCAGTGCATTCTGTATGATACTGTAAAGTTGCACACAAGTGACACACATGGTCAGCGATTAGATGGATCCCCATAGATTTGCTTAATGTGCAAGACTGTTGAGCAGGCCGAGCTGTGCAGAATAATTCCCAGCATAGATACATTATAAACGGCCAGTGGCTCTCTATTTAGTTGTGGCTGAGACGTCTCAGGTATAACGTGAGCAGTAAGACTACATTAATGATACAGCAATTACAATATCCTAGGGACACAACACCCACATTCCAATCACTATCCCTAAATGTTGTACCAGTATCTGTGACTTATGTACCAGGTTACACAGAAGAGGGGAATCCAGAGAGGACACTGATTAATAGCAGGTTCAACAACCTCCCCATCAGAATAGTCCATATGAATAGAGATTCCCTGGGATAATTAAGGGCCGATGCAGTCACACACAAAAACATAGATTTTCACCTACTGGGTCATAAGGATGCTCGGTTTAACCATAGTATATATAGCAGGTGTGTCCCTACATTGTACAACTCACCTCTTCCTTACTAATTGGACCCCTATCAATGCCCCTGTTTACAGAGTCCCAGGATCGGGCAGTCAGCATACAAGCAAATAGGGGGTATAAATCGCCAGCTCCAAGACGCTGGCTGTATCTGCGTACCCCGTGCATGTCAGCAGCTATCAGTGCCTGCCACAGGCGGCAGTAATCCAGGCGAAAGCCGTCACTCAGATCCTGTGGAAGAGACACTGAAGTCAGAAGTATTATTGGAAGAGAAACAGGGAACTATAAAATTTGTGTCCCCATGTTGTTGCACCTGGTACAGTCCATGGTCTAGGAGGATGATTTCAGGTCCTCTGATGTCTGAACCTTGTCGGACCAGCACATTTCCTGGGTGGGGGTCACAGTGCACAAACCCGTGCACAAAAATCATCTCACTGTACAACTTCCCCAGAGCTTGGGAAACCTGAATAATGAGACAGAAGAAGTTATTACGCTGATTATCCTCTCCCTTACTCCATCACACACCTCAGTAATGTGCTAGTGTGTGACCACTCACAAACCCTCACCTCATAATTCCTTTTAAAGTGCACTTGTCACCTATATGTAGTGAAGGCAGCCAATCAATTCACTCAGAGTCAGTGACATCACTGAGAAGGCATATGTTCAGTATGTCGACATTAAGTATGTCAACACGAGAATGTCGACATGTTGACATTCAGAATTATTGCAAACAATGTTCACATGACTACTGTCGACATTCTGTGAGTGTCGAAATTCAGTCCATGACCACATTCTGAATGTTGACTTTTTGTACCACACCCACTGAAAGTGCAGCCTATCCAGTCACTAGGAAGCAATGACATCACTGAGAATGAAGCCTATCCAGTCACTAGGAAGCAATGACATCACTGAGAATGCAGCCTATCCAGTCACTAGGAAGCAGTGACATCACTGAGAATGCAGCCTATCCAGTCACTAGGAAGCAATGACATCACTGAGCATGCAGCCTAACCAGTCACTCGGAAGCAGTGATCGTGTTTAGCATGGAGCCATGACTCCCGGAGCATGCCTGCGCTATGGTGAGAGTGCAGCCTATCCAGTCACTAGGAAGCAATGACCAGAGGTGTAACATGGAGCCATGACTCCCGGGAATGCCTACGCTATGGTGAGAGTGCAGCCTATCCAGTCACTAGGAAGCAGTGACCAGAGGTGTAACATGGAGCCATGACTCCCGGAGCATGCCTACGCTATGGTGAGAGTGCAGCCTATCCAGTCACTAGGAAGTAGTGACCAGAGGTGTAACATGGAGCCATGGCTCCCGGAGCATGCCTACGCTATGGTGAGAGTGCTGCCTATCCAGTCACTAGGAAACAGTGACCAGAGGTGTAACATGGAGCCATGACTCCAGGAGCATGCCTACGCTATGGTGAGAGTGCAGCCTATCCAGTCACTAGGAAGCAATGACCAGAGGTGTAGCATGGAGCCATGGCTCCCGGGAATGCCTACGCTATGGTGAGAGTGCAGCCTATCCAGTCACTAGGAAGCAGTGACCAGAGGTGTAACATGGAGCCATGGCTCCCGGAGCATGCCTACGCTATGGTGAGAGTGCAGCCTATCCAGTCACTAGGAAGCAGTGACCGGCGGTGTAGCACGGAGCCATGACTCCCGGAGCATGCCTACGCTATGGTGAGAATGCAGCCTATCCAGTCACTAGGAAGCAGTGACCAGAGGTGTAACATGGAGCCATGACTCCCGGAGCATGCCTACGCTATGGTGAAAGTGCAGCCTATCCAGTCACTAGGAAGCAGTGACCAGAGGTGTAACATGGAGCCATGGCTCCCGGAGCATGCCTACGCTATGGTGAGAGTGCAGCCTATCCAGTCACTAGGAAGCAATGACCAGAGGTGTAGCATGGAGCCATGGCTCCCGGGAATGCCTACGCTATGGTGAGAGTGCAGCCTATCCAGTCACTAGGAAGCAGTGACCGGCGGTGTAGCACGGAGCCATGACTCCCGGAGCATGCCTACGCTATGGTGAGAATGCAGCCTATCCAGTCACTAGGAAGCAGTGACCAGAGGTGTAACATGGAGCCATGACTCCCGGAGCATGTCTACGCTATGGTGAGAATGCAGCCTATCCAGTCACTAGGAAGCAGTGACCAGAGGTGTAACATGGAGCCATGGCTCCCGAAGCATGCCTACGCTATGGTGAGAGTGCAGCTTATCCAGTCACTAGGAAGCAGTGACCGGCGGTGTAGCACGGAGCCATGACTCCCGGAGCATGCCTACGCTATGGTGAGAATGCAGCCTATCCAGTCACTAGGAAGCAGTGACCAGAGGTGTAACATGGAGCCATGACTCCCGGAGCATGCCTACGCTATGGTGAAAGTGCAGCCTATCCAGTCACTAGGAAGCAGTGACCAGAGGTGTAACATGGAGCCATGGCTCCCGGAGCATGCCTACGCTATGGTGAGAGTGCAGCCTATCCAGTCACTAGGAAGCAATGACCAGAGGTGTAGCATGGAGCCATGGCTCCCGGGAATGCCTACGCTATGGTGAGAGTGCAGCCTATCCAGTCACTAGGAAGCAGTGACTGGCGGTGTAGCACGGAGCCATGACTCCCGGAGCATGCCTACTCTATGGTGAGAATGCAGCCTATCCAGTCACTAGGAAGCAGTGACCAGAGGTGTAACATGGAGCCATGACTCCCGGAGCATGTCTACGCTATGGTGAGAATGCAGCCTATCCAGTCACTAGGAAGCAATGACCAGAGGTGTAGCATGGAGCCATGGCTCCCGGGAATGCCTACGCTATGGTGAGAGTGCAGCCTATCCAGTCACTAGGAAGCAATGACCAGAGGTGTAACATGGAGCCATGGCTCCCGGAGCATGCCTACGCTATGGTGAGAGTGCTGCCTATCCAGTCACTAGGAAGCAGTGACCAGAGGTGTAACATGGAGCCATGACTCCCGGAGCATGCCTACGCTATGGTGAAAGTGCAGCCTATCCAGTCACTAGGAAGCAATGACCAGACATGTAGCATGGAGCCATGGCTCCCGGGAATGCCTACGCTATGGTGAGAGTGCAGCCTATCCAGTCACTAGGAAGCAGTGACCAGAGGTGTAACATGGAGCCATGGCTCCCGGAGCATGCCTACGCTATGGTGAAAGTGCAGCCTATCCAGTCACTAGGAAGCAATGACCAGAGGTGTAGCATGGAGCCATGACTCCCGGGAATGCCTACACTATGGTCAGAGTTCAGCTTATCTGGGCTGGCATTCTGTCAGCGATTAAACAGCTGCCGAACTCCAGCTAGCACCATCTGACCTGTCCTGCGCCCGGAGCTCACGCCGGAACAGCCCTGCCTATGCCCCTGACAGTGACATCACTTAGAATGCAACCTATCCAATCAATAGGACGCAATGACATCACTCTGCAGCCATTCAATCTTCAAGGAACCAGTGACATCACTGAGAATTCAGCCTATTCAGTCGCTAGGAACTGGTGATATCACTGACAATGCAGCCTATCCAGCCACTAAGAGCCAGTGACATCACTGAGAATGCAGCCTATCCAGTCACTAAGAGCCAGTGACATCACTGAGAATGCAGCCTATCCAGTCATTAAGAGCCAGTGACATCACTGAGAAAGCAGCCTATCCAGTCACTAAGAGCCAGTGACATCACTGAGAATGCAGCCTATCCAGTCATTAAGAGCCAGTGACATCACTGAGAAAGCAGCCTATCCAGTCACTAAGAGCCAGTGACATCACTGAGAATGCAGCCTATCCAGTCATTAAGAGCCAGTGACATCACTGAGAAAGCAGCCTATAACATCTCTATAACCTGGCAGACACCAGATTATAGAGTGCAATGGATACATTTGTGGAGCTTTGAGCTGTGCTAATCTCGCCTAATATCTGATTGGCTGTTATTTCTCCTATTTTCTCTTGGAGACTAGAATGGATGTAATGACTGGCTTCAGAGATGTAAAGTATTATCTGGTTGCTAGATGATTACAAATCTCTGCAGTGATAAATGAACAGGGGAAGATTCCCTGTGTGAGGGGCTGCCATTCACACGGGCAGCAGAGCTTTGTTCAAGAACTGGTAAAACCATGCATTAAGGATATCACAGTACTAATTACAGCTCTGAGGAGAGAGACACTGCAGGGGGGTGTCCCGGTGACACAAGAAGACTCCCCCTCCATCAAGAACAACACAGACTCGTTAACCCATGTATAAAGGACCAGAGTATAAGGCCCGTTCCTTACCTGATCTACATCAATCTTATGTTGTTCCATGTATTGTCTGTCATTGACCTGCCCTCCTTCCACATATTCCATCACCAAAACCCGTTTTGTGCTTAAGTCCCAGTAGATTCTGGGTATCTGAAAGAGGCAAAGACAAAGTATAAACAAGGAACCTGTGATTAAAAACATAGGCAGCAACGAGCTAAAAGAGAGAGCTCATCTCCCAGTCAGGGCTGTAGGGGTGTTCGGCACCACCCTGCAAACTATAAACTTGCGCCCTCCTGCAAATACTGTATGTCTTGTTGACATGTCCCTTTACAATGTTTCATAATTTTGAAATGTAATGTGCAATATGTTGTAAAATAAGTGATTTGGCTCCTGTATCTGTGCTCACCTTGTTTATTGCTCCAATAAAAAGATTTAAAAAAAATAAAAATTTACACCCCTGTGTGGCTGGGTTGCAACATATCCATTCACTAGGAGTCAGTGACATCACTGAGAATGTCGCCTATCCATACACTAAGAGCCAGTGTTATTACTGAGAAAGCAGTCTGTCCAGTCCCTACTAGTGACATCACTGAGAATGTCGCCTATCCATACACTAAGAGCCAGTGTTATCACTGAGAAAGCAGTCTATCCAGTCCCTACTAGTGACATCACTGAAAATGTCGCCTATCCATACACTAAAAGCCAGTGTTATCACTGAGAAAGCAGTCTATCCAGTCCCTACTAGTGACATCACTGAGAATGTCGCCTATCCATACACTAAGAGTCAGTGACATCACTGAGAATGTAGCCTTCTCTGTCACTAGGACCCAGTGACATCACTGAGAATGCAGCCTTTTCTGTCACTATGATCCAGTGACATCATTGAGAATGCAGCCTATTTATACACTACTAGTGACATCACTGAGAATGCAGTCTTTCCTGTCACTAGGAGCCAGTGACATCACTGAGAAAGCAGCCTATTTATACACTACTAGTGACATCACTGAGAATGCAGTCTTAACTGTCACTAGGAGCCAGTGACATCACTGAGAATGCAGCATTGTCTGTCACTAGGAGCCAGTGACATCACTGAGAATGCAGCCTATCCATACACTACTAGCGACTTCACTGAGCATGCAGCCTTTCCTGTCACTAGGAGCCAGTGACATTACTGAGAATGCAGTCTTTCCTGTCACTAGCAGCCAGTGACTTCACTGAGAGTACAGTGTTTCCTGTCACTAGGAGCCAGTGACATCACTGAGAATGCAGCCTATCCATATACTACTAGTGACATCACTGAGAATGCAGCCTTTTCTGTCACTAGGAGCCAGTGACATCACTGAGAGTGCAGTCTTTCCTGTCACTAGGAGCCAGTGACATCACTGAGAATGCAGTCTTTCCTGTCACTAGGAGCCAGTGACATCACTGAGAATGCAGTCTTTCCTGTCACTAGGAGCCAGTGACATCACTGAGAAAGCAGTCTATTTATACACTACTAGTGACATCACTGAGAATGCAGTCTTTCCTGTCACTAGTAGCCAGTGACATCACTGAGAATGCAGTCTATCCATATACTACTAGTGACATCACTGAGAATGCAGCCTTTTCTGTCACTAGAAGCCAGTGACATCAGTGAGAATGCAGTCTTTCCTATCAATAGGAGCCAGTGACATCACTGAGAATGCAGCCTATCCATACACTGCTAGTGACATCACTGAGAATGCAGCCTTTTCTGTCACTAGAAGCCAGTGACATCAGTGAGAATGCAGTCTTTCCTGTCATTAGGAGCCAGTGACATCACTGAGAATGCAGCCTATCCATACACTACTAGTGACATCACTGAGAATGCAGCCTTTTCTGGCCCTAGGAGCCAGTGACATCACTGGGAATGCAATCTTTCCTGTCATTAGAAGCCAGTGACATCACTATGATTGCAGCCTATCAAGTCACTAGAAGCCTGTGACATTGGTTCTTAAAAATAGTTGCCACTTCGGTGAATACACAAACGGCTCTCATACTAGCTACTTCTACAACTATTATATTTTTTGTAAGGTGGCTTCACACAATCGGATAACAGTTTTGACTTTACGATTATGTTACTATTTGTTATATCTTATTGCGTTATGTTCTCTATCACAAATCATTTTAGCATTTTCACTAGAGGTGTAGATGTGCATTGACCCTTGTCTTAAGTGGCTCACCCTGAGGAAGGGGAACTTTGAGACCATGTCTGCCATTCTCTCTGCGTTCCGTCCTTCATTTAGGAAGTCCAGCTCTCGGGGGAGGTTCTTCTTGGCCTCTTCTACCAGCCACATGAACTCAAACTGGGGGAAGACCTTCTTCACCACGTGCAAGAGTACCTGCAAGAGACAGCAGGGGAAGCGCTCTAGAGCAGAGTTTCTTAGTAGAGTGCTTACGGTTTCGTAGTAAGCTCAGACAGACGGAACGGTGTGTCGCTCACCTCCATGATCAAAATGTCCCGCGAACTCTGTGCTTGAACCTTTGGGTGCTGAACCTTCACAGCCACCACCCGCCCGTCTTTCAGTACGGCCCGGTGAACCTGGGCTAAAGAGGCTGCTCCGAGTGGGGTCTCCTCAAATTGCACAAATACTTCAGAAGTCTGAGGGAAGATAGCACCTTTATATAAACTAACATCCAAAAAGCCCGCTACAGGTGCCGTGTGTTAGAGTACCTGTCCTGGTAACTCACAGATGGCTAGGTACACAAGCTATAATTCCCCCCCCCCCCATGTTTTGCATTTCTCCATCTTAGTCACCCACAAATGGCTTTTTCTGCAGCTCCTGTGACTTTTTTCATACTGAATAATTGAGCTAATCTCTCCCCTCTCCAGACTGCAATAACTGAGGCCATAAATCTCCCGTTGATATCGTTTTATTAGGGGAGGGGAGGGGGATTTATTAATACATTGTGACCCTGTCCTGATGCCCCTATCAGATCTGCGGATGGCTGATTAATTATAACTCATAATAAGCCAATGCTCAGCATGCAAACAACGATCTATCAGCGCCCCCCCGCCCGGTAACACGCCTCTGGCAGGACGATGATAAAAGACACAATAATATGTATTAAATCAGACGCTTAGCTCCCTGCCACCCATTGCCATCTGATTCGGAGACAGGGTAATAAATAACACAGCGTCACCTCTGTGCCCAGCTCCTCTCGGATGACACGCAGTACGTCGGCCAGGGGCGTGGAAGGCGCTCGGCTGTGCAGTACATTCAGGGTATGGGTGTATTCTGGGGGCAGCAGATATTCCAAGGCGCCCAGGTGCTGCCCCACCTTGATGAATGTGCCACGATTGGCACAGCACAGGTCCAGCAGCCGGTGGGCAGAGCGCGTGTGGACCTGTCGGATATGCAAAATATAATTTAGTGCGCAAAGTTTACCAGCAGATTGTAGGGGAAGCTTCTGTCTTCAATACAGTATCTGTAATACTATAATTACTAGAACATTATTACTGTATATAGTTATATACCTACTATATATTACTGCTATCGCACAATACTAGCATTATACAGTATTATATATTACTACAGATGTGACATCATACACTGATTCCTTCGTACACTATATAGTGTAAGACACAAGAAGCTCCTAGCATTTCCCAGACTTATTGGCATGGTATCCGCATTCAAAGTCGCTTGTGTCCCAGGCACTAGGGTTAGTGTTTTGTTACAAAGTCAAAGATTAAGCACAACAATGCGTGGCGCGAAGCAATGTGCGGCTCACTCGTATCTGACCTCCATCTTTTCTCTTTATGCGCGGGTTAGCATCTGACATGTTCACAGCGGCTGCGCGCACCGCTAACGCCAGTGTCTCTGTACATTGTCAATTTGTTGCATTAGCGATGCGCCTGATTGGTGACTGCATGTAAGCGCTGGCTACGGCATCGGAACTTGCTCCCCTCGCGGTTTGGACTCAGGAGGCTTGGAGTCCAGAGGTACCGTAAGTGCATCATATAGTGGTACTTACTTGCCGGTGCGAGATAATCACATCTTATTGTACTCCCCCAATATTTTATTATTGTATATTATTACTACATACTTTTACCATAATACTACTTATGTATTCTATTACCGTACATTACATTACTACTATAGTACCATCACAAAACTATTAATATATGATATTATTGTATTGAACTACTATATTGTATAGTATTACCATAATAATATTACTACAAGCTTTTAATGTATATTATTACTATATAGTATTACCACAATACTATTATTACAAGTAATTAATGTATATTATTACTATATAGCATTAATACTATGGGGGGTATCCAATTAGCCCAGATAACCCGCTTTTATCTGAGAAGTTTTCATCGGCAGGACAGGATTAAGGGGGTTGACAGGGGCGGTCGTCACTGGGCCCCCACACACGGTGGGCCCCCACACAAGGTCAGTGCAGTAGCGGATTTACGCAAGGTCCCAGGGGACCCGCCGACAGGTGCATTGAAAGACCATTTTCTGGCGGAACCTGAGCTCCGCCGAAAATATCCAATATCTGGGCTGGCTAAATGACAGCTGCAGGGTGCCCAGCTCCAGGGCAGCGCACGCCTACATCCTCTCACATTCTGTGCCCCTTGTGTGCGACCCGTCATGACGCATGTGCGTATAACGTCACACGCACAGTGAGAGGATCCGGGACATACGCAGAGGAGTGAGCCGCTCCCTGTGCCTCCTGTGCCTGCTGTATGTGTGTCTGGCGCCTCTCCCTATGGGTGGTAGGCTCCGGCTGGCTAAGAGGGGGGTGTCTATGTTGGCTCCATGTGGTAAGGGGGTAGGAGGGGATGGCTAGGTGCCCCGGAGCCCCCACAAGCCTTCATCCGTCGGGCAATCCTATTAGCTGCAGTGTTTGCATATGTGAATAGTGGTATAGGGATTATCACACATTTCTTTTCACCTCTTTGTTGTGCAATATCTTTTATTTTTGGCTAAAACTGTCTGTACTTGATGCAGAACCACTGGGACACCCTCCTTAATGATTAATTAGACAAAAATATATTTTTTTCAATTAGCTTAATTTAGCCAATAATGTCATGCCATTATTGGGGTGAAAAATTAAAAAGTGTTGGAAAATGGGTTTAAAGTAGTGGGACATGTATATGGGAGTGCTGTATGGATGGGACAGGTATATGGGGTGCTGTATGGATGGGACAGGTATATGGGATGCTGTATGGATGGGACAGGTATAAGGGGTGCTGTATGGATGGGACAGGTATATGGGGTGCTGTATGGATGGGACAGGTATATGGGGGGGCTCTATGGATGGGACAGGTATATGGGGTGATGTATGGATGGGACAGGTATATGGGGTGCTGTATGGATGGGACAGGTATATAGGGGTGCTGTATGGATGGGACAGGTATATGGGGTGCTGTATGGATGGGACAGGTATATGGTATGCTGTATGGATGGGACAGGTATATGGGGTGCTGTATGGATGGGACAGGTATATGGGGTGATGCATGGATGGGACAGGTATATGGGGTGATGTATGGATGGGACAGGTATATGGGGTGCTGTATGGATGGGACAGGTATATGGGGGTGCTGTATGGATGGACAGGTATATGGGGTGATGCATGGATGGGACAGGTATATGGGGTGATGTATGGATGGGACAGGTATATGGGGTGCTGTATGGATGGGACAGGTATATGGGGGTGCTGTATGGATGGGACAGGTATATGGGGGTGCTGTATGGTTGGGACAGGTATATGGAATGCTGTATGGATGGGACAGGTATATGGGGGTGCTGTATGGATGGGACAGGTATATGGGGTGCTGTATGGATGGGACAGGTATATAGGGGTGCTGTATGGATGGGACAGGTATATGGGGTGCTGTATGGATGGGACAGGTATATGGGGATGCTGTATGGATGGGACAGGTATATGGGGGCTGTATGGATGGGACAGGTATATAGGGGTGCTGTATGAATGGGACAGGTATATGGGAGTGCTGTATGGATGGGACAGCTATATAGGGGGCTGTATGGATGGGACAGGTATATGGGGTGCTGTATGGATGGGACTGGTATATAGGGATGCTGTATGGATGGGACAATGTATATAGAGTTGCTGTATGGATGGGACAGGTATATGGGGAGAGCTGTATAGATGGGACAGGTATATGAGGTGCTGTATGGATGAGACAGGTATATAGGGGTGCTGTATGGATGGGACAGGTATATGGGGTGCTGTATGGATGGGACAGGTATATGGTGGTCTGTATGGATGGGACAGGTATATGGGATGCTGAATGGATGGGACATGTATATAGGGAGCTGTATGGATGGGGCAGGTATATAGGGGTGCTGTATGGATGGGACATGTATATGGGAGTGCTGTATGGATGGGACAGGTATATGGGGTGCTGTATGGATGGGACAGGTATATGGGGTGCTGTATGGATGGGAGAGGTATATGGGGTGCTGTATGGATGGGACAGGTATATGAGGTGCTGTATGGATGGGACAGGTATATAGGGGTGCTGTATGGATGGGACAGGTATATGGGGTGCTGTATGGATGGGACAGGTATATAGGGATGCTGTATGGATTGGACAGGTATATAGGGGTGCTGTATGGATGGGACAGGTATATGGGGAGAGCTGTGTAGATGGGACAGGTATATAGGAGTGCTGTATGGTTGGGACAGGTATATGGGAGTGCTGTATGGATGGGACAGGTATATAGGGGTGCTGTATGGATGGGACAGGTATATGGGGGGCTGTATGGATGGGACAGGTATATGGAGGGCTGCATGGATGGGACAGGTATATGGGAGTGCTGTATGGATGGGACAGGTATATGGGGGTGCTGTATGGATGGGACAGGTATACAGGGGGGCTGTATGGATGGTACAGGTATATGGGGGGCTGTATGGATGGTACAGGTATATGGGGGGCTGTATGGATGGTACAGGTATATGGGGGGCTGTATGGATGGGACAGGTATATGGAGGGCTGTATGGATGGGACAGGTATATGGGGGGATGTATGGATGGGACAGGTATATAGGGGTGATGTATGGATGGGACAGGTATATGGGAGTGCTGTATGGATGGGACAGGTATATGGGGAGAGCTATATAGATGGGATAAGTATATGAGGTGCTGTATGGATGGGACAGGTATATAGGCGTGCTGTATGGATGGGACAGGTATATGGGGTGCTGTATGGATGGGACAGGTATATGGGAGTGCTGTATGGATGGGACAGGTATATGGGAGTGCTGTATGGATGGGAAAGGTATATGGGATGCTGTATGGATGGGACAGGCATATAGGGGGCTGTATGGATGGAACAGGTATATAGTGGTGCTGTATGGATGGGACAGGTATATGGGGTGCTGTATGGATGGGACATGTATATGGGAGTGCTGTATGGATGGGACAGGTATATAGGGATGCTGTATGGATGGGACAGGTATATGGGGGTGCTGTATGGATGGGACAGGTTTATGGAGTGCTGTATGGATGGGACAGGTAAATGGGGTGCTGTATGGATGGGACAGATATATGGGGGGCTGTATGGATGGGACAGGTATATAGGGGTACTGTATGGATTGGACAGGTATATGGGAGTGCTGTATGGATGGGACAGGTATCAGGGGGTGCTGTATGGATGGGACAGGTATATAGGGGTGTTGTATGGATGGGACAGGTATATGGGGTGCTGTATGGATGGGACATGTATATAGGGGAGTTGTATGGATGGGACAGGTATGTGGGAGTGCTGTATGGATGGGACAGGAATATAGGGGTGCTGTATGGATGGGACATGTATATGGGAGTGCTGTATGGATGGGACAGGTATATAGGGGTCCTGTATGGAAGGGACAGGTATATGGGGTGCTGTATGGATGGGACAGGTATATGGGGTGCTGTATGGATGGGACATGTATATAGGGGTGCTGAATGGATGGGACAGGTATATAGGGGTGCTGTATGGATGGGACAGCTATATAGGGGTGCTGTATGGATGGGACAGGTACATAGGGGTGCTGTATGGATGGGACAGGTATATGGGGAGAGCTGTATAGATGGGACAGGTATATGTGGTGCTGTATGGATGGGACAGGTATATAGGGGTGCTGTATGGATGGGACAGGTATATGGGGTGCTGTATGGATGGGACAGGTATATGGGAGTGCTGTATGATGGGACAGGCATATGGGAGTGCTGTATGGATGGGACAGGCATATGGGATGCTGTATGGATGGGACAGGTATATAGGGGTGCTGTATGGATGGGACAGGTATATGGGAGTGCTGTATGGATGGGACAGGTATATGGGGTGCTGTATGGATGGGACAGGTATATGGGGGTGCTGTATGGATGGGACAGGTATATGGGGTGCTCTATGGATGGGACAGGTATATGGGAGTGATGTACGGTTGGGACAGGTATATAGGGGTGCTGTACGGATGGGACAGGTATATGGGGGTGCTGTACGGATGGGACAGGTTTATGGAGTGCTGTACGGATGGGACAGGTACATGGGGGGCTGTACGGATGGGACAGGTACATAGGGGTGCTGTACGGATGGGACAGGTATATGGGAGTGCTGTACGGATGGGACAGGTATATGGGAGTGCTGTATGGATGGGACAGGTATCAGGGGGTGCTGTATGGATGGGACAGGTATATAGGGGTGCTGTATGGATGGGACAGGTATATGGGGTGCTGTATGGATGGGACATGTATATAGGGGTGCTGTATGGATGGGACATGTATATAGGGGAGCTGTATGGATGGGACAGGTATATAGGGGTGCTGTATGGATGGGACAGGTATATGGGGGTGCTGTATGGATGGTACAGGTATATGGGGTGCTGTATGGATGGTACAGGTATATGATGTGCTGTATGGATGGGACAGGTATATGGGGGGCTGTATGGATGGGACAGGTATATAGGGGTGCTGTATGGATGGGACAGGTATATGGGATGCTGTATGGATGGGACAGGTATATAGGGGGCTGTATGGATGGGACAGGTATATAGGGGTGCTGTATGGATGGGACAGGTATATGGGAGTGCTGTATGGATGGGACAGGTATATGGGGTGCTGTATGGATGGGACAGGTATATGGGGGTGCTAAATGGATGGGACAGGTATATGGGGTGCTGTATGGATGGGACATGTATATGGGAGTGCTGTATGGTTGGGACAGGTATATAGGGGTGCTGTATGGATGGGACAGGTATATGGGGGTGCTGTATGGATGGGACAGGTTTATGGAGTGCTGTACGGATGGGACAGGTATATGGGGTGCTGTACGGATGGGACAGGTATATAGGGGTGCTGTACGGATGGGACAGGTATATGGGAGTGTTGTACGGATGGGACAGGTATATGGGAGTGCTGTATGGATGGGACAGGAATCAGGGGGTGCTGTATGGATGGGACAGGTATATAGGGGTGCTGTAAGGATGGGACAGGTATATGGGGTGTTGTATGGATGGGACATGTATATAGGGGTGCTGTATGGATGGGACATGTATATAGGGGAGCTGTATGGATGGGACAGGTATATAGGGGTGCTGTATGGATGGGACAGGTATATGGGGGTGCTGTATGGATGGTACAGGTATATGGGGTGCAGTATGGATGGTACAGGTATATGATGTGCTGTATGGATGGGACAGGTATATGGGGGGCTGTATGGATGGGACAGGTATATGGGGTGCTGTATGGATGGGACAGGTATATGGGGTGCTGTATGGATGGGACATGTATATGTAGTGCTGTATGGATGGGACAGGTATATGGAGTGCTGTATAGATGGGACAGGTATATGGGTCGCTGTATGGATGGGACAGGTATATGCGGCGCTGTATGGATGGGACAGGTATATGCGGCGCTGTATGGATGGGACATGTATATAGGGGTGCTGTATGGATGGGACAGGTATATAGGCATGCTGTATGGATGGGACAGGTATATATGGGGTGCTGTATGGATGGGACAGGTATATGGGGTGCTGTATGGATGGGACAGGTATATGGGGGTGCTGTATGAATGGGACAGGTTTATGGGATGCTGAATGGGTGGGACAGGTATATGGGGGTGCTGTATGGATGGGACAGGAATATAGGGGTGCTGCGTCGATGTGACAGGTATATGGGGTGCTGCATGGATGTGACAGGTATATGGGGGTGCTGTATGGATGGGACAGGTATATGGGGTGCTGTATGGATGGGACAGGTATATGGGGGCTGCATGGATGGGACAGGTATATGGGGTGCTGCGTGGATGGGACAGGTATATGGGGTGCTGTATGTATGGGACAGGTATATGGGGTGCTGTGTCGATGGGACAGGTATATGGGGTGCTGTATGGATGGGACAGGTATATGGGGGTGCTGTATGGATGGGACAGGTATACGGGGTGCTGTGTTGATGGGACAGGTATATGGGGTGCTGTATGGATGGGACATGTATATGGGAGTGCTGTATGGATGGGACATGTATATGGGGGTCTGTATGGATGGGACAGGTATATGGGGTGCTGTATGAATGGGATAGGCATATGGGGTGCTGTATGGATGGGACAGGTATATGGGAGATGTATGGATGGGACAGGTATATGGGGTGCTGTATGGATGGGACAGGTATATCGGGGGCTGTATGGATGGAGCATTTATGTGGGGGGCTGTACGGATGGGACAGGTATATGGGGGTGCTGTATGAATGGGACAGGTTTATGGGATGCTGAATGGGTGGGACAGGTATATGGGGGTGCTGTATGGATGGGACAGGTATGTAGGGGTGCTGTGTCGATGGGACAGGTATATGGGGTGCTGCATGGATGGGACAGGTATATGGGGTGCTGCATGGATGGGACAGGTATATGGGGTTCTGTATGGATGGGACAGGTATATGGGGGGCTGTATGGATGGGACAGGTATATGGGGGGCTGTATGGATGGGACAGGTATATGGGGGTGCTGTATGGATGGGACAGGTGTATGGGGGTGCTGTATGGATGGGACAGCTGTATGGGATGCTGAATGGGTGGGACAGGTATATGGGGGTGTTGTATGGATGGGACAGGTATATGGGGATGCTCTATGGATGGGACAGGTATATGGGTTGCTGTATGGATGGGACAGGTATATGGAGGGCTGTATGGATGGGACAGGTATATGGAGGGCTGTATGGATGGGACAGGTATATAGGGGTGCTGTATGGATGGGACCGGTATATGGGGGTGCTGTATGGATGGGACAGGTATATGGGGGTGCTGTATGGATGGGACAGGTATATGGGAGTGCTGTATGGATGGGACAGGTATAGGGGGTCTGTATGGATGGGACAGGTATATTGGGTTCTGTATGTATGGGACAGGTATATGGGGGGCTTTATGGATGGGACAGGTATATGGGGGGCTGTATCGATGGGACAGGTATATGGGGGTGCTGTATGGATGGGATAGGTATATGGGGGGCTGTATCGATGGGACAGGTATATGGGGGTGCTGTATGGATGGGATAGGTATATGGGGGGCTGTATGGATGGGGCAGGTATATGGGGTGCTGTATGGATGGGACAGGTATATGGGGGGGCTGTATGAATGGGACAGATATATGGGGTGCTGTATGGGTGGAACAGGTATATGGGGTGCTGTATGGATGGGACTGGTATACAGGGGTGGTATGTCGATGGGACAGGTATATGGGCGTGCTGTATGGATGGGACAGGTATATGGGGTGCTGCGTCGATGGGACAGGTATATGGGGTGCTGCGTGGATGGGACAGGTATATGGGGGTGCTGCGTGGATGGGACAGGTATATGGGTTGCTGTGTGGATGGGACAGGTATATGGGAGTGCTGTATGGATGGAACAGGTATATGGGAGTGCTGTATGGATGGGACATGTATATGGGAGTGCTGTATGGATGGGACAGGTATATAGGGGTGCTGTATGGATGGGACATGTATATGGGTTGCTGTATGGATGGAACATGTATATGGGGGGCTGTATGGATGGAACAGGTATATGGGGGTGCTGTATGATTGGGACAGGTTTATGGGATGCTGAATGGGTGGGCAGGTATATGGGGGTGCTGTATGGATGGGACAGGTATATAGGGGTGCTGTGTCGATGGGACAGGTATATGGGGTGCTGCACGGATGGGACAGGTATATGGGGGTGCTGTATGGATGGGACAGGTATATGGGTGCTGTATGGATGGGACAGGTATATGGGGGGCTGTATGGATGGGACAGGTATATTGGGTTCTGTATGGATGGGACAGGTATATGGGGGGCTTTATGGATGGGACAGGTATATGGGGGGCTGTATCGATGGGACAGGTATATTGGGGTGCTGTATGGATGGGATAGGTATATGGGGGGCTGTATGGATGGGGCAGGTATTTGGGGGTTTGTATGGATGGGACAGGTATATGGGGGGGCTGTATGAATGGGACAGATATATGAGGTGCTGTATGGGTGGATCAGGTATATGGGGTGCTGTATGGATGGGACAGGTATACAGGGGTGGTATGTCGATGGGACAGGTATATGGGTGCTGTATGATGGGACAGGTATATGGGGTGCTGTATGAGTGGGACAGGTTTATGGGATACTGAATGGGTGGGACAGGTATATGAGGGTGCTGCATGGATGGGACAGGTATATGGGAGTGCTGCATGGATGGGACAGGTATATGGGGGTGCTGTATGGATGGGACAGGTATATGGGGTGCTGTAAAGGACTGGCCTTTAGGCTTTCCTTGAGGACGAAAGGACTTAAAAGATGTAGTCCGAGGCCTTGTAATAGAAGTAGCTGAAGGTAGAAATGCCGTTTTTGATGCTGCCAACGTGGTTACAATCTTGTCAAGGTCTGGGCCAAACAAGATCTCCCCTTTATAGGGTAATCCTTCAAGGCCTTTCTTGGAATCTGCATCTGCCTTCCATGAGCGCAGCCACAGGGTACGGCGGGCAAACGCAGCCGCAGCTGCAACTCTGGAGGTTAGGAGACTGGCATCCAATGTTGCTTCCCCAATATAGGAAGCTGCATCTCGAATGTGAGCAACAAAAGACATCTGATCCCTAGAAGCTTCTGAGGGAAAAGAGTCTTCAAGTGCGTCAGCCCTGCTCTCTATAGCTTTAGCCACCCATGCAATAGCCATGGTTGGATGGGCAACAGCCCCTGAAATAGAGTATATCGATTTCAGGCAAGCTTCCACCTTCCTATCCATAGGATCCTTCAAGGAAGTAACTGTAGGAATAGGCAACGTAGCACTTTTAATTAAACGTGTAACATGTGAATCCACCGCAGGGGGTGTTTACCATTTTGCACAATAAGCCACAGGAAAAGGGTAACATGAGGTCAGACGTTTTTGTGGTTGAAACCTCTTACCAGGCGATTGCTAGGCTGCAGCCATGTGTTCAGCTAGTTGATCTGATAGAGGAAATTCTGCTGAAGTCACTTTCTGTTGTTTAAACAGAGGGTACTTGGATTTAGGGGCTGGCTCGTCATCTTCTATTAATAAGATGGATCTGACAGCTAGCACCAAGGCAGGAATATTAATTTTTGACCGACTCTCATCCTCCTCCAGAGGGGAGTCAGGGTTAGAGGGATCAGCATCTTCTGCCTCCTCGGATGATACCTCAGAATCTGAGAATTGCGTGGACTGTGACGATAACACAGGATGCTTAAAGGGCTTACTGAGTAGGGGTCTCTCACCTTGCAACATGCAGACTCTGCACTGAGTTAGAGAGTACTTCTACCCATGGTGGGGGTACAGGAGGTACCTGTATAGCCTACGGACTGCTGCGATAACCCCATAGGAGAAATTACAGCCGGATCCGTTAGGCAGTCCGCAATAGTGGCCAATACCCCAGGGGGGCTCTTGTACAGGCGCTGGGTTGTCTGATGGGCCTGGTGGAGCATAACACTTACTACATAACCCATCTTGTATCAAATCCTCCCCACTTAAGCCTGCAGCACATAACTTCCATGATAGCAGTATGGGTGCAGATGCTTGTTACTCTTGCCTTTGCTGAAGAGTAATATGGCACACAATATGGCACTGGGTATAATGCAACCACTGTGTATGTAGGATACTAGTAGGAATGCAATATACTGGTCCTGTCTTGTGCTTGGGAACTGCAGGAGCACACAGCACAAAGATGGCACAGTGCAACGAACAACTGTATGTGACAAACCTCACAAATACTTAGTTCTATAGATGTGAGGCACAGGAAAATCCCTGAATACACCAGTGTGTTAGGGCAATAGTCAGAGAATAAAGGAAAAGATATATGCTTCACAGTAGATGAGAGAAACAGACAGTCAGCGCTAGCATTAGTCACATAAAATGCAGGGATAACAAATAACTGCAAAGCGGCACTACACAGAGTCAGTGTCTGGTAGGCTGCAGGGAGAGGTATGTAGGGGGACTGGACCCTGCGTATCCCTGAGAGAGCTGCGGCTCTGCCCTTGAGAGAAATGGCCGCCGAAGACCTCAGAGGGGGCGTGGTCAGAGGAGAACAGCTCAGGGAAGCGAGACCTCAGTGGAATGGCGCCCTGAGCTGAGGGGAGGGGTCGCTTTTACGGCCCCTCTGACTCTCCATGCTGAATGTTTACCCACCGGGACGCTGGAACCCACACCATATGTACCCTGGTGGTCTAGAGGATCACGGTGGCTGGAGCCTGTGTCCACACTCAGCGCCTCCAGTCTGTCCCCTGAGATCGGAGGTATAACTGCCCATGCGCAGGTCACCACTAGCGATGACCCGCCTTACCTGTCCCCTCGATGTCCGGGTTGCAGTCTGGGTCTGTCCACGGGGCCGGCTAGCTAAGACCCCGGGATGCCCGCCGAGAGTACCAGCCGAAACTGGCCTTGCGTAGCCCGGAGGGGTGACGGAGCAGCAGCGCAGACGTCCTGTGGACAGTCTGCTGCTGCGCGCTCACAGGAAAATACAAAAAAAATTAAAAATCATAGAAGTAAAAAGCTATTTGGGCTGCCTAAACAGCCCACTGCAAAATGGTGACCCGACTCTGGCCGGGCACCGATGAAGCTGAGGTGCTTCTGGCTCGGGGGCGGGGTATAGGGGGATGGACCGATGCATCCTGGGAGCTAAAGCTTTAACTACGTGGTGCAGGATGTCCTCATACACCACCTACACCCCAAGGTCTCCCTGTGGAGCCCTATGGACCCTGAAGAAGAAATATACACTACATATTAACACTCAGATACACGTATCGCACTAACATCCAGATACACATACCTCACTAACACCCAGATACACACATACCGCACTAACACCCAGATACACACATACCTCACTAACACCCAGATACACACATACCTCACTAACACCCAGATACACACATACCTCACTAACACCCAGATACACACATACCTCACTAACACCCAGATACACACATACCGCACTAACACCCAGATACACACATACCTCACTAACACCCAGATACACACATACCACACTAACACCCAGATACACACATACCTCACTAACACCCAGATACACACATACCTCACTAACACCCAGATACACACATACCACACTAACACCCAGATACACACATACTACACTAACACCCAGATACACACATACCTCACTAACACCCAGATACACACATACCACACTAACACCCAGATACACACATACCTCACTAACACCCAGATACACACATACCACACTAACACTCAGATACACACATACCACACTAACACCCAGATACACACATACCACACTAACACCCAGATACACACATACCTCACTAACACCCAGATACACACATACCACACTAACACCCAGATACAAACATACCTCACTAACACCCAGATAAACACATAGCACACTAACACCCAGATACACATACCTCACTAACACTCAGATACACACATACCACACTAACACCCAGATACACACATACCTCACTAACACCCAGATACACACATACCACACTAACACCCAGATACAAACATACCTCACTAACACCCAGATAAACACATAGCACACTAACACCCAGATACACATACCTCACTAACACTCAGATACACACATACCTCACTAACACCCAGATAAACACAATCCACACTAACACTCAGATACACACATACCTCACTAACACCCAGATACACACATACCACACTAACACCCAGATACACACATACCTCACTAACACCCAGCTACACACATACCTCACTAACACCCAGATACACACTAACACCCAGATACACACATACCTCACTAACACCCAGATACACACATACCGCACTAACACCCAGATACACACATACCTCACTAACACCCAGATACACACATACCTCACTAACACCCAGATACACACATACCTCACTAACACCCAGATACACACATACCTCACTAACACCCACCTACACACATACCACACTAACACCCAGATACACACATACCACACTAACACCCAGAAACACACATACCTCACTAACACCCAGATACACACATACCTCACTAACACCCAGCTACACACATACCACACTAACACTCAGATACACACATACCACACTAACACCCAGATACACACATACCACACTAACACCCAGATACACACATACCTCACTAACACCCAGATACACACATACCACACTAACACCCAGATACAAACATACCTCACTAACACCCAGATAAACACATAGCACACTAACACCCAGATACACATACCTCACTAACACTCAGATACACACATACCACACTAACACCCAGATACACACATACCTCACTAACACCCAGATACACACATACCACACTAACACCCAGATACAAACATACCTCACTAACACCCAGATAAACACATAGCACACTAACACCCAGATACACATACCTCACTAACACTCAGATACACACATACCTCACTAACACCCAGATAAACACAATCCACACTAACACTCAGATACACACATACCTCACTAACACCCAGATACACACATACCACACTAACACCCAGATACACACATACCTCACTAACACCCAGCTACACACATACCTCACTAACACCCAGATACACACTAACACCCAGATACACACATACCTCACTAACACCCAGATACACACATACCTCACTAACACCCAGATACACATACCTCACTATCACTCAGATACACATCCCTCACTAACACCCAGCTACACACATACCACAATAACACCCAGATACACATCGCTCACTAACACCCAGCTACACACATCCCTCACTAACACCCAGCTACACACATACCACACTAATACCCAGATACACACATACCTCACTAACACCCAGATACACACATACCGCACTAACACCCAGATACACACATACCTCACTAACACCCAGCTACACACATACCACACTAACACCCAGATACACACATACCTCACTAACACCCAGATACACACATACCACACTAACACCCAGATACACACATACCTCACTAACACCCAGATATACATACCTCACTATCACTCAGATACACATCCCTCACTAACACCCAGCTACACACATACCTCAATAACACCCAGATACACACATACCACACTAACACCCAGCTACACACATACCACACTAACACCCAGATACACATACCTCACTAACACCCAGATACACACATACCACACTAACACCCAGATACACACATACCTCACTAACACCCAGATACACACATACCTCACTAACACCCAGCTACACACATACCACACTAACACCCAGATACACACATACCTCACTAACACCCAGATACACACATACCACACTAACACCCAGATACACACATACCTCACTAACACCCAGATATACATACCTCACTATCACTCAGATACACATCCCTCACTAACACCCAGCTACACACATACCACACTAACACCCAGATACAAACATACCTCACTAACACCCAGATACACACATACCTCACATACCTCACTAACACCCAGATACACATACCACACTACCACCCAGCTACACATACCTCACTACCCAGCTACACACATACCACACTAACAACCAGATACACATACCTCACTAACACCCAGATACACACATACCACACTAACACCCAGATACACACATACCACACTAACACTCAGATACACATACCTCAATAACACCCAGATACACACATACGACACTAACACCCAGATACACACATACGACACTAACACCCAGATACACACATAGCACACTAACACCCAGATACACATACCTCACTAACACTCAGATACACACATACCTCACTAACACCCAGATACAAACATACCACACTAACACCCAGATACACACATACCTCACTAACACCCAGCTACACACATACCACACTAACACCCAGATACACATCCCTCACTAACACCCAGCTACACACATACCTCACTAACACCCAGCTACACACATACCACACTAACACCCAGATACACATCCCTCACTAACACCCAGCTACACACATACCTCACTAACACCCAGATACACACATACCACACTAACACTCAGATACAAACATACCTCACTAACACCCAGCTACACATACCTTACTATCACTCAGATACACATCCCTCACTAACACCCAGCTACACACAAACCACAATAACACCCAGATACAAACATACCTCACTAACACCCAGCTACACAAACCTCACTAACACCCAGATACACACATACCTCACTAACACCCAGATACACATACCACACTACCACCCAGCTACACATACCTCACTAACACCCAGATACACACATACCACACTAACACCCAGATACACACATACCACACTAACATCCAGATACACATACCTCACTAACACTCAGATACACATACCTCACTAACACCCAGCTACACATACCTCACTAACACCCAGATACACACATACCTCACTAACACCCAGATACACATACCTCACTATCACTCAGATACACACATACCAAACTAACACCCAGATACACATACCTCACTATCACTCAGATACACATCCCTCACTAACACCCAGCTACACACATACCACAATAACACCCAGATACACATCCCTCACTAACACCCAGATACAAACATACCAAACTAACACCCAGATACACACATACCTCACTAACACCCAGATACAAACATACCAAACTAACACCCAGATACACATACCTCACTATCACTCAGATACACATCCCTCACTAACACCCAGCTACACACATACCACAATAACACCCAGATACACATCCCTCACTAACACCCAGCTACACACATACCTCAATAACACTCAGATACACACATACCTCACTAACACCCAGCTACACACATACCACACTAACACCCAGATACACATACCTCACTAACACCCAGATATACATACCTCACTATCACTCAGATACACATCCCTCACTAACACCCAGCTACACACATACCACACTAACACCCAGATACAAACATACCTCACTAACACCCAGATACACACATACCTCACTAACACCCAGATACACATACCACACTACCACCCAGCTACACATACCTCACTACCCAGCTACACACATACCACACTAACAACCAGATACACATACCTCACTAACACCCAGATACACACATACCACACTAACACCCAGATACACACATACCACACTAACACTCAGATACACATACCTCAATAACACCCAGATACACACATACGACACTAACACCCAGATACACACATACGACACTAACACCCAGATACACACATAGCACACTAACACCCAGATACACATACCTCACTAACACTCAGATACACACATACCTCACTAACACCCAGCTACACATACCTCACTACCCAGCTACACACATACCACACTAACACCCAGATACACATACCTCACTAACACCCAGATGCACACATACCGCACTAACACCCAGATACACACATACCTCACTAACACTCAGATACACATACCTCACTAACACTCAGATACACACATACCTCACTAACACCCAGATACAAACATACCACACTAACACCCAGATACACACATACCTCACTAACACCCAGCTACACACATACCACACTAACACCCAGATACACATCCCTCACTAACACCCAGCTACACACATACCTCACTAACACCCAGCTACACACATACCACACTAACACCCAGATACACATCCCTCACTAACACCCAGCTACACACATACCTCACTAACACCCAGATACACACATACCACACTAACACTCAGATACAAACATACCTCACTAACACCCAGCTACACATACCTTACTATCACTCAGATACACATCCCTCACTAACACCCAGCTACACACAAACCACAATAACACCCAGATACAAACATACCTCACTAACACCCAGCTACACAAACCTCACTAACACCCAGATACACACATACCTCACTAACACCCAGATACACATACCACACTACCACCCAGCTACACATACCTCACTAACACCCAGATACACACATACCACACTAACACCCAGATACACACATACCACACTAACGCCCAGATACACATACCTCACTAACACTCAGATACACATACCTCACTAACACCCAGCTACACATACCTCACTAACACTCAGATACACACATACCTCACTAACACCCAGATACACATACCTCACTATCACTCAGATACACACATACCAAACTAACACCCAGATAAACATACCTCACTATCACTCAGATACACATCCCTCACTAACACCCAGCTACACACATACCACAATAACACCCAGATACACATCCCTCACTAACACCCAGATACAAACATACCAAACTAACACCCAGATACACACATACCTCACTAACACCCAGATACAAACATACCAAACTAACACCCAGATACACATACCTCACTATCACTCAGATACACATCCCTCACTAACACCCAGCTACACACATACCACAATAACACCCAGATACACATCCCTCACTAACACCCAGATACACACATACCACACTAACACCCAGATACACACATACCTCACTAACACCCAGATACACACATACCTCACTAACACCCAGCTACACACATACCACACTAACACCCAGATACACACATACCTCACTAACACCCAGATACACACATACCACACTAACACCCAGATACACACATACCTCACTAACACCCAGATATACATACCTCACTATCACTCAGATACACATCCCTCACTAACACCCAGCTACACACATACCACACTAACACCCAGATACAAACATACCTCACTAACACCCAGATACACACATACCTCACATACCTCACTAACACCCAGATACACATACCACACTACCACCCAGCTACACATACCTCACTACCCAGCTACACACATACCACACTAACAACCAGATACACATACCTCACTAACACCCAGATACACACATACCACACTAACACCCAGATACACACATACCACACTAACACTCAGATACACATACCTCAATAACACCCAGATACACACATACGACACTAACACCCAGATACACACATACGACACTAACACCCAGATACACACATAGCACACTAACACCCAGATACACATACCTCACTAACACTCAGATACACACATACCTCACTAACACCCAGATACAAACATACCACACTAACACCCAGATACACACATACCTCACTAACACCCAGCTACACACATACCACACTAACACCCAGATACACATCCCTCACTAACACCCAGCTACACACATACCTCACTAACACCCAGCTACACACATACCACACTAACACCCAGATACACATCCCTCACTAACACCCAGCTACACACATACCTCACTAACACCCAGATACACACATACCACACTAACACTCAGATACAAACATACCTCACTAACACCCAGCTACACATACCTTACTATCACTCAGATACACATCCCTCACTAACACCCAGCTACACACAAACCACAATAACACCCAGATACAAACATACCTCACTAACACCCAGCTACACAAACCTCACTAACACCCAGATACACACATACCTCACTAACACCCAGATACACATACCACACTACCACCCAGCTACACATACCTCACTAACACCCAGATACACACATACCACACTAACACCCAGATACACACATACCACACTAACACCCAGATACACATACCTCACTAACACTCAGATACACATACCTCACTAACACCCAGCTACACATACCTCACTAACACCCAGATACACACATACCTCACTAACACCCAGATACACATACCTCACTAACACCCAGATACACACATACCACACTAACACCCAGATACACATACCTCACTAACACCCAGATACACACATACCTCACTAACACCGAGATACACACATACCACACTAACACCCAGATACACATACCTCACTAACACCAAGATACACACATACCTCACTAACACCCAGCTACACATACCTCACTACCCAGCTACACACATACCACACTAACACCCAGATACACATACCTCACTAACACCCAGATGCACACATACCGCACTAACACCCAGATACACACATACCTCACTAACACCCAGATACACATACCTCACTAACACCCAGATACACATACCACACTAACACCCAGATACACACATACCACACTAACACCCAGATACACACATACCTCACTAACACCCAGATACACACATACCACACTAACACCCAGATACACACATACCACACTAACACCCAGATACACACATACCTCACTAACACCCAGATACACACATAATACACTAATACCCAGATACACACATACCTCACTAACACCCAGATACAAACATACCACACTAACACCCAGATACACATACCTCACTATCACTCAGATACACATCCCTCACTAACACCCAGCTACACACATACCACAATAACACCCAGATACACATCCCTCACTAACACCCAGCTACACACATACCTCACTAACACCCAGATACACACATACCTCACTAACACCCAGCTACACACATACCACACTAACACCCAGATACACATACCTCACTAACACCCAGATACACACATACCACACTAACACCCAGATACACACATACCTCACTAACACCCAGATACACACATACCACACTAACACCCAGATACACACATACCTCACTAACACCCAGATACACACATACCACACTAACACCCAGATACACACATACCTCACTAACACCCAGATACACATACCTCACTATCACTCAGATACACATCCCTCACTAACACCCAGCTACACACATACCACACTAACACCCAGATACAAACATATCTCACTAACACCCAGCTACACATACCTCACTAACACCCAGCTACACACATACCTCACATACCTCACTAACACCCAGATACACATACCACACTACCACCCAGCTACACATACCTCACTACCCAGCTACACACATACCACACTAACAACCAGATACACATACCTCACTAACACCCAGATACACACATACCAAACTAACACCCAGATACACAGATACCACACTAACAGTCAGATACACATACCTCACTAACACCCAGATACACACATACGACACTAACACCCAGATACACACATACGACACTAACACCCAGATACACACATAGCACACTAACACCCAGATACACACATACCTCACTAACACCCAGATACACATACCTCACTAACACTCAGATACACACATACCTCACTAACACCCAGATACAAACATACCACACTAACACCCAGATACACATACCTCACTAACACCCAGATACACACATACGACACTAACACCCAGATACACACATACGACACTAACACCCAGATACACACATAGCACACTAACACCCAGATACACACATACCTCACTAACACCCAGATACACATACCTCACTAACACTCAGATACACACATACCTCACTAACACCCAGATACAAACATACCACACTAACACCCACATACACATACCTCACTATCACCCAGATACACATCCCTCACTAACACCCAGCTACACACATACCTCACTAACACCCAGATACACACATACCACACTAACACTCAGTTACACATACCTCACTATCACTCAGATACACATCCCTCACTAACACCCAGCTACACATACCACACTAACACCCAGATACAAACATACCTCACTAACACTCAGATACACATACCTCACTAACACCCAGATACACACATACCTCACTAACACCCAGATACACATACCACACTACCACCCAGCTACACATACCTCACTACCCAGCTGCACACATACTACACTAACAACCAGATACACATACCTCACTAACACCCAGATACACGCATACCACACTAACACCCAGATACACACATACCACACTATCACTCAGATACACATCCCTCACTAACACCCAGATACACACATACCTCACTAACACCCAGATACACATACCACACTACCACCCAGCTACACATACCTCACTAACACCCAGATACACACATACCACACTACCACCCAGCTACACATACCTCACTAACACCCAGATACACACATACCACACTAACACCCAGATACACAAATACCTCACTAACACCCAGATACACATACCTCACTAACACCCAGCTACACATACCTCATTAACACCCAGATACACACATACCTCACTAACACCCAGATACACATACCTCACTAACACCCAGATACACACATACCACACTAACACCCAGATACACATACCACACTAACACCCAGATACAAACATACCTCACCAACACCCAGCTACACAAGCCTCACTAACACCCAGATACACACATACCTCACTAACACCCAGATACACATACCACACTACCACCCAGCTACACATACCTCACTAACACCCAGATACACACATACCACACTACCACCCAGCTACACATACCTCACTAACACCCAGATACACACATACCACACTAACACCCAGATACACAAATACCTCACTAACACCCAGATACACATACCTCACTAACACCCAGCTACACATACCTCATTAACACCCAGATACACACATACCTCACTAACACCCAGATACACATACCTCACTAACACCCAGATACACACATACCACACTAACACCCAGATACACATACCTCACTAACACCCAGATACACACATACCTCACTAACACCCAGATACACACATACCACACTAACACCAAGATACACACATACCTCACTAACACCCAGATACACATACCTCACTAACACCAAGATACACACATACCTCACTAACACCCAGCTACACATACCTCACTACCCAGCTACACACATACCACACTAACACCCAGATACACATACCTCACTAACACCCAGATGCACACATACCGCACTAACACCCAGATACACACATACCTCACTAACACTCAGATACACATACCTCACTAACACCCAGATACACATACCACACTAACATTCAGATACACATACCTCACTAACACCCAGATACACACATACCTCACTAACACCCAGATACACACATACCACACTAACACCCAGATACACACATACCACACTAACACCCAGCTACACATACCTCACTAACACCCAGATACACATACCACACTAACACCCAGATACACACATACCACACTAACACCCAGATACACACATACCACACTAACACTCAGATACACATCCCTCACTAACACCCAGCTACACATACCACACTAACACCCAGATGCACACATACCGCACTAACACCCAGATACACACATACCTCACTAACACCCAGCTACACATACCGCACTAACACCCAGAAACACACATACCTCACTAACACCAAGATACACACATACCTCACTAACATCCAGCTACACACATACCACACTAACACCCAGATACACATACCTCACTAACACCCAGATACACACATACCACACTAACACTCAGATACACACATACCACACTAACACTCAGATACACATACCTCACTATCACTCAGATACACATCCCTCACTAACACCCAGCTACACATACCACACTAACACCCAGATACAAACATACCTCACTAACACTCAGATACACATACCTCACTAACACCCAGATACACACATACCTCACTAACACCCAGATACACATACCACACTACCACCCAGCTACACATACCTCACTACCCAGCTGCACACATACTACACTAACAACCAGATACACATACCTCACTAACACCCAGATACACGCATACCACACTAACACCCAGATACACACATACCACACTATCACTCAGATACACATCCCTCACTAACACCCAGATACACACATACCTCACTAACACCCAGATACACATACCACACTACCACCCAGCTACACATACCTCACTAACACCCAGATACACACATACCACACTACCACCCAGCTACACATACCTCACTAACACCCAGATACACACATACCACACTAACACCCAGATACACAAATACCTCACTAACACCCAGATACACATACCTCACTAACACCCAGCTACACATACCTCATTAACACCCAGATACACACATACCTCACTAACACCCAGATACACATACCTCACTAACACCCAGATACACACATACCACACTAACACCCAGATACACATACCACACTAACACCCAGATACAAACATACCTCACCAACACCCAGCTACACAAGCCTCACTAACACCCAGATACACACATACCTCACTAACACCCAGATACACATACCACACTACCACCCAGCTACACATACCTCACTAACACCCAGATACACACATACCACACTACCACCCAGCTACACATACCTCACTAACACCCAGATACACACATACCACACTAACACCCAGATACACAAATACCTCACTAACACCCAGATACACATACCTCACTAACACCCAGCTACACATACCTCATTAACACCCAGATACACACATACCTCACTAACACCCAGATACACATACCTCACTAACACCCAGATACACACATACCACACTAACACCCAGATACACATACCTCACTAACACCCAGATACACACATACCTCACTAACACCCAGATACACACATACCACACTAACACCAAGATACACACATACCTCACTAACACCCAGATACACATACCTCACTAACACCAAGATACACACATACCTCACTAACACCCAGCTACACATACCTCACTACCCAGCTACACACATACCACACTAACACCCAGCTACACATACCTCATTAACACCCAGATACACACATACCTCACTAACACCCAGATACACATACCTCACTAACACCCAGATACACACATACCACACTAACACCCAGATACACATACCTCACTAACACCCAGATACACACATACCTCACTAACACCCAGATACACACATACCACACTAACACCAAGATACACACATACCTCACTAACACCCAGATACACATACCTCACTAACACCAAGATACACACATACCTCACTAACACCCAGCTACACATACCTCACTACCCAGCTACACACATACCACACTAACACCCAGATACACATACCTCACTAACACCCAGATGCACACATACCGCACTAACACCCAGATACACACATACCTCACTAACACTCAGATACACATACCTCACTAACACCCAGATACACATACCACACTAACATTCAGATACACATACCTCACTAACACCCAGATACACACATACCTCACTAACACCCAGATACACACATACCACACTAACACCCAGATACACACATACCACACTAACACCCAGCTACACATACCTCACTAACACCCAGATACACATACCACACTAACACCCAGATACACACATACCACACTAACACCCAGATACACACATACCACACTAACACTCAGATACACATCCCTCACTAACACCCAGCTACACATACCACACTAACACCCAGATGCACACATACCGCACTAACACCCAGATACACACATACCTCACTAACACCCAGCTACACATACCGCACTAACACCCAGAAACACACATACCTCACTAACACCAAGATACACACATACCTCACTAACATCCAGCTACACACATACCACACTAACACCCAGATACACATACCTCACTAACACCCAGATACACACATACCACACTAACACTCAGATACACATCCCTCACTAACACCCAGATACACACATACCACACTAACACCCACATACACACATACCTCACTAACACCCAGATACACACATACCACACTAACACCCAGATACACACATACCTCACTAACACCCAGATAAACACATACCACAATAACACCCAGATACACACATACCTCACTAACACCCAGATACACACATACCACACTAACACCCAGATACACACATACCTCACTAACACCCAGATACACATACCTCACTAACACCCAGATACACATACCACACTAACATTCAGATACACATACCTCACTAACACCCAGATACACACATACCTCACTAACACCCAGATACACACATACCACACTAACACCCAGATACACACATACCACACTAACACCCAGCTACACATACCTCACTAACACCCAGATACACATACCACACTAACACCCAGATACACACATACCACACTAACACCCAGATACACACATACCACACTAACACTCAGATACACATCCCTCACTAACACCCAGCTACACATACCACACTAACACCCAGATGCACACATACCGCACTAACACCCAGATACACACATACCTCACTAACACCCAGCTACACATACCGCACTAACACCCAGAAACACACATACCTCACTAACACCAAGATACACACATACCTCACTAACATCCAGCTACACACATACCACACTAACACCCAGATACACATACCTCACTAACACCCAGATACACACATACCACACTAACACTCAGATACACATCCCTCACTAACACCCAGATACACACATACCACATTAACACCCACATACACACATACCTCACTAACACCCAGATACACACATACCACACTAACACCCAGATACACACATACCTCACTAACACCCAGATAAACACATACCACAATAACACCCAGATACACACATACCTCACTAACACCCAGATACACACATACCACACTAACACCCAGATACACACATACCTCACTAACACCCAGATACACATACCTCACTAACACCCAGATACACATACCACACTAACATTCAGATACACATACCTCACTAACACCCAGATACACACATACCTCACTAACACCCAGATACACACATACCACACTAACACCCAGATACACACATACCACACTAACACCCAGCTACACATACCTCACTAACACCCAGATACACACATACCACACTAACACCCAGATACACACATACCACACTAACACTCAGATACACATCCCTCACTAACACCCAGCTACACATACCACACTAACACCCAGATGCACACATACCGCACTAACACCCAGATACACACATACCTCACTAACACCCAGCTACACATACCGCACTAACACCCAGAAACACACATACCTCACTAACACCCAGATACACACATACCTCACTAACATCCAGCTACACACATACCACACTAACACCCAGATACACATACCTCACTAACACCCAGATACACACATACCACACTAACACTCAGATACACATCCCTCACTAACACCCAGATACACACATACCACACTAACACCCACATACACACATACCTCACTAACACCCAGATACACACATACCACACTAACACCCAGATACACACATACCTCACTAACACCCAGATAAACACATACCACAATAACACCCAGATACACACATACCTCACTAACACCCAGATACACACATACCACACTAACACCCAGATACACACATACCTCACTAACACCCAGATACACACATACCTCACTAACACCCAGATACACACATACCACACTAACACCCAGATACACACATACCACACTAACACCCAGATACACACATACCACACTAACACCCAGATACACACATACCTCACTAACACCCAGATACACACATACCACACTAACACCCAGATACACACATACCTCACTAACACCCAGATACACACATACCACACTAATACCCAGATACACACATACCACACTAACACCCAGATACAAACATACCACACTAACACCCAGATACACATACCTCACTATCACTCAGATACACATCCCTCACTAACACCCAGCTACACACATACCACACTAACACCCAGATACACATCCCTCACTAACACCCAGCTACACACATACCTCACTAACACCCAGATACACACATACCACACTAACACTCAGATACACATACCTCACTATCACTCAGATACACATCCCTCACTAACACCCAGCTACACACATACCACACTAACACCCAGATACAAACATACCTCACTAACACCCAGCTACACATACCTCACTAACACCCAGATACACACATACCTCACTAACACCCAGATACACATACCACACTACCACCCAGCTACACATACCTCACTACCCAGCTGCACACATACTACACTAACAACCAGATACACATACCTCACTAACACCCAGATACACGCATACCACACTAACACCCAGATACACACATACCACACTAACACTCAGATACACATACCTCACTATCACTCAGATACACATCCCTCACTAACACCCAGCTACACACATACCACACTAACACCCAGATACACACATACCTCACTAACACCCAGATACACACATAGCACACTAACACCCAGATACACACATACCTCACTAACACCCAGATACACATACCTCACTAACACTCAGATACACACATACCTCACTAACACCCAGATACAAACATACCACACTAACACCCAGATACACACATACCTCACTAACACCCAGCTACACACATACCACACTAACACCCAGATACACATCCCTCACTAACACCCAGCTACACACATACCACACTAACACCCAGATACACATCCCTCACTAACACCCAGCTACACACATACCTCACTAACACCCAGATACACACATACCACACTAACACTCAGATACAAACATACCTCACTAACACCCAGCTACACATACCTTACTATCACTCAGATACACATCCCTCACTAACACCCAGCTACACAAATACCACAATAACACCCAGATACAAACATACCTCACTAACACCCAGCTACACATACCTCACTAACACCCAGATACACACATACCTCACTAACACCCAGATACACATACCACACTACCACCCAGCTACACATACCGCACTAACACCCAGATACACACATACCACACTAACACCCAGATACACACATGCCACACTAACACCCAGATACACACATACCACACTAACACCCAGATACACATACCTCACTAACACCCAGATACACACATACCTCACTAACACCCAGATACACATACCACACTACCACCCAGCTACACATACCTCACTAACACCCAGCTACACATACCTCACTAACACCCAGATACACACATACCTCACTAACACCCAGATACACATACCTCACTAACACCCAGATACACACATACCACACTAACACCCAGATACACATACCTCACTAACACCCAGATACACACATACCTCACTAACACCCAGATACACACATACCACACTAACACCCAGATACACATACCTCACTAACACCAAGATACACATACCTCACTAACACCCAGATACACATACCACACTAACATTCAGATACACATACCTCACTAACACCCAGATACACACATACCTCACTAACACCCAGATACACACATACCACACTAACACCCAGATACACACATACCACACTAACACCCAGCTACACATACCTCACTAACATCCAGATACACATACCACACTAACACCCAGATACACACATACCACACTAACACCCAGATACACACATACCACACTAACACTCAGATACACATCCCTCACTAACACCCAGCTACACATACCACACTAACACCCAGATGCACACATACCGCACTAACACCCAGATACACACATATATCACTAACACCCAGCTACACATACCGCACTAACACCCAGATACACACATACCTCACTAACACCCAGATACACACATACCTCACTAACACCCAGATACACACATACCACACTAACACCCAGATACACACATACCACACTAACACCCAGATACACACATACCACACTAACACCCAGATACACACATACCTCACTAACACCCAGATACACACATACCACACTAACACCCAGATACACACATACCTCACTAACACCCAGATACACACATACCACACTAATACCCAGATACACACATACCACACTAACACCCAGATACAAACATACCACACTAACACCCAGATACACATACCTCACTATCACTCAGATACACATCCCTCACTAACACCCAGCTACACACATACCACACTAACACCCAGATACACATCCCTCACTAACACCCAGCTACACACATACCTCACTAACACCCAGATACACACATACCACACTAACACTCAGATACACATACCTCACTATCACTCAGATACACATCCCTCACTAACACCCAGCTACACACATACCACACTAACACCCAGATACAAACATACCTCACTAACACCCAGCTACACATACCTCACTAACACCCAGATACACACATACCTCACTAACACCCAGATACACATACCACACTACCACCCAGCTACACATACCTCACTACCCAGCTGCACACATACTACACTAACAACCAGATACACATACCTCACTAACACCCAGATACACGCATACCACACTAACACCCAGATACACACATACCACACTAACACTCAGATACACATACCTCACTATCACTCAGATACACATCCCTCACTAACACCCAGCTACACACATACCACACTAACACCCAGATACACACATACCTCACTAACACCCAGATACACACATAGCACACTAACACCCAGATACACACATACCTCACTAACACCCAGATACACATACCACACTACCACCCAGCTACACATACCTCACTAACACCCAGATACACACATACCACACTACCACCCAGCTACACATACCTCACTAACACCCAGATACACACATACCACACTAACACCCAGATACACAAATACCTCACTACCACCCAGATACACATACCTCACTAACACCCAGCTACACATACCTCATTAACACCCAGATACACACATACCTCACTAACACCCAGATACACATACCTCACTAACACCCAGATACACACATACCACACTAACACCCAGATACACATACCACACTAACACCCAGATACAAACATACCTCACCAACACCCAGCTACACAAGCCTCACTAACACCCAGATACACACATACCTCACTAACACCAGATACACATACCACACTACCACCCAGCTACACATACCTCACTAACACCCAGATACACACATACCACACTACCACCCAGCTACACATACCTCACTAACACCCAGATACACACATACCACACTAACACCCAGATACACAAATACCTCACTAACACCCAGATACACATACCTCACTAACACCCAGCTACACATACCTCATTAACACCCAGATACACACATACCTCACTAACACCCAGATACACATACCTCACTAACACCCAGATACACACATACCACACTAACACCCAGATACACATACCTCACTAACACCCAGATACACACATACCTCACTAACACCCAGATACACACATACCACACTAACACCCAGATACACATACCTCACTAACACCAAGATACACACATACCTCACTAACACCCAGCTACACATACCTCACTACCCAGCTACACACATACCACACTAACACCCAGATACACATACCTCACTAACACCCAGATGCACACATACCGCACTAACACCCAGATACACACATACCTCACTAACACTCAGATACACATACCTCACTAACACCCAGATACACATACCACACTAACATTCAGATACACATACCTCACTAACACCCAGATACACACATACCTCACTAACACCCAGATACACACATACCACACTAACACCCAGATACACACATACCACACTAACACCCAGCTACACATACCTCACTAACACCCAGATACACATACCACACTAACACCCAGATACACACATACCACACTAACACCCAGATACACACATACCACACTAACACTCAGATACACATCCCTCACTAACACCCAGCTACACATACCACACTAACACCCAGATGCACACATACCGCACTAACACCCAGATACACACATACCTCACTAACACCCAGCTACACATACCGCACTAACACCCAGAAACACACATACCTCACTAACACCAAGATACACACATACCTCACTAACATCCAGCTACACACATACCACACTAACACCCAGATACACATACCTCACTAACACCCAGATACACACATACCACACTAACACTCAGATACACATCCCTCACTAACACCCAGATACACACATACCACACTAACACCCACATACACACATACCTCACTAACACCCAGATACACACATACCACACTAACACCCAGATACACACATACCTCACTAACACCCAGATAAACACATACCACAATAACACCCAGATACACACATACCTCACTAACACCCAGATACACACATACCACACTAACACCCAGATACACACATACCTCACTAACACCCAGATACACATACCTCACTAACACCCAGATACACATACCACACTAACATTCAGATACACATACCTCACTAACACCCAGATACACACATACCTCACTAACACCCAGATACACACATACCACACTAACACCCAGATACACACATACCACACTAACACCCAGCTACACATACCTCACTAACACCCAGATACACACATACCACACTAACACCCAGATACACACATACCACACTAACACTCAGATACACATCCCTCACTAACACCCAGCTACACATACCACACTAACACCCAGATGCACACATACCGCACTAACACCCAGATACACACATACCTCACTAACACCCAGCTACACATACCGCACTAACACCCAGAAACACACATACCTCACTAACACCCAGATACACACATACCTCACTAACATCCAGCTACACACATACCACACTAACACCCAGATACACATACCTCACTAACACCCAGATACACACATACCACACTAACACTCAGATACACATCCCTCACTAACACCCAGATACACACATACCACACTAACACCCACATACACACATACCTCACTAACACCCAGATACACACATACCACACTAACACCCAGATACACACATACCTCACTAACACCCAGATAAACACATACCACAATAACACCCAGATACACACATACCTCACTAACACCCAGATACACACATACCACACTAACACCCAGATACACACATACCTCACTAACACCCAGATACACACATACCTCACTAACACCCAGATACACACATACCACACTAACACCCAGATACACACATACCACACTAACACCCAGATACACACATACCACACTAACACCCAGATACACACATACCTCACTAACACCCAGATACACACATACCACACTAACACCCAGATACACACATACCTCACTAACACCCAGATACACACATACCACACTAATACCCAGATACACACATACCACACTAACACCCAGATACAAACATACCACACTAACACCCAGATACACATCCCTCACTATCACTCAGATACACATCCCTCACTAACACCCAGCTACACACATACCACACTAACACCCAGATACACATCCCTCACTAACACCCAGCTACACACATACCTCACTAACACCCAGCTACACACATACCTCACTAACACCCAGATACACACATACCACACTAACACTCAGATACACATACCTCACTATCACTCAGATACACATCCCTCACTAACACCCAGCTACACACATACCACACTAACACCCAGATACAAACATACCTCACTAACACCCAGCTACACATACCTCACTAACACCCAGATACACACATACCTCACTAACACCCAGATACACATACCACACTACCACCCAGCTACACATACCTCACTACCCAGCTGCACACATACTACACTAACAACCAGATACAAACATACCTCACTAACACCCAGCTACACATACCTCACTAACACCCAGATACACGCATACCACACTAACACCCAGATACACACATACCACACTAACACTCAGATACACATACCTCACTATCACTCAGATACACATCCCTCACTAACACCCAGCTACACACATACCACACTAACACCCAGATACACACATACCTCACTAACACCCAGATACACACATAGCACACTAACACCCAGATACACACATACCTCACTAACACCCAGATACACATACCTCACTAACACTCAGATACACACATACCTCACTAACACCCAGATACAAACATACCACACTAACACCCAGATACACACATACCTCACTAACACCCAGCTACACACATACCACACTAACACCCAGATACACATCCCTCACTAACACCCAGCTACACACATACCACACTAACACCCAGATACACATCCCTCACTAACACCCAGCTACACACATACCTCACTAACACCCAGATACACACATACCACACTAACACTCAGATACAAACATACCTCACTAACACCCAGCTACACATACCTTACTATCACTCAGATACACATCCCTCACTAACACCCAGCTACACAAATACCACAATAACACCCAGATACGAACATACCTCACTAACACCCAGCTACACATACCTCACTAACACCCAGATACACACATACCTCACTAACACCCAGATACACATACCACACTACCACCCAGCTACACATACCGCACTAACACCCAGATACACACATACCACACTAACACCCAGATACACACATACCACACTAACACCCAGATACACACATACCACACTAACACCCAGATACACATACCTCACTAACACCCAGATACACACATACCTCACTAACACCCAGATACACATACCACACTACCACCCAGCTACACATACCTCACTAACACCCAGCTACACATACCTCACTAACACCCAGATACACACATACCTCACTAACACCCAGATACACATACCTCACTAACACCCAGATACACACATACCACACTAACACCCAGATACACATACCTCACTAACACCCAGATACACACATACCTCACTAACACCCAGATACACACATACCACACTAACACCCAGATACACATACCTCACTAACACCAAGATACACATACCTCACTAACACCCAGATACACATACCACACTAACATTCAGATACACATACCTCACTAACACCCAGATACACACATACCTCACTAACACCCAGATACACACATACCACACTAACACCCAGATACACACATACCACACTAACACCCAGCTACACATACCTCACTAACATCCAGATACACATACCACACTAACACCCAGATACACACATACCACACTAACACCCAGATACACACATACCACACTAACACTCAGATACACATCCCTCACTAACACCCAGCTACACATACCACACTAACACCCAGATGCACACATACCGCACTAACACCCAGATACACACATACATCACTAACACCCAGCTACACATACCGCACTAACACCCAGATACACACATACCTCACTAACACCCAGATACACACATACCTCACTAACACCCAGATACACACATACCACACTAACACCCAGATACACACATACCACACTAACACCCAGATACACACATACCACACTAACACCCAGATACACACATACCTCACTAACACCCAGATACACACATACCACACTAACACCCAGATACACACATACCTCACTAACACCCAGATACACACATACCACACTAATACCCAGATACACACATACCACACTAACACCCAGATACAAACATACCACACTAACACCCAGATACACATACCTCACTATCACTCAGATACACATCCCTCACTAACACCCAGCTACACACATACCACACTAACACCCAGATACACATCCCTCACTAACACCCAGCTACACACATACCTCACTAACACCCAGATACACACATACCACACTAACACTCAGATACACATACCTCACTATCACTCAGATACACATCCCTCGCTAACACCCAGCTACACACATACCACACTAACACCCAGATACAAACATACCTCACTAACACCCAGCTACACATACCTCACTAACACCCAGATACACACATACCACACTAACACCCAGATACACATACCTCACTAACACCCAGATACACACATACCTCACTAACACCCAGATACACACATACCACACTAACACCCAGATACACATACCTCACTAACACCAAGATACACATACCTCACTAACACCCAGATACACATACCACACTAACATTCAGATACACATACCTCACTAACACCCAGATACACACATACCTCACTAACACCCAGATACACACATACCACACTAACACCCAGATACACACATACCACACTAACACCCAGCTACACATACCTCACTAACATCCAGATACACATACCACACTAACACCCAGATACACACATACCACACTAACACCCAGATACACACATACCACACTAACACTCAGATACACATCCCTCACTAACACCCAGCTACACATACCACACTAACACCCAGATGCACACATACCGCACTAACACCCAGATACACACATACATCACTAACACCCAGCTACACATACCGCACTAACACCCAGATACACACATACCTCACTAACACCCAGATACACACATACCTCACTAACACCCAGATACACACATACCACACTAACACCCAGATACACACATACCACACTAACACCCAGATACACACATACCACACTAACACCCAGATACACACATACCTCACTAACACCCAGATACACACATACCACACTAACACCCAGATACACACATACCTCACTAACACCCAGATACACACATACCACACTAATACCCAGATACACACATACCACACTAACACCCAGATACAAACATACCACACTAACACCCAGATACACATACCTCACTATCACTCAGATACACATCCCTCACTAACACCCAGCTACACACATACCACACTAACACCCAGATACACATCCCTCACTAACACCCAGCTACACACATACCTCACTAACACCCAGATACACACATACCACACTAACACTCAGATACACATACCTCACTATCACTCAGATACACATCCCTCGCTAACACCCAGCTACACACATACCACACTAACACCCAGATACAAACATACCTCACTAACACCCAGCTACACATACCTCACTAACACCCAGATACACACATACCTCACTAACACCCAGATACACATACCACACTACCACCCAGCTACACATACCTCACTACCCAGCTGCACACATACTACACTAACAACCAGATACACATACCTCACTAACACCCAGATACACGCATACCACACTAACACCCAGATACACACATACCACACTAACACTCAGATACACATACCTCACTATCACTCAGATACACATCCCTCACTAACACCCAGCTACACACATACCACACTAACACCCAGATACACACATACCTCACTAACACCCAGATACACACATAGCACACTAACACCCAGATACACACATACCTCACTAACACCCAGATACACATACCTCACTAACACTCAGATACACACATACCTCACTAACACCCAGATACAAACATACCACACTAACACCCAGATACACACATACCTCACTAACACCCAGCTACACACATACCACACTAACACCCAGACACACATCCCTCACTAACACCCAGCTACACACATACCACACTAACACCCAGATACACATCCCTCACTAACACCCAGCTACACACATACCTCACTAACACCCAGATACACACATACCACACTAACACTCAGATACAAACATACCTCACTAACACCCAGCTACACATACCTTACTATCACTCAGATACACATCCCTCACTAACACCCAGCTACACAAATACCACAATAACACCCAGATACAAACATACCTCACTAACACCCAGCTACACATACCTCACTAACACCCAGATACACACATACCTCACTAACACCCAGATACACATACCACACTACCACCCAGCTACACATACCGCACTAACACCCAGATACACACATACCACACTAACACCCAGATACACACATACCACACTAACACCCAGATACACACATACCACACTAACACCCAGATACACATACCTCACTAACACCCAGATACACACATACCTCACTAACACCCAGATACACATACCACACTACCACCCAGCTACACATACCTCACTAACACCCAGCTACACATACCTCACTAACACCCAGATACACACATACCTCACTAACACCCAGATACACATACCTCACTAACACCCAGATACACACATACCACACTAACACCCAGATACACATACCTCACTAACACCCAGATACACACATACCTCACTAACACCCAGATACACACATACCACACTAACACCCAGATACACATACCTCACTAACACCAAGATACACATACCTCACTAACACCCAGATACACATACCACACTAACATTCAGATACACATACCTCACTAACACCCAGATACACACATACCTCACTAACACCCAGATACACACATACCACACTAACACCCAGATACACACATACCACACTAACACCCAGCTACACATACCTCACTAACATCCAGATACACATACCACACTAACACCCAGATACACACATACCACACTAACACCCAGATACACACATACCACACTAACACTCAGATACACATCCCTCACTAACACCCAGCTACACATACCACACTAACACCCAGATGCACACATACCGCACTAACACCCAGATACACACATACCTCACTAACACCCAGCTACACATACCGCACTAACACCCAGATACACACATACCTCACTAACACCCAGATACACATACCTCACTAACACCCAGCTACACATACCTCACTAACACCCAGATACACACATACCTCACTAACACCCAGATACACACATACCACACTAACACTCAGATACACATCCCTCACTAACACCCAGCTACACATCCCTCACCAACACCCAGATACACACATACCACAGTAACACCCAGATACACATCCCTCACTAACACCCAGCTACACATACCACACTAACATTCAGATACACATACCTCACTAACACACAGATGCACACATACCTCACTAACACCCAGCTACACACATACCACACTAACACCCAGATACACACATACCACACTAACACTCAGATACACACATACCTCACTAACACCCAGCTACACACATACCTCACTAACACCCAGATACACACATACCTCATTAACACTCAGATACACATACCACACTAACACCCAGATACACACATACCTCACTAACACCCAGATACACACATACCACACTAATACCCAGATACACACATACCACACTAACACCCAGATACAAACATACCACACTAACACCCAGATACACATACCTCACTATCACTCAGATACACATCCCTCACTAACACCCAGCTACACACATACCACACTAACACCCAGATACACATCCCTCACTAACACCCAGCTACACACATACCTCACTAACACCCAGATACACACATACCACACTAACACTCAGATACACATACCTCACTATCACTCAGATACACATCCCTCGCTAACACCCAGCTACACACATACCACACTAACACCCAGATACAAACATACCTCACTAACACCCAGCTACACATACCTCACTAACACCCAGATACACACATACCTCACTAACACCCAGATACACATACCACACTACCACCCAGCTACACATACCTCACTACCCAGCTGCACACATACTACACTAACAACCAGATACACATACCTCACTAACACCCAGATACACGCATACCACACTAACACCCAGATACACACATACCACACTAACACTCAGATACACATACCTCACTATCACTCAGATACACATCCCTCACTAACACCCAGCTACACACATACCACACTAACACCCAGATACACACATACCTCACTAACACCCAGATACACACATAGCACACTAACACCCAGATACACACATACCTCACTAACACCCAGATACACATACCTCACTAACACTCAGATACACACATACCTCACTAACACCCAGATACAAACATACCACACTAACACCCAGATACACACATACCTCACTAACACCCAGCTACACACATACCACACTAACACCCAGACACACATCCCTCACTAACACCCAGCTACACACATACCACACTAACACCCAGATACACATCCCTCACTAACACCCAGCTACACACATACCTCACTAACACCCAGATACACACATACCACACTAACACTCAGATACAAACATACCTCACTAACACCCAGCTACACATACCTTACTATCACTCAGATACACATCCCTCACTAACACCCAGCTACACAAATACCACAATAACACCCAGATACAAACATACCTCACTAACACCCAGCTACACATACCTCACTAACACCCAGATACACACATACCTCACTAACACCCAGATACACATACCACACTACCACCCAGCTACACATACCGCACTAACACCCAGATACACACATACCACACTAACACCCAGATACACACATACCACACTAACACCCAGATACACACATACCACACTAACACCCAGATACACATACCTCACTAACACCCAGATACACACATACCTCACTAACACCCAGATACACATACCACACTACCACCCAGCTACACATACCTCACTAACACCCAGCTACACATACCTCACTAACACCCAGATACACACATACCTCACTAACACCCAGATACACATACCTCACTAACACCCAGATACACACATACCACACTAACACCCAGATACACATACCTCACTAACACCCAGATACACACATACCTCACTAACACCCAGATACACACATACCACACTAACACCCAGATACACATACCTCACTAACACCAAGATACACATACCTCACTAACACCCAGATACACATACCACACTAACATTCAGATACACATACCTCACTAACACCCAGATACACACATACCTCACTAACACCCAGATACACACATACCACACTAACACCCAGATACACACATACCACACTAACACCCAGCTACACATACCTCACTAACATCCAGATACACATACCACACTAACACCCAGATACACACATACCACACTAACACCCAGATACACACATACCACACTAACACTCAGATACACATCCCTCACTAACACCCAGCTACACATACCACACTAACACCCAGCTACACATACCGCACTAACACCCAGATACACACATACCTCACTAACACCCAGATACACATACCTCACTAACACCCAGCTACACATACCTCACTAACACCCAGATACACACATACCTCACTAACACCCAGATACACACATACCACACTAACACTCAGATACACATCCCTCACTAACACCCAGCTACACATCCCTCACCAACACCCAGATACACACATACCACAGTAACACCCAGATACACATCCCTCACTAACACCCAGCTACACATACCACACTAACATTCAGATACACATACCTCACTAACACACAGATGCACACATACCGCACTAACACCCAGATACACATACCTCACTAACACCCAGCTACACACATACCACACTAACACCCAGATACACACATACCACACTAACACTCAGATACACACATACCTCACTAACACCCAGCTACACACATACCTCACTAACACCCAGATACACACATACCTCATTAACACTCAGATACACATACCACACTAACACCCAGATACACACATACCACACTAACACCCAGATACACACATACCTCACTAACACTCAGATACACACATACCTCACTAACACCCAGCTACACACATACCTCACTAACACCCAGATACACACATACCTCATTAACACTCAGATACACACATACCACACTAACACTCAGATACACACATACCTCACTAACACCCAGATACACACATACCTCATTAACACTCAGATACACACATACCACACTAACACCCAGATACACACATACCTCACTAACACCCAGATACACACATACCACACTAACACCCAGATACACACATACCACACTAACACCCAGCTACACATACCTCACTAACACCCAGATATACATACCACACTAACACCCAGATACACACATACCACACTAACACCCAGATACACACATACCACACTAACACCCAGCTATACAAACTTCACTAACACCCAGATACACACATACCACACTAACACTCAGATACACATACCACACTAACACCCAGATACACACATACCTCACTAACACTCAGATACACACAGGGGATGGCTGGCAACTTTTAGCCTGGGGGGCAAATGCATGCAGGCGGCCCTGGTAGAGGAGTAGCGTGTAGCCAGGGTGCCCGAAGAACGTGCGTGGTACGGCGCCCCCCCCCCCCTCAAGTGAGCCAGGGAGGAGGCGGGTCCATATGGGATTAATGTAAAGTAAAAATAAAGTTTAGGGACAGCCCCGTCGTGGTGCCCATATGCAGTGCCCCCCTGTGCCCCAGGAGAGGACCCCCTTATGCAAGCCTCCGGTAGTGCCCCCAGTAGTGATCCCCCTATGCAGTGCCCCTTATACAGTGCCCCCAGTAGTGGTGCCCCCAGTAGTAAGCCCCTTATATAGTGCCCCCAGTAGTGGTACCCCCTATGCAGTGCTACCTATATAGTGCCCCAAGTAGCAGTCCACACCCCATGCAGTGCCCCCATTATGCAGTGTATTGCCCTTTTTATAGAGCCCCCAGCAGTGGTCCTTCGATGCAGAGCCCCCAGTGGTAGTCCCCTCCCCCCTATGTAGTGCCCCTAGTAGTAGTCCCCTCCCCCCTATGCAGTTCCCCTAGTAGTTGTCCCCTCCCCTTGTATTGCCCATAGTAGTAGTAGTCCCCCCTGTAGTAGTAGTCCCCCCCAGTTGTAGTCCCCCCCCTTCAAGTGCCCCCAGTTATAATCCCCAGTAGTGATCTCCCCCTTGTAGTACCCCCAGTAGTAGTCCCTCCCTCTTGTAGTGCTCCCAGTAGTGGTTCCCCCTTTGTAGTGCCCCCAGTAGTCCCCCCCTTTGTAGTGCCCCCAGTAGTAGTAGTCCCCCCCTTGTATTGCCCCCATTAGTAGTAGTCAACCCCTTGCAGTGCCTCCAGTAGTGGTTCCCCCAGTAGTGGTGCCCCCAGTAGTGGTCTCCCCCTTGTAGTGCCAGCCTCCCCCCCCAGTAGACACACGTAGTACAAAAAAAACAAAAAACAAACACTTACCTGAATCCCCGCTCCCGCTGTCGCCATCCACTCCTCTGTCTGTCCTTCCCGGGCCGGGCTGCTCTGCATTATGGGAGAGACGTCATATGACGTTATGACGCCTCTCCCATTGCCCACTGCGGGAGCCGGAAGATGGAGCGGCTCCCGCAGTGGGCGCAGCAGCAGCTAATGAGAGTCTGACAGACTCTCATTGGCTGCTGATCAAAACAAACACACAGCTGCCTGTGTGTTTGTCACTTGTGTAGCGCTGACCGAACTCCGTCCGGTCAGCGCTACACACGCGGTGCAGTCTGTGTCACAGTGACACAGACTGCCCGCTGCCCGCATGACGCTGCGGCCCGGGGGGCACATGGCACCATGCCCCCCGGCCCAGCCCGCCACTGGATACACATACCTCACTAACACCCAGATACACATACCTCACTAACACTCAGATACACACACTACACTAACACTCAGATACACACACTGCACTAACACCCAGATACACATACTGCACTAACACCAATTTCTACTTCAGGGTCCATAGGGTATCCACAGGATACCTTGGGGTATAGGTGATGACGTCAGGCACGGACACCACAGAGTTAATTTTCAACCTCCCAGGATGCATCGGGGTCCCTCTTCTATACCCCGCCCCTGAGCCTAGGCAACTCAGTTTCGTGGATGTCCGGCCAGGAGTCGGATCACATTCACAGAGTGGGGCTGTAAAGGCCCCTGAAGTTTTCTTCAAGAGCAGTTGTGACTGCACAAGATGAGCTGTACAGCATGGACAGTCAGTACTGACGTCCATGCTGTCGCTCCTACACCCCGCCGGTACCAGAACGCTGGTACCGATCCAGGGATGCTGGTAGGTAGCTGGGGTCACAGCTAGCGGTGACCCCGGCTACCTAGACTGTGGCTGGATTTACGGGGGACAAGGTAAGCGGCGGGGTCCTGCGGTGGGCACCCGCCGGTAACACAGTCCTTTTGGTCCCCAGGCAGGGGCTCCCTGGGGACCGACTGCGTGTGGGGTCAGGTACTGATCCTGCGCCTTCCACTAGACCACCAGGGACAGCGGACCGCAGCATGTGCGGTACAGCGCGGCGTCCCAGGGGTTAATAGCATGCCAGGGGAGAACGCCTTCCCTGTCTCACAGCCGGCGTCTCCCCCGCTGCACAGTGCCTTTCCACAGCGATCTGAGCGGGCTGTGTCAGCGCTCCTCCCCCGGGCCCGCCTCCTCTCTGCTCCTCGGCGGCCATTTTCTCACTACATGTGCTGGGGATGGCAAACACTGCTGGAAGCTGATACTGGTGCCATTGCGGTCTGGGTCTCCCGCATACCTCTCCTTCAATTAAGGTCAGTGTATGCAGCGCTGTTTCCGACCAGGCTCTGATCTGTGTAGTTGATCACAGTGCTTGTAATGCAGGATATTATTTTTGCATTGTATGTGACTTAAATGCTAGCGCTGTTGCCTGTACTTTCATTTCTGACTGTCAGCCATTTCACTATCCCTGTTCTTCTTCTGCTACAGCCCTTGTGGTGCGGTGTTGCAGGGTATTTATTACCTCACAGTAAACGTGTTTTTTCTGTGTGGGGAGTCTGTGACGGACGTTTTACAGGGGGAGTCACCATTGCGGCCTTCTAAACGGCCTTTCGGGTCTCAGACGGCTCAGGATAATGAGGACATGACGTCTGATGACGGTGACATTATTAGCTATTTCAGACACGAGCCCCTTCGTGCAAAGGAGGCGGTGTCTGCGTCTAGAGTCTATATACCTGGCCTTATACGGGCAGTCTGTGCGGCTTTGGTTATTACATTCCCCCGTGGCCAAATCCAAATATGCCTTCTTTAAGGATAAGGGTGTTGCCACTATAATTCCTCTATCTGGTCAGGTGGATCACTTAGAGGAGGCGTGGAAAATCCGTGTGAGCGGTTCCAACCTCAAAAACGGTTGACCTTTGCATACCCCTTTGCGGATAATTACTTTTACGAATGGGAGATACCTCTACGGGTAGATTCTCGTGTTACACGCCTAGTGAGGAGTGCTACATTGCCCATGCCCTCCAGGTCCTCCTTCAAGGATGTTACAGATTGCAAGGTGCAAATATACCTAAAATCCAATTATTCCCTTGCTGGAGGGGCTTCCAGGCCGGCTATGGCCGTGTGCTGCTAGTGCCAGTGCCATGGAGCGCTGGGTAGGTAACTGGATCTCTGCACACTAACTCTCCAGCAGAGCAGGTGAATAGTGGCTAATCTCAGAGACTCAGCCACGTTCATAATGAGACAGTCTTACATATAGCCTACTCCTTTCCAGAATCTCCTCTGCAGCAGTAACGGCTCACCACTCCCTGTGGTTGCGCTCTTGGAAAGCGGATGCAGATTCCATTTGGAATGCTTTGCCTTTTAAGGGAGGTCCTGTTTGGCCCTCATCTGGACACAATTGTGGCCCCGCAGGCAGCAGCTACGTCTGCGTGTCTGCCATCGGCTACAGTCAGTCCCATCAGGGTCTGGGGCTTCGTCTTTTCGGCCCTGTTGGGGCCAGGGTAAGTCTAAAATACAGCTTTCCAAGACAGTCAGTAGCCAGGAAATCTGCTCAGCCATAGAAACAGGCTTGGAGTACAAGACGTCCTACTCCCAAGTTGGACTACAAGCCTTCAGCCTCACGGGACAGGCCTCCTCTCGGGGGACCCCAGAGTTGGAGGCCGGCTTCTCAAGTTCGCCCAGTGCTGGTGTCTGACCACCACGGACACTGGGGTAAGAGAAGTGGTTTCTTGGAGGTATGTCTTCTCCTCCCGGTAAAGGCCTCCCAGCCGGTTTTTCATACAGGTTTTCTGACGATTCAAGACAAGGCCCTGAAATTTTTGAGGGTGTTACACTCTATGCTCCAGACAGGAGTTATAGTGCCTATTCCGTTGCCCCAAAGGGGAACGGGGTATTACTCCATCCTCTTTCTGGTACAGAAACCCAATGGGTGTTACCGGCCCATCCTCAACCTCAAATCCTTAAACAAATTCTTGAGGGTTCCTCGGTCCAGGAGGGGGACCCTGCGTTCCATCATTCAATGGAGCCTGGGGATTTTGTGGTGTCGTTGGATATATTCACGGTGACTACCTGCATATCCCTATTTTCTTAGCACACCAGTGTGTTCCTCAGGTTTGCAGTGGTCGATCACATTTCCATTTTCAGGCATTGCCCCCTTGGTCTGGCCTCAGCGCCTCAGGGTTTACCAGGGTCATGACAGTTATGGCGGACCCTGTCCGGACGACCTCCTGTTGTTACCAGGGTCTCCAGAGATACTTCAGTGCCATCTGCAACTGACATATCTGTGTTGCTAAGTTAGGGCTGGCTGATAAACTGGAAAGAGTCCTCTCTGGTTCCTCACAGAGGATGCTCCATATCCCAACATCAGAGGATCTTTGTGATTGAGGAAAAGATCTCTGCATTACAGGCAAAGGTACGCAGTTGCCTGCAGAGTCGCCGAGTGTCTATTCACTCGGCAAGGTGGTTACTGGGTTCCAAGGTGTCAATGTTCGACATGGTGGAGAGTACCCAGTTTCACTCTAAACCTCTGGAAAAAATTGATCCTCTCCGGATGGGATGGGTTGCCCCATAGGATAAAGTCTATAGTGGTTTCCCATGAGGTATGTCTCTCTCTCTGGCCTGGTGGCTGCGGACAGCTCACCTAAACAAGGAGCACCCTCTTTGGGATTGCAGACAGGGTCCTTCTGATGACGGACGCCAATATCCGAGGCTGGGAAGCAGTGACGGGTCCACACTTGTTCCAGGGCAGGTGGACACCAGCAAAACTGCGCTTCCCATAAACATCTGAGAACTTTGAGCAGTATTCAAGGTTCTCCAGCAGGCAGGACATGTCCTCCACGGAAATCCCGTGCAGGCACAGTCTGACAACGCCACCACGATAGCTTACGTAAACCACCTAGGAGGATCCCGAAGTCAGGTGACACTGACAGTGGTGTCCCGAATTCTGGCTTGGGCGGCAGTGTTCATTTCAGGAATCCTCAGCTGGAAAGCAGAATTTCTCAGCCGTCGAGGCGTGCATTCAGGGAAATGTCCTCTTCACCAGGAGGTGTTCAATCTACTGTTGAACAAGTAGAGCCTTTCAGAGATGAGACTCTTCTGGTAGACGTATGTCGGTCCAGTGGACCTTCCAGTTTGTGTACCTCTTCCCTCCATTATCCCTTCTTCCTCCAGTAATAGCAAGAAGGAGGCACGCTCCTGCTGATAGCTCCAGCGTGGGCCAGATGGCACTATCAGTTGACGCTCCGAAGCTGTTGCCTCTACGCCCGGACCTGTTGTCTCAGGGTCCTGGCCAATACCCAGACCTGGGTTGTCTGTCTGATGGCGTGGCGGTTGAGATTGCCCTCTTAAGGTCTAGGGGTTTTTCCAGCTCTATAGTTAACAGGGGCTCTGTTCATGGTAAGAGCTCCGAAGCCTTTATCTGCAGGAATTTACCATCAGGTGGCATACTTTCTTTCAGTGGTGTCGCCCAAGAGTCTATGCTCCTCGGGTATTCCGGATATCCAGAGTGTTGGCGTTCCTACAGGTGGGCTTAGATCACGGTCTTCGCCTTGCTTCCCTGGGAAGGTGCAGGTTTCTGCCCTGTCAGTATAGTTTCATCGTAGGCTTGCTACTCTTCCTGATGTCCGCACCTTTGTGCATGGTGTACTTTGTATTCAGCATCCCTTTGTTTCACCTGTGGCTCCTTGGGATTTGGCTGTGGTCCTTAGGTCTATCCGAGGACCGCCATTTGATCCACTGGGCTCAGTGGATTTGAAATGGCTTACGGCTAGGACTGTGGGCCTGATTCAGAGCCGGACGCTATTTGCGGACGGTCGTTCCAAAAAAGGGGCCGGCTATTTAAATTGAGCGCTCGCTCATTGCGGTTTGTTGACGCCTCTATGTCTGAGCGAGCGAACGAAAAATGCCCCTTTGCCATTCGCATCACACATCATCTCCGGTATTTCTTTGATTAATCGGGTACATCGAAAGGCATCTGAACTGCTCGCAGTGCTTGTGGTAGGTTTTTCCTACCGCTATCACTGCGAGAAGTTCAGGCTAAAAGACAACCAAGTGACGTGGTCGATGACGCTCCTTTACTAATTATGCGCTCTCATTAAACGCCCTTTTAACCGTTAGGCACGCCTGCGTTCGGATCTCCACTCCCCCGTTTTCAAGCACCTTCCCCTGTTACCACCCACAAACGTTACATTCTGTCAATCAAATTAGCAGCCCCTCACTGTTTTGCGAGCGCATGATTTCCGACCGCAAGGACTGGTTTGCGCATGCGCATTACGACCCATACGCATGCGTAGTTGTGCGAACATCGCTCATGGCGAACGAGCAGCCGCTTACGAGCGGCTCTGAATCAGGCCCTGTATTCCTTCTGGCCACTGATTTGGCCAGAAGAGTCTCAGAATGGGGGGCTCTGTCATGTAGACATCCTTTTTCTCATCTTAGGGACAGGGCAGTGCTTTGCACTTGCCCTGGTTTTTTTTATACCTACGGTGGTATCTAGGGCCTAATTCAGACCCGCTCGCGAGTGTAGGACGCTCGCAAGCGGGTCGATAGTGCCCTAATGCGCATGCGCACGACGGAGGAAGCTCCGTCGTGCGCATGCGCGAGACCCGGAGAGCGATGGCAAAGATGTCACTCCGGGTCTCGCACCAAAGGGGGCGTGCTGTCGATGGTGACTGACAGCACGCCCCCTTTGGTGGGCGTGCCGGGGGCGTGGCTGCCAGACGGAGGCGTTCCCATGGGAACGCCTACCGTCTGGGTCCGGCCCCACTGACATCAGTAGTGATGTCAGTGGGAGTGATTTTGGCTCTGATAGAGCCAAAATCACTCCAGGGCTTTCGGCCACGAGACCCTACCGCAGGGTCTCGTCGCAAGCCTGATGGTCGCGATGGTCTTGACCATCGCGACCATCATCATGGACGCTTGCTATAGCTGTGGGTGGTAACCCACAGCTATGCGAGTCCATTTTCAGGTAGGAGGGCCCTGATTCAGAGCAAGCACTCTGGTCAGAGCGTCCGGCTCTGAATCAGGCCCCTAGTTTCCACATCAATGAGGAAATTATAGTACCGGCCTTTACTTCCCCAGACCTGTCTTCTGGTGAGGCCTCCTTGGATGTGGTACGGGCACTAAGAATTTAGGTTGACCGTACCAGTCCATTTAGGAAATCGGACCCTCGGTTTTGTCCTTTATGGTTTCCATAAAAAGGGTTCGCCTGCCACTTCGCTAACTTTGGCAGGATGGATTCGCATGGCGTTTTCTGAGGCTTACACTCCTGAGGGCCTTCCTGTTCCATCCTCTATTAGCGCTCTTCCACTAGGTCTGTGGGTCCTTCGTGGGCAGCTCGACGTGGCGCCTCAGCAGTTCAGCTGTGAATGGAAGCCACGTGGTCATCTGTCCATATTTTTGTAAGGTATTATGCTTTTGATACCTTCGCCTCTCAGGATGCTTCCTTCTGGCGGCGGATTCTCCTTACAGCACAGGAGCGTCCCCACCCTTAAAGGATACTGCTCTGGGACATCCTCAAGGTGTCCTGTGGATACCCTATGGACCGTGAAGTAGAAAATAAGAGATATGGTAAGAACTTACCCTTGTTATCTCTATTTCTACGAAGTCCATAGGGTTCCACAGGACTCCCGCCCTGTCGCACCTGTATTGCAGATGGGCTTTGATCTGGTCACCGGTTTTTCCGTCTCCTTTGGGTGAGAATGTGATTCTTGTGTGTTCCAGACTTTCTTCTCTCTCTTTGTTCTCCTCCTCTGACTTATGGCTTGTTTCAAAAATGAGTTGCCTAGGCTCGGGGGCGGGGTATAAGAGAGGGACCCTGGTGCATCCTGGGAGGCAGAAAATTTAACTCTGTAGTGTCTGTGCCTGATGTCATCACCTATACCCAAAGGTATCCTGTGGAACCCTATTGACTTCGTAGAAATAGAGATAACAAAGGTAAGTTCTTACCATGGGCCTGATTCAGAGCCGCTCGTAAGCGGCCGCTCGTTTGTTCCGACCGATGTTCGCACAACTGCGCATGCGTACGGATTGTAATACGCATGCGCGAACCAGTCAGTGCGGCCGAAAATCGTGTGCTCACTAAATAGCGAATGCCTGCTAATTTGAGTGACAGAATGAGGCGTATGTGGGTGGTAACAGGGGAAGGTGCTTGAAAACGGGGAGTGGAGATCAGAACGCAGGCGTGCCAAACGGTCAAAACGGGCGTTTTAAGGGTGTGCATAATTACTAAAGCAGCGTCATCGACCACGTCACTTGGTTGTTTTATAGTCAGAACTGCTCGCATGATTGTGGTAGGAAAAACCAACCACAAGAATAGCGAGCAGTTCATACTCCTTTCGATGTACTCGATTAATCTATTAAATAGCGGACATGACGTATGATGCGAGCTGCCAGGGGGCGTTTTTTTTCAATATTACGTTCGCATGTTTTGTTCGCTCATTCAGATATAGAGGCGTGAACAGACCGCAAAGAGCGAACGGTTAATTTAAATAGCCAGCCCCTTTTTCTGGACGAGCGAGCGCAAATAGCGTCCGGCTCTGAATCAGGCCCCATATCTCTTATTATACACACTACATATTAACACTCAGATACACGTATCGCACTAACACTCAGATACACACACTACACTAACACTCAGATACACACACTACACTAGCATCCAGATACACATACCTCACTAACACTCAGATACACATACTGCACTAACACCAATATACACACTACATATTAACACTCAGATACACGTATCGCACTGACACTCAGATACACACACTACACTAACACCCAGATATACATACCTCACTAACACCCAGATATACACATACCACACTAACACTCAGATACACACACTACACTAACACTCACACTGCACTAACACCCAGATACACACATACCACACTAACACTCAGATACACACATACCTCACTAACACCCAGATACACACATACCTCACTAACACTCAGATACACACATACCTCACTAACACCCAGATACACACATACCTCACTAACACCCAGCTACACACATACCACACTAACACTCAGATACACACATACCACACTAACACCCAGATACACACATACCTCACTAACACCCAGATACACACATACCTCACTAACACCCAGATACACACATACCTCACTAACACCCAGCTACACACATACCACACTAACACTCAGATACACACATACCTCACTAATACCCAGATACACACATACCTCACTAACACTCAGATACACACATACCACACTAACACCCAGATACACATACCTCACTAACACCCAGATACACACATACCACACTAACACCCAGATACACACATACCTCACTAACACCCAGATACACACATACCTCACTAACACCCAGCTACACACATACCACACTAACACTCAGATACACACATACCTCACTAATACCCAGATACACACATACCGCACTAACACCCAGATACACACATACCTCACTAACACCCAGATACACACATACCTCACTAACACCCAGATACACACATACCTCACTAACACCCAGCTACACACATACCACACTAACACTCAGATACACACATACCTCACTAATACCCAGATACACACATACCTCACTAACACCCAGCTACACATACCGCACTAACACCCAGATACACACATACCTCACTAACACTCAGATACACACATACCTCACTAATACCCAGATACACACATACCTCACTAACACTCAGATACACACATACCACACTAACACCCAGATACACATACCTCACTAACACCCAGATACACACATACCACACTAACACCCAGATACACACATACCTCACTAACACTCAGATACACACATACCTCACTAATACCCAGATACACACATACCACACTAACACCCAGCTACACATACCACACTAACACCCAGATACATACATACCTCACTAACACTCAGATACACACATACCTCACTAATACCCAGATACACACAAACCAAACTAACACCCAGATACACACATACCTCACTAACACCCAGATACACACATACCTCACTAACACCCAGTTACACATACCTCACTAACACCCAGATACACACAAACCAAACTAACACCCAGATACACACATACCTCACTAACACCCAGATACACACATACCTCACTAACACCCAGCTACACATACCTCACTAACACTCAGATACACACATACCACACTAACACCCAGATACACACACTGCACTAACACCCAGATACACACATACCACACTAACACCCAGCTACACATACCTCACTAACATCCAGCTACACACACTACACTAACACTCACATACACACACTGCACTAACACCCAGATACACACACTGAACTAACACCCAGATACACACATACCACACTAACACTCAGATACACACACTACACTAACACTCACATACACACTGCACTAACACCCAGATACACACATACCACACTAACACCCAGATACACACATACCTCACTAACACCCAGCTACACACATACCTCACTACCACCCAGATACACACACTACACTAACACTCACATACACACACTGCACTAACACCCAGATACACACACTGAACTAACACCCAGATACACACATACCACACTAACACTCAGATACACACACTACACTAACACTCACATACACACTGCACTAACACCCAGATACACACATACCACACTAACACCCAGATACACACAAACCAAACTAACACCCAGCTACACATACCTCACTAACACTCAGATACACACATACCACACTAACACCCAGATACACACATACCTCACTAACACCCAGATACATACATACCTCACTAACACTCAGATACACACATACCTCACTAATACCCAGATACACACAAACCAAACTAACACCCAGCTACACATACCTCACTAACACTCAGATACACACATACCACACTAACACCCAGATACACACATACTTCACTAATACCCAGATACACACATACCTCACTACCACCCAGCTACACATACCGCACTAACACCCAGATACACACATACCTCACTAACACCCAGATACACACATACCTCACTAACACCCAGCTACACACATACCACACTAACACTCAGATACACACATACCTCACTAATACCCAGATACACACATACCTCACTAACACCCAGCTACACATACCGCACTAACACCCAGATACACACATACCTCACTAACACTCAGATACACACATACCTCACTAATACCCAGATACACACATACCACACTAACACCCAGATACACATACCTCACTAACACCCAGATACACACATACCACACTAACACCCAGATACACACATACCACACTAACACCCAGCTACACATACCACACTAACACCCAGATACATACATACCTCACTAACACTCAGATACACACATACCTCACTAATACCCAGATACACACAAACCAAACTAACACCCAGATACACACATACCTCACTAACACCCAGATACACACATACCTCACTAACACCCAGCTACACATACCTCACTAACACCCAGATACACACATACCTCACTAACACCCAGTTACACATACCTCACTAACACCCAGATACACACAAACCAAACTAACACCCAGATACACACATACCTCACTAACACCCAGATACACACATACCTCACTAACACCCAGCTACACATACCTCACTAACACTCAGATACACACATACCACACTAACACCCAGATACACACACTGCACTAACACCCAGATACACACATACCACACTAACACCCAGCTACACATACCTCACTAACATCCAGCTACACACACTACACTAACACTCACATACACACACTGCACTAACACCCAGATACACACACTGAACTAACACCCAGATACACACATACCACACTAACACTCAGATACACACACTACACTAACACTCACATACACACTGCACTAACACCCAGATACACACATACCACACTAACACCCAGATACACACATACCTCACTAACACCCAGCTACACACATACCTCACTACCACCCAGATACACACACTACACTAACACTCACATACACACACTGCACTAACACCCAGATACACACACTGAACTAACACCCAGATACACACATACCACACTAACACTCAGATACACACACTACACTAACACTCACATACACACTGCACTAACACCCAGATACACACATACCACACTAACACCCAGATACACACAAACCAAACTAACACCCAGCTACACATACCTCACTAACACTCAGATACACACATACCACACTAACACCCAGATACACACATACCTCACTAACACCCAGATACATACATACCTCACTAACACTCAGATACACACATACCTCACTAATACCCAGATACACACAAACCAAACTAACACCCAGCTACACATACCTCACTAACACTCAGATACACACATACCACACTAACACCCAGATACACACATACCTCACTAACACCCAGATACACACATACCTCACTAACACCCAGCTACACATACCTCACTAACACTCAGATACACACATACCACACTAACACCCAGATACACACACTGCACTAACACCCAGATACACACATACCACACTAACACCCAGCTACACACATACCACACTAACACCCAGCTACACACATACCACACTACCACCCAGATACACACACTACACTAACACTCACATACACACACTGCACTAACACCCAGATACACACACTGAACTAACACCCAGATACACACATACCACACTAACACTCAGATACACACACTACACTAACACTCACATACACACTGCACTAACACCCAGATACACACATACCACACTAACACCCAGATACACACATACCTCACTAACACCCAGATACACACATACCATAATAACACTCAGATATACATACCTCACTAACACCCAGCTACACATACCTCACTAACACTCAGATACACACATACCACACTAACACCCAGATACACACATACCTCACTAACACTCAGATATACATACCTCACTAACACCCAGATACACACATACCTCACTAACACCCAGCTACACATACCTCACTAACACCCAGATACACACAAACCAAACTAACACCCAGCTACACATACCTCACTAACACTCAGATACACACATACCACACTAACACCCAGATACACACACTGCACTAACACCCAGATACACACATACCACACTAACACCCAGCTACACATACCACACTACCACCCAGATACACACACTACACTAACACTCACATACACACACTGCACTAACACCCAGATACACACACTGAACTAACACCCAGATACACACATACCACACTAACACTCAGATACACACACTACACTAACACTCACATACACACTGCACTAACACCCAGATACACACATACCACACTAACACCCAGATACACACATACATGACTAACACCCAGCTACACATACCTCACTAACACTCAGATACACACATACCACACTAACACCCAGATACACACATACCTCACTAACACCCAGATACATACATACCTCACTAACACTCAGATACACACATACCTCACTAACACTCAGATACACACATACCACACTAACACCCAGATACACACACTGCACTAACACCCAGATACACACATACCACACTAACACCCAGCTACACATACCACACTACCACCCAGATACACACACTACACTAACACTCACATACACACACTGCACTAACACCCAGATACACACACTGAACTAACACCCAGATACACACATACCACACTAACACTCAGATACACACACTACACTAACACTCACATACACACTGCACTAACACCCAGATACACACATACCACACTAACACCCAGATACACACATACCTCACTAACACCCAGCTACACATACCTCACTAACACTCAGATACACACATACCACACTAACACCCAGATACACACATACCTCACTAACACCCAGATACATACATACCTCACTAACACTCAGATACACACATACCTCACTAATACCCAGATACACACAAACCAAACTAACACCCAGCTACACATACCTCACTAACACTCAGATACACACATACCACACTAACACCCAGATACACACATACCTCACTAACACCCAGATACACACATACCTCACTAACACCCAGCTACACATACCTCACTAACACTCAGATACACACATACCACACTAACACCCAGATACACACACTGCACTAACACCCAGATACACACATACCACACTAACACCCAGCTACACACATACCACACTAACACCCAGCTACACACATACCACACTACCACCCAGATACACACACTACACTAACACTCACATACACACACTGCACTAACACCCAGATACACACACTGAACTAACACCCAGATACACACATACCACACTAACACTCAGATACACACACTACACTAACACTCACATACACACTGCACTAACACCCAGATACACACATACCACACTAACACCCAGATACACACATACCTCACTAACACCCAGATACACACATACCTCATTAACACTCAGATACACATACCACACTAACACCCAGATACACACATACCACACTAACACTCAGATATACATACCTCACTAACACCCAGCTACACATACCTCACTAACACCCAGATACACACATACTACACTAACACCCAGATACACACATACCACACTAACACTCAGATATACATACCTCACTAACACCCAGCTACACATACCTCACTAACACCCAGATACACACATACTACACTAACACTCAGATACACACACTACACTAACACCCAGCTACACACATACCACACAAAACACTAACACTCACATAAACACTGCACTAACACCCAGATACACACATACCATACTAACACTCAGATACACATACCTCACTAACACTCATATACACATACCTCACTAACATCCAGATACACACATACCTCACTAACATCCAGATACACACATACCTCACTAACATCCAGATACACACATACCTCACTAACACTCAGATACACATACCTCACTAACACTCAGATACACACATACCTCACTAACATCCAGATACACACATACCTCGCTAACACTCAGATACACATACCTCACTAACACCCAGATACACATACCTCACTAACACTCATATACACATACCTCACTAACACCCAGATACACACATACCTCACTAACATCCAGATACACACATACCTCACTAACACTCATATACACATACCTCACTAACACCCAGATACACACATACCTCACTAACACCCAGATACACACATACCTCACTAACACCCAGATACACACATACCTCACTAACACCCAGATACACACATACCTCACTAACACCCAGCTACACATACCTCACTAACACTCAGATACACACATACCACACTAACACCCAGCTATGCATACCTCACTAACACCCAGATACACACATACCTCACTAACACCCAGCTACACACATACCTCACTACCACCCAGATACACACACTACACTAACACTCACATACACACACTGCACTAACACCCAGATACACACACTGAACTAACACCCAGATACACACATACCACACTAACACTCAGATACACACACTACACTAACACTCACATACACACTGCACTAACACCCAGATACACACATACCACACTAACACCCAGATACACACAAACCAAACTAACACCCAGCTACACATACCTCACTAACACTCAGATACACACATACCACACTAACACCCAGATACACACATACCTCACTAACACCCAGATACATACATACCTCACTAACACTCAGATACACACATACCTCACTAATACCCAGATACACACAAACCAAACTAACACCCAGCTACACATACCTCACTAACACTCAGATACACACATACCACACTAACACCCAGATACACACATACCTCACTAACACCCAGATACACACATACCTCACTAACACCCAGCTACACATACCTCACTAACACTCAGATACACACATACCACACTAACACCCAGATACACACACTGCACTAACACCCAGATACACACATACCACACTAACACCCAGCTACACACATACCACACTAACACCCAGCTACACACATACCACACTACCACCCAGATACACACACTACACTAACACTCACATACACACACTGCACTAACACCCAGATACACACACTGAACTAACACCCAGATACACACATACCACACTAACACTCAGATACACACACTACACTAACACTCACATACACACTGCACTAACACCCAGATACACACATACCACACTAACACCCAGATACACACATACCTCACTAACACCCAGATACACACATACCATAATAACACTCAGATATACATACCTCACTAACACCCAGCTACACATACCTCACTAACACTCAGATACACACATACCACACTAACACCCAGATACACACATACCTCACTAACACTCAGATATACATACCTCACTAACACCCAGATACACACATACCTCACTAACACCCAGCTACACATACCTCACTAACACCCAGATACACACAAACCAAACTAACACCCAGCTACACATACCTCACTAACACTCAGATACACACATACCACACTAACACCCAGATACACACACTGCACTAACACCCAGATACACACATACCACACTAACACCCAGCTACACATACCACACTACCACCCAGATACACACACTACACTAACACTCACATACACACACTGCACTAACACCCAGATACACACACTGAACTAACACCCAGATACACACATACCACACTAACACTCAGATACACACACTACACTAACACTCACATACACACTGCACTAACACCCAGATACACACATACCACACTAACACCCAGATACACACATACATGACTAACACCCAGCTACACATACCTCACTAACACTCAGATACACACATACCACACTAACACCCAGATACACACATACCTCACTAACACCCAGATACATACATACCTCACTAACACTCAGATACACACATACCTCACTAACACTCAGATACACACATACCACACTAACACCCAGATACACACACTGCACTAACACCCAGATACACACATACCACACTAACACCCAGCTACACATACCACACTACCACCCAGATACACACACTACACTAACACTCACATACACACACTGCACTAACACCCAGATACACACACTGAACTAACACCCAGATACACACATACCACACTAACACTCAGATACACACACTACACTAACACTCACATACACACTGCACTAACACCCAGATACACACATACCACACTAACACCCAGATACACACATACCTCACTAACACCCAGCTACACATACCTCACTAACACTCAGATACACACATACCACACTAACACCCAGATACACACATACCTCACTAACACCCAGATACATACATACCTCACTAACACTCAGATACACACATACCTCACTAATACCCAGATACACACAAACCAAACTAACACCCAGCTACACATACCTCACTAACACTCAGATACACACATACCACACTAACACCCAGATACACACATACCTCACTAACACCCAGATACACACATACCTCACTAACACCCAGCTACACATACCTCACTAACACTCAGATACACACATACCACACTAACACCCAGATACACACACTGCACTAACACCCAGATACACACATACCACACTAACACCCAGCTACACACATACCACACTAACACCCAGCTACACACATACCACACTACCACCCAGATACACACACTACACTAACACTCACATACACACACTGCACTAACACCCAGATACACACACTGAACTAACACCCAGATACACACATACCACACTAACACTCAGATACACACACTACACTAACACTCACATACACACTGCACTAACACCCAGATACACACATACCACACTAACACCCAGATACACACATACCTCACTAACACCCAGATACACACATACCTCATTAACACTCAGATACACATACCACACTAACACCCAGATACACACATACCACACTAACACTCAGATATACATACCTCACTAACACCCAGCTACACATACCTCACTAACACCCAGATACACACATACTACACTAACACCCAGATACACACATACCACACTAACACTCAGATATACATACCTCACTAACACCCAGCTACACATACCTCACTAACACCCAGATACACACATACTACACTAACACTCAGATACACACACTACACTAACACCCAGCTACACACATACCACACTAACACTCAGATACACACAAAACACTAACACTCACATAAACACTGCACTAACACCCAGATACACACATACCATACTAACACTCAGATACACATACCTCACTAACACTCATATACACATACCTCACTAACATCCAGATACACACATACCTCACTAACATCCAGATACACACATACCTCACTAACATCCAGATACACACATACCTCACTAACACTCAGATACACATACCTCACTAACACTCAGATACACACATACCTCACTAACATCCAGATACACACATACCTCGCTAACACTCAGATACACATACCTCACTAACACCCAGATACACATACCTCACTAACACTCATATACACATACCTCACTAACACCCAGATACACACATACCTCACTAACATCCAGATACACACATACCTCACTAACACTCATATACACATACCTCACTAACACCCAGATACACACATACCTCACTAACACCCAGATACACACATACCTCACTAACACCCAGATACACACATACCTCACTAACACCCAGATACACACATACCTCACTAACACCCAGCTACACATACCTCACTAACACTCAGATACACACATACCACACTAACACCCAGCTATGCATACCTCACTAACACCCAGATACACACATACCTCACTAACATCCAGATACACACATACCTCACTAACACTCATATACACATACCTCACTAACACCCAGATACACACATACCTCACTAACACCCAGATACACATACCTCACTAACACCCAGCTACACATACCTCACTAACACTCAGATACACACATACCACACTAACACCCAGATACACACATACGTCACTAACACCCAGATACACACATACCTCACTAACACCCAGATACACACATACCTCACTAACACCCAGCTACACATACCTCACTAACACCCAGATACACACATACCTCACTAACACCCAGATACAAACATACCACACTAACACCCAGCTACACATACCTCACTAACACTCAGATACACACATACCTCACTAACACCCAGCTACACATACCTCACTAACACCCAGATACACACATACCTCACTAACACCCAGATACACATACCTCACTAACACCCAGCTACACATACCTCACTAACACCCAGATACACACATACCTCACTAACACCCAGATACAAACATACCACACTAACACCCAGCTACACATACCTCACTAACACTCAGATACACACATACCTCACTAACACCCAGCTACACATACCTCACTAACACCCAGATACACACATACCTCACTAACACCCAGATACACATACCTCACTAACACCCAGCTACACATACCTCACTAACACTCAGATACACACATACCACACTAACACCCAGATACACACATACCACACTAACACCCAGCTATGCATACCTCACTAACACCCAGATACACACATACCTCACTAACACCCAGATATACATACCACACTAACACTCAGATACACACATACCACACTAACACTCAGATACACACATACCACACTAACACCCAGATACACATACCACACTAACACCCAGATACACATACTGCACTAACACCCAGCTACACATACCTCACTAACACCCAGATACACACATACCTCACTAACATCCAGATACACACATACCTCACTAACACTCAGATACACACATACCACACTAACATCCAGATACACATACCTCACTAACACCCAGATACACACATACCACACTAACACTCAGATACACATACCTCACTAACACCCAGCTATACATACCTCACTAACACCCAGATACACACATACCACACTAACACCCAGCTATGCATACCTCACTAACACCCAGATACACACATACCTCACTAACACCCAGATACACATACCTCACTAACACCCAGATACACACATACCACACTAACACCCAGCTATGCATACCTCACTAACACCCAGATACACACATACCTCACTAACATCCAGATACACACATACCTCGCTAACACTCAGATACACATACCTCACTAACACCCAGCTATACATACCTCACTAACACTCAGATACACACATACCACACTAACACCCAGATACACACATACCACACTAACACCCAGCTACACATACCTCTCTAACACCTAGATACACACACTACACTAACACTCAGATACACGTATCACACTAACATCCAGCTACACACACTACACTAACACTCAGATACACGTATCGCATTAACATCCAGATACACACACTACACTAACACTCATATACATGTATCGCACTAACATCCAGATACACACACTACACTAACACTCAGATACACGTATCGCACTAACATCCAGATACACACACTACACTAACACTCAGATACACACATACCGCACTAACACCCAGATACACACATACCTCACTAACACCCAGATACACACATACCTCACTAACACCCAGATACACACATACCACACTAACACCCAGCTACACACATACCTCACTAACACCGAGATACACACACTACACTAACACCCAGATACACACATACCTCACTAACACCCAGATACACACATACCTCACTAACACCCAGATACACACATACCTCACTAACACCCAGATACACACATACCTCACTAACACCCAGATACACACATACCTCACTAACACCCAGATACACACATACCTCACTATCATCCAGATACACACATACCACACTAACACCCAGATACACACATACCTCACTAACATCCAGATACACACATACCTCACTAACACCAAGATACACACATACCTCACTAACACTCAGATACACATACCTCACTAACACCCAGCTACACATACCTCACTAACACCCAGATACACACATACCTCACTAACATCCAGATACACACATACCTCACTAACATCCAGATACACACATACCTCACTAACACTCAGATACACATACCTCACTAACACCCAGATACACATACCTCACTAACACTCAGATACACATACCTCACTAACACCCAGATACACACATACCTCACTAACACCCAGCTACACACATACCACACTAACACCCAGATACACACATACCTCACTAACACCCAGCTACACATACCTCACTAACACCCAGATACACACATACCTCACTAACATCCAGATACACACATACCTCACTAACATCCAGATACACACATACCTCACTAACACTCAGATACACATACCTCACTAACACCCAGATACACATACCTCACTAACACTCAGATACACATACCTCACTAACACCCAGCTATACATACCTCACTAACACCCAGATACACACATACCACACTAACACCCAGCTATGCATACCTCACTAACACCCAGATACACACATACCACACTAACACTCAGATACACACATACCACACTAACACCCAGATACACATACTGCACTAACACCCAGCTACACATACCTCACTAACACCCAGCTACACATACCTCTCTAACACCTAGATACACACACTACACTAACACTCAGATACACGTATCACACTAACATCCAGCTACACACACTACACTAACACTCAGATACACGTATCGCATTAACATCCAGATACACACACTACACTAACACTCATATACATGTATCGCACTAACATCCAGATACACACACTACACTAACACTCAGATACACGTATCGCACAAACATCCAGATACACACACTACACTAACACTCAGATACACACATACCTCACTAACACCCAGATACACACACTACACTAACACCCAGATACACACATACCTCACTAACACCCAGATACACACATACCTCACTAACACCCAGATACACACATACCTCACTAACACCCAGATACACACATACCACACTAACACCCAGCTATACATACCTCACTAACACCCAGATACAGACATACCTCACTAACACCCAGATACACACATACCACACTAACACCCAGCTATACATACCTCACTAACACCCAGATACACACATACCACACTAACACCCAGATACACACATACCTCACTAACACCCAGATACACACATACCACACTAACACCCAGCTATACATACCTCACTAACACCCAGATACACACATACCACACTAACACTCAGATACACACATACCACACTAACATCCAGATACACACATACCACACTAACACCCAGATACACACACTGCACTAACACCCAGATACACATACTACACTAACACACAGATACACACACAGCAAATCTCCTCATCCTGCCCACATCATTAAGAAGTGGGCAGGATGCGGGAACTCTGCTTACACTTTCGGGAGTGTGGGGGGCTACCCGAAAAATCAGGTGAATCCCGCGACTCCCGGGAGTGTAGGCAAGTATGACTTTAATTAGTCACAGCTGAAGTGATCACGTGTATGTTATTGGTAACAGTGGTTACAGTACATGGTTATCCCCGTGTACCTTCGTGTACCTGTGATCTGATGACAGCATATTCTTGTACAGTGGGCGGAACATTGTGGAGGCTTATGAGGTAATCACAGGTAATGGCGGCTGTCTGTAACAACGGAAAGGAGTTTATGAATCTTCAGGTGATACAGTGTAACTAGAGATTCACCAGACAATTATCTTTAATTAAATCATCTGTATAAAGCGTAACAAATTAAGGGGTATATGTTTTAAGAATCGCGTTTGGCCGAGATTGCATTCTCGTGCGACTTTCTTCCGATTTTATGATTTATTAAAAGCAAACATGGATGTGAAAACACGATTAGATCTGGAAAACACTGCCGAGCGCATATTAGTCAATAAACCATTGACCCAACTCGCAATTACTTTTCATAGACAAAAATACAACACAGAGAATTTACTAAGAATCGTGTTTGCGAACACGATCGAAAATGGAGTAAACTGGGACCAAATTAGAAGAAATTAAATAGACCACCTCCTCGGCAGTGTGTTCTGCAGACGCACTGCACATATCAATGTGACCTGCGAAGTGCTTCTGTTCTAAAGATGTAATAAAGGGTTAAAAATTAAGGGAAAAAAAAACCCAAAGTGGGCTCCCCCCCAAAGCATAACCAGCCCTGAACCTCTGAGCCTGGTTTGGTACAGGATTTTTTTTAACCCTTTATTATACCTATAACACAGAAGCACCGCAAAGCTCACACTATGTGCAGTGCTTCTGCAGAACACGCTGCTCGCAGGCATGTCTATTAATTTCAGCCCAAAACGACTGCACTCGCTCACGATCAAACAAGATTCCATGGATCATGGAAAAACGCGATACGTGATTCTTAGTAAAATTGAGTGTTTGAGTGGGGAAAACGCTCACGTATCCCAGCGATGTCAAGCGTGTTTAATCTCAACCAAACACGATTCTTAGTAAATTTACCCCTAATTATCCTCGCCCTAGTATACCATTAACATTGAGAATTACATGGTACCAGGGTTGGCTGGTTTAAATCACCTTGGTTTAAAAAGAAAAACAGAGGGTTTTTTTTTTATTATTATTATTAGGCTGTGACTTCTTAAGAAAAAGCCTATTATAACGGTAAGCCCCCTGGTAATATTCCACATTCTTGTTGCGTGTGGTCTTCATTTGAGTAAGCTGAACCAATACAGTAAATGCACACACAATGGAGAAATGGGGAGGGTGAACCAAATCAGAGGTACTAAATCTGCCTGGCATCAACTAAAGGTGCATATCCACTATACGATATATCAGAACGAATGAACGATAGCGATATCTTTATTGTTCATCGTCCGCAATATCGTGCAGTGGATATGCCGGCAACGACCAATGATGCGCGCTCCCGCTGGCTCTCTTTTGATGAGATAATAAAATCCTAATAATTTTGGATTGTGTAATGTTAGAAAGCATTAAAACATGGTTGATCAAGGTTTATAACACATAGCGATGTGCCACAGCATTAATATAATAATCGAGATACTATTTTTTTCATTAAAACATTAATGAAAAAAAAAACAAAACTGTTAAATAAAATATAAAAAAACAGTTTCAACTAAGATTTATTTATTTATTTATAAAGTTTTATTTGTTCCAACCCTGCATGGCACACCAATGTACAGGATCATGTGAGTCAAACTTTAGCCCAGTGGTTCCCAAACTGTGTGCGTGGCACCCTGGGGTGCCTCGGGACTCTTGCAGGGGTGCCTCAGGATGGTGGTCCAGCACCAAATCAAAATATTTATGGCCAATGTAATGTAAATATGTGGACAAACAGAAGCACAAACCTATCCATTACCACATAACTGACCCTAAGGATGACAGGTCAGCACAATTTACTTCACTTTACTCCATTTTTTTCTGAATTTCTGAATAACACCAACGTTTGGCTTAGGGGTGCTGTGAAAAACAATGCTGATACTCTAGGCCGCCGCGATTCAAAAAAGTTTGGGAATGCTTTAAATTTAGCCTAATCCAGTGGTTCCCAAACTGGGTGCCGTGGCACCCTGGGGTGCCTCAGGGCACTTGCAGGGGTGCCTCGGGTAGGTGGTCTAGTACCAAATAAAATTATATTTAGTCAGTGTGATAGCAAAACCCGTGCCAATAACTGCCAATCAAAAAATATATGGACAAAAAGAAGCACAGCCCTGTCAACCACCACATAACTATACCGAAGGGTGACATATAAGCACAATTTAGTTTATTTAATTTTTGCTGTATTTTTCAATAAGAAACTATTGGCTCAGGGGTGCCGTGGAAAAAATGCTGATACTTTAGGGCGCCGTGATTCGAAACAGTTTGGGAACCACTGGCCTAATCCACAACATAGGTCATGTAATATCTGGGATGACAATAGGGGGCTCCAGACTACTGTAATTCTCTACATGTCGGCCATTGTGATGTGCATCTCCTGCCCCCTAGTGACTTACTTAGAAATTACAATATAAGTGACTTTCACATATAAAAATGTTATCAGCTGATTTATCAGACACGTTTTTCTGGTGATTTGTTTTTAGATGATACCACTGATGAGAACAGAACAGGTCAGAGACACATTTTGCCAGATAAGCCATATTTACCACTTGATACTCACAAAAATATATGTTTATCAGAATCAATATTATATCTAAAAAGACATCATAGCCGTTTGGAATTACACGCAAGCCGGTCATAATCACAAAGAATAATGCGTATATTCGCCTCTATGCAGAGTTACGTGCATCTATGCGACCACACCGATCAATACGTTTGGTTTCATAGCCGACATTAGCGCAGAAGTGCACCAGCCCTATCCTAGGTGCAAGATAAGCGTCACGGCATCGGCAATGCTGTAAAGCCCACAATTTCCTTTACATGTCCTCACTACACATTTCCTACGTGCAAACGCCCAATACTCCCCTGATTACACCCCTTCTGCCACAAGCGGAGATAAGAGGAGTCTCCTAGGACTCCTAAACATCCGTTGTTGAGTAAGTTTGGCTACGAAGCGAGAGCAGTGTGCAAGCATGCAGGATCCATCCACAAAACATAGGCCCTGATTCAGAGCCGGACGCTCTGACCAGAGCGCTCGCTCTGAATCAGGGCCCACCTCCATTAATATGGAGCGTCCTCCTGGATGCTCATATAGCTGTGGGTCACCACCCACAGCATATTACGAGCGTGCAAAATGATGGTCGCGATGGTCTTGACCATCGCGACCATCGGAACTGCGAGTAAAAGCCTGCGGTTGAGTTTCTCAACCGCAAGGCCAGGAGTGATTTTGGCTCTGTCAGAGCCAAAATCACTCCCACTGACATCACTAGTGATGTCAGTGGGGCCGGCTTCAGACGGTAGGCGTTCCCTTGGGAACGCCTCCGTCTGGCAGGCACGCCCCCGGCACGCCCACCAAAGGGGGCGTGCTGTCAGTCACCATCGACAGCACGCCCCCTTTGATGAGACACTCCGAGCGAAGGAAAGTCCTTCGCTCGTCGGGTCTCGCGCATGCGCACGACGGAGCTCCCTCCGTCGTGCGCATGCGCAGTGGGGAACATCGACCCACTTGCGAGCGTACTGCCGCTCGCGAGTGGGTCTGAATGACCCCCATAACGTGCACGTAACTCCGTAGGAAATGCCTGCTGACTATCTGTAAGGAGATTTTGGACCTCATTCAGAGTCGGTCGTAAGTGGCCCCTCGGTCGTACGCCTAACGACCGCAAAACTGAAAAAGGAAGCAATCGCACGGCCGGTCGGTCGTAACCAAAGTGACGCCCATACGTTAACAATGCACCTCCTCTAGCTAACGAGTGATAGCAGCTAGCGATCGAGTCAATCGTTGTCAGTCGTTGTCATTCGCTGTATGTTAATTTTCTTCTGATGGTTGCGGCCACTTGTGTTGTGTGCAAATTGCACCAAAAATTAACAAAAAAACGGATATAATAAGCCATCCCCAGAAATTTATTTATTCTTTAATTCGCTAATGTAACACAGCTGAATCAATTACAAACCAATTAGCAGTGTTATTAGCTACAACAAACAAAATAGAAACATCACTCCGAACATCAGTAACATTCGATAGTATCGATTGTACTCTGGTGCTTGAGAGAGCACGTACCCAACCTCAAGCTGTATGATCAGCCAGGCCTCTATGCTCGCAGAGTGACGTTTTACTGCTTCCGGCCTTCTATGTCGGTCGTAGCAGGTAATTTATGTACACCCCTAAAACGCCCTGAAAACGGTGAGGAACGCCTCCGTTTTCAGACCACCACCCCCGTCAACACCTACAAACGGCCTTTCATGTCAATCAACTCCCGGAAGCCACTTCCTGCTCGTAAGCCGTACGATCGACAGCATTTTGGATTGCAAGGTCTCGTGCGCACATGTGCACCTCTAACCATACGCATGCGTGGTTTGGAAACATCGGATGCGTACGACCGAGCGGCCGCTTCCGACCGACTCTGAATGAGGTCCTTTGTACTTTTCTGGAAGCTGATTGGTGGACTCTAGAACCATGAGGTATAAAGGTGGCTATAGGATTGTGGGCATGTTAAGGCATTCTCACTGAGGTCCTGGGTCCTCCACTTATTTCTCACCTCACCTTGGGTCAGTTCATTATATCTCAAATGCCGGGTACACACTAGACCAGTGTTGGCTAACCTTGACACTCCAGCTGTTATGGAACTACATAACCCAGCATACACTGCTAGTTTTGCTATTAGAGCATGCTAAAACTGTGGCAGGGCATGCTGGGATATATAGTTCCACAACAGCTGGCGTGTCAAGGTTAGCCAACACTGCACTAGACTATATATCATTCCATCCAGCGGATCGGACGACATATTGTCCACATCAGCCAGTGTGTACCAGCTATGTTGCTGACGATGCACACTCCTGCACGTGGTCAGCATGCAGGTCCGACCAGCAATATCGGCAGCGGGGGGCCAGCTTCGCAAATGCAGCATTGACCCAGCTTTGCTCCTGGCATCGGCAAGTGTGTATGCACTTGCCGATGCCGGCACCCCCACCGGGTCTCATCGCTAATGAGGTCGGTACACGCTAGACATCGTCTCATGTGTAGCAGCCTTAACTCAGCACCAGTACAGGAGAGACAGTAAAGGCGCGTATTCACTACATGAGAAAAATGAGCGATTGAACGATTACGACATCGTTAAATTGCTCATTTTTCATGCAGTAATTATGCCGGCAACGACCAGCGATGCCCGCTCCCGCTGGCCGTTGTCAGAATTTGTCATCGCCTGAACATGCAGGCCAACCTGTCGATATCGTCAGGTTGTACATGTACAGGGTTGAGGGGGGTGCCTGCACTGAAGGACAGTGCAGGTACTTAAGGTGCGTATCCACTACACGAGAGTGGAATGACTGTACGATTACAACATTGTAATCGTTCAATCGTTTATCATCCTGTGCTGTGGATAATGGCCCTCATTTAGAGGCGGTCGTTAGTTGCAAGCGGTCGCCCTGAATTAGGGCGACCGCTTGCATCCTGAACGGCCGCCTCCTTGTCGATCGTTAAGCTGTGGGTTACCACCCACAGCTTAACGACCGACCAGGTTGATGGTCACGATGGTGATCACCATCGCGACCATCGGGGCTTACAACCAGACCCTAAGGTTGGGTCTGGGCACTCGTAAGCCCCAGGGAGCTTTCTGCTCTGAAGGAGCAGGAAGCTCCCTACTGACATCACTGATGATGTCAGTGCGGCCGCCCACAAAACGGTAGGCATTCGTAAAGGAACGCCTCTGTTTTGGAAACCACTCCCCCGGCCCGCCTACCAAATGGGGGCAGCTGTCGATCAACATTGACAGCCACCCCTTTGGTAGCGAGCTCCGCAGCGACAGAGTTCTCTGTCGCTCCGGGGCTTGCGCACGCGCAGTGCGGCCGCTGCGCGTGCGCAGGCTTATCCATCGAGTCGGTTACCAGCGCATCGGCGCTCGCTCGCGACTCTGAATAAGGTCCAATGTGCCCACAAATGTGCCCACTGTGGGCACATTATCCACTGCACAGGATGATAAACGATTGAACAATTACAATGTTGTAAATGTACAGTCGTTTTTCTCTTGTGTAGTGGATACGCACCTTAAGTGGTCAATAAAGAGGGAGGGAAAGACCACAAACCAAAAGGACATCGTCCTCAAACAACAGACAATTTAAGTCCAACAAAGGACAACCCAGAGCATAAATTGGGTCGGCGTCCAGTGTCCCCCAATGTACTTTGAAAAATGGATTTGTGGAAGTACAAAATTCCCTTTGTCTTGCATCTTTTGGAGGACAGTGGAACAACGTGGAGTTTACAAAGATACCTCTATGGGCAGTTGTGCTCTGAACTCTCTGGGCCTGATTCAGAGCCGGACGCTCTGACCAGAGCGCTCGCTCTGAATCAGGGCCCTCCTACCTAAAAATGGAGCAGCCTCTTGGCCGCTCGCATAGCTGTGGGTGACCACCCACAGCTTATGCGAGCGGCCAAAAAGATGGTCGCGATGGTCAAAACCATCGCGACCATCGGGCTTGCGACGAGACCCTGCGGTAGGGTTTCGCTGCCGCAAGCCCAGGAGTGCTTTTGGCTCTATCAGAGCCGAAATCACTCCCACTGACATCACTAGTGATGTCAGTGGGGCCGGACCCAGACGGAAGGCATTCCCATGGGAACGCCTCCGTCTGGGCAGCCACGCCCCCGACACGCCCACCAAAGGGGGCGTGCTGTCAGTCACCATCGACAGCACGCCCCCTTTGGTGCGAGACCCATAGCGACAGCTTGGCTGTCGCTATGCGGGTCTCGGGCATGTGCACGACGGAGCTCCCTCAGTCGTGCGCATGCGCATTAGGGCACCATCGACCCGCTTGTGAGCGTCCTGCGCTCGCGAGCGGGTCTGAATGAGACCCTCTGTGCACTACATTTTTTTATTCCAAAACAAGATAAAAAAAAAAAAGTACAACTTTAAAAACTTGGACAGGAGCTCAGGTTTCCCGTCTGGCACTATGGTAATGACAAGGCACAACTGCCCTAGAGGTACTCTCCATTCTGTGGAAAGTGCTCTCAAATTTGAATGAAGTGGGCCTGATTCAGACCCGCTCGCGAGCGCACAGCGCTCGATGGTCCCCTACTGCACATGCGCAAGTCGGAGCCGGCTCCGGCATGAGCGAGCCCCGAAGCGAGAGAGAAATTCTCTCGCTCCAGGACTCACTACAAAAGGGGCGGCTGTCGATCGACAGCTCGCCCTGTTTTATAGGCGGGGCGGGGGGGTGGCTACACAAACTGAGGCGTTCCTGAAGGAACGCCTGCCGTTTGTGGGCGGCCACACTGACATCACTCGTGATGTCAGTAGGTGGACTTCCTGCTCTATTAGAGCAGGAAGTCCACTGGGGCTTGCGGCCACGTGACCCTACCACAAGGGTCTCGTCGCATGCCCAATGGTCGCGATGGTCTTGACCATCGTGACCATCACCTGGCCGCTCGCATAAGCTGTGGGTGGTCACCCAAAGCTATGCGAGCGGCCAGGAGGCCGTCTTTAAAAATAAAAAAGGGACTCCCTGATTCAGAGCGAGCACTCTCAAAGAGCGTCTGGCTCTGAATTAGGCCCAGAGTTACCTGCTCAATATTAAGGATTGCACATAAGGAGCAGTTTCGATGTCTTCAGTTTGGTTCGTACGTTACACAATCCATCCATTTTTATTGTATAATTCCTTGTTATTTATATAATAATTATATCCCTGTGTTTAGTTCCTTGATAGTTATATTATAGCTATGTGTTTTGTGCATTTAGCACTGGTTCCTTCAAAAATAAAAAAAAACCGCAAATACATAAATCTATGAAGTAGTTTCTGTGTGAGGGCATGGACTAGGGCTGGATATCGGAAGCCCACCATCAAACGATGGCTGGGCTTCCACCATCAAAACTTCCGATGCAATGGTAAGTAACCATCACATCAAAAGTATTAGATAAAAAAAAACCTATTCATTTAAAAAAAAAAAAAATTATATAGAAGGGGCTTGTGTACATGAGTTATAGCCCTATTTCAGGGCTGGCAGGGGATGGGGTGAAATCAGGAGCGGGGCAAGTGCAGCTCTCAGCATTAAAAAAAACAACACATTACAACACCATCGAATAATTACTATTCGATGGTGGCAAACATTGGAATACTGCCATCGAATGGTAAAAACACTACCATCGCAAGAAATACATTGATGGTCAGCAAACATCGACCATCAATGTCCATCTTAGCACAGACACACCTTTTGGTAGTAGGATTGTCTGCAATTTCAGGGACACCAGGTAAAATCTGGCCTAAATGATTACATTGCTCCTCCCCCTCCTCAGGATCAGCACTGATTATATTGCTCCTCCCCCTCCTCAGTCCCAGCACTGATTATATTGCTCCTCCCCCTCCTCAGGCCCAGCACTGATTATATTGATCCTCCCCCTCCTCAGGGCCAGCACTAATTATATTGCTCCTCCCACTCCTCAGTCCCAGCACTGATTATATTGCTCCTCCCCCTCCTCAGTCCCAGCACTGATTATATTGCTCCTCCCCCTCCTCAAGCCCAGCACTGATTATATTGCTCCTCCCCCTACTCAGGCCCAGCACTGATTATATTGCTCCTCCCCCTCCTCAAGCCCAGCACTGATAATATTGCTCCTCCCCCTCCTCAGGCCCAGCACTGATTATATTGCTCCTCCCCCTCCCCAGGCCCAGCACTGATTATATTGCTCCTCCCCCTCATCAGGCCCAGCACTGATTATATTGCTCCTCCCCCTCCTCAGGCCCAGCACTGATTATATTGCTCCTCCCCCTCCTCAGGCCCAGCACTGACTATATTGCTCTTCCCCCTCCTCAGGCCCAGCACTGATTATATTGCTCCTCCCCCTCCTCAGGCCCAGCACTGATTATATTGCTCCTCCCCCTCTTCAGGCCCAGCACTGATTATATTGCACCTCCCCCTCCTCAGGCCCAGCACTGATTATATTGCTCCTCCCCCTCCTCAGGGCCAGCACTGATTATATTGCAAACTCTGACAGGAATTAGGCTCCTCCCCCTCCTCAGGCCCAGCACTGATTGTATTGCAAACTCTGACAGGAATTAGGCTCCTCCCCCACCTCAGGCCCAGCACTGATTATATTGCAAACTCTGACAGGAATTAGGCTGCTCCCCTCCTCAGGGCCAGCACTGATTATATTGCAAACTCTTACAGGAATTAGGCTCCTCCCCCTCCTCAGGCCCAGCACTGATTATATTGCAAACTCTGACAGGAATTAGGCTCCTCCCCCTTCTCCTCAGGCCCAGCACTGATTATATTGCAAACGCTGACAGGAATTAGGCTCCTCCCACTCCTCAGGCCCAGCACTGATTATATTGCAAACTCTGACAGTTATTAGGCTCCTCCCCCTCCTCAGGCCCTGCACTGATTATACTGCAAACTCTGACAGGAATTAGGCTCCTCCCCCTCCTCCTCAGGCCCTGCACTGATCATATTGCAAACACTTACAGGAATTAGGCTCCTCCCCTCCTCCTCAGGTCCAGCACTGATTATATTGCAAACACAGGAATTAGGCTCCTCCCCCTCCTCAGGCCCAGCACTGATTATATTGTAAACTCTGACAGGAATTAGGCTCCTCCCCCTCCTCAGGGCCAGCACTGATTATATTGCAAACGCTTACAGGAATTAGGCTCCTCCCCCTCCTCAGGCCCAGCACTGATTATATTGGAAACTCTGACAGGAATTAGGCTCCTCCCCCTCCTCAGGCCCAGCACTGATTATATTGCAAACACTTACATGAATTAGGCTCCTCCCCCTCCTCAGGGCCAGCACTGATTATATTGCAAACTCTGACAGGAATTAGGCTCCTCCCCCTTCTCCTCAGGCCCAGCATTGACTGTACTACACACTTTGGCCCTCATTCAGAGCCACTCGCTATTTGCGGTCGTTCGTTCTAAAACAAGGGGTGGCTATTCAAATGAACCGTTCGCTGTTTGCGGTCTGTTCACGCCTCTAGGTCTGAACGAGCGAACAAAACTTGCGTTCGTTTTTTGGAAAAATACGCCCCCTGGCCGCTCGCATCCTACGTCATGTCCGCTATTTATTAGATTAATCGAGTACATCGACCAGGGTATGAACTGCTCGCTATTCTTGTGGTTGGTGTTTGCTACCACAATTTTGCGAGCAGTTCTGGCTATAAAAGAACCCAGTGACGTGGTCAATGACGCTGCTGTTTTAAATATGCACACCCATAAAACGCCCGTTTTGACCTTTAAGCACGCCTGCGATCGGATCTCCACTCCCCGTTTTCAAGCACCTTCCCCTGTTACCACCCACATACGCCTCTTTCTGTCACTCAAATTATCAGGCATTCGCTATTTTGCGAGCACATGAATTTCGGCCGCACCGAGTGGTTCGCGTATGCGTATAACGATCCGTACGCATGCGCAGTTGGGCAAACATCGCTCGGAGCGAACGAGCAGCCACTTGCGTCCGGCTCTGAATCAGGGCCCTTGACAGGAATTAGGCTACAATTGTTCAATGAATGGCTCCTTGTCTCTCCTGTCAGTGCCTATTGAGGGAGCTGACTGACCACTGTCAGCTGACCTCTTTGCTGAGACTGGAGGCTGTGCCTTTTAGAAGGCCATCGAATGGTGCACCATTGATGATTTACATCGATGGCAAGAGACTCTTGACCGGAAACCTTCACACGGTGTGCAGTGGCCCAATCAGGGAAGAAGGGGTGACATCTGAGTGGTGCATCAGGTTGGGGGTAGGGGAAGCTATGACCATTCCCACTGCGCCAGGGAGAAAAAAAAATAGCTGCACTTTTATCGATGGTGAAGAACCATCGGATGTCTGCTATCAATGGCAAAATCATTCAGCAAATGAGCATTAGTGGCAAACCATTGATAGACATCGCTACTGTGCATTTATGTTTTCCAGCATGGGTGACCAGCCATAGACCATAGCTTACCACTGCTCTCTACCTCCACGTGGGGAGAGAGGAGTGGGACAGATGCATCTCTCTCGCATGGTCTTAGCACAGCAGCCACCCAGGGATGACAGAATATGGTTATAGTGACTGGGTCCCCCCTCTGGAGGTCAGACAAAAGGAGGAACAGGGAGAGGAAGTATGAGGCGCTTTTCTGCACCTAATCCCCCTACCTAACACAAGGTGAGGCCATATAGGCAAATTCGGGGCAATTTATATTAGCCGCACTGTGGGTCTGATTCAGAGCCGGACGCTCTGACCAGAGCGCTCGCTCTAAATCAGTGCCCTCTTACCTAAAAATGGAGCGGCCTCCTGGCCGCTCGCATAGCTGTGGGTGACCACCCACAGCATGGTCGCGATAGGGTGACCGCAAGCCCTGGAGTGATTTTGGCTCTATCAGAGCCAAAATCACTCCCACTGACATCACTAGTGATGTCAGTGGGGCCAGACCCAGACGGTAGGCGTTCCCATGGGAACGCCTCCGTCTGGCAGGCAAGCCCACCAAAGGGGGCGTGCTGTCAGTCACCATAGACAGCATGCCCTCTTTGGTGCGAGACCCCGAGCGACAGCTTGGCTGTCGCTGTCTGGGTCTCGCGCATGCGCACGACGGAGCTCCCTCCGTCGTGCGCATGCGCATTGGGGTAACTTCGACCCGCTTGCGAGCGTGCTGCGCTCGCGAGCGGGTCTGAATGATCCCCTGTGTGCTTAGCCATAGGCAGCACAATACAGAGAAGTACCCTGCTCCTATGGGCACAGAGAGAAAACTGACTCCAGACTAGGAGACATAAGGGGGAAGCAGACAAACTTCAGTGAGAATTTCTTACAGTGCCCAAAATATACCACATGGTACCAGTGTCATCCAGCAGATGCAAGAGACACATAAAATAATGTCATTGTAAAACTGTCCAGCGCCTGTTTAATGCTCTCCAACCACTGTACTAAAGACAACGTGTATAAATGTTACTCACCGTCAGCACAGCTCTTCCAATCCGCACAACCCCAAAGTCATTAGGGTCCCAGTGCTTTGGCCCATACAGGAAGACCCCAGACGTGCCGAGACCAGCACAGATCAGGGATGCGAGTCTGAGAGAGCGCCTCACCATTCTGATCAGCCTACAGAGACACAATATCATCACCCTGTTGTGCCGGACAGTCATAGAATGTTCATTCGCTCACATCTGACAGTGCACCAAAGGAGCTTACAATCTAATTCTGAATGATCAGTTAGCTGAACAGCAGGTCTTTAGAGTGTGGAAGGATATCAAGGTACATGGATGAAACCCCCACACACATGGGACGCAGGTTTAACCCTGGTTGGAAATGAGCCTGGGAGGCCAGTACTATTATTATTACCTATGTGTATAGGGGTTAGGTACAGGATCCCGGCGGTCAGAATCCCGACACCAGCATCCCTAAACCTAACCATCCCTTCCCGCAGCCTAAACCTAACCCTCCTCCCCGCAGCCTAAACCTAGCCCTACTCCCCCTGCAGCCTAAACCTAACCCTACTCCCCCTGCAGCCTAATCCTAACCCTCCCTTCCCGCAGCCTAAACCTAACCCTCCTCCCTGCAGCCTAACCCTACTCCCCCTGCAGCCTAAACCTAACCCTCTTCCCCTAGTGCAGGAATGGCCAACCTGTGGCTCTCCAGCTGTTGGAAAACCACAAGTCCCAGCATGCACTGCTTCAGTTTTGCTATTAGCGGGCGGGTCTGAATCAGGCCCAGAGACACGATCGTTGCACACTGGGGGAGTTTCCGCATTATTGTGGGTGTGGCTTAAAATGCAGATCGGGGGGGATACCCCTCGACCCTCCTACTACTCATTTGCTCACATATGCAGAAAACTGCCGACTTTACGCCAGGGAATATAAAACACAAAATGGTTTGTCAGAAAAAGGTTCAGTCATTAATAAGGACTTTTCTGTCCCTCTCTTTTTATGGGGCCCATTTATCAATAAATATTTGCGGCTTATTCCCAGAAAACACCCGTTTTCGGTGGTACCCACAAATAGTTAGTTTCACCCCGAATGTATGACAGAGAGACAACAGGAGATATCTCCGATACCTGCTGCGATCCGTTCTTTCCCGCTGGAAGCCACAACCCCAATAGGTTTCGATGGGGGATGCGATGCTGCCATATTTACCCAATACCCCGATCTGACTGGAGCCGCTGGTCAGAAATGCTGATTGGTGGCCATTGATGGTCTCTGATCTGCCTGGGAAATTCTTCATGCTAAAAATCCATGATTTGCTGATCCTGATCATAATTTGATCGGGATCGACAATTCCTGGAAATCCAACATGTTGGATTTCACTGATGCCCTGACCCAACGTCCGGGGATTAGGGAATTGTGACAATCCGTCGTTGATGTATGGGGCCTTAAGGAAACTGATAGAATGGATTAGGAAACACTATGGCAACAGAACTGGTTAAGTTAGAACAGGGCTCGACAAATCTCGGTCGCCTAGGCGACTAAGATTTTAGTCCTGGCGACCGGCTTTTCCAAGGGTCCCTCCCCATCGCCGCAGGGAAGCTCCATTTGCCGGGCGCCCGCTGAAATTTTACCGGCGGGTGCCCGACTCCCCGCAGCGGCAACCGGAGCTCACTCCTAGCTCCGGCGTCTGCTCCCCCCCACGGGCACTATGGGAGAGACGTCATGACGTCTCTCCCATAGTTCCGAGGAGTGGCGGACGGCAGCAAACGCAGGATTGGGGCTTGGGTAAGTATTCAGTGTTTTGGGTTTTTTTGTGTGTGTTCGCTCGGCTCTATCACAGGGGGCTTACTACTGGGGGCACTATTACAAGGGGCTTATTACTGGGGGCACACTACTGGGGCAACTTTTATAAGGGGCTTACTACTGGGAGCACTATTACAGGGGCTGGTATGGGCATATTGCAGAATCTGATGACCATTAAAGTGGCATGCGTAGTGATTTTATGGCATGTGGGGAGGTTGAGGGGCACTGAAAGGGCATGTGTGGTGATCTATACAAGCTGTCATATATTTTGGAAATAGACGATGGTCTGGCTCCTAATTTAAGATGGCTCCTATATTTTACAAAAATGTGTCAAGCCCTGAGTTAGAAAAAGGAGAAAGCTAAATATTTTTTTTACAAACAAGACTTGGATTTTCAATCTATAAACACTTAAACCACTTGGTTTAAAGTTTAATCATGATTTAACTTTAATATATTACTTTTTTTTTATTTAACGTTGCCTTCCTATTTATGCATAGGGTGCGAGGTGCCGGTCCCTTGCCAGCGTCACATAAATAAAGGATAATAATAATAATATACAGAGACCCCTTACTCTGGTGGCTATAGCTACACACTCACATAGACCTAGAGCTGTTATCTATACATGCCCCATCTCAGCCTACCACCCCTTCCTGGTGCACTACTACTAATCTTCCTGCTCCAACCGCGAATCCCCCTTACACCACCTTTGGTGCAGTCCGCTGCGCGCGGTGCACGCTGGACGTTGTAGTTCTGAGGCCGCTCTGTGTTAATGGAATGTCGCGCTGCAGCCTACAACGGGGCGGGGTAGGTAGAGACCACTTCACACAGGGAACAGGGGTGGAGCCAATGGCATTTACAATACATAACGTGCCCCCGGCGGTGTGGCCAGAATCCTCCAGTCCAAGGTGAACGAACGAGGTGGAGAGCGCTATATTTTCCAGGCAAGGGCGGCCATTGTTTCTGGGACTACCCTCCTATGGTTTCCCTGGCAGTCGGGCTACGACAAAATGGCGCCGACAGGAAAGAGTATGATGGTTCATTTTCACCTTTCTTTTTTTTTAACATGCAACAGGCGGGTCACGTGCCTCGCTTCCGGTTCCGGTGTGCTCGAAGGAAGATTCAGGTGGAGAGAACCGTAGAGCAAAAATGGCGCTCGTGAGGTGAGTGCTGAGACCGGGGAGTCGGGGGGCAATGTGAGGTAGGGGTAGGTGTGTGGATGGCTCGGTGTGAGGTGCCTCTTTCACCTGAGCACGAGTGTGGGCCTTAACTCCTGTAGGAGTGGCGTGGCCTTCCTATAATGTGTGTGTTTGTATATATATATAAATTAGCGTGACAGTGTATGTCTGAGTGGTGGAAGGAAGGTATTGTTGGGGTAGGATGAGATTTATATAACAGTGACGTGTGTGTATGTATGTATAATAGTGTGACAGTGTATGTCTGGGTGGTGGTAGGTATTGTTGGGGTAGGATGAGATTTATATAACAATGACATATATATGTGTGTGTATATATATATATATATATCTCTATCTATAGAGATATATATATATATATATATATATTAGTGTGACAGTGTATGTCTGAGTGGTGGAAGGTATTGTTTGGGTAGCATGAGATTTATATAACAATGACATTTGGGCCGATGGTGGGGACGTTGATCCCGTTACCGCCTCTTGCCACCTGGGAATTAATGGCGGTTCCCTGTCCCGTTCCAGCTTCCTACCGGTTCCCACGCAGCTGTCCCAGGATCAGCTGGAAGCTGAAGAGAAGCTGAGAGCCCAGAAGTCCCGTCAGACAGCGCTGGTGGCGTCCCGGCGAGAGCCTCCGCCGTACGGGCATCGGAAGGGCTGGGTGCCCAGGTCTCTGGAGGTATGTATTTGGCTGAGTGTGTTGCAATGACTATGTTCCCGTTATGTTATAGCACCGTAATCTTGCACGGAGAACATGTCACTAACATTCCTTGGCCCGGTGCTGCTTATAGTCTAATCTCTGCTTTTCACTCCACAAATGCTGAGCTAAAGCAGGGTACACACTATACTATGCATTGGATGATATATCGGTCTGACACGGGCTGGAACGATAGTTTGTATACATCGTTTAGTGTTTTTAGGTCTGTCCTGCATTGCAGATGGGACGGTGCAGTGAACTACGCAGTGTAGTTACATGCAGCACGTGACAATACGTCACGCCGTTGGATGGCGGACCATTGCAGTGTGTACGGCATGGTCGATGTATTGTTACATCGCTCACCGCGCCATGCCATCGTATGGTGTGTACCCAGCATAAGTGACGCCACCGGGCCCGGCAGTGTCCAGCGATATGTACGAAGTGACCAGTGATTGGGCAGCATATACAGATTTGGTGGCTAAATTTACTTTTATTGCGTCTCCGTTCTGTCAGTCCTTACATTGGCCGCCGGTACTTGACCAAACTCAATATAAAATATTCCTGCTCATGCACAAGGCTATCAACCAAACCACACCAACATACATCTCTTATCTCAAAACCTCTCACAGCTCTGCCCTTCTGCTACATGCAAAATCTACGTCTCTCATCCACACATTACCGGCACCCAGTCATGGTTACAGGGCTTTTTTTGGGCTGCTCCCTCTCTGTGGGATGCCCTCCCACGCACAACAAGACTTTAATCTAGTCTCCAAATGTTCACTCGACTTCTCAGGTACCTTGTCATACATATTCCAGAACTAGCCACAAAACCCCCATAAGCCATTCTACTTGAATACTTCCCCTTTACACAATCCATCCATAAGTTTTACATATGTTCTCTTTCTGCACTCTTACAACCTGCTGCCCCCAGGGCAACATTGCTCTCTGACTATATCATACATCCCACAAAGAGACTCTGCAATCTGGCTGCACTAAAATGTAATATGTAGCACTGATCCTCATGTATCAATTCCCTATAGAGTGTAAATCTGTGAGCACCTCTTCTATGTCTGCCTGTTATCCCCCAGTCTTGTTTTGTTCTCAATTGTTAAGTGCAAAGGAGCCTGCTGGTGCGATATAAATGAATGTACATAAAAATAATGATAGCCCTTACTCAGGAGCCTCTGCACCCTGATTATATTGTTGAAATGAAGGTTAATCCTTCTCACCGTCTTTGCTACAGAGATTACATTGTTGTCTTTTGACCTGTGCAGGATTTTGGAGATGGCGGAGCGTTCCCAGAGGTCCCCGTGGCTCAGTTCCCTCTGGAAATGGGGAGGAAGAAGCGAATGTCTAACGCTCTGGCTGTGCAGGTGGATGCAGAAGGGAAAATTAAATATGACTCCATAGCACGCCAAGGCCAATCCAAGGATAAGGTAACGGAACTCTGCATAGTATATGTACAGGCTGAGTCTCCCATATCCAACATGCTTGGGACCAGAAGGATTTTTCCGTACTTTAGAATATTTGCACACCGTAATGAGATTTCTAGGGTGATGGGACCGAAGTCTAAACACAGAATGCATTTGTTTCATATACACCATATACCTGCAGGTCATTTTATACAATACTTTTAATGATTTTGTGCCTTAAACAAAGTTTGAGGACATTGCACCATCAGAAAGCAAAGCGGTCGCTATATCAGTAGTGCGAAAATAAAACAAATCCGTATTTCGGAACATTTGGATATAGGATACACCACCTGTATAATCTTCTTGTATCATAGAAAGCAGCCATGTCCCTGTAGTACAATTACTTTTTCATTGGTTGACATTTGACCTGAGTCTCGTATACTTCAGAGCTCTCTCCCCTATTGGATGCAGCAGTTCAGCCCATTGTCAGTGACATGGCTGCATACGTTATATTTATAGTGAAATCATTGATGCCACTTAATAAAAATAAAACTTGAGTTGTATTTAATGTTGCTGTAGTGGAAAAACAAAAGGTTCTTCATTCCAGATTTATTAATCTAAATAATATTTATATACAGTGTATCCAGCCCCTCTAGGGTAATGAGTACCCTCTGAGTATATGTCATATATATATATATAAACTACTTTATATAGTCGGACTGTTTTCCTTCATGTCCAGTTTCGTTTGAGTGGGTCTTTGTTAGAGGCGTGGTTGGTGGCTAACACTGTGTTCATTCTGTAGGTCGTATTCAGCAAATATACAGACCTGATACCTAAGGAGGTGATAGATGAAGATGACCCTGATCTTCAGAGGCCAGATGAAGAGACCGTTAAAGAGGTAAAAAATCCACTAATCGGGGGGGGGGGGGGGGAGGGGGTGCTGGGCCTACACTGACCACTTCACATCCTGCCCGTTAATGTGGGAACATGATGCTTAGAACTCCCTGTTTTCCAGCTGACAGAAAAGACCCGCCAGGCTCTGGATAAAGCTGTGTCCCAGAAGATAGCCGCTGCAATGCCGGTTCGGGCGGCAGACAAGCTGGCCCCTGCACAGTACATCAGGTAAGGTGTCATACACAGGGCAGCTGCTATTAATAATCTGATAGGGCGCCACAAAAGGTCTGCAGTGCTTTACGTAGTACATATAAAGTGTAAAACCTAATGATACAGACTCGATGACTAAGTCTCCCTATCTCTCTCCAGGTACACGCCGTCACAGCAGGGGGTGGCTTTTAACTCTGGAGCCAAGCAGAGGGTTATTCGGATGGTGGAAATGCAGAAAGACCCCATGGAGCCCCCTCGCTTCAAGTGAGTGTTTTCTACTTATGTTTGTTACCACTAGGAAATCAGAGTGACCGGTAATTAGCCCTGATTTATGTAGATGTGTAGAATAAAGGGGGTCTGAACAAACTGGGGCGAATCAATTGTTTTGGGCGCCCAATGTAGCAATTCACTTGTTTTTTACGCCAATTATCGTGTGTCACGCCCAATTAGACAGGGATCAGCCGCGTATAGCGGTTAATCCCATCTAAAGTCCTGGTTAGGGTGCTGAAACAACAGACTTTTCGCACATATCTGCTCGCCCACTCAGGAGTGGGCAAGCAGAAATGCCAGGGCCGACAACTGTTCGCACCCGGACCAACACTTTAATTGCTCCATAGGGCGCCTGACACTGACAGCCGTCGGTACTAACAATTGAATCGCCCCCATGTAATACTGAAAGGGGGAGTAATCGTATTCTCGGTCCAATGAGCTGTTTTCTTTTTGCCTTTCACCAGAATTAACAAGAAGATACCCCGCGGTCCCCCGTCTCCTCCAGCTCCTGTTATGCATTCCCCCAGTAGGAAGGTAGGTGGCGTAATAAGGATGCCCCAGTATGGTCGGTAGGAGACAATAGGTTGGATTTGGCTATTTAGCAGGGATATTAAATATCTAAGCAACATGTTATGAAGCCAGGGCAGGCGTTGTGGGTGTCCTGACTGACTTCAGGCACACAGAACAGTACAGTGGGGGAGACATTATGGCAGCGGTCAGGGAACTTTTTTACCTTTTACCCCAAAATATATTTAGATACGCCAACGTTACCCCCTTGATTTGAAAGGAAATCATATAGTTGTGCCCCTGTAGTGCCGCTTGTACAAAAAAAAAACAAAAAACACTTTAATCCCCGCTCCTACATCCGCCGCCGTCCTGTCCACCCGGCTGCTCCTCGAAACTATGGGATAGACGTCATGACATCTCTCCCATAGTGCGCATGGAGAGAGGCGGAAGTTGGAGTTCAGAAGAGAACTCCAGCCTCCGGGTAACGCGGCGCTGCAGGGAAGGAGCCGGGCGCCCGCTGGTGATATCTCAGCGGGCGTCCGGCTTAGAGCCTCCCTGAGGCATGCATGTGAATCATTATAGAATGATTCACATGCATGCCCGGCTGTCCATCCATTACCCCCAGGAATTTCATTTTTACCCCATGTGGGGTAATTTACCCCTGTTCCCTGACCACTGCATTATGGGGTGGGAATTACACACAGAATAATGACACCTGGCCAGATGAGACACTTACATGGGGGCGGGCACAGGTTCCTGCCAGGTGTTGTCTCTTATTAGATGATTTTGTTAAGCCACCACTTCTAATCACACATTTACAGAGTTCTATATAGATCACAGTGGAGATAACGCTTCAGTGATGAGAAAGGTGACACCGCTTACAGTGTATAAAAATTAGACCTATCGGGGAGGAAGCGCATACAGGGACGCCGCAGGACTATCATTGTGTCTGACGTTTCTGTGTTGGTAATAATGCTATAAATTCCATCACTACAGATGACGGTCAAGGAACAACAGGAATGGAAAATCCCCCCCTGCATTTCCAACTGGAAGAACGCCAAGGTAACAACTCTGTGACGTGCAGAGGATCTGGCTCTACCTTCTGTTGCCTGATACAGAAAGTGTGTTAGATTGCTTCAGTGATTTCTATAGTTTACATATGAAGAGACGCAGACACCATTACGGGGTATGGAACGTTTTATAGGTAACACCTGCCAGTGCCTGGATAAAACGATTGAAATCATTTTTATGTTCAGCCTCTTTTGATTAGTTTAAGAAAGGACCAGTAAATCTCATCAAAGAGAGAGGCCAGTGGGGGGGGGGGGGGTGGAGGTGGATGGGGGGGTGGGGGGGGCTTGCGGGGGGGGGGGGGGGGTGGAGGTGGATGGGGGGGGTGGGGGGGGCTTGCGAGGGGGGGGGGGTGGTGGTGGTGGTGTAATCTGTTTGTTAATCTCCTCCGTCCTCCTGCTGACTCTCCCTATGTGATTCTGGTGAGCACAGATACCGGGGGCAGGATGGATGAAGATGGGTCTCCTCTTTAATCATTAGAGAATGCTGCAGTTCTGCCCCTCCCTGTGCTGCTGGTTTAGGCAGTCTGTGTCTCATTTGTTCTGAGTGCGTTGTTGTGCCTGCAATGGGTATTTCTCAGTCCACCACCAACTCTTATTAGGCAGAGCCACAAGTTCTACCATGCCTGTATCAGTCTAGTACACAGGTTATCAATCTCTGTCCTCAGGACCCCCAACAGTGCATGTTTTCCAGGTCACCTCACAGAAGTGAAATAATTAGCTCCACCTTTGGATCTTTTAAAATGTGTCAGAGAGTAATGAATACACCTGTGCACCTGCTGTGTGGCCTGGAAAACGTGACCTGTGTGGGGTCCTGAGGACTGAGTTTGTGAACCTCTGGTCTAGTACATCAGATGGCTGTATGTTGCTTCAACAGTCAAATCTACATGTGATTTGGCTACAAATACAGGATCCTATAGGGCACAACAAATGTGGTCAGGTTGACGTCTAGTAGATCCTGACCGGTATCTATGGCTATTTTGCCTAGTTGACCACCATAATTGTAGCATGTGTGGGGCCTTTGGGCTGGATTTTACTATTTAGTGACCATGTTCTAGTTCAGGTAGTTACTAGGTTCCCGGCTCTGTTCACTTCTCAACTGCAGAGGATCCCCCCCTCCCCGTAGTGTGTGTTCTGCATGTTGGCCTGGAGCGTATTAGAATGAATGGTGTTGTGGGGATAGAGCATTGTCTTACAATTTGCCTTTGATCAGATCATACACCTTTCAGGTGCCCTTCATATCAGTCTTCCTCTGTGTCCTGATGTTTGTGCTCTCCTCAGGGTTACACTATCCCACTGGACAAGCGCCTGGCTGCTGATGGCCGTGGTCTCCAGACAGTCCACATTAATGAGAACTTTGCCAAGCTGGCTGAAGCATTATACATTGCTGACAGGAAGGTGAGTCCTTAACATAGGCCATGTACTTTCTCACCGAACTGTCCCTTTTTTCTGGTTCCTCATGACCCCCGATGTGTGCTTGTCCAGGCCCGAGAAGCTGTGGAGATGAGAGCTCAAGTGGAGAGGAAGATGGCGCAGAAGGAGAAAGAGAAGAAGGAGGAGAAGCTACGAGAGTTGGCGCAGATCGCGAGAGAACGCAGAGCTGGGATCAAGTCCCACGCCGAGAAAGGTAAGATCCGTGGCAGAGATGCCGGCTTGAGAGAGGGTGATGAAAAGCTGCTGACCCTGAGTTTCTGACCAGTTTGTCTTTTCTACAGAGGACGGAGAAGCCAGGGAGCGAGATGAAATCCGTGACAATAGGCGGAAAGAGCGTCAGCATGAGCGTAACCTGTCCAGGGCAGCCCCTGACAAAAGGTGAGACCTGTAATACTCCTACCTCCAGTATGGAAGGGGAGGTGTGCAGATGAGGCAGTGAGATCTTATGTGGAATGCCAACAAGAACATTTATGGGGCTCCAAGTGGCTGGATTAGAACCGTCCTCTCTCTTTACCTGTGTTGTGTCCTGGGAAGTAAATTTGATGATTACGTTCTGTTTGGATAAAGAATTCAGTGTCAGTTTGTTATACGCAATGTAAGCAAATTGTTCCTCCTACTCCCTGCCAGGTCCAAGTTGCAGAGGAATGAGGAGAGAGACATCAGTGAGCAGATTGCTCTAGGAATCCCCAGCCAGCGGCCATCCAGCGAGATTCAGTATGACCAGCGGCTTTTCAACCAGAGCAGGGTAAGGTCACCTATTATCCTCTACTCCACACAGCTATGAGATGTAATATGTGCAGTGGCAAACGCAGGATTTCTAGAGGGGGGTTTCCAAATGCTTGATTTTAGTGTGTGGCGCCAGTCCATGAAGAGAGCATAATTAGCATTTAACCAGCTTTAATATGCATCATACAAAGTGTATTGTGTGTCATAATTCCAGCACATACAGGATCACAGTAAGCCATTAGGTGCGGCAGTAGGGCCATCCTGCCTGAGCTAAATGTATTTGTTAGATGTGGGCACCATTCCAGGGCACGGGAGCAAGTCTGGGAGCAGCAGAAGAACCTAGCACTGCCCTGGGCAAATATGTACATATTGGGCTCTATAGCAGCACTTCCCTAACAGTGCATGTTTTCCAGATCTCCCAGTTGGTGCACAGGTTATTTATTACTGATTGATGCACGTTAAAAGATCCACAGGTGGTGCTAATTTCATTTGTGATACTGAGAAGAACATGCAGCGCTAGTAACATTGTGCTACTACAGAAAAAAAAAAGGGATTTTCCCTCCAGCACACTGCAGCAAAATCAACAAAAATACTTGAATCCTACATGATAATAGAAATTCAGAGGTATTGGTTTACATACATTTGCAAATATATGAATAAGCGCTGGGCCAGCGTCCCTAACATTATGGGGTTCACGTCCGAGACGCAGGGAACCCCAAAAGAATCCAGCCAAGGACAATCCCCAGGGCATCACACGAAAAAAGGTGAAAGTGAAGTGTAAAGTATAGTTGTGTAAAGATAATCAATAAGTGTTAATGGTAAGGGGTTAAAATTACATAAATAATAGACAAACAAATAGAAAGGTGATAGATATTTTTTTATGTGAATTAAGTGGTGATGCCCTGAAAAAAGGCCCAGCCAGAGCAACTTCGGGGGCCCCACGCCCAAATGCTCACCCCAAAATAATTGTTGCTACCTAATAGTAGCACCCACTCTGGGTCATATAATTACAAATTAATGTACTGCATAATAACAGTACATGTATAAGCTGAGAGCAGACTCGCCTAGAAGGTACCCCAGAAACCTCCTAACGGCACTATTCAGACCAACACATCCTCATAATGCTGGCTCCTTTCATGCCTCACAAAACTGCAAACAAAGAGTATGGTGGTCGCTCACATCAACTTAATGACATTGCACAGGTGCTCGTAAAGGGTGGGGTTTACACAGAGCTACAGAAAAAAAAGGGATTTTCCCTCCAGCACACTGCAGCAAAATCAACAAAAATACTTGAATCCTACATAATAGAAAATCAGAAGTATTGGTTTACATACATTTGCAAATATATGAATAAGTGCTGGGCCAACGTCAAGGCTCCTCTATACCAGCGTCCCTAACATTATGGGGTTCACGTCCGAGACGCAGGGAACCCCAAAAGAATCCCGCGAAGGACTATCGACCACCATACTCTTTGTTTCTATTGTGGTCATGGTGTGGGCTGGGGAGAGGGGGTTTCCAGGCAGACGGAACCCCCCCCCCTTGCGTTTGTGTATATATCTGGTTCCCAAATGAATGGAAGTGCTTGTGTTACCCTGTGTAAGATGCTGAGCTCTCTTCTCTTTCCAGGGCATGGACAGCGGCTTTGCAGGTGGAGAGGATGAGGTGTATAACGTGTACGATCAGCCATGGAGGGGCAACAAGGAGGTGGCACAAAACATTTACCGTCCCAAGAACAACGACTCTGATATGTACGGCCCAGATCTCGAGACTCTGATGAAAACAAACAGGTGAGAATGAAGCTGTCTTACAGCTGCTCGGGGGGGGGGGGGGGGGGGGGCAGCTGCTTGTGTTCTCTTGGGTCTGAGATGCTGACTCCATGATGCATATCTCCCCACCCCTAGATTTGTTCCAGATAAGGATTTCTCTGGCTCAGACCGCAAGCAGAGGCGTGAAGGACCGGTGCAATTTGAGGAAGATCCTTTTGGTCTGGATAAGTTCTTGGAAGAGGCCAAACAACATGGAGGTGCGAAGCGCCCATCAGACAGTGGCCGCACCAAGGAGCATGACCACGAAGGGAAAAAGCGTAGGAAGGAGTGAGGGCTGGCACAGCTTTGTACATGCTAAAGACTGGTCCACCATTATCTGTCATTGCACAGAGGCTGCCAGGAGACTTCTACATATGACCTGTCCTTTCCACTAGCAAAGTAACCTACCGTGTATATGTAATGACGTCAGTCTGGGCGCTGTAGCCGGAGTGGGGATATGTGATGTATATAGTGGCTGGTGATACAGACCCCCGCCAGTAACTGACGTACTGAGACGGACACTTTCCGAGGAAACGTCTGTTTCTTTGTTCTTTCACCAATATAAATGTGACCGCTCCACAAACATCATTTAGGTTCTGTCTTATTTCAGAAAAGAGGCGTTTGGAAATGTTTTTACTTTGAGTTTATTTAATTTTTATTTTATTTAGTTCTGTACAATAATAAAAAAAAACAAATTAATACAGTCTCCGTGTTGTCCGAAGTATTATTCCCTTTTCTTCATTGGCTTAATCTCGAGCTGCAAATGAAAGAGGTTCACAATATTAATATCCGCATATTGGGGTCTACGAAACGAACCACGCTGTCGCATAATTTCTACTGGTTTTAGAATCTTATCTAGGAAAGGGTTAACAGAAGATAACTTATCGTCTCCGTTGATTCCCAACTCCTACACACATTGTAGAGAGCAAGTCATTACTCGCTACAGTGCTCAACGGCTATGCACAAACATGTTATGAAAATCCTTAGACTGACCTTGTATAAGGAAAATCTATTAACACAAACCACAGGGACAGATGGATACTGAAGTGTATACACTGTAGCAAGTAGCTGTACAGCCAAGGCCAAAAGTTGAGAATGAGAAGTATTGGTTTTCAGTTTTCACAAGGTTTGCTGCTTCAGTGTTTTAGACCTTTTTGTCAGATGTTACTATGGTATACTGAGGTAACATTACAGCATTACATAAGTGTCAGATGTTACTATGGTATACTGAGGTAGCATTACAGCACTACATAAGTGTCAGATGTTACTATGGTATACTGATGTATAATCAGGATGTTGGTACTTACCGATAAATCCCTTTCTCTGATTCCACAGGGGACACTGGAGTCTCAGTACAATGGGGTATAGAAGTGTGTTAACTGGGAGCTGGCACTTTAATAAATTTGAATAGTAGCTAGCTCCTCCCCCTCTATACCCCCCCCCCCTACAGGTCAGTCTAAATAAACTGTGCCCGAGGGGAGCTGGAATAAAAGGAGAAAGGAGATTAAAAAAAGCTACAGCATTCATGTACAAAGAAGTAAATAGTGTTATAAAAGAAACAACACCCGAATCAGACCATGGATAAAAACAACCGTCTGAACCTGGAAAACAATAACTTATGCAGGTAGAACAGCGCAGGGTGGGCATCCAGTGTCCCCTGTGGAATCGGAGAAAGGGATTTATCGGTAAGTACCAAAATCCTGATTTCTCCTTCATCCACTAGGGACACTGGAGTCTCAGTCCAATGGGGACGTCCCAGAGCTCACATCCCGGGTGGGAGAGCGCTGAGAACCCTGCAAAACTGCACGGCCAAACTCTGAAGAGGCCGCAAAAGTATCAAACGATAAAACTTTTAAAAGTAAGCCTGCCTCACAAAGTGGCCGCTCGACAAAGATGGTTTAAAGAGGCCCCACGAACATGTTGAATGCGCCGTAACGGAAAAAGGTGGTTGGCTTGAAGCCGCCATACAAGTCTGTCTGATAGTCAGATGATATCATCTTGAAAGGTTTGTTTTGAAGCCGGCCAACCTGGTCGCGCCGCATCAAACCGAACAAAAAGTGCATCCCACTCTCAGAGAAGCAGTTCTGTCGATATAAATCCGGAGTGCTCTAACAACATTAAGGATTTACAGGTTGAATACTCGTCCTTGAACAATGGGACCACAATTGGTTGGTTTATCTGAAAAGCAGATACAACATTAGGAAGAAACGACATCTGCGTACGCCACTCCACCCTATCCTCATGGGAAATGAGAAAGTGGACAACAGGATAGAGCCCCCAACTCCGACACGCGCCTTGCCGAAGTGAGCACCAGGTTAAATGCCTTATCTGTACCGGCTCAAAGGTATCAGACTGGAGAAAAACAAGGACCAAAATCAAGACCCATGGTGCCGTACGAGGCACAAAAGAAGGCTGAATTCTGACTACTCCCAGTAAAAAAAAGGTCTGGATATCCGTCAATACGGCTAATTTTCTTTGAAAGAAAATGGACAGCGCAGACACCTGTACCTTTAAGGAACCAAGACAAAGGCCTGCTGATAAAAGTGGCCTGAAGAAAAAGAAGGAGGCGTGCTATCTTAAATTCTGACGGAGATGAACTGCGTTGTTCACACCGAGCTACATACATTTTCCATAACCTGTAGTAATGTTTAGACGTAGCCTCCTTCCGACCCCGAATCCCGGTATGAGTCACACCGGACGGGATACCCTTCTTCCTGAGGATGGCCCTTTCAATAGCCACGCCATCAAACGAAAGCGACTTAAGTCCTGATAAATAAACAGACCCTGATGAAGGGGGTCTGCCTGTAGAGGAAGCGGCCATAGCTCGTCTATCAACAGACTCCATCTGTGGGAGCACCACGCTTGTCTGGGCCAATCTGGAGCTACTAGTAGCACTCTGACATTTTTTTCGCTTGATTCTCTGAAGCACTCGAGGGATGAGCGGAAAAGGAGGGAACAGATACACGTAGTGAACGGCCACGGTGTTGTCAGTGCATCCACTGCGGCAGCCTGCGGGTCCCTTATTCGGGAGCAGTAAACTGGCAATTGGTTGTTCAATTTTGCCTCCATGAGGTCGGCCTGAGGTCGACACCAATGCAGAGTTAGTTGGAGAAATATTTATGGATTGAGTGACCATTCTTCCGGATGAATGTCCTGCCGACTGAGGTACTCTGCCTCCCAATTTCCTACTCCTGGAATGAAAATCGCAGAAATCACCACTGTGAAATTCTCTGCCCAAAGCAGAATTCGGCTAACCTCCCTCATGGCAGACCAATCTCTTGGTGCCGCCTTGTCTGTTTATGTAAGCCACCGGCTTGCACTCTGATTGCATGGCCCTTCAACAGGGCTGTGCGATCTGAAGAGCATATAACACCACGGTCTTTAACTCAGAATCTTTATGGGCCGTTCTGCCTCCGGTCGAGTCCAGCGGCCCTAAAAGTGTCTTTCCTGAGTCACTGCCCCCCATCCTCTCAGACTGGCGTCTGTGGTGAGGAGAATCCTTACCACACTGCAAACTTCTTGCCTGGCAGTAGGTGTAAGGAATTCGGCCACCAAAGGAGAGATGTTCGAGCCTTGAGTGACAGTGCATGCGCTGGTAAAGAAAAAGGTGGGACCCTGACCACAGAGATGAGGTCCAGTTGGAATGGACTCTAAGGTCGCAAACATATTCCCCAGAGGAGGAATACACAGGAGTACTGGTACTCTGCGATGGCGCAGTATCAAACACACCCTATGTTGGATGGAGGTGACTTTTTCCCTGCGGAAGAAACACCCTCTGCTCCACCGTGTCCAAAAACATCCCTAGGAAAGGCAGACGCTGAGTAGGCTGTTGGAAATTCAGGATCCATTGTGACTGACCGAGCCTTGAGAAGTAGGTCCAAGTACGGGACGATAGTAACACCCTGAATCCGAATAAAGGCCATAATTACAGCCCTGCGCCTCGTGAACACACTTGGTGCTGATGAAAGACCAAAGGGTGAAATTGAGAATCCCAACTGGTTGAGGAAAGCAAATAGGAATGTGGAGATAGGCATGGTGCCGTGACTCGGATGCGCACCGAGGTTACTGCGGACACAATGCAGAGTACTAACTGCTGTACGAACACGGCCTCTCTCTCGAGACCTGCAACGACAGACTGCAGGGACTCTATCTTGAACCTGAAGTTCCGCAAATAAGGCTGAAATGTTACAGGTTCAGAATGGGTCTCATTGAACCGTCCGGCTTGGGAACTACCACCAAACTGGAATAGAAGTCTTGACCCTGCTTGTATAACAAACAGTCTGGCTGCTGACACTTGAAATTGCGAAAGCGAGCCCACACCTTGGGGTCCCACATGTCATGCCGGAGGCTTAACTGCCGGGAAGAGGATGCAGTGGCTCTACTGTCTCTGGAACCACGGGAGATAGTGGGAGCTCCTCTGGGATGACAGTCCGAGTAGAAGGAGCAGCAGCTGGGAGATAAGTGTAATTACCACCTGTGACTTGAAAGAACCACCTGTTGCAAACAGAGGTTCCCCTGTGAATGGAAGAGCTTACACAGCTCTTTTAGATTCCTCATCCGCCTGCCATTGTCTCAGCCACAGGGCTCTGCAGCCGAGATAACCAAAGCCGAGGGTCTAGAGGAAAATATTCCAAATATCTTTTAAATTCTCCCTGAGAAAAGGAAACAGACTCTGCAATCTGTTCCGTTAAAGGAACCAGATCCTCCACCGGAACACCAGTTTTAAGGCCCTCGTCAAACTGCGTAGCCCAAGCTTCCACAGCCCTGTTGACCCAACAGCTGACTAGTACGGGTCAAGTTACAGTGTAGCTAGATCCTTGAACTCAGGTTGTCTGGGTGCCAGACAGATGTGCCCTGAGCTATTCCCTAGGTACACTAAAATATGGCAGTGACGAGAACTGCTCCTAGCTGTACAGGGAGCACCGTCTCATTGTGACATCGCATAATTTTCTGCACTCTTCAGGAAAGTGTATTCACAAGATGGGGCGGGTTGAGAGTGGTGTGGCCGTAGGCTTTTAAGCCTATAGCACCAGGTATTCCCAGGCGGTTTCCAAGAACTAACCAGGCCTGACCCCTGAGATCATCTCATATATTCTGTACACCCTGAAACACAGGCTTCTATCGCCTGTCCCCCTCCTCTTTTCCACCAAAAACCCAGGTCCGACCCATTTACACTGCACCTTCGATCTGGGTTACTCCCAGGTCAGCCCTGTTCACACTGAACTCAGGTCTGCCCTGTTAAACCTGTGAGGTCATAAAAAGTGGGAGGTGAATGCTCCACAACCATCAATCAGCTCATTTTAGGCATGACCCAGGTCAGATAATCCGGGTTGCACAGTTTACACCATTACCCGCGTCCAACCCTGGGTTATTTTTCAGGGACCCTTTTACACTGAGCTGCGACCCGGGTAGACCCAGCAAAAACCCAGGTTTTTGCTCTGGTGTAAAAGGGCTATATGTAAGAAGAGATAAGGGCATAGAGGGATATGTTTTAACCCAGCCCAACCAGCACTGATACAATGACCAGCACGCTGTAAACACAATGTAAATGTGCTATTAATGGCTGTGCACACACAGTTTTAATGAGTCTTCAGTAGCCTGACCCCACTGTGTAATCACAGCCTGGGACAGGACAGTCTCTCTGCTGTTTTCAGCATCTTGCAGCAGCATGCTATCTTTAAAATGGCCGCCAGCCTTGGGGATGCTGGAAAGGCAGGAGCAGAACTCAGTGTTAGGCTCCGCCCCCACCCGCTATGGCGCCCGTTTACAGCGCTGAGCGGGCTGCATTAATGATGTCTGCCATATAGTATTCCTGGCTGCCCTGCTATTCGGGGTGCCAGGAATTACTAACCTTACCACTGCTGCCGAGGCGGGTCTGCTAGTGGGGGACCGCGACGTACGCCGCATGCAGCGCGTCTAGGTACCCCCAGAGACAGTGGTCTCTGTAGCTGAAGACCCCAGCGCACACCGCAAGCAGCTGTGGTGGGGTCTCTCGGCAGCTCCAACGATGCAGACAGGCAGGGAGCTGCCTGTCCATGTCCTCATATGCTGATCGAGGAATCTAATTAAAACAGAGAGCTCTGCATAGTGCTACCAGCTCCCAGGGCACAAAATATAGACTGACCTGTAGGGGGGGTATAGAGGGGGAGGCGCTAGCTACTATTCAAATTTATTAAAGTGCCAGCTCCCGGTTAACCCAATTCTATACCCCATTGTACTGAGACTCCAGTGTCCCTAGCGGATGAAGGAGAAATTACAGCATGACATAAGTGTCAGATGTTACTATGGTATACTGAGGTAACATTACAGCATTACATAAGTGTCAGATGTTACTATGGTATACTGAGGTAACATTACAGCATTACATAAGTGTCAGATGTTACTATGGTATACTGAGGTAACATTACATAAGTGTCAGATGTTACTATGGTATACTGAGGTAACATTACAAGCATTACATAAGTGTCAAAGGCTTTTATTGACCATTACATTTATGCAAAGAGACAATATTTGCAGTGCTGACCCTTCTTTTTCAAGACCTCTGCAATTCGCCCTGGCATGCTGTCACTCAACTTTGGGCCACATACTGACTGATGGGCCGCCCATTCTTGCCTAATCATTGCTTGGAGTTTGTCAGAATATCTGATGGTAGCGCTCACCTTTCCTTCTCAGGACAAGCTTTTTTTTCCAGATGCCCCAAACAATCAAAGGGGATTCATCACAGAAAATAACTTTACCCCAGTCCTCAGCAGTCCAATCCCTGTAAAATTTTGAAGAAAATCAGTTTGTCCCTGATGTTTTTCCTGGAGAGAAGTGGCAACTTTGCTGCCCTTCTTGACACCAGGCCATCCTCCAAAAGTCTTCGTCCTGCGTCATGCCAACAGTAAAGCATCCTGAGACCATTCATGTGTGGGGTTGCTTCTCAGCCAAGGGAGTGGGATCACTCACAATTTTGCCTAAGAACACAGCCATGAATAAAGAATGTTACCAAAACATCCTCCAAGAGCAACTTCTCCCAACCATCCAAGAACAGTTGGGTGATGAACAATGCCTCTTCCAGCATGATGGAGCACCTTGCCATAAGACAAAAGTGATAACTAGGTGGTTCGGAGAACAAAACATTGAAATTTTGGGTCCATGGCCAGGAAACTCCCCAGATCTTAATCCCATTGTGAACTTGTGGTCAATCCTCAAGAGGCAGGACGACAAACCATAACCCACAAATTCTGACAAGCTCCAAGCATTGATTAGGCAAGAATGGGCGGCCATCAGTCAGTACGTAGCAGGTAGATGTGTCTATAGAGGAAGGGTTACAGCAGGTTGGTGGCACATGCAGAATACTAGGTATTGGGGGACATCTGGTTACTGAAACCGCTGCTCCTGAAAAGATTTTAATGCAAAATAAAATAATTGTGACTATATTGGCCAAAAATATTCAGCCAATATCACGTTTATTGCTAAGTAGACCCCAATTCTTTCCTAAGCATTTCTCTGCTACTGAACCAGTCATTTAACCCTTTCCAGCTGCTTCATAATCTCGTTCTAGCAGATATTGCTCAACAAGTGACAAAGGGCCTGGTACAGAGACGGCCGCTAATGCGATCGCAACTACGTTTCCGTAAGCAATGCAGCTGTGGAAATATGCTAATGTTAGCAAAGATCAGCTGAGCGCACAGACGCCCCCTGCTGTCTTCTCACCTGTGTGCGACGACACAAACATCGGCGGCCACCTTACCCTTGCAGCAAGTCAACCCTGCCGCAGCCTCGGGTGCTCTTCTGACACGCATGCAATCGCAGTGGCTAATTTATGCACGCCCATGTACCAGCGTATAGTAGGACAGGCACGCCTGCATTTTTGTGACCACTCCCATTACCACCCCCAAACGCTGGCCGACCGTCACTCACTTAGCGATGGATTCCTCTGGTATGTGCGTAATCGTGGTGCATACGCAATGGCGAACAATCGCTTGCGCTGCATCCTCTGAATCAGGCCCAAAGTAAAGTGCGTCTCTAGCTGGCCTGACGGGTCCCTGTGTAATGAGGTCACACCCGGGAACACTAGAAGGGACTTGTCACCCTCTGACCACTTTTATCAACATGTCTGACACTGACCGGGCTATATTTACTAATCAGATTCTATCTATTATTTTATAGCAGGTACTAGATAAAAGTTAAGTAGAATGTGATTGGTTGCTATGGGCAACATCTCCACTTTAGTAAATATGCCCCCTGACCAGCTATAGTGACAGGATTATTAGACACAGAGGCAATGTCTAGGCTGTACGCGTGGCCTGCCTTATACAATCAGTGACGCAGGTTCAGAAGGGATGTAGTTATGAGACCGGCAGCACGATGAAGGCGGGAGGGTACGTATACTTACCCAACCCCTGTCAGGATACCAACCATCGGGATGGCACTGTCGCTATTCTGACAGGAGGCATCCCGACAGCCGGTATTACGTACCCATTCTGTTCAGTGTACAAACTGTCTGTTACACCAAATGAAGTCACGTGATCGGAACTGCTCCCCCCCCCCCCCCATGCTGCCCGTTACCATATATCACCATGGCAGAACAGCTGAATGTGGATAAAAGGAGATTATCATAATAAACTTACTATAAAATCCTCCTTCCCTACACGAGTTCATCACTCTACATCAGCAATTGTCAACCGCTGTGCGGTTCCCAAGTGTGGCGCCAGAGAAGCGCCTGCCCGGAGTTGATCTCATAACTTCGCTGGGCTCAGGGACAAGGGGCTCCATTCTCTGTCGCAGACAGGGAGGGGGGGTGTCAGTGTGTATTATTGTGTTTTCTGTGTGGGCCAGTGTCATTTTGTTTTTTTGTATGTGGGGACAACGTGTATTATTTTGCTCTCTGTGGGGGATACTGTGATTTTTTTTTCCCATTTGGGGGCTAATGTGTTACTGTATCTATACATTGATTAGTGTGGACCCCTACTGGTCACTTGAGGGAATGTTATCTGGGCTGAAGGAGCCGCTGACAGGTGTGGTATAAGAGAGACACAGATGTAAAGGTGCCTACACACACTAGACGATTAAAATGAGCGATTGAACGATTACGATATTGTGAAATAGCTCATTGCTCGTTCATAAAATCAGGGGGGGGGGGGGGAGAACCGATATCCATTCATCAGGGGGGGGGAGAGGGGGAGAGGGAGAACCGATATCCATTCATCAGGGGGGAGGGGGAGAGGGAGAACCGATATCCATTCATCAGGGGGGAGGGGGAGAACCGATATCCATTCATCAGGGGGGAGGGGGAGAACCGATATCCATTCATCAGGGGGGAGAGGGGGAGGGGGAGAACCGATATCCATTCATCAGGGGGGAGGGGGAGAACCGATATCCATTCATCAGGGGGGAGGGGGAGAACCGATATCCATTCATCAGGGGGGAGAGGGGGAGGGGGAGAACCAATATCCATTCATGAGAGGGAGGGGGAGAACCGATATCCATTCATCAGGGGGGAGAGGGAGAGGGGGAGAACCGATATCCATTCATCAGGGGTGAGGGGGAGAACCGATATCCATTCATCAGGAGGGAGAGGGTGAGGACCGATATCCATTCATCAGGGGTGAGGGGGAGAACAGATATCCATTCATCAGGTGGGAGGGGGAGAGGGGGAGGACCGATATCCATTCATCAGGGGGGAGAGGGGGAGGGAGAGGGGGAGGACCGATATCCATTCATCAGGGGGGAGGGGGGGAACCGATATCCATTCATCAGGGGGGAGAGGGAGAGGGGGAGAACCGATATCCATTCATCAGGGGGAGGGGGAGGGGGAGGGAGAGAACAGATATCCATTCATCAGGGGGGAGAGGGAGAGGGAGAGGACCGATATCCATTCATCAGGGGTGAGGGGGAGAACAGATATCCATTCATCAGAGGGGAGGGGGAGAGGGAGGACCGATATCCATTCATCAGGGGGGAGGGGGAGAGGGGGAGGGAGAGGGGGAGGACCGATATCCATTCATCAGGGGGGAGGGGGAGAACCGATATCCATTCATCAGGGGGGAGTGGGAGGGGGAGGGGGAGAGGGAGAACCGATATCCATTCATCAGGGGGGAGGGGGAGAGGGAGAACCGATATCCATTCGTCAGGGGGGAGGGGGAGAACCGATATCCATTCAGGAGCTGATGGAGCGTGTGTGTCTCTATTTATTTTTTAAATCCAATAATTTTTTTATTGGATTTCAGTTTTGAAATTACATAAATATTTGCGTTAATAAAACATAGTAAACTTACATTAATGCATAAACATTAATAAACAACAAAAGCTGTACATGTGTGGTCTCTCTTCTTACTATTTAATTACAACTGTAGATTACATTCCTTCTTCCGCATACAGGACAAATGTTAAATCTACTTATCCTGACATATAAAAAACATGCTAAAGACATCAATCACAGCACCGCATATACATCGATGTGCTCTTAATTCTTGTATCTACTCGGTAGAAGGACATAAGTCTGCCGCCCCGGAACGATTATAGGGGGAATCTAGACATCTATCCCATACTCTAAAGTACTTCTGTGCTATGTCCCTAGCAGTATAAGTATATTTTTCATGTGCGGCAACCGCAACAACCAGGGATATCCAGGTTTCCAGATTTGGCCCTGTGTTAGCCATCCATTCCCTTGCTATACAGACTTTAGCAAGCGTGCAAAGGTTATTAGTATAGCGTATAGCAGGCTTGTCCATAGCATCTACATTTATTACAGCCAATATACATGCTGCAGGGGTAAGAATATCCTGAGGTATGCCCGTAGAAACCATCACCCTGAACACGCTGTGCCAGAAGGAGTTTATTATAGGACATAACCACAGTAGATGCCAATAATTACCATCTGATGAATTGTATTTGGGACACTTTGAATTCGTCCTTCCCCCTATTCTCATTAACCGAACGGGAGTCATGTATACTCTATGTAATATGTAGTATTGTATCTGCTGATATCTTACAGACATAGTAGCCTGACGAGGATTGGCAAGTGCTACACTCCAGTCCTCCTCTGACAATACCCCAACATCAATTTCCCATTGTTGTTTTATGGAAACTAAGGCCCTCATTCAGAGCCGTTCGCTATTTGCGGTCGTTCGTTTTCTAAAAAGGGGCGGCTATTCAAATGAACCGTTCGCACTTTGCGGACTGTTCACGCCTCTAAGTCTGAACGAGCGAGCAAAACATGCGAACGTAAATTTGAAAAATACGCCCCCTGGCCGCTCGCACCATACGTCATGTCCGCTATTTATTAGATTAATCGAGTACATCGACCAGCGTATGAACTGCTCGCTATTCTTGTGGTTGGTTTTTTCAACCACTATTTTGCGAGCAGTTCTGAGTTAAAAAAAACCAAGTGACGTGGTCAATGACGCTGCTGGATTAATTATGCACTCCCTTAAAACGCCCGTTTTGACCTTTAAGCACGCCTGCGATCGGATTTCCACTCCCCGTTTTCAAGCACCTTCCCCTGTTACCACCCACATACGCCTCATTCTGTCACTCAAAATAGCAGGCATTTGCTATTTTGCGAACACATGAATTTCGACCGCACTGACTGGTTCGCGCATGCGTATAACGATCCGTACGCATGCGCAGTTGGGCAAACATCGCTCGGAGCAAACGAGCTGCCGCTTACGAGTGGCTCTGAATCAGGCCCTAAGTCAGACCTATGATGTTTGTTCAATAAATTGGTATAAATCACAAATATCAAGCGTCCAGCACTAGCAGATTGTAACAAAGATTTAATAGGAGATTCCTGTCTAATTAAAGGAGCTTCAGAGAATTGGGCACTAATGGCATGTCTTAGCTGCAGATAACGAAAGAAAAAATGGTTGGGGACATCAAACTCTAGCTGCAATTGATGGAAGGACTTTAGAACTCCCGCCTGAAATATCTGTCCCAAAGACACTACCTCCCATTGACCCCAGGCCTCTCCAACCTGTAGAGCAGAGAGCTCCTTAACGCTATTGGCATGTGCTAACGGCGTATCTGGATCTATGCCCTACATCTGCAGTATACGTGAGACAAGTCTCCAAATAGTAATGGCCTGTTTAAATAAGGGTATAGTAACTAAGTGTATATTATCACTCAATAGTGAACGTAACGGTGATAAACCAGTCTTGGATTGAGCCAGTATAAGGGCAGGTAGTGATTCAGCATTTTTATCATTTACCCATTCCCATATATGCGATAATTGCGCGGCATAGTAGTATAGTTTGAATAGGGGTAGCGCTAAGCCACCTAACTCCCGGGGTCTGGTTATAGTGTCCAATTTGATCCTTAAGCTGGCCACACACTAGACCAACTTACATCCAACCAGCCAACTTGTTGATTGGTTGGAATGAAAATCTGGTAAGGAATGAAAGCAAATGACAATCAGCAATTTGCTCCCAAACGCCGGAAAATGAACAAAAACTGTTTGAACAAATAGTTTAGATCAAACATTTAACAAACTTGTCTGACCGACCATTTTCATCTGTTTTCTGGCATTTAGGAGCAAATTGCTGATCATCATTTACTCCCATTCCTTACCAGATTTTCATTCTAACCAATCAACTAGTTGGCTGGTTGGATGTAAGTTGGTCTAGTGTGTGGCCAGCTTAACTCTTTTGTTAACCCATAATAATGAGGATAGTAGCCCTTCTATCTGTTTTGAAGAATTTCTGAGGGATATAAACCGGAGAATGATTCAAAATATAAAGGATTTTAGGTTGAAGTACCATTTTGACTAAATTTATTCTGCCCGTTAAAGTTAGTGGCAATTTACCCCATATCGGGACACGGGACTGGAGATACTTAATCTGTGGCTGTACGTTCAATGATATATACTTTTGAGGTGTATTAGAGATCCAGATTCCCAAGTATTTAAACGAATCCACCCATTTTAGGGGAAGATTTATAATAGGAGCATTGGGGCGAGACCCCCTGAATAGGAGGATACACGACTTGTCCCAGTTAATTATTAATCCTGAGTATTTCCCAAATAAATCAATAATTTCAAGGGCCTTAGGCATAGATATCTCATATTGCGAGATAAATCGTAGTATGTCGTCCGCATAAAGTGCGATTTTGTCTACCCTTGAACCCAGCTGAAACCCATGAATATTTGTTTGGGCCCTGATCATACATGCCAAAGGCTCAATAGTCATTGCTAATAAAATGGGTGACAAGGGGCAGACCTGCCTTGTTCCCCTATTTAGAGGAAATGATGTAGACCCAAAACCATTTACCGACACTCTTGCTACAGGATCCATATACAAGAGTTTTACCCACTTAATATATCCCGGGCCAATAGCAAAGCGTTCCATGGTTTCCCAAAGAAACACCACTCAACTGAATCGAACGCCTTAGCTGCATCCAATGAGGCAATAATAGAGGTTTATGCATCGTCCCGTTTTAACTGTAAGTGTGTAAATACTCGGCGTAAACTGACAGCCGTGGACTTACCAGGCATAAAGCCTGTCTGATCAGAGTGAATCACTTGGGTTATGACCTGATTAATCCTGGAGGCCAACACCTTTGCTAGGATTTTTACATCTGTGGGGAGGAGTGATATAGGTCTATATGAATCAGGAGTAGTGTCTTTGTCTGGTTTAGGTAAGACAATTACTAATGCCTCAGACATAGACTTAGGTAGTGTATTGTTTTCGTATATGCGAGTAAATAGCTCTAGCAGTTGGGGTACCAGTATTTTATTGTGTTTTTTGTATAACTCGGACGGGATCCCATCTAAACCTGGGGCTTTACCATTGGGAGACGATTTTAAAGCCACCTCTATTTCTTCTAATGTTAAGGGAGAATCTGGAAAATCTCTCGCCTCTGGGGAGAGTGTTGGAAGTGAAATAGCAGACAAGAATTCTCGCACCTCCGGTTGAGAATGGACTAACCTAGATTTGTATAATTGACGGTAGTACCTTACAAATTCCTCTGTAATTTCTGGGGTACGTACATATTCAATATTATCTAAACCAAATAATTTAACCACATTATTGGATGACTTCTGTTCTATTCGAGCCAGGTTGGCCAAATATGATCCAGGTCTATCACCTGTTGCGTAATGTAAATGCGAATTAAAAAGAATCTTATATTGGGCCTTGTCCATCAAGCAATCCTTCCATCATTTTTGGGCATCACACCATGCTCTTTTGTTTGCTTCTGAACCGTTAGAACTAAAGGCTAATTCTAAAGATTTGCAGGAAGCTTCCAATTCCAATTCAGATTTTTTGTAGGATGCCTTTAATTTAGCAACTCTCTGGGTCAAAGAACCTCTTAGAAATCCCAGAGAACATCAACAGCTACCGTACCACTATTTAATTCAAAAAACTCTTTCCATTCGGCCTCCAACCCTGCTCCAGAGCCCATGCGTGACAACCAGGACTGATTCAATTTCCAATATTGTTGCCCCCTCTGTCCCTCCATGTCCAAACTAACTGTCAGTGGAGAATGGTCGGATATACCCCTAGTGTCATATATTATCCTATTTACTCTTGGCAATAGACCTGTGGTAACCAATGCCATATCTATCCTGGAGAATGAGGAGTGTGTATATGAGAAACAAGAATATTGTCTCACGTTAGGATATCTCATCCTCCAGGCATCGACCAAGCCCATTCCCTGGACCATACTCGAAAAACCCATTCCTCTCCCCTGTGTACCCTGCCGGTTTCTGATTGGGCGAGTGCACCAATATCCATTCAGGAGCTGCCATACAGTGTGTGTGTGTCCCCATGCATGCCGGTTTCTGATTGGGCAACTGCACCAATATCCATTCAGGAGCTGCCATACAGTGTGTGTGTGTCCCCATGCCTGCCGGTTTATGATTGGGCAAGTGCACCAATATCCATTCAGGAGCTGCCAGACGGTGTGCACACCCCCCACTCTCACAGGCAGAAATAAAAGTATAATTATAAGACAATAAGGGTTGTTTAGTTATCTAACACTGTAATAATTGATACTAATTCCACCCCCATAATTATATCCAGCAATTTGAGAAATGTAGGGATCCCCCCCCTCCTCCATATCCACTAGACTACATGTCAGTAAGCTTACTGAATACTGCAGAGAATTTACTAGATTACCATACAGTTATGACATACTGGGCGACTCCCTAATGACACGTTTATTCCCTTTATAACATACAGTGGAGAGCTCAGGGTATGTAGGATACCATAGTCAGCAGAGAGCAATTACCTTATTGCCCTCAAGTACGTGGAGATCTTCATGTAGAGCATTCTGTATCCCTTCCTCTGAGGAAAACGTCACCCAGCCGTACCCCTTGTGGAAGCCAGTTGTCTTGTTCTACATATACAATACATAAATGATCTGTCAGGGAGCAGCCAGGGAATGGAGAACACGTGTGTAATTCCAATGCTGTGGATGACTGGACCTGTCTATAACGTTGGCTGTCTCTTTGGAGCCCGGCAGGTGCCATGATCATGGCTCTCGGTGTATAACTCTTGAACATTGGTCAGTGTTGCCAATTGTGCAACATCTAGCAGTGATGACATGAAAACAATTACCCAGGAAGGAAGCACCACACACAAGTCGTAGGGCACGATTCAATTAAACACGAAGTGAATAGCGCCGGGAATGAGCTGCCGGAGATAATCAATCCATCGCAATGTTAGGTCGGGGAAGGCTTGGTCTCGCGCCTTAAACAGGGTGTTTAGGCGCGAGAACGGGCATTCTCTGACTAAACTTCCCGGCGCGATGCTGTTTTCCCGGCGCTAAGGGCAGAAAACAGCATCGCGCCTGGACTTTTGTTGGATTTCTGCTCGCATCCCAGGAGGGATAAGAGAAGAAATTATAGTTGGGCTTAGCAGCGCATATGAATTGAATAGCTCCGGGAGCTGATTCCCAGCGCTATTCACTTTGCGTTGAATAGAATCGTACCCATTGTATTCTAGTGCTGTCAAGATGCCACCTAGTACCGTCTGTGGCACACAATGATGCCTGTGTTACCCAGACATGAGGCGGGTTCTCCCAGACTTCAGTCTACGGATTACACAAGATTCCATAGGTGACATCACAGTGGGGCCCTGCTTAGCTCATGTATGTATATATTTACACTGCAGTTCCATCCACAAGGTGATAATAAAGGCTCTGACTGTGGGGCCATAATCCATCCTGAATGTGGATGAGCCCTATTGAACCAAATATAATAATGGGAATATTGTGCTTTATACAGGCTGCATATAAAACCAGCTAACATATAAAACTGTCCATTCAGTGACGGAGGTTGTGGGATGAACTCTCCCAAAAATACGGTAGCGTTCAGTCGCACTACAAAAGAGCGTTCCATATCATTAGATTATCATAGAGCGGGTACTCATTTACTTACATATATCAGCTCACATTTTGTAACTTTTCCAAACTGTGTAAAGTAGTTTTTCAGCTCTCCTGATGGTGAAAAACAAATGGTTATCGTTATATCTGTGTCACATCTGTCACCAGTTATAAAATTATACTCAATAAGGCATATAATGTACCCCATGCTAGGGAATATATGATAATGCTCCCAGTAACACATTACTGCATACGCCCATCAGCCATAACCTAACAACCCCCGACAGGTGAAGTGAATAACATTGGTCATCTTGTTACAATGGCACCGGACAAGGGCTGGGTTGTATTAGGCAGCACGGGAACAGGCAGTTCTTGAGGTTGATGTGGCAGATGTACAAAGCACAGACAATCACAACCAACACTTACGTAAAAAAAAAAAAATTAAATGGCGACTAGGCGCACAGCATAATAAGTAAGAGTAATAACAAATGGGGAATAAGGCCCAACCATATTGTATAAAATCTGAGCATTGAAGAATAAGACTACAATCAGGTACTGCTCCTGCCTTATTGAGATGCTGCACGGGCAGAAGGCGCACTAAGGGCAGAAGGCGCCAGTCAAGCCCAAACCGCAACACCACAAACAATCATTAAAACCAGAATGTCAACTAGAACTGGACAGCAGTCTCCTACTAGGGATATGAATCAACTACAGACAGAATACATGTATATCAAAAGGGAGGGGGGAGCACGATGGGAAGAAGGCAGCCGGCAGAGGCAGTGTGATGCTCCGAGCATGTTTTGCTGGGAAATCTTGGCGTTCATGTGGATGATACTTTGACATATACCCACCTACCTAACCATTGTTGCAGATCAAGTACACCCCTTCAATGCAACGCTGTACCCTGATGGCAGTGGCCTCGGTCAGCAGAATAATGCGCCTGGCCACGCTGCAAACATTGATCAGGAATGGTCTGAGAAACATGACAGAGTTCAAGGTGATGACTTGCCCTCCAAATTCCCCAGATCTCAGTCCTATCAAACATCTATGGGATGTGCTGGAAAAACAAGTCCCAGCCATGGAGGCCCCACCCACAACTTACAGGACTTAAAGTATCTGCTGCTAACGTCTAGGTGCCAGATACCACAGGACACCTTCAGAGGTCCTGTGGAGTCCATGCCTCGACGGATTAGAGCTATTTTGGAGGCCCCAGCCTCTGTCTCTCTTCCCCCCCTCGACACAATATTAGCCTGGTGGTTTTAATGCTGTATAATACACCAGATTATATTTGGAGATACCTTCTAGGGTGCTGCAGAGTTAAGTGGTGCCTTATAAACACTAAAAATACTGTATCTACTGCAAGTTTTAAGAATTTTATATTGTCAATAAAACTCCTTTATACAATATGTACGTATGTATATCAATATATTTATCCCCGATATCCATCACCTCTCCCTTTGATGGGATTTCTCTCTGTCCCTCTCTCTCTCCATCCCCAGCCTCTATTCTCCATCTCTCTCTCCATCCCCAGCCTCTATTCTCCATCTCGCTCTCCATCCCCAGCCTCTATTCTCCATCTCTCTCTCCATCCCCAGCCTCTATTCTCCATCCCCAGCCTCTATTCTCCATCTCTCTCTCCATCCCCAGCCTCTATTCTCCATCTCTCTCTCCATCCCCAGCCTCTATTCTCCATCTCTCTCTCCATCCCCAGCCTCTATTCTCCATCTCTCCCTCCATCCCCAGCCTCTATTCTCCATCTCTCTCTCCATCCCCAGCCTCTATTCTCCATCTCTCTCTCCATCCCCAGCCTCTATTCTCCATCTCTCTCTCCATCCCCAGCCTCTATTCTCCATCCCCAGCCTCTATTCTCCATCCCTAGGTGAGAGTTTTAGAAGTGGAGATGTTGCCCATAGCAACCAAGCAGATTCTACTTAACATTTAACTAGCACCTTCTAGAAGATAATAGCTAGAATCTGATTGGTTGCTATGGACATCTCCACTTCTAAAAACTCTCACTTTAGTAAATTTACCCCCTAGTCTCCAACCCATCTCTGGGCCTGATTCAGACCTGGTCGCAAGCGGTGAGCGCTCGCAACTGGGTCGATGGTGGCCCAGAGCGCATGCCAGAGCCGGCTCCGTCGTGCGCATGCACGAGACCTGGATGGCGACGGGCAATCCGTCGCTCCGGGTCTCGCACCAAAGGGGGCTTGCTGTTGAGAGACAGCACACCCCCTTTGGTGGGCAGGCCGGGGGGGGGGGGGGGTGGCTGCCCAGACGGTAGGCGTTCTCATGAGAACGCCTACCGTTAGGGGGCGGCCCCACTGGCATCACAAGTGATGTCAGTGGGAGAGCTTTCGGCTCTGTTTGAGCCGAAAGCTCTCTGGGGCTTGCGGCCACGAGACCCTACCACAAGGGTCTCGTCGCAAGCCCGAGAGTCGCGATGGTCTTGACCATCGCGACCATCATCCTGGCCGCTCGCATTAGCTGTGGGTGGCAATCCACAGCAATGCAAGCAGCCAGGTGGCCACTCCATTAAAAAAAAAAAAAAAAAAAGACGCTCTGATTCAGAGCGAGCGCTCTGTCAGAGCGTCCGGCTCTGAATCAGGGCCTCTGTCCCCTCCATTTCTCTCTCCATCCCATCTCTGTCCCCTCAATCTCTCTCTCCATCCCTAGTCTTTGAGCACAATATCTCTCTCCATCCCGTCTCTGCCCCTCCATCTCTCTCACATCCGCAATCTCTACACCCTCAATCTCTGTCTCCATCCCTTCCCTGAGCACAATATTTCTCTCCATCCTTAGTCTCTGCCCTCTCCATCCCTAGTCTCTGCCCTCTCCATCTCTCTCACCATCCACAACCTCTGCCCCCTCAATCTCTCTCCATCCCCAACCTCTCTTCATCCCTAGACCCTGCCCTCTCCATCCCCAACCTCTCTCCATCCCTAGTCTCTGCCCCCTCAATCTCACCATCCACAATCTCTGCCCCCTCAATCTCTATCTCCATCCTGTCTCTGAGCACAATATCTTTCTCTGGCCCCATCTCTCTCTCCATCCCCAATCTCTGCCCCCTATCTTTCTCCATTCCCAATCTCTGCCCCCATCCCTCTCCCTCGATCCCCAGTCGCTATCCCAAGCTTCTGACCCATCTCTCTCCAACACCAGTATATGTCCCCGTATTTCTCTATATCCTCAGTCTCTCTCCCCCATCTCATCCACTATCCCCTGTGTCTATCCCCGTCTCTCTCTCCATCTCTAATCTCTGTCCCCCGTCTCTCATTCCATCCACAACCTCTGCCTCGTCTCACTCTCCATCACCAGAGGGACTCTGACCCCGACCCTCAGTCTCAAACACTAGTATGTCTCCTGTCTACTCTACGCTTTTCTCTCTCTCTCTCCATCCCCCCATGTCTCTCTCATCCCAGCATCTGTCCCCCCTTGTCTCTCCATCCCAACCACAATCCCCCCCTCTCTCTCCATCCCGTCTCTGTCCCAGCTTCTGACCCCTGTCTCTCTCATACACAAGTATATATCCCCCGTCTTTCTCTACAGCTTCAGTGTCTGTCTCCATCCCCAAGGGTCACTCACTGTGGGACAGGGCCCAGGGCACACGGGCCACAAACACCTGGTACAGTCGCTGAGCGGACGCCGCCATCTTGCCGGTGTGACTCTCTGACCTCTCTAGTAACTGGCAGCGCAGCGGTGACGTCACGCTGTACGGAAGGGGGGCAAGATGGCGCCGCCCAGGGAGAAGAACACGGAAAGATGGCGGCTTCCGTGCTGGAGCAGGGGGAAGACGCCTTTCGGAAGATTTTCCGTTATTACAGAAGACGGAACCCGCCCTGCGACCTGTCCGGGGTGATAGAGTTCCGGCCGGGGGAGCCCAGGGTCAGCGCCCACCCGATGCCATCCTCTGCCCCATGGGTCACATGTGGTGGGGGGGTTTATATACATATATATATATATATATATATATGCACCCAGGGGTGGAAGTAATCCATAGCAACCCTTGTGGCTTCCTTATTTATGTTGCAATTGCCCAGATTATTATGGTGCAATGTATGGCGATCTTGTCGCTCAGGTTCTGGGGTCTCTGGGCATATTGCGATCGCAGCTACGAAAAAATTGCCAATGTTAGCAAAGATCACCCGGGCATAAAGACGCCCGCTGCTGCCCTCCTACCTGCGTAAGAAGACGCATACCTACGTAAATATCGGTAACGTTTGCCGCATATTTGTGGGCTCTTCTGACACGCGTAGCTGCGTACGTATGCTCTTGCAGTGGCTAATTTATGTACGCCCATGTACCAGCGTTTAACCGGACAGGCACGCCTGCGTTTCTCTGACACCCCACCGTCACCACCCCCAAAACGCTGACAACCTGTCGCTCACTCTGCGATGGATTCCTATGTGCGTCCGTAATCGCAGTGCGAACGCTGTGCATTTGCAGTGCGGCTTATACGTATGTGCAATGACAAACAATCGCTCCATTGCGTGCGTAATCGCCTTTGTGTCCGTCTCTGAATCAGGCCCTCTGTGTTACCAGCAGAGAAGTAGCTTAGTAACTAGCCTCTATGGGGAAAATTTTAAAAACCCAATATTTATTTTTTAAGTGTTTTCTATACAGTGCATGTTTATTACGCAGCACGTTACCCTGAATATGTCATTCTCATCCGTTATATACTGTATAGTTCCCCCTGAGGGGAGTGGGGGGGATATTGTGTCTATGTAGTGTACAGAGAATTTCTCGTTACTTAGTACATTCTAGGCCTGGTCAGATGTGGAATAATAGATCATATAGATAGTATACAGTGTGGTTAGTGTATATACATCACTGTAATGATTGGAGAGTGATCGGGTATAATAGTCACTCAGTTACTGGGTATTCGGTAGCACTTTGCGATCATCCCGGTCCTGATCTCTCTGCTGTCTAATTCCAGGATCACCTGGAAACTGTAATCCTGACTATACAGCAACTTCCTCGGGGCGACCTCCATCCCTTTTCCGGGAGTACTTGTACATGCCAGGGTATAAGATTCCCCCAGTCCCACATGTTTATCTATAGTACTACAGATGTGTACAGCGATTATCAGCTGACCCTGACCCGGAGCTGATGCTTTAATCTTTCTCGGCCAGGTGAAGGGCGCGGAGCTGAGGATCGGCGCACTCAGTGATCAGGATGCGAGCAGAGTGGGTTTGCAGCCATTGCATCGGTGGAAAGCCTATCAGCTGGAGGGTTCTCCAGGTACTGTGTCTGTGTTTTATCCTGCTAGAAAGGTGGCAGCACATGGGGACAGCAATAATTATGTGGTGCTCAGACCTCTAATACCAGTACAGGTAAATGCTCATAGAGCTTCTCATGTACTGGTTACAGGGGAGGAGATGGTGTTAGACAGGGAATGTTGGAATTACTGAGACCGATCTGGAGTTAGGCCCCCCCCCCCACTAATTGTCATTCCGAGGCTGAAACTCCCCTCTTCCTACAGTCACCTAATTATACCCCCTCCCCAAAACCTTTTCTCCCACTGCTAGAAGGAAAGCAGGTGCACACACATATGTAAAATATCACCTTCCTTCCACTTGCAGTCATTGCTTGTGACAGATGGGACTGCAGAGGGAAAAGGGGGGTGAGAAGAGGGTTTTCCCGTAGGCCTATGGAAAAACCTGCCGTTCCCCTGCTTATAATACAGGCAGCTTTTACGTTTCGTAAACCAACTTACTGAAAGATTCATTCTCTGTCCGTCAGTCAGCCGCAAGCTTTGGTTAACGTTCGCCGATTCCCTCTAGGTTTCCTGTTCGTTGAGAACCCCTTCCTACCTGGTTGGCAGCATCGTTGGGTGCGGCAATGTCTGAAGCTCTATCCCAGGAAACCCAACGTCTGTAACCTGGACCTGCACATGAGTCTGGACGATAACACTGACTTGTGGTCCAGCAGCCAGAGCCAGCTCAGGTAAGAGGACAAGAACTCGGCAGCTGGATGTGGGACTTCCAGAATCTCACGGTGAATTTTACATTTTATTTTATTTTTTTCTCAAACAGGACAAAATCCTCTCAAAGGCGCGGCGAGAAAAGTTTGCTTGAAAAACTTCGCTGGGTGACACTTGGCTTCCACTACAACTGGGACACAAAGGTAACGCGCATAGGGAGCGCCGTGCCTTGTTGCGGGGCAGCGTCACGCTTACTGTGTCTGTGAGGCAGTGCGGGATCTGCTGGCGTTATGTAGTTGTCAATAAGGCATCGTAGGCCCTCTCCGCGCTATCAGTGTTCCCTGGCATGATGCCAGGCACTGTCATATGTCAAGGGGTCACTCCCCCCCCTCCCCATAACAGCTGCGACACACCTCTGTTTTGGGAAACTGAGGCCATTGCCCTTTTGCACTGAAACTGCTGCAAACTGTCGGTGATTGACAGTCTGCTGCCGAGCTCTGTACGACATCGCAGACCCGGCGCATGCATAAATTACTGAGCATCGGTAATCTGCGTGTTTTCTTCTTCTGCTGAATCGAGGTCATACTACGCATTCACATTGGGTCCTGCTTACAGATGAACAGCAGACGCATTCTCTCACAGCAGCCCCCTCTGTTCTATTCCATACTGGCTGCAAATTACCACTACAGACTATAGATAAGGACGCCTACAGTATATATTTGTGCTCTGTGGTTGCTGCATGCCCAGAATACTCTTTAGCTGGTCTCCCCCTGCTTACACTGTTCAAAGTTTTGATGACCTCCATAGATCAGTGCAGAAAAGGACACAAATAGTAACTCTTCCCTCGCTCTCCTGATAATATTGTCTCTCTCCCTGCAGCGATACTACAGAGAGAATCACAGCCCCTTCCCCTTGGAGTTAGAAGAGCTTTCCCGCAGTGTGGCTGTCGCTTGTGGCTTCCCCACCTTCAAGGCAGAGGCTGCTATTCTTAACTACTACCGTATGGACTCGTCCTTAGGGATCCATGTGGATGAATCTGAGCTGGATCACCAGAGCCCCCTCCTTTCATTCAGGTGAATCTCCTTGAATAACAATCCCTTTACAGTTTCCATAATCACTGCTCTGTAGGGAGCAGGTTTTCTGGTAGCGACAGCTGTCACCACTAGAGGGAGCCCTTTGTCTGGTGCAGGATGAGGAAAACAGTCACTCGCTGCCCGAATTAGTCCATATACATTTTTCATTTTGCTCATTGGAACGGATGGATGTTCTCAATCCCTCCTAGACATGAAATCTGTAAAAGCATAATTAAGAAAACAGTTTTTGTTGATCTTCCCTTGTGGCAAAATCTATGCAGAGCTTTCAGTCATAGGGGGTAATTAAATTAAATTCCTGATAGCGACGCAATGTGCTGTTTCGGTACGGCACATCACGTCCTGCCAGCATTGCTCTCGGACCCCATAGAGGTATAAGGGAAAACTAGATTTTTCTGCACTACCGCAAGTGCCCAGTATGTGCACAGCCGAGCATTGCGCCTGATTCAGACTCACTCGCTAAGATGCATACTTTCGCACTATGTGTATGCAAATTGCGTAGGCAGGGCAATCGCACAGCAATGCATTAGCACGCCCAGTATTTCTTAGACAACGATCACATAGTGTATGCAGACACCCATTTAGCCTGTCTTAAGACGCCCACTTGTGCACGTCATGTCCAGGAAGTGTATGCAACCATCGGTACATCGGATGCTATCGCAGCGCTTGAGGTTGACTATACCCTGCCGCAAGCACTGCGAGCACTTCAGTGTAAAAACCAGCCAAGTGACGTGTACTGTGATGCTGTCATATAATTATGCACACCTCTTAAATGCCGCTGAGATGCTCAGGCACGCCTGCGTTTGCACCTCCACTCCCCCGTTTTTAATGGGCAGCCCCTGTTACCATCTACAAACGGCTTCCCCTGTCACTCACTCTGCTGGGCTGTCTATGCGCAGCGAGCAAATGCATTGTGTACTCTCGCTAAGGTATGCGCACACTGCATACCATCGGCAGCAGCGAGAGTATCCATCTTAGCAAGCGGGTCTGAATCAGGCCCATTGTGCCAAACTGAATTCCCCCCATATAGGATCATTCCCTAACATTGCTGAAAGGGGGAATCTACAGTAAAAGTACAACAGCATATAAGACTCCTCATGTCTTTCTCTGACCTGCACTAGACTGATCAATACTTCTAGTTCTACACTAACCTAAATTTCGTTACCATCCCTAAGCGGCCAAATCTAATTATTATTTTTTATTAAGTTGTATTTGCTACGCTTGTACGGCAGATAGGTGTGAAAGGAGGGGTTGTAGTTGGGATGCCGGTGGTCAGAATACCGGTGCCAGAATCCCGGCTCCATAATCTCGACCGCTGACAACCTGACTGTAAGTATTACGGTTAGAGATAGGTTGTGTTCATTCTAGCACCCTGCACCTGTCACAGCCCGTGCAGTTCCTCTTTCTTGCCTGGGGTGTCGCCCTCTGCTCTGGTGCTTCTAGCACGCGCGGCTGATGCAACAGACTTCTGATAGATCAGTGTGTGCTAGAAGTACCAGAGCAATGAGCGACACCCCAGGCAGGAAAGAGGAACTGCGTGGGCTGTGACAGGTGCAGGGGGCTAGAATGAATACTAGTTCGGGGTTAGGGTTATGTATAGGCTGTGAGAGGGGGAGTTGGGGTAAGGCTGTAGGAAAAGTGGGTTAGGGTAAGGATACCGTGATGCCACTGTCAGTATTCTGACCGCCGGCACCACGACAGCCGGGATCCCATACCCAACCGGAAAGGTCATTATTGTGTGGTACAGTGCACCAGATTTTCATCTTATGGATTACACAAGTATGTATGTGTGTGTATATATATATATCTATGTATATATAATCATTGTTTGTATTTGCTGCTGTTATTTCATCTCAGTAATGATTTCCTTGTTTCCCGTTGCTGCAGCTTTGGGCAGTCCAGTATATTCCTTCTCGGGGGTCTGAGCAGGGATTCGGCCCCCACTGCAATGATGATGAACAGCGGTGACATCATGATCATGTCTGGTCCCAGCCGCCTGCTGTACCACGCTGTGCCACGGATTCTCCGCCATCCCGGAGGCGCCGTTTTACCTCCTAGTTTATCAGTCCCTCCATCTAGCGGGGATTCAGGCGGCAATCCTCTGACTGAGCCGTGTTCCCCCGGAGACTGGGAGGTCTGCGAATCGTATCTGCAAACATCCCGGATTAATATGACCGTAAGGCAGGTCCTAGAGGAGGGGGGCAGCTTCCCAGAGAGGGAGGACGCTAATGGTAACGGTGACCCAATCATCAAGGGAGACTCTTATCACAGTGATGACAATGAGGGGCTGGAGGCTGAAGAGAGAGAGGTGCTGGCGAAACGCGTGAGGACGATGCAGGAGAGCTGAGTCTATGGAGAACGGGGGTGGGAGGATTTTATTTTTTTCCACAAATTAAAAATAAATAAATAAATATACCTGTTTATTTTTAATTAACCTCGTTTCTTTGTTTTGTAAGATATGCTTTCTTCCTGTCTGCGTCGCAGTCTTCTCGCTTTGGAGATCCCTAATATTGCTGAGGTCCCAACATTATGTAATGGTCGGGACCCTTTTAAATGCAGCAGCAAATAGTTAAGATCTCTTGGGCAGGGCCGGCTCTAGGGGTGTTTGACCAGTGCAGTCGAACAGGGGCGCCACACATAGAGGGCGCACCCCTCCCCAACATCCCGATTTCAGCAGGACAGTACTGGCCCGCTTTTCCACCCGTGGGCACGCCTCCAAATTATGTAGCGTAGCGCCGTGGCCTATGGTACTTAGGTCACACCCCCATTTTCGGTCGCATGCGGCTCCGCCACGCGCGATGTTGGCGTGCACTATACAGAGCCGGCACAGGGTGCTCCGACCCCTGGAGACGCCCCTGCTCTTGGGAGCAATCACCTGTAAGGTAATACAATGTGAGGAAAGGGGAGTTCAAAAACATCTGAAAGGGTGAAAAATTAATTGTCAATTGGGCTTCTTAGCCACGCCTTGATAGCTTCCGTGAGAGATGAATCAGCCACGCCTAAATAACAGAGATGGATCAGAGCCCCTACTTTCATTCAGGTGAATAATCCGTTATCCAGGTGAATTCAGCCGTTCAGGTAACAATCCCCCTTACTGTTATCATAATCACTGCTCTGTAGTCCGACTATTGAGCAAGTTTTCTGGCAGTGACAGCTGTTTGCCACCACTAGAGGGAGCCCTCTGTCTGGTGCAGGATGAGGAAACAGCCACTCGCTGCCCGAATCATTCAGTATATTTCAGATTTTAATTTTGCACATTGGAACGGATGCTTGTTAACGTCTCTGTGCGTGAATTCTGCAAAAAAAAAAGCAAAATTAAAAATAAATTGTTATGATTGTGTCGGCACTACCATAAGTGGCCGGAATGTGCGCAGGCTGCCCTCAAGTGGTCACCCTAGCAAATGGTGGAATATTTGCACACTGTTATTAAGCTGTAGATATCTCAAGATAGATATTTGGCACAATGTGCCTTTTATAAATGTGTTTGTATATTTCCTGCTACGATACGGCCAGAGATGAGAGACGGAGCTGGGACCTCACAAGCTCTGAAATGTGGACATCAAGAATCTTCCGCTGATATAGCTTGAATCCGGTAATAATGTTTATTTGATGCTGTATGCATTATACGACTCCAGCCGACGTTAGGCATCGCGCACGGTGATGGACTTGGGTGCGGCTGCTTGGTCAGGAAAATCCAGTCCCTAAAGCTCCTGATGAACAGCTCTTTTGCTGACGTTGCAGAGACAATTTTGTGTTCGGTAGGGAGTGCTGCAACAGGACAGATCACCCGCACCACCTGCGCGCCAGGCGTTCCCAATTATGTGAGCCTGCGTGGCCTATCATTTTGCAGCCGAGCTGTTGTTGCTCCTAGATGTCTCCACTGCACAGTAATAGCACTTACAGGTGCCCGGGGCGGCTCTAGCCAGGCAGATTTGTTGGGAAGGCGGCATCCTATGACTGTGCCACACTAACCATCACTGAGCTCTTCAGTGCAGCCCATCCCACTGCTAATGTGTCACCATGGAGACTGTATGAACGCTGTATGCTTCATTGTACGCACCTGCTGAGCATTGTGGACAGGGACAACATTTAGATTATGGCCATGTCTTCTGTAGGACCGTAAATTATATTTTCACTATAGATAATGTTTAAGAATACTTGGTGTAGGCAGGGTCTCTTACTTGCCTGGATCACCCTGATTTAGGGGTCAGATCACAGACCTCCAGGGACAGTTAGAGGCAATCTAAGTTACCACAGGGTACAGACCACAGCTCAATGAGCCCCCAGGTTCCAAGTGAGTTCTCCAGGATCTTTATCCTTCCACAAGAGATTCAGGGCCTGCTTCAGAGAAGGACGCTCTGAACGAGCGCCCGCTCTGAATCAGGGCGTTTTTTTTTTTTTTTGGTGCGTCGTCCAGGACGCTCGCATAGCTGTGGGATACCACCCACAGCTTATGCGAGCGTCCATGATGATGGTCAAGACCATCGCGACCACCGGGCTTACGACGAGACCCTGCGGTTAGATTTAGGGCATCCAGGGGGGGACTTAGGGTTAGGCACCCCCCGGGGGACTTAGGTTTAGGCAGCGGGGAAGGGGGTGGTTAGGGTTAGGCACTTAGAGGGGGGATTAGGGTTAGGCACTTGGGGGGGAAGTTAGGGTTAGGCACCCCTAAGGAGGGTTAGGTTAGTAGATACTCACCTATCCACGATCGGGATTTCCAGCGCTGTCGGGCTTCCGCTGCTCTGAACTCTGCCCATGTCGGGCTGCCGCTGACGGGAACCGAACCGCCGGCCATGTGGCCGGCGGTATTTCATACGCATTCCCGCTGCCACAAGCCCTGGAGTGGTTTTGGCTCTATCAGAGCCAAAATCACTCCCACTGACATCATTACTGGTGTCAGTGGGGCCGGATCCAGACGTTAGGCGTTCCCATGGGAACGCCTCTGTCTGGGCAGCCACGCCCCCGGCGTGCCCACCATAGGGGGCGTGCTGTCAATCACCATCGACAGTACGCCCCCTTTGGTGCGAGACCCCGAGCGATGGCTTCCCTCGTGCGCATACGCATTTGGGTACCATCGACCCGCTTGCGAGCGTCCTGCGCTCGAGAGCGGGTCTGAATGAGACCCTCAGTCAACACATTACCATCAGCAAAGCCAGTACACCCCATCACAAGTGCAACATACATCAGCCTGCGGTGCTAACGCTTAGGGGTATATTTATTAAAGAGCAGGTTTTTAGAAGTGGGGATGTTGCCCATAGCAACCAATCAGATTCTACTTATTTATCTAGCACCTTCTAGAAGATAATAGCTAGAATCTGATTGGTTGCTGTGGGCAACACCTCTACTTCTGAAAACACGCACTTAGTTAATATACCCCTTATACTCTGCTTTTGGGAGGGAATTCCATTAGGCAGGCTAATGGAGTAAGTTGTTTGACCATCTATGGCAGCCTTGTGCAACCTATGGCCCTCTAGTGAAGATATTTTCCATTTTTTATCTGCACCTGACACTGGGGAAAGGGTTGTGAATTACTCATCGGGGCAGGACTCGCCAGTGTCACCCACAGATGCTGTGCGCATGCACACGGTGAGGGAAGAGCTTGGGGGAAGCGCATCACCTCTGTAAGTGCTGGAACGCCCACAAGAGACAAATTGGGGATGTCACAAGGACACGCCCCTTCCCAATCAGTCTCCTTTTCGGTAGCTATGCCCGCACCTCAGTGCCCTTGTCAGTGGCGTAACATCATCCCAGTCACCTGGAGGCAAGATAGATGTTGGCGGCCCCCCATGCCGACTCTTCAACTTCGTAAAATAAATAAATTGCCCTTGACATCCCTATGAAAATGACTTGTATTATGTGACTCAGGGCCCGATTCAAACCCGCTCGCTAGGCTGCATTCACACCCAGCCGTAAGGAAAGCAGGTGTGCTAATGCCGCAATCTCATGTCCCCTTATGTCTTAGAGTGTGATTGCAGTCTGAAGTTAGACGCCCACCTGCCTGGACTTAGACGCTCACTTTCAGATGTCATATCTAGGAAGAGTATGAGAACATTGGTACCGCCCCCTATGTCTTAGCATGCGATTGCAGTCTGAAGTTAGACGCCCACCGGCCTGGACTTAGAAGTCACTTCCTGGAAGAGTATGAGAACATTGGTACCGCCCCTTATGTCTTAGCATGCGATTGCAGTCTGAAGTTAGACGCCCACCGGCCTGGACTTAGACGTCACTTCCTGGAAGAGTATGAGAACATTGGTACCGCCCCTTATGTCTTAGCATGCGATTGCAGTCTGAAGTTAGACGCCCACCGGCCTGGACTTAGACGTCACTTCCTGGAAGAGTATGAGAACATTGGTACTGCCCCTTATGTCTTAGCGTGCGATTGCAGTCTGAAGTTAGACGCCCACCGGCCTGGACTTAGACGTCACTTCCTGGAAGAGTATGAGAACATTGGTACCGCCCCTTATGTCTTAGCGTGCGATTGCAGTCTGAAGTTAGATGCCCACCTGCCTGGACTTAGACGTGTGGTACCCCCAAGTTTGTTCCCAAATAGGGGTCACCCAATATTTTTTTTTATGTATGTACACATAGATATACTGCCGCCCCATTCCTTATTATAGGCAGGTATAGTGAACTTTGACTGACCCTGCTCTCCGTGAACCCCACTGAGCATGTGCAGACAGGGAGGTAGAAAGTGCCCATTGGTCAGCAACCCATTTTTGGAGGGAAAAACCTGCCCCATTGATTGGTAGCCTGGGTGTCCAGGCAGAGATCCCTGTAGGCGGCCTGTTGCTGGTCCCCTCTGTCTACTCATAGATGCCGGACCGACAGGGAGGAGAGTGAGGGAGAGCTTATAGAATACCTTTCTCAGGGCTGGCAGTGCTGAGTCTGGGGAAGAATGTCTGTAGAAAGAGTCTGGGGAAGAATTTCTGAAAAATGATTGCCTGTGAGGAGTTGCTGTGGAGTGTCCCTGGATCTGTACAAATAAGGGAGCAGTAACCCCTCTCATTTACCCTGGATTACAAATACTGCACCTGGTGCTGTCTGTAATGAGTTGCTGTGGACTGCCCTTGGAACTGTAAAAATAAGGATGCTATAACTTTTATGTTTGCCCTGGATTACAATTACCAGACTTCACATTAGCATGGAAAGCTACCTATCCAATCTGCTAGGGGAGGTGCTCTGATGCTGGATGTGAGTCCCTGGAGGAAGCTTGCCTGGGGATTTGCATAGAGCACCCTGCTTTGGAAGAAGCCCCCTCTGAATAAAGGACTGCCTTCCTAAGTGCCTGTTATCAGGAGCCACATTTGTAAATCTGCGCATGCTGGGAGAGAAGAGGAGCTGCCTGTGAAGGAGGTCTCATCGCTCAGACTTGCCGACATTTAGCTCCCTCCTTCATGGAGGGAGCTGTCGGGCTTACAGAGAAGGGGGGCGTGGTGCGTCAAAGGGGGCGGGACCCGGCAGCGACTCGTCATTGGGGGCGGAGCATGGGGGCATGACAGCGCGATCACATCATCATGGCTCCGCCCCCTCTTCACAATGCCGATATTAATGGCATTGTGGAGCAGGGGGCGGAGCCACGATGACGCGATTCAGTGCAAATCGCATCACCGCCCCCCCCGCTGCCGGGCGTCTGCAGCTGGGAGCTCTGGTGCGGTGCTATGCATCCCAGAGTTGCTCTGGACATCGGAGGAGGCTGAACAGCCACTGCCAGGGGTGAGATCATACCAGAACCTCCCTATACTCTGTCCCTCCACAGCTCCTATCTTCCCTCCATTAAGGCCCTGCCCCTCTGTACACCTATCCTATCTGGGTCCCCTGGGTCTATTGCATTATCCTTTACCTTGTGGCTAACCATGATTAGACTGGGAGACTAGGTTTTGTGTAAAAGCTGGGACCGGGGGTTAGACTCCCACACAACTGCGTGTAGAAAGGGGTCATAGTGTTTTAAATTAGGTAAAGTGTGTGTGTAGTGATGAAATAGGGGGGAAGTAAAAGATAGATCACCCCCTCTTTTCCCCAAGAGTTGCATTGGTGGTCATTTACTTTCCTGTGAACCTCTGGCTCATGTCCAGGAGGGGACGTGACTTATGGGTGTCGGCTCATGTCCGATGCCACTGTGGGTGATGTACAAAGTATTTTATGTCTAGCTTTAAAGTAAATGTAATGCCATGTGATATGTATTTGGCTCTGTTTACTGTTTGACTTGTGTGTTAGCTAAAGGGTTGATAGTGGCCCTCCGTGGTCCTTTATCTGTTATAGCACTCTGTAAAGCTGTTCACTGCTCGCTGTGTTATTATTGTTAATGCTGATTAATATTTTGCTTGCAAGAAATGTTTGAGTATTTACCCGTATTGGTGTTGATGTAAATTGTTTCTTATACACTATTTGGCCCGGTAACCATTTCAAAGTCCATTCAAGCTGATGTAATGTATATTGCTTGTTTGTTTATTTAGCCCTGTGTAACCCCGGCTGGCAATTCTGGTGATAGTAAATTGTGGCATAGGCAATTAGGAAGACTGCTGTCCCTATTTTCTCAAGGCTCAAGGACTGTGTTACATTATTACAAGTGGCCGGTGAACTACTGCTACCAGCATAGCCTCAGTTGTCCTTATTTTCTCAAGGCCCAAAGACTGTGTAAGTTACTGCAAGTTGCCGGTAAACTACTGCTATCTGCATAAACTGTTAGCCGTTTCCATCTGATGAACTGTAGTTTTAGACTATTTGTTGGTACAGCTGGTGCACTACAAGAACCTATCCAACCGGCAGGTGCATAACCCTGCTTGCAGCTAATTATTTTGCATGGACTATTTGTTGTTACAGCTGGTGCACTACAAGAACCTATCCAACCTGCATGGGTATAATCCTGCTTGGAGCTAATTATTTTGCATAGACTATTTGTTGGTACAGCCGTTGCACTACAAGAACCTATCCAACCTGCATGGGTATAATCCTGCTTGGAGCTAATTATTTTGCATAGACTATTTGTTGTTACAGCTGGTGCACTACAAGAACCTATCCAACCTGCATGGGTATAATCCTGCTTGGAGCTAATTATTTTGCATAGGCAATTTGTTGGTACGCCGGTGCACTACAAGAACCTATCCAACCTGCAGGTGCATAACCCTGCTTGGAGCTAATTATTTTGCATGGACTATTTGTTGTTACAGCCGGTGCACTACAAGAACCTATCCAACCTACATGTGCATAATCCTGCTTGGAGCTAATTATTTTGCTTAGACTATTTGTTGGTACAGCCGGTGCACTACAAGAACCTATCCAACCTGCATGTGTTTTCCCATGCTTTTCTCAGCAAAAAGGGAGCGTTAACTCAGACTGTATTTCACAGCTATAGACTGCCGGAGCACCATTGATTCAAGCTAGACCAGCAGGTTTCATATTTAGGTCTCTCATTTGTTTTTTGGTAAAGTTCTGCAGGAATTGTGGTTCTTGTTGGTTTCACATGCTTGCCAGCTGGGGTCACTGGTAGAGGACGGGGAGGTAATAAATAAATACCTTGTCATTGAATAGTGTAATTAATTTAATTCCATCTGTATATGGTAAATATCTCCTGTCATTTGTTGTTAATTATTAACAAATAATAAAATTGCGTTGCACCTTCCCTCCTGACTGGTCATTGTGTCTGCAAAAGGGGAATACAGGCTTGTCTCTCTGTCACGGTGTGTCCTATCTGCACATGGGGAAATCGGCCACCGAAGCATTCCAACACACATACCTGAACCCGGTGCTAGTGGTGCAGCACTGTACAAACCAGTCAGTACATCACAGACACTCACTTTCAGACATCATATCCAGGAAGTGTATGAGAACATTGGTACCATCGGGCGACATCGAACCTGCATGCAATGCTTGAGGTAGACCTTAGGCTACCGCAAGCACTGCGAGTGCTGCTGGCTGTATTTCTCACGTCTGACGTGTATGCTGATGCTGCGTCTTAATTATGCCCGCCCTTATAATGGTGGTAAAATGCACTGACACGCCTGCATTCGCACATCCACACCCCGGTTTCCTTTGTCCTTCCCCTGTCACCACCCACAAACGGCCCATCCTGTCACTCAAACTAGCGGGCTGGCTGTATGCTGAGAGCGATCATCTCCCGATCGCTGTGACTGGTTCGTGCATCCACACTGCATCTTTTACACATGCGCAGTTTCAAAAATCATCCGGCTACGAGCGAACGCAGCCTAGTGAGCGGGTCTGACTCGGGCCCTCAGTACTCCCCACACAGTTACAGCCCATATCCCGCTAAACTGTTACTGCTCGCTGTCACCCATTGATGCACATCCAGGTGATTTTGGACGGCTAATTTGATACATGCGCAGAGCGATATCTCAGGAAATGACGCATGTGCAGCAGAGTAAAACTCGCTCATTCCTTCTGCAATCTATGTGACTGCCAGACAATAGGGAGAGCATTTTAGTGACACTAGACTATACAGAGAGCATTTTAGTGACACTAGACTATACAGAGAGCATTTTAGTGACCTCTAGACAATCCTATCAATACTGATAGCAATTTAGTGGCTGCCAATCAGCACTGAATGCATTTTTGTGACCGCTAGACAATATGGAGAGCATTTTAGTGACCATCATAAAAAGCAGAGAATACCACAGCAACCACCATATAATGCAAAGGACGTTGTAGTGACCGCCATATCATGCAGAGCATCAGTGACCGCCATATCATGCAGAGCATCAGTGATCGCCATATCATGCAGAGCAACAGTGACCGCCATATCATGCAGAGCATCAGTGACCGCCATATCATGCAGAGCAACAGTGACCGCCATATCATGCAGAGCATCAGTGACTGCCATATCATGCAGAGCAACAGTGACCGCCATATCATGCAGAAAGCATTGCAATTCCTACCATATAACCTAGAGACCATCATTGCCCACCATATGCAGAGAGCGTTGCAGTGCCCAGCATATAATTTAGAAAGTGCAGTGCCTGACATATAATGCAGAGTGTTGCAGTGCCCGCCATATAATGCAGAGTGTTGCAGTGCCTGCTGGATAATGCAGAGTGTTGCAGGGCCTTCCATGTAATAAAGGGATTGTCACAACAATCCCCATATAATGCAGTGTGTCGCAGTGCCCCCATATAATGCAGGGAGTGTAACAGTGCCTGGCATGTAATGCAGAGAGTATCACAGTGATCCTTTATAATGCAGAGAACATCACAGCAACCACCATACAATTTAGAGGACGTACTGTAGCAATGCCCGGCACATAATGCAGAGAACATCACAGCTACCACCATAAAATTTAGAGGACGTACTATAGCAGTGCCCGGCATGTAATGCAGAGAGCATCAGTGACCACCATATGCAGAGAGCTTTGTGCCCACCATATATTTTAGAAAGTGTTGTAGTGCCCTCCATATAATAGTGTCGCACTGCCCTCCATGTAATGCAGAGTATGTCACAGTGACCCCCAGATAATGCAGAGTGTTGCAGTGCCCTCCATGTAATGCAGAGTATGTTGCAGTGACCTCCAGATAATGCAGAGTATGTTGCAGTGACCCCCATATAATGCAGAGTGTTGCAGTACCCTCCATGTAATGCAGAGCATGTTGCAGTGACCCCCATATAATGCAGAGTGTTGCAGTGCCCTCCATGTAATGCAGACTATGTCCCAGTGACCCCCATATAATGCAGAGTGTTGCACTGCCCTCCATGTAATGCAGAGTATGTTGCAGTGACCCCCATATAATGCAGTGCGTTGCAGTGCCCTCCATGTAATGCAGAGTATGTCACAGTGACCCCCATATAATGCAGAGTGTTGCAGTACCCTCCATGTAATGCAGAGTATGTCCCAGTGACCCCCATATAATGCAGAGTGTTGCAGTGCCCTCCATGTAATGCAGAGCATGTTGCAGTGACCCCCATATAATGCAGAGTGTTGCAGTGCCCTCCATGTAATGCAGAGTATGTTGCAGTGCATGCCAGATAATGCAGAGTGTTGCAGTGCCCTCCATGTAATGCAGAGTATGTTGCAGTGACCCCCATATAATGCAGAGTGTTGCAGTGCCCTCCATGTAATGCAGAGTATGTTGCAGTGCATGCCAGATAATGCAGAGTGTTGCAGTGCCCTCCATGTAATGCAGAGTATGTTGCAGTGACCCCCATATAATGCAGAGTGTTGCAGTGCCCTCCATGTAATGCAGAGTATGTCGCAGTGACCCCCATATAATGCAGAGTGTTGCAGTGCCCTCCATGTAATGCAGAGTATGTTGCAGTGCATGCCATATAATGCAGAGTGTTGCAGTGCCCTCCATGTAATGCAGAGTATGTTGCAGTGCATGCCATATAATGCACAGTGTTGCAGTGCCCATTATGTAATGTAGAGAGTGTCGCAGTGACAGCCATATAACACAGAGTCCATCAGCAGTGACCCACATTTAACACAGCTAATATGAATACACCACAAACACACAATATTAATACACCACCCCACCACCACAGACAGTATTAAAACACATGACCCCCTAAAAAATAAATATATAATGAAACACACACACACACACACACACATTTTCTATACCACACACACACACACATTTAGATATATATTACATACCACAATGTAGTTGCTATCAGGGGTGGAAATAGCCATATTGAATCTGCCCCCTGCATGCGAGTGGTGGGGGGGTTGCGCTTGTCAGGGAGCCTGCCAGTGCCTGTGGCTACAAGGAGCACTGAGCACCCTGCACCTGCTTGTACCCTCCCCCGTGAATAAGTGGTGACTGCACTGCTGCACAATTTACACAGCCACACACACAGATGGAGACCTGCCGCCAGCAAGCAACTGCACTGTGCCCAGCAGGAAAGTCTGACCCTGGTGCTGCGGGCAATTAGTAATAGGAGACAATGGAGGTGAGGTGCCCCCTGCAGGGCTGGCGCCCGGCGACTACCGCCTCCATAGTCTCTGCCAGTTCTGCCCCTGTGCCCTGTCTTGCCCATGGTCTGGCGTGAACACTAGGGAAGGCGGCAGCCAAAGAGAAGCCAGCCTCCAATATAATGCTGCTGCAGCTGGGTAAGGTGGGCGGCGGAGGGAGAACGTTCTGCTTCCATTACACCTGACCCCTGGATAGCAGCAGAGGGCCGGGGAGAGCACCTCTCCAGCCCAGCGCTCCCCTGCAATGCTTACCCCACTACCCGCATAGCGCCACACCTGACTGCAGGCCCCAAACACCCAGGATTTCCCAGACACCAGGGAGAGTAGGGAAATGTAGCTCCAAATGGTGCTTTGTTCTCCTGCACATCAGAAAAACTAAATTAATAAGCGGATCATTTGCTAAATGTTCATCTAATGAGCACGGCCCTAATGACTGACACAGTGACTCTCTCTGTATTACAGCACAGAACGGGATACAGATGACACATCCTCATCATCAGAAGATTATCAGGGAGTCAGTGACCCACTCAGGGTGCTGAGCGTGGGAGTATCAGCCTACAGTGATGATGTGATACACAGGGCCTGGGAAGATAATGAGGAAGAGAAAGATGATGATGAAGAGGAGGAGGAGAAGGAGGATGACTCATGGTTAGAAAAATATTCAGTTCCGCTAGGGCGCTTGTCTCCCCGCACGGTTTGGAAGCACAAGAAAATGAGTTTAAGGAGCAAAATAAAATACATAGCGGAAAAATACTGAGATTAAGTGCCCGCGCATGCGCCAACCGGTCGCCGCTGCTACCCCCCTCCAGCGCTAAGCCCCGCCCCCGGTGCTAAGCCCCCCCATGATCGCAGACCCCCACAACCCCCCCCGCGACCCCCCTCTCCATTACTTACACCTACCTGCATGCTCCGGGCCTCCGGTGATGTTCTCCATTCCTCCGGTCAGGTGATCTCCCATACTGCACTGGGGCCGATCACCTAATGACAGGGCAGCAGTGCACTGTGGGAGACCAGCTGACCGGAGGGGAGTCATCACCGGAGGCCCAATCACCGGTCCCTGGAGTCAGGTAAGTAATATTTTTTTTTTTACTTTTTTTTTTACAGTAATCAGCTTGCGGTCTGTTTAGACCACACAGCTGATTACCGGGACCAACTCCCGGCTCTGCTCTCCCCGTTAGAGCAGGGCAGGAGGCCAGTAACCGGGGGAGACCCTGGATAACGCCAACCCCAGGTGGCATAATTATCACAGGGCTTTCCCCGATATTTTTTTCACATTTATTTTTAGTAACTATGGCCAGATCACATTTCCCATTACAGTTATGGGAAATGCGATCTGCTTTACTAAAAATAAGTGATAATTAGGGGTTGGAGTAAAATTTTACGAATTCTACTCCAATTGCCCTGTAATAACTATAGGTGATACTAAAATAATGTGAAAAGGGTGTGAAAACACCCTTTTTCATAATATTTTAGCAAAAATAATGTTGATAAATAGAGCTCATAATCACACTTGTCTGCCTGCTCTGATAGTAACATAAAATGGATTTTTATTATGTACAATATATCTGCATGTCCTACAAGAGCTGGAGATACGGAATACTTTCACTAGTTTATTTATTAAACCTTTTTCTTTGTGCAAGAAAAAAAAGACTGGTCTCCATGGGGTTCCCTGAGCTAATGGACATACTTCTGCCACTATAAAGCCGCTTCTTGGCTGTTCCCAACAGTATAGGCCAGGGGTAAGCAACATGCTGCACTACTGTGGTACTATACATCCCAGCCAACTGCAACAAAATGCTGATATATTAAAAATGTTGACAGTAACATTGTAAACATGTGGAATTAGGGTTTGGCATATTAGAGATAGCTTTATCCTAAAAAAACTACTATCAACATCATGACTATCATCATTGACAATGTGGAAATTCTGGCAGTGTCACATTATGTCAGTGCCGACATTTGAAACATGTTGATATTGTGAACATGCCGACATATACCCAAGCTGTCCCTAGTAACAGGCTTGTTGCTGTGCAGGATATTATATATATTAGAGGAGTATCACACCCATCTCTGGGGTAGTGTTTCCCTGCTAAGTGCAGTTATGTTATGTACAAATGGAGGGGACATGGTCAATGTATGTATAAAAGTCATTTATTACATGCATTTCAGTATGTACCAATAAACTAGGCTACTATCCATTTTTCAAAATGTTCACGGGTACAAAAGGGATTATTAGAACATGATGTGATAACAGCAGCATTCCACATAGCATACAGAATGTAAGTAGGGCTGGCCATACAGATGAGGGGTATGAATATAGTACTAAAAGCAGAGACATATCTATAATGGGTGCAGGGTGTGCGGTGCACAGGGGCAACTGGGTCCTAAACCACACACCCTGCACCCTACCCTTCAATACTCACCTCTCCGTAGTCCCGTGTTGGCGGTAGCAGTTATGTACAAATCACCGTCCCATTTTCCCACCGTTTTATGCATAAGCAGAAGGAAAATCACTGGGATAAGTGGCTGCCACACCATTTCCCTAATGATCTGCGCATGTGCAGTAGACTTTGGCACAGCGCTAGAGTATAGTAGTACCCAGAGTCTACTGCTGCACTTAGTATTCTGCCTGCCGCTGGGTAGAGAGGAGGGGCCCTTGGAGAGAAACTGCACATGGGCCCCCCTACTATCTTATTATGCCCCTGACTAAAATGTTCTGGTAAGGAAGTAAAATGATAGAAAAATGCTGAGTGAGGGGAGAGGTGTGGAAGTGCCTCCCAATAGACCTGATCAGGGCTGCCAAGAGATCATCCAGACTTTGTGCTCGGGGGTAACTGGCCATGCCCATCAGGGGCCTCTGCTGGTGGTGGAATGCACTAAGGGCCGTGGCTGCTCCATCATATGAGTGCACCGGGCAATGGACCCCCACCAAATCATTTCCCAAGAGTGAAGGGCCAGTAACTATCTATGGCATCGGCTCTTATCTCCAGTCCTCAAGTTCCCCAAACAGGTCACAGTTTCAGGATTTTTGACAATTGCTATCCCAGAAAAATAGATGAACTCATTGGTGCATGATTGAAGAAATCCAGAAAACATGAGCTGTGATTAGTTCAGGATTGGAGTTGAGAACCCCTGGAATGAGGGATTATATCAGCAGATTTAGCACTATATCTGTCATGTATTATAGACTGATATGTGTCTACATTATTGTGTAGCAGTTATACAATTGTTCTTTATGTAACAAGATAGTGAATAGCTTATCTGAGTGTTATGATCACTAATGCAGCAATGTGTATAAGCCATGTCCTTGTCCTGCATTGTATTGTACTGTAAGTCACTGATTTCTTCTTCTCTTGTGGCTCCACACAGACAGTATAACCTGGCTCCTACAGTGCACCGTGAGGAAGGGTAAGAATGGATTTGGGATGTCTATCACCAGGAATAAGGATCATTTACTGGAGATTCAGTCAATTACTAAGAATGGACCTAGTGACCAAAGTGGACTACAAAAAGGTAATATAAATATTCATATGTGTAAGATAACGGTATTATCTAAACTCAGATATATGTACTGCCAGAAAAGTAATTGTATTAGTACAATATAAAGGAGTAACTAATGCACTTACATGACAATGCAAATATATCCCATACTGTAAGCTCTCACGAGCAGGGCCCTCTTCCCTCATGGGCTATTTCTTCCCTCACTGTGGGGATTATTCATCATACCTAAATATTCTCTGGAGGTAATTAGGATTAGTACTGGCATGGAGTTCTATAATTACCAGAGGATTCATTATTCCTCCTCTCCATCAGTATCTATTTAGAAAAGATGTAATTTTTGTGATGACAGCTTTTCGGGAAATAGATAGTTTTCCCTCACTACACTACCTTACCGCAGCTGTAATCTGTGCTGCGCATACGCCGTTACATTCGTAATACCAGCGCATGCACTACCTACAGCTGCGGTCATTTTGTGTCCCCCTCACCCCTCCTTGTATAAGGGGCACTACTACTGTGGGCATTGTGTATAAGGGGCACTATTACTGTGGTCATTGTGTATAAGGGGTAATAATGTGGGAATTGTGTAAAAGGGGCACTACTGTGTTTTATAACATGAATAAGGGATTACTGTGTGGCATAAATTGCACTGGTAGTTTACATTTGTTCGTACATACTGTTACACATAAGCACGTTTTATGCCCAGATGCCTTGTTATATATATTATGTATAGTTATTTATATGTAAACACTTGAAGTACACAATAAAGTGAATGTTGCAGCTTATTCTGGTTAGACTTTGTTGTCATTGGTTCTGTAACCAATTATTTGGAAACCCCCCCTTTGCCACTGATCTCCTCCCCACTGCCTACAGCACCTAACCCTTGGGGGCTGCCACCCTTCTCCTTACAGTATTTGGCTATAATGACAGCCGGTGCAGCAATGTGTATAAGTACTGTCCATGTCCTGCAATGTTCTGTACTGTAAGTCCCTGTTTTCTTGTTTTGTACATACTGTTCCTGTGTATGTACTCTGTAAGGTGCTGCGGACCCCTCATGACGCCATATAAATAAAGGATAATAATAATATAGAACCTGATTCTGAGTCGGGCACAAGTGATGATCCTAATGATGGTGGCTGCAGCTGCAGATGGACAATGAGTGGGTAGGCCAGCCTTCCGCATGCAGACTAGCAGCTACTCGCCATACAGGGGCGGATACTCGCATAGACAGCTGGATACCTGCATTAGCATAAGGGAGTAAGGAGGCTGCCACGGCCGTGTGGGAAAGGGCCGCAGGTGCGTCTGTCTGAGAATCAGCCCCATAGTACATAATCAGGTTCTCCAGCAGATGGCAGTAGTAACCTATAACCAAGGAAGTCATAGTAATCCCAGCTGCTGCACATGTTATCAGCCAATGTTACCGTCCTCAGGAGAACACACACAGCCTATGTATAGGGGGCGTAGTGACACTTATACAGCACTTGTACTTACACTTCAGATGGGAAATATGTCAAAACTGACAGTTAAAAACATCATTATAACTATCTATAAGAGGGTATTTTTATCATAATTATTATTACACCATAAGGTATGATTAACAAGTTATTTGTCCCAGGTTTGTGAGTAAAAGATATTTATACATGACTGTATAATGGGGCAGATCATAGTGCCGCAGTGTAATGGCTACATTTATATTACTGATATAAGAGACACATAAAGACGGGAAATAAAAGGACAATAAAATTAGATAAGGGCCATAAAAAAAACATCAGTATAATTCAGAACTATGAGGAATAATTCTGTGGCCAATCAGCCAAACTAACTATAATTACATCATGTGAATAAAGATCCCTGGTGTGTATAAGAAATACATGTGTGTACATGCTAATGTACAAATTCTGCATGAACCAGTTAGCCGGCGACGTCGCATGTGATGTGATCGCAGCCAACAGTGCTTCCTTCAGCTGTCAACGTCCCACCACATGCGACCGCGCCGCCATGCTGCTTCCCCCGGCTTTTCCATAGCAGATCCGTTCTCCTCACAACAGATCTCCTCTGACTCCTTGGAACCCCTGGTAGTGATGAGCGGTCTCCGACCACCGATATCACTTCCGGAATCATGCCCCAGAATGCCGTGCGAACAGCACCCCTGGGCGCATGTGCCGGGGATCACAGTGTGAGGAGAGGAACTTACTTCCCCTCCAAGTACTATTTGGCAAGTGCAAGGATCAGCTTCAGCGTGGGGGACTGATAATCGTTCCCCCCTGACACACACTCTGCTGCTCTCTGCATATGGGGGAGGGGGGTAAATGCCCATGGGGGTTGGGGGGCTATCTAGCATCAGTGGGGGAGGGATAATATATATAGAAATATGATGCTGGATGGGGGGTAAAAATTATTAAAAAAACATACTTGTCACAGGGTAGGAGGGGGGCAAAGAAAAATTGTGTTTTTACAGGGGGGGTTGGTTTAGAAAACATATATTTTACTACTAATGGGGTGTGGGGGGTATTATTATTAGGATTTATGGTCCATGGGGGGTCTGTTGCCTATAGGGGGTGGGCAGTTATTTTATAATGGGGGCCTATAGACACAGGGGGATGGTGGGGGGTTGTAAAACACAGCCTAGATATATAACATATATATTTAAATATATTATTACAAATAAGTTTTAAACTTAAATAAAAAAAACAGACAGAGCTGAAAGCTAATACCTTGGGCACAATGACAAATGCATATTTGTATGTAGCTGACCCCTTCACGTTATTTTATATTCAATTATGTTATCATTTATAGGTGACGAGTTGATTGAATTTAAGAAAGAGAATGTCCTGGGCTGGACCCTGCTGGAGTTTTGGGATCTGGTAAAGACCATCCGTAAGGGAGAAAAGATTAAGATTTTGGTGTATCGGGGTCGGTCATCTGCTTTACCGACAGAGGAGGCCAAGGAAACGTAAGTGTCATATAAGCACTATTTATATTTACCTGACAGATAATGGTTTTAACGACAAAAAGTTATAATGTTTATACTATAATTGCTCATATTACAGTATTATTATTATGGTGTATGTACATTTAGGACTCCTCCGTATGCATAGGATAACTTGGCCACATCAGGCTGATCATAACCAGCATAAATCAGCGCTAATGCAGGTGATCGCCTGATAGATTTGGCTGCCCAAACATTCGGACACTTGGTGATAACGGACATCTCTGAAAAGAGATTAATTCATATATACATTTAAAAAAGAAAAGTGTGTCGCAGCCTGTGCGCGGGGCGCCGTTGTCAGGCGATACCCTCCTAAATCCAGAGGGAACAGTTTTCCGTCTGTCTAGAAGCGATCCTATTGGATAAAAGGAAGAAGCCCTGATAGGAGGGTGAGGACGTAATGTAGCTGTCTCTGACCACTGACATCACTGCAGATGTTACACCCCAGAATATGATTTTTTGGTTAGACCCCCGGAAGAGTCAGACTTCCCAACTCTCCCTCATTGTCAGGTAGACTCCCTGACATAGCAGCAATCTCCCTGACTCCCTGACATAGCAGCAATCTCCCTGACATAGCAGCAATCTCCCTGACTCCCTGACATAGCAGCAATCTCTCTGACTCCCTGACATAGCAGCAATCTCCCTGACATAGCAGTAATCTCCCTGACATAGCAGCAATCTCCCTGACATAGCAGCAATCTCCCTGTCTCCCTGACATAGCAGCAATCTCCCTGACTCCCTGACATAGCAGCAATCTCCCTGATTGCACCTTACCCCCATTATGTAGATATTGTATTAACAGAGATATATACATTCATATGGGGTCATTAGTAACATTCCCCTGCATTGGGTATAAGGCACAATGATCCCTATGGCTACATGCATTTTCTGAACAGTGTCAGTGTGTTTTCATCAACAAATAGATCTTAGTAACTGCTTTGAGGCTCACCCGCTGCCTCTCCCCACTGTCACCCACAGATGCTGTGCGCATGCACACGGTGAGGGAAGAGCTTGGGGGAAGCCCAGCACCTCTGTAAGTGCTGGACACGCCCACAAGAGACAAATTGGGGATGTGTCACAAGGACACACCCCTTCCCAATCAGTCTCCTTTTCGGAAGCCATGGCTGCACCTCAGCACCCTGCCTTGCCCACAGTCTGGCGTGAACACTAGGGATGACGGCAACCAAAGAGAAGCCAGCCTCCATTATAATGCTGCTGCAGCTGGGTAAGGTGGGTGGCGGAGGGAGAACGTTCTGCTTCCATTACACCTGACCCCTGGATAGCAGCAGAGGGCCGGGGAGAGCACCTCTCCAGCCCAGCGCTCCCCTGCAATGCTTACCCCACTACCCGCATAGTGCCACACCTGACTGCAGGCCCCAAACACCCAGGATTTCCCAGACACCAGGGAGAGTAGGGAAATGTAGCTCCAAATGGTGCTTTGTTCTCCTGCACATCAGAAAAACTAAATTAATAAGCAGATCATTCGCTAAATGTCCATCTAATGAGCACGGCACTAATGACTGACACAGTGACTGTATTACAGCACAGAACGGGATACAGATGACAGATCCTCATCATCAGAAGATTATCAGGGAGTCAGTGACCCAGTCAGGGTGCTGAGCGTGGGAGTATCAGCCAGGAAGATAATGAGGAAGAGAAAGTTGATGATAAAGAGGAGAAGGAGGAGGAGAAGGAGATGGAGAAGGAGGAGGAGAAGGAGAAGGAGGAGAAGGAGAAGAAGGAGAAGGAGAAGGAGGAGGAAAAGGAGGAGGAGAAGGAGAAGGAGAAGGAGAAGAAGGAGAAGGAGAAGAAGAAGGAGAAGGAGGAGGAGAAGGAGAAGGAGAAGGAGGAGGAGAAGGAGGAGAAGGAGAAGAAGGAGAAGAAGGAGAAGGAGAAGAAGAAGGAGAAGGAGGAGGAGAAGGAGGAGAAGGAGAAGAAGGAGAAGAAGGAGAAGGAGGAGGAGAAGGAGAAGAAGAAGGAGAAGAAGGAGGAGGAGAAGGAGGAGAAGGAGAAGGAGAAGAAGAAGGATGACTCATGTTTACCAAAATATTGAATTCGCATGGTTTGGAAGGACAAGAACAGTACTTTAAGGATCCAAATAACATACGCAGTGAAATGGAAGATCAGAGAATAGTGCCAGTGCAATATCCAGAGTAGGCCCAATGCTGAGGCTAACATAGAACGCAAACAATTATGAATTTGTTGTTTGATTGAAATGTTTAATGTAACAATAAAAGATTCCCATATAGAGAATTGTTTTTCCAGTCGTTGTTCTTTATGTAAGTACATCTGCACCCAGTCCATCCTGAACACTTGAAAAAGCTTTTCCTTACACATGTGTATAGCAGGAGGGGAAGATTGTATCCATTGTTGTAATATACACTTCCTCGCCACGGCCCAGAGAATTAAAAGTAACCTGGACAACCCAATGACACTGTACAGGTTGTTGTGATAATGCCAAAAAATGGCCCATTCTGGGGTCAACGGTAAAAAATTTACTAATTCCGATAACTTGAAGTCAAACTACTTTTATAGAAGAGCAATCCCAAAAACACAGATAAAGGGAAGCATCTGGTCTCGTACATTTTGGACAAGCGGACGATGGGGAAAATATAAATGGCTACGAGAGGGAGAAAAATATCCTATATCAAACATTTCCTGATACGTTGTAGCAGACAAGACTGGATGGAGTATAAAAGAGCATTTAGAATCTTTGATTCACTAAAATCAGGAAAGTGTTTCTGCCAACGTGTTATTCCAGTGTCATAATGACCACTGTAACACGGTACCCTAAGTATTTTATAAAACAAGGAGATGACACCCCTAGACCCAATAGAGGAGAGTCGTATCCAGTTGATTCATCCAATCTATAGGGGAAAGGAACGTAACCACCTTAGAGGTATAACGCTGCACCTGCAAAAATAATAAGTTATGAGAATGCAAAAAGGGGAGAAGAGTCTGAGCCTGAGAAAAAGACAGTGGGCGATGTGAGGACAGATCTGTAAGCTGATGAACTGTACTAAGACCATTGGAGGCCCAGAATGTATCATCAGAGGAGGCCAAACATGTAACAAGCTGGCATTACCCAACAGAGGGACAAATAAGGAGTAAGAGGTATTTAGGTACCATTTGTTATGTATAGTGTGCCAGGCTGACCATGTAGACATTAATAACGGATTGTCTAATACATCCACAGGTAAATCAAACTTATTTAAATGTAAGAAGCACACTAAGGGCCTGATTCAGACCCACTCGCAAGCGCATTGCATTCGCAAGCGGGTCGATTGTGGGCCAGTGCGCACGCACGAGCCCCGGAGTGAGCGCAAAAAGCACTCGCTCCAGTGCTTGCAACAAATGGGGTGAGCTGTCGATGTTGATCAACAGCTCGCCCCGTTTTGTAGACGGGGAGGGGGGGTGGCTGGGCAAACGGAGGCTTTCCTGCAGGAACGCCTGCCAATTGTGGGCGGCCCTACTGACATCACTTGTGATGTCAGTAGGTGGACTTCCTGCTCTAATAGGGCAGGAAGTCCACTGGGGCTTGCGGCAACGAGACCCTACCACAAGGGTCTCATCGCAAGCCCGATGGTCGCAATGGTCTTGACCATCGCGACCATCACCTGGCCGGTCGCATAAGCTGTGGGTGGTCACCCACAGCTATGCGAGCGGCCAGGAGGCTGCAACTTCAAAAACAAGCACCCGCCCTAATTCAGAGCGAGTGCTTGCTTTTTGCGAGCGCCTCTGAATCAGGCCCTAAGTCCATATTTGAAAGGAGGGATTTCTCTATCATATAGTACATAAGTTAGACCATAAAATCCAATTCTTGATGTATCTGTAAATATCCGCATATACAGTGCCATAGTTGGGAATTAATTTCCCCTCCAATCTATTGCCCTGTAACAATTGCAAACTGAGTCGAGGTTTCTTTTTCTTCCAAATAATTTGCCGTAAGGCTGCATCAATTGGCTTATCCTGTGTTTTAGTAAGAACTACAGGTAAGACCTGCAGAGGATAAAGCAATTTAGGAAAAGTAATTAATGAAATAAGGTTGTATCTGCCCAAATAAGACAACTGTAAATGTTCATCCAATTCTGTAAGAGCTGTATCTAAAACAGTTTTAATATTAATTGTATACAAGTCATGGCTATTCTTGGAAAAGGCGGATCCCCAGATAAGGAATCAGTCTCCGCCCATTGCAAACCACCTAAATTTAGACTCTCTCTACGAAGTCAGGTATTAATGGCCATCGCAAGTGAGTCTTGATTTAGAAGGGAGATGGGTCTATAGGAATTAATAGAGTCTGGCTCTTTGTTAGGTTATAATAAAAGAATTGCGTAAGCATTATTAAAAGTAGGATATTGTAAACCCCCTTTTTGAATATTTTGAAAAACGTTAGTGAGAGAGGGAATTAAGTCATCTTATAAAATTTTGTAATAGTTGCCATTAAAGCCATTGGGGCCTGGTGATTTGTTAAGTTGCAGACCATCAAAGGCAAAGCCTACCTCATCTTCCGTTATGACACTATTAAGAAGCTCCCTCTGTTGGGTCGGTAAAGGAGCCTCTTGGATAAAAAAAAAAAGAGCAAGACAATTCCGGGTGAATGGGAGAGTGTGCACACAGCTTTGTGAAATAAGAGTGAAAAAGATGAGTTATGTCAGTAGGTGAAGTGACAACACTATTGGCAGCAGGGTCAGGCAACTTCATTATAAATTGCTTATTCTGCTGCCGCTTCACCATGATAAATCTGTTATTAAGCTATCCACATAAAACTCCATCTTGTCACAAGATGGTGTGTGCCTTTAAATATTCATAGCTTTAAATGTGTAATATTACATAGAATGATTTCTGGAGAGCTTTGAGCTGAAGAACCTTGACTTCAGCAGATGTGTCCTACTTCTAAGATAAGCATGAATAGAATGTGTATTATATATTCCTATGTGTGCTCACCTCCCTTATCGCTCCTAACAGTTCTTTCCCTCATGTATAAGATAATAATGTCATGTGAATATTCTGATATGTTGAAATTGAATGAACACTGTGCTTTATACTATTGTCTACATGCAAATATAGTCAGATGAATCTTGAACACCAAACTGACTGTGTGTGGATTCTGGACCTCATTTAGAGTCGGTCATATGCATCCGATGTTTCCAAACCACACATGCGCATGTTTAATTGTGCGCATGTGCGTATGAGACCTTGAGATCCAAAATGCTGTAGATCATTCGGCTTACGAGCAGGAAGTGGCTTCCGAGAGTTGATTGACATGAAAGGCCATTTGTGGGTGTTGACGGGGGTGGTGGTCTGAAAACACAGGCGTTCCTCACCGTTTTCAGGGCATTTTAGGGGCGTACATAACTTACCTGCTACGACCGACATAGAAGGCCGGAAGTAGTAAAACATCACTCTGCGAGTAGGTTTGAGGCCTGGCTGATTGTACAGCTTGAGGTTGGGTATGTGCTCTCTCAAGCCCCAGAGTACAATCAATACTATCGAATGTTACTGATGTTAGGATTGATGTTTCTATTTTGTGCCACACAATGCAAGCAGCTAATAATCGTTTGTTGAAGCTAATAACACTGCTAATTGGCTTGTAATTGATTCAGCTGCGTTTGCATTAGCGAATAATAAGAATAAATAAATTTCATGGGGATGGCTAATTCTATGCGTTTTTTTGTTAATTTTTGGTGTAATTTGCATTATTTAGCCTGCACCAGTCTTTTCATATCCTATGCTTTTTCAATACCTTGATTAACCATGTATATTTTTCATTATTAAATCAGACACGATTTCAGTAGCTTGTTCAATATTTTTTTTTTTCAAGAATATATATTATAAATATTTATGCATTTGGCAGCATGCAAAAAATAAAGATATTACAAAAAACTTAAAAAAAAAATTAAAGAAAAAAAAAGGACGGAGATGGAGGCATAGGTGACTAGAAATATGGGGACTGGACATCAACAGGGGAAGGTTCAGATAGCCAGGGCTATTTTCTGCATTTGGGACGGCTCAGCTGAAGAGGCTTTTTCGGAAGTCGATTGGCGTGTAACGGCGAGCCGGATGGTATTGGCTCTGGCCTAGGCATAGGGCTCAACATACTTTGGGGGGTGGCTGTTGGGCTGCCAGAGGTGGTGGTCCTTGTAGGAAGGGAGACTCGCTCCATCATGGCAAATCTGTTTGCCTGCTACTGGCTATCGGTCATCCGAATCAGGGCCGCGGCACATGTCTCCAGGGCCTCTGCCACCCTCATCAATCTGCCATCTATCCTCACCAGCGTGGTCTCCATCCTCAGAAGAACAGAATTATTATCCTGAGTTTGGTCAACCAACTCGGTGAGGAGAGACAATGCTGGGGCGGGTGGTGACCCTGGAGTGGGCTCCACAGGGTCCCCAGAGGGTGAAATTGGCTCATCCGCTGCCGAGCCTCCATATGTGCTGGGCCCAGCTATCACCTCAGGAGCATGCATTTCCTCCTCGGGTTCTGTAAAGAAAGAGAATATTAAGCAATTTTTTTCAGAGATATTTAAAAAAAAATAGATTTTGCTTTGGGCGTGTTTTTCTAATTAAAAATAATTACCTTTTCGGCCATGTGGAGCGTTAAAGTCAGCCATGTCAGTGTCCATGTTGGACACACCGACTAACTCCTCTTCCTCCACACACCCCTGAGCCTGCTCCTCCAAAGCTGTTAAGGTGAGCTCCTCAGGGATGGGACCACTACCTTTCCCCCTGGCATGGTCCGCCCTATTTCCTAGCTTCCTCTTCAGCTGATAAGTCCATCCATCTGTCAATGTTTACAGTTAATTTAGTTTTGTATTTCCTGCAACATTTTACACTTTAATTATAAACCAACATTCACACTAGTAAATCAGTACCTTTTGCGCACTACATCATTGGATCTGTGCGTCATCCCAACACGATTAACAGCCCTGGCTATCTCCTCCCAGATCCTGTCCTTTTGTCCAGCTCCCATATTTCTGGGTGCATGGACAATATTGTCCATGCAAATAGTCACCAATGCCTCCATCTCCGCCCTCGAAAAGGGAGGCTTTCGAGTCCTTTTCCGGCTTGGGCCTGGCTCCTCCTCAGTCCTCATTTCTTGCTGTTGTCCACCTACAACATGTTTTTTTGTTAGTAAAAACCTGTTGCATGTTTTTTTTTTTTTTTTTTTAATTTGGAATTGGTCATTATAGGAACTCAAACTTACTTTGTAATGCCAGACTCTGGCTTCCATTCTCCTCTGGCTCCATGATAAAGTTTGAGAAAGCATGAGTACTAGTGTGTTTTGGAGTCATTTTTATACATGTGAACGCATCATTGGATTGGTTGTGCATGCATCCATGTTGCGTACATCCATGTTTCACTATGCAAAATGCACACCTAACATTAATTGTATGGTTTAATGAGATGTGAGCGCATCTTTGGATTGGTTGTGCATGCATCCATGTTGCGTACATCCATGTTTCACTATGCAAAATGCACACCTAACATTAATTGTGTGGTTTAATGAGATTTGAGCGCATCATTGGATTGGTTGTGCGTGCATCCATGTTTCCCTACGCAAAATGCACACCTTTCCTTCATTAATCAATTTTCACGTGTTTAACGTCCCTATTGAAGGTCCACCTAAATGGACCATTACTTGTGCGTTGTTGGTGGTTGTTTGTTAATTGGAGTTTGGAGGTTTTTTTGCACAAAACATCGTTGGCTTGAGAGTCAGGTAAGTGTATTAGAGTCATGCAAACAGCAGTCCATTGTGGGCCTTTTTTATAATATATTTTTAAAATTAAGATTTATAACAGGCAAATCTTAATTTATTTAATTTTATTTTTTTTTTAATGATTTTTCCAGCCCACTTTATTGTGGTCCTAGGTAAGTGTATCAGAGTCCTGCTGGCATCAGTCCATTGTGGCCATTACATGGTTTTTTTTACTTTTTTTCCCTAATGTAGTTTTGGAGTTTGGTTTTTGAAGTTTACAGGAATTTACCAGCCCACTTTACTGTGGACCCAGGTAAGTGTATCTGATTTTATTTTTCTTTTAACACCAAAAAACAGTTAACACATGTTTGTTTGTTTGTTTGTTTGTTAATTATTATTTGGCCTATATGTTTTGCACCTACATCATTTAATGCATTTAATTGATATACTGACGGTTTTTTAAATGTTTTGTTTCTTACATACAACACATATAGGTTTTTGGAAAGATGGCCCTACCTAACCCTGTAAGAATCAGCTACATTCTGACTAAGTTAAGTGATTTTTGTGTTTGTTTGTCTCATCAGTCCAACTAATTTCTATGAACACACATTTCAGAGAGGCGTTGGTGAGCTAATCCTCGCCATGCTACCACACCCTAACCTACCTGGTCCTCCTCCTCATCGTAGGCATAGGAGGCATGCAAGGCCCCAGATATTTCGAACACGGGTCACCCTTTTTGGAATGCCAGATGATGAGGTGTTAACGACTTACTGCCTCACACCCACCATTATCCAAGACACTTTCAATAATAAAGAGTGATCTAGAAAGTCAAATTCACATTCCTACATCAATATCACCAATGACACAGTTGCTGGCAGTGTTACATTTCTGCACCTCAGGGTCCTTCCAGACCACTGTGGGTCTGGTGGCTGGCATCTCCCAGCCATCATTCTTCAGGATCCCAAGGCGTGTGATGGATGCATTTTTTAAGCATATTGCTCAATTTATTAGCATGCCTTTGGATCAGGACGCCCTTGTTGTGGTAAAGCAGCAGTTTTTGTAGATTGCTGGCTTTCCACACGTCATAGGGGTAGTGGATGGCACTTACATAGCACTTCAGCCTCCAGCACAAAATTAACATATATATCGCAACTGTAAACATTTCCATTCCATGTATGTGATGGTGCTATGTGATGCCTCCCTCCAGATCCTCTCCCTGAATGCCAAATTTCCAGGCAGCTCACATTCAGGGATTTGGCATAAATTAGCCACACTGCAAGCTGGTGACGCATGGCTTCTGGGTAAGTGAAACTTTGGTATGTGTTTAGAGTGAAAAGTGAGTATTATATTTAGAATTTTCTAAAGTTATCTCCTTCCCTACAGGCGACAGTGGATATCCTTGCATGCCCTGGCTGCTGACTCCTTTTTTGGCCCCCACACCAGGGCCACAAACCCAATTTAATGACGCGTTTACTGCCACCAGGTAGGTGGTGGAGCACTGTATTGGTCTTTTGAAGGGTCGATTCAGATGTCTCCGCCACTCTGGTGGCAACCTAATGTATTCGCCGGTTATGGTTTCGCGTATCGTGGTCCTGTGTGGGATATTTCATAAAATCACCATAAGGAGTCGAGTACCCATGCAGCCAGAGGATGCCTTGCCTGAGGATGGCCCCCAGGAGGTAGGTGGTGTTAGACTGTCTGGGGGGGCTAGACACAATGATGTTGTAGCTCACTTTTTCAGGTATGTTTTGCTAATTTTTTCTTTAAATTTAAAAAATATAATTCCTAAGCTTCATTGTTTTTCTGTTCGAACTTTTTGGAGTTTGTAGTTTATACATATTTCTAATTTTGTTTTTGTTTTTTTCCCTACACCCTACCTCAATTAAAACAACGAAAAAACAAAAACAACACATTGTGAATGCCCTTGTCTGTGTTTGGATAAACGACAACCCTTTTGCTGTATTGTACCACCATGTGATTCTCCATTTTGAACAGTTCGTGATTATGTAGAGCTAAAACTTTTGCATTTTTTAGACCTAGTGTTTGAGTTTTTATGTAACTTCTTAATGTTGTTTCTTGCTGTTTTGAGAAACAATAAATACACTTTTTAATAAACCAACTTCAAGTTATTGTTATTTTAAAAAGGCAATAATATGCTCTACACATTAAATATGTTAGGGAAACATTTGTGTAGCATGTGAAATGTTTTTTTTAGGACCCTAATGTATTTTCTGCTACAGTTTACTTTACACAAATGTATTAACCATAATCTAAAAACTTCCACAACATGATACAAGGTTTAAAAAATTATGTAACTGAATTTCCAAATAATACCCTGATGTTTTTGTGTGGTCACATATTTCAATCTTTATTATGCCCTATTATTGTGGTTGGCTTACAATGTTGGCTAAAATATCAATAAAATTAAATAGCTCCATCACTTTTTTAGTCTCGAAAATACAGACCAAACTAATGTAAAAAAAAAAAAGTGTAATACTGAATTTGCAAAACTACGTGAAATTGTTGGTTTGTAAAAAAAAAAATTTCTACGCCAGGATTAGGCAGTTAATATTTAAAAAAAATGACCACAAAAGAATTTTACTTACAAAATTTTATAGAAATACCACAGCAACAAAAAAAAACACATATTAAACCCCAGCAAGGTCCAACGCTCCAATAATGTTGGCTATGCTGGTTTGGACATTGGCCAAGTTAGCCTGGAGCTCAACCAGCTCCTCCCTGAGGAACCTAAACAGCATCTGGGGATCTGTAGAGAAGAAATTAAAAAAATTTTAGTAAACCAAATAATATGAGTGTCAAACATTGATAAGTTAAAGTTTATTATATGCCCTACAAAGTGTGTGGGACACAAAGAAGTTGATGGCTACACCAAAAAATTTAAAAGTAAAAAAAGGCAGGGACATTTGTAGGCCTATCAAATTATCTAAATCAGGCCATGTATTATTTTAAACTGAATTCATGTTTGTTTTTTTGTCTCCCCCCAAAAAAATTAAAAGATTTAAACACCAAAAAATAAAAAAAAAGACAAATAACAACAAACCAAAAATGAAGGCCTCTACTTAAAGGAGCACATAACTGAGGCAACACCAATCTATTTTGTTTAAAAAATAATACTTATTAATCTGGTAATATTTGCTAATGTTTCAAACACTATAAGTTTTCCAAATCCTGTGTTGTCCTGTGGCATGTTTTTTTTTTTCCCCTCATCATTATCAAAAATTAAGCCAAAAAACAAAAAAAGTGTGTTTGTGTGAATAAACAAACATTGCCTAAAAACACAAGGTATGTCACTTATTTATTTCTAAACATTATTTTTACTAAGACATTTTAGGGCCCCTAAACATTGTATGACATAAAGTACAGACTACTATTTAGAGGATACCACAGGGAACATTGTTGAACATATGATGTTGGTGTTGCTTATAATTTTTTACTTAATTTTTTAAATAAAAAAGACAACAAAGGGTTAACGGTTAAGTAGCCTTAAAGCCGACTGTGTTGACATTTTTTAACTAAAAATGTGACCTAGATTAGACACCACAAAACAAAACTGGAAAAAATTACCACCACAGGCAACAAGGCCAAAAAAAACCCCACAGTTGTGCACAGTGCAAGCATACCAACAAAAGATTTTTTTTTTTTTTTAAAACACAGCCTAATTTGAAACATTACTACATCCAAAAATTAAAAAAAAAAAACATACTTAACAAATAAAATTAGATTTTATTTTAAAATAAACCATGTAGAACTACACACAAATATCCTGTACCTATTAAGACAAATATATTTTAAAAATGTGACTCTAAAAAATATACCATAATCCGTTCCCGGGAAGGAGAAGCCTGCTCCTCCATCAGGGGAGGGGTCCCAAAATCCACTTCTGGTGGGGTTATTTGGGATGATGGATCTGGGTCAGGAGGGGATATTTGGGCTGAGTGGGCAGGGGAGGGAGGGTTACTTGGGGAGGTTTGGGCCAGGGAGGGAGGGTTACTTGGGGAGTATGGGGGCGGGGAGGGAAAGATGGGTTGGGAAGGGGAGGGGTTAGGAGGGGTATTTGGCTGGTCATTACGCCCGTTACGCCGTGGCCTTCTCCGTCTATGTTGATGTCCTAAGAATTGAAAAATTTAATTTCTAAATTAGTTTGAAGCAATAACATTTCAATCAACACATATTTAGCAAACATTTTACATAAATAAAAACAGTGCATTCTATGTAAATAGTACAAACTGACATTTAATGAAAGTAGTTTCCACAAACTGAACAATAGGTACAACATACATTACAGCTTGTTTACTTTTTTTAATACAAATATTAATCATGGCTAAAATATAAAAACAACAAACCGTAAATGCAAACTTACACCGGTGTATTTGAACCCGCAGATTCATCAAAAGCAGGGGCGAACGCCGCCAGAGGTCCAACCAGCGGCGCTCTAACTGCGTGATATTGCGCCTGAAGCTCAAAGACCCCAGGCACCGTCGGACCACCGCGTAGGCCTGCCATTTCATCACATTTGATATGGCGCCTGTCCATAACCTTGACAAGAACTAATAGCTCTTGCCGAGTAAATGCTGTGGCTCTCTTGATGGCAATGGCAGGTTTTACAGTAAACAACAAATATAAATGGGTAACATGAAAAATGATTGGCTAAAAATTAAAACAAATTTCCATATACTAACTTCGACTGGACAAAGCATTATTCATGTGACCAAAACTCTAAATTATTAATAGCATTTCTGATTGGCTCTAGCCCTTTATGTGCAAATGCAAAATAAACAGGGCAAAATTCACAAACTTACATTCATAATGTTATTTTAAACATGCATTTAACAACAACAAAACATTAGTATTCCAACATCCAAGTTTTTAATTATTTTTGACTAACAAACGCAATACCAGCATGAACTAAATGACTTTGGAACAAAAAAGTTTTTAGACCAATTGAAGGGAGGGAAAAAAATGCAGCAACACTTTAGAACAGTAATTACATAATTGACAACAAGCTAGTAACAAGCTGATCAATAGAGTATGGAAACATGACATGTGGGCATCAACACAACACAAGCGGCCACAGCCATCAGAAGAAAATTAACATACAGCGACTGACAACGATTGACTCGATCGCTAGCTGCTATCACTCGCTAGCTAGAGGAGGTGCATTGTTCATGTATGGGCGTCACTTTGGTTGCGACCGACCGGCCGTGCGATTGCTTCCTTTTTCAGTTTCTCGGTCGTTAGGCGTACGACCGAGCGGCGGCTTACGAACGACTCTGAATGAGGTCCTCTGTCTCCTGAAGTCTCAGTAATGCAAGGGTCTGACATACACTAATGAACTTCGGCTGGTGATTAATGACAATAGATTGGTTCAGATCTATCAACCATATGAGCCAAAACCTTAATAGATTTGCCTCCCTGACTGAAATAAGTATTCTTATGCTGCCCATCCACTAGGCGATTAAACCTAGCGAATGAGCAATTACGACCATCGTTATCGCTCAATCGCTTGGTAATCATCCACAAATCGTGCAGTTTAATGTTTAATACGATGGTCGTATTGGACATCTATCATTGGGCAAACATGCTGGTCAACCAGGGGGGGCGTGGCTTGGAAGCCAAAGAGGAAGGCTGCATGGAGTCGGGGCTATGTCTGACCTGAGCCTGTTAGAACGGACCCTCCTGTCATATCCTGCTCTTTTTGGCTCCTTTGCCGCTAAATAACATCACTGCCCCCCGGGGCGGGTGTTCCGCAAGCCTAGCGGGTCTCTGGCTCCCGGGAACGGGCTGCTGGATCTCGCGGCTTATTGAAGAGTATTTGAGACCGGATCCTTACCTCCCGGCTCCTGCATCACATCCAGTCCGCTGCCGAAGCTTGCAACGCCGGCTCCTAAGCCATCTGCCAGCGGATTGCGAGCAGCAAGAGGAACAATCGGGGACGCCGCTGGACGGGTTCCAGTGACCGCACAGCAATATAGAGGGCAGATGCTAGTGCCCTACAAGATCCCCTTAATGACGGTGCCATTTTGCAGCTATAGTGAATAAGGTACTGTAGGGCCACCAGTTGTAACACCAGCTATAGTGAATAAGGTACTGTAGGGCCACCAGCTGTAACACCACACTATAGGGGATAAGAGACGCCGCTTACACGCAGAACTCATCTGAATACATACCCCTCTTGATACAAATTACTGCTGACTGTACATTTGGTGATACTTATATATATCTCCTTTACTCTGGGGAATTGCTGCACTACCAACTTCTAACACCAGATGGTGCTATTATCCCTTTTTTCAAATTACTTCATAATCAATTGAAATGTAAGGGTTCTCCTATTGGTGATCACAGCCATTTGTAAGCAACATCCCCCTTAATAACAATTACCATTCCTTGGTGAAACTTACGTCCAATCTCTACATGGATAAATTCATGGCTCCGCAACCTACCCCCTAAGACAAACCGAGCCAGGGGCAACAATAAGCGTACAGACCAATCCACAGATTCCGTGGAAGACATGCATCGTACACATAGTTCTGAATCCGCTATAATCCATACCCCAGCAAGTTCGGTTCCTGCTCCTCTCTCATATTCAGAGATAGTCAGTGCTATCAAAGAAACCATAGAACCACTACTGCAACACCAAACGGAAAAATTCATGGGAGCATTGGCTGATATTAAGGCACAAATGTCTTCTATCTCACAACAAGTACGTGAAAATGAGAATATGATCGGGGTCAACTTTCATGAACTTTCAGAACTAAAACAACAAGTTGCTACCATGTCGACTACTCAGCAACAATTATTATCCAAAGTAGACGATCTGGAAAACGGGTCCAGACGCAACAACCTCCGACTTCTGGGTCTCAAGGAAACAATTAAAGGCACCGATCTCACTAAATTTCTTCAAATCGATCTTCCTGAGTTACTCGGCATCTCGGCTGAACTAAATAACTTTGAAATCGAACAAGCACATAGATTGGGCCCTTTTCGAGACTCTAACACCTCACGTCCTAGAGCTGTATCTTTAAATGTTTAAATTTTCGTCACAAAGATCTCTTATGGTCGACTGCCCGACAGAAAGGTCCTATTAAGTGGGATGGTCAACGCATTCTCTTATTTCAAGACTACTCTGCAGAGGTTGCCAGAGTCCGCAGAAACATGTCCCCTATCTGCTCTCAACTTATCAAATCAGGGACTCGTTTCGCTCTCCTAATCCCAGCTAGACTTCGCATTTTCTCCTCTCAAGGCCCTAAAGATTTCACGGAAGTTGCTGACGCCCAGGTTTTCCTCAATGAAGAAAAAGAGTCCTCTGATCTCTCCATGATGGATCATAATGACTGAACCAGGGAAGGTGTCATATACCCACTTTGATGCTTTTATCAGGTTATATTCCTACTCTTAAAATATGTCTATTGCCTGATTCAGGGTTATCATTAGATACTTGTGATGTTGCTTCACATGTAACTATTAATATTATTTTCTTTTCAATGGGCTGAGATCAATGATCACAGTTCGGGGTGATATGTTTGCATTTGACTTGCAATTTCTACGTATATGTATTTGTTTTCATTTTCTTCATATTCCTATGTTTGTTTGTCTGTTTGTTCTTTTACATTGTATGAGTCACAAAATTTGTGACCTGCACGGCCTGTCTACTATTTACACTAGTATCACTATTCACATCATCGTGATCACATTCAACAAGTACTGGTACTACGGAGAGTACATTATTACTTATACTATAATTTTTTACTATTTGCATTATCTAATTTCCACATCATGCGATGCCTTCCCACCTTAGATTTTGCACCTGTCAGGGGGATTCACTCGCCAGTAAAGAGAAAGCGCATATTGACATATCTTAATAAGCTTAAATACGATATTACCTATTTGCAAGAGACTCATTTGACTCCCACAGAGCATGCCAAACTAAGCACACTACATCACCAGGTATTGGCGTCATCATCGTATGGTTCTAAATCATGTGGAGTGGCAATCCTAATACGTAAGGGTATTCAGTTTGATATTCATTCCACTGATGTGGATCAAGATGGCCGATATATCCTTATGGATGTCACGCTAGATGGCACTAGATACTGCTTGTGTAATGTCTATGGTCCCAATATATATGACAAAACCTTTTTCTTAGGATTGACCAACAAATTATATTCCTTTGCAGATTCTAAGCTTATACTGGGGGGTGATTTCAATCTGGTAGCCTCCCCAATCTTGGATAGAAAAACTCTCTCTCATACCTCCCTCAAACAACCAAAAGTAGGTTTGAATTATATGGCTGCAGAATTGAATTTATTAGACGTGTGGAGAATGAGACATCCCACTGACCTAGAGTACACGTACTATTCAGCCACTCATAACGCTTTCTCTAGGCTTGATTATTTTACTTATCTAACTCATTATCCCCTATGATTATTGACACATAGATTGAATCTATAGCTATCTCAGACCATGCACCAGTGTGGGTGGATGTGCAGGGGAAATTCCTTCTAGGATCATATTCTCAATGGCGGTTCCCAGCAAAACTAGCTTCATCTCTTAAATTTAAAACAATGCTAGAGTCAGCCTGGGCCAGGTACGAAATGAATAACCAAATACATAAAGATAATCCATGTTTAACTTTATATTGGCAAACCGCTAAAGCGGTGATAAGGGGAGAAATTATCTCCTTCATGACAAAATATAGGGCTGAACAAGACACCACTTATAGATCTGCACAAACATCCTCAACATCTGCATTTCAATCTCTAAAGGCTTCGCCCTTACCATTGACTAGAACGGCATATAATGAATGCAAGCTACACTTTGACCAAATCCTCACTCAAATGGATGATAAATACATATATTCGGGTAAGCTACATTTCTTTAGATACGGCAACAAATGTAGCCGGCTCCTATCAAATATGCTGAGGGGAACCAAGTCGCAAAACAATATTGCAGCGCTCAAAGACGAAAGCTTTGCCACACAATTCAATGGCAAAGACATTGCGAATATCTTTTTTCGTTACTATAAAAACCTCTACTCCCAAGATCCAATAGACATCACTAAAAAAGAAGCTTTTTGGGAATCACATAATCTGCCTCAGATTTCCTCTGTACAGACTGATAATCTGATCAATCTGATCAAAATTACACATGAAGAGGTTGATCAGGCTGTCAGATCCCTCAAGACGTTCAAGTCCCCAGGTCCAGATGGTCTTAGTGGGGAATTTTTCAAAATGTTGCGCCCCCAAATCACAGAGACTTTAACCAATGTATTTAACTCCATAATAGATAATAGAGTCATTCCTCAATATTTTAATTCGGCCATTATAAAAGTTTTACCGAAGTCAGGTAGAGATCCCCTTTTGCCTTCTTCATACAGACCCATTTCTCTACTTAACGTGGATTATAAATTGCTGACAAAAATTTTGAACGGTTGAAGGCGATTATCCCGTCCATCATACACCCAGATCAAACCGGGTTTATATGTGGCAGAAATTCCGTCACAAATATCAGGAAGGTCCTTTCGGTATTACAATCTTTACAAGACGGTGAGAAGGGTGATCCCAGGTTCTTGTTGTCCCTAGACGCAGAAAAAGCGTTTGATCTGGTAACCTGGGATCACCTGTTTGAATCTCTGCGTCGGTTTGGCATACCCACCCTTTTTATTGAAGCCATACGGTCCTTATACATTTCTCCCCTTACCCAGATTCTCACTAATAGATATTTATCACCTGTATTTTGCACACAGAGAGGGACGAGAAAGGTATTAATATCAGAAACCAAACATGTAAATTGTCTTTATTTGCAGATGATATGATGCTTTTTATATCTGACCCCCTGCAATCCATTCCTGCACTTCTAATTATCATGTTTGGCTCATTCGCAGGCTATCGCATCAACGTGAGCAAATCTGAATTACTCCCTATTAATGCATCTACATTCCTAGCCACATATCCTCATATAGCTTCTCTTTTCACAATTGCAACACATAAATTTAAATATTTAGGTATATTTATACCAGCCCTATTATTATCTCTATATGCTATTAATGTCTCTCCATTGCTGAATAAATTAAACTCCCAACTCCAGATCTTAAACTTTCTCTACTCAGATGAGTAACTGTGATAAAGAGTGTGGTGTTCCCGAAACTAGCTTATCTTTTACAAACTTTACCTATTACTTTAACGAAAGCAGATGTATTGAAGTTTACGCAAATCTTCTTTAAATTTATTTGGCAATACAAGAAGCCTAGAATGCCACGTTCTCAAAAAAAATGGAGGGCTGAGCGCCCCAAACCTCTCTGCCTTTGCGAAAGCTGCTCTATTCCGATACATAACAGACTGGCTATTACATACCGACCACTGTACTAACCCTGCCTTGGAGGAAGCGTTATTCTACCCCTATGCCCCAGCAGCTTTGCTACATTCCCCCAAAATACACATTCCTATGATGTTTCGATCTAATATTTTATTCTGGGACACATAAACTACTTGGTTGAAGTTTAATACACATTTAGGGAAGAATCCTTTTTCATCTCCTTACATCCCCTTATGGGGTAACCCATGTTTTCTCTCTTCACTTGACATTCCTCTCTTTAAACTGTGGAACCAAAAGGGTATCATATCCATTAGGGATGTATTTGATCCAGGTGGCAATCTGCTCTCCTTCATACAATTCCAAGATAAATTTGATATCCCTCATTCACAATTTTTTATGTTCCTACAAGCATGCCATTTTATTCAATCACTAGATAACTCTTTATGGATCTCAGTTACCACACAGACACAATGGGTCGCATTTTACTCCTATGTCGTTCAACCAAATTTAGAATAGCTCATCTCTATAAACATCTGATAGAAACGCCCATACATGCTTGGTCAGCTGTTGCGGAGGCTTGGCATACAGAAATACCCGAATTGTGCGATTTTGAGCCAATTATTATGAATTTGGATTGTGTTTTACCCTGCCTTAAGTCAGCAAGACTTCAAGAAATTCACCTCAGAATTTTAAATCGTACATATATGTCTCCTGCCCAAAGGAAACATTTTGTGCCATTGGAGGAGGGAACCTGTGTAAAATGTAACTGCTCTAATGCCTCTCTCTCTCATAACCTCTGGTACTGCAGAAAGATCCATAGATTTTGGAATAAAATTCTGTACTATCTAAACACCATGCTACACCTTAAACTATCCAAACATGCGGCAGATCTTATTTTTGCGGAATTTTCAATATGGGAGACTGAGTCCTCCTTAGATCCATGGAAAACCCGCTCTGAGGGTCATGGTTACAGTGGCTAAACAACTTATTCTTAAGCACTGGATCTTAAAATCAGCACCTACACTAATGGAATGGAAAACTGCGCTGCTGGAGGTTATTTATGCAGAGAGACGTATGGCTATTTTTAATATCGAAAGAGGAGTGCAGGTCTTCTCCAAAAAGTGGGAACCTTATATACAATGTCTGCCAACCCAGATTCAGAACAACATATGGAAGGTTTTTGAACACACTGCATGGTTTATTCTTAGACGTATCATTTAAAATAACTCCTGTTATTACTATATATGTGTCTCTCTCTGTGAAACTCCCCCCGGACAATATACCCCTCACCTTTTGTCATTGATTTGCCTTCCCTTCCACCCTTCCCTCTTTTAGTTTCTCCTACTCTTTTATTCTCACCCTCTCTTCTCCCAATGTACTCTTACATTGACACAGATTATATTGATTTAATGGTGGGCTGATATATCGATGTTGATGTGATAAAATGTTAATTAAAATATTAATCACCGTTTATACTAAGTGCATAGTTGTGCAGTTTGAATGATATTGATTATATATTATACTGGACTTTTATACCTGTATTATATTGATTCTTTCTACAGTATATGTAATTTTATATACTAAACTATATTCAGGTACTTTGTTTCTATGTATTCTGAAATAATTTCAATTTATGTTTGTTCTAATTTTCAAAAATGTTAAAATATAACAGTAATTTTGTTTATTGTTTGTTCCAAGAGACAGACTAGTTGTTTATCAGATAATTTCATTTTATTTAACTCGTGGATTGTACAATGTATAATTGTTCCATTGCTGTTCAATAAAAAAAGATTTAAAAAAAAAAAAACATGCTGGTCAACCTGCCAATAACGTCAGGTTCAACATGTTGCCAGATGATTGATGAGCCTGCACTGAACGACTGCTCAATGTCAATGTCAGACAGAGACACTGCCCCATAGGGCTGGTGCGTTTGATGGTGGCATATAAGGACGCACCAATAGGTGTTACAGCGTGCGCGGGCGCTAAATGTGGGCGTCTCAGGCCTTGCACATTCGCCGCATGGATGTGCAGAGTGGAAGGAATCTGTAGCGGCATTTCCATAAACTTGAGGACGGGCGACCGCCAATAGGTGCTGCTGCATGTGACTCAGAATCAACCCCACAGAGTGGTAAATAAACCACAACATGGCGCCTGTGCCATTTCTCTGTGTTACCATTGGATACGTTTGTGGCACTCTAGCAGGCCCTGGCTGCCACGTCATTCTGTAACTTGTAGTTCCCCAAGATCTAGCCTGCTCTGGCGACCCAGGAAGCCAGGAGCATTCTTTCCCAAGGTGGCATGTCATTCCCCAACTATACCTAATGATTTCCTGGCTGTGAGCTATAACCCAGGCACTCTCCTTCCAAGAGGCGCCAGGCTGAGCTCCTATGCTACTTAGCACATGGATAATTGAATGGCTGGAGCCCACAAGCTTATAACTGACTTGGGGCCTGATTCAGACCCACTCGCGAGCGGCTGTCCGCTCGCAAGTGGGTCGATGGTGTGCACTGAGCATGCGCACGACGGAGGGAGCTCCGTCATGCGCATGCGCGAGACGCGACGAGCGAAGGACTTTCCTTCGCTCGTTGTGTCTGATCAAAGGGGGCGTGCTGTCGATGTTGATTGACAGCACGCCCCCTTTGGTGGGCGTGCCGGGGGCGTGCCTCCCAGATGGGGGCGTTCCCAAGGGAACGCCTACCGTCAGAAGCCGGCCCACTGACATCACTAGTGATGTCAGTGGGAGTGATTTTGGCTCTGATAGAGCCAAAATCACTCCGGGCCTTGCGGTTAAGAAACTCAACCGCAGGCTCGGCTCGCAGTGGCGATGGTCGCGATGGTCAAGACCATCGCGACCATCAACCTGCACGCTCGTATAGGACGCTCCATTTTTATGGAGGACGGCCCTCATTCAGAGCGAGCGCTCTGCTCAGAGCGTCCGGCTCTGAATGAGGGCCTTGGTTCCCCTGGGGTATTTCTTATGACAGGGGGATCCCACACCGCAGAGCCTGCTGCTTGTTGCTGCTTTTGCAGGTGCCAATTACTTATTTAACCTCTTAACTGTATTGTTGCTGGGCTTCCCTGATACAGGATAATACATAAGGAATATACACCTTTAAGGAGCACAAAATGAGATATACATGTAAAGAAATCAGCAATTGATAAGTAACGCCATACACATATGGGAAGGCAGCAGTGGGCGTCCTTATGCCCGGGTAAGCTTTGTACACATTAGCATATTACAGCTGCGATTACATTAGCATGCATCTCTGAATCAGGGCCACAGTTACATCCCATGCGACTATACCGTCCTGTACCGTCCCCCGGGGATTAATGTGTAGAATGGATTTCCTCCTTACCATCCAGGCCCACGGAAGTAACGTAGCTATCTCTCACCATTGACATCACTGCAGATGTTACACCCCAGAATACGATTACTTGGTTATACCCGTGGAAGAGTGATACTTCAGAACTCTCCCTCATTGTCAGGGAGACTCCCTGAAATAGCAGCAATCTCCCTGACTCCCTGAAGAGTCCAGCAATCTCCCTGATTGCACCTTACCCCCATTATGTAGCTATTGTATTAACAGATATATATATATATATATATATATATACACAGTCAGGTGCATAAATATTGGGACATTGACAGAATTTTCATATTTTGGCCTCTATTCACCACCACAATGGCTTTGAAATTAAACAAACAAGATGTGCTTTAACTGCAGACTTTCAGATTTAATTTGAGGGTAATTACATCCAAATCAGGTGAACGGTGTAGGAATTACAACGGTTTCTATATGTGCCTCCCACTTTTTAAGGGGCCAAAAGTAATGGGACAAACTAGACAATACTAAATCTAACTTTCACTTTTTAATACTTTGTTGCAAATCCTTTGCAGGCAATTACAGCCTGAAGTCTGAAACGCATAGACATCACCAGACGCTGGGTTTCATCCTTGGTGATGCTCTGCCAGGCCTCTACTGCAAATGTCTTCAGTTCCTGCTTGTTCTTGGGGCATTTTCCCTTCAGTTTTGTCTTCATCAAGTGAAATGCATGCTCAATCGGATTCAGGTCAGGGGATTGACTTGGCCATTGCATAACATTCCACTTTTTAGCCTTAAAAAAATCTTTGGTTGCTTTTGCAATATGCTCCGCGTCATTGTCCATCTGCACTGTGAAGCGCCGTCCAATGAGTTCTGAAGCATTTCACTGAATATGAGCATATAATATTCCCCGAAACACTTCAGAATTCATTCTGCTGCTTTTGTCAGCAGTCACATCATCAATAAATACAAGGGAACCAGTTCAATTGGCAGCCATACATGCCCACGCCATGACACTACCACCACCATGCTTCACTGATGAGTGGTATGTTTTGGATCATGAGCAGTTCCTTTTACTTCTCCATACTCTTCTCTTCCCATCACTCTGGTACAAGTTGATCTTTGTTTCATCTGTCCATAGAATGTTGTTCCAGAACTGTAATGGCTTTTTTAGATGTTGTTTGGCAAACTCTAATCTGGTCTTCCTGTTTTTGAGGCTCACCAATGGTTTACATCTTGTGGTGAACCCTCTATATTCATTCTTGTGAAGTCTTCTCTTGATTGTTGACTTTGACACATATACACCTACCTCCTGGAGAGTGTTCTTGATTTGGCCAACTGTTGTGAAGGGGTTTTTCTTCACCAGGGAAATAATTCTTCTGTCATCCACCACAGTTGTTTTCCGTGGTCTTCCGGGTTTTTTGGTGTTGCTGAGCTCTCTGGTGCGTTTTTTCTTTTTAAGAATGTTCCAAACAGTTGATTTGGCCACACCTAATGTTTTTGCTATCTCTCTGATGGGTTTGTTTTGATTTTTCAGCCTAATGATGGTGTGCATTACTGATAGTGACAGCTCATTGGATCACACCTAGAATCAACTCCAGACCTTTTACCTGCTTAATTGATAATTAAATAATGAGGGAATAGCCCACACCTGTCCATGAAATAGCTTTTGAGTTGATAGTCCCATTTCTTTTGGCCCCTTAAAAAGTGGGAGGCACATATAGAAACCATTGTAATTCCTACACCGTTCACCTGATTTGGATGTAATTACCCTCAAATTAAATCTGAAAGTCTGCAGTTAAAGCACATCTTGTTTGTTTAATTTCAAAGCCATTGTGGTGGTGAATAGAGGCCAAAATATGAAAATTCTGTCAATGTCCCAATATTTATGCACCTGACTGTGTATATATATATTGTGACACAGTTAGGTTAGGGGGTCCCTCTCCTGGGTAGAGGACTCCTTTCTTACACACACACACAGCAGCAGGGAAGCAGCACACCAGTCTGGATGCAAGCACAAGCTGGTCGGCGCCAGTCTTTATTGTACAATGTCAGAAATATAAAGAAAACATAAATATAAATCCTAGCCCTGTCGGGGCACTAACTTCACAGGTAGTTCCCTCACTACCAGAACCTGGCAGGGCCTAATGCCCTCGCCAGCAACAAAAGCACAGCACAACACTCACAGTTAGGTATCCAAGTGTCTCTGAGCAAACTCCCTGCCTGTTCTCCCAGGTGAGACACTCAGCCTTATCCAAACTAGGCTTATATTGGCCACTCTCAGGTGGAAACCCTAACAAGCCTGTTACCAGGCTGCGAGAACCAAAACCTGGAGTGGCCGTGGGTGGAGCCCTCCCTCTCCTCTCACCCACAACCCCCAGGTCCCAAACCGGCTTTTCAAAAAGCCGAAACTCAAGCCTGCTATACCGCAGACTTTCTCCTGGGGCTTTAAAACACATAAGACAGGAATCTGGGACAAATGTACCTGCCACAGACCACTTTACCAATGATCCTATCACATATCCCCCCCCTTTGTTTCCACCTGTGGGGCGGAACAACTGAAGCCCCCAAACAATGAACGCGTGACAACGCGTCAGCATTGGCTAGCTGGCTTCCTGGCCTGTGTTCCACTGAAAATGTAAAAGTTTGTAACGCCAAGAACCATCTCGTAATTCTCGCATTACTGTCCTTATTTTCGGACATCCACTTCAAAGGGGCATGGTCAGTGATCAATTTGAACTTTCTTCCGACCAAGTAGTACCTGAGAGCCTCTAACGCCCACTTTATGGCCAATGCCTCCTTCTCCACTGTGGCATAGTTTCTCTCATGTACATTCAACTTTCTACTTAGATAGAAAATAGGGTGTTCCTCACCCTCCTTGTTCTGGGACAGGACCGCTCCTATACCTACTTCTGATGCATCGGTTTGTACTATGAATTCCCTTTCAAAATTAGGAGTCATCAGGACTGGTTGGGAACACAACGCTACTTTCAACTCCTGAAAAGCTTTCTCTGCCTCAGGACTCCATTCTACCATGACTTTTTGTTTGCCTTTGGTCAGGTCAGTCAGTGGGACTGCCATGGTGGCAAAGTTGGGTATAAACCTCCTGTAGTACCCCGTAATTCTCAAGAAGGCTCTCACCTGCTTCTTATTCAGAGGCCGTGGCCAGTTTTGTATGGCATCAACTTTATTGAGCTGAGGCTTTATCAGGCCTCTGCCAATGGTGTATCCCAGATATTTTACTTCCTCCATGCCTAGACAACACTTTTTTGGGTTGGCTGTCAAACCTGCCTTATAGATGGAGTCCAACACTGCTTGTACCCTGGGTAAGTGAGACTGCCAATCAGGACTATGAATGACCACGTCATCCAGATAAGCAGACGCATACCGTCTATGGGGCCTTAGAATCCTGTCCATCATTCTTTGGAAGGTAGCAGGTGCCCCATGTAGCCCGAAGGGCAACATCTTGTACTGAAACAAGCCCTCTGGCGCTGAAAAAGCTGTCTTTTGTTTGGCGCTCTCGGTTAACGGTACTTGCCAATACCCTTTGGTTAGGTCAAGAGTGGTTAAATACCTTGCCGTCCCTAGTCTCTCAATCAGTTCATCCACTCTTGGCATCGGGTAGGCATCGAATTTTGAAACACTGTTCAACTTTCGGAAGTCATTGCAGAAACGCACACTCCCGTCAGGCTTTGGAATCAACACAATGGGACTTGACCATTCACTATGTGATTCTTCAATAACCCCTAACTCTAGCATATTTTTAATTTCTTTCGACACCGATTCTCTTTGTGCTTCTGGTAACCTATAGGGCTTTAGATTAACTTTAACCCCTGGGTCAGTGATTATGTCATGTTTAATGACCGAGGTTTTCCCAGGTACGTCAGAGAACAGCACCCTATTTCTGATCAGAAACTCCTTGACCTCTTGTTGTTGAATTGCCGACAGGGTTTTTGCCACTGTCACTTCGGGAACTAAGGGCCCTGGATTTACTGGAGGGGCTCGGACGGCCGACAGTACCGTTCTATCTTTCCAGGGCTTTAATAGATTTATATGGTATATCTGTTCCGGCTTTCTTTTCCCCGGCTGGTAAACTTTGTAATTGACCTGTCCCACTCTTTCTAAGATTTCAAAGGGCCCTTGCCATTTAGCCAAAAGTTTATTTTCCACAGTGGGAACCAACACTAACACTCTGTCCCCAGGAGCAAAGCTGCGTAACCGGGCATTGCAGTTGTATACCCTCTGCTGTGCCTGTTGAGCCTGTTCCAGGTGCTCTCTCACTATCGGCACTACCGCAGCAATTCTCTCCTGCATTTGAGAAACATACTCAATCACCGTTTTGTAAGGACTAGACTGCCCCTCCCATGTCTCTTTGGCAATGTCTAGCAACCCCCTTGGGTGTCTCCCATACAACAAGTCGATAGGTGAAAACCCGGTGGAGGACTGGGGAACCTCTCTTATGGCCAACAATAAATATGGCAATAAGTTATCCCAATCCCTACCATCCTTGTCGACCACTTTCCTAAGCATGTGTTTTAACGTCTTGTTAAACCTCTCGACCAGCCCATCGGTTTGGGGGTGATAAACCGAAGTTCTTAACTGTTCAATTTTGAACAGGCGGCATAACTCTTTCATGACTTTTGACATAAACGGTGTACCCTGGTCAGTTAGTATCTCCTTGGGTATACCCAGCCTGCTAAAGACATGAACTAGCTCTCTGGCAATGGTCTTGGTTGACGTATTGCGCAACGGGATCGCTTCCGGGTACCTGGTAGCGTAATCCATTATGACCAGAATATACTGGTGTCCCCTGGCAGACTTCATTAAGGGTCCCACCAAATCCATCGCTATTCTTTCAAACGGCACCTCTATGATAGGCAATGGAACTAGTGGACCCTTAAAATGTGGCCTGGGAGCATGATACTGACACTCAGGGCAGGATGCGCAAAAGTCAGACACCTCTTTATGAAGCCCGGGCCAGAAAAACCTCTGCGTTATTCGCTCAGTGGTTTTCTCTACCCCTAGATGGCCTGCCGTTATATGACCATGGGCCAGATCCAACACTGTTCTTCTGTAGGCTTTGGGAACTATTAGTTGTTCCACAATATCTTCCCCCTTCTTAGTCACCTGATATAACAAATCCTGACACATTGCCATGTGGGGATAGGACAAAGGACTATCAGGGTCTACGGGTTTACCATCAACTACTTTTACATTCTCCCTGGCTTTTACCAAAGTAGGGTCATTCAACTGCTCCACGGCAAAGACTTCTCTTCTGACCTCTAAATCAGGCAGATGATCACCTGGCCCAACAACACTTACCACCTCAATGGGAGGCACATCAGTTGGCGGGCCACTGTCACGTTCCGCATTCTCTAGTTCGCCAACCATAGTAGAAAAAGGGAATAACTCTGACTCAGAAGAAACTCCCTCCTCCACTACATCGACAACCTTCTCAAATGGATCGGGGTTGTTCACCTCTGGAACAAAACGGCTTTCCCACAACTTCCAGAAGTGATCAAAGTCTCTCCCCAATATTGCATCGTACACCAGACCATGCACCAAACCCACAGAAACTATAGCAGAGCCACATGGTGTCTCGATGTTCACCTCGGCCGTAACATAATATCGAGTATCCCCATGTATGCAGGTCACACCAACAGTTTTCCCTGTATGCCTCAAGGGGTTCACCAGCTCAGCTTTTATAAGTGTACCAAGCTACCAGAGTCTAACTGTGCCTCTACTCGGTTGCCATCTACAGTGAGTACACACATGTGCTTATCAGTCTCAGCCTGCCGGTCAGCCGTACAGGCTGTCTGTGCAAAGAAAGACCCCCTGCGGTAGACATGAGCAGTATCACATTGCATAGGTTCAGTTGTAAGTGAACAATTAGCGGCAATATGGCCGAAGCCACCACATCGGAAACACTGTCATATTAATGTCTAGTCGTTTACGGGGAAAGAACCTTCCTGGCCTGGCAGGCCTGTCTCCAGGTTCTACACCCTCAGTCTTAGGTACATTCCACCGCCCAGCACCCTTCTCCCCTGGAACAGTCTTACCAGTGTCTGTGGGAGTTCGCCGGTGCGCCATCGGGGCTCGGTGGGGCATACTCATCAGCTCTTCAGCCGCCAAGTACCTCTCCACCAGCTCGACCAACTGGTCCGCGGACTTAGGGTCTACATGGCTCACCCACTTGCGCAGAGTCACAGGTAATGATCGCAGGTACCGGTCCATCACGACCCTTTCCACGATCTGTGGTCCCATCAGCATCTCAGGCTGTAGCCATTTTGAGGACAGATGGACGAGGTCATGCATCTGTGAACGTGGAGGCTTGTCCCTATGGAACTCCTAGCGGTGGACCCGTTGGGCACGAACAAAAGTGGTGACTCCCAAGCGAGTTAGGATCTCCTGTTTTAGTTTTTTATAGTCCTTGGCATCAGCCAGGCATAAGTCGAAATAGGCCTTTTGTGGCTCCCCAAACAAAAAAGGTGCCACCAGACTTGCCCACTGCTCCTTGGGCCAACTCTCCCTTTCGGCCATTCTTTCAAACGCGGTGAGATAGGCCTCCACATCATCGCCCAAAGTCATCTTTTGGAGGAAGTGACTGGCTCGTACGGAGTGAGTGGGGGTGGGAGGACCAGTAGCAACATCTCTGGTCCGGGCGAGCAGGTGCTGTACCACCTCTTTTATGGCCTGGCAGGTTTCCTTGATGGCGACCTGTTGTTGCCTCTGGGCTGTCTCCAAGGCCAACAGTTGCACCCTGGTGGATTCCTGCTGAGCTCTGGTAGATTCCTGCTGAAGTTTGTTTGTCTCCTGCTGAGCTGCTGTAGCTTGGAGCAAGGCCTTAATAATGTCCTCCATTTTGTCCTGGGGTGTAGGTTGGAAGCTGAACCTTGCCTCTCTGAGCATTGGCTGACGCCTCCTCTATGGGACTCCAAGGACACAGCGTTATTTCCACACTCACAAATTGGGTGTCTGTCCCTTTAATTTTTAAATGGAAAGTTTTCCTCTTGCTGCAACTTCAGTGTGTGTGGTTGCCCGCATTCTCCACCATATTGTGACACAGTTAGGTTAGGGAGTCCCTCTCCTGGGTAGAGGACTCCTTCCTTACACACACACACAGCAGCAGGGAAGCAGCACACCAGTCTGGATGAAAGTACAAGCTGGTCGGCGCCAGTCTTTATTGTACAATGTCAGAAATATAAAGAAAACATAAATATAAATCCTAGCCCTGTCGGGGCACTAACTTCACAGGTAGTACCCTCACTACCAGAACCTGGCAGGGCCTAATGCCCTCGCCAGCAACAAAAGCACAGCACAACACTCACAGTTAGGTATCCAAGTGTCTCTGAGCAAACTCCCTGCCTGTTCTCCCAGGTGAGACACTCAGCCTTATCCAAACTAGGCTTATATTGGCCACTCTCAGGTGGAAACCCTAACAAGCCTGTTACCAGGCTGCGAGAACCAAAACCTGGAGTGGCCGTGGGTGGAGCCCTCCCTCTCCTCTCACCCACAACCCCCAGGTCCCAAACTGGCTTTTCAAAAATCCGAAACTCAAGCCTGCTATACTGCAGACTTTCTCCTGGGGGTTTAAAACACATAAGACAGGAATCTGGGACAAATGTACCTGCCACAGACCACTTTACCAATGATCCTATCACAATATATATATTCATATGGGGTCATTAGTAACATTCCCCTGTATTGGGTATAAAGCACAATGGGTATAAGGCACAATGGGTATAAGGCTCTGACAGAGCACTCGCTCTGAATCAGGGCCAGGCTTTTTTTTTTTTGGAGCGGCCTCTTGGCCGCTCGCATTGCTGTGGCTAAACACCCACAGCTATAGCGAGCGGCCATGATGATGGTCGCGATGGTCAAGACCATCGGGCTTGCGACAAGACCCTTGTGGTAGGGTCTCGTTCATCGCAAGCCCCAGAGAGCTTTCGGCTCTTTCGGTTCATCGCAAGCCCCCAAACGGCAAGCATTCCCCAGGTCCAATGCTGCCCCCCCTCCTCCCTGTCAGCTGAGCAGCCCAGTACATGCTGTTGTGTGCTGGGCTGCAAAGGGAAACTGCTTGCAGCTGTCTCCCTGGATCCCCCCCCTGGATTTGCGCCGGGCTGAGGGGCTCACAGCGCCCTCCCCTTTTTCTTTCTTAACAGTGTATGGCCACGCCTCCCGCTATTATGCCATGCCCCCTTCATCCGGACCCATGTTGGCTCTTGGCGGCATTGTCTGTGTAACTCTGTGTATATGTGTCAGGATTGTGTTATGCTAGTACGACCTGAAGAAACTCCAGTAATGGGAATTAGGGTTGGTAGAGTTGCATTTTTTTTTCATTGTGCATGTGTGTCTTTTCTCATGGCACATCATTACGTCGCTGCAAGTCTGACTTGTGAATGTGTACGACTGAGGGATTGTAGTGGTCGTGTATGTGTGGAGCTGGGCAGAGTGTATTGTGGGAGCAAGGGCGGTATTTACGTAAGCCTTGCCTAGGGTGGCTAGAAACCTTGCACCGGCCCTGGGCCCATGCACCTGCACTTCTACGGAAACAACAAATGTTCCAATCAGGACGACAATGCCACCTGTCATGTTTCCAGAGTGACGCTGGACTGGTAAACAGAAAATTCGGTAACCCGGATGGACTGACCAGTTCAGAGTCCAGATCTTAACCCCACTGAGATCCTCTGGGATGAATTGGAGCGATGGGTGTGTTCTAGGCCGACTCGACCTCCTTCAGTGTCACAGTTGGTCACTCTACATAAGGCGGAATGGTAAAACATACTGCCTGCTGCTGTCCAGGAACTTGTGGACAGTTTGCCAAGAAGGGTGTCGGCAGTAATCACTGCACGTGGTGACCTATACAGTACTGACACCAATAACATCTCACTGATCTATTTGCTATCAGTGTCCAATGACTTTTGTCTATATATGGCTCACATTAGCGAACATTGGGCCTGATTCAGAGCCGCTCGCTAGATGCAATCGCTCACACGATGTGTATGCAAATTGCGTAGGCAATGCAATCGCACAGCAATGCATTAGCATGCCTAGTATTTCTTAGAGAGCGATCAAATAGTATATGCAGACAGCCACCAGCCTGTTTTAAGATGCCCACTTGTGCACGTCATGTCCAGGAAGTGTATGCAACCATCGGTACATCTAATGCTATCGCAGCGCTTGAGATTGACCATACCCTGCCGCAAGCACAGCGAGCACTTCAGTGTAAAAACCAGCCAGGTGACATGTACTTTGATGCTGTCTTATAATTATGCACACCTCTAAATTGCCATTGTAAGGATACTGACTTACCTCTATACGCTTCTGCCTATACCTTCTAAAAACCTGCCTATACCTTCTAAAATTGATGCTATTTGCGTATTCAGTCATACAGTAAAATAAAGACTTCAGACCTTGAACATGTGTTTCCAAAGCACAAAGTATTATTCAAGCAAAGTACAGATAGTTACACGCTGTGATCTAAGTACAATTTAGCGCAAGGAAATTATACAGACCCAAGGTACAGATATACATTCGCACGTGCTCTGGGACCAGATTCCGGCATCAACAAGAAACCTCCATCAACAGCATCAGCATGAAGACTGGGGTTAGAACACACATATTTATACCCTTACAGAAATAGACTATACAATAGAGAGGTTTGTTGCGATCTCATTGGTTCCCCATCACGGTGTTTCTGTTACATGACATTTAACAGGTTGATTCAAATGGACACAGACCAGCCTCCAACAGCCTTTGTCTCCGTTTTCCTGCCTCATGCAAACCTAAGCTGTTAATTTTACAAAGTACATTTTGGTGCTTTAACTTTATACGGTCCATAAGTTGAGAATGCATGTTGCGATCTTCACACCAATGATACCGGGAAGCTGTTGAGAAAGTGCAGATCAGTATAACACCAAACACGGCTTGCTTATCATGTATTAAACCTAAGATACCAAATAACCTTTATTTCACAGCGTTAATACTAAATGAATAAAACTTGAATCTTATACCTCTAAACTATGGAACCTTTTACGTGAGTGTGCAGTGTGTAAGTGTTAGGGGTTTGGGAAAAGATACTAGTTAACTTGGGGCAGATGCGTAAGCACAAAGCTAATAAACAGCGTTCGCATGCAGGGTATTATGCATTCGCTAGTGTGCAACATGTTAACAGCGCAACTATGTGTATTAATGTGTGTATGGAGTATGGTAAAATATGCGATCACATGATGCTAATAATCATATCGCCATATGTACTGAAGTGTGAGTTTAGCTAAAATGGCGCTGAGCGGCCAATCGCAAAATGGCGTCTTGCAGATCTCATTTTCAAGATGGTGTCTTGCGGCCATTCGCAAGCTGGCCTCATTTCGATCTAATTTTAAGCTGATCTTGTCTCAGCCAATTATCCAGCTTCGACAGTCCACCCTTTGATAGCGAACAATGTGCTATCACACTCTGGTTTTAAAAATATAAATTTAGGCTTACATTTATATATATTATTTAATGTTATTATGGGATGGCACAAGGTGGTTCTTAATCCATCAATAATGTGTCTCTGGGAGGGGACATAAGACTACCATTATACGCACACCGCGGATCTTGGAAGATCATGGGAGTGATGTGGGGATGCATCAATTCTATAAAGGCAGTCTTGAGGGGGAATTGGGACTTACATTATTTGAGGTGTTTTTAAAATAACATTTTAATAATACATTTTGTGCACGTCTAAATATAATACATTATAAGATGGTATTACCTAGTTCAGGGTTGTAATGCAGTTCTGTTTACCTCAGTATTCATATTGTCATTACTGACCACCATCATAATTTTGTTCTTTCGTTTTACCTTATCTTTACATTTTTCACACTTCACCACAGTAGGAACACGCCGGACACATATGCCAATTACTATGATGACAACCAGTATGAGGATCAGTTTACCTATGCTTGCGATCATTTCCTGGACCCATTTCCCTAGACTTGAGAACCATTTCGCTGGGTTCAACCATGAAACCACTCCTCTACCTTCTCCTCCACTTTAGCCACTGAAGCATTATGGTTCTTCCGAAATTCCCATTTTAGCTGCAGAATTTCATCCATCTTTCGGTCTATCACCTCCTTGGGGTCGCTGGTATCATTGGTGACATAGGTGCAACACTTCACTCCAAATTGGGTGGCCAAAGTTACGCAGTACCCTCCAGTGACAGCGGTTAAATAAATTAACACTAGCCTGTGTTTCACCAGTTCTTTCTTGTACGCTTGCAATTCCCTACCTGTATACCTGAAGGTGTCATCATACATCTCGGTGATATTATCTATCAATTTAGCAAGGTCCTGAATATATCTAAAATTTAATGTACCCCGAGCGATCCTGGTGGGATCCAGTGCTACTAAAACTTGAAAGCCAGTTGTCTCACTAATTAACTGAGTGGTTTTATGCACGTCGCCAGGTATCATATTTCTTTTGCCTGTTTTCATACTGCGTGTGAAGATATGGTGATGGTGTGTTTTTATGAATACCAAGCATTTCAACATGTGTGAGGGTCATAACTTCTGCGTCTACTCTTCCCAGGTAACACAAACCTTCGGAACTCGGGGAGAGCCACTTATACGCTTTTCTTCCACATATAAAATATACATTATCGGGGAGAACATAAGGAATAGTATTTATCATTATCATTAAACACATTTCCCTTGCAAATAATCCTATCTCAGGTTCTTCCATCTGGTACATGCAAGTTTCTGGTTGTATTATCTTACCACAATATCCATCTGGTACCTTACCAATAATTTCTTTGGTGGCACTTACTGTATACCGATACCTAAAATATCTCCCATTAGATCTAATTGAGCGTAACAGATCATGATTCATAGACTCATTATCAGCTCTCAGTGAGAAGGTCATCTTCTGATTATTCCCCGTCACTTCCCAACTCCCTGGTTTATTGGGGTTGGTTATGTTTAAGCACAAAATTTATCTATCTACTTGGAAGTGGTAGAGTTTGAAATGAGGTGGTTTGGATAAGAGGAATTTTCCATCCAGCATTTTCCCTTTTTGCAATTCTAAAATGTCCGTAATATTCAGTGGAAATGGCACCAACCCTACATTATGCTGACCCTGTGGCACGTGTGAGCATACCCAACAATCAGTCTGGTTTAATACTTTGCCTACCATGCTATGATAATCCTTTAAAGGATACCCACCCCAGTACGGGTTATATTTAGGCCGTTGGATACAGTTCTCATCAACTAGGGACCCACAAAGCTCACAAATACAGGAATCTTCAGACGATAAACCTCCACACCGTCCCCAAGCATCCAGAATAGCAGCTCTCTTAACAATTACAGTACTAAGATTGGTCAGACACTCCCTTGATTGGCATAGCACTCCTCCTCCTGACTCCACTCCATCAGCACTGCCATCAGCTACCATCTCCTCTATCGGTCCCCCGTCACAGAAACCGGACATTCCCGAACCAACCAGAATGGTGAAAACTCTGTAAGAGAATATGAAAATTAACACAGCAGGTCAGTCCATTGCCACAACAAAGACCTGCAAATTTCTTTTAGTTCAGGTATCTCACTACAACCTTTTAATCCTCCCGAAACAAGCTCGCGATCGACAGGTCCACGTTATCAGCCTTGTCTCCGCCTTGTTTCTCCACCAGTTGGTTGACCTTTTTGCAGTGAGTGGAATGGAACCAGGTATCTCTCTCAGCCACCTTCAAGGATGTGGTACTTGTCAGTAACACCTGGTACGGGCCTTCCCACCGATCAGTTAAACAACCTGAACACAAGAAATTTCTGATCATAACATATTCTCCAGGTTCAACATCATGACAGTTAGTTTCAGGCATATCATGGGACAACAATTTCAGTTTCTGCTGTTGCTGTTTTAACTGTTTACTCATTGATATAAGATACCTTACAGTTACTTCGTTGTTACCCTTCAAGTCTTCCTGTGGACTTATAATCAAATGAGGGTGTCTACCAAACAGTGTTTCAAAAGGGGACAGATTTAGAGGGGTTCTAGGAGTGGTCCTTATACTATGTAGGACCAACAGTAATGCTTCTGGCCATCCTAGTCCAGTCTCTGCCATGATTTTACTTAACTTATTTTTAATAGTCCCGTTCATCCTCTCTACCTTGGCGCTGGCCAGTGGTCGGTAAGGGGTGTGAAGTCGACTATTAATACCCATCAGTTTACACATATTTTGAAAAACATCACCTGTGAAATGAGTACCCCTGTCACTTTCAATGATTTTAGGGATACCGTACCTGCATACAAACTCCTGTACAATTTTCTTGGCAGTAAACGCAGCAGTATTAGTGGCCTCTGGGTAGGCCTCAACCCAATTGGAAAACACGTCAGTGCACACTAATACATACTTGAGATTCCTGCATGGTGGTAATTGGATGAAATCAATTTGTATTACCTGGAAAGGTCCGTCAGTCGGTGGAATGTGGGATGGTTCGGTAGGGATCGCTTTCCCTATGTTCTTCCTCAAGCAGGTCAGACAGGACATTGCTCTGTTTTCTGTTTGTGAAGAAAAACCCGGTGCACACCAGTATGCTCTCACCAATTTGCACATACCTTGCTTTCCCAGATGAGTCAGACATCTCAATTAATTTCAACATATCAATTGTTTGAAAAGATATAATTTGTTCTTTTGTTATGTTCATTTTTAACCCTGCTGCCCATTTCGCAGTTTCATCTGCTCTGTTGTTGCCCAGTGACACCGGATCATCCTCACATGTATGGGCTTTACACTTAATTACTGCCACAGTTTTGGGCAGTTGGATTGCTTTTAGTAATTGTTTTATATGTCTGGAATGTGCAACTGGTGTGCCTGCTGCTGTCATAAAATTTCTCAGATGCCATAGAGCTCCGAAATCATGTACCACTCCGAACGCATACCTAGAGTCAGTGTAAATGTTAGCAGATTTGCCTGCTGCCAGTTCACACGCTCTTTTTAGTGCTGCTAACTCTGCCACCTGGGCTGAGTGAGGAGGACCAAGGGGTTCAGCGTCTATGATGTCCGTGTCATTTACAACAGCATAACCTGTACATAATTCACCTGTGTCTGTTTGTCAATGACAACTCCCGTCCGTGTAAAATGTCACATCCACATTCTCTAAAGGTGTGTCACGTATGTCAGGTCTAGCAGTAAAGGTCTGATTCAGATATTCCATACAATCGTGTGTATCATTATGTCCGCTGAACTCACTTCCCGCCAGCAACTCATCTCCTTCCACCCTTTGTACATCATGTTGTACATATGGTAAATACGTTGCTGGATTCAGCATATTACATCGTTTAACAGTGATGTTTGCAGATGCAATTAGAGCTAGTTCCCATTTGGTAAACCTAGCTGAAGAAACATGTCTGGTTTGGGCAGAGTTCAGGAGAGCAGATAAAGCGTGGGGAGTATAGACAATCATATCATGGCCCAATACTACGTCCTCACTTTTACTCACCAATAGAGCCGTTGCTGCCACACTTCTTAAACACATTGGGAGTGATCTTGCCACAGTGTCCAATTGGGCACTGTAGTATGCTACGCGCCTACTGGCATCACCATGTTTTTGTGTGAGGACACCTGCAGCACAACCATCGGCTTCCGTACAATACAAATCAAAAGGTTTTTCATAATCAGGTATTCCCAATGCAGTTGCTTTTGTCAGACTATCCTTAAGATTAAGGAAAGCCTGCTCTGATTCCTCTGTGTGTATGACATGATCGGGCTTTGAGGAAGAGACTAAGGCCCTCATTCAGAGCCACTCGCTAGCGGCAGTACGCTCGTTCCGAGCGATGTTCGCACATCTGCGCATGCGTACGGTTTTTAGTACGCATGCGCGAACCAGTCAGTGCGGCCGAAAATCGTTGGTACGCAATATAGCGAGGGCCTGCTATTTTGAGTGACAGAATGAGGCGTATGTGGGTGGTAACAGGGGAAGGTGCTTGAAAACGGGGAGTGGAGATCCGAACGCAGGCGTGCTTAAAGGTCAAAACGGGCGTTTTAAGGGAGTGCATAATTAATACAGCAGCGTCATTGACCACGTCACTTGGTTTTTTTTAACTCAGAACTGCTCGCAAAATAGCGGTTGAAAACACCAACCACAAGAATAGCGAGCAGTTCATACGCTGTATGATGTACTCGATTAATCTAATAAATAGCGGACATGATGTATGGTGCGTGCGGCCAGGGGGCGTTTTTATCAAAAAAACGAGCGTATGTTTTGCTCGCTCGTTCAGACTTAGAGGTGGGAACAGACTGCAATTTGCGAACGGATCATTTGAATAGTCACCCCTTGTTTTTGAACGAACGACCACAAATAGCGAACGGCTCTGAATCAGGCCCTAAGTCCTGTAATGGCAAGGTCAAAATAGAAAACCTGGGATCCGCATTCTACAGTATCCACACATTCCCAAGAAGGTACGAATTTGCTGTTGGTTCTGCGGCAGTGTCATGTTCTGTATGGCCTGGATTCTGTCATTTGTGAGATGTCGTAACCCCTGAGTTAGGCAGTGTCCCAAATATTTTACTCTGGATTGACACGGTTGTAGTTTGTTCTTAGCAACCTTGTGTCCTGTATGCAAGAGGTGAAGCAACAAAAGTTTAGTATCATTTAAACATGACATAAACGAATCAGAACATAGCAATAAATCGCCCACATATTGAATTAGAACAGACCCATTGGCAGGTTGAAAAGATTGTAAACAGTCGTGCAAGGCCTGGGTGAAGATACTGGGGCTGTCTATGAAACCTTGGGGAAATCGTGTCCATGTGTATTGTACACCCCTGTATGTGAAAGCGAATAGGTACTGACAGTCAGGATGAAGAGGCACAAAGAAAGCAGAACAGAGGTCAATGACAGTGAAATGGGCTGCATTTGGTGGGATCTGCATAAGAATGACAGCTGGATTTGGCACTACGGGAAATTGGATCTCTACTACCTTATTAACACCTCTAAGGTCTTGTACCAGCCTGTAACCCCTCCCACCACTCTTCTTTACTGGAAAGATGGGACTGTTAGCTACACTAGCTGTACGAACTAAAATTCCCTGTTATAATAATCGCTCAATTATTGGATAAACCCTTAATTCTACCTCCTGTTTTAGTGGGTACTGGGGAAATTTTGGAGATTGCCTACCACCTTTTAAATTTACCATTATGGGGCTTACGTTTGCCATTAATCCAGTGTCCTGTCCATCCTTGGTCCAAAGTGAATTTGGGATAGCATTTGATCTATCTGAGATGGATTTTCATTTAAACTGGTAGAGTGATACATTATCCTTTGGGGAGTGTTCAACATATCTCTCACCTCGTGCCCAACTCTCCATGGGATATCTAAAAATACACCATCAGGGGTACAATATATGACACATCCCATCTTACATAACAAATCCCTTCCCAGTAGGTTAGTAGGAGCTGCTGCTGCCAGGAGGAAAGAATGCCTAGTATGCAACGGCCCAATAGTAACCTCTGTGGATTTTGTTAAAGGATAATGTTGCACTTTACCTGTTATGCCCATTGCTGGTACTGTCTCATTGGTTACCTGTAAATTAACAGGAGATTTTATCACTGACCTGGTCACCCCTGTGTCTACAAGAAAAGGGTATTTAGTACCAGCTACATCAACCATCATGACTGGCTCTTCCTTAGTACCCTCCGTTAACCTGACTATCTGTAGACTACAGGTATGAGCTGACCCCTAGCATTGGCTCCCACTCTCCAATAAAGCATTAACGGCCACAATTGGAGCTGGTGCCTGTTGGATATTTGCTGGTCTCTGCGTATATCCTTTATGGGGATATCCAGGTACTCCCTGGTTAGGGGGTCCTACCCTCTTTGCCGTACAGCTCTTACTTAGATGTCCTGGCTGGTTGAAATTAAAACACTTTCGTGGAAAGGAATGTTGTGTGGGTTGAGCAGGAGAGAAAGGTGGTGGGTATGGGTAAGGATATTGAGGATAATGATATTGTGGGGGGTATGGAGTTTGAGGGTAGTATGGGACTTGTGGCTGTGTGATAAGTGGGGTAGGGCTGTGTTTGCAGTGGTGTGGGATTGGTGAGGACATGTAACTGTTCAGGTGCCGGTGTGTGTGTGGGTGCAGGTGTGTCTGCTGGCTGTGATGTTACCGTCATTCCTTCTAGAGCTTGAATACTGACAGCCATTAGTTTCTCGCTGTTTTTGTCATGTTCTATGGCAGATTCTATGAGGGTATGTATTGTGACTCCCCTCAAGCCAGGCTGTGAGGTCTGAACCCGGGTTGTTAGGTTCTCTTTAAGGCCATCCATGAGTATAGTGACAATCATTCCCCTGTGGTGAGTGCTATCTTTAATATCTACTCACCCAGTGTACTGGGTGATAGCCTGCAGAGCCCGTTCGCAATAATCTTCTGCAGATTCACTCTTTTTGTTTTATGGTGAAAATTTTGTTCCAGTTAACTACTACTGGAAAATATATACCCAATTGAGTTACAATGCGGGAAATGTTACCTTGGTTTACTTGGTCTGTTAAGGGAACGTCACCATCCAATACACAATCCGTGATAGATTTTGTCACGTCGATATTGTGTGGTAGACAGGCCCTTAACACCACTCGCCAATCTTTATTGGTTGGCTCGTGAGAACTTCCCAAATTTCTCAAAAATCTTTGACATTTGGCTAGTTCCTTTTTGGGATGGGGGAAATCATTCATGATGGAATTTAGCTATGCTCTAGTCCAAGGACAATGCATTACCACTTCCCTTGTGGGCACTACTCTGTTCGCATCCGCATTCCCATTCGGAACAGTTATTGTCCAGATGGGATGCAGACCAGCCGTAGCTGGTACCTTTGACCTTATTACCTGGCTGGGGGTTTAGTCTGTTGCTGCAACGTATAGTATTAACAACTTCCTCTACGGGTGCAGAGGATGATAACACTTCCCGTGCGGTTACTGATGGAGATGGTGGCACCACTTGTGCTTGTCGTGGTGCATCATCTAACATGTGTACAACATGGGAAATGGCAGACATGACAATAGGCTCATTATCCACATCATAAACATTTTCCTTATGGTTGCTTAAGAGAGGGTACAAATTGCTTGTTACGTTGTTATGGGTTTTTTCAATAACTGTACCTGCACCCCCATCCACATAAGATGATGGTGGTGCACGTGAGCGCTGTTTTGCGGCTCGCCCACATTGCAATTTAGGGCCGCGGGTGTACTTTCTGGCAATGCGTTCGCAACGCTAGTTTGCGTCGCTTGCACATTTTTAAGCCACGCATCCCCTTCATGCTGCCACAATTTTAAACATTCATTATGTTTTACCTTTATCACTTGAGAACGCATCAGACTGATGTGATCCCGGACATTATTCAATACATCTTTATCAAAACTACCAATTCTGGGAAACGGCCTAACACTCTTCATCGTTATCTTAAACCATATGTCACAATACCTTATTGCATAAGCACCGTACTTAGGGCCTGATTCAGAGCCGTTCGCAATTTGCGGACGTTCGTTCAGGAAAAGGGGGTGGCTATTCTAATGAACCGTTCGCTCTTTGCGGTCTGTTGACGCCTCCATGTCTGAATGAGCGAACAAAACCTGCGGCCGCTATTTTGTAAAAAACGCCCCCTGGCCGCTCGCATCATACGTCATGTCCGCTATTTATTAGATTAATCGAGTACATCGAACAGCTATAAAATAACCAAGTGACGTGGTCGATGACGCTGCTGTTTTAATTATGCACACCCTAAAAACGCCCGTTTTGACCGTTTGTCACGCCTGCGTTCGGATCTCTACTCCCCGTTTTCAAGCACCTTCCCTTGTTACCACCCACTAACGCCTCATCCTGTCACTCAAAATAGCAGGCACTCGCTATATAGCGAACAAATGATTTCTGGCCGCACTGACTGGTTCGTGCATGCGTATTAAAATCCGTACACATGCGCAGATGTGAAAACATCGCTCGGAACGAGCGTACTGCCGCTTACGAGCGGCTCTGAATCAGGCCCTTAGTATGCATAATACGACGGGCCGATCCAAGCGGCACTTCTATTAGCAGCCCATCATTGTCTAACATCTCTATTGTTTGCGTGGCTTCCATCTTGGGACAACTCCTACGTTTTTCAATAAAAATTTAAACTGGTGAAAAGACAGTCAAGATACTTTCACTTACTTGCGTACGCCTTTGAAAAAGGGTGTATTCACAAACCCAATGGAGGACCTCTAGACGCCTCCACTCACCAATGGAACTCAGCAATCCCTTTTTGACTACATTTCAACTGCTAAGGGGTAGCAAAGTACCCTTTGTTTTCCAGTTGATTTCATCCACCCTCTCACCAGCTCACACTCATAGTCTAACCAAAACTATGCGGTTCAATTATAGTGTTCAAATAAGTCTAACAGATCACACACATTGATTACTGAATACTATAATCACGCTGGGAGCCGAACCCTAACAAAAATAACAACCCATACACCTGCCTTGTGTAAAGTAAACGGTAAGCTGCTACCGAGTCACTAGGCCGTTCGTTACGCCTAGCACTTAAGGGTCCTACGATACCCTTAACATTTAGGTCCCGTGTTACACCCTAAACAAGTACTCACAGTTACACACTTTTTTCCTGCGCAGAAAAATACACGTTAACTCAGTTATTGGCAACAATTGATAATGTAAACTCAACGGCTTTGTTTAAACACGTGGCAGCACAACCGGAAGTACGTATACGCTATTGTGTGACTAGTCGCATACACAATAATGCGACTACTACACAACCGTCTGACTTACCCTTAGCTGCGTACACAAAAGTGCGTCTCTACTGCGCGCAAAAATGCGACTCAGCTGCGTACATAATACTGCGGCACCCCTTTTTAGTGTGAAATTCTATCAACAAAGGAAAACAAGCTTTTTCCTTTCTTGTCCCTGGATTCTAGTCAGTGTACCCTGACTCACACGATAACAGGTAGCGATTTCTCAGCATCGAGTGGTTGCAGGTAAACTGCGTGTGGCTACTATCCACCATTTGGTGAGATATTGATAACTGTATGTTTATTGTGTGAATAGGTAAGTGACCTCACTCTACAAGCCCCCAACAAAGGATACTGACTTTAAACCTCTATACACTCCTGCCTATACCTTCTAAAAACCTGCCTATACCTTCTAAAATTGACGCTATTTGCGTATTCAGTCATACAGTAAAATAAAGACTTCAGACCTTGGACATGTGTTTCCAAAGCACAAAGTATTATTCAAGCAAAGTACAGATAGTTACACGCTGTGATCTAAATACAATTTAGCGCAAGGAAATTATACAGACCCAAGGTATAAATATACATACGCACGCGCTCTGGGACCAGATTCCGGAATCAACAAGAAACCTCCATCAACAGCATCAGCATGAAGACTGGGGTCAGAACACACATATTTATACCCTTACAAAAATAGACTATACAATAGAGAGGTTCGTTGCGATCCCATTGGTTCCCCATCACGGTGCTTCTGTTACAGTACATTTAACAGGTTGATTCAAATGGACACAGACCAGCCTCCAACAGCCTTTGTCTCCATTTTCCCGCCTCATGCAAACCTAAGCTGTTAATTTTACAAAGTACATTTTGGTGCTTTAACTTTCTACGGTCCATAAGTTGAGAATGCATGTTGTGATCTTCACACCGATGATACCGGGAAGCTGTTGAGAAAGTGCAGATCAGTATAACACCAAACACGGCTTGCTTATCATGTATTAAACCTAAGATACCAAATAACCTTTATTTCACAGCGTTAATACTAAATGAATAAAACTTGAATCTTATACCTTTAAACTATGGAACCTTTTATGTGAGTGTGCAGTGTGTAAGTGTTAGGGGTTTGGGAAAAGATACTAGTTAACTTGGGGCAGATGCGTGCGCACAAAGCTAATGAACAGCGTTCGCATGCAGGGTATTATGCATTCGCTGGTGTGCAACATGTTAACAGCGCAACTGTGTGTATTAATGTGTGTATGGGGTATGGTAAAATATGCGATCGAATGATGCTAATAATCGTATCGCCATATGTACTGAAGTGTGAGTTTAGCTAAAATGGCGCTGAGCGGCCATTCGCAAAATGGCGTCTTGCAGATCTCATTTTCAAGATGGTGTCTTGCGGTCATTCGCAAGATGGCGTCGTTTCGATCTAATTTTTTTTTTTTATTATTCATGCGAATTGTTTTTATTGAAAAAAGATCAAACATTTTTAACATTTTAGATGAAATACAGCGGAAAAAACATATAAATATAAATGTTGACAATTAGTATTTCCATTTCAAATACTATAATCAAAATCATAATATAATATAGAAAATCACATGAAAAATATAACAATAAAATAAAATAAACAGTAAAAAATAAACAATATAAAGGGGAGTACGGGTAGGGAAAGTCAGAGGGGACCAAGGAAGTTAAGCAAGAGATTATAGCGTGGTTGAGGGGGGCAATATGTCATACTCCCAAGTAGAGTATATTGGAGTCAAAAAGAAACAGATACATATGTGGAGTTTAAGCCAATAAACGTGGTGTATTGTGTGGAGCCCTTGAACGCCAGCCAAGGGGACCATAAAGTAGTAAAATCGGAAGGTCTATCTTTAGTAAAAGAAACTATGTCCTCCATGTCCATGTAATAGTCTATCCTCTTAAACCAGTCTTTAATGGAGGGGGGAGGTGGATTTCCACAAAACAGGAATGACCGCTTTAGCTGCATTATTTAAGTGTCTCAGTAGGGAGTTCTTGTAGAAAACTGTAGAAGATGAGGTTATATTTAAAAGCCAAAAACCAGGATCTCTAGGGACCTCTCCTCCAAGAATTATCTCAGAACACTCAAAAACATTCAACCAGAAAGAGGCCAGGGAAGGGCAATCCCACCATATATGAAGAAGGCTACCTGGTGCAGAGTTACATCTCCAACAAGTTTCTGGGACCTGAGGAAACATTTTATTCAAAAGAACTGGATACCTATACCAATGTGATTAAACTTTATAAAGAGTTTCAAGAGTAGCTATACAAGAAGAACTAGCAAATGTGTTATTAAATATAATCTCCCAATCAATGTCCGGAACTTTATCTTGGAGTTCTTTTCCCCACATTGTAGTAAATTGAGGGGGTAGTTTACACAAATTACCAATAATTAGTGAATATAATATGGATATAGCATGAGATGGAGTTTGAGAAGTGGAGCATAAGGATTCAAACAAAGTGAGAGTCCTATTGAGATCAGAAAGCCTGCATCGATCTAATTTTAAGCTGATCTTGTCTCAGCCAATTATCCAGCTTCGACAGTTGAGATGCTCAGGCACGCCTGCGTTTGCACCTCCGCTCCACCGTTTTTAATGGCCAGCCCCTGTTACCATCTACAAACAGCTTCCCCTGTCACTCACTCTGCTGGGCTGTCTATGCGCAGCGAGCGAATGCATTGTGAACTTTCGCTAAGGTGCGCATATTGCATACCACCGGCAGCAGCGAGAGTATGCATCTTAGTGAGCGGCTATGAATGAGCTCCATTATTCTTTAACACATTTTGCTTTCTGTGCACATCTTTACTTTGCTTATATATTTCGCTTATAGGATCTAATACAGTTGTAATTTAAACTAATAAAGACTGAATTTTTGTACTCACTCATTATAGTCCCTGCACTGCAATTTTATGTAGACTCCCTCCTTGTTTATCATTCTGTGACACAGGCACCTCTCATATGAGGCTCATACGTGGGTAATAGCCATTTTCCTGCCTGTTATTGTCAGGACGGCAGCGTTAGAGAAAACATTCCAAACAAAGGGCCTGATTCTGAGAGTTACGCTAATGCAATCACTGTGCATTCTCTCGCGGATCACAGTTCCTGATATATGCTAATGCTTTCCAAAGCACAGCCAAGCATGGGGACGTCACCCATGGCTGCCTTATCATATCCGTCCGGTGACGTAAACATCGGTAACATCGACACAGATCGGGGCAACAGCCATGCAGAAGGTAAGTCAAATCTGACCAGCCGCAAACACTGCGTTTCTCCTGACACGCTGAGAGCTCTCATGCTGTGAAGGCAAACGCAATGGCTACTTTATGCACGAGCATGAAACGGCGTTTAAACGGTCCGACACATCTGTGTTTTTCTAACCACCCCGAAATGCTGACTACCTGGTTCCTCTGCAATGCAACAATCGCTTAATCTGCGTAAATATTGGCTTTGCGAAAATCTCTGAATCAGGCCGAAAAACCACAGTTCTTGTGACCCTTATGTATGTTACTGGTCCACTGGTTCTGCCAACAGGAAACAGCAAGCTTATATTAGGGATGGCTATCAATCATCGATTGTTAACCACTGATGGTCATTTAGTTGATCCAATGGTTCTCCGCCATCGATGGCACAGGGCAACGCAATGCTTTTTTAAACATTTTCCTTGTGTTGGAGGGACACAGGGCCTGATTCAGACCCGCTCGCAAGCGGGCCGATGTTGGGGCATTACGCACGTGCGGCATGAGCAATGCGTGTGCGTAAGCCCCGGAGCGAGTGAGAAATTCACTCGCTCCGGGACTCACTTCAAACGAGTCGGCTCTCGATGTTGATCGACAGCTCACCCCGTTTTGTGGGCGGGGGGGGGTGGCTGGCCAAACAGAGGCGTTCCCGAAGGAACGCCTGCCGTTTGAAGGCGCCCCTGCTGACATCACCAGTGATGTCAGTAGTTGAGCTTCCTGCTCTATTAGAGCAAGAAGCTCACTGGGGCTTGCGGGAACGAGACCCTACCACAAGGGTCTGATTGCAAGCCCGATGGTCGCGACCATCACCTGGCCACTCGCAAAAGCTGTGGGTGGTCACATGTTAAATGACCTCTTGAGTGTCAACCATTTAACTCTGTCGATCTAAATACATGTCTACAGAATGATGGTCAACCTAATTACCTTGTCAATCTTTTGACTGTTGACATTCAGAATAATGTCGACCTCCTGGTGTCGACCTTTTTATCGTTGACCAATTGACCGCTATCTGATTCAGAAATGGCCGCAATGCCGATGATTTTTTTACAAATTGTTTTTGTTTCTACTGCGCATGCATACAAGTCACACTGCGCATTTGCTGCAATAAATCCTCACTGCCACGGCGGACACAGTGAGGATTTATGCGCTGTGATTGACAGGCGGGGGCCATTTGTGGGTGACAACAGGGGATGGCAATTCCAACGCAATCGTGTCATCCACTTTCCGGGCATGTCTCAGCCTGCAACAGCGATCCTGTATGCAGCTGGCGTCTCAGGCTCTGGCGTCGCAGTTCCTGTGGCCATTCTGGGCAACCATAGGATTACACAGAAGTCCGTTAATCGAGTGTCGGTTGCGCCGTTAGACGCAGATGGCAGATCTGGAATGCCATTGGTGGGTGTCTCCATACAAGTCCTGGTAGCTGCGACATTGGCGTATTTTCAGCTGCGTAAAAAGATGCGGCAGCTGTGCCATTTGTGTCCATCTCTGAATCAGGCCCATATCCAGTCCCACCCTGGGGGCTGCTAGCAGTAAGGATATTTTGAGGTAAGTTTACTTTGTTACATAGGGCGTAGTTTGATATGTTGTCATAATATCTGCATTCATGTTAATATGAGAAAGTCAACATATCGTCCCTGGTGGCCCAGCGGTGACTTACCTGCTCCTGACCACGGCAGTGGCTCCAGCGCGGTTTTTCGGCTCCCGGCAGTCACATGACTGTCACTTCCAGGTCAGACCTGTCATTCTGCAGCATGATGGTATTTCTCTCCTATCTTTAATCTCTAACCCTCCCTTTATTGCCCTAAACCCCCCCCTGCAGCCTACCCTTAACCTCCCGCCCACAGCCTAAACCCCTCATATGCATCCTAACCCTCCCGCGAACAGCCTAGTCCTCCCGCCTGCAGCCTAATCCTCCCATCCGCATCCTAACCATCCTGCCCACAGCCTAACCCCCTCATATGCACCCTAATCATCCTGCCCACACCCTAACCATCCCGCCCGCAGCCTAACCCTCCCGTCCGCAGCCTAACCCTAACCTTCCCGTCCGCAGCCTACCTTAACCTTCCTGTCCACAGCCTACCCTTACCCTCCCATCCGCAGCATAACCCTTACCCTCTCATCCGCAGCCTACCCTAATGTTGACGTCCCGGCAATGCACAAACTTTTATGGACAGAGAATCAGCATTTTTATGCAAGATGCCTGGCCCATGTTCCACAGTGAATCAGAGAGGTTGAAATGCCAGAAACCAACAGTTCCCCCCCAATTCGTATGCATCCAATGCAACGATGCATGGAACATTACCAGGGAGAACTTCCTGCACAGTAAATAGTACCACAGGGCCTCAATTCGGGGGTGTAACTAGGTATATATACCATCCAATAGTGAAAAATTTATATAACACACGTAACTTTGACAAGGAAGATGGGCCCCTATTAGCTCTGGGCACTAGAGCAGCTGCACCCTTTGCACCTATGGTAGTTTCGCCCATGGCCTCAATGGTCCATTTTATAGTGAAGTACTAAGACCATTGTATATTTTTGCTCTCTTGGGAGTAACTGCCAACGTAAGTAGAGGACCTTATTTTCTACCCCGTCCTTTATTTGTGAAAGAACTGCCCCCCAATCTATACTGACAGCATCAATTTGGAGAAAAAACTTATGACTGAAGGCGGATTGCAGGACTATCCAAGCAACCACTTCACAATCGTCCAAGCCAGCTGATCTGGACAAGCCTTCTTCAGTGATTGTGAGAAACCCTAGTGACAAAGGGCCTGATTCAGAGCCGTTCGCTATTTGCGGTCGTTCGTTCAAAAACAAGGGGTGGCTATTCAAATGATCCGTTCGCAAATTGCAGTCTGTTCACACCTCTAAGTCTGAACGAGCGAGCAAAACATACGCTCGTTTATTTGTTAAAAACGCCCCCTGGCCGCTCGCACCATACGTCATGTCCGCTATTTATTAGATTAATCGAGTACATCGACCAGCGTATGAACTGCTCGCTATTCTTGTGGTTGGTTTTTGCTACCACAATCTTGCGAGCAGTTCTGGCTATAAAATAACCCAGTGACGTGGTCAATGACGCTGCTGTATTAATTATGCACATCCATAAAACGCCCGTTTTGACCTTTAAGCACGCCTGCGTTCGGATCTCCACTCCCCATTTTCAAGCACCTTCCCCTGTTACCACCCACATACGCCTCATTCTGTCACTCAAAATAGCAGGCATTCGCTATATTGCGAGCACATGAATTTCGGCCGCACTGACTGGTTCGCGCATGCGTATAACGATCCGTACGCATGCGCAGATGTGCGAACATCGCACGGAACGAGCGTACTGCTGCTAGCGAGTGGCTCTGAATGAGGGCCAAAGTGTTCTATGAATTGCCTGTAGTACCCTACTAGAATCTAGCAGGTTCATAACTGCCATTTGGACAGTTTGTGACTGTGTGTGTGTGTGGCAGCCTGTCTCTCAGGCAGTGTGTGTGTGGCAGCCTGTCTCTCAGGCAGTGTGTGTATGTGTGGTAGCCTGTCTCTCAGGCAGTGTGTGAGGTAGCCTGTCTCTCAGTGTGTGTATGTGTGGTAGCCTGTCTCTCAGGCAGTGTGTGTGTGAGGTAGCCTGTCTCTCAGGCAGTGTGTGTGTGTAAGGTAGACTGTCTCTCAGACAGTGTGTGTGTGGCAGCCGGTCTCTCAGGCAGTGTGTGTGTGTGTGAGGTAGCTTGTCTCTTAGGCAGTGTGTGAGGTAGCCTGTCTCTCAGTGTGTGTATGTGTGGTAGCCGGTTTCTCAGGCAGTGTGTGTGTGTGTAAGGTGGACTGTCTCTCAGACAGTGTGTGTGTGGCAGCCTGTCTCTCAGGCAGTGTGTGTATGTGTGGTAGCCTGTCTCTCAGTGTGTGTATGTGTGGTAGCCTGTCTCTCAGGCAGTGTGTGTGTGTAAGGTAGACTGTCTCTCAGACAGTGTGTGGCAGCCTGTCTCTCAGGCAGTGTGTGTGTGTGTGTGAGGTAGCCTGTCTCTTAGGCAGTGTTTGAGGTAGCCTGTCTCTCAGTGTGTGTATGTGTGGTAGCCTGTCTCTCAGGCAGTGTGTGTATGTGTGGTAGCCTGTCTCTCAGGCAGTGTGTGTGTGTGAGGTAGCCTGTCTCTCAGTGTGTGTATGTGTGGTAGCCTGTCTCTCTGGCAGTGTGTGTGTATGTGAGGTAGCCTGTCTCTATATGAGATAGCTGTCTCTTAGGCAGTGCATGTGAGGTAGCTGTCTCTCAGGCAGTGTGTGTATGTGAGGTAGCTGTCTCTCAGGCAGTGTGTGTATGTGAGGTAGCTGTCTCTCAGGCAGTGTGTATGTGAGGTAGCCTGTCTCTCATGCAATGTGTGTGTATATGAGGTAGCCTGTCTCTCATGCAGTGTGTGTTTGTGAGGTAGCCTGTCTCTCATGCAATGTGTGTGTATATGCGGTAGCCTGTCTCTAAGGCAGTGTATGTGAGATGGCCTGTCTCTCAGGCAGTGTGTGTATGTGAGGTATCTGTCTCTCAGGCAGTGTGTGTATGTGATGTAGCCTGTCTCTCAGGCAGTGTGTGTATGTGATGTAGCCTGTCTCTCAGGCAGTGTGTGCATGTGAGGTAGCCTGTCTCTCAGGCAGTGTGTGTATGTGTGGTAGCCTGTCTCTCAGGCAGTGTGCGTGTGTGAGGTAGCCTGTCTCTCAGTGTGTGTATGTGTGGTAGCCTGTCTCTCTGGCAGTGTGTGTGTATGTGAGGTAGCCTGTCTCTATATGAGATAGCTGTCTCTTAGGCAGTGCATGTGAGGTAGCTGTCTCTCAGGCAGTGTGTGTATGTGAGGTAGCTGTCTCTCAGGCAGTGTGTGTATGTGAGGTAGCTGTCTCTCAGGCAGTGTGTATGTGAGGTAGCTGTCTCTCAGGCAGTGTGTATGTGAGGTAGCCTGTCTCTCAGGCAGTGTGTGTATGTGAGGGAGCCCGGTCTCGCTCAGGTAAAAATGTCATAGATGGGTTCCCGCCCTGCTCATAGCCCCGCCCATAAAAGGTTACTATGGTTCAGACACGTGTGGTTTCTGTAGGGTTTACGGAATGTGACGTCATTGCCGTCGCTCCCTGCTATGCTCCGCTTTGCCACTCCTTTGATTGGCTGCAGGTAGATGTTTAAGCCGGGCTCCGCCCATGATGTAGGAGCTTGTGATTGGCGGAGCGGGCGGCGCTGAGTTCCGGTATCGGGGTGCTGGGCGTGGCTGCAGTGACAGCAGAGACAGGCCGGAGATGCCGCGCTACAGCACTGGAGGGGCCCCCGGGGGCCACCGTTACAGCCAGAAGCCCACCATGAACGGTGACTGCAAGACGGAGAATGGGCTCCCGAAGAACGGATATGTGAGGAACGGACTATGCTCGGAGGACAGGGTGAGACAGGGCGGGTGTGTGTCGGGTGTGATCCCGTCACATCGGGGGATGTTATACAGGGGTGTGAGAGGGTGATGATGTTATAGGGAGGGTGATGGTGCAGAGAATTGTAAAGTGCAATGGAATATGCTGGTGCCATATAGACAATTGCTAATGATGATGATAATATTATTATTATCTATACTATACTATACCGGGTGGGTGTCAAAGGGTGACGTTGTCTATCATGTGAGAAAGGGTGACGAGGTCAATCGACGAGGGTCGTTGTATAACGGACCAACGAGGTTATGAGAAGGGGGTCACTCTGTTCCGAACAACGAAGTTCTGCGAAGTGGGCCGCTGTATACCAGGGGACGAGGCTATGAGAAGGGGGGCGCTGTATACCAGGGGACGAGGCTATGAGAAGGGGGGCGCTGTACACCAGAGGACGAGGCTATGAGAAGGGGGGCGCTGTACACCAGGGGACGAGACTATGAGAAGGGGGGCGCTGTACACCAGAGGACGAGGCTATGAGAAGGGGGGCGCTGTACACCAGGGGACGAGACTATGAGAAGGGGGGCGCTGTACACCAGGGGACGAGGCTATGAGAAGGGGGGCGCTGTACACCAGAGGACGAGGCTATGAGAAGGGGGGCGCTGTACACCAGAGGACGAGGCTATGAGAAGGGGGGCGCTGTACACCAGAGGACGAGGCTATGAGAAGGGGGGCGCTGTACACCAGGGGACGAGACTATGAGAAGGGGGGCGCTGTACACCAGAGGACGAGGCTATGAGAAGGGAGGCGCTGTACACCAGGGGACGAGGCTATGAGAAGGGGGGCGCTGTACATCAGAGGACGAGGCTATGAGAAGGGGGGCGCTGTACACCAGAGGACGAGGCTATGAGAAGGGGGGCGCTGTACACCAGGGGACGAGGCTATGAGAAGGGGGGGCGCTGTACACCAGGGGACGAGGCTATGAGAAGGGGGGGCGCTGTACACCAGGAGACGAGGCTATGAGAAGGGGGGGGCGCTGTATACCAGGGGATGAGGCTGAGAATGGGGGGGTGCTGTATACCAGGGGACGCGGCTGTGAGAATGGGGGGGTGCTGTATACCAGGGGACGCGGCTGTGAGAATGGGGGGGTGCTGTATACCAGGGGACGCGGCTGTGAGAATGGGGGGGTGCTGTATACCAGGGGACGCGGCTGTGAGAATGGGGGGGTGCTGTATACCAGGGGACGCGGCTGTGAGAATGGGGGGGTGCTGTATACCAGGGGACGCGGCTGTGAGAATGGGGGGGTGCTGTATACCAGGGGACGCGGCTGTGAGAATGGGGGGGTGCTGTATACCAGGGGACGCGGCTGTGAGAATGGGGGGGTGCTGTATACCAGGGGACGCGGCTGTGAGAATGGGGGGGTGCTGTATACCAGGGGACGCGGCTGTGAGAATGGGGGGGTGCTGTATACCAGGGGACGCGGCTGTGAGAATGGGGGGGTGCTGTATACCAGGGGACGCGGCTGTGAGAATGGGGGGGTGCTGTATACCAGGGGACGCGGCTGTGAGAATGGGGGGGTGCTGTATACCAGGGGACGCGGCTGTGAGAATGGGGGGGTGCTGTATACCAGGGGACGCGGCTGTGAGAATGGGGGGGTGCTGTATACCAGGGGACGCGGCTGTGAGAATGGGGGGGTGCTGTATACCAGGGGACGCGGCTGTGAGAATGGGGGGGTGCTGTATACCAGGGGACGCGGCTGTGAGAATGGGGGGGGTGCTGTATACCAGGGGACGCGGCTGTGAGAATGGGGGGGGTGCTGTATACCAGGGGACGCGGCTGTGAGAAGGGGGGGTGCTGTATACCAGGGGACGCGGCTGTGAGAAGGGGGGGTGCTGTATACCAGGGGACGAGGCTGTGAGAAGGGGGGGGTGCTGTATACCAGGGGAGGAGGCTGTGAGAGGGGGGGTGCTGTATACCAGGGGAGGAGGCTGTGAGAAGGGGGGGGTGCTGTATACCAGGGGAGGAGGCTGTGAGAAGGGGGGGGTGCTGTATACCAGGGGAGGAGGCTGTGAGAAGGGGGGGGTGCTGTATACCAGGGGAGGAGGCTGTGAGAAGGGGGGGGTGCTGTATACCAGGGGAGGAGGCTGTGAGAAGGGGGGGTGCTGTATATCAGGGGACGAGGCTGTGAGAAGTGGGGGTGCTGTATACCAGGGGACGAGGCTGTGAGAAGGGGGGCGCTGTATACCAGGGGACGAGGCTATGAGAAGGGGGTCACTGTATACCTGGTGACTGTTACGCGAAGGGGGTCGCTGTATACCAGGTGACGAGGTTACGTGAAGGGTCCTATTGAACCGGACAGCAAGGTTACTTGGCGGGTGTCGCTGTATGCTGGGTGACCTAGGTTATGTGGTTGGAGTCGCTGTGTATGGGTTGACGAGGTTATGCGATGGGGTTGCTGTATACCGGGTGACGAGGTTACGTGCTGGGAGTAGCTATGTACTTGGTGACAAGGTTTTGTGGCAGGGGTCCCTGTGTATAGGGTTACTCGATTATGCGGTAGGAGGTCGCTGTGTATGGGGCGACAAGGTTATGCAGCGAGGTTTGTTGTGTATAGGGCGGCGAGGTTATGTGGCGGCGGTTGCTGTATTTCAGGCGACAAGGTTACGTTGTTGTATACCGGGTTACAGCGTGTCCTGAGGTTATGCTGCAGACACTGTATCCCGAGTGACACCGTAATGTTGTATAGTGGGTGACAATGGTTTGCGGCGGGCATTATTATGGTGTATACCGAATGACAGAGGGTGAGGTTATAATGCAAAGTTCCCCGTAAGCACCTATCTCGAGTCTGACTTGTTGTCACATAAGGGCCATGATAAGTTCCTCCTACTTTATAAAATTAATTTGCGTTCTTATCATGCAGGGAGATATTATTTAATGACTTTATAGAATAGGACTATACTGATTGCTGTTACTGAGACAGGGTGTAATGATATACTGGATATAATATACCTGGCAGGTGGGAGAGAGTGAGTGTTAATGTGGTTTATAAAGGTTAATTTTGGCCACCCATCACTGCAGTTATATTGTGCAAGTTGGTCCGCTATTGCTACATGTGTTGGCCTAAAATTAGTGGAATACTAACCTGGTTATCATTTGGATCATAGGACACATTGTAAATGCCATTGGAGTAAGATCACCTGTATTGTATGAGTCATCTTCCATCTGCACTAGCAGACCCTGCATCCCTTCTGTGTGCCAGGGCTGTCCCAATCAGCAAATTACGTTGTGGAACTGTGTGTCTGACAGATGAGTGTCCTCCTGGCTTTGGTGGCTGTCTATACATACACAGTAGCATTCTAATGTTACCGCTCAGGGCTTCTCTTGCTGGTCAGGGGTTTGTTGGGAGGGTCTCTGAATGTTGGATTTGGAGTAATAATATAGGGGAATCAGATTGGGGGGTTTAGTGGCAGGAAGGGACTCTCGGAGGGCACATGTACGGTGGGTGTGTAGGTGAGGGGCTGATATCTGGACTTGGTGGCAGTTTATCGGTAATGGATGTCACGGAGAGTGTGTAAATGTGATATACATGTTTGTTTGTGTAGGAGGAATGTTTTGCACAGTGCACTATTGTTCTAACTAGTCCCACTTCCTGTTAAGATATCTTATTACTTGTTATTTAGGAACAGGCCAGACCGATGTAACATTCCTGGTACCCCCCCCCTCCCTTATTCCCTGTTATGGCCTGTGACCCATGGATGGGAAGAGAAAGTTTGTCATAATTTCCAGGCACATGCATTATGCACAGGGCCAGCTAAAGGCCAAATAAAGGCACCCTAATGCTGATGCCCCATACAGTTATCTGTCAGACATCTGTCCAATCTGGTTGGTTTGAATGAAAACCCGGTATTGTATGGGACATTCCACCGCATGGTCCCAAACACTGACAAACAGACAAAAATGATGGTTCAGACAAATTGGTTAAGTCAAACAAATTTAACCTATTTGAACATTCTATTTTGTCTGCTTTTCAGTGTTTGGGACAATGCGGTCAAATATGGGAAAGTCGAATGTCATTTGCTCCCGTACAGTACCAGGTTTTCTTTCCAACCTGCCAGATTGGACAGATGTGTAATGGTGCATATAGACGGTCAGATTTCTCTTCAGATCTGAACGATAACAATTGAAAAAATCTTTCATATCTGAAAGAAAAATCTGACATGTGGGCAACAATGAGCGATGAGCGTTCCCGTTTGTCAGATAACGATATCTGATATCTGTCGTGTTTGCAGTCAGATTTGGTCGATTTCATTCATTTTAATACAGGCTGAAATCGTTCAATCATTTTCAAATTGTTCATCTGACATATGTGACAGTTTGTATGCACCTTGACATAGGGCGGTATTCAATGAGTTTCACACCCGCGATAAAGTTTCGCCTGCCGGAGTTTTCGTCTACATTGTGTATTTTAGCTGTGGATACTCATCGTACGACCCCCCCCCCCCCGCTATTCGCCGTATTGAATTCCAAAGTACGTGAAAACGGACACGCGCGAAGTCAAAAGACGTGAAAAGTGGTGTCAAAATCGGGGAAATCACCCTGTACCCCCCAAAAAGATGCAGAAACATTGGGGATCAATGTAAAGTACCCGATTAGCCCTAATAAAACTATTTGGGGTGCATAAGTTTGCATAATTGCCACAATTTGCACAAGTGGTGAAGAATTGCATAAAGCAGGTTTTTTTTTGTGTGAAAATAAGTAGTCCTGTCACATTTGGGGTACCTGAAAATGGGTGCTAGCATGTTTAAAAGTCACTAAAGTGAATTTTTAAATCAAGTGAAATTGTACCCTCATACAAGCACCTGCAATCCCCAAAACACTTGGCCCCTTCCTTAGTGCACCCCCTGAACCTTATTTCGCTAGTTTGCAAACTTGTCCCCCCACTTTGCGCTTTTTTTGCCCCCAAATTCAAAGTACTATTTTGGGGTGTTTAAGTTTTTTTTTTTTTTAGGATTTTTTTTGACACAGTTGTCCATTGGGGGGCTGTCCTAAGGGTTCTGAGTTATTTGCACCCCAAAACATAATTTTGCACTTCTTTTCTCCACCTATTCAGAGGCGAATTTCTTTCGCCTATTACATTGCATTGCGTTTTCGAGAATGCGTAAAGCGAATGGAATACGGCAATACTTTTCCGACAGGCGATAAGTCGCAATCGGCTATACTTGTTCGCGGATCTCGGCTATTGCATCTAATTGAATACGGGCCATAATTACATAGTGTATTCCCAGCCTAACAGTCCAGGTTTTAAGGCTATTTATGCTTGAGCACAGATTGTAAAAGATGGTTACATTCAATTGATGGAGGTACTAATTAACCCACCTGTGTCCAAGTATGGATATCCTTAAAACCTGGACTGCAAGGGTGCCTTCAGGACAGAGTTTATGAGCCTCAGGTTTGACTGACAAAACCTTAACTCAGTAGGGGAGATGTATCAACCCTTGGAGAGAGATTAAGTGGAGACGTGGCCCAAAGCGACCAATCGGCGTCTGACTGTGAATTCAGTAACTATGCCAAATAAATGACAGAAGCTGATTGGCTGCTATGGGCAAGTTTTCGATTTTATCTCCCTCCAAGCTTTGATACATCTCCCCCCAGTAAGTGCTCTAAAATTTAGAGTCTAAATAAAGAAGAGTGAAAATGTATAACCCTACTCCAGTTTTATTGCAGGCCAGACCCCACAATTATGTTTTTGTGTTGGTTTTTCTTTATTTAACACTAAATAGCAGTAAGCAATATAAGCAAATTATATACTACTTTTGCTTCATGGTTAATCCAAGGCTGATTAATTGCTGTGATGGTAACAGGTTTGATCTTGGTAGGAGTGAAGATAGGTATAAACTTGTGGTAGACGAGACATTTTAACCCCTCTGCTCCCACATGAACAGCACAGTGGTCACATGACTTGCGGCTGGATGTGGTCACTAGTCCTGTGACCGGAGGAATGTCCCTCGGCTGTACTGAAACGGACTAATGAGCCGCGTGATTATTTTATGTAAAGGTGGCCAACTCGGGAAAACTATTAACATTGCGCCCTCTCTCTGCCTGCTTGGCTGAGCATTGATGTAGATTGTGATTTTGTATAACGATCAGCTGTATCTCTCCAAATTTGCAAGGAAAAATTATATAGAATACACGTGTGTGTGTGTGTGTGTGTGTGTGTGTGTGTGTATATATATATATTTTTATAGTGTTCACTCTAGCTCCGGCGGCAGGCAGGGTGCCGGAGCTAGAGAGGGCAACTTTGTGCGCGTGGCCATAAAAGGGGGTGTGTCTATAAGACGCGTCCCCTTTTTCATCATACTTGGGGGCGTGCCCGGCATTTACGGACATGCCGGGCAGCCCCCAAGCGCTGCAAACAGGGAGAATAGATGCCGGGCGCATGCGCCCGGCGTCTATTCTCCGGCGGTGACCTGGTCACCGCACATTTCTCCACCCGCGGGACACTGCGTCCCGCAGGTGAAGACTGCACCCGCAGCCTGTGAGGGCAGGGTGCTTTTTGCTGCTAAAACAGCCTAGGGGGAATGCTATATATATATATATATATATATATATATATATATATATATATATATATAATCATGGGCCCAGTACAAAATAAATAGACAGGGTACACCCAAACACCCACCGCCCCACATCCATAAAGAAATTGCTATAGTGGGTGCAGCCAGGAGCCCTGCTGCCCAGAACTTGCATGTGCTATAATGCCCCCCCCCCTCTCCCCCCCAAAAAAACAGTACTGACATGAGCCAGATGCTCCTCAAACCTCCCCAAACACCCATATGGGTGTATATAAATCAAGTTTAAAAACCTTTTTTTTTTTTCTTTTTTAATGATTTATCAGGTATTTTGCTGGTGTTGCCGTGGTTCTTCTTAAATGCACTTCCACATGCGGATAGGTAGGTAGTGAAGGTATTGGCGGGCAGCATACACACTGTAGCGATGGAGTTTCCATTTGTCTAAATCAGAACCACAAATCATGCATTGTGTATCCACAAACGCTTGCTCCCGCGGTCGCATTCGATGTCGTCTGGTTTGATGTGCTGACGATATTGCATACGGCGCCATGCAGTGTCATGAAGTACGGAATGAGGGATTGTTCTGTCATTCATTACGTTGCTGTGATGTGTATCCAGGATCTGATATGTCGGCATATCGGCTGGGTACACATCGCTGTGCCCAGCTTTAGTCATTTCCGTTTTATATATCCGTTGAGTAAGTGGATATTTTACACATTGTCTGATATTAGCGAAATTTAATACCATTGTGTATTAACTTTATATATTGTTATATATTTTAATAGTTTACAATAGACTACGTATAATACTGTTATCACACCCCAGTATAGATTTATAGCAAATACACCTTTATTTAAAATTGCACTGTGCCGTCTCACATGGGGGGGCGGCGTTTCAGTTGTTAGCACCTGTGGCTGTTTTTATTGGTCGCGTGACGGAGCAATTCAATTGTTACTGGTTGCTAATGCCGCCGGTGCTTAGATTTCTGTTTGCACCCTCACCCCCCAGAATAAACACCCAGTGTGACCAGGCTGTAGATCTCTCATGATCAGAAGTCAAAGCACAGACCCATCTCTTTTATTTACTGGAAAAAGGTAGAGGAGGAGAACTGGGGGCAGGGATGTGTGGGGAGGGGGAGCAGGAAGCAGAGAGGACACAACCTCCGTCCACCCATCTAATCTGAGTCTCCAATGGTCACAGAGACAGTGGTGATGCCGATGACTTCTGAACTGCTGCTTAGAAGAAGCTGTTTGCAGCCCTGATCATCGGCACTAGCGGGCTTCCTTGTCAAATGGGGCCCTATCCACTGCTGTCCACTGTCCCCACCTATGTATGTATATATAGATAGATGGATACATAGGGGGCGATTCAATTAAGCGCACTGTTAATAGCGCCGGAAGGGAGCTCCTGGAGCTATTAAATTCGGCACGCTGTTAGGCCGACTAAAGGATTTCTCCTCGCACCCTCCCGAGGGCGCGAGGAGAAATCCGACTAATGTGCCGGCTGGGAGGTTGTTTTCCGGCTTAGCGCAGCGCTACCAGCCTCGCGGCCATCTCTTTAGTCGCAGAATGCCGGTTCTCGCAGCTAAACAGCCAGGTTAAGTGGTGAGGATTGGCGTTCTCCGACTTTAGTTGTCATAGTCAGCATAAACAGCGCAGTGAATTGAATAGCTCCGGGATCAACTTCCCAGCGCTATTCACCACGCGCTTAACTGAATCTCCCTCGTAGATAGGTGTGTGTGTGTGTGTGTTTGTGTGTGTGTGTATATATATATAGATAGATATATAGGTGTATCTATATAATAATTATTTGTGGGTAGCTGTCATGTCTCCAACATGTGCAATAAGATAATAAAATCCCCCCCCCCCCATATACAGCCACATGTAATACGCAGAAACACTTATCAGAAGGCATGACAGGATGAGTTTCCCATATCCAAATATTCCGAAATACGGAATATTTTTGGCTTGACTGAGAAAGTGAAACCTTTGATTTTTGATGGCACAAACTTTGTCTAAGGCACAAATTATTACAAATATTGTATAAAATTACCCTCAGGCTGTGTTTGTATAAGGTATATATGAAACATACCTGAATTTTATGTTTGTACACAAACTTTGTTTGAGCCACAAAATTATTGAATACATTGTATAAAATGACCTGCAGGCTGTGTGCATAAGGTGTATTACAAAACACATAAATGCATTCTGTGTGTATATCTGGGTCCCATTCCCAAGATATTTCATTATGATATGCAAATATTCCAAAATACGGAATATTCCGTTATCCAAAATGCTTGGGACCAGGTGTATTTTGGATATGGGAGACTCAACCCTATTTGAAATGCATATAATGGCCCCATAACATATGGTCCATCCTCCATTTCTGAGAGAACCAGAGGCAACAAGTAAGCGGATACACCGGACCTAAACTCCTGGTATACCTGTACGTATAGAGGGAAATTACTATATGTGAAGTATTCTGACTAAATAAAACAGATTTTATGGACGGTGAAGAATATAATGTGTCTGCAGGTTGGGGGAGAGACAAATCAAATATGTGATGAGAAAGGAGACACAGAACATAGAACATATAAAATACATGACGGAAACTGTCCACTAGTATGAAATATTGATAAATAACACTGTGACAACTATATGTATAAACAATATTTTCTACATTATCCCGCAGCGAACCACAAACATTGAATCTTATGCTGGGTACATACTTTTATATGCTTCGTTCACAGACCTATCAGGTCGGCCCTGCACAGAAAGCTTTTCCCTTTTTCCCTCACCAGTAACCGGACTGGTGATTTCGGTGGGCACCAGAAGAGCCTGGCTAGCGGTGATGCTGGGACTGCTACCGGAAGCACGGCGACGCAGTTGGCAGTCAGTACCTCTGACGGTTGGAGACCTGCCGGAGGTTGCTGTAGCGGGGGCGACTGCTGCGTCCGCTCTTCCACTAGACCACCGGGGCAAGTCAGTCTGGCGTCTGGGACAGTGGCGGTGTTATAAAGTCAGCGCACCCAGCGGTTAATACTGCATAGGGGAGCTAGGCTCTGCCCGGCAACCCCTCCCCAGCCCAGACGCCAATCCAGCGGAGGTTTTCCCACATCTGGGTTGCTCCTCCTACCCTCCTCCTGTATATGAGACGCACGGCGACCACTATCTGTAGCTGCTGGTCTCAAGAAGTTTTGGGTCTAGTCTCCCTCAGCGCTCAATATCCTTCCAAACCTTGTATTTTGAGTAGTTGATTCAGGGCCCATTGAAAGTATATTATATGCATTGTATGTGACATTTGCTAGCTTTGCTGTGTTGTTACTGTCCTTATTTTCTGTACTGTCAGGTATACTGTAACTATCACTACTATTTCTACTCAACCCTTTTGCTACAGGTATGTGGGGAAAATAATAATAATTTTTTTTTTTTTGTTTGTTTCTCAAATTGTAATTCACATTTATTGTTGCTTGTGAAGGCTATGAATACCCCTTAATCGCTATACCCAAAATGTCGCTATTTATCGCTACATGCAAGGAATAATTGCTTTCCAGTCCAATTGTGGTTACATAACACAAAACGTTATGTTGCAATAAAAAAAGAAAGTTACACGCTTAGAGCTAACACAATTAGCGCAAAAAGCAAGTTTATACAAAGGTACAAACCAATACATACACACTGACCCAGTATGCAGTATTTCAATCCTGAATCTGCAATCACCTTAACCCAAGGATATGGAGGAAATGACTGACTACTGCCCCAGCTCACAATCCTATATTCTGTACAGGTTTCAGAGACAACAAAGGCACAGAATAACAGATGCTCATTGGTTCTTGCTTCAGGTCACTCCGTTCATTGGTTAGTTCATATGGTGTCATCAGAGCTATGGATCAGCTTTCCAACTGCTTCTTTGTGTAGGTTTCCCTCCGAGAAACTAATAAAAAAACACTACATGCAGAGATACATTCTAACCTATTATTCATATCTTGCAAATGCATGCTGCGATCTCCTTGGGGTAGAACCAATGATCTACAAATAAACAGGGATTTAGAATGGTACCAAACATGACATGTCTACTAGCTTCTATACCTTAAATATCATATACATACATTTCACAACATAATTATTCGCTAATAAAACCTCTAATATCACGTTTAATGTGAAGGAACCTTTTTATAAGTTATAGTATGTGTAAGCGTGAGACTATTGTGTAGTTTCGCTAGTTTGCGTTGCGCGTATGTGTGGATTCGTGCACACTTCAAAGGTGTGTGTGCGTATGTGTATGCATGTTAGTCTGTGTGTGTGGTATGTAATTCAGTGTATTTGTGATGGATTAATAGATATATATATATATAAATAATATTATCCATTTCTGACATACTTCAACAAGCTGCCCAAACTACAGTACAAGGTGTCGCAAGCAGCAAGGTTCACTTCCAAGCAGGGGGAGACCCCCAGCTGTTTGCTGTTGCCACCCTGTCTGGTAGCTTGCGACAGGCTTTTCTCCACTTAATTAAAATGTAGGTGTCAGTTCCTATGATCCAAAACAGTACTGAACAAAAAGGTATACAATTGTTAACTATTTGCAGGTTTCTGACAATGATTCCTAACTTTGCATTTAGACTGTTGCATTTTTAATTATTTGTTACAGGCATATTGTAATAGTATGCAGAGTTTCTCAAAACACTCACTGACATACACATCAAAACCTGTCTTCCAACTAAACCTTGTAGTAATATAAACATATATTTGAGCGTATCGGAATTGCGCTGAAACAGAGTAGCGTCCAAGCAATTCGTCATCAGACCATGGACCACTAAATCGTCAGATAACAATTGCAAGCGATCATATCCAATTATCTGACTTCGACAAGGCAGTCACATTTGCCCATATTTATTATGTCTAAGCATAAGGGGAAACAGGAAACTGAGGCCCCGGTGCTGGTTTCATGTAAGTTGTTTGACAGCTTGTCCCCTCAGTACTTTATACAGGATGGTTTGTGTGTTATTTGTTACAAAGAACCACCTCACCTCTATGATTTGGCAGCCCTCTCTTGTCGCTCACTTTTTTGATTTTTCGCCAGGATAGAGCTGTCCATCCGTACATGGGCGGGTTACCTTCCTAAGGTAGTGTCTCATTTTCATGTGATTGTGGTTCCAGCTTTCCAGTCTTTATACCTTTCTGTAGGTGAAGCCTCCCTGGATGTTGGTCGTACAAACCTTTATAAAATCAGACGCTTTTTTTTGTGTTGTATGGTTTTCACAAACGAGGCTGGGCAACTAATAAACCCTGGCTAGATGGCTGCTCATGACTATGTCTCAAGCGTACACACAAGCTGATCTCCCTGTTCCAAACACAGCGACAGCACATTCTACTGTCCGTAGGGCCATCATGGGTGTTTTCAACGTGGTGCCTCTGCTGAACAATTGTACAAGATGGCCACGTGGTCTTCTGTCCACACCTTTCATAGGTTCTACGCCTTTGACACTTTTGCCTCTCGGGATGCTTTCTTGGGCGGCGGATTCTCCTTTCTGCTCAGGAGCGCCTTCACCCTTAGGGGAACTGCTGTAGGTCATCCCCATGGTATCCCTGTGGACTCCCTATTGACCCTGAAGAAGAAAATAAGAGCTATGATAAACCTACCTTTTAACTCTTTTATAATTTTTTTTCTTCGAGGTCCACAGGGCACCCACCCTGACGCACCTTGCTGCATTGGGTCATTTTTCTTTGGGTCACTGATTTCTTCTTCAGGTAGCGAGCAGGGTTGAACACTAGTTCAACCTGGCTCGCAGTGCGGTGTGAACGGGTAACCCGGGTCAAGCCAACCCGTGTCCCGGTGACCGCATAGGGAGAGCTGGCGATTAGAGATGATCTTATCTTCAAGCGCCGAATCGGCAGCGATGGCGGTTCCGGATCGGCCCGCCAGTCTGAAAGGGTCTCAGGCGGGTCGCACCCGGGACCAACGCGTGCATAAATCCTGGGTGCAACCCACCATTAGCAATGCAAAAGGGGTATGGAGGAGACAGCCCTCCCTTATTAATTAGAGAGAATACAGCGAGGTTTGCTGGGTACGCACACGAGTTGAAGGGTTAAGAGTGGGACGGTTCTAGAGTAGGAGTGGGCAATAAGTGGCCCACCAGCTGTTGTAGAACTACAAATCCCAGCATGCCCTGCCATAGTTTTGCCATTTGTCCATACTAAAACTGTTGCAGTGGTTTTAGAGCGTACCTCGGGGGCCCACTCTATCAAATTTTAAGCAGCATTTACGTTCAGTGTACATAAATCTCTCAGGAGCCACTGTAGAATTGACCAACCCTATCCAGGAAGAGAGTGTAGGGGCCCAAAGAACCAGCGAGGTTCTAGCAATACAAAAACTATCCATGGAGGATAGATACTTTTCAACCATATTTTTTTTATTTAATTTTAAATTGTTTTCGGATGTAAAAATGAACCTCCCACACTTCTCTGACTAGCTACAGACATTGTAGTGTCTCCGTCCTTAAACATTGGAAGCTGTACACACAATTCCAGCCAGCGTTCCCAGCTCCTTTACAAACTGAGAACTCGGCGTGTCTGGTGAGCACTGGAGCTGGTAACAAGCAGGTTGGTGCAATGTTAGCTTTTCTCTGCCTCAGATCTATACTGGTCTAACCTCCCCCGACGGTCTCCGGAAGCCGATCATTGTTCACATGCCATACACTGAAATCCTCACTGTACGTTGGTTTTTAGACTTTTTTCTCGCAGCCAGAGGTCTGGTGAGGTCTGTGGAGCTGGCTGGGGCTCCACGGTTGTAGTGTTATCCGTAACCAGGGAGCTGTAAGCACACATGGTCCTCCAGTTTCCATGTCGGTGTTGTGTTGCTGCTGTTGTGAGTTTCCAGACTATGCTGCTGGGAGTGTCGGCAGATAGTCAATTCATCTATTTTGTATGAATAATTACCTGCCAGCCTTTATTCTGTCTCCATGAATGTTCAGGTTGGAAAGATCAGATTGTAGTATGTGTGAGAGGTCCGTAAAACTTTCTAGTAAAGGCTACAGCAGAAGACATGGACATTACGGCTTTGGCTAATGACTGCTTTCCGCAGCGCAAATCTGTGACCGGATCGCCTTACCTCGCCATCCCGTGGGGTGGTTTACAGATTTGTCTTGGGGCGCCTTGTACTACCCGTTTCTGACCGCTCCTACTGGTAGTTCTCGCCCACTAGACACTCTCCGACTCACAAGGCTAAGTGTAACAGCGCCAAGTGGTGACATAGCGGCAATTTAGCCGCAATTTTAAAGCTGCAAATATTTTTTTTGTTTTTAAAGGCAAAACCAGTCGCAGATATCCTGGCACTTGTTGCAACTTGCAGGATGTTACATTGGTCTGGGGTGATAATTGGGCATCTCTAATGCCCTCTTCTGTAAGAGAGTAGTAGCTGCTGGCACCAATGTGCCGTGTCCCTGTACAATTTACTGCCCGACATTCCCAACCCCCCCCCCCCCCCAATGCACTGCGTCCCTGTACAACTTACTGCCCGGCATTCTGGCCATGACGTCTGTCCATGACGTGGATCGGGACCAACTGCCCTACAGATGTGAGTAGCCTGCGCGGCTGCTGGTTCCAGGCAGCGGGAGCTCTGACAGCGTGAAGTGGTGCCCAGTGTTAAGTCAGGTAAATTCTGCACAGGGGTGTGGGGGCTCTTTTGCACTGAGAGGGTGCACGACTGCAGGGGCCACTGCACGAAAGGGGCACGACTGCAGCGGCCACTGCACGAAAGGGGCACGACTGCAGCGGCCACTGCACGAAAGGGGCACGACTGCAGGGGCCACTGCACGAAAGGGGCACGACTGTGTGTTGTAATGTGTATAAGATTGCGCTGCTGGGTGGTATAATTTGAATTGGGGATACTATGTGTGATTTCGGCAGGACAGATTGCCACGCCCCTTGCTGCGAGGTCATGCCCTCTTTTGCATTCCACGCCCCCTTTTTCGGGCTTGGTAGATCACAAAAGGTTTTTAGCTTTAAAAGTAGATCACTGAGTCCAAAACTCTGGGCTCCCCTGATGTACGGCCTCCCTTTCTATCTACAAAGTGGTTATAGGGAACCTATGGGCCTGGTCCTATGTGGAGGAAAATAGAGCAGACTCCACTAATCAAACATTGATTAGTCATGTCTACTTGTCAGCAGGATTTGCAGCACGTTGAATAGAGCATTGATTAGTCATGTCTGCTTGTCCATAGGATTTGTAGCACACTGAAAAGAGCATTGATTATATGTGAAGTGACAATTGATTAAAATTGCATTAAGGAGCATTTGGCTCACCCTGGCTGAAAATGATACATGTGCCAGATGATGCTGATTATTATTATTATAAATCCGTTAGCTTCAGGATGTTGTAATATATATTTTGGTTTTGAAAATGCGTAATGCTTTTGAAATCCAGATAAAGGTTGTGCTATATAATGGATATATTACTGGTGAATGACGTATGGAAAATTAAGCATTCGCTTCCAATCATCCCTCTCGCTGCTCATTGCAGCCTCCGTATTTCTGTCCTCCTCCCTGCTCTTGCCTTGTGTTTCTGTCCTCCTTGGGCTTGCCTCATGCTGTTATTACATGCAGCCTACTCCACTGTAATACAGCCTGGTGCCTTTTTGTTGGTAGGGATGTACCAAATCCAGGATCTCCCATGCAGTGTTCAAGTCTGAACTCTGAATCGGAGGCTGCATAAACACCCATGCAAATCCCGGGCGCTAATCTGGATCGGTCATGTACGACATCACACATCAGCCCGATCAGCTGGCATTGCAATATAAAGGTTATCAATGCACTCCAGAGCACGTTGCTATAGGATCCTGCAGTGTCACTAGGGGCAGGACCTGCTCACCCTTATCTAGAGATACAGACGGCCATAGTGTGCAAAACATTTCCTCAACATTCTAGTTACTTGCTGGCGGTGTGACTCCAGTATGGGCACCCCAGTGTGTGTGTGTGTGTGTGTGTGTGTGTGTGTGTGTGTGTGTGTGACTGTGACCTGTGTCATCATTAAAGAAGTTTATGTAAGGTGGTCGACGACTGAAGTCACTGAGAATCTCTGTACTTTGGGCCTGATTCAGAGCCGGACGCTATTTGCGAACGGTCGTTCAGAAAAAGGGGCCGGATATTTAAATTGAGCTCTCGCTCAATTGCGGTCTGTTGACGCCTCTGTCTGAACGAGCGAACGAAAGGTGCTCGCTATTTTGTAAAAAAACGCCCCCCTGGCCGCTCGCATCCTACGTCATCTCCGCTATTTATTTGATTAATCGAGTACATCGAAAGGCGTCTGAACTGCTCGCAGTGCTTGTGGTTGGATTTTCCTACCGCAATCATGCGAACAGTTCAGGCTAAGTGACGTGGTCGATGACGCTGCTTTGTTAATTATGCACACCCTTAAAACGCCTGTTTTGACAGTTTGGCACGCCTGCGTTCGGATCTCCACTCCCCGTTTTCAAGCACCTTCCCCTGTTACCACCCACAAACACCTCATCCTGTCACTCAAATTAGCAGGCACTCGCTATTTTGCGAGCACGTGAATTTCGACCGCACTGACTGGTTGGCGCATGCGTATTACGAGCCGTATGCATGCGCAGTTGTGCGAACATCGCTCGGAGCGGCCGCTTAAGAGTGGCTCAGAATCGGGCCCTTTGTGTGGATGCAGAGCCCAGGTTTATAGTACCCATGTAGAAAACAGGTGACCTGTATCAAAGTGCCACAATTATTCCTTCAGCATTAGATGTATTTACTCCACATCGCAGTCCCATGAATAATATTCCGAGTAGCTTTAAGAAATCGCTGCGATGGCGCAAACACACTGGACGATTTTTAACAACGGTAACTGTTGTTGAATGATATATCTTTCAAATCGCCCAGTGTGTATGAACTTAACGATGAACGATGCGCGCTCTATCCCCAGTCGTCTATACATGCAGCTGAATCTGGGGTTATCGTTAATGATGCCATGCTGCCGAATGCAGCATGACCCCGCTCCCCCAACACAGACGACCGTAATTGCCTGCATCGGCAAGTGTGGATGCACTTGACGATGCCTGCACCCCCACCGCTGCCAATATCTCTTCGTACACACCTCGTCCAGTGTGTGCGGGGCTTGACAAACTAAAAGAAGCTTGGTCATTATTTTATTTTTATTTTTTTTCCTTGGTTTGTTTCTTCAGACTGCTATAAATGATTGGTAGTCAGGTGGCTACCATGGCAACCACAGTCGCCTAGCACATTACAATGTGAGCATAGAGTTTAGAATGCCTCTGAATTCTGTAAAATCCTTGCCCCAGCTCTCCATTCCCCTCCACCCCGAGATCTCATGATATGCTTTGAGACTTGCAGCAATGTTTGTCTGCCTTCCTTAGAGATTTTGGAAAGGAGATCTAGATGTGTAGGATATGTGTGTAAGTAATGAGTGGCAATGGGGAGCTATTCATTTGTTCTGCTGATGGGCGTTGGGGCCACGGGCACCCATTATTTCTGCTCTCATCCTTCTGAGGGGGATGCGTCAATATCCTGACCACAGGGATTCCGGCAGTCAGCCGGAATACCGAAGGTAAGTAGCGGGGCTAGGGAGAGTATTAAATTTAGGGTTGGGCTTAGGAACAAAGGGTGGATGTTTAGGGTGCGGGGGGTGGGGCGGGTGAGGTTAACCTCCTAACCCTGTCGGGATTCTGACCGCTGGGAATCCCGAGCACCGGCATCCCGTACCCAACCCCCTTCTGAGGTGGCGAGCAGAAATCTGCGAATAATAAATATAAATAAATACCAGCGCTAGCTGAAAATGCAAAACACCTAAAAATATATATAAAATTTTTATATATTTACAGCAGGATGGTTGTTATAAAAAAATTAATATAAAGCATTTATATACAAATATATAAGAAAAACTCTGTAATCATAAAATCAAGCATTTTTCTTGTACAATAATAATATATTATAATATAGGCCACTTGTTAAACTCCCAAATATCTTATTGAATTAGATGGAAGCTGGATAGAAACTACACAAGGTTTTTTTTTTTTTTTTTTTAAACCGTGGCTTGAAGTGTTAATACACCTGTGATGAACCACTGCAGCAGGTGAGCAATCTGCATAGGCCACATTTGCATATCATCTGCATGCTAGCGTTATAAAGACAGACGGCTTTGAGTGCTATGAAAGTTATACCGCCAGGAATTTTCATTGCTAGTTTTTTTTTGTTTTTTTTTTTTAAGTAAATGAAGTTGCCAATTCTCGTTAATCAAGCTCCATATTATTCTCACAATTAAATCTCTAATACCCCTTTTTACACCGGAGCTAAAACCCGGGTTATTGCAGGGTTAACCCGGGCAGCTCCCTGGTGTAAAAGGGGAGAGTGTTGGATCGCCGGGGCGAGTGACCCGGCAATCCAACCCAGGTACCTTGCAGGGTTTAACACGGGAGTAACCCGTGAAACCCTGCCGTGTACGGCGCACTCCGGGTCTTGATGACCTGCAGTGTGCCGCAAGCCGGCCGATTGGTCCGGCTTCAGTGGCGCTTGGAGATGACGTCATCTCCAAGTGTCCACTTTCACGCCGGAAAAGCCGGGTCTATGCAGACCCAACTGCGGTATGAGCGGCGCCGACTCGGGAATATCCCGAGTCGGTCCTGTTAAATTCCGGGTCTGATTCGGATAGGAACCCTGTTCCAACTCCGAATCAGACCCGGAATTTTGGTGGAAAAGGGGTATTAGTGACTCAAATACAGCAGAATGAACAGATTTATTTAGAAACTGATTAGCGCCTATAGGGGTTTTTATCAACTACACCTATTCTCTTAACTATTAAACAATGAATTATTGGTGGAGGGCTCCCTTTGAATATATTGGTCACATGACCGGTGCCAGATGTGTCGCATATGAACCCATAGAGATTACTGAGGGGACGTGTCACTTATTCTATATACTGAAACTATCTATAAAATATTGATGGAGAACACATATCAGAAATGGAATATAAATATGTACTGTTCGGTGACTACGGAGGTACTGTGCCGCTATTGTGTCCTGGTTACAATGGTGAGGTGGCGCTTCTTGGTACCTGAATCCCCACGCATACATCAGTCGCACGGTTGTTGGGGTTTTGGTCCGGAGGGGGCTCGGCGCGGCGTCTTGACTACGGGTACGCGATTGGCCGCAGTTTGTTCAGATTCATCTGGCTGGATCACGTGTTTATAACACCACATGATCATGCTAAACCAATCAATAGAATGGTTCAGTGATGTCTTAAGATTGGTTACCCTTAAGTCATATGACTGAGAGGAGTCACATGACTGGTGGTACACGGGAATAAGGTATTAGAGTACTTTTCTCTTTATATGTACCGAATACATTATATGAATTTACATTGACTTTGATGTCGGTGACATATGGGATTGCCTTACAAATAAGCCTAATGTGATTATTGGAAAGGTTTATGCAGGACTGTTTTATCTGATTGATTGTAATTGCACCCAGATGCGGATATTTATATAATTAACTAACCAGTATATAGTAGGGAGAACTAGGACTCATGCACACATGCTCCTGAGGAAGCTGGGCTATCCTGACCCAGGGGAACACGTTGAGCTTAGACCACTTTGAAGTTTTACTTTTGGACTCCTGGACTCTATCTCTGAACACCATTTGGACCCTTTTTCCCTCTAGTGACCTTTAACTGCGGCTGATCACCAGTGGACTACCCCTAGAGCACACCGATATTTGGATTGAGCGCTTACAGATACATGGGGATTTATCACTATGCCTGGTAAGCTTTGCTACTAACATAAAGGTGCGTACACATTTGCCGATATTTTAAACGACTTAACGATATCGTTATCGTTCAATCGCTCCCTATATCGGCCAGTGCGTGTGCTAAAACGATGAATGCTGACTATGAACGACCAACGATGCGCGCTCCCGCAGGTCGTTGTCGTTCATCGCCCGAACATGCAGGACAACCTGACTATATTGTATGTATGTATGTATATATATATATATATATTTTTTTCTTTATTTACTAGAGGATTGACTACCCTCATACCCGCTGCTATTTACAGCGCACCTTATTTGTTTTTGAAATCTGCAAATAGTCTGGCTTTTGGCGCAGCACACCCAGGTACTTTTATATTAGTTTGTCCACGTTCCGTGTCTAATTGCGGTGCATTTGGACGTGACGTCCCTTGAATATCGCCCCGTCGCTTTAGATTGTCTTCAGGATGCTTAGATCTTGTGCAAAGAGGTTTGTAACACCTGGGATACCAAATTATATTAATTAAACCCAGTTTTTCTTAATTTAAGTGAATTGACTGTTTAATAGTTAAGAACAAGTGTAGCTGATAAAAACCCCTATAGGCGCCAATCCGTTTCTAAATAAATCTGTTCAGTCTGCTGTGTTTGAGTCACTTATATCCCTTTTACACCAGAGCAAAAACCTGGGTTTTTGCTGGGTCTACCCAGGTCGCAGCTCAGTGTAAATGGGTCCCTCAAAAATAACCTGGGTCAAGTGACCCTGCAATCCAACCCAGGTAGCTACCAGGGTTGGACCCGGGTAATGGTGCAGTGTAAACGGTGCAACCCGGGTTATCTGACCTGGATCATGCCTAAAATGAGCTGATTGGTGGCTGTGGAGCAGTCAACTCCTACTTTTAATGACCTCACATGTTTAGCAGGGCAGATCTGAGTTCAGTGTGAACAGGGCTGACCTGGGAGTAACCCAGATGAAAGGTGCAGTGTAAATGGGTCTGACCAGGGTTGGAACCATGTCCAAAAACCCAGGTCGGACCTGGGTTTTTTGTGGAAAAGAGGTATTAGAGACCCTTTATACTAAGATTTCATTGTTAGAATAATATGGAGCTTGATTAACGAGAATTGGCAACTTCGTTTGCTTAAAAAAACTAGCAATGAAAATTCCTGGCGGTATAATTTTCATAGCACTCAAAGCCGTCTGTCTTTATAACGCTAGCATGAAGATGATATGCAAATGTGGCCTATGCAGATTGCTCGCCTGCTGCAGTGGTTCATTACAGGTGTATTAACACTTCAAGCCCCGGATTTAAAAAAAAAAAAAAAAAACACACACAAAAACCTTGTGTAGTTTCTATCCAGCTCTCATCGTGTGTGTGTGTGTGTGTGTATGACACTTTTTAAAATATAGATTGTAGGCGAGAGCCTCTGTCACTGACTGTGAGTATGTAAGAACTTATTGTATGTATGTATGTATGTATGTATGTAGTAATGTGGGCAGTCGTCTCATTCGTCCATTCCAGCCGCTGGGGGAACCGAAGTGGAACAGAAAGGGATGATTGAGCCCTGGAGATGGTCTCGCTGTGCTGCAGGGATTAAGATTTAATTTGCGATGTAGTAAACTGTACGACTAGCTGATGTAAGTAATAATGGACTCCCAAACGTATCGCTGTGTACAAGTAAGCAGCCATAATACTTCTGCTGTGCTATGATATTTTCTCATTACCGAACAGATTATTGATATCATTTCATAACTTGTAATTAAGAGCTGACGGTCTCTGTACTAGGGGCTTGTGCGCTGATCTGCGTCTATGGACATTCTAATGCCGCAGGAGGCTTCTGAAGAAAAGCCGCCGCCGTTTTGGGGAACAGTCCCCATCGCGGCCCCTGAATGGACATGCTGCGGGCTTGGGGGGGCACTGCCAGCGATCTCGCAGAAGAAGACATGCACAGTTCAGAGCCAACATCCTCATGTTGACATGAATGTCAACAAAATATACTGAAACCCCCCCCCCCCCCCCTGTAATGTATGTTGATGAAGGGTTCGTAGTGATTTTTAGTGCATTGGATCCTTAGTTACTGTTGGTAGATAGCATCAGTATCCTGCCACGTTGTAAGTCTCAGCTATGTTGGGGAGTGGAAGCCTGCCTGTGCCTGAGTGGGAGAGATGAGGTGGGGGTGAGTCTCTGGTACGGTGTGTGTCAGGCAGTGGGTGACTCAGGCGGCCTCTCCCTGTCTCGCACCTGTTCTTGGCCGTGTTCCACATACCGGGATTTCTTGAATACTTAGATTAATACTGTACTGGAAGGTAGATCTGCCCGTATTGCTGTTTAAAATGTGTTTATATTCTAAACCCTTTTAGCTACAGGTTATAGTGTCTGGGGGGAGCAGAGTGGTGTCGCTGCTTCCTGTGTGTGGGTCTGGAACACGCCGATGCCAGACTGGTCCTCATTACTGGTGGTAGCGTGCCGAGTGCATTCATGTGTAATATTGTGTATACAGTACTGAGCCCGTGTAAATGTGGATATCTCCTGCACTAACATCAGGTATCAGTGTGTGTGATGGTCCTTTTGGAATCTGTGGGAGCTGCTTTTGTCCTGTGAGACCCCTACAATTGGTTTCTTTCCTATATAAGTCCCAAAAGACCGGCACTCTGCAACAAAGAGTTAAATGCTCCAGTGCCCTCTGGATAGAGTTAACACAAGGCAGCGGCACTTTAATTAGGTAACTCACATCACACCAACGTTTCAGGGCTTTTATATATATATATATATATATATATATATATATATAATATATTTTTATTTTAATTGGGCTGCGAAAAGTCGAAATCGACGATAAATTATCGCCGATGTCATTTTTGCATGTTTCAATTATCACCATATTCAATATCAAAGACATTTTGCAGAGACGAAAAGTCTGTGAAAAAAAGTGCAGAATTGGGGTTTACGTGTGCAGGCTTAAAAAAAAAAAAATAGCCTGCACCCCTGGGAATGTCATTTAAAAATAAACTGTGTAAAAAAAAAAAAAAAAAAACTATCGGGACCCCCCCAAAAAATTTACTTTTTTTGGGAGGGGGGTGAAAAAAACAAAAAAAACACTTCTAAAATAGACATCCATAGGGGTTCCCTTGTATGCGGCAGGTGTTTTCTTCATTGCGGGGAGTAGCGGCAGGTGCATTTTTGCAGAATTTTTTTAAATTAACTTTAGGGACTTAAAAATATGCTTGTACCCATTTTCATGTACCCCAAATTTGTTAGGAATAGTTATTTTTTCCCCCCTCAAAAAATCAAAGTGCTATTCTTCATCACTTCTTCATAGCCGCAAATATGCACCTGCCACGGCTATTACAAACCCCTACTTCCTTCTGCAGGCAAAAATGGGGGTACCCATAGTGATCCCCCATGTCTAGACATCTTTAGGGGGGGTCCTACAATTATTTTCCGAAAATTCCCGTATTTTTTTCGCCGATCAAAGTTTCGCCTGTTCCCGATTTCGCCTACTTTGGAATTGAATACGGGGAATAGCGGGCACGCGCGCGATACTTTTCTGCCCGGAAAACAGGTGAAGGAGGCGCAAAGTCCATCAAGCAATAAGTCTGGACTTTTTGCCTCAAATTGAAGACCAGCCCTAGTCTTCATTCTAGCACCCTGCAACTGTCACAACCTGTGCAGTTTCTCTTTCCTATCTGGGTGTCACTCTCTGGTTCTGGAGCTTCTAGCACACTCAGCTGATGCAACAAACTGCTGATATACAGACTGGTGTGTGCTAGAAGCACCAGAGCAGAGAGATACCCCAGGCAGGAAAGAGTTGTGACAGGGTGCTAGAATGAAGACTACAGTATATATAGTCTAACTCTCTCACTTATCCCCCTACTGTCCTGTGAGACCACTATACCTGCCGCTTTCCTATAGATCGGACCTAACCCTCTAATCCATCCCCTACTGTCATGTGATACCCATATACATGCTAGGACCTCACCCTCTCGCCCGTCCCCTACAGTCCTGTGAGTTGACTCTTGACTGTCTGATTCAAATTTCCATACCCCCACTTCTAAATTTCCACTTTGAGCACTAGTAGGAATTGGTGTGGCCAGTTTTAATGGCTGGTTTGGCCAGCGGGCACTAGGACGAATGTGAGTGGCCAGCTCTAGTGGCTGATTTGGCCAGCTGGCACTAGTAGGAAGTGGTGTGGCTGGTTTGGCCAGCTGGTACTAATAAAATGCGGTGTGGCTGGTTTAGCCAGCTGGCACTAGGACGAATGTGACTGGGCCAGCTCTAGTGGCTGGTTTGGCCAGCTGGCTCTAATAGCATGCGGTGTGGCCAGTTTTAGTGACTGGTTTGGACGAATAGGAGTGGCCAGCTGTAGTGGCTTGTTTGGCCAGCTGGCACTAGTAGGAGGCGGTGTGGCCAGTTTTAGTGGCTGGTTTGGCACTAGTAGGAGGCAGTGTGGCTGGTTTGGCCAGCTGGCACTAGTAGTAGGCGGTGTGGCCAGTTTTAGTGGCTGGTTTGGCACTAGTAGGAGTGGCCAGTAATGTCAGGTTCCTGGCAGTGAGCTAAAAGTGACACAGAAGCAGAGTAAGCCCCTCCTGTCATTGACTATCCAGAAATCTGCCATGGCACATGCTTGATATGCCCATGTCTGCCCAGCACCTCCAGAAGGAGAGGATTATTTGATCACAATTATGCCATGTTACAGTGCTCCGTCCACGCGCCCATACACACGGACTCAATGGTGCAAATCTAGGAGCATGATACGACGGAAGGAACCGTGCGCTGTGCAATAGCGCTACATATCTAAAAACGTATGTTAGTATAGCGCTCTATTTCTTGCACAAAGATGCGGTGTGCATGCGCTTTATAGGGACCTTAGAAAACGCCTACTGAGGATACCGGAGAGGAGACGGTAACACCCGGGAGTGGGAGGATATAAACTGGAGTGATGCAGACATTTATATAATCTAGACTTTATTTTGTACATTTCTCATGTAAATAACACATAAATAAAATCTATCTTCTGTCAGATAGGTTTAGTCCTTCATTCATCTATCTAACACAAGGTCATCTTATGACACAAACATTCTGCTGCATATATCCTAACCCACTGCTCCATGCTCCTTCCTCACTATCACTATATACCCATCTGTGTCGCCCCTGTCTGTCTGCCAGCCCCCCCCCCCCCCCCTGCCTTTAGAATGTAAGCTCTCACGAGCAGGGCCCTCGTCCCTCATGTGCTTCTCCTTCCCTTACTTATACTATCATGTACTCCTAACTCCCCAATTGGCACCTAACACTTGGTTGCTCATGTCCTGCTGCTTGTGTTATGCAGCAATGTGTATAAACCATGTCCTTGTCCTGCATTGTATTGTATTACTATTACTGTTTTTCTTGTGTGCTCATTTATGTACTGTGTAAGGCGCTGCGGAACCTTTGTGGTGCCACATAAATAAAGGATAATAATAGTAATAGATACAACACGTTATAGTGCAGAAAACATTCCTATGGTTAATGATCAGCGCGGCCAAGTACAGAGTAATCGCATGATTTTAAAATGCAGCATTCAATACTTCTGATCAGATTTGTCACTGTATTAACTTTTAATAACACAAAATGTGATTTCATTCTGTTTAATTTCACTCTGTGAAAACCTCCCATCGAGTTGGGGATCTTTCAGCTTGGTCTGCCCCCTGCTGGCAGGTTTTCTTCTGACATGTATGAGTAAAATGGGATTTTGTCAGTTGTACATAAAAAAAAATACCAACATTTCATGCTTGATATGTATTACAAAATAACGGTCTATTTGCTACCAATCTTAGGGGATGGCTCAGTACTCTGCTTGGCCGCGATGTATCATCCCAGAATCGTATACTGCGTTTGTTCTCATACACGTAGCCTCAACATGCCATGTGACATGAGATGCCTGGCGCAAGTGAGCAGCCAAGTGTCGCATATCATTAATCAGTGCAGTCTCCTTGTGCTTCTCAGTACACCGCATTGCGACATGGCATAGAACATCTTTTTCGGGCGAAAAAGATGTTCTACGCCAGCAGAGTCGCAGGGGTCCTGGTGCGGCGAGAGGCTCATTTTTGTCGCGACTGCAGCAAGAATGTATGAGGACACATCTGTATGTTGGCTATATGCACAGCAGAACATCCGGCACACCGCCACTAAATGATTTAGCCCCTTAATTTCTTGCTTGCTACATAGTGGGAGGAGCAGGGTCCCCAGCAGCACAGAGTAGTGATATGAGACTGCTGTCACACTAATACAGGAAGTCACAGACTGGGAGTTACATAGTGGGAGGAGCAGGGTCCCCAGCAGCACAGAGTAGTGATATGAGGCTGCTGTCACACTGATACAGGAAGTCACAGACTGTTAGTTACATAGTGGAAGGAGCAGGGTCCCCAGCAGCACAGAGTAGTGATATGAGGCTGCTGTCACACTGATGCAGGAAGCATATGGTGCAAACATACAGTACCAGTCAAAAGTTTGGACACACCTTCTCATTCAATGGTTTTTGTTTATTTAAATTATTTTCAACATAGATTAATACTGAAGACATCAAAACTATGAAAGAACACATATGGAATTATGTTGTAAACAAAAAAGTGTTAAATTAAAATATGTTTTATATTTTAGATTCCTCAAAGTAGCCCCCTTTTGCTTGGATGACAGCTTTGCACACTCTTGGCATTCTCTCAATCAGCTTCATGAGGTAGTCTCCTGGAATGATTTTGAATTAACAGGTGTGCCTTGTCAGGAGTCGATCTGTGCAATTACTTGCCTTCTTAATGTGTTTTGAGACCATCAGTTGTGTTGTGCAGAGGTAGGGTAGGCCGCCTGCTTCAGTTCGCCCAGGGTTGGTCGATAACTACGACGGACACCTGGGTTCACGAGGTGGTTTCTCACGGGTATGCCCTCTCCTTTCGGCACAGGCCTCCATCCTGGTTCTTCACCACAGGCCTTCCACTAGACTGGAACAAAGCCTTGGAACTGCGGAAGGTTTGCACACTATGCTCCAGGCTGGAGTTATAGTGCCTGTTCCATTCTCCCAGAGGGGCCAGGGTTTCTATTCCAATCTGTTTTTGGTGTAGAAACCCAATGGGTCTTGCTGTCCAATACTCAACCTCAAGTCCCTCAACAAGTCCTTGAGGGTGCCTCGGTTTCGGATGGAGAGCCTTCAGTCCATTATTCTGGTGCTGGAACCTGGGGATTACATGGTGTCATTGGAGATTCAGGACGCTTACCTGCATGTCCCTATTCTTTTGCGCCATCAGCAATACCTCAGGTTTGCAATCCGCAGCGAACATTTCCAGTTCCGGGCGCTGCCTTTTGGACTGGCGACAGCTCCACAAGTGTTCACCAAGGTCATGGCGGCTCACCTGCGGAAGCAGGGAGTCCGAATGTTACCGTATCTGGACGACCTTCTGTTGTTGGCAGGGTCTCCAGAGCTCCTTCTACGCCATCTGGACCTGACGATTGCAGTTCTGCAGCATAACGGCTGGTTGATAAACTGGCAAAAGTCCACCCTGACCCCGTCTCAGAGGATCCTGCAGCTCGGGGCCTTGTTGGACTCCAGGCAGCAGCGGATCTTTGTGATGGAGGAAAAGATCTCTGCTTTGCAGTTGAGGGTGCGCAGTTGTCTGCAGCGTCGCCGAGTGTCTGTATTCGACCAGACCTCTGCAGCAATTGATCCTGTCCAGATGGAATGGACTGCCTCATGAGTCTAAACTCCCAGACGATGGTGCTCACTCCGGGGGTTCGTCTGTCTCTAGCCTGGTGGTTGCAGACGACCCACCTCAACAAGGGTCGCCCATTTTGGGTGGCGAACTGGGTCCTGTTAACAACGGACGCCAGTCTCCGGGGCTGGGGAGCGGTCATGGGTCCACACTTGTTCCAGGGCAGGTGGACTCAGGCAGAAAAGGAGCTTTCAATAAACATCTTGGAACTCCGCGCGGTGTTCAATGCTCTCCAGCAGGCACATTGGGTTCTCCAAGGTCACCCCGTGCAGGTCCAGTCGGACAACGCCACCACCGTGGCCTACATAAATTGACAAGGAGGAACCAGAAGTTGGGCGGCACTCGCAGAAGTGTCCCGCATCCTGGTATGGGCGGAGCGCAATCTCCCAGCTCCATCAGTGGTGTTCATCCCGGGAGTCCTCAACTGGGAAGCTGATTTTCTCAGCCGGCAGGACGTACATCCGGGAGAATGGTCTTTGCACCAGGACATCTTTTCTACTTCTGGTGGACAGGTGGGGTCTTCCAGAGAGAGACCTCATGGCGTCCCGGCACAACAACAAGTTGCCGGTGTACTGGTCTCGACGTCCAGTGGACGTTCCAGTTTGCCTACCTCTTTCCTCCGTTTTCCCTTCTTTCGCGGGTAATCCGGAAATTCAAACAAGAAGGAGGTACGCTCCTGTTGATAGCTCCTGAGTGGCCCAGGTGGCACTGGTTCTCGGACCTCCAGAGTCTGTCAGTGGACGTTTCTCTGCGGTTACCACTGCGGCCGGATCTGCTGTCACAGGGTCCTTGTCTTCACCCGGACCTGACTCAGCTGTCTTTGACGGCGTGGCTGTTGAGACGGCCATGTTAAGGTCCAGGGGGTTTTCCGGCTCTGTGGTGCAAACCATGCTAAGAGCTCGGAAGCCATCCTCTGCAAGAATATACCATAGTGTGTGGCATACGTTCTTCCAGTGGTGTCGACCTAGAGGTTATGCCCCTCGGGAGTTCCGCCCCTCTATAGTGTTGGCTTTCCTACAGGCTGGCCTAGACCATGGGCTTCGCCTTGCTTCTCTGAAGGTGCAAGTGTCTGCCCTGTCAGTCTGGTTCCATCGTAGGATTGCTGCGCTCCCTAATGTGCGCACCTTTTATGCAACGTGTTCTTCGCATTCAACCACCTTTTGTTCCACTGGTGGCTCCTTGGGATTTGGCTGTGGTCCTGAGTGCTCTCCAGGGACTGCCGTTCGAACCACTGGGCTCAGTGGACCTTAAATGGCTTGCAGCTAAAACAATATTCCTTCTGGCCATTGCTTCGGCCAGACTTGTTTCTGACTTAGGGGCTCTCTCCTGTAGACCCCCTTTTCTGATTTTTCATAGGAACAGGACATCGTTGTGCCGGCTTTTAATTCACCTGATCTTTCAGTGGGTAAGGCCACTTTGGATGTTGTGCGGGCTTTAAGGATTTATGTTGACCGCACTTCTTCTTTTAGGAAGTCTGATGCCTTGTTTGTCCTCTATGGCTTCCGTAAAAGAGGTTGGCCTGCTTCAAAGCAAACTTTGGCAGGTTGGATTCGTATGGCAATTTCAGAAGCTTATCTTCGTGAAGGCCTTCCGGTTCCGTCCTCTGTGAGGGTTCATTCCACTAGGTCTGTGGGTCCTTCGTGGGCAGCTCGACGTGGTGCCTCTGCAGTCCAGATCTGCAAGGCTGCCACGTGGTCCTCTGTTCATACCTTTGTGAGGTATTACGCTTTTGACACCTTTTTGGCCTCTCAGGATGCTTCCTTCGGGGGGCGGATTCTCTTTTCAGCACAGGAGCGTCCCCACCCATAAAGGATACTACTTTGGGACATCCCCAAGGTTTCCTGTGGATACCCTATGGACCCTGATGTAGAAAATATGAGATATGGTAAGAACTTACCTTTGTTATCTCTATTTCTACGAAGTCCATAGGTTCCACAGGACTCCCGCCCTGTCGCACCTGTGCTGCAGATGAGCTTTGCTATGGTCACCGGTTTTTCCGTCTCTCTCTCTGGTGAGAATGTGATTCTTGTGTGTGTGTCCAGATCTTTCTTCCTTCTCCTCCTCCGGCCTATGGCTTGGTACGTAACTGAGATCCCTTGGCTCGGGGGCGGGGTATAGAAGGGGGACCCTGATGCATCCTGGGAGGCTGAAAAGTTAACTCTATGGTGCCTGATGTCACCACCTATACCCCCAAGGTATCCTGTGGAACCCTATATACTTCGTAGAAATAGAGATAACATTTTTCAACAAGACAATGTTCCCAAGCACACCTCCAGGCTATGTATGGGCTTCTTGACAAAGAAGGAAAGTGATGGAGTGCTGCGTCAGATGACCTGGCCTCCACAATCACCCGACCTAAACCCAATTGAGCTGGTTTGGGATGAGTTGGACCGCAGAGTGAAGGAAAAGCAGCCAACAAGTGCTCAGCACCTCTGGGAACTCCTTCAAGACTGTTGGAAAACCATTCCAGGAGACTACTGTACCTCATGAAGCTGATTGAGAGAATGTCAGGAGTGTGCAAAGCTGTCATCCAAGCAAAAAGGGGCTACTTTGGAGAATCTAAAATATAAAACATATTTTGCTTTAACACTTTTTTTTTTTTTTTTTCTTCACAACATTCCATATGTGTTCTTTCATAGTTTTGGTGTCTTCAGTATTAATCTACTATGTTGAAAATAATTTAAATAAACATAAACCATTGAATGAAAAGGTGTGGGCAAACTTTTGACTGGTACTGTATCTCTATATGAAACTATGGGCCTGATTCAGCAGTGCCCGCAAGTGCACGCAGATTCCAGATTATCGGGAATCTACGCGTGTGCTGGACCCATTCTGCGAGTGTGCAGAATGGCTCCTGCGTAGTAGCACGCAGACCCTTGTATGCCTCTGCCGGATTAACAGGCAGAGGCATTTAAAGGGCGGGGAAACGGGGGCGTCTGCCCTGTTTTCCGGGAGTGGCAAGCCCAGGGATTGCATCGGCCGAAGCAGTGTCGTGCGCCCGCAAGCCGGCCAGCCTGAGAAAGCTTAGACTTACTCAGCTGGCCAGCTTTGCAATTTTTGATCCTTGCTGAATCGCCCCCAATTTTTTGCACATCCAGCTTTAATCTGTATCCTCCATGACATACAAGTATTACCTGGCCTAGTGCTGTGTAATGTCTGTGAATGAATGAGAGGACATGTTCTAGTTATCGGCGAGGGATGATGCCAGTCAACTAGTCTGGTGCCTCTAATTATTTTGGACAGACCCAAGTGTAGGATGTTGGGTCAGTTTTAAGGCCCTAAGCACACATCCTATAATACCTATTGTCATAACTGAGCTTTCTGATTTCTCCAGACATGAAGTGACATAAGTACATTGGTGCATACTCTGACTGTTGTTCATCCTTCTCACAGTTTCACATCAATGGAGGTTTGTACAAGAGACCGTTTAATGAAGCGTTTGAGGAGACCCCGATGTTGGTAGCGGTCCTGACATACATGGGCTATGGGATACTGACTCTGTTCGGATACCTGCGGGACTTCCTCCGGGCCTGCAAGATTGAGAAGTGCCACCATGCCACCGAGCGGGAAGAGCATAAGGTAAGATGCCGACTCTTGCGGCAGCTGGTAATTGAGGGATGCACACAGAAAGCGTCTCGTTTACAGGTTGGAAGGTCTGTCTGTTGCACGTTTTATATTACTGTCGTGGTCCTGTGCTCTGGTCACCAAAGGCCTCTTCGTCTGATCGATAGTGTGTGATGTTTTATTTCATATATGACTGTGTGGGGACTATAAATATTGGCATAGGAATCAGTGTTCCAGGGCTAATTACATGTGACCCGCAGAGTAATTAACCATTGTTGAACGTGGCTGACGTATGTTTATAAACCCTGAGGTGAAAGCCGCACAGTTCATGGCTTTCGGCCTCCGGTTTCCAGGAATCGCCCATCGTGACACTGGGCTCCTACTTTCTGGACCTTGTCTCCAGGTTTTACCTCTGTTATTCCCCTGTAAAGATCTCCGTCTGTGGGGTCAGTTTTTACCTATGTTCGGTTTCCACTGCAAGAGTCTCCTAGAGTATTGATGTGCTGCTGTGGGTACATGGCACTGCTGAGGTGGGCATACCTGAGTGTGATTGGCTGTTCTGGAATGGTGAGGGGGTGAGGGTGCCATCGCCCCTGAGATGTCTTACAGGGGCTTCCGCAGCGTAAATCCAAGTTTGTGTATTTATTCCCTCAGAGAGCTGGTTTAATGCTTGGGGACCAATAGCTTTGATCTTATATCGGGTTGGACCTGTCCGATCAGTTACCTGAGTCCCTAGCTAATAATATTCAGGACTGTTTATGGACAAGAAGGTCGATGTAGGAGTCTAATGTGCAGCGTACAAGTTGTTTATGCACAGACGCCTGTTCTTCATGTACTGTGGAGCTGTAATGAAAACAACTGGCCTTATGTATATGATAATAACATGGAACAAAACTTTCTCCCAGTAAAAGACTGTAGATAAAAGTATTGTAATAATATATTTCACAAAACTAATATGAGCTATGAAGACAAAATGAATTATTCCTAGTAAAGTGAGAGAAATTGTGTTCTGATGTTCTGACCTAATTTTTATTTTTTATTTTATTTTTTGTGTCCAGTAATTACATCTTTCTATTGGGATGGGTATGTGGGATAGACAGTGATTATGTCGACCCTGGAACGCAGATGTCGGCATGTCAACTAACTGGTTTGGAATTATAACTAAACATTTTGATAAAGCAGACTTTTGTTTTTTTTACGTTTTTTTTTTTTTTTTTTTTTATTACTGATCTGGTTTACATGTAAGTAGTATGTTAACTTTAGTAATATGTTGGCGTCTGCCTTCCGGGATCGACAGTCACTGTGGATCCTGTAACTACTTCCTGGTCCACTGTGGACCCATCAGATACATACTGGTGGCAGCCATTTTGAGAGTTCAATCTCTTGCTTCATTAGTGTATTGAAGAGGCTTTTGTACTTTTTGCATTACTCCATTTGCAGCAATTAACAGGTGATTTCAAGCACCCGAGTTCTTATCGCTCCAGAGAAGGCCGCCAGCTGTGTGTGGTAATTGTGCCCCTCGCAGAGAGATGTACTGTACGTTGTAATCAGACAGGTAGAGGAGGTGGGGAGCTGGGAGGGGACAGGAGGAACACAGAGAGCAGTTCAGTACTGAGAACCACTTCAGTTTTGTACAGGAGAGTTTTATGCCAGGAAATCCGGTTACACGCTAAATTTTACCAGTGTGACTAAACCCGCTAATGCTCCCTCACTCTCATGAATAGAGTAAAGCATAGGCGGGCAGAGTCTCAGGAGAGGAACAGCAAAGTACTAAGGGGCTATAGGCAGAGCTCTATGTCCGATATTTTGTGCATTTCCAGCCCTCTCCCTGTTCCTCAGTGATCGCCAGTGTCTCCTACAGACCTGTAATTATCCAAAATGTGAGGCTAAAATGACATCAGAAGTCTCTTGTCCTCCTGACTGGGGAAGGCAGACTTTAATTCTAGCTGCAGCGTCAGAGGTACTTCTAGGAGAGTGTTACCCTACCAGCTTCCAGCTAGTACCTATACCGATGCTGCACAAAAATCTCTCTTTCTACTTCAGGGTCCATAGGGGGTCCACAGGGTTGACCTTGGGGTATAGGTTGGGAACCAAATCCGGGCACCACGCAGTTAAAGCTTTTAGCTCCCAGGATGCACTTGGGTCCACTCTCCCTATAACCCCGCCCCCCAGCCAGAGGCACCTCAGTTTAAGTTGGTGCCCGGCCGGAGTCGGGTCACCGTTACTGCAGGGGGGCTGCTTAGCAGCCTCTAAGCTTAAAAGAGTTTTGTTTTATTATTTTTTTACTACTCTTCAGAGCGGCAGCATCAGACTGTCCAATGGACGTCTGAGCTGCCGCTCCTACAACCCGCCGGCGCTGCGACGCCAGTACAGATCTGGGGATCGCAGCGGGACCCCAGAGTCTGTACTAGCCGGGCTCTGGAGGAATCCCTGGGCTGCTGCCGGATCGACGGGGACAGGTAAGTCGCGTGGTCACCGCTTGCGGTGATCCACGTGTGAATATGCAGCCTTATGCCTCCGGTCTCTGGGGACAGACCGGAGGCGCTAGCGGTGGCGGCGGGCTCCCCCTCCATGGAGGCATACCCCGCGTGTCCACAGCCCACCAGGGATTATAGCGGCAGCGGGAGCCGGCATCCCGGGGGGTCAATTGCTAGCCAGGGGAGGAAGCCTTCCCTGTCTAGCGGCTCCTCCCCTCAGCTCAGCGCGCCTTTCAATAATACAGTCTGGCGTCGCTGAGCTGCTTCCTCCGCGGGCCACGCTTCTTCTGAGGTCTCCAGCGGCCATTATCTCTCTGTGGTGCTGCAGAACTCCTAGGATAGTAGTGAGCCCAGTCCCCCTGCGTACCTGACCATTTGGGTGAGTGTACACAGCGCTATAGCCTTCCCAGACACTGAATCTGGGCAGTTGAATGTAGCGACATTGTGCAGTATATTATATGTCATGCTTATGTATGTATATATATTTTTCTGCATTGTATGTGACTTTTGCTAGTGCTGACTGTCTGCTTTTTCTCTCACCTGTCAGTGTATATCTATCCCTTTTCTTTATCTGCCCTAATACAGGTGTACCTGGGGTGGTTCTGAGACCTCACATATATATATTTGTTAATATCTGTGAGGTTTGTCACATACTGTTGCGTGCTGCACGTTGCCATATTTTAGATGGAACTGTGAGTTGCGTACGCTGATAATGGGTTCCTGCAGCTAATCTTAGCGTCAGTCAGGACCGGTATGGCGCTGCTTAATATTTCCGTCAAGATAGTCAGATATATCTGACCAGGAGATTGCACACGATACTGCACCCATTATTGCTATCCTGCAAGTCATAGCCTGCAGGAATTAGTGCGGAGGATTTTAACTCAGAAAGGTTTACGTATGCGGCACCATCTGGTGCCGGGCCCCTTGCACGACCCCCTTAAAGGGCGTTGTTTCTCAGGATCCTCTCCTTTGAGGATCGCCGGGCGGGCCCCATTGTCGTCACTCGCTTGGAGTTACTTCACCATACTGCCCTTTGGAACTCGGGGTATCTCGCAATTTCTTGCAATTTACCCCTGTGTCACAGACTATCGCTCCCTGCCGGGGTTTTTCACAGTACATGAATTACCTCCGATACCACATCGGTCTGTCATTCCCCTTGCAGGGATTACCACAACGGCCACCCTGGTGGATGTCGTTTTATACGAAATACTAATTGGCGTGATATACACCCTGTGGTTACTGACCAGTGGCTCTGCCGTGAACTGGATGGTATATTCGGCTCTTTCCCTCTCACATGGGGGGAGCCGATCTCAAGTATTATTATCCCTGCTTTGGGGCTGGTAGCCAGGCTCATTCTGGATATAGAGAATGTCGATCCTGCACCAGTATCATACATCTCCCGTTTTCTGCCCAGCGGGTGGATCTCATAGCGGGAGTCTGGCTGTCCCCAGATACGAGGAGTCACAAAGGCCTCCTGTTTCCCATTCCCTGAGGGTCCTCACAAGTAATGGAAATCCCCTTCTGGGATGGATTTGTATGTTAATCATCGGGTTACAGGCATTAATACGCCTCCCATCCCGGCCTGGACGAATTTTACGGATCCGTAGGTGGTAACTTTGCCTGAAATCAATGTACTCGTTTTCAGGGCCTGTTGCCCGTCCTACCATTGCCATCGCATGGTGATGCTTTTGTGACGTTTTTCCCCTCCAACACGTCTGAGGTTCAAATATCTTTTTGCCGCTCACAAAATATGCAGTGGTCATATGTGGGATTACCTCATGGGATGCCGGTCTTCTAACTTTCAGGGTTTCGGCGGCGGCTGTATCCGCAGCAGTACCCTATGGCTGCGTTATGGGAAAGCAGAGGTGCACACTCCTTCCAGGGGGAAGTTCTTGTTTGGTCCTGACCTTGACAAGATCGTTGCATCATTGGCAGTATCACTAATGGGGAGATACCGTCTTTAGCTACTCCCACTACATTCGGACTAACTCTGTTAAGTCTTTTTGTCCTCAGGGTCAGCCTAAAGGCCTGTTTTTTCCTAGGCTGTCGGCCTCCACGGGGGCCACCATATCCAGTACCGAGCAGTCCTGGACTTCCGGACGACCCTGTTTCTACACCTGAGGATATACCCTCAGCCTGACGGGACAGGTCTACATCTGGGGAATTTCCAGAGTGAGGTACTGATTCTCAACGGCCTCTCATTGCTCATGCAGCCTCCTCACAGGCATTGTTACACGGGCCCTTCTTCAGAACTGATCAGGGCCTTACAATCCCAGAAAGCTATACAGTCTTTGTGGTAAGCAGAGCTATTTCGGCCAACCTCACTATCTCAGTGAGGGACTGGTTGTTCTACTTTCTTTTTGGGGCGGTGACCGACTGGTCCTCCTTTGCCTATACTCTGTCTCAAATCCCTGAATCAGATTCCAACGGTGCCTTGACTCAGGTGGAATCGTCCATGTTCCATCATCCGATGTTTGGAACCTGGGGATTTTATGGTATATCCGAGTATTCAGGATACGTACCTACGGGTACATACAGAGCCCTCTCATCAGCATGGGTTCAGGTTTGCTGTGCCACAGCAACACTTGTAAGTTTCGGGCTCTGCCTTTTGGGGCTGTCCTCAACTCCACCGGGGTTTACCAGCTTTATGGATTTTCTGACAGTTCACCTGTTCAGTGTATCCGAATGCTCCTTTCTCTGGACGGTCTCCTGCTTTTAGCAGGATCACCAAGGTACTTTACCGCCAGGTCAGGATAACCGGGGCTTCTTCTCGGCACAGATAATTAGTCAACGGAGGAAAAGTCCTCCCTGCATCCCTCACAGGGTTTTCTTCATCTGGGAGCACTGCTGGATTCTCAGAATCTGAGAATTTCTACTTCAGGGTCCATAGGGGGTCCACAGGGTTGACCTTGGGGTATAGGTTGGGAACCAAATCCGGGCACCACGCAGTTAAAGCTTTTAGCACCCAGGATGCACTGGGTCCACTCTCCCTATAACCCCACCCCCAAGCCAGAGGCACCTCAGTTTAAGTTGGTGCCCGGCCGGAGTCGGGTCACCGTTAGCGCAGGGGGAGCTGATTAGCAGCCCCTAAGCTTATTTTATTTTTTTAGGGACAAAGTTTTTTCATGGACTTTGGACTCTTCAGAGCGGCAGCGTCGGACTGTCCATAGGACGTCTAAGCTGCCGCTCCGTCACCCCGCTGGCGCTGAGACGCCAGTACAGATCTGGGGATCTCAGCGGGACCCCAGAGTCTGTACTAGCCGGACTCTGCGGGCGCCCAGGACTGCTGCCGGATCCACGGGGAGCAGGTAAGGTCGCGGATCACCGCTTGCGGTGATCCGCGCATTTCAAATGCAGTCCTGTGCCTCCGGTCTCAGGGGACAGACCGGAGGCGCCGGCAGTGGCGGCGGGCCCCCCATACCCCGTGTGTCCACTAGACCACCAGGGACTTAACGATCGGTGCAGGGAGCCGGCGTCCCGGGGGTTAATAGCCGGCCAGGGGAGGCAGCCTTCCCTGTTACAGCGGCTCCTCCCCTCAGCTCAGCGCGCCTTTCAGTATCCATAGTCTGGCGTCGCTGAGCTGCTTCCTCCGCGGGCCACGCTTCCTCTGAGGTCTCCAGCGGCCATTTTATCTCTGTGGTGCAGCAGAAATCTCTCAGGATGGCAGTGAGTCCAGTCCCCCTGCGTACCTCACCATCAGGTCAGTGTACACAGCGCTGTAGCCTTCCCAGACACTGAATCTGGGCAGTTGAATGCAGTGTAATAGTGCAGTATATTATATGACATGTTTATGTATATATGTATATATCTGCATTGTATGTGACTTATGCTAGTGCTGACTGTACTTTATTCTCTCACCTGTCAGTGTATATCTATCCCTTTTCTTTATCTGCCCTAATACAGCTGTACTTAGGGTGGTTCTGAGACCTCACATTTATATACTTGTTAATATTTGTGTGGTTTGTCACATACTGTTGCGTGCTGCACGTTGCCATATTTTAGATGGAACTGTGTGTTGCATACGCTGAAAATGGGTCCCTGCAGCTAATTTTTGGCATCAGTCAGGACCAGTATAGTGCTGCTTAATATTTCCGCCAAGATTGGTCAGATATGTCTGACCAGGAGATAGAGCGTTATACTGCACCCATTTTTACTATCCTGCAAGTCATGTGCTGCAGGTGTTAGTGCGGAGGATTTGACTCATAAAGGGTTCTGTATGTGGCGTCATCTGGTGCCGGCCTCTTTCACGACCCCCTTGGGCGGTTTGTTTTCTCGGGATCCCCTCAATTGCGGATCGCCGGGCGGGCCCCATTGTTGTACCTCACTTGGGGTTACTTCACCATACTGCCCTTTTCATCTCAGGGTATCTCGCAGCTTCTTGCACTCTTCCCCTGTGACACAGACTACCGCTCCCTGCAGGGGTTTTTCGCAGTATATGAATTCCCCCTGGTGCCACAATAGTCTGTCATTCCCCTTGCAGGGATTACCACAACAGCCACCCTGGGTGGATGTCGTTTTCTACGAAACGCTAATTGGCGTGGTTGACGCCCTGTGGTTACTTCCCAGTTGGCTCTGCCGTGAACTGGGTACTGTTCGGGGCTCTTTCCCTCTTACACGGGGGGAAGCCTATTTCAGGTATTATTATCCCTGCTTTAGGGCTGGTAGCAGGTCCATTCTGGTTAGAGTGAATGTTGACCTGCACCTGTATCATACACCCTCAGTATTGCGTGCCTTCGGGTTCCCTGTTGCTGACTAGCGGGTGGATCGCATAGCGGGACTCTGGCTGTTGCCAGATAGGAGGTGTTACAACAGTGTTTGGCCTCCTGTTCCAAATTCCCTGAGGGTCATCACGAGCCCCTCCTGGGGGGGATGGGCGTGTTACTCGTCTGATTACAGACGTTACTACACCTCCCATTCCTGCGTGGTCGGATTCTTCGGATCCGTAGGTGGTAACTCTGCCTGAAATCAGTATACTTGCTTTCAGGAGTTGTTACCCATCCTACCATGGCTATAGCATGGTTGGTTAATACTATTGCATATTGGGTTGATGCATTTGTAACGTTTTTTCCCCTCCAACACGTCGGGGGTTCAAATGTATTTGGGCGCTCACGTAATATATGCTGTTGTCATAGGTGGAAATGCCTATATTGGATACCAGTCTCCTAACTTTCAGAGTTCCGGCTGCGACTGTATCCTCCGTAATACCCTATGGCTGCGCTCTGGGAATGCAGAGGTGCAGATACCATCTTTAGGGTTGATATTGTTTGGTCCTGACCTTGACAAGATTGTAGTAACATTGGCAGTATTACTAACGACAAGTTTACCGCTTTCAGCTATGCCCACTACAAGGCCTCAGACTAAGTCTGTTAAGTCTTTTTTGTCCTCTGGGTCAGCCTAAAGGTCTGTTTCTTCGTAGACTGTCGGCATCTACAAGGGCCGACATATCCAGTACCGAGCAGGCCTGGACTGCCAGCCGATCCTGCTTCTGAACCTACGGATATCTCTTCAGTCTGACGGGACAGGCCTACAACTGGGAGATACCGATTTTCTCAGTTCGCCCGGTATTAGTGTCAAGTTGCCGCGGCTACGTGGGTAGGAGGGTACGCCCTCTTTACAAGGGCCTTACAGATCCAGAAAGCTATGCAGTTGTTGCGGTAAGCGGAGCTAATTAGGCCATCCCCACTATCTCAGTGAGGGACTGGTTGTTCTGTTTTCTTTCTGGTGCGGTGGCTGAATGGTCCTCTTTGGCCTATTCTCTGTCTCAATTCCCTGAACCAGTTCCTAAAGCTACCTGGGCTCAGGAGGAAATCCCTATGCTCCATCATACGATGTTTGGAACCTGGGGACTTTAGGGTATCACTGGATATACAGGACGCGTGCCTACGGGTACTTACAGAGACCTTTCCTCAGCATGGGCTGAGGTTTGCTGTATCACAGCAACACTTACAATTTTTCGGGCTCTGCCTGTTGGGACTGTCCTCAGCCCCACAGGGGTTTACCAGCGTTTTGGATTTTCTGACAGTTCTTCTGTTCAGTATATCCCAATGCTCCTGTACCTGGACGGCCTCCTGCTCTTAGCGGGATCACCGGGGTACTTTACGGCCAGGTCAGGATGACTGTGGCTTCTTCAGGGTGCAGACGTTTAATCAACGGGGAAAAAGTCCTCCCTGCATCCCTCTCTGGGTATTCTTCATCTAGGATCCCTGCTGGATTCTCAGAATCTGAGAATTCTTCTGGCGTAAGACGGAATCTCCTCTCTTCCATTAGGAGTACATGGTTGTCTGCGCAGTCGACAGATGTCTTTACACTCTGGGATGCATGGTGGAATGGGCTCAGTTCCATTCCAGGCCTTTCCATAATTGGTTCATCTCCAGATGGAATGAGTTTTTTCTGTCGGATAACTGTTCAAACGATGATGCTCTCTCCGGAGGCAAGTCGGTCCCTGTCCGGGTGGCTATGGCCATCTCGTCCAGGGTTTTCTTTGCTAGGGACAGTGTCTGGATCGAATCCTTTTCAGTGCAGTTGGACGTCTGTCGATTCCACCCTGTCAATTAACTTACTCTGGCATAACTCTTGTTTCCCGGTGAACCTGAAAAGGTTCAGTCCGACAGGGTCAGGACAGTGGCTTCCTTTTTAGCAACACTGTTCGTTGGGTGGCAATGACAGGTATGTCACATATTCGGACATAGTCCGAGGGTCTCCTCCCGACCATCTCGGCAGCGTTCATTTCAGGAGCTCTCCATTGGGAAGCGGGAGTCCTCAGCCGTCACGACGTGCATCCCGGGGACTAGTCTCTTCCCCAAGAGAGGTTTCATCTCCTGGTGAGCAGGGGGGGCCCCCCTGAGGTGACCCTCATGGCCTTCTGACTTTATCACACTATGGTGTTACAGTTCAGCTCTGGGGATTCTGAAGCAAACTTCAGCGACTCTTTGTCGGTGAAGTGGTCCTTCCACTTTGTGTACCTGTGTTCTCCGGTCTCCCTTCTTCCTCGAGGGCTTTGGAAGTGTTTTCAATCGAGACGGAGATGCTTTCCTGCTGGTGGCTCCTGATTGCCCCAGATGTCAGGGGTACTTGGATCTTCGGAGTCTCTACATCGATACTCCATCCCTGATGCTTCACTGCCCGGACCTGTTGTCTCAGGGTCCTTGGTTTTGCCTTAGACCTGGGTCGTTTGTCTTTGACTGTGTCCTTACAGTGGTCTTATGGCTTCCCTGGCTTTGTCATCGTTGGAATGATTAGAGCACATGGATCAGCTTTTGCTGGGACCTACCACAAACTGTGGCAGCCATAAATCTTATGGTATTGTACCTGTCGATACAATCCTCCGGTGTCCAGGATTTCCAGATATTCTGGCATTCCTTCCGGCTGGCTTGGGTTTCACACTTGGCCTGGTCTTCCTGACAGTGCGGATCTCTACACTGTCAGTATGGTTAAGATATGGAATTGCTTCACTCTGGTATCCAGTTCATCCTTTGGAGTGTTTTCTTGATTATGCCTCCATTTGTCCTCCCTAGGGACTCCTTGGGAGTAAGTAGTGGTTCTTCGTTACCTCCGGGGACAGTCAATGGAACCGCTGGTTGTGATAGCCATTACATGGTCTATTGCTTAGGCTCTCTCTTTCTCTCAGGGTGTTTATATCAACCAGGAGAGTGTCTGAATTGGGAGCGTTCTCATGTGGCTCCCTCTTCTGGAGGGCATCATGTCAGGGTGGGAGTTGCTCTCGCCCTGTGTTTCTTCTTAGTGGTTTTCAGGTTCCATATTATTCTGGAACTTATGGTACGGCCATTCTGTCCCCAGTCCTCTCGGCTGGTGTGGCCTCATTGACTGTGGTCTGGCCTCTTTGGATTTATGTGATCCGTTCAGGTTCCTTACGGAAATCGGACTCCTTATTGGTGGTCTGAGATTTCTGGTTTTCACAGGAAAGGATGGCCGGCCTATAACCAAATGTTGGCTTGGATGGCCTCGTAGGTCTTCCTCAGGGGCCTACCCATGGGTAGGCCTTCCTGTTGTTGATGCTTGTTTTTTCTCGGGCCATGTGACCCTCGTGTGCGGCTCGCTGTGGCGCCTCGGCTGTTTTGCCTTACTAGGTGGCCACGTGGTCTTCTGTCCACACCTTTTTAAGGTTCTAGGCATTGGTTTCCTTTGCCTCTCAGGATGCTTCCTTTTTGGCGACGGATTCTCCTCTCAGCACAGGAGCGTCCCCACCCTTGGTTGAACTGCTTTGGGACATCCCCAAGGTCAACCCTGTGGACCCCCTATGGACCCTGAAGTAGAAAACAAGAGATATGGTAAGAACTTACCTTTGTTATCTCTGTTTCTACGAAGTCCATAGGGTCCACAGGGCGCCCGCCCTGACGCACCTGGCTTCATATGGGCTGTGTGGCTGGTCACCGGTTTTCCGTCTCCCATTTCGGTGAGTATGGTTCTAGAGTGTTCCAGTTTTCTCTCTCTTTTTCTCTCCTCCTCCGGCCTTTGGCTACTTACAAACTGAGGTGCCTCTGGCTTGGGGGTGGGGTTATAGGGAGAGTGGACCCAGTGCATCCTGGGAGCTAAAAGCTTTAACTGCGTGGTGCCCGGATTTGGTTCCCAACCTATACCCCAAGGTCAACCCTGTGGACCCTATGGACTTCGTAGAAACAGAGATAACAAAGGTAAGTTCTTACCATATCTCTTGTTTTTTCTGGCGTAAGACAAGATCTCCACTCTTCAACTTCGAGTGTGTGGATATCTACGCAGTTGACATATGTCATTACTCTTTGTGATGCGCGGTCTACCAGAGTGTCTACCTTTTGGTAGGGTGGAATGTGCTCAGTTCCATTTCAGGCCTTGCCATAATTGACTCCCCTCCAGATGGATCGAGTTTTTTCCATCGGATCGCTGTTCGAACGATGATACTTTCTCCGGAGGCGAGTTGGTCTCTGTCCGGGTGTTCTTTGCTAAAGACAGTGTCTGGTCCGCATTCATTTCGGGGCAGTTGGACGTCTGTCGCTTCTGCCCTGCCACTTAACTTGTTGATACTTTAAGCTGTCTTGGACTTTCACTCTGGCCTAACCCATTTGTCACGGTAAACCTGAATAGGTTCAGTCCGACAGTGTCACAACAGTGGCTTCCATCTAGGCAACACTGGTAGTTGGGTGGCAATGTTAGGAATGTCACCCATTCTGACATAGTCCAAGGGTCTTCTCCTGGCCAACTCTGCGGTGTTTATTCCCGGAGCTCTCCATTGGGAAGCGGGCTTCCTCAGCCGTCACGGCGTGCATCCCGGGGACTAGTCTCTTCTCCAAGAGAGGTTTCAACTCCTGGTGAGCAGAGGGGGCCTCCCTGAGGGGATTGATCCCCATGGCCTTCTGACTCGATCACACATTACCGGTGTTACAGTCCAGCTCTAGGAGTACTGAAGCTACCTTCAGTGACTCTTTGTCAGTGAAGTGGTCCTTCCACTTTGTGTACCTGTGTCCTCCGGTCTCCCTTCTTCCTCGAGGTCTTCGGAAGTTTAATTCGAGACGGAGGGGCTTTCCTTCTGGGGGCTCCAGGTCGTCCCAGACATCACTGGTACTAAGATTTTCGGAGTCTCCTCCTCGATGCTCCGTTCCTACTGCTTCACTATCTGGACCTGTTGTCTCAGGGTCCTTGTTTTTCCCTGGATCTGGATCGCTTGTCTTTAACTGCGCCCCTACTGTGGTCCTCGGGCTTCCCTGGCTCTGTCTTCATTGAGATGTTTAGAGCAGATAGGCCAGACTTTGCTGGGATCGGCAACGGACTGTGGCGTACATAATTCTTATGGTATCGTACCTGTCGATACGATCCTCCGGTGTCCAGGATTTCCAGATATTCTGGCATTCCTTCCAGCTGGCTTGGGTTTCACCCTTGGCCTGGCCTTCCTGACAGTGCGGATCTCTACACTGTCGGTATGGTTAAGATATGGAATTGCTCCGCTCTGGTATCCAGTTCATCCTTTGGAGTGTTTTCTGGATTATGTCTCCACTTGTCCTCCCTAGGGACTCCTGGGGAGTTAGTAGTGGTTCTCTGTTCCCTCCGGGGACAGTCAATGGAACCGCTGGTTGTGATAGCCATTACATGGTCTATTGTTTAAGCTCTCTCTCTCTCTCTCTCAGGGTGTTTAAATCAACCAGGAGAGTGTCTGAATGGGGAGCGTTCTCATGTGGCTCCCTCTTCTGGAGGGCATCATGTCAGGGTGTGAGTTGCTCTCGCCCTGTGTTTCTTCTTAAAGTGGTTTTTAGGTTCCATATTATTCTGGAACTTATGGTATGGCCATTCAGTTCCCAGTCCTCTCGGCTGTTGTGGCCTCATGGACTGTGGTCCGGCCTCTTTGGCTTTATGTGATCCGTTCAAGTTCCTTATGGTAAGCGGACTCCTTATTGGTGGTCTGCGGTTTCTGGTTTTAACAGGAAACGATGGCCGGCCTATAATGAAATGTTGACTGGATGGCCTCGTATGTCTTCCTCAGGGGCCTACCCATGGGTGGGCATTTCTGTCGTTGAGGCTTGTTTTTTTCTCGGGCCGTGTAACCCTCGTGGGCGGCTCGTCGTGGCGCCTCGGCTATTTTGCCTTACTAGGTGTCCACGTGGTCTTCTGTCCATACCTTTTTAAGGTTCTAGGCATTGGTTTCCTTTGCCTCTCAGGATGCTTCCTTTTTGGCGACGGATTCTCCTCTCAGCACAGGAGCGTCCCCACCCTTGGTTGAACTGCTTTGGGACATCCCCAAGGTCAACCCTGTGGACCCCCTATGGACCCTGAAGTAGAAAACAAGAGATATGGTAAGAACTTACCTTTGTTATCTCTGTTTCTACGAAGTCCATAGGGTCCACAGGGCGCCCGCCCTGACGCACCTGGCTTCATATGGGCTGTGTTACTGGTCACCGGCTTCCCGTCTCCTTTTCTGTGAGTATGGTTCTAGAGTGTTCCAGTTTTCTCTCTCTTTTTCTCTCCTCCTCCGGCCTTTGGCTACTTACAATCTGAGGTGCCTCTGGCTGGGGGGCGGGGTTATAGGGAGAGTGGACCCAAGTGCATCCTGGGAGCTAAAAGCTTTAACTGCGTGGTGCCCGGATTTGGTTCCCAACCTATACCCCAAGGTCAACCCTGTGGACCCTATGGACTTCGTAGAAACAGAGATAACAAAGGTAAGTTCTTACCATATCTCTTGTTATATCTAAACCCTGCCTTTATTTATGTATGTATGTGTCTCTATATGTATCCCTGCCTGTATGTATGTGTCTCTATATGTATGTATGCCTGCCTGTATGTATGTGTCTCTATATGTATCCCTGCCTGTATGTATGTATGTATGTGTCTCTATATGTATCCCTGCCTGTATGTATCTCTATATGTATCCCTGCCTGCCTGTATGTATGTGTCTCTATATGTATCCCTGCCTGTATGTATGTGTCTCTATATGTATCCCTGCCTGTATGTATGTGTCTCTATATGTATCCCTGCCTGCCTGTATGTATGTGTCTCTATATGTATCCCTGCCTGCCTGTATGTATGTGTCTCTATATGTATCCCTGCCTGCCTGTATGTATGTGTCTCTATATGTATCCCTGCCTGCCTGTATGTATGTGTCTCTATATGTATCCCTGCCTGTATGTATGTGTGTCTCTATATGTATCCCTGCCTGCCTGTATGTATGTGTCTCTATATGTATCCCTGCCTGTATGTATGTGTGTCTCTATATGTATCCCTGCCTGCCTGTATGTATGTGTGTCTCTATATGTATCCCTGCCTGCCTGTATGTATGTGTGTCTCTATATGTATCCCTGCCTGCCTGTATGTATGTGTGTCTCTATATGTATCCCTGCCTGCCTGTATGTATGTGTGTCTCTATATGTATCCCTGCCTGCCTGTATGTATGTGTGTCTCTATATGTATCCCTGCCTGCCTGTATGTATGTGTCTATATGTATCCCTACCTGTATGTATGTATGTGTCTCTATATGTATCCCTGCCTGTATGTATGTATGTGTCTCTATATGTATCCCTGCCTGTATGTATGTATGTGTCTCTATATGTATCCCTGCCTGTATGTATGTATGTATGTGTCTCTATATGTATCCCTGCCTGTATGTATGTATGTGTCTCTATATGTATCCCTGCCTGTATGTATGTATGTGTCTCTATATGTATCCCTGCCTGTATGTATGTATGTGTCTCTATATGTATCCCTGCCTGTATGTATGTATGTGTCTCTATATGTATCCCTGCCTGTATGTATGTATGTGTCTCTATATGTATCCCTGCCTGTATGTATGTATGTATGTGTCTCTATATGTATCCCTGCCTGTATGTATGTATGTATGTGTCTCTATATGTATCCCTGCCTGTATGTATGTATGTATGTGTCTCTATATGTATCCCTGCCTGTATGTATGTATGTGTCTCTATATGTATCCCTGCCTGTATGTATGTATGTATGTGTCTCTATATGTATCCCTGCCTGTATGTATGTATGTGTCTCTATATGTATCCCTGCCTGTATGTATGTATGTGTCTCTATATGTATCCCTGCCTGTATGTATGTATGTGTCTCTATATGTATCCCTGCCTGTATGTATGTATGTATGTGTCTCTATATGTATCCCTGCCTGTATGTATGTATGTATGTGTCTCTATATGTATCCCTGCCTGTATGTATGTATGTATGTGTCTCTATATGTATCCCTGCCTGTATGTATGTATGTGTCTCTATATGTATCCCTGCCTGTATGTATGTATGTATCTCTATATGTATCCCTGCCTGTATGTATGTATGTGTCTCTATATGTATCCCTGCCTGTATGTATGTATGTGTCTCTATATGTATCCCTGCCTGTATGTGTCTCTATATGTATCCCTGCCTGCCTGTATGTATGTATGTATGTGTCTCTATATGTATCCCTGCCTGCCTGTATGTATGTGTGTCTCTATATGTATCCCTGCCTGCCTGTATGTATGTGTCTCTATATGTATCCCTGTATGTATGCATGTGTGTCTCTATATGTATCCCTGCCTGCCTGTATGTATGTATGCATGTGTCTCTATATGTATCCCTGCCTGCCTGTATGTATGTATGCATGTGTCTCTATATGTAACCCTGCCTGCCTGTATGTATGCATGTGTCTCTATATGTAACCCTGCCTGCCTGTATGTATGCATGTGTCTCTCTATGTATCCCTGCATGTATGTATGTATGTGTCTCTATATGTATCCCTGCCTGTATGTATGTGTCTCTATATGTATCCCTGCCTGCCTGTATGTATGTGTCTCTCTATGTATCCCTGCCTGTATGTATGTGTATTCTATATGTATCCCTGCCTGTATGTATGTATGTATGTATGTGTCTCTATATGTATCCCTGCCTGTATGTATGTCTCTATATGTATCCCTGCCTGTATGTATGTCTCTATATGTATCCCTGCCTGTATGTATGTGTGTCTCTATATGTATCCCTGCCTGTATGTATGTCTGTGTCTCTATATGTATCCCTGCCTGTATGTATGTATGTGTCTCTATATGTATCCCTGCCTGTATGTATGTGTCTCTATATGTATCCCTGCCTGTATGTATGTGTCTCTATATGTATCCCTGCCTGTATGTATGTGTCTCTATATGTATCCTTGCCTGCCTGTATGTATGTGTCTCTATATGTATCCCTGCCTGTATGTATGTGTCTCTATATGTATCCCTGCCTGTATGTATGTGTGTCTCTATATGTATCCCTGCCTGTATGTATGTATGTGTCTCTATATGTATCCTTGCCTGCCTGTATGTATGTGTCTCTATATGTATCCCTGCCTGTATGTATGTGTCTCTATATGTATCCCTGCCTGTATGTATGTGTCTCTATATGTATCCCTGCCTGTATGTATGTGTCTCTATATGTATCCCTGCCTGTATGTATGTATGTATGTGTCTCTATATGTATCCCTGCCTGTATGTATGTATGTGTCTCTATATGTATCCCTGCCTGTATGTATGTATGTATGTGTCTCTATATGTATCCCTGCCTGTATGTATGTATGTGTCTCTATATGTATCCCTGCCTGTATGTATGTATGTGTCTCTATATGTATCCCTGCCTGTATGTATGTATGTGTCTCTATATGTATCCCTGCCTGTATGTATGTATGTGTCTCTATATGTATCCCTGTATGTATGTGTCTCTATATGTATCCCTGCCTGTATGTATGTGTGTCTCTATATGTATCCCTGCCTGCCTGTATGTGTGTCTCTATATGTATCCCTGCCTGTATGTATGTATGCATGTGTCTCTATATGTAACCCTGCCTGCCTGTATATATGTATGTGTCTCTCTATGTATCCCTGCCTGTATGTATGTGTCTATATGTATCCCTACCTGTATGTATGTATGTGTCTCTATATGTATCCCTGCCTGTATGTATGTATGTGTCTCTATATGTATCCCTGCCTGTATGTATGTATGTGTCTCTATATGTATCCCTGCCTGTATGTATGTATGTGTCTCTATATGTATCCCTGCCTGTATGTATGTATGTGTCTCTATATGTATCCCTGCCTGTATGTATGTATGTGTCTCTATATGTATCCCTGCCTGTATGTATGTATGTGTCTCTATATGTATCCCTGCCTGTATGTATGTGTCTCTATATGTATCCCTGCCTGTATGTATGTATGTCTCTATATGTATCCCTGCCTGTATGTATGTATGTCTCTATATGTATCCCTGCCTGTATGTATGTGTCTCTATATGTATCCCTGCCTGTATGTATGTATGTGTCTCTATATGTATCCCTGCCTGTATGTATGTATGTGTCTCTATATGTATCCCTGCCTGTATGTATGTATGTGTCTCTATATGTATCCCTGCCTGTATGTATGTATGTGTCTCTATATGTATCCCTGCCTGTATGTATGTATGTGTCTCTATATGTATCCCTGCCTGTATGTATGTATGTGTCTCTATATGTATCCCTGCCTGTATGTATGTATGTGTCTCTATGTATCCCTGCCTGTATGTATGTGTCTCTATATGTATCCCTGCCTGTATGTATGTGTCTCTATATGTATCCCTGCCTGTATGTATGTATGTATGTATGTGTCTCTATATGTATCCTTGCCTGCCTGTATGTATGTGTCTCTATATGTATCCCTGCCTGTATGTATGTCTCTATATGTATCCCTGCCTGTATGTATGTGTGTCTCTATATGTATCCCTGCCTGTATGTATGTATGTGTCTCTATATGTATCCCTGCCTGTATGTATGTATGTGTCTCTATATGTATGCCTGCCTGTATGTATGTCTGTGTCTCTATATGTATCCCTGCCTGTATGTATGTGTCTCTATATGTATCCCTGCCTGCCTGTATGTATGTATGTATGTGTCTCTATATGTATCCTTGCCTGCCTGTATGTATGTGTCTCTATATGTATCCCTGCCTGTATGTATGTGTCTCTATATGTATCCCTGCCTGTATGTATGTGTCTCTATATGTATCCCTGCCTGTATGTATGTATGTATGTATGTGTCTCTATATGTATCCTTGCCTGCCTGTATGTATGTGTCTCTATATGTATCCCTGCCTGTATGTATGTCTCTATATGTATCCCTGCCTGTATGTATGTGTGTCTCTATATGTATCCCTGCCTGTATGTATGTCTGTGTCTCTATATGTATCCCTGCCTGTATGTATGTATGTGTCTCTATATGTATCCCTGCCTGCCTGTATGTATGTATGTATGTGTCTCTATATGTATCCTTGCCTGCCTGTATGTATGTGTCTCTATATGTATCCTTGCCTGCCTGTATGTATGTGTCTCTATATGTATCCCTGCCTGTATGTATGTGTCTCTATATGTATCCCTGCCTGTATGTATGTGTCTCTATATGTATCCCTGCCTGTATGTATGTGTCTCTATATGTATCCCTGCCTGTATGTATGTATGTGTCTCTATATGTATCCCTGCCTGTATGTATGTATGTGTCTCTATATGTATCCCTGCCTGTATGTATGTATGTATGTGTCTCTATATGTATCCCTGCCTGTATGTATGTATGTGTCTCTATATGTATCCCTGCCTGTATGTATGTATGTGTCTCTATATGTATCCCTGCCTGTATGTATGTGTCTCTATATGTATCCCTGTATGTATGCATGTGTCTCAATATGTATCCCTGCCTGCCTGCCTGTATGTATGCATGTGTCTCTATATGTAACCCTGCCTGCCTGTATGTATGTATGTATGTGTCTCTCTATGTATCCCTGCCTGTATGTATGTGTCTATATGTATCCCTGCCTGTATGTATGTATGTATGTATGTGTCTCTATATGTATCCCTGCCTGTATGTATGTGTCTCTATATGTATCCCTGCCTGTATGTATGTATGTGTCTCTATATGTATCCCTGCCTGTATGTATGTATGTGTCTCTATATGTATCCCTGCCTGTATGTATGTATGTGTCTCTATATGTATCCCTGCCTGTATGTATGTATGTGTCTCTATATGTATCCCTGCCTGTATGTATGTATGTGTCTCTATATGTATCCCTGCCTGTATGTATGTATGTGTCTCTATATGTATCCCTGCCTGTATGTATGTGTCTCTATATGTATCCCTGTATGTATGCATGTGTCTCAATATGTATCCCTGCCTGCCTGTATGTATGTATGCATGTGTCTCTATATGTAACCCTGCCTGCCTGTATGTATGTATGTGTCTCTCTATGTATCCCTGCCTGTATGTATGTGTCTATATGTATCCCTTCCTGTATGTATGTATGTATGTATGTGTCTCTATATGTATCCCTGCCTGTATGTATGTATGTGTCTCTATATGTATCCCTGCCTGTATGTATGTATGTGTCTCTATATGTATCCCTGCCTGTATGTATGTATGTGTCTCTATATGTATCCCTGCCTGTATGTATGTATGTGTCTCTATATGTATCCCTGCCTGTATGTATGTATGTATGTGTCTCTATATGTATCCCTGCCTGTATGTATGTATGTGTCTCTATATGTATCCCTGCCTGTATGTATGTATGTATGTGTCTCTATATGTATCCCTGCCTGTATGTATGTATGTGTCTCTATATGTATCCCTGCCTGTATGTATGTATGTCTCTATATGTATCCCTGCCTGTATGTATGTATGTATGTGTCTCTATATGTATCCCTGCCTGTATGTATGTATGTGTCTCTATATGTATCCCTGCCTGTATGTATGTATGTCTCTCTATATGTATCCCTGCCTGTATGTATGTATGTCTCTATATGTATCCCTGCCTGTATGTATGTATGTCTCTATATGTATCCCTGCCTGTATGTATGTATGTGTCTCTATATGTATCCCTGCCTGTATGTATGTATGTGTCTCTATATGTATCCCTGCCTGTATGTATGTGTCTCTATATGTATCCCTGCCTGTATGTATGTATGTGTCTCTATATGTATCCCTGCCTGTATGTATGTATGTCTCTATATGTATCCCTGCCTGTATGTATGTGTCTCTATATGTATCCCTGCCTGTATGTATGTATGTGTCTCTATATGTATCCCTGCCTGTATGTATGTATGTGTCTCTATATGTATGCCTGCCTGTATGTATGTATGTGTCTCTATATGTATCCCTGCCTGTATGTATGTATGTATGTGTCTCTATATGTATCCCTGCCTGTATGTATGTATGTGTCTCTATATGTATCCCTGCCTGTATGTATGTATGTCTCTATATGTATCCCTGCCTGTATGTATGTGTCTCTATATGTATCCCTGCCTGTATGTGTCTCTATATGTATCCCTGCCTGTATGTGTCTCTATATGTATCCCTGCCTGTATGTATGTATGTGTCTCTATATGTATCCCTGCCTGTATGTATGTATGTGTCTCTATATGTATGCCTGCCTGTATGTATGTATGTGTCTCTATATGTATGCCTGCCTGTATGTATGTATGTGTCTCTATATGTATCCCTGCCTGTATGTATGTATGTGTCTCTATATGTATCCCTGCCTGTATGTATGTATGTGTCTCTATATGTATCCCTGCCTGTATGTATGTGTCTCTATATGTATCCCTGCCTGTATGTATGTGTCTCTATATGTATCCCTGCCTGTATGTATGTATGTGTCTCTATATGTATCCCTGCCTGTATGTATGTATGTGTCTCTATATGTATCCCTGTATGTATGTATGTGTCTCTATATGTATCCCTGCCTGTATGTATGTATGTGTCTCTATATGTATCCCTGCCTGTATGTATGTGTCTCTATATGTATCCCTGTATGTATGCATGTGTCTCTATATGTATCCCTGCCTGTATGTATGTATGCATGTGTCTCTATATGTAACCCTGCCTGCCTGTATGTATGTATGTGTCTCTCTATGTATCCCTGCCTGTATGTATGTGTCTCTATATGTATCCCTGCCTGCCTGTATGTATGTATGTGTCTCTATATGTATCCCTGCCTGTATGTATGTATGTGTCTCTATATGTATCCCTGCCTGTATGTATGTATGTGTCTCTATATGTATCCCTGCCTGTATGTATGTATGTATGTATGTGTCTCTATATGTATCCCTGCCTGTATGTATGTATGTATGTGTCTCTATATGTATGCCTGCCTGCCTGTATGTATGTATGTGTCTCTATATGTATCCCTGCCTGTATGTATGTGTGTCTATATATGTATCCCTGTATGTATGCATGTGTCTCTATATGTATCCCTGCCTGCCTGTATGTATGTATGCATGTGTCTCTATATGTAACCCTGCCTGTATGTATGTATGTGTCTCTGTATCCCTGCCTGTATGTATGTGCGTCTCTATATGTATCCCTGCCTGTATGTATGTGTCTCTATATGTATCCCTGCCTGTATGTATGTATGTGTCTCTATATGTATCCCTGCCTGTATGTATGTATGTGTGTCTCTATATGTATCCCTGTATGTATGCATGTGTCTCTATATGTATCCCTGCCTGTATGTATGTATGCGTCTCTGTATCCCTGCCTGTATGTATGTGCGTCTCTATGTATCCCTGCCTGTATGTATGTATGTCTCTATATGTATCCCTGCCTGTATGTATGTCTCTATATGTATCCCTGCCTGTATGTATGTGTGTCTCTATATGTATCCCTGCCTGTATGTATGTATGTATGTCTCTATATGTATCCCTGCCTGCTTGTATGTATGTCTCTATATGTATCCCTGCCTGTATGTATGTATGTATGTGTCTCTATATGTATCCCTGCCTGTATGTATGTATGTGTCTCTATATGTATCCCTGCCTGTATGTATGTATATGTAGAGTCCATAGGGCTACATACAAAAATGTGCAAGTCTAGAGCAAGATCGGGCTGTAAGCCGAGCGCGTTGCAGTGCCGTTGCCGCAATTTCCATTCTGCTGTAAAGGCGACTAGACCTCCCCGTACCTGATTGGATTGACCCCAATGTATGTGTAGTAGTAATTAGACATCTTGTGGAGCACCAGGTACAGTATTACGTCCTGCTACGCTCTTGTAACGTGATAGAACGCTGCGGACTTCTAATATAAACGAGATTGTGGTCCTGGCCAGTGTCTTAGGCCAGCACGACCTGTTGTACCTGCCATGCTCTGGGGCCTGTGTTTACAGGAAGGCTTAAGGTTTAGGGGGGACGTGGTCCACCTGCTAGTCTGCTTCTGGAATTTCTCCAGCCCTGGTGTTAAGGAGCCCCCTTGGACATAAGCAAAATGACATACTGCCCATCAGAAACTGAACCACACTCCTCCCCAATTTCTGGGACCATATAAGAATGTCACAGCTCGGGCTGGAGGACGTGTCGCTTTGTAAAGGGAGGAACAGGTCGGTGCCCTCTATATACTCATTGTGCTGTCCTGTGCCAATCCCTCAGGTACTTTGTGGGTACAGAAAGCTGCCCCACATGGCCCCCTACGTCCCTTATACCTGTGCACACCAGAGCCAGTCTCCGCAGACCTGGGGGATGTTTCTCTGTGCACCTTGCTCATTTGTGGGGACTTTCCGTTCCAGCTCAGGGTCACTTACCTTCTGCCTTTTGCCTTTTAGGACTTTGTGCCACTATACCAAGACTTCGAAAACTTTTACACACGGAATCTGTATATGAGGATAAGAGATAACTGGAACCGGCCAGTGTGCAGTGTCCCCGGGGAACGAGTGGATGTTGTAGAAAGATTCTCTGATGATTACAATTGGACCTTCAAGTAAGAACATTTTTTTGCTAAATCAAATTCTCATTAATGCTTGTAACAAATCCCTTTTTAAAGATCAAGTAAAGCCGCCACTCAGCATTAAAACCTAGCAAAGGTTGTGTATTGCTTAGTTGTATAATTTATCTATTTAATAAAATTGACTGCTGATAAAAAATTATGCCATCACGCTGGAATGTAATTGGTGAGAACTGACCCCTCCCACCTGTGCCACTGATGTTACTTCCAGATAGTTCTGGTAACACACACACACACACACACACACGGCAGAAGTCAGAGGCGGACACAGTGTCAATGTTTGTGGAGTTGAGCAATTATTTGCTAATGCGAAAAAAGTCCTGGAAACCCTTTAAGGCGCATGCCCGCAGAGGTCACTCGAGATGATGGTGGCCAGTGACTGGGTGGTGGCTTTAAGTGATGGCAAAAAGAACATGGCGTCTCATGGGCGTGTCTTTAGAGTGCCACGGGACAGCGTTTTCAAATGCAGCGCCGTAGCCACAGAGGCCATGTTTAATGAAAGTTCAGAAGGAGAAGCTACGCCAACCATAGGATCGATCCAAAACTTGTGATGCTGGTAGCGATGTTCGCTTACCTGTTCCCTGGCGTCTTCATTGCATTTTTTTTTTTTATTTATTGTTTTTAAATGTACATGTGCACCCTTTCCTAGTCTCCCCCCAACTGTGCCCTTTCCTAGTCTCTAGGGTGAGCGGATTCGGTTCTACTCGGTTTTAAAAACCGAATCTTATTGGGTATCAGCTGTCACGAGTTTTGGATAGCCAATAAGATTCGGTTTTTAAAACCGAACGGAACCGAATCCGCTCACCCCTACTAGTCTCCCCCCCAACTGTGCCCTTTCCTAGTCTCCCCCCAACTGTGCCCTTTCCTAGTCTCCCCCCAACTGTGCCCTTTCCTAGTCTCCCCCCAACTGTGCCCTTTCCTAGTCTCCCCCCAACTGTGCCCTTTCCTAGTCTCCCCCCAACTGTGCCCTTTCCTAGTCTCCCCCCAACTGTGCCCTTTCCTAGTCTCCCCCCAACTGTGCCCTTTCCTAGTCTCCCCCCAACTGTGCCCTTTCCTAGTCTCCCCCCCAACTGTGCCCTTTCCTAGTCTCCCCCCAACTGTGCCCTTTCCTAGTCTCCCCCCAACTGTGCCCTTTCCTAGTCTCCCCCCAACTGTGCCCTTTCCTAGTCTCCCCCCAACTGTGCCCTTTCCTAGTCTCCCCCCAACTGTGCCCTTTCCTAGTCTCCCTCCAACTGTGCCCTTTCCTAGTCTCCCCCCCAACTGTGCCCTTTCCTAGTCTCCCCCCAACTGTGCCCTTTCCTAGTCTCCCCCCAACTGTGCCCTTTCCTAGTCTCCCCCCAACTGTGCCCTTTCCTAGTCTCCCCCCAACTGTGCCCTTTCCTAGTCTCCCCCCAACTGTGCCCTTTCCTAGTCTCCCCCCAACTGTGCCCTTTCCTAGTCTCCCCCCAACTGTGCCCTTTCCTAGTCTCCCCCCAACTGTGCCCTTTCCTAGTCTCCCCCCAACTGTGCCCTTTCCTAGTCTCCCCCCAACTGTGCCCTTTCCTAGTCTCCCCCCAACTGTGCCCTTTCCTAGTCTCCCCCCAACTGTGCCCTTTCCTAGTCTCCCCCCAACTGTGCCCTTTCCTAGTCTCCCCCCAACTGTGCCCTTTCCTAGTCTCCCCCCAACTGTGCCCTTTCCTAGTCTCCCCCCAACTGTGCCCTTTCCTAGTCTCCCCCCAACTGTGCCCTTTCCTAGTCTCCCCCCAACTGTGCCCTTTCCTAGTCTCCCCCCAACTGTGCCCTTTCCTAGTCTCCCCCCAACTGTGCCCTTTCCTAGTCTCCCCCCAACTGTGCCCTTTCCTAGTCTCCCCCCAACTGTGCCCTTTCCTAGTCTCCCCCCAACTGTGCCCTTTCCTAGTCTCCCCCCAACTGTGCCCTTTCCTAGTCTCCCCCCCCCCCCCCCAACTGTGCCCTTTCCTAGTCTCCCCCCCCCCCCCCAACTGTGCCCTTTCCTAGTCTCCCCCCCCCCCCCCAACTGTGCCCTTTCCTAGTCTCCCCCCCCCCCCCAACTGTGCCCTTTCCTAGTCTCCCCCCCCCCCCAACTGTGCCCTTTCCTAGTCTCCCCCCCCCCCCCCAACTGTGCCCTTTCCTAGTCTACCCCCCCCCAACTGTGCCCTTTCCTAGTCTACCCCCCCCAACTGTGCCCTTTCCTAGTCTACCCCCCCCAACTGTGCCCTTTCCTAGTCTACCCCCCCCAACTGTGCCCTTTCCTAGTCTACCCCCCCCAACTGTGCCCTTTCCTAGTCTACCCCCCCCCAACTGTGCCCTTTCCTAGTCTACCCCCCCCCAACTGTGCCCTTTCCTAGTCTACCCCCCCCAACTGCGCCCTTTCCTATTCTTCCCCTTCCCCCCCAACTGCGCCCTTTCCTACTGATCCTGGAGAATGTTTGTTTATTTTTTATGTTTTTAACGTGATTGTTCATTATATTAGATACAAAGATGCTGAACCCGCATCAATACAATAAGCTTGATATGGGACTGCTGATTGGTCAGTTCTACTCCTCATGGTGCCTGCAGGAGCCCTGTTCACCGAATCTGATGCCTTTCCCTCCCTCTCTGATCTTCGTACAGCTCCGCAGCCATAGCTTAATGGACTGGGGACTCCCTCAATAAAGGGGGGCACGTGCCTCATCTGCCGCTCTCCTTTATCCAGCTCTGCAGTCTCCTGCAGATCCTATGTTGGCCATTAGGTGGCGTGCTTGTTGAGACTTGTCTTAAAAAATGTATGAGGACATTAAGGAATAATTTACAAGAATACAATTTCCTTTTCTTTTATAATGGATCTTATAGCAGAAATAATACTTAATGATTATATCGCTGAGGATCACAATCATGTATTCTATAATATTATAGCAAGTCCGACAAACCACCGTCCACAATGTATTTTATGCAGGTTCACAGGCCGGATTATTAAAGGTGTGATCAACATGGGCTCCTATAACTACCTGGGCTTTGCCCGGAATAGCGGTTTCTTCAATGACGCGTCAGCGAATGTTCTGCGTCAGTATGGCGGGGGTGTGTGCAGCACGCGGCAGGAGATGGGTGAGTTAAAGCAGTCTTAGTCCTCCTGTGTAGTCTATAGCTGTGTGTTATGATGTATACATTCCGTTGCTGTCTCTGTCCCTGCAGTACCTGGGGTGAAGCAGTCTTAGTCCTCCTGTGTAGTCTATAGCTGTGTGTTATGATGCATACATTCCGCTGCTGTCTCTGTCCCTGCAGTACCCGGGGTGAAGCAGTCTTAGTCCTCCTGTGTAGTCTATAGCTGTGTGTTATGATGCATACATTCCGCTGCTGTCTCTGTCCCTGCAGTACCTGGGTGAAGCAGTCTTAGTCCTCCTGTGTAGTCTATAGCTGTGTGTTATGATGCATACATTCCGTTGCTGTCTCTGTCCCTGCAGTACCTACGGTGAAGCAGTCTTAGTCCTCCTGTGTAATCTGTAGCTGTGTTATGATGCCTACATTCCGTTGCTGTCTCTGGGCCTGATTCAGAGCTGCTCGTAAGCGGCCGCTCGTTCGTTCCGAGCGATGTTTGCCCAACTGCGCATGCGTACGGATTTTAATACGCATGCGCTAACCAGTCAGTGCGGACGAAAATCGTTTGTTCGCTAAATAGCGAATGCCTGCTATTTTGAGTGACAGGAGGAGGCGTATGTGGGTGGTAACAGGGGAAGGTGCTTGATTAAACGGGGAGTGGAGATCCGAACGCAGGCGTGCTTAAAGGTCAAAACGGGCGTTTTATGGTGTGCATAATTAATACAGCAGCGTCATTGACCACGTCACTGGGTTATTTTATAGTCAGAACTGCTCGCAAGATTGTGGTAGGAAAAACCAACCACAAGAATAGCGAGCAGTTCATACTTGTGGCTCGCTATTCTGGTCGATGTACTTGATTAATCTAATAAATAGCGGACATGACGTAGGATGCGAGCGGCCAGGGGGTGTAGTTATCCAAAAAACGACCGCAAGTTTTGTTTGCTCGTTCAGACATGGAGGCGTCAACAGACCGCAAAGAGCGAACGGTTCTTTGAATAGCCACCCCTTTTCCTGAATGACCGTCCGCAAATAGCGTCCGGCTCTGAATCAGGCCCTCTGTCCCTGCAGTACCTGGGGTGAAGCAGTCTTAGTCCTCCTGTGTAATCTATAGCTGTGTGTTATGATGTATACATTCCGTTGCTGTCCCCTGTCCCTGCAGTACCTGGGGTGAAGCAGTCTGTCCTCCTGTGTAATCTATAGCTGTGTGTTATGATGTATACGTTTCGCTGCAGTACCTGGGGTCTTGGGGGCCCACATTTCCAGACCGTGTCAAATTGTTTTTTTTTTTTCCTGCATAGGAAATCTGGATATACATGAAGAACTTGAACATCTGGTCGCGCGCTTCTTGGCGTGGATGCCGCCATGACTTATGGAATGGGCTTTGCAACAAATTCGATGAACATCCCAGCACTGGCCGGAAAGGTGCGCATGGCGGGGGAGGTCGCCGTGGCTTTACGGCAAGTCATTCTGTAGCGTCATTCTTTCTCCTTTTTTGTTTTCCTTTTTATACTAGGGCTGCCTGATCCTAAGTGATGAGTTGAACCATGCCAGTCTGGTGCTAGGAGCCCGTCTCTCAGGGGCCACTATTCGCATCTTCAAGCACAATAGTAAGTGCATCGGTCAGTAGTTTCGTTTTTTTGGTAGAGTCAGTGGAGATTTATGTGGATCTTGGAGCACTGAGAACTACAGCAGTGTTGTGGCGACATTTATCCCTTGTGTTCCATATGTTCTCTTTTGCTGCCATCTTGCGTGCGCCCCCCTTTCGATGCCCTACAAGCGTCCACAACCATTACAGCCTCTCACCCTTTTCCCCCTGTGTCTGTCCTGTAGATATGCAGAGTCTGGAGAAGTTGCTGAGGGACGCCATAGTACACGGGCAGCCTCGTACACACAGGCCATGGAAGAAAATCATCATCCTGGTAGAAGGGATTTACAGGTGAGTAGAAGGGGGGCTGTAGCCCTGGGTGTACTGGGACGTGATGGGATGGTCTGGTGTAAGGTGCGAGGCTGGTACTGTAGGAGAGAATGTGGGATGAAACCTGACCACCTCCTCCTGATTGCAGCATGGAGGGCTCCATTGTGCGCCTGCCTGAGGTCATATCCCTGAAGAAGAAGTACAAGGCATATCTGTATTTAGATGAGGCGCACAGTATTGGTGCTTTGGGACCCAATGGGCGAGGGGTAGTCGACTATTTTGGTCTGGACTCCCGAGATGTGGACATCATGATGGGAACCTTCACCAAGAGTTTTGGTGGTGCAGGGGGCTACATTGGTGGCAGTAAGGTAAGTCGTGGATATCACTGTTGCCCATTGTGTGTATTGGGGGGGGGGGGGGGGGGGGGCAGGTAGATATGTCGCTTTTACTTGTCCATGTAGCATGTAAACCTCTGCTGCTTGCAGATTACACCTTTTATTCCCGTGGATGGGGGGGTGATCCCTATTCATTTATCTTTGCCAGGTCCTCATTGATTACTTGCGCAAACACTCGCACAGTACCGCCTACGCTACCTCCATGTCTCCTCCTGTGGCAGAGCAGATCATCACTACCATGAAATGCATTATGGAGAAGACGGCACTACACTGGGTGAGTGGCCCCTCGCTCAGTCGCGCACAGGTATACAAATGTCGCATATCAAGTAATCGGCACAGTCTTGTGAAGCGTTTTGTCACATCTGATTGCGACTAAGATGCATTTGCGGGCTAAAAAAACGCGGGTATGTGTATGAGGGCACATCTGTATCCAGTAAGCGGGTACTGCTGGCATGCGGAATACAAGTTTACGTGTTGTGCAGGATATAGATTTGCGTAGCTGTAATAAACTGAAGCTTTGCTCCCTTTATTAGCTGGAATATTTATAAATGTTTTATTACATACAACAGAGGAAATTATAACCTAATCGCAACACCTGTGTTTCCGATCTGGTCACTAGACAGCGCTGCTGAGCCATTTTACAGGACCTGTCTGGGGCAGGAGGCAGCGTTTATACGTGTGACGTGTCCGTACAGGGGGACAGTATCTGTATAAGGTGTCACTGTAATTATATATAGTACAATATGTGCATAAATGTGTGTGTGAAAATAAAAAATACAAATTGGAATATAATAATTTCATTTTATATTCACAAATAATATTAGGAACCTGTAGCTCATGAGTAGAGTCAGACCATGACCGGCTGCTCTCGCTGGTTCCTAATATATTAAGAGTCTGTATACTGGGTGGTCTCACCTGTAAGTGCCAGGTCCCCTGTAAGATGGATGTCAGTAGGAATCTGCACTGATTGTACTGTGTGCCCGTATGTCTCCTGTTCTATCCGCCTGTTCTGCCTCGCTATGGCTGACCGTGTGTTTATAGAGGCTCACGGTCTTATGTAATAGTCTGGGACTTGCAGGCTCGGGCTGCATTTTTAAAGCGGCAATAATTTTAAAAGGTAAATTATTGCTGCTTTAAGAATACAGGCATACTCGCCGGAATGGAACCCCGTGTAAGGTAATACTTCCTGTCCTCTGCTCAGGATGTGGCATCTGGGATGTCACAGATTATTAGTGATTGGGGGTTGCTGGATTACAGTGTAGAGTGACCCGTTCAATGATCTGGTGATATTTAGGCATTAGTCTCCATATGTTATCTGTTATACTATCCTTACAGCCTAATTCCACCTTTTACAATTAGTAGCCGACAACAATACATTGTAGGAGATCCCAAGATCAGCCCATATAAATGTGTTTGGTCTCCTTCTGTTGATAGTCGGCTGGTAAGAAATGGCCGACATTCAGTTTGGAGCACCAAGGACGCGTTTAGTTACCATCAAGAGGATTGTTTATACGTTACGTAATGCACGTGGTGTTTGCACTCATTGAGGCAGCCATTCTCTGGGTGGGACCAATGTTTCCTAGGATACGGTGCCGTCGTCACTATTGCTTCACAAGATGCCGCCGTGAATAATCCTGACATTGATTTGCGCCTTCCTCCGTGATGTCACTAGCTCCTGATAAGTGATTGGCTCGTCTGTGATGTCACCTCGCTCCTGATAAATGATTGGCTCCTTTTTTTTTTTTTTTTTCCTGTGATGTCAAGGGCTCTTGGTTATGCAATATCCTGACTCAGGCTCATTGGCTTCCTGCGCTGTGTAGATGGACAGAGCTCTTCGTGTGATTTGGTGTGTTATGACACTAGGTGGCGCTATTATAGAAGTCGGAGGGTAATTCGTGAACATCGCCGAAAGCTGTTAAAAACTAACCAGAGATCTGTTCCCTTTTACTAACGTGACTGCGGCCATATTGGATGAGCTCTGTTTGTTTCCGTCTTATCATTTATAAGACTTTGTGATGCTCTTGGGGGCCACAATACAGGTGATATTGCGGTGTGTATACATTCCCTGTAATGTGGGTCCTTGTGATTAGTGCCTGTAATGGTGTTTGTGCTGTTCTAGCTGTGTATGACTTGGTTGGGTCTCAGTGAGACATCCAGGCTCTTATAGAATTGGCCTTTCCTGACCCCCTGTCCCCACTGGGAGCAGCTCCTGATAATAGGACAAACTCCGATCTCTCTCTGGGAATTACAGGAGGATCCACTTACACTTCTGAGAGTCCGGGATAGAACGTGAAATCTGTCCACGACCTAATTGACCCTCCTATACCATTGTATGTGTGGTTTTATTTATACAGTGCACCTAGCACCTTACATGAGCAAACAGCATACAGATAATGAGGGAGTGACAAGGGGGTTATTGTCCTAGGGCTGTGTGTAATGGAAGGGCTGAGACTGTCCATGCAGAAATCTGTCTGTACTCTCATATTACTACCTAGTACCCATCTACACGCATTTGTGTCTAACCCCAACAGCTTACTACCTCACTGCTCTAGGTATGAAAACGATTCCTCTTCTGTCCTACTGATTACTTGCCGGTCTCCTCATACAGACAATAACCAGTTTCATGCTCTATGTAGGAAGTGCTAATATTCTGCAGAGCACTGTATGGCTGGAATACAGACACAGACTAGGTACAGGTTATAGCCATCGGGTCTGTACTGCGCTGGGTATAGAAGCGCGCTATACCCCATGTGACTGCGTCCTGCAGATAAGGGCAGTTTGTACAGGTGTGCTGCTTAGTGACCACCTGCGTGTTGACCTGTCCTGCCCTCAGACCGGTCATTCCTGAGCCCTTTGTCTCTGAAGCTGGCTGGAGAATTGAGCTGCGTTCAGCTATTGGTGGTCGGCACCCAGTGATACGCCCCCTACAGTCCCTGCGTGGGGGATTGCGTGCGGTGCAAGCATGTCTCTGCGGAGGCGTTCTTTTACATGAGTCTTCATATTTGTATGCTACAGGCACTTTCAGATAAAGATTATTATTTATTTCATTTTATTTAAAAATAAGAAAAAAATTCTGCCACAAGGCCAGCAAATGTTCCCCTCCCAATGACATTCCTGGCCTCCCGGAGGTGAGAGCCAATAAAAGTAGCTTATGGTCGGTCTATCCTCAGGGGGCTGGAGGCTTAGATAGGCCCCACACATTCACCCCATTGATCTGACACTTATTCAGCGAGTCTATGGTCACTTACAGTCTGTAGTGCTGTTTTCTCCTCCTCCTAATGCACTGGGTACAAGCTGCCATTTTTACCTGAGTGCTTGGACAAATGATTTATTACAGCTCACACACACTGCGATTTATATTTGAATAGTGAAGTATACAATGGAAGCTCACAGTCCGTTTCGGCGTTCCCTGAACACACAATACAATGTAATGGCGATCTACAGTGGCTCACTGGGTATACGTTCTGCATTTAGACATTCATAATGTCGACATGCAGGAGATAGGCGTCTGTATGTCGGCGCCAGTGTACTGACACCGTTAAAGTGCAGCTTATAGCATTTTAACGGCGTCACCAGTACGACTGCAAGCATGCTTGTTTATACTGCCGACACGGTGAAAACGCTTTAAGCTGCGCTTTACCTGTGTCGGTACACTGGCGCCAATCTGCTCATGAGTGTTGTACAAGCCGATGTATCCCGCTCATTGCATACAGTACGCTCCAAAGCCATGTGTCCAGGGCAGAGCACAAGCTTCTGTCTGTGCCGTTACTAGTAATGTTATTATTGTTCAGTGAGCCCTTATAAACTAGATACATGATATCACAGGGCCGTCTAAAGGCTGCATGATTTACACTCCATAGATAAACACTCCCCAGAGAGCGGACTCTGCTCAGCCAGGGATTCTAAACATTGTCCAGGATCAAAGGGGAAAGTGGATACTTAGAGGGGCCGCTCAGCAGCATCTGTGTGTGGAGGAGGAGGAGGAGGAGGCCCACGTTTGTCCCACATCAAGAGCCTGGGTCACTTAGAGGCGTTTAAACCCTTTCCCAGTTCCCGATGGACAGCAGCATAGAAATGGACCCGATCCTATGCTGCTGCTGCATGAGACAGAGAGGCTGACACTCTTTTCGTGCACTGAAGAAACGTAGGGAGGACATTTGTAAACACTCCTAATGTTACAGTACAAGGCTATAGGAGCAGGAGGACATTTCTGCAGTTAAAGCCGACTTGGAAACATGCAAAGTCCCTGTTCGGTTTAGATTAATGACCTTTCTTTGCTGGTCTTAGATCTGTTAATCATTGTTCTGTTTCTTTTGGAGCACTCACTGCAGAGTGTAGAGCTTGGGTTCTAGATGCAGGGGAGAAGCTACAGCAGGGACACCCAGCCCGTCCTGCACTCTGTGCGCCAACTAGCTGGCACCGGCCCCTCTGTATGTATGTACCAGCCATTGTGTAGTGACAGGAGGCTGCTCTCTGATGGCAGAAATTATCCCTGCCCCCCTCTTACATCCTCAAATAATTGCCCCAGGGCAGGCGGATGGGGCCTCTTCATGCAATTACAGTCCTGCAAGATCACAGGAGAGAAAATAAAAATTGATTCCAGATTGTGAGGGGCCAGGAAAAGAGAAGCAGTTTTGGCAGGAGAGACAGCGGGACCCCCACGAGACTGACGGGAAGCAGGAGGACCTGGGCTGTCTCTTGTGGCAGCTCTCTAACCTCACAAAGAGCGCACTGTCCCTCTCTCGCTCGTCTATTGCAGGTGTTCTGTGTTTCCTGACTGCGCATGTGGCTTATTATAGCAGATTGTGATATTGGGGGGGATCTGCCCGCGCTCGGCCCTAGCTACGTGGTAGTATTAATTATTTACTAGCTCTTACGTATAGAGCACCAGCATATTTTGTTGCACTTTGCAATTGAGTGCAAACCCATATTAAGCGGAGACTGTGTAATAACATAGGTAAGAGGGCCCTGCTCGCATTCTTACACACTCTAGGGAAATAGGCGTTTGATATAAAAGCACTATATAGTACAACAATGCATATCTCTAGTGCACAGGTTCTCAAACTCTGTCCTCAGGACCCCAAACAGTGCATGTTTTCCAGGTCTCCTCCCACAATCAAAAGAGAAATAATTATATCCACCTGTGAATCTTTTAAAATGTGTCAGAGATTAATGACTACACCTGTGCTCCTGCTGGGTGACCTGGAAATATGACCTGTGTGGGGGGTCCTGAGCACCGAGTTTGAGAACCACTGATCTAGTGTAATAGAGCTTCCCTATTAAAGGTGATATCCATATTTTAGATCGCCAGTGGTCACTCAATGGTGAGAGGAGTGTAGGGACTTAGAGAAATGGGGACTCTTGAGGTTGGGTAATGAGCGTAAATATTTTGATGAATGTATGAACCAACCCATCATATGGTTTTTTTTTTTTTTGTTTTGGTTTTTTTTTTCGACCTCAACACAACTTTTTATTTTCAGTTTTCCCCACAATTCAGCAACAATCTACTTGGGGACAGCGGTTGTGTTAACATCTGTATTCAGTAAAGCGGATAGTGCTGGCATGCGGAATACAAGATTATGTGTTGTGCATGATATAGGTACTGGATACAGATGTTGTCCCTGCGAAGTCCCCACAAACAGTCTTTTCGCTTGTCCTGCACTGCACATGTCCCATCTGCGCAGTATACACTGCACTCACCCCACCCCCACCCCACCCCTAATCCTAACCCCTCCTTAGTAGTCTTAGAGGTGTCTAAACCTCTCTCCGGAGGTGCCTAAACCGCGCCCCCCCCCCCCCCCCCTGCAGCCCTAATCCTAAATCTCCCAGGAGGGTGCCTACCCCTGAAACTCCTTGGGCGGTGACTAACCACCATAACTCCTCCAGGGGGTGCCTAAACGTAACCACACACCCCACACCATGGCTAAAAGTTAAGATGGGCAGGCTTACCTTCGTTCAGGAAGTCGTCTGTCCAGATTCCGGCGTTGGGATTTCCACGCCTGTCTTTAGTCCTGTGTCGAGATTTAGACAGACTGCTTCCTGGGCGGCGTTATATCAACTACATCCCAAAATATAGTCCCTGGTAGGTGTCTGTGTATCCATGTTAATATCAAGAACCACTGGACTGATTTGTACACAGCTGTCAGTATACTATAGAGCATGTGTGGAGGAAGGTTTAGGTGTATGACAGTAATGTATAACACAAGGGAGCAGAGCAGTGATGATATTAGTGATGTAGCTGTCACTAGTGTATAGAGCATGTGTGGAGGAAGGATTAGGTGTAGGACACAGTAATGTATGACACAAGGGAGCAGAGCAGTGATGATATTAGTGATGTAGCTGTCACTAGTGTATAGAGCATGTGTGGAGGAAGGACTTGGTGTATGACACAGTAATGTATGACAATAGGGAGCAGAGCAGTGATGATATTAGTGATGTAGATGTCACTAGTGTATAGCGCATGTGTGGAGGAAGATTAGGTGTAGGACACAGTAATGTATGACACAAGGGAGCAGAGCAGTGATGATATTAGTGATGTAGCTGTCACTAGTGTATAGAGCATGTGTGGAGGAAGATTAGGTGTAGGACACAGTAATGTATGACACAAGGGAGCAGAGCAGTGATGATATTAGTGATGTAGCTGTCACTAGTGTATAGAGCATGTGTGGAGGAAGGATTAGGTGTATGACACAGTAATGTATGACACAAGGGAGCAGAGCAGTGATGATATTAGTGATGTAGCTGTCACTAGTGTATAGAGCATGTGTGGGGGAAGGATTAGGTGTATGACATAGTAATGTATGACAATAGGGAGCAGAGCAGTGATGATATTAGTGATGTAGATGTCACTAGTGTATAGAGCATGTGTGGTGGAAGGATTAGGTGTAGGACACAGTAATGTATGACACAAGGGAGCAGAGCAGTGATGATATTAGTGATCTAGCTGTCACTAGTGTATAGAGCATGTGTGGAGGAAGGATTAGGTGTGTGACACAGTAATGTAGGACACAAGGGAGCAGAGCAGTGATGATGATAGTGATGTAGATGTCACTAGTGTATACAGCATGTGTGGAGGAAGGATTAGGTGTGTGACACAGTAATGTAGGACACAAGGGAGCAGAGCAGGGATGATATTAGTGATGTAGATGTCACTAGTGTATACAGCATGTGTGGAGGAAGGATTAGGTGTGTGACACAGTAATGTAGGACACAAGGGAGCAGAGCAGTGATGATATTAGTGATGTAGCTGTCACTAGTGTAAAGAGCATGTGTGGAGGAAGGATTAGGTGTATGACACAGTAATGTATGACACAAGGGAGGAGAGCAGTGATGATATTAGTGATGTAGATGTCACTAGTGTATAGAGCATGTGTGGAGGAAGGATTAGGTGTATGACACAGTAATGTATGACAATAGGGAGCAGAGCAGTGATGATATTAGTGATGTAGCTGTCACTAGTGTGTAGAGCATGTGTGGAGGAAGGAGTATTGTATTGTATTGTATTGTATTTATTGTTGTCATCAGCAAAACAAGTTTGACAGACGAAATTACATTGCACTTTTTTAAAACAGTGAATAGCAATCCATGGTAAAGGTTATCACAAACAATTTCACAAAAATAATAAAATTAAAATTAACTAAAGAGATACAATCATAGCATTCAACATGCGCACAGCAGATGGAAGAAAACTAACCCTCAAGCGACTCGTACGTGCCCGAAGTACTCTAAACCGCTTTAAAGATGGGAGCTTATCAAAAAATTCATGAAATGGATGGCTTGGATCCGATATGATACCTTTGGTTCTCTTTAGAACCCTAAGCCCATAAACATCATGAATAGTTGGCAACTGCACGCCAATGATTTTGCTGGCGGTCCTAACAACCCGTTCCAGTGCACTTCTTTCACTCGCTGTGCAGTTGCCATACCAGATAATGATACCAAACGTCAGAATGCTCTCAATTGAGCATCTGTAAAAGTTTAGCATAGTTACTTTGCTAACTCCCGAGGCCCTCAAACGTCTTAGGAAAAACAAACGCTGTTGCGCCTTTTTAATTAGGGACAGTGTATTTAAAGACCATGTCAAATCTGCCGCAACCTGGATACCCAGAAATTTAAAAGACTCAACTATATCAACATCCTGGTTGTTAATAGACACTGGCAATTTCTGCTCTAAACATCTCCTACGAAAATCAATTACCAGTTCTTTTGTCTTGTCACCATTTAGGAGCAAGTGATTATCACCACTCCAAGAAACCAAATTTTTGATCTCTTTCCTATAATGGGACTCATCATTCCTGCTAATTAACCCAACGACTGCAATATCATCAGCAAATTTGATGATTTTCACAGAATCAGAAGTCGACACGCAGTCGTGGGTAAATAGCGAGTATAATAGGGGGCTGAGAACACAACCCTGGGGAACACCAGTCTTAATCAACACTTCCCCCGACACAGCACCTCCAATTCTAACTACTTGTGGTCTATCAGTTAAAAAGTTTAAAACCCAGTTACAAATAGACCCACTTAACCCCAAGTCAAACAACTTAGATGTTAGTGAGATGGGAATAACCGTATTAAAAGCAGAACTAAAATCAACAAAGAGTATCCGAACATAAGAATCCCTCACTTCCAAATGAGCTAAAATAGAGTGAAGTGCTGTAAGTACCGCATCATCAGTGCAACGATTTTTCCTATATGCAAACTGAAAAGGATCAAAATCTACTGGGAAAAAAGATTGAATATGTCCTAATACCAGCCTTTCAAAGCATTTCATTATCAATGAAGTTAGTGCAATTGGGCGATAATCATTAAGGCATTTTACTACCCCCCTTTTTTGGAACTGGAACAATATTTGCCTTCTTAAAACATCTCGGCACTACACAATTAAAAAGGGACAAATTAAATAAGACCGTTAATATCCAACTTAACTGGTCTGCACACCCCTTGAGGACTTTACCGCTAATCCCATCCGGGCCGGCTGATTTACACAAATCAACCCGACGTAGACATTTAATCACATCATACTCCTCCAACATAAGAGGAGACTCCCCCACCCGGGGAATTTGGGGCGTAACAGAAAAACTATTCTCTTGATCAAACCTAGAGTAGAACAGGTTCAAATCTTCAGCTAATAGATTATTGTCATTGCTAATCACCTCCTTTTTTATTTTACAACCAGTAATATCCTGGATCATCTGCCACAGGCTTCTCGGATTCCTGTTATCATGACTTCTAGCTTCAATCTTTGTGGAGTAACTAATTTTAGCCCTCCTAATACCTTTCTGCAATTCACACCTGGAAGATTTCAACATTTCTAAATCACCAGATTTAAACGCTCTATCACGAGCCTTGAGTAGAGATCGAACTTCCCCGTTCAACCAAGGCTTCACGTTGGGAAATATTTTAATACTCTTTGTTACTGTAACACTATCCGTACAGCAACCGATGTAACCTAATATCAATGATGCTAGAGAGTCAATATCTATATCGCCATTTACCCTACTCTCATCAATAAACAAATCCCAGTTTGTGAATTCCAACATATCCTGTAATCTAGTCAGTGCGTCCTCCGGCCATATAGTTACCAGACGTCTGACCGGTCGCACTCTCCTAACTAATGACCTGTAAACAGGTATGAGAAACAGGGACATATGATCGGATCTGCCAATATGGGGGCAAACAACAGTTTCATAAGCTGACTTGAGGTTTGTATACACCTGGTCCAAGGTACGCATGCCCCTAGTTGGAGCCGATACATTTTTATATAACTTAGGCAATACTTTCCTCAGGTCAGCTTGATTGAAATCACCTGCTATAATGAAAACTGCCTCAACATACACAGATTGTAATTTCGCAATTTCCTCGTAAAGAATTCCCAGGGCAATTGTCACATTAGCCTGAGGGGGAATATAAACGGCAATGATAATTGCCACCGAAACTTCTCTGGGCAAATAAAAGGGTCTACATTTGACAGACAGATATTCAATATCCACTGAGCAATGATTACCAATACAGATAGCATCAATACACCAGGTACGCAGGACATACAAACACAGCCCCCCACCCCTACTTTTCCCTGATGAAGAAGTTCTGTCTGCTCTGAACAGAATCCTGTTTCCAAAAGAGACCGCAGTATCCAGAACTAAGTCATTTAGCCAAGTCTCGGTAAAAATTAATACAGAGCAGGACTCCAGATGCTTCATATATGAAAGAACTGCATGTAATTCGTCCAGTTTACTAGTCAGGGACTGAACATTTGCTAGAAATAAGCTAGGCAAAGGGGGTTTGATAAAACATAAATTGAGCCTGGCTCTAGTACCAGCTCGTTTACCCCTTTTTTGCCTCCTCTCCCTCCTCCGATGCCTCTTCCAACCCTGCCTGCGTCTCCAGGGATAACCGAGTCTCCAGAAATGCCCCTCTCCAGAGCGCTGCCCACCCCCATAATCTCTACTTCCATTGCCGTGCACATGGCTCTTCTCACAACTCCAGTCTCCAGACCAGCCACCACTCACCACCCCAGCTGCGACAGACCCATCCAGGGCCGCCACGCTTGCAGGCACAGTAACTCCAGGGGCAGCAGACACACAAGCTCCAGAAGCGGCAGCAATCCCAGCCACCCCCGCTCCACCCACAATGCCTGTGGCTGAGGGGTTACCCGGGGCTGTACCTCCCTCAGAGACCTGCACAGCCTCTGCGCCGGACCCAACAGCTCCTGCAAGCGGCTCCACTCCACCAGCTCCGGAACCTGCCACTCCACTCCAAACTCCAGTCAGGCGGAGACCAAGGAGCACCTCGCGGGGGTATGTGATCCCACACCAGCCGCCGTCACCACACAGGACTCCGACAAGCAGGAACAGGAACAACCACACCACATCCGGAGCGCGCAATACACGGACACCCGGACCATAGGAATCGCCATCACCGGCACCAACGGTAAGTGCAGCCGCAGCGTATACACGCGCCGCCATTTCCAGGCAGGATTAGGTGTATGACACAGTAATGTATGACACAAGGGAGCAGAGCAGTGATGATATTAGTGATGTAGTTGTCACTAGTGTGTAGAGCATGTGTGGAGGAAGATTAGGTGTATGACACAGTAATGTATGACACAGGGGAGCAGAGCAGTGATGATATTAGTGATGTAGTTGTCACTAGTGTGTAGAGCATGTGTGGAGGAAGAATTAGGTGTGTGACACAGTAATGTATGACACAAGGGAGCAGAGTAGTGATGATATTAGTGATGTAGTTGTCACTAGTGTATAGAGCATGTGTGGAGGAAGGATTAGGTGTGTGACACAGTAATGTAGGACACAAGGGAGCAGAGTAGTGATGATATTAGTGATGTAGTTGTCACTAGTGTATAGAGCATGTGTGGAGGAAGGATTAGGTGTATGACACAGTAATGTATGACAATAGGGAGCAGAGCAGTGATGATATTAGTGATGTAGCTGTCACTAGTGTATAGAGCATGTGTGGAGGAAGATTAGGTGTAGGACACAGTAATGTATGACAATAGGGAGCAGAGCAGTGATGATATTAGTGATGTAGCTGTCACTAGTGTGTAGAGCATGTGTGGAGGAAGGATTAGGTGTATGACACAGTAATGTATGACACAAGGGAGCAGAGCAGTGATGATATTAGTGATGTAGTTGTCACTAGTGTGTAGAGCATGTGTGGAGGAAGATTAGGTGTATGACACAGTAATGTAGGACACAAGGGAGCAGAGCAGTGATGATATTAGCGATGTAGCTGTCACTAGTGTATAGAGCATGTGTGGAGGAAGGATTAGGTGTGTGACACAGTAATGTATGACACAAGGGAGCAGAGCAGTGATGATATTAGTGATGTAGCTGTCACTAGGGTATAGAGCATGTGTGGAGGAAGGATTAGGTGTATGACACAGTAATGTATGACAATAGGGAGCAGTGCAGTGATGATATTAGTGATGTAGCTGTCACTAGTGTATAGAGCATGTGTGGAGGAAGGATTAGGTGTAGGACACAGTAATGTATGACAATAGGGAGCAGAGCAGTGATGATATTAGTGATGTAGTTGTCACTAGTGTGTAGAGCATGTGTGGAGGAAGGATTAGGTGTGTGACACAGTAATGTTTGACACAGGGGAGCAGAGCAGTGATGATATTAGTGATGTAGCTGTCACTAGTGTATAGAGCATGTGTGGAGGAAGAATTAGGTGTGTGACACAGTAATGTATGACACAAGGGAGCAGAGTAGTGATGATATTAGTGATGTAGCTGTCACTCGTGTATAGAGCATGTGTGGTGGAAGGATTAGGTGTAGGACACAGTAATGTAGGACACAAGGGAGCAGAGCAGTGATATTAGTGATGTAGCTGTCACTAGTGTATAGAGCATGTGTGGAGGAAGGATTAGGTGTAGGACACAGTAATGTATGACACAAGGGAGTCGGGCAGTGATGATGATAGTGAAGCAAGTTAATGGAAAAAAAAAAAGACGCCCGAGCGCTTTCTTGGCTTACGCTGCCTAAACCGTGGGTCATATCACAACTCTGGAGTTTATTTTGCACAATGTAGTGATGGATACGTATTATCCGGTTTGCATGATTTCAGTAACATTTTTCTTGCTAAATAAACCCCAATAAGCGCAGAGAACAGTTGTTCGGTGTAAAAGATGCTGACTACTTGGGGACATGGGGTTGGAAGTGATGCCTGGGTTACTGGCACCTCGGGCCGGTGTAAGAGGGCTCAGAAAGTGATGTTTCCTGGCAGCGGATGTGTAATCTGCATTAACCCTTTGTTTGCTGTGTCCTGTGCTGTCTGGACAGGGTTGTGCTCTGACACCCCTGTGTCTCTTGGGGAAGGAGTGGGAATGCAGCCCCCCCCCCCCTCCTGTGTCCGGAGGCCTCTCCTCCGGCTGAGGAAGCCTCACGCAGCCCTGTGTTTCCCCAGAGCCAGGGGAACACCGGCTGGCTGCTGCGCTAGTTTGCAGGTCGCTGCTTATCGTGTTATACGTCGGCACCTGTGTGGTGAACGGCAGACGCTTCCCCGTATCACAGAGGCATTGAGCAAAACTTGACGTCACTCTCTCTCTCATCCCGTGTGTCCGGTTTGTTAAGGAGAACTGGTGCAATGGAAAAAGGTGGTGTCGCTTGTAGCAACCGGTCACGTTGTTTAACTGAATGAGAAACATTTACAGATTCTGTTTGATATGGAAAACTTTTTCAAAAGTTTTTAGAAGTCTTCCTCATTCCTGCTTGGTTTGCTGTAACTGGTTCCCTATCGCGCCAGACTTGCACAATCGGCTCAGTCACTGTAATTAGTAGGTTGCTCCCGGTAACTCGCTGCATTTGGGAGGAGAAGGGACTGATGCAATACAGTTGAGGGGAGGGCTTAGGGGGTCTATTTACTGAGCCTTGCATGGAGCTAAAGTACCAGCCAACCAGCTCTTAACTGTCATTTTTCAAACACAGCCTGTGACCTGACAGGAGCTGATTGGCTGGTACTTTATCCCCGTTCACTTTATCTCCATCCAAGGCTTAGTAAATAGACCCCTTAGTCTCTAAGGTTCTAGTCAGGATGTCGGCATGTTCAGAATGTTGACGTTGTGAATATCAACACATGCAATAAGGGTTAGGTTGCAGTTGGGCTTAGTTTTAGGCTAAAGTATCAGTGTCGACATTGACTGTTGACATTCAGTGTCGACTTATTAGTGTCGACATTGTGACCATGCCCACAATGTTGACATGACATTGATATTCTGAATGTTGACCTGTCTGCTATCGTGTCACAATGTAGTGACGGATTATTAGAGTAATGGTATTGTGGCAGTTGGCGGTATCCATACTGGCTGCATATAGGATCGATGGCGTAGTATCATGGGGGGGTGCAATAGTCATGTGACGGTAACTACCCACAGGTTTGTCCAAGCTGCAACCTCTCTAATCTCTATCTTGATGTAGTTTGGGGAACAGACATTTGGTGTAAAATGTACGCCTTTGGCTCCTGTAGCCACGCTGGATGTGCCCACGTAGCCTGTAAGTTCTGTGGGTCACAGGTGGAATTCCTGGTCTGTTTGGCCGGAGCTAGCTGGTAAATGATTACAAATTCCACTACCCTACTGAGCCCTCTACAGAAGTCTGCCTGTGCCCGGTGTGAGGTGCCAGGCCCGTCACTACACGCGACCTAGCCTCACTATAGGGTGGCACTATGACGCAGATACAAGTGACCTCGCTAATTGGATTACCAATTCCTTGCGGGAAGTCTGGTGGGAACAATTCGCTTGTTTGTGGTTTCTGGAAGTTCAAGAATCTGTTTCTGACTTTTTTACCTGGCTCTCTGTAATAAAGCGGCCTCGGTCCTCATGTGACCTTCTTTGCAGTGGTCCCTGAAGTTTATACCTATAATGTGGTCCTTTCCCTCACTTAGATTGTTTCCCCATTAGTGCATTAATAAGAACAAAACGCTGAGCACCAGTTGTACCCCAGAAGTTTAGGATTTGTCCTGTAGACCAAAGCCAAGACCGTTCTCCAAGAATTAGGTTGATGGCGTAGGTTATAAAATTACCTCCTACTTCTTCCCCCTTCACAGGACGGGAGCGCGTGGAGCAGCTAGCCGAGAATACCCGGTACTTCCGACGCCGGCTAACGGAGATGGGATTTATCATATACGGAAACAGTGACTCTCCCGTGGTTCCATTAATGCTCTACATGCCAGCAAAGATTGGGTGAGTAAGTGGCCTTGTCGATTAGTACAGGGAGAGTAAGAGACCAAAAAGGATTTAGAATAAGATAACTGTCTGGCTGGTTCCGGAGTGTTGTGTGTAGTGTCAGACCATTAATTCTTCTCTTTATCTGATCTGCTAGGCTGGTGCTGGTGGATGTGACCCTGGTTGGTAGGAGCCCTGTATCAGCAGGTTGGGGGGGGGGGGTTGCAGTGTGCAAGCGATGGCTTTATCCATCACAGAGTTCTCTGGGCTCTGCTGCTACTATATTAACTGACAGTGCGGGTAATTGGGGAAGATATAAGATGATGTATATTTATAACCCACCACTTCACTTGCTGGGTGCGTGACTATTGGCATTCTCTGGTGTTTGCATCACCGTAGTCTTGTAGACGCTCCGTTATAATGTATAGGAACGAGCAGCTCACCAGCGGCCACCAGATTGGTAACTGGAAGAAGATGCCTGAGGGGAAACACGTATGAGTTAAACGGTGGCTGGTCCTCTGTAATTACCTGGAAATGACAGCCGTGTGCCCTGAGCCAGGTGTTTGCATAGTTCTTAGATGACACGGTCAGCCCCCGGCTGCAGGACTGATGTTTATCTGACTCCAGTCTCCTCCCGAGCTGCTGGAGATGTCTAGTTAGAGTATATAGCCAGACAGAATGGATGTGCTGCTCATACAGGGTAACCCTCCCGTCTTCCCCCACAGTGCCTTCGGGCGAGAGATGCTGAAGAGAAATATCGGGGTGGTGGTAGTGGGGTTTCCTGCCACCCCAATCATTGAGTCCAGAGCCCGGTTTTGTGTGTCTGCTGCACACACTAAGGAAATGTTGGACCAGGTGAGTGCCGAGGGAGCCGTGATTCTCAATTATTGTCACACTGGTGCCAGGGACAGGGTTAGGTTGTGCCCAAACTGATTCCTTTGTCTCTTATACTGAAAGTCAGACGTCCACTATCTATGCTACTCCTGTACGGGATTAAACGCCCCTATAGTAATAGTTTATCATACACCTTCGTCCTTTTTCTCCTACTCTCCTACGGTACCCAGACCCGTCTACACCTCCCCCTCCATATCCTATCTCCCATAATGCTTTTCTTCTTTGCCTTCTGCTTGTTCTACTCACCTGTGCTTCATTGTTTACTGCTCCTGACACTGTCCCTTGTCTACTGATGAGATACTAAGCCTGCGACTCTCATCATAGGAATATTACACCAGCCCCCATCTTATGCCCCGTTCTCTTAGCACCAGTCTGAGTGGGCACTAACCACCCCGTGCTTTCCCCAACAGGCGCTGAGTAAGATCAGTGAGGTCGGAGATCTGTTACAGTTGAAATATTCCCGCCATCATTTTGTGCCGCTGCTGGATCGCCCCTTTGACGAGACCACGTACGAGGAGACCGAAGACTGACGCCACCCCTGTCCAGAACCGCGGGACATACTGTGCCATGAGAGATCAGCTGGCGCTGGGCATACTACCCCCATCTCCTCACCCAATGCTCATGTTTACTGTTGGGATGGTGGAGAGAAGGTGCTATTTTTATAATGGCATATATATATTATATATAATGTATATTATATATAATATTATGTATAGTTTTTTTTTTGTTTTTTTTCGTTTTTTTTCTTCATTTAATGTATTATTTATTCAGGATGGGACCAGTGAAGACACTTGCGAGTCTGAGGGCCCCCCCACACTCCATCTTAGGATCTGAGTTCAGTCTCCTTTGGTGGAGACAATGTTTCTGGGCATCTAGACACATAATTTATAAGTCTTTTAAATTTTTTTATATCATGGCCCCTGGGTGCCGGAGCAGACGTTCATCATGGTTGTTTTATGCCTCCGCCTGGAAACCGTAAATCTGGCTAGGGGGGCGATTAAATGGTGACGTCTGACTGGTGCAGCCAGCAGAGGACGAGGCTGGCCAAGGTGCACTCTTATTTCATTCCTTATGTGACTGCATCATCTGTCTCCTTGTGCAGCCAGCTGTAAGCTCAACGGGCACACGGCTGCAGGTGTTGGGGTCTTTCTTACTCTATAGAACATCTGGGTGGACCATCAGACGGGCTGGTCCGGTATTGGTGAAGTCACGTCCTTAGGTCAGATACTGGGTTTGTGATCTACAGACAGAACTTTTACTCCCCATCCAGTATATTGTTACTAAATTACACTATGCCCTCCGTCTACAACATATCACAGGTTCACCATTTACAAAGCTCTAATCTCCTCTTCTTTTGATGGATTATTTCTATACAAGGTCTAAAGTAGACGGAAACAATGGGACCCCGGGGAGGGATGGTGCACATGAGATGTGAGCCTGTCTACTGTTGTCTGTCTCACCAGCTCACCCAGAGATGTTTATTGTCACATTCCTCCACTGAATACTTGCTGGGTCGGGCTCCCGAGTCTGCTACAGGCCCCCGGCATCACTTTTGAAATGGCCTTAACATGTGATTCTTTTTGGTATGAAGTGTGGAAAATACTGAGCCGAGAGAATACAGACTATATAGACGCACAAGTCTCATTCACAGTATTTGTACAGATTGCCCGATATTTAACTCTCACAAATCACATATCTGCTTTATGGGAGGGGGTTTGTCGGCTACTAACAAATAAAAATACATTTATTTTCATTGTGCGGCCCGGTCTTTTATTGATTGTATTATGTTTATCTTTGAAAATAAGGGGGGCTAAGTGCCACATACTTAGAAAATGATAAAAAAAAATCAAATAATAAAGATTTTCTGCAGATTAAATAATGTAATAACCTGGAAATACAATACACGAATGAATCGCTGCAGACAGAACATAATTGACCCTTGTAAGCGCAGATTGAGATATGACGCACGAGTCTCCTGGTGCAGAGAAAAGATAAACGTTCGGTGATAAAGGATTTGTATCATCTATGGAGGTGACCTGTACAGATCCAGAGCTGCCTAGAGAGGAGTGGCTGAATCCCTCTACCCGGCCCTAATTTCCCCTTTATTTCATTGTGATTTATTCTTTATTTTAGTAGTGTATTGGGATAAATATTCTTTACACTTTAGCATTGAGTTATGGAGTGTGGTCATTGTCCTTATACAGAAACCTTGTTAGAGAAGGCCACCATGTAAGATCAAACTGAGTGGCACACTATGCTCCCACCCAATAAACCTCTGTCTGTGGGGGGCAGAAGAGAGGCCAAATCTAATCGAGAATGAATACAATATTTCCATGGAAGGTTTTAGTGTTGGAAGAAGACTCCAGTGAGGGGTCTGTATGAGTTGGGGATGCCCCCGAATGGGGGGAAAGAAAGAAGTTGAGTTAAGGACATTTGGTGTCAATATCCAGCCAGGAACTTGCGTCAGGAGGGACTGCTGCTAATACAGCTTAATGTCCATCAAGCCTCTGCCACCTTTTGGGGTTTTTGTTTTGAGTGTTGCTTGTGTAATCCTTTGGGTTCTCTGGTTCCACACAAATTGAGAGAAGGTGATGTAGACGATGAAAAATAACCAGCACTGGGCTTGTACTGTGAGGGGATGAAAGTTCTATAGAAGTTTCAGAATTAAGTTAATTTTAATAGTGATGAACCTGTCAAGCCCCAATATGTGAGGTCTCCAGGAAGAGAGGTCACATTACTATCTGTTGTTGACAGGGCACCACAAGTGGTAGACAGACTAGGGTGACAGGAGAGGTAGTCAGTGGACGAGGAACATTGACTGGTTTTGAGTGTCAAATGAAGCTTTGGGCAGAAATGTATGGGAAGGCTACATATGAGGTTGAAGTAACCCAGTTGAGAGATGACCAGTGGGTGGATGGAGGGTCCTTGTTGCCTCCTGAGTGAGAGCGGGTCTGATCATGGAGATGTTAAGAAAGTGGAATGAAAGGAAATGAGCATGAATGTGGCATTTGAAAGAGTGGACAATTCCCAGCCAGCAGACTTGGGACAGAATGTTTGAAGCTCTGGAAAGTGATAAAGTGCAGAGTGATAATCTACCAGCCACTCATAACCCAACTGTCATGTTACAGGCTGTGTTCGAAAAATGACAGTTGGGAGCTGATTGGTTGGTCGTTTATCACTCTAAACTTTATCACTTCCCAGAGCTTCATACATCTGCCCCAGAGAGTGATGTTACCGTACTTGAAATGGTGGAATGTTAGGTTTTAGACATGTTAAGTTTAAGAAAGTGCTAGGACATGCAAGAGTAAATCGGAGAGACAGCTGGAGGCATATGTGAGGAAATGTCAGGGAAGAGGTTTAAGTATCGATATAACATATCACTGAGATTTTCGTGTCCTGAGCCAGTTTACACTAGTGTGACACTGCTGCCTGCTATGGTCTTCACCAAGGACCCCTGCAAGGGAGATTGGTCTCCACTGCAGGTACCCTGCACATTGCGGCCCTCTGGGGGTAAGCACTACGTGAGACTGGGTGGAAGCAGGTGATGGGAGTGGAAACAGGCAGGCGGATAACATGATGTGAGAACGGAAATAGATGGCTGTTGCTACAAAATACGAAATGCAGGCGGGTCAAAAGCCATTCAACTAGCGTAACACTGAGCTTGCATGCACTGGATACTACTGCGCCACCCAGCCAGATGCAATCCAGGGGGTGACAACATTCAGCATAGAGATCATGAGACTCGCCAAGGGTAGAGGAAGAGGTGGTACGTGAAGTCATGAGAAGCTACAGGGTAAAAGGTCATCGGTAGGAGGACAGCCAGGATAGGACAGTGTCACGCAGACCAAAGGAGTGAAGGATTTGCAGGAGGAGAGGATGGTCCAAGGTGTCAAAGGTAGTGGAGTGGTCATGGAGGGTCAATAAAGAGGAATTACCTTTTGATTTGGCCGTAAGTATCTCATTAGTGTGGAGTGGAGAGGAAGAAAGCCAGACTGAAGGAGGGAGGTAGTGAAGTGATGACAGGTGGTGAAGGACTGGGTGGAGATAAATGGAAATAAAACATTTTGGAGAAGGACAGTGATCTAGGAGAAGAGCTCATGGGAGCACGATTTCACTAAGTGTCGCTCGATTGAAATCTTGGAAGTGACCATTGATGAGAAGTGGCGCGGGTAAAAGGAGTAGCAAAAAAATCAGGATGGAGCGTGGACAGAGATGGATTAGTGGTTTAAGCCTATATATGTAAGGTTGAGAAGTTTGAACTGGATTCTAAGTGGGATTGGGAGCCAGAGAAAATGGTTGCAGTGTGGAGAGGAAGACCAGCAACCGCAGCGTAAAGTATAGATCGATGTGGGGAGAAGTGAGTTAGGGGAAGACTGGAGAAGAGGAGGTTATAGTAGTCTAAGTGGGAACTTATGAGATCATATATAACCGTTTAGGTTGCATCAGGGGTAAGGCAGCGCTCAATTCTGTCAATGTACCGGAGGTGACAGAAGAAAGAGTGGGAGATGGCTTGAATGTGGGGAGTGAAGGACAGAGAAGAGTCAAGGATTTACACCCAGGCAGCGTATTTGGGTGACACAAGAGAGGGGGGTGATATTATCAACACAGAGTGGGGAAGAGATGGTGAGACCATTGAGCAGAGAAGGGGGCCTAGAACAGATCCTTGGGAGACTCCAATAGCTAGAGGATGAGAGGGGGAGATGGATACAGCAGTAGAGACAGAAAAGGAGTGGTTGGGGAGATGGGAGCTGAACAATGAAAGGACGAAGTCATGGTGGCAAATAGAATGGATACTGTGGAGAAGGAGAGGATGATGATCATCAGTGTTGAAGGTGGCAGATAGACCGACAAGGATGAAGAGGGAGAGCTGGTCCTTGAATTTTGGCTGTGAAAAGGTCATTGGTGACTTTGGCGAAGGCACTTTGAAATGGAGGGTACAGGAGCCAGATTGAAAAGGGTGTAGAAGTGAGTGGCAATGAAAGAAGTGAGGCGGAGATAGACCATCATCTCATGGAGTTTGGAGGTATCAGGAGAAGAGACATAGGATTGTACTTAGAGAGAGTCTGGGTAAAATGAGGGTTTCTTACAGATGAGTGAGACTAGGGCAGAGGTTCCCAAACTCTGCCATTACAGTCCAGGTTTTAAGGATATCATGCTTGAGTCCAGATGATTAAATCAAATTGACTGAGGTACTAATTAAGTAAACTGTCCCCAGGCATGGATATCCTTAAAACCTGGATCGTAATTGTGGAGTTTGGGAACTGCTGGACTAGGTCATGTTTGAACAGGCTTACCATACTACCCGTTTCTATGCATAGGCTTTACCATACTACCCCTTTATATGCATAGGCTTACCATACTACCCATATATATAATATAATTTACCATACTGCCTCTTTATATATACATAGGCTTACCATACTACCCCTTTTATATACATAGGCTTACCATACTACCCCTCTTATATACATAGGCTTACCATACTACCCCTTTATATGCATAGGCTTACCATACTACCCATATATATATATATATATATATAATTTACCATACTACCCCTTTATATACATAGACTTGACCATACTACCCCCTTTATATACATAGACTTTACCATACTACCCCCTTTATACATAGGCTTACCATACTACCCCTTTATATACATAGACTTTAGTATACTACCCCTTTATATACATACTTTAGTATACTACCCCTTCATATACATAGACTTGACCATACTACCCCCTTTATATACATAGACTTGACCATACTACCCCTTTATATACATAGACTTGACCATACTACCCCCTTTATATACATAGACTTGACCATACTACCCCCTTTATATACATAGACTTGACCATACTACCCCCTTTATATACACATAGACTTTACCATACTACCCCTTTATATACATAGGCTTACCATACTATCCCTTTATATACATAGACTTTACCATACTACTCCTTTATATACATAGACTTTACCATACCTCTTTATATATACATAGGCTTTACCATACTACCTCATATATATATATATATATATATATATATATATATATATACACTTACCGTACTACCCCTTTATATGCATAGGCTTACCATACTACATATATATATATATATATATATTTTACCATACTGCCTCTATATATACATAGGCTTACCATACTACCTCTTTATATATACATAGGCTAGTCATATCACCCCTTTAAACCGGGACACTCATGAATTACACAGGGTCTGGGGCTGACTTCAAGCCTGCATTTCACCTGGTTTTAATCAGCCAGTGTCCCGGTTTAATGGGGTAGTGTGGTAAGGCCTATCTATATAAAGGGGTAGTGTGGTAAGGCCTATGTATATAAAGGGGTAGTGTGGTAAGGCCTATGTTTGAAGGACGAGGGCACAGAGCCAGATGAGAGGGATAGGTTAAAGAGATGGACGAGGTAAGACAAGCATCTGAAGAGAAAGCGAAGGAGGAGCAGGGAGGGAATAGGGGCAAGTGGCAGGGCGAGACGGAAAGAGAGAGCACTGTTGCTGATGGCTTTGAATTTGGTAGTGAGGTGGGTTATAAAGTCCAGGGCAGAGAGGGAGATGGGGGACAGAGGATGTAGTTAAGAGGCGGCATGGCTGGTGGACTGGGAGGAGATAAGACCAGGGCCGGTTCTCCCATTACACATGGTACGCAGCTGCGTAGAGCGCCACATAGAGGACGCCTCAACTGTGTACCATGCGGACCGAGGGAAGACTGTGTCTCTGTGACACAGCTGCTACACAGCACAAACACACAACCGCTGGCGCTGGCAGCTGTGTGTTTGCTTTAGCAGCTGATGTGAGTCAGACAGACTCTCATCGGCTACTGCTCCCACTGCCGGAGCCGGACATCTTCCTTCTCCCTCAGTGGGTAATGGGAGAGACGTCATGACGTCTCTCCCATGATGCAAAGCGGCCTGGAGGACTGACTGAGGAGCTGATAGCGGCGGCGGGACCAGGAGCGGGGTTTCAGGTAAGTTCTTTATTTTTATTACATCTCTACTGCGGGGGGAGGGGGAGTTACTACTACTGGGGGACACTACAAGGGGGGGGGGAAATCTACTACTGGGGGCCACTACAAGGGGGGGGGATCTACTACTGGGGGGCACTACAAGGGGGGGATCTACTACTGGGGGGCACTACAAGGGGGGGATCTACTACTGGGGGGCACTAAAAGGGGAGGGTGGGTGGTCTACTACTGGAGGCACTGCATAGGGGGAGAACCTCCCCTGAGGGGACTATATACAGGGCAATACTGGAGGTACTGCATGGGGGGGGGACACTACAACTGGGGCCACTGTTTAAAGGGCACTGCATAAAGGGTGCCACTATTGGGGGCACTATATAAGGGGCTTACTACTGGGAGCACTGTAAAAGGGGCACTGCATAGGAGGGCTCCAAAAAATATACGCGCTTACTAAAAAATTTGGGCTAGGGCCGGCCCTGGATAAGACGAGCATGAATTTGACATTCAAGTAGTGAGCGTGAGAGTGTGATTTCCTTTCTATAACGTTCAGCTATCTGGGAGCATATCTGAAGGTTTTGGGTGAGTTTAGAGTGCCAGAATCGGGAGCAGTTTAGCAGCCCCCATAGAAACCTATGGTTGGTGCTTTGGCGGGTCAGAAATAGAGGGACTGCAGCAAATATCGGAGGCAGTGAAGTATTATTATTACATTTTATTTATAGGGCGCCACAAGTGGTCCACAGCGCCGTACATACAGTAAAGAGTACACATTACATTACAGTAACCAAAATATAAACAGAACAAGTAACAAATAGCAACACAATTCTCCATACACAGTACAGCTCTGAAGGTGAAGGCTGTCATTAAAGTGCTTGAGAAGAAGGCTGTGAGACAGTGGGGAGGAGGACCCTGCTCCTAGGAGCTTACAATCTAGGGGAGAGGGAGACAGACAGATGACATGAGGCATGAGTGTGTAGAGGGGGAACCTGAGTGGAGGAAGTAGGCTTGGTAGAGATGGCCGAGGCAGGAGGGACAGAGACCTGGTGACACAGTTATGTAGGGGAAGGGTATGCTTTGATGAATAGGTGGGTTTTCAGTGCACATTTGAATCTCTGCAAGGTCGGGGAGAGCCTGATCGAGCAAGGAAGCTCATTCCAGTGTAGGGGGGGCTGCGTGGGCAAAATCTTGGACACGAGCATGAGATGAAGTAACCAGGGTCGAGGAGAGGTAACAGTCATTGGCAGACCGGAGTGAGCGGGAGGGAGTGTGTAAGGAGAGAAGGTTGGAGATGTAGGGAGCAGGAGAGTTAGAGAGGGCAGGAGGGTGGGTGTAAGGAGATGAGGTTGGAGATGTAGGGAGCAGTGGAGTTAGAGAGGGCCTTGTATGTGAAGGTGAGGAGTTTGAAGAGGATTCTGTAGGGGAATGGGAGCCAGTGCAGTTTTTGGCAGAGGGGAGCAGCAGAAGTGGAATGGCGGGAGAGGAAGATAAGTCTAGCTGCAGCATTGAGAACAGACTGGAGGGGGGCAAGATGGCAATGTGGGAGGCCAGTAAGGAGAAGGTTGCAGTAGTCGAGCTGAGAAATGATTAGCGAATGAATAATCAGTTTGGTAGCATTCTGGAAGAGGAAAGGCCTAATGCGAGCGATGTTGCGTAGCTGGAACCGACAGGATTGAGCCAGAGATTGAATGTGGGGTGTGAAGGAGAGAGTGGAGTCAAGGGTGACACCCAAGCAGCGAAGTTGGGGAACAGGGGAGATGATTGTATTGTCAACAGTGATAGCGAGATTGGTTGGAGTGGAGATTCTATTAGGGGGATAAATTATGAGTTCGGTTTTGTCCATGTTGAGCTTCAGAGAGCGCTCAGACATCCAGGAAGAGATGGCGGAGAGGCAGCTGGATATCTGAGAGAGGACAGAAGGGGAGAGTTTAGGAGAGGAGAGGTATAGTTGCGTGTTATCGGCATAGAGGTGGTATTGGAGGCCGAAGGAGCTGGTGAGTTCTAGTGCACAGGGAGGATAGCGGCGGGCCCAGGTCAGAACCCAACGGGATGGGGGGGGGGGGGGGGGGAACGTGGAGGCAGACGCAGACGCAGATACAGAGAAGGAGCGGTTGGTGAGGTAAGAGGTGAACCAGGCATGGACGGTTTTGGAGATGCCAAAGGTCTGAAGGGTGAGGAGGAGGAGAGGATGATCCATGTTGAATGCTGCAGAGAGGTCCAGGAGGATGAGCAGAGAGAAGAGGCCCCTGGATTTGGCTGCAAGCAGGTCATTGGTGACTTTGGCCAGGGCAGTTTCAGTGGAGTGATGTGGGCCAAAGCCAGATTGGAGAGGATCAAGGATGGAGTTGTCAGAGAGAGAGCTGGTGATGCGGCTGTAGACAAGCCACTCAAGTAGTTTGGAGGCGAAAGGGAGAAGAGAAATGGGGCGGTGGTTGGTGGGTGAGGACGGGTCGAGGTTGGGTTTTTGTAAGAATAGGTTTGACAAGAGCATGTTTGAACAATGAGGGAAAGATGCCGGTGGAGAGAGAGGAGTTGAAAAGGTGAGCAAGGTGGGAGCAGGCGGTGGAGGAGAGGGAGCGTAGAAGGTGAGAAGGGAGGGGGTCGAGGGGGGAGAGGACAAGATGAGGGAGCGGGCTTCGTTACCCGTGGTGGGGATGAAGGAACACAAGGTGGGGTGGCCGGGAGGTGCGGATGGTGGGGTTGCAGCAGGGAGATTGGAGGATATAATGTGACTAGGGTGTTTGGAGCCCAGGGTAAGTTAAAAAAACAAAACAGCCCACCCACCCACAAAGTATGTGAGTGTGCCGAAAGAAGTGCGCGTAACCACATGCCACAAGGGGTGTGGCCACTAAAAATGGGGGCATGTCAACATGACACCATTTCTCGTAACTCTGGGAACTTTCCATTTCATATGCACCTTAATGCCCCCAGTAGTAGTGGTCCCCCCTATGCAGTGCCCCCAGAAGTAGTCCCCCTTATGCAGTGCCCCTTACATACATAGAACAAAGACACACACAAAAAAAACCAAAACGCCTGAATCCTCGCTCCTGTGCCCGCCGTCCGCTCTTTCTTCCTCGCGCTCGGCACTATGGGAGAAACGTCATGACGTTTCCCATCACCCACTGCGTGAGCCAGTTGGTGGACGTCATGAGTGAGCACCAGCCCGGCTCCGGCTGTGGGTGCAGCAGCCAATGAGAGAGTGTCTGTTACCCAGAGGCGGTGTGTTTGTTACGGTGTAGTGCGGAACACACTCCACTGACTTAAAACCACTCTACTGGACCGCCCCACCCGTGCCGCTGGCCCGATGGCACCCAGGGGGCGTGCCCTGCTCGACCCCCCAAGTTAAGCCACTGATCGGCGGTATCTGTTGCAGTCCCTCGTTACGTTTAGGGGATGCTTAATATTATTGGGTACTCCCAGAAAACATTGTTTGCGAACACCCAAGGCTGAGCGTTCCCTGACATGGTAGCAAACTATGTGACCAGCCAGAAATGAACGCCCATTGGGCGACTGCCGGAAGATAGAGCAGCTGCCAATCGCAGAGGGACCTCCTGCCCTCTCTGCGTCCTTGCACCCTCCCCCAGTGTCTGCTGTGTAGTCCATCACTGCTGATCAGGCAGCACTTCAGGACCCCCCCACCCAGCGGCTGCAGGATGAGCGTCCACCGAGGAAATAGGCCTCAGTGTGTACCCAGCAGATGATCAGAGGAGTAGCCGCCAGGGGATTGCAGAGCCGCAATGCCCTGATCATCGATGGACCAATATATCGCTGTTCGATATTAAAATCGATATTAATGTTATGTGTTGGAAAAAAATATATATATTTTTTTTTTTTTATAAAATCATGTTGGATAAGTTACAAATAAATGTTCTTGTCCTAATTCAATCATTAAAAAAAAAGTTTTGAGCTGTTTCGGAAACAATATTAGCCAGCTATGTGGTTATTTTTACATCTATTTCATATCCCTATCAGTACATTACAGCAACCAGCCTGTACTCTGCTGTGACACTACAAGTCCCAGCCCTGGCTCAGTGGGAAGGAGCTCTATCTGATACACTAAATCCACAAACTCCACTGTGATGTTTCATTCAAGTTCGCAGCCAGCCCCGCCCCGTGACGTCTCAGGCTCCGCCCCGGCAGCAGAGGAGAGTTCGGGGAGAGCTCCCGGAGCCCGCAGCAGAGATGGGGGGCTGCATCCCCATAGGGAGCACATGACGTGCCAGTGACCCGGCCGGGTGTTCAGACATGCCCGGGCTCTTACATCTGTTTCTGCTAACCTGCTGCCTGGAGCTGCTATGGGGGGCCCCCGCCTCAACCCCCCGACCCTCCCAGGTGAGAAGATATTCCCTGCGATTGCAAGCTCTGCGGGCAAGGATCCTGTACACTTAAATCTGCCCTTACATTTCGGGGGGGGGGGGGGGGTGATACATAGTAGATGGCAAGTTGTATTGTGAGCTCAGCTCTCTGATGGTTTCTGTATAATGAAAAAAACAGGCTCTGGGTGAGGAAAGAGCGACATGTGATTGTCAGCTCTTAAAACAAGAATATCCTGGACAAGTATCAGTAAGTATTTGGATTATACAAACCGATGGACAAGAGTTTAAAATGTCTATGACACGTGAGATTGTGACTCCTGGGTATGTATTAGATTATGAGCTCTGTGGACAAGGGCTGTTTTTGTGTAACGTATTACATTGTAAACTGTAGGGATGAGATCTCAGTATCTGTTTGATACATAGGTTACATTGTAAACTGTAGGAATGAGATCTCAGTATCTGTGTGATAAATAGGTTACATTGTAAACTGTAGGGATGAGATCTCAGTATCTGTGTGGTACATAGGTTACATTGTAAACTGTAGGGATGAGATCTCAGTATCTGTGTGGTACATAGGTTACATTGTAAACTGTAGGAATGAGATTTCAGTATCTGTGTGGTACATAGGTTACATTGTAAACTGTAGGGATGAGATTTCAGTATCTGTGTGATAAATAGGTTACATTGTAAACTGTAGGGATGAGATCTCAGTAGCTGTGTGATACATAGGTTGCATTGTAAACTGTAGGGATGAGATCTCAGTATCTGTGATACAAAGGTTATATTGTAAGCTGTAGGGATGAGTCTCAGTATCTGTGTGATACATAGGTTACATTGTAAGCTGTAGGGATGAGTCTCAGTATCTGTGTGATACATGGGTTGTATTGTAAACTGTAGAGATGAAATCTCAGTATCTGTGTGATACAAAGGTTATATTGTACGCTTTAGGGATGAGATCTCAGTATCTGTGTGATACATGGGTTATATTGTAAACTTTAGGGATGAGATCTCAGTATCTCTGATACATGGGTTATATTGTAATCTCTGGGTCGAGGGCTCAGCTCAGTATGTGTGATACATGTGTTAGATTGCAAGCTTTTTGGACAAGTGCTCAGTATGTGGGTTATATGTGAGTTAGATTGTAAGCTCTTGGGACAAGGGTTTCTTATCTGTGTAATACATGTGTTAAATAGTGAGCTTTATAGGTGTTGAGGGCTCATTATCTGTGAGCTATGCGTGTTAGATTCTGAGCTCTGTGGACAAGGACTGTATCAGTTTGATACATGTGTTAAATAGTGAGCTCTTTAGGTGATAAGGGTTCAGTATCTATGTAATATGTGTGTGCTAGATTGTAAAATGTAGGGATGAAAGCTTAGTTAGCTCTGTGATACATATATTAGATTGTGAGCTCTGTGGACAAGGGCTCAGTATCTGTGATACATGGGTTATATTGTAAACTGTAGGGATGAGATCTCAGTATCTGTGTTATTATACTGTAAACTCTGGGGATGAGGGCTCAGTATAAATGTATATATATATATATATGTATGTATGTATGTATATATATATATATATGTATATATGTATATATATATATATATATAATGTGTGCGTGTATTAAATTGTAAGCTTTTTGGACAGGCTCAGTATGTGGGTGATACATAAGATTGCAAGCTCCTGGGACAAGGTTTTCTTATCTGAGTGATACATGTGTTATTTTGCAAAATCTGGTAACTAGTATCATTTGGCTGTATGTAGGAGAGTTGCTGGCTTTATACAGTAGAATGCAAGCTCTGGGGACCACTTTTAGCTGATGGAGGTGTGCAATAGGTGTTTTAGTTTTGTACAGGTTTAGACTACAAGCTCTGGGGACTGGTATTAGTGACTATGTAAGGGTATATCTGGTTTTATACAGTGTTAGAGTGCAAGATCTGGGGACTAGTATTAGTTGATAGCATTGTGCAGGAGATCTTCTGGTATTATACAGGATTAGATCGCGAGTTCTGGGCTACTAGTGACGATTGACGTTAGTGCGCAAAAGGTCTCCTGGTTTTATACTGGTTTAGAGTGCAAGCTATGGGGACTAGTATTAGTTGATGATGGTGTGCAAGAGGTCTACCGGTTGTAAACATGGTTAATCTGGGGACTTTTATTCGTGTGTTAGTGGCTGTATTGAAGGGGTCTCCTGGTTTACTACAGGATTAGACAGCAATGCGATGACTAGGATTGGTTGATGGGTGCGTTCAGAGGAGCTCCTCATTTTCCATAAAGGGTTAGATTGCAAGATTTTGGGGCTAGTTAGTGGCTGAATTCAGGGGTGGTATGCTGGTGTTATACATGATTAGATTGCAAGCTCTAGGGACTAGTATCAGTTGATGGTGGTGTGCAGAAGATCACTTGGCTTTATACAGGATTAAATTTGCAAGCTTTGGTGATAGCATTATTTGATGTCCGTGTGCATGCATTATTCTGGTTTTATGCAGCATTGGATTGTAAGCTCTGAGGACTAGTATTAGTTGATGGCTGCATGCACATGATATCCTGGAAAGCCCTGGGGACTAATATTAGCTGATGTTGGTGTTCAGGAGATCTGGTTTTATACAGGATTAGATTGCAAGCTCTGATGACTAATATCACAGTGGCTAATTTATGCGCGCCCATGCAACGCCGTTGAAAAGCACTGGCATGCCTGCGTTCGCCAGGCCACATCATCACCACCCACAAACGGCACTTCCGGTCATTCACTCTGCGATGGGTCTGCGTGGTCACTGCGATCACAGTCCCAATCGCAGCGTCTGGTTCGCGCACTGCGATGTGTAATCTGTTCGCATGCGTATAAGCAACTGCGATCTTTGCTGAATCAGGCCCTAAACCCGGGACCGCACTGGAATTTGGGGTGGATACAGTAATGACACAATATAAAAATTTGCATTTTTAGAGTAAAGGCCACAAAGTTTGTTTGTTTCCAGTGTTTTTTTTTTTATTGAAAACCAATACATTATTACATTACAATATAAGTTAAACATAAAATAATACACACTTAAATTAGTTTGCTCCCCAGCCGGGATGTAGTCAATATCCCGACGAATGGGATGCCGGCTGCCGAAATCTCGGCGCCCGAATCCCGGTCACCGCGAGAACACTGGCGGCGGAATCCCAACATGACTGGGGATGCTGATGCTGAAATCCCAGCGGCCGTCATCCCGATCGTGAGGAGACCAGGGCAAGGTAAGTATCAGCTGCGGGGCGGGGGTTAGGTTTAGGCCCCCCGGGGGGACTTAGGGTTAGGCTGCGAGATGAGGGAAGTTAGGGTTAGGCTCCAGACAAGGGGGGGGGGGGGGGGGGGGGTTAGGTTCAGGCACCACCAGGGGGGGAGGTTAGGCAGTAAGGGGGGAGGGTTAGTGTTAGGGTACAAAAGAGGGGGGTTAGGGGGTAAATAGGACAGGGGAACATTACTTGCCATTCCCGTCGGGATGCAAACCATCAGGCATCTCCTCCGTCAGTATTTCATACCGATTCCCCCCAGCCATATGTCCAGGTGACTGCAGTTGATGTCATCAGCAGGTGCACAGAACAGCCAATGAGAAAGTTTTCTAAAAACCTGGGTTGGATGCATTCACACTAGAGGCTACTCGGGTTCCCCCCCGGGAAAAGCCCTGGTATAGAGCAGGGTCATGGACCCAGGTCATTTCTGTTCACACATAGCAAAAATCCGGGTAGATGCACATTCATGTCCAAAAACCCGGGTTTTTTCTGTATGATAGGGGTATTAGTGACTTTGGGCAAGGAAACTTATGGTTTTATATAGGGTTAAACTGCGAGCTCTGTGGACTACTAGATGATGGAGATGTGAAGATCAGTATCCTGATTTCATACATGATTAGACTGCTAGCTTTGGGGACTAGTAGTAGTAGATTGCTGTGTACAGATTACATAGTGTTAGATTGCAAGCTCTGATAACTAGTATTAGTTGTTGGTTGTGTGCAGAGTGACTCCTGGTTTTATATAGCAGTAAATTGCAAGCTCTGAGGACTAGTATTAGTTGACGGTGTACTGAAGGTTTTCTGGTAACGGTAACTAGTATTACTATACTTAATGACATATGTAGCAGGGTTTCTTTTTAGTCACGGGGGTCAAGTGCTAGTTGACGGAGGTGTGCAGAAGGTCTCCTGGTTTTATACAGGGTTAGAGTGCAAGCTCTGGGGACAAGTATTAATTGATGGCAGTGTGTGGAGTGGCTCCTGGTGTTAGCAGTGTAAAATGACACACCTCAGTGCTGGCTCCGAATGGGACTGATCTCTCTATGTCACCTCTATGGGCAGGGGAACCAGCAATCAGAAGATAACCCCATGGTTGTCAGACCACAGCCATACACGCACCCCCCCAAAGGGGATGAAAGTGAGGTTTTTCCTTCTCAAGACAATCTGCCCAAAGAAGAATCCACCTTTATCCTAGATTTACAGAAACTGTCCAAGGCCAACCTCACCTCAGAGAACCCCAATATTCAGGTGAGACTATAACCTTATTCCCTCCCTCAGCCAGTGTTGCATGATGCACCATCATTTCATCCTAACTTTCCTCTAGATTAATGCGAGTGTGATTATACATGTGTATTGGTGTGAGTGAGATAGTGCAGATGTTTGGATTGGTGTGAGTGTGATATTGCAGATGTTTGGATTGGTGTGAGTGTGATATTGCAGATGTTTGGATTGGTGTGAGTGTGATAGTACAGATGTTTGGATTGGTGTGAGTGTGATAGTGCAGATGTTTGGATCGGTGTGAGTGTGATAGTACAGATGTTTGGATTGGCGTGAGATATTACAGGTGTATAGATTGGTGTGAGTGTGATAGTGCAGATGATTGGATTGGCGTGAGATATTACAGGTGTATAGATTGGTGTGAGTGTGATAGTGCAGATGTTTGGATTGGTGTGAGTGTGATAGTACAGTTGTTTGGATTGGAGTGAGTGTGATAGTGCATATGTTTGGATTGGTGTGAGTGTGATAGTGCAGATGTTTGGATTGGTGTGAGTGTGATAGTGCAGATGTTTGGAATGGTGTGAGTGTGATAGTATAGATGATTGGATTGGGGTGAGATATTACAGGTGTATAGATTGGTGTGAGTGTGATAGTGCAGATGTTTGGATTGGTGTGAGTGTGATAGTACAGTTGTTTGGATTGGAGTGAGTGTGATAGTGCATATGTTTGGATTGGTGTGAGTGTGATAGTGCAGATGTTTGGATTGGTGTGAGTGTGATAGTGCAGATGTTTGGAATGGTGTGAGTGTGATAGTATAGATGATTGGATTGGGGTGAGATATTACAGGTGTATAGATTGGTGTGAGTGTGATAGTGCAGATGTTTGGATTGGTGTGAGTGTGATAGTACAGATGTTTGGATTGGGGTGAGATATTACAGGTGTATAGATTGGTGTGAGTGTGATAGTACAGGTGTATAGATTGGTGTGAGTGTGATAGTACAGATGTTTGGATTGGTGTGAGTGTGATAGTACAGATGTTTGGATTGGTGTGAGTGTGATAGTGCAGATGTTTGGATTATAGTAAAGTGTGATAGTACAGATGTTTGGATTGGAGTGAGATATTACAGGTGTATAGATTGGTGTGAGTGTGATAGTGCAGATGTTTGGATTGGAGTAAAGTGTGATAGTGCAGATGTTTGGATTGGTGTGAGTGTGATAGTGCAGATGTTTGGATTGGTGTGAGTGTGATAGTACAGTTGTTTGGATTGGTGTGAGTGTTATAGTGCAGATGTTTGGATTATAGTAAAGTGTGATAGTACATATGTTTGGATTGGAGTGAGATATTACAGATGTATAGATTGGTGTGAGTGTGATAGTGCAGATGTTTGGATTGGAGTAAAGTGTGATAGTGCAGATGTTTGGATTGGTGTGAGTGTGATAGTACAGTTGTTTGGATTGGTGTGAGTGTGATAGTATAGATGTTTGGATTGGAGTAAAGTGTGATAGTACAGATGTTTCGATTGGAGTGAGATATTACAGGTGTATAGATTGGTGTGAGTGTGATAGTACAGATGTTTGGATTGGAGTAAGATATTACAGGTGTATAGATTGGTGTGAGTGTGATAGTGCAGATGTTTGGTTTGTAGTAAAGTGTGATAGTACAGATGTTTGGATTGGAGTAAAGTGTGATAGTAAAGATGTTTGGATTGGAGTGAGTGTGATAGTGCAGATGTTTGGATTGGAGTAAAGTGATAGTACAGATGTTTGGATTGGAGTGAGATATTACAGGTGTATAGATTGGTGTGAGTGTGATAGTGCAGATGTTTGGATTGGAGTGAGTGATAGTACAGATGTTTGGATTGGAGTAAAGTGTGATAGTGCAGATGTTTAGATTGGAGTAAAATGTGATAGTACAGATGTTTGGGTTGGAGTGAGATATTACAGGTGTATAAATTTGTGTGAGTGTGATAGTGCAGATGTTTGGATTGGAGTAAAGTGTGATAGTACAGATGTTTTGATTGGAGTAAAGTGTGATAGTGCAGATGTTTGGATTGGAGTAAAGTGTGATAGTGCAGATGTTTAGATTAGAGTGTGATAGTACAGGTGTATAGATTGGTGTGAGTGTGATAGTACAGATGTTTGGATTGGAGTGAGATATTACAGGTGTATAGATTGGTGTGAGTGATAGTGCAGATGTTTGGATTGGTGTGAGTGTGATAGTGCAGATGTTTGAATTGGTGTGCGTGTGATAGTGCAGATGTATAGATTGGTGTGAGTGTGATAGTGCAGATGTATAGATTGGTGTGAGTGTGATAGTGCAGATGTATAGATTGGTGTGCGTGTGATAGTGCAGATGTATAGATTGGTGTGAGTGTGATAGTACAGATGTTTGGATTGTGATAGTGCAGATGTGTGGATTGGCATGAGTGTGATCATGCAGATGTTTAGATTGGTGTGAGTGTGATAGTGCAGATGTATAGATTGGTGTGAGTGTGATAGTGCAGATGTATAGATTGGTGTGAGTGTTATAGTGCAGATGTATAGATTGGTGTGCGTGTGATAGTGCAGATGTATAGATTGGTGTGAGTGTGATAGTACAGATGTTTGGATTGTGATTGTGATAGTGCAGATGTGTGGATTGGCATGAGTGTGATCATGCAGATGTTTAGATTGGTGTGAGTGTGATAGTGCAGATGTTTAGATTGGTGTGAGTGTGATAGTGCAGATATTTAGATTGGCGTGACTGATTTAGAGTGACAGTACAAATTAATGGATTGATGTGACTGATTGTTCAGATGTATAGACTGGTGTGACTGCACAGAAGTATGGATTAATGTGACTGATTTTACAGATGCTATAGATTGGTTGACTGATTGTATAGATTTATGGATTAGTGTAATTGTACAGATGTATAGCTTGGTGTGACTGATTGTACAGTGTGAATATATATAAAATTTATTGGTCTGGTCTGTTTCCCAGGTCACTATCGAGGTGGACCCCAGTTCTCAGGCAGAGGTTGAGCTGGACCTTTCTGATACTCGCACAGACTGGGACGATCCTGAGTGGGTGTCTCAGCATGAGCTCTTCTGGCCACTGTTCTGGGAGTACAACGATTTCCCTAGTGGGAAGTTTTCGACCCCAGGCACCGTGGGGCCAGATGCGGGGGATTACGCACAGTATGACTGGGAGGACAATGTTCTCAGTGGGGGAGATGCAAATGGACATGGCACCCCTGGTGACAACTGGATCTCTGAGGACAAATATCATTACGGTGAGTCTGATACCAGCAGAAATGTGCAGTAAGCATTTGTATATGGCGTTTCTCCCACTGTAAGGTGATAGAAGGGGCAGTATATCCTGCTCCAGCTATAGGGTGACTGAGAGAAGGGAGCTCTTCCTCTCCAGGGCCGCACCGATAGTAAAGGGGAATTAATTCTGGGCTTGTTTGTATGTTTCTGTTGTCTCAGATTACGAGGAGGAGGAGTGGAGTCATTGGTCTCCATGTAGTGCAACCTGTGGCCGCCCCAGTCAAAAACGTACCCGATCCTGTGGCTACTCTTGTACGGCCACAGAGTCTCGAGTGTGTGACCTTCCCTCATGTCCAGGTGAGACCCCCTGACCGCGAGCCCTTTAATGATCAGCTTTCTGCTCTTATAGGTGAACAATTTGTCTGTGATGTCACGGAAACAATATCATTAGCTGTGATGTCACAGAGACTATGACATTAGGAGTCTGAGGCAGGGGCGTCCCAGTGTACATCGTTTGCGCAGTCTTTGTGCTTCCCTTCCCTGGTGTATATCCAGGCGTCTAAGTGTGCAAGGACTGAGACGTCCACTTTGTGCATCTTTAGACACAACCACCGGTCGCACCATAGAAACTTGCACCAGCCCCATACTAGGTGCAGGATCTCCGTCTGCGTACGGCCTCCAATGTAAGCAACTAAGCCTCCAACTTCGCAAACAGTTATGCAACACGCCCGCGACACGCTCATAAGTAAGTCACCTTCGTGCTTCTGTATAGCCACCGCCCAGTACATTTCTGGGATCATGTGTCTCAATCGCTGCCGCAACTCTGTGCGGACACACCATGGGACGCAGGCGCTGTATGGGTTTTAAGAGGCTAAGGGCCTGATTCAGACCCGCTCGCAAGCGCGGCGTGCACGAGGGAGAACTTCACTCGCTCGGGGCTCGCAGCAAAATGGGGCGTCTGTCGATGTTGATCGACAGCTCGCCCCGTTTTGTAGGCGGGTTGGGGGGATGGCTGGACAAACGGAGGCGTTCCCGAAGGAACGCCTGCCGTTTGTGGGTGGCCCTACTGACATCACTCGTGATGTCAGTAGTGAACTTCCTGCTCTATTAGAGCAGGAAGTTCACTGGGGCTTGTGGTGGACGAGACCCTACCACAAAGGTCTCGTCGCAAGCCTGATGATCGCGATCATCGCCAGTCCGCCCGCACAAGCTGCTATGTGAGCGGCCAGGAGGCAAATAGCGAGCGCCTCTGAATCGGGACCTAAGTCGCATGCGCAGTTGATAAACATTAACTATCTGCATTGTGTGTGACTGGAGATGATATCACAGACATTACCATTAGCTCTGATGTCACAGTTTCCATTAGTGGATGTTACATATGATATCATTAGTTCTGATGTCACAGACATTACCATTAGCTGTGATGTCACACACATGCTATTACTAGCCGTGGCGAGTTTCCATTAGTTGATGTTACATATGATATCATTAGCTGCAATAAATGACTGATTATTATGGAATAGTAGCTTCTCCCTATATTTATGTATAATGGATTCTACGTAATAACAATAATACATGTACAGTATCTTACATAAAAATATAATATTTACAATGACTGTATCCAGATAACAATATACATATTACTTATTTATGATTCTCTAGGAGAACAGGAAAATGCAGAGAATGCGACGCTGTGGACAACTCCGGCCAAGAGTGAGACCCCGGCTCCAGAGTCTGGTGAGATCTGATGGACAGTTGTAGGGAAATGATAAAGATTTCTTACACACACAGCATTCTCCATCCTGTCCCCTAATCTTTCCATTTCAGCTATTCTGTCATTTATTATTGTTTTCTTATTGTTTTTGTTACTCAATTTTGCTTCACTTTTTTGTCCCCCAAATATATCTCTCTTCTCATCAACCCTCACGGTTATCATTTCTCTTGATCATTCACAGCTTCATTTATCCCCCCCAACTCTTCATTTCTCAGTCCCCCATCTCACATTCCCCCGCAACACTCTTCATTTCTCAGTCCATCTCACATTCCCCAATGCTCTTCATTTCTCAATTCCCATCTCACATTCCCCCAACACTCTTCATTCTCAGTCCCCCATCTCACATTCCCCCAACGCTCCTCATTTCTCAGTCCCCATCTCACATTCCCCCAACGCTCTTCATTCTCAGACCCCCATCTCACATTATCCCCAACGCTCGTCATTTCTCAGTCCCCCATCTCACATCCCCCCCAACGCTCTTCATTTCTCAGTCCCCATCTCACATCCCCCCCAACGCTCTTCATTTCTCAGTCCCCCATCTTACATCCCCCCAACGCTCTTCATTTCTCAGTCCCCCATCTCACATCCCCCCAACGCTCTTCATTTCTCAGTCCCCCATCTCGCATCCCCCCAACGCTCTTCCTTTCTCAGTCCCCCATCTCACATCCCCCCCAACGCTCTTCATTTCTCAGTCCCCCATCTCACATCCCCCCAACGCTCTTCATTTCTGTCCCCATCTCACATCCCCCCCAACGCTCTTCATTTCTCAGTCCCCCATATCTCACATCCCCCCCAACGCTCTTCATTTCTCAGTCCCCCATCTCACATCCCCCCCAACGCTCTTCATTTCTCAGTCCCCCATCTCACATCCCCCCCAACGCTCTTCATTTCTCAGTCTCCCATTTCTTTCCACTCTCTCCATTTCAGGCCCATATCTCACATCCCCCATCTCATTCCCCCTAACGCTCTTCATGTCTCAGTCCCCAAACTCACATTTCTTTCCACTCTCTTCATTTCTCAGTCCCCCATCGCTCTTCATTTCTCAGTCCCCCATCTCACATCCCCCCCAACGCTCTTCATTTCTCAGTCCCCCATCTCACATCCCCCCAACGCTCTTCATTTCTCAGTCCCCCATCTCACATCCCCCCAACGCTCTTCATTTCTCAGTCTCCCATTTCTTTCCACTCTCTCCATTTCAGGCCCATATCTCACATCCCCCATCTCATTCCCCCTAACGCTCTTCATGTCTCAGTCCCCAAACTCACATTTCTTTCCACTCTCTTCATTTCTCAGTCCCCATCTCTTTGTCTCACCCTCCTCCCTACTCTCCATTTCTCAATCCCCCATCTCACATTCCAACGCTCTTCATTTCTCATTCCCCAACTCACATCCCTCCCACAACGCTCTTCATTTCTCAGTCCCCCATCTCACATCCCTCCCACAATGCTCTTCATTTCTCAGTCCCCCATCTCACATTTCTTTCCACTCTCTTCATTTCTCAGTCCCCATCTCTTTGTCTCACCCTCCTCCCTACTCTCCATTTCTCAGGCCCCCATCGCTCTTCATTTCTCAGTCCCCATCTCACATTCCCCCCAATACCCTTCATTTCTCAGTCCCCCATCTCACATCCCCCCACCCCCCCAAACGCTAATTTCTTAGTCCCCCATCTCATTGTCTCACCCTCCTCCCTACTCTCCATTTCTCAGGCCCCCATCTCACATTCCCCATAGCTCTCTTCATTTCTCATAGTTCGTCATATCTGTTCTTTTCATGTCTCACGATCCCCATCTCTCAAATGTTCAGTTTCCCAGAAGTTTCCCCGCCAACTCTCTTCATTTATCACCTATTCTCCAATCTCACGCCTCTTCATTTCTTATGTCCACATTCCGCCTCCTCCCTTCCCTTCAGTCTCATCAGTTTGCTGCTCCGTCTCTTTCCTCTTTGTTACATTACCACCATCCATTTATCTGTTCTAAAATGCAATTCATTCTCTTCCAGCTCACCAGGACAGCTGTGATCGGTGGCTGGCATGTAAGAGTGACTTCCTGAGCAACTATTTACAGCGGGTGCTGACAGAATTGCCCAGCTGCCCTTGCTATTACCCATCAGAAGCAGTATACAGTTCACTGATGCTGCGAGATGAAAACCTGGCCAGCAGTTTCCGCTGGAGAGATGCAAGCGGCGGCCGGGAAAGACTGGATATTTACAATCCCGGCGCTCACTTCTGCTTGCGTTCGTTGCTCTCTCGAGACAGCAGCAGCCTGGGAGCGCAGCACTGCTGTTATGACCATTCCCTGAGACTGCTAACCCGCGGCCGTGCAGCTGGGATCCCCAACCTCATCAGTGCAGACTTCTCCCCTGAACTTCACTACAAAGCAGACGTGATGCCCTGGATTCTGTGCAAGGGCGACTGGAGCCGCATCCACTCGCTGCGCCCCCCAAACAATGGCCGGGGTTGTCCTGAGAACCCCTCTGAGGAGGAGTATCTGTCCCAGCTACAGGAAGCAAGAGAGTTCTAGCCACACTGGTGGCCCGGCTGTGCTTGTACACTGCACCGGGGCTGTTGTGGTGGAGCCAAACTGTTCTTCAGAGTTTGCCAAAGAGTTGTAATATATTGGAATTCGGTACTTCTGCCCCAATGATTATATAGTGAGCGTGGTCCACGTGGAAGGAACAGGTAGTCTCTCTAGTCCGTATATACACATACGCACATTATAAATCTCCTCTTGTGCCTTCCCCAGCTTATTACATATAAAAGAGAAATTACGGCCCTTATTCCGAGAAGCAATAGGTGGAAACTGGATGGAGAGGACTAGTAAAAGACAAACCAAATAAAAAAACAAAAAGCGGGTGAAGCGCACCCATCGGGTGTACATACATATCTAAATCATGTCCAAAGCTCGGAGAGGTGACAGTTATTTTATCGTACAAACGTTCCATGCTGAGTGCTGCAGATGTTCATGCGTACCGGATATTGCTGCTGATCGTCCCCATAGCATCACCTCTGATATGGTTGTAATAGGGGATATACAAGCAGCTGCGGGAAATGTCCTATTACTGTATACAGGGGGTGACTACACCTGTACATGAGGCACATTTCACCTTGTTGGATTATCCTTCATTTTGGCAAAAAGATCAACACGATCCAAATGAATTTGTAGCACAGAGGTCATAACAAAAAGTTAATTTATCATTCCATTAAAACAGGTATGTTCAACATGCGGCCGTCCAGGTGCTGTGGAACCACATATCACAGCATGCCCTGCCACAGTTTTAGCATGACCTAATAGCAAAACTGTGGCAGGTCATGCTGGTATTTGTAGTTACACAGCAGCTGCAGGGCTGTATGGTAAATACCTCTGCTAAGTTACTATTACGTGGGTGATTCACGCTCCAAGAGTGAGTGACAGCGAACACAAGTTGAGATGGCGATAACAGTCATAGCTGGTGCTGCTACACAGGTAGATCCCGCAAGAGATTTGGCTCTCACGGTCCTAATCCCTGTCTCTCCATGACCAGACATAATAGTGCATTAGTAACTGCATGGTCACATTGTATAGTGCAAATCAAAATGTATATAAAACTATTACTTGCATCATCTATGGAAAGAGTCATTACAAGACACAGGGGGTCTGTTTCACAAGGCACCTGCCTTGTACGGTATCGATCAATGACGTTATCGGACGCAATTACCCTTATTTCTACATTATGTGACCAGCAAAAGGAAAAAAAAAAAAACACAATCACATTTCACGTAAATGTCTCCTATCTCAAAGTACCTATAAACGCTGAAATACTTTCTTATACATGGTCAAACCTGGATAAATGCTGACATTTCCTAGTGGCAATTGAACAAGATAAAAAGTCAGGGTGTATTTTCCCCTGGGTGATTACCAGGATGGAGGTGGTGGACAATGTATCAGCCCTGTCTCTATAATGTAACAAAATGGGTAATTAATTATATTTAAGGATAACTGTGGCAAAACACTCGGGCATCTATACAACCCACAGCGCCTGCTCTCCAGGGCACGTGACAGACCCTTTAGACGCAGTCTCGTTAAGGGACATTGGCCCAAGTTTAGCAACAAGTGATTTTCTTGTTATACCTCGTTTTATACACACAGTCTTAAATGATGCTCCAACCAATCAGCTCATAACTCATTTTTCAAACACATGACAATTAGGAGCCGATTGGTTGGAGCACCATTTAAGATAAGTGATCAGGAAATATCACTGGTTGATAAATGTGGGCCATGCTCCCAAAAGCTGACTGGGAAACCATCCTTTAAAGCCATCCTTTACAGAAGATGCCCGAGAACCAGTCCATGGTGGTGGTGGAAGTAATATTAGGGGGTCCTGTGACAAATGAGGCATGTAACTAACCAGCTTGTGGAACTGTATGTTAAACTTTGTTATCGGTTACGTTTTTACATGAACTGTAGCGACACCTAGTGGCCATTTGATATTAGGACACAAGTTTCAAAGACTCCAACAATTCTTATTACCACTGCTGAACCTGCTGACAAAAGGGCTAGCTCCTAGCTACTACCAGTAACTGTATCCACACTCAGTATATCAGATACATATGCTACATAGCAAATACCTTCCTTAAACTTGTCTTTCTCTGTGTAATGTATCTGGTTCATAGGCATTTCTCCTATGCTTGGAAGACCTCCCAATTTTAATAGGGATTATACATATGTTGCACGGTCAGTCAAGCGGGTCATTTAACCTCAACCACATGTCTGTGCACCCAAAGCAATCGCCCAGTCTGACAAAATCTTACATCAGAGGGTTTATCGGGCCTGAGGATTTTATTAGTGGAACGCGCAGGTTCCTTTACTAAGAAGCTGCATTGTTATGTATAGACAATGAGGCAGAAGCACAATCAGCTTGTGGATAAATGTAATGATCATCTCCTAGGCTACAGCAAGATGCCTTATACCTTGGCTGATGGGAGTCTGTCACTTTTTTGCTTTTGGGATGATCTCCATAGACCCTACCTGTATTACATGGGTCCCCACCAGCGCTGCCTCTGCAGGTGGAGTACTATATGGTTTAAAGCAGGGATGGGGAACCTCAGACCCAGGGGCTGTATAAGGCCCCTGGAATCATTTGGTCTGGCCATCGGAGTTTTATTCTGCTAGCCTCATCTGGCTATCAGGGTGCATAGAATGTCACCTTGCAGCCAGAATCTATGCAGCAGTGCCGCCTGGAGCCTCCTTAGGATGCTTCATACGGTCACACCGCTGCCTTTACAGCTCCCTGGAGCATCCTCAGGATGCTCCGGGCATTGCTGTAATCACCGGCGATTGTGGCCTCGCCCCGTGTGACATCACACAGAGGGGTCGTGGCCTGCACCGGTCCCGCAAATATTTTATAAATCAAAATGGCCCTCAGAAGAAAAAAGGTTCCCCACCCCTGGTGTAACGGGTTATGCGACCCCCACTACAAGATGATAACAAGCCAAACTGAGAACCGCTGCTGTATATAAACCCTGCACACAATGTTCATGGGAATGAGAGAAGCCTGACTTTATGGGCCCAGTCTTTTCCTCTGCCTCTACTTTCATAAAATGTACCTCTTTCATTGCATAAATATCTATAGCGCAGTAATTGTGTATAATATGAGGAGGCAGCAATGTGTGAGCGGAATCATGGTGAATGATCCTGTACATGCAACAGGAACTGGTGGGGACATCACAGAGGGAGAAAGATTGCTCTCTCCCCCCTGTCCTGCACTCCCCTCCCCCAGCTCCTCCTCCTCCCCTCCCCCCCCAATCCTGCTCTCCCCTCCTCCAGCTCCTCCCCTCCCCCCCCAATCCTGCTCTCCCCTCCTCCAGCTCCTCCCCTCCCCCCCCAATCCTGCTCTCCCCTCCCCCAGCTCCTCCCCTCCCCCCCAATCCTGCTCTCCCCTCCTCCTCCCCCAGCTCCTCCTCCTCCCCAATCCTGCTCTCCCCTCCCCCAGCTCCTCCCCCTACCGCAGCTCCTCCCCTCCCCCCAGCCAATGCTAGCTCCCCTCCCAATACATTAAATACAAGGTTCAGTCCACAAGACAATATTTTCTTATTTATACACTGGTTAAAAAAAAAAAAAAAATCCCACCCGTCCTCGTTCCGCATTATAAGAGCATTGCCCCATATCCAAATGTCTGCTTTATGCCATCGAAGTAGTAACGTTTCCAGCCGTCCTTCGTATGCTGCTCTTCACTCTGGGGGACCCCCCGCGCATCCATTCGCAGCTCTGTCTCCCCCCCTTTGTCTGTGAGGGTCAGTGTGATGGTAGCATGATGTCCTGCAGAGGGAACGAGGGGCAAAATGAGCCAAAGTAACCAAACGTGAGCCCTGTCCCCACCCGTCCTGGCCCAGAAGTCTCTCTCTTGCCAATGTAGACAACATGAGGGGACAGGTAAGAAGTTTTCCCAATGACCTAAAGCCAGAGTGCACAGTGTATGTTAAAGCTGCACTACCTCCTAATGATGGTGCCCTCCACTTCTAACCTCCCCGGATGCCACGCTCTTCCGCTCCCCCCACCCCATTTAAGGTTTCTTGGTTTGTATCACAGAAGCGGCAGAGGGTCAGGAGCAGACCTGGTGTAATTTATTCCCCCCACACACAGAATAAAACGTTGGTGCCAACTTCCAGGCAACACAGCCACAAATTAGGAGTTTATACCAATATCATTTGGTATAAATCAAGCACAAGCCACAGGGCTACAGTAACAAAGTCACCTTATTAGATGCTAGAGCCTTTTCTGAGGACATTACATCCAAAATGTGGGGTGACCCTGGGGGCAGCCAACACGGAAACCCAGTGCTCACCCCAAAACAGAGCCTTTACCCGCTTTAATGCTTAAAGCAGATCAGCCGCTTTCTTACCTGCCGGCCACGTCTTGAACCTCCAGGTCATGACGATACGTTTCTCAAAGTCCTGCGAACACAAAGGCACGGTCAGTATAACACCGGCAGCATCTAGTAACACAAAGGCACGGTCAGTATAATACCGGCAGCATCTAGTAACACAAAGGCACGGTCAGTATAATACCGGCAGCATCTAGTAACACAAAGGCACGGTCAGTATAACACCGGCAGCATCTAGTAACACAGAGGCACGGTCAGTATAACACCGGCAGCATCTAGTAACACAAAGGCACGGTCAGTACAATACCGGCAGCATCTAGTAACACAAAGGCACGGTCAGTATAATACCGGCAGCATCTAGTAACACAAAGGCACGGTCAGTATAATACCGGCAGCATCTAGTAACACAAAGGCACGGTCAGTATAATACCGGCAGCATCTAGTAACACAAAGGCACGGTCAGTATAATACCGGCAGCATCTAGTAACACATATGTCACAGAAGATCTAATCAGTTCCTTACCAGCTCCACAAACTCCCCCGAGACATTCCCTCCCAGCAGCTGGAATTTGCCCCCTTTCTCTGCCGTTAATGTCGCAGGCGAGTGCGTGAATCCCTGTACCAGCTGCAGAGAAGGAGGAGACAGATCGGAGACCATTAGAGGAAGGGGCAGCTCGAAGCTCCACTACACAGGTAATAATCAGTCTCTCTCAATCATTTAAAAAGATAAATCCAGATTATCTGCAAATTATTTTAAAATGATCTGCGTCTTAAAAATACGCGCAGGCTAACTCACTGGTATGGCGCCAGTTCCCGCAACTTGCAGGCTATTAGATAAGATGAAGCCTTGCCCGGCGTGATAAGGGTTGTCCATGGTTTATCTCACCTCCTGTTGAGTCAGCACCCGGTACAGCTCCTCTGGCGACGTCAGAAACATCTCTTTCATTGTGACCTTACAGGTGGAGATTTTAACACCCGTGTTCTGACACGTTACCGTCTTGTTGTTTTGGGTCTGGGGGAAAGAGAGGTTAAAGGTTAATGGAGATCTGAGGAGTCATCGAGCTTAACATTAATTACACCGCAACACACACAAAGAACACACACCACAAAAAAAGTACAAATGGAAATGGTAAATAAACACTAAATTACTGCTTGCTGGGAGACTTTTGGCTTTGGGTCGGGGAGGTCTGTGTGCGAGTCGCCGTTTGCGGTTGGCAGGATCATCCCTTGTGTAAATTCTGCAAGGGAAAAAAATTGAAATCACAGACATGCCAGAGGTCTGCACACACACAACATCATATACTGGGCGACAGGTGGTCTATAAACCGAAGTCTTGCCACACTGATCTTGGGTGGCAATGCAGTCGCCCCATCCTTCAACCGCTGGTGCACTGGGATGATCTATAATATTTCCCCGAGACGTGTGCCCTCCGGCTTAAAGACTTCATTCTCACTTCATTTTACAAACTAACCAGTTAGAGCCGCAGTAACAGTATAAAGGAGTATAGGAAACGCTCTGCACACGGAATCTCCCGGCTGCGATACACAGGTCACATGATCTGACAGGAGATGACACAAGAGCCTAACCCAAAAATGCGTGAAGACTGAGGTTCCCTAATCAGGATCAGAGCGCGCACCTGTCTTCAGGGAGGAGATGTACTGCGCCACAGCCTCCCGAAGCCGCTGCACCCCCTTCTTCCTCATCAGCTCTAGCAGGTTGGTGTCCGGCTCATCCTTGGCAAGAGAGATTCTGATCTAGAGGAAAGAACGCCAATAATACTGTTAGAGCATAAATGTTACCTCTATATTATGCAGCAGACCGGTCTCAGGTACATGCAGACAATGACGGCTAGTGCCCAACATCTGCCCTGGCTCCAGCATTGTACATTATTGTGTCTAACTCTGGCATATTCCAAAGCAACAAAACAATCCAACACTAGCAAACTGGCAGCATAACTAAAAGGACTACAACTCCCACCATTACCAGTTAGTACAGACCTACAAGTTACAGCCCCCTCTGGGATCTTGATTATCATTCAACTTACCTCCACCTCACTAGGGTCATTCTCATCTGAAAGGTTTGGAATATCTACATATCCTTTGAATTTCACACCTGACGGTGACTGTCCTGTGTGAGGAGAGAATCACACCAGTTACCGAAATGCAGAGCGATGTGAACCAGAATTCATAAGAATGAGGCCTACCTATTCACCAGGGCCCGGAGCCAGTGACATCACTGAGAATGCAGCCTATCCATACACTAGGAACCAATCACATCACTGAGAATGCAGCCTATCCATACACTAGTAACCAGTGACCTCACTGAGAATGCAGCCTATTCCTACACTAGTAACCAGTGACCTCACTGAGAATGCAGCCTATCCAGTCACTAGTAACCAGTGACATCACTGAGAATGCAGCCTATTCCATACACTAGTAACCAGTGACCTCACTGAGAATGCAGCCTATTCCATACACTAGTAACCAGTGACCTCACTGAGAATGCAGCCTATCCATACACTAGTAACCAGTGACCTCACTGAGAATGCAGCCTATTCCATACACTAGTAACCAGTGACATTACTGAGAATGCAGCCTATTCCATACACTAGTAACCTCACTGAGAATGCAGCCTATCCATACACTAGTAACCAGTGACCTCACTGAGAATGCAGCCTATCCAGTCACTAGTAACCAGTGACCTCACTGAGAATGCAGCCTATTCCATACACTAGTAACCAGTGACCTCACTGAGAATGCAGCCTATTCCATACACTAGTAACCAGTGACCTCACTGAGAATGCAGCCTATTCCATACACTAGTAACCAGTGACCTCACTGAGAATGCAGCCTATTCCATACACTAGTAACCAGTGACCTCACTGAGAATGCAGCCTATTCCATACACTAGTAACCAGTGACCTCACTGAGAATGCAGCCTATTCCATACACTAGTAACCAGTGACCTCACTGAGAATGCAGCCTATTCCATACACTAGTAACCAGTGACCTCACTGAGAATGCAGCCTATCCATACACTAGTAACCAGTGACCTCACTGAGAATGCAGCCTATTCCATACACTAGTAACCAGTGACATTACTGAGAATGCAGCCTATTCCATACACTAGTAACCTCACTGAGAATGCAGCCTATCCATACACTAGTAACCAGTGACCTCACTGAGAATGCAGCCTATTCCATACACTAGTAACCAGTGACCTCACTGAGAATGCAGCCTATTCCTACACTAGTAACCAGTGACCTCACTGAGAATGCAGCCTATTCCTACACTAGTAACCAGTGACCTCACTGAGAATGCAGCCTATTCCTACACTAGTAACCAGTGACCTCACTGAGAATGCAGCCTATTCCTACACTAGTAACCAGTGACCTCACTGAGAATGCAGCCTATCCATACACTAGTAACCAGTGACCTCACTGAGAATGCAGCCTATCCATACACTAGTAACCAGTGACCTCACTGAGAATGCAGCCTATTCCATACACTAGTAACCAGTGACCTCACTGAGAATGCAGCCTATTCCTACACTAGTAACCAGTGACCTCACTGAGAATGCAGCCTATTCCTACACTAGTAACCAGTGACCTCACTGAGAATGCAGCCTATCCATACACTAGTAACCAGTGACCTCACTGAGAATGCAGCCTATCCATACACTAGTAACCAGTGACCTCACTGAGAATGCAGCCTATTCCATACACTAGTAACCAGTGACCTCACTGAGAATGCAGCCTATTCCATACACTAGTAACCAGTGACCTCACTGAGAATGCAGCCTATTCCATACACTAGTAACCAGTGACCTCACTGAGAATGCAGCCTATCCATACACTAGTAACCAGTGACCTCACTGAGAATGCAGCCTATTCCATACACTAGTAACCAGTGACCTCACTGAGAATGCAGCCTATCCATACACTAGTAACCAGTGACCTCACTGAGAATGCAGCCTATCCATACACTAGTAACCAGTGACCTCACTGAGAATGCAGCCTATTCCTACACTAGTAACCAGTGACCTCACTGAGAATGCAGCCTATCCATACACTAGTAACCAGTGACCTCACTGAGAATGCAGCCTATTCCATACACTAGTAACCAGTGACCTCACTGAGAATGCAGCCTATCCATACACTAGTAACCAGTGACCTCACTGAGAATGCAGCCTATTCCATACACTAGTAACCAGTGACCTCACTGAGAATGCAGCCTATCCATACACTAGTAACCAGTGACCTCACTGAGAATGCAGCCTATCCATACACTAGTAACCAGTGACCTCACTGAGAATGCAGCCTATCCATACACTAGTAACCAGTGACCTCACTGAGAATGCAGCCTATCCATACACTAGTAACCAGTGACCTCACTGAGAATGCAGCCTATCCATACACTAGTAACCAGTGACCTCACTGAGAATGCAGCCTATTCCATACACTAGTAACCAGTGACCTCACTGAGAATGCAGCCTATTCCTACACTAGTAACCAGTGACCTCACTGAGAATGCAGCCTATTCCTACACTAGTAACCAGTGACCTCACTGAGAATGCAGCCTATCCATACACTAGTAACCAGTGACATTACTGAGAATGCAGCCTATTCCATACACTAGTAACCAGTGACATTACTGAGAATGCAGCCTATTCCATACACTAGTAACCAGTGACATTACTGAGAATGCAGCCTATTCCATACACTAGTAACCAGTGACATTACTGAGAATGCAGCCTATTCCATACACTAGTAACCAGTGACATTACTGAGAATGCAGCCTATTCCTACACTAGTAACCAGTGACATTACTGAGAATGCAGCCTATTCCTACACTAGTAACCAGTGACATTACTGAGAATGCAGCCTATTCCTACACTAGTAACCAGTGACATTACTGAGAATGCAGCCTATTCCATACACTAGTAACCAGTGACATTACTGAGAATGCAGCCTATTCCATACACTAGTAACCAGTGACATTACTGAGAATGCAGCCTATTCCATACACTAGTAACCAGTAACCTCACTGAGAATGCAGCCTATTCCATACACTAGTAACCAGTGACATTACTGAGAATGCAGCCTATTCCATACACTAGTAACCAGTGACATTACTGAGAATGCAGCCTATTCCATACACTAGTAACCAGTGACATTACTGAGAATGCAGCCTATTCCTTCACTAGTAACCAGTGACATTACTGAGAATGCAGCCTATTCCTACACTAGTAACCAGTGACATTACTGAGAATGCAGCCTATCCATACACTAGTAACCAGTGACATCACTGAGAATGCAGCCTATTCATACACTAGTAACCAGTGACCTCACTGAGAATGCAGCCTATTCCTACACTAGTAACCAGTGACCTCACTGAGAATGCAGCCTATTCCAAACACTAGTAACCAGTGACCTCACTGAGAATGCAGCCTATTCCATACACTAGTAACCAGTGACCTCACTGAGAATGCAGCCTATCCAGCCACTAGTAACCAGTGACCTCACTGAGAATGCAGCCTATTCCTACACTAGTAACCAGTGACATCACTGAGAATGCAACCTATCCATACACTAGGAACCAGTGACATTACTGAGAATGCAGCCTATCCATACACTAGGAACCAGTGACATCACTGAGAATGCAGCCTATTCCTACACTAGTAACCAGTGACATTACTGAGAATGCAGCCTATCCATACACTAGTAACCAGTGACATTACTGAGAATGCAGCCTATCCAGCCACTAGGAACCAGTGTTATCACTGAGAATGCAGCCTATTCCTACACTAGTAACCAGTGACATCACTGAGAATGCAACCTATTCCTACACTAGTAACCAGTGACCTCACTGAGAATGCAGCCTATCCATACACTAGGAACCAGTGACATTACTGAGAATGCAGCCTATTCCATACACTAGTAACCAGTGACATTACTGAGAATGCAGCCTATCCATACACTAGGAACCAGTGACATCACTGAGAATGCAGCCTATTCCTACACTAGTAACCAGTGACATTACTGAGAATGCAGCCTATTCCTACACTAGTAACCAGTGACATTACTGAGAATGCAGCTATTCCTACACTAGTAACCAGTGACATCACTGAGAATGCAGCCTATCCATACACTAGTAACCAGAGACATTACTGAGAATGCAGCCTATCCATACACTAGTAACCAGTGACAGTGACTGGATAGGCTGCATTCTCAGTAATAAAATCTCATGACATCAAGAGGAACTTTTAAATTAATAGACTGTGGTCATAAATACTAGCTCATAGTGTTTTTTTTGCAGATTATGAGGTAGGTGCACAGTATTGTGGATCAATGTAAAAATGAGATTTCCTTATTTGGAGGAGATTATGGGATAAAGTGAAGCAGAGGATGCAGTTTTATGGACCATCCTTAATGGAGAGAAGACACACAGTGGATAAAAAAGAAAGGTTTTGTTGTGGGGGCTCAGACAGGATGAAGACTGGTCTGCCACAATGAGTATACTATACTAGGGCGGGGAAGCCTTAACCAGGCCCGGCTTACTGGCTGGGAATCAGACTAATGACCCATACAAATGGAGGGAGCATGGCTAAAGACAGAGGTTTTGTCACGTCTACTCGTTCACACTTGGGACTTAAAATACTCCAGTGCTGACCCAGGTCCTGCTGGGTACCTCAGACAAGCCTGGGCCTTTGAAGACCACCAAAAGGCCAAATACAATTCAAACATTTTCCTGATATATACCAGAGTTTATAACATTGTAAATGACAGTTCTTTGCTACCAACCATATTGTAATGCTGGAATTACCTATATTTATGAATGAAAAATAGTAATTAATGAGCATTTCCATCCATTTTTCTGTTGAGAAAGTATACACCCGCATTAAACAGACAAAAACTTCCTGTTCCGGGAGAACCCACAGTGGAGTCCCCCATTGCTTGGACGGACTATTACAGTGACAGCAGGGATCATCGACCACTATTACACTAAATGTTTCCCATCTCCCTAGATTGTAAGCTCCTAGGAGCAGGGTCCTCCTCCCCACTGTCTCACAGCCTTCTTCTCTAGCACATCAATGACAACCTTCACCTTCCCAGCTGTACTGTGTATGGAGAATTGTGTTGCTATTTGTTACTTGTGCTCTGTTTATATTTTAGTTAATTGTAATGTAATGTTCTATGCACCCTGTACTGTACAATGTTTTACGCACTGCACAGTTCTTGTGCTCTGACACATAGGCTGGAAAAGCTTAAGTACAACGCGTTTCACATTTAACGTTCATACGCAAAATGCATCTACCCTAGGTATCTATCACTCCGTATATCTTTGTTCTACTGATTGCTCAATGCCGCCTTGTAGATAAACAATGATTACGTATCCGTGTTATTACGCCCCTCTTATTTAGCATTGGACGCTAGCCGATAAACACTCAAGAGCTCTGGAGAGACACTTACCCGTCCAGTTCAGCTTGATGACCCACTCGTAGAAAAAGATGAGTTTCCCTTTGCGGTTATTGATAGAGGCCTCGCCATCCAGATTACTAACTTCCGCCACCTCGCAGGTACCCTCCTCCCCTGTCACGGTCACTTCCATAAACAGCGTTTTCAGCTTATCCGTAGACCAGCCCGTGGCGTCCCTCTCAGTCCTAGGATGAGATAGAACAGTTTTGGATGTGTTGTACTCAACTATGTTAATCTATCATACAAGGAACAGAGCTGGTAACAAAATGACAGTAGAAGCTATAGTAATAAACACCACAAGAACATAAAGAAAGGATCAGACATCATACACACACACACAACACAGAGTACGAGCCCTTCGGTCATATTTACAGATATTGTCACAGAATTATAGGGTACCTAACTCAGACTTCTCACAGAATGACTAGGGGCCCCATATGACGCCCATACAAGCGTATGACACAAACAAATCCATTCCTTACTGTACCTATAGCAACAGTCGCTTTCATCCACGTAGATATTAACTTACAGGCACAGTGTGGCGGAGACATACATTGTGTCAAATGCACATGTACCATACAGATGGCTTTACTTCCCATTATTACTTGGGCTTTGCAGGGAACTTAAGTGATACTGATGGAAAATAATTTATTCTACAGGGTGCGAAGTTTTACGACTTTGATCATGAAGGATGACCTTAGAGCAGACACTGACCATGAAGGATGACCTTAGATCAGACACTGACCATGAAGGATGACCTTAGATCAGACACTGACCATGAAGGATGACCTTAGATCAGACACTGACCATGAAGGATGACCTTAGATCAGACACTGACCATGAAGGATGACCTTAGATCAGACACTGACCATGAAGGATGACCTTAGATCAGACACTGACCATGAAGGATGACCTTAGATCAGACACTGACCATGAAGGATGACCTTAGATCAGACACTGACCATGAAGGATGACCTTAGATCAGACACTGACCATGAAGGATGACCTTAGATCAGACACTGACCATGAAGGATGACCTTAGATCAGACACTGACCATGAAGGATGACCTTAGATCAGACACTGACCATGAAGGATGACCTTAGATCAGACACTGACCATGAAGGATGACCTTAGATCAGACACTGACCATGAAGTGTAACCTTAGATCAGACACTGACCATGAAGGATGACCTTAGATCAGACACTGACCATGAAGGATGACCTTAGATCAGACACTGACCATGAAGGATGACCTTAGATCAGACACTGACCATGAAGGATGACCTTAGATCAGACACTGACCATGAAGGATGACCTTAGATCAGACACTGACCATGAAGGATGACCTTAGATCAGACACTGACCATGAAGGATGACCTTAGATCAGACACTGACCATGAAGGATGACCTTAGATCAGACACTGACCATGAAGGATGACCTTAGATCAGACACTGACCATGAAGGATGACCTTAGATCAGACACTGACCATGAAGGATGACCTTAGATCAGACACTGACCATGAAGGATGACCTTAGATCAGACACTGACCATGAAGGATGACCTTAGATCAGACACTGACCATGAAGGATGACCTTAGATCAGACACTGATCATGAAGGATGACCTTAGATCAGACACTGATCATGAAGGATGACCTTAGATCAGACATTGATCATGAAGGATGACCTTAGATCAGACATTGATCATGAAGGATGACCTTAGATCAGACATTGATCATGAAGGATGACTTTACATCAGACATTGATCATGAAGGATGACCTTAGATCAGACATTGATCATATAGGATAACCTTAGATCAGACATTGATCATGAAGGATAACCTTAGATCAGACATTGATCATGAAGGATAACCTTAGATCAGACATTGATCATGAAGGATGACCTTAGATCAGACATTGATCATGAAGGATAACCTTAGATCAGACATTGATCATGAAGGATAACCTTAGATCAGACATTGATCATGAAGGATAACCTTAGATCAGACATTGATCATGAAGGATAACCTTAGATCAGACATTGATCATGAAGGATAACCTTAGATCAGACATTGATCATGACGGGTAACCTTAGATCAGACACTGATCATGAAGGATAACCTTAGATCAGACAGTCAGCGAATGGATATTACGTCACTGATCTGGACCGTTACTGTAGGCCTTTACATCAGTTACTCCCTCATATGTACAGGTCACTGACACATTGAAATGTCCTCCTGTGAGCTCAATACCAGGATCTGGGAAATACGTGCCTCTATGTGCGGACACAACGCTGACAGATCTGAGTGTCCTGCAACCTATCAGGGTCTGGAAATCCCTCCCCCACATCACTGATCTATTTCTGTCTAGCTTGAAAGAAGGGGCAGTCAGCTGGCTGAGGCTACATACAGGACTGATTGGGGCACAATCTAATCCCTACATTTACTGACATATCTAGTTACATAGTTACCATGATCAGACACTTCCTGCCATCATCAACCAAGGTCAATTTCTACCCAGCAGTGTACCCGCCTGGCCCCCGCTTCTGCAAATCTGCAGCAGTAACATCAACCGCCAGTGACGTGATGAGACAGATCTGTGCCATCCTCACACGACGACTGTCACCGTGCTGGGTGCGATTCTCAGTATGCTGCACAAAGCAGAACCCAGAGCCCCTCACCTAGTGTGTCCCCAAACCCAGCACCCCTCACCTCACACGCCTCCATCCAGAAAGCACCCATCACCTCATTCTTGTGCGCCACCCCATGCAATCACCCCTAATCTTGTGTGCCCCCCAAACCCGGCACCCCCACACAATATGCACCCCCAAGTAAGCACCCCTCAGAATGTGCACCCCCAAATCCAGAATCCATCCATCTTGTGCCCCCAAACCTAGCACCCCTCATCTTGTGTGCCCCTAAACCCAGCACCCCTCACCTGCCTCCATCCAGAAAGAACCCATCACCTCATGCACCCCCCCCATGTAATCATCCCTAGTCTTGCGTGCCCCCAAACCCAGCACTCCCCACACAGTAAGCACCCCTCAGCTTGCACCCCTCATATTGTGCACCCCCAAATCCAGCACCCATCTTGTGCCCCCCAAACCTAGCACCCCTCATCTTGTGTGCCCCCCAAACCCAGCACCCCCCACACAGTAAGAACCGCTCAGCTTGCACCCCCAAATCCAGCACCCATCTTGTGCCCCCCAAACCTAGCACCCTTCATCTTGTGTGCCCCTAAACTCAGCACCGCCCACCTTGCGGACACATACAACTAGCACCCCTCCAGTTGCAGACACCTACACTCAGCACCCCTCCCCCCAAGCACCACTCCAAGTAAGAACCCCTCAACCCATGCCCTTCCCTCAAACCACACCTCGTGCCCCCTCAACTTACCCCCCTCACCCTCTCATTTATATATAGACAGATATATAAGGTATACCACTGACCAGTGCCAATTGTTGACGTTGGTGGCATCTGCTCTCTGCTCCACGATCCAGCGAGGATCCCCCTCTCCCCACTTGGCCATGTCCGTCTTAGTGCCGCAGATGATGCTGCCCGGGGGGGTCCCGCAGCGCCCGGAGACTGCTGCTGCCTCCAGCCGGCTTCTGTCACTTGTATCCTATGGAAGTTACTAGAACAGACTAGAAAGCCGGCCGAGCCCTCCCCCGCAGGTCCCGCCCCTTCCGCCAGTGACGAAAATTCTCCCGCTAGAGCGCCAATTTCTCCCCCGCCGCCGTCTTCCGTGAGACATTTCTTATAGGATCCCTAAATCGTTGTTGTGTAAGTTCTCTCTAGCACCGCAGTGAGGTTGAGTTCTCAGCGGACATCTTTGTTATGGTGCATCCATCAGATGAATCATTTTGGTGTGGGCAATAGGAATAAGCGGCCCTCCAGCTGCTGTAGAACTACACATCACAGCATGCCCTGACAGTTTTGTTATTTGGTCATGTTGAAACGGTTGAGCTTATTTCCCGTTCGCGCTAGAGACCTGGAAGTGACGTGCAGTGAGCACGGAAATGCGTTTCCATAACCAGAAACTCCACCTAGAGAAGAAACTCGTCTCCTCGCAGGCTGCCCTTCCACTACACGATGCGGGGACGACGGCACGATTACGACGACGCCGTCTCCCACAGGGTGAAGTGCATACACTGAACGTTCAGACGTTCAGTGTATGCTGATCAATCATCCCCGAACATGGCAACCTGGCGGCGGTCGTCAGGTTGACCGTCATGTTCGGACGATGATTGATGTTAAAAACGACCAGCGGGCGCGTGCATCGCTGGTCGTTTTTAACATTTTACTGCCCGATTTGTGGCCGGTTGCCAAGCAATGGAGCGATAACGACCGTAGTTATCGCTCCGTCGCTAGGTTTAATCGCCTAGTGGATGGGCAGCATAAGCTCGCCACAAGATTATATTCCCCTTCTATGTCCATGTGGATGGTAGGGAATGACATTGGACAGTAACTGATGAGGACAGGGTCCTCTCTGCGAGGAGAATCTAGACACTGCCATGCTGAGACTCCTGCAGGACACGCTGGGATGTGTAGCAGCTGGAGTGCCACTTATTGCCCACCCTAGTAGCATACATGCCTACCCTCCCGGTTTTCGCAGGAGGCTCCCGATGTTTCGGGTAACCCGTCACACCCCTGGAAGGGTAGCCACTTCTCCAGCAATCTAATCACTTCCTAGTGAAGTGGGCAGAATGGGGAGAATTTCAGCGGTGATCGCGGGTCCCAGTGTAGGGGGCGGGGCTTAATTACACGATTCTTCATGAATAGCGTCATTTAGACCCGACCCCTATGTAAATGTGCACCAATCACGGTTATTTACAGTGAAGTGGGCGGGGCTTAATGACGCAAACCGTCAGGCCCAGCCACCTTCAAAACTGACTTGCAACTCCCGGAGAGGAGAAATTAAAGGTAGACAACTATGCCTAGTAGTTACTCCCTTATTCCCTGATCTATCAGTTATGTGTATATATATATATATATATATATATACAGTCAGGTGCATAAATATTGGGACATTGACAGAATTTTCATATTTTGGCCTCTATTCACCACCACAATGGCTTTAAAATGAAACAAACAAGATGTGCTTTAACTGCAGACTTTCAGATTTAATTTGAGGGTAATTACATCCAAATCAGGGGAACGGTGTAGGAATTACAACGGTTTCTATATGTGCCTCCCACTTTTTAAGGGGCCAAAAGTAATGGGACTATCAACTCAAAAGCTATTTCATGGACAGGTGTGGGCTATTCCCTCATTATTTCATTATCAATTAAGCAGGTAAAAGGTCTGGAGTTGATTCTAGGTGTGACATTTGCATTTGGCATCAGTTGCTGTCGACTCTCAATATGAGATCCAAAAAGCTGTCACTAGCAGTGAAGCAAGCCATCATTAGGCTGAAAAATCAAAACAAAACCATGAGAGAGATAGCAAAAACATTAGGTCTGGCCAAATCAACTGTTTGGAACATTCTTAAAAAGAAAGAACGCATCGGAGAGCTCAGCAACACCAAAAGACCCGGAAGATAACAGAAAACAACTGTGGTGGATGACAGAAGAATTATTTCCCTGGTGAAGAAAAACCCCTTCACAACAGTTGGCCAAATCAAGAACACTATCCAGGAGGTAGGTGTATATGTGTCAAAGTCAACAATCAAGAGAAGACTTCACAAGAGTGAATATAGAGGGTTCACCACAAGATGTAAACTATTGGTGAGCCTCAAAAACAGGAAGACCAGATTAGAGTTTGCCAAACAACATCTAAAAAAGCCATTACAGTTCTGGAACAACATCCTATGGACAGATGAGACAAAGATCAACTTGTACCAGAGTGATGGGAAGAGACGAGTATGGAGAAGGAAAGGAACTGCTCATGATCCAAAACAAACCACCTCAGTGAAGCATGGTGGTGGTAGTGTCATGGCGTGGGCATGTATGGCTGCCAATGGAACTGGTTCTCTTGTGTTTATTGATGATGTAACTGCTGACAAAAGCAGCAGAATGAATTCTGAAGTGTTTCGGGCAATATTATATGCTCATATTCAGTCAAATGTTTCAGAACTCATTGGATGGCGCTGCACAGTGCAGATGGACAATTACCCGAAGCATACTGCAAAAGCAACCAAAGAGTTTTTTAAGGCTAAAAGGTGGAATGTTATTCAATGGCCAAGTCAATCCCCTGACCTGAATCCGATTGAGCATGCATTTCACTTGATGAAGACAAAACTGAAGGGAAAATGCCCCAAGAACAAGCAGGAACTGAAGACATTTGCAGTACAGGCCTGGCAGGGCATTACCAGGGATGAAACCCAGCATCCCTGGTAATGTCTATGCGTTCCAGACTTCAGGCTGTAATTGCCTGCAAAGGATTTGCAACAAAGTATTACAAAGTGAAAGTTAGATTTAGGATTGTTTAGTTTGTCCCATTACTTTTGGCCCCTTAAAAAGTGGGAGGCACATATAGAAACCGTTGTAATTCCTACACCGTTCACCTGATTTGGATGTAATTACCCTCAAATTAAATCTGAAAGTATGCAGTTAAAGCACATCTTGTTTGTTTCATTTCAAAGCCACTGTGGTGGTGAATAGAGGCCAAAATATGAAAATTCTGTCAATGTCCAATATTTATGCACCTGACTGTATATATATATATATATATATATATATATATATATATATATTGTGATAGGATCACTGGTAAAGTGGTCTGTGGCAGGTACATTTGTCCCAGATTCCTGTCTTATGTGTTCTAAACCCCCAGGAGAAAGTCTGCAGTGTAGCAGGCTTGAGTCTCGGCTTTTTGAAAAGCCGGTTTGGGACCTGGGGGTTGTGGGTGAGAGGAGAGGGAGGGCTCCACCCACGGCCACTCCAGGTTTTGGTTCTCGCAGCCTGGTAACAGGCTTGTTAGGGTTCCCACCTGAGAGTGGCCAATATAAGCCTAGTGTGTTTAGGGCTGAGTGTCTCACCTGGGAGAGCAGGCAGGGAGTTTGCTCAGAGACACTTGAAAACCTAACTGTAAGTGTTGTGCTGTGCCTTTGTTGCTGGTGAGGGCATTAGGCCCTGCCAGGTTCTGGTAGTGAGGGAACCACCTGTGAAGTTAGTGCCCCGACAGGGCTAGGATTTATGTTTATGTTTTCTTTATGTTATTTCTGACATTGTACAATAAAGACTGGCGCCGATCAGCTTGTACTCGCATCCAGACTGGTGTGCTGCTTCCCTGCTGCTGTGTGTGTGTGTAAGGAAGGAGACCTCTACCCAGGAGAGGGACCCCTAATCTGACTGTGTCACAATATGGTGGAGAATGCGGCCACCCACACACACTGAAGTTGCAGCGAGAGGAAAACTTTCCGTTTAAAAATTAAAGGGACAGACACCCAATTGGTGAGGGTGGAAATAACACTGTGTCCTTGGAGTCCCATAGAGGAGGCGTCAGCCAATGCTCAGAGAGGCAAGGTTCAGTTCCCACCTACACCCCAGGACAAAATGGAGGACATTATTAAGGCCTTGCTCCAAGCTACAGCAGCTCAGTAGGAGACAAACAGAGTTCAGCAGGAATCCACCAGGGTGCAACTGTTGGCCTTGGAGACAGCCCAGAGGCAACAACAGGTCACCGTCGAGGAAACCCGCCAGGCCTTAGCGGAAAACAGCCGGGCCTTAGCGGAAAACAGCCAGGCCATAAAAGAGGTGGTACAGCACCTGGTCGCCCAGCCCAGAGATGTTACTACTGGTCCTCCCACCACCACTCACTCCATACGAGCCAGTCACTTCCTCCAAAAGATGACTTCGAGCGATGATGTGGAGGCCTACCTCACCGCATTTGAAAGAACGGCTGAAAGGGAGAGTTGGCCCAAGGAGCAGTGGGCAAGTCTGATGGCACCTTTTCTGTCGGGGGAGCCACAAAAGGCCTACTTCGACTTATGCCTGGCTGATGCCAAGGACTATAAAAAACTAAAACAGGAGATCCTAACTCGCTTGGGAGTCACCACCTTTGTTCGTGCCCAACGGGTCCACCGCTGGGAGTTCCATATGGATAAGCCTCCACGTTCACAGATGCATGACCTCGTCCATCTGTCCTCAAAATGGCTACAGCCCGAGACGCTGACGGGACCACAGATCGTGGAAAGGGTCGTGATGGACCGGTACCTGCGATCATTACCTGTGACTCTGCGCAAGTGGGTGAGCCATGCAGACTCTAAGTCCGCGGACCAGTTGGTCGAGCTGGTGGAGAGGTACGTGGCGGCTGAGGAGCTGATGAGTATGCCCCACCGAGCCCCGATGGTGCACCGGCGAACTCCCACAGACACTGGTAAGACTTTTCCAGGGGAGAAGGGTGCTGGGCGGTGCAATGTACCTAAGACTGAGGGTATAGAACCTGTAGACAGGCCTGCCAGGCCGGGAAGGTTCTTGCCCCGTAAATGACTAGACATTAATATGACTCAGTGTTTCCGATGTGGTGGCTTCGGCCATATTGCCGCTAATTGTTCACTTACAACTGAACCTATGCAATGTGATACTGCTCATGTCTACCGCAGGGAGTCTTTCTTTGCACAGATAGCCTGTACGGCTGACCGGCAGGCTGAGACTGATAAGCACATGTGTGTACTCACTGTAGATGGCAACCGAGTAGAGGCACTGTTAGACTCTGGTAGCTTGGTGACACTTATAAAAGCTGAGCTGGTGAACCCCTTGCGGCGTGAGGGGAAAACTGTTGGTGTGACCTGCATACATGGGGATACTCGATATTATGTTACTGCCGAGGTGAACATCGAGACACCATGTGGTTCTGCTATAGTTTCTGTGGGTTTGGTGCATGGTCTGATGTACGATGCAATATTGGGGAGAGACTTTGCTCAGTTCTGGAAGTTGTGGGAAAGCCGTTTTGTTCCAGAGGTGAACAACCCCGATCCATTTGAGAAGGTTGTCGATGTAGTGGAGGAGGGAGTTTCTTCTGAGTCAGAGTTATTCCCTTTTTCTACTATGGTTGGCGAACTAGAGAATGCGGAACGTGACAGTGGCCCGCCAACTGATGTGCCTCCCATTGAGGTGGGAAGTGTTGTTGGGCCAGGTGATCATCTGCCTGATTTAGAGGTCAGAAGAGAGGTCTTTGCTGTGGAGCAGTTGAATGACCCTACTTTGGTAAAAGCCAGGGAGAATGTAAAAGTAGTTGATGGTAAACCCGTAGACCCTGATAGTCCTTTGTACTATCCCCACATGGCAATGTGGCAGGATTTGTTATATCAGGTGACTAAGAAGGGGGAAGATGTTGTGGAACAACTAATAGTTCTCAAAGCCTACAGAAGAACAGTGTTGGATCTGGCCCATGGTCATATAACGGCAGGCCATCTAGGGGTAGAGAAAACTACTGAGCGAATAATGCAGAGGTTTTTCTGGCCCGGGCTTCATAAAGAGGTATCTGACTTTTGCGCATCCTGCCCTGAGTGTCAGTATCATGCTCCCAGGTCCACTAGTTCCATTGCCTATTATAGAGGTGCCGTTTGAAAGAATAGCGATGGATTTGGTTGGACCCTTAATGAAGTCTGCCAGGGGACACCAGTATATTCTGGTCATAATGGATTACGCTACCAGGTACCCGGAAGCGATCCCGTTGCGCAATATGTCAACCAAGACCATTGCCAGAGAGCTAGTTCATGTCTTTAGCAGGCTGAGTATACCTAAGGAGATACTAACTGACCAGGGTACACCGTTTATGTCAAAAGTCATGAAAGAGTTATGCCGCCTGTTCAAAATCGAACAGTTAAGAACTTCGGTTTATCACCCCCAAACCGATGGGCTGGTCGAGAGGTTTAACAAGACGTTAAAACACATGCTTAGGAAAGTGGTCGACAAGGATGGTAGGGATTGGGATTACTTATTGCCGTATTTATTGTTGGCCATAAGAGAAGTTCCCCAGTCCTCCACCAGGTTTTCACCCTTCGACTTGTTGTATGGGAGACACCCAAGGGGGTTACTAGACATTGCCAAAGAGACATGGGAGGGGCAGTCTAGTCCTTACAAAATGGTGATTGAGTATGTTTCTCAAATGCAGGAGAGAATTGCTGCGGTAGTGCCGATAGTGAGAGAGCACCTGGAACAGGCTCAACAGGCACAGCAGAGGGTATACAACCGCAATGCTCGGTTACGCAGCTTTGTTCCTGGGGACAGAGTGTTAGTATTAGTTCCCACTGTGGAAAATAAACTTTTGGCTAAATGGCAAGGGCCCTTTGAAATCTTAGAAAGAGTGGGGCAGGTCAATTACAAAGTTTACCAGCCGGGGAAAAGAAAGTCGGAACAGATATACCATATAAATCTGTTAAAGCCCTGGAAAGATAGAACGGTACTGTCGGCTGTCCGAGCCCCTCCAGTAAATCCAGGGCCCTTAGTTCCCGAAGTGACAGTGGCAAAAACCCTGTCGGCAATTCAACAACAAGAGGTCAAGGAGTTTCTGATCAGAAATAGGGTGCTGTTCTCTGACGTACCTGGGAAAACCTCGGTCATTAAACATGACATCATCACTGACCCAGGGGTTAAAGTTAATCTAAAGCCCTATAGGTTACCAGAAGCACAAAGAGAATCGGTGTCGAAAGAAATTAAAAATATGCTAGAGTTAGGGGTTATTGAAGAATCACATAGTGAATGGTCAAGTCCCATTGTGTTGATTCCAAAGCCCGACGGGAGTGTGCGTTTCTGCAATAACTTCCGAAAGTTGAACAGTTTTTCAAAATTCGATGCCTACCCGATGCCAAGAGTGGATGAACTGATTGAGAGACTAGGGACAGCAAGGTATTTAACCACTCTTGACCTAACCAAAGGTTATCGGCAAGTACCGTTAACCGAGAGCACCAAACAAAAGACAGCTTTTTCAGCGCCAGAGGGCTTGTTTCAGTACAAGATGTTGCCCTTCGGGCTACATGGGGCACCTGCTATCTTCCAAAGAATGATGGACAGGATTCTAAGGCACCATAGACGGTATGCGGCTGCTTATCTGGATGACGTGGTCATTCATAGTCCTGATTGGCAGTCTCACTTACCCAGGGTACAAGCAGTGTTGGACTCCATCTATAAGGCAGGTTTGACAGCCAACCCAAAAAAGTGTTGTCTAGGCATGGAGGAAGTAAAATATCTGGGATACACCATTGGCAGAGGCCTGATAAAGCCTCAGCTCAATAAAGTTGATGCCATACAAAACTGGCCACGGCCTCTGAATAAGAAGCAGGTGAGAGCCTTCTTGGGAATTACGGGGTACTACAGGAGGTTTATACCCAACTTTGCCACCATGGCAGTCCCACTGACTGACCTGACCAAAGGCAAACAAAAAGTCATGGTAGAATGGAGTCCTGAGGCAGAGAAAGCTTTTCAGGAGTTGAAAGTAGCGTTGTGTTCCCAACCAGTCCTGATGACTCCTAATTTTGAAAGGGAATTCATAGTACAAACCGATGCATCAGAAGTAGGTATAGGAGCGGTCCTGTCCCAGAACAAGGAGGGTGAGGAACACCCTATTTTCTATCTTAGCAGAAAGTTGAATGTACATGAGAGAAACTCTGCCACAGTGGAGAAGTAGGCGTTGGCCATAAAGTGGGCGTTAGAGGCTCTCAGGTACTACTTGGTTGGAAGAAAGTTCAAATTGATCACTGACCATGCCCCTTTGAAGTGGATGTCCGAAAATAAGGACAGTAATGCAAGAATTACGAGATGGTTCTTGGCGTTACAAACTTTTAAATTTGCAGTGGAACACAGGCCAGGAAGCCAGCTGGCCAATGCAGACGCGTTGTCACACGTTCATTGTTGGGGGCTTCAGTTGTTCCGCCCCACAGGTCGAAACAAAGGGTGGGGGGATATGTGATAGGATCACTGGTAAAGTGGTCTGTGGCAGGTACATTTGTCTCAGATTCCTGTCTTATGTGTTCTAAACCCCCAGGAGAAAGTCTGCAGTGTAGCAGGCTTGAGTCTCGGCTTTTTGAAAAGCCGGTTTGGGACCTGGGGGTTGTGGGTGAGAGGAGAGGGAGGGCTCCACCCATGGCCACTCCAGGTTTTGGTTCTCGCAGCCTGGTAACAGGCTTGTTAGGGTTCCCACCTGAAAGTGGCCAATATAAGCCTAGTGTGTTTAGGGCTGAGTGTCTCACCTGGGAGAGCAGGCAGGGAGTTTGCTCAGAGACACTTGAAAACCTAACTGTGAGTGTTGTGCTGTGCCTTTGTTGCTGGTGAGGGCATTAGGCCCTGCCAGGTTCTGGTAGTGAGGGAACCACCTGTGAAGTTAGTGCCCCGATAGGGTTAGGATTTATGTTTATGTTTTCTTTATGTTATTTCTGACATTGTACAATAAAGACTGGCGCCGACCAGCTTGTACTCGCATCCAGACTGGTGTGCTGCTTCCGTGCTGCTGTGTGTGTGTGTAAGGAAGGAGACCTCTACCCAGGAGAGGGACCCCTATTCTGACTGTGTCACAATATATATATATATATATATGTGCAGCATGCCATGATCCATCAGTTATGTGTGTGTAGATATGTTTATATATATATATATATATATATATATATACAGCATGCCATAATCCATTGGGATACCCTTAGTGCACCTCTGAGCAGCACTCCAGTAATTAAGTTGTCTGAAAAAGATGAGCGTGCGGGACCTATCAAATTTTCTATCAATCCACGTATATATATACATACATATATACGGGTCCCGACGCTGGCATCCCGACAAGGTTAGGCTACCAACACCTGTCAGTCGGTATCCTATCACTTCCCCTCTTCCTACCCCTATCCCACCCTCCCCAGTACCTAAACCTAACCTCCCCCTAGGGCCTAAACCTAACCTACCCCTCCCTGCAGCCCAACCCAAACACCTACTTACCGACTTTTTAGGAATCCTTCCCGGGAGCAGCCCGGAGAGTAGAGCTGCTCTCAGCTTCGGGGGGCGGGGCCAGACTGTAGCGTCATTAGGCCCCTAGTTTAACCTCACCCCCTCCCTACGGACCTGCAAATTTCACGTAAAATCTCATCAGTGCTGAATTGGCCATCTGGCACTTATGGAAAATGGCAGAAGGGCCGATGGCCTCAGGTCCATTTCGAGGAGGGCGGAAGTGTCCACGCCCTCACAAATTCACTATGGGCCTTATTCAGACCCGCTTGCAAGCGCATAGCGCTCGCAAGCGGGTCAATGGTTGGCCAGAGCGCATGCGCGGCGTGCGCGAGCCCCGGAGCGAGTGCAAAAAGCACTCGCTCCAGCGCTCGCTACAAACGGGGTGGCTATCAATGTTGATCGACAGCTCGCCCCGTTTGGAAGGCGGGGAGGGAGGGTGGCTGGGCAAATGGAGGCGTTCCTGCAGGAACGCCTGCCGTTTGTGGGCGGCCCTACTGACATCTCTCGTGATGTCAGTAGGTGGACTTCCTGCTCTATTAGAGCAGGAAGTCCAATGGGGCTTGCGGCCATGAGACCCTACCGTAAGGGTCTAGTCGCAAGCCCGATGGTCAAGACCATCGCGAACATCACCTGGCCACCCACAGCTATGCGAGCGGCCAGAAGGCCGCAACTTAAAAAACAAGCGCCCGCCCTGATTCAGAGCGAGCGCTCACTTTTTGCGAGCGGCTCTGAATCAGGCCCAATGTGAGCTGAGGGAGACAGAAAGGGTGGTGGCAGTGATGGGCCGATGCGCTCTGCTCGGCCGGGAAGAGACGGGGGATTTCCGCAAGGCCGGGCCTCGTGACTCGCGTCATGCCCCCTTAAACTTAACCATGCCCCCTACACGCGTGCTCCTAAGGTGCGTGCACAGGGTGGACTGCTAGGGCTGATCTACAGCCCCAGTCTGTCCCTGCTCCCCATCCTGCACACTTCACTAAGAAGTGGGCGGTATGTGAGAGATCTGCCTACACTTTCAAGGATGCAGGGAGTTACCCGAAAAAAATCGGGAACCTCCTACGACTCCCGGGAGAGTGGGCAAAAATGCCCCAACCCTCCCCCTAACTCTGCTACTTACCTTTGGGAAGCCGTAGGTCAGGATGTCAGTGCCGGGATTCTGACAGGTGTCGGGATTCCAGAACCGGCATTGTGAGCGCTGGAATCCCTGCAGTTGGTGTTATGACCGCATTCCCATATACACATACATACATATTATATATATATATATATATATATACTGTGATAGAAGCACTGGAGCAGTTTTGAATGGCTTCTATGTCTGTCCCAGACTCCTGTCCTATGTATTTTAGGAGAAGTCTGTTTGGAAAAACAGACTAGAAATGTCGGCTTTAGTGAAAAGCCGAAATGGGTCCTGGGGGTGTAGATGTGAGGAGAGGGAGTGCTCCATCCACAGGCCACTCCAGGTGTTGGGCCTTTCAGCCTGGTAGCAGGCTCGTTAGGGCTTGCACCTGATAGTGGCTCAGATAAGCTGGGTTTTGTTATAGCTGAGTGTCTCATACCTGGAAGAGCAGGCCCGCAGGCTAGTTTGCTCTGAGACACTGTGTGACACCACCTGTAAGTACTGTGAACGTGAACTTATTTAGTCTTCTGTTAGTGAGGGAACCTGCTGTCTAGTTAGAGCCCAGACGGGCTAGGATTTTGTTTGTGTTTTGTTTTATTTATGTGTCCAGTACAATAAAGACTGGCTCCAACCAGCTTGCACGAGAACCTCAGAATTGTGTCCTGTTTCTCTGGCTGCTGTGTGTGTAAAGAGGGAGCCCATCTACCCAGGAGAGGGCCCCCTATCCCGACTGTGTCACAATACACACACACAACACTGTGCAAAAGTTTTAGGCAGGTGTGGAAAAAATGCTGCAACGTAAGAAAGCTTTCAAAAATAGAAGTGGTAATAGTTTTTTTTTATCAATGAACAAAATGCAAAGTGAATGAATAGAAGAGGAATCTAAATCAAATCAATATTTGGTGTGACCACCCTTTGCCTTCAAAACAGCATCAATTCTTCTAGGTACACTTGCACAAAGTCAGGGATTTTGTAGGATTATAGTCAGGTGTATGAGTGACCAATTATACCACACAGGTGATAATGATCATCATTTTCACATGTAGGTTGAACCACAGTCATTAACAGAAAGAGCTGTGTAGGAGGCTAAAAACTGGGTGAGAAACAGCCAACCTCTGCTATAAAATGTTAGGTTGTGGAAGATAGTTTCATGTCACAGGTCATACACCATGGCAAGACTGAGCACAGCAACACGACACAAGGTAGTTATACTGCATCAGCAACGTCTGTCCCAGGCAAAGATTTCAAAGCAGACCGGGGTTTCAAGATGTGCTGTTCAAGCGCTTTTGAAGTAGAATAAAGAAACAGGCAATGTTGAGGACCATAGATGCAGCGGTTGGCCAAGGAAACTTAGTGCATCAGATGAAAGACACATCATGCTTCCCTTCGAAATTCGGAAGATGTTCAGCAGTGCCATCAGCTCAGAACTGGCAGAAACTAGTTAGACGATACACCCATCTACTGTTCAGAGACCTCTGGCCAGAAGTGGTCCTCATAGAAGAATTGCGGTCAAAAAAGCCATACCTTCGACGTGGAAACAAGGCCAAGCGACTCAACTATGCACGAACACATAGGAACTGGGGTGCAGAAAAATGTCAGCTGGTGCTCTGGACTGGTGAGTCAAAATTTTAAATATTTGGATCTAACAGAAGGCAGTTTGTTCGCCGAAAAGGCTGGAGAGTGGTACAATAATGAGTATCTGCAGGCAATAATGAAGCATGGTGGAGGTTCCTTGCAAGTTTGTGGCTGTATTTCAGAAAATGGAGTTGGGGATTTGGTCAGAATGAATGATGAGACTATTAGGATTAAATATAAGTAATATAGATCAACAGCGTGTGTAATACTTTTTATAATACTCTTGATATATCTATCGTTTGCATATTGTGCATGTAACAAGTTATAAAACATATGTCCCTAGTATACAGACACCCGAGAGCTATTTATAACATGACGATGTTATGAACTAACGAGATAAAAATTACATCTGAATAGTGTGATAATAATTTTAATAGTATTGTTTACTATATATTAAAATATAAAAATAAAATATTTCGCTCATTTATTTTAAGGCTATATTAAAGGTTATGTTTTAGAATTATCAGTGCTAATGAATTGTTGTTAGTATTTGTAGGGATATTATAAAATTCAATTTGTTCTGTGAGTGCCCCGATATAGGAATACTTTATCTTTTTTTGCATATCAATTTTTATTCCTGGGTGCACCCCTCCAACATTAATAAAATAAGAGATAATAATTCAATTAAATATTTTCAAATGTATACACTAGGAGGATGAACTTTAAATAATAAGTATAGTTTTGTGCAGAAGAGCAACTTTTTCTTGGTATAAGGCTTCAATACCATCTGGGTGGTGGTGGACAGGTTTTCTAAGGGTATTCCAAATCAGTTTGTTCCATTAAGGTCTACTCTCAGCTCTGAAACTGGCTGAAGCATTTATAAGGGAAATCTCTAAGCTGCCCGGGTTCCCCAAGGATATTGTCTCGGACCACGGGGTACAAGTTACATCTAAATTGTGGAGGTCACTATGTAAGTACTTTGGAGTTTCTCATCAGCCCATCACCCTCAAAGCAATGGTCAGGCGGAGCAAATAAATAAGGATCTGGAGAAGATTATTTGATTGTATGTCTCAGCCAATTAAGATGATTGGGTATCCTTGTTGCCATGGGCTGAATTTGTCCACAATAATCTGTTTCACGAGGCATTGGGTTACTCTCCCATTTCATCCAGTATGGTCTGCATCCTGTGTTACCAGAGTTACCAGCCCTCCAGTCGATTTCACTTCCAGTCGCCCATGGTACAGTGAACCATTTTCTCAATATTTGGAGAAACGAAAAGAGGAATTTGTGCAAGGCCTCTTCTAAGTATAAACTGTTTGCGGACAGGTAAAGGAAGAAGGGCCCTTTATTACATTCTGGAGACAGAGTCTGGTTGTCAACCAAACATCTGCGATTAAAAGTGCCCAAGATTAAATTTGCTCCCAAGTTCATTGTGCCCCATCAAATTGTCCAAGTGATCAACCCAGTGGCATACCATCTGAGACTGCCTGGCAAGCTTAAAATACTGAATATTTTCCATATCTCAATCCTGAAACCACTAGTTCTCAATCAGGTTTTCAACACCCGGAAAATCCTCCTTTGGCTATTCCAGTGGACCATCAAGAGGAGTATGAAGTGAAACAAATTCTGGACTCCAGAATCTCTAGAGGTACGGTTCAATTCCTGGAAAGGATATGGTCCTGAAGAGTGCTGTTGGGTCAAGCCTTAAGATATTCATGTACATCAACTTCTTCAGAAATTCCACCAGAAGTTCCCTGGCATACCATTGTGGGATGTTGGTGCCTACCCCTAGAAGAGGAAGTAATGGTATAGCGCCGGACACGTCATGTACTCATCGGGTGTGGCAGCGCTGGTCAGCAGTAGGGCAGCGGGCGGGGAGTCCCCTGCGCCCACTGCTGTGTCCTCCGGCTTCCTCCCCGGCATCTTCCTCCCCCGGCATCCCGCAGCTGTGTACAGGCGACCGTGGCTCCCCTGGGGGTGGGCGCGCTGAACTGTGAGAAATTTAAAGGGACAGGCGTGCCAAACATAATTTCTCATTTTCAGTGGCGTAACTAGGGTATTTGGAGCCCAGGGCAAATTTGAAAAGGGAGCCCCCACCCCCCTCACCCAACACCCCGATATGTGCGTGCGCCTTCGGCGCACGTGGGAAAAAATGGGCGTGGTCACTTAAAAATGGGGCGTGTCAACATGACATACCCCTTTATTTTCACGCTGAACATTCCTATCCATATGCACCTTAACCCCAGTAGTACCCCTTATACATTACCCCCAGTATGCAGTTGTGGTCCCTCTTATGCAGGCTCATAGTAGTGCCCCTTATACAGTATCCCCAGTAGTGGTCCCCCTTATACAGCCCCCAATTAGTTCCCCTTACTCAGTGCCCCCAGTAGTGGTCCCCCCAAATGCCCCTAGCAGTAAGCCCCTTATATAGTGCCCCCAGCAGTAGTAACCCCCTCCCATGCAGTGCCCCCAGTAGTAGTCCCCCTGATGCAGGCCCCCAGTAGTGACCCCCCCTATCCAGTGCCCCCTGTAGTGGTCCTTCCTATTATTGCCCCCAGTTGTGGTCCCCCCAATGCAGTGCCCCTAGTAGTAGGCCCCTTTTATAATGCCCCCAGTAGTAGTCCCCCCCCCCAAGTAGTGGTCCCCAGTTGAGGTTCCCCCTCCCGATTAAGTGCCCCCAGTAATAGCCCCCCAGTAGAGGTCCTCCCAATAATGGTGCCCCCAGTAATAGCCCCCCCCAATAGAGGTTCTCCCAATAATGGTGCCCCCAGTAGTAGCCACCCCCCCGTTGTGCCCCCACCCCCAGTAGAGGTCCCCCCAGTAGTAGCCACCCCCCTCCCCCGTTGTGCCCCCAGTAGTGCAGGCAGGTTTTAAAAAAATATATATAAAAATATACTTACCTGAATCCACGCTGCTGCTCCTGACCGCGACACCGCTCCCGCTGCCCTCCAGTCCTCCCGGGCTGGCGCGCTCAGCATTATGGGAGAGACGTCATGATGTCATGACGTTTGTCCCATTACCCACTGCAGGAGCCGGACGGAAGTCCGGCTCTTGCAGTGGGTGCTGCAGCAGTCAATGAGAGTCTATCTGACTCTCATTGGCTGCTGTTTAACACACGCATTGCTGCCAGCGCTGGCGGCGATGCGTGTGTTATGCACAGCCTGAGCCCGCCTTCTGGTGCTATTGGGCAAGCGCTCAGGGGGAGGGAACGGGCTCAGGTGTGCAGAACAGGACCGGCGCTGGAAGCCTAGCGCCGGTCCTGTGTAAATGTGTAGCGCTGACCGCACTCACTGCGGTCGGCGCTACACTGGTGGCTATCTAGGGCGCGCCGGACCATGGCACAGGGCACGCACCCTGCCCGACCCCCCCTAGTTACGCCACTGCTCATTTTGCACAAGATTTTAACTTCTATAAGAGGGAGTCTCAGGGCACTAGGCAGTGCCAGAGTATAGGCTCCCAAACATTACTACCGCTAGTGATTCCTACAGCTCATTCCTGACCTTGGCTTGCTTGTGACCTGATTCAGTCTCCTCCATGGTACTGCGTATGGTATTCTGGTGTTAACCTTGGTTATTCTATGTAACCTGTTCCATTTGATCCTTGGTACCGCTTTGTCTATTTAGTGTTACGATCCTCTAGCAATTGCTAGGACCGAGATGGAGGTGTTGGAGATACATGGCACATCGAAGAATAAACACAAGAAGTATAGTTAAATTATGGCAGTTTACTAAATAAATTATATGATGGACCAGTGAAAACACAACATGTCAATGGTGTAATAAGGAGCTGAAACCATAGGACAGTCAATAGAATATACTGTAGGTTTACAGTCCAAACTAAAGTTGTTAAATGGCCAGGAGGCCTAGTAGACAGCAATGCTTGAAACGTGGTGAAGAAGCAGGATTGCTGGATGGCCTAGCAGACAGCGATGCTTGAAACCTGGTGTAGAAGCAGGATTGCTGTATGGCTAGGAGGGCCTAGTAGACAGTGGTGCTTGAAACGTGGTGTTGAAGCAGGATTGCTGTATGGCCTGGAGGGCCTAGAAGACAGCAGTGCTTGAAACGAGGTGTTGAAGCAGTAATGCTGTTTGGCCTGAAAGGCCTAGTAGATAGCGGTGCTTGAAACGTGGTGTTGAAGCAGGATTGCTGTATGGCCTGAAGGGCCTAGTAGACAGCGTAGTTAGAAACGTGGTTTAGAAGCAGGATAGCTGTATGGCCTGGAGGGCTCAGCAGACAGCGATGCTTGAACCGTGGTATAGAAACAGAATAGCTGTATGGCCTGGAGGCTCTGTAGACAGCGATGCTTGAACCGTGGTATAGAAGCAGGATAGCTGTATGGCATGGAGGGCTCTGTAGACAGCGATGCTTGAACTGTGGTATAGAAGCAGGATAGCTGTATGGCCTGGAGGCTCTGTAGACAGCGATGCTTGACCCGTGGTATAGAAGCAGAATAGCTGTATGGCCTGGAGGCTCTGTAGACAGCGATGCTTGAACCGTGGTATAGAAGCAGGATAGCTGTATGGCCTGCAGACAGCGTTACTTGAAACGTGGTATAGAAGCAGGATAGCTGTATGGCCTGGAAGGCCCTGGAGACAGCGTTGCTTGGACCCAGGGTACTTGGGCACTTAGAAGCCTGTGAGCAGAATACACGCAGCATGTTGAAAATATAGCTGGAAGTCTGGATGCACAGAGAGCAGCTGCATAACCAAAAGTTCCACATGAAAACTCTATAACCGACAGGGCGGCGACAGTCCAGGAAGTTCAAATAGGATCAGCTGCCAATAAGGCAACACTAGGAGGAAACATGTGAAATCCTCTGTCTGGGTCTCCTAGCAACCGGCAACCTAGAAGCATGGTCAAGAGCAGGAGGAATACTGGCAGGAGACAAGTCCTGGACTGGACTTGTAACAGTTTAGTTCTGACTTGTTGACTACAAGTACGTTCCAGTTTACACCACCAACTGTACTAGAAAACTAAGGGGGTCATTCAGACCCGCTCGCAAGCGGTTCGATGTTCCCCTACTGCGGAGGGAGCTCCGTCGTGCGCATGTGCGAGACCCAGCGAGCGACGGGCTCTCCATCGCTCCAGGTCTCGCACCAAAGGGGACGTGCTGTCGATGTTGATTGACAGCACGCCCCCTTTGGTGGGCGTGCCCGGGGCGTACCAGCCAGATGGAGGCGTTCCCATGGGAACGCCTACCGTCTGAAGCCGGCCCCACTGACATCACTAGTGATGTCAGTGGGAGTGATTTTGGCTCTGGTCAGAGCGTTCGGTTTTGAATCAGGCCAGAGTCAGAGGATCGCTACCTATGAGTCGGACGCAGCCAAGTCCAAACCTACTTGTGGGGGTCCCTGGTTAATATTGCTGGCATGCTAAACTCCGTGCCTCTGTACTGGGTCTTAGTCAATCCCAAAGTACAGGCAAGCATCCACTATCCATCCGAGAGTTTGAGACAAAACGTACAACTGCTGAAGTCCAACCCTAGGGTCACCCACCCTATTACAATGGTTAAGCAGCAAAAATATAAATATATCAGGAATGCCAAACAGCTCTGTACTGTCATGGAGGAGGATCCGATCAACTTCTCATAATGTTCCCATATGGTATATGTAAAATAAAAAGGATGACATGACAATAGTGTAATTCTGTTATATTTCCGATCTAAGGGCCTGATTCAGAGCCGCTCGTAAGCGGCCGCTCGTTCGCTCCGAGCGATGTTCGCACATCTGCGCATGCGTATGGGTCGTAATGCGCATGCGCCAACCAGTCAGTGTGGTCGGAAAACGTGTGTTCGCAAAATTGCGAGTGCCTGTTAATTTGAGTGACAGGATGAGGCGTTTGTGGGTGGTAACAAGGGAAGGTGCTTGAAAACGGGGAGTGGAGATCCGAACGCAGGCGTGCCAAACGGTCAAAACGGGCGTTTTAAGGGTGTGCATAATTAACAAAGCAGCGTCATCGACCACGTCACTTGGTTGTTTCTTAGCCTGAACTGTTCGCATGATTGCGGTAGCAAAATCCAACCACAAGCACTGCGAGCAGTTCAGACGCCTTTCGATGTACTCGATTAATCTAATAAATAGCGGAGATGATATATGATGCGAGCGGCCAGGGGGCGTCTTTGCAAAATAGCGAGCGCATGTTTCATTCGCTCGCTCAGACATAGAGGCGTCAACAGACCGCAAAGAGCGAGCGCTCAATTTAAATAGCCGGCCCATTTTTCTGAGCGAGCGCAAATAGCGTCCGGCTCTGAATCAGGGCCTAAATCTCCTGATAGTGTCAAGCTCACCTCCTAGAGGTGAAACATGGACAATGAAAGGTTTTCTTACACTCTTCCTCACTTTAAAACCAAATCTTCCACAATTCTTAAAAGTCTCTTCATATGTGTGCATAAAGATAAAAAATAACAACTGTCATACTGTAGTGGACTATGTAGATGTTAAAAGGAACAGAAAAAGGAGAGTTATGGTAAAGCTTACCCTTGTTAACTCTCTTTCTTCGAAGTCCATAGGGTCCACAGGGAGACAATGGGGTGTAGGTGGTACTTGGAGGACCGGACACCAACAGTAAAACTTTTTTCTATCCCACAATGCTCTAGTTCTTCCCCCTATACCCCGCGGGCAACTCAGTTCTGTTAACAAACCCAAGGCAGGAGCAAGATAGGAGAGAAGGAAGACTGTTACACTGAAGAATAACATTCTCATACAGAGAAGGAAACAAGTGACCAAGAGAAGAAACCCATAGAAGCCAGGAGCTTCAGGGTGGGTGCCCTGTGGACCCTATGGACTTCGAAGAAAGAGAGTTAACAAGGGTAAACTTTTCCATAACTAACCTTTTCTTCTTCAGGGTCAATAGGGCTCCACAGGGAGACAATGGAAATGTCCCAAAGCAGTTGTTCAAGGGCAGGGATGCTCCTGAGCTGAGAGGAGAACCCGGCGCCCGAAGGAAACATCCTGAGAGGCAAATGTATTAAAGGCATAGAACCTAAGAAAAGTGTGGACAGAAGACTGCATGGCTGCCTTGCATAGTTGTTCGGCAGACGTGCCATGGTGGGCTGCCCACGAGGGACCCACAGAGTGAGTAGATTGAGCAGATACTGTAGCTGGCACAGTAAGGCCAGTCTGCATGTATGCCTGTGAGATAGTCATGCAAAGCCATCTGGCCAGAGTCTGTTTGTTAGCTGGCCATCCCTTCTTGTGGAATCCATATAGGACAAAAAGGGAGTCCATGCAGATTTTCAGAGCACGGACCACATCCAAAGAGGCACCTCCCGAGAGGTCTGGTGACTGAAAGGCAGGAACCACAATTTCCTCATTAAAGTGGAAATGAGAGACCACCTTGGGAAGGAAGCCTGGGCGTGTTAGAAGAACAGCCCTGTCTGGATGAAGGATTAGAAATGGGGAGCGACAGGAGAGCGCCCCTAAATCCGATACCCTAGGGGCAGATGCTATAGCCAGAAGAAAAAGAGTCTTCGCATTGAGCCATTTGATGTCTACTGAATCCAGGGGTTCAAATGGAGGTTCCTGAAGTTCGCGGAGAACCACTGACAAATCTCATGGAGCCACAGTAAGGTGTGATCATCCGGAAGAGGAGCAATTCTGCGCTGGAACCAGATGGACAGAGCAGAGACGTGCACTTTCAGAGAGCTAGGCAGAGTCCGAGATCCAATCCAGCTTTAAGAAAGGCAAGGAATTTAGAAACCCTAAAAACCTGAGAGTCATAATTTCTAGGAGCACACCACTGGAAATATGTATGCCACACCCGGTGATAAATCCTGTCAGAGGCCAGTTTACGCGCTCTGTGCATGGTCTGGACCACAGAGCTAGAAAATCCCTTAGACCTTAGGAGGGATGTCTCAAAAGCCAAGCCGTTAAAGACAGATGAGCCAGGTCCGGATGTAGACAGACACCCTGAGACAACAGGTCTGGTCATAGAGGAAGTTGTAGAGGAGCACCTGGGCTAAGCCGGAACTACCAACAGGACCATGCCCCCTTCTTGCTTGAACTTCTGAAGAAACCGAGGAAGAAGGGACACTGGAGGAAATAGGTACACCAAATGGACTGTACACCTCACAGATAATGCATCCACGAAGGCTGCATCGGGGTCCCTTGTCCTGGCCCCATACACTGGTTGTGTCATGAGGCTATGAGGTCCATGGCTGGTAGACCCCATTTGTCCACCAGGAGCTGTAAGACTTCTGGTTGTAGAGACTACTCCCCTGCATGCACGTCGTCACGGCTGAGGAAATCCGCTTCCCAATTGAGAATCCCCAGGATGAACACTGTGAAGATGGCTGGGAGATGGTGTTCGGCCCATGTGAGAATGGGAGACACTTCTGCCATTGCTGACCGTCTTCGAGTGCCTCCTTGGTGATTGAGGTAGTCCACTGCCGTAGCATTGTTGGACTGTACTTGTACTGGCCTGCCCTGAAGAATATTCTGAGCCACGGTGAGGGCTTTGTAGATGGCTCGAAGTTGTAGGACGTCAATTGGTAAGATCACCTCGGCTGGAGTCCAGCATCCTTGGAAGGAGTGCTGTCCGCTCACTGCACCCCACCCACGGAGGCTTGCATCCATGGTGAGGAGTGCCCAGTCCGGGATTCAAAAGGGACGTCCCTTGTTCAATTGGGACATCTATAGCCACCAGGATAGGGATAGGCGAACTTCCGGATAGAGGCCCATCATCTGGGATTTGAGCAGATGGGGCAGCCCATTCCACCTGGAGAGGATCGGGTGTTGTAGGGGCCTGGAGTGAAACTGAGCGAACTCCACCATTTTGAAGGTGGACACCATGTATCCCAAGGTCTGCATTGCAGTGAATTGACACTTGGCGACTGTGGAGTAACCTGCGCACTTGGTGCTGTAGTACAGAGATTTTGTTTGCTGCTATCAGGAAGATTCTCTGAGCCTGAGAGTCCAGGAAGGCTCCCAGATGTACCAATCTTTGAGAAGGGGTCAGGGAAGACTTTTTCCAGTTGATCAACCAAACGTGCGTTTGTAGAAAGGCAATGGTTACTTGTAGATGGCGGTGAAGAATCTCTGGGGAGCTTGCTAAGAGCAAGATATTATCCAAGTATGGGAGCAGTTGGATCCCCTGACGATGAAGATAGGCCGCCATAACTGCCATGCTCTTGGTAAAGATCCGAGGAGCTGTAGAAAGCCCTAAAGGCAGTGCTTGAAATTTGTAATGTTGCTGGACAGCAAACTGGAGATACTGCTGATGAGAGGGCGCTACAGATACATGTAGGTAGGCATCCCGAATGTCCAGAGACACCATAAAGTTCCCAGGCTCCATAGCCAGGGCAACATAGTGTTTCCATATTATACTTGGGCACCCTGATAAACTTGTTTAGAGACTTGAGGTTGAGGATAGGCCGATGAGACCCGTTGGGCTTCTGAACCAAGAAAAGGGTAGAATAATAGCCCGTCCCTTGCTGTGATGAGAGGTCCGGAATTATTCCCCTCGAGAGCATCAAGGACTGAATGGCCTTCTGGAGGAGCAGGGCTTTGCTTTGGTCAGATGGAGGTCCTTTGCAAAAGAACTGGTGGGCGGGCCTCCTCAGGAATGAGAGGGCATATCCGTGGGAGACCACTTCTTGTATCCAGGCGTCTGTGGTGGTCTGATGCCAGAATTTGGTGAACTGAAGAAGACTGCCTCCCACCCCGAGATCCCCCAGGGAGAGGCCCACCTTGTCAGGCTGAAGGCTTGTCCTCAGATTTGGTATATGGACATCTAGTAGCCCAGGCCTGTTTGGTCCTAGGCTTGGAGACCTTTGTGGATGCCAACTGCCCTGGAAATGACTGACCTTTAGCTTTTTCCTGAGGATTAAAGGACCAAAAGGATGACATCCGAGGCTTCATAGTACATGCAGAGGGCAAGAACGCCGTCTTAGAAGCTTCCAAGGTAGTCACAATCTTGTCCAATATTCCCCAAACAGGATCTCCCCAGAATAAGGCAGAGACTCCAAAGCCTTTTTAGAGTTCGAATCTGTCTTCCATGAGTGAAGCCAAACGATACAGCGAGCTACCATGGAAGTAGCAGATGCCTTGGAAGCTAGGAGACCAGTATCCAAAGCCGCTTCTCCTAAATAGGAGGGTGCATCTCTAATGTGAGATGTAGGACAGCTGTTTCTTCAAAGCATCAGAGGGAAATTTCTCTTCTAGGGCCTCTGTCCAACTCTCAGTGGCTTTTGCCATAAAGGCCGTAGCCCTGGCAGGACGAGTAATAGCTCCTATAAGAGTGTATATAGACTTCAGACAAGCTTCAATCCTTCTATCCGTAGCCTCTTTTAAGGAGGTTGCTGTATGACTGAATATGAGCATATAATATTGCCCGTAACACTTCAGAATTCATTCTGCTGCTTTTGTCAGCGGTCACATCATCAATAAATACAAGGGAACTAGTTGCATTGGCAGCCATACATGCCCACGCCATGACACCACCATACTTCACTGAAGAGGTGGTATGTTTTGGATCATGAGCAGTTCCTTTCCTTCTCCATACTCTTCTCTTCCCATCACTCTGGTACAAGTTGATATTTGTCTCATCTGTCCATAGAATGTTGTTCCAGAACTGTAACGGCTTTTTTAGATGTTGTTTGGCAAACTCTAATCTGGTCTTCCTGTTTTTGAGGCTCACCAATGGTTTACATCTTGTGGTGAACCCTCTATATTCACTCTTGTGAAGTCTTCTCTTGATTGTTGACTTTGACACATATACACCTACCTCCTGGAGAGTGTTCTTGATTTGGCCAACTGTTGTGAAGGGGTTTTTCTTCACCAGGGAAATAATTCTTCTGTCATCCACCACAGTTGTTTTCCGTGGTCTTCCGTGTCTTTTGGTGTTGCTGAGCTCTCCGGTGCGTTCTTTCTTTTTAAGAATGTTCCAAACAGTTGATTTGGCCATTCCTAATGTTTTTGCTATCTCTCTGATGGGTTTGTTTTGATTTTTCAGCCTAATGATGGCTTGCTTCACTGATAGTGACAGCTCTTTGGATCTCATATTGAGAGTCGACAGCAACTGATTCCAAATGCAAATGTCACACCTAGATTCAAATCCAGACCTTTTACCTGCTTAATTGATAGTGAAATAACGAGGGAATAGCCCACACCTGTCCATGAAATAGCTTTTGAGTTGATAATCCCATTACTTTTGGCCCCTTAAAAAATGGGAGGCACATATAAAAACCGTTGTAATTCCTACACCGTTCACCTGATTTGGATGTAATTGCCCTCAAATTAAATCTGAAAGTCTGCAGTTAAAGCACATCTTGTTTGTTTCATTTCAAAGCCATTGTGGTGGTGAATAGAGGCCAAAATATGAAAATTCAGTCAATGTCCCAATATTTATGCACCTGACTGTAGTAGCTGGAAGAGGGTTAAAGGAAATCAAGCGGCAGCTTGAAACTTTTTATTTGGGATATTCCATGCTTCAAACATCTGATCAGATAGCTGATCAGAGTGAGGAAACTCTGGGAAAACTACCTTCTGTCCCTTAAAGAGTGGCTGGTTTGCCTTAGGAGTGGGTTCTACCACTTCTATTTGAAGAATACTATAGATTTTACAGCACTCACTAGTGCAGGTATATTCAATTTAGAGTTGGGTTCCTCGTCTCCTGAGTGGGAGTCAGAGTGAAAGAGGTCTGCGTCTTCTGCCTCCCCAGATGATAACTCAGAATCTGATAGCTGGGTGGACTGGGAAGATAACACAGCACGCTTAGTAGGTTTACTAGGTAAGGGTCTCTCCTTTTGCAGCATTTGTTGAACGGCTGGAGAGGTATCCGCCAGACTCTGCACTGAGGTAAAAAGTACGTCTGCCCATGGGGGAGGCAAAGGATTTGCAGGGAGTACCTGCTGTGGCCATCCCATAGAGGGAGCTACCCACAGGGACCACTAGGTGGTCAGCAATTTTTGCCAACACCTGTGAAAAAGAAGCCCAGGGTGGGTCCTGTGGAGAGGGTGCAGAGGGCTGATAGGCCAGGTGCCGTATAACAAGATGCACATAGACCATCCTGAAGAGGTCCTCTGAAGCTAAGCCTGGTAAACAGGACTTGCAAGATACCAGAGTGGGAGCAGCAGGTTGCTTGTTATTGTTGCCTTTGCTAGACATAGCTGCAAGGATAATATAGCACACAATCTGGCACATCTCAGTGAGCAACCCAGATATATGTACAATATGGCACAGTGTAGTGCGTAACACAGATATACAGTATGTGATAGCCCTCACAAATATAGGTAGATGTGAGGTACAGTGAATCCCTTATACCTTAGTATTCCAGGGTTATAATGAATTCTAAGTTATAAGAAAGGGAAAGGTATAGGCTGACAGTTGAGAAAAACAGACAGCAGCGCTAGCACAAGTCACATGCAATGCAGAGCATACAAGTTAACTGCAGTGGGCACTAAATTAAACAACACAGACCGCAGTGGCTGGTAGGAAATAGCGCTGTATAACCTGGCTCCTGGGAGAGGTAAACAGGGAGTCCAGACCCAGCTTTCCCTGAGACCTGAGGCTATTGCAGAAAATGGCTGCCGTGAATCTCTGAGGGGGCGGAGGGTGAGGGAAGAGCAGCTTAGGGGTAGCAAGACCGCAGTGGAATGGCGCTGTGAGCTGGGGGAGGGGTCGCAGGGAGAGGACCTTCTCCCCTATGCTGACATCAACCACCGGGTCCCTGGCCTTAGCTGTCCCCTGTGCCAGTATAAGTTATGCCCTGGTGGTCTAGTGGAGTCCTGGTTGAACCAATGTCCACATCAGCACCTCCGGTCTGTCTCCTGAGACCGGAGGTAAGACTGCGCATAGATGCAAGTCCCCGCAAGCGGGGATCCGCCTTACCTGCCCCTTGAGTCCCGGCTGAAGTCTGGGGTCCGAGGAGCCCTGCTAGCTAGGTCCTCCCAGAGCCTTGCCAAGAGTACCTAGCTGAGGGCTGGAGTTGCAGCACCGCGAAGGGGTGATGGAGCAGCAGTGCAGATGTCCAGAAGACTGTCTAGCGCTGCTTGCTCTGTAGTGAAAAATTCAAATAAACATAAATCATAAAATAAAGCTTGGGCTGCTTAACAGCAGCCCCACTGTTCTAAAATAGATCCAGCTCCTGCCGGACACCAACTACACTGAGTTGCCTTCAGGCTGTGGGCAGCAAATAGGGGGAAGGACCGAAGCATCCTGGGATACTAAAATAAGAGATATGGTAAGAACTTACCTTTGTTATCTCTCTTTCTTCCAAGTCCATAGGGTCCACATACAGACCTTGGGGTATAGCTGGATCTGGATCCACGGGCATCACGCAGTTCAAAGCTTTAGCTCCCAGGATGCACTGGGTCCATCCTCCTCTATATCCTGTCCCCGAGCTACAGGCACCTCAGTTGGTAAGTAGCCAAGGCCGGAGGAGGAAAAAGAGAGAGAAGGAAGACTGTAACACATGAGAATCATACTCATAGAAAGGGAGACAAAAAATGGGGACCAGTACTAAAGCCCACAAAAAGCCAGGTGCAGCAAGGCGGGTGCCCTGTGGACCCTATGGACTTCGAAGAAAGAGAGATAACAAAGGTAAGTTCTTACCATATCTCTCATTTTCTTCTTCAGGGTCCATAGGCTCCACAGGGAGACCTTGGGGATGTCCCAAAGCAGTCCTTTTAAGGGACACTCCTGTGCTGAGAGGAGAATCCAGCGCCCAAAGGAAGCATCCTGAGAGGTGATAGTGTCAAATGCAAAGAACCTCAAAAAGGTCTGGATGGAAGACCATGTGGCCGCCTTACACAGCTGAGCTGCTCACGAGGGGCCCACAGACCGAGTAGAATGAGCTTTAACAGAAGCCAAAACAGGCAGGCCTGCCTGTGTGTAAGCCTCTGAGACAGTCAAATGAAGCCATCTAGCCAAAGTTTGTTTGTTCGCTGGCCATCGCCTCTTGTGAAATCCAAAGAGTACAAATAAGGAATCCGATTTCCGAAGAGAAATGGTCAAATCCTGAGAGCATGGACCACATCCAATGAGGCCTCACCAGCTGAGAGGTCTGGTGACTGAAAGGCCAGTACAATAATTTCCTGATTATTGTAGAAACCACTTTAGGAAGGAACCGAGGGTGAGTGCGAAGCACAGCCCTGTCCTGGTGAAATATCAGAAAGGGAGAATGACAGGAGAGTGCCCCCAATTCTGATACCCTCCAGGCCGATGCACTTGCCAGGAGAAACAAAGTCTTGGCTGTCAACCACTTGAGCTCCACTGATTCTAGTGGTTCAAATGGAGGATCCTGGAGGGCCTGAAGAATAACCACCAAATCCCAAGGCGCCACTTGGGGGACAAAGGGAGGTTGAATCCGGAGAACACCCTGGAAAAAGGGGCGGATATCCGGGAGCGGAGCTATCCTTCGTTGGAACCACACAGACATACACTTTCAACGAGGCCAGGCGTAGGCGTAGGCCTAGGTCCAAACCAGATTGGAGGAATGTCGAAACTCTAGAGATACAAAACACCTGAGGATCATTATCCCTTGTGCGACACCACCGAAAATAAGTATGCCACACTCTGTGGAAAATTCTAGCTGAGGCAGGCTTACGTGCCCAAAGCTTCGTGCTGATGACTGAGCTAGAGAATCCCTTGAACCTTAAGATGGATTTCTCAAGAGCCATGCCGTCAAAGATAGACGACCCAGGTCTGGGTAAAGGCAAGGACCCTGAGACAACAGGTCCAGACATTGAGGCAGCAGGAATGGAGTGTCGATGGAGAGACTCCAAAGCTCTGAGTGCCAATGATGTCTGGGCCAAGCTGGAGCCACCAGCAGGTCCGTGCCTCCGTCCTGCTTGAACTTCCAAAGAACCCGAGAAAGCAGGAATATCGGAGGAAAGAGGTACGCAAACTGGAAGGTCCACTTCACTGACAGAGCGTCCACAAAGCTTGCGTCAGCATCTCTTGTCCTGGACTCGTACACTGGCAACTTGTGATTGTGATGCGAGGCCATGAGGTCCACCTCCGGAAGACCCCATTTGTACACAAGAAGTTGAAACACCTCTTGGTGAAGAGACCATTATACTGGATGCATGTCGTGACGGCTGAGGAAATCCGCTTCCCAATTGAGGCCTCCCGGAATGAACACTGCTGAAATGGCCGGGAGGTGACACTCTGCCCAAGACAGGATGCGGGACACCTCTGTCATTGCTGCCCGACTTTGAGTGCCTCCTTGATGGTTGATGTAGGCCACCGTGGTGGCGTTGTCAAACTGAACCTGCATGGCTTTTCCGTGAAGAATGTGTCTTGCCGTCATGAGGGCCCTGTACACAGCCCAAAGCTCCAATATGTTGATTGGAAGGATTGCTTCATCCACTGTCCAACGGCCCTGAAATGAGTGCAGCCCGGTCACCGCACCCCAACCCTGGAGACCGGCATCTGTTGTCAGAAGTACCCATTCCGGGATCCAAAAGGGGCGACCCTTGGTGAGATGAGTCGTTTGTAGCCACCAAGACAGAGACAGGTGCACCTCCGGAGAAAGCACCAGCATCTGAGTCCTGATCTGGTGAGGTAACCCATTCCACTTTAATAGTATCAGCCCCTGCAGGGGCCTGGAATGGAACTGGGCATATTCCACCATGTCGAATGTGGACACCATGGATCCTAGAACCCGCATTGCATAGTGTAGAGAGGAGATCTTTTCCAGAGTTAGAAAGATCCGCACCCATAGTTGTAGAGAGGAGATCTTTTCCAGAGTTAGAAAGATCCGCATCTGATGAGAATCCAAAAAGGTTCCCAAATGAATCATCCTCTGTGAGGGAATTAGGGAGGACTTCTTCCAATTGATCAGCCATCCATGCGCTTGTAGACAAGTGATCATCAGGTGCAGATGTTGCTGAAGTACCTCCGGAGAGCCCGCCAGCAAGAGGAGGTTGTCTAGGTACGGCAGGAGTCGAATACCCTGACTCCGCAGGTGGGCTGCCTTGACAGCCATAAACTTTGGTAAATACCCTTGGAGCCGAGGAGAGGCCAAAGGGCAGTGCCCGAAACTGGAAGTGTTGGTGCATTATAGCAAACCGCAGATACTGCAGGTGAGGAGGCACTATGGGGACATGTAGGTATGCATCCTGAATGTCCAGTGATATCATGTAATCCCCAGGTTCCATAGCCAGTATGATGGATCGTAAAGTTTCCATCCTGAACCTGGGCACCCTGAGGAATCTGGGCCTGATTCAGACCCGCTCACGAGCGCTATGCGCTCGCAAGCGGGTCGATGGTGGCCCAGTGCACATGCCCACGATGGAGCCGGCTTCGTCGTGCGCATGCGCGAGACCCGGACAGCGACGGGCAAACCGTCGCTCCAGGTCTCGTACCAAACGGGGCGTGCTGTCGATGTTGAGTGACAGCACGCCCCCTTTGGTGGGCGGGCCGGGGGCGTGGCTGCCCAGACGGAGCTGCTCTGTTAGAGCTGAAAGCACTCTTGGGCTTGCAGCAACGAGACCCTACCACAAGGGTCTCGTCACAAGCCCGATGGTCGCGATGGTCTTGACCATCGTGACCATCATCTTGGCCGCTCGCTATACCTGTGGGTGGTCACCCACAGCTATGCGAACGGCCAGGAGGCTGTTCTGAAAAACCAGAGGGCCGGCCCTTATTCAGAGCGAGTGCTCTGTCAGAGTGTCCGGCTCTGAATCAGGCCCTCTGTTCAGAGATTTGAGGCCGATGAGACCCATTCTGTTTTTGAACTAGAGTAGAATAGTAACCAGTCCCGCACTGAGATAACAGAACTGGCACAATTACCCCTGCTGTCAGCAAGGACTGTATGGCATCCTGAATCTGCAAGGCCTTGGTCTCGTCCAGAGGAGGGCTCGTGCAGAAAAACTGGCGAAGGGGGGGTCTTTGACAAAAGGAGAGGGCGTACCCCTGAGAGACCACTTCTTTTACCCAAGCACCCTTGGTGGCGTGACACCAGTACTGTGCGAACTGAAGAAGTCAGCCTCCCACCCTGGGATCCCCCAAAGGGAGGCCCGCCACGTCAGGCTGAGGGTTTATCCTCCGACTTGGAAGCAGGGCGTCTGGCACTCCAGGCCTGTTTCTTAGGCTTAGAGGTTGACTTGGCTGCTGATTGTCTAGGGAAAGACTGTCCTTTAGGCTTTCCTTGAGCGCAAAAGGACCAAAAGTAAGAGGTTCTAGCCTTTGAAAGCGCAGACGCGGATGGCAGAAAAGCGGACTTAGATTTTGCCAGAGTATCTAGAATTTTGTCCAGGTCAGGACCAAACAATATCTCCCCATTGAAGAGCAGGGCCTTTAGGCCCTTTTTGGAATCAGCATCCGCCCTCCAGAAGCCCAGAGGCGTAACCACAAAGAGCAGCGAGCAGACATGGCTATGGCCGAGACACTGGAGGTCAGTAAACTGGCATCCAAAGTCGCCTCACCAATATAGGCGGCTGCATCCCTCATGTGGCCCACTAAAGATCTTTGAGCCTCAGGGGCCTCCTCGGGGAAGGTGTCCTCCAACATGCCCAGCTCTCAATGGCCTTGGCCACCCACGAGATAGCCATGGACAGATGGACCACAGCTCCTGAGAGAATAAATCGATTTCAGGCATGTCTCCACCTTTCTGTCCATAGAATCCTTCCGGGAAGAAATGGAAGGCATAGGCAGTGTAGCACTCTTAATTAGGCGAGTAACATGAGAATCTCCAGCAGGCAGTGATTCCCACTTTTTGCAATGACCTGCAGGAAATGGATAATTTGAGGCCCAACACTTTTGCGGTTGATACCTATGACCATACGATTGCCAGGCCTCCAGCATGTGGTCTGCCAGCTGGTCAGCTAGAGGGAAAACTGACAAAGTCACCTTTCCCTATTTAAATGCAGGGTATTTGCATTTAGGGGTAGGAACGTCATCCTCTATATCTAGTATGGATCGAACCGCCCTTACCAAGGCTGGAACATTAATAGCTGATTTAGGCTCCACCTTCTGGACAAGGGAATCCGAAACAGACTCCTCAGGCATCTCCCCATCATTGGATGACACGTCCGTGTCTGATAGCTGTGTAGACTGGGATGACATTACAGGACGTTTAGCTGCCAAACTCTTAACTGAACTAGAGAAAACATCCACCCAGGGCGGTTTTGCAGCTTGCGGAAGACCATGAAAGGGAATGACAAACTGTTGTGGTACCGGAGGGGATTGCATATAAAGTGGTAACCCCTGATAGGACGTAACAGTCTGAGGCCCAGGAGTAGACTGCAACACTTGAGGGATACCCTGCGAGGGAAGGATGGCTGTTTGGTGTAACCCCATATGGGGCAAAACGTCCGGGACTGCCAGACAATCCACAATGGAGGCCAGAGCCTGAGGAAAAAATGCCCAAGGGGGATCCTGTCCCATTGTTGGGGGGTTAGAGGGACCAGGCAACTGATAGCACCTCACACATAGCCCATCCTCAGAGAAATCCTCCTTTCCTACCCCTGCAGTGCAGCGCCTGCAGGAGAGCAGAGTGGGTGCAGCAGAGCGCTCGACTTCCTTGTCAGGCATGTCTGACAATATATATATGACAATATATATTTTTATAAGTGGGAAATCAGGATGTGCAAAACTGGGTACCCACAAGTATGCAAAACACTGGTCCAACAATATGGCACCGTGCAGCATACAACCGTGCGCGACAGACCTCACAAATACTTAAATTTATATGTGTGAGATCAAGGAAACCTTCCTACACACACCTGTCACGGCTGTAATAAAAGAAAACGGATAGATATAGACTGACAGAATCAGAAAAAAAGACACAGACAGTCAGTGCTGGCATAAGTCACATACAATGCAGAAAGATGTACTTACTGCACCTTGGCACTACAATCAACCGACCCAATTTCAGTGTCTGGGAAGACTATAGTGCTGTATACACTGACCCCAGGGGAGAGGTATACAGGGGGACTGGTCCGCATGCTGTCCGGAGAGATCTGCGATGTGCCAGAGAAGATGGCCGCAGGAGACCTCAGAGTGGGCGTGGCCATAGAAGGAAAGCAGCTCAGCTATGCCAGACCTTAGCGGAAAGGCGTGCTGAGCTGAGGGGAGGAGCCGCTAAACAGGGAGTCTGACTACCAGGCTGGCAATAAACCCCCGGGACGCCGGTTCCCGCTTCCGGCTGCAAGTCCCTGGTGGTCGATGGATGCACAGGTTATGGGAGGCCTGCCGGCACTGCCAGCACCTCCAGTCTGTCCCCAGAGACCAGAGGTAAAAGACTGCTCAATACGCAGATCACTGCAAGCGGTGATCCACTCTTAACTGTCCCCATGGCCCGGAAGCAGTCCAGGGATGTCCGCAGAGTCCAGCTAGCACAGACTCTGGGGTACTGCTGAGATCCCCAGATCTGTACTGGCGTCGTGATGGAACAGGAATATGTGGACGTACATATACATTCAGCATCTCATGAATATATGCATGCTTATGTAACTTTATTTTCCTGCACTGCAATTTAGAGTATATAGAAATAATTGAGAATATATATATTTGTTGTGCGAGTTGTGGAAGGCCGCACTTGTTGAATGGCCCCAGGCCTAGAGAGGATAAGGTCTTCCCTTTCCTCTCTAAAGTAAGCAAGTGTGTGTATGATGTGGCAGCCATCTTGTTTGATATTTTAGCTAAAAGCATGTTAAATGATGTATTAAAAAGTGTATAGAGAATGAGATTAGTGTTTTATTTCTCTGCAGGTGTAATTAACTGCGGAGATATGTATAGGTTAAACTGCTATATTCATTGTTCTAGCAATAAGAATGATAGGTTTAAAATGAATAGGTTTTATTATGTGCAGAATGGCTGACAGCAAGTCTCAGTTACATAAACAAATGACCTAACTGAAGATAGCATTTGTCTGCAATAAGCAGAAACTAAGGCTAAAAGGGCGACCATGTCAGATTTCTACATGGGAACAAAAAGATCATATAGAATTACAGTCAGGTGCATAAATATTGGGACATTGACAGAATTTTCATACTTTGGCCTCTATTCACCACCACAATGGCTTTAAAATGAAACAAACAAGATGTGCTTTAATTGCAGACTTTCAGATTTAATTTGAGGGTAATTACATCCAAATCAGGTGAACGGTGTAGGAATTACAACGGTTTCTATATGTGCCTCCCACTTTTTAAGGGGCCAAAAGTAATGGGACAAACTAAACAATCCTAAATCTAACTTTCACTTTTTAATACTTTGTTGCAAATCCTTTGCAGGCAATTACAGCCTGAAGTCTGGAACGCATAGACATCACCAGACGCTGGGTTTCATCCCTGGTGATGCTCTGCCAGGCCTGTACTGCAAATGTCTTCAGTTCCTGCTTGTTCTTGGGGCATATTCCCTTCAGTTTTGTCTTCATCAAGTGAAATGCATGCTCAATTGAATTCAGGTCAGGGGATTGACTTGGCCATTGCATAACATTCCACTTTTTAGCCTTAAAAAACTCTTTGGTTGCTTTTGCAGTATGCTTCGGGTCATTGTCCATCTGCACTGTGAAGCGCCGTCCAATGAGTTCTGAAGCATTTGACTGAATATGAGCATATAATATTGCCCGAATCACTTCAGAATTCACTCTGCTGCTTTTGTCAGCAGTCACATCATCAATAAATACAAGGGAACTAGTTCCATTGGCAGCCATACATGCCCACGCCATGACACTACCACCACCATGCTTCACTGATGAGGTGGTATGTTTTGGATCATGAGCAGTTCCTTTCCTTCTCCATATTCTTCTCTTCCCATCACTATGGTACAAGTTGATCTTTGTCTCATCTGTCCATAGGATGTTGTTCCAGAACTGTAATGGCTTTTTTAGATGTTGTTTGGCAAACTCTAATCTGGTCTTCCTGTTTTTGAGGCTCACCAATAGTTTACATCTTGTGGTGAACCCTCTATATTCACTCTTGTGAAGTGTTTTCTTGATTGTTGACTTTGACACATATACACCTACCTCCTGGAGAGTGTTCTTGATTTGGCCAACTGTTGTGAAGGGGTTTTTCTTCACCAGGGAAATAATTCTTCTGTCATCCACCACAGTTGTTTTCCGTGGTCTTCCGGGTCTTTTGGTGTTGCTGAGCTCTCCGATGCGTTCTTTCTTTTTAAGAATGTTCCAAACAGTTGATTTGGCCACACCTAATGTTTTTGCTATCTCTCTGATGGGTTTGTTTTGATTTTTCAGCCTAATGATAGCTTGCTTCACTGATAGTGACAACTCTTTGGATCTCATATTGAGAGTCAACAGCAACTGATTCCAAATGCAAATGTCACACCTAGAATCAACTCCAGACCTTTTACCTGTTTAATTGATAATGAAATAACGAGGGAATAGCCCACACCTGTCCATGAAATAGCTTTTGAGTTGATAGTCCCATTACTTTTGGCCCCTTAAAAAGTGGGAGGCACATATAGAAACCGTTGTAATTCCTACACCGTTCACCTGATTTGGATGTAATTACCCTCAAATTAAATCTGAAAGCCTGCAGTTAAAGCACATCTTGTTTGTTTCATTTCAAAGCTTTTAACTGCGTGGTGCCCGTGGATCCAGATCCAGCTATACCCCAAGGTCTCCCTGTGAAGCCTATGGACCCTGAAGAAGAAATCCTCAATCTGTCACGCTCACTTTATATAAAAGTTCATCACTATCAGGAGATTTGGATAGAAAATATGGCAGTGTAGGACTGCCCAGAAGGTAAGACTTTGGTGCAGTTGGCCAGCTTAACATAAATTGCAATATGTGGATTGCCTGACTTTATACAGAACACTGTTTTGAGTATAATGGGCGAATACAGTGCTTCTAGGATTATTTTATACTTCAGGGCTATCATAGAGAGCAGATATGAAATAAGAAATGAACATTACTTGATGATATAATATGTGTCCTCAAGTGGGCAGGCCAAACGTGAACACTATAGCTAATTGCACCATGACATATATGCCCTGTTCTCTGAAGTTATTAGTATAACGTCCTCTGCATTGTATATATTTACAATATTCTCTGCATTCTATAGTGTTAGAATGTTTTGTGTTGTACATTGCCAGTAGAATGTCCCCTGCATTGTATATTGCCATAGATTTAGATGATAAGATCTCACAAGCAGGACCCTCATCCCTAATGTGCTTTTCCTTCCCTCACTTATACCATCTTCTCCTCCCCACTGCCTACAAGCACCAAACCTCTGGGTCCTGCTGCCCTGCTGCTTATTTGGGTATTATGGGCCTGATTCAGCAAGGAAATCAAATGTGCGCACGCACGCATTCGACCGCTGCGTGTATATGCTAATCTGTGCATACGTACAGCAATCGCAGCACAAGATGTAGACACCCAGCAATACATAATGCCGCCCACCTTGCTTTACTCACAGCCTGAGTAGTCTGCAAGATAGCGGAAACATCGGTAACATCGCGAACCATCAGACCCATACGCACAATTAGTGGCTGAACTGACCTTCCCGCAGACTTTGCTACAACTCCTGCACGCAGTGATAGCTCAGGTTGCGTAGGGTCTCGCGATGGCTAATTTATGCACGCCTCTGCAACGGCATTGAAACGCACAAGCACGCCTGCGTTCGTACGACCACAACGCGTCACCGTCCACAAACGGCACTTCTTGTCACTCACTGTTAGAGGAGTCTGCGTGCACGCTGCATCTGCGTACCCTTTCCTGATCACACTAGTTGGTTCGCGCACATGTAGTACGTTGTATATACGCATGCGCAGTGCGACATCATCGACCGAGTGCGTGCGTGGGCACATTTGCGTTCCTTGCTGAATCAGGTCCTATGACCGGTGATGCAGCAAAGTGTATAAACCTTGTCTATGTCCTGCAATGTTCTGTACTGTTATGCTGGGTACACACTAGACGATATGTCGTCTGTTCCGGCGATCGGATGACATATCATGCACATCGGCCAGTGTGTACCCGCTATGTTGCTGCATGCAGGTCCGACAGGCGATATATTGTCAGCATGGTCCCCGCTGTCACTCCCGGCATCGGCAAGTGTGTATGACCCTGCAGGGTCCTGCCGCAAGCGACATTGGTGCTGGATACACATCGCTAAGTGTGTATCCAGCTTAAGTCACATTTTTCTAGTTTTGTTCACACTTTATTCTCATACTTGCCAAGTCTCCCATGACGGCTGGGTGGCACTCCCGGCCACCTGGAAAAGTGGGCAAGTCTACCAGGGCCGGATGCCACCCGGAGCAGTTGCCCAAGTACCGAGCACGAGTGACTGGTCTGGTGTGTGTGTGTGACGACGTGATCCGCGCTGAATAGCGTCACCCCCCCCCTTTGCAATGCCTGTGATTCCATGCCACCCTGTATGCCGCTGCCACACACCCTGCTGTGCTAACCGGTAGGTATGCTGCCTCTTTTTATTTATTTGGAAGGCGCTTTGGACCCCTTGTGACGCCATATTAGGATAATAATAGAATGTCCTCTGTAGTGTTTTTTTTCAGCATTGTATATTGTTAGAATGTCTTATGCGCTGTATATTAGTAGAAAGCCCTCTACATAGTATTAGTAGAATGTCCTCTGCACTGTATATTATTAGTTGCATGCCCCATCTGTATAGTATTAGTAGAATGTCCTCTGCACTGTATATTAATAGCATACAATCTGTATAGTATTAGTAGAATGTCCTCTGCACTGTATATTAGTAGAATGCCCTCTGAATAGTATTAGAATGTCCTCTGCACTGTATATTAGTAGCATACCATCTGTATAGTATTAGTAGAATGTCCTCTGCACTGTATACTATTAGAAGAATGCCCTCTGTATGATATATTTTTAATAGAATGTCTCCTGTAATGTATTCAAACATCAGGCTAAGCCTTGCTGTAATATACGGTACCTGTGAGGCTGTAACTAGGAAATAACAATTTGCAATATACATGTTGCTGTTCACAATCCCGCCCACATGTTACTAACAAACCACCAAGCGCCGCCCCCCTCTCATACACTGCGGGAGTGACGTCAGATGCCGTCGCCATGTTCTGGCCTCCGCGCGAAGCACGCTGGGCAACAGTGAGGTTAGAAGAGCCGCCGCCTGTTGCATCCTGGGAGTTGTAGTTTTGGCTGTGCGTATTAACACGCTTTGTAGCTGTGTAAAAACTACGAATCCCAGCGTGCACACTGCACAGTTCTGTAAATACTGGCTTCCTCATCACTGGAAGAGGTATGGTCGGGATTATTAGCTACTGTAACTGTATAACTAGAGTGGGGAACAGGGATATGACTGTCGCTCTGTCTTATCTGTCACCTGCCTGTCTCCAGCACTGATCTGTCTCTTCCTGTCACCAGCACGTAGCTGTCGGTAGCTCTCTCATCTTGTCACCTGCCTGTCTCTCTTCAGCACTGAGCTGTCTCATCTTGTCACGTCTGTATCTCTCCAGCACAGATCTGTCACCTGCCTGGCTCCAGCAATGATCTGTCTCTTCCTGTCCCCTGCCTGTGTCTCTCCAGCAGTTAGCTGTTTAATCCTGTCACCTGCCTGTCTCCCTCCAGCAATGAGCTGTCTCATCCTGTCACCTGCCTGTCTCTCTCCAACACTGAGCTGTCTCATCCTGTCACCTGCCTGTCTCTCTCCAGCACTGAGCTGTCACCTGCTTATTTCTATTGCTGTGTCTCTCCAGCAGCTAGCTGTCTAATCCTGTCACCTGCCTGTCTCTCTCCAGCACTTAGCTGTCTCAACCTGTCACCTGCCTGTCTCCAGCACTGAGCTGTCTCTTCCTGTCACCTGCCTGTCTCTCTCCAGCACTTAGGCAGGTGACAGGTTGAGACAGCTAAGTGCTGGAGAGAGACAGGCAGGTGACAGGATGAGACAGGCAGGTGACAGAATGAGACAGCTGTCTCATTCTGTCACCTGCCTGTCTCTCTCCAGCACTTAGCTGTCTAAATCCTGTCACCGGCCTGTCTCTCTCCAGCACTGAGCTGTCTCTTCCTGTCACCTGCCTGTGTGTCTCCAGCACTGAGCTGACTCTTTCCAACACTAAGCTGTCCCCCCTGTCACCTGCCTGTTTCCAGCATTGATCTGTCATCCTGTAACCTGCCTGTCCCTCTTAAGTACCGGAGCTGTCTCATCCTGTCACCTGCCCGTCTCTCTCCAGCACTGAGCTATCTCTTCCTGTCACCTGCATGTCTCTCTTCAGTACCTGAGATGTCTCAGTGTGTCACCGACCTGTCTCTCCAGCACTGAGCAGTCTATTCCTGTCACCTGCCTGTCCCTCTTCAGTACCGCAGATGTCTTAACGTGTTACCTACCTGTCTCTTTAGCATTGTGTTGTGTCTTCCTGTCACCTGCCTGTCGCTGTCCAGTACTGAGCTGTCATCCTTTCACCTGCCTGTCTCTTTCTCCAGTGCCTCAGCTGTCTCATCCTGTCATTTCTACCTCGGTCTGACTCACTGTGACATGAGACAGACATGTTTCTGATTTGCTTGTTATTATAGACTTTATTATATCAATGGAATGAGTTTAGTTGTTCATTGTATCTTTGCTATGTGCTAGGTTCCTCATTGATGGGATGTATAATCATTTCTGGGTGTCGTCATTGAATGGAGAGTGTCCCCTAAATTCCTGAAATCACATTGTACGTTCCTAGCAGTGATGCGATCTCTCGCTGTATTCCGGAAGTGAGTCTCTTCCCCCATCTGATTGGGCCTGGGGAGTGTTTGCTGACGTGCTTTGTTTTGTGGTTACCAAGTCCGATGTCCAGACTCAAGGGGGATGAAGAAGATTATTGGCTGGGGTCCAAATGCAAGGCTTTCACGTTTGATGACGATGATGAGGATGGTTTGTCTCAGGTACTGTTAGCAGCTTAATGGTGGCACATTCGCACAGGGCCCCTTCTCAGTATGCGAGCAGTTTCTAGGAAGCAATTAATTGAATATACAGGAGGTTTATTAAACCCTTTCTGTTCTTATCCTGATCTTTCTCCTCTTCTTCTATAACAGTGGTTCAAGGGTACTTAAAATGTTTTCTTTAATGGTGGGCTGAGACATCCAGGTGAGAATTAGTACATAGGGAAAGCATTGTCTTAGGGATCTCCAGCCCCGACATCACATTAGGATACAAAATGATAACGATATCAAAATGGAAAAGTCCATACCTATAGGTGGGCTATCATTTTATTGTCAATTTTTTTTTTTTTTTTCATCATTAAATTTTTATTGAATATAGTACAAAATTTTTATGGGGTACAGAAAGAGAAAAAAAGAAAAAAAAAGGGGGGGGAACATACATAAAATAAAAGGATGTGGCAGTACACTTGAAGACATCAAACAAACAAAAAAAAAAAAAAAAAAAAAAAAAAGGAACCAATAAAGGAACCATAGCTGCCTGAACATGTACTTAGATGTGCTAGTCCCGCTCTGGAGTCTCATTTAGATCAAAAGGAGAGGCACCCTGAGGAACCGGAGAGGGTAGGGATAGGGGTGGCGGTCCTCCATTTGTGACATACAGATACCAAGGATACCATTTTACAGTAGGGGATGAAATAGTCATAGAGTGAGGAGCCTCCCTCGTCTCCATTTCAAAATGGGATTGTGTTTTAGTTATGACTTTGGCAAATGGGGGAGGGGAAGGGGATTTCCAACTCTGAGCGATAGTAGCTTTAGCAGAAATCAGAATATGGCCAAGAACATATCGGTCAGATTTGGGTACAGAGATTGGGTACCAGTGGAGAAGGGCGAGGGAAGGATCTGGGATTAAGGTGAGACCCAGGACATCTTTAATAAGATTGAACACTTCCTCCCAAAAGGGGCGTATTACAGGGCAATCCCAGAAGACATGAAAAATAGATCCTTCAGAATGACAGAGACGCCAACAGAACTTTGAGACTGTAGGCCAAATTTTATGCAATCTAGAGGGTGTCAAATATAATCTATTTAAAAGTTTTACATACATCTCAATATGGTTAGTGCATTTAGATATAGAGAAGGTAGAGAAATAGATAGTCTCCCATTGGGAGAAGGTAAAGGTACGTTGAAGATCTGCCTCCCACCGGAGCTGAGCAGGGGACTTAACCGTCGGGGCTATGGGGGAGAGTACGGAATACCAAAAAGATATTGCACCCCTAGAGGAGGGGTTATTAAATTTACTCAGAATTAGATGTGGTGGAGTCTGGAATACGGTAGGGCCGGTGTTCATCAGAGCATACCAATGTGTGAGTTGGAGATAGTAAAACCAGGCTGATGATCCCAATGGGTACTTAATGCACAAATCTGTGTATGATATTAAAGAGGACGGGGAAAGAAAGTCTGCGAAAGACACCATGCCCAAGGACATCCAGTAGGACAAATTGAGATTAGGCAAGATCCTGCTCAGCGCCCGAAGGGAAACATTTCTGGTAGGTAAGGCAAAATCGAAATGGGCCAAGAGACTGTTATCCCAAACTTTTAAAGTGTCCAATATTGTTTTAGGGAATAAAGGGGGTTGTGGTCGCAATCTATAAGGTATCCATAAAAGGTCAGGGAGGGGAAAGTGCCGCAGGAGTGCATGCTCCAGATCAACCCAGGGTTTGACTGCAGGAGGGAGAGACCAGTCACATATTTGAGAAAGAAGGGCCGCTTCATGATATCTAGTCAGGTCAGGGAGATTAAGGCCTCCCTGAGGTTTAGGACGAACCATGCGACTATAAGCCATTTTATGAGCTTTGCCTTTCCAGATATATGAAACCATCAAGCGGCGCATCTGTTGCAGTAGCCTCCCTGGGACATCATATGGAATAGCACGGAATAGGTACATCAGTTTTGGTAAGAGCATCATTTTGAACGCCGCTATACGGCCCAACCAGGAGATCTCGTGGCTCATCCAGGCAGTGGCTAGAGAGGACAATTGCAGCAAAAGGGGAGCATAATTTTCAGTAAAGACACCATCAATAGAGGAAGGTATATTAATTCCCAAATAGGATAGGGAAGACTTTTTCCAAATAAAAGGATAACGACTCTTTAATGATCGTAAATAAGAAGGTGAAATATTAATAGGTAAAGCTTCAGTTTTTGTAACATTCAATTTATAATAGGATGCTGCGCTGTAAGTATCTAAAATGCCTTGGAGCGATGGCAGCGAAATCTCCGGGTCGGTGACAAACAACAAAACGTCATCTGCAAACAGACATAACTTATGGGAGGTATCATAAACAGAGAGCCCTGGGAACTCAGATGATTGTCGAATCTTTTGCGCAAGAGGTTCTATGGCCAACACGTATATTAGTGGAGAGAGTGGGCACCCCTGTCTTGTGCCGTTAGAGATTGAGAAGGGTGAGGAGAGAAATCCATTACTAAAGACACGAGCAGAGGGATCAGAGTAAAGGGCATTAATGGATCGGAGAATATCGCCCCGAAATCCATACCGATGTAAAACCTGACGCATATAGTCCCAGTGAAGCCGATCAAACGCCTTCTCAGCGTCAAGGGATAAAAGAAGGCATTGTCCCTTATTGAACGATACCCATTCCACTAAATCCAAAACCCTTCGGGTGTTATCAGGAGCCTGGCGCCCATGGACAAACCCAACTTGATCAGGATGTATCAGACGGGGGAGCAGTGGGTTTAAACGATTGGCGATTAATTTAGCAAAAATTTTCACATCCGTATTAAGGAGCGCGATGGGTCTATAATTTTTACTCTCAGAGGGGTCTTTACCAGGCTTCGGGATGGTGACTATTTGAGCTTCTACCATTTCGGGTGGGAAGGATCCAATATCGGAAGCTTCCGTAAATAAATTTAGCAAAATTGGGGAGAGGGCTTCAGTAAATACAGAGTAAAAGGAGTTTGAAAAGCCATCAGGACCAGGGGCTTTGCCCCTGGGTAGTTTCTGAATGACTTCCTGAATTTCCTTCAAGGACCAAGGGGCGTTCAGAGACTCCAGGTCGTCCGCATCCAGGGAGGGAAAAGATAGGTTATCTAAGAAAGAGGATATAACAGTAGCTGAAGGTTGGGGGATTGAGGGATCCTCACGTAGATTATATAATTTTGCATAATAATCCGAAAATAAATTGGCAATGTCAAGAGGATTAAGGCATTTCGCTCCCGAGGGGGTTAATAAACATTTAATTCTATTGCGAGCTTGCTGGCCCCTCAGCTTCCGGGCTAGTAGGCGGGAGGCTTTATTACCGGCCGTATAGAACTTGTGTCGTAAACGTGAAAAAGCCGCCTGCATACGTGAGATAAAGAGCTTTTGGAGTTGCGTTCGCACTTCTTGGAGTTGTTTGCGCAATGCTCTAGTGGGATGATTTTGATTTTGGGACTCTAAGGACCGAAGGGACGTTTCCAGATTATTCTGTAATTCACGAGAGCGAGCCTTAAATTGAGCTCCTTTTTGAATGGAAGTACCACGGAGTACTGCTTTTAAGGCACACCAATGTGTGAAAACAGAAGTATCGGTAGGGGAATTAGTTTGAATATATAATTTAAGAGAATCTGTTAGGGCCTGCCGAGTCTCTGAGTCTTTTAATTGATACTCAGGAAGGCGCCAGGGACGCTTAGAGGAAATGTGTTTGCCTATACTCCAAATCCACAGGACAGGCGCGTGGTCAGACCAAGCAATAGGGAGGATTTTAACCTTTTTAGTAGATTGTAGAGTTCGTTTATCCAGAAGGACTAAATCGATTCTGGAGTAACTATTGTGGGCCGAAGAGTAAAAGGTATAATCCCTCTCATCAGGTAGATAAGTACGCCAAGCGTCATACAAATCATATTCCGCCAATAATTTCTTAAAGGCCAGCGATGGGCCCGTTACACGAGGGGAAGAGGAATGTCCCTGCGGCGAGGACCTGTCTAGTTTAGGATCGAGGACTAAATTAAAGTCACCCAGCAAAATGAGAGCACCTTGTCTAACTTTAGATATTTCCTCAAAGGTGTCTCGTAAAAAGGGAACCTGTCGGGAATTGGGGGCATATAAAGATACTAAAGTAACTAAAGTCTCCTCAACTTTCCCAATGAGAATAAGAAACCTGCCATTCCCATCTTCCACTTTCCTATGTAATTCAAATGGAGTGTTAACATGGAACAGTATAGCAACTCCATTACGTTTGAGAGGGCTTTTAGCAGTATAACATACAGGGTATCTATGATCCTTAAATACGGGGGGGGCTGAGGATGAGAAGTGTGTCTCCTGGAGAGCTACAATATTAGCCTTATGATGATGAAAAGTAGAAAGAGCCAAGCGTCTCTTTTGTGGGGAATTAAGCCCCTTGACATTTAGCGAAAGAACCTTAACCATTGGGACATTGAAAACAGTGCATAATGTAAGCTCCTCCAAGTATACATGTCAGACAGCAGCAAAACAAAAAGGAAAAGTTACAGATGTACATAAAAAAAAAAAAGAAGAAGGAGAAAAATAAAAAACAAAGGTAAAAAAGAAAAATAGAGAACCCAAAAGGCCCGGTATATCGGGCCACAGTAGTTGCCGTGAGAAAACAATACGGCAACATGGTTAACATGTGGGGCGGGTCGTGACAATACCCATCCCTGAGACCTATTATGAGACATAATATAAACATATAATGATATAACATATTTACCTACCCCTCTCCATCCTAACAACAGGGAGATAGTCCCAATACATATTATGATGGAAAAGAGGATAGGAGGAGGGGAAAGGGATTATTGTAGTCAAACAGTAAACCACTTATTGTAAACAAAACAATACACAGAAGTTGTAAATAAACAACAGACCTTTACACCAGTAAGTTCTTATGAAACGACATAACATGAAACGACTGCAAAAGAAATCCAAATCTGTATCTATGAAAGAAACAGAGTTCTGACGTTGGGAAAAAAGAAAAATGGAAGGGATTTCAGAAAAGGCAGCAAAAATCAGCTTCATCCCACTCGAGACCACTCCGATTGGATAGGGAGAGCTTGTGAAGATGTAGGGATCGAGACCGGAATCTCCCATTCTGCTAGTAATTTAACGCCAGCTTCCGGGGAAGAGATTACAAATGTCGAGCCATCTTTTCGTACTAGGAGCTTCACCGGGAACCCCCATCTATACTGGATGTCGTTATCCCGAAGCGCCTTCGTAAGAGGTTGGAATGTCCTCCGTGTATTTATAGTATGAATCGAGAAATCAGGAAACAACTGTAGGTTATTAAGGACTTCCACATCTGTCGAATCACGTGCCGCCCTGAGTATCTCTTCTTTGATGTGAAAGAAGTGAAGTCGCAGGAGAACGTCTCTGGGAGAACCTGCTGGAGCTGAGCGGGGCTTAGGTAGGCGATGAATGCGGTCGATCAATAAGTCCCGAACTTCTACAGATGGCAATAGCTTCTGAAAGATATTTAAAGCAAAGGACTGAAGTTCTGAATTTGATACCGATTCCGGGACGCCTCTAATTTTAACGTTGTTCCTCCGGGATCTATCTTCTAAATCTGCCAATTTGTTTTTGACCGCCGTCAACTCCGTAAGGACCGAATTGTGAGAGGTTAGAAGGTCATTATGCGAGGAGACTAGTTCTTGCATCTTAGTCTCCAAGTTATTCGTGCGGTCTCCAATACCTGTCACTTCAGTAGTGAGTTGCTTAATAGACACTTGAAAGTCAGAGGTAAGGTCCGTGCGGAATGCCTGAAGCATTTGGTGAAGAGTGCGGACAGTAAGCGGAGCATCAGCAGAAATATCAAGGTTGACGTCAGGGACAGGAGAAGGAACAGCCTTAGTTGTCAGCGGAGATTTCCCAGTAGAAGAAGAATCGGTGGTTCTCTGTGCTACAAATTTAATAGGAGGCGCGAGAGTAGACAACTTGCCTCTTTTGTTGGGCATACTGGCGTCTTCGTATAGCAAATATGGGAAGATAGATGGTTACTGTTACCAACAGTGTAGTATTAGGTAAATATGGGCTGTGGAGGTCTCATAGGGATGAGAAAGTAAATCACTGAAAAAACATGACAGCAATGTATGCTATTATCCTGGTATGAGGAAGATATAGAGGAATGCAATGTTCATCCAATAGGGGGATTGTAGTATTGGAATGGATAGGGCATACAGAAAGTTGATAAGTGCAGAACCAGCAAGAAGCAAGTATGTTATGGGCATGTAGCCCTGATCCAAAATGGCGCCCTCGGCCTCCTCAGAGGCGTCTAATGGAGTCTGGTCAGCAGCAGCCCTGGGAGAGGAGAGAACCGGCACAGCTGAGGAAAGCAAGGACCAGGGGACGCACTCACCGCGACCAGGAGCGCCGGGCAGCGCCCGTTACAGCAGCGCCACGCGGGACCCCGCCGGAGCTCCAGGCCACGATCCGCGGCACCCGGATGGTAAGTAGATCCACTCAGAGGGATAAGGTCGGCCGGCGGGGGACAGCGGCTAGTAGAAGGCGACCCGGCATCCACGGCAGCCGCAGGGCAGCTCCGTGTGGAGTTTCGTCAAGCCGCGCGGCACTCCACGATCCGCCGCGGGCAGATGACCCAAAATTTAGGCCGCGGCTTCTGGCGCGAGAAGGCCTCTGGTCTCCCGCCTCCGCACCAACGATTCCGGGAAGGCTAATTTCACTTCCCCTGCACCTAGCTCCACCACAGCCAGTATGTGGGGGAAAAAAAAGTCCCTTTATATGCTGAGGAAGGGGTTTACAGGCTTCCTCGGACGGAGCTCCCGTACAGTGCTGCCACTCAGGTCTGCAGTCAGGCCACACCTTTATTGTCAATTTTAACTTTTTAATAATTTGTAATGTGGGAAAATACAAATGTACAATTCATTCTGTTCTTTTCCTCTTCTTTTTTTTTTTTTAAATCTTCAATTCATTACAAATACTTTGCTTTCCAAATGTTGGGGTTACAAATAACACAAATGGGCTGCCAGGGGGTACCCGGGTGGAAAATAATTAGGATCTACTGTTCTAATACACATAACCCGCCAGCAGAGTGCCCCTGACCTTTGCCTTCCTTATTTGTTACCTAACTAACCCCCCCCCCATTTCCTGTACATAAAGTGACCTCCAGTCCTGACCTCCTTTCCTGTAGTCTGACCTCTGTCCCCTTTCCGGCGGCCTAGCCCTGACCTCTGCCCCCCTCCTGGCATCTTAGCCCTGACCTCCCCTCCCTTTTCTAGTATCCTAACCCTGATTTCTGTCCCCTTTTCTGCAGCCTAACCTTGACCTCTGTACCCTTTCCTGCGGCCTAACCCTGACCTCTGTACCCTTTCCTGTGGCCTAACCGTGACTTCTGTACCCTTTCCTGCGGCCTAACCGTGACCTCTGTACCCTTTCCTGCGGCCTAACCCTGACCTCTGTACCCTTTCCTGCGGCCTATCCCTGACCTCTGTACCCTTTTCTGCGGCCTAACCCTGACCTCTGTACCCTTTCCTGCGGCCTAACCCTGACCTCTGTACCCTTTCCTGCGGCCTAACCCTGACCTCTGTACCCTTTCCTGCGGCCTAACCCTGACCTCTGTACCCTTTCCTGCGGCCTATCCATGACCTCTGTGCCCTTTCCTGCGGCCTATCCATGACCTCTGTGCCCTTTCCTGCGGCCTATCCCTGACCTGTGTATCCTTTCCTGCGGCCTATCCCTGACCTCTGTACCCTTTCCTGCGGCCTAACCCTGACCTCTGTGCCCTTTCCTGCGGCCTATCCATGACCTGTGTACCCTTTCCTGCAGCCTAACCCTGACCTCTGTGCCCTTTCCTGCGGCCTATCCCTGACCTCTGTACCCTTTTACTGCAGCCTAACCCTGACCTCTGTACCCTTTTACTGCAGCCTAACCCTGACCTCTGTACCCTTTTACTGCGGCCTAACCCTATCCTCGTCCCGCTTTCCTGGTGCCTAACCCTGACTTCTGTCCCCTTTCCTGTGGCCCAACCCTGACCCTCTGCCCCCTTTCTTTCAGTATAGTTCATGCACATGTGGGACATCGAGACCAGCAAAGAGGTGTATGTTTTGCCCCTGCTGTAGAGTAGGTGCGAGTTAATGTTGAAGACTTGTCGTAAACTAGGCGCATACAGATGTGTCCTCATACCTTATCCTCACGCAAACAGTCTGTGTAAAAAAGTAGAGGACCGGTCTGACACGAGTGATCAGCGCCACGCAATCGTTACGCTTTATCTGCAACTTTATAGTAATTCCTTTTTAACAAAATTGAGGAAAAAGTGGCCAACACCAGAATTGCGCCAATCGCCACGTGGTGCAAAAGGACACCTCTCTATTCCGCCGATTCATCTCAGGATGTGTATGCTAATCATCTGGCTGACATATGACATTGTTTGTAATCTACGCCCACTGTTCTACCAACTCTGCCCCCACCCCAGAGTGTCTCCTTGTGAGGTCTGCTGTAGCCTCAGCCCCATATTGATTTCTCTCTTCTCTTCCAGCTGAAGGAATCAAAGCGGGCAGTGAACAGCCTGAAAGTCTATGCCAATGAAGATGACGAAGACTGGGAGAAGTTTACCTGTAACGGGGAACTTGTGGGCAGTGAGTAGCACCTTCGTGCATCTATGTGTGTCTCTATATAATATAGAAAAGTGGGCGCTCAACAAAAACATTTTAAAAATCAAGGTGCCAAAAAAGTGAGTTGAATAGTGCATGAAGGGGACGTCTCTCGAGTTTTCTGTACATCAATCAAACAGATGCTTATTAATGCAAGCGGTGAAATTTCAGATCCAGTTTGATCCTTTTTCAAGCTAAATGATTGGTGTGGCTGGTTCCCTAACCCGATGTCGGTTCCACGCCTCCCTCACGTGGATAAGATGGCGGCTGCAGCACTAAAGAGGGTTAACTTTTGTGTTGCTGTGCCATTCTGTCTGCACTAGGCGCCAATTATATATGGTTTACAGGTGCCAGACGTTTAAAAATGTGTTTATTTTAATTTTTTTTTATTTTATTTTTATTGAAACACTGTATACAATATACAAATAAACAGTATGATATAATAAAAACAATATTTGTTACATATCCGTTCGGTAACTGGAAACAGAATAAAAAAAACAAAATACTCTTAAATCATCACAATAATAACATATATTCATAACAATAAATTGAATATAAATAATCAAATCAATCTATCACCTTGAAACAATGCTCCCAATAAGACCTTCACTACAAACTTGTCAAAAAATGAGAGGCGAGAGTTATGAGACGAGACCGAGAACCTAGCACCCCCCCCCAAAAAAATACAATAACATATGGACATGGATATTACCCTATATTCTGATATTGATATAGCCATGCACGCATATTGTGAGTAAGAATACATTAATATTCTCCACTACAATCTGGCTTTAGGATTCCAGAGTGATTGGGGGGTCATTGGATATTTCATGGAGTATATACCAGTGAGTATTTTTAAATGATGCATGGATATGTTTCCTAATACCAATAGACAAGCTTTCCCATGTGTCAAAAAATTTTGAGACCCTAGTTCCTTTCTCCAATGTGGTTTCTATCCATTCCATGATAAACACATGAAAAAGTTTTTCGTGAAATTACTTTAGAGTAGGAGGGGAAATACTTATCCAGGCTTGCAAAATAGCTTTACGTGCTACCGAACTCATTATCAGTAATCAGTTTTTACAGCCTTTTGTGACCCTCTGACCATCCGGCAATATCCCAAACAGCGCCCATTCATTGGTAAAAGGCAGATAATTCACCAAATTATCCAGTGCGTATCTACGTACCTGTAACCAAAATATTCTAAGAAGTGGGCATTTCCAAAAATAGCGATATGTGTCAGCTAGTGGAGATTGGTAGTGAGGGCGATGCCACCATTCCTGCCCTAAATTGCCCATGGGGAGAAAAGTATGCCCTATGAAATAGATTCAAAAACATCTCTTGGTATTGTGCGGCAGGAAGGATTTCTCTAGAAGTGGCTAACATTGTATTTAAAGTTTCACAGGAGACAGAGGGAATATCAATTGCCCACTTACTCATGCCAGTACGTATCTGGGCATGATCAATTTGTGTTCTCAAAAAAGAGTAATAGGAGGATAAAGCGTGTTTAGATACTGGGGGGGAGAGAAGTAGCTCATCTAATGGGTTATCCCAATCCACACCGGAAACCACTTGGTGGTTGCAATAATATAATACTTTGCTTGCATATAAGCAAGTGGGTAAAAGCGGAACAATGGGAATTTCTCTATCGTTTGAGAATGGGTTAGAGGTCTTTTGGCCTGCTTGTCCAACAAGGCATTAATTGTCGTCAGACCCTGTTCATATAATCTCGTAAAAGGGAAGGACGCCAGACCATGTTGGAAATCAGGGTTCCCCAAAAAAGAAGAAAAGATAGATTTGTATAAATTTACATTCATTTTGTGCCTCAGAATGTACCATACTTTACGTGTGGACCATAGTAGTGGATTATCCTGGAGTTGCAACGAAATTTCAGCATCTTGTTGGTGTACAAATCCTATCAAACTACAATCTGATAAAAAATGTTTTTCAAGCAAAGAATTAGCATACATATCTTGTCCATGTAGCCAATCCTTCAAGTATCGTAGTATGGTTGCGTGATTATAATGCCAAACATTTGGAAAATTAATCCTCCCCCCCCCATTATGTTTGGCTTGTTGTAGCTTAATAAAACTAATCCTTGTTCTCTTTGCCCACCCAAATAAATTTCCGAAATAAGGAATTCAAATATTGTAAATCTCGTTGAGGCAATAGTAGTGGGAGTGATTGGATTAAATATAATAGCCTAGGAAATGTCACAATTTTAATCAAGATTTCTCGACCCATATAAGATAGCAAGAGATTACCCATCCCCCCAATTCATTGGGATTTTGTAAAATAGCTTTGGATATATTGAGACTGTATAGCTCAGATGGCCTTTTTGGAAGCTGAACTCACAGATATTCAATAGAGGATTTGGCCCATGTGACAGGTAGATGATGACTCCAATGTGGTGTATGGATGCGTGAGTTTAAATAAAGACCAACGGATTTAGACAAATGTACCGTGTAACCAGAAATGGCACCAAAATCCGCCAGCCTGTTCAAAATCAACTACAGAGTGTCCTTGGGCTTAGAAATATATAATAGCACATCGTCCGCGAAAGCGGATAGTTTCATTTCTGCCCCGCCTATTATGATCCCTTTAAATTCAGGCCATGATTGCAGAAGGCGAAGTAGCGGGTCTATAGACAAATTGAACAGGCGGGGGACATTGGGCATCCCTGTCGTGTACCTCTATACATCCGCAAAGGGTCACCACGACTCCCATTAACCAAAAGTTTTGACATTGGTTGTGAGTAGAAATATTGAATTAATTGGATGAAAGTAGAACCAAAATTACGTCTTTCAAGAACTGAGAAAAGATGTGACCACGACACAGTGTCAAACGCCTTATGTGTGTCTAATCCTAAAAGCATCCCCTCAGGATTATCACTTTGATATTGTGGCCTTATGTGTGTCTAATCCTAAAAGCATCCCCTCAGGATTATCACTTTGATATTGTGCTATCACAGCAGCCATAGCCATTCGTATTGCTTATCCTGATCTTTCTCCTCTTCTTCTATAACAGTGGTTCACCGAATGTCTGCCCCGCACAAAACCCATCTGATGAGGTGTTAATAGGTCTGGTAATATAGTGTGTAATTGGTTAGCTATAATTTTAGATAAAATTTTGAAATCAGAATTTAATAGCGAGATAGGGCGATAGGAATCTACTAATAGTGTGTCTTTCCCTGGCTTAGGTATAAGTGTGGTATAAGCCTCTGTAAAAGAAGGGAATACAGGATGATCCTCTAACATTTTATTATATAATTCCACCAACGTAGGTGTCAATTCAGGTTGCAGTAATTTAAAGTACGTCCCAGTAAACCCGTCAGGTCCAGGGGACTTATTTGGTTTTAACCCTGAAATTACAGTTTGTATCTCCAAAGCGGTGATCTTAGATGATAAAAGATTACCCTCTTACTGTGTTTAAAGAGGGAAGATTCGCTTCGGAAATCAGTTGTTCCTGTAAATTATTGTCTATCTCAAAGGATTGATAAAGTTGAGTATAAAATTCTTGGAATTTAGCTAAAATGTCCTTTGTTTGGGAATAAGTCTTATTCGTAACAGGGTCTTTTATTGCTGTTCTAAAAGAACACTTTTGCCATGGTTTTGACATTACTGACAACAATCTCCCTGATTTATGACCCCATTTGTAAAAGGTTTGTTTGGTGTGATCAAGTTTCGATTGAGCTTGTGACGTCCAAAAAGATTCCAAAAGTTTTTTTATTTTGTAAATACAGATTCAAAGTTTCATCGGATTGATGGGAACTGTATTGATAAAAGGCATCAGCTACTGATGACTGGAGTATGTTATATTGTTTGTTAGAATCTTTTTTTAAGCTTTGAAACATACTGAATGACATGACCCCTCATGACCACCTTCAAGGCCCCCCAAAAGAGGACTGGGTCCTCCCAATGTTCCAGATTATCATCCAGGTAATTTGCCCAGCATCTGGTTAAGTACTGTTTGAAATCCTCTGATTTGAAGAGGTAGTCTGGAAAGCACCAAAAGCGGTCAATTGGGGAAAGAGAGGGGCACCATAGTTCCAGAGTCACAGGGGCATGATCTGAATTCTAATTTCTTTAATGTCTACTGCGCGTACCTGTGTCATTAAAGAATTTGCTATTAAGAAATAGTCCATTCTTGACAATGAACGATGGGCCCTAGAAAGATGCATGTATGAGTGGTCATTATCACTCAGCAACCTCCAAGGGTCACTCAGTTGTAAAGTATTCTTTAAAGTCTGAATATAATACCAGGACGGATTAGGAGACCTTGTAGTAGGAGGGGATCTATCTATGGTCGGGTCATCCACTACTTTATAATCGCACGCCATAATTAAAGTATATAATGTGCGACGGGCTAAAATTTGTGTCAATTTAGATAAAAAGCGACCTGGGGATATATTAGGTGCATATAAATTAATAATAGTGTACTTGTGTCTTTCAATTTCTACATCCAATAATAAAAATCTCCCTTCAGGATACTAAAGGGAGTCCAAAATCGAATATCGGAGATTCCTATTGAATAATATAGCCACCCCTTGAGATTTAGATGTAAATGAGGCCGATATACAGTCTGCTATCCATCTAGTTCTGAGTGCCGAGTCATCTCTCTGTACCCAATGGGGCTCTTGTAAGAAAGCAATATCTGGGCGTAACCTATGTACATGTGTTAAAATAAAAATTTATTTTTAATCGAATGAATGTGCCGCCAGCTCCGGACTAGCTCCGGCGATTGCAGCAATGCAGTGAGTTAACAGCCCAGTGCGCTGCATCGGGGGGAGTGTGCAGGGGGAGCCGCTGCTCCGGGGGGAGTGTGCAGGGGGAGCCGCTGCACCGGGGGGAGTGTGCAGGGGGAGCCGCTGCACCGGGGGGAGTGTGCAGGGGGAGCCGCTGCACCGGGGGGAGTGTGCAGGGGGAGCCGCTGCACCGGGGGGAGTGTGCAGGGGGAGCCGCTGCACCGGGGGGAGTGTGCAGGGGGAGCCGCTGCACCGGGGGGAGTGTGCAGGGGGAGCCGCTGCACCGGGGGGAGTGTGCAGGGGGAGCCGCTGCACCGGGGGGAGTGTGCAGGGGGAGCCGCTGCACCGGGGGGAGTGTGCAGGGGGAGCCGCTGCACCGGGGGGAGTGTGCAGGGGGAGCCGCTGCACCGGGGGGAGTGTGCAGGGGGAGCCGCTGCACCGGGGGGAGTGTGCAGGGGGAGCCGCTGCTCCGGGGGGAGTGTGCAGGGGGAGCCGCTGCTCCGGGGGGAGTGTGCAGGGGGAGCCGCTGCTCCGGGGGGAGTGTGCAGGGGGAGCCGCTGCTCCGGGGGGAGTGTGCAGGGGGAGCCGCTGCTCCGGGGGGAGTGTGCAGGGGGAGCCGCAGCTCCGGGGGGAGTGTGCAGGGGGAGCCGCTGTAAGTGACGGTCTAGTCCCAGGCTGCAGTGCTTTGAGCTACCAAGGCTAGCATCTAGAGGCTAGCACTATGAGAGCTACAGTTCCGCCGCCAGGCTGCAGGACTAGGGCTGTGTGCCGCCTAATGCTGGTGGGCCTGGAGAACTAGCTCCTGGTACACCCTTGGTGCTGAGTGGGGACAGCGAGGAGCACGACAATGGGGGAGAATAATTACAAAGTCCCAGACTGCAGGAGAAGGAGCCCGTCGCTGGGCACTTGGTGTGTTGCAGTGTGCTAGGGACAGGGAAAGTAGCTCCTCCTCCTGCAACGGTACCCTACAGCTACTGGCGATGCAGCTAAGCCGAGGGCAGTGCTCTACTTCCTAGTATTGGCAGCCCCCTTGGCATGACATCACAGGTTCAGGGGGCAGGGCTGGCACAGGGTGATGGCACGCTGCTCTGAGCTGACCGTGTAGGAGGCTGCTAAACTGCCTATTACTGCTTATGCACTAGCTCTGGGCAGCAGATCATGCCCTTCATGGCCCTTGCCTAGAAAGCCGGCCTCTCTGGGCCCAAAAGCAATAACATTATTACCTAGGGCCAAGACAAACGTCCTCCTGTTTTACACCTGAACTTCTTTTTAGTTACCACAATAAGGTGGATTCAGGCTCTGTGCTTGTCATTCTTTTGTGTGTGTGTGTGTGTGTGTATATATATATATATTTTTTTTTTCATCTTTATTTTCAACAAATTGCATCTTTTTCTGTGAAGCCATCTCTGGGACTAGCCAGGCAGCTTGTTTCATGCACTGGTGGTACAGCCTGTAGCGGTAAGAGTATTACCCGATCTCCAGGAGGCTGTGTCCTGTACACATCATTCTTCTGATCCTCAATGAGCTGCACGAGAAGAGCCTATTTAACAAGATGCACAAATATACTGTCTTCTTTTCTGAAAAAATTGGCAATTCTGTACTTGCGTTACATTCAGGTGCAGTGTACAATCCACAGCATGATATCAGCGAGCAGCTTTTATCTGTCTAGTGCAGTGACTGACAGCCTGATGTGCCTCATTCTGCATGTACTAGCAGAGGAGGGTTAAGGTTAGGCTGCGGGAGACGAGTGTTAGGGTCAGACACTAGGGGGAGGGTTAGGCTGCGGGAGGGGAGTGTTGGGGTCAGACACTAGGGGGGGGTTAGGCTGTGGGAGGGGAGTGTTAGGGTCACACAATAGGGGGAGGGTTAGGCTGTGGGAGGGGAGTGTTGGGGTCAGACACTAGGGGGAGGGTTAGGCTGCGGGAGGGGAGTGTTAGGGTCAGACACTAGGGGGATGGTTAGGCTGCGGGAGGGGAGTGTTAGGGTCAGACACTAGGGGGGGTTAGGCTGTGGGAGGGGAGTGTTAGGGTCACACAATAGGGGGAGGGTTAGGCTGGGAGAGGGGAGGTTTACAACCATGTCAACATGATGAATGTCAACAAAAATCTACCACCCCCATTAGTGTAAGGTAAGCCTTAAAGGCTGCAACAAATATACTGAGTGTGACTTCTGGGTGACCGGATCTTCGGCCGGCTTTCCAGAGTTGGATGTAAGGCTGAGACGCGCAATACTGCAGAGGTGTGTATCTACCAGCCGGCCAGCGTTCTATCATGAAGTTGGCCGGAATCATAGAGGAAGGAGGGAGATCACGTGGTGCGGATTCCATGTCCCTTCTCCTCTGAACCGTAGATCTGCTGCTGGCTCTGTGTGACCTCCCTGCATTGTACGATGAGAAGATCACATCTCGCTTCTCTGGGCACAGGATAACATCGAGCTCGGTCTTATCATCTCTATGACCTGCTCAGCTTCACCTGCTTTCCTGGCTCTCATCTGAGTAGAGCTGGGACCGCCGATGAAGAACAAGAATGAGATCAGGCTGAAGGGGCATACAGCAGATAGAAGAACTGATGGGGCATAAATCAGGAGTGAGCTAGGGGCCGAATATAAAGGCTTGGAGTGCCGCACATCATTACTATAGTGTAAGGTACGCGATGAATGGGTCAAAGTGGTTGCTGTAATGAGCCCCTTTATTAATGAATCTTCCAAAATGAAGGCCCTGGAGTATAACCCCATAGAATAAAGACTATACACTTCTACCCTGTATACATATACGGCTGGTCCTGATGGCATGTGCTGACCAGGTTTTTGTATGTGTGTGAATTTTCCCCTTAGGTATATCATGGTCCATTAAAGAATCTTCAACAAATTCCCTGGGGCCGGAGTCAAGGAACCTCGGTCCTATAAAATCACAGACAGACACTTCCAGTTCCTCCTATCTGTTTCCCAAGGGGTCTTCACACTTACTCAGTAACTTATTTAAAGGTTAGTAAACATCAATGGAAGTTTCTTTAGCAAACCGTCCTTTATCCCTGTGTGGCTACTGTACTCTTCCTGGTGGCCCGACGGATGTTTGTCTCAATTTTGCCGATCACCTGTATTTGATTCATGTTTCTGTCCCTGTCATTTGTCTGTTACAGGAAGGTCCAGGCCGGGGAGCTTCCAGTCTCTCTCAGATGGTAAGATCAGAATGATGATCATTACATGGTGCAGGCTTAGAATTGTGTTGTTGCTTATCTTTATTTTCTTTTTTTCCTTAAATCTCCTCAGTTTTACTAGATACGAACATTAAACATTTTGCTCCGGAGCTGCGAAAACCCAAGTCTGAATATCAGGTACTGGGTGGGAAGGAACGTAGCAGACACCGGACAAGACTATAAAACTCAGTAGAGAAAGAGGCACTGACCTGGGGAATGATGGGACCTAGGTAGGGAGAAGGCGGTGGGGGAGCTGGTGCCACAATTAGCGGAGGCACCTAAGACAGGGACGCAGTAAAGACAAGGGCCTATAGGATGATGGGACTGGGGAAGGGTGGGAGGAGGGGGAGATACAGCAGGCTGGCAAGAGGAGTAGACACTGGCCTGGGTATGATGAGACTGGGGAAGGGTGGAAGGAGGGGGAGATACAGCAGGCTGGGAAGAGGAGTAGACACTGGCCTAGGGGATGATGGGACTGGGGGAGGGTGGGAGGAGGGGGAGATACAGCAGGCTGGGAAGAGGAGTAGACACTGGCCTGGGTATGATGGGACTGGGGAAGGGTGGGAGGAGGGGGAGATACAGCAGGCTGGGAAGAGGAGTAGACACTGGCCTAGGGGATGATGGGACTGGGGGAGGGTGGGAGGAGGGGGAGATACAGCAGGCTGGGAAGAGGAGTAGACACTGGCCTGGGTATGATGGGACCGGGGAAGGGTGGGAGGAGGGGGAGACACAGCAGGCGTGGAAGAGGAGTAGACACTGGCCTGGGGCATGATGGGACTGGGGAAGGGTGGGAGGAGGGGGAGACACAGATGGCGGGAAAGAGGAGTAGACACTGGCCTGGGGTATGATGGGACGGGGAAGGGTGGGAGGAGGGGGAGATACAGCAGGCTGGGAAGAAGAGTAGACACTGGCCTGGGGGATGATGGGACGGGGAAGAGTGGAAGGAGGGGGAGACACAGATGGCGGGGAAGAGGAGTAGACACTGGCCTGGGGGATGATGGGACGGGAAGGGTGGGAGGAGGGGGAGATACAGCAGGCTGGGAAGAGGAGTAGACACTGGCCTGGGGGATGATGGGACTGGGGAAGGGTGGGAGGAGGGGGAGATACAGCAGGCTGGGAAGAGGAGTAGACACTGGCCTGGGTATGATGAGACTGGGGAAGGGTGGGAGGAGGGGGAGATACAGCAGGCTGGGAAGAGGAGTAGACACTGGCCTGGGGGATGATGGGACGGGTGGAAGGAGGGGGAGACACAGATGGCGGGGAAGAGGAGTAGACACTGGCCTGGGGGGATGATGGGACTGGGGTAGGGTGGAAGGAAGGCAGGAGAGAGACACTAGCATGGGATAGGGAAATGGGAGACACAGCAGGTAAAGACACTGCCTGAAGGGTTGTGTGCGCACAATTAAATCTTGTGATTATATTACAGGATTACAGTGGAGACTGGAACCCTGAGCAATGTGTGCGGCGGATGCAGAAGGGAAAGGTATATTTGTGCCCAGGAGAGTTGGGATGGGACAGTGAGTGTAACCTTTGGGCACTTGGCATGTAATGCTGTGACATACCAATAAGTGCCAAGTCCGCTCCCATACTCCGGGTGTAATTGCACAGAGGTATCGCCCCATAGGCTGCCCCTGCGTTCCGGTGATCACTGGTAACCAAAGTCTCTCTCCCAGTAGATCTGCTCGCTGGAGAGGTTCCGCTCACTGAAGGATAAGCTGCAGCTGCTGGATGAAGCCGTCAGACTCCATGATGGTAATGTGATCACAGCGGTAAGTGTATCAGGGGCTCCGTATTGAGGGGTCAGTGAATGGAGGGGGGTCAGTGCTGCTTAATCTGCCGTTCCTACTGATTCATTATTTTGTTCCAGTACCCCAAATGGCTTTATGTAACTAACTCACATCCCTCATTCTATTCACCAAACGCTGCTTGTTTAACCCACTATAACTGGTGACCTGTATTAAATCACACTGTAGCTGTGGCATGGCAAACACTCTGGTCCCTACTGTCATTCGGCTGGTAGAGTTTACACAAAGCAATTAAATCTCATTGGCTGCTATAGATCACAGCACCAGTTATTATGTATTATGTATATTCCTATATACGACACTCTGTACGGCTGTAGGTCTGACCTCTGTCTGGCACACGCCGCCTCTTCCTTCATACATGGACTGTGTTATGTTTTATTTGCAGGTGTTAATATTCCTGAACAGGACCTTGCACTCAGGTGAGTCTGAGACTGGTCCCCCCCCCCTGTGTGTCTGGGATAGAACATTTGTTTTCCTGCCACAGATTTGTTTCCTATTTAAAGCAACTGTGATTGTTCTGCACATTAAGTTAATGTCCTGTTCCCGTGGTTACCACCAGGGTCAGTGGCTAAATTCAATTACACCTACTGTATGCACAAGTCCAATCACACATATATATGTGTGTGTGTATATATATATATATATATATATATTATAATATATAAATTTATATTATACACACCCAGGCTTGCAGCGTGTCCCGCGTGATGATACCATTTCTTTTCTCCACAGAGATCCTCTTCCGAGAGCTGAAGCACAGACAAGTTGCTTTAAGACATTTTATTAATTTCCTGACAGAGACGATGGAACAACAGCTACTAATGGACCTGCTCAGGTGAGGCAACAATCCTGCAGAGTTGGGGAAGTAAGAGAGGGAACAGGATTCTGGGTGGTTAGGGATGGAGGGAGAGAACAGGATTCTGGGTGGTTAGGGATGGAGGGGGAGAACAGGGTTCTGGGTGGTTAGGGATGGAGGGAGAGAACAGGATTCTGGGTGGTTAGGGATGGAGGGAGAGAACAGGATTCTGGGTGGTTAGGGATGGAGGGAGAGAACAGGATTCTGGGTGGTTAGGGATGGAGGGGGAGAACAGGGTTCTGGGTGGTTAGGGATGGAGGGAGAGAACAGGATTCTGGGTGGTTAGGGATGGAGGGAGAGAACAGGATTCTGGCTGGTTAGGGATGGAGGGAGAGAACAGGATTCTGGCTGGTTAGGGATGGAGAGAGAGAACAGGATTCTGGGTGGTTAGGGATGGATGGAGAGAACAGGATTGTGGGTGGTTAGGGATGAAGAGAGATAACAGGATTCTGGGTGGTTAGGGATGGAGAGAGAGAACAGGATTCTGGGTGGTTAGGGATGGAGCGAGAGAACAGGATTCTGGGTGGTTAGGGGTGGAGGGAGAGAACAGGATTCTGGGTGGTTAGGGGTGGAGGGAGAGAACAGGATTCTGGGTGGTTAGGGGTGGAGGGAGAGAACAGGATTCTGGGTGGTTAGGGATAGAGAGAGAGAACAGGATTCTGGGTGGTTAGGGATGGAGGGAGAGAACAGGATTCTGGCTGGTTAGGGATGGAGAGAGAGAACAGGATTCTGGGTGGTTAGGGATGGATGGAGAGAACAGGATTCTGGGTGGTTAGGGATGGAGAGAGAGAACAGGATTCTGGGTGGTTAGGGATGGAGCGAGAGAACAGGATTCTGGGTGGTTAGGGGTGGAGGGAGAGAACAGGATTCTGGGTGGTTAGGGGTGGAGGGAGAGAACAGGATTCTGGGTGGTTAGGGATGGAGGGAGAGAACAGGATTCTGGGTGGTTAGGGATAGAGAGAGAGAACAGGATTCTGGGTGGTTAGGGATGGAGGGAGAGAACAGGATTCTGGGTGGTGAGGGATGGAGGAACAGGATTCTGGGTGGTGAGGGATAGCATTCAATTGTAGAATGTTTCGTACGGAGAACATGCAGTACTCCGTGCAGCGGGGGGCACAGGAGGAGTGCATGCAGTATTCCGTGCAGTGGGGGTACAGGCGGAGAGCATGAAGTACTCTGTGCAGAGGGGGGACAGGCGGAGAGCATGGAGTACTCCGTGCAGTGGAGGGTACAGTCGGAGAGCATGGAGTACTGTGTGCAGTGGGGGGTACAGGAGGAGAGCATAGAGTACTCCGTGCAGTGGAGGGTACAGGCGGAGAGCATGAGTACTGTGTGCAGTGGGGGGTACAGGAGGAGAGCATGGAGTACTGTGTGCAGTGGGGGGTACAGGAGGAGAGCATGGAGTACTCCTTGCAGTGGGGGTACAGGAGGAGAGCATGGAGTACTCCGTGCAGTGGGGGGTACAGGAGGAGATCATGGAGTACTCCGTGCAGTGGGGGGTACAGGAGGAGAGCATGGAGTACTCCTTGCAGTGGGGGTACAGGAGGAGAGCATGGAGTACTCCGTGCAGTGGGGGGTACAGGAGGAGATCATGGAGTACTCCGTGCAGTGGGGGGACAGCCGGAGAGCATGGAGTACTCTGTGCAGTGGGGGGTACAGGAGGAGAGTGTGGAGTACTGTGTGCAGTGGGGGGTACAGGAGGAGATCATGGAGTACTCCGTGCAGTGGAGTGTACAGGCGGAGAGCATGGAGTACTCCGTGCAGTGGAGGGTATAGGGGGAGAGCATGGAGTACTGTGTGCAGTGGGGGGTACAGGAGGAGAGCATGGAGTACTCTGTGCAGTGGGGGGGGGTACAGGAGGAGAGCATGGAGTACTCCTTGCAGTGGGGGTACAGGAGGAGAGCATGGAGTACTCCGTGCAGTGAGAGGTACAGGAGGAGAGCATGGAGTAATGTGTGCAGTGGGGGTACAGGAGGAGAGCATGGAGTACTCTGTGCTGTGGGTGGTACAGGAGGAGAGCATGGAGTACTGTGTGCAGTGGGAGGTACAGGCGGAGAGCATGGAGTAATGTGTGCAGTGGAGGTACAGGAGGAGAGCTTGGAGTACTCCGTGCAGTGTGGGGTACAGGCGGAGAGCATGGAGTACTACGTGCAGTGGGGGGTACAGGAGGAGAGGATGGAGTACTGTGTGCAGTGGGGGGTACAGGAGGAGAGCATGGAGTACTCCTTGCAGTGGGGGGTGCAGGCGGAGAGCATGGAGTAATGTGTGCAGTGGAGGTACAGGAAGAAAGCATGGAGTACTCTGTGCAGTGGGGGGTACATGAGGAGAGCATGGAGTACTCCTTGCAGTGGGGGTACAGGCGGAGAGCATGGAGTACTCCTTGCAGTGGGGGTACAGGCGAAGAGCATGGAGTACTCCTTGCAGTGGGGGTACAGGAGGAGAGCATGGAGTACTCCGTGCAGTGAGAGGTACAGGAGGAGAGCATGGAGTACTGTGTGCAGTGGGGGGTACAGGAGGAGAGCATTGAGTACTCCGTCCAGTGAGAGGTACAGGAGGAGAGCATGGAGTACTGTGTGCAGTGGGAGGTACAGGAGGAGAGCATGGAGTACTGTGTGCAGTGGGGGGTACAGGAGGAGAGCATGGAGTGCATTGTGCAGTGGGGGGTACAGGAGGAGAGCATGGAGTACTGTGTGCAGTGGGGGGTACAGGAGGAGAGCATGGGGCACTGTGTGCAGTGGGGGGTACAGGAGGAGAGCATGGAGTACTCCGTGCAGTGGAGTGTACAGGCGGAGAGCATGGAGTACTCCGTGCAGTGGAGGGTACAGTCGGAGAGCATGGAGTACTGTGTGCAGTGGGGGGTAGAGGAGGAGAGCATGGAGTACTCTGTGCAGTGGGGGGTACAGGAAGAGAGCATGGAGTACACCTTGCAGTGGGGGTACAGGAGGAGAGCATGGAGTACTCCTTGCAGTGGGGGTACAGGAGCGGAGCATGGAGTAATGTGTGCAGTGGGGGTACAGGCGGAGAGCATGGAGTACTGTGTGCAGTGGTGGGTACAGGAGGAGAGCGTGGAGTACTGTGGGCAGTGGGGGGTACAGGAGGAGAGCATGGAGTGCTCCGTGCAGTGGAGTGTACAGGCGGAGAGAATGGAGTACTCCTTGCAGTGGGGGTACAGGAGGAGAGCATGGAGTACTCCTTGCAGTGGGGGTACAGGAGGAGAGCATGGAGTACTCCGTGCAGTGGGGGTACAGGAGGAGAGCATGGAGTACTCTGTGCAGTGGGGGGTACAGGAGGAGATCGTGGAGTACTGTGTGCAGTGGGGGTACAGGAGGAGAGCGTGGAGTACTCCGTGCAGTGGGGGGTACAGGAGGAGAGCATGGAGTACTGTGTGCAGTGGGGGGTACAGGAGGAGAGCATGGAGTGCTGTGTGCAGTGGGGGGGTACAGGAGGAGAGCATGGAGCACTGTGTGCAGTGGGGGGTACAGGAGGAGATCATGGAGTACTCCGTGCAGTGGAGGGTACCGTCGGAGAGCATGGAGTACTCCGTGCAGTGGGGGGTACAGGAGGAGAGCGTGGAGTACTCTGTGCAGTGGGGGTACAGGAGGAGAGCATGGAGTACTCCATGCAGTGAGAGGTACAGGAGGAGAGCATGGAGTAATGTGTGCAGTGGGGGTACAGGAGGAGAGCATGGAGTACTCCGTGCAGTGGATGGTACAGGAGGAGAGCATGGAGTACTCCGTGCAGTGGAGGGTACAGGCGGAGAGCATGGAGTACTGAGTGCAGTGGGGGGTACAGGAGGAGAGCATGGAGTACTCCTTGCAGTGGGGGTACAGGAGGAGAGCATGGAGTACTCTGTGCAGTGGGGGGTACAGGAGGAGATCGTGGAGTACTGTGTGCAGTGGGGGTACAGGAGGAGAGCGTGGAGTACTCCGTGCAGTGGGGGGTACAGGAGGAGAGCATGGAGTACTGTGTGCAGTGGGGGGTACAGGAGGAGAGCATGGAGTGCTGTGTGCAGTGGGGGGGTACAGGAGGAGAGCATGGAGCACTGTGTGCAGTGGGGGGTACAGGAGGAGATCATGGAGTACTCCGTGCAGTGGAGGGTACCGTCGGAGAGCATGGAGTACTCCGTGCAGTGGGGGGTACAGGAGGAGAGCGTGGAGTACTCTGTGCAGTGGGGGTACAGGAGGAGAGCATGGAGTACTCCATGCAGTGAGAGGTACAGGAGGAGAGCATGGAGTAATGTGTGCAGTGGGGGTACAGGAGGAGAGCATGGAGTACTCCGTGCAGTGGATGGTACAGGAGGAGAGCATGGAGTACTCCGTGCAGTGGAGGGTACAGGCGGAGAGCATGGAGTACTGAGTGCAGTGGGGGGTACAGGAGGAGAGCATGGAGTACTCCTTGCAGTGGGGGTACAGGAGGAGAGCATGGAGTACTGTGTGCAGTGCGGGTACAGGAGGAGAGCATGGAGTACTGTGTGCAGTGGGGGTACAGGAGGAGAGCATGGAGTACTGTGTGCAGTGGGGGTACAGGCGGTGAGCATGGAGTACTCCTTGCAGTGGGGGTACAGGAGGAGAGCATAGAGTACTCTGTGCAGTGGAGGGTACAGGCGGAGAGCATGGAGTACTTCGTGCAGTGAGAGGAACAGGCGGAGAGCATGGAGTACTGTGTGCAGTGGGGGGTACAGGAGGAGAGCATGGAGTACTCTGTGCAGTGGAGGGTACAGGCGGAGAGCATGGAGTACTCCGTGCAGTGAGAGGAACAGGCGGAGAGCATGGAGTACTGTGTGCAGTGGGGGGTACAGGAGGAGAGCATGGAGTACTCTGTGCAGTGGGGGGTACAGGAAGAGAGCATGGAGTACACCTTGCAGTGGGGGTACAGGAGGAGAGCATGGAGTACTCCATGCAGTGGGGGTACAGGAGGAGAGCATGGAGTACTCCATGCAGTGAGAGGTACAGGAGGAGAGCATGGAGTAATGTGTGCTGTGGGGGTACAGGCGGAGAGCATGGAGTACTCCGTGCAGTGGATGGTACAGGCGGAGAGCATGGAGTACTCCGTGCAGTGGAGGGTACAGGCAGAGAGCATGGAGTACTCCGTGCAGTGGAGGGTACATGCGGAGAGCATGGAGTACTGAGTGCAGTGGGGGGTACAGGAGGAGAGCATGGAGTACTCCTTGCAGTCTGGATACAGGAGGAGAGCATGGAGTAATGTGGGCAGCGGAGGTACAGGAGGAGAGCATGGAGTACTCCTTGCAGTGGGGGTACAGGAGGAGAGCATGGAGTACTCCTTGCAGTGGGGGTACAGGAGGAGAGCATGGAGTACTCCGTGCAGTGGGGGTACAGGAGGAGAGCATGGAGTACTCTGTGCAGTGGGGGGTACAGGAGGAGATCGTGGAGTACTGTGTGCAGTGGGGGTACAGGAGGAGAGCGTGGAGTACTCCGTGCAGTGGGGGGTACAGGAGGAGAGCATGGAGTACTGTGTGCAGTGGGGGGTACAGGAGGAGAGCATGGAGTGCTGTGTGCAGTGGGGGGGTACAGGAGGAGAGCATGGAGCACTGTGTGCAGTGGGGGGTACAGGAGGAGAGCATGGAGTACTCCGTGCAGTGGAGTGTACAGGCGGAGATCATGGAGTACTCCGTGCAGTGGAGGGTACCGTCGGAGAGCATGGAGTACTCCGTGCAGTGGGGGGTACAGGAGGAGAGCGTGGAGTACTCTGTGCAGTGGGGGTACAGGAGGAGAGCATGGAGTACTCCATGCAGTGAGAGGTACAGGAGGAGAGCATGGAGTAATGTGTGCAGTGGGGGTACAGGAGGAGAGCATGGAGTACTCCGTGCAGTGGATGGTACAGGAGGAGAGCATGGAGTACTCCGTGCAGTGGAGGGTACAGGCGGAGAGCATGGAGTACTGAGTGCAGTGGGGGGTACAGGAGGAGAGCATGGAGTACTCCTTGCAGTGGGGGTACAGGAGGAGAGCATGGAGTACTCCTTGCAGTGGGGGTACAGGAGGAGAGCATGGAGTACTGTGTGCAGTGCGGGTACAGGAGGAGAGCATGGAGTACTGTGTGCAGTGGGGGTACAGGAGGAGAGCATGGAGTACTGTGTGCAGTGGGGGTACAGGCGGTGAGCATGGAGTACTCCTTGCAGTGGGGGTACAGGAGGAGAGCATAGAGTACTCCGTGCAGTGGAGGGTACAGGCGGAGAGCATGGAGTACTGTGTGCAGTGGGGGGTACAGGAGGAGAGCATGGAGTACTCTGTGCAGTGGAGGGTACAGGCGGAGAGCATGGAGTACTGTGTGCAGTGGGGGGTACAGGAGGAGAGCATGGAGTACTCTGTGCAGTGGAGGGTACAGGCGGAGAGCATGGAGTACTCCGTGCAGTGAGAGGAACAGGCGGAGAGCATGGAGTACTGTGTGCAGTGGGGGGTACAAGAGGAGAGCATGGAGTACTCTGTGCAGTGGGGGGTACAGGAAGAGAGCATGGAGTACACCTTGCAGTGGGGGTACAGGAGGAGAGCATGGAGTACTCCATGCAGTGGGGGTACAGGAGGAGAGCATGGAGTACTCCATGCAGTGAGAGGTACAGGAGGAGAGCATGGAGTAATGTGTGCAGTGGGGGTACAGGAGGAGAGCATGGAGTACTGTGTGCAGTGGGGGTACAGGCGGTGAGCATGGAGTACTCCGTGCAGTGGGGTGTACAGGCGGAGAGCATAGAGTACTCCGTGCAGTGGAGGGTACAGGCGGAGAGCATGGAGTACTCCGTGCAGTGAGAGGTACAGGCGGAGAGCATGGAGTACTGTGTGCAGTGGGGGGTACAGGAGGAGAGCATGGAGTACTCTGTGCAGTGGGGGGTACAGGAGGAGAGCATAGAGTACTGCTTGCAGTGGGGGTACAGGAGGAGAATATGGAGTAATATGTGCAGTGGGGGTACAGGAGGAGAGCATGGAGTACTGTGTGCAGTGTGGGGTACAGGAGGAGAGCATGGAGATCTGTGTGCAGTGGGGGTACAGGAGGAGAGCATGGAGTACTCCGTGCAGTGGAGGGTACAGGCGGAGAGCATGGAGTACTGTGTGCAGTGGGGGTTACAGGAGGAGAGCACTGTGTGCAGTGGGGGGTACAGGAGGAGAGCATGGAGTACTCCGTGCAGTGGAGTGTACAGGCGGAGAGCATGGAGTACTGTGTGCAGTGGGGGGTACAGGAGGAGAGCATGGAGTACTCTGTGCAGTGGGGGGTACAGGAGGAGAGCATGGAGTTCTCCTTGCAGTGGGGGTACAGGAGGAGAGTATGGAGTACTCCTTGCAGTGAGGGTACAGGAGGAGAGTATGGAGTTCTCCTTGCAGTGGGGGTACAGGAGGAGAGCATGGAGTTCTCCATGCAGTGAGAGGTACAGGAGGAGTGCATGGAGTACTGTGTGCAATGGAGGGTACAGGAGGAGATTATGGAGTACTGTGTGCAGTGGGGGGTACAGGAGGAGAGCATGGAGCACTGTGTGCAGTGGGGTGTACAGGAGGAGAGCATGGAGTACTCCTTGCAGTGGGGGTACAGGAGGAGAGCATGGAGTACTCCATGTAGTGAGAGGTACAGGAGGAGAGCATGGAGTAATGTGTGCAGTTGGGGGGTACAGGAGGAGAGCATGAAATACTCTGTGCAGTGGGGGGTACAGAAGGAGAGCATGAAGTACTCTGTACAGTGGGGGGTACAGGAGGAGAGCATGGAGTAATGTGTGCAGTGGAGGGTACAGGCGGAGAGCATGGAGTACTCCATGCAGTGTAGGGTACAGGCGGAGAGCATGGAGTACTCCGTGCAGTGGAGGGTACAGGAGGAGAGCATGGAGTAATGTGTGCAGTGGGGGTACAGGAGGAGAGCATGGAGTACTGTGTGCAGTGGGGGTTACAGGAGGAGAGCATGGAGTACTCCATTCAGTGAGAGGTACAGGAGGAGAGCATAGAGTAATGTGTACAGTGGGGGTACAGGTGGTGTTGGGGGGAGATGAGTGATTCTGGTGGGAGAGATTAGTAATGTGCGTTCAGTATGAGAATGGCCCCTCTGTGTAATGTTCTCTGACCCCTGGTTGCTGATGGACTTGCAATCTTTCAGGTTTCTGGAGTGGACCGAAGAGCTAGCTGTGAGTATCCTTGTGTGGTGGGGTTACCTGCGTTTGTGTTCAGTGCCTCCTAATGAAACGGCCTATGGATATATTTCCTCAGCTGTGTAAATACAGAGAACACCTCAATATTTCGAGCGCAGAGGAGCAGAGAGACTTCCTGAAGAATAAGTGTTTCAGGTCAGTGACTCTGGTAAAGCTCTGATAGTGAGTGACACACTCTGACCGCTCTGATGTACAGAGACAATTGCCCAGGTATGTTGATCTAGAAAGAGGCAAACAAAAATTTAAAAGGCCCTTCCTATATCTTCTTAGGCCCCTCCTCCTATATCTTCCTAAATCCCTCCTATATCGTCTTAAGCCCCTCCCTCTATCCCTTCCAAAGCTCTTCCTCCTTCCAGCTAACTTGTCCTGTGTTTGATAAGGAAGCCAGAGCCACTAGTGAATCCAGTGTCTTCACTTTCTTTGTAGCGCCATATGTTGGTCAGATTCTCCCTTACCTCCGGAGCGTGGCAGGGGAAGACCGTGTGGTCTGCTCTTACAGAGGGATTTTCCTCTCTTCCTCCAGCTGGCCTCCCTCTCCCTCTGCAACTGTATGGATTAAATTGGTTCCAGATAATTTCCATGCAGTGCCCCCTACTCCTTCCAGCCGGGTGAGGAGCTCCTGTTTCTGTATGTTCTCTCCTGATTGGGCAGGACCAGGAGAGGGGCAAAGATTCGTCCAGCTGGGAGGTGATGCGGGGCCCATCCATATTCCCTTCCAGTACCATAGTAGCAGGTGTCGGCTGGGCAGAATATGCACTCTCAGCGTGGATTGGCCACAGACACCTATGCACCCATGAATTGTGTTACCAGGCAGAACATTTTCTTTGACATCCTTATTGTCTTTTATTAGATTTGAGCAATATGTTGACTGTAAAGACCCGGTTTTATATCCTTAGCCAGTTATCCAGATATGCATAAAGACCCATGATCAGCTAACGGTGGGATTGGTGCAGTGACTAAGGGGCCTATTTATGAAAGAATATATGAGAGATATCTCCCCCAAAAACACAAGTTTCGGGAGGTACCTGTGAATATTAATGCCACCCAGGATTTAACGTGATGAGACTGCGGTAGAGATCCCCGATATCTGCTGCAGTCCTTCCATGTCTGACCACAGAGCAGCCCCCATAGGTTTCTATGGGAACTGCCATGCTGTCAGATTTGCCAAGTTTCGTCAGCCTATGGGCTACTATAACGCAAATATTTGCCTTATAGTAGCCCTCTGGATTACTCTCGTTTCCCGATGATGAATGCGACGACCGCACCTGCTCATTAGCCGCAGAGGACCCGAACCAAGAAGCTGAGTGATAGCTGAAGTTATCGCTGTCCTTCCAGCACTTCGCCGGGTCGGGCTCTTATCGGAGGGAAACGTGTTAAATTAGCGTGAGAATTCGCATTTTCCGGTTATGAATTTAGGAGAAAATGACTTATAACATCCGCATTAAAAATGCGGATTGGGATAAATCTGTCCCTAAATGCCGGTTGTGTAATGGTGACGCTGAGACTTGGGGCAGGTGACTGATGTTTTGCCCTTTAAACAAAAAAACTCTTGACCATTTTTGTGTACTAAGGACATGCTATGTGACACTGGACATATAGAACTCAATGGCAAAGAACTGCGGTATTGCAAAGACAATAGTAATATCAGTGTGCGCTACTGATGGGACTGTCCCCTAACTCATTGCTCTTCCCCCCTTCTCCTCCCAGCCTCCCTTTCTCCCCAGAAGACGCATCGCTTGTACAGGACCACTACACGCTACTGGAGAGACAGATCATCATCGAGGTTAGAACTGGCCAATCTGACACTTGTTGTCCCTGGGCTTCTGTGTGCCGTGGCCTCCACGCCATGTAGATATACTGTGTACATATATGTGCCTGATGTATGATGTGCCGCGTGTATCTGGCCTCTCTATTGATCACATGTGAATGTAGAGCTGTGTACAGCAGCCAGTTCATGCGTTCTGTCGGATCCATTATAGGCCAGTGATAAGCGCTTGGAGGCTTCTGGACAAGAACAGTTCCGCAAACACCCCCGGAAAGCGTCTCTGCTCTTCATGCCGCTGGTCACCACTCTGTTCTACGCCTGTATTTACCATTATACGGAAAGCGAAGTGAGCGAGCGCTGCCTGTCTGTCTGTCATCTGTTCTTCACTTTGGCTTATTTGTCAGAACTGTCTCACTCTCTCCCCCCAGGGCACATTCAGCAGCCCGGCCAACCTCCGCAGAACCTTCAAGGTGAGACCAGTGTGAGTGTGTGTGTCTGTGTGTACCGTGTGAGATGTTAATGTAAGTGTATGCCGTGTCTCCATCACAGATCCCAGAGAAGCTCTATATACTCACAGCCCTGGCAGCGCGGGCAAAGCTCCGAGCTTGGAATGATGTGGACGCACTCTTTACCACCAAGGTCTGATGCCATCTCTGTACCCTGACAGAACCTTCAGTAGGAATAGGAAGTACTATGCGCTGTGATAGCGCAGGGTACATGGGGAGAGATGGCTCTGCGGGATGAGGTTATGCGGTTTGTGTGTGGGACATGCAGTCAGGGAGCATCCTCAGGATTGTAGATTAGAGGGAATGTCGCCATTTGTCAGCGAGAAGAAGTAGAGCAATAAAGCTTGTTGACGTTGCAGGCACACAACTCGTATGGCCACTAGCAACTGCGCACACTAATGGTCACGTACAGACTGGCTGCGCTCCAGCATATTCTGCCATCTTACTTAGCGATAATCTGTTTGACTGTGCTCCTAGTTATCCAACCACGTAATCCACCGATCCCCCACTGTCCGAAACACACGTTGAGCAGCGTCACCTGTGTTGTTAGGCCTCATACACCACAGCTTGTGACCTGTCTGGAATAATGCGGTTGTCAGATACGCTGCATGTGTAGGGCTGTGAATTGTCTGGTCTCTGTAGTAGTGGTGGTGGGGGGTGGTTTGAGGAGTCTCCGTGATTTCCAGAAAGTGATTTGTCCATCTCCGCAGAACTGGCTGGGGTACACCAAGAAAAGGGCACCTGTCGGCTTCCACCGCGTGGTGGAAATTCTGCACAAGAACGCGGCCCCCACACAGGTGAGCTGGACTGTGGGAATACATGTTGATTAAATGGCCTCTAAATAAATGCCCACTAGCTTTAATGCCTGATCCTCTCTCCGTCCAGATCCTACAGGATTACGTCCGGTTGGTGGAAGATGCGGAAAGCAGAATATCCCTCGGGACAAAGTACAAGTGTCACGATGTGGTAATAGATGTAAGTGCGCACATAAATAATGTTATACAATGTACCGCAGGGTACGAACTTAAACATTGCACTTCTGCACATATTCACACACTTAATATTTATGGAACAAATGGAAAGGCAGGGAATGCGCCATATGTGCCACGTTCGGGCACCGTGCCAGTCAGTACTCGGTAACACCTCCACTGCCAGAACACTTCTTGTAGCCAATTAGAGACAGATTTACTATGTGGAGATTTTCAAAGCTGACACGTTTTTGGAGGTTTCAGCCGCTGGATTTAAAGGAGCAATAATATGAAATACAAAGCCAAGCTTGGCCAGTATTTAGTGTTATTGCTCCTCTAAATCCAGTGGCCAAAACAGCCGAAGTTGTGTCGACTTTTTAAAGCGCAGCATAGTAAATTCCTCCCTCGGAGTCTCTATTCTCACTTTAGGAACTGCCCCATCTTCCCTCTTCTAGCGCAGAGGTTTTCTTACATCCTCTTCCATGTGATGTATGATGGAACATTGGGGGCGCTATTCTGGAAGATGATATTAAGGGGCAGATTCAATTAGCCGTGAGATGGCCAAACTTTACTTAACACGGGTTAAAAACCCCACGGCCGTGACTTTTTCCTATTCATTTAGAAAAGTGTGTTAAGTTAATGTGGGTCTCAATGGGAGTTAATGCGGATTTTAGTTTGCAGCTCCAGAGAAGGGGAAAAGGGCAGCAAAATACTTATTTCAGTGTACAAATGACAGGACACAGTGCAGTACCCATGGGACATCCACCCCAGCGGTTCACTGAACCTGCCCCTGAGTCCCGGAATTAACCCGCCAGCGTCTTTTCCACAATACATGGCTGAGATGTGTCTGAGGCTTCTGGTTTTAGGCAGCCGACCCCTAATTTACATAGTACATACTGCCAGCGGCCGCTCCCTGGGAAGGGATGTACTAAATACTGTGTAATAAGTGTGACCTTACATAACCATACTCCGGCTGACAATATAGCATTGCAATAACATAAACGCTTACTTCCCACATAGCAATATATAAGAAACTATATGGAAGGTGCCACTGATGAGAGAGGGTCTCCTGAGTAGGTACCCCTAAAAATGACAGATCAGGGTAATCCCCTTCTTGTCACTCAAGTTTTGAGGCTTTAAAATAAAAGTATTAATAAATCAACTTAACTCTGCAAATATATATAATTTCTCCAATAAAATGTGCTGAAATGTGATGGTGAAGTTTGCTCTGGGCATATAACTGTGTATGTATATGACGTGTAAATAGTTGTGCTTTGTAGTGTACACTGTTCCCATACTGATGATACAGAGCACAGACTATAGTCCTATTCGAGGATTATTTGAAGTGCCGCCAGGTTGCTCAGTATGGAATGCACAGACAACAAACATGGTCCTCTGTAATTTAAATGCAAATGTTTAAATGACAGTGTGAAGGCAACACCCAGTCTGAGGACTGAAGGCAATTCCGCCGGTGCCCAGTGAGGGTATTGATCATTCTAGATCCCCCGACACTGCCGTTCTATCTCCGTGTGAAGCCGTTATAGCCCCTGCACCCCTACCCCTCACAATACTTTGGGTGTGCCCTCTGCAGATAGAGTATACCTCAGTGATGGCCCTAATTCCCATAGATCTGGTAAGGTAAATATAGGAATCAGTCTTTGCAGCAGCTTCTCACCCTTTCTCCCTAACAGACCTACAGAGACCTGAAGGACCGACAGCAGCTGATGGTTTATCGCTGTAAAGTGGATCGGGGGTCCCCAGAGGAGGAGAAGATAGACTCTATTCTCAGCAACACGGTGAGCACCAGACCCGGAGTTATTGTCTATGCCCAAGTGTATATACACATATCTCCTTACATAGCTGTCATCTACATGTGTACCAACGGGTAGAAGCAGCAGAGCTCGCTAATACATCACACAGGGAGTCCCTGTCCCCGTATATCCATCCAGCGCACATAAACATGCTGCTTACCCTTCTTATTGGGAGGGATCGCTGCACCTAGGAGTATGGGAAGTGCATAAAATCTGAAGAGGCGCAGACGGCAGAGATGTAACTGTCACATCCACGTGTCCTGAGAGGGGACACTAGGACTGTCTGTGTCACACGTGTCCTGAAAAAGAGGGGACACCAGGACTTGTCTGTATTATGTGTCCTGAGAGTGAGCGGACACCGGGACTGTCTGTATTACATGTGTCCTGAGAGGAAATACTGGGACTGTCTGTATTACGTGTCCTGAGAGTGAGCGGACACTGGGACTGTGTCTGTATTACATGTGTCCTGAGAGTGAGGGGACACTGGGACTGTGTCTGTATTACATGTGTCCTGAGAGTGAGTGGACACCAGGACTGTCTGTATTACATGTGTCCTGAGAGTGAGTGGACACCGGGGCTGTCTGTATTACACGTGTCCTGAGAGTGAGGGGACACTGGGACTGTCTGTATTACATGTGTCCTGAGAGTGAGGGGACACTGGGACTGTTTGTATTACATGTGTCCTGAGAGTGAGGGGCACCAATATTGTCTGTATTACATGTGTCCTGAGAGTGAGGGGCACCAATATTGTCTGTATTACACGTGTCCTGAGAGTGAGGGGCACCAATATTGTCTGTATTACACGTGTCCTTAGAGTGTTGGTACTCCAGGACTGTCTGTATTACACGTGTCCTAAGAGTGATGGGACTCCGGGACTGTCTGTATTACATGGAGCATTGTTGTGTGCATGGAGCTTTGTAATATATTGAGCAAAGTGCATCTCATTAAAATTACAGAATAAATTTTCAGCTACGTGAATCTGGTGTAAGTATAAAGTCCTTTTGCAGGGAGTGAATGCTATTTTCAGTCATCTTGCTTCTACCCGGGGGCGCCTGCTCATACCGTGCAGTGATCGCGGTTGTTCCGCCAGACTCCAACCAGCAGCTGGTGCTAAATTCTGCCCCTGTGCAAATAGCGCGATCTTCATGTATAACGCGGTGCTGGCGCCATGCATTGAGTATGCTGCGGTGCACAGTACAACCCATGCTGAGTTTACATTTTATATATAACCTGACTTCTGTATATGCCCCTTTCCTGTCCTGATAACGGAATGCACAGTGATCCAGGATACCCCGGTTACATCCGCTGCCCCGTGGTGAGTTACACCAGTGGTGCATTGTGGGTAGACCATGACCAGCTTGGTCATTAGTGATCTTCCCTGAATCTGGGTCAAGCGCAGCCTCTCGCACTAGACTACACGAAATGCTTTTCTAGCCGTGCGTCTCATCTCTTTATTTTTCTGTTTGCAGCAAATTCGCTGGAAGAACTGAATGTGACGAGGGAAGAGGACCCCCGACCACACACAACGACTGCTAATAAATCTTTCCCTAAATAAACATTGTCTGCTTTATACAATAAGTGTACGTGTGCTGTCTGCGAGCTCCCCACAAGGTGCGGCTCCTCTCATGCTGTGATACTGGGGTATTATAATACATATGGGGGGGGGGTCTACTGCACTTTGGATTGTAGCTGCAGAATTCCCAAGGAATAATATCACCCGTTACACAGTGGAACTCAAATCTGTAAATAGAATGGTGCTAACTATAGAGGGAGGCCAGCCCTGGCCCGAGGAGCTTACAGTGTAGGGGTATGATGGGGAAATCCTGTCCTTGGGAGCTCACACTTATGCTGTGACCATTAGACCCTGGCTCTCATAAGGAGGTGGGCAGACACTGGCCTGGAGAGCTTACACTCATGGGAAGATGGGTAGAAACTGGACTGGGAGCTTACACACTCTTGAGGATCGGTGAGCTGGGCAGAAGCTGGCCCTAGGAGCTTACACTCTCATGGGGAGGTGGGCAGAGACTGGCCTGGGGGAACTTACAAATTCATGGGAAGCCGGGCAGAAGCTGGCCCCAGGAGCTTACACTCTCACGGGAAAATGGACAGACACTGGACTGGGAGCTTACACTCTCATGGCCACGCTCAATGGCGAGGTAGGGGGGTAGACTCTGGCATGGTAATGGTGCATACACACGGTCAGATCAACGATTTTACCAACGATTTCATGACCTACGATTTTTGACAGTATTAAAATGAATGAAAATCGACCAAATCTGACTGCAAACAGATCAGATGTCAGATGTCGTTATCCAGTGGCGGGCTGGGCCGGGGGGCAGGGTGCTACAAACACACAGCCGCCGGAGCCGGCAGCTGTGTGTTTGCTGTAATCAGCAGTCGCTGAGAGTCTGTCAGACTCTCATCGGCTGCCGCTGCTCCCACTGCGGGAGCCATCTTCCGGCTCCCGCAGTGGGTAATGGGAGAGCCGTCGTCAGAGGAGCCGGTGGAAGCGTCGGGACCAGGAGCTGGAGTTTCAGGTAAGTGTTTTATTTTTTAATTAAGTCTCTACTGGGGGGGGCTACTGAGGGCACTACCAAGGGGGGGATTACTATGGGGACACTACCAGGGGGGGGATTACTATGGGGGCACTACCAGGGGGGGGAATACTATGGGGGCACTACCAGGGGGGGATTTCTATGGTGGCACTACCAGGGTGGGATTACTACTGGGGGCACTACCAGGGGGGTGGATTACTACTGGGGGCACTGCAAGGGGGGGGACTACTACTACTGGGGGCACTACAAGGGGGGGACTACTACTACTGGGGGCACTACAAGGGGGGACTACTGCTACTACTGGGGGCACTACAAGGGGGGGACTACTACTACTGGGGGAACTACAAGGGGGGACTACTACTACTACTGGGGGCACTACAAGGGGAGGGGACTACTACTAGGGGCTCTGCATAGGGGGGAGGGGACTACTACTAGGGGCACTACATAGGGAGAGGGGACTACCACTGGGGGCACTGCGAGGGACCACTGCTGGGGGATCTGTATAAAGGGCAATACTGGGGGTACTGCATAGGGGGGAGACAACAACTGGAGCCACTATTTAAGGGACATTGCATAAGGGTTACCACTATTGGGGGCACTGCATGGGGGGGGTGGACTGCATAGGGGGTACCACTATTGGGGGCACTATATAAGGGGTTTACTACTGGGGGCACTGAACAAGGGGGACCACTACTGGGGGCACTGCATAGGGGGGATCACTACTGGGGGCACCACTGGAGGCCTGCATAAGGGTGTTATCTCCTGTGGCACACGGGGGCACCGCATATGGGCACTACGACAGGGGGCTGTCCCTAATCTTTATTTTTACCTTACATTAATCCCATATAGACCCGCCTCCTCCCTGAAACACTTGAGGGGGGGCGGCGCCATAGCACGCACGTTCTTCGGGCACCCTGGCTACACGCTACTCCTCTGCCAGGGCCGCCTGCATGCATTTGCCCCCCAGGCTAAAAGTTGCCAGCCAGCCCATGTCGTTATCTGACAAACGGGAACGCGCATCGTTCATGGTTGCAGGGACACGTCAGATTTTCTTTCAGATTTGAACGATTTTTAAAATCTGAAGGAAAATCTGACAGTGTGTATGCACCATAAGCTTACATGCTTAATTGGTATATGGGCAGACACTGGTCTGGTCTGGTGAGCTTCCATGGTCATATGAAGGTGGGCAGACACTGACCTGGTAAGCTTACATGCTCATGGGGAGATGGGCAGACAATGCTTATGCCCATCTCCCCATTAACATGTAAGCTCCCTGGGCCAGTGTCTGCTGACCTTCCCATGAGTTTAAGCTCACTGGGGCAGTGTCTGCTCGCCTTCCCATGGGATTGTTAGCACCCCGGGGAGCTCTCACACGTCAGTAACTGATGATGTCAGGGTATATCTACGGAAGGGGATCTAGCTGTAACCACACGCTGATAGGGAGAGGGGAAGACTCTGGCCCGGGGAGCTTACACCTTGAAGGGGTGTGGAACAGCCTCTAGCCCGGGGAGCTCACACTCTCACGGGCGGACACTGGCACCCGGGGGGGTGCAGTAAAGCCAGACGTAACTCACAAAATAAATCTGCAAGTGTCCGCACAGATCGTCACCTGATTGGCTGCTGAACGGCTATACTTGGCGTCCATTGGCTATGAAGCATAGCCCCGCCTTCACAGCCGAGCTCCTTTCTCTGATTGGCTGCGCTGTTGTTATGGTTACGGCGTGTGACTATGATCCAGGGCCCGGTACTGGCCGAATTTCAGGGGCCACACAGTCACTGGTATGTATAGGGGGCTCTCCGGGCCGTGTGGGACTAACAGGCCCAGCATACCATGCCTACGTCACAGATCATTTTGTGTGGGGACGTTCATATTATTACACATATAATGGGATGATGGAATGGGGCTCACCCACAGCTCCGGATTTATTATGAGAGGTCATTAATCGCTTTATTGTGACCAGGCTCCATATCCCTGCTCCTTATATACTTTTCATTCATATTCCTGCTCCTTACATACTTCTCATTCATACGCCCTCTCCTTATATAATTCTCATTCATGTTCCTGCTCCTTATATAATTCTCATTCATGTTCCTGCTCCTTATATAATTCTCATTCATATTCCTGCTCCTTATATAATTCTCATTCATGTTCCTGCTCCTTATATAATTCTCATTCATGTTCCTGCTCCTTATATAATTCTCATTCATGTTCCTGCTCCTTATATCATTCTCATTCATATGCCTGCTCCTTATATACTTCTCATTCATAGCCCTGCTCCTTATATAATTCTCATTCATAGCCCTGCTCCTTATATAATTCTCATTCATATTCCTGATCCTTATATAATTCTCATTCATATCCCTGCTCCTTATATAATTCTCATTCATATTCCTGCTCCTTATATAATTCTCATTCATATTCCCTCCTTATATAATTCTCATTCATATTCCTGCTCCTTATATAATTATCATTCATATCCCTGCTCCTTATATAATTCTCATTCATATGTCTGCTCCTTATATAATTCTCATTCATATTCCTGCTCCTTATATAATTCTCATTCATATCCCTGCTCCTTATATAATTCTCATTCATATCCCTGCTCCTTATATAATTCTCATTCATATGTCTGCTCCTTATATAATTCTCATTCATGTTCCTGCTCCTTATATAATTCTCATTCATGTTCCTGCTCCTTATATAATTCTCATTCATGTTCCTGCTCCTTATATAATTCTCATTCATATTCCTGCTCTTTATATAATTCTCATTCATGTTCCTGCTCCTTATATAATTCTCATTCATGTTCCTGCTCCTTATATAATTCTCATTCATGTTCCTGCTCCTTATATAATTCTCATCATGTTCCTGCTCCTTATATCATTCTCATTCATATGCCTGCTCCTTATATACTTCTCATTCATAGCCCTGCTCCTTATATAATTCTCATTCATAGCCCTGCTCCTTATATAATTCTCATTCATATTCCTGATCCTTATATAATTCTCATTCATATCCCTGCTCCTTATATAATTCTCATTCATATTCCTGCTCCTTATATAATTCTCATTCATATTCCCTCCTTATATAATTCTCATTCATATTCCTGCTCCTTATATAATTATCATTCATATCCCTGCTCCTTATATAATTCTCATTCATATGTCTGCTCCTTATATAATTCTCATTCATATTCCTGCTCCTTATATAATTCTCATTCATATCCCTGCTCCTTATATAATTATCATTCATATCCCTGCTCCTTATATAATTCTCATTCATATGTCTGCTCCTTATATAATTCTCATTCATATGTCTGCTCTTTATATAATTCTCATTCATAGCCCTGCTCCTTATATAATTCTCATTCATATTCCTGATCCTTATATAATTCTCATTCATATCCCTGCTCCTTATATAATTCTCATTCATATTCCTGCTCCTTATATAATTCTCATTCATATTCCTGCTCCTTATATCATTCTCATTCATATTCCTGCTCCTTATATCATTCTCATTCATATCCCTGCTCCTTATATAATTCTCATTCATATTCCTGCTCCTTATATAATTCTCATTCATATGCCTGCTCCTTATATAATTCTCATTCATATCCCTGCTCCTTATATAATTCTCATTCATAGTCCCGCTCCTTATATAATTCTCATTCATAGTCCCGCTCCTTATATAATTTTCATTCATAGTCCTGCTCCTTATATAATACTCATTCATATGCCTGCTCCTTATATAATTCTCATTCATATCCCTGCTCCTTATATAATTCTCATTCATAGTCCCGCTCCTTATATAATTCTCATTCATAGTCCCGCTCATTATATAATTCTCATTCATAGTCCCGCTCATTATATAATTCTCATTCATAGTCCCGCTCCTTATATAATTTTCATTCATAGTCCCGCTCCTTATATAATTCTCATTCATATTCCTGCTCCTTATATAATTCTCATTCATACGCCCGCTCCTTATATCATTCTCATTCATATTCCTGCTCCTTATATCATTCTCATTCATATTCCTGCTCCTTATATCATTCTCATTCATGTTCCTGCTCCTTATATCATTCTCATTCATATGCCTGCTCCTTATATCATTCTCATTCATATGCCTGCTCCTTATATAATTCTCATTCATATTCCAGCTCCTTATATTATTCTCATTCATATTCCAGCTCCTTATATCATTCTCATACATATTCCTGCTCCTTATATAATTCTCATCAGGGCCGGTTCTAGACTTTGTGGAGCTCAGTCAGGGCGAAAGTTTACTTTGGCCCCCACCATTTATACATTGTGTATTATACATCTCACGTCACAGCAGAAATATTGTACACCATCATATTCATGGAATTCTAACAATTTATTGCAAACTAATTCTATTGTTCTTGAAGTTCAAAATGCAGCTTTATTCTTTTCTGTATAAATAGACAGCATTGCAGATGTTTAACACTGAATCGCGTCATTTTGCCCCCCGCTACACAATGCCGATAATACAGGCATTGTGGAGGAGGGGGCGGGCTAAAATGACGCATTTCTACCTCAGGGTCCTTAGGGATCCACAGGGATACCTTGGGGTATTGGTCTTGGCTCCAGCCATGGGCACCACAGAGTTAAAGATGTCCTCCCAGGATGCATCGGGCCCCCTCCTATACCCCGCCCCCAGGCCAAGGTCATCGCAGAGGGGGGCTGTATATACAGCCCCTGAAGATCTTCAAGAGCGGTAGCATAGGACTGTCCAGTGGACGTCCATGCTACCGCTCCACCACCCCCGCCGGCGCCGACCACCGGTAGTGATCCGGGGAGCTCGGCGAGCTCTTGGGGGTTCCAGCTAGCGGAACCCCCGGGGGCCTTGGACTGTGGCCGGACCTACGAGGAGCTGCATAAGGTAAGCAGCGGGCGTCTGCGGTAGGCGCCCGCTGAATCACAGTTTGGCGTCCCCAGGGCTGGGGGCTCCCTGGGGACGGCAGTATAGTGGAGCCAGGCGGATGCCTGTGCTCTCCACTAGACCACCAGGGATACGGGGCTGGAGCGTTGCGGAACACGCTCCAGCATCCCGGGGGGTTAATGGCCTGCCAGGGGAGGATGCCTTCCCTGTAGCGCACAGGAGGCTCCTCCCCATCACTGCTCTCCGCCGCCTTACATTAAGGTTACGGCGGGCTGAGGCAGTGATCCTCCCCAGGCCCGCCTCCCTTCATCCTCCGGCGGCCATTTTATGTGACAGATGCTGTGGTGACAGGGTGCGGAGCCTAGGCTGCCCCTTACATACCTCTCCTCCAGTAAAGGTCAGCGTATGTAGTGCTATCACTGCCAGGCTGTAGGTCTGTGTATGTGATAGTGCATTTAGTGCAGGGTGTTCTGCATTGTATGTGACTTTATTCTAGCGCTGTGTGCCTGATTATTTCTCCTGTCAGCCATTTTAGCTATCCCTATTTCTCCCTCCTGACCAGCCCTCTCAGTGCCAGTACTGTCAGGGTAGGAATTTTACCTCACAGTTTATGATTTATTTCTGTGAGAGGAGTGTCACATACCACTATGTCCAGTGAGGACTCTGCTAGAGGAGCACCTCTCCAATTTTCCAGCTCCAGATGTAAAGCAGGTGTGGGGGAGGGGGCGGTATTTCAGGATGGGTTATGTGCTGCATGTTTGGCCATCCCTAGTACCTCTGCTGTACCCAGCACCTCTCAGGAGCCACCTTGGGCTTGTTTTGCACAAGCCCTGACTGTTCTTGTAAATAGGCTTGCAGCCCCTCCTACGTTTCCACAATTCGGGTTTGCACAGCAGGCCGTAGTCCCGCCTCCTGTTCTGGGAGTTCCAGGACCGATAGTAATGCAGTGCCCCCCGAAACAGGTCCTTAATCAGGCTGACCCAGGTTTGTCTGATTCTGGGATGCGGGGCTCTCAGCAGGATCAATCTAGACCTGGTAAAAGACCGTTATTGTCATATCCATCCGCTCAGGATGATGAAGATGACGGCTCGTCTGATGAGGGCGAAGTTGTAGATTTTTCGGATACTGACACTCCTCAAGTAGGGGCAGAGGCTAAGTCTAGTATTTACATTCCAGGCCTCATGCGGGCAGGCCGTGCGGCCATGGTAATTACGGACGACAACTTACCGGCAGCGCCTACTCATGCTTATTTTAAAGAGGTTAAAGGAGCTGCAGCAGTATTCCCTCTAGCTGGTCAGCTAGTTAATCACATGGAGGAGGCCTGGAAAGCTTCGGGAAAAAGATTTCAACCTCAAAAGCGTCTGGCTCGTACATATCCCTTTGCGGAAGATTACTTCACTAAATGGGAGTCTCCTCCTCAGGTGGATTCTCACGTGACGCGCTTAGTAAAGAGCGCAACTTTGCCTATGCCATCTATGTCTTCTCTGACGGATACTACAGACCGTAAAGTGGAGGTGTGCCTAAAGTCTATCTATTCCCTTGCTGGAGGAGCATCTAGTCCAGCTATCGCTGTCTGCTGGGTGGCCCAGGCTATGGAAAGGTGGGCGGACGCTTTGGAAGCGTCATTTGCTTCTGAGGGTACCAGCGAACAGGTTGTGTTAGTGGGTAACCTTCGGGATTCCGCTACGTACATTAACGAAGCAGCTTTGGACTTGAGCCTGCTTACTTCTAGGATTTCGGCGGCAGCTGTGGCCGCTCGACGCTCCTTGTGGTTACGTTCGTGGAGGGCGGACGCTGAATCCAAGAAAGGCTTGGAATGCTTACCCTACAGTGGGCAGGTCCTGTTTTGACCAGCTTTGGACAAAATAGTGAACACGTTGGCGGCTGCCAAATCTGCATGTCTACCCTCAGCCCCGACTCCGTCTGGGTCTAAAAATCCGTCCTTTCGGCCCTATCGCCCTCCGGGAAAACCTAGGGTTCAGTCTTTTCCGAGACATTCAGGTCCCAAAAAGACCGCTAAGACCAAGAAGCAAGTTTGGAGTACCAGATGTCCAGCTGCCAAGCCGGACGACAAACCCTCAGCCTGACAGGTTGGGCCTCCCCTTTGGGGATCCCAAGGTGGGAGGCCGACTTCTGCAATACGCCCAGTGCTGGTTCAAAACCACCACAGACACTTGGGTAAGGGAGGTGGTATCTCAGGGATATGCCCTCTCCTTCCGCAGAAGGCCTCCTCATCAGTTCTTTGTAACAGCACGTCCTTCAGATCCAACGAAGGCTCTAGCGATCCAAGAGTCGGTGCGTTCTATGCTTCAGATGGGAGTAATAGAACCTGTTCCATTATCCCTGAGAGGGACCGTATATTACTCCAACCTTTTTCTGGTTCAAAAACCAAATGGATCATACCGACCTATACTCAACCTCAAGTCCCTGAACAAATTTTTAAGGGTCCCTCGGTTCCGAATGGAGACTCTGCGTTCCATTGTTTTAGCTATGCAACCTGGGGATTTTATGGTGTCCCTGGATATTCAGGATGCTTACCTGCATATCCCCATTGCCAGGGTTCATCAGCGTTACCTCAGATTTACAGTGTCTGACCTCCATTACCAGTTTCAGGCTCTACCGTTTGGCCTTTCCACGGCTCCTCGGGTGTTCACAAAAGTAATGGCGGTTATGGCGGCACACCTGCGGTTGCAGGGGGTTCGCCTGTTACCTTACTTGGACGACCTTCTGTTGTTGGCAGGGTCGCCACAAGTCCTTTGCAGGAATCTATAACTGACAATATCTGTATTGCAGGCTCACGGCTGGATAGTGAATTGGAAGAAGTCCTCTCTAATTCCTTCTCAGTGAATGGTCCATCTCGGGGCATTGTTGGACTCTCAGCAACAGAGGATCTTCTTGACGGAGGAAAAGATAGCCCTGTTGCAGTCCAAAATATGCAATGTTCTAAGCAGTCGGCGAGTGTCTCTTCTCTCAGTGATGAAGTTACTGGGTTCCATGGTGTCAACGTTTGACATGGTGAAGTATGCCCAGTTCCATTCCAGGCCTCTACAAATGTTGATCCTGTCCAGATGGGACAGATATCCCCGTCGAATAAAGACACAGATGATCAGGCTCACTCCGGAAGTGCGCCTGTGGTGGTTACAAAAGTCTCATCTCAGCAGGGGACGTCCGTTTTGGATTTTCGGATTGGGTCCTTCTAACAACGGATGCCTGCCTTCGGGGCTGGGGTGCTGTGACAGGCCCACACGTCTTCCAGGGACGGTGGACGTCAGAGGAATCGGACCTGCCAATCAATATATTGGAAATTCGAGCAATGTTCAGAGCGCTGCAGCATGCAAGACCGTTCCTGCGCAGGTTCAGTCAGACAACGCCACCACGGTGGCTTACCTAAATCGTCAGGGAGGAACTCGAAGCCAAGCGGCTCTAAGGGAGGTGTCCCGCATTCTGACTTGGGCAGAAGGCAATCTTCCTGCCATTTCGGCCGTCTTCATTCCGGGTGTGCTCAACTGGGAGGCGGACTTCCTCAGCCGCCACGATGTACACCCGGGGGAATGGTCTCTTCATCAGGAGGTGTTCCAACTCATGATGGACAAGTGGGGTCTTTCCGAAATAGACCTCATGGCCTCCAGACACAACCGCAAGCTGTGGGCGTACGGATCCCGAACAAGAGACGCAGGAGCTCTCCTGGTGGACGCTCTGTGGGCACGATGGAACTTCGTCAAGCATAAGCTTTTGACACATTTGCTTCTCAGGATGCTTCCTTCGGGCGGCGGATTCTCCTCTCTGCACAGGAGCGTCCCCTGCCTTGAAGGATACTGCTTTAGGACATCCCCAAGGTATCCCTGTGGATCCCTAAGGACCCTGAGGTAGAAAACAGGAGATATGGTAAGAACTTACCTTTGTTATCTTCGTTTCTACGAAGTCCTTAGGGTCCACAGGGCGCACGCCCTGACGCCCTGTGCTTCCGTAGGGTGTTGTTCTGGTCACCAGTTTCTGTCTCCCTTTTCTATGAGAATGTGAATCTTGTGTGTTCCAGACTTTCTTCTTCCTTTTTCCTCTCTCCCGGCCTATGGCTTTATACTAAAACTGAGGTGCCTTGGCCTGGGGGCGGGGTATAGGAGGGGGCCCGGTGCATCCTGGGAGGACATCTTTAACTCTGTGGTGCCCATGGCTGGAGCCAAGACCTATACCCCAAGGTATCCCTGTGGACCCTAAGGACTTCATAGAAATGGAGATAACAAAGGTAAGTTCTTACCATATCTCCTGTTTTCAGTGTGAATCGCGTCACCGGCCCCCTCTGCTGTGGGGGTTTAACTATTAATCGCGGGGGGGGTGTCTCTGGGGGATCGGTGGCTGCCGGGAGGCTTGCCTGCCTTTCCGGGGGGCCGGGAGCTGCTCCCAATTTTCGGGAAGCTCCCGGCCAAATCGGGAGGGTAGGCATCGCCAAGCCTGTAGACAGATAGATATTCATACACGGAGAAATGCCAGCACACACTATTAAAGTTCATTATCCAGGGTACATCCTCAATATGCTTTTCAAGTTAAAGTGAACATATAACAAATACACCAATCAAACATAACAATAAAACCGACAAGTGAAGTGAATAACAGTGATTATCCTATTACAATGGCACCTGACAAGGGCTGGGATGTATTATGCAGCAAGGGAGCAGTCAGTTCTTGAAGTTGATGTGTTGGAAACAGGAAGAATGAGCGAGTGTAAGTATCTGAGTGACCAGACCAGGGCCACATTGTGATGACCAGACGACTGGGTCAGAGCATCTCCTTAACATCAGGTCTTGTGGGGTGTTCCCGGCATGCAGTAGTTAGTACCTACCAAAAGTGGTCCAAGGAAGGACCACTGCAAACACTGCTCAGGAATGGTTTGAGGAACATGACAGAGTTCAAGGTGATGACTTGGGCTCCAAATTCCCCAGATCTCAATCTGGTCGAGCATCTGTGGGATGTGCTGGAAAAACAAGTCCGAGCCGTGGAGGTCCCAACCTTACACCTTACAGGATCTGCTGCTAACGTCTTGGTGCCAGATAACACAGGACGCCTTCAGAGGTCTTGTGGGGTCCATGCCTTGACGGGTTGCATGATGGGGACCTACACAATATGTAGGTGATCGGTGTATATAAGAAACGGGGTGCTCACTGCAGACTGCATAATGTCCACAATTATTTTTTAATGTTTACATTCCACCATACAGTGTTATTACATACAGCATAGCGATGTTTCAGCCCATAAAGTGGATCCTTATAAAGACTCGCACAGAGGATACCTTCATTACCCTATCAAGGCAAAGTGTAGCATGCTGCACATTGGAGTAGGTATGAATACCTATGCAAATTCAATCCAGGTGTCCAGGTGTGCCATTAATTAGAGATCCTAGATATCTAGTAATACATATGCCCCATAGTGCTGTATCTAGGGGTCCAGGTGCCCTTGCCAAAGTGAAGGACTTGCCACACTCCCACCCCAATCATTTGAATAAGTATACAGTATATTATGATGCAAGACCACCATAGTATAGAACGTTCAGTGACAGGTGTTAGAGGAGACCAGAGAATTCAGAACCTCAGGACTTTATCAAACACAGAGGTGTCAGCAGTATGTCACAGGTATAAATATACTGGTTGGGTATAGGATCCCGGCAGTCAGAATACCAACAGGATTTGGTAAGTATCCTTACCCTAACCCTCCCCCTAACCCTAACACTCCCCTCCCACAGCCTATCCCTAACACTCCCCTCCCGCAGCCTAACCCTAACACTCCCCTCCCACAGCCTATCCCTAACACTCCCCTCCCGTAGCCTAACCCTAACACTCTCCTCCCACAGCCTATCCCTAACACTCCCCTCCCGCAGCCTAACCCTAACGCTCCCCTCCCACAGCCTAACCCTCCCCTCCCGCAGCCTATCCCTAACACTCCCCTCCCGCAGCCTAACCCTAACGCTCCCCTCCCACAGCCTAACCCTCCCCTCCCGCAGCCTATCCCTAACACTCCCCTCCTGCAGCCTAACACTCCCCTCCCGCAGCCTATCCCTAACACTCCCCTCCCACAGCCTATCCCTAACCCTCCACTCCCGCAGCCTATCCCTAACACTCCCCTCCCGCAGCCAAACCCTAACGCTCCCCTCCAGCAGCCTAACCCTAACACTCCCCTCCCGCAGCCTATCCCTAACAATCCCCTCCCGCAGCCTATCCCTAACACTCCCCTCCCGCAGCCTATCCCTAACCCTCCACTCCCGCAGCCTAACCCTAATGCTCCCCTCCCGCAGCCTAACCCTCCCTTCCCGCAGCCTATCCCTAACCCTCCACTCCGGCAGCCTATCCCTAACACTCCCCTCCTGCAGCCTAACACTCCCCTCCCGCAGCCTATCCCTAACCCTCCACTTCCGCAGCCTATCCCTAACACTCCCCTCCTGCAGCCTAACACTCCCCTCCTGCAGCCTAACCCTCCCCTCCCACAGCCTATCCCTAACACTCCCCTCCCGCAGCCTATCCCTAACCCTCCACTCCCGCAGCCTATCCCTAACACTCCCCTCCCGCAGCCTAACCCTAACGCTCCCCTCCCGCAGCCTAACCCTAACACTCCCCTCCCGCAGCCTATCCCTAACACTCCCCTCCCGCAGCCCAACCCTCACACTCCCCTCCCACAGCCTATCCCTAACCCTCCCCTCCCGCAGCCTATCCCTAACACTCCCCTCCCGCAGCCTATCCCTAACACTCCCCTACCGCAGCCCAACCCTCACACTCCCCTCCCGCAGCCTAACCCTAACACTCCACTCCCCCTAGTGCCTATCCCTAACCCTAATACTCATTGTCGGGATTTCAGCGGTCTGGAGCAGGGATCCAGACCACCGGGATGCCGGCTACATCCCAAATATACGGTGTGTAGTCGAGATGCAGACAGTTGAAATGCGGACCGCTGGCTTCCCGACTGTCAAATCCCGGCAAGGTACTAATGACAGGTGTCGAATTTCTGATGCCTGTCATTAGACCTACGCTGGGAGCCCGATGCCCGGCTTACCGTACAAAGGTAAGCCGGACACAGACAACCGAGTGGGGGGACTTGGGGTTAGGCACCCCCCGGGAGGGATAGGGTAGGGGAAGGGGGGGTTAGGGTTAGACACCCCCAGGAGTCTTAGGTTTAGGGTGCGGGGAAGTGGAGGTTAGGTTTAGGCACTTACAGGGGGGGGGTTAGGGTTAGGCACCCCTAAAGGAGGGTTAGTGGGGAGAGGGTTAGCAATAGTTAAAATTGTTACCATCAGGATTTTGGACGCTGCCGGTGTTCCGCTGTCGGGATTTGAACCGTCGGACATGGGTCCGGCGGTCATTCATAGAAGTTGCACTAGGACATCCTCATTATAGTAGTGGGATTTTAGCCTTCCTTATTTTAATGATGATGAATTGTGGTGCCCCCCCCTCGTCCAGCACCCCCGTGGTGTGCCATCTTGACCAACCCCTTGGTACTGCCTTGTGTATGTCTATAGCAGTGATTCCCAACCTTGGTCCTCGAGGCACACTAACAGTCCTGGTTTTCATGATATCCATGCTTACGCACAGATAGTTAAATCAAAATAACTGAGGCACTAATTAAGACACCTGTGATCCAGTATGGCTATCCTCAAAACCTGGAGTGTTCGTGTGCCTTGAGGACCGTGGTTGGGAACCCCTGGTCTATAGGTATATATACAGTAAACATTAGCCTAATGTGAAAGTCACTGGTTTAAAGGTCTGAAGCAAACGTGATCTAGCACAGAGATTCTGAGAGTATTGGGTTTGCCTGCACTGTATGACATTTGTGGTCTGTGTGATCAGTGGCAGGGTCACTTCTGTGTCTTCAGCCCCTGGAATGGCTCAGACGTGGCTCAGACGTGGCACTGCATTTGTCTTACTCTTATTACATAACTGTGGTTCCCATTTCCTGTTATCCAGGGATCATTGGTCATTTCTGGAGGCATTACCTTGTTGCCCATCAATCAGCAGGGCCCAGCATGCCAGGTAACATGGATCTCACAGCCGGGCTAAGCAGCTTGCTGCATGTTGAGAGTGAGATCGGGGACCATTATGAAGATTTATTGATGCTGCGGAGCCAGAGACAGTCTCTCATGGTTCATGGCTGCGCTCATTCTGTCTTCTTCTACAAACTGCTGCTCTGCGCCCGGTGAGTACTCCGCACCTGATCTATAAACCCAACATTCAATAAACTAATACTAATACCTGTTACTCTTTCCTGGCTCTCAGGCAGCAGCTACTGATGGACCCTCTCATTGCCTCCAGGATCCCACATGGGTCGCTCTCCAAGGGTATTCCTGTAGGCATCATTGGAGGAGGTCATCTGGGGAAGCAACTAGTTAAATGTCTTATTGGCTTAAAAGAAATTGAACCTCAACACATTTGTGTCTCCACCCGCAGACCAGAAACTCTCCGTATGTATAACACCCCCCTGTACCCATCACCTGTACTGCCCCCTTCCCTGCCATACAGTATCAGCCCAAAGACAGGAAACACTCTGTATGTATAACACCCCCCCAGTACCCACCATCACCTGTACTGCCACCTTCCCTGCCATACAGTATCAGCCTGCACACTGGAAACATATAACACCCCCCCAGTACCCACCATCACCTGCACTGCCCCCTTCCCTGCCATACAGTATCAGCCCAAAGACTGGAAACACTCTGTATGTATAACACCCCCCCCCAGTACCCATCACCTGTACTGCCCCCTTCCCAGCATCACCTGTACTGCCCCCTTCTCTGCCATACAGTATCAGCCTGCACACCGGAAACACTCTGTATGTATAACAACCCCCAGTACTCACCATCACCTGTACTGCCCCCTTCCCTGCCATACAGTATCAGCCCAAAGACAGGAAACACTCTGTATGTATAACACCCCCCCAGTACCCACCATCACCTGTACTGCCCCCTTCCCTGCCATACAGTATCAGCCCAAAGACTGGAAACACTCTGTATGTATAACACCCCCCCCCAGTACCCATCACCTGTACTGCCCCCTTCCCAGCATCACCTGTACTGCCCCCTTCTCTGCCATACAGTATCAGCCTGCACACCGGAAACACTCTGTATGTATAACAACCCCCAGTACTCACCATCACCTGTACTGCCCCCTTCCCTGCCTTACAGTATCAGCCTGCACACCGGAAACACTCTGTATGTATAACACCCCCCCAGTACCCACCATCACTTGTACTGCCCCCTTCCGTGCCATACAGTATCAGCCTACACACCGGAAACAGTCTGTATGTATAACACCCCCCAATACCCACCATCACCTGCACTGCCCCCTTCCCTGCCATACAGTATCAGCCTACACACCGGAAACACTCTGTATGTATAACACCCCCCCAGTACCCACCATCAACTGTACTGCCCCCTTCCCTGCCTTACAGTATCAGCCTGCACACCGGAAATACTCTGTATGTATAACGCCCCCCAGTACCCACCATCACCTGTACTGCCCCCTTCCCTGCCATACAGTATCAGCCTGCACACCGGAAACACTCTGTATGTATAACACCCCCCAGTACCCACCATCACCTGCACTGCCTCCTTGCCTGCCATACAGTATCAGCCTGCACACCGGAAACACTCTGTATGTATAACACCCCCCCAGTACCCACCATCACCTACACTGCCCCCTTCCCTGCCATACAGTATTAGTCTGCATACCAGAAACACTCCGTATGTATAACAACCCCCTGTACCCATCACCTGTACTACCCCCTTCCCTGCCATACAGTATCAGCCTGCACACTGGAAACACTTTGTATGTATAACACCCCCCAGTACCCACCATCACCTGTACTGCCCCCTTCCCTGCCAAACAGTATCAGCCTGCACACCGATAACACTCTGTATGTATAACACCCCCCCCAGTACCCACCATCACCTCCACTGCCCCCTTCCCTGCCATACAGTATCAGCCTGCACACCGGAAACACTCTGTATGTATAACACCCCCCAATACCCACCATCACCTGTACTGCCCCCTTCCCTGCCATACAGTATCAGCCTGCACACCGGAAACACTTTGTATGTATAACACCCCCCCCCAGTACCCATCACCTGTACTGCCCCCTTCCCAGCATCACCTGTACTGCCCCCTTCTCTGCCATACAGTATCAGCCTGCACACCGGAAACACTCTGTATGTATAACAACCCCCAGTACTCACCATCACCTGTACTGCCCCCTTCCCTGCCATACAGTATCAGCCCAAAGACAGGAAACACTCTGTATGTATAACACCCCCCCAGTACCCACCATCACCTGTACTGCCCCCTTCCCTGCCATACAGTATCAGCCCAAAGACTGGAAACACTCTGTATGTATAACACCCCCCCCCCAGTACCCATCACCTGTACTGCCCCCTTCCCAGCATCACCTGTACTGCCCCCTTCTCTGCCATACAGTATCAGCCTGCACACCGGAAACACTCTGTATGTATAACAACCCCCAGTACTCACCATCACCTGTACTGCCCCCTTCCCTGCCATACAGTATCAGCCCAAAGACAGGAAACACTCTGTATGTATAACACCCCCCCAGTACCCACCATCACCTGTACTGCCCCCTTCCCTGCCATACAGTATCAGCCCAAATACTGGAAACACTCTGTATGTATAACACCCCCCCCCCAGTACCCATCACCTGTACTGCCCCCTTCCCAGCATCACCTGTACTGCCCCCTTCTCTGCCATACAGTATCAGCCTGCACACCGGAAACACTCTGTATGTATAACAACCCCCAGTACTCACCATCACCTGTACTGCCCCCTTCCCTGCCTTACAGTATCAGCCTGCACACCGGAAACACTCTGTATGTATAACACCCCCCAGTACCCACCATCACCTGCACTGCCTCCTTCCCTGCCATACAGTATCAGCCTGCACACCGATAACACTCTGTATGTATAACACCCCCCCAGTACCCACCATCACCTCCACTGCCCCCTTCCCTGCCATACAGTATCAGCCTGCACACCGGAAACACTCTGTATGTATAACAACCCCCAGTACCCACCATCACCTGTACTGCCCCCTTCCCTGCCTTACAGTATCAGCCTGCACACCGGAAACACTCTGTATGTATAACAACCCCCCAGTACCCACCATCACCTGTACTGCCCTCCTCCTTGCCATACAGTATAAGCCTGCACACCGGAAACACTCTGTATGTATAACACCCCCCAGTACCCACCGTCACCTGCACTGCCCCCTTCCCTGCCATACAGTATCAGCCTGCACACCGGAAACACTCTGTATGGATAACACCCCCCCAGTACCCACCATCACCTGTACTGCCCCCTTCCCTGCCATACAGTATCAGCCTGCACACCGGAAACACTCTGTATGTATAACACCTCCCAATACCCACCATCACCTGCACTGCCCCCTTCCCTGCCATACAGTATCAGCCTGCACACCGGAAACACTCTGTATGTATAACACCCCCCCAGTACCCACCATCACTTGTACTGCCCCCTTCCGTGCCATACAGTATCAGCCTACACACCGGAAACAGTCTGTATGTATAACACCCCCCAATACCCACCATCACCTGCACTGCCCCCTTCCCTGCCATACAGTATCAGCCTACACACCGGAAACACTCTGTATGTATAACACCCCCCCAGTACCCACCATCAACTGTACTGCCCCCTTCCCTGCCTTACAGTATCAGCCTGCACACCGGAAACACTCTGTATGTATAACACCTCCCCCAGTACCCACCATCACCTGTACTGCCCCCTTCCCTGCCTTACAGTATCAGCCTGCACACCGGAAATACTCTGTATGTATAACACCCCCCAGTACCCACCATCACCTGTACTGCCCCCTTCCCTGCCATACAGTATCAGCCTGCACACCGGAAACACTCTGTATGTATAACACCCCCCAGTACCCACCATCACCTGCACTGCCTCCTTGCCTGCCATACAGTATCAGCCTGCACACCGGAAACACTCTGTATGTATAACACCCCCCCAGTACCCACCATCACCTACACTGCCCCCTTCCCTGCCATACAGTATTAGTCTGCATACCAGAAACACTCCGTATGTATAACAACCCCCTGTAACCATCACCTGTACTACCCCCTTCCCTGCCATACAGTATCAGCCTGCACACCGGAAACACTTTGTATGTATAACACCCCCCAGTACCCACCATCACCTGTACTGCCCCCTTCCCTGCCAAACAGTATCAGCCTGCACACCGATAACACTCTGTATGTATAACACCCCCCCCAGTACCCACCATCACCTCCACTGCCCCCTTCCCTGCCATACAGTATCAGCCTGCACACCGGAAACACTCTGTATGTATAACACCCCCCAATACCCACCATCACCTGTACTGCCCCCTTCCCTGCCATACAGTATCAGCCTGCACACCGGAAACACTTTGTATGTATAAAACCCCCCAGTACCCACCATCACCTGTACTGCCCCCTTCCCTGCCATACAGTATCAGCCTGCACACCGGAAACACTTTGTATGTATAAAACCCCCCAGTACCCACCATCACCTGTACTGCCCCCTTCCCTGCCATACAGTATCAGCCTGCACACCGGAAACACTCCGTATGTATAACAACCCCCTGTACCCATCATCTGTACTGCCCCCTTCCCTGCCATACAGTATCAGCCTGCACACCGGAAACACTTTGTATGTATAACACCCCCCAGTACCCACCATCACCTGCACTGCCTCCTTGCCTGCCATACAGTATCAGCCTGCACACCGGAAACACTTTGTATGTATAACACCCCCCCAGTACCCACCATCACCTACACTGCCCCCTTCCCTGCCATACAGTATCAGTCTGCACACCAGAAACACTCCGTATGTATAACAACCCCCTGTACCCATCACCTGTACTGCCCCCTTCTCTGCCATACAGTATCAGCCTGCACACCGATAACACTCTGTATGTATAACACCCCCCCAGTACCCACCATCACCTCCACTGCCCCCTTCCCTACCTTACAGTATCAGCCTGCTCACCGGAAACACTCTGTATGTATAACACCCCCCAATACCCACCATCACCTGTACTGTCCCCATCCCTGCCATACAGTATCAGCCTGCACACCGGAAACACTTTGTATGTATAACACCCCCCCAGTACCCACCATCACCTGTACTGCCCCCTTCCCTGCCATACAGTATCAGCCTGCACACCGGAAACACTCTGTATGTATAACACCCCCCAGTACCCACCATCACCTGCACTGCCTCCTTGCCTGCCATACAGTATCAGCCTGCACACCGGAAACACTCTGTATGTATAACACCCCCCCAGTACCCACCGTCACCTGCACTGCCCCCTTCCCTGCCATACAGTATCAGCCTGCACACCGGAAACACTCCGTATGTATAACAACCCCCTGTACCCATCACCTGTACTGCCCCCTTCCCTGCCATACAGTATCAGCCTGCACACCGGAAACACTTTGTATGTATAACACCCCCCAGTACCCACCATCACATGTACTGCCCCCTTCCCTGCCATACAGTATCAGCCTGCACACCGATAACACTCTGTATGTATAACACCCCCCAGTACCCACCATCACCTCCACTGCCCCCTTCCCTGCCATACAGTATCAGCCTGCACACCGGAAACACTCTGTATGTATAACACCCCCTAATACCCACCATCACCTGTACTGCCCCCTTCCCTGCCTTACAGTATCAGCCTGCACACCGGAAACACTTTGTATGTATAACACCCCCCAGTACCCACCATCACCTGCACTGCCTCCTTGCCTGCCAGACAGTATCAGCCTGCACACCGGAAACACTCTGTATGTATAACACCCCCCCACTACCCACCATCACCTGCACTGCCCCCTTCCCTGCCATACAGTATCAGCCTGCACACCGGAAACACTCTGTATGTATAACACCCCCCAATACCCACCATCACCTGTACTGCCCCCTTCCCTGCCATACAGTATCAGCCTGCACACCGGAAACACTCTGTATGTATTACACCCCCCCTGTACCCATCACCTGTACTGCCTCCTTCCCTGCCATACAGTATCAGCCTGCACACCGGAAACATTCTGTATGTATAACACCCCCCCAATACCCATCACCTGTACTGCCCCCTTCTCTGCCATACAGTATCAGCCTGTACACCGGAAACACTCTGTATGTATAACACCCCCCAGTACCCAACATCACCTGCACTGCCCCCTTCCCTGCCATACAGTATCAGCCTGCACACGGGAAACACTCTGTATGTATAACAACCCCCCAGTACCCACCATCACCTGTACTGCCCTCCTCCTTGCCATACAGTATAAGCCTGCACACCGGAAACACTCTGTATGTATAACACCCCCCAGTACCCACCGTCACCTGCACTGCCCCCTTCCCTGCCATACAGTATCAGCCTGCACACCGGAAACGCTCTGTATGTATAACAACCCCCCAGTACCCACCATCACCTGCACTGCCCCCTTCCCTGCCATACAGTATCAGCCTGCACACCGGAAACACTCTGTATGTATAACACCCCCTAGTACCCACCATCACCTGTACTGCCCTCTTCCTTGCCATACAGTATCAGCCTACACACCGGAAACACTCTGTATGTATAACACCCCCCAGTACCGACCATCACCTGTACTGCCCCCTTCCCTGCCATACAGTATCAGCCTGCACACCGGAAACACTCTGTATGTATAACACCCCCCCAGTACCCACCATCACCTGCACTGCCCCCTTCCCTGCCATACAGTATCAGCCTGCACACCGGAAACACTCTGTATGTATAACACCCCCCAGTACCGACCATCACCTGTACTGCCCCCTTCCCTGCCATACAGTATCAGCCTGCACACCGGAAACACTCTGTATGTATAACAACCCCCCAGTACCCACCATCACCTGTACTGCCCTCCTCCTTGCCATACAGTATAAGCCTGCACACCGGAAACACTCTGTATGTATAACACCCCCCAGTACCCACCGTCACCTGCACTGCCCCCTTCCCTGCCATACAGTATCAGCCTGCACACCGGAAACACTCTGTATGTATAACACCCCCCCGGTACCCACCATCACCTGTACTGCCCCCTTCCCTGCCATACAGTATCATCCTGCACACCGGAAACACTCTTTATGTATAACACCCCCCCAGTACCCACCATCACCTGCACTGCCCTCTTCCCTGCCATACAGTATCAGCCTGCACACCGGAAACACTCTGTATGTATTACACCCCCCCAGTACCCATCACCTGTACTGCCTCCTTCCCTGCCATACAGTATCAGCCTGCACACCGGAAACACTCTGCATGTATAACACCCCCCCAATACCCACCATCACCTGTACTGCCCCCTTCCCTGCCATACAGTATCAGCCTGCACACCGGAAACACTCTGTATGTATAACACCCCCCCAATACCCACCATCACCTGTACTGCCCCCTTCTCTGCCATACAGTATCAGCCTTCACACCGGAAAAACTCTGTATGTATAACACCCCCCCAATACCCATCACCTGTACTGCCCCCTTCCCTGCCATACAGTATCAGCCTGTACACCGGAAACACTCTGTATGTATAACAACCCCCCAGTACCCACCATCACCTGTACTGCCCTCCTCCTTGCCATACAGTATAAGCCTGCACACCGGAAACACTCTGTATGTATAGCACCCCCCAGTACCCACCGTCACCTGCACTGCCCCCTTCCCTGCCATACAGTATCAGACTGCACACCGGAAACGCTCTGTATGTATAACAACCCCCCAGTACCCACCATCACCTGCACTGCCCCCTTCCCTGCCATACAGTATCAGCCTGCACACCGGAAACACTCTGTATGTATAACACCCCCTAGTACCCACCATCACCTGTACTGCCCTCTTCCTTGCCATACAGTATCAGCCTACACACCGGAAACACTCTGCATGTATAACACCCCCCAGTACCCATCACCTGTACTGCCCCCTTCCCTGCCATACAGTATCAGCCTGTACACCGGAAACACTCTGTATGTATAACACCCCCCCAGTACCCACCATCACCTGCACTGCCCCCTTCCCTGCCATACAGTATCAGCCTGTACACCGGAAACACTCTGTATGTATAACACCCCCCCAGTACCCACCATCACCTGCACTGCCCCCTTCCCTGCCATACAGTATCAGCCTGCACACCGGAAACACTCTGTATGTATAACACCCCCCCAGTACCCACCATCACCTGTACTGCCCTCCTCCTTGCCATACAGTATAAGCCTGCACACCGGAAACACTCTGTATGTATAACACCCCCCAGTACCCACCGTCACCTGCACTGCCCCCTTCCCTGCCATACAGTATCAGCCTGCACACCGGAAACACTCTGTATGTATAACACCCCCCCGGTACCCACCATCACCTGCACTGCCCTCTTCCCTGCCATACAGTATCAGCCTGCACACCGGAAACACTCTGTATGTATAACACCCCCCAGTACCGACCATCACCTGTACTGCCCTCCTCCTTGCCATGCAGTATAAGCCTGCACACCGGAAACACTCTGTATGTATAGCACCCCCCAGTACCCACCGTCACCTGCACTGCCCCCTTCCCTGCCATACAGTATCAGCCTGCACACCGGAAACACTCTGTATGTATAACACCCCCCAGTACCGACCATCACCTGTACTGCCCCCTTCCCTGCCATACAGTATCAGCCTGCACACCGGAAACACTCTGTATGTATAACAACCCCCCAGTACCCACCATCACCTGTACTGCCCTCCTCCTTGCCATACAGTATAAGCCTGCACACCGGAAACACTCTGTATGTATAACACCCCCCAGTACCCACCGTCACCTGCACTGCCCCCTTCCCTGCCATACAGTATCAGCCTGCACACCGGAAACACTCTGTATGTATAACACCCCCCCAGTACCCACCATCACCTGTACTGCCCCCTTCCCTGCCATACAGTATCATCCTGCACACCGGAAACACTCTGTATGTATAACACCCCCCAGTACCCACCATCACCTGCACTGTCCTCTTCCCTGCCATACAGTATCAGCCTGCACACCGGAAACACTCTGCATGTATAACACCCCCCCAATACCCACCATCACCTGTACTGCCCCCTTCTCTGCCATACAGTATCAGCCTGTACACCGGAAACACTCTGCATGTATAACACCCCCCCAATACCCACCATCACCTGTACTGCCCCCTTCTCTGCCATACAGTATCAACCTGTACACCGGAAACACTCTGTATGTATAACACCCCCCCAATACCCATCACCTGTACTGCCCCCTTCCCTGCCATACAGTATCAGCCTGTACACCGGAAACACTCTGTATGTATAACACCCCCCAGTACCCAACATCACCTGCACTGCCCCCTTCCCTGCCATACAGTATCAGCCTGCACACCGGAAACACTCTGTATGTATAACACCCCCCCAATACCCACCATCACCTGTACTGCCCCCTTCTCTGCCATACAGTATCAGCCTTCACACCGGAAAAACTCTGTATGTATAACACCCCCCCAATACCCATCACCTGTACTGCCCCCTTCCCTGCCATACAGTATCAGCCTGTACACCGGAAACACTCTGTATGTATAACAACCCCCCAGTACCCACCATCACCTGTACTGCCCTCCTCCTTGCCATGCAGTATAAGCCTGCACACCGGAAACACTCTGTATGTATAGCACCCCCCAGTACCCACCGTCACCTGTACTGCCCCCTTCCCTGCCATACAGTATCATCCTGCACACCGGAAACACTCTGTATGTATAACAACCCCCCAGAACCCACCATCACCTGCACTGCCCCCTTCCCTGCCATACAGTATCAGCCTGCACACCGGAAACATTCTGTATGTATAACACCCCCCCAATACGCACCATCACCTGTACTGCCCCCTTCTCTGCCATACAGTATCAGCCTTCACACCGGAAAAACTCTGTATGTATAACACCCCCCCAATACCCATCACCTGTACTGCCCCCTTCCCTGCCATACAGTATCAGCCTGAACACCGGAAACTCTCTGTATGTATAACAACCCCCCAGTACCCACCATCACCTGTACTGCCCCCTTCCCTGCCATACAGTATCATCCTGCACACCGGAAACACTCTGTATGTATAACACCCCCCAGTACCCACCATCACCTGCACTGCCCTCTTCCCTGCCATACAGTATCAGCCTGCACACCGGAAACACTCTGCATGTATAACACCCCCCAATACCCACCATCACCTGTACTGCCCCCTTCTCTGCCATACAGTATCAGCCTGTACACCGGAAACACTCTGCATGTATAACACCCCCCCAATACCCAACATCACCTGCACTGCCCCCTTCCCTGCCATACAGTATCAGCCTGCACACCGGAAACACTCTGTATGTATAACACCCCCCCAATACCCACCATCACCTGTACTGCCCCCTTCTCTGCCATACAGTATCAGCCTTCACACCGGAAAAACTCTGTATGTATAACACCCCCCCAATACCCATCACCTGTACTGCCCCCTTCCCTGCCATACAGTATCAGCCTGTACACCGGAAACACTCTGTATGTATAACAACCCCCCAGTACCCACCATCACCTGTACTGCCCTCCTCCTTGCCATACAGTATAAGCCTGCACACCGGAAACACTCTGTATGTATAGCACCCCCCAGTACCCACCGTCACTTGCACTGCCCCCTTCCCTGCCATACAGTATCAGCCTGCACACCGGAAACGCTCTGTATGTATAACAACCCCCCAGTACCCACCATCACCTGCACTGCCCCCTTCCCTGCCATTCAGTATCAGCCTGCACACCGGAAACGCTCTGTATGTATAACAACCCCCCAGTACCCACCATCACCTGCACTGCCCCCTTCCCTGCCATACAGTATCAGCCTGTACACCGGAAACACTCTGTATGTATAACACCCCCCAGTACCCACCATCACCTGCACTGCCCCCTTCCCTGCCATACAGTATCAGCCTGCACACCGGAAACACTCTGTATGTATAACAACCCCCCAGTACCCACCATCACCTGCACTGCCCCCTTCCCTGCCATACAGTATCAGCCTGTACACCGGAAACACTCTGTATGTATAACACCCCCCCAGTACCCACCATCACCTGCACTGCCCCCTTCCCTGCCATACAGTATGAGCCTGCACACCGGAAACACTTTGTATGTATAACACCCCCCAGTACCCACCATCACCTGCACTGCCCCCTTCCCTGCCATACAGTATCAGCCTGCACACCGGAAACACTCTGTATGTATAACAACCCCCCAGTACCCACCATCACCTGCACTGCCCCCTTCCCTGCCATACAGTATGAGCCTGCACACCGGAAACACTTTGTATGTATAACACCCCCCCAGTACCCACCATCACCTGCACTGCCCCCTTCCCTGCCATACAGTATCAGCCTGCACACCGGAAACGCTCTGTATGTATAACAACCCCCCAGTACCCACCATCACCTGCACTGCCCCCTTCCCTGCCATACAGTATCAGCCTGCACACCGGAAACGCTCTGTATGTATAACAACCCCCCAGTACCCACCATCACCTGCACTGCCCCCTTCCCTGCCATACAGTATCAGCCTGCACACCGGAAACACTCTGTATGTATAACACCCCCTAGTACCCACCATCACCTGTACTGCCCTCTTCCTTGCCATACAGTATCAGCCTACACACCGGAAACACTCTGCATGTATAACACCCCCCAGTACCCATCACCTGTACTGCCCCCTTCCCTGCCATACAGTATCAGCCTGTACACCGGAAACACTCTGTATGTATAACACCCCCCCAGTACCCACCATCACCTGCACTGTCCCCTTCCCTGCCATACAGTATCAGCCTGCACACCGGAAACACTCTGTATGTATAACACCCCCCAGTACCGACCATCACCTGTACTGCCCCCTTCCCTGCCATACAGTGTCAGCCTGCACACCGGAAACACTCTCTATGTATAACAACCCCCCAGTACCCACCATCACCTGTACTGCCCTCCTCCTTGCCATACAGTATAAGCCTGCACACCGGAAACACTCTGTATGTATAACACCCCCCAGTGCCCACCGTCACCTGCACTGCCCCCTTCCCTGCCATACAGTATCAGCCTGCACACCGGAAACACTCTGTATGTATAACACCCCCCCAGTACCCACCATCACCTGTACTGCCCCCTTCCCTGCCATACAGTATCATCCTGCACACCGGAAACACTCTTTATGTATAACACCCCCCCAGTACCCACCATCACCTGCACTGCCCTCTTCCCTGCCATACAGTATCAGCCTGCACACCGGAAACACTCTGCATGTATAACACCCCCCCAATACCCACCATCACCTGTACTGCCCCCTTCTCTGCCATACAGTATCAGCCTTCACACCGGAAAAACTCTGTATGTATAACACCCCCCAGTACCCACCATCACCTGTACTGCCCCCTTCTCTGCCATACTGTATCAGCCTTCACACCGGAAAAACTCTGTATGTATAACACCCCCCCAATACCCATCACCTGTACTGCCCCCTTCCCTGCCATACAGTATCAGCCTGTACACCGGAAACGCTCTGTATGTATAACAACCCCCCAGTACCCACCATCACCTGTACTGCCCTCTTCCTTGCCATACAGTATCAGCCTACACACCGGAAACACTTTGTATGTATAGCACCCCCTAGTACCCACCGTCACCTGCACTGCCCCCTTCCCTGCCATACAGTATCAGCCTGCACACCGGAAACACTCTGTATGTATAACACCCCCCCAGTACTCACCATCACCTGCACTGCCCCCTTCCCTGCCATACAGTATCAGCCTGCACACCGGAAACACTCTGTATGTCAACACCCCCTAGTACCCACCATCACCTGTACTGCCCTCTTCCTTGCCATACAGTATCAGCCTACACACCGGAAACACTCTGCATGTATAACACCCCCCAATACCCACCATCACCTGTACTGCCCCCTTCTCTGCCATACTGTATCAGCCTTCACACCGGAAAAACTCTGTATGTATAACACCCCCCCAATACCCATCACCTGTACTGCCCCCTTCCCTGCCATACAGTGTCAGCCTGCACACCGGAAACACTCTCTATGTATAACAACCCCCCAGTACCCACCATCACCTGTACTGCCCTCCTCCTTGCCATACAGTATAAGCCTGCACACCGGAAACACTCTGTATGTATAACACCCCCCAGTGCCCACCGTCACCTGCACTGCCCCCTTCCCTGCCATACAGTATCAGCCTGCACACCGGAAACACTCTGTATGTATAACACCCCCCCAGTACCCACCATCACCTGTACTGCCCCCTTCCCTGCCATACAGTATCATCCTGCACACCGGAAACACTCTTTATGTATAACACCCCCCCAGTACCCACCATCACCTGCACTGCCCTCTTCCCTGCCATACAGTATCAGCCTGCACACCGGAAACACTCTGCATGTATAACACCCCCCCAATACCCACCATCACCTGTACTGCCCCCTTCTCTGCCATACAGTATCAGCCTTCACACCGGAAAAACTCTGTATGTATAACACCCCCCAGTACCCACCATCACCTGTACTGCCCCCTTCTCTGCCATACTGTATCAGCCTGCACACCGGAAACACTCTGTATGTATAACAACCCCCCTGTACCCACCGTCACCTGCACTGCCCCCTTCCCTGCCATACAGTATCAGCCTGCACACCGGAAACACTCTGTATGTACAACACCCCCCAGTACCCACCGTCACCTGCACTGCCCCCTTCCCTGCCATACAGTATCAGCCTGCACACCGGAAACACTCTGTATGTATAACACCCCCCCAGTACCAACCATCACCTGTACTGCCCCCTTCCCTGCCATACAGTATCAGCCTGCACACCGGAAACACTCTGTATGTATAACACCCCCCCAGTACCCACCATCACCTGTACTGCCCCCTTCCCTGCCATACTTTATCATCCTGCACACCGGAAACACTCTGTATGTATAACACCCCCCCAGTACCCACCATCACCTGTACTGCCCTCTTCCCTGCCATACAGTATCAGCCATGAGAATGTCCTTTGTACTTCTGTCTGTGACATTGGGGAAGCAGTAAGTGGAGGGTAATTTATTTAGAGGTAACAGTTATAGAAGAATGAATTTCCATGCATATAGAATTATGGTATAGAGGGCTCACAGACCCACCGTGGTCTATAATGATGGTGACTGGTGATGTATAGGAGAAGCGTGTGACTGTGTCTTGTGTGATGTCTTCTCCAGGTGAGATCCACGATCTGGGCGTTCGGTGTCTATATGACAATAAGTGGCTGGTGAGATGGGCCCAGGTGGTGTACCTGTGCGTTCTGCCGTCCCAGCTACCGGCGGTGTGTGCGGAGATCAGCAGTCACCTGAGAGAGCCCTGTGTGGTGTTCAGCCTGGTGTCTGCCGTGCCGCTGCCCAGGTATATATACTACAATCTATACTGCTATAAGGGCCACACTGACACAGCCGTATGTCCCAATCTCTTCTGTCAGGTATCAATAGGTCATTATAGAAAACAATATACATTTACTATTGATGACGGACAGGATCTGCACCCACAACTGATTGAAACCTTGTAAGACCAGGTCAGCAAGCTGTGGCCCTGATTCAGAGCCGGACGCTCTGACCGAGCACTCGCTCTGAATCAGGGCGTCTTTTTTTTTTTATGGAGCGGCCTCCTGGCCACCCACAGCTAATGCACGCGGCCAGGATGATGGTCGCGATGGTCAAGACCATCGCGACCATAAGGCTTGCGACGAGACCCTTGTGGTAGGGTCTCGTGGCCGTAAGCCCCAGAGAGCTTTTGGCTCAAACAGAGCCGAAAGCTCTCCCACTGACATCACTTGTGATGTCAGTGGGGCCGCCCCCAAACGGTAGGCCTTCTCATGGGAACGCCTCCGTCTGGGCAGCCACCCCCCCCCCCCCGGCCCGCCCACCAAAGGGGGCGTGCTTTCACTCAACATCGACAGCACGCCCCCTCTGGTGCGAGACCCGGAGCGACGGATTGCCCGTCGCTATTCGGGTCTCGCGCATGCGTACGCCGGCTCCGTCGTGGGCATGCGCTCTGGGCCACCATCGACCCGGTTGCGAGCGCTCAGCGCTTGCGACCGGGTCTGAATCAGGCCCTGTATTTGCTGTTCGTGTGCTCACTGCCACTTTCTTTATTGTTGGGTAAGTAGTTTCTTTACTCTCAGATCATTGGGGAGGTTACACCACCAAAGACATTCAGTGACCAATCAGTGTTCACGAGAGAAAAGAGGGTCAGAATGGGCTGCACTGAAGGACCTTTATTATACCCATTAAAATAAGTTGTCACTCAAAGTCCGATTTCTAAACCAGTGAAATAAAGTTTAAAATGAAAGCTGTGTAAAGATATAAGTAATTAAAATACCACCAATGTATAACTGTATTCTTACTATTATGTGGGTGTGTGTGTATATATATAGATAGATAGATAGATAGATAGATAGATAGATAGATAGATAGATAGATAGATAGATGGATACTGCATGTATGTATGTATGTATATATATATATATATATATATATATATATATATATATATATATATATAGTCAGGTGCATAACTATTGGGACATTGACAGAATTTTCATATTTTGGACTCTATTCACCACCACAATGGCTTTGAAATGAAACAAACAAGAAGTCTGGAACGCATAGACATCACCAGATGCTGGGTTTCATCCCTGGTGATGCTCTGCCAGGCCTCTACTGCAAATGTCTTCAGTTCCTGCTTGTTCTTGGGGCATTTTCCCTTCAGTTTTGTCTTCATCAAGTGAAATGCATGCTCAATCGGATTCAGGTCAGGGGATTGACTTGGCCATTGCATAACATTCCACTTTTTAGCCTTAAAAAGCTCTTTGGTTGCTTTTGCAGTATGCTTCGGGTCATTGTCCATCAGCACTGTGAAGCGCCGTCCAATGAGTTCTGAAGCATTTGACTGAATATGAGCATATAATATTGCCCGAAACACTTCGGAATTCATTCTGCTGCTTTTGTCAGCAGTCACATCATCAATAAATACAAGGGAACCAGTTCCATTGGCAGCCATACATGCCCACGCCATGACACTACCACCACAATGCTTCACTGATGAGGTGGTATGTTTTGGATCATGAGCAGTTCCTTTCCTTCTCCATACTCTTCTCTTCCCATCACTCTGGTACAAGTTGATCTTTGTCTCATCTGTCCATAGGATGTTGTTCCAGAACTGTAATGGCTTTTTTAGATGTTGTTTGGCAAACTCTAATCTGGTCTTCCTGTTTTTGTGGCTCACCAATGGTTTACATCTTGTGGTGAACCCTCTATATTCACTCTTGTGAAGTCTTCTCCTGATTGTTGACATTGACACATATACACCTACCTCCTGGAGAGTGTTCTTGATTTGGCCAACTGTTGTGAAGGGGTTTTTCTTCACCAGGGAAATAATTCTTCTGTCATCCACCACAGTTGTTTTCCGTGGTCTTCCGGGTGTTTTGGTGTTGCTGAGCTCTCCGGTGCATTCTTTCTTTTTAAGAATGTTCCAAACAGTTGATTTGGCCACACCTAATGTTTTTGCTATCTCTCTGATGGGTTTGTTTTGATTTTTCAGCCTAATGATGGCTTGCTTCACTGATAGTGACAGTCCCATTACTTTTGGCCCCTTAAAAAGTGGGAGGCACATATAGAAACCGTTGTAATTCCTACACCGTACACCTGATCTGGATGTAATTACCCTCAAATTAAATCTGAAAGTCTGCTGTTAAAGCACATCTTGTTTGTTTCATTTCAAAGCCATTGTGGTGGTGAATAGAGGCCAAAATATGAACATTCTGTCAATGTCCCAATATTTATGCACCTGACTGTGTGTGTGTGTATATATATATATATATATATACATACATATATATATATATATATTAGGGGTGAGCGGGTTCGGATTTCTGAAATCCGAACCCCCCCGAGCCCCCCCGATCCGAGTCCGATCCGAGTCAGGCTCGACTTTTCCCGCCTGACTCGGATCTGAAATCGAGGCAAAACGTCATCATCCCGCCTTCCGAGTCTCGCGGGTTTTGGATCCTATATAAGGTACCCGCGTCGGCGCCATTTTCTCACTCGGCTGTGGACAGTGAAGAGGGAGGGTGGGAGTTAGGGCTGTGTAGTGTAGTGTAGTGTAGTGTAGTGCTGCTGTTGTCCACTACTTCAAAGTCCATAGGGGCTGGCTGTGTTGTGCTGTGCTGCTGTTGTTAATAGGGGCTGTGTCCACTACTTCAAAGTCCATAGGGGCTGGCTGGACTGTGTTGTGCAGTCAGTTCTCCATAGGGGCTGTGTCCACTCCAAAGTCCTGTGCAGTGTCCCAGACCTAAAGGGGTGCTGTAGTGTTGTCCAGGGGGTGCTCTGTCCATCAGGGGTGCTCCCCCCAAGTGCTAAAAAAATAATATATTTTCTGTGTTTGTGAATTGTGTGCGCAGTAGCCGCACGTGCATCAACAAAGTAGTGCCAAGCGTGCGCCTGTGTCATAAGTAAAGGGCCGGCTGGCTTGACCGTTAAGGGTGCTGTAACCCCCGAAAGTACACTCCAGTCCAAACCAAAAAAAAAATTATTTTCTGTGTTTGTGAATTGTGTGCGCAGTAGCCGCACGTGCATCAACAAAGTAGTGCCAAGCGTGCGCCTGTGTCATAAGTAAAGGGCCGGCTGGCTTGACCGTTAAGGGTGCTGTAACCCCCGAAAGTACACTCCAGTCCAAACCAAAAAAAAAAATATTTTCTGTGTTTGTGAATTGTGTGCGCAGTAGCCGCACGTGCATCAACAAAGTAGTGCCAAGCGTGCGCCTGTGTCATAAGTAAAGGGCCGGCTGGCTTGACCGTTAAGGGTGCTGTAACCCCCGAAAGTACACTCCAGTCCAAACCAAAAAAAAAAATATTTTCTGTGTTTGTGAATTGTGTGCGCAGTAGCCGCACGTGCATCAACAAAGTAGTGCCAAGCGTGCGCCTGTGTCATAAGTAAAGGGCCGGCTGGCTTGACCGTTAAGGGTGCTGTAACCCCCGAAAGTACACTCCAGTCCAAACCAAAAAAAAAAATATTTTCTGTGTTTGTGAATTGTGTGCGCAGTAGCCGCACGTGCATCAACAAAGTAGTGCCAAGCGTGCGCCTGTGTCATAAGTAAAGGGCCGGCTGGCTTGACCGTTAAGGGTGCTGTAACCCCCGAAAGTACACTCCAGTCCAAACCAAAAAAAAAATTATTTTCTGTGTTTGTGAATTGTGTGCGCAGTAGCCGCACGTGCATCAACAAAGTAGTGCCAAGCGTGCGCCTGTGTCATAAGTAAAGGGCCGGCTGGCTTGACCGTTAAGGGTGCTGTAACCCCCGAAAGTACACTCCAGTCCAAACCAAAAAAAAAATTATTTTCTGTGTTTGTGAATTGTGTGCGCAGTAGCCGCACGTGCATCAACAAAGTAGTGCCAAGCGTGCGCCTGTGTCATAAGTAAAGGGCCGGCTGGCTTGACCGTTAAAGGGTGCTGTAACCCCCAAAGTACACTCCAGTCCAAACCAAAAAAAAAATTATTTTCTGTGTTTGTGAATTGTGTGCGCAGTAGCCGCACGTGCATCAACAAAGTAGTGCCAAGCGTGCGCCTGTGTCATAAGTAAAGGGCCGGCTGGCTTGACCGTTAAAGGGTGCTGTAACCCCCGAAAGTACACTCCAGTCCAAACCAAAAAAAAATTATTTTCTGTGTTTGTGAATTGTGTGCGCAGTAGCTGCACGTGCATCAACAAAGTAGTGCCAAGCGTGCGCCTGTGTCATAAGTAAAGGGCCGGCTGGCTTGACCGTTAAAGGGTGCTGTAACCCCCGAAAGTACACTCCAGTCCAAACCCAAAAAAAATTATTTTCTGTGTTTGTGAATTGTGTGCGCAGTAGCCGCACGTGCATCAACAAAGTAGTGCCAAGCGTGCGCCTGTGTCATAAGTAAAGGGCCGGCTGGCTTGACCGTTAAAGGGTGCTGTAACCCCCAAAGTACACTCCAGTCCAAACCAAAAAAAAAATTATTTTCTGTGTTTGTGAATTGTGTGCGCAGTAGCCGCACGTGCATCAACAAAGTAGTGCCAAGCGTGCGCCTGTGTCATAAGTAAAGGGCCGGCTGGCTTGACCGTTAAAGGGTGCTGTAACCCCCGAAAGTACACTCCAGTCCAAACCAAAAAAAAATTATTTTCTGTGTTTGTGAATTGTGTGCGCAGTAGCCGCACGTGCATCAACAAAGTAGTGCCAAGCGTGCGCCTGTGTCATAAGTAAAGGGCCGGCTGGCTTGACCGTTAAAGGGTGCTGTAACCCCCGAAAGTACACTCCAGTCCAAACCAAAAAAAAATTATTTTCTGTGTTTGTGAATTGTGTGCGCAGTAGCCGCACGTGCATCAACAAAGTAGTGCCAAGCGTGCACCTGTGTCATAAGTAAAGGGCCGGCTGGCTTGACCGTTAAGGGTGCTGTAACCCCCGAAAGTACACTCCAGTCCAAACCAAAAAAAAAATTATTTTCTGTGTTTGTGAATTGTGTGCGCAGTAGCCGCACGTGCATCAACAAAGTAGTGCCAAGCGTGCGCCTGTGTCATAAGTAAAGGGCCGGCTGGCTTGACCGTTAAAGGGTGCTGTAACCCCCAAAGTACACTCCAGTCCAAACCAAAAAAAAAATTATTTTCTGTGTTTGTGAATTGTGTGCGCAGTAGCCGCACGTGCATCAACAAAGTAGTGCCAAGCGTGCGCCTGTGTCATAAGTAAAGGGCCGGCTGGCTTGACCGTTAAAGGGTGCTGTAACCCCCGAAAGTACACTCCAGTCCAAACCAAAAAAAAAATTATTTTCTGTGTTTAGCCGCACGTATATATCAAATCGATATAACATAAATGGAGGACCAAACTTTCTCCGATAAAAATAAAATAGAGAAAGATCAAGAACCACTTCCTCCTAGTGCTGAAGCTGCTGCCACTAGTCATGACATAGACGATAACATGCCATCAACGTCGTCTGCCAAGGCCAATGCCCAATGTCATAGTAGAGGGCACATACAATCCCAAATGGCAAAGTTCAGGAAAATGACCTTGAAAAAGACATTTAAATCAGCTGAAGAGAAACGTAAACTTGCCAATATGCCATTTACGACACGGAGTGGCAAGGAACGGCTAAGGTCGATCCCTAGTATGTTCATGACTAGTGGTTCAGCTTCACATGACGATGGAAGCCCTCCTCCCACTAAAAAAATCAAAAGAGTTAAGCTGGCAAAAGCACAGCGAAGAACTGTGCTTTCTAAGAAGATATCACAAATCCCCAAGGAGAGTCCAAGTGTGGTGGTGGTTGCGATGCCTGACCTTCCCAGCACTGGACGGGAAGAGGTGGCTCTTTCCACCATTTGCACGCCCCCTGCAAGTGCTGAAAGGAGCACCCACAGTCCACTTGCTGATATGCAAATTGAAGATGTCACTGTTGGAAGTACAACAGGATGAGGATACTGGTGTAGCTGGCGCTGAGGAGGAAGTTGGCGAGGAGGATTCTGATGGTGATGTGGTTTGTTTAAATCAGGCTCCGGGGGAGACAGTTGTTGTCCGTGGGATGAAAAAGCCCATCACGGTCATGCCTGGGCAGAAGACCAAACATTCCACCTCTTTGGTCTGGCAATATTTCTATCCAAATCCGGACAACAACTATCTTGCCATATGTACCATATGAAAAGGTGAAATAAGTAGGGGTAGGGACGTCAACCACCTAGGAACATCCTCCCTTATACGGCACCTGCAGCGCGTTCATAAAAAGTTACTGTCAAGTTCAGAAACTTTGGCTAAGACCGTAAGCAGTCCAGGGACACCTAAATCCCGTTGTCCTGTTGTATCCAAGCGCCTGCAAACCACACCGTCAACTCCCTCCTCGTCAATTTCCTCCTTAGTCAGGATCGGAAGTAGTCCTGCAGGCCATGTCACTGGCATGACTGACTCTCCTATCCGGGATTCCTCTGGAGGATCCTGCATTGCTACGCCTACTGCTGCCGCTGCTGCTGTTGCTGCTGCTGGGAGTCGTTCATCATCCCAGAGAGGAAGTAGGAACACCACTACTTTTACTAAACAATTGACCCTCCAACAGTCCTTAGCGAGGAGGATGAAGTACGACAGCAGTCATCCTGAAGCAAAACGTATAACTGAGGCCTTGACTGCTATGTTGGTGTTAGACGTGCGTCCGGTATCCGCCATTAGTGCAGTGGGATTTAGACAATTGATGGAGGTAGTGTGTCCCCGGTTCCAAATCCCGTCTAGATTCCACTTCACTAGGCAGGCGATACCGAGACTGTACAGAAACGTCAGAAAAAGTGTCCTCAGTGTCCTGAAAAATGCCGTTGTACACAATGTCCACTTAACCACGGACATGTGGACAAGTGGAACAGGGCAGACTAAGGACTATATGACTGTGACAGCCCACTGGGTAGATGTATCACCTTACGCAGCAACAGCAGCAGCGTCACCAGTAGCAGCATCTCAGAAATGCCAGCTCGTTACAAGGCAGGCTACGCTGTGTATCACCGGTTTCAGTAAGAGGCACACCGCCGACAACCTCTTAGAGAAACTGAGGGAAATCATCGCCCAGTGGCTTACCCCACTTAGACTCTCCTGGGGATTTGTGATATCTGACAACGCCACCAATATTGTGCGGGCATTACATCTGGGCAAATTCCAGCACGTCCCATATTTTGCTCACACAATAAACTTGGTGGTGCAGAATTTTCTGAAAAGCGACAGGGGCGTGCAGGAGACGCTTTGGGTGGCCCGAAAAATTTCTGGCCACTTTCGCCATTCAGCGACTGCGTGCCGAAGACTGGAGCGCCAGCAAACACTCTTGAACCTGCCCCGCCATCACCTGAAGCAAGAGGTTGTGACGCGGTGGAACTCAACCCTCTATATGCTTCAGAGGATGGAGGAGCAGCAAAAGGCCATACAAGCCTATACATCCACCTATGACATAGGCAAAGGAGGGGGTATGCACCTGACTCAAGCGCAGTGGAGAATGATTTCCGTGTTGTGCAAGGTTCTCCAGCCCTTCGAACTTGCCACACGTGAAGTCAGTTCAGACACTGCCAGCTTGAGTCAGGTCATTCCCCTCATCAGGCTTTTTCAGAAGCAGCTGGAGAAAGTGAAGGAGGAGCTAAGACGGAGCGATTCCGCTCGGCATGTGGGACTTGTGGATGAAGCCCTTCATTCGCTTTGCCAGGATTCCAGGGTGGTCAATCTGTTGAAATCAGACCACTACGTTTTGGCCACCGTGCTCGATCCTAGGTTTAAAGCCTATGTGGTGTCTCTCTTTCCGGCCGACACAAGCCTGCAGAGGTGCAAAGACCTGCTGGTGAACACACTGTCAGCTGAAGCGGAACGTGACACGTCAACGGCTCCTTCTTCATTTTCTCCCGCAACTGGGGCTGCCAGGAAAAAACTTAGGTATCCTAAGCAACCCGCTGGCGGTGATGCAGGGCAGGCAGGACCAAGTTTGGACATCTGGTCCGGACTGAAGGACCTGGCAACAATTTCTGACATGTCTACTGTCACTGCATATGATACTGTTACCATTGACAGAATGGTGGAGGATTACATCGGTGACAGCATCCAAGTAGGCATGGCAGACAGTCCATACCTGTACTGGCAGGAAAAAGAGGCAATTTGGAGGCCCCTGTACAAACTGGCTCTATTTTACCTGAGTTGCCCCCCCTCCAGTGTGTACTCCGAAAGAGTGTTTAGTGCAGCCGGGAACCTTGTCAGCGAAAGGCGTAGGAGGTTGCTTCCACAGAATGTGGAGAAGATGATGTTCATCAAAATGAATTATCAGCTCTTCCAGGGAGACCAGCCTCCAGAAGGTACAGAGGGACCTGTGGTGGTGGATTCAAGTGGGGACGAGTTAATACTTTGTGAGGATGAGGATGTACACACTGAAGAGGGTGAGGAATCGGTGGATGAGGAGGATGAGGATGACATCTTGCCTCCATAGAGCCAGTTTGTGCAGGGACACATTAATTGCCAGCTTGTTTTGTGGGGGCCCAAACGAACCAATCATTTCAGCCACAGTTGTGTGGCAGACCCTGGCGCTGAAATGATTGGTTTGTTAAAGTGTGCATGTCCTGTTTATACAACATAAGGGTGGGTGGGAGGGCCCGAGGACAATTCCATCTTGCACCTCTTTTTTTTCTTTGCATTATGTACAGTTTGGGGCCTAGTTTTTCAAACTGCCATCCTGTCTGCCACTGCAGTTTCACGCCTAGATGGGTCACGTGTTTGTGCCGCCCACTCGTGTCGCTTAGCATAGTCATCCAGCTACCTCGGTGCAACGTTTTGGACATAAAAACACTATTGTGAGGTGTGAGGTGTTCAGAATAGACTGGAAATGAGTGGAAATTAAGGTTATTGAGGTTAATAATAGCATAGGAGCAGAAAAACCTACAAATTCTGTGATTTTAGCTGTTTTTATGCTTTTTTTAAAAAAAATACAGATCCAAAACACAAAACCCAGAACCCAAAACACGGAAGGGTGGTTTTGGCAAAACCAATCCAGATCCAAAACACGAAGAAAGATCCAGATCCAAAACCAAAACACAAAACACGAAAAGTGGCCGGTGCACACCCCTAATATATATATATATATATATATACATACATACATACATACATACATATACATATACAGGTTGAGTCTCCCTTATCCAATATGCTTGGGACCAGGGTATTTTGGATATATCGGAATATTCTGTTGTTTGGAATATTTGCATACCATAATTAAATGTCTTGGGAATGGGACCCACATCTGAACACAGAATGCATTTATGTTCTATATACACCTTATACACACAGCCTGCAGGTCATGTTATACAATATTTTTAATAATTTTGTGCATCAAAAAAAGTTTGTGTAGATACATGAAATTCATTTATGTTTCATATACACCTTATACACACAGCCTGAAGGTCATTTTATACTGTATTTTAATAATTTTGTGCTTTAAACAAAGTTTGTGTACATTGAACCATCAGAAAGCCAAGGTTTCACTTTCTCAGTCATGCTAAAATTATTCCGTATTTCGGAATATTTGGATATGGGAGACTCAACCTCTGTATATATATGTGTATGTATTCTTATATTTCTGAAAACAATTGAGCATCCCAGCTCACTGCATATATGCTGTATGTTGTGTAATATGTATGTATATACACACACATATTTGTTCAGTGTGAGGGGCTAGGCTTACTCAGCCTCCTTGCAGTGCTGTATATAGGTCCTAGAACAATATGGCCGCCGCTCCTGATGACTTGCTTCCTGCAGGCTGAAGACACTGTTGTCCCACAGCAGCGTGGTCAGGTCGGAGTACCGGAGAGAGGGCCGTGTGCAGGGGCTGGAATGGGACAAGCACTGTACAATCACAGAGGCGCTAAAGGATGGATCCTTTGTAAAGGCAACAGCTCCTGGGGAAGGACAGTGCAGCGGTAAGAAGTGCCCCCTGTCTCTCACACCCTTCTATGGGGAGCACTACACACCCTTCTACGGGGAACACTACACACCCTTCTACGGGGAACACTACACACTTCTCTGTGGGGAACACTCCACACTTCTCTGTGGGGAACACTCCACACTTCTCTGTGGGGAACACTCCACACTTCTATGTGGGGAACACTACACACTCTTCTATGGGGAACACTACACACTTCTCTATGGGGAACACTACACACTTCTCTATGGGGAACACTACACACCCTTCTATTGGGAACACTACACACTTCTCTATGGGGAACACTACACACCCTTCTATGGGGAACACTACACACTTCTCTGTGGGGAACACTACACACTTCTCTATGGGGAACACTACACACGTCTCTATGGGGAACACTACACACTTCTCTATGGGGAACACTACACACACTTCTCTATGGGGAACACTACACACCCTTCTATGGGAAACACTACACACCCTTCTATGGGAAACACTACACACCCTTCTATGGGGAACACTACACACCCTTCTATGGGGAACACTACACACTTCTCTGTGGGGAACACTACACACTTCTCTGTGGGGAACACTACACACTTCTCTGTGGGGAACACTACACACTTCTCTATGGGGAACACTACACACCCTTCTATGGGGAACACTACACACTTCTCTATGAGGAACACTACTCACTTCTCTATGAGGAACACTACACACTTCTCTGTGGGGAACACTACACAATTCTCTGTGGGGAACACTACACACCCTTCTATGGGGAACACTACACACTTCTCTATAGGGAACACTACACACACTTCTCTGTGGGGAACACTACACACTTCTCTGTGGGGAACACTACACACTTCTCTGTGGGGAACACTACACACTTCTCTGTGGGGAACACTACACACTCTTCTATGGGGAACACTACACACTTCTCTATGGGGAACAATACACACTTCTCTATGGGGAACACTACACACCCTTCTATGGGAAACACTACACACTTCTCTATGGGGAACACTACCCACTTCTGTATGGGGAACACTACACACCCTTCTATGGGGAACACTACACACTTCTCTATAGGGAACACTACACACACTTCTCTATGGGGAACACTACACACCCTTCTATGGGAAACACTACACACTTCTCTATGGGGAACACTACACACTTCTCTATGGGGAACAATACACACCCTTCTATGGGAAACACTACACACTTCTGTATGGGGAACACTACACACCCTTCTATGGGGAACACTACACACTTCTCTATAGGGAACACTACACACTTCTCTGTGGGGAACACTACACACTTCTCTGTGGGGAACACTACACACTTCTCTATGGGGAACACTACACACCCTTCTATGGGGAACACTACACACTTCTCTATGAGGAACACTACTCACTTCTCTATGAGGAACACTACACACTTCTCTGTGGGGAACACTACACAATTCTCTGTGGGGAACACTACACACCCTTCTATGGGGAACACTACACACTTCTCTATAGGGAACACTACACACACTTCTCTGTGGGGAACACTACACACTTCTCTGTGGGGAACACTACACACTTCTCTGTGGGGAACACTACACACTTCTCTGTGGGGAACACTACACACTTCTCTGTGGGGAACACTACACACTCTTCTATGGGGAACACTACACACTTCTCTATGGGGAACAATACACACTTCTCTATGGGGAACACTACACACCCTTCTATGGGAAACACTACACACTTCTCTATGGGGAACACTACCCACTTCTGTATGGGGAACACTACACACCCTTCTATGGGGAACACTACACACTTCTCTATAGGGAACACTACACACACTTCTCTATGGGGAACACTACACACCCTTCTATGGGAAACACTACACACTTCTCTATGGGGAACACTACACACTTCTCTATGGGGAACAATACACACCCTTCTATGGGAAACACTACACACTTCTGTATGGGGAACACTACACACCCTTCTATGGGGAACACTACACACTTCTCTATAGGGAACACTACACACACTTCTCTATGGGGAACACTACACACCCTTCTATGGGGAACACTACACACCCTTCTATGGGGAACACTACACACTTCTCTGTGGGGAACACTACACACTTCTCTGTGGGGAACACTACACACTTCTCTATGGGGAACACTACACATTTCTCTATGGGGGACACTACACACCCTTCTATGGGGAACACTACACACTTCTCTACGGGGAACACTACACATTTCTGTATGGGGAACACTACACACCCTTCTATGGGGAACAATACACACTTCTCTATGGGGAACCCTACACACTCTTCTATGGGGAACACTACACACTTCTCTATGAGGAACACTACTCACTTCTCTATGGGGAACAATACACACTTCTCTGTGGGGAACACTACACACCCTTCTATGGGGAACACTACACACTTCTCTATGGAGAACACTACACACCCTTCTATGGGGAACACTACACGCTCTTCTATGGGGAACACTACACACTCTTCTATGGGGAACACTACACACTTCTCTATGGGGAACACTACACACCCTTCTATGGGGAACACTACACACCCTTCTAAGGGGAACACTACACACTTCTCTATGGGCAACACTACACACCCTTTTATGGAGAACATTACACACCCTTCTATGGGGAACACTACACACCCTTCTATGGGGAACACTACACACCCTTCTATTGGGAACACTACACACTTCTCTGTGGGGAACACTACACACCCTTCTATGGGGAACAATACACACTTCTCTATGGGGAACACTACACACTTCTCTGTGGGGAACACTACACACCCTTCTATGGGGAACACTACACACTTCTCTATGGAGAACACTACACACCCTTCTATGGGGAACACCACACACTCTTCTATGGGGAACTCTACACACTTCTCTATGGGGAACACTACACACTTCTCTATGGGGAACACTACACACCCTTCTATGGGGAACAATACACACTTCTCTATGGGGAACCCTACACACTCTTCTATGGGGAACACTACATACTCTTCTATGGGGAACACTACACACTTCTCTGTGGGGAACACTACACACTTCTCTATGGGGAACACTACACACCCTTCTATGGGGAACAATACACACTTCTCTATGGGGAGCCCTACACACTCTTCTATGGGGAACACTACACACTTCTCTATGAGGAACACTACTCACTTCTCTATGGGGAACACTACACACTTCTCTGTGGGGAACACTACACACCCTTCTATGGGGAACACTACACACTTCTCTATGGAGAACACTACACACCCTTCTAAGGGGAACACTACACACTTCTCTATGGGCAACACTACACACCCTTTTATGGAGAACATTACACACCCTTCTATGGGGAACACTACACACCCTTCTATGGGGAACACTACACACCCTTCTATTGGGAACACTACACACTTCTCTGTGGGGAACACTACACACCCTTCTATGGGGAACAATACACACTTCTCTATGGGGAACACTACACACTTCTCTATGGGGAACACTACACACTTCTCTATGGGGAACACTACACACTCTTCTATGGGGAATACTACACACTTCTCTATGGGGAACACTACACACTTCTCTATGGGGAACACTACACACTTCTCTATGGGGAACACTACACACTTCTCTATGGGGAACACTACACATTTCTCTATGGGGAACACAACACACCCTTCTATGGGGAACACTACACACTTCTGTACGGGGAACACTACACACCCTTCTATGGGGAACAATACACACTTCTCTATGGGGAACACTACACACTTCTGTATGGGGAACACTACACACTTCTGTATGGGGAACACTACACACCCTTCTATGGGGAACAATACACACTTCTCTATGGGGAACCCTACACACTCTTCTATGGGGAACACTACACACTTCTCTATGAGGAACACTACTCACTTCTCTATGGGGAACACTACACACTTCTCTGTGGGGAACACTACACACCCTTCTATGGGGAACACTACACACTTCTCTATGGAGAACACTACACACCCTTCTATGGGGAACACTACACACTCTTCTATGGGGAACACTACACACCCTTCTAAGGGGAACACTACACACTTCTCTATGGGGAACACTACACACTTCTCTATGGGCAACACTACACACCCTTTTATGGAGAACATTACACACCCTTCTATGGGGAACACTACACACCCTTCTATGGGGAACACTACACACCCTTCTATTGGGAACACTACACACTTCTCTGTGGGGAACACTACACACCCTTCTATGGGGAACAATACACACTTCTCTATGGGGAACACTACACACTTCTCTATGGGGAACACTACACACTTCTCTATGGGGAACACTACACACTCTTCTATGGGGAATACTACACACTTCTCTATGGGGAACACTACACACTTCTCTATGGGGAACACTACACACTTCTCTATGGGGAACACTACACACTTCTCTATGGGGAACACTACACATTTCTCTATGGGGAACACTACACACTTCTGTACGGGGAACACTACACACCCTTCTATGGGGAACAATACACACTTCTCTATGGGGAACACTACACACTTCTGTATGGGGAACACTACACACTTCTGTATGGGGAACACTACACACCCTTCTATGGGGAACAATACACACTTCTCTATGGGGAACCCTACACACTCTTCTATGGGGAACACTACACACTTCTCTATGAGGAACACTACTCACTTCTCTATGGGGAACACTACATACTTCTCTGTGGGGAACACTACACACCCTTCTATGGGGAACACTACACACTTCTCTATGGAGAACACTACACACCCTTCTATGGGGAACAATACACACTTCTCTATGGAGAACCCTACACACTCTTCTATGGGGAACACTACACACTTCTCTATGAGGAACACTACTCACTTCTCTATGGGGAACACTACACACTTCTCTGTGGGGAACACTACACACCCTTCTATGGGGAACACTACACACTTCTCTATGGAGAACACTACACACCCTTCTATGGGGAACACTACACACTCTTCTATGGGGAACTCTACACACTTCTCTATGGGGAACACTACACACCCTTCTATTGGGAACACTACACACTCTTCTATGGGGAACACTACATACTCTTCTATGGGGAACACTACACACTTCTCTGTGGGGAACACTACACACTTCTCTATGGGGAACACTACACATTTCTCTATGGGGAACACTACACACCCTTCTATGGGAAACACTACACACTTCTCTACGGGGAACACTACACATTTCTGTATGGGGAACACTACACACCCTTCTATGGGGAACAATACACACTTCTCTATGGGGAACACTACACACTTCTCTGTGGGGAACACTACACATTTCTCTATGGGGAACACTACACACTTCTCTGTGGGGAACACTACACACTTCTCTGTGGGGGAACACTACACACTTCTCTATGGGGAACACTACACAGTTCTCTGTGGGGAACACTGCACACCCTTCTATGGGGAACACTACACACTTCTCTATGGGGAACACTACACACTTCTCTATGGGAAACACTACACACTTCGCTATGGGGAACACTACACACTTCTCTATGGGGAACACTACACACTTCTCTATGGGGAACACTACACACTTCTCTATGGGAAACACTACACACTTCTCTATGGGGAACACTGCACACTTCTCTATGGGAAACACTACACACTTCTCTATGGGAAACACTACACACTTCTCTGTGGGGAACACTACACACTTCTCTGTGGGGAACACTACACACTCTTCTATGGGGAACACTACACACCCTTCTATGGGGAACACTACACACCCTTCTAAGGGGAACACTACACACTTCTCTATGGGCAACACTACACACCCTTTTATGGAGAACATTACACACCCTTCTATGGGGAACACTACACACCCTTCTATGGGGAACACTACACACCCTTCTATTGGGAACACTACACACTTCTCTGTGGGGAACACTACACACCCTTCTATGGGGAACACTACACACTTCTCTATGGGGAACACTACACACTCTTCTATGGGGAACACTACACACTTCTCTATGGGGAACACTACACACTTCTCTGTGGGGAACACTACACACTTCTCTATGGGGAACACTACACATTTCTCTATGGGGAACACTACACACCCTTCTATGGGGAACACTACACACTTCTCTATGGGAAACACTACACACTTCTCTATGGGAAACACTACACACTTCTCTATGGGGAACACTACACACTTCTCTGTGGGGAACACTACACAGTTCTCTGTGGGGAACACTACACACTTCTCTATGGGGAACACTACACACTTCTCTGTGGGGAACACTACACACTTCTCTATGGGGAACACTACACACTTCTCTATGGGGAACACTACACACTTCTCTGTGGGGAACATTACACACTTCTCTGTGGGGAACACTACACACTTCTCTATGGGAAACACTACACACTTCTCTATGGGGAACACTACACACTTCTCTATGGGGAACACTACACACTTCTCTATGGGGAACACTACACACTTCTCTATGGGAAACACTACACACTTCTCTATGGGGAACACTGCACACTTCTCTATGGGAAACACTACACACTTCTCTATGGGAAACACTACACACTTCTCTGTGGGGAACACTACACACTTCTCTGTGGGGAACACTACACACTCTTCTATGGGGAACACTACACACCCTTCTATGGGGAACACTACACACCCTTCTAAGGGGAACACTACACACTTCTCTATGGGCAACACTACACACCCTTTTATGGAGAACATTACACACCCTTCTATGGGGAACACTACACACCCTTCTATGGGGAACACTACACACCCTTCTATTGGGAACACTACACACTTCTCTGTGGGGAACACTACACACCCTTCTATGGGGAACAATACACACTTCTCTATAGGGAACACTACACACTCTTCTATGGGGAACACTACACACTTCTCTATGGGGAACACTACACACTTCTCTGTGGGGAACACTACACACTTCTCTATGGGGAACACTACACATTTCTCTATGGGGAACACTACACACCCTTCTATGGGGAACACTACACACTTCTCTATGGGAAACACTACACACTTCTCTATGGGAAACACTACACACTTCTCTATGGGGAACACTACACACTTCTCTGTGGGGAACACTACACAGTTCTCTGTGGGGAACACTACACACTTCTCTATGGGGAACACTACACACTTCTCTGTGGGGAACACTACACACTTCTCTATGGGGAACACTACACACTTCTCTATGGGGAACACTACACACTTCTCTGTGGGGAACATTACACACTTCTCTGTGGGGAACACTACACACTTCTCTGTGGGGAACACTACACACTTCTCTGTGGGGAACACTACACACTTCTCTGTGGGGAACACTACACACTTCTCTATGGGGAACACTACACACTTCTCTGTGGGGAACATTACACACTTCTCTGTGGGGAACACTACATACTTCTGAATGTATTATGTTACACTTTCATTAATGACCTTGGCTGCCTCGTGCTCTATAGCGTAGTTCTTGTAGTCATTGTTAGGAAATCATATGAACAAATTGAGACTGTGCTTATAAACATTCTACTACTAACACAGCACTAAAATACACATTACCCGTCAGTATACACAATGATAGGGGTCAGTGATATTACAAGCGATTTTGCAAAAGTGAAATTGCAGCTTATAAAGACGCGCACATCACAGCTCATCATGCAGACCTGATAAACGCAGATTTCTATTAGAAATAGTGATACGCAGGACTTCCAGTGAGGGTGTGCGACTTTTCTACCAAATGCGACCTGGCAGAAGTGCATGAAAAATGGGGAAACCATCCTGTACCCCAAATAAATGACAACTGAGACAGCAGAACCATATAGAAGGCTGTTAGTGGGCATAAGGAAAGTATTGGGGGTTAGGTTAGAGAGAAGGTGCTCACTACTGCACACGCAACAATAAGGAGTAACGGGAGCAACATACGGGATTAGGATTTTATTGCAAGTCCTTTTAATGAAAACACGGCCGACAGTTTTTGCCCAGCAGATATACTGATATTTCGTTACTGACTATTGAACAGTTTATTTTGTCACCATTGACTCTGCACTCGGAGGGAAGATTCTGCCCACAGTTATTGCTGACCGGTTGGACCGAGGTTTTTGGGACTGGCTCAAAAGTTAGGATATAGCTGTCACATAAAACTTCACAAACAATCATAAACTTCCAGACACATCTACTAAGTAGTGTACATAATAGGGAACAACCAGTACGTCAGTCTACATCACAGAGCGCTTACCCTTCCCCCGACATTGGGGGTTATTTAAATGGTGTGAAATGGTTCATTTTTACATTTCCTACCAATGGTGGGAAAATGACAGCCAGCAAGTGTTTTTAAGCCAATTCTTTACAGTATTTTGGGGTACAGAAAAATGTCTGTAAAGTGTTTTATACAAGTTTGTAAAGTGTTGTAAACTCTGTAAATTTAACAACCCAGAGGAATATAGACCCATCAGAACCAGGGACCGTGTGCAGCCTCCGTTTCGGGCTCCCGTCAGCTGTCATTGAGGAGGGTAACACATGGGCAGTGCTGGTGGCTGATTCATTTTACATGGATGACCCAAATGTCAGAGCAAAGGGGAGACACACATAGGCCCTGTAGGCATCACCTAGCGGAAGCACAGGAATACTTTCTCCATGCTGGGATAATGTAGCAGAGAAATTCATTAGCTGCCGGTTGGCTGGAATATTGGTTACATATAATCAGTAACGACCCCTCTGCCTTCCAGCCAGCAGCCTGATGGGAGCAGCTCTGTATGCCGTCCTGAATATGTACACGTCGCAAGCTCTGTCACAGCGACAGTCACTGAGAGCCCTGAACAGCCTGATCCAGCGACTTTTACCAACAGGAGACAGACACCAGGGGGCGCTACTCAATGCTGACAACTTTGTGTCATCACAGGCTGAGGACAGGTGAGCCGGGACAAAGCTGCATACTGCTAGACACAACTTGCAGCAGTTTCAAAGGGCCAATTAATATATATATTAGATAAAGAGACATACTGTGTAATATACAAATACGCCTGGAAAGTTCCCATAGCATGATAGGAAATGAGATAAAGGGTCTGATTCCCAGATTTACACTAAGGCAATCGCAACTGTGATCTCTTATGGATCGCAATTGCTAAAATATGCTAATGCCTTCCAAAGCTTAGCTGGGCATTGGGACGCCCCCTTCTGCCTTCTCAACTACGCGCAACAACATACAACGGGGTAAACATCTGTAACGTCGACACAGATTACTCAGAAGCTGTGTGGCTGCCCAAAGTCTGACCTGTCTCAGTCACTGCATCTCTCCTGGTACGCTGAGAGCTCTCATGCTGCGAAGGAAATCACAATGGCTAATTTATACACACCCATGACACTGCGTTTACACGGTTCCTACACGCCTGCATTTGCCTAGCCATCCCCCGATACCTCCCCCAAATGCTGTCACTGTGTTTATGAGTGAATCCTTTGTGCAAGCGTAATCGCAATAGAATGGCTGGGTGTGCGCAGTACAGCTTACACGTATGCGCAATGGCTAACAATCGCTCAATCTGTATAAATATCAGAAACGGGCCCAAAGAGCAGGGAAGTTGCCCAAAGCAGCCAATCAGCTTCTATCTGTCATTTTATAGAATGTACTGTATAAATGCTACCTTGAAGCTGATTGGTTGCTGTAGGTATCTTCTCCACAGTTTTTTTGGTGTAGTGTGTAACCATGAGCGTTTTGGTGAAACGCTGATAAAACGCCCAGAAGCGCTCGGTTTCCATTATCAGATCGGTCACACTGGGCCGAAGTTATCAGCCAAAAGGTCCCAATATCGTACAGTATGAGGGCATTCACGATAATCAGACCACATTTCCTATGATTTTTTATGTTTACCTTGTGGACAGACATATGCAAATTATCCATCCATGAGCCATGGAAGCTGTATAGTGTGTGCTGCCGATATCAGGACCTCCCACCGGCAGAAAAACCGCGCCGAATGTCGCTTCAACCGCAAAATCACATAGTGCAGAGGTTTCCAAACTCGGTCCTCAAGACACCCTAACGATTCGGGTTTTAAGGATAACTATGCCTTGGGCACAGGTGACTAATACCCCTTTTACACCGGAGCTAAATCCCGGGTTTTTGAAGGGTTAACCCGGGCAGCTCCCTGGTGTAAAAGGGGAGAGAGTTGGATCGCCGGGTCGAGTGACCCGGCAATCCAACCCAGGTAACTAGCAGGGTTTAACACGGGCGTAGCCCGTGAAACCCTGCTGTGAGAACAGCGCACTCCGGGTCACGATGACCTGGAGTGCGCTGCTAGCCGGCCGATTGGTCCGGCTTCAGTGGCGCTTAGAGATGACGTCATCACCAAGCGACCACTTTCACTCCGCAAAAGCCGGGTCTATGCAGACCCGACTGCGGTGTGAGCTGCAAAATTCCGGGTCTGATCCGGATAGGAACTTTGTTCCAACTCCGGGTCAGACCCGGAATTTAGGTGGAAAAGGGGTATTCATTAGTACCTCAGTCTTTTGACTTAACCATCTATGCTCAACCATGGATATCCTTAAAACCTGGATAGTTAGGGTGCCTTGAGGACCGAGTTTGGGAACCACTGGTATAAAGAACTAATATTGTCAGCATACCCAAAACACAAGCCGATCCAGTGTGCAGGGTAAATCAGTCACTTTGTGTCTCTGTTTCTCCTCCTCCCATGCAGTCCGTTTCCCTGGTTTGACCTGTGTTGTGCCCAGGTGGAAGGGTCTCCTCTCAGTCAGCATATCGAAGGCTCTCAGCAGCTCAGAGAACAGCTAGTAAAGCTGTACCGCAGCCTCTTCTGCCAGCCAACCTGACCCCTGAGCCGAGGACATCTACCCACTGAGCACCCTGCTCTGGTATAGCACAGAGAGCTCAGCATTGTATAACCCACACTAATAACCAAGTAATGTGAGTCACCTTATAGTACCTCTGGGGCATCTCCACCATATACCTGGACCAGGAATTCACTGCAAAGTATCAGTATGAATAAGGGACGGGAAAAAGATGGAAACAAAATGGGACTGTTATGAAACCCATTTAAAGTATTGTGCGACGTCACTAAAACATTGAGATCTCAGACTGTTTTGGATGAACCTTTCATAACAGTCTCTTTAAACGGATCTCTGTACAGACTGATAATATTGGGATACCAGAATGGTATTTTATCTATCTTAACTTGCATTATATTATATTGGTTGTTGTGCATATATAGTAATAATTAGAATTATCCACTCAATACATTTAAATAAAGAGTCATAATTCTAATTTCTCACTTTTTATTCCTAACGAGCAGCATTTTGTGTTTTAAGTATCTTACATTATTAAAACGAAGTCTGTATGTGGATTGGAACCAAGGCCTCCGCCATCACTGCCAGTAGATGGCCTGATGGGTTCTAGACTGAGCCAGCTACTACTGTCTGTAAGTAGAGAAACATGTCTCCGATTCAAACTAAATTGGTGCTAGATCCCAAAAGCCTTTCATGGGATTCAAAGCAGGACTTCCACCATCACGGATAGAACCGAGGACTGTCCAGGGAATCAAAGCAGGACTTCCACCATCTTGGCCAGAATCGAGGACTCTCCTGGATTTCAAAGCAGGACTTCCACCATCTTGGCCAGAACCGAGGACTGTCCTGGGATTCAAAGCAGGACTTCCACCATCATGGCCAGAACCGAGGACTGTCCTGGGATTCAAAGCAGGACTTCCACCATCTTGTCCAGAACCGAGGACTGTCCAGGGCATCAAAGCAGGACTTCCACCATCATGGCCAGAACCGAGGACTGTCCAGGGCATCAAAGCAGGACTTCCACCATCTTGTCCAGAACCGAGGACTGTCCAGGGCATCAAAGCAGGACTTCCACCATCATGGCCAGAACCGAGGACTGTCCTGGGATTCAAAGCAGGACTTTCACCATCTTGGCCAGATCCGAGGACTGTCCTGGGATTCAAAGCAGGACTTTCACCATCTTGGCCAGATCCGAGGGCTGTCCTGGGAAGCAGGACTTCCACCATCTTAGCCAGAACCGAGGGCTGTCCTGGGAAGCAGGACTTCCACCATCTTAGCCAGAACCAAAGGCTGTCCTGGGAAGCAGGACTTCCACCATCATGGCCAGAACCGTGGACTGTCTTGTGATTCAAAGCAGGATTTCCACCTTTATCGGCAGAACCGAGGACTGTCCTGGGATTCAAAGCAGAAAATCCAACATCATGGCTAGAACAGAGGACTGAACAGGGATTCAAAGCAGGATTTACACCATCTTGGACAGAACCGAGGACTGTCCTGGGATTCAAATCAGGGGCTTCCCAATCATGATACATAAAGCAACGGGCTACTAGTCCACTAAGTAAATGACATTCAACTAGCTGCCCCCAAACACTGGAAAGCGGACAAAAAACAGTAGATCAGACAACTATTTGTATTCATTTTCCAGTGTTTGATTGTAATTTTTTCCAAGACATTACCAGATTACCAGACTAACGTTCCAACCAGCCAACTAATTGGATAGATAATCTTTAGGTGTATGGCCAATTTTAGACTAAAAAGTATTTTCTCAGTGCCATTCATTCTGGTGACATGCAAGGTACTAGGAAGAGCCCTCTCTGGATTTGGTGGGAGGTAAGAACCCTCAAACAAAAAAAAACTTGCACTGCCCTGGACATATATGTACACATTGGTCTCCTTATGCCCTGGACAGTGTATTATTATACAGTATTAATAATTGACCCTATACATGGTCTATATCAGTGCACCCCTAACAGTGCATGTTTTCCAAATATCCTGGTTGGTGCACAATTGTATTAATTTCTGGCTCACACATTTTAAAAGATCAACAGGTGGGACGTGGCTTGGCGGCCATTGCAGGTGGACGCATATACCAGAGGCTCTGAGACATTGCCTTTTATACCAGGCTTGGAATACATGCCCTGGCCCCTACACCCCCTAAGTACCTCCCGCTGCTGTCCGGCACCAGTGGACCCCCGGAGGCTGAGGTTACGGAGCCGGGGAGGGTCTCCTACCTTCCCGCGGGTTGTGGCCTGGTAGCCTTCCAGAAGCCGGGGCACCGATTGAGGCGGTGACACGCGGGCCGCGAGCTGACGCTGCCGGCATCATCAGAGGTCTCTCTGATTCAGCTGCTGCCGGACCGCCGGGAGAAGTGACCGCCCGACCTCTCTCCTGACTGTACACGGGCATCTGGAGGCTCTTCCTTCCTACAGGTGAACGATGCCCGCCATCTTGGACCCTTCTCTCTCCCTGCCTGGATGCGGTGGGAGAGCTGGTGAGCGCTGATCCTGCAGCTCGACTGCAGCTTGCAGATTGATAATTCCTTGTCCTCCTCACACCCTCCATCTTCAGCTGCTATCGCTTTGGCCTCCTGTGTGTCAGCAGTGGACTGAACCTAGTCCAGATAAAACTATACTATCTCATAGGTGATTCACTGAGTAACTATATACTCTCCCATAGGCGATTCACTGAGTAACTATATCCTCCCATAGGTGATTCACTGAGATCAATCTCTATATCTGCTATATTCTACAAAAAGCCTCCATGAGTGTTTTTCATTGATTCTATTGTCTCCCATATTATCTGATCCTCTGGCTTCCTCCTGTGGAGAAACTGTAGAATTTTACCATATATAATGATCAAAACCAAGCCTAGTCTTGTTCTCTGATGTGATGTGACAGCATTTCTGATGGCTGCCTAGGCCCATAGGAGGGATGGTACTTGGCAGTGACCCGACTCTCCCCTAGAACGGCTCTATCAATGGGAATTATCAATAGTTGAATCTTCATGATATGCACTTATTTCACTTGATAATCGCAGAATGGGGAAGGACAAGAAACAAAGGTCCAAGTCGGAAGCTGGTAGTAGAATAGATAATGGCTCTCATCAAGATCTGAGGCAGTTTCTAAAGCCCGCTGGCACATCTGCCACAGGGGAGATCTCTGCACCAGCCTCCCCTAATATCTCTTCCTCTCCAGACAGGATGTCCCCGGGAATTACTCACACTTCTAGTCCTTCTGATTCTACCTTCCGTGACAAGATTAGTGAAATTCTCTCACACGTCAGATCACTGCCCACGAAACAAGATTTTCAGTCCCTGGAGACCAAGCTTCAGTCCACGATTCGCCAAGAGGTGGCTACCATTCAATCGTACATGTCTGAATTGGCAACAAGGATTTATAGTTTGGAAGATCATAAAGATATGTCTGCTGATGCTTTACTCCAAGTTACAGATATTCTTTCTCAACAACATTCAGAGATCCGTTCTCTTAAATCATGTATGGACGATTTAGATAACCGCAGCAGATGCAACAACATCAGAGTAAGAGGCTTGTCTGAGGATGTTACTCAGCCCAATCTTACAGATGCACTCACAAAGATTTTTGGAGAGATTCTTGGCCTTGATCCTAATAGCGAAATCCTGTTTGATAGGGCACATAGGGCTCTCCGTCCACGAGGTCTATCTACGGACAAGCCTCGAGATGTCATCTGCTACCTTCATTACCATACCCAAAAAGAGGCTATCCTGCAGAAGGTGCGCCAGCTTGAAGAGATTGATTTTAACGGTGATAAAGTTCAGCTGTTTCCCGATCTATCGTGGTATACTTTGCAACAAAGGAAATCTCTGAAACCACTGACGGAACAACTTCGCAAGCATTCTTTAAGATATAGATGGGGTTTCCCGTTTACTTTGCAAGTTATGCACAACGGGAAGAATGTTATTCTCCATACTCCAGCTGATCTTCCTTCCTTTTTCACGGCTTTGGGTATAGATCCAGTGGCACTTCTTGAGTGGGAAACCTTGCATAATCCTCTGGTGATTCCTTCCCTTCCTTCTGCTGGAGAACGTTGGCAACGAATATCTAATTCCAAGCAGAAGACACGTCGTCTATCTATTCCAGCGTCCTCAGAAGAGACTTGATTAATTTAGCCCCTGTGAAAGAGTGGTGAGAATGTTCCGGTTTTCCTTGTTCTACAAGGAATTGGGTCTTCACCCTATATTGTCATGCATTGTTAATGATATTTATTTTAGTGCTGTTTTCGTATTCTCCACTAATCTTAGTAATGTTCTTGATGTTTTCTGCGTATGTTTGTAATTTCTACAACATGTAGTTCTTTTTGAGATTCCCGAAGTAGGTCGACTCGTTTATACATTTCTCGTTTTTTAATGGGTTGCTGTTGGTGCCATCCCTCCGAACCCCCTCAGTGCTGCATCCCCTTCCATTCTGGACATGGAGCTGATTTTTGTCTCCTGGTCGTCCAGATGCAGCATTCTGATGTTTAAATTTCTACCTATATTTGCAAATTTTACAGTATTTCTCATATTCGTGGTTATGCTGTCCCCCTTTTTTTCTTTTATTTTTCCTACCCCTCTTTCCAACCCTTTCCCTCTCTCCCAGGTCTTCTATCTTTCAAGAGCGGCTTATTTAGTTGGTTAATCCAAGCCTTGCTCCGAGGGGCGAGTTGTTATGCTATTTTCACATTTAAAATACATGTCTAGTCATAAACCGGTATTACGGATTGTTACTATTAACGCCAAAGGGTTAAATGTTCCAGAAAAGAGATCTCAAATGCTTAGGTCTTTTCGGGCTGACAAAGTAAATGTAGCTCTGGTACAAGAGACGCATTTTAAGAGTGGTCATGCCCCTCCCTTAAAAAACTACTATTACCCACACACTTTTTCTAGCGATAATTTTGCTGGTAAAACCTTAGGTGTTGCCATTTTGTTTGCCCAACACCTCCCAATATCTGATGTTTCTATACATAAGTTTGTAGAGGGTAGGGGTATTTTGGTTAAATGCACAATATATTGTCAGCGTTTCTCCTTTTTAAATCTTTACGCACCTAATTCTGGCCAACCTTCCTTTATTACTTCTGTTTTGGATAAAGCTGAGACGTTCTTGGAAGGGATTACCGTAGTTGGAGGTGATTTAATTTGGCCCCTTGACCCTCTCTGTGACACTTCCAATAAAGCATCTCATAGGCCGGGTAAGGAGCTCAGGCGGGTAAGACGCACCCTTCCCGATCATCAACTAGCTGATTCTTGGCGAATTGCGCATCCAGCTGAATCTGACTTCACCTTCTTCTCCCGCCCACATCATACCTATTCTAGAATCGATTATCTTTTTTTAAGCCATCGACATCTACACCTAATATCTGACACTTCAATAGGATCTATCACGTGGTCTGACCATGCCCCAGTTTTTCTTACACTTTCCCTTCCGCAGCGCTCGCTAAACCCGTGGACATGGCGTTTTAATGATCTTCTATTACAAGACACATATTGCAAGTCCCACATCGAGTCCTCTATAAACTCTTATATTGAGCAGAATGATCAGGATGACATCTCCAAGGTAACCGTTTGGGAGGCGCATAAATGCGTTTTGAGGGGCACTTGTATACAACTGGGTTCATACTTAAAAAACAGAAAACACAACAAAGAGATGCCCTTCTCACTGAGATTAAGGGGGTCATTCAGACCCGGTCGTTAGCGCCGATGCGCTCGGACCGGGTCGATGGCCCCCCACAGAGCATGCGCACGACGGCGCCGGTGTGCGCATGCGTGAGACCAGCTACGACCGACAGTGCCGGTCGTAGTGGGTCTCGATCCAAAGGGGGCAAGCTGTCGATGTTGATTGACAGCTCGCCCTGTTTGGAAGGCGGGCCGGGGGGGTGGCAACCCAAACGGGGGCATTCCCATGGGAACGCCTACCGTTTGGGGGCGGCCCCACTGACATCACTAGTGGACAGAGCCGAAAGCTCTCCGGGGCTTACAACAAGGGAGACCCTACCCTAGGGTCTCGTCGTAAGCCCCGATGGTCGCGATGGTCTTGAAAATTCAAGATGTCCTCCCCTCATTCAGACCGACCGCACGCTCTGTGCGACCGGCTCTGAATGAGGTCCTAAATCCCTGGAAACTTCTCACAAAGCGTCCTTGTCTCCACATTATCACTCTAAGCTGGAAGAAGCTAGGTCCGCTCTTCATAGGCTTTCTATGGACAAAATTAAGTTATCCTACCGTAAGTGCTGTAGCAGATTCTACCAATGGGGTAATAAACCGGGCAAGATGTTGGCTAGGGCATTGCGGGAGCAACGTGCTGTCACATTCATTCAAGTTATAAAAGACGATTCTGATCAGACCCATTATGAAACTAAACGAATAGCAGAATCATTTCGTTCTTATTACTCTAAGCTATACAATTTGAAGAACTCCAGTCGAGATTTGGACATCTCTTCTCACCGAGAGGCAATATCGTCTTATCTTCATTCACTTGATTATCCTACGCTATCTCAAGTAAAGACTGACACCCTCGAATCGCCTTTTCTCGTTGAGGAGGTAGATCAGGTGATCTCCTCTTCCCCAGCTGGTAAAAGCCCAGGACCGGATGGATTCTCGACTGCATACTACAAGGCATTTAAGGGTAGACTGGTGCCGCTCCTGACTCGTGCCTTTAATTCAATTTCAGATAGGGCTCGATTCTCCAAACAATCATTGGAGGCCCACATTACTGTCCTACCTAAAGAAGGTAAAGACCCCACCTTATGTCCCAGTTATAGGCCTATTTCACTCCTAAACATTGATTTGAAATTTTTTGCCAAGCTCCTAGCCAACCGGTTGAAGACTCTTTTGCCAAAACTGATTCATGATGACCAGGTTGGTTTTGTCTTGGGTCGTGAGGCTAGAGACAACACCACTAAAGTTATCAATTTAATACACCAGGCATCTCTCTCTTCTTCACAGTCCATTATCTTGTTGACTGATGCAGAAAAGGCTTTCAACAGGGTTGACTGGGAGTTTATGTCAGGTCTTTTGCGCCATTGGGGTTTGGGACCTGCTTGTCTACAGAGAATTTTAGCTCTATATGACTCCCCCACAGCAAAAATCAAGGTAAACGGGTCTCTTTCTGATTCATTTGCTATATCAAACGGCACGAGGTTGGGGTGCCCACTCTCCCCACTTTTATTTGTCCTTTGTATGGAGGCTCTGGCGAGGGCCATTCGATTAAATGCAATTATCTCAGGCATTCACATAGGTGGCCAGGAATATAAATTAGCTCTTTTCGCTGATGACCTTCTAGCATTGATAACTAATCCGACTACCTCCCTTCCGAACCTTATACTAGAATTCCAGAAATTTGGTAGGCTTTCCAATTTTAAAATTAAACATTCTAAATCTGTTGCTATGAGCCTGATTGCACCTCCATCCTTGGTAAATTCTTTGAAACAATCCTTCTCTTTTGTTTGGCACCCCACTAGATTTAAATATTTAGGAGTATATCTGACTAAAGACCTATCTCAATTGTTCTCGAATAATTTCACACCATTATTACAAGCTATTCGTTATGATTTCACTAAATGGCGTAATTTACGTTTGTCCTGGATTGGCAGGATTAACGTGGTGAAAATGAATTCCCTTCCAAAAATGTTATACTTAATGCAAACCCTTCCAATTCATATTCTTCCATCATGGTTTATAGATGTGGAATGTAGTATTCATAGATTTGTCTGGAATAACTCCACACCACGCTTTAAACATTCTATCCTATACCGACGTAAACATGATGGTGGTTTACAGCTTCCCCACATCACTAGTTATTATCACGCTATTATGCTTAATAGAGTCCTGGAATGGACTCGGGCTAAGGGTTTCAGACAATGGATTAAGCTGGAGGAAAGTAGCATGGCTCAAGCTATAGAAATAGCTCCTTGGCTTCCTAAACTCCCAATTGTTAAACATCCCACTATAACACCCACATTGCGTTGTTGGAAGAAACTGCGACGTCTCCCTCATATCTCGTCTATTATCTCTCCTCTTACTTCTTTCCTGGACAATTCTGATTTCTCCCCGGTATACTCCTCACGGCCATAAAAAATGGATGATTGAAGGTCATTTTAGATTAGGTCAGATGGTTGATCCGTCAGGGGTGCGTCCGTTTGCAGAGCTCCAAGAATCGTGGAATTTGCCCAAGTCTGATTTCTGGAAATATCTGCAGGTACGACATTTTATTTCTTCCTCATGTAAGCTTTCTGATCTTAATAGGTCTCTCACTCTGTTTGAATCCTTGTGTTCAGCTTCTAAAACGCCGTCCCATACAATATCTACCTTATATTCATTGATTATTGCAAACTTGTTCAAATTACCCCCGATATTTACTAAGGTTTGGGAAAAAGAACTCCACGATAAAGTTCAAAACATTGATTGGGAGTTAGTATTTAACAACACTTTTGCCAGTTCCTCTTGCATAGCTACTCTTGAAACTCTTTATAAAGTTATATCACGCTGATATAGATATCCTGTACTTCTAAATAAAATGTTCCCACAGGTAACAAAATCATGTTGGAGATGTAACTCCGCTCCGGGTAGCATGATCCACATATGGTGGGGTTGCCCTTCCCTAGTCCCATTCTGGTTGAATGTATTTGAGTGTTCTAAATTAATTCTTGGAGTAGAAGTTCCTAGAGATCCGGGTTTCTGGCTTTTAAATATAACTTCATCTTCCACGGTTTCTTACAAGAATTCTCTATTGAGACACTTGAATAATGCGGCTAAAGCTGTCATACCTGTCTTGTGGAAATCTACTTCGCCTCCCTCCATTAAAGACTGGTTTAGAAGGATAGATTATTATATGGACATGGAGGACATAGTATCTTTCTCTAATGGTAACCCTACCGACTCCACTGCTGTTTGGCTCCCCTGGCTGATGTTCAAAGATTCCACACAATACTCCAAGTTTAAATAGGCCGTATAATGTTTCTATATCTGTTCTTCCCTGACTTCAGGTGTGCTCTGTTAGGAGGCAATTAAGGTATATTTGAATTATTTTTGAAGAGGTGTTGGATTACCCTTTTAGATTGTATTTTCTTTTCATTTTAACACCCCGCTGAATCCCCCCCCCCTTTTTTCTCCCTCAGATTTTCCTTCCCCGATCTCCCTTCATTTTTTATTATCTAATCATTTAATTCTTTATTTCATTTTTTTTCACCTTTATTCTGCTTTGTTTACTGATTTATTGTCTAGTAATATTGAGACCTACCTATTTTAGACTGTGAATCTACTTGTATTATTCAAATTGAGATGATTTATTGTCATTGTATCTGCTCCATTAATTTTCTTCTCTGTATTCTATTTGGATTTGCTTGGTCCTCATTCAATAAAAACAGTTTGTGTAAAAAAAAAAGATCAGCAGGTGGTGCTAATTATTTCATTTATGACACTGAGGGGATCTCAAAAACATGCAACTTTAGTATTATATGCTATTTCTATTGTGGTCATCATGGTTTGGGCTGGGGGAAGGGAGTTTCCAGGCAACTGGAAACCCCCCCCCCCCTACGTTTGTCTATGCAGTGAAAAACAAGCTGCCCATGTGGTAATTGGTACTTGGGCTTCCACCATTCCCACCGGGAAAGCACCTGTGTACTGAGCCAGCTTCTGCTTTTCTCAATGTCTTCTTTTTTTTCAGTCAGCCTGGTGCAACCTCCGAGGCACTACAGGAAGCCAGAGCCAGGGCTTCCACTATTACTGTTGGCCGAGCACCGGCTGCCAGCACCTGAGCCAGTGAATGCTTCAGAGTAGTGGGGCTATTCTTCTCAGAGTTATTATCTAGCTTTGTGTACTGAGTGCTATCCTCATGGCCTGCAGACAGCTGCCAGTACACTAAGGGGAATTGTCTCTGTGTCATAAAGTATTTAAAGTATTCCTCTGAACCAACGTCTGCCTCACGTAAGACGACATTCAGTGGGGCCTATTCTGAACTGGTCGCATAGTGGCTGTAAGTGCGGGAAGTCGCAGCAGCCAGATATACTACTGCATTCTAACGAGAGTATCCGTACAAGCGGCGAGCCGCACCGTCCAAGGATTGTCCTCCACACCTGTGACCGCCATCATTAGTATTGGCAGTTACACTGACAGGAGCGTTAAGGGCCGTGCTGGGGGCGTGACCTAATTGCGGGAGGTATGGCCACACCCCCTTAGGGTAAAAAAAAAATCACTGATGCAGCGGGGGTGCTGTGAGCCCCTCGGCCCGGCGCAAAGCCAGGGGGGCGTGATCAGTGTGATTACTTCCCCCCCCCACAGGCATAGAAGCCTGCAGCGGCTACCGCTCAGCAGCCGCGAGCAGTCTCCATCTGCAGCCCAGGACACAGCAGCATGTTCTGGGCTGTTGTGAGGTAAGAGGGAGAAGGGGCGGCGCCGGGCCCCTCCAGCAATTCCGAGCTTGGGTACTTAGTACCCGCTCCCACCCTCCTCTCGGCGCCCCTGTACACTGACCTCATGCAGGGTGCAAGAGACCCGTCACAAATAGGCGTTCTTTTGCTATATGCTCACCTCATAGCAAAAACATAGCACAGAACTCCCATTACACTCCGAGACGCATATCGTGTGTCCACGATGTTACCGGCCAGAAAAGCCCATTTCACGGATGTAGAGATCTGTCCAAGATCCGTCTGATTCAGAATAGCCCAGGGATGCTTGGAAATACGCAAGATTGCTTCTGTGCCTGAGCACAGAAGCAATCTTACGTTACTGTGCCATTCCCTCCCCTCTAGCTCACGTTACTGTTCCATTCCCTCCCCTCTAGCTGACGTTACTGTGTCATTCCCTTCCCTCTAGCTGACGTTGCTGTGCCATTCCCTCCCCTCTAGCTCACGTTACTGTGCCATTCCCTCCCCTCTAGCTCACGTTACTGTGCCATTCCCTCCCCTCTAGCTCACGTTACTGTGCCATTCCCTCCCCTCTAGCTCACGTTACTGTGCCATTCCCTCCCCTCTAGCTCATGTTACTGTGCCATTCCCTCCCCTCTAGCTCACGTTACTGTGCCATTCCCTCCCCTCTCGCTCATGTTACTTTGCCATTCCCTCCCCTCTAGCTCATGTTACTGTGCCATTCCCTCCCCTCTAGCTGACATTACTGTGCCATTGTGCATATGCATGTAATTATGTTTATATGCGCTTGTTGCCCTTTCAGTTTGTTACTGTATCTGCCCTGTTTGTATCACTGCTGTACGGTGCTGCAGAACCTTGTAGCGCCCTATAAAATAAAATCTAACAGTTATAATTAAATATAAGGGAAGCCGCACACGGGATTAGAACAAGGGCCTCTACTATCACAGTACGCAGAGCTGAGTTCTAGTCCATTGAGGCAGTTGTGGGGAGACTTTTCTCAAGTGTCGTCAACCAGCCTGGTGCCACATCCAAGTATGAAAATGGAAGGAAGACAGGAGACTCCAAACCAGGGAACTCTCAGTCGCTGTTAGTGGTGACCTGGCAACTAGTCAACTTAAGGTTTGTGTGATGGTTTGCATACATCTCCGATGGTGGGGCGCCTGCCCATGCGCAAGACGAGTTCTGTGCATGAGCACCACTGCCCCCTAACCTGCATCTTGATTGACAGGCTGTGACATTTGGGAAGGGGGGGGTGTGCCAATGTCAGGATCTTCCCGATGCAGACTTCCTGGCTACAACTATGGGCCAATCTAAGCTCAGGGTCACTCAGATGGTAGATGGCCTCGCAGATGATCCAATGCTGTGTTTTCAGACTCAGCACTCAGATCTGCGATGCAGTCAGGAGGCGTCTCTTCGCCTTAGACACCTCTTTGCTGCATCATGTGAACTGCATCCATCTCATCAGGCACCAAGTTTACTAAAAGGAGATTAAATGGGGATTCAACATAGTGTCTCAACTCCCGCTGCCATTAGAGCATCTGTCTCTTATTTAATACCTTAGTTGCCTCAATTGACTAAGTACAGAGGACATAAACCAGGAGCTCCTGAATATGTTGTATTATAGATGATTATTATATTGATATTAAGAGTTACTGAAACATCAACATGAACACGCAATTGATCTGATCACACTGAAGGGAGGACACTCATTTAGAAGTGGGTTTAACTACCAGTAACATGTTGATTTAACATCCATGATAGAGTTGTTACTTGGCGAAACGTGTCAGTCCTATTCATTCATTCATTGAGAAGTGCCCAGTCCTGTGCGGAGGTGCTGGATTTCCCAGTTGGTGAGTGATAAAGACTGTGTTCAACAGTATTACTGGTGGGGCAGGATATATATATATATATATATATATACATATACACACACACACACACACACACACAGTGGTGGCCACTTTATAAAATGTTTATGTTTTTCAACTTCGAATGCTTATTAAAACTGTTAGACTTCACGCAGTGCAATGATTCATATATCAAATGAAAGGAAATTTAATGCTGAATTCAACACAATAAACAGAGGTCAAATATTTGCATTACAAGGGAAGTTATTCAGTGAAAACAACACTTAGGGGCATATTCAATTAGGGTAAACCCCGCGGCTAATTCTTAGCGCTGGCGGGATTCAATTAGCGGGGATTCCACACGCGGGTGTCCCTGAGACGCTGCGCGCGAGTCCCCGCTGTATGACTTTACCTCGCACCTCATGTAGGTGCGAGGTAAAATCAGCGTGAAGCCGCCCTATTCGGCCTCGCGCGAGCGGGTAAAACACACTGATTCCGCAGTTCTCGCGGAATCAGTGTGTTCTCGCTCGAGAGTCCTGGTGTAATGACGCGGGGATATAGCTATTTTAATTGAATAACTAAACCCCGCGTCGCGGGACTTTAGCCTGTCAATTAGCCGCTGGTGAAATCCTGCGGCTAATTGAATATGCCTCTTAGGGTGAAAATCCCTGTGTACTTATGATGTTACTGTCCTATCAGTATTTCATTGGGTATCCTTTATTTTTCAAGACAGCAGCACAGTGACGTGGCATTGAGCCAACCAATGTTTGGAGCTCTTCCTTCTTTTTATGTGGTGCCATGAGACAATTATAGCCTCAATTAATTGTCTTTTATTGGATGGACGCCTCAGATGTACCAGTTTTTTCAAACGGAACCACAAATGTTCTATGGGGTTCAGGTCTGGGCTGTTTCGTGGCCATCCCAACACCTGTATGTAGTTCTCCGTGAACCACTGTTTGCATATCCGTGCAGTGTGGCAGGGAGCTGAATCCTGCCGGAAAAAAAATGGGACATTATTTGGAAAAAGATCCCTGATGGAAGGTAGAAGTTTTGGTTGTAGGATGGTGTCAATGTACTTTCTGCTGTTCAGTGTGCCATCTATGACATAAAGGCGGCCTACAGCATCTGCTGTCATACATGCCCAGATCATAACACTTGTAGGATTCTCTGTTGTCGCATGAATGCAATCTGGATGTACCTCTTCCCCGATGCGACGTCTCACACATTCTCTCCCATCACTACCAAATATCGATATCTTAGTTTCGGCACTCCATATCACTTGTTTTCACTGACCTTCTGTCCATGCAATGTGTTCTTTTGCCCACTGTATACATTTTTGCAGCTGCTTTTCATTCAGCAATGGCTTTTTTTGGGGAATCCTACCTTTTAGGCCAACCTCAGTTAGTGTTCTCCGTTCCGTTCTTGCACTGAGAAAAACACCAGTTGCACTCAGGGCCTGATTCAGACCCGGTCGCAAACGCTGAGCACTCGCAACCGGGTCGATGGTAGCCCACTGCCAGCTCCATCGTGCGCATGCGCGTGACCCGCACTTCGTCGCTTCGGGTCTCGCACCAAAGAGGGAGAGCTGTCGATGTTGAGTGACAGCTCGCCCCTTTTGGTGGGCGGGCCGGGGGGGGGGGGGGGGGGAATCGCTGCCCAAACGGATAACGCCTGCCGTTTGGGGGCAGCTCCACTGTGATGTCACAAGTGATGTCAGTGGAGAGCTTCCGGCTCTGTTAGAGCCGAAAAATCTCTGGGGCTTGCAATGGGCGAGACCCTACCACTACTCGTCGCAAGCCCATTGGTCGCGATGGTCTTGACCATCGTGGCCATCATCCTGGCCGCTCGCAATAGCTGTGGGTGGTCTATCAGAGCCAAAAGCACTCCCACTGACATCACTAGTGATGTCAGTGGTGCCGGCCCCAGACGGTATGCGTTCCCATGGGAACACCTCTGTCTGGGCAGCCATGCCCCCCAAAGGGGGCGTGCTGTCAATCACCATCGACCGCACACCCCCTTTGGTGCTAGACCCTTGACGACGGCTTGGCCGTCGTTATTCGGGTCTCGGGCAAGAGCATGATGGAGCCGCCTCCGTCGTGCGCATGCGCACTTGGGCAACATCGACCCGCTTGCGAGCGCTCAGCGCTCGCGAGTGGGTCTGAATCAGACCCTCTGTGCGGAGACATCTCTGTGAAATGAATTTTTTGGGTCTCTGATTATGTTTAAATATGAAGTCATTTATTATATTTATAATTTTATATGAATGAAATATCCTTTTTTAAATGTTCATTTAAACATTTGTGACCATTTCTCTGTACAGGCAGAGTCTCCCATATCCGAAATTCAGGTGTCACAGGAGGCCTGGCGTGTGCTGCGGGGGGTCCGGCAGGTGTCACAGGAGGCCTGGCGTGTGCTACGGGGGTGTCGCAAGTGATCCGGCGGGTGGAGTCCGGCAGGTGCGGCGGGGGTGGGTCCCGCAGTAGGGTCCGTTAGGTGCTGCGGGGGAGTCCGGCGGGTGTCACCAAGTGCCTGGTATGCACTGCAGTGGGGGGGAGCGCGGCATATAGACCAAGCCCACGCCGCTAGTGATTGGTCATTGATCTGTGACGTCATGACGCCAGGTCACGTCATGACATCACGGCTGCCACAAAATACTTCGGTTTTTGAAATATTTCGGTTAATAGAATTACGGATATGGGAGACTCAACCTGTACTATGAAATCTGCTGGACACCATTTTGTATCTTCACACTCAGCTTCTTTGCGGTTTTTGGACACTTATTACCTGTTGGTGTCTTTGCACATCAGACGTGTTTCCTTATTAGTTTTTTGCATCCTGAGAGCCAGACTACTAAGAGTCAGCTTATATATTAGGCCGGAGGGAAGACTTATCTCAGGGTCACCATCCAGCCTGGCATTAATAGGAACCAGTCTGGTGATCACGGCCTCTTCCATCACTGCCAGCTGAGCACAGTCACTAATATGTTGCACATTCAGTCTATGTACATATCAGTCACTATCTTTTGGTTTTATTGCAGCAGGGAGAACAGTCTTGTGTCCAGTATACATGAGCAGACCTGCAGTTATGAGCCATCCATGGGGAAATAGGTACAGAATATATACAATTGGTTTCTCTCTATGATCTAACACACATCCAGAACCGTCTCATTACTATGTCCCAGCACAGACGCCACTGAGGTCATGCGGAGCTGCCTTGGGGGTTACTGGGACTCCTTGAACTGATTATAGGTAAGAAAGTCATGGTTCTCCCCAGTCTGAGACTTCTGCTCCAGGAACAGGCCTAGGGGGTCTCTCCGTGGCAGAGAGATACTGCGGCTCCAGGGGGGATCAGTGACACCCAGCAAATTTCTGACCAGCTGTGAGATGGCCTGTGGAGGGGAATACATAGTTAAAGAGGCTATATTACGGTGCTGCATGTACCTAACATTCCTGTACCAAGGATAATAGCAGTATAGTAATGGGGTTCACCCTCCTGTGCCGGGGATAATGGCAGCGTAGTAATGGGGATCGCCCTCCTGTGCCGGGGATGATGGCAGCGTAGTAATGGGGATCGCCATCCTGTGCCGGGGATGATGGCAGCGTAGTAATGGGGATCACACTCCTGTGCCGAGGACAATGGCAGTGTAGTGGTGGGGATCACCCTCCTGTGCCGGGGATAATGGCAGCGTAGTAATGGGGATCGCCCTCCTGTGCCGGGGATAATGGCAGTGCATTAGGTGGTCACATTCCTGGCAAGGGATAATAGTATAGTGAGGATAATACTCCTGTGTCAGGGATAATAGCAGTATAGAGGGATCACACTCATGTTGGAGGAACCAGCAATGTCCTGGAAATCATTATCATATGTTGGGGCACTAGCAGTGTTCTGGGGACCAGAATTGCATATTGGGTGCACTGGCAGTGTTCTGAGAATTGCATTTTGGCGCACTAGCAGTGTTCTGGGGATGAGAATTGTGTGTTGAGGCGCTAGCAGTGCTCTGGGGATGAGAATTGCATGTTGGGGCACTAGCAGTGCTCTGGGGATGATAATTGTGTGTTGGGGCACTAGCGGTGTTCTGGGGATGAGAATTGTGTGTTGGGGCGCTAGCAGTGCTCTGGGGATGAGAATTGCATGTTGGGGCACTAGCAGTGCTCTGGGGATGATAATTGTGTGTTGGGGCACTAGCAGTGCTCTGGGGATGAGAATTGTGTGTTGGGGCGCTAGCAGTGTTTTTGGGATGAGAATTGCGTGTTGGGGCACTAGCAGTGTTCTGGGGATGAGAATTGTGTGTTGGGGCGCTAGCAGTGTTCTGGGGATGAGAATTGTGTGTTGGGGCACTAGCAGTGTTCTGGGGATGAGAATTGTGTGTTGGGGCGCTAGCAGTGTTCTGGGGATGAGAATTGTGTGTTGGGGCGCTAGCAGTGTTCTGGGGATGAGAATTGTGTGTTGGGGCACTAGCAGTGTTCCGGGGATGAGAGTTGCGTGTTGAGGCGCTAGCAGTGTTCCGGGGATGAGAGTTGCGAGTTGAGGCGCTAGCAGTGTTCCGGGGATGAGAATTGTGTGTTGGGGCACTAGCAGTGTTCTGGGGATGAGAATTGTGTGCTAGGAGTGTACTCACACTGACCTTCATGTCCTGGAAGTTAGTGATTCCAATCTGAGGGAGGCTGGAGCATGTAACATAGATAAGTTTCCTGCCACTGATACAGTTCTCTATAAAACATGCCTGTAATATGACATATGGTCAGTGAGGTTTACATACAAAGTACAGATCATATGATATATAATGTATGCTTCAGGATCTCTCAGCCTATGATATTTGTTACCTCAGAGATAAATTAGAAAGAGTAATGATGTACTCCCACAAGGTAACCACACTAAGAATAACAGTTTAATATATGAATAAATAACACACGGTTCAAAACAACATTTATTTTTTTTCCTTCTTAAAATACATTTTATTTTTCTTCTTATATTTATATGGCACCAGTAGGGTCCGCAGTGCCATACAAAGTGCATAAGCAGAAAAGGTGCAAACAAAACAAGAAAGAAAAATGCAAAAGCGACTCCCAGAACTGAACACTGCAGGATATGGGATACAAGCTATATAATCATTGTTGCATATGTCATAATACCCACAAAAGCAGCGTCGGCTGAACCCAAAGGTTTGATGCCGTTGTGGGTAAGAGGTATAAATGATCTGATTGGTCCAGTACGATGGTATCTGAGATCACCTCAGGCTATCAAACCTTGGTGCCAGCGAGCTTCTTGTGGGCATCTGGCTTGGAAGGAGCCAAAGTTCTTTACACTCTCAGTCTAGGTAATATAGCAAATCTGTATGCATCTAGCAGGAGCAGTGGACCAGTAACTGGAGCTTCTCCATACACTACTACACAATGTATGAAGGCAATCTCATTCACAGCCAGAAGTTGCCTGAATGACAGCTGGGTGGATCAGACATGTTTGGCCCAAACACTGGGGAAGATGTACTAAGCCATGGAGAGAGAGAAAGCGCCAACCAGCCAGCTCCTAATTGTCACTTTACAGGCTGTGTTTGAAAAATTACAGGAGCTGATTGGATGGTACTTTATCTCTGCCCACTGTATATCTCTCCAAGGCTTGATACATCCATCTCCCCCACTGAACGATGATCATCCAAACCAGCCATTTGGCCAAGTGAGGAAATAGGTCAGAGAGGTATGGGGGAGGGGGTCAGGGGTTGTGTCATAGAGGAATAAGGGGGGCTGGTGGTTGGGTTATAGAAGAATCTGGGGGGGGAGAGAGAAAGGTGGTTGTGTTATAGAGAAGTCTGGGAGGAGAGGGAATGGTGGTTGGGTCAGAGAGGAATCTGAGGGGGGAGAGGGACAGGAAATTGGGTTATAGAGGAAACTGGGAGGATAGGGAAAGGGGGTTGGTTCATATAGGAATTTGGGTGGAGAGGGGCCATGGATTGACTCAGAGAGGAATCTGGGGGGGGGGGCATGGGTTGTATCAGAGGGGAATGTGGGGGTGAGAGGGGAAGGGGGTTTAGTCAGAGAGGAATCTGGGGAGAGAGGGGAAGGGGGTTGTCATTGAGGAATCTGGGGGAGAGGGTTTAGTCAGAGGAATCTGGGGGAGAGGGTTTAGTCAGAGGAATGGGGAAGAAGGGAAGGTGGTTTAGTCAGAGAGGAATCTGGGGAAGGTGGTTTAGTCAGAAGAATCTGGGGGCAGAGGGGTAGGTGGTTTAGTCAGAGAGGAATCTGGGGGGAGAGGGGAAGGGGGTTAGTCAGAGAGGAATCTGGGGGGAGGAGCAGGGGGTTTAGTCAGAGGAATCTGGGGGCAGAGGGGAAGGTGGTTTAGTCAGAGAGGAATCTGGGGAAGGGGGTTTAGTCAGAAGAATCTGGGGGCAGAGGGGAAGGTGGTTTAGTCAGAGGAATCTGGGGGCAGAGGGGAAGGTGGTTTAGTCAGAGAGGAATCTGGGGAAGGGGGTTTAGTCAGAGAGAAATCTGGGGGGAGGAGCAGGGGGTTTAGTCAGAGGAATCTATGGAAGAGGGGAAGCTGGTTTAGTCAGAGAGGAATCTGGGGGGACAGGGGAAGGGGGTTGTCATTGAGGAATCTGGGGAAGGTGGTTTAGTCAGAGAGGAAGCTGGGGGCAGAGGTAAAGGGGGTTGTCATTGAGGAATCTGGGGAAGGGGGTTTAGTCAGAGAGGAATCTGGGGGGAGGAGCAGGGGGTTTAGTCAGAGGAATCTGGGGGCAGAGGGGAAGGTGGTTTAGTCAGAGAGGAATCTGGGGGGAGAGGGGAAAGGGGTTGTCACTGAGCAATCTGGGGGAGGGGGTTTAGTCAGAGAGGAATCTGGGGAAGAGGGGAAGGGGTTTAGTCAGAAGGGAATCTGGGGGGAGAGGGGAAGGGGGTTGTCACTGAGCAATCTGGGGGAGGGGGTTTAGTCAGAGAGGAATCTGGGGAAGAGGGGAAAGGGGTTTAGTCAGAGGGGAATCTGGGGGAGGGGGTTTAGTCAGAGTAATCTGGGGAAGAGGGGAATCTGGGGGAGGGGGTTTAGTCAGAGTAATCTGGGGAAGAGGGGAATCTGGGGTGAGGAACAGGGGGTTTAGTCAGAGAGAAATCTGGGGGCTGGGGTCCGCACTGGTTACATTAGCCCGCCACCTTTAGCCAGCGGATTTGTCACCTCATACTGCGGGAATCCCTGCCGCCTGATCCAGCCCCCGACATCCCGGCTACTCCAACGCAAACAATCCGGCACCCGCACCTCCATCTCTTCTCCCAGCGTCACTAGCAACCGCAACTTCCGCTATCAGATCTCCATGGCAACGAAGCCGCACATCCGGTACGAAGCAGGAAGTTATGTCAGTGGCTTCTGCTCGGCTCACTTCGGTGGTTTCCGTCCTGTTTCGATCCCGCCCACTACACGCTGAGCGCCGTGATTGGCTTGCGGTATGCCACTGCAGCTGTCTGACACGCCCCTTTCCGGCGATTGCCGAACTTTCCCGAGCTGAGGGATCCGCTGATGGCTCTGGCGCAGGATGCTGCTTCCTCTGTGTCCGGGGAGCTGTCCGAGACCCCTGGTAGTGAGTGCAGCGAGACGGGGCAAGAGAGGGCACCCGAGACGGGGAGCACCGAGGAGCAGGCCAGCGATACCCCTGCAGGTGTGGTCCCCATTTCTAACATGAGCCCCCAATCCTGTTGCATATCCAGCCTATCTCCCCTCAGGAGGAGTGTGTGGCCCCAGGCTCTGTCAGGGAGATGTGTGTGTGTGTGGCGCCTGTCTGTCAGGGATGTGTGTGTGGCCCCTGTCTGTCAGGGAGATGTGTGTGTGTGGCCCCAGGCTTTGTCAGGGAGATGTGTGTGTGTGTGGCCCCAGGCTCTGTCAGGGATGTGTGTGTGTGGCCCCAGGCTCTGTCAGGGATGTGTTTGTGTGGCCCCAGGCTCTGTCAGGGATGTGTGTGTGTGGCCCCAGGCTCTGTCAGGGATGTGTGTGTGTGGCCCCAGGCTCTGTCAGGGATGTGTTTGTGTGGCCCCAGGCTCTGTCAGGGATGTGTGTGTGTGGCCCCAGGCTCTGTCAGGGAGATGTGTGGGAATTGGTATGATTCCCAGCATCCCGACATCAGCAGAGATCCCGGCAGCGGAAGTCCGACAGCGCTGGAAATCCTGATCGTGGATCTGTAAGTATTGTCTAACCTAATCCTAACCCTCCTTAGGAGTGCCTAACCCTAACCTCCCCCCTCTAAGTGCCTAACCCTAACCACCCTCTTCCCCGCTGCCTAAACCTAAGTCCCCCGGGGGGGTGCCTAACCCTAAGTCCCCCCATGGGGTGCCTAACCCTAACCCTCCCTCCCCCTAGCCTAACCCTAACCCTCCCGGGGGGTGCCTAACCCTAAGTCCCACCCCGGGAGCCCTAAACCTAACCCTCCCCCCCGCGGCTGTCCGCTCGCGGCGCACGTCATCACTACGATCGGGATGCCGGGCGCTGGTCTCCCGGCGTCTGGGAAATGCCGGGCGTCTACATCTAGACGCCCGGCATTTAAACCTTGCCGGGATATGACAGTCGGGAAGCCGGCTGCCGGTATTTAGACAGTCGGCTTCCCGATTGCATACCGATGTGGGTGTGTGTGGCCCCAGGCTCTGTCAGTGAGATGTGTGGGTGTGTGTGGCCCCAGGCTCTGTCAGGGAGATGTGTGGGTGTGTGTGGCCCCAGGCTCTGTCAGGGAGATGTGTGGGTGTGTGTGGCCCCAGGCTCTGTCAGGGAGATGTGTGGGTGTGTGTGGCCCCAGGCTCTGTCAGGGAGATGTGTGTGTGTGTGGCCCCAGGCTCTGTCAGGGAGATGTGTGTGTGTGTGGCCCCAGGCTCTGTCTGAGGTGTGTGTGGCCCCAGGCTCTGTCTGAGGTGTGTGTGGCCCCAGGCTCTGGCTGGGGGCAGGGAGGCGTGTGGCCCCAGGCTCTGGCTGGGGGCAGGGAGGCGTGTGGCCCCAGGCTCTGGCTGGGGGCAGGGAGGCGTGTGGCCCCAGGCTCTGGCTGGGGGCAGGGAGGCGTGTGGCCCCAGTCTCTGGCTGGGGGCAGGGAGGCGTGTGGCCCCAGTCTGTGGCTGGGGGCAGGGAGGCGTGTGGCCCCAGTCTGTGGCTGGGGGCAGGGAGGCGTGTGGCCCCAGTCTGTGGCTGGGGGCAGGGAGGCGTGTGGCCCCAGTCTCTGGCTGGGGGCAGGGAGGCGTGTGGCCCCAGTCTGTGGCTGGGGGCAGGGAGGCGTGTGGCCCCAGTCTCTGGCTGGGGGCAGGGAGGCGTGTGGCCCCAGTCTCTGGCTGGGGGCAGGGAGGCGTGTGGCCCCAGTCTCTGGCTGGGGGCAGGGAGGCGTGTGGCCCCAGTCTCTGGCTGGGGGCAGGGAGGCATGTGGCCCCTGGCTCTGTCTGAGGTGTGTGTGTGTGGCCCCAGTCTCCGGCTGGGGGCAGGGAGGTGTGTGGCCCCTGGCTCTGTCTGAGGTGTGTGTGTGGCCCCAGTCTCTGGCTGGGGGCAGGGAGGCGTGTGACCCCAGTCTCTGGCTGGGGGCAGGGAGGCGTGTGACCCCAGTCTCTGGCTGGGGGCAGGGAGGCGTGTGGCCTCAGTCTCTGGCTGGGGGCAGGGAGGCGTGTGGCCCCAGTCTCTGGCTGGGGGCAGGGAGGCGTGTGGCCCCAGTCTCTGGCTGGGGGCAGGGAGGCGTGTGGCCCCAGTCTCTGGCTGGGGGCAGGGAGGCGTGTGGCCCCAGTCTCTGGCTGGGGGCAGGGAGGCGTGTGGCCCCAGTCTCTGGCTGGGGGCAGGGAGGCGTGTGGCCCCAGTCTCTGGCTGGGGGCAGGGAGGCGTGTGGCCCCAGTCTCTGGCTGGGGGCAGGGAGGCGTGTGGCCCCAGGCTCTGGCTGGGGGCAGGGAGGCGTGTGGCCCCAGGCTCTGGCTGGGGGCAGGAGGCTGATTATGCTGTGTACATAGAGAGTGGCTGTGACATAATGGGCTGTGTCTCTGCTTCATGTTTAGGCCAAGTAAAGGCCTCTGGACCCCCCAAACGTGCATCTGTTTAGTTGGAGGTTCTGGCCCCGGAGCCTCTGGTTCCTATAACAATTACTATTGGTGCCACCCCTATGGCCACACCTCAGGGATAGTCTATGCAGCAATACCATGAAACCGCTGGGGGAGGTCCACAGTAATCCAGTATTGTGTGCTGGGGGGGTACCTATATTTCTGTAATATTATTATATAGTTTGTAATATGAATTGGTTTTAATGCAAATTTCTGCACGTTAGAAACACAGTAATCTTAATTGATGATATGGATGGCCTGTATATATACCCACCTATATACTTCTGTGCTAGAGGTCTTCCATATTGCCTTGTAAAGTGGAAGGAGTGTCCCACAACAGGTAGTAATACACCTGGACGGGGTCACCCAGAGCCACTTAGGTAACGATGGGACAGCAGTATCCGTGTCCGAGGCTTGCGTACATACCAGTAAACGGAGGTGCAATTTCTATTTTCTTAATTGGTTTTTCTTTTGGAAGCCTACGAGCTCACCAGGGGCCCGAAAACTGCCTTTCCCTGTGCAATGGTGGTAATTCTTAGATATAAAGACGCCTTACATGGAGGCAGCAATCAGGCATCTTTTATTCTAAAACTACATTCAAATCAATCACCTAATTATATACTTGTGGAGAATATTCAATGTGAAAATCCGATAAGATTCTTTTTTATGGAGAGGAAATGGCCAACCCCCTTCGTATAACCTTTATGTGCAGCTTAGCAAGACTCAGTTGATCTGTTATGTTATGGGTATATACACATGTACTGTATGTATAACCTCCAGGCCTCGCGGTAAGGGGCAGTGGGGTAGTTCTGCCATTGGCCTGAGCAGTTGTCCGCCTCGGTGGATGACTTGGACGGGGATTCTCCTGCCTCGCGATAGTTGAGCACATCACTGGTTTATCTATTTCGATGCGCTGTGACAAAATACCTAATTTGACTGCTAAAAATCGCACATTCAAAGTTATTCAAATCCTAAGCATAGTCTGTCCTGCCCTAAAATAACTTGTTTTCCACACGGAAATCATGCAGCCGGTCTATTCATTCCCATTTCAGTCTGAGCCGTATTCAATTTGATTCACACTCGCGATACTTTTGCGCCTCCCGGACTTTCCGCCTACATCGCCTGTTTTGGAGGCGGAAAAGTATCGTGCCTGTGCCCGCTTATCCCCGTATTGAATTTGAAAGTACACGAAAACGGGACCCGGCGAAACTGAAACAAGCGGAAAGTACTGTCAGATTTGAGGAAATCAGCCTGACACCCCGCCCCCCAAAAGATGCTCTGACATGGGGGTTCCCTTTGGTACCCCCCGATTTGGCTTGCTGGAGGTATTTGGTGTTTTTGTATACGTGGTGCTGATTAGTATTCAGGTGTTTTCTTTGCAGAAAATAACTTATCCCAGTAAATTTGGGGTACTTGAAAATGGGGGCCAGCATATTTAAAAGTTGCTAAAGTTAAGTTTTAAAAATCGTGAAAAACCCACCTTCCGCAAGCACCTGCAATCAAAAAAACACCTGGGGCATACTTGGGGACCCCCCCAGAGTCTAGTTCGCTAGTCTTTAACTTTGTCCCCCAACATTTTTTTTTTCGCCCCCAAAATGAAAGTGATTTTTTTGGGTGTTCTTAAGTCTTTTTGTTTTTAAAATTTGATGCAGTTTACCTTTAGGGGACTGTCTGAAGGCTGCATGGGGGGTTCCCGCAATGTTGTTCCCCAAAACCCCAATTCTGCACTTTTTTCCGCCTGCTATTCATAGGCGAAACCTTTTCGCCTATTAGATTGCATTGACTTTCCCTGGGTGAAAAGTCTTCCAAATTGAATACGGCGATACTTTCCCGCCTGGCGAAATGACTTATTCGCTGAACTTGGCTTTTCGCTCCAAATTGAATACGGACCTATGGTGGTTGTAGCCGTCTGTCACAAACCTAGAGAGTGACTGTGCTAATAAGATGTATCTCAAAAATGACTGCACACTGAACCAAACATGTAGTGTCTAGGGGTGCTCCTTTAAAGGCATATAGCCCCAAAAATAGAAAAATCCAGAAAAAAGGGCACTCACCACTTAATATACAAAAAGGAATTCTTCTTTTAATTCATCATAGGATCATGTGTCGACGTTTCGGTCCAACAGGACCTTTATCAAGACTCACTAACAAGAGACAACACAGCTATCATGTGTTACCGGCACTCAATAAAATGCAAACAAAATTCCTCTGGTGTACAGAGAATCATAAATACCATATCCAAAGAAGAACTGGCACTCAGAGGTATTATTCTAATTATAATATCTCTGAGTGCCAGTTCTTCTTTGGCTATGGTGTGTGTGTGTGTGTGTATATGTATGTAAAATATATCATGGCTGCCTACCCTCCCGATTTGGCCGGGAGCCTCACGATTTTCGGGTGCCGCTCCCGGCCCCCCCGGAAAGGCAGGCAAGCCTCCCTGAAGCCTCCGACCCTCACGTCCTCCCCCCTGAAAAGATTAGAAACCCCCGCAGCGGGTGAGCCGGTGACGCGATTCGCGCTGAATCGCGTCATCGCGGCCCCGCCCCCTGCTTCACTATGTCCAAAATAACGGCATTGTGAAGAGGGGCGGAGCCACGATGATGCGATTGTGCGGCTCCACCCCCAATGTGACCTGTCAGCTTTGAACTACAACTACAACAGGTCCTAGACCTGACAGGTACAGCTTTGAACCAACTGGCTGGCCCGCCCCCAATGACCGCCCCCGTCCCCCTGCTGTTAGCCGACAATCAGCTCCCTCCCGGAAGGCTGGAGCTGATTGTCGGCAAGTATATATATATATATATATATATATATATATATATATATATAATTCTCTCAAATCGTCCCAAACTCTATGTATGATCTATCTATCTCATATCTATCTAGATCAGCTTCAGTATACACAAATGATTGATTAAAACGAAGTAACATCAAAAACCTACATAAACAACATACCAATACTGAGGCTGGTCGCAAAGGCAATAACCTCCCCATCACCAATGTATTTTCCCCTAAATATCTCTCATGTCCCCCATCGTCCCATCTGCACTCCCAACATTATAACTACTGTCCCCCATCACCCCATTATTATTATTATCCTTTATTTATATGGCGCCACAAGGGTTCTGCAGCGCCTTACGCAGTACATAAAGAAATGAGTGCACATGAAAAACAGTAATTACCAGTACAAACAATGCAGGACAAATACAGGATTTATAAACATTGCTACATAACACTTAAATAAGCAGCATGGTGTCCGCAACCAAAATGTTAGGTGTTGTAAATTAAAATATCAGTAAGGGAAGGAGAAGCACGTGAGGAAAGAGGACCCTGCTCGTGAGAGCTTACATTCTAATGGGGGGCAGACAAACAGGGGTGACACAGATGGGCTGGATTGTGAGAAAAGAACATGGAGCAGTGGGTTAGGATGAGTGCTGGAAAGCTTTGAGGAAGAAAGGGGTCTTGAGAGCCCATTTGATAGTTAGGAGCCAGGAAGCAAAGTTATCAAGGAATTTTGAGCTAAGGCCAAAATCTCACTCCCATCCCCTCTCCCCAAAATATCGCTCACTTCCCAATCCCCCATCTGCTCTCCCCAAAATATCACTCCCATCCCCCCTAAATATGTCATGTCCCCATTGCCCAATCTGCTCTACTCTAGATATTACTCCCATCACTGATGTAATATTCCCTAAAATATCACTCCCATCCCCATCTGCTCTCCCCTAAATACCACTCACTTCCCCCATCTGCTCTCCCCTAAATACCACTCACTTCCCCATTGCCTCATCTGCTCTCCCCTAAATACCACTCACTTCCCCCCATCTGCTCTCCCCTAAATACCACTCACTTCCCCATTGCCTCATCTGCTCTCCCCTAAATACCACTCACTTCCCCATTGCCTCATCTGCTCTCCCCTAAATACCACTCACTTCCCCCATCTGCTCTCCCCTAATTACCACTCACTTCCCCATTGCCTCATCTGCTCTCCCCTAAATACCACTCACTTCCCCCCCATCTGCTCTTCCCTAAATATCAGTCATGTTCCCATCTGCTCTCCCCTAAATACCACTCACTTCCCCATAACCCCATCTTCTCTCCCCTAATTACCACTCACTTCCCCATTGCCTCATCTGCTCTCCCCTAATTACCACTCACTTCCCCCCATCTGCTCTCCCCTAAATATCAGTCATGTCCCCATCGCCCTCGTACTATCCCCTAAATATCACTCCTGTCCCCTCATCTGCTCCTCCCTAAATATTACTTCTGTCCCCATCGCCTCACCTGTTGTCCCCTAGATCTCACTCCCTGATGATCCTTTATGGCCCTAAAGTACGTTGTGTACATGAGGCCTATGATAGACTATGGGGAGGCAGTTTATAGAAAATCCAGCACACTACACCTTCAGCAGCCGGCAGCAATATACGTCAGCTCCATGCCTTCTACTCCTGGGCTCCTGAGCCACCTAAATCTGCAAACGTGCGCCACTAGGTCACCACAGTATGTCTGGTGTGTCCAGGATATGAGGGAAGACTTTCCATTTATTTCCAAGTAAACAGTGGGCTCGATTCAATTGACCGCGTATTAAATAGCGCCGGGAGGGAGCTCCCGGAGCTATTCAATTCAACGCGCTGTTAAGGATTTCATCCTGCAGGGGTGCGAACAGAAATCCGACAGAAGTACAGGCGCGATGCTGGTTTCTGGCCTTAGCGCCGGGAAAACAGCATCGCGCCGGGAAGTTTAGTCGGAGAATGCCCGTCCTTGCGACTAAACACCTTGTTTAAGGCGGGAGAACGGGCATTCCCCGACCTAACTGCGCACAGAATTGAATATCTCCGGGTGCTCCCTCCTGTCGCTATTTAATTTGCGGTCAATTGAATCGAGTCCATTGAACAAATTTTTTGTTATTATGTTACGGCCTGTGTCCTCCCCAGTTGTACAGCGACTTGTTATAAATAATAGTAATATAAACTCCTGTTCTTCTGTCCTCACCTGGGCAGAGGTAATTAGCTGCTTTGTTTCGGGCTCCCCAGGGGTGGGTGGTTAAACACGTGGCATCCCCTGGGCAGGTTGTACTGCTAAGTACAGATCAGAGCTCAGTAACACTCCCCCATCAGTGTATATCTGTGTATTTATAGGCATCCTACATCGTGTGCAAGACTTACATCATATGTAACATGGTCTCAGGGGGCCCTCGGATCTCCGTTAACTCTTCCACAGTCATTTGAAATAATGTTAATTAAATATTGTTAGCTGATAATTAGTGTTCATCGTCCTTTCATGTAAAATTTGTGGCCACATTCATCACGCCCCTGTTATCTTTTCCCAGGACACATTTACAGGTTATATAATATTTATCTTAAGGCCCTCATACATCAGAGATTGATTGCAGCAATCGTGCAATTTGCAATCGATTGTGTATAAAAATCTTTCCCTTTTTCAATTGATTGTGGCAATTCTGCAATCTGCGATTGATTGAAAAAGGGAAAGATCTTTATACACAATCGAATGCAAATTGCACAATTGCTACAATCAATCTTTGATGTATGGGAGCCTTTACAGTCCTGGGTCATCTTCCTACATAATATAGACCACTACAATACGGAATAAGATCTGATAAGTGGGGAGTCTGCTAAACCAGGTAGTATATATACAGTCAGGTCCATAAATATTGGGACATTGACAGAATTTTCATATTTTGTCCTCTATTCACCACCACAATGGCTTTGAAATGAAACAAACAAGATGTGATTTAACTGCAGACTTTCAGATTTAATTTGAGGGTAATTACATCCAAATCAGCTGAACGGTGTAGGAATTACAATGGTTTCTATATGTGCCTCTCACTTTTTAAGGGGCCAAAAGTAATGGGACAAACTAAACAATCCTAAATCTAACTTTCACTCTTTAACACTTTGTTGCAAATCCTTTGCAGGCAATTACAGCCTGAAGTCTGGAACGCATAGATATCACCAGACGCTGGGTTTCATCCCTGGTGATGCTCTGCCAGGCCTCTACTGCAAATGTCTTCAGTTCCTGCTTGTTCTTGGGGCATTTTCCCTTCAGTTTTGTCTTCATCAAGTGAAATGCATGCTCAATCGGATTCAGGTCAGGGGATTGACTTGGCCATTGCATAACATTCCACTTTTTAGCCTTAAAAAACTCTTTGGTTGCTTTTGCAGTATGCTTCGGTTTATTGTCCATCTGCACTGTGAAGCGCTGTCCAATGAGTTCTGAAGCATTTGACTGAATATGAGCATATAATATTGCCCGAAACACTTCAGAATTCATTCTGCTGCTTTTGTCAGCAGTCACATCATCAATATATACAAGGGAACCAGTTCCATTGGCAGCCATACATGCCCACGCCATGACACTACCACCACCATGCTTCACTGATGAGGTGGTATGTTTTGGATCATGACCAGTTCCTTTCCTTCTCTTCTCTTCCCATCACTCTGGTACAAGTTGATCTTTGTCTCATCTGTCCATAGGATGTTGTTCCAGAACTGTAATGGCTTTTTTAGATGTTGTTTGGCAAACTATAATCTGGTCTTCCTGTTTTTGTGGCTCACCAATGGTTTGCATCTTGTGGTGAACCCTCTATATTCACTCTTGTGAAGTCTTCTCTTGATTGTTGACTTTGACACATATAGATCTACCTCCTGGAGAGTGTTCTTGATTTGGCCAACTGTTGTGAAGGGGTTTTTCTTCACCAGGGAAATAATTCTTTTGTCATCCACCACAGTTGTTTTCCGTGGTCTTCCAAGTCTTTTGGTGTTGCTGAGCTCTCCGGTGCGTTCTTTCTTTTTAAGAATGTTCCAAACAGTTGATTTGGCCACACCTAATGTTTTTGCTATCTCTCTGATGGGTTTGTTTTGATTTTTCAGCCTAATGATGGCTTGCTTCACTGATAGTGACAGCTTTTGGATCACATATTGAGAGTTGACAGCAACTGATTCCAAATGCAAATGTCACACCTAGAATCAACTCCAGACCTTTTACCTGCTTAACTGATAATGAAATAATGAGGGAATAGCCCACACCTGTCCATGAAATAGCTTTTGAGTTGATAGTCCCATTACTTTTGGCCCCTTAAAAAGTGGGAGGCACATATTGAAACTGTTGTAATTCCTACACCGTTCACCCGATTTGGATGTAATTACCCTCAAATTAAATCTGAAAATCTGCAGTTAAAGCACATCTTGTTTGTTTCATTTCAAAACCATTGTGGTGGTGAATAGAGGCCAAAATCTGAAAATTCTGTCAATGTCCCAATATTTATGGACCTGACTGTGTGTGTGTGTGTGTGTGTGTGTGTGTATATATTACAATTTATCATTAGCATGATGCATCCCAACCACGGTCCTCAAGGCACACAAACAGTCCAGGTTTTAAGGATAACCATGCTTGAGCACAGCTGACTTAATTAGTACCTCAGTTAGTTTGACTTAACCATCTGTGCTTAATCATGGATATCACTAAAACCTGGACTGTTAGTGTGCCTTGAGGACCGAGGTTGGGAATCACTGCCATAGAGCACTGCGGTGGAAGAGAATACACCGTCTCTAGTACATACCTGTGTTTGTGGTCAGCTGTGATACTTGCAGATGATAGAGCTGTAGTCAGTGACCAGAGTGTCCTATCTGATTGTTTTACACATGACTCCTGTAGGGCTGTGTCCTCACAGCTATCCAATACGGAATAAGACAGAAATGTGTGTACTGTTCATATACACCCAGAGGAGGCAGTCATTGTGTAGGTGAAGCCAATGTGATGAAAAGTGTTTCAGTGATGTAACTGGCTCCTAGTGACTGAATAGGCTGCATTTTCAGTGATGTCACCAGTTCCTAATGAATGGGTAGACTGCATTCCCAGTGATGTCACCGGTTCCTAGTGACTTGATAGGCTGCATTCTCAGTGATGTCACTGGTTTCTAATGAATGCATAGGCTGTTTTTGTTTTTTTTGACTGCCTATTGGTTTGGCTACCAAAATAGCTGCCTTCACTGTGTGTAGATTATGGATACCCTTTAAGGTGAAGTTGTAGATGGCCGGATACTTGCTTCCCGGTAATCTCTCGTATCGTCCTCCCCCCTGGGTGTACATGAGTCCTGTATGTTGTTGTTCTCCTGGATAAATGAAAGGGATGAAAACCTGTTCTCTTTCCGTAGATGAAGTGGTGCCCGCTGGGCATGAGAATCCGGTTGAAGAGGAGGGGGCAGCGATACCGACGCAGGAGTCTGAGAATACGGAATGTCCCAGCACAGAAAGGTATGTCCACAGCTGATCCTACCCCCTGTGCTGTGCGTCAGTGACACTAAGGGGTTAACTGGTCTGTCTGTTAAAGGTCACAATCCGACATGAAGGTCGCCACTGTAGATCCTCCGGCAAAATGTTCCAGCACACAGAGAAAAGAGACATCTGCTGATCCCACCCAAACCCTCGTAAAGGTAACCGTGTGTGTGTGTGTGTGTGTGTGTGTGTGTGTGTGTGTATATATGTATGTATGTAATTAGTACAATTTATCATTAGCTAGGAACATACCATAGAGCACTGCAGTGGAGGGGAATACACCATCTCTAGTACATACCTGTGTTTGTGGTCAGCCGTGATACCTGCAGATGATAGAGCTGTAGTCAGTGACCAGAGTGTCCTATTTCTGTCTGATTGTTCTGCACATGACTCCTATAGGGCTGTGTCCTCACAGCTATGCTGTTCCCCTTATCGCCTTCTGTTTGTTATACTCCAGGAGCTGGAAGCCCTCCTGTCCCTTGACCCCGACAACCCCTCACCTCACGATGTCCTCATGATCCAATCAGAACACGCTGGTACCGTGGACATAGTGCAGGCAGACAGGAGCCCGAGTGACTCTGAAGGGCGAGAAGGGAAAGGTGAGGAGGCTGACAGGTGGGGTGTTTGTGCAGCCAGGAGGAGACGTGGAGAGTTCATCTTATTCTGTTGTCCCCATAGCGCCTCCACCGCCGCTGACGCCGGCCGTCACCTGGACCAGTGCCAATCTGCGAGAGTTCAAGCATCGGATGGCCAGCGAGAAACATGGGCAGCTGACGGTGCGGAGGGGAGAAGTGATGACTGTCCGCGTGCCGACACATCCTGATGGGAAGCGGCTCTGCTGGGAGTTTGCCACTGACGACTATGACATTGGTTTTGGGATTTACTTTGACTGGACACCTGTCACTAGCACAGCTGTGACGCTACAAGTCAGCGAATCCAGCGACGAGGAGGAAGAGGAGGAGACAGGAAGCCCCTGTGAGTCCTCCCATACATACAGTGGCATCCTGCCTGTCTTATGATGGCAGAACCATCTGTTCCCCAATACCAGGGTAATCCTGGGTGCAAGATAACCCTGACACTAGCTAAAATGACAATAAAATGAGTGCAAGATAATCCTGACCGTCACATGATCCAGCCGCCAGGATCATGTGACGGTCACACAGCGCTGTATATATTGCAAGCTATGTCCAGTCATTAAAACTGCGATTCCCTATCGCAATCCACACCGCCGATCGCTGGCCATCGATGATCGTCGATCTGACTCCTGATCGGGGAAAAACAGCATGTTAAAATTCCCCAACTCACCGATCATGAACAATTTTTTGACCAGAATCAGCAAGTTGGGAAATCCAACATGTTGAATTTCTCCGATTCCCCTGAGCCAGCCGTCGGCAGAACGGGGATTGCGGCAATCAGTCGCAGATGTATGGGCCCCTTAAGAACCCGTTTTGGCGCTGTTTGAGTGTAAACTGATTCTAATAGTCATCACTGACAAAAGCAGTGTTAGAGGGCGGAGGGGGAGGGTTTTTTCCTGAACATGGTGCAGATCCTGGCATAGAACCATCTGCTATTTGAAGACCGGATGTGATAAAATTAAAGGTTTCACCAGCGTTCCCCCATTATTATCTGTCAGTCGTCGCTCGGACGCTCCCTTCTCTCTCGCTATTCCTCCTGATCTGTTTCATGTTATGTGTTTCAGGGCACAGCCGGGAAGGAGACGTGGAGCGAGGGTCCGTTTACCGCCTGCGTAGCCGATATGGTGAAATCATGCAGGTATTCCGCAGAGACAGTCACCGAGAGGTACAGGCAGGAAGCCACGAATATCCCGGGGAGGGGATTTATCTGCTAAAACTGGACAACTCTTACTCACTTCTGCGGAGTAAGACTCTCTATTTCCATGTCTATTACAGCAGCTGAGACGTCTGGCACCTGGGCTGGGTGTTGGCTTCATTTATTTTTTTTGGTAGGGGAGGAGGAGTGGGCGGCGGCTGGGGTTGATGAATTTTTGGACGTGAACATGCCCAAAAGTAAGTTTCCATCTACACCTCCTGTGTGTGATGCCTGTTCCCATTCAGTGTCTTGCTGCAGTCATTTACTCCCTCTGACCCATAGCCCTCCAGTGTAAGCTGCCTTTTAAAGTTTCCGGAAACAAGCGCCCTCTAGTGTCTTATTGAGAAAGAGGAGCGAGAGGTCAGGGCATGTGCGCCCCCTAGTGTCCTGAAGGCAAAGAAATGTGTTAGATCTGGTTTTGGGTGCCCCCTTTTGTCCTCCAAGCGAGGGCCATCCAGGTTTGTGTACCCCCAGTGTCCTTCTGGGAAAGATAGGAAGATACTGATGGGGGATCTGTGTCTTATGTCGGGGGTCATCTGGCGTCTGTACTTCTTGGGCTTAGACGCTACCTAAAGGATCATATATGGTCTGTATTCATCTACATTGTGACATTACCCTTTCTGATTTAGGTAAAAAATAAAATCCTACGGTCCCCCTATTATGCTGATTGTGTTACAGTCACAATTACTGACCTTCTCCTAATCTGTGTCCTGCCCTTGGCAATTTCTTGCCAAGATCTAAGTGCTACGGTGTCTGGATAGGAGGCAGACGCATCAGCCCTTCTATCAGTGTAAATAAGGGGACGGCTGTTTAATCTGACGTTAGGGAAAGAGGACAGAGAAGTCTGTTACTGTGACTCCTCTCTGTGTGTCAGACGCCATCATCCACACACCAGTAACATGCTCCCATAAGTACTATACACTTCTTGGTCCTAGACCTGACAGGTCAGCTTTGAACTACAACTCCCAGCATGTCCAACCAGCATCATGAGTCATCCGTCCTAGGCTATACTCAACCTCTATTTTATAATTGGAAGTAATCTGAGTATTAAATTACTGCAAAAGCTAAAATACATGTTGTGATATGTAACAACCAGCAATAATCAGGAAAGGTTTAGCGCGATTGTGCTTTCCTAGGCTCAGCGGACACAGAAGTGAGTACTGCACTAATTGTTGTAGCATATCTTGTGTGAAAAGTATGTGTACACACTCGTGTTCCCACGCAGATGTGCAGGCATTTCACACGAATGACTGGCTGCGTCCTTATGTAGGTCTGCAATGGCAAACGTATGCAGGCCGTGAGCAGGCACATACATGCTTGTCCCATCCATATTATTTGCGGGTGGTCAGGGGCAGGTGCTGGTTGAGCCCCCCCCTGCGCTAGCTTATACCTTCTGATTGGCTGTTTGTGAAATCTTGCCGACAATAATTGTTGTTTTCTCTTTGGCGTCTGGGCATAGGTTATGATTTTGGGAGAGTATGTAACCAAATATCATCATTTTTTATTTTTTCAATTATATGGTGAGGAGCTATTTATGGCGCATTAGAGAGGTTTTAGAAGTTTTATTGATGCCTAATAGCGAATGCATTTGTAATATATCAAAATAAAAGGGCGCAAGTGTCTGTACCGTGTGCCTGGCATAAATCGGACACGTATGCCACTGATGCTGTCCGCGCATATCTTAAGAGGAGCTGTGTATTCAGTGGCAGCATTTAAAGGGAACACAGTGCAATTGTGTCCAACTCTCCACCAGCCCCAGCTTGTCTAAGTTTAATGAGAGCACTTTATCCCTATGATATGGCTGATAACAGAGGTTGGCTTGTCACTCACGCATTTCGCATTCTGTCAGCTGTGTATTCAGTGGCATTTAAAGGGAACACAGGGCAATTGTATCCAACACTCCACCATCCCTAGCTTGTCTCTGAGTTTAATGAGAGCACTTTATCCCTATGACATGATTGATAACAGAGGGTGGCTTGTCACTCACGCGTTTCGCATTCTGTCAGCTGTGTATTCAGTGGCAGCATTTCAAGGGAACACAGTGCAATAGGATCCAACTCTCCACCAGCCCCAGCTTGTCTGAGTTTAATGAGAGCACTTTATCCCTATGATATGGCTGATAACAGAGGGTGGCTTGTCACTCACGCGTTTCGCATTCTGTCAGCTGTGTATTCAGTGGCAGCATTTCAAGGGAACACAGTGCAATTGGATCCAACTCTCCACCAGCCCCAGCTTGTCTGAGTTTAATGAGAACACTTTATCCCTATGACATGACTGATAACAGAGGGTGGCCTGTTCCTCACGCGTTTCGCATTCTGTCAGGGTATGTGCAGCTGTACAGAGGAAAGTTACAGTACAACTCTGCATGGCCAATAAACTCCTTTCATTTAGGGTGAATGGTTTCTATGACTAAGCGCCACCTCTATGAGTTTTTGTTGTAAATATTTTAGGGTTAGAATTAAATTTTATTTATTACACGGGGGCCTGTGTGAGAAGAGTGCGACATAGAGGAAAAGTGCATTGTGGGTAGTTGTGTCACGTGACTGACACCAGCTATTTCCGTCTGGACTGATGATTCTTGTACCAGGCACTCTGTATCTTTCCTTAAATAAATCTTTTTATGTGTCTTCTGCAGCCGCCTCTGTTGTGTGTTTTTTTTTTCCCCCTCCCCCAAGTGTGACTGTGTGACATACAACACGCGTGTACGTTCAACCGGCGAAGACTGCAGTCCACGATGTAAGAGAGAGAGTGCAGGATGGATTAAGTTAGCAAAGGCAAAGTACATAATGCTGCTCGCATTGTGCAACCCCACTGCTGACTGATCAGATCTATTAGCGAGTGAGTATACACTTCAGATCCAGTTATTATTATCGTTTATCCATATGGCGCCTCAAGTGTTCCGCAGCGCCTTACAAAGTACATAACCATAAAAGTGTCTAATGGTGCATACACACGTAGCGATCAGCCAGTGATACGATATCGCTGGCTGATAGTCAGGCACCCTCCCTGGTGTACTGGATGATCGATATCAATCATCCAGCACACCACCTACTTACCGTCGGCTATAGCGACCCGCAATCAACGTTCACGGGTGCCTATACTAACCTGCTCGATATTGAGCAAGTTGACCGGCTTGCACGGACGATAGACGATATCGCTATCATCCATACGTGGCCGCGCGTCGATGGTATGTTGGTAGGGACCATTTAAATGAGCAATTTGAACGATAATTATCGTTATCATTCAAATCGTTCTTTTAAGTCGCTACATGTGTACGCACCATAACAGTACAATACAATGCAATGCAGGACAAGGACATGTATACATTGCTACAATAGTGACCATAACACCCAGAACATAAGCAACCAAGTGTTAGGTGCCCTAGTGGTGAGTAAGAAGTAGATGAAAATAAAGTAAGGAGAAGCACAAGAGGGAAGAGGGCCCTGCTCGTAAGAGCTTACATTCTAAAGGGGAGGGGCACACAAACAGGCATGACACAGATGGGGTAGACAGGGAGGAAGGAGCAGGAAGCAGCAGGTTAGGATGAGAGCTGGAAGGCTTTGATGAAGTAGTGAGTCTTGAGAGCCCATTTGAAGGATTGTGGAGAGTCTGATGGGGAGAGAGTTCCAAAGGTGGGGGGCAGCGCGGGCAAAAGCTTTGAGGCGGGAGTGGGAGGAAGTAATCAGTTGGCATGAGAGGCGGTGTGCGTTGAAAGAAGGGGGTGGGCAGGAGTGTGACGGGAGATGAGGTCTGAGATGTAAATGGGAGAAGATTGGCTGAGGGCTTTGTAAGGGAGCGTGAGAACCTTGAATTGGGTTCTGTAGGGGAAGGGGAGCCAGTGTAGGGCTTGTAGGAGAGAGGAGGCAGATGTAGAACGTTTGGAGAGAAAGTTGAGTTGAGCGGCAGCACGGAGGACAGACTGGAGAGGAGATCCACAGTCAGGATAATCTCATCGCAGGGCTGTGTTATTGGACCGCATACTCATGCAGGGTTAGGTACGGGATGTCAGCGTTTAGGAATCGGGCGCTGAGAATCCTGACGCCGGGATCCCAACTGGGTTAATATACAGACACCTGCCGGTTAGTACCCTAAACCCCCCCCCCCCCAGCCCAACCGTAACCACCAACCCCTATACTTACCGTCGAGATTCCGGTGTCGTCATCCCGATCGCCGGGATATTAATTACACCCAATCATGCAGTCCTCTCCCATCCCACTATCCCAGTCACCTTAATTAAAATCCAATTGATATAATTAAGGTCAGTGAACTTATACTTTGACTGCCTGGGAAGGTTTGGTTGGTTGAGGTCATGGGAGTCCGTGGACTCCCAAAATGTCTGCTCTAATTGTGTCATTACAATGTAAGTGTAATATTAGGCCAATCATTCTGCAAGTTCCACGTAAGGTAAATTCCTTGCAAGATCTTCTCAATCTGACATTTTATAACGTTAGCCGTCAGCTCCTGTGATCCCAGTAATAGAGATTCCCGCAGTGTCATCAATATCACATACCAGCCGGGTACAACCTCAGAAACTACCACAATGGGGCAGATTCAATTAGCCGCGCTGGACCTATTCAATTAGCGGGGATTCCTTGCGCTGGAGTCCCCGCTGTCGGACTTTTAACTATGCCTGCACACCTGGGAATGGCCCCTAAAATTAATGTGTGTCAAAAAAAGTTTTAAGAAAAACTTGGGACACCCCAAAAAAATTTATTTGAATTTTGGGGTAAAAAAAAAATTAAATATGGGGGACAAAATCCTAAAATAGCTAAATAGATTCCAGAGGGGTCCCCATGTAGGCGGCAGGAATTTTCTTCATTGCGGGTAGTAGCGGCAGGTGCAGTTTTGAAGAATTTTAAAAATGCACTTTAGGGACTTAAAAATATGCTTGTACCCTTTTTCATGTACCAAAAATTTAATGGGCATAGTTATTTCCTCCCCCACCCCCCCCCCCCAAAAAAAAAAGCTAAGTGCTGCTATTCACCACCTTCTTCCAGGCACATTTATGCACCTGCTGCGGCTATTTGAAAACCCGACTTACCTTTTACCAGGCAAATACGGGGGTACCCATAGTGATCCCCCATGTCTGGACATATTTAGGGGGGTCCCAGGAACTCGTCCCGAAAATTCCCCAATTTTTTTGATACTTACCTTTCGGCCGGGTCCCGTTTTCACTGATTCCTAATTGAATACGGGGATAAAGCGGGCACGCGCCCGATACTTTATCCCCGTCAAAACCTCCGATTTGGAGCGAAAAGTCCAGCACGGACTTTTCGCTCCAAATTGAAAACCCCCCATAGACCATCTGTACAACTTGGCAGCCTTTTGTCATAGACATCAATAGGACCTGGAAATTTATTAAGGATTGGTATTTGTTTTAAGTAACGCCTGAAATATAGTGCAAGTCGGCTGCAAAAGACACAAAAAAGAACCCAAATAGAAATCTCAAATAGAACACCATTCGAGTTTCACATCTCAGCCTTCACAGATGCATGCACGGATCAGGGAGATCCATGATACATGCATTTGTGTGTAAATAAATAAACACAGAAGCACAGACTGGATCAGTTAGATCAATCTGTGCTTCTGTGTTTAAAAATATGAAAACCAGTGTAAAAATAAAAAAAAGGCGTGGTCCTCCCTTCCCACAAAAACAACTAGCACAGTACTGGTTGTGCTAAATACTGGAGTCAAACGACTTAGGGGTCCCTCTATTAAGCACAACCAGCACCAGGCTATTCAGTACCAGCCCTGGTTGCCAAAATACAGGGGACAAAAAACAATAGTGGCCCTCTGTATTTAGCGCAACCAGCACTGGGCTCGGAGAAGGTCCTAGTTCTGGAAATACAGGGGGAAAAAAACAGTGCAAATGTAATAACACATACGTGCACACTCACACTCCCTAAGTATCTCTGAAGCCCATCATGTCCCCTTGTCCAGTAGGAATCCATAAGGTACCTGTAACAAAAAAAAAAAAAAATCTATACTCCTATTCGTGGATCATGGCCTCTTCTGTCCATGTAGGCATCCACGGGCTTGGCAAAACGAAAATACACGGCCCCATGAACTTAGCACTGTCCTCTGCAGGATTTCACTATAGAAATCCCGGTGCTGAGAGAGGCTGGACTTTTGCCTCTCAGCCAATGAGCGGTTCCCACCATTGACATCAATGGAGAGAACCGCGAAAGTGACCTTAAGTTACCTTTGCGGCTCTCCCCATTTTCGTTTTTATTTTAATTTTTACACTGGTTTTCATTTTTTTTAAACACCGAAGCACAGACGGATCTCACTGATCCTGTCCGTGCTTCTATGTTTCTTTTACACACAGATGCATGTATCACGGATCTCCCTGATCCTGTCCGTGCTTCTATGTTTCTTTTACACACAGATGCCTGTATCACGGATCTCCCTGATCCTGTCCGTGCTTCTATGTTTCTTTTACACACAGATTCATGTATCACGAATCTCGCTGATCCTGTCCGTGCTTCTATGTTTCTTTTACACACAGATGCATGTATCACGGATCTCCCTGATCCGTCCATGCATCTGTTTGTTCGAGTTAGTCAACACCGAACGCTAAATAGAAATTAATAATACGAATTACAACAAATGATTACACCATCGAACAATACGAATGACATGAACTCGGCAGCTTAGTAAATTCAGTAACTTGTTCGAAAAATGAAACGCATGAATACGGACGATATCATCCGAGATTGATCTCTGATTACATCAAATAGAAATCGGCACTTTAGTAGATTTACCCCTTAGTAGCAAGTGTGTGGCAATATGTTGTGGCTTGAGATTAATTCACAACAAGCTGCCGGGAGCAGAGTCCAGGAAATGCCAGCGAGTGCAAATAAACTCCAAATTAGGCTCTGCCACTAATCCCGTATCCTCGACGCATTTCCCCGCACTAGTCTGCCTTCTCAAGAGGCCGCCTAGTATGTGGCCTAAAAAGCCGCCTTATTGCTAGGAAACGCCTTGAGGATACGGGATTAGTGGCAGAGCCTAATTTGAAGTTTATTTGCACTCGCTGACATTTCCACGTGGTACCGCTAGCACCCGCTACGTTTGCCTTGCAGGGACACCCATGGAGAGGAGTGCCGTGCCGCTGTACTTGGAGTACTAATCACGTTTCCAACCATCGGACGACTCGCTGTTTACCTGCTATTTGAGCCAAGCATTGTTTACACCGGCTGCCTGGACACTGTCTGTGGTGTGGAGAGCTGCGGCTCTCGGCGGCTTGTTGTGAATTAATCTCAAACCACAACATATTGCCGCACATTGCTACTAAGATTCCATTATTGGATACCGGTGATACTAAGGGGTATATTTACTAAAGTGAGCGTTTTAAAAAATGCAGATGTTGTCCATAGCAACCAATCAGATTCTACTTAACATTTAACTAATACTTTCTAGAAGATAATAGAATCTGATTGGTTGCTATGGGCAACATCTCAATTTCTAAAAACTCTCACTTTAGTAAATATACTGTACCCCTTAGTTTCTTACCCGGACTGTGTGGACGGTATACAATCGGGAAGGCGGCTGCCTTAATACTGGCAGCCGGCTTTCCGACTGTCATATTCCGGCGAGGGTGAAAGGCCGGGCGTCTAGATGTAGACGCCTGGCATTTCCCGGACGCTGGGAAACTGGCGCCCAGCATCCCGATCGAAGGGATGCAAGGCGCCGTGAGCGGACAGCCGCAAGGGGGAGGGTTAGGCTAGGGGGAGAGAGGGTTAGGGTTAAGCACCCCCCCAGGGGACTTAGGTTTAGGCAGCGGGGAAGGGAGGGGTTAGGGTTAGACACTTAGAGGGGGGATTAGGGTTAGGCACTTGGGGGGGAGGTTAGGGTTAGACACCCCTAAGGAGGGTTAGGTTAGTCAATACTTACCTATCGACGATCTGGATTTCCAGCGCTGTCGGGCTTCCGCTGCCGGGAACTCTGCTGTGGTCGGCCATGCGGCCTGCGGTATTTCATACCGATTCCGTGTGGACACATCCAGCACCAGCAATGATCGGTGTATGATATTATTATCACAATGGAAGGCCCTATGGGACAGTGAGATCTATTTTATATACTAGTTATCCTAACCAGCTTATGCCTGCCAATACTCATCTGTTTATGTCGAATTCATTTGTTTCAAGTGCTCTTATTTTTTACAATATCTAACCTGATGTTATTTATGTACTCATGACCCCACTACCGGGACTTCTATAATATTGGTTACTCATTGCTAACAATGCCTGCTGGACCACTGAGCTAGCGCATACATTGTTCAAGGGTGAGTAGACTGTACATGGTCATCAGTATCTTAATCAGTCTAATGGAACATGCTATTGAGCCTGCAGCAGGATGTAAGGCAGGGCCACTAGTGTCAGTCCCAACAGAAGTCGACAAAGCAGTTTAGGATTTTTGAAAGGGGGTTAACTTTTCGTGCTGGTCATAGATATTCTAAATCAGCCTGATAGAACATCAAGGGGAAGATGGAGAAAGAAAAAGTAGAGCGATAAAGTACCATCCAATCAGCTCCTAACTGTAATTTTTCAAACACAGCCTGGGAAGCGACAGTTAGGATCTGATTGGTGGGTACTTTATATCTCTTCAATGTATCTCTCTCTAAGGTTTGATTCACCTCCCCTCAAGTTCTTCAAAAGTCTGAACTACACAGTAACTCCACTGCCTGTCCCGGGGAGCACCTGCCATGTTACCTGCTTCTGATTTGAGTATGCGATTAAACCTTCACCAGTGTCATATTGGAACATACCAAGTTACTAAAAGAGAGTCTACACGGGGATTCAAACCTTGGCCTCCATCATCAATATCTTGAATGCTCCTGGTTACGATGTTAGGCGATAGAGGTTTGTGAATATCATCATTAGCAGAACCCAGTCTGATTCAACGTCACAAGATGAAGTCTACATAGCTATGGTCTCAGTATTACCACCCAAGCATCTGACCTGTAGACCATTTAGCCAGCTCAAGCTTTGAGCAAGTAGCAAGGCTTTTCCAAATTACCACAATATCCGTAAACAGCTTGGTCTAATATTACTAGGTCAGTGGTTCCCAACCTCGGCACACGAATACCTCTTTTGCAACAAAAACCACGATCCATCCTGGGTTTTCAGACATGGTTCCAACCCAGGTCAGACACCGTTTACACAGCACCATCGATCTGGGTTATGGTCAGGTCAGCCCCATTCACACTGAACCTGGGTCTGTCCTGCTAAACTTGGGAGGTCATAAAAAGTGGAAGGTGACTGCTCTACAACCACCAATCAGTTAATTTTAGGCATGATCCAGGTCGGATAACCCGGGTTGCGCCGTTTACACTGCACCATTACCCAGATCCATCCTGGGTCAGACCCTGGTAGTTACCTGGGTTGGATTGTCGGGTCACATGACCCGGGTTATTTTTCAGGGAGCCTTTTACACTGAGCTGTGACCCGGGTAGACCCAGCAAACACCCAGGTTTTTTCTCTGGTGTAAAAGGGTATTACAGTCCAGGTTTTAAGGATAACCATTCTCGAGAACAGGTGCTTAAATTAAAAAAACTGAGGTAGTAATTAAGTCCTTGGTTAAATGTAAAACCTGGCCTGTTAGTGGGCTTTGAGGACCAAGATTGGGAAACGCTGTACTAGGTAGTAAAAAAAGAAAAAGAACCTTTATTGAAAAGTGAACCAGGACCTCCACCAGTTCCGCTTCTCTCTAAAATACCATGGATCCATCTCATGGTGTGAGTATGAGGGGAGACTTCTGTTTGCACTTGTGCATGAACCATTGATGGGTTCTACCTGCTGGTTAAAAAACATTGACCATCCATGGACAGCCCTAGGTCAGGCATCAGGAGGGTGCAGGTGCTATATACAGGGCTCTGGCCCAGCCAGTGATGCAGTCGCACCCCAACATGGCATAGATGCACATACCCTCTTCAGCCGGGCACTGCGGCAAATGTGGAACCAAATTTACAATTCGGGGTAGCCATGCCCTCACACTTTCACCAACAAGGCTGGGCTGGCCTGGTCAGAGCATGGCACTGCTGACACCAATGTAGGAGGGTTCACACTCAGCCAAGATGACTGCAGGCGGAAAACAAGTGTGAGAAGCAGAGTATTCCCTCACTGTCACCAAGGGCAATAACATCAGTGTCCCCCCCCTCAGCTCACACTACACAACATGAGATATCTCATCATCTCCTGTGTGCAGCTGGCTGGCCACGCCTCCTTCCTTACAGCAGCTCTTCCTCATGTGCATAGACCCGCCCACACACATGCTCACCTTACCCCAGCTCCACCCCTAACTCACAACGCCTGCCCCCATACACATACCTCTCCGCCTCTAATGTAAGCCCCGCCCCCTGTGTACAGCTCCGCCCCTCATGCACTAGCTCCACCTCCTTAATCTCACAGGCCGGCCCCCATGCACAAGCCACACCCCCGGCATCCCATCCCGGCCCCGTGACAGACGCAGACTCCGAGGTGAAGGCGCTATGGGGCGGGTGGAGTTCTACGCGCTGTGGTCTGTGTTGGAGGCGCCGCGGCAGCTGATCAGGTGGGGGAGTTTATGTGGCGCCATCGTGTGGCCTTACCGAGGTATTGCTGCTAGTCGGGGGTCACTTAGTTATGCGCTACATATGCAATATTGCCCTGGCCTATAACCTTACCTCCCCACTTACCCATCACCCTGCAAGTACATCTGTGTATTATATATATTCTATATGTGTAAATATTACCCCATACACCCACGACCCTGCAGGTACATTTATGTATTATATTTATTCTATATGTGTAAATATTACTCTATATACACACCCACATGCCCATCACCCTGGAGGTACATTTATGTATTATATATATTCTATATGTGTAAATATTACCCTATATACACCCATCTACCCATCACCCTGTAGGTACATCTGTGTATTATATATATATTCTATATGTGTAAATATTACCCTATATACACCCACATGCCCATCACCCTGCAGGTACATCTGTATATTATATATATTCTATATGTGTAAATATTACCCTATATACACCCATCTACCCATCACCCTGTAGGTACATCTGTGTATTATATATATTGGAAATATGTAAATATTACGCCATATACACCCATCTACCCATCACTCTGCAGGTACATCTGTGTATTATATATATTCTATATGTGTAAATATTACCCCATATACACCCACCTGTCCATCCAGGGCCGTAACTAGGGTAGTGCGACCAGTGCCATGGCATAGGGCACCGCAGGGCAGGGGGCGCTGTTTGGATCTGTCAATTTTTTGTTTATTATCATTCTCACTTGTAGCTTCCTCTTCTGTTATCCCTTGCATCTCCTGGCCTCCCCTATCTCTTCCCTGGCCCTTCCCCATGAGGCTATGGCCCTTTTTCACCACAATGGCTTTGAAATGAAACAAAGAAGATGTGATTTAACTGCAGACGTGCAGATTTAATTTGAGGGTAATTACATCCAAATCAGGTGAACGGTGTAGGAATTACATGGTTTTCTATATGTGCAACCCACTTTTTAAGGGTCCAAATGTAATGGGACTATCAACTCAAAAGCTATTTCATGGACAGGTGTGGGCTATTCCCTCGTTATTTCATTATCAATTAAGCAGGTAAAAGGTCTGGAGTTGATCCTAGGTGTGACATTGGCATTTGGAATCAGTTGCTGTCGACTCTCAATATGAGATCCAAAGAGCTGTCACTATCCGTGAAGCAAGCCATCATTAGGCTGAAAACAAACCCATCAGAGAGATAGCAAAAACATTAGGTGGCCAAATCAACTGTTTAAAACATTCTTAAAAAGAAAGAACGCACCGGAGAGCTCAGCAACACCAAAAGACTCGGAAGATCACCGAAAACAACTGTGGTGGATGACAGAAGAATTATTTCCCTGGTGAAGAAAAACCCATTCACAACAGTTGGCCAAATCAAGAACACTCTCCAGGAGGTAGGTGAATATGTGTTAAAGTCAACAATCAAGAGAAGACTTCACAAGAGTGAATATAGAGGGTTCACCACAAGATGTAAACCATTGGTGAGCCACAAAACAGGAAGACCAGATTAGAGTTTGCCAAATAACATCTAAAAAAGCCATAACCGTTCTGGAACAACATCCTATGGACAGATAAGACAAAGATCAACTTGTACCAGAGTGATGGGAAGAGAAGAGTATGGAGAAGGAAAGGAACTGCTCATGATGCAAAACATACCACCTTATCAGTGAAGCATGGTGGTGGTAGTGTCATGGCGTGGGCATGTATGGCTGCCAATGGAACTGGTTCCCTTGTATGTATTGATGATGTGACTGCTGACAAAAACAGCAGAATGAATTCTGAAGTGTTTCGGGCAATATTATATGCTCATATTCAGTCAAATGCTTCAGAACTCATTGGACGGCGCTTCACAGTGCAGATGGACAATGACGCGGAGCATACTGCAAAAGCAACCAAAGAGGTTTTTAAGGCTAAAAAGTGGAATGTTATGCAATGGCCAAGTCAATCCCCTGACCTGAATCCGATTGAGCATGCATTTCACTTGATGAAGACAAAACTGAAGGAAAAATGCCCCAAGAACAAGCAGGAACTGAAGACATTTGCAGTAGAGGCCTGGCAGAGCATCACCAGGGATGAAATCCAGCATCTGGTGATGTCTATGCGTTCCAGACTTCAGGCTGTAATTGCCTGCAAAGGATTTGCAACAAAGTATTAAAAAGTGAAAGTTAGATTTAGGATTGTTTAGTTTGTCCCATTACTTTTGGCCCCTTAAAAAGTGGGAGGCACATATAGAAACCGTTGTAATTCCTACACCGTTCACCTGATTTGGATGTAATTACCCTCAAATTAAATCTGAAAGTCTGCAGGTAAAGCACATCTTGTTTGTTTCATTTCAAAGCCATTGTGGTGGTGAATAGAGGCCAAAATATGAAAATTCTGTCAATGTCCCAATATTTATGCACCTGACTGTATATTTCTCTCTCTGCATTCTATGAGTTCTCTCTGCATTCTGAGTATATGTCTCTCTCTCTCTGCGTTCTGAGTATGTCTCTCTCTCTCTGCATTCTATGAGTATGTCTCTCTCTCTGCATTCTGAGTATCTGTCTCTGCATTCTATGAGTATATGTCTCTCTCTCTCTGCATTCTGAGTATATGTCTCTCTCTCTCTGCATTCTGAGTATATGTCTCTCTCTCTCTGCATTCTGAGTATCTGTCTCTCTCTCTCTGCATTCTGAGTATCTGTCACTCTCTCTCTGCATTCTATGAGTATCTGTCACTCTCTCTCTGCATTCTATGAGTATCTGTCACTCTCTCTCTGCATTCTATGAGTATCTGTCTCTCTCTCTCTCTGCATTCTATGAGTATCTGTATCTCTCTCTCTCTCTCTCTCTCTGCATTCTCTGAGTATCTGTCTCTCTCTCTCTCTCTGCATTCTATGAGTATCTGTATCTCTCTCTCTGCATTCTCTGAGTATCTGTGTCTCTCTCTCTGCATTCTATGAGTATCTGTCTCTCTGCATTCTATGAGTATCTGTCTCTCTGCATTCTATGAGTATCTGTCTCTCTGCATTCTATGAGTATCTGTATCTCTCTCTCTCTGCATTCTGAGTATCTGTATCTCTCTCTCTGCATTCTATGAGTATCTGTCTCTCTCTCTGCATTCTATGAGTATCTGTCTCTCTCTGCATTCTATGAGTATCTGTCTCTCTTTCTCTGCATTCTATGAGTATCTGTCTCTTTCTCTGCATTCTATGAGTATATGTCTCTCTCTGCAGTAAGGGAAGCCGGTTGGGGTTTCAGCTGCCGTTACCTCTCCCCCTCCCCAAGCAGCTGCTTCTCTTCAGCCTGGGGGATTGGAGCTCATACACCAGGGACACCTATGTGACTGCTCAGCTCAGCACGGGCTCCGGACAGCCGCAGCATTTAGGAACGCTGTCATATGGCTGCAGGTAATGGACATCACAAGTGTCCCAATCGCTACAAGCGGACCACCTACTAGAAACGGACTGGAAGGAGATCACTGGTCTTGGTGAAGCTCTGGTCATTTGGTGAGGGGCTTTACACATTCACATCTCACCTTCTTATTCTATAACTTTCCGTGTACACAGTCCTGGCAGCTCCCGGCCAGAATAACGTACAGAGGACGTCACATGCGGGGATAGAAGTTCTGGCACTGTGATTGGTTCCTTTATAACCATGTACCTGGGTAAAGACCTTCCTATATGGTGACATGTCAGTTGTATGTACATTGCTCCTGTCTGTGTCCCTGTAGATCGCTAGTATGGGAGGGGGAATGGAGCCTGGACATCGTCATGGACTGTGTGAAGTTGGCAGCCCAAGGAATTCCAGCCAAACTGCTTCTGATTGTAACTGGGAAGGTAACAATGAGCCATAGGGGCACCCACCTGCTGATGTGGCTGGGTGTCTATCTGTTCTTCGTGCCATTCGCCAACACTGGTACCTGTATGACTTCTCATTTACCAATGTTCTCATATTACTAGGATAATACAGAGAGATCCCACTGCACTGTCTCCCCTCTGGCAGGCAGCCACCCTATGTCCTGTATCTGCCTATGCTGTATGCTGGTCATCCAACCTCATCCCTGTATCTCCCTATGCTGTATTCTGGTCATCCACGCTCATCCATGTATCTCACTATGCTGTATGCTGGTCACCCACGCTCATCCCTGTATCTACCTATGCTGTATGCTGGTCACCCACGCTCATCCCTGTATCTACCTATGCTGTATGCTGGTCACCCACGCTCATCCCTGTATCTCCCTATGCTGTATGCTGGTCATCTAACCTCATTCCTGTATGCCTATGCTGTATGCTGGTCATCCACCCTCAACCCTGTATCTCCCTATGCTGTATGCTGGTCATCCAACCTCATCCCTGTATCTGCCTATGCTGTATGCTGGTCATCCACTCTCATCTCTGTATCTGCCTATACAGATACAGGGATGAGGGTGTATCTGTATGCTGTATGTTGGTCACTCGTCCTCTGCCCTGTATCTCCCCCCTGCTGGTCACCCACCCTCTGCGCTTGGTCTTCCCTCTGCTTCACACTCCCTCTGCCCTGCATTGCACCTCTGTTGCTTACACGCCCTCTGCACTGTCTTCCCTCTACTGTATGTTGGTCTCCTGCCCTGTATCTCCCCTCTGCAGGTTACCCACCCTCTGTGCTGAGTCTTCCTCTGCTGTATGTTGGTCACCCGCCCTTTGCTCTGAGTCTTCCCTCTGCTGGTCACCCGCCCTTTGCTCTGAGTCTTCCCTCTGCTGGTCACCCGCCCTCTGCGCTGGTTATTATCTCTGTAGTTTGTGATTCTGATTTGTGCCTTTACTCTGCCCAGGTCATGAAAGGTTCGAGGTTCAGCAGCAGCACTCCAGCCAGAAGACTTGGCGTCGGACCACCCAGTAGCCCACTGCTCTCGGAGAGCACTATCGCCCACGTGAGACTATTGGAAGCTCCTAGAGAGGTAAGTATCCGAATGCCCTGAGAGTGGCTCTTCTATAGGATTGGTCAGGATGTGTACAGTATATTATATGCCATATATTATGGCTGTGACCATATAACTGAGACAGCTTATAAAGCATGGATATGCATAAATGTGTCTATGGAATGGGCATGTGCACCAGTATATGAACCTTCTTCATTATAGGAGAAAGATGTTAGTCCAGAGGTCCCCCAGCTGGCGGCCAGTGCTATACTGAAAGACTCACCCCCTCTAAAGAAAGCTGCTTTAAATCCTCCACCCAAAATCAAGGAAGCGGTGGCAGGAGGGCAGGATCCCTACAGGAGAGCCAACATTGTACCCAGAAATCCCAGGAGGCTTCGCTTCGGCAGCAAAGGGTCTGAAGATGGCACCCCTGGGGCAGGTAAGTGGTCAGTGTTGCTCTCTAGGTACACAAGCTGTGAGTGAGGAGGACTGCCAATCTCTACCATCCCTAAGGCATCCTGCTCCTTGTTCAGACAGTGGGCACAGCGTTTGGGGCAAAAAAAAACTTGTCCCTGAACTTGACAGGGTGGCACAGACCTGTGTCACATGTCGCTCCTCCTCTGCTCACTTGAGACCCAATTATTTCTGTTTCTGCTTCTGCCCATGTCTAAATTTGTGTGCCCACTTTTGCCCTAAGTCTACCTTTCTGTGCCCACTCCTGCCTCAAATGTTTCTTTCTCTGCCCGCTTTTGACCTGGGTCTGCCTTTCTCTGGCCACTTTTGCCATGGAGTTTAGCATTACCTGGCCACTCATGCCCTGTGTCTGCCTATCTCTGCCCCCTTCTGCCCTGGGTTATACCTGCTCCTGCCATGGGTCTGTCTATCTCTGCCCACTCTTGCCCTGGGTCTGCCTTCTATGCCCGCTCCTGCCCTGGGTTATACCTTTTCCTGCCTGCTCCTGCCCCGTGGTCTGCCTCTGTCCATTCCTACTCCTGGTCTGCCTTTCCCTGCCAGTTCTTGTCCTGGGTTATACCTTTTCCTGCCTGCTCCTGCCCTGTGGTCTGCCTCTGTCCATTCCTACTCCTGGTCTGCCTTTCCCTGCCAGTTCTTGTCCTGGGTTATACCTTTCCCTGCCTGCTCCTGCCCCGTGGTCTGCCTCTGTCCATTCCTACTCCTTGTCTGACTTTCCCTGCCAGTTCCTGCCATGGGATGAATCTTTCCCTGCCCACTCCTGCACCGGGGCATACCATTCCTAGCCCGCTCCTCCCCTGGGGTGCACCTTTCCCTGCCATGCTAAAACACCTTATTAGGCATGTGCCAAGTGCCAGCCATAATGCTACAGACTCTGCCAGAATGAATCAGAAAGCCGGGTATATATCACAGAATCTAGGATGAAGCTACAAATCTAAATCTGACTTCCTGACTGTATGTCTGAGTATAGAGCTCAGATGTCACACTTCTGCTTTTCAGTCCATAAGTCACTGACCCCCTCCCACCTTCCTGTACTGTCTCTCCCACCTGTCCCTTTAACACTGGAGATAGCATATACTTATTATTATACATTGTGCACCCCCACAGCGTACCCCTCAGCACGGTGGTGGCAGAGCGTCTGCCTTTGTGATCCAGATACAGCCATTCTGGTTGGTGGAGAAGGAGCCAATGAGAAGCCATGTCGGGACTCTCTTTGGAAGCTGGAAATAGGTACTTATTTCCCACAGTCCTTCAGGAGAGCTGTTGTGTACAGAGCAGTATACGGGCCTGTGGTTGTTCTGCAAGTCGAGCAGTGTAAGGGGCGTATTTACTAACAAATGAATTACACATAAATAGAGAATAAGTATTGGCAGGCGTAAGCTGGTTAGGATAACTAGTATATAAGAGATCTCACTGTCCCATAGGGCCCTCCATTGTGATAATAATATCATACACCGATCATTGCTGTTACTGATGTGTCCACACAGACCGGGTAAGAAACTTAGTGGTATATTTACTAAAGTGAGAGTTTTGAGAAGTGGAGATGTTGCCCATAGCAACCAATCAGATTATAAGTATTATCTTCTAGAAGGTGAAAGTTAAATGTTAAGTAGAATCGGATTGGTTGCTATGGGCAACATCTCCACTTCTCAAACTCTCACGGACACCGGAGGAAACCCACAAAACATGAGGAGAACACAAAAACTCCAGTTAGGGCCATGATGGGAATTAAACCCAAGACCTGAGTGCTGTGAGGCAATAATGCTAACCATGACACCAACCGTGCCGCCCCAGGTCATGTTTTCCTTATCCCCGCTTCCTCTCCATGTTACTAAGTGATTCTCACGGTCTCATCTCTCCTTTGCCCCCAATCAGACAGTGACTTCTGGTTCCAGATGGACAGCTTGTGCTCAGGCTCTGCGCCGCAGTGTTCCAGGGGCCACACCGCGACCTACGACCCTGAGACCAAGAAAGTGTTTGTCTACGGAGGGATGAGGGAGAGTCGTTGGTTCAGCAATGTCTATATGCTGGACACTCTGGACTGGAAGTGGACGTTGGTCACGGTAAGTGTGGTCCATCTCTGTGAGTGCACAGTGTAAAGGTTAGTCGCTTACATTACCTTCCATCTTACCCCAGGCGGTGGGAAAGGTCCCCACCTTGTCCTACCACAGCGCCACCATGTTCCAGCGAGAGCTCTACGTGTTTGGGGGTCTGTGTCCCCAGACAGGGACAGAATCTGGATCCTCCACCAATTCTCTTTATATCTTCAACCCGGAGTACAAAATCTGGTACCAGCCCATTGTGGAAGGAGAGAGGCCACTGCCCCGATTCGGGTAGGTAACCTACGCAGCCATAGATCGGGGTTCCAGGCGTCTCTCAGTCAAGAGAACCTGGCCGTGGTACATTTTTGAGCTTAGGAACAGAGAATGAGGGATCTGAATTGCAGAAACCGCCTCTTCACTAAACTTAACCGTACTGACCGTCATTATGTTATGCGCAACGTATTGGAAAGCTGTCAGAATTATACACAGGAGAATTGTTGCTGAATAATTTCATCCACTATAGACTCACTCCTACATGTGATGGGTGAATTTACTCATCAGCAATTCTCCCAAGTTACTATGATTTACCCCTATTAGCAGATGCATAGTTAACGTAGTCATATTTTGTGTTATTTTTATTCATTCACTCTGTGCCTGGTTCAAAGTGCATTTGCCCTAGAATGATGCATGTGAGAGAAGGAGGCATTGTCTTATGTTCCCCACATACCCTGTATCTGTCATTCTCCAAAATAAAATTCACCTGGGACATAAAATAAGAGGGCAGTGGTTTGTGATCGGCTGGACAGATGCATCCATAATCTCGTCACTCTGCGGCTCTCCAGCTGTTGGGCAGCACAATTCAGTCCCTGGCTGGCAAACCATGCTGGGACTATCTAGCCTGATATAAGTGCATGAGGTGACTGTCCACATGGTCTGGTGTGAGGGGGTCTCACCTCTGCTCTCCTCTCTTCTAGTCACAGCTCCACCCTCCTCGGAAACCGCCTTGTCTTGTTCGGAGGTCGGCGTTCTCAGTCTTCGGTCTATCTGAATGATGTGTATATCCTGGACCTGGGTGAGTGTAAGTCCAGCAGTCTCCTCTCCTCAGTGCCCAGCACATACACTGTGCATCTAATACAAACCAAAATGTTACAATCTACCCAGTAATTCCTTCCTCCACAGGTTACATGGAATACACAGCCGTGTCCCTCTCGCCCTCCTCTGAGAAACCGTCCCCACGCTGGTGAGATATCTCTATACCGCATGACATCACTGGGGTTGGGGGGGGTCTCTGTGCCGTTTATGCTGCTCCTTGAGACCCCCACAGCTGTCTATAGATTTATCCGTGACTGATCTTTCTCACAGTTGGGTGAATCAGAACCTCTGTGTATATAATTTATCTCCGTATATAAACTAGTACAGCGTCTCCTGGCAGGTCATCCCCGCCTCTATAACTCGCTGCAACGTGTGCCCGTGGCGGCCAATAAGAACTACAGTATGTTTCACTTAGGGCCACAGAGGAACAGCACAGATTGTGACAGGTGCAGGGTGCTAGAATGAACACTACTAATCACTGTACAATTCCTGCTTATACTACAATACTATAGGTAACATTAGGAAAGGGAGAAGTTTCATGCCGGTGCTTTCTGTGCTCAGGTCTTAGTGCGGGATCGGTATGATTTACCGCCGGACACATGCCCTGCGGTTCTAATGGCGACGCTGGAAGACCGGCGGTTATAATCTAACCCCCCCCCCCCCTAACCTTCCCTTCGGGGTGCCTGTGCCTAACCCTAACCACCCCTGTAAGTGCCTAAACCTAACCCCCCCTTCTCCGCAGCCTAAACATAAGTCTCCTGGGGAGGGGGGGTGCCTAACCCTAACTTCCCCCTGGGGTGCCTAACTCTAAGTCCTCCCCCCGGGAGCCCCTAACCTAACCCTCATCCCCCGCGGCTGTCCACACCCCGGCGCCTAGCTTACCTTCGATCGGGATGTCTGGCTCCCGGCGTAGGTAAAATGACAGGCGTCGGGATGCCGACGGTCGGCATTTAGACAATCTGCATCCCGACTGCATACCCTTAGCGTTCATCCGCTCGTTATGCCTGCAGATTGCTCGGGTTTCGGTCATCCGCTCGTTATGCCTGCAGATTGCTCGGGTCTTAGCGTTCATCCGCTCGTTATGCCTGCAGATTGCTCGGGTCTTAGCGTTCATCCGCTCGTTATGCCTGCAGATTGCGAGCAGTGTGAACGACCGTTTCCCGTCGCATGGATTAGCTACATGAACACTCCGGCGATGTGCAGACACAACCAGCTGATAAACGGCTTGCTGTGAGTGGAGAAAGCATCGGTGCCTCTCTTCCCACACTGATGCTGACGCATTAAAACCAAATTCCAGAATAAACCAGTAAAACATGAAACTAGCACCAGGATCGTCGGCACTTTATCTGCAGACACCATTGGGAATCAGAGGTAGGAACTGTCTGTAGCGATGGAAGAAGCCAGGAAATGAGGTTGCACCAGGCTGGTTCCTGGGCCTCCATCTTTATCACCAGGCCCTGCCTACTTGTGACATTAACCAAGGAGAAATATCTGTATTCTAAACACTATATGATCTCCCCCCACCACCCCCTCCCCTAATTTCCTGCTATTGTCCTCATTGTTTCTTCTCCGTTTGTTTCCATCTCTGTAGCTTCCACGCCGCTATGCAGCTGTCTGAGCACAAGCTCCTGATCCACGGTGGATGTTCTGTAACTGGGACCCAGAGAGACGCCTTCATTTTTAATCTGGGTAAGTAGTAGGTCTGTGCCCTGTGATGGGGACTTTCTGACAAGTTTACTGACATTGGGTGATCTTCCTGTTCCGCCCGCAGATACGGTGACCTGGAGCCCTGTCACGTTTGGGTCGGGCCCCCAGCTGCCTCGGGCCTGCCACTCTCTGCTGAACCTCACATCCTCTCACCTAACGGACTCTGACAAGGAGAAGCGCGGAAAGCGGAGCATGTGCAGGGTCATCGTCATCGGGGGCTCTGATGGTGCTGGAAACTTCTATAGTGACACTCCCAAGTTCAAGCTGGACCTGAGCACTTAGTGTTGTTTTTTTTATATGTAATTATTAAATCTGCTGTCATTGTTATTCAGCTACAGAGGTGACTGAGATTAGGGGGCTTATTTATTAGAAAATCGGCTGCACTGAAGTTATATTTTTCACAATCCAGTGACAGTAAGTGGCCACTAGTGGGAGCTGTGGAGGGGCAGTTGTATTGTGCAATCACGTGTTGTAATGTCACTAATAGAGATTTATTATTATGCTCTAATTTGTTTCGTCATTAGCGGAAGTGGGGTTTGTGCAGGTCTGAATTGTGTTAGTAGTGCCCCGAGGGTAGTGGGTGGTGTAAGACCACACCGGGGTAGCAGGTGTGGCTAACATGAGAGCACGCCAAGGGCAGCGGGTGTCCTCATACATAAAGTTCATTGAACACAGACCCTGATCCCCATATAGAGAACTCGAATCAGTTCTGCGCTGAAACCTCTTTATTCTTTCATTCCGACAGATATTTCTGATCTAAAGAAACAAATGAGAAGCTTTCTATCGTCCACGGTTACGGTGCGGTCTCAGGGGCGGTGCCTGCTGTTCAGGGACGTCATGCTCTGAGGTCAGGGGGAGTATCTGGTTGCCTGGAGGGGTGGCTGACCTGAAATGCCTCCAGCTGGCACAGTGACTGGTTGATCCTGGAGATTGTGGGGTATGGAGTCATGTCCACTTTAAACCTACAATAAAATAAGGGTGATGAGGGGACACAGACAGCAACGTCAAGGTGGGCAGCAGAGTGGGGGCATCAGCTTCATGGCATAGGGGAGGGCAACTTTAGGTGGGGATCACATGGGGAGGAACCCTGCGCAGCTTCACAGTGTGGGTGGTGGGGATCAGAGTGGAATAGACACCAGCTGCAGGTGTAGGGAGCGAGGGCAGGGGTGTTAGATTAAATTTGGTTGTGCAGATACGCAGGCGGAGATGCCAATCTTACCTGGTATGGCTAATAGTCTTGGTGTAGACTAATTTGGAACCTGGTGACATAACGTTGGTACGCATTGGCGAGGGCCCACCAATGGAGCAGCAGTGCGAAGTGTGTATGGCACGGCAGAGGCATGTGACTGGTGCGTGAGGGTGAGAGCAGCGTAGGACACGTATGTATGAAGGCGCTGGACACGTTAGTGACTGGGCAGTCTCTCACCTGTCTGCGTTGTACACCTGGGGAACCAGACAAAGATCCGCCATCGTCACCTGCAGGAGAGAGGATTGAAGGTGCTGATTATTCCACATGGACACCGTGGGGTCAATTCATGCTGGGGAAGGGGTGACAAGATACAGTATATACACGTTCCCACCCTTTAATTGCCCAAAGAGAATGTAATCAGCCCTACCTCGTCCCCCACACAGTACCGTCCGGCCGTGTCCTTCAGCAGGAGCTCCAGTGCTGCAAGTACAACATGACTAGTCAGTGACCGCCATCTCTCAATGCTGTCACTATTTCAGTACATTCACGGTACTTAATGCCGAATAACAGGACGGTCACCAGATCGCTTATTCTAACCCACAAGTCCCAGACTATGGCCGGCAAGATGGCCTGAGACTTGTAGTTCCACAACAGCTGGTAACATCCTCTCCCTTCCCTGAGACACTGCGTTTGCCCGATTAGCCAAATCCCTCCATTGCTATTAGTCTTGCATGGACCTCTATCTCCACTGTGTACTTGTCATTCATATCACCTTAGATTACACAGTGGGGGGCACTGACCCCAACAGTGTTCATGGTCCTCCAAGCATTTGGCCAATTGCCGTCTAGTGCTGACATCAGATTCGCTATTGCGCTCAATCATCCTTATTTCTCAACATTCCAAGTGCAGTGCCCCCGAGTGCCCGTATGTATGCAGTGCCCCCGAGTGCCCGGATGTATCTGCCCCATATGCCAACGTGGTAACTTCCACCGGGATACATAACTTTAGTCGACAGTCACTATGTGAAAAGTGAGTATGGCGGTGGGAGAACGGCGACGTCCTAATACTGGCATGATTGTAATATTACTTAAAGCATTCTGACTGTGTCGGCAGTATAACTCAGGTGTGGTGTATGAGAGGAGGGGCTCCGAGCATTGCGCACGCCCTGCATCCATTATAGTTCTGCCAATGGTATAACTTTATATATGAACGAAAAGCATCCTGTTTAAAGTTATACTGCCGAGGCGGTAAAATATGCTTTACGTAACGTTTGTATCATGTTAGTATTATGCCGTCAGTATATTCACTGGCGAGAACATGCCTGGTACCCCTTCCACCTTATGCTAGATTTACATGATTAACCCAAAAAAACACAGCGCTCCTAATGGTCAGATCATGAATGACAATGGTCAATGTCAATTTGGCTTCACTAAACCTTTGTTGAAAATATAGAATGATACATGCCCCCCGCCCATCCGTTATACCAGCTGTATCCAGTGCCCTGTGGGCCCCAGTCCTGCCTCTCACCTTGGAACCCGCGTGTGATAAAGTGCTGGGCCCACTCCACATTTTTGTCTCCGACTCTCTGCAGCACTGCGAGGTTCTGCTAAGACAGACATAATAAGCCGGGATCATAGAGCTGTGACATTCTGACTCTGATTCTCTACCGATCGCAATTGAGAATGCAATAGCAATTACGCACTCAGTCTGGCTGCGATAGGATGCTAATCCATTGCGATCGCTATGCCGCCGCAGCACAACATAAGGACGCCCACTTTACCTTACACACATCCGTAATGTTTGGCAAGACTGCGACACCATCAGTAACATCAGTAACATGGAGTACCATCACAGCCTCACATACACTCACACAGGCTCTGACCTTACTCAGGAGTTACTAACCTCATCACATGTAGTGATTACACAAGACTGAGACACCATCAGTAACATGGAGTACCATCACAGCCTCACACACACTTACACAGGCTCTGACCTTACTCAGGGATTACTAACCTCATCACATGCAGTGATTACACAAGACTGAGAGACCATCAGTAACATGGAGTACCATCACAGCCTCACACACACTTACACAGGCTCTGACCTTACTCAGGAATTACTAACCTCATCACACGCAGTGATTACACAAGACTGAGATAACATCAGTAACATGGAGTACCATCACAGCCTCACACACACTTACACAGGCTCTGACCTTACTCAGGAATTACTAACCTCATCACACACAGTGATTACACAAGACTGAGATACCATCAGTAACATGGAGTACCATCACAGCCTCACACACACTTACACAGGCTCTGACCTTACTCAGGAGTTACTAACCTCATCAAACACAGTGATTACACAAGACTGAGATAACATCAGTAACATGGAGTACCATCACAGCCTCACACACACTTACACAGGCTCTGACCTTACTCAGGAATTACTAACCTCAACACACACAGTGATTACACAAGACTGAGATACCATCAGTAACATGGAGTACCATCACAGCCTCACACACACTTACACAGGCTCTGACCTTACTCAGGAATTGCTAACTTCAGCGCACGCTATGAGGCCTCAGGCTGCGTAAGGCATCGCAGTAACTAATTTATGCACACGCCTGCAACAGCGTTCAAATGCACTGGCACGCCTGCGTTTCTCCGACCACTGACCCCTCAGCCCCCCCTCCCGTCACCACCCACAAATGGCACTTCCTGTCAATCACTCTGCAATGGGTCTGCGTAGTAGCTCCGATTGCAGTGACCGGCACGCGCAGTGCGATGCATGCGCAGAACGCAACAGTTGGCCGACTGTGTGCGTAATCACAGTTGCGATTGGTAGTGAATGAGGCCCTCTGTACTGACCTGCAGTGGCTGGATGCCCGAGGCAATGTGCTCACTAATTATTCGGCACTGTGCTCTGTGGATGGGGTCCTTGGGGAGCAGTGGGGGGTTTGGTCGCGTCTCCTCCAGATATTCAATGATGGCGAGCTGTGGGACAGACGTGGAATGGTCACTTTATTGCTACAGTGTTTATGCAGGTCATGGACCAAACGCACAGCGCCCGCTCCACGGGACAAATACAGCTCTCAACACGCGGTATCCGCCTTGTCTTTTCCTAGATTTCCGCGGTGACAAATCGGTTTATGGCTGTGCTGGCGTAGAGTGGCAGTTTGCGCAGGCTGAGGGAGAATGAGAGCGGGAGGAAGGTGGGTCATTATGTCTGGGGTACAGTATCCCCGTAAATGAGGGTTTTGGTGATTTTATTCTGTTCATATTTACCTTTCTATTGCGTGGGGTGTTTTCGTTATCTTTTGCTATAACCATGTCCAGTATTGTGGGACCACTCAGGTGACAATTGCTGCAGGGCACCCAATCTTCTCAGTTATCACAACCAGGAGGGTCAGGGCTTTCCAGAATGGAGCTGCATTCCCGGAGCAGAGGGGCAGCACCTTATTACAATATTCCCCTGGCTGGCCTGGGACTGGCTCTCATTAAGGGAGGGGTATGACTTGCTTGTGGTCTTCCTGTTGCAGGGGCAACTGTCTCATGCTGCCTCTTTTTATCATTATAACTTGGAGGGTGCCTGCTGTGCCGACAACGTGTAGCTGATATACAGAATATTATTTCCACAGAGTATGAATGGATTTTAATAATTTATACAGGAGACTGTGAACCTCTGAGCCCAGGATTAATCAGTAACCTGGACAGTAAGGACAGAGCCAGCACAGAAGAGGTGCCAGCTAGTTAGTACCTGACAGAATCTTTCCACTGTAGGTAAGACCTTGTGTGACCGGTACCACCCGCCGTTCATAGAGTTAATAATGCTCCTCTTACACTTGTACTAGAAGCAAGTTGGGGTTCCCCTGCTAGAGAGCTCTGACGTTACACAGCTACTGACTCCTGAAGGTTTTATGTACCGGGTATAGTAAGGATGGAGATTGTGGGTCGGAGGTTGGATGGAAGCGATGCTTGTATAGAGTACAGTCCTCGGTAGCATGTAACCAGAGGGATAAAGCTGGGTACACACCTTTGCATTCACTCGTTGTTGATGCGATGGTTTGATCAACTTCACACTCGATCGGAAGTTGCGACCGTAGTGCAGATACGCGCTTACACACCTACACGGAATGGGTACGTAATTCTGGCTGATGGGGAGCCTTCTGTTAGAATACCAACAGCGGCATCCCGATGGTTGGTTTCCGGACTGGAGTCGGGAAAGTATACTTACCCCCCCTAACACTCCCTTCTTGTAGCCTAACCCTAACCCTCCCCAGTGCCTAAAGCTAACCCCCCTCTTCGTGTCTAAACCTAACCCTTCCACCTTAGTGCCTAACCCTCCCCCCTAGAGATGCCCAACCCTCCCCCCTACAGGTGCCTAACCTCCTCCCCCCTAAAACCTAACCCTGCTACGCTCCCTAAACCTAACCCCTCGGCCCCCGCGCCTAATGCCAAGGGCACCACTGACTTTCTTCGTTCGGCTTGGTGTCCTTCGGCGTCTGGATTAAGATAGGCGTCGAAATACCAACGCCTATCTTGAGTCCCTTGTCGGGATTTGGATGTCGGTATTGAGACCGGCGGCATTGTAGCAGCCGGTCTCGTAACTTCATCCCTACCTACACAATCATACTGTTGACCTTCGATCCCTGACTGCCAAAATATCGAAAGAAGATGATTGTACCACCCACAGAGGTGTAGAATCACAAGGATGGTGGAAGGTGCGTACACACTGCCCTTTTGGTCCAATCTCCCCCGGTCGAATAGGATGAATATTAAACTGCACATAAGATGCGATCCTTCGATTCGACCAGTTTTCTTCTGACAAAACACGATGGAAGGTGCGTACGCAGTCTTACAATAACGCACGAACGAGTCATAATCTAAAGAACGGCCCGATGATTGTATAGGTGCGTACCCAGCTTAACACCCACATTGTGCTAGTCAGATTCTCAGTCTAATAATAAATAAAAAGCTTGGGACTGCCTGAGCAGTCGCCCTGTTATAAAGGTGCGTCTGATCCTACCGCACCAAACAAAATACTGAATGCCTGTGGCCATGGGCGGGGTATATGTGGAGAAGGACCTGGGGCATCCTGGGAGCTGAAAGCTTAACTGTTTGGTGCCTGGATCACTCCAACCACATTTCCCCATGGTATCCCTGTGGACCCGAAGAAATATAGATATTTCCCCGAAGTGCAGCCTCCTTACACTTCCACTCTTGGCCTCACCCCAGGATATCGCGCAGAGTATATAAAATGTGACCCTGTATTAGAAATTAACAGCCCGCGGCCCTGTGTCTCATTGTGAAGTTGCGCCATTGCATCCCAATGCCCTTACGTAGCACCCTCTGTGCGATGCTCACCGACTGGGACAAGGTGACGCCATCAATCCTCAGCGCTGGCACTTGCTGCATTGGGTTCACCTTCTTGTACTCATCAGTCAGCTGGAGGAGGAGAAAATAGGGATCAGCTGAACGTTACCACGACGGCCCTTCCCTGGCAGTCTGCTGCTTCAATCTGGGCTCCCTGCTTAAGTGAGCGCTGGAGCTTCTGCAATCCCGGGATATAGTGAGAATACTAAATACCCTCCTGCTCTGTCTCCTGTCATTCCCTAACCACCCACTGTACAGTATACAGATGTGTCCTCATCTCTGCGTCACTTGCCTGGCGTGAGTGAGCAGCCAGGTCCCACGCTACTCGTCTGGCGTTTTTTTATGCATAAAATGCGAATGCGCCTAAGTTGGAAAGCGAGGTGACATGGACGCACCACAATCTGTATATGGGAGACTGCTGAGTAATGTGATATGTGACACCTGTATATCTGTGTGCTCCTGAGTCTGTATATGGGAGACTGCGCTGAGTAATGTGATATGTGACACCTGTATATCTGTGTGCTCCTGAGTCTGTATATAGGAGACCGCGCTGAGTAATGTGATATGTGACACCTGTATATCTGTGTGCTCCTGAGTCTGTATATGGGAGACTGCGCTGAGTAATGTGATATCTGACACCTGTATATCTGTGTGTTCCTGAGTCTGTATATAGGAGACCGCGCTGAGTAATGTGATATGTGACACCTGTATATCTGTGTGTTCCTGAGTCTGTATATGGGTGACTGCGCTGAGTAATGTGATATATGACACCTGTATATCTGTGTGCTCCTGAGTCTGTATATAGGAGACTGCGCTGAGTAATGTGATAGGTGACACCTGTATATCTGTGTGCTCCTGAGTCTGTATATAGGAGACTGCGCTGAGTAATGTGATATGTGACACCTGTATATCTGTGTGTTCCTGAGTCTGTATATGGGTGACTGCGCTGAGTAATGTGATATGTGACACCTGTATATCTGTGTGTTCCTGAGTCTGTATATGGGAGACTGTGCTGAGTAATGTGATATGTGACACCTGTATATCTGTGTGCTCCTGAGACTGTATATAGGAGACTGCACTGAGTAATGTGATATGTGAGACCTGTATATCTGTGTGCTCCTGAGTCTGTATATGGAGACTGCGCTGAGTAATGTGACATGTGACACCTGTATATGTGTGTGCTCCTGAGTCTCTATATGGGAGACTGTGCTGAGTAATGTGATATGTGACACCTGTATATCTGTGTGCTCCTGAGTCTGTATATAGGAGACTGCGCTGAGTAATGTGATATGTGACACCTGTATATCTGTGTGTTCCTGAGTCTGTATATGAACCACAACGGAACTTGGAATGAAATATAAGCTGTGGCTGTTACATTGTAGCAGTTCCTATACAGATCAGAGACTCAGTCGTACACAAATATATAAACGTTGCATAGGAAATTAATCAGCCCATTCTGCTGGAACTTCCTGGTCACATCGCATTGTGACTTAAATGCCTTTTTTGCCTATAAAGACGCCCAGCACTAGCAGAATCTCAAGGTATTTTGCGTGCCGAGAGGGGCTTTTTGGTGTGACTGCAGCAATGATGTATAAGAACACATTTGTATTCACCCCCAACGTGCAACACAGAATCCAGCCTGTCCCACCAATTAAAAGAAACATTTTAAATATTTGCTGCTGTGACTTAATACAGAAATAAAAACTATATAAGAACATTAAGCGCTTTGTGTTGCTAAGAGACTGCGCACTGCGCCACACACATACAGGAGATCAGCGCAGCACTACGCCACACACATACAGGAGATCAGCGCAGCACTACGCCACACACATACAGGAGATCAGCGCAGCACTACGCCACACACATACAGGAGATCAGCGCAGCACTACGCCACACACATACAGGAGATCAGCGCAGCACTAAGCCACACACATACAGGAGATCAGCGCAGCACTACGCCACACACACACACACAGGAGATCAGCGCAGCACTACGCCACACACAGGAGAACAGCGCAGCACTACGCCACTCACAGGAGATCAGCGCAGCACTACGCCACACACATACAGGAGATCAGCGCAGCACTACGCCACACACGAGATCAGCGCAGCACTACGCCACACACATACAGGAGATCAGCGCAGCACTACGACACACATACAGGAGATCAGCGCAGCACTACGCCACACACATACAGGAGATCAGCGCAGCACTACGCCACACACAGGAGATCAGCGCAGCACTACACCACACACATACAGGAGATCAGCGCAGTACTACGCCACATACAGGAGATCAGCATAGCACTACGCCACACACATACAGGAGATCAGCGCAGCACTCAGAGAGAGATCAACCCAAAACATGGGAATTCTCCTCATCCCCCCCCACACTGCCAGGAACTGGGCACAAATTACCTGCTGCCCGCCGTCCTGGATCAGACTGATGGGACGTTGGTCGTACTCAATGTTCTTCAGAGCCAGCGCTGTGCAGACACAAACAGAGACACAATACACAGTGTACAGAGTGTGGCCCTGGGACCCCTTCCATCTGGCGGAGAGACGTGTATGCAGAACTCACCTATCCGGACCCTCCATGAGCAGGAGCTGCGGAAGTATCCAAACAGGAGAGGCTGGAAGAGGAGGAGAGGGAATCACAGGCAGTAACTGTATAGGTGTAACACCTAATATAAAGATATACATGTATATAATATATATAATCTGCCCCCATTACATGCACAGATCAGCAGGACCCTGGACTCCTCACCTTCTCTTCAGATGCCATCACTGCAGATCAGGGAGAGACACTGACCAATCTGGGCGCCGCCTGCGATCCACCCACCAGACTTTACCCCATGTGGGAGAGATTAGTGTACAACGTGCAGTGCCAGGAAGTAGATGCAGGTCTGTGTATTTACTGCACTAATCCCAGATGCTGTCCTGTGCCTGACTTACTCTACACAGCAAGGACCACAAGTCACAGACTTCCCTGAGGATACAATTTTGCTGGCTTGTTTATGGGATGTTGCATGAGAAATGTTAAATACAAATACAATTTTCCATCACACACTGAGATATGTAGATAATGGCCCTCATTCAGAGCCGTTCGCTATTTGCGGTCGTTCGTTTAAAAACAAGGGGTGGCTATTCAAATGATCCGTACGCACATTGCAGTCTGTTCACACCTCTAAGTCTGAACGAGCGAGCAAAACATACGCTCGTTTATTTGTTAAAAACGCCCCCTGGCCGCTCGCATCCTACGTCATGTCCGCTATTTATTAGATTAATCGAGTACATCGACCAGCGTATGAACTGCTCGCTATTCTTGTGGTTGGTGTTTGCTACCACAAATTTGCGAGCAGTTCTGGCTATAAAATAACTCAGTGACGTGAACAATGACGCTGCTGTTTTAAATATACACACCCATAAAACGCCCGTTTCGACCTTTAAGCACGCCTGCGTTCGGATCTCCACTCCCCATTTTCAAGCACCTTCCCCTGTTACCACCCACATACGCCTCATTCTGTCATTCAAAATAGCAGGCACTCGCTATATTGCGTACCAACGATTTTCGGCCGCACTGACTGGTTCGCGCATGCGTACTAAAAACCGTACGCATGCGCAGATGTGCAAACATCGCTCGGAACGAGCGTACTGCCGCTAACGAGCGGCTCTGAATGAGGGCCAATGTGTCTGATGGATTTATTTACATCCAACATTAAGTCCTTCTTTTGTATCTCTCTCATAAAGGTGGCAGTCAGGAGAAGACTGTAACACGTGATGGGGTCAGTGCCACACGTATGTGTTTATCCGGCAGGCGCAGATTCCTGTTCCTCTTTCAGGTTGAGGCAACGCCCCAGGATTGCACAACTCGTCCTCTGTGATAATACAATGCTAAACACTTTTAAATATTAAATAAGAGAGAAACATTTGCAGGATGGCTTGGGTATGATATGTCGACAGTCATAATGTCAACATTCATGTAGGAAGTGATGAAATAGGTCGCCATCATCCCTGGTGGTCCAGCGGTGACTTACCTGCTCCTGACAGCTGCAGCGGCTTCCTGGTATCGGTGGTCATGTGACGTCACTTCCAGGTCAGAGCTGTGATCCTCCAGCGTTCCAGTAAATAAAGCTGGGTACACATTAGACGACCTGTGTACCCAGCCGACCTATGAGGCGACAGACGGCATATTGTGCGGTCCATGCACACTGCACGATCTGGTGAACGCCAGCATGATATTTCCTTCACCAGCCGCATCCAAATGTATGGGCTCGTTCATCAGATTGACAGATAGAGCTCTCGATCTGTCGATGCGAGGAATGACCCCGCGGAAGAGTGCGTGGTTTGACGATGCATACACACTTGTTTATGTGGACGATATGCCAGCACAATCTGTCGGATCGGGCGACATATCGTCTAATGTGTACCCACCTTTAATCTCCCCTAATCATAAACCTCCCTTTAGTGCCTAACTCTAATTTCCCACAACTTAGCCCCCCTGCCCGCAACCTAACCCTAATGTCGATATTCTGACCATGACGACATTTCACATGTCGACATATTACCTGTAGACAGTGTCCACCTCTGAAGTTCACTAGACTCCTGGGCATAACTGTCAGTCACTCTATATTGGGGGAAAGGATATCTGCATTTTCTGTTAGACACATGTTTTTTACGGATTCAGAATGAATGACTGCCGGACTCTAGCCTGGCGGTTCAAATCCCGACTACTGCAGCCCGATGGCTGGAAATCTTGACACCGCAGCTAAGTCTACTATCCCTACCCTTCTGCCCCCCTAACTCTCCCTTAGGGGTGCCTAACCTCCCCCCCATTTGTGCCTAGACATAACCCCCCGCACCCTAACGCTCCCGCGGGAGGTGCCTAACACTAACCTAACCCTAACCTTCCCCAGGGATGCCTAAACCTAACCCTCCCATTCCCGGCTAAGTGTATACTTACCCCGGCTGAGGACGATCGGTCTTGCGTCCTCTCGGGATTCCGGCTTCGGGATTAACATAGACGGCGGTATTTCGATGCCTGTGTTAAATCCCTTGCCAGGATTTCCTTATTGGGATTGTAGTCTCAGTGGGAGGGAACAAAACAGCACAGTTTGGGTATTATACACAAACTGTGTGCTGTGTTCTTCCCTCCCACTGGGAGTCCCAGAATGCCAGCTGCAGTTAATAACTATGATGGCGATGAGCAAGAGCCGCCAGATTAAACGTCGCCAGCGGGGTGACTGCGGCCGTGCCCTCAGGCTGCAGCGCCCCAGGTGCTAGCCCTGCTTGCCCGCCCCTAGAACCGCCACTGCGTCAGAGACATGATGTATTGCGATATGCGGTGATAAGGAATGTCACTTTTCTGGGCTTTTAAGAAAATATTAAATAACCAGGCCCCATAGATCCCTGTAAGATATTTGCCTAATTTTGAAAAACATCCAAGGAAATTGTGAAAGCAACGCCTATGAGCGCGGCGGTAAAGTGGGCGTGTCCTGTACATCTGAGAGGCGTGTCATAATACTGACTTACATCCAATGTAAATGAGCCCCAAAGCAGCAGTTATTGCTCAGTAAGATCTACTTGGTGATGAAAACACTCTGATAATGTAGCCATAGGGATCATTGTGCCTTATACCCAAGGCAGGGACATGATACTAAGGATCCCATTTGAACAGGCCCGCCACGAGCCGTGGTGGGCCCCGGTAATAGGGGAGGCGTGGACACGCCCCCTTGCCGAGAGAAAAAAAAGATTTGCTGCGCGCTGGGGAGGGGGGGGGGCTCTCTGCCCCCTCAGCCCGGTGCAAAGCCAGGGGGGGGCGCGATCAGTGTGATCGCTCCCCTGCACAGGCACAGGAGACTGTTGTGGCTGCTGTATCAGCAGCCATGAGCAGTCTCCAAATGCAGCTCAGCACACGCTGTGTGCTGGGCTGCTGTGAGAGGGGGGGGGGCGGCGCCAGACCCGGGCCCCTCAGGAAGTCCAGGTAATCTGTACCCGCTCCCCCCCCTCTCGGCGCCCCTGCATTTGAATGTATATATCTGTGGAGGTGTTTTCAATATAACAACTTTATAATGGGGGTGAGGTGCCAACGGGGAGATTGCTGGACTCTTCAGAGTCAGGGAGATCGCTACTATTTCAGGGAATCTTCCTGACAATCAGGGAGCGTTTGCAAATATGCCCTGTAAGCAGGTTATACGTCCACAGATACACCCTGTTTCCAGCTTATTAGATCTCATCAGTGACAATGGGCCTGCATTGCATGTCTTCACCAAAACTTCCCTATTGGCTCCCTATGTTTGTGGCATTTTCTTCTGTAAAAGGCAAAGTGATGGCCATCTATAGTTGTTAACCGTAGCTGCCATCCAACATTTGACCTCCATGGCTGATATCGAACAATCCATCCATGGTTAAACATACTCCCAAAGCCGCTTTTCGGGCATTGTCACTCTGTCCAACCCACGGCCGCAGTGCCCCAATCAGGGGTTCGGGGAATGACATCTAAGTGCAGGGGTGAGTCTGGGGGCAGCTCAGGGAATGCTGGGCCACTCCAGAGTGGTGGAAATTAGGGGTCTATTTACCCTGAAAAGTGATAAGAAAGTGATAAGGTGCCAGCCAATCAGCTCCCACCTGTCATCTCACAGGCTGTGTTTGAAAAATGACAGTTGGGAGCTGATTGGCTGGCACCTTATCACTTTCTTATCACTTTTCACGCTGTTGCCTAACACTGCTTAGTAAATAGACCCCTAAGTGTGATGTGGGGCCTTTGACACAAGGTTATGTCCTCTTTTTTGGCCATAATTCGATATAGCAGAGGTTCCCAAACTCGGTCCTCAGGGCACCCTAACAGTCCAGGTTTTAAGGATATCCATGCGTGACTTTATTAGTGCCTCAGTCAATTTGATTTAACCACCTGTGCTCAACCATGGATATCTCTAGAACCTGAACTGTTGGGGTACCTTGAGAACCACTTTTGGGAACCTCTGCCATGCAGTGACGGCCATCGATGGCTCATGATTTTTTTATACCATCGTAAGAATACCATTGATGGCTGAGTGTTGCACATGACCGGAAATCAGGGCCACCATCACCAATGTTCTTCAATGTCAGGACACAGATGCAGCATCAGCGGCCTGCCATCAATGGCAAAAGTACTTGACATCGGCCATAGACCATCGATGGTTGCAAAGCCAATGATGATCGATGGCCATTTCTGCCTGTTCCACTCTGTAGGGAAGTCTTCATAGCTGCCAAGTCCGCTTATAACAAGCGGAATTGGGCTTCTTTTTTTCCCGAGTTGCTTGTTTTTTTTTTATGGTTGCTTGTTTTTGGGCTTGTTTTTTTAAGGTAGCTTGTTTTTGGGCTTGTTTATTTTTGTGCATTGTTGAGGCACCACTGGAGGTAAGTGTATGTGTGTGTGTTTTTTTTACACCAGTAGTGACTGAGGGAGGGGAGGGGGGGGGGGGGGGGTTGTGTCTGGGGAATAGAGAGCAGTAGGCAGTGGACAGGCTGAAGTTGGAGGGGGCAGGCAAGAGGGAGAGGTGAAACAGATGATGTATATGAGGCAGGTACATGGGGGTGAGTTAAAACTACTGAGGCTGTTAAAGAGAGGGGATAATGGCATCAGACAGGTGACAGGAATGAAGGAGGTAAAGAAGAGGGGTGAGAGGAATGTGGAGTCAGGTAAAGTTGGGTACACACTAGATGATATGTCACCTGATCCTGCTGATCAGGCCGACATATCGTCCACATCGGCCAGTGTGTACCCACTATGCACGACCCTGCGCACTCCCACGGGGGCGTCCATCGGGGTCGTTTCGTCGGTCTGCATGTAGGGCCGATGGAACGACCTAGATGCCGACGCTTGCATAGTGGATGGAGCCAGTGCCCGACATATCGGGCGTTTGGTCACCGCATTGCGCAGTATCCTTCGACCGTCCGATATATATTGCGTGGTCAAGGCGTCTCATTGCTGGGTACACACATCGGCAAGTGTGTACCCGGCTGAAGACTGGCAAGGGAATGAGGTATGAAAAGAGGGAGGGGGTATGTAGAGGGAGAAAAGCAATATAGGCAGATAATAAGGCTGTGTACACACTAACATATTTAGGTTAGTGAAGAGCGGGGATAAAGGAAGTTATACAGGTAGAGAGTGAGGACAGACACCCCCATAAATTGGGCTTTTTTATTGGTCTTTTTGTGATCGGTTTGGGCTTGCCCTTTACTTATTGGTTGCTTATTTTTAATTTCAGAGTTGGCAACATTGGGTATTAGAAAAACTAGTTACCATCGATGTCAGGCCTTTGATGGCTGATGGCCATCCTTAAGGAGTGATACAATGATAGTCAGTCAGTAATGATTCCCCCATGTGCTCCAGCAAGGAGATACGGAAAACATGCCCTGGCAGGAAAACCCTTCCCTGAGGGTAATGTCTAAATCCCCTTCATGGAAAGGACCCTGACGTCATCAGCCAGTGTCCAGCGTCATTCCTTGCCATCCAAGTGGGCATAGAGGGGGAATATAACCATGTAGCGAGCCACCGTGCCCGAAGCACCTTCACTGATGGACACTACACAGTCACACTAGTAATACTGTGAAATCCACTGTATTAACACTTTACGGGCCGCAGCGGGCGCTCTGACGACATGTGACCCCGCAGCCAAGAGGAAGTGACCAATCAGAAGGCAGCAATTCCAATTGCTTCACGTGCTCTACGTACCTTACCCAGCGCCGCCATGTTGGAGGTGGGAGGGGTCAGTCAGTGTCGTGTCTCCCGCCCCCTCTGGCGGCCATATTCGCGGAGCTCACAGTAACCTATGGGGACGGTACAGGAGGCTACAGCAAAATGTATCCTATGAGAGAGACAGGGAGATAGAGGCCCGGCTGGCAGAGCGGTGATGACGTCACGGCGTCTCCATGGTGATGGGTCAGATGCCGCCTCAAGTGCCAGTATCATGGCTGAGGACAAGCGGTCCCCGGGGGACCCCCAGTGGGATAGGGAGAAGGAGGCCTGGGCTGTGCTGGCAGCGGTTACTGCGTTATCCTTCATCAGCCGCTTCTACCGCCTCGCTGAGCCGCCCCATGTCTGGTAAGGGCCCAGTGACATAGTGTGGTATATAGGGGTAAGAGCACAGTGACGATGTATAGGGGACACATGGTGTGGTATATGGGGGTAAGAGCCCAGTGACTGTATAGGGGACACATGGTGTGGTATATGGGGGTAAGAGCCCAGTGACTGTGTGTAGGGGACACATAGTGTGGTATATGGGGCTAAGAGCCCTGAGTCTGTAATGGACACAGAGTATGGTATATGGGGGTAAGAGCACAGTGACTATATAGGGGACACATAGTGTGGTATATGGGGGTAAGAGCCCAGTGACTATGTATAGGGGACACATAGTGTGGTATATGGGGGTAAGAGCACAGTGACGATGTATAGGGGACACATAGTGTGGTATATGGGGGTAAGAGCCCAGTGACTGTATAGGGGACACATAGTGTGGTATATGTGGGTAAGAGCCCAGTGACTGTATAGGGGACACATAGTGTGGTATATGGGGGTAAGAGCCCAGTGACGATGTATAAGGGACACATAGTGTGGTATATGGGTGTAAGAGCCCAGTGACTGTATGGGGGACACATAGTGTGGTATATGGGGGTAAGAGCCCAGTGACTGTATGGGGGACACATAGTGTGGTATATGTGGGTAAGAGCCCAGTGACTGTATAGGGGACACATAGTGTGGTATATGTGGGTAAGAGCCCAGTGACTGTATAGGGGACACATAGTGTGGTATATGGGGTAAGAGCCCAGTGACTGTATAGGGGACACATAGTGTGGTATATGGGGGTAAGAGCCCAGTGACGATGTATAAGGGACACATAGTGTGGTATATGGGGGTAAGAGCCCAGTGACTATATAGGGGACACATAGTGTGGTATATTGGGGTAAGAGCCCAGTGACTGTATGGGGGACACATAGTGTGGTATATGGGGGTAAGAGCCCAGTGACTGTATGGGGGACACATAGTGTGGTATATGGGGGTAAGAGCCCAGTGACGATGTATAAGGGACACATAGTGTAGTATATGGGGGTAAGAGCCCAGTGACTGTGTATAAGGGACACATAGTGTGGTATATGGGGGTAAGGTTCCAGTGACGGGGCATGGAGTGTGGTAAATGGGGGTAATATAGGGGACTTACTTGAATGCACTTATGCCTGATGCCTCATTTCTGTAATCTTTTGACTTGCCTATAGTATGATTATGGTTTTATTCTCTTGCAGTTGGGATGAGACTCATTTTGGAAAGATGGGAAGCTATTACATAAACAGGACATTTTTCTTTGATGTTCACCCTCCATTAGGAAAGGTAAGCTAATGAGATTTCTCCTAAATAACACTCCTCTCCATGTATGACCGTTATCAGTGTCTATAAGTCACCGTTTCTATAACTGATGTCCATCCGTAATCTGCTTCTGTATAATTCCTGCACCTGTGCTCATAAAAGTGACTTATTTATCAATGCATATAATATCAAACATATCTGTCTCTGAGGGGGGTATTCAATTATGTGCGAAAAGTCCCTTACTTTTTGCCTGGCGAGGTTTTTGCCGTCTTCGCTGGTTTTCCATGCTGGAAAGTATTGCGCTTATCCCCGTATTCAATTCCAAATAAGCGAAAATGGAACCCGGCGAATTCGAAACCAGCGAAAAAGTCCTTTCAGATTTGGGGAAATCAGCCTGACGCCCCCAAAAGATGCACTGACATTGGGGATCCCTATAGATACCCCCGAATAGCCCTGCTGAAGGTATTTGGGGTACTTAAATGCTGTCAATAGCTGCTAATTAGCGTCTTTGCAGAAGTGGTGAAGAATAGCATTTAGCAGGGTTTTTTTGCTGAAAATAAGTAGTCCCAGCAAATTTGGGGTACATGAAAATGGGTGTTAGCATATTTTGAAGTTGCTAAAGTGAAGTTTAAAAAAAAAAACGTTAAAAATCCACCTGCTGCAAACTCCTGCAATCTTAAAAATACCTGGGGCATATTGGGGGCCCCCTGGAGTCTATTTCGCTAGTTTTTAAGTTTGTCCCCCAACATTGTTTTTTTTTCGACTCCCAAAATGAAAGTACTTTTTTGGGGGTGTTCTTAATTTTTTTTTTTTTTAAACTTTCTTTTTTTTTGACACAGTTTACCTTTAGGGGACTGTCGCAAGGGTGCAGGGTGGTTCACGCAAGTTTGCACCCCAAAACCCCAATTTTGCACTTTTTTTCGACAGCTTTCATAGGCAAATCTTTTTGCCTATCCCAATGCATTGACTTTCCACACCGCGAAAAGTCTTTGGAATTGAATACGGGGAAAAGTTTTTGCATGGCAAAATGATTTCACCGGCGAAACTTTTCCGCAGAAACCGACTTTTCGCACCTTATTGTATACCCCTCTGAGAGGGCAATAAATAGATATTGTGAGTTACTACAGCTATTAAACCTATCAGAGGCTTCCTCTCATTGTGTTACTGTTCAGTTACTAGATCATAGCAGATTGGCCACCTGCATACAATGTTGGTATATAAGCTTTATTGTTGTTACCGCGTTCTCCTCTATGCTCTGCTTATGTGGTCAGGGGGACATGCCCCGTTACCGTGGTACTTGTCTTTTTGTCTATTAAGCGGTTTCTATATGGAGTGGAGCTAGTGCCATTAATTTTATGACTTATGAAAACTCGGAGAGCAGAACTCTTGAACCATCTCTCCCCCCTTCCCCCCTGTTCTAACCACTGGTGGTCTCACTGCTACTAAGGTAACGCACATCTGTGTCCTGCATATTTCTCTCTAGATGCTGATTGGTTTAGCTGGTCATCTCACTGGCTACAATGGATCCTTCTCCTTTCTGAAGCCTGGGCAGCACTATGAGAGCCACTACTACCTGGGCATGAGAGGGGTGAGATATCTGACAAGCTGGGTGCCAGTCTCAAAGCCCGGTACATGAACGTTAGGAGATAGCATGGAGTGTGTGACTGTTCTCATGTCAGGGTGCATCTTACACTATATGTCCTGCATATTCTGTCTCTCTCTTCTCCCAATCCACCACTCCCCTCCCACTAGTACCTCCTATCACATGCCCACACAAGCACCATCCCTCTAAAGCTGCATACACACAGGACGATTCGCTCCATGAGCGACATCGTCCAGTGTGTACCCCCGGCAGGGGTGTGTTCCGTGTCGTTAACGACACTGAGCAGAAACACTGAACGATATCAAGAACGATTTTGTTCAGTGCCGGGCTCCCTCCCTCATCCCCAAACATGCTACAACCTGACGATATTGTCAGGTTGGACAGGAGGTTCGGGTGATGAACGGCAACAACCAGCAGGAGCGCGCATCGGTTGTTCATTGTTTTGGGGCAGGAACTGAACGATATTTTGGACGACTGAACGATAACTATATCATTATCGTTTCATTGTCCAAAATATTGCTGCGTGTGTACGCACCTTAACCCTGAGAATGGTCTGATGCTCTTATTGGATGTAGGTTGGTTTTAGATCCAATTATTTGAAAAGTGGCTGCACAGAGATATTGGCCATGGAGAACTGAATGCATTAGGAAGATGCCCTCTAGTGACACACTCTGACAGCAACACCTGTGTCCGCAAGCCTTTATCCTGCCCACTATATATCAGTAACCGAGCATGTGGTCTATACACGCCAGCATTAGCTAGTTACCGGATCTCATTGGCTACAGCTCCCTGCTGTGTTTATTAGGCCGGAGTAAGAACATTAAGTAACACGTTTTCTCTCTGCTGTAGTTCTGCGCCTTCCTGGGTGCCTGGCTCCCTCCATTTGTGTTCCTTATCGTTCACCAGCTGTCCACATCGCTAGCGGGGGCTCTGCTCGCATCTCTGCTGGTTCTGTTAGGTAAGGAAACCTCTATCCCCAGGTTACCATTTATGGGCTATATTGATTATTAATGTCTTGCCTGTATGTGTGCCTTTTAAATGTATATATTTTTTTTCTTCAAAGACGTACTGAAGCTTCTACACAAGTACATTGTTACATTGTGTTAGAGCGTGCCATCTTTCTTGTATCACATAATTGACATGGCCAGGGAGCGGGGTGACTCAAGGAGGCATCCGAGTTTAGAGGAAGAGAGGTTAGAGATCCCACTTTAGTCCTCTCTAGTTAGGGCCACAACGAGACCACAGGAAAGATAGTGCTTGAATAAGGGTTTAATTCAGGCTTGTATGCAAAACCCAAACATTACATTGCACAGTAACGTTAGATATGGACCTGCAAAGCTTAGTAAATATAAGCACGAATTTTGGAGAGCACTTTAACAGTAAGTGTATGATGGGTGGGAACGATCTTTTGGTTAATGTAGCTATGGGACGGTCCTCGGCTGTGGGGCAAGCCTTATCTCGGTAGATATAAGGGTTTTCTTTTTTAAATCGGGTAATTTTTTTATTAAAGTTTCACAAATTGTACACAAAGAAAACAAAACTTAACTTAACTGCAAAAACAAGGGGAATAATGAATACAAGGGGGTCAATTTACTAAGATGGGAGATCTATTAAGAAGTGATGTAACCCATGGCAACCAATCAGATTCCAGGTATTATCTTCTAGAAGGTGTAGATAAATGAGAAGTAGAATCTGGTTGGTTGCTATGGGCAACATCGCTTCTTAATAGAACTCCCATCTTAGTAAATTTACCCCTATCAGACTATGTATGAGACTAATACTATAAGGATAGAAAATAACGATTCCAGAGGGGAACAAAAAAAGCTTTATGGCAACAGCCAGTCCAAAATATGGGAAACTGACTGTCACGTGGGAGAATAAGGAAGGAGACAATAAAACACAAACATTACACAGGAACTTTAGCTATGGACCTACAAGGCTTAGTAAATATAAGTTTAAAATTCTCTTTTTCCTGTCCTCCTGCCATTGTCCTACGTAAGTGGGTTGTGGCACAGTGGTTGGGAACTGAAACTGGACCTGCTCTCACTGATTCCAAATCACTAAAACAATGTGTACTATTAGTTAGTGCTGGTACTGTAAAGCTGGCTGACCAGACGGGGCTGGAATCCATTGTGCAGAAGATAATTACTCTCAGTTGCTGCACTATCACCAGTTTCCTGGGAACTGGCTGCAAGAAAAAAAGAGGCATCAGCATAGGGATTTGCAGAGCTGGGAGGCGGAAGAGTAGCAGCGAGAGAGGGAAACCATAGAGAGTCCTGCCGTAGAGGAGAGGATGGATAGAGGCTGGGAGAGATAGAAACCATAGAGAGTCCTGCCGTAGAGGAGAGGATGGATAGAAGCGGGGAGAGACGAAAACCATAGAGAGTTCTGCCGTAGAGGAGAGGATGGATAGAAGCGGGGACAGGGGGGAAACATAGAGAGTCCTGCCGTAGAGGTGAGGATGGATAGAAGCGGGGAGAGAGGGGAACGATAGAGAGTCCTGCCGTAGAGGAGAATGGATAGAAGCGGGGAGAGAGGAAAACCATGGAGAGTCCTGCCGAAGCGGGGAGAGAGGGACACCATAGAGAGTCCTGCCGTAGAGGAGAGGATGGATAGAAGCGGGGAGAGAGGGGAACCATAGAGATTCCTGCCGTAGAGGAGAGGATGGATAGAAGTGGGGAGAGACGGGAAACCATAGAGAGTCCTGCCGTAGAGGAGAGGATGGATAGAAGCGGGGAGAGAGGGGAACGATAGAGAGTCCTGCCGTAGCGGAGAGGATGGATAGAAGCAGGGAGAGAGGAAAACCATGGAGAGTCCTGCCGTAGAGGAGAGGATGGATAGAAGCTGGGAGAGAGGGGAACCATAGAGAGTCCTGCCGTAGAGGAGAGGATGGATAGAAGCGGGGAGAGAGGAAAACCATGGAGAGTCCTGCCGTAGAGGAGAGGATGGATAGAAGCGGGGAGTGAGGGAAACCATAGAGAGTCCTGCCGTAAAAGTGAGGTTGGATAGAAGCGGGGAGAGAAGCTGGAGAAGTCACCGTGGGAGATAGTGGATGAGAGTTTTAGAATCTTTGGGTGCAGTCTGCAAGTGGTGGCTAATACAATGTATGACGTGCTAATGTGGTTCCAGACCACAGATTTTAGTTAGAACAAATCTTTAACTGTGTGAATAAAGAAACAGTGATGCTGTCACTGATTACATCATGGGCCAATATTGGAGTCTTGATGACAGCAGCATTTACATGGATCAGTGGAGCTGCAGAATATTCCCCTCCAATTTTAAGCAGGTACTCCTTCCCCTCCCCCATTCCTTACCCTTCCTTCTAAAACATGGTGACTCCTATTGTTCAGAGTGCTCTTTCTAACCACTATGATGGTTTTCTTGTTTACCCCAGACACTGGCTGCATCACGCTGTCCCAGTACATCCTGCTGGACCCAATCCTGATATTCTTCATTATGGGAGCCGTGCTGACTATGGTAAAGTTCCATTCCTGTTCCAGCAGGTGAGTGGACAGAGGATGGTCTGGAAAAAGCCTCTACTGAGCAGACACCAGCTTCTCATTACATGTACTTCATCTCAGGCCATTCAGCGTCCCCTGGTGGTCGTGGCTGGGACTGACTGGCGTCAGTTTGGCGGGAGCAATAGGAGTGAAATTCGTCGGCCTTTTCGTGGTTCTCTTCATCGGTCTAAACACAGTCAGGGACCTGTGGAAGCTGCTGGGAGATCTCAGTCTGACACTGGTAATTATAATGTGAGGCCTCTGGATTAATCATTGGTTTGCTCAGGTGGGAAACACCCCAGAATCCATGTACTCGCATCAGACTGACCGCGGAATCCGTCCGGTAGGTTGTTGCCGTAAAGTTTGGGATTTTAGGTGCGGTACTATATTCTGTAACCATGTAATATAGGTTTAAGTACGTATGTGCAAGTGTTGGCGATCATGTTAGATAAAACAGCAAAGAAAGTTGACGAAAAATCATTTGCCCACAAAATAGATCTAAATCCAATTAATATATAATCACCTTGCCTGAATATGTAATAATATTTATAGACCGATAACATAATACTCTGTAACCATTGGCTGGCTGTATACACAGAGCATCAGACTGATCCTAAATGTCTCTTTACTTTTATTGTGCTATAAAGTTTCTCCATATATATATATGCTACACATTCTTAATTATATTTGAGTTAATATCGCAGAAACTTTGCATCTGGATAAACTTGCAGTCGGGTTTCAGTGAAATATTCTCTAGCTGTTACTATTGTCACTAGATGGCAGCCAGCAGCTATTCTAATTGCTATAAACTAGGCAGAATTGTTACTTAATATACAGCGGCCATCTTTAGAAATAGATACATTATTTTGTTATAAATACTTAGTTATTGTGTAGTGTTCTGTTAACCCTACTAAAGCTTTATTGACATTCCGTGACCCTAATTTATAGTACCCTGCACAGACCAGACTGAATCATACGTACCCCGCACAGACCAGACTGAATCACATGTACCCTGCACAGACCAGACTGGATCATACGTACCCTGCACAGACCAGACTGAATCATACGTACCCCGCACAGACCAGACTGAATCATACGTACCCCGCACAGACCAGACTGAATCATACGTACCCCGCACAGACCAGACTGAATCATATGTACCCTGCACAGATCAGACTCAATCATATGTACCCCGCACAGATCAGACTCAATCATATGTACCCCGCACAGATCAGACTCAATCATATGTACACCGCACAGATCAGACTGGATCATATGTACCCTGCACAGACCAGACTGGATCATACGTACCCTGCACAGACCAGACTGAATCATATGTACCCTGCACAGACCAGACTGAATCATATGTACCCTGCACAGATCAGACTGGATCATATGTACACCGCACAGACCAGACTGGATCATACGTACCCTGCACAGACCAGACTGGATCATATGTACCCTGCACAGACCAGACTGAATCATACGTACCCCGCACAGATCAGACTGGATCATACGTACCCTGCACAGATCAGACTGAATCATATGTACCCTGCACAGACCAGACTGAATCATATGTACCCTGCACAGACCAGACTGAATCATACGTACCCTGCACAGATCAGACTGAATCATACGTACCCTGCACAGACCAGACTGAATCATATGTACCCCGCACAGATCAGACTGAATCATATGTACCCCGCACAGACCAGACTGAATCATACGTACCCCGCACAGATCAGACTGAATCATATGTACCCCGCACAGATCAGACTGAATCATATGTACCCCGCACAGATCAGACTGAATCATATGTACCCCGCACAGATCAGACTGAATCATATGTACCCCGCACAGATCAGACTGAATCATATGTACCCCGCACAGATCAGACTGGATCATACGTACTCCGCACAGACCAGACTGGATCATACGTACCCCGCACAGACCAGACTGGATCATACGTACCCCGCACAGACCAGACTGGATCATACGTACCCCGCACAGACCAGACTGGATCATACGTACCCCGCACAGACCAGACTGGATCATACGTACCCCGCACAGACCAGACTGGATCATACGTACCCCGCACAGACCAGACTGGATCATATGTACCCCGCACAGACCAGACTGGATCATACGTACCCCGCACAGATCAGACTGGATCATACGTACCCCGCACAGATCAGACTGGATCATACGTACACCGCACAGACCAGACTGGATCATACGTACCCCGCACAGACCAGACTGGATCATACGTACCCCGCACAGACCAGACTGGATCATACGTACCCCGCACAGACCAGACTGAATCATATGTACCCCGCACAGACCAGACTGAATCATATGTACCCCGCACAGACCAGACTGAATCATACGTACCCCGCACAGATCAGACTGGATTATACGTATCCCGCACTCACCTGCCGTGTGTTTCCCCTTACAGGAAGTCATCCTCCGTCACTTGGCTGCACGTGTCCTCTGCCTCATCCTCCTGCCGCTTGTCCTGTACTCCCTCATCTTTGCTGTACATTTCACCGTTCTTAATAAAAGGTATATTGATGGTCCCTGTGCGTTTCTGCCAGATCTGTGTCTCCTCTAACCTGCGTATCGCACACATTATCCATCCAGCAGAGGTTGCTCATCACAGAGCTGCAGGTTACCGCAGGCTGCACCTTATACAGCAACAGCCTATTCAGGCACTTCAGCCCTTGTGAGGTTTCCGTGGATTAATTGCCTGTCCCTGTCTTGTAGTGGGCCTGGTGATGGCTTCTTCAGTTCAGCTTTCCAGTCCCGTCTGCTCGGAAACAATCTCCACAATGCCTCCATGCCGGAACGTAAGTATGGCACCGAGTCCCAGATCTAGTGGTTGGGCTGTTTATTTGGTCTTAGTTCTCCTCTCTCTCTCATTGTGTCTCTGTCTCATTATTTCTCTGTTTCGTGGTGTGTCTCTCTTGTTACCCCCCCCTCGCTGTGTATGGCATGTGTGTACGGGGCGCACAGGAGCGCTGTGTATAATGGGTTACACTCTTCCCTAGACCTAGCGTACGGCTCAGTCATTACCCTGAAGAGCGTGCGAACGGCGAGCGGATACCTGCACTCACACTGGCACTTATACCCAGAGGGAGTGGGAGCGCGGCAGCAGCAGGTTGGTACAGTAATACGTATTGTCCGGTTCCCCGCACTATTGACCAGTGATGATATGTCACCCCCGTCCTCCTTGCAGGTCACCACTTACTCCCACAAAGATCAGAACAACCTGTGGATTGTGAAGAAACACGACTCTGAATACGGTAATGGACACGGGCCGGCCACGTTGCTAGGAGTCGTGGGGTTACCACTGATGCCTTTATCGTTTCATTACAGACACAGAAGCGCCCCTTGAATTTGTCCATCACGGAGACATTATCCGTCTGGAGCACAAAATGTAAGTTCTGCTTTGGAGCTGTACAAAAAAAGCTATCAAACTTTGTTTATAGTATATTTGTATGTAGTATATTTATTTGTATGTAGTATATTTGTATGTAGTATATTTATTTGTATGTAGTATATTTGTATATAGTATATTTATTTGTATATAGTATATTTGTATGTAGTATATTTGTATATAGTATATTTGTATGTAGAATAACCGGGGTTTGGGGCTCACTGTCCTTGGTTTGTCTTTTCTTTTTCTTTAATATACAATATCTGCAAATATTCTGGAAGCAGGGGCGCATTATGTATGAAAAGGATTGGTGACCCTTGTGTAATGTTACCAATCCCAGGACTCTCCTACATTCTGTGCAAACCGCTGTAGTACTGGGCTCGCTGCCACAGGCAGCTCGCAGGGTCTGTGGGCGTTTTTTTTTCTCTGTCCGCTTGCAAAGCTGTGGGAGACCTCCTACAGCCTGTGCGAGCGGCCAGGAGGCCGTTGCGATTATCGCGACCATCGGCCTTGTGACGAGACCCTGGGGTAGGGTCTTTGCTACCGCAAGGCCGAGTGGACTTCCTGCTCTAATAGAGCAGGAAGTCCATTACTGACATCAGTAGTGATGTCAGTAGGAATTCCCACAAACGGCAGGCGTTCCTAAGGGAACGCCTGCGTTTGTACAGCCACCCCCTCCCCACACCCACACCCGCCTACAAAACGGGGCGAGCTCTCACTCACCATCGACAGCCGCCCCGTCTTGTAGCAAGTCCCGTAGCGACTGAGCTTCAGTTGCTGGACGGGGCTCACGCATGTGCACGCCGGACGCGGCACATGCGCAGTGGGGAAACATCGAGCTCGCGTGCGGCTCTGAATCAGGCCCTTTGTCAGGAGACCCTTTGTCATGAGCATATGAAGGATATTTCTGCGAGGATCTGATTATAAATCATTGCACCAAGGGTCTGGTTCATTACTGATCGCAAATGCGATTGCCATAGCGATTACACACGCAGTCTCAGATAGTATGCTAATCCTCTGCGATCGCTATGCCGCAGCAGCAGAACATAAGAACGCCCACTTTAACTTACACACATCCGTAATACTTAGCAAGACTGTGAAACCATCGGTAACATGGAGTACCATCGCAGCCTCACGCACACTGGCACAAGAGCTGACCTTACTCAGAAATTGCTAACTTTAGTTCACGCTATGAGTCCTCAGGCTGCGTATGGCATTGCAGTGGATAATTTATGCACGCCCCTGCACCGGCGTTCAAACGCACTGATACGCCTGCATTCGGCTGACCACCCCAACGTCACCACCCACAAACGGCGCTTCCTGTCAATCACTCTGCGATGGGTCTGCGTAGTCACTGTGATCGTAATCCCGATGTGTGCGTAATCGCAGTTGAGATTGGCAAAGAATCGGGCCCCAAGTCCCGACTTGAAAAGGTTAAATCGGTGAAAACTGTTGTCCTTACATCTTCCATATGTATCTTCTGCCATATACAGTGCATCCGGAAAGTATTCACAACGCTTCCCTTTTTCCACATTTTGTTATGTTACAGCCTTATTCCAAAATGGAATAAATTCATTTTTGTCCTCAACATTCTACACACAATACCCCATAATGACAATGTGTAAAAAGTTTTTTGAGATATTTGCAAATTTAAATAAAAAAAGAACGTTAAGAAATCACATGTACATAAGTATTCACAGCCTTTGCCATGAAGTTCAAAATTGAGCTAAGGTGCATCCTGTTTCCACTGATCATCCTTGAGATGTTCCTACAGCTTAATTGGAGTCCACCTGTGGTAAATTCAGTTGATTGGACATGATTTTGAAAGGCATACACCTGTCTATATAAGGTTCCCACACTTGATAGTGCATGTCAGAGCACAAACCAAGCATGAAGTCCAAGGAATTGTCTGTAGACCTCCGAGACAGGATTGTTTCGAGGTACAAATCTGGGAAAGGTTACAGAAAAATATCTGCTGCTTTTGAGGGTCCCAATGAGCACAGTGGCCTCCATCATCCGTAAATGGAAGAAGTTCGGAACCACCAAGACTTTTCCTAGAGTTGGTCGGCCGTCTAAACTGAGCGATCGGGGGAGAAGGGTCCTAGTCAGGGAGGTGACCAAGATCCCGATGGTCACTCTGTCAGAGCTACAGCATTCCTCTGTGGAGAGAGGAGAACCAGAAGGACAACCATCTCTGCAGCAATCCACCAATCAGGCCTGTATGGTAGAATGGCCAGACGGAAGCCACTCTTCAGTAAAAAGCACACGGCAGCCCGCCTGGAGTTTGCCAAAATGCACCTGAAGGACTCTCAGACCATGATGAGACATATTGAACTCTTTGGCGTGAATGCCAGGTGTTATGTTTGGAGGAAACCAGGCACCGCTCATCACCAGGCCAATACCATCCCTACAGTGAAGCTTGGTGGTGGCAGCATCATGCTGTGGGGATATTTTTCAGCGGCAGGAACTAGGAGACTAGTCAGGATAGAGTGAAAGATGAATGCAGCAATGTACAGAGATATCCTGGATGAAAACCTGCTCCAGAGCGCTATTGACCTCAGACTGGGGCGATGGTTCATCTTTCAGCAGGACAACGACCCTAAGCACACAGCCAAGATATCAAAGGAGTGGCTTCAGGACAACTCTGTGAATGTCCTTGAGTGGCCCAGCCAGAGCCCAGACTTGAATCCAATTGAACATCTCTGGAGAGATCTGAAAATGGCTGTGCACCGACTCTTCCCATCCAACCTGATGGAGCTTGAGAGGTGCTGCATTGAGGAATTATTATTATTATCCTTTATTTATATGGCGCCACAAAGGTTCTGCAGCGCCTTACACAGTACATAAATGAGCACACAAAAAAAAACGTTATTAGCCGTACAATACAAGGCAGTACAAGGACATGGTTTATAGACATAGCTGCATAACACAAGCAGCAGGACATAAGCAACCAAGTGTTAGGTGCTGTTGTGGGGAGTTAGGAGTAAATTATACTATAAGTAGGGGGAGGAGAAGCAGGTGAGGAATGAGGGCCCTGCTCGTGAGAGCTTCCATTCTAAAGGGGAGGGGCATACAGACAGGGGTGACACAGATGGGGTAGATAGTGAGGAAGGAGCATGGAGCAATGGGTTAGGATATGTGCTGCGGATTGTGTGTGTATAAGATGACCTGATGTTATGTCAAAATTAATTCCTTCATTCATCTATCTCTATGTCAACAAATAGATTTTGATTATGTGTTATTTACATGAGATGTACAAAATAAAGTTGTAGCACCTTAATTATTGTGTGTTACATTGTAGCATCTAAATACAGTACATCCAGATAAAAATGCAGCTATTATGGGACTGTCCTGTCATCCTAATACAGTAGTGACTACTTTAATCCCAGCTGCTGGGTGCTATGCCATGCTCCTATCAGTGTGTGCATCTCACATGCTAGACCCACCCACAAATGGGTGCATGTTGTGGTCCCACAGGTTGTTGTTGTGCCTGGGCCCAGAATTTCTCTTGGCAGCCCTGGAGGTGACAGGCAGAACCAGGAGGGCTTAGTGGTGTGGTGGGGTAACAAGACCATGGAGGGAGGGAGGGGGCTGAGAGTGGAGGAACAGGAAAGGAGCAGAGGGTTGGAAGGCAGACTGATGAGAGAAAAAAGGTGGAACAATAAGTGGAGGAGACAGGAGGGGGGGGATAGAGATGGATAAAGCAGAGGAATATGTGGGCACTGAATAAGGGGGGTGTTTGCAGTAAGCGTGTTCATGCTGTGGACGAGGTAATAAGTGAGATGAAAACTGGAGTTAAATGTTCAGAAATACAGGTAAGAGAACAGCGCTGCTAATGTATGAGCACAGCTCCAAAAGTGATATATAAAGAGAGGTGTGTGAGTAGTGGGTGCAGGAATTAGTTATTAAAAGGATGATTAAGGTGAACATATGTGACGCAAAGGAAAAAGGCAATACAAACGAGAGTATGAGGGGAAAAATGACAATGTACAGAGACCATCCAGTCAGAAATGTTATGAACAACAAAGATCAATCAATAGGAGCAGCAGCAGATAGGGGGGTACCTGCAATGTCCAAGCAGTGAGTGCAGCAAGGAGAGTCCTAGGTATTCATACAGCGGCAGATGGTGAATTTGGAAATTCACATAAATATGTTGCTTGATGTCGGTCAGGAGGTGTTCTGGCTTTGAGGATGTTTTCCCTCAGTTTTTCTCTAGCTTAACTCCAGCGTAACTGCGTCTTAGTTATTAAATTGTAATTACACTTATAATCTAACACTTGGAATCTAATGCAGCCTACGTCTTTGCAGCCTTACTGATCACTAATGGCGAAACTGCCCAAAGATAGGTGTGCCAAGCATGTGGCATCATATTCAAAAAGACTTGAGGCTGTAATTGCTGCCAAAGGTGCATCAACAAAGTATTGAGCAAAGGTTGTGAATTGTTATGTACATGTGATTTCTTAGTTGTGTATTTTTTTATTATTAAATTTGCAAAAATCGTAAAAAAACCAAAACTTTTTACACGTTGTCATTATGGGGTACTGTGTGTAGAATTATGAGGACAAAAATGAATTTATTCTGTTTTGGAATAAGGCTGTAACATAACAAAATGTGGAATAAGTGAAGCGTTGTGAATACTTTCCGGAATCACTGTAGTGTTGTCCCATCATCCATAGTGATCCCATCTTACCTACCACTAATGGTGCATACACACACAACGATTTTTTGAACGATTATCATTAAACGATATCGTTTAACGATAATCGTTTGAAAAAATCGTTCACTTTCTGAGTCAAACGGTGAACGATTATTGTTCATGCGCGTTCACGTTTGTAGTTTGTAGTTCAGTCAGACTTGTCAACTCAACGATTTTCATTAAGTTAATATGCAAACATCGTTTGTAGTTCATAAAAATCGTTCATTACATTTAAATGAACATAGTAAATGAACAACTTTAGTAAACGATTTTAGTTCATTTTTTCAAGGTAGAAAATCGTTTACTAAAATCATTCATTAACTGAATCGTTGTGTGTGTGTATGCAGCTCTGACTCAGGAGACGAGGAACCCAACTCTAAATTGAATATACCTGCACTTGTGAGAGCTGTAAAATCTATTCTTCGAATAGAAATGATAGAACCCACTCCTAAGACAAACCAGCCACTCTTTAGGCGACAGAAGGTAGTTTTACCAGAGTTTCCTCACTCTGCTCAGCTATCTGATCTAATGAGTGAGACATGGAATATGCTTCACAATAAAAAGTTTCAGCTGCCTAAACACTTGATTTCTTTTTACGCTCTTCCAGCTACTGATTGCACTAAATGGGAAGTTCCCCCTGCCGTGGATTCCCACGTGACATGCTTGGTTAAGAATGCTAACTTACCTATCCATACAGCAACTCCTTAACCACTTAACTGACAAATTCTTTTTCCAAAAACCGCTCCAAAATTGTCGGTTTCTTTTATGATTGAATTAGGTCAAGAACATAATTTTAAACTTATCCATCACTATTTTATTTGAAAAATAGCGATTTCTACTTCAGGGTCCATAGGGGGTCCACAGGGTTGACCTTGGGGTATAGGTTGGGAACCAAATCCGGGCACCACGCAGTTAAAGCTTTTAGCTCCCAGGATGCACTGGGTCCACTCTCCCTATAACCCCACCCCCAAGCCAGAGGCACCTCAGTTTAAGTTGGTGCCCGGCCGGAGTCGGGTCACCGTTAGCGCAGGGGGAGCTGATTAGCAGCCCCTAAGCTTATTTTATTTTTTTAGGGACAAAGTTTTTTCCATGGACTTTGGACTCTTCAGAGCGGCAGCGTCGGACTGTCCATAGGACGTCTAAGCTGCCGCTCCGTCACCCCGCTGGCGCTGAGACGCCAGTACAGATCTGGGGATCTCAGCGGGACCCCAGAGTCTGTACTAGCCGGACTCTGTGGGCGCCCAGGACTGCTGCCGGATCCACGGGGAGCAGGTAAGGTCGCGGATCACCGCTTGCGGTGATCCGCGCATTCAAATGCAGTCCTGTGCCTCCGGTCTCAGGGGACAGACCGGAGGCGCCGGCAGTGGCGGCGGGCCCCCCATACCCCGTGTGTCCACTAGACCACCAGGGACTTAACGATCGGTGCAGGGAGCCGGCGTCCCGGGGGTTAATAGCCGGCCAGGGGAGGCAGCCTTCCCTGTTACAGCGGCTCCTCCCCTCAGCTCAGCGCGCCTTTCAGTATCCATAGTCTGGCGTCGCTGAGCTGCTTCCTCCGCGGGCCACGCTTCTTCTGAGGTCTCCAGCGGCCATTTTATCTCTGTGGTGCAGCAGAAATCTCTGGAGATGGCAGTGAGTCCAGTCCCCCTGCGTACCTCACCATCAGGTCAGTGTACACAGCACTGTAGCCTTCCCAGACACTGAATCTGGGCAGTTGAATGCAGTGTAATAGTGCAGTATATTATATGACATGTTTATGTATATATGTATATATCTGCATTGTATGTGACTTATGCTAGTGCTGACTGTACTTTATTCTCTCACCTGTCAGTGTATATCTATCCCTTTTCTTTATCTGCCCTAATACAGCTGTACTTAGGGTGGTTCTGAGACCTCACATTTATATACTTGTTAATATTTGTGTGGTTTGTCACATACTGTTGCGTGCTGCACGTTGCCATATTTTAGATGGAACTGTGTGTTGCATACGCTGAAAATGGGTCCCTGCAGCTAATTTTTGGCATCAGTCAGGACCAGTATAGCGCTGCTTAATATTTCCGCCAAGATTGGTCAGATATGTCTGACCAGGAGATAGAGCGTTATACTGCACCCATTTTTACTATCCTGCAAGTCATGTGCTGCAGGTGTTAGTGCGGAGGATTTGACTCATAAAGGGTTCTGTATGTGGCGTCATCTGGTGCTGGCCTCTTTCACGACCCCCTTGGGCGGTTTGTTTTCTCGGGATCCTCTCAATTGCGGATCGCCGGGCGGGCCCCATTGTTGTACCTCACTTGGGGTTACTTCACCATACTGCCCTTTTCATCTCAGGGTATCTCGCAGCTTCTTGCACTCTTCCCCTGTGACACAGACTACCGCTCCCTGCAGGGGTTTTTCGCAGTATATGAATTCCCCCTGGTGCCACAATAGTCTGTCATTCCCCTTGCAGGGATTACCACAACAGCCACCCTGGGTGGATGTTGTTTTCTACGAAACGCTAATCGGCGTGGTTGACGCCCTGTGGTTACTTCCCAGTTGGCTCTGCCGTGAACTGGGTACTGTTCGGGGCTCTTTCCCTCTTACACGGGGGGAAGCCTATTTCAGGTATTATTATCCCTGCTTTAGGGCTGGTAGCAGGTCCATTCTGGTTAGAGTGAATGTTGACCTGCACCTGTATCATACACCCTCAGTATTGCGTGCCTTCGGGTTCCCTGTTGCTGACTAGCGGGTGGATCGCATAGCGGGACTCTGGCTGTTGCCAGATAGGAGGTGTTACAACAGTGTTTGGCCTCCTGTCCCAAATTCCCTGAGGGTCATCACGAGCCCCTCCTGGGGGGGATGGGCGTGTTACTCGTCTGATTACAGACGTTACTACGCCTCCCATTCCTGCGTGGTCGGATTCTTCGGATCCGTAGGTGGTAACGCTGCCTGAAATCAGTATACTTGCTTTCAGGAGTTGTTACCCATCCTACCATGGCTATAGCATGGTTGGTTAATACTATTGCATATTGGGTTGATGCATTTGTAACGTTTTTTCCCCTCCAACACGTCGGGGGTTCAAATGTATTTGGTCGCTCACGTAATATATGCTGTTGTCATAGGTGGAAATGCCTATATTGGATACCAGTCTCCTAACTTTCAGAGTTCCGGCTGCGACTGTATCCTCCGTAATACCCTATGGCTGCGCTCTGGGAATGCAGAGGTACAGATACCATCTTTAGGGTTGATATTGTTTGGTCCTGACCTTGACAAGATTGTAGTAACATTGGCAGTATTACTAACGACAAGTTTACCGCTTTCAGCTGTGCCCACTACAAGGCCTCAGACTAAGTCTGTTAAGTCTTTTTTGTCCTCTGGGTCAGCCTAAAGGTCTGTTTCTTCGTAGACTGTCGGCATCTACAAGGGCCGACATATCCAGTACCGAGCAGGCCTGGACTGCCAGCCGATCCTGCTTCTGAACCTACGGATATCTCTTCAGCCTGACGGGACAGGCCTACAACTGGGAGATACCGATTTTCTCAGTTCGCCCGGTATTAGTGTCAAGTTGCCGCGGCTACGTGGGTAGGAGGGTACGCCCTCTTTACAAGGGCCTTACAGATCCAGAAAGCTATGCAGTTGTTGCGGTAAGTGGAGCTAATTAGGCCATCCCCACTATCTCAGTGAGGGACTGGTTGTTCTGCTTTCTTTCTGGTGCGGTGGCTGAATGGTCCTCTTTGGCCTATTCTCTGTCTCAATTCCCTGAACCAGTTCCTAAAGCTACCTGGGCTCAGGAGGAAATCCCTATGCTCCATCATACGATGTTTGGAACCTGGGGACTTTATGGTATCACTGGATATACAGGACGCGTGCCTACGGGTACTTACAGAGACCTTTCCTCAGCATGGGCTGAGGTTTGCTGTATCACAGCAACACTTACAATTTTTCGGGCTCTGCCTGTTGGGACTGTCCTCAGCCCCACAGGGGTTTACCAGCGTTTTGGATTTTCTGACAGTTCTTCTGTTCAGTATATCCCAATGCTCCTGTACCTGGACGGCCTCCTGCTCTTAGCGGGATCACCGGGGTACTTTACGGCCAGGTCAGGATGACTGTGGCTTCTTCAGGGTGCAGACGTTTAATCAACGGGGAAAAAGTCCTCCCTGCATCCCTCTCTGGGTATTCTTCATCTAGGATCCCTGCTGGATTCTCAGAATCTGAGAATTCTTCTGGCGTAAGACGGAATCTCCTCTCTTCCATTAGGAGTACATGGTTGTCTGCGCAGTCGACAGATGTCTTTACACTCTGGGATGCATGGTGGAATGGGCTCAGTTCCATTCCAGGCCTTTCCATAATTGGCTCATCTCCAGATGGAATGAGTTTTTTCTGTCGGATAACTGTTCAAACGATGATGCTCTCTCCGGAGGCAAGTCGGTCCCTGTCCGGGTGGCTATGGCCATCTCGTCCAGGGTTTTCTTTGCTATGGACAGTGTCTGGATCGAATCCTTTTCAGTGCAGTTGGACGTCTGTCGATTCCACCCTGTCAATTAACTTACTCTGGCATAACTCTTGTTTCCCGGTGAACCTGAAAAGGTTCAGTCCGACAGGGTCAGGACAGTGGCTTCCTTTTTAGCAACACTGTTCGTTGGGTGGCAATGACAGGTATGTCACATATTCGGACATAGTCCGAGGGTCTCCTCCCGACCATCTCGGCAGCGTTCATTTCAGGAGCTCTCCATTGGGAAGCGGGAGTCCTCAGCCGTCACGCCGTGCATCCCGGGGACTAGTCTCTTCCCCAAGAGAGGTTTCATCTCCTGGTGAGCAGGGGGGGCCCCCCTGAGGTGACCCTCATGGCCTTCTGACTTTATCACACTATGGTGTTACAGTTCAGCTTTGGGGATTCTGAAGCAACCTTCAGCGACTCTTTGTCGGTGAAGTGGTCCTTCCACTTTGTGTACCTGTGTTCTCCGGTCTCCCTTCTTCCTCAAGGTCTTTGGAAGTGTTTTCAATCGAGACGGAGATGCTTTCCTGCTGGTGGCTCCTGATTGCCCCAGATGTCAGGGGTACTTGGATCTTCGGAGTCTCTACATCGATACTCCATCCCTGATGCTTCACTGCCCGGACCTGTTGTCTCAGGGTCTTTGGTTTTGCCTTGGACCTGGGTCGTTTGTCTTTGACTGTGTCCTTACAGTGGTCTTACGGCTTCCCTGGCTTTGTCATCGTTGGAATGATTAGAGCACATGGATCAGCTTTTGCTGGGACCTACCACAAACTGTGGCAGCCATAAATCTTATGGTATTGTACCTGTCGATACAATCCTCCGGTGTCCAGGATTTCCAGATATTCTGGCATTCCTTCCGGCTGGCTTGGGTTTCACACTTGGCCTGGTCTTCCTGACAGTGCGGATCTCTACACTGTCAGTATGGTTAAGATATGGAATTGCTCCACTCTGGTATCCAGTTCATCCTTTGGAGTGTTTTCTTGATTATGCCTCCATTTGTCCTCCCTAGGGACTCCTGGGGAGTAAGTAGTGGTTCTTCGTTACCTCCGGGGACAGTCAATGGAACCGCTGGTTGTGATAGCCATTACATGGTCTATTGCTTAGGCTCTCTCTTTCTCTCAGGGTGTTTATATCAACCAGGAGAGTGTCTGAATTGGGAGCGTTCTCATGTGGCTCCCTCTTCTGGAGGGCATCATGTCAGGGTGGGAGTTGCTCTCGCCCTGTGTTGCTTCTTAGTGGTTTTCAGGTTCCATATTATTCTGGAACTTATGGTACGGCCATTCTGTCCCCAGTCCTCTCGGCTGGTGTGGCCTCATTGACTGTGGTCTGGCCTCTTTGGATTTTTGTGATCCGTTCAGGTTCCTTACGGAAATCGGACTCCTTATTGGTGGTCTGAGATTTCTGGTTTTCACAGGAAAGGATGGCCGGCCTATAACCAAATGTTGGCTGGATGGCCTCGTAGGTCTTCCTCAGGGGCCTACCCATGGGTAGGCCTTCCTGTTGTTGATGCTTGTTTTTTCTCGGGCCATGTGTGCGGCTCGCTGTGGCGCCTCGGCTGTTTTACCTTACTAGGTGGCCACGTGGTCTTCTGTCCACACCTTTTTAAGGTTCTAGGCATTGGTTTCCTTTGCCTCTCAGGATGCTTCCTTTTTGGCGACGGATTCTCCTCTCAGCACAGGAGCGTCCCCACCCTTGGTTGAACTGCTTTGGGACATCCCCAAGGTCAACCCTGTGGACCCCCTATGGACCCTGAAGTAGAAAACAAGAGATATGGTAAGAACTTACCTTTGTTATCTCTGTTTCTACGAAGTCCATAGGGTCCACAGGGCGCCCGCCCTGACGCACCTGGCTTCATATGGGCTGTGTGGCTGGTCACCGGTTTTCCGTCTCCCATTTCGGTGAGTATGGTTATTGAGTGTTCCAGTTTTCTCTCTCTTTTTCTCTCCTCCTCCGGCCTTTGGCTACTTACAAACTGAGGTGCCTCTGGCTTGGGGGTGGGGTTATAGGGAGAGTGGACCCAGTGCATCCTGGGAGCTAAAAGCTTTAACTGCGTGGTGCCCGGATTTGGTTCCCAACCTATACCCCAAGGTCAACCCTGTGGACCCTATGGACTTCGTAGAAACAGAGATAACAAAGGTAAGTTCTTACCATATCTCTTGTTTTTTATGTTATACTGTAGTGATGGCCATTGACAGCTGTACCATTGATGGTTCAACCATCGTTAGAAGCCATCAATTGTTTAGCGATTGGGCAAGATCTGTGTAGACCACAATTGTCGATGTTTCCTAAACATCGATTGATGGATACCATGGATGGTGCAACATTGATAGCCACCAGCAATGGCAAACCACTTGTTTTCAGCCAGACCATCGATGTTTGCAAACCATCGATGGTTGGTTGACATCCCTAAACAGAGGCTCTGCGATATCTATCGAACATATATGTATATACAGAACATATATGTGTATATATATTTTATTATGGCCAGGCCCCTTATAAAAGTGGGCATTATGGGGGAGGAGGAGCAGCTGAGGATGGAGGGAGTGGCCCGGATACTTAGAACAGTGGCGGCAACCAGAGCCGCCGCTGCTGTCTATACGCGGCCATTGATCACTGCCGGAGCCGCAGCGGGACGGTGTCCCGCTGGCGGCCCGGACCCATAGCACAGCGGCGGCTACCAGAGCCACCGCTGCTGCTGCTTCTGCTCAGCCGGTGATCACTATGTAATCACTGCTGTGCCGGAGCCACAGCGGGAGGGTGGCGGCCCGGCTACTCAGCAGCAGCGGCGGCTACCAGAGCCGCGCTGCTGCTGCTTCTACACAGTGATCACGCTGATCACTGTGTGTACCCGGAGCCGCAGCGGAAGGGTGTTCCGCTGGCGGCTCCGATACATAGCAGCAGCGGCGGCTACCAGTGCCGCCGCTGCTGCTTCTCACTGAAGGGGGTGGGGCCGGCTGGGCTGGGCTGCCCGATCACTGCTGGCCACAGTGATCGGGATATACTGGAGTCTGCAGCCGCGCCGGGAGGGGGGTGCCGCCAGATGCCCGATCACTGTGGCCAGCAGTGATCGGGAGACAAAGGAGGGGGAGCCGCGGGTGTAGAGGGACCAGAAGGTCCCTCTGATGTAGGCGGCAGTGGGAAGATTAACTTCCCATAGCCGCCTAGTGGCCATTCCTGACTGGTCGTATCAGATACGACCATGTCAGGGAAAGCCCAGCCTGGTGTGGTCGTATCTGATACGACCATGCCAGGCAAGTGGTTAAAAGAGACTACGGATAGAAGGATGGAAGCTTCCCTGAAGTCTGTATATTCTCTTACAGGAGCTATTACTCGTCCTGCCAGGACTATGGCCTGGGTGGCAAAAGCCATTGAGAGTTGAGCAGAGGCCCTAGAGCAGGCATGTCAAACTCAAAATACCAAAAGGTCTAAGAGTGTGTGGGCCGCAACAAACAAAAAGTCTTATGCAATTTTGAAAGGTTTATTATTAATAAAAACCAATGCAGTGTCCCCTGTAGCAGTGCCCCTTATGCAATTCCACCCTGTATTAGAGCCCCTTTTGTAATGCCCTCTGAATTTGTACCCATTATGCAATACCCCTTATGCAGTGCCCATTATGCAGTGCCCCAGTAATGCCCCAAGAAGTGCACCTTATGTTGTGCCCCTTTTGCAGAGCCCCCAGTAATGCCCCTTTTGCAGAGCCCCCAGTAATGCCCCTTTTGCAGAGCCCCCAGTAATGCCCCTTTTGCAGAGCCCCCAGTAATGCCCCTTTTGCAGAGCCCCCAGTAATGCCCCTTTTGCAGAGCCCCCAGTAATGCCCCTTTTGCAGAGCCCCCAGTAATGCCCCTTTTGCAGAGCCCCCAGTAATGCCCCTTTTGCAGAGCCCCCAGTAATGCCCCTTTTGCAGAGCCCCCAGTAATGCCCCTTTTGCAGAGCCCCCAGTAATGCCCCTTTTGCAGAGCCCCCAGTAATGCCCCTTTTGCAGAGCCCCCAGTAATGCCCCTTTTGCAGAGCCCCCAGTAATGCCCCTTTTGCAGAGCCCCCAGTAATGCCCCTTTTGCAGAGCCCCCAGTAATGCCCCTTTTGCAGAGCCCCCAGTAATGCCCCTTTTGCAGAGCCCCCAGTAATGCCCCTTTTGCAGAGCCCCCAGTAATGCCCCTTATGCAGAGCCCCCAGTAATGCCCCTTATGTTGTGCCCCCAGTAATGTCCTTAGTAGTGCCCCTTATGCAGAGTCCCCAGTAATGGTCGCTTCTGATCGCTTCAGAGACCACTGTTGCCAGCTTGTAATTGTAAACACTGTCCGATGGGAGCTGTGCTTCGATCAGGGTAGGGGTGTGGGCCACACTCTGGGGCCGCAGAAAATGTTTATTCGGGCCGCATGTTTTGACATGCCTGCCCTAGAAGATACATTTCCCTCTGATTCTTTGAGGGAACAGCTGTCCTGCATCACTCACATTAGGGATGCAGCCTCCTATTTAGGAGAAGCGGGTTTGGATACTGGTCTCCTAACTTCCAAGGCATCTGTTACTTCCGTGGTAGCCCGCTGTATCGTTTGGCTTCGCTCATGGAACGCGGACTCGGACTCTATAAAGGCTTTGGAGTCTCTGCCTTACTCTGGGGAGATCCTGTTTGGCCCAGAATTGTGACTACCTTGGCAGCTAATAAGACAGCGTTCTTGCCCTCTGCATCTACTACGAAGCCTCTGATATACTCCTTTCGGTCCTTTCATCCCCAGGGGAAAGCTAAAGGTCAGTCCTTTCCACGGCGGTCGGCATCCACAAAGGCCTCCAAGCCTAGGACCAAACAGGCCTGGGCTACCAGACGTCCACCTACCAAATCTGAGGACAAACCTTCAGCCTGACAGGGTGGGACTCTCCCGGTGCTCCGAGGGTGGGAGGCCGACTTCTTCAATTCGCCCAGTTCTGATGTCAGACCCCACAGACACCTGGGTACAAGCAGGGGTCTCCCACGGATACACCCTCATTCCTGAGGCAGCCTCCCCAGCATTTCTTTTGCATAGGACCTCCATCTGACCCACGAAAAGCCCTGCTGCTCCAGAAGGCCATTCAGTCCTTGCTGCTCTCGGGGGTAATAACTCCGGTCCCCTCATCAAGGACGGGTTATTATTCTACCCTTTTCTTGGTTCAGAAGCCCAACGGGTCTCATCGGCCTATCCTCAACCTCAGGTCTCTGAACAAGTTTATCAGTGTACCCAGGTATGGTAACCCTCCGCTCTATTGTCCTGGCTATGGACCCTGGGGACTTTATGGTGTCTCTGGACACTAACCTACATGTACCTATAGCACCCTCTCATCAGCAGTATCTCTGGTTTGCTGTCCTTACAGCAACATTACCAATTTCAGGCTCTGCCTTTTTGGGCTTTCTACAGCTCCTCGCATCTTTAACAAGATCATGGCAGTTATGGCGGCCTATCTTCTTCGTCAGCGGATCAGACTGCTCCTGTAGTTGGATGATCTCTTGCTTTTAGCAAGCTCCCCAGAGATTCTTCAACGCCATCTACAAGTAACAAATTCCTTTCTACAAACGTACTGTTTTCTGATCAACTGGAAAAAGTATTCCCTGACCCCTTCTCAAAGAATGGTACATCTCGGAGCCTTCCTGGACTCTCAGGCTCACTGAATCTTCCTGACAGCAGACAAAATCTCTGCACTACAGCACCGAGTGCGCAGGTTACTCCACAGTCGTCAAGTGTCAATTCACTGTGCAATGCAGACCTTGGAATCCATGGTGTCCACCTTTGACATGGTGGAGTTCGCTCAGTTTCACTCCAGGCCCCTGCAACAACTGATCCTCTCCAGGTGGAATGGGCTTCCCCATCTGCTCAGATCCCAGGTGATGGGCCTCTCTGCGGAGGTTTGCCTGTCCCTATCCTGGTGGCGACAGACGTCCCACTTAAACAAGGGTCGCCCCTTTTGGATCCCAGACTGGGCACTCCTTATCACGGACGCAAACCTCCGTGGGTGGGACGCAGTGACCAGCTAGTATTCCTTTCCAAGGACGCTGGGCTCCAGCCAAGGCGATCTTGCCAATCAACGTCCTGGAACTCCAAGCCGTCTACAAAGCCCTCACTCTGGCTTAGAATATTCTTTAGGGCAGGCCAGTATAAGTACAGTCCGACAACGCCACGGCAGTGCCTACCTCAATCATCAAGGAGGCACTCGAAGACGGTCTGCGATGGCAGAAGTGTCCCACATCCTCACATGGGCCATCTCCACAGTGTTCATCCTGGGGTTTCTCAATTGGGAAGTGGATTTCATCAGCCATTAGGACGTGCATGCAGGGGAGTAGTCTCTACATCCAGAAGTCTTTCAGCTCCTGGTGGAGAAATGGGGTCTACCGGACGTGGACCTTGTGGCCTCACGACACATCCACAAGTTTCCAGTGGTACTCCGACCTTCAAAGTCTCTCCGTAGACTCTCCTCTCCAACTACCTCTACGACCAGACCGGTTGTGTCAGGGTCAATCGTAATGAGTTCATCCCGTACCAGTATTTTAAATGAACCTATATTTTAAATTATCTGGTTGGTTCCATATTCATGTTCTTGCTATCATATAGATAATATTATAGAGTTTATATGCAAGATTCCAATAAGGTACTACCCTGATGCTATAAGTCGAAGACCAATAATTTATAAAAAAAAAAAAAAAAAGAGGAAAGAAATCATATGTAAGGGTGCACTCTGAACCAACTAATATATAAAAATTAAGTTTTTATTGGTATATATTAAAAATAGTTTTCAAAGAAATAGTGAAATATTAGGTGTGCTAAAGAAAAGAATAGTATATTAAAATGTATCTAAACACTTTCGGCCACTGTCTGTTTATGAACCCAGACTTCCCTAGAATTATTATGCTGCTTTGAATTCTATGGGAATTCTGCCATATAATGTTACACTTGTATCCACTGCCAGAGATCTGGTTGTAACTTTGGGCCTCATTCAGACCCACTCGCAAGCGGCTGTCCGCTCGCAAGTGGGTCGATGGTGTGCACTGCGCATGCGCACGACGGAGGGAGCTCCGTCGTGCGCATGCGCCAGACGCGACGAGCGAAGGACTTTCCTTCGCTCGTTGTGTCTGATCAAAGGGGGCGTGCTGTCGATGTTGATTGACAGCACGCCCCCTCTGGTGGGCGTGCCAGGGGCGTGCCTGCCAGACGGAGGCGTTCCCAAGGGAACGCCTACCGTCAGAAGCCGGCCCCACTGACATCACTAGTGATGTCAGTGGGAGTGATTTTGGCTCTGATAGAGCCAAAATCACTCCAGGGCTTGTGGTCGAAAAACCCGACCACAGGCTTCTGGTCGCACTGGCGATGGTCGCGATGGTCAAGACCATCGCGACCATCATCCTGCACGCTCGTATGTGCCGTGGGTGGTGACCCACAGCTATACGAGCGTCCAGGAGGACGCTCCATTTCTATGGAGGACGGCCCTCATTCAGAGCGAGCGCTCTGCTCAGAGCGTCCGGCTCTGAATGAGGGCCTTTGTTATGAGTCCAGTTATAAAATGTATCAGAAATAAGTTACTAGTGTCATCTGGTTCTATAAAGAGATTATTATGCTTCTGTAGTTTTGATTCCTCTGATATGCAACATTAGTCTTATTTATGATCCTGTAGGTACCGATAATATTGCAATTAGGTCCCTTTTTATCACGCTTTTTAGTTCACAAAAAAACAGTTTCAATAAACCTGTAATCAATCACTGTCCTATCATTACCAATAGAGAGCAGTATAATAATAATCTGCTATATCTAGTGTGTTAGACCTTTATTAAATGTTCGCATATACCTGGAAATGCAATCTTAAAATTGTTTATTCTCTGCCTCCTCAGTATATTCAATACCATGCTTAATATTCATGGGGTCGATATGCTACTGACATATATTTCTTAATCTGGCAAGTATATAGAATTCCCTTTATGCCCCACCAGTGTCCCCCGTGCTAGTTCACACACTATTTTCTCTCCCTGGTCGCACCGCGTCTGTCAAATAATGTGGTGACCCGGAGACTTGTTACCCCAGCAGAGTCCCTAATATGTGCTGGATAGTCTCTCCCAGGCCACAGCTGCGTCTGTCAGCTCGCGCTGTAATCAGACCACGCTCTAAAGCGTTCTCCGTTCTGACACGTGTGTGTCCGACTTAAAGTAGGGAGCTAGTTAGCGGTTAACAAACACACATATATTCTTATGACGATGGACACCTCTGGTACATTGTGACAGTGTATCTAGGCATATAAGTGGTTCATGTTCTAGACAGTAAACATTTTTTTAGAGCCTTGCGAAAGCCTGTGATGAAACGGCCTCTGCCAGGATTTATCACCGTGTGTGGCATACATATTTCCAGTGGTGTGCTTGGCATACATATTTCCAGTGGTGTGCTACTAGAAACTATGACCCTCAGGTTTTTAGGGTTTCTCGAATCCTTGCCTTTCTTCAAGCTGGATTGGATCTTTGAAAGTGCACGTCTCTGCTCTGTCCATCTGCTTCCAGCGCAGAATTGCTCCTCTGCCGGATGTTCACACTTTCCTGCAGGGTGTTCTCCATATACAACTTTCCTTTGTTCCTCCTTTTGGCTCCGTGGGATTTGTCAGTAGTTCTCCACACACACTGCAGGAATCTCCATTTGAACTTCTGGATTCAGTAGACGTCAAATGGCTCACTGCGAAGACTTTTTCTTCTGGCTGTAGTATCTGCACGTAGGGTATCGGATTTAGGGGCACTCTCCTGTCGCTCCCCATTTCTGATCTTTCATCCGGACAGGGCTGTTCTTCAAATGCGCCCTGGCTTCCTTCCCAAGGTGGTCTCTCGTTTTCCACCTTAATGAGGAAATCGTGGTTCCGGTCTTTCAATCACCAGACCTCTCGGCAGGGGAGGCCTCTTTGGTTGTGGTCCGTGCTCTAAAGATCTACGTGGACCATACTAGTTCCATCAGGAAATCAGACTCCCTCTTTATCCTATATTGATTCCACAAGAAGGGATGGCCAGATAATAAACAGACTCTGGCCAGATGGCTTTGCATAACTATCTCACAGGCTTACACGCAGACTGGCCTTCCTGTGCCGGCTACAGTATCTACTCATTCTACTCGCTCTGTGGGTCCCTCTTGGGCAGCCTGTCGTGGCGCTTCTGCCGAACAACTATGCAAGGCGGCCACCTGCTCTTCTGCCCACACCTTTCTTAGGTTTAATGCCTTTGTTACATTTGCCTCTCAGGATGCTTCATTTGGGCGTCGGGTTCTCTTCTCAGCTCAGGAGCGTCCCTGACCTTGAACAACTGCTTTGGGACTTCCCCCATTGTCTCACTGTGGAGCCCTATGGACCCTGACGAAGAAAAGGAGAGTTATGGTAAAACTTACCCTTGTTAACTCTCTTTCTTCAAAGTCCATGGGGTCCACAGGGTACCCGCCCTGACGCACCTGGCCTCTATGGGTTTCTTCTCCTGGTCACTTGTTTCCTTCTCTGTGTGAGAGTGTGATTCCTCAGTGTACCAATCTTCCCTCTCTCCTATCCTGCTCCTGCCTTGGGCTTGTTAACAAAACGGAGTTGCCCTCAGGCTGTGGGCGGGGAATACAGGGAAGGACCGGAGCATCCTGGGATTGAAAAGCTTTGTTGTTGGTGTCCGGTTCTCCACGTACCACCTACACCCCGTTGTCTCCCCTGTGGACCCTATGGACTTTGAAAAGATAGAGTTAACTAGGGTAAGTTTTACCATAACTCTCCATACATTTTATATATATATATATATATATATATATGAGCTACTGTTAGCTGTAATTGGTTCACAGTGCACTTTCTTAATAATATAGATGAATTCTAGATTATTTACTATGAAATGGACCTATCTATCTCTCTATTCTTTCTGTATTGATGTGTGTTAAACAAATCTATTTGTCCCTTTCGGTTTTTGTGCTCCACATAATAGATGGTGGATGAGCCGACCGCCTTCAGTCGCCATCCCAAGTTGCATTCTTGATGTGCAGCTGTAAAGCCTGAGGGAGGGGTTTGCGATGAGAACTGCATGATACCATCCCGTTGGGATAAATGAGGAAATAAATATGCTGGGTTTAGATGAAGTGTTTTATAAGGGGCTATCGGCCGACTTGGACCTCCGGCCGTACTCTCTGCATAAACAGATGAGATTAGAGTCCCCCCCAGGAAGCGGCTTGTAAAGGAAAGTTTTCCATCCTGTCTCCCACGTGTAATTGGCCTCCGATACTCTGGAGATGGAAAAATTCTGCTGTGTATAACATTAGCTGACCTCTTGTGTTTATAAAGGACGTCTCGTTTTTATGGCTCATGTCAAAATAATCCAGTGTGCCTCTGAAGCAGCGTGTAATGCATTGCGTAAGGATGGAACTGTTCTGTCTGACTCCTGGAGGGACTGGTCCCCACCGGGACGGTCACTTCCTGATTGTATTTATTTATCTGGGCCGGAGATCTGAGCCTGGACAGTCCCATCTGCTGTGCCCGCTGCCCTGACCTCATCGCCTCAGAATGGAAACTCTAGTTATAAATACACATGTTCTAACATTCTCTTATCTGTGTTTAATGGTTCACATTTCATGCCAAATTGTGAGCAAAGCGAAGTCCTTTCCCTTGTACTGCTGATCAGAACTAGGTTGCGCTGGTTTCCTGCCATGCCCAGGGTAACATCTTTAGGGTATAAGGCCCTTTTATGTACAGAAAATGATAAATCAGAATAACTTGGCGTGCCGCGGCAGGAGGCGTCCTCCTATAGAGCAGGTCACAGAGGTGATGGCGTTACTGCCGTGGGTACAGTATGACTTCTGTAGCCACCGTTAGAATTGTGTAGGTGGTGCTTGTACATTTACTAAAGGTTCATTTTATTCCATTTTAAATCGATATAAATTGATGTCGTGTTACAGGGGTTAAATCGCACATTTACTAACGTAAGATTTTTTTATTATTGATTTTTAAATGTGCAATTTAGCCCCTGAAACACATCAATTTAGATCAAACTCTGCCGCATTCGTGTCGCAGTCAGGATTCTTCCCTGTGTGCAAGGACTGAGGCGCCCACTCTCTGCGTCCGTAGGCGCTCAAATACCGCTTGGTGCAGGTTTTCCGTCATAGTACGGCCGCCTATGTGACCGATTCTCTGTACACAGACATTATCAGCGATACGCCTGCGACACTTCCCTAAGACGCAACATCTCCATTTGTCGTCTTAGCCCCCTGTACACCACCCAGGAGCGCCTCATACACCACCCAGGAGCGCCTCATACACCACCCAGGAGCGCCTCATACACCACCCAGGAGCGCCCTGTACATTTGCAATATAGGTTTGCTACTGTGTGTTCAGATCTGTACTGCGATTCTTTATGTAGAAAATAGGGATGTATGCGCTGCGTGACCCAGACTCACGCCCAGATGAAAAAACAATCACCAAACTGTGTCCGACATCACCTCTGCCTCCGACGCAGAATCAGGTCCAAAGTCTTTTGAGTAATGGAACCCTCTGAGCAGAAACTAGATCGGCATGTATAGTATATTCCTTATTCTTTTATGTTTGGTATTTCTCCTTTGTTTATGTTATTTTATGTACTGTGTGTATAGCTGTGAGTTATTGTATGTACTGTGTGTATAGCTGTGAGTTATTGTATGTACTGTGTGTATAGCTGTGAGTTATTGCATGTACTGTGTGTATAGCTGTGAGTTATTATATGTACTGTGTGTATAGCTGTGAGTTATTGTATGTACTGTGGGCCTGATTCAGAGATGGACGCTCTTTCAGAGCGCTCGCTCTGAATCAGTGCCCTCCTTCTCTTTTTTTAGAGCGGTCTCCTGGCTGCTCGCATAGCTGTGAGTGACCACCCACAGCTATAGCGAGTGGCCAAAAAGATGGTCACGATGGTCAAGACCATCGCGACCATCGGGCTTGCGACGAGACCCTTGTGATAGGGTCTCGTCTGCCGCAAGCCCTGGAGTGCTTTTGGCTCTATCAGAGCCAAAAGCACTCCCACTGACATCACTTGTGATGTCAGTGGGGCCGGCCCCAGACGTCTGGCCAACCACGCCCCTGGCCCAACCACGCCCCTGGCATGCCCACCAAAGGGGGCGTGCTGTCACTCACCATCGACAGCACGCCCCCTTTGTAGCGAGACACATAGCGAAGGCTTGCCCGTCGCTATCCAGGTCTCGCGCATGTGCACGACGGAGCCGGGTCCGTTGTGCGCATGCGCAGTGGCCTAACATCGACGCGTTCGCGAGCGGGTCTGAATCAGACCCTGTGTGTGTAAGCTGTGAGTTATTGTACAATACTGTGTGTGTAAGCTGTGAGTTATTGTACAATACTGTGTGTGTAAGCTGTGAGTTATTGTACAATACTGTGTGTGTAAGCTGTGAGTTATTGTATGTACTGTGTGTGTAAGCTGTGAGTTATTGTACAATACTGTGTGTGTGTAAGCTGTGAGTTATTGTACAACACTGTGTGTGTCTGTAAGCTGTGAGTTATTGTATGTACTGTGTGTATAGCTGTGAGTTATTGTACAATACTGTGTGTAAGCTGTGAGTTATTGTACAATACTGTGTGTGTAAGCTGTGAGTTATTGTACAACACTGTTGTGTGTGTGTAAGCTGTGAGTTATTGTATGTACTGTGTGTGTGTAAGCTGTGAGTTATTGTACAATACTGTGTGTAAGCTGTGAGTTATTGTACAACACTGTGTGTGTGTGTGTGTATAAGCTGTGAGTTATTGTATGTACTGTGTGTAAGCTGTGAGTTATTGTATGTACTGTGTGTGTAAGCTGTGAGTTATTGTACAACACTGTGTGTGTGTGTGTGTGTGTGTGTGTGTGTGTGTGTGTGTGTGTGTAAGCTGTGAGTTATTGTATTTACTGTGTGTAAGCTGTGAGTTATTGTACAATACTGTGTGTAAGCTGTGAGTTATTGTACAATACTGTGTGTGTGTGTGTAAGCTGTGAGTTATTGTACAATACTGTGTGTAAGCTGTGAGTTATTGTACAATACTGTGTGTGTGTATAAGCTGTGAGTTATTGTATGTACTGTGTGTAAGCTGTGAGTTATTGTACAATACTGTGTGTAAGCTGTGAGTTATTGTACAACACTGTGTGTGTGTAAGCTGTGAGTTATTGTATGTACTGTGTGTAAGCTGTGAGTTATTGTATGTACTGTGTGTGTAAGCTGTGAGTTATTGTATGTACTGTGTGTAAGCTGTGAGTTATTGTATGTACTGTGTGTGTAAGCTGTGAGTTATTGTACAATACTGTGTGTGTGTGTGTGTGTAAGCTGTGAGTTATTGTACAATACTGTGTGTAAGCTGTGAGTTATTGTATGTACTGTGTGTAAGCTGTGAGTTATTGTATGTACTGTGTGTAAGCTGTGAGTTATTGTACAATACTGTGTGTGTGTAAGCTGTGAGTTATTGTATGTACTGTGTGTGTGTGTGTGTGTGTAAGCTGTGAGTTATTGTACAATACTGTGTGTAAGCTGTGAGTTATTGTACAATACTGTGTGTGTGTGTGTAAGCTGTGAGTTATTGTACAATACTGTGTGTGTGTGTGTAAGCTGTGAGTTATTGTATGTACTGTGTGTGTGTGTAAGCTGTGAGTTATTGTATGTACTGTGTGTAAGCTGTGAGTTATTGTATGTACTGTGTGTGTAAGCTGTGAGTTATTGTACAATACTGTGTGTGTGTAAGCTGTGAGTTATTGTACAATACTGTGTGTGTGTATAAGCTGTGAGTTATTGTATGTACTGTGTGTAAGCTGTGAGTTATTGTATGTACTGTGTGTAAGCTGTGAGTTATTGTACAATACTGTGTGTAAGCTGTGAGTTATTGTACAACACTGTGTGTGTGTAAGCTGTGAGTTATTGTATGTACTGTGTGTAAGCTGTGAGTTATTGTATGTACTGTGTGTGTAAGCTGTGAGTTATTGTATGTACTGTGTGTAAGCTGTGAGTTATTGTATGTACTGTGTGTGTAAGCTGTGAGTTATTGTACAATACTGTGTGTGTGTGTGTAAGCTGTGAGTTATTGTACAATACTGTGTGTAAGCTGTGAGTTATTGTATGTACTGTGTGTAAGCTGTGAGTTATTGTATGTACTGTGTGTAAGCTGTGAGTTATTGTACAATACTGTGTGTGTGTAAGCTGTGAGTTATTGTATGTACTGTGTGTGTGTGTGTGTGTAAGCTGTGAGTTATTGTACAATACTGTGTGTAAGCTGTGAGTTATTGTACAATACTGTGTGTGTGTGTGTAAGCTGTGAGTTATTGTACAATACTGTGTGTGTGTGTGTAAGCTGTGAGTTATTGTATGTACTGTGTGTGTGTGTAAGCTGTGAGTTATTGTATGTACTGTGTGTAAGCTGTGAGTTATTGTATGTACTGTGTGTGTAAGCTGTGAGTTATTGTACAATACTGTGTGTGTGTGTGTAAGCTGTGAGTTATTGTATGTACTGTGTGTGTGTGTAAGCTGTGAGTTATTGTACAATACTGTGTGTGTGTAAGCTGTGAGTTATTGTACAATACTGTGTGTAAGCTGTGAGTTATTGTACAATACTGTGTGTGTGTGTGTAAGCTGTGAGTTATTGTACAATACTGTGTGTGTGTAAGCTGTGAGTTATTGTACAATACTGTGTGTGTGTGTGTAAACTGTGAGTTATTGTATGTACTGTGTGTGTGTGTGTAAGCTGTGAGTTATTGTATGTACTGTGTGTGTAAGCTGTGAGTTATTGTATGTACTGTGTGTAAGCTGTGAGTTATTGTATGTACTGTGGGCCTGATTCAGATCCGGTCGCAATAACTGAGCGCTCACAACCTGGTCGATGGTGGCCCAGAGCGCATGCGCACGATGGAGCCAGCGCGAGACCCAGATAGCGACGGGCAATCCGTTGCTCCGGGTATCGCACCAAAGGGGGCGTGCTGTCGATGTTGAGTGACAGCACGCCCCCTTTGGTGGGCGGGGCAGGGGGGTGGCTGCCCAGACTGAGGCATTCCCATGGGAACGTCTACCGTTTGGGGGCGGCCCCACTGACATCACAAGTGATGGCAGTGGGAGAGCTTTCGGCTCTGTTTGAGCCGAAAGCTCTCTGGGGCTTGCGGCCACGCGACCCTACCACAAGGGTCTCGTCGCAAGCCCGATGGTCGCGATGGTCTTGACCATCGCGACCATCATCCTGGCCGCTCGCATTAGCAATGGCCGCTCCATAGAAAAAAAAAGCTGCCTTGATTCAGAGCGAGCACTCTCAGAGCGTCCGGCTCTGAATCAGGGCCTGTGTGTGTAAGATGTGAGTTATTGTATGTACTGTGTCTGTGTAAGCTGTGAGTTATTGTATGTACTGTGTGTGCGTGTAAGATGTGAGTTATTGTATGTACTGTGTCTATAGCTGTGAGTTATTGTACAATACTGTGTGTGTGTGTGTGTGTGTGTGTGTGTGTGTGTAAGCTGTGAGTTATTGTATGTACTGTGTCTATAGCTGTGAGTTATTGTACAATACTGTGTGTGTGTGTGTGTGTGTGTGTGTGTGTAAGCTGTGAGTTATTGTATGTACTGTCTGTGGAAGCTGTGAGTTATTGTACAATACTGTGTGTGTAAGATGTGAGTTATTGTATGTACTGTGGGCCTGATTCAGAGCCGGACGCCATTTGCGCTCGCTCGTTCAGAAAAAGGGGCCGGCTATTTAAATTGAGCGCTCGCTCTTTGCGGTCTGTTGACGCTTCTATGTCTGAGTGAGCGAACGAAACATGCGCTCGCTATTTTGTAAAGACGCCCCCTGGCCGCTCGCATCCTACGTCATCTCCGCTATTTATTAGATTAATCGAGTACATCGAAAGGCGTCTGAACTGCTCGCAGTGCTTGTGGTTGGATTTTCCTACCGATATCATGCGAACAGTTCAGGCTAAGAAACAACCAAGTGACGTGGTCGATGACGCTGCTTTGTTAATTATGCAGACCCTTAAAACGCACGTTTTGACCGTTAGGCAGGCCTGCGTTCGGATCTCCACTCCCCGTTTTCAAGCACCTTCCCCTGTTACCACCCACAAACGCCTCATCCTGTCACTCAAATTAGCAGGCACTCGCAATTTTGCGAACACACGATTTCCGACCACACTGACTGGTCGGCGCATGCGCATTATGACCCATACGCATGCGCAGATGTGCGAACATCGCTCGGAGCGAACGTGCGGTCGCTTACGAGCGGCTCTGAATCAGGCCCTGTGTCTGTGTAAGCTGTGAGTTATTGTATGTACTGTGTCTATAGCTGTGAGTTATTGTACAATACAGTGTGTGTGTGTAAGCTGTGAGTTATTGTACAATACTGTGTGTGTAAGCTGTGAGTTATTGTACATACTGTGTGTGTGTGTGTGTGTGTGTATAGTTCTACTATCATTCTATTCTGCCAAAAAGGAGACTTGTATGGGAGCCACCTAGAGGCCACTGTAACTGTGCAGGAATCACAGAGCTCAGTGGCTAAGACTGGGGTGGGGGTGCACCGGCAGCTATGTAAGACGGGGGTGGGGGTGCACCGGCAGCTATGTAAGACGGGGGTGGGGGTGGACCGGCAGCTATGTAAGACTGGGGTGAGGGTGCACCGGCAGCTATGTAAGACTGGGGTGGGGGTGCACCGGCAGCTATGTAAGACTGGGGTGGTGGTGCACCGGCAGCTATGTAAGATTGGGGTGGGGGTGCACCGGCAGCTATGTAAGACTGGGGTGGTGGTGCACCGGCAGCTATGTAAGATTGGGGTGGTGGTGCACCGGCAGCTATGTAAGACTGGGGTGGGGGTGCACCGGCAGCTATGTCAGACTGGGGTGGGGGTGCACCGGCAGCTATGTAAGACTGGGGTGGGGGTGCACCGGCAGCTATGTAAGACTGGGGTGGGGGTGCACCGGCAGCTATGTAAGACTGGGGTGGTGGTGCACCGGCAGCTATGTAAGATTGGGGTGGTGGTGCACCGGCAACTATGTAAGACTGGGGTGGTGGTGCACCGGCAGCTATGCAAGACTGGGGTGGGGGTGCACCGGCAGCTATGTAAGACTGGGGTGGGGGTGCTCCGGCAGCTATGTAAGACTGGGGTGGGGGTGCACCGGCAGCTATGTCAGGAGCCCTGCATACACCTGGCCTGTATGGGAGGGTGGCTAGAAAGAAGCCATTACTAAAGGAAAACCACATTAAACTGCATTAAAGCACGTCTAGAGATTGCCACAAACCATCAGCTAAAGTGTGGGATAAGGTTTTGTGGTCAATGAGACAAAAATGGTTCCTCCTGGCCCCAATTCAAATCAGATGTGTTGCACAAACCTAACACTGCCCATTCCTCAGCAATCCCAACAGTGAGGTATGGGGGGTGGCAGCATCATTCTGTGAGGATGCTTTTCCCCAGCGGGGTCTGGTCATCATTTAATTATTGTATTTCCTGCTTATTCTCAGGACAGGCCGCAATCTTCACAGTCACCAGCGGGAGGCTCCACTCACCAAGAAACATCTGCAGGTGACGGCATACGGCACGGTGAGTGACAAGGTGAGAAGTGGCCGAGTCTTTATTCCTTCCCAGGAGACCAACCACTGCTCACGTCCTTTCACAGAACGGAACCGGCGACAGCAATGATTTCTGGAGGATTGAGGTTACCGGTAGCAGAAGCCGAGTGAAAGTTTTGCGTAGCCAGATCCGGATACTGCACCTATCTACAGGCTGTGTTCTTTGCTCACCGGGGAAGACCCTTCCAAAATGGTGAGAGACCCTCTCCTCTCCCCTCTTTCAGTCCTCCCCCTGGTGAATGATCAACAATGAGTATAAGTATTGCCTCATCTGGTAAGAAGTTATTTACCGACCTCGGTAATGAGTCCAGTGCTCGCACCAAGTATTATTAGTCTGTGTAAAAAATCTCCTCTTCATATTTTTAAGGAGTATTTTTATCCAAAGAGGAATCTATAATTTTATCCAAAAACAGTCGGGGTAATTACATTCCATGGTCAATTGCAAAATGATGATGAAAACTGTTAAGCAGAGGAGCGCTGTTACATGTGGTACATCAGTCAGGCAAGGCCAGTAGCTTTCCCTGAGATCCAGGAGAAAGATGTACTACTGCACAGACGTAAGGACCCCGGGGAGAATGAGAGACTCCAAAGCGAAGGGGGGGGGGAGATCCGCCAGAGACACAGGGCTTCGTGGTCCCAGGGCAGGTTGGATGGGCTAGGAGACAGATAGGGGTTTATGTATCAAGCAGTGAAAAGTGTGAACCAATGGAGAAGTTTCCCATAGCAACCAATCAGCTTTGAAGTAGCATTTTGCAAGTAAAGTCTATAAAATAACAGGTAGGAAGCTGATTGGTTGCTATGGGCAATTTCTCCACTGGTCCACTTCTCCATGCATTTCACTGCTTGATACATAAACCCCATAGTCCAGAGGGAATGGGATTGAAATACCGACTGCTCAACAGCCGCCGGTTCAAATCCCGGCAGTGGAAGGCTGACAGTAGAAGATCCTGATGCCCGGTGACAAGTATCCTAACCCCTCCCCCTCTCCACCCTAACCCTCCCTTAGGGGTGCCTAACCCCCCTAACCTCCCCCGAGGGGTGCATAAACCTGCCCCCCCCCTATTCCCACAGACTAAACCTAGGGGGGGGGGGTGCCTAACACTAACCTCCCCCTAGTGGTGCCTAATCCCCCCCCCCTTCCCCTAGCCTAACACTAAGTACTCCCGGGGGTCACTAAATCAAACCCCCCCCATCCCCGGGCTATGTGTTATGCTTACCCGGCACACGACGATTGGGATGGTGAGGTCGGTCTTCCAGCGTCGGTATTTTGACGCCTATCTTAAATCCCGTGTCGGGCAGGTAGTGTCGGGATTTAGGCCGGTGGCATTGCGTCTGCCGGTCTATTAACTACATCCCGTATAGAGGGTGGATACATAGACCTGATGCAGGGCTTAGTGAGGTAGAAGGGGAAGGATGATGTAACGTGAGAGGAACAGCCTCTGTACCGGGGGTGCTGGAGTGATAATAAAAGCTCATAGAATGTGATACTATTTATATCCAGTAGGAGGAGGGGGCGGTGCGGCAGAATACGGTATGTAGAGCCACCTCATCCATCGTACATATGTTGGTTATATTATGTAGAACAATGTTGGAAAAACTTTCTTTTTTTTTTTGGTTATTTCTCATAAAATAAGATATTTTTTAATTCAATATGTGACATCATACGTATTCTTGAAAAAAAGTACAGTTTGAAATAACTTAGAAAAACAGTTTTTGCCATGAAGGAGTTAAGGAGTATTATTGTGTTTATCCTTTTTAAGTATGTTGTATTACAAGAGAACTCGGTGTTTATATAGTGCTTTATGGTAGCATAAAATACACGAGGCAGGTTTTCTGATCCTCCCGCTGCTAGGGAGTGAGCACAGAGAACCGGCGTCTCCCTTATGCTAATGTGTAACAGCCATCCTAAATTCAGCTCTGTATTTGCGCCTGAACTGCTGCTTAATCTGTTACCCTCCGTGGGGGGCGCCTGCACGGGGGGGTGGGAGCGCGCCTGCACGGGGGGGTGGGAGCGCGCCTGCACAGGGGGGTGGGAGTGCCTGCACAGAGGGGGGGGGAGCGCCTGCACGGGGGAGGGGAGGAGTGCCTGCAAGGCGGGGGGAGCGCCTGCACGGGGGTGGGGTGGGGGGGGGAGCGCCTGCACGGGGGGGGGGGGAGCGCCTGCATGGCAGTGCAGAGGTGACTGGAGGAGTCCTGGGGAGATGGCATTCCATGAGACAGCAGGGTATGTAGATCCATGACGGCTGCCAGACTCGCGGAAAAGGGGCAGGTGCTTGGTGCTCCCCGCTAGCTGGTGGAGTCCTGCCGCAGGCAGTGCTGATTGTTGGAAGCTGACCTCCAGCTGATGTCGCAGCAATTCAAAGGCTAAGCCGCTGGTCTAGAGTAAATTTCTTGAACAGGCCAGGCCACCAGTTAGTGAGATAGGGGAGTAAAGCTGGCCACACATCTAAAGATTATCTGTCCAACCAGCCAACTAGTTGATTGGTTGGAATGAAATCTGGTAAGGGATGAAAGCAAATGACAATCAGCAATTTGCTCCCAAACGCCAGAAAATGGACAAAAACTGTTTTTTGAACAAATTGTTTAGATCAAACATTTAACAAACTTGTCTGACGTCATTTTCATCTGTTTTCTGGCATTTAGGAGCAAATTGCTGATCATCAGTTACTCCAATACGTTACCAGATTTCATTCCAACCAATCAACTAGTTGGCTGGTTGGACAGAAAATCTTTAGATGTGTGGCCAGTTTTAGACATCTCAGCAGACTAGACACGCCCCTGATCTCATCCGCTTAGCCCCCATTCCTGTAGCCAGGATGGATACAGCTGCTTATGTCTGCATTGCATGGCGGAATACACCTATGTGGGGACAGAATTCAATTGCTTGTCCTTAATCCTTATGAGTTTGTGTAGCTGCACGCGGTCTCCAGCTGTCTTCCGTTGGTGAAGATGATGATGATGATAAGTCCGTCCTTCTCTCCTGTGTTACATTAGAGATGATGTGTGCCCAGCCTTCTCTCCTGTGTTACATTAGAGGTGATGTGTGCCCAGCCTTCTCTCCTGTGTTACATTAGAGATGATGTGTGCCCAGCCTTCTCTCCTGTGTTACATTAGAGGTGATGTGTGCCCAGCCTTCTCTCCTGTGTTACATTAGAGGAGATGTGTGCCCAGCCTTCTCTCCTGTGTTACATTAGAGGTGATGTGTGCCCAGCCTTCTCTCCTGTGTTACATTAGAGGTGATGTGTGCCCAGCCTTCTCTCCTGTGTTACATTACAGATGATGTGTGCCCAGTCTTCTCTCCTGTGTTACATTAGAGATGATGTGTGCCCAGCCTTCTCTCCTGTGTTACATTAGAGATGATGTGTGCCCAGCCTTCTCTCCTGTGTTACATTAGAGGAGATTTGTGCCCAGCCTTCTCTCCTGTGTTACATTAGAGATGATGTGTGCCCAGCCTTCTCTCCTGTGTTACATTAGAGGAGGTGTGTGCCCAGCCTTCTCTCCTGTGTTACATTAGAGATGATGTGTGCCCAGCCTTCTCTCCTGTGTTACATTAGAGGAGGTGTGTGCCCAGCCTTCTCTCCTGTGTTACATTAGAGATGATGTGTGCCCAGCCTTCTCTCCTGTATTACATTAGAGATGATGTGTGCCCAGCCTTCTCTCCTGTGTTACATTAGAGGAGGTGTGTGCCCAGCCTTCTCTCCTGTGTTACATTAGAGGAGATGTGTGCCCAGCCTTCTCTCCTGTATTACATTAGAGGAGGTGTGTGCCCAGCCTTCTCTCCTGTGTTACATTAGAGATGATGTGTGCCCAGCCTTCTCTCCTGTGTTACATTAGAGATGATGTGTGCCCAGCCTTCTCTCCTGTGTTACATTAGAGGAGGTGTGTGCCCAGCCTTCTCTCCTGTGTTACATTAGAGGAGGTGTGTGCCCAGCCTTCTCTCCTGTGTTACATTAGAGGAGGTGTGTGCCCAGCCTTCTCTCCTGTGTTACATTAGAGGAGGTGTGTGCCCAGCCTTCTCTCCTGTATTACATTAGAGGAGGTGTGTGCCCAGCCTTCTTTCCTGCTTTAGTACTTTAAGAGTTACTCTAACCTGTCCTGTTGGGTGGGGGGAGGGACTATACATTTTCAGGATGGTGAACATAGCTTATACTGACCTAATGATCGCTTTAAGGAAAGTTCTCTCTATACTCACAGGATGGACCCTTAAAGCAACTTGCTGTACTTATTAAACCGCGTTGACCTTTAAGCAGTGAACATAAGCCCTTCCAGCGATCATGCCTGGGAGCAGTGTATTATGGGAAGCTGTGTGTGGGGAAGAGCTGCATACTGTATGACCACAATGTGTGGGTGGCCCAGCTGCATTTTGTCTTTTCAAATTCGTAAGAAAAGATCAGTCAGACTGTGGACACATCCATCCGCTGGCCTTCATCCCAGTATAATATCTCCAAAGCATGTCTCTACATAACATGTCACACTGCAAAGATCGCTGATCACATTGGACTATCTGTAAAATGACTGGATGGGGTGACTCGCGCTGAAATAGTCAGTATTATAGATCTGCACTCCTGTCACAGACAGTAAGGGGTATATTTACTAAAGTGCAGGTTTTTAGAAGTGGAGCTGTTGCCCATAGCAACCAATCAGATTCTAGCTATTATCCTCTAGAAGGTGCTAGATAAATAAATAAAATCTTATTGGTTACTATGGGCAACATCTTCACTTCTATAACCTGCCCTTTAGTAATATACCCCCAAGGGTCATTTGAAAAGCGCATTCTGTTCTGTATAAGAGATGGCAGACAATGCACATCTGAGTGAAATCTAGGCAGAGGCTGCCGTTAACAAGCCAAAATCTATTGTTGTATTACAAAAAATACATCGCTATGTATGAAATGTGGACATTCTGCATGGACCTGATGGCTAGGATTAGGCTGCGGGACGGGAGGGTTAGGGTTTGGCACTGGGTGGGGGATTAGGGGTGTTACTCGCTGCCGGGACTGCTCTATCACAGCCGGAAGTCATCATCATAACACCGCAAGGTAAGTCACCGCCGGAGCCACCAAGCAAGGTAAGTCACCGCCGGAGCCACCAAGCAAGGTAAGTCACCGCCGGAGCCACCAAGCAAGGTAAGCCACAGCTGGAGCCACCAAGCAAGGTAAGCCACAGCTGGAGCCACCAAGCAAGGTAAGCCACAGCTGGAGCCACCAAGCAAGGTAAAGCCACAGCTGGAGCCACCAAGCAAGGTAAAGCCACAGCTGGAGCCACCAAGCAAGGTAAGCCAGAGCTGGAGCCAACTAGCAAGGTAAGCCACAACTGGAGCCACCAAGTAAGGTAAGTCACTGGACCACCAGGAACACCCCGGCTTGCCTTCGTTTGGTATGCTGAGCGTTGGGCTCCCGGTGTAGGGATAATGACAGGCGTCAGGATTTTGACGCCTGTTATTAGACCCCTGCTGAGATTAGACAGTCGGGAAGCTGCGGTCGGCATTTCGACCGTCTGCTTCCTGACTGCATCCCGGTGTAACTGTCAATACTCCTCTAATGCTGTATAAATGAAAGGTCTCCTGCTCTCTCTGAGTAATCCCAAGAGAAGGTTCATGTTTGTTAACTTATCATGTACAGAGAATAATTTAATGAGCTGTTAGTGGATATTACTAGAATTTAAAACTGTCCTTTTAATAAATGTAATAAAGTACCTAAAATCCTCTCCGTAAGAAAGACATTGGATGGGTGAAGCTTTTCTGTCTTGCATTTGTTTGTGCTACAGTCTTGCAGTGTCCTAGGTAACAGAAATGCTTTGTGCCGATTATTATATTAATACACGAGCCAGGAGGTCACGTGAGCCAGGCTTTCTACACTCCATTTAAGAATGAGCGATAACCCCATTAGCACTCGCTATAGAGGTTATGACATCCATTCAGTAATTGGCAAACAGTGGAAAGATCAGCTCATGGCTGTTTATGAAGTGCCGCTTACACGGTCTATAGTTGGCGTTAGTGGTACGGTCTTCATTGCCAACACTGGGGAACCAGCAAATCCTTCCAGGTGTAAGAGAGGGCTGCCTAGGTGGTCTCTCCCTGGCTGTCTGCAGCTTTGCAGACCATCTTTCTACAACCTCTATGGACTCTTGTGGCATCATGTTCTAGTTGGGGAAATGAATGTGCGCTGCGTAAAGGGATAACTAGTGGGGAACTGGATTGTTTGCTGTCAGCTAGAGAAGAGTATTCATCCCCCAGCCAGAACACAGGGATAAAGGATTTAGCGTCTCTCCTGAGCCACCCTGCAGGAGAGCCGGAGAAATGCCATCAATACACTATTCTGTGTCCTCTGTTGCAGCATCTGTGCAGACGGGCTGATTTTCAGGGCTGGCCGATCAGTGTAATAGCACGCGCAGCCCTGCGCCACCACATAGCACAAGTATCGTCTTACTCAACTCTTCAACAGTTTCACTGTACTCTGTATTTACGTCCAACAGGGGCTGGGAACAGGGCGAGGTCACCTGCAGCCCCTACATACGCGAGAGCCCCAACACTCTGTGGAACGTGGAGGATCATGGGAATCCCAGGCGTAAGTCAGACCCTGCTTGTGTAACAGTTATGTCCGTCTGTGATTGGTGCACCCAGAGACGCATATATTAATGGACAGATACACAGCTTGCTGTATTACTAATCTTTGGAGGGCGTTTGTGGAAAGTGGTGCAGATGCAGCAATCTGCTGTGACCCATCAGTCACGTGTTACTATGAACGGAAACTCCATCAGCGACATTCCCATAAGACGTTCACTACTAATCAGTGTAATTAGTGTCTAATCAGACACTTCTTGTGTCTGATTAGCCCCCCTCCCCTTGTTACCTGCCACCTAACGCCCATGAATGCCTCACACATGTATGATACTGTGCGTCACATTTGTACTGTGACTCTGTGTGAACAAGGCTGAACATATGCGCGGTTTGACTGAAGCGCAGACGAGGAACGTCGCGCCACTTCATCTGACAGTGTCCCATTCAGGATTGGGCCCTGTGTGTGTGTGTGTGTGTGTGTGTTTGTGTGTTTAGCGCAGCCCCTATCAGGTCATAAGTCTCCGTATTGAAACCAGCTGGGTCTTTTCTCTTCTCTAGTGCCAAATATCAGTGTGTCCATCCTGAAGCCTTCGTTCTTTGAGATCCTGGCAGAGTCCCACGTGGTGATGCTGCGGGTAAGTAGAGTTTGGAGTTGGGTAGATGAGGTGTTGGCAGATTGGGTGACATACTTTTATGCCTTTTTTTTTTTTTCAAGGCTAACAGCGGCCTAAAGCCCAAGGAGCACGAAGTCACATCCAAGCCCTGGCACTGGCCAATCAACTTCCAGGTTAGGACACGCGATCTTTACGTTGGTTTATCTTACACACTCAGACAGCGCTCATTACATGTAGTAACCACAGAACGCGGGCGCCTCAACTGAAACTATTCACGGCCCCTCTGTAGTTGTGAGAGTTACCTCCTCTGAGACTGTAATAAGTGCATGAATGGAGGAGAGTCCTCTTCTTTATATGTGTGATGTGTGTTTGCTTTGCATATAACACGCCTGGCTTCCTATCCACACAGGGTCTCCGATTCTCTGGTGTTAACGCATCAGATTTTCGTATCTACCTTTTGGGAAATCCGGTAAGTGTATCATCGTGGCAAGGGGATTTTCCTGGAAGGTGCCGTGGAGAAGACCATGTGCCCCCGTTATGTCTTTAGCGGTTTCATTCATGCCTCCTGAATCACCGCTTTATAAAAGATCAACAGTTAACAGGTCAACAATGTATAGGTCGACACTAAATGGTTGATCGACAATAAGTTGACAGGTACAAAAGGTCGATACACATGGTTGAGACAGAAATGGTTTCCACGTTTTTTTTATTTTGTTTTAAGCCTAACCTCCCCCTGGTGCATAACCCTAACCATCCCCTTGGTGCCTTACCCCAACCCTCCCGCAAGTGCCTAAACCTAGCTGTAGCCTAACTCCCTCCCTCCCCCCAACTATAGCCTAGTCCTAACCATCCCCCTGGTGCCTTACCCTAACCCTCCCAAAAGTGCCTAAACCTAGCCGTAGCCTAACTCCCTTCCCCCCCCCCCGCCAACCACACCAGCTATAGCCTAACTCTAATCATCCCCTCTGGCAGTCCAGCCCTCCCCCAAGTCCCTAACCTTAAACTTGTTGGAAAAATCAGGTCTCAACCATTTTTGTGTCAACGTTTTGAACCTGTCGATCTTTTGAACAGGTTGACCATTTGGTATCAACCTATTCGTTGCAGACCTTTTTAGAGTCGACCTGTCATAAGTCTCTCTCATTCTCTCAGGTTGTTTGGTGGCTGAACCTGGGATGTCTCGTTCTCTATGTTCTCATGGCCCTCTGTGCTGCGGTCTCCATACATCGTGGCCTCGCTTTGTCTGACAAGGTGAAAGGTAAATCCTGGAGAGTCCATTGTCTATGTAACACGGGTCATCTCCTTTCTCTTCTGCTCTGTCTCCATGCTGGTGGTTTCCGGTGTTTTAGGTGACCGGGGTCCATTTGTGGGCTATAGAAGCCTTGTTGTTACCTAAATAATAGACCTGGATTTAGGTTGGGGGATTGTATGGTGTAATAATTTATATATTGGATTTATGTTACAAGAAGTTGTTTATGTTGCAGAGAACTTTAGCCTGCTCCTGGGGAGTGGGGGACAGCTGATGTTGGGGTGGCTGCTGCATTATTGTCCCTTCTTCTTCATGGGCCGAGTACTGTACTACCACCACTACTTCCCAGCCATGCTCTTCTCTAGCATGCTAACAGGTAAGCACGAGCAGCAGTGGTGTAATTTAAGTGGGACACTTATTGGTGAGGATATGTAATTTATGGGACACTCAATGGTGAGGAGATGTGAGTTATGGGACATTCATGGTGAGGAGATGTGAGGTATGGGACATTCATTGGCGGGTGAGGAGATGTGAGGTATGGTACATTCATTGGTCGGTTAAGGAGATGTGAGTATGGTACATTCATTGGTCGGATGAGGAGATGTGAGGCATGGGACATTCATTGGTCGGGTGAGGAGATATGGGGTATGGGACACACATTGGTAAGGTGAGATGAGAGGTATGAGACATTCATTGGTGATGTGAGTGAGGAGAGGTGAGGCATGGGACACTGATTGGTAAGGTGAGGCATGGAGCACTCATTGGTGAGGTGAGGTATGTGACACTGGTGGGGAGATTTAAGGTATGGGACATTGGTAAGACGAGGATATGTGAGGTATGGGACACATTGGTGAGGTGAGGAGATGTGAGGTATAGGAAACTCATTGGTGAGGTGAGGAGATGTGAGGTATAGGACACTCATTGGTGAGGTAAGAAGATGTGAGGTATGGCACTGGCATTGGGGAGATGAGATGTGAGGTATGGCACTGGCATTGACAAGATGTGAGACTGGCATCAGGGTGTGAAGATGTCCGGCATGGCATTGGCATCAGGGAGCAGAGACGTGAGGAACTGGACAGTAGTTTCTGCGGGGAGTCATTTATAAGATGAGCGCAGTGGGTAATATTGATGGCGAGAGAAAAAGGCAAGTTCTTCAATCAGCTTATAACTAGCAAAGGTGCAAAAAGAAAAAAAAGAGATGAGAGGTAATTCAGTGTACGCCATACAGAGGACCCTCTCACACCTGTACAAGGACAGTAATTCAGTGCACGCCATACAGAGGACCCTCTCACACCTGTACAAGGACAGTAATTCAGTGCACGCCATACAGAGGACCCTCTCACACCTGTACAAGGACAGTAATTCAGTGCACGCCATACAGAGGACCCTCTCACACCTGTACAAGGACAGTAATTCAGTGCACGCCATACAGAGGACCCTCTCACACCTGTACAAGGACAGTAATTCAGTGCACGCCATACAGAGGACCCTCTCACACCTGTATAAGGACATGCCTCTAACACTGTACTAGAAGCACAAGTCTTATGTGTATACCTCTTTAAAGCGATGTGTGTGCCATCTACCACTTGCAGGGCGTTTCTACAAGTTGGATGGCCGTAATGATAATGAATGAGAGTACCAACATTGGCCACCTTTCCTTCTCTCACTCCTATGGAGGCAGGCTTTACATGAGAGCTGCTTCTCAGCTGATGGGCTGATGAGTGGGGGGAGGGCTGTCTCACACTTGTGATTAGAACTGGACTGACATTGTCTATCTGGGGGAGGAAGGGGGATGAGGTGAATTGCAGGACTGGAGAGGACAATATGGTCTCATCCCGTGTCCTCTTCTTACAGCTGTGACACTATCTGTCCTGCTCCGGCTGTGTGCTGAGGCCCTCTGTCCGTTACACCATCGGGCGGTATTTACAGCCGGGATAACGGTCCTGGTGCTGACGCTTCTATACAGGTAATGGCAGTACATGAATGCAGTCTGGTCCTTGTGAGGTTGATGTCTCTGATCTCTGCCCCCTGGGAATAGTTTAGGAAGCCTTTATATTAGGAGCAGGACTGTAACTGGGGCTGTGCAAGACCACACTGGGGAGGTTGGAGTTCAAATCTCCTGTTTGCGTCGGGTGATAAACTTTCTAGTCACAGCCATAATTAGGAGAACAAATACGTGGCTGATTACTGTAACCTCTGATTCAGATAACATTCCATAACTAAACAGTTATTTATCATTTACAGTAAGGTATTTTAATGCTACAAGAGTATAGTCACATATGTTTTTCTCTATACGTTCTGAACCAGTTATTGGTATAAAATGTATTATTAAAATAAAAGAGCAACTTGGGATGATCTAGAAGTCATTTGTGACCATGATTACTCTGCGTAGAACCCACCATAGAGATTATTGGGAATAATTGAATGTTTGGAAACACGGGATCACGCTGGAGCTGTCTACACGTTCCGTTCATTGCGATTGCTGGAACATGGTGACCTGACCTCCAGTTCCTGCACCTTTGTACAGTTTAGTTCCATGAGTTGGGGTCTGTGTTTCTGGCAGTGAGCGTAGTACAGTGACTTCCAGTGTCTGTGCCATGAAACTTACACATGGTGTTTTCTGGTTATCTTCCAGCTTCTATCTCTTCCACCCACTGGCGTACGGCATGGTGGGACCTCTTGCAGACGAATCCGACAGCCCTATGTCAGGCCTGCGCTGGATGGATTCCTGGGACTTTTAGTTCAGTGTTTTTGGACCTATTCTCTAGTTGCTGACAGTATTAGTGCTGGTCATATACCTGCCTCCCATAGACTAAGATGACCTGGACAGGAAGACGACACCTAGATTACCAGTTCTTGGACACGTTCGTGGAAGTTCTGTGGAGCGGTTTGGGCAGGTCACAGAAGAGGTAGAACATGTCACAGAGAAAATGTTTACTAGAGAGACCTCTATGTTCAGCATAGCCTTGTAATGATTGAGCAATATATCTTTATACCACATCTGTTCTGTGGCCTGTGATGGAAGCATTGTTAGCTGAGGCTGGTGGAGCACTGGCCCGTACCCCTATATACCGCCTCTGTTCTGTGGCCTGTGATGGAAGCACTGTTAGCGGAGGCTGGTGGAGCACTGGCCCATACCCCTATATACCGCCTCTGTTCTGTGGCCTGTGATGGAAGCACTGTTAGCGGAGGCTGGTGGAGCACTGGCCCATACCCCTATATACCACATCTGTTCTGTGGCCTGTGATGGAAGCACTGTTAGCGGAGGCTGGTGGAGCACTGGCCTGTGTCTCTATGTACAGTACCAGAACGTTGTGTGTGTGTGTGTCACTCTGGTCTCCTAACAAAGGTGAATAAACCTCTGCTCCCTGGCGCCCCAGCATTACCCATTTTAGGAAGTTGGAGCCTATGTGATCTGCATGTCTTTATCTGGCCAGAACAGCTGTCTGCCATCCTCTGTAGTATTTCCCCTCCCTAGAGCTCGGCTTCCACACAATACGTGTTCCCTCTCCTACTACTGGGGACAATGCTTCGCTGCTTCATACAGATTAACCCTTTGTTGTCTCAGGTGCAGAACCCTTGACCCTGGAGAGCTCTGTTTGTCCTTTAACCTGAGTTATCCATGGGGTGGTGGTGCTGGCTCTATGGGGAGATGGAATATCAGTGTGTATATGGAGCAGGTGTGTGTGTGGGCCTCATCCTCTCCCAGATGGCTGCGTCCTCTGAGCACAAGGACAGTTTAGGCAGCATTAAAGAGTGATTAAATACAACATTAATTAGTCCCTTTCTGTGGTCAGTGTACTGTTCACCACCGTTCTACAATAGCTACAAGTACATGGTGCATCTTCTAGTAAAATGCTCTCTAGTAGTGCAAATCTCCTTATTTCATATCACCAAGTTGCCTCAAACCTACAGCTGCAGAGATTATTCCCCATTAATGTCTACGCCATAAGGTTGGTATCTCAGGTTAACTCATAAGTTGAAAGACTGGTTCTGTCAGCCTAAGTAGGAGACGGGTTCTGCAATGGCCTGTCAGCCTAAGTAGGAGACTGGTTCTGCAATGGCGTGTCAGCCTAAGTAGGAGACGGGTTCTGCAATGGCCTATTAGCCTAAGTAGGAGACGAGTTCTCAATGGCCTGTCAGCCTAAGTAGGAGATGGGTTCTCAATGGCCTATCAGCCTAAGTAGGAGACGGGTTCTGCAATGGCCTATCAGCCTAAGTAGGAGACGGGTTCTCAATGGCCTGTCAGCCTAAGTAGGAGACGGGTTCTCAATGGCCTATCAGCCTAAGTAGGAGACGGGTTCTGCAATGTTCTATCAGCCTAAGTAGGAGACGGGTTCTGCAATGTTCTATCAGCCTAAGTAGGAGACGGGTTCTCAATGGCCTGTCAGCCTAAGTAGGAGACGGGTTCTCAATGGCCTATCAGCCTAAGTAGGAGACGGGTTCTGCAATGTTCTATCAGCCTAAGGCCCGTATTCAATTTGAGGCGAAAAGTCCAGACTTTTCGCCTGCTGGACTTTTCACCTCCTTCACCTGTTTTGCAGGCAGAAAAGTATCGCGCGCGTGCCCGCTGTTACCTGTAACTCAAAATCGGGAACTGACGAAACTTTGATCGGCGAAAAAATATGGGAATTTTCGGGAAATAATTGTAGGTCCCCCCTAAAGATGTCCAGACCTGGGGGATCACTATGGGTACCCCCGTTTTTTTGCCTGCAAAAGAAAGTCGGGTTTTTAAATAGCCGCGGCAGGTGTATAAATGCGGCTTTGAAGAAGGTGATGCAGAAGAGCATTTAGAAGTTTTTTTGTGGAAAAATAACTATGCCCATCTAATTTGGGGTACATGAAAATGGGTGCAAGCATATTTTTAAGTCCCTTAAATGATTTGTAAAACTCTGCAAAAATGCACCTGCCGCTACTCCCCTCAATGAAGAAAACACCTGCCGCATATAAGGGAACCCCTCTGGACTCCATTCCGCTAATTTAGAAGTGTGTTCCCTATATATATTTTTTTTTTTTTTTTTTTTTTTTTTTTAAACCCCAAAATTTTAATTAATTCTTTGGGGTGTCCTTTTTTTTTTTTTTACACAGATTATTTTTAGGGACCATTCCCAGGGGTGCAGACTATTATTTTTAAGCCTGCACCCCTAAACCCCAATTCTGCATAGGCGAAAAGTCAATGAAATTGAATACGGGGATAATGGAAATAGGCTAAAATGACATGATCAGCGATACATTATCGCCGATAACGGACTTTTCGCCCCATATTGAATATGGCCCTAAGTAGGAGACGAGTTCTGCAATGTCCTATCAGCCTAAGTAGGAGACGGGTTCTGCAATGTCCTATCAGCCTAAGTGGGAGACGGGTTCTGCAATGTCCTATCAGCCTAAGTGGGAGACGGGTTCTGCAATGTCCTATCAGCCTAAGTGGGAGACGGGTTCTGCAATGTCCTATCAGCCTAAGTGGGAGACGGGTTCTGCAATGTCCTATCAGCCTAAGTGGGAGACGGGTTCTGCAATGTCCTATCAGCCTAAGTAGGAGACGGGTTCTGCAATGTCCTATCAGCTAAGTAGGAGACGGGTTCTGCAATGTCCTATCAGCCTAAGTAGGAGACGAGTTCTGCAATGTCCTATCAGCCTAAGTAGGAGACGGGTTCTGCAATGTCCTATCAGCTAAGTAGAGGCTTCCTGACTGTAGCTGAGTGCAGGATAGGAAAGGACATTGGGCCTGATTCAGCAAGCAACACAAAGGAGAGAACGCACGCACTTGGCTGATGTTTTTATACTGCGCATGCACTAGCCAATGCAATCGGGTAAGCGTACGCAGACAACATGCAGCGTGTACGCAGACCCCTTACGATATTGATTGACAGGTAGTGACGGGGGGTGGTCGGACGAACGCAGGTGTACGTGTGCGTTGGGACGCTGTTTTAGGGGCATCCATAATTAAGCCAGTGCGGCGATTGACGCAGTGATGAGACTCAGTGCACACAGGAAGTTTCCAAGATCCTGCGCGAGGTCAGGTCAACCACTATTATGCACATGTGGTCGATGGTTCTTGATGTTACCGATGTTTATGCTATCTTACATACTGATCAGGCTTTGATTAAAGGGAGATGGGCGGCTTACTATAGGGCTGGGCGTCTGCATCTTATGCTGCTGTCTCTGTGCGTTCGCATTGATTAGCATATTCTCGCAGCGGACGGGTGCGTGCGTTCTCTCCTTTCCTTGCTGAATCAGGCCCTTTGACACACGGACATTTAATGATTTAGATACAGCATTAGAGTCCTAGCTGATGAGACCGGTCGCCCTCGTACACAGCACAAAATAGTACACGCCGGAACCTTTGATAAGACTCCTAAGCCGGGGGCCATTCACATATCAGGGGAACTGGGAGCAATCCTGGATGTCACACGTTAGCGACACAGCTGATAATAAAAGCTGCAGTGTATAATATGGGGCTTGGTATATTCTGTGCGGTGGATCTGTCCCTAGACCATCACATGTTGTGTAGCTAAGGAGCCCCAGTGCCTCTGACCTGTGTGTATGTGATGGGGGGTAGTCAGGCCTACAGTCACAGAGCTATGGAGGAAGGCTGGCCGTGGTCATTGGATGGGTTGCCATGGGAATAAGTCCAGAACGGGAAGAAAGCAGCAGATTAGGATGGACCAGAGCTCGCTGCCTTCCGCTGGCTGGGGAGGAGTAATTACAGCTGCAGGATGCTGCGCCGGTAATTGTACCCAACGGATTTAACCCCTCGCTGGCCGGCCACGCCAGCAGCTATGTGATATTTACAACACGGACGTTTTTTTTTTATCTCAAAATGTAAGAAATAAAATAAGTGTGTCTGTGACTATTCTGTGTAACCAAAGCGAAGGACAAGATGGGTCAGGTTTTGTCTGCAAACTATTGGATTGAAATACGGATATGGGAATTGTATCAGCTCTACAGAATAATAATATAAAGGGATAATATTGCTATTAATATTTTAATGGACCCAGTTGCCCAGCATAGAATCACACTGGACCTGACAGCGACGCGTGCTGCCGGCGTTACTCCCTTCTGACTAATTAGGATAAATAACCTCTCTGCCGTATACCTGACTTATGTGCTTTGTTGGTTTAACCAGATTAATTTACCATTATATTACTGTCCAAGCCTTCCACCGACTGGGTCTGGATATCGCAGAAGATCATGTGAACCATATCCCTTTATCCGCGTGTCACGTTCAAACAAAAAATGGCAGCTGCTCAAATCGATCTGGCAGTACTCTTCAGGTGCATGAAAGGGAGGGGTCATACCAAGTAGAGGTAGTCCTGGGCTGGACGTTTTTTTCATGTGCCCTGCGCCCAGGACATGAACCCCTTAGTGTTAGGGACTGCTAGTGACAGAGAAGCCGTGACGAGGCCTAGCAGCTTCCCATGGATTTGCAAATGCTTCCAACTAATATCTCTGAGTTTCTATCACCATATAGTCTTCATGTATTGTTGCAGGTGCAATTCAGTGTGCTGAGGAACAATAGGGGGTTAACCCCCCCTTTTTTCTACTCTGCGTGTCATGTTGTCAGATGGCGATTATTTGGCGCCTAGGGTGGTGCAGTTTAGCTGTGTGGTCACATTGCCCACTGGCCGGGCATTGTGTGACTGCATCATTACTGCCTCCACCTACTGCCCCGCATCGTACACCTACTGCCCCTTATCGTGCACCTACTGCCCGCATCGTGCACCTACTGCCCCGCATCGTACACCTACTGCCCCGCATCGTACACCTACTGCCCCGCATCGTACACCTACTGCCCCGCATCGTACACCTACTGCCCCGCATCATACACCTACTGCCCCGCATCGTACACCTACTGCCCCGCATCGTACACCTACTGCCCGCATCGTACACCTACTGCCCCTTATCTTACACCTACTGCCCGCATCGTACACCTACTGCCCCGCATCGTGCACCTACTGCCCCTTATCTTACACCTACTGCCCTGCATCGTACACCTACTGCCCTGCATCGTACACCTACTGCCCCTTATCTTACACCTACTGCCCGCATCGTGCACCTACTGCCCCGCATCGTGCACCTACTGCCCCGCATCGTGCACCTACTGCCCCGCATCGTACACTTACTGCCCCGCATCGTGCACCTACTGCCCCTTATCTTACACCTACTGTCCGCATCGTGCACCTACTGCCCCGCATCGTGCACCTACTGCCCCGCATCGTGCACCTACTGCCCCGCATCGTACACTTACTGCCCCGCATCGTACACTTACTGCCCCGCATCGTGCACCTACTGCCCCTTATCTTACACCTACTGCCCCGCATCGTACATTTACTGCCCTTCATAACCAGAAGACTAACCTCACGGAGGTTGCAAACTCTCTCCTGAACTTTGATGATAATGGGGATTGAGTAACGAACTACCGATGTGTCCACATACATCTATCCATGCACTACAAGTCGCGCAACACATACCGCGGGAGCTCTGGTGGCTTGGTAGCGCAGAGCGTATTTCAGTGCGACTTTTTACCTTCAATCGCGTCTTATTCACACAGGGATGCGACTAGATGGCACACGCAGCTTCTGCTGAATGAAATGATATGCGGCATGCCCATGTTCTCTGTGTATCTGCATGTGAAATGCTACGTTAGTGTCAGCGGCTGTAACACTGTAACGAAGCATTTTGCATGCAGATACACCCTCAGACGCACAGAACATGGGCATGCAGATACACCCGCAGACGCACAGAGAACATGGGCATGCAGATACACCCGCAGACGCACAGAACATGGGCATGCAGATACACCTGCAGACGCACAGAGAACAAGGGCATGCAGATACACCCGCAGACGCACAGAGAACAAGGGCATGCAGATACACCCACAGACGCACAGAGAACAAGGGCATGCAGATACACCCGCAGACGCACAGAGAACATGGGCATGCAGATACACCCGCAGACGCACAGAGAACATGGGCATGCAGATACACCCGCAGACGCACAGAGAACATGGGCATGCAGATACACCCGCAGACGCACAGAGAACATGGGCATGCAGATACACCCGCAGACGCACAGAACATGGGCATGCAGATACACCCGCAGACGCACAGAGAACAAGGGCATGCAGATACACCCGCAGACGCACAGAGAACAAGGGCATGCAGATACACCCGCAGACGCACAGAGAACAAGGGCATGCAGATACACCCGCAGACGCACAGAGAACAAGGGCATGCAGATACACCCGCAGACGCACAGAGAACATGGGCATGCAGATACACCCGCAGACGTACAGAACATGGGCATGCAGATACACCCGCAGACGCACAGAACATGGGCATGCAGATGCAGACGCACAGGGAACAAGGACATGCAGATACACCCGCAGACGCACAGAGAACATGGGCATGCAGATACACCCGCAGACGCACAGAACATGGGCATGCAGATACACCCGCAGACGCACAGAACATGGGCATGCTGCATATCATTTTATTCAGCAGAAGCTGCTTGTGCTATCTAGTCTCATCACTGTGTGAATAAGACTCATTTGAATGTAAAAAGTCGCACTGAAAGATGCTCGGCACTACAGAGTCACAGCATGGCGCGATTAGAAGGGCGATTTACCGGGCGAGGAGGCTAGGTGTATGAGGACACATCTGTAGCTGCCTTTTATTGATGATTTATCAATATTCCAGATACCATTGAAAAGCAAAGTATGTGTCAATTTAAACAGTAATTGTTTCATAATAAAAGGTTTTCAGTAATTGTTTGATGTGTGGTTGTATCGTCTTGTGGTTGTATGAAATGTACATAAAGTAGCTGCCCGTTATATTGACTATGCTTAGAGTAGTTTCCATAACGCAGAGAGGAGCAGTCTGGGGTCCTGTGTAACCGTCCCATAGTGGAGAATTACAGGGCTGGAGCAGTGTTACTTGTTCTCTCTGTATAACTGGGGAGGGTGGAGCATTTTTAGGTATTTATAAATGAGCGTACGCTGGCTAAATACTCATTGGTCTTTTTTCTTTTTCTTTTTTTTTCAATTCAATATTTTTTTTATTGAATTTAAAATATTATAAACATACATAACAAAAATACACAATAAATGTGGTAGACCAGGAATAAAATAAATGCAGCATTGATAATGTCATGTAGCATAACAGCATGTTAAAGAATATATGTGAGCAAACAGGATATAATTATGATCCCCAACAAGTAATTGGATAGAACAGTTACCTGAAGGCACCATTCGGATACCCTCATCTTGAACCAGTATGAGAAAAAAATAAATAAAAGTGTGACATTGAGAGTAACCGCACCAGCACAATGTAATAAAAGATATACTTAAATATAAATAAAAAAAAACCTCATCCACCAAAATAAACCATATACTCAAAGCAAACCACACAAATTACCTCCCCTCCCCAAATCTATACTAACTACCTTCGAAACTAAACACCTGCCCCCCATCCCTAATAACGGATAATAGAGCAATAGATATAACCAGGGCAATAGACTAGTGACCTTAAGCTAGGCCAAACTCCGCCCTCCTGTTACAGAAAAAATAGACATGGAGCTCTCCCCATAAAAAATTCTTGAAACAACACTTTCAAATGTATAACAATCAGGATTATGTAGACAATAATATTAGTCTGGACAAGCCTCTATCTCTTGCCAAAATAAAAAAACAGAAAAATGGTCCCGTCCCATCCTGCCCGGGAACAGATCGTCCCATCCTGCCCGGGAACAGATCGTCCCATCCTGCCCGGGAACAGATCGTCCCATCCTACCCGGGAACAAATCGAAAAACATGTAAAATATTTGAGTAACAAATCTTGGAACCTCAGCACATCTAATAGAAATGAACGAAAGGATATTTTGGCAGATCATTGTCAGCCCAACACCCCCAGACTCAAAGTTGTTGACAAATACAGGCAGGTCCACAGCCAATGGAGAAAATAAGTCCAGAATATTATCTTTCGGAGAAGATATGAGGACAGCAGGGACAGGAGACTTAAGGCACACATCCACTAGACGACAGGCAAAAGATCGCACAATTACGACATTGTAATGGTGCAGTTGTTTGTCTGTGATGAGCCTGCACTGACCAAGCAGTCGATCCGTGCAGGTACATCAATCATCTGCAAACGTGTTGAACCTGACGATATCGTCAGGTTTTACAACATATTTGTATGATGATAATGTCTAAACGACCAACGATTTTTAAACGATTATCTAACGATATCGTTATCGTTCAATCACTCAATTTAGTCGTCTAGTGGATGTGTGCCTTTAGGCACATCCATCTTCGCCACATGTTCTGAGAGTAGATATTTTAATTGCCCAAAGGATCTGATATAAAGAACCACCCATTCTTGAAGTAAACAATCACGGATATATCCAAAAATATATATATGTATGTATACGTGGAGCGTAAATCAAGGATAAGTCCAGGATATCAAATAGCAGAATATTTGGTAAACAATGAGCTGATCACAACTGAGGTGATGGGTGAGTAAGTTCTCCACAAAATTTACCAAACCAACAGGCTTAAGTCCAGGAAAGTAAATGTCGGGACAGGAGGCGTCAGGCTGAAATTACCAGTGCTGAGACAGACGAGCCAGCCGGTCATCCAGTCTGCATACCAAGAAGCATCAGCACCACAAGGATATCCAGACGATGGCCAGAAGGATCACAGCAACAAAATGGCGGTGAACCTAGTCTCAGACGCCCAAACGCCAAAGCTGACCAGCTGCAAACATGGAGAAATTAACAGCGGGAGGCGGCAGCAACACCCCAGGAGACGCAGACCAAGGTAAGTATAAATTCAGTAGGTAGTCACCACTCTACTAGGTAGTGGCGAGAGTCAGGACAGAATCACCAGGTCCGGGTATAGAGGAGAATGCAGGAATATATGCAGCGGAGAGTCTCCCACAAAGCAGGCATTAGAGATTACCACACGATCGGAGGCAATCCGGAGAGAGAATAGCCAAATACAGGATATTTTACCAGGATTTCAGCGGGAGAGCTGAGAAGGGGCTGCCTACTCCTAGCTACTCCAGCAACGGAGCCCCTCATTGGTCATTTTAGTGCCCTGTGATCTACAGCAGGTAAGTAACCCATGATTTGTACATGCATCATGTCATGTCACCGGTATAAGACACTGCCGCCATGCTAGGATATTTGTCTTAAACAGTAGTGAGGGGACACTGGTGTACTGTCTGTATTACATGTGTCCTGAGAGTGAGGGGACACCAGGACTGTCTGTATTACATGTGTCCTGAGAGTGAGGGGACACTGGGACTGTCTGTATTACATGTGTCCTGAGAGTGAAGGGACACCAAGACTGTCTGTATTACATATGTCCTAAGAGTGAGGGGACACCAGGATTGTCTGTTTCTACTTAAGGGTCCATAGGGGGTCCACAGGGTTGACCTTGGGGTATAGGTTGGGAACCAAATCCGGGCACCACGCAGTTAAAGCTTTTAGCTCCCAGGATGCACTTGGGTCCACTCTCCCTATAACCCCGCCCCCCAGCCAGAGGCACCTCAGTTTAAGTTGGTGCCCGGCCGGAGTCGGGTCACCGTTAGTGCAGTGGGGAGCTGATTAGCAGCCCCTAAGCTTAAAATTTATTTTAAAAAAGAGTTTTATTATTTTTTACTACTCTTCAGAGCGGCAGCGTCAGACTGTCCAATGGACGTCTAAGCTGCCGCTCCTACACCCCGCCGGCGCTGCGACGCCAGTACAGATCTGGGGATCGCAGCGGGACCCCAGAGTCTGTACTAGCCGGACTCTGGAGGAATCCCTAGGCTGCTGCCGGATCGACGGGGACAGGTAAGTCGCATGGTCACCGCTTGCGGTGATCCACGTGTGAATATGCAGCCTTATGCCTCCGGTCTCTGGGGACAGACCGGAGGCGCTAGCGGTGGCGGCGGGCTCCCCCTCCATGGAGGCATACCCCGCGTGTCCACTAGCCCACCAGGGATTATAGAGGCAGCGGGAGCCGGCATCCCGGGGGGTTAATTGCTAGCCAGGGGAGGAAGCCTTCCCTGTCTAGCGGCTCCTCCCCTCAGCTCAGCGCGCCTTTCAACACGCAGTCTGGCGTCGCTGAGCTGCTTTCTCCGCGGGCCACGCTTCTTCTGAGGTCTCCAGCGGCCATTATCTCTCGGTGGTGCTGCAGAACTCTTAGGATGTCAGTGAGCCCAGTCCCCCTGTGTACCTGGCCATTTTGGGTGAGTGTACACAGCGCTATAGCCTTCCCAGACACTGAATCTGGGCAGTTGAATGTAGCGGCATTGTGCAGTATATTATATGTCATGCAAATGTATGTATATATATTTTTCTGCATTGTATGTGACTTATGCTAGTGCTGACTGTCTGCTTTTCTCACCTGTCAGTGTATATCTATCCTTTTTCTTTATCTGCCCTAATACAGGTGTACCTAGGGCAGTGGCGTAACTAGGGCAGGCCGGGCGGGGTTCGTGCCCTGGGCGCTGTTGGACCGGCGGCGCGGGGGGGCGCCGCCGGCCGCGGTACCGGCCCGCCCGCCCTAGTTAGCCAGTGTAGCGCCGACTGCAATGAGTGCGGTCAGCGCTACACATTTACACAGGACCGGCGCTAGGCTTCCAGCGCCGGTCCTGTACTGCACGCCTGAGCCCGTTCCCTCCCCCAGGAGGCGGGCTCAGGCTGTGCATAACACACGCATCGCCGCCAGCACTGGCGGCGATGCGTGTGTTAAACAGCAGCCAATGAGAGTCAGATAGACTCTCATTGACTGCTGCAGCACCCACTGCAAGAGCCGGCTCCTGCAGTGGGTAATGGGACTGATGTCATGACGTCTGTCCCATAATGCTGAGCGCGCCCGCCCGGGCGGGAGTGGCGTCGCGATCAGGAGCAGGAGCAGAGATTCAGGTAAGTATATTTTTATAGGTATGTATGTATATATATATATATATATATATATATATAATGTGTGTGTGTGTATATATATATTTTTTTGTAACCTATCTGCACAACGGGGGAGGGGGGTGGCTACTACCGGGGGGACCTCTACTGGGGGAGGGGTGACTACTACTGGGGACCTCTACTGGGGGAGGGGTGGCCACTACTGGGGGGACCTCTACTGGGGGAGGGGTGGCTACTACTGGGGGCACCATTGGGAGCGCCTACTCTACTGGGGACTACTACTTGGGGGGGAACTACCACTGGGGGCATTATGAAAGGGGCCTACTAGAGGCACTGCACTCGGGGGACCACTACTGGGGGCAATAATAGGAAGGGCCACTACAGGGGGCACTGGATAGGGGGGATCACTACAGGGTGCCTGCATAAGGGGACCACTACTGGGAAAACTGCATGGGGGGGGGACTACTGCTGGGGGTACTATATAAAGGGCACTGCATAGGGGGGGACTACTACTGGGGGCACCATATAAAGGGCACTGCATAAGGGGATACTGCTACTGGGCGCACTGCATTGTGGGGACTGCTACTGGGGGCACTGCATAAGGGGAACACTACGTGGGGCACTGCATTTGGGGGGCCACTACTGGGGGTACTGTATAAGGGGCACTACTATGGGCCTGCATAAGAAGGACCACAACTGCATACTGGGGGTACTGTATAAGGGGTACTACTGGGGTTAAGGTGCATATGGATAGGAATTTTCAGTGTGAAAATAAAGGGGTGTGTCATGTTGACACGCCCCATTTTAAAGTGACCACGCCCATTTTTCCCCGCGCACGCGCCTTCGGCGCGCGCACATGTCGGTGTGTTAGGGGGGGGGCTCAGTTTTCAAATGTGCCCTGGGCTCCAAATACCCTAGTTACGCCACTGACCTAGGGTGGTTCTGAGACCTCACATATATATACTTGTTAATATTTGTGAGGTTTGTCACATACTGTTGCGTGCTGCACGTTGCCATATTTTAGATGGAACTGTGTGTTGCATACGCTGATAATGGGTCCCTGCAGCTAATCTTGGCGTCAGTCAGGACCGGTATGGCGCTGCTTAATATTTCCGTCAAGATAGTCAAATATATCTGACCAGGAGATTGCGCACGATACTGCACCCATTATTGCTATCCTGCAAGCCATGTGCTGCAGGTATTAGTGCGGAGGATTTGACTCAGAAAGGTTTTGTATGCGGCGCCATCTGGTGCCGGGCCCCTTGCACGACCCCTTTGGGCGGTTTATTTCTCAGGATCCTCTCCTTTGAGGATCGCCGGGCGGGCCCCATTGTCGTAACTCGCTTGTGGTTACTTCACCATACTGCCCTTTTCAACTCGGGGTATCTCACAATTACTTGCACTTTACCCCTGTGTCACAGACTATCGCTCCCTGCCGGGGTTTTTCACAGTACATGAATTACCTCCGATACCACATCGGTCTGTCATTCCCCTTGCAGGGATTACCACAACGGCCACCCTGGTGGATGTCGTTTTCTACGAAATACTAAATGGCGTGATATACGCCCTGTGGTTACTTCCCAGTGGCTCTGCCGTGAACTGGAGGGTGTATTCGGCTCTTTCCCCCTCACATGGGGGGAGCCGATTTCAAGTATTATTATTCCTGCTTTGGGGCTGGTAGCCGGGTTCATTCTGGATATATAGAATGTCGATCCTGCACCTGTATCATACATTCCTCGTTTCTGCCCAGCGGGTGGATCTCATGGCGGGAGTCTGGCTGTCGCCAGATACGAGGGGTCACAAAGGCCTCCTGTTTCCCATTCCCTGAGGGTCCTCACAAGTAAGAAATCTCCTTCTGGGGTGGATTTGTATGTTAATCGTCGGGTTACAGGCATTAATATGCCTCCCATCCTGGCCTGGACGGATTTTACGGATCCGTAGGTGGTAACTTTACCTGAAATCAATGTACTCGTTTTCAGGGCCTGTTGCCCGTCCTACCATGGCCATTGCATGGTTGGTTAATACTGTTGCATGCTGGGCTGATGCATTTGTAACGTTTTTCCCCTTCAACACGTCTGGGATTCAAATGTCTTTTGCCGCTCACATAAAATATGCAATTGTCATATGTGGGATTACCTACATTGGATGCCGGTCTTCTAACTTTCAGGGTTTCGGCTGCGTCTGTATCCGCCGCAATACCCTATGGCTGCGTTATGGGAAAGCAGAGGTGCAGTCTCCTACCATGGGGAATATCTTGTTTGGTCCAGCCTTGACAAGATTGTTGCATCATTGGCAGTATCACTAATGGAGAGATGCCGTCTTTAGCTACTCCCACTACATTCGGACTAACTCTGTTAAGTCTTTTTGTCCTCAGGGTCAGCCTAAAGGCCTGTTTTTTCCTAGGCTGTTGGCCTCCACGGGGGCCACCATATCTAGTACCGTGCTGTCCTGGACTTCTGGACGGCCCTGCTTCTACGCCGGAGGATAAGCCTTCAGCCTGACGGGGCAGGTCTACATCTGGGGGATTCCAGAGTGAGATACTGATTCTCAACGGCCTCTCATTGCTCAGGCGGCCTTCTCACAGGCGTTGTTACACGGGCCCTTCTTCCGATCAGGGCCTTACAAACCCAGAAAGCTATACAGCCTTTGCGGTAAGCAGAGCTATTTCGGCCAGCCTCACTATCTCAGCGAGGGACTGGTTGTTCTTTTTTCTTTCTGGGGCAGTGACTGACTGGTCCTTCATTTGCCTATACTCTGTCTCAAATCCCTGAATCAGATTCCAAGGGTGCCTGGACTCAGGTGGAATCCTCCTTGCTCCATCATCCGACGTTTGGAGCCTGGGGACTTTATGGTATATCTGAGTATTCAGGATACGTACCTACGGGTACATACAGAGCCCTCTCATCAGCAGGGGTTCAGGTTTGCTGTGCCACAGCAAAACTTGCAAGTTTCGGGCTCTGCCTTTTGGGACTGTCCTTAACTCCACCGGGGTTTACCAGCTTTACGGATTTTCTGACGGTTCACCTGTTTAGTGTATCCGAATGCTCCTTTCTCTGGACGTCATCCTGCTTTTAGCAGGATCACCGAGGTCCTTTACCGCCGGGTCAGGATAACCGTGGCTTTTTCTCGGCACAGATAATTAGTCACTGGAGAAAAGTCCTCCCTGCATCCCTCACAGAGTATTCTTCATCTGGGAGCACTGCTGGATTCTCAGGAATCTGGGAATTTTTCTGGCGTAAGACCAGCTCTCCGCTCTTCAACTTGGAGTGTGCGGATGTCTACGCGGTCGACATATGTCATTACTCTTGGTGATGCGCGGTCTCCCAGAGTGTCTACCTTTTGGGAGGGGGGAATGTGATCAGTTCCATTCCAGGCCTTGCCATAATTGACTCTTCTCCAGATGGATCGAGTTTTTTCCATCGGATCGCTGTTCGGACGATGATGCTCTCTCCGGAGGCGAGTCGGTCTCTGTCCGGGTGGCTATGGCCATCTCGTCCAGGGTATTCTTTGCTGCAGACAGTGTCTGGTCCGCATTCATTTCGGGGTAGCTGGACGTCTGTCACTTCCGCCCTGCCACTTGTTGGAACTTTCGGCTGTCTTGGGCCTTCACTCTGGCCTAACCCTTATGTCACGGTAAACCTGCATAGGTTCAGTCCAACAGTGTCACAACAGTGGCTTCCATCTAGGCAACACTGGTAGTTAGGTGGCAATGACAGGAATGTCATACATTCTCACATAGTCCAAGGGTCTTCTCCTGGCCAACTCTGCAGTGTTCATTCCGGGAGCTCTCCATTGGGAAGCGGGCTTCCTCAGCCGTCACGACGTGCATCCCGGGGACTAGTCTCTTCTCCAAGAGAGGTTTCAACTCCTGGTGAGCAGAGGGGGCCTCCCTGAGGTGATTGGTCCTCATGGCCTTCTGACTCTATCACACACTACCGGTGTTACAGTCCAGCTCTAGGAGTACTGAAGCAACCTTCAGTGACTCTGTCAGTGAAGTGGTCCTTCCACTTTGTGTACCTGTGTCCTCCGGTCTCCCTTCTTCCTCGAGGTCTTCGGAAGTTTAATTCGAGACGGAGGGGCTTTCCTTCTGGGGGCTCCAGTTCATCCCAGACGTCACTGGTACTAGGATTTTCGGAGTCTCCTCATCGATGCTCCGTTCCTACTGCTTCACTATCTGGACCTGTTGTCTCAGGGTCCTTGTTTTTCCCTGGACCTGGATCGTTTGTCTATGACTGCGCCCCTGCTGTGGTCCTAGGGCTTCCCTGGCTCTGTCTTCATTGAGATGTTTAGAGCAGACAGGCCAGACTTTGCTGGGATCTGCCACAGACTGTGGCATACGTAATTCTTACGGTATCGTACCTGTCGATATGATCCTCCGGTGTCCAGGATTTCCAGATATTCTGGCATTCCTGCCGGCTGGCTTGGGTTTCACCCTCGGCCTGGCCTTCCTGACAGTGCGGATCTCTACACTGTCGGTATGGTTAAGATATGGAATTGCTCCACTCTGGTATCCAGTTCATCCTTTGGTGTGTTTTCTGGCCTATGCCTCCATTTGTCCTCCCTAGGGACTCCTTGGGAGTTAGTAGTGGTTCTTCGTTCCCTCCGGGGACAGTCGATGGAACCGCTGGTTGTGATAGCCATTACATGGTCTATTGCTTAGGCTCTCTCTTTCTCTCAGGGTGTTTATATTAACCAGGAGAGTGTCTGACTTGGGAGCGTTCTCATGTGGCTCCCTCTTCTGGAGGGCATCATGTCAGGGTGTGAGTTGCTCTCGCCCTGTGTTTCTTCTTAATGTGGTTTTTAGGTTCCATATTATTCTGGAACTTATGGTACAGCCATTCAGCCCCCAGTCCTCTCGGCTGGTGTGGCCTCATTGACTGTGGTCCGGCCTCTTTGGATTTATGTGATCCGTTCAAGCTCCTTACGGAAATCTGACTCCTTATTGGTGGTCTGAGATTTCTAGTTTTCACAGGAAAGGATGGCCGGCCTATAACTAAATGTTGGCTGGATGGCCTCGTATGTCTTCCTCAGGGGCTTACCCAGGGGTAGGCCTTTCTGTTGTTGATGCTTGTTTTTTTTCTCGGGCCATGTAACCCTTGTGGGCGGCTCGCTGTGGCGCCTCGGCTGTTTTGCCTTACTAGGTGGCCACGTGGTCTTCTGTCCACACCTTTTTAAGGTTCTAGGCATTGGTTTCCTTTGCCTCTCAGGATGCTTTCTTTTTGGCGACGGATTCTCCTCTCAGCACAGGAGCGTCCCCACCCTTGGTTGAACTGCTTTGGGACATCCCCAAGGTCAACCCTGTGGACCCCCTATGGACCCTGAAGTAGAAAACAAGAGATATGGTAAGAACTTACCTTTGTTATCTCTGTTTCTACGAAGTCCATAGGGTCCATAGGGCGCCCGCCCTGACGCACCTGGCTTCATATGGGCTGTGTTACTGGTCACCGGTTTCCCGTCTCCTTTTCTGTGAGTATGGTTCTAGAGTGTTCCAGTTTTCTCTCTCTTTTTCTCTCCTCCTCCAGCCTTTGGCTACTTACAAACTGAGGTGCCTCTGGCTGGGGGGCGGGGTTATAGGGAGAGTGGACCCAAGTGCATCCTGGGAGCTAAAAGCTTTAACTGCGTGGTGCCCGGATTTGGTTCCCAACCTATACCCCAAGGTCAACCCTATGGACTTCGTAGAAACAGAGATAACAAAGGTAAGTTCTTACCATATCTCTTGTTATTACATGTGTCCTGAGAGTGAGGGGACACCGAGACTGTCTGTAGTACACGTGTCCTGAGAGTGAGGGATCACCGTGACTGTCTGTATTACATGTGTCCTGAGAGTGAGGGGACACTGGGACTGTCTGTATTACATGTGTCCTGAGAGTGAGGGGACACCAGGACTGTCTGTATTACATGTGTCCTGAGTGTGAGGAGACACTGGGACAGTCTGTATTACATGTGTCCTGAGAGTGAGGGGACACTGGGACTGTCTGTATTACAGGTGTCCTGAGTGTGCGGGGACACCACGACTGTCTACATGTGTCCTGAGTGTGAAGGAACACTGGGACTGACTGTATTACGAAGCACAGTTGTTGGCATATAACTTTCAGCTTAGATGCTTTACAGGGTGGTAACAGGGGACGTTAGCTCTTAGGATAAGAACCCCTTGTGCTATTCCGGGTAGAGCATGTGCAGAGATCCGTCTAGTTGGACCTCCTTCACCAAGGATAGGGCTGGTGCAAATGCAGAAAATATTGATGATGGCCCCTCTGCTAATTCCGAATACCAGGCAGATTGTTACATGGATATCCAATTGCTGGAGTGACCAGAACCACGTGCAACTCGGAGACAGACCCATAGGTTAAAATTCATTGTTTTCTCGTGCCCGCAGCTCCCATCTGCAGTGGCCAGTGATATTCAGTTGGGTGCCCGTCACGTAGCGCGTAAGTCGTGCTCAAAATACAGGGGATTAACATCCAAAACCCTACATTGGTCAGATTTCTGCTCACACCTCAGGAGGCTGCAAGCGATCAGTAATGGGCACCTGTGGAACACACTGCTGAATAGCTCCCAACGAGCTATGGGCACCCAAAAAAAGTTTGAGTACCCCTCCACCATAGTGTTGATATGCATGAGTCCTACTACTGGGGATATGTTTAGAAACTGGACAAAACTTTCATAAAAGTGACGTCCTGAAAGCATTTGTGCACCATCGTACTAACGTGTGTGTGTGTGTGTGTGTGTGTGTGTGTGTTCATGACTCTGCTGTTTGATCTGCAGAGAGCCCTCCCTGTACTCACTTAATGAGGTTTGTTAGTGGGATGTCTGAATATTTCATCTCCCCCCTGCCTGCCGCAGAACCTCTCATCTAGTGCAGGTTCCAGTATAATGATAATGCATAATTCCCTTAGCTCGTTTCTGGTCATGTTTCTCTGATGATCAGTAAAATGTATTTCTGGATCTCTGAATTAATCTAATTTATTTTTAAACTCATCTACTGCAGAGGTTCTCAAAATCATTGCTCAAGTTTTCCCAACAGGTCATGTTTTCAGGATTCCGTCTATGGAAGCAGCTGGGATAAATACTCACCTAGCAAAATAGGTAAACTCACATAAGCATGATTGAAGAGATCCACCAAACAGGACTTGTTGGCGGGTACTTGAGGACTGGCGTTATCCTGCTGTATGTGCTGGTGGTTGTGTTGCAGTTCCAGTTTCTTTCTGTAGAGGGAGTCCTCAGGGATAACCGCCGTGGTTATGTTTCATCACTTTACTGCGCTTCTGTAAAGATTAAATAACTCAATGCCGCGCGACATCCAGCTTTGTCTGCAAAGGTCCGTTAGAATCGTCGCTTCTAGGAAGTAGATAGGTGATATTGCTGCCAGGCCAGGCTTTTAAAATAATCGCACGTGGCCCAAAATGTAATATAGTGCAAGATTTGCAAAGTGACAAAATGTTGGCGATTTAGCACTAAGGTTGAGAGCGGCCGTATTTTACAATGCAGAATTATCCTGGAAATGTCGTCACTCTGCAAATACCGCACTGGTGCCAGTAAGTCTACGGGTCCCTTCATGCTGAGCTTATCACGTATTCTCTCATTCTTCTCTGATTCCTGCCACAAATCTGTCTTCATGGACAACCCTGTGCTGTCCTCTGTTGCCTGTGGCTGCTGCCTGGTGTCAGCCATATGTCTTCCATTTCTTCTTCAGGGTTCATAGGGATCCACAGGGATACCATGGGGTAATGTGGTTGGACAGATCCAGGCACCAAACAGTTAAAGCTTTCAGTTCCCAGGATGCCTCGGGTCCTCCTCCATATATACCCCAGCCACAGGCCTTCAGTTGTTTGTTTGGTACGGCAAGATTCAGACTTTTAAACAAAAATAATATACTTTTTCTTACTGATAAATGGAAATACCTGACATGCAATAATTGAAATATACTACTCCATGATTGCTTATAAGGAATTGGGAAATTGTCTCATCACATAGAGAGAAAGAAAGAGACAAAATATTTTCATCTGCTTAATATTGTAGATTATATGCTCCATGTGTGATTATGGTTACAAGTATTGGTAGTAAATTGCAGTTGGCGGTCAGCGCTTCTGGAGAGGGGTATAATTGGCACCACTAGCTGCTACCTCTGGAAGTGTCCTTACTTCTTTCACTCAGAAAAAAACAAATACAATGGGGATTGAAGGAAGTGCTCTGTGGTGGATATGTTGTTCGTGACTGATTTCTGATGGGAATTGAACTATTGTAGGATAGCCTATGTTAGGACATAGGTGTTAGTTTGTATTAGGGATGTGCAGGCTCAGATAGGTTAGAGTTTGCACACCGAGTTCGGATTTTTCCCCAAAAAAATGGGGTCTCAGAAAGAGGCAAAACGTCATCTTTCATGGACAAACATCATCTTCCATGGACAAAAGTCAATGGAAGATGATGTTTGTCCATGAAAGATGATGTTTTGCCTCTTGCTGAGACCTGATTTTTGGAGGGAAAAATCCAAACTCTGTGTGCAAACTCGAACCTATCTGAGCCTGCACATCCCTAGTTTGTATAGTGTAACTATAATCCTCATGTGTGGGATATGTCAGAGTGAAAGATTATGGAGAAGATCTGGTGGGCAAAAACTTGAGGCTGGAATTTCAACACATATGTTTAGAGGGCGATGAGACGTCCAATGCAGGTGATTTACCAATCTGGTGGTGACCAGGTGGGCAATAACTTTTGGCAGGGTGTTGGGGGCAGTATGTTATAATTCTTTCTCACTGTTGTCGTAGGTGCACTCCTCCTTCCCAGCTCACATTACCTCAGAAAATAAGGAACGCATTATCAGGGTGACAATGACACTATGATGCAGTGTGATTTAGGTAAAAATGGTTTACTTACCAATTGTTTCTGCTGGGCCGTTACCTTTCTGCGAGTCCTCTGATCCCTCAGGAGGAGGCCTGATGGGGCGGGCCTCCTCCTGGGGGATACCAGGGTGTGGGTCCGACTTCTTCAGTTTGCGGATTGCTGGCATCAAACAACAACAGATGCCTGGGTCAGAGAAGTCCTCTCTCAGGGGTATGCTCTCACTTTCCGGAGGTATCCTACCCAGAAGTTATTTTGCACAATTCCTCCATCAGGTGCGGTAAAGGTGGCCCTCCAGGAGGCCATTCTCGCCCTGCTGCAGGCAGGGGTAATAATACTGGTTCCCGTGTTACAACAAGGAAGGGGTTATTATTCCAATCTAGTCTTGGTTCAGAAACCGAATGGGTCTCATCGCCCTATTCTAAATTTAAAAACCCTCAGCAAATTTATCCGTGTACCCAAGTTCCATATGGAAACTGTCCGGTCAATTATTTTGGCAATGGAACCTGGGGATTGTATGGTTTCCCTGGACATTCAGGATGCGTATCTGCATGTTCCCAGTACGCCATTCCATCAACAATATCTATGGTTTGCTGTCCTAAAGCAACTTTACCAATTCCCGGTGCTGCCCTTTGGCCTATCAACATTTACCAAGATAATGGCAGTCATGACGGCCTATCTCAGACGTCAGGGAGTCCTATTTGGACGACCTTCTGATATTGGCACAAACTCCAGTTGTTTTACAACACCATCTTCATCTGGCCATAGCCTGCTTACAGAAGCATGGCTGGATCATCAATTGGAAGAAATACTCTCTTTTTATAACACAGCAGATGGTACATTTGGGAGTGCTTCTGGACTCTCGGGCACAGAGGGTCTTTCTACCAGAGGACAAGATTGCGGCCCTATCATTGGTTCCAGAGGAAGATTGCCTCTTCACCAGATGTTAGAATTTTTTTTCAAGGAGTTCTACGAGTCCAGCCTCCTTTTGTTCCACCAGTAGCAACGTGGGATTTGTCTTTGGTTCTTAAGGGGCTACAAGCTCCCCCATTTGAACCTCTGGACTCTGTAGAATTGAAATGGTTGACAGCGAAGACACTTTTTCTTCTCGCTATCTCTTCTGCGTGCAGAGTCTCTGATTTGGCAGCGCTCTCATGTCGCTCCCCATTTCTACTTCAGGGTCCATAGGGTAGCCACAGGATACCTTGGGGTATAGGCGATGGTGGCAGTCATCGGGCACCTTAGAGTTAAAGTTTCCAGCCTCCCGGGATGCACTGGGGTCCCCCTCCTATACCCCGCCCCCGAGCCAAGGCTAATCAGTTTCGTAGGTGCCCGGCTCGGAGTCGGGTCACCATTTTCATAGGGGGGCTGTTATGACCCCTGAAGTTCTTTAAACAGTGTTGCTGCAACAAGAGCTGCACAGCATAGACAGTCAGTACTGACGTCTGTTGTCGCTCCTCCACCCTGCCGGACCAGAACGCCGGTACTGATCCGGGGATGCTGGTGGGTGTCTGGGATCACCGCTAGCGGTGAGCCCGGATTACCTGGACTGTGGCCGGATTCAAAGTGGTCAGGTAAGCGGCAGGGTCCCGTGGAGGGTACCCGCCGATACACAGTCCTAGGTCCTCAGGCAGGGGGCTCCCTGGGGACAGGCTGCTTGTGGAGCCAGGTATTAAGCTGCGCTTCCACTAGACCACCAGGGACAGCGGGCTGCAGCTGAGCGGTAAAGCTCCAGCATCCCAGGGGTTAATTGCATGCCAGGGGAGCGTGCCTTCCCTGTCTCACAGCTGGCGCCTCCCCCGCTGCACAGTGCCTTTCCATAGCGGTCTGCCGGGCTGTGTCAGCGCTCCTCCCCTGGGCCCTCGGTGGCCATTTTCTGAGTGAAGTGTGCAAACGCTGCTGGATGCTGAATACAGGTGGCATCGCGGGTCACCCACATACCTCTCCTCCGATAAGGTCAGAGTATGCTGCACTGTTTCCTACCAGGCTCTGTGTCTGTGTAGTTGATCATAGTGCTGGTAGTGCAGGGATTTATTTCTGCATTGCATGTGACTTCATGCTAGTGCTTTCTGACTGTACTTTCACTTTCTGACTGTCAGCCATGTTACTATCCCTGTTCTTCCTCTGCTAAAGCCCTTGCGGTGCGGTGTTGCAGGGTGTTTATTACCTCACAGTGAAAGTATTTTCTGTGAGGGGAGTCACATACGCTCCGTTTACACTCATCCTGTCTGAGAGTGAACGTGAGTTTCCTCTTCTGCTAAGTGTGCCACATGTAATGTACCATTAGCGGAGGGTGATGGAAACACTGAGGGATTATGTAGAACATGTTATCTTATATCATGCCCGGTTTCTGGCACTGCACCTGTGCAGGAACCGCCCTGGGCTTGTTTTGCTAAGGCACTTACAACCCTTCTGGGCCAGTTGGCGATGTCCCCTGCGTTTCCCCAGATGGGGTTATCGCAGCAGTCGGTAGTGTCATCACCCATGCAGGGGTTCCCCAGGCAGTTGATGGTACCCCAGTGTCTCCCGCTTTCGCCCCCCCTAGGTCTCACAGGAGCCTGCGTGGGTGAATTCATTGTCCAACACGGTACAGCACCTGACGGACATTTTACAGGGGGAGTCCTCATTACGGCCTACTAAGCGGCCTTTAGTGTCTCAGACGGTTCAGTTTGATGAGGATGAAGTCATGTCTGATGATGGTGAGATTTTTTACTTTTCGGACCAAGAGCCCCTTTGTACTAAGGAGGCGGAGTCAAAGTCTAAAGTCTATATACCTGGCCTTATACGGGCAATCTGTGCGGCTTTGGTTATTGAGGATGAGGATGACCCGTGGCCAAATCTAAATATGCCTTCGTTAAGAATATTAAGGGTGATGCCACTGTATTTCCTCTATCTGGTCAGTTGGTGGATCATTTAGAGGAGGCCTGGAAAAATCCGGGTAAGCGGTTCCAGCCTCAAAAACGCTTGGCTTTTGCATACCCTTTTGCAAATAATTACTTTTCTAAGTAGGAAACCCCTCCTCAGGTGGATTCTCATGTCACACACCTAGTGAGGAGTGCTACATTGCCCATGCCCTTCATGTCCTCCGTAAAGGATGCTGCGGATCGCAAGGTGGAAATATGCCTAAAATCCATTTATTCCCTTGCCGGAGGGGCGTCCAGACTGGCTATGGCCGTGTGCTGGGTGGCCAGAGCCATGGAGTGCTGGGCTGATAGCTTGGAGGCGTCTCTGGACACTGACTCTTCTGCTGAGCAGGTGGAGTTAGTGGGCAATCTCAGAGACTCAGCCACGTACATTAATGAGGCAGCCTTGGATATAGGTCTCCTCACTTCCAGAATCTCCTCGGTAGCAGTGGCGGCTCGCCGCGCCCTATGGTTGCGCTCTTGGAAAGCGGACGCAGATTCCAAAAAGGGATTGGAATGCTTGCCTTTTAATGAACAGGTCCTGTTTGGCCCTGATCTGGACCAAATTGTGGTCACTCTGGCAGCAGCTAAGTCTGCGTGTCTGCCATCGGCTACAGTCCCATCGGGGTCTGGTACTTCGTCCTTTCGGCCCTATAGGGCCCAGGGTAAGTCCAAAGTACAGTCCTTTCCGAGACGGGGTCCATGAAATCTGCCAAGCCAAAGAAGCAGGCTTGCAATACAAGACGTCCTGCCCCCAAGTCGGACGATAAGCCTTCAGCTTGACTTAATGGGCCTCCCTTTGGGGACCCCAGAGTGGGAGGCCGCCTGCTTCAGTTCGCCCAGTTCTGGTACCTGACTACCAAGGACACTTGGGTACACGAAGTGGTCTCTCGGGGCTATGCCCTCTCCTACCGGCGCAGGCCCCCCAGCAGGTTTTTCACAACAGGCCTTCCGTCAGATCAGAACAAAGCCCTGAAACTACAGAAGTGTAGCACTCTATGCTCCAGGCTGGAGTTATAGTGCCTGTTCCATTCTCCCAGAGGGGCATGGGTTTCTGTTCCAATCTTTTTCTGGTGCAGAAACCCATTGGGTCTTAACGACCCTTCCTCAACCTTAAATCCCTCATCAAGTCCTTGAGAGTTCCTCGGTTCAGGATGCGTTCCATTATTCTGGCGATGGAGCCTGGGGACTTCATGATGTCATTGGGGACATGCAGGTAAGCATCCTGAATGTCCATTATCTTAACACACCAGCAATTCCTCAGGGTTGCAGTACTCGACCAACATTTTCAGTTCCAGGCACTGCCCTTTGGTCTGGCAACAGTGCCTCGAGTCTTTACCAAAGTCATGGCGGTAATGGCAGCCCACCTGCGGATGCAGGGGGTCCGCTTGTTGCCTTATCTGGACTACCTTCTGTTAGCAGGGTCTCCAGATGTCCTCCAGCTCCATCTGCAACTGGTCAATCTCTGTGTTGCAGAATCACGGCTGGATAATAAACTGGAAGAAATCCACCCTGGTTCCCTTGCAGAGGATGCTCCATCTCTGTGCCCTGTTGGACTCTCAACAACAGCGGATCTTTGTGACGTTGGAAAAGATCTATGCATTACAGGCAGGGGTATGCAGTTGCCTTCAGAGCCGCCGAGTGTCTATTCACTCAGCGATGAGGTTACTGGGCTCTATGGTGTCACTGTTTGACATGGTGAAATATGCCCAGTTTCACTCCAGACCTCTACAGAAGTTGATCCTCTCCAGATGGAATGGGTTGCCCCATCGGATAAAGACACAGACCATGGTGCTTTCTCTGGAGGTACGTCTGTCTCTGGCCTGGTGGTTGCGGATGACTCACCTGAACAGGGGACGTCCTTTTTGGGTGGCAAACTGGCGTGGCAAACTGGGTCCTTCTGACGATAGACGCCAGTCTCCGAGGCTGGGGAGCAGTGACAGGTCCACACTTGTTCCAGGGCAGGTGGACCCCGGCAGAATCTGCGCTTCCAATAAACATCTTGGAACTTTGCCTGGTATTCAAAGCTCTCCAGCAAGCAAAACATGTTCTCCACAGAAAACCTGTGCAGGTACAGTCGGACAACGCCACCACGGTGGCTTACATAAACCACCAAGGAGGAACCCGAAGTCGGGCGGCGCTAACAGAGGTGTCCCGCATCTTGACTTGGGTGGAGGGCAATCTCCCTGCCATCTCGGCGGTGTTAATCCCGGAAATCCTCAACTGGGAAGCAGACTTTCTCAGCCGTCAAGACGTGCATCCAGGCAAATGGTCTCTTAACCAGGAGGTGTTTCAACTCCTGGTGGACAAGTGGGTCCTTCCAGAGATAGACCTCATGGCCTCCCGACACAACAACAAGCTGCCTGTGTACGGGTCAAGAACAAGAGATACGGAGGCTCTTCTGGTGGACACTGTCGGTCCGGTGGACCCTCTGGTGTGCGTACCTCTTCCCTCCGTTCTCCCTTCTTCCTCGAGTGGTTCGAAAATTCAAGCAAGAAGGCGGCACACTCCTGTTGATGGCTCCGACGTGGCCCAGACGTCACTGGTTCTCAGATCTTCGGAGTGACTCTGTAGATACTCCGATGCTATTGCCTCAACGTCCGGACCTGTTGTCACAGGGTCCTTCTCATTACCCGGACCTGAGTCGTCTGTCTTTGACGGCGTGGCTGTTGAGACAGCCCTCTTAAGGTCCAGGGGCTTTTCCAGCTCTGTAGTTAACACCATGCTCAGAGCTCGGAAGCCTGCGTCTGCAAGAATTTACCACAGAGTATGGCATACTTTCTTTGAATGGTGTCACCCTAGAGGCTATGATCCTCAGGTGTTCCGGATATCCGGGGTGTTGGCTTTCCTACAGGCGGGCTTAGATCACAGTCTTTGCCTTACTTCTCTGAAAGTGCAGGTTTCTGCCCTGTCAGTGTGGTTTCAGCGTAGGATTGCTACTCTTCCTTATGTCCGCACCTTTCTGCAAGGTATACTTCGTATTCAGCCTCCCTTTGTTCCACCAGTGGCTCCTTGGGATCTGGCTGTGGTCCTGAGGGCTCTCCAAGGACAACCATTTGAACCACTGGACTCAGTGGAATTGAAATGGCTTACAGCTAAGACTGTATTTCTTCTGACCATTGCTCTCTCATGTCGGCCTCCCTTTCTCATTTTTCAGTTTCCTCCCTGAGTTGGTATCTAGTTTCCACATTAACGAGGAAATCATAGTGCCGGCCTTTTAATTCTCCAGACCTCTCGGTTGGTGAGGCCACCTTGGATGTGGTACGGGCTCTAAGGATTTATGTTGACCGTACCAATTCATTTAGGAAGTCAGACTCCTTGTTTATCCTCTATGACTTCCGGAAGAAGTGTTGGACTGCCACTAAGCAAACTTTGGCAGGATGGATTTGCATGGCAATTTCTGAGGCTAATATTCATGAAGGCCTTCCTATTCCATCCTGTTAGGGCTCATTCCACTAGGTCTGTGGGCCCTTCGTGGGCAGCTCAACGTGGTGCCTCTGCTGTTCAGCTTTGCAAGGCTGTCACGTGGTCTTCTGTCCATACTTTTGTGAGATATTATGCATTGATACCTTCGCCTCTCAGGATGCTTCCTTCGGGCGGCGGATTCTCCTTTCAGCACAGGAGCATCCCCACCCTTAAAGGATACTGCTTTGGGACATCCCCAAGGTATCCTGTGGATACCCTATGGACCCTGAAGTAGAAAATATGAGATATGGTAAGAACTTACCCTTATCTCTATTTCTACGAAGTCCATAGGGTTCCACAGGACTCCCGCCCTGTCACATCTGTACTGCAGATGGGCTTTGCTCTGGTCACCGGTTTTTCCGTCTCCTTCTGGTGAGAATGTTATTCTTGTGCATTCCAGAACTTTCTTCTCCTCCTCCGGCCTATGACTTGGTATGTGACTGATTTGCCTTGGCTCGGGGGCGGGGTATAGGAGGGGGACCCAGTGCATCCTGGGAGGCTGAAAACTTTAACTCTAAGGTGCCCGATGACTGCCACCATCGCCTATACCCCAAGGTATCCTGTGGAACCCTATGGACTTCATAGAAATAGAGATAACAAGGGTAAGTTCTTACCATATCTCCATATTTTTTGATTTTTCATTAGGATAGAGCTGTTCTTCGTACAAGGGAGGGTTATCTTCCTAAGGTAGTTTCCCATTTTCATGTGAATTAAGAAATTGTAGTTCCAGCTTTTCAGGCTCCAGATCTTTCTGTAGGTGAAGCCTCCCTGGATGTAGTTCGTGCTCTCTGTATCTATGTGGAGCGCACAAACTAAAATCAGATGCTCTTTTTTTATTATATGGTGTTCACAAACAAGGATGGCCAGCTAACAAGCAGACTCTGGCGAGATGGCTACGCATGACTATCTCTCAGGTGTACACACAGGCTGATCTCCCTGTCCAAAGCACGGTTACAGTATATTCTACCGGTCTGTAGGGCCATCGTGGGCTTTTAGTCGTGGTGCCTCTGCTGAACGTTTGTGCAAGGTAGCCACGTGGTCTTCTGTCCACACTTTTCTTAGGTTGTACGCTTTTAATACTTTTGCCTCTCAGGATGCTTCCTTTGGGCGACGAGTTCTCCTTTCTGCTCAGGAGCGTCCCCCACCCTTAGGGGAACTGCTTTAGGACATCCCCATGGTATCCCTGTGGATCCCTATGGACCCTGAAGAAGAAAGTTAGTTATGGTAGACTTATCTAGATAACTCTCTTTCTTCGAAGACCATAGGGTAAACAGGGCACCCCACCATGACGTACCTGGCTGTATTGGATACCTTTTCTTTTCTTTTGGTCACCAAATCCCTCGTCTTGTGTGAGAGTTTCTGGTGTACGTTTGTTCTCCTTTTCCTCTTTCCTTCTCCTGCCTTGAGGCTTGTTTACAAAACTGAAGGCCTGTGGCTGGGGGTGGGGTATATTTGGAGAAGGACCCGAGGCATTCTGGGAGCTGAAAGCTTTAACGGTTTGGTGCCTGGTTCTCTTCAACCACATTACCCCATGGTATCCCTGTGGACCCTATGGGCAATGAAGAAAAGGAGTTATCAAGGTAAGTCTACCATAACTCTAATTTTCCTTCTGCTCATTGGCTCCCCATTCTCTACAGAACTTAATATAACCCTACAAAGCCCTCAGGCTCTGCCGCTGCTACATCTCCAACCTCATCTCCCTCCACCCTAGATTAATGCCTCAACTCCCCACTGATGACCACATCCCACGCTCACCTCCAAGGCTTCGTCCATGCTGCTGCCCACCTATAGAATACACACACCCAATCAGACTGCGTTGTTTTAAACCCTACTTAAAAAGCCACTTGATCACAGCCTACCAGCCACCGTGTCACCCCCTCTTTTGTCACACTCCCCACATTCAGGCCATCTCTCCAGCCTGCTACATCCACCTCTTTAACATCTCCAGAATCTGGTCCTTCCTCACCCTTAAACCACCAAAACTCATTCACACATTCCTTACCAGCCAGCTTTACTACTGTAGCCTTCTTCTTTTTGGCCTCCATTACACTTGCCTCTCCCCAATGCAATCTAATAACGCATCTTCTGTTTCCCTCCCACCGTATGACACATGCGTTCCCTATCTGCAACCGACTTCACAGGCTCCCAGCTCAGAATCTAGTTCAAACTCCTCAACCTCCCACATAAAGCCAATGTAGGGGGTTAGCCACAATAATGTCATAATTTTATATTGTTCCATTAGTATTTAGGGTCCGTCTGTTCTCCTAAATAGTTTATAGGTGCAACACATTAACCTGATGAAAGTAAGAATGATTTTATGATGGGCAGTTACAGAAATGAGAGTGACCTATGGAGCTGCTCTTTTATAATGTGGATTTATTATCTGACCCTGTGATGCATTCAGTTCTGACCTCTACAATATATAAATGTTACTATGGGGTCTAATTTACTAAGCCTTGGACGGAGATAAAGTACCAACCAAGCAGCTCCTGTAATTTTTTTTAACACATCCTGTAACATGACCGGAGCTGATTGGTACTTTTCTCCGTTCACTTTCTCTCTCCAAGGCTTAGTAAATAGACCCCCTAGGAGCTGTGTATGTATTGTGACCCCAGACATTATTATACAGAGCTGACTGTGTGAAAAACTGGGATACAAGATAAAGAATAGAAAAATCAGCCACTAATGTCCATCAGTCAGGATCTTACTTCTCCCATTGAGGTTGGAACCATTGTGACTCTTGCTGGTATGAGAAATGTTTAGCTTGCTGGGGGAGGGTCATTGTTTAAGACCCTCATCCAGCTAATAACACCCCCCACACCCAGTATTAACACTGCTTCCAGACTATAAGGCCCATTAATCAATGTCCATGGCAATTACTAGGCACTGGTGTTGGCTAATTAGTATGAATTGGTCCCTTCATCAGCTGCAGTCAGCCGCAGCATTCGGAAACGCAACCACTTATTAAATGACAATCTGCTGGTTAGAACGTGCGCGGCTATTTTTATACCCAGGACCCTGACTGATGGAATCACTTCACCCAGAGTTACTGTATCTGCATCGCCAGGTCCTCTCATTACTACATGTCTGATATATTCCTCTGTAACGGTGTTTCTCAAACACGGTACTCAGAGATCCCTAACGGTGCATGTTTTCCAGATTGCCAGGTATGTTCATTAACACAATAGATCTACAGGTGGTACTAATTAAACCTGAGGATACCTATATAACACAAACTGTCAGGGATCGAGTTTGAGAAACGCTGTTCTGTAATGCTGTAGATGACTGTTTGGTCACACCGTGTACTGTCGACATTCTGGCGTCCACATGTAAAGTGTCGACATAGTGAAAATGTTGACATTTTGACCGTGTCTTGTGGATGTCGACATTTTACATATCCTCATTTTGGTGTCAACCTTCTAAATGTCGATTTTTCATGCCACAACATACAGATGGTGTTGAGGGTCAGTGAGGGATGGTGGCACAGGTCAGTTCTGTCAGTAAGGGATGGTGGCACAGGTCAGTTCTGTCAGTGAGGGATGGTGGCACGGGTCAGTTCTGTCAGTAAGGGATGGTGGCACGGGTCAGTTCTGTCAGTAAGGGTTGGTGGAACAAGTCAGTTCTGTCAGTGAGGGATGGAGGCACGGGTCAGTACTGTCAGTAAGGGATGGTGGCACGGGTCATTTCTGTCAGTGAGGCATGGAGGCACGGGTCAGTTCTGTCAGTAAGGGGAGGAGGCACAGGTCAGTTCTGTCAGTTTGGGATGGTGGCATGGGTCAGTTCTGTCAGTGAGAGATGGTGGCATGAGTCAGTTCTGTCAGTGAGGGATGGTGGCAAGAGTCAGTTCTGTCAGTGAGGGATGGTGGCACAGGTCAGTTCTGTCAGTGAGAGATGGTGGCACAAGTCAGTTCTGTCAGTGAGGGATGGTGGCATGGGTCAGTTCTGTCAGTAAGGGATGATGGCACAGGTCTGTGAGAGATGGTGGCATAGGTCAGTTCTATCAGTGAGGGATGGTGGCACAGGTCAGTTCTGTCAGTAAAAGGAGGCTTGGGTCAGTTCTGTCGGTGAGGGATGGCGGCATGGGTCATTTCTGTCAGTGAGGGATGGCGGCACGGGTCAGTTCTGTCAGTAAGGGATGGTGGCACAGGTCAGTTCTGTCAGTAAGGGATGGTGGCACGGGTCATTTCTGTCAGTGAGGGATGGAGGCACGGGTCATTTCTGTCAGTGAGGGATGGAGGCACGGGTCAGTTCTGTCAATAAGGGGAGGAGGCACGGGTCAGTTCTGTCAGTGAGAGATGGTGGCACGAGTCAGTTCTGTCAGTGAGGGATGGAGGCATGGGCCAGTTTGGTCAGTGAGGGAAGGTGGCATGGTCCAGTCCTGTCAGTGAGGGATGGTGGCACGGGTCAGTTCTGTCAGTAAGGGATGGTGGCACGGTCAGTTCTGTCAGTGAGGGATGGTGGCATGGGTCAGTTTGGTCAGTGTTGGCCAGTGGCACAATGGGTAGAATATACTGTAGTCCTGTGGACAGCATAGAAATAAGAGTTAGCTGTAATAAACAGATAAGTAAAGACATCGCAGGTAGACTTCAGCAGACCTGACTATTCCTCACCATTGGCATTGTGCTTGCTGGGGGGCGGGCGGGGGCTTGCTACCTGTTCCTGGAATATAGAAGATCAGAAAGTTTCCATCACGCTGTAGAGGGCACTGTGTCTTTAAATGAAGAAATGGATGCAGAGGCTGGGAGGGGGAGTGGGAGGGGGTCTGGGATGGAAAGCTTTAAATACTGGAAGAGACAGGAAACATTCACAGAGGAGCAGGGAGATCCATAACTAAGGCAGATTGTGAGTAACTGGGGGATCCCTGCCATGCTGCCCCTCCTGTGCTCTCTATAACCCTGGGCAATACTGGATGCTGACACCACTGAGGACCCTGAGGAGGGGACACAACCAAAGCAAGGACCATGGAGAGAGAGCAACTGTCAGAAGCCCAGAAGAAGCTGATCCGTGCCAGCTGGCAGATCGTGAGCCAGGACCAGATCCATCATGGCACTGTGCTTTTCACCAGGTGAGAGACTGGCACTGCACTGGTGATAGTTCTGTACTGTGTGGGACCATGCTGTTATGTAGCTGCCAATAGATGGAGATGGGTCTAGTAATACATGATGAGTATTGGTTGTTATTCAGACTCTGGTACTATCACTGTGACCAGTAACAGGTGGGTGATCTGCTGCTATATATGATAAACCTCAAATATCCTTCTGACCTGTTACGGCGAGGGCACAGGCTGGTGGCAAGGTGTGCCCAGATGGCACAGTATTATATGCCAGCTTTATCATGTGCTACAAATGGCTAATTCCAGGAACTGTTCTTGGAAGATCTCACATCTACTAATCAGTGATACAAGTATTCCGTCACTGGTGGTACATTCAGGAAGGGGTTAATGGTATCTTAGTATGGGAGACACTGCAGGAAACATTAATACGAATTTGTGGGGTTAGATGGAACAGAGCAATGTTCTGCAGATCCCTAGAGGTCAGTAATGTAATAATTTGCAGAATACACCACTAAGTATCTGCTGTGGGAGATGGGACAGAACAATGTCCTGCAGATCGCTAGAGAGGTTAGTAATGTAATAATATGCAGAATATATCACTATATCTTTCAGGGGGTAGATGGGACAGAACAATGTCCTGCAGATCGCTAGAGAGGTCAGTAATGTAATAATCTGCAGAATATATCACTATGTATCTTTCAGGAGGTAGAAGGGACAGAGCAATGTTCTGCAGATCTCTAGAGAGGTCAGTAATATAATAATCTGCAGAATATATAACTTTTTGCTTTGTCCAATCTGCCCCGACAGATACAATGTTCTACAGATGTGTAGAGATCGGTAATATAATAATCTGCAAAATATATCACTATGTATGTGTCAGGGGTTAGAAGGATTAAAAGGACAAATCAATGTTTTGCAAATCTTTAGAGAAATCAGCAATAGAGTAGTCTGCAGAATATATCACTAAGTGTCTGTCGGCGTTGATGGAACAGAGCAATATTCTGCAGATCTCTAGAGAGGTTAGTAATGTAATAATCTGCAGAATATATCACTATATCTGTCGGGGGGTAGCTGGGACAGAGCAATGTTCTGCAGATCTTAGTACGGAAGAATCAGACTTTATTTGATGTTTTCTGTAAAAGGTACGTTAGGGATTTGCGTCTCCGATTGGGTTCTTACACTGCCATAAAATGGCTCACATTGGCTCATGCTGAAATTAGATGGAATTTGTGTCTAAATCACAAATGCAAAATGTGCTCCAAAAAATTAGCATTGTACTTAGCATGCAGAGCGCAATATGCATCCAGCTCAGCAGGAGTAGTATATGTGCCTGGGTTACACCAGGAGAGAACAGTAATATATGCGCCTGGGATACACCAGGAGAGAACAGTAGTATATGTGCCTGGGTTACACCAGGAGAGAACCGTAGTATATGTGCCTGGGTTACACCAGGAGAGAACAGTAGTATATGTGCCTGGGTTACACCAGGAGAGAACAGTAGTATATGTGCCTGGGTTACACCAGGAGAGAACAGTAGTATATATCCCTGGGTTACACCAGGAGAGAACAGTAGTATATGCGCCTGGGTCACACAAGGAGAGAACAGTAGTATATGTGCCTGGGTTACACCAGGAGAGAACAGTAGTATAGGTGCCTGGGTTACACCAGGAGAGAACAGTAGTATATGCGCCTGGGTTACACCAGGAGAGAACAGTAGTATATGTGCCTGGGTTACACCAGGAGAGAACAGTAGTATATGTAGCTGGGTTACACAGGAGAGAACAGTAATATATGTGCCTGGGTTACACCAGGAGAGAACAGTAGTATAGGTGCCTGGGTTACACCAGGAGAGAACAGTAGTATATGTGCCTGGGTTACACCTGGAGAGAACAGTAGTATATATCCCTGGGTTACATCAGGAGAGAACAGTAGTATATGTGCCTGGGTTACACCAGGAGAGAACAGTAGTATATGTGCCTGGGTTACACCAGGAGAGAACAGTAGTATATGTGCCTGGGTTACACCAGGAGAGAGCAGTAGTATATGCGCCTGGGTTACACCAGGAGAGAGCAGTAGTATATGTGCCTAGGTTACACAGGAGAGAACAGTAGTATATGTGCTTGGGTTACACCAGGAGAGAACAGTAGTATATGTGCCTGGGTTACACCAGGAGAGAACAGTAGTATATGTGCCTGGGTTACACCAGGAGAGAACAGTAGTATAGGCGCCTGGGTTACACCAGGAGAGAACAATAGTATAGGCGCCTGGGTTACACCAGGAGAGAACAGTAGTATATGTGCCTGGGTTACACCAGGAGAGAACAGTAGTATATGCGCCTGGGTTACACCAGGAGAGAACAGTAGTGTATGCGCCTGGGTTACACCAGGAGAGAACAGTAGTATATGCGCCTGGGTTACACCAGGAGAGAGCAGTAGTATATGTGCATGGGTTACACCAGGAGAGAACAGTAGTATATGTGCCTTGGTTACACCAGGAGAGAGCAGTAGTATATGCGCCCGGGTTACACCAGGAGAGAACAGTAGTATATGCGCCCGGGTTACACCAGGAGAGAACAGTAGTATTTGTGCCTGGGTTACACCAGGAGAGAACAGTAGTGTATGTGCCTGGGTTACACCAGGAGAGAGCAGTAGTATATGCGCCTGGGTTACACCAGGAGAGAACAGTAGTATATGTGCCTGGGTTACACCAGGAGAGAGCAGTAGTATATGAGCTTAGTTACACCAGGAGAGAACAGTAGTATATGTGCCTGGGTTACACCAGGAGAGAGCAGTAGTATATGAGCTTAGTTACACCAGGAGAGAACAGTAGTATATGTGCCTGGGTTACACCAGGAGAGAACAGTAGTATATGTGACTGGGTTACACCAGGAGAGAACAGTAGTATATGTGCCTGGGTTACACCAGGAGAGAACAGTAGTACAGAGAACAGTGAGGATGACTGACTGATGTTATTTCCACTGACACCTATGTAATAATTTTTGTTTGTGTGTGTATATTGTATGCACTGTACATTTAATAATATGCCAATTGAAAGTTGACGTAAATTATATTTGTTGGAGATACCTCAACCTAAGCAGGATTAATGTATTTTATCCACCATAAATGTGTGAGCAGGAGTCTGATTTTAGCTGGATAAGGCAAATCCTGTACATTGTGGCTCGTGGGTGGTGAAATCCATTGTCAGACCTTTACAGTGAGCCCATCCAATGCTCCAGCCTCTCCTCTATCCGGCAGCCTTGTAGTTGTGATACAATAATTTCTGCCTCTCTGCTTCCGATACCCTGTGACGTATGTTCTGGAAAATGTCGTCTTCTACAAGAAGGAACCAGAAAACGTCCATGAGTGTCCCCTGTGACAGCTGTCATTACATGTGTGCTGGGGGACGGTTTTGTGGATCTACTCCACGTATATGTTGATAATATGAAGGTTTATATGTCACCAGAGCTTATCATTTACTCCACATTTAAGTTGTTCCAAAATTAGAACAGTCAACTGCTTCATAAATGTCTCTCTTCTATATAGTTTGTATCTCTTTTCCTAAAATTATTGGTTGTAGTAGAATTGGTGTCTTGTAACCATCCGCAGTCAGTGTTATTATTAGCCATAAAAACATCTAAGATAGGTGAGGTCCTTGTAAGCACTTCCTCTGATGCTACTTTGTTTCTGGCTGTTACTGTGTTCCCAGCTCATCTCCTGTGCTGAGCTTTTCTCTGCTTCTCTGTGACTTTCCCCAGCTGCGGCCTCGGACCTCCTCTTGCGGCCTCGGTCCTCCTCTTGCGGCCTCGGCCCTCCTCTTGCGGCCTCGGTACGCCTGCTGCGGCCTCAGAACCTGAATGAGAGCAGTGAAACCAGGAAAATATGAATAGTAACTCCTGCAATGCTTATGTGAGAAGAGGACAGCACTTTCCCTGACAGTCCTGCTTTAAAGCCATTACCAGCCTCAGAAATACTTCCCCACCACCATAGAACCACATGTGATAAGTCAGCTCCAGTCACTACCAGTGTAGCACCCCAACGAGGTACTAGGCTGGCATAAGGTGGCATCCGAGAAGACAGCAAAGTTGTCACAATGACAAGATCCTTCCTTCTCTGAGGACTGGGACTGATATTTTTTTTTTTTTTATCATATTTGTTTCTTTGAGTTTTGCTATAATACAAACAGAAGGACCTAAGTCCAAGATCTCTAAAGAAAATAAAGGAAGGAAATGATAACACATCATTGTAAGAGCTGGTGCCTGACCGAACAGAACCTGCCCTGCAAGGGACAACCATGCATAGATCCAACATAAGGTAACATTAGCGTAAAAATGAACAATGAAAGACTTTTAAAATGTTTAAACTAGGGATGTGCACCCTCGGATAGGTTCGAGTTTGCACGCCGAGTTCGTATTTTTCCATCCAAAAATCGGGTCTCAGAAAGAGGCAAAACGTCATCTTACATGGACAAACATCATCTTCCATGGACTTTTGTCAAGGAATGATGATGTTTGTCCATGAATGATGATGTTTTGCCTCTTTCTGAGACCCGATTTTTTGAGGGATAAATCCGAACTCGGTGTGCAAATTCAAACCTATCCGAGCCTGCACATCCCTAGTTTAAAGTGATTATAAATTTAAGTACTTAATTACAGAGTAGTCTCATCTGCTTGTTCACTTTACATATGATTTCAACAGAGAAGAGAAGAGAAGAGAAAAATGTGAGTCATTGAAGGACTGTTCAATCCTTAACTAAGAGCTGATCTTCAGGCAGTGTTAATGGGAGACCCTGTCGCTTACCCCAAGACGTTGTCCATTGTGACCAAATGCTTTGGTTGTGGATTGAAAGATCTACACTATTTAGATAAACCGTGAATAGGTCTACACGAAATGGTCGACAGGGTCAAAAGGTCGATATATACAAAATATCGACACACAAATAGATGACACAAAAAAATCAACACTTTAAAAAAAAAAAAAAAAAAATGTAACCCTAACCCTCTCCCTAATGCCTAACCCTAACCATCCCCTTCTGAAGCCTACTCCTCCACCAAATGCCTAATCCTCATCCTAACCCTAACCATCCCCTTCTGCAGCCTACTCCTCCACCAAATGCCTAATCCTCATCCTAACCCTCATCCTAACCCTAATCATCCCCTTCTGCAGCCTACTCCTCCACCAAATGTCTAATCCTCATCCTAAACCTAAAAATATTAAAAAATCATGTCAACCATTTGACTCTATCGACCTAGTCCATGTTGACATTCTAATGTCAGCCATTTGACACTTTTTGACCCTGATGACCATTTGCATGTCGACCATCTGGTGTTGACCTATTGACTGTCTATCTAGGCACTGTAGATCTGTTCAGACTTATTCACAAAGTTCCTGCAGCTATAAAAAAAACTGTTATGTACAGTGTTCTCATGCCAAAGCCACCCAGTTCTGCCAGCTGAGGCCTTTGAGGCTAAACATGGCCAGTAAAAGTAAGTATATAAAAATACAGTATTGTCAGTCCAACTGGTCCATAAGCCTCTTTAGAGAGAACCCAAACGTTCACCCTGGATAATGTAAGGGAACAGGAACACCTGCCTTCTGTATACACTCTTATACAGTTTGAGTCCCTGTGCTTTTGGAGACTTCCACAGTAACTATCTCACTCCCATATTTGGTTCCCTTTCCAAATTGTATTTATTCAATGTGGGGGAGCGACTCTCAGACTGCAAGGGGATGGGGGAGTTGTTGGGAAGAGCCAATCCCTCATAGGCCCTGGTTCTCCAAAGTGTATTTAACATGATTCTGGTTATTTGTTACCACCAAGACCATAGATGATATTTTTATCTATTGTATGGAAAATACCTCAAATAGCTTATTAAAGAGCTGCCAGCAACACTGGTGATGAAGGGAGAAAACTGCTCTCGAAATCTGACAAAGTTCTGCTGCTCATCCATCACAAAATGATTAATGAGCATTAACGTGGTCCCCGGGAATTGTGCAATGTTATGGGGAAAACCACCTGGATTGGATTAATTTCTGGATTGTACCACTGGACTCCAGAGGGAGGATTTAGCTTCTTTAACGAGGAGTAGATTGAGACCTCTCTCCATAAGGCTTATGTCCATTTTTCATCTATCTTGTTTATGGTTGATGTTCAGAGAGAATCCCTGAAAACCATTTTCATTGGGACTAATGAAAGTCAACTCGTCAGAACTCAACAATGTTTATAGACAGCGGATATCAGGATAAGACTTGATAAGGATGGGACCCTGGAATCGGAAAGTACAGAGGGGATCCTCTCTTTCTTTCTTCAGAAATGACTGGGGAACTCTTGTGATCCTTTCCCATCATATCATAAGGCTTACAAATCCTACTTCACTCTTCTCCATTTGCCCCTGAAAATGTGTCCATCTTTTCTTCCCCGGTGTGATGGGATGGTCTTACCCTGCCATAGCAGTCACCTACATTGCAGTTGGGGGTTAATGCCTTGGACTAGGAAAAGTGGTTCCCTCAGGTTGAATCTTTGTTTGTGTCTCTTGCGCAAAAAAAATGGTGAACTGCTCCTCCGTATCGCCGCATTCTGGGGCCAAATTATCAATTATCGCATTTGCAATGCGAGCAGGGCGCCATATTTAGCACCCATGATTGCATTGCAGGATGCGATCATACCGCCCGGATGTATCAATTTGCACCCGCAGGGACAGGGTCTCCAAAAGGAACCCGTCCCTGCGATGTACTGGGAGTGAAGTGAACGCGTCAGCGGGATTTTCAGTGCTGGCGAAAAATGGAGAGACAGCGGTAGATTATTGGAAACCTCTGCTGCGATCCCTCCATAATACATTAGGTTGATACTTAATATTTGCAGCTATTCCCCAAAAACGTGTGTTTTGGGGGGATACACCGCGAATGTTGAAAGATAAATGAGCACCTCTGTGACCAGCGGATGTATTTCATTGATGTGCACCTAACGTTTCCCCAGTCTCTGCAGATTGCGCAAAACCCCACAGAACGTCAGACAAGAAGCGCTGCAGACCAGCCTTTGCGCCTTTCACTATGGCAGGAACTTGTGTGTTGGGGCCATTTTCTTGTGTGGCAGCCTATTAACGTTTGATTCTTGGGATGGCTCGGGAAGCCAAGATTGTTAACAGTAGGGGTCTTGCTAACCCAGTTATTGAGACCATGCCGTGAGCACACAAGCCACCTTCTTTCTTGACAATTATAGTATATGGAAATACTTTTTGGGTTGTTGAAACTAACAGAGTTTTCACTCAAGGATTATTATTCCTCCAAAGGCTCCTATTTTATAAATAGGAGGAGTTATCACAACCTGGATTTGAGAGTTTTTTTTCTTTTTTCCCTTATAAATGTTTTCAAACCTAATCGTGAACGATGGCGTGTATTTCACTTCTAAAACAAATGCTTAAAAAAATGGGTGCAGATGTATCTGACATAAACCGGGCAAATAAACTATGGGGCAGACCTACTCCCATCTTATGATGGAATCGGTATGATTTCCCGGCATGACCTGGAGTTCGAATCCTGGCAGCGACAGCCCGACAAAACAGCAGAGCCCGGCAGCGGAAGCCCGACAGCGCTGGAAATCCCGATCGTGGTAAGGTATCTACTAATCTAACCTAACCCCCAAAACCCTAACCCTCCTTAGGGGTGCCTAACCCTAATCCCCCCTCTAAGTGTCTAACCCTAACCCCCCCTTTCCCGCTGCCTAAACCTAAGTCCCCTGGGGGGTGCCTAACCCTCCCTCCCCGTAGCCTAACCCTCCCAGGGGTGTGCCTAACCCTAAGTCACCCCTGGGTGCCCTAAACCTAACCCCCCCACCATGGCTGTCCGCTCGCGGTGCCCGGCATTCCTTCGATCGGGATGCCGGGCGCCTGTCTCCCGGCGTCGGGGAAATGACAGGCGTCTAGATTATTTGGGAGTGAAACTGCCATTTGTGCCAGTTTTTTGAGCACGTGAAACAAATTTTATACACCATGAATGGAGGAAATGCAGGGTGAGGATGTTCTCCTGGGAGGTTTAAATGCAGAATGTGTGCCCCCTTGTGTCTGCAGAGGCCCCAGGACTCACCCAGTTCTTTCATTTCAGTGCTTTTGTACATTCCTTGTGGACTTTATACGGGAAAGTGCATCTCCGCCCAGGTAAACAAGCGCATTGACATGTACGATAGAACCACATTTGATAAGTCAGCCCAGATGTCTCATGACAAATCTAGGTCCTGGTCCTGGTACTGGTCCTGGTACACTCAGCACTCCTGACTTTTGGTCCATGTATGAAATGTACCTTTCTCTGTTGCAGTTCTTAGTCCTGATGTTCTCTTTCTCTTTTAGGCTGTTTGAGCTGGAGCCGGATCTTGTTTTCCTCTTCCAGTACAATTCCGCTAACTTCTCAAATGTACAGGAGTGTCTGAGCTCCCCCGAGTTCACTGAACACATCCGCAAGGTGGGTTCCCTGTCCCTGAAACATTTATTGTGTCTCATCATGTTTCCAGCTGTGAGACCAGCTTGGAGGGGCTTGGGAACTAAGAGAATTTGGGTCAGATTTTGGGGAGGGGGGGTGATTACCAGTAGAGAGAGAGCCAGGTGTTACAGCTGGGATGGGCACCGGAGCTGGGGATGGACTGGTCTGTGAGAGCACAGGGCACAAGTAGTACAGTAGGAGGAGAATTTGGTGATAGAGACGGGATGGAGCTCAGCAGGTTGTTGCTGGAGGCACAGGATGTGTATTGTTATCATTGTACTAAGGGGAATATGACTTATTCACTACAATACAAATGATGGACCAGGGGCCAAGATAGCAGAGTTGGTACATCCAGGGTCTTATTTGGAAGCCTTCTGGGGCCCTGGGCTAGTGTTCTGCTTATTAATATGGCCTTATTTAGATCCCTCATTAGCAGCTGTTTGTCCCTCTGGTTTGTGAAGAACATTTATTTAAAGCAATAAAACAAAAACTGTCTCCAGAGTCCCATGTAATGTAACTATGACACTTTGCATGTTGCCTAACCATGGAATAATAAGTCTTCTTCCGTCTGACGCGTCGGTCATAGCTGGTCAGTAATAGCGCCAGTATCTTACTAACGCACATGAAATGTAAGCGTTAAACAGAGCACGTGACCTGAAAACCTGTGCTGTCTCCTCGGTAGCGCGTCACTTGTCAGTAATATCCTGCAGCAACTTCATTTTATTATACTGAACGTTATCGTCATAATTCTCCATCAGCTACCAACTAACTAGAGGAAAATCCGCTGACGCCATCTCTGGTATAAATGTGATTTTACCTCTATGTAAGTATTTCATGTCTCCTCATTGGTTGCCTTGTCTTTATTAGATGTACCCCTGTAACCGCCCCCCCAAATCACTATCAGGCTCCATGGCCACAGCCTACATACCTAGCAGGAATATGTTATTCTGTCATTACACAAGAACAGAAGATATCCAATGTGGGCTCTATATTAGCACCAATTTGTTCCTTCACAAATACTGAATCTAGATTCGGACTAAACAGACGTCCACAGAGGTAGCGTGCCAGCCCCCCGGGAATTCAGCAGAAGAAAGAAATCTAGTTGTTAAAAAAACGTGTGTGTATATATGTATATATTTTTCGCCGTATATGTGTGTGTGTGTGTGTGTGTGTGTGTGTGTATATATATATGTGTGTGTATATATATATATATATATATACATATATATATATATATATATATATATACATATGTTGTCCTGAGGAAGGGGTGGATACACCTCGAAACGTCGACTGACCATTAAATCCCTCTGGTGAGGGTATTGTATGTACTAAGACTCTTGAGTGCCGCCTGATTTTTGTTGTGTGTATGTATATGTATATGTGTGTGTGTGTGTATATATATATATATATATATATATATATGTGTGTATATATGTATATACACATATATATATATACACATGACGACGAAAATTATATATATATTCCACACTTATACTGAATACAATTATGATTTTTTCGTAATATCTGAGTGCCATCTATTTTTTTATGTGTATATATATATATGTATATATATTCTGATGTAATCATTCCAAAATTCTAACAATATTTCTCTCCCAATTATTGTCCCGGCAAATTGCAAGTAAGGTGTATATTTTTATATAAATTAATCTCCCTTCTAATTTACAAGGAAGTCTGCACTGCTCACCTGCTAACGTGCTTCTCTTGTTCTCCGCCAGGTTATGACGGTCATCGATGCCGCGGTGAGCAGCGTAGACTCTCTACCCTCTCTAGATGAATATCTGACCGGCCTAGGCCGGAAACACCGCGCTACAGGGGTGAAACTGGAATCCTTCAATGTAAGAACCTGATACTTTGTTTACACAGAGCTACATCATATGTGACCATACTACCACTACAGAACAGTACTCTGTTTGCTACAAGAGCTGACAATCTAACTGTTGCATAACGTCCCGGAAAACATTACTGTTGTCGGATGTGTAAATGTTTTTACTGCTGTAGAATGTGGCTTATGGGATGCGTTATATTAGCACATGTTAAAGTGCAAGTATACAAAGAAGCTTATAAACCTCATTTATACTAGACGTGTGTGTTATGCATTTCTATGTAAATGTAATCTATCACATGCATGAACACGCACCCAGCACACAGACACTGAGAAATTCCGTTTACACGCATGATTCATTTGATCAGTTCTTTCTCCATCATCCATAGGGACATTGGAACATGGGACGTATAGTGCAGAGACCAGAGTTTGGGCTCTTTATATTTACAGTCACAAGCTCAAGCTCCTCCCCTTTCCTACCCCGATTGGCTGCCAGAGCTGGGCACATTTTATTTGCAGTCACTTTAGTATAAACTAAAGTTTATTTTATATATTGCTGCTGAATCCACATCCCTCAGCCTTGGGGTTGCCTCCGGGAGATGGTCCGATAGTTGCCACTAAATTTCCTGAGAGTGGGTGCAGTGCCCAACTTAAACAGTGTGTATAGGTTGCAATACGATATAAACTTGTCATTGTTCTCACTACTCCTTTAAGTTCGATTAGGGGAGTATGTCCAGGGCTTGGACTTTGAAAGGGACATCGGTAATACATTTACCTGATCCAGGTGCCTGGGGTGGATGTTTCCATTGTGCACCTATAATAAACCAACACTATTCCTAGTACAAATGCCGGCTCTGTAGGATTTCATGCATAGGAAGATCGAGACAACCCTTAAAACAGTTTTTTCTTTTCTTATGGTTGCTGCATCCATTTGTCCCATCACGGTCTGCGGCCCGTATTGAATTTGAAGCGAAAAGTCCGAGGCCGGTCTATTCGCCGTCTTCAACGATTTTCTGCGCGAAAAAGTATTGTGCGTATTCCCGTATTCAATTTCAAATCGGTGAAAACAGGATGTGGCTAAACTCAATTAGGAGAAAAGTCCTGTCATTTTTGGGGAAATCAGCCTGACACCCCCCAAAAGATGCTCTGACATGGGGGTTCACTATGGTTACCCCCGATTAGCCCTGCTGAAGGTATTTGGGGTCTTTGAATGGTCTCAAAAGGCGCTATTTAGCGTCTGTCAGCAAGTGGTGCAGAATAGTATTTTACAATTTTTTGGGGGGAAAATAAGTAGTTCCAGCAAATTTGGGGTACATGAAAATGGGTGCAAGCATATTTCTACTTCAGGGTCCATAGGGGTCCACAGGGTTGACCTTGGGGTATAGCTGGATCTGGATCCACGGCCACCACGCAGTTAAAGCTTTGCTGCTCCCAGGATGCACTTGGGTCCGTCCTCCTCTATACCCCGCCCCCGACCACAGGCACCTCAGTTTTAGTTGGTGCCCGGCCGGAGTCGGGTCACCCTGCGCAGTGGGGCTGCATAAGCAGCCCCATAGCTTTATTTTTAAAGAAGATTTTATTTTTACTTTCTTCAGAGCGGCAGCATCAGACTGTCCTTCTGGACGTCCACGCTGCTGCTCCAACAGCCCCGCTGGCGCTGCGACGCCGGTACTGATCCGGGGATCGCAGCGGGACCCCAGAGTCAGTGCTAGCGTGGCTCCGGGAGCTCCCACTGACTGCTGCCGGACTCAAGCGGGTAAAAATGTAGTCTTCATGCCGCCGGTCTCTGGGGACAGACGGGCGGCGCTAGTAGCGACGGCGGGCTCCCCCCCTATGTGGCATACCCCGCGTGTCTGCTGACCTCCAGGGTGTAAGACCGGCGGGGAACCGGCTTCCCTGGGGGTTTATTACTAGCAGGGGAGGCAGCCTTCCCTGCTTTAGCGCTCCTCCCCTCAGCCCAGCGCGCCTTCTCTCATGCGTGCTGGCGTCCCTGGGCTGTTATCTCCTGGCCACTCCTCCTAAGTGCTCTCCAGCGGCCATCTTCAGGCAGCATCGCAGAGCTCCCAGGCAGGCTTCCAGTGGACCAGTCCCCCTGCGTACCTCTCCCCTGATCAGGACAGTGTTCGCAGCGCTATAGCCCTCCCAGACACTGAATCTGGGAGGTTGATTGTAGCGGAAGGTGCAGTGAGTATAACTTCTCTGCATGGTATGTGACTTTTGCTAGTGCTGCTGTCTGTGCTTTTCTACTTACTGTCAGCTTTTTACCTATCCCTTTCCTTCTCCTACGACCCGCAGGTGCGTGGGGGAGGGGTGTTCTTTCTGTGTAACCTCACTTATATAGATCTACGTGTTTGTGAGGTCCGTCACATACTGCGGTGTGCTACACAGTACCATATTGTGGGCTGTTTGTGTTGCATACTTGGGAGTGCGTGGGTGTTATACGCCTTACCTCGTTTCGGTGATACCCTTTTATTGCGAAAAGTTTGTGTCATGTCTGATGAGGGGAATGAGCGCTCCGTGGCTCCTGTGTTGTTTTCCTGCCGACGCTGTTCGGCAGGACTTGACGGGGCGGATTTGTCTCAGGACGGTCTGTGCGGGCGGTGCCAGTTGGTACCTGGACTTTCTAAACCCCCGGTGGCGCAGGATCCTCCGTGGGCGATGTTTACGCAAGTGCTGGCGTCGATCGCGGACCGACTTGCGGTCCCGACTGCGGCCCCTTCTAGGGTGTTGCCCCAGCCTACCATCCCCCGTTCCCCGGGTGTGACGCGTCTGGTGCAGTCTCCTTCCGGGTCTCAGACTGTGGGTCCTTATGCGGGTTTGCCTGTATATGTGCAATCCCCCACGGTGCCGCAGCAGTCGATGGTACCTTTTTCAGGGGTATCCTCAGGCGGTACCCCCTCCCTGGGTGGACGTCCTCTCCAGCTCTGTTCAGAGCCTGGCGGCTTCGTCATCGGCCTTTCAATCTATGTTGCACAGTGATTTGCCCCCACAGGCGTCCAAGCGACCCGTTCCGGCTTCACTGGCGGCTCAGTTCACGGACACGGACGTGTCTTCGGATGACGGGGAGATCCATGAAGACTCTGACTCGGATGCCGGGGCCCAGGAGGTGGAGGCTAAGTCTTCCATTAATGTGCCGGCATTGGTTAGGGCGGTGCGGGCCATCCTTCATATTGAGGAGGATGTGCCGGCCCCTAGGTCAAAGTACCCAAATTTTAAGAAGGCCAAAGTAGCTTCGACGGTTTTTCCCCTGTCCGACCAGTTAACGGATCACATGGCGGGGGCCTGGCAGTTGCCCAGCAAGAAGTTCCAACCGCAGAAGCGGTTGGCTTCGAACTATCCGTTTCCGGAGGCTCATTGCAGGAAGTGGGAAACTCCGCCCGCGGTGGATTCCCACGTTACCCGCTTAATTAAAAGCGCTACGCTGCCTTTGCCGTCGATCTCCTCCCTGAAAGATCCCACGGACAGGAAAGTGGAGACTTGTTTGAAGTCTATCTACTCTCTCTCGGGGGTGGTGGCTCGTCCGACCATGGCCATCTCTTGGGTGGCTAAGGCCATCGAGGGCTGGGCCAACGCTTTGGAGGATACCTTTCCGGAGGATGCTCCGGAGATCCAGAGAGCGTTGATAGGTCAAATGAGGGATGCGGCTTCCTACATTGGGGAAGCGTCGTTAGATGCAAGCCTGCTGACCTCTCAGGTGTCGGCGGCAGCGGTGTCGGCGCGTCGGTCCTTGTGGCTGAGGTCTTGGAGAGCTGACGCGGACTCCAAAAAGGGACTGGAGGCCTTACCTTTTAATGGGGAGTTGCTTTTTGGTCCAGACTTGGACAAAATTGTGGACACTCTGGCTAAATCAAAATCAGCCTTCCACCCTTCGGCTTCTGCACCTACCAAGGTACGGAGCTCTGCCTTTTGGTCCTTTTGGGTTCAGGGCAAGGCCAAAGGTCAGTCCTTCCCGAGGCAGTCGACGACCAAGGCCGCTTCTAAGCCCAAGAAGCAGGCCTGGAGTGCCAGGCGCCCTTCTTCCAAGCAGGAAGATAAACCTTCTGCCTGATGGGACGGGCCTCCCTCTGGGGGACCCCAGAGTGGGAGGCCGACTTCTTCTATTTGCCCAGTGCTGGCACAATACCACCACGGATGCCTGGGTTCGAGAAGTGGTCTCCCAGGGGTACGCCCTGTCTTTTCGGCACAGACCGCCCCACCAGTTTTTCTGCACGAGTCCTTCTCAGGATACGACCAAGACTTTACAGATTCAGGAAGCTATAGAGTCCTTGCTGAAAGCAGGGGTCATTGTTCCCGTTCCTCAATTACAACGAGGGACGGGGTACTATTCTTCTCTGTTTCTGGTGCGGAAACCCAATGGTTCTCATCGCCCTATTCTCAACTTGAAGTCTCTGAACAAATTCCTCAGAGTTCCCAAGTTCAGAATGGAAACGTTACGTTCCATCATTCTGGCGATGGAACCGGGGGATTACATGGTGTCCCTGGATATCCAGGACGCCTACCACCATGTTCCGATAGCACCTTCGCACCAGCGGTATCTGAGGTTCGCTATCCTTCAACACCACTATCAGTTCCGGGCGCTACCTTTTGGTCTCTCCACGGCACCGAGGGTGTTCACGAAGATTATGGCGGTCATGGCCGCACATCTTCGGAACCAGAATGTTCGGCTGCTGCCGTACCTGGACGACCTCCTGTTGCTGGCGAGCTCCCCGGAGGTACTGCTTCAACATCTCCACCTGCCTGCAAGCGCACGGGTGGCTGATAAATTGGAAAAAGTCCTCCCTGATTCCATCTCAGCGGATGGTTCATTTGGGAGCCCTGCTAGATTCTCGTCAGCAAAGGATCTTCCTGACCCCGGAGAAGGTCTCCTCCCTGCAGCTGCGGATACACAGTTGCCTGAGCAGTTGCCGCCTGTTGGTCCATTCGGCTATGAGAGTTCTGGGCTCCATGGTGTCAACATTCGACATGGTGGAATTTGCCCTGTTCCATTCCCGGCCCCTGCAGGGGCTGATTCTATCGGAATGGAATGGGTTACCTCACCGGATCCGCTCTCAGATGCTGGTGTTGTCCTCCGGAGGTTCGGCAGTCTTTGGCTTGGTGGCTTCAGACGGCTCATGTGCTCGAGGGGCGCCCCTTTTGGATCCCGGACTGGGTCCTGCTCACGACGGATGCCAGTCTTCGGGGTTGGGGGGCAGTGACCGGCTCATTATCGCTTCAGGGTCGTTGGTCCGCGGAAGAAGCTCTTCTTCCTATCAACATTCTGGAACTGCGGGCAGTATACAGGGCCCTGCAGTCATCCGGCCCCGCTCTTCACGGAAGGGCGGTTCAGGTGCAGTCCGACAACGCCACCACGGTGGCGTACATCAACCACCAAGGAGGAACTCGCAGTCGGGCAGCGATGTCGGAGGTGTCTCGCATTCTTGCTTGGGCGGAGTGTCACATTCCAGCGATCTCGGCAGTCTTCATTCCCGGAGTCCTCAATTGGGAGGCGGACTTCCTCAGCCGTCACGACGTGCATCCCGGGGAATGGTCGCTTCACCCAGAGGTGTTTCAGCTACTCGTGGACAGGTGGGGGCTGCCGGAGCTGGACTTGATGGCCTCTCATCACAATCACAAGTTGCCCGTTTATGGGTCAAGGACAAGAGACGCAGGCGCCTGTCTGGTAGACGCGCTGTCGGTGAAATGGACCTTTCACCTGGCGTATCTGTTTCCTCCGATATCCCTGCTTCCTCGGGTTCTGCGGAAATTCAAGCAGGACGGCGGCACGCTCGTGCTGGTAGCTCCGGCGTGGCCCAGACGTCCTTGGTACTCCGATCTGAGGTGCCTCTCCATCGACGCTCCGTACCTTCTTCCTCAGCATCTGGACCTATTGTCTCAAGGGCCCTGCCTTTACCCGGCTCTGGGTCGGCTGTCTTTGACGGCGTGGCTCTTGAGACAGCCGTCTTAAGGTGTCGGGGTTTCTCCAGTTCGGTCATTGGTACCATGCTTAGGGCACACAAGCCTGCTTCCGCACGGATTTACCATAAGGTGTGGCACACTTCCTTTCGGTGGTGTGAATCCAGGAGCTATGATCCTCAGGTGTTCCGGGTTTCCAGAATCTTGGAGTTCCTTCAATCAGGTTTGGACCTCGGCTTACGCCTTGCCTCTCTGAAGGTTCATGTGTCTGCTTTGTCCGTGTGGTTTCAACGTCGGATTGCTACACTGCCAGATGTTCACACCTTTTTCCAGGGTGTTCTCAGGATCCAGCCTCCCTTTGTGCCTCCGGTGGCTCCTTGGGACTTGGCGGTGGTACTACGGGTCTTGCAGGGTCCTCCTTTTGAGCCGCTTGAGTCGGTGGAACTCAAGTGCTGACGTTTAAGACCGTTTTTCTCCTGGCAATTGCTTCTGCCAGGAGGGTGTCAGAATTGGGGGCGCTTTCCTGTCGCCCTCCTTTTCTGATTCTTCACCAGGACAGAGCGGTGCTCCGCACTTGTCCTGAGTTTTTGCCCAAAGTGGTCTCAAAGTTCCACATTAATCAGGAAATTGTTGTGCCAGCTTTTCAGTCACCTGATCTTTCAGCTGGTGAGGCTTCCTTAGATGTAGTCCGGGCACTTAGAATTTATGTGGACCGGACTGCTTCGGTTAGGAAGTCGGATTCCTTGTTTGTCCTCTTCGGTTTTCACAAGAGGGGTTGGCCGGCCAACAAGCAAACGTTAGCCCGTTGGCTTCGTTCCGTTATTTGTGAGGCTTATGCACAGGAGGGTTTACCTGTGTCAGCCTCTGTTAAGGCTCATTCCACTCGTTCTGTGGGTCCCTCTTGGGCTGCTAGACGTGGCGCCTCCGCTGTTCAGCTGTGTAAGGCGGCCACGTGGTCTTCAATTCAAACGTTTTTGAGGTTCTATGCGTTTGACACCTTCGCCTCTCAGGATGCATCCTTCGGGGGCCGGGTGCTCCTTTCAGCACAGGAGCGTCCCCGCCCTTAGTTGAACTGCTTTGGGACATCCCCAAGGTCAACCCTGTGGACCCCCTATGGACCCTGAGGTAGAAAACAAGAGATATGGTAAGAACTTACCTTTGTTATCTCTGTTTCTACGAAGTCCATAGGGTCCACAGGGCGCCCGCCCTGACGCACCTGGCTTCATGTGGGCTATGTGACTGGTCACCGGTTTTCCGTCTCCCATTTCTGTGAGTATGGTTTCTTGTGTGTTCCAGTCTTCCTTCTCTCTGTTTAGTCTCCTCCTCCGGCCTTAGCTGCTTACCAACTGAGGTGCCTGTGGTCGGGGGCGGGGTATAGAGGAGGACGGACCCAAGTGCATCCTGGGAGCAGCAAAGCTTTAACTGTGTGGTGCCCGTGGATCCAGATCCAGCTATACCCCAAGGTCAACCCTGTGGACCCTATGGACTTCGTAGAAACAGAGATAACAAAGGTAAGTTCTTACCATATCTCTTGTTTTTAAAGTTGCTAAAGTCAAGCATTAAAAAACACCAAAAACGCACCTTCAGCATTCACCTGCAATCAAAAATACACCTGCCCCATACTTCCAGACCCCCCCCAAATGCTATTTAGCTCGTTTTTGAATTTGTACCCCCACTTTGAAAAAAGGGGCAAAAAAAAAATAAATCAAAGTGCTTTTTTGGGGTATCCTTTGTGGGTTTTTTTGTGTTTTTTTACGCAGTTAGCGTCGGGGGTGTCTAAAGGGTGCAGGGTGGTTCCCGCAACTTTGCACCCTAAAACCGAAATTCTGCACTTTTTCCGCCGGGTGGTCATAGGCGAAACTTTTTTGCCTATTACATTGCATTTACGTTATCGCGCTGGCGAAAAGACGCTGACATTTAATACGGAGATAAATGAAATCGTCGAAAATTACGTCATCTGCGAAACATTTTGCCGAAAACGGCTTTTCACTCCAAATTGAATACGGCCCTTTGTCTGTGAGACACCTCTAGATACTGGACCAGCCTCAGCGCTCTCTGTAGTCCCTACCATGAGTATTTTTCCAGCCTTCCGGGAGGCAAAAATATTGTGATTTACCTTAAAAGAATCCATTCAATGGAAGTTTTATTTTCTGTCTTGAAAGTAGAGCGGTGTTAGGTCCAGAACAAAGAGTGATCTATTTGTTCCATTCTGAACCTGAAATTCCTTAAATTTCATATGGTGGGTGGGCAGGCTTAAGATGGAGCCCTTGAGGGCCGGTCATCAACAGTATAGAACAGGTTCATTGCGTACATTCAAGTTCCAAACCTGGGGGGCGCAGCACAGTGCCACCATTAATTTGCATCTCTTTCCTTATGAAAGATGATGACAATGATGATCACGAAAACTAGTAATTTCGTTTCTGTCCTTCTCTGATCCGGGGGTGATAGTCATCCATTACCTCGATGATCGGTTCATGCGGGATACTCAGCCTTGTTGCAGGCTAATGTTCTAGACACGGTCCAGGCCTGAATCTCACAGTTCAAATATGGAAGTAATTCACCCTTACTCCTTCACAGCAGCTGATCTTTCTGCAGTTGTATTTATGGTTTCCCACCAGGAGGGTATTCTTACCAGAGGACAAAAATCTCTACAGGGACATGAATTGTTCTGATTAGTTCATAGACAGGCGCTTTGCTTGAAGGCCAAAAGGAAATTGGGTTTTTGATATTTGAGGTGAGTCTACTTATTAAGTTAAGTGTGTTACAAATCAAGCTAATTTCTAAATGGGGCAGGGGTCACCATCATTAGGGCAGCCTGCATTTTAGAATATCTCCAATAGTGCATCTATCACTACCTCAACAAAGATCACCTGTTCTCCACCAGGGACAATGGAGAGGGGTTTGTCCCATTGTCAAAGTAAATATTCTGTTACTCTGAGTGGCATTCAGTACTTTAGGGATAGGAAGCAAATCTTTTTGCGAGGAAGGGACCACAAGATCCAGTTGGACGACTGTGGCCTAAATCACTAGGGGCACCAAGAGTGCCTTGGCCATGAAAGAAACCAGCAGGATCATGCAACGGGCAGAGCAGAACTTTCCAGCCATCACTGAGGTTCTTAATTTTGGGGTAGGAAACTGGGAATTCCCAAGGAGACACCGCGGGGAATGGTCTCTTCATCTGGAAGTCTTACGGCAAATTGTAGACCGATGATGGCAAACAGATCTTGAGGTGATGGCACTTTGGTTGAATCAGTTTCTGCTCCTTGACCAGAGATCCACAGGCGTTTCTGGTAGATGCCATGTCTGTTCCTTTCAACTTTCTTTAGATTTACCAATCTATTGCATCCAGGTATTCAGGTGCTTCTGGTATTACCAGATATTATAAGCTTTGCAGAGGGTCCAGGCTGGCATCTGCCTTTTCATCCAGATGTGTTACGCCAGAGCCCCTTCCTTCACCTGTAGTTATATGGGCTGGCATTAACAGCGTGGCCGTTAGAAACATTATTTTTAAAGATAAGGATTTTTCTGGCTCTGTGATTCAGACCATGCTCAGGACTTGTAAGCCTGTTTTGGCCAAGAATTGCTGCTTAATTTGACATAGTTACATCTCCTGAGGTGAAGCAAAGGAGTTTCCTACCTCTCTTTTGTTTGGACCAATTACTGCTATTCCTGCATTTATGAAGGTTCATATCTTAAACTTATTGAAGCACAGACCTTCTTACAGGGAGTGATGAGGCCTCCATATGTCCCCCGCCCCCCAAATAGCTCCTTGAGACCTCAACCTGGTGCTGACAGCCCTTCATCTTTTTTTGGGATTTGGCATAGAGTTCCTTACCTGGATAACCACCTCCCTGATGGCTATTTCCACCGCTGAGACTTGGTGCTATTGTCTCTGTCTGTCTTGTAGGTCTCTCTCCTTTTCTAATCTTCCATAAGGGCAAGATTGTTCATAGAACCAATCTTTCTTTTCAGCCCAAAGTGCCTTCTAGGTTTCATCTGAATCAGGACATTGTGATCCCAACCTTGGACCACAATAAATCTGTAGAGGAAGAGGACTGTCTTCACTCTCTCGATATTGTTCAGGCATTTATGGAGACACATCAGTAGCACGAGATAGGTGCAGGATGTATAATTAACCATTTAGTAATCCAAAATGTCCATGAGAGATGCTGGCCTGCTTCTAAATGGACCATAGCCAGTTGAAGTACTTAAGTAATTCACCACACATACATTTAGTGCAGAACATCATGAATATGTGAAGGCCCATTTTGCCAGATTGGTGGGGGACTCTTAAGTGGCATACTATAGGGCCACAAAGGAACAGCTGTGCTGTTTGACCACGTGGTCTTCCACACGCCTTCAGATTCTACAGATTTAATGTTTATGTGTCCAGGGATGGCAGTTTAGGATGTATACTGCTGTGAACTGGAACTTCTGAGCGCAGCCTCTTGGGGACAGCTGTTCCCAATGGATAAATAAGAAAATTAGATTGTATTTTTTTTTTCCAATTAAAGTTTTTATTAAGATCATTAAATTCGTTAACCTAAGGAATTAAATACCGACATAGTACAAAATTTCTACCAATAAGAAAATTAGATTTTTATACTCGCAGTTAATCCCGGAATCCAATAGGAGACACTGGCCGCCCTGGCCGTTCGCGCTTTGTTCTGGTTTCTGTTATTGTTTGCCATTTTTCTGTTATTCTTGTCGGATTATGGTTCTTGTTGGAGAACTTTTATTCTATTCTCTCCCTCCTGCTCTGCGCTCCTGGTTCTGTCCTTAGCGGCTTTATTAGGCAAAGACTGGAATCCATGATACCAATCGGGTACAGAGGGGAAGGAACTTGATTTTTTCCAGGAAATTTAGCACTCTTAAGCTCCTGCTTCTGCAGTCTATACCCCAGGGTTTTATTGTCCGCCATTGGATTCAGAGAAGTGGCTTTCAGATAAGTACAAAAGTCCCATTATACATATGGTCTCATGTGATAGAAATATATTTAACTTGCATTACAAAATTATGATTAAAAGCGTGATTTTAACACCAATGGGTAAGCAGCATAAATTGTGAAACTCACAACTTGTAATCACCCTGAAACCACATCAATGCACCCATATCACTACACAAACCAGTCTTGGACTAATCTGTTAGTTCACATGTCCAGAATCCAAATTATGTATAATCCTTCTGCTCCACAAACAGTGTAGAGCTGTATAACCCTCCTCCAGCTCCACAGAGTGTAGAGATGTGTAACCCTCCTCCTGCTCCACAGAGTGGAGAGAGGTATAACCCTCCTCCTGCTCCACAGATGTTAGAGAGGTATAACCCTCCTCCTCCTCCACAGAGTGTAGAGCTGTATAACCCTCCTCCACAGAGTGTAGAGCTGTGTAACCCTCCTCTTGCTCCACAGAGTGTAGAGCTGTATAACCCTTCTCCACAGAGTGTAGAGCTGTGTAACCCTCCTCTTGCTCCACAGAGTGTAGAGCTGTGTAACCCTCCTCTTGCTCCACAGAGTGTAGAGCTGTGTAACCCTCCTCCTGCTCCAGAGTGTAGAGCTGTGTAACCCTCCTCCTGCTCCACAGAGTGTAGAGCTGTATAACCCTCCTCCACAGAGTGTAGAGCTGTGTAACCCTCCTCTTGCTCCACAGAGTGTAGAGCTGTATAACCCTTCTCCACAGAGTGTAGAGCTGTGTAACCCTCCTCTTGCTCCACAGAGTGTAGAGCTGTGTAACCCTCCTCTTGCTCCACAGAGTGTAGAGCTGTGTAACCCTCCTCCTGCTCCAGAGTGTAGAGCTGTGTAACCCTCCTCCTGCTCCACAGAGTGTAGAGCTGTGTAACCCTCCTCCACAGAGTGTAGTGCTGTGTAACCCTCCTCCTGCTCCACAGAGTGTAGAGCTGTGTAACCCTCCTCCTGCTCCACAGAGTGTAGAGCTGTATAACCCTCCTCCTGCTCCACAGAGTGTAGAGCTGTATAACCCTCCTCCTGCTCCACAGAGTGTAGAGTTGTATAACCCTCCTCCTGCTCCACAGAGTGTAGAGCTGTATAACCCTCCTCCTCCTCCACAGAGTGTAGAGCTGTATAACCCTCCTCCACAGAGTGTAGAGCTGTGTAACCCTCCTCCACAGAGTGTGTAGAGCTGTATAACCCTCCTCTTGCTCCACAGAGTGTAGATCTGTATAACCCTCCTCCTGCTCCACAGAGTGTAGAGTTGTATAACCCTCCTCCTGCTCCACAGAGTGTAGAGCTGTGTAACCCTCCTCCTGCTCCAGAGTGTAGAGATGTATAACCCTCCTCCACAGAGTGTAGAGCTGTGTAACCCTCCTCCTGCTCCACAGAGTGTAGAGCTGTATAACCCTCCTCCTGCTCCACAGAGTGTAGAGCTGTATAACCCTCCTCCTGCTCCACAGAGTGTAGAGCTGTATAACCCTCCTCCTGCTCCACAGAGTGTAGAGCTGTATAACCCTCCTCCACAGAGTGTAGAGCTGTGTAACCCTCCTCCTGCTCCACAGAGTGTAGAGCTGTGTAACCCTCCTCCTGCTCCACAGAGTGTAGAGCTGTGTAACCCTCCTCCTGCTCCACAGAGTGTAGAGCTGTGTAACCCTCCTCCACAGAGTGTAGAGCTGTGTAACCCTCCTCCTGCTCCAGAGTGTAGAGCTGTATAACCCTCCTCCTGCTCCACAGAGTGTAGAGCTGTATAACCCTCCTCCTGCTCCACAGAGTGTAGAGCTGTATAACCCTCCTCCTGCTCCACAGAGTGTAGAGCTGTATAACCCTCCTCCTGCTCCAGAGTGTAGAGCTGTATAACCCTCCTCCACAGAGTGTAGAGCTGTATAACCCTCCTCCACAGAGTGTAGAGCTGTGTAACCCTCCTCCTGCTCCAGAGTGCAGAGCTGTGTAACCCTCCTCCTGCTCCACAGAGTGTAGAGCTGTATAACCCTCCTCCTGCTCCACAGAGTGTAGAGCTGTATAACCCTCCTCCTGCTCCACAGAGTGTAGAGCTGTATAACCCTCCTCCTGCTCCACAGAGTGTAGAGCTGTATAACCCTCCTCCACAGAGTGTAGAGCTGTGTAACCCTCCTCCTGCTCCACAGAGTGTAGAGCTGTGTAACCCTCCTCCACAGAGTGTAGAGCTGTGTAACCCTCCTCCACAGAGTGTAGAGCTGTGTAACCCTCCTCCACAGAGTGTAGAGCTGTGTAACCCTCCTCCACAGAGTGTAGAGCTGTGTAACCCTCCTCCACAGAGTGTAGAGCTGTGTAACCCTCCTCCTGCTCCACAGAGTGTAGAGCTGTATAACCCTCCTCCACAGAGTGTAGAGCTGTATAACCCTCCTCCACAGAGTGTAGAGCTGTGTAACCCTCCTCCACAGAGTGTAGAGCTGTGTAACCCTCCTCCACAGAGTGTGTAGAGCTGTGTAACCCTCCTCTTGCTCCACAGAGTGTAGAGCTGTATAACCCTCCTCCTGCTCCACAGAGTGTAGAGTTGTATAACCCTCCTCCTGCTCCACAGAGTGTAGAGCTGTGTAACCCTCCTCCACAGAGTGTAGAGCTGTGTAACCCTCCTCCACAGAGTGTAGAGCTGTGTAACCCTCCTCCACAGAGTGTAGAGCTGTGTAACCCTCCTCCACAGAGTGTAGAGCTGTGTAACCCTCCTCCACAGAGTGTAGAGCTGTGTAACCCTCCTCCTGCTCCAGAGTGTAGAGCTGTATAACCCTTCTCCTGCTCCACAGAGTGTAGAGCTGTATAACCCTCCTCCTGCTCCACAGAGTGTAGAGCTGTATAACCCTCCTCCACAGAGTGTAGAGCTGTGTAACCCTCCTCCTGCTCCACAGAGTGTAGAGCTGTATAACTTTCCTCCTGCTCCAGAGTGTAGAGCTGTATAACCCTCCTCCTGCTCCACAGAGTGTAGAGCTGTATAACCCTCCTCCTGCTCCACAGAGTGTAGAGCTGTATAACCCTCCTCCTGCTCCACAGAGTGTAGAGCTGTATAACCCTCCTCCTGCTCCACAGAGTGTAGAGCTGTATAACCCTCCTCCTGCTCCACAGAGTGTAGAGCTGTGTAACCCTCCTCCTGCTCCAGAGTGTAGAGCTGTGTAACCCTCCTCCTGCTCCAGAGTGTAGAGCTGTGTAACCCTCCTCCTGCTCCAGAGTGTAGAGCTGTGTAACCCTCCTCCTGCTCCACAGAGTGTAGAGCTGTGTAACCCTCCTCCTGCTCCACAGAGTGTAGAGCTGTATAACCCTCCTCCTGCTCCACAGAGTGTAGAGCTGTATAACCCTCCTCCTGCTCCACAGAGTGTAGAGCTGTATAACCCTCCTCCTCCTCCACAGAGTGTAGAGCTGTGTAACCCTCCTCCACAGAGTGTGTAGAGCTGTGTAACCCTCCTCCTGCTCCAGAGTGTAGAGCTGTATAACCCTCCTCCTGCTCCACAGAGTGTAGAGCTGTATAACCCTCCTCCTGCTCCACAGAGTGTAGAGCTGTATAACCCTCCTCCTGCTCCACAAAGTGTAGAGCTGTGTAACCCTCCTCCTGCTCCAGAGTGTAGAGCTGTATAACCCTCCTCCTGCTCCACAGAGTGTAGAGCTGTATAACCCTCCTCCTGCTCCACAGAGTGTAGAGCTGTATAACCCTCCTCCTGCTCCACAGAGTGTAGAGTTGTATAACCCTCCTCCTGCTCCACAGAGTGTAGAGCTGTGTAACCCTCCTCCACAGAGTGTAGAGCTGTGTAACCCTCCTCCACAGAGTGTAGAGCTGTGTAACCCTCCTCCACAGAGTGTAGAGCTGTGTAACCCTCCTCCACAGAGTGTAGAGCTGTGTAACCCTCCTCCTGCTCCAGAGTGTAGAGCTGTATAACCCTTCTCCTGCTCCACAGAGTGTAGAGCTGTATAACCCTCCTCCTGCTCCACAGAGTGTAGAGCTGTATAACCCTCCTCCACAGAGTGTAGAGCTGTGTAACCCTCCTCCTGCTCCACAGAGTGTAGAGCTGTATAACTTTCCTCCTGCTCCAGAGTGTAGAGCTGTATAACCCTTCTCCTGCTCCACAGAGTGTAGAGCTGTATAACCCTCCTCCTGCTCCACAGAGTGTAGAGCTGTATAACCCTCCTCCACAGAGTGTAGAGCTGTGTAACCCTCCTCCTGCTCCACAGAGTGTAGAGCTGTATAACTTTCCTCCTGCTCCAGAGTGTAGAGCTGTATAACCCTCCTCCTGCTTCACAGAGTGTAGAGCTGTATAACCCTCCTCCACAAAGTGTAGAGCTGTGTAACCCTCCTCCTGCTCCAGAGTGCAGAGCTGTGTAACCCTCCTCCTGCTCCAGAGTGTAGAGCTGTATAACCCTCCTCCTGCTTCACAGAGTGTAGAGCTGTATAACCCTCCTCCACAAAGTGTAGAGCTGTGTAACCCTCCTCCTGCTCCAGAGTGCAGAGCTGTGTAACCCTCCTCCTGCTCCAGAGTGTAGAGCTGTGTAACCCTCCTCCTGCTCCAGAGTGTAGAGCTGTATAACCCTCCTCCTGCTCCACAGAGTGTAGAGTTGTATAACCCTCCTCCTGCTCCACAGAGTGTAGAGCTGTATAACCCTCCTCCTGCTCCACAGAGTGTAGAGCTGTGTAACCCTCCTCCTGCTCCACAGAGTGTAGAGTTGTATAACCCTCCTCCTGCTCCACAGAGTGTAGAGCTGTATAACCCTCCTCCTCCACAGAGTGTAGAGCTGTATAACCCTCCTCCACAGAGTGTAGAGCTGTGTAACCCTCCTCCTGCTCCACAGAGTGTAGAGCTGTATAACTTTCCTCCTGCTCCAGAGTGTAGAGCTGTATAACCCTCCTCCTGCTTCACAGAGTGTAGAGCTGTATAACCCTCCTCCACAAAGTGTAGAGCTGTGTAACCCTCCTCCTGCTCCAGAGTGTAGAGCTGTATAACTTTCCTCCTGCTCCAGAGTGTAGAGCTGTATAACCCTCCTCCTGCTCCACAGAGTGTAGAGCTGTATAACCCTCCTCCTGCTCCACAGAGTGTAGAGCTGTATAACCCTCCTCCTGCTCCACAGAGTGTAGAGCTGTGTAACCCTCCTCCACAGAGTGTAGAGCTGTGTAACCCTCCTCCTGCTCCAGAGTGCACAGCTGTATAACCCTCCTCCACAGAGTGTAGAGCTGTATAACCCTCCTCCTGCTCCACAGAGTGTAGAGCTGTATAACCCTCCTCCTGCTCCACAGAGTGTAGAGTTGTATAACCCTCCTCCTGCTCCACTGAGTGTAGAGTTGTATAACCCTCCTCCTGCTCCAGAGTGTAGAGCTGTATAACCCTCCTCCTGCTCCACAGAGTGTAGAGCTGTATAACCCTCCTCCTGCTCCACAGAGTGTAGAGTTGTATAACCCTCCTCCTGCTCCACAGAGTGTAGAGCTGTATAACCCTCCTCCTGCTTCACAGAGTGTAGAGCTGTGTAACCCTCCTCCTGCTCCACAGAGTGTGGAGCTGTGTAACCCTCCTCCTGCTCCACAGAGTGTAGAGCTGTGTAACCCTCCTCCTGCTCCACAGAGTGTAGAGTTGTATAACCCTCCTCCTGCTCCACAGAGTGTAGAGCTGTGTAACCCTCCTCCACAGAGTGTAGAGCTGTGTAACCCTCCTCCACAGAGTGTAGAGCTGTGTAACCCTCCTCCACAGAGTGTAGAGCTGTGTAACCCTCCTCCACAGAGTGTAGAGCTGTGTAACCCTCCTCCACAGAGTGTAGAGCTGTGTAACCCTCCTCCACAGAGTGTAGAGCTGTGTAACCCTCCTCCACAGAGTGTAGAGCTGTGTAACCCTCCTCCACAGAGTGTAGAGCTGTGTAACCCTCCTCCACAGAGTGTAGAGCTGTGTAACCCTCCTCCTGCTCCAGAGTGTAGAGCTGTATAACCCTTCTCCTGCTCCACAGAGTGTAGAGCTGTATAACCCTCCTCCTGCTCCACAGAGTGTAGAGCTGTATAACCCTCCTCCACAGAGTGTAGAGCTGTGTAACCCTCCTCCTGCTCCACAGAGTGTAGAGCTGTATAACTTTCCTCCTGCTCCAGAGTGTAGAGCTGTATAACCCTCCTCCTGCTTCACAGAGTGTAGAGCTGTATAACCCTCCTCCTGCTCCAGAGTGCAGAGCTGTGTAACCCTCCTCCTGCTCCAGAGTGTAGAGCTGTATAACCCTCCTCCTGCTTCACAGAGTGTAGAGCTGTATAACCCTCCTCCACAAAGTGTAGAGCTGTGTAACCCTCCTCCTGCTCCAGAGTGCAGAGCTGTGTAACCCTCCTCCTGCTCCAGAGTGTAGAGCTGTGTAACCCTCCTCCTGCTCCACAGAGTGTAGAGTTGTATAACCCTCCTCCTGCTCCACTGAGTGTAGAGTTGTATAACCCTCCTCCTGCTCCAGAGTGTAGAGTTGTATAACCCTCCTCCTGCTCCACAGAGTGTAGAGCTGTATAACCCTCCTCCTGCTCCACAGAGTGTAGAGTTGTATAGCCCTCCTCCTGCTCCACAGAGTGTAGAGCTGTGTAACCCTCCTCCTGCTCCACAGAGTGTAGAGTTGTATAACCCTCCTCCTGCTCCACAGAGTGTAGAGCTGTATAACCCTCCTCCTGCTCCACAGAGTGTAGAGCTGTATAACCCTCCTCCACAGAGTGTAGAGCTGTGTAACCCTCCTCCTGCTCCACAGAGTGTAGAGCTGTATAACTTTCCTCCTGCTCCAGAGTGTAGAGCTGTATAACCCTCCTCCTGCTTCACAGAGTGTAGAGCTGTATAACCCTCCTCCACAAAGTGTAGAGCTGTGTAACCCTCCTCCTGCTCCAGAGTGCAGAGCTGTATAACCCTCCTCCTGCTCCACAGAGTGTAGAGCTGTATAACCCTCCTCCTGCTCCAGAGTGTAGAGCTGTGTAACCCTCCTCCTGCTCCACAGAGTGTAGAGCTGTGTAACCCTCCTCCTGCTCCACAGAGTGTGGAGCTGTGTAACCCTCCTCCTGCTCCACAGAGTGTAGAGCTGTGTAACCCTCCTCCTGCTCCACAGAGTGTAGAGCTGTATAACCCTCCTCCTCTAGAGTGTACAGCTGTATAACCCTCCTCCACAGAGTGTAGAGCTGTGTAACCCTCCTCCTGCTCCACAAAGTGTAGAGCTGTATAACCCTCCTCCTGCTCCACAGAGTGTAGAGTTGTATAACCCTCCTCCTGCTCCACTGAGTGTAGAGTTGTATAACCCTCCTCCTGCTCCAGAGTGTAGAGTTGTATAACCCTCCTCCTGCTCCACAGAGTGTAGAGCTGTATAACCCTCCTCCTGCTCCACAGAGTGTAGAGCTGTGTAACCCTCCTCCTGCTCCACAGAGTGTAGAGTTGTATAACCCTCCTCCTGCTCCACAGAGTGTAGAGCTGTATAACCCTCCTCCTGCTCCACAGAGTGTAGAGCTGTATAACCCTCCTCCTGCTCCACAGAGTGTAGAGCTGTATAACCCTCCTCCTGCTCCACAGAGTGTAGAGTTGTATAACCCTCCTCCTGCTCCACAGAGTGTAGAGCTGTATAACCCTCCTCCTGCTCCACAGAGTGTAGAGCTGTATAACCCTCCTCCTGCTTCACAGAGTGTAGAGCTGTATAACCCTCCTCCACAAAGTGTAGAGCTGTGTAACTTTCCTCCTGCTCCAGAGTGTAGAGCTGTGTAACCCTCCTCCTGCTCCAGAGTGTAGAGCTGTATAACCCTCCTCCTGCTTCACAGAGTGTAGAGCTGTATAACCCTCCTCCACAAAGTGTAGAGCTGTGTAACCCTCCTCCTGCTCCAGAGTGTAGAGCTGTATAACCCTCCTCCTGCTTCACAGAGTGTAGAGCTGTATAACCCTCCTCCACAAAGTGTAGAGCTGTGTAACCCTCCTCCTGCTCCAGAGTGCAGAGCTGTGTAACCCTCCTCCTGCTCCAGAGTGTAGAGCTGTATAACTTTCCTCCTGCTCCAGAGTGTAGAGCTGTATAACTTTCCTCCTGCTCCACAGAGTGTAGAGCTGTATAACCCTCCTCCTGCTCCACAGAGTGTAGAGCTGTATAACCCTCCTCCTGCTCCACAGAGTGTAGAGCTGTGTAACCCTCCTCCACAGAGTGTAGAGCTGTGTAACCCTCCTCCTGCTCCAGAGTGCAGAGCTGTGTAACCCTCCTCCTGCTTCACAGAGTGCAGAGCTGTATAACCCTCCTCCTGCTCCAGAGTGTAGAGCTGTATAACCCTCCTCCTGCTCCAGAGTGCAGAGCTGTATAACCCTCCTCCTGCTTCACAGAGTGCAGAGCTGTATAACCCTCCTCCTGCTCCACAGAGTGTAGAGCTGTATAACCCTCCTCCTGCTCCAGAGTGTAGAGCTGTGTAACCCTCCTCCTGCTCCACAGAGTGTAGAGCTGTGTAACCCTCCTCCTGCTCCACAGAGTGTGGAGCTGTGTAACCCTCCTCCTGCTCCACAGAGTGTGGAGCTGTGTAACCCTCCTCCTGCTCCACAGAGTGTGGAGCTGTGTAACCCTCCTCCTGCTCCACAGAGTGTAGAGCTGTGTAACCCTCCTCCTGCTCCACAGAGTGTAGAGCTGTGTAACCCTCCTCCACAAAGTGTAGAGCTGTGTAACCCTCCTCCTGCTCCAGAGTGTAGAGCTGTATAACCCTCCTCCTGCTTCACAGAGTGTAGAGCTGTATAACCCTCCTCCACAAAGTGTAGAGCTGTGTAACCCTCCTCCTGCTCCAGAGTGTAGAGCTGTATAACCCTCCTCCTGCTTCACAGAGTGTAGAGCTGTATAACCCTCCTCCACAAAGTGTAGAGCTGTGTAACCCTCCTCCTGCTCCAGAGTGCAGAGCTGTGTAACCCTCCTCCTGCTCCAGAGTGTAGAGCTGTATAACTTTCCTCCTGCTCCAGAGTGTAGAGCTGTATAACTTTCCTCCTGCTCCACAGAGTGTAGAGCTGTATAACCCTCCTCCTGCTCCACAGAGTGTAGAGCTGTGTAACCCTCCTCCTGCTCCACAGAGTGTGGAGCTGTGTAACCCTCCTCCTGCTCCACAGAGTGTGGAGCTGTGTAACCCTCCTCCTGCTCCACAGAGTGTAGAGCTGTGTAACCCTCCTCCTGCTCCACAGAGTGTAGAGCTGTGTAACCCTCCTCCTGCTCCACAGAGTGTAGAGCTGTATAACCCTCCTCCTGCTCCACAGAGTGTAGAGCTGTGTAACCCTCCTCCTCAGAGTGTAGAGCTGTGTAACCCTCCTCCACAGAGTGTAGAGCTGTGTAACCCTCCTCCACAGAGTGTAGAGCTGTGTAACCCTCCTCCACAGAGTGTAGAGCTGTGTAACCCTCCTCCACAGAGTGTAGAGCTGTGTAACCCTCCTCCACAGAGTGTAGAGCTGTGTAACCCTCCTCCTGCTCCAGAGTGTAGAGCTGTATAACCCTTCTCCTGCTCCACAGAGTGTAGAGCTGTATAACCCTCCTCCTGCTCCACAGAGTGTAGAGCTGTATAACCCTCCTCCACAGAGTGTAGAGCTGTATAACCCTCCTCCTGCTCCACAGAGTGTAGAGCTGTATAACCCTCCTCCACAGAGTGTAGAGCTGTATAACCCTCCTCCTGCTCCACAGAGTGTAGAGCTGTATAACCCTCCTCCTGCTTCACAGAGTGTAGAGCTGTATAACCCTCCTCCACAAAGTGTAGAGCTGTGTAACCCTCCTCCTGCTCCAGAGTGTAGAGCTGTATAACCCTCCTCCTGCTTCACAGAGTGTAGAGCTGTATAACCCTCCTCCACAAAGTGTAGAGCTGTGTAACCCTCCTCCTGCTCCAGAGTGTAGAGCTGTATAACTTTCCTCCTGCTCCAGAGTGTAGAGCTGTATAACCCTCCTCCTGCTCCACAGAGTGTGGAGCTGTGTAACCCTCCTCCTGCTCCACAGAGTGTGGAGCTGTGTAACCCTCCTCCTGCTCCACAGAGTGTAGAGCTGTGTAACCCTCCTCCTGCTCCACAGAGTGTAGAGCTGTGTAACCCTCCTCCTGCTCCACAGAGTGTAGAGCTGTATAACCCTCCTCCTGCTCCACAGAGTGTAGAGCTGTATAACCCTCCTCCACAGAGTGTAGAGCTGTGTAACCCTCCTCCTGCTCCACAGAGTGTAGAGCTGTATAACTTTCCTCCTGCTCCAGAGTGTAGAGCTGTATAACCCTCCTCCTGCTTCACAGAGTGTAGAGCTGTGTAACCCTCCTCCTGCTCCACAGAGTGTGGAGCTGTGTAACCCTCCTCCTGCTCCACAGAGTGTGGAGCTGTGTAACCCTCCTCCTGCTCCACAGAGTGTAGAGCTGTGTAACCCTCCTCCTGCTCCACAGAGTGTAGAGCTGTATAACCCTCCTCCTCTAGAGTGTACAGCTGTATAACCCTCCTCCACAGAGTGTAGAGCTGTATAACCCTCCTCCTGCTCCACAGAGTGTAGAGCTGTAAAACCCTCCTCCTGCTCCACATGCAGTGGGTAAAGATGTATAACCTTACATGCACAGTGGGTAGAGGTACAGGCAGTGTCTATAACATGAGCTGTTTCTTACAGACGGTGGGGGATTCGCTGCTGTTCGCTTTGGCGTCAGGTCTGGGAGAAATCTTCACTTCTGATACCCGAGAAGCCTGGAGCCAGCTGTACGCCACAGTGGTGCGTGCCATGAGCCGGGGCTGGTACAAAGATCCTCAGGAACATTGAAGAGAATGTTTTTATGTACGCACCAGTACCAGACTCCAGTCTACCTTATATACCCCACAGCGCTGACTGCTTGAGAAGACGCCGGACTCTTGTGGACATGACAGTAAAGCGCAGCTGGGGTCTGTGGTTTTAGAACCAGAGAAATTATTTCTGTGTCTCGCAGAAGCCTCTGGAGGGACCCAGCTGTGTAATGGTCACTGCACCGTTCTATGTATCCAGTCTGTGTGTTAAACTTGTATTTGTGTAGTGAGCGTCTATCTGTACTGTCGGGCACTTACCACTATATCACCCGACACTGATGCCAGGCTTGTGACTGGCATATATCCTACATGGTAATACAGCAAGAAAAACCTGTTTCCGTTCTTACTGACACATAGCCAGCCAGGATTTCCAGAACTGCTAATATGGCATGTATCGGGGAGAGGCAACAATCACGTGTGTACAAGTCCTCACACTCCAGTGTCATGGGTGGCCGGTACATAGACGTGTCACGTGTATATATACTAGCATGCAGATCGACTTCAGTATTGAGGTGGAAGTAGACTGACATGTACTGTATATGTTCTGTGTGTACGGTGGTTGTGTCTGTATGTAAAGGTAGGCGTGCTTATGTGTCAGTCACGTGTTATATGTGGTTCACAGTATTAAACTGGAATAAACAATAATCCTCTTATTTATTTGGCTACCCCAAGGTGCTGCGGAACACACTGATACAGGGAATGGCTGGGAAACACTGTGTGGGGTCCGATATGAGTGACCCGCGCCATTTAACTTTACGCCTTATTCCATTTCCTCTGCGGTAAAAATACTAGTCTAGTCTGCCAAGTGCCCTCTAAGCTACTTTTTATGCTGCTATGAAGTGAATAAACTCTGGTAAAATTACGAAAGTTCATGAATGGCGGGGCATCTAATCGCACCAAGTGTCTCGCTCCGTACGGCCAAACACGATCGGTGAATGAGGACACATCTGTAGTTCTACTCCCTGATAGCCCACCCTGTTAACATCAACAAACATCCACCGATAGGTGGAGAAATCTGAAGAGGCGCAAAAGTTTTTAAGGGGGGCATCCACTACACGATATTAGCAGGAGATTTAACGATGTCGATATCGTTCAATCGTTTAAAAATCGTTTATAAATCGTGCAGTGTTTGGCCGTTAATGATCAACGATGTGCGCTCCCGCTGGTCGTTTGATCGTCTTGTCAGTCGACTGAACATGCTGGTCAATTTCACTTGATCTATTAAAGATCGTTTGCAAATCGTTCAGACTGAAAGATAAAATTTCAAGGGAAAATAGTTTAGAGATTGGACAGGGAGTAGATCGTCTAGTGCACAGGTTCTCAAACTCGGTCCTCAGGACCCCACACAGTGCCTGTTTTCCAAGTCTCCTCACATTCACAAGTGAAATAATTAGCTTCACCTGTGGATCTTTCAAAATGTGTCAGTGAGTAATGAATACACCTGTGCACCTGCTGAGTGACCTGGAAAACGTGACCTGTGTGGGGTCCTGAGGACCGAGTTTGAAAACCACTGGTCTAGTGGATGTGCCCCTTAACTGTGACATCAGATTCCTACCTCCTGCCTCTCCCGTATCACCCCTTTCATTACATGAGCTTTCTTGTTCATCCATGTGGGACTGAAGGTGCTGGGTATGGTGGGGGCAGGGGTTTAGGCAATTACCTCCAAAAGCTCCAGTTCTGCTCTTTCTATACCCCGCAGCGCGCTGCGATTTCCAGTCTGTTACGTGCACAGCGGAGCTGGGTGTTCTCTTTAGTTCTGGCTGAATTGCTTTTTTTTTTCTCTTTAGCATATTACATTTTTAATCGCACCAAAAAGCTGCGGCTGGGGATGCATGGAGTGGCTGAAGAGGTACCACAGGTGTTACATCCTCCTGCCCTCTCCCTGCACACACCGTGGGATAGTGACCGGGATCCCTATGCTTCTAGTGCCTTCGATCCAGGTCTGGAGGTGCTGCAATATGGTAAGTAGTTCTCCTCTCGCCTGGAGCAGGGGAGGGGGTGTTAGAGGTCTGCACAAGATGAATGTGAGTAGGGGTGGGGGCTTGTCATGTGGGGTCTGCCTAGGTACAGAGAAACTAAGGAAGGGTAGGGGAGGTACGTGCGGATGGAAGCCATCTCTCGGTGCTGGGCCCTGGGGGATGGAAGCCTCACCAGGTAGCTGGTACAAGTTGGACAAGGTGGAGGAGGAACAGAAGCAAAAGCATGCTCAGAAATCAGACTGATCTCTATGTATGCTCACCGCTGATCAGCCAGAAATTCCGTCTACACTCCCACTGGACACTTATCCTATGTGTAAACAGTCTGTTGCCGCCCAGTTACAGCTGCTCGGCTGCTAGCGGAGATGTTGGGTAGACTCTGCTACTAAACCTGTGCAGTGCAAAAAGTAGCAAGATCCGTCCGCAAAGCAACTTGCATGCAACTCTGAAACAGCCCCCAATTGCCAATGACAGCAGGACGTAGGAGCTGACTGTTTAAGCTGGAGGACCTTCAAGGTGAGGCGTGGAACAAAGGTGAGTGTAAGTTTGAGGTCTCCCACAGGCTTGCAGTCCCTAGCAAGGATTTGGAGATGCTGCCAATGATACGTAACTGATTTGGGGCAAGTATTTCAGTTTCAGCAGTTCTGGCTTAGGGATGCGGAGGTAGAGTACAGAATTCTCAGGGGAGGTTGTGTTCGGTCCTGACATGGACAAAATCAATTATTTGCCCACAGTGGTAAAATGTTCCTTTCTCGCTGTCTACCTCCCAAACTAAAGGGCTCTAGGATTTGCTCTATTTGTCCCTCTGGCAGAGAGCAAGGCATCGTACATCAAGGATATGTCCTAGATCCCCTGAAGTCCCCACTATTTATCACTTCCGTAGGAGCGGTAACTGCATCCTATTCCCAAAACAGGAAGATACTTGAGTGTAAAATCTAATTCAGTCAGAATTATACTTTTCTACCTATTCTGAGCCATAAGTCTCTGAACATCCAGGTTCATCATTGAGGTGGACATCAACAGCATGGAGCAGGGCGAGTTCATGGTATCTATGAACATTAATCAAGAGCACGCAATCTCATGTTCCAATCTAGAAGAAATATCGGTGTCTCTTCATGCTTGCTGTGCAGTCTCATCACTTTAACTTTCATTTTGGCTGCAGGGAGGAGAGTGTTTACAAAGAACCCGGCTGTAGTCCCATAGCTGGATGACCTGCTGGTCAATGTGGGCCCTCTGGCTTTGCTGCAGGCTCATGTTCTGGAAACATCCCATTTGTATTATCAACTATGAGATATCCAACCTGGATGGTTTTCCTGGGGCTTCTCAAAAATCCCTTTACTCCAGGGGCTTGTGTAGTGCCTGTTAGCACGTAGACGGGTGACTGTTCACCTCTGCACCAAGGCCCTAGTATAGACTGTTTCCACATTTGAGGCAGTGCAATTTGCACAGGTCCATTCCAGGGTGTTCCAGATTGAGCTCATATTGAAATGGAACTAGACTCTCCATAACTTAAACAGTTAGCTTTACAGACCATTTCTAAAGGTGCGACTCCAGTGGCAGATCATTGACCAGGCACCTGAAGTTTTCTTCCACCATCCCCAACACAATTACTCTTACTGGTACCTCGGGAATAGCAAGAGGGGGCAGGGATGCACAGGCTCAAAATCTGTGCAGCCTGTTAAATACCAGCGTGCTGTCTCTCTAATGCTATGTGGGTCAAATGACAAAGCCACTGGTTTCTCCCTGACACACTGGCGGTTAGTTATGCCGTTGCATCGATTGCATTAGGGACTGTCGCTCTTCTATGGCAATTAAATGGAGGAGTCGGAATGGGATTGAAATATCGGGGGCTCGACAGCTGCCGTTTCAAATCCCGACAGTGACAGTGCGACAGATCGAGATCCCGACGGGCGTTAAGTACCCTAACCCTCCCTTGGCGAGGGTCGGTCTTCCGGCGTCGGGATTAAGACAGGCATCGGCATTTTGACACCTATCTTAAGTCCCTTGTCGAGCATGTTGTGTTGGGATTTAGACCGGCGGCAATTCGTCTGCCGTCCTATTAACTACATCCCGGAGGAGTCATAGTACCTGATGTACTAGGCCATCAAGAGAGACCAGAACAATCATGCAATGGGCTGATGTAAATGTTTCAGGGATCACAGCAGTTTTTGTTCTGGGGGTGGATAACTGAGACGCAAGTTTATTAAGCCGACAGACACAAATATGATTGGATCAGTTCCTACTGTTCTTAAAGAGTCTGGAATGGGGTTTGAAAGTCAGCACTGCAAAAGCTTCAGGTTGCAGCCCTCCTGGTTCTCTCTGAGATTACGGACTCTCTCTTTCCTAAATTGCAGGTCTTCCTTGAGGAACTAATACTGTGCAAACTCCATACATTGCTCCTATCACTCATCACTATCACTCACCTATCACTCATTGGGATCTCAAAGTGAAAGCTCCTTACCCGAATCTAGAAGTCTAGATGGCGACAGGATGTTTAGCAGTTCCTGCGGGTAGGATCAGGTCAACCACAACTGTGAGGATGGTTCCGATGATACCGATGTTTTCGCTGACTTGCGGATGCATGTCATGGGAAGTGGGTAGGCATTATACAGTGATGGCCATCTTAGTATAGAGCTGCGTTTGCCGTGTGATTGCATTCATTAGCATATTTTCGCAGGGAGTGGGTTGTGTGCAAACGCAGCCTTACGAACCAACCTGAATCAGGCCCCAAGTCCACAGAAGCTGGGAATTGAGCAGGTCGAATTACAGGTTGGTCTGTTACAATGTTCACTAGAGAAGTTGGCCAGCATCTAAACAGCCCATTACCAGCTGGTAATCTGCCTGGGTTACATTGACACAGGACCTTTTCCTGTAAGCGTGAAGGCATGCTTTATTCAATTGGTCAGTGCCTCTTGGTGTCGGGGAAACATCGGGCCCCCCGGGTGAGCTGATGTGCCAGGCAACCACCTAGTCTTCTGTACACAACTTCACAAATCTCTACAGAGCCAACCATTTATCTGTCCAAAAATGGCAGATAAATGGTTGGGGTTTTATGTATTTACACTAAATCCTTTTGTCTGAGTCCAATGGGGTACACACTTGCACAAGCTCTGACCTTACTCATAGCGTGCGTGGAAGTTAGCAATCTCTGAGGCCTCAGGCTGCGTAGGCCATTGCAGTGGATAATTTATGCACGCCCCTGCAACGGCGTTGAAATACACTGGCACGCCTGCGTTTCCCCTGCCGTCACCACCCACAAATGGCACTTCCTGTCAATCACTCTGCAATGGGTCTGCGTAGGCGCTATAGGTACATGTAGGTAAGCGTCCTGAATGTCTAGAGATACCATAAAATCCCCAGGCTCCATAGCTAGGATAATAGAACGGAGGGTTTCCATACAAAACCTGGGCACCCTGATAAATTTGTTCAGGGATTTGAGGTCGAGGATAGGTCGATGAGACCCATTGGGCTTCTGAACTAAGAAAAGGGTAGTATGATAGCCCTTGCCCCGTTGTGAGGAGGGGACCTGAATTATTACTCCTGAATTCAGTAAATACTGAATGGCTTTTTGGAGCAGCAGGGCCTTGGTTGGGTCCTATGCTTCAGGAATGAGAGGGCATATCTGTGGTAGACAACTCCCCTTACCCAGGCATCTGACGTGGTTTGATGCCAAATTTGGGCGAATTGAAGAAGTCCGCCTCTCACCCTGGGAGCCCCCAGGGAGGGCCCACCCCGTCGGGCTGTAGGCTTGTCCTCAGACATGCCAGGTGGACATCTAGTAGCCCAGGGCTGTTTGGCCCTAGGCTTGGAGGCCTTGGCTGATGTCTTCTGTCGTGGAAAGGACTGACCCTTGGCTTTTCCTTGAGGCAAAAAATATGAGATATGGTAAGAACTTACCCTTGTTATCTCTATTTCTACGAAGTCCATAGGGTTCCACAGGATACCTTGGGGTATAGGTGTGACGTCAGTCATTGGGCACCAAAGAGTTAAGCTTTCAGCCTCCCAGGATGCACTAGGTCCCCCTCCTATACCCCGCCCCCGAGCCAAGGCACCTCAGTTAGTTACCAAGCCATAGGCCGGAGGAGGAGAAGGAAGAGAGAGAACAAAGATCTGGACACATACAAGAATCACATTCTCACCAGAGGGAGACGGAAAACCGGTGACCAGAGCAAAGCCCATCTGCAGCACAGGTGCGACAGGGCGGGAGTCCTGTGGAACCCAATGGACTTCGTAGAAATAGAGATAACAAGGGTAAGTTCTTACCATATCTCATATTTTCTACTTCAGGGTCCATAGGGTATCCACAGGATACCTTGGGGATGTCCCAAAGCAGTATCCTTTAAGGGTGGGGACGCTCCTGTGCAGAAAGGAGAATCCGCCGCCCGAAGGAAACATCCGGAGAGGCGAAGGTGTCAAACCTGTAATACCTCACGAAGGTATGGACAGAGGACCACGTAGCAGCCTTGCAGATCTGGACTGCAGAGGCACCACGTCGAGCTGCCCACGAAGGACCCACAGACCTAGTGGAATGAGCCTTCACAGAAGGAGGAACCGGCAGGCCTTCATGAAGATAAGCTTCAGAAATAGCCATACGGATCCAGGCTGCCAAAGTTTGCTTTGAAGCAGGCCAACCCTTTTTACGGAAGCCATAGAGGACAAACAAAGCGTCCGACTTCCTAAACGAAGAAGTGCGGTCAACATAAGTCCTTAAGGCCCGCACAACATCCAAAGAGGCCTCACCCACGGAAAGACCCGGTGAGTTAAAGGCCGGAACAACGATTTCCTCGTTAACATGAAACTGGGAAACAACTTTGGGAAGACACTCGGGCCGAGTGCGGAGCACTGCCCTGTTCCCATGAAAAACCAAGAAAGGGGGTCTACAAGAAAGAGCCCCTAACTCAGAAACACGTCGGGCCGAAGCAATAGCCAGAAGGAAAACAGTCTTAGCTGTTAGCCATTTAATATCCACTGAGCCCAGTGGTTCAAACGGCGGTCCTTGGAGAGCCCTCAGGACCACAGCCAAATCCCAAGGCGCCACAGGTGGAACAAAGGGCGGCTGAATACGGAGAACACCTTGCATAAAGGTGCGCACATCCGGGATTGTAGCAATCCTACGGTGAAACCAGACAGATAGGGCCGAAACCTGTACCTTCAAAGAAGCAAGGCGAAGCCCATGATCTAGTCCTGCTTGCAGGAAGGCGAGAATCCGAGACAGACGAAACTCCCGCGGTGCATAACCTCTCGGTCGACACCACTGGAAGAACGTATGCCACACGCGATGGTATATCATCGCGGAAGACGGTTTCCGAGCTCGTAACATGGTACTCACCACAGAGCTGGAAAACCCCCGGGACCTCAGCATGGCCGTCTCAACAGCCACGCTGTCAAAGACAGCCGAGTCAGGTCCGGGTGAAGACAAGGACCCTGAGACAGAAGGTCCGGTCGTAGCGGCAACCGCAGAGGACTGTCCACGGACAGACCCTGAAGGTCTGAGAACCAGTGCCGTCTGGGCCACGCGGGAGCTATCAACAGGAGCGTCCCTCCTTCCGGTTTGAATTTCTGGATTACCCGTGGAAGAAGGGAGACCGGAGGGAACAGGTATGCGAACCTGAACGTCCACCAGACGGACAGAGCATCCACCAGAGACGCCCCTTCGTCTCTTGTGCGAGACCCGTACACCGGCAACTTGTTGTTGTGCCGGGACGCCATGAGGTCGATTTCTGGAAGAGCCCACCTGTCCACCAGTAGTTGAAAAACGTCCGGGTGCAGGGACCATTTCCCTGGATGAACGTCCTGGCGACTTAGAAAGTCCGCCTCCCAATTTAGCACTCCCGGGATGAAGACCGCTGATATGGCTGGAAGACTGCGCTCCGCCCAAACCAGGATCCGAGAGACCTCTACGAGAGCCGCCGACTGCGAGTTCCTCCTTGCCTGTTTATGTAGGCCACGGTGGTAGCGTTGTCCGACTGGACCTGCACCGGGTGACCCTGGAGAAACCGCTGTGCCTGCAGGAGAGCATTGAAGACCGCACGGAGTTCCAAGATATTTATTGGAAGCTCCGCTTCTGTCGGCGTCCACCTGCCCTGGAACAAGTGTGGACCCGAAACTGCTCCCCAGCCCCGAAGATTGGCGTCCGTTGTCAACAGGACCCAATTTGGAACCCAGAACGGACGTCCCTTGTTGAGGTGGGTCGTCTTTAACCACCACGCAAGGGACAGGCGAACCTCCGGGGTGAGCACAATCGTCTGGAACTTCAGAGACTGAGGCAGCCCGTTCCATTTGGACAGGTGCTGCAGAGGTCTGGAGTGAAACTGGGCGTATTCCACCATGTCGAACACCGACACCATGGAGCCCAGTAACCTCATCGCCGAGTGTAAGGACACCCGGCGGCTGTGCAGACAACTGCGCACCCTTGACTGTAAAGCAGAGATCTTGTCCTCCGTCACGAAGATCCTTTGCTGTCCCGAGTCCAATAAGGCTCCAAGATGCAGAATCCTCCGAGACGGGATTAGAGTGGACTTCTGCCAGTTGATAAGCCAGCCGTGCCGTTGCAGCAGTGCAATGGTCAGGTCCAAGTGGTGTAACAGGAGCTCTGGAGATCCTGCCACCAATAACAGGTCGTCCAAGTACGGCAACATGCGGACTCCCTGCAGCCGCAGAGAAGCCGCCATGACCGCCATCACCTTGGTGAAAACACGTGGTGCTGTCGCCAGGCCAAAAGATAACGCCCGAAACTGGAAGTGGTCGCTGCGGATTGCAAACCGAAGGAACTCTTGATGGCGCAAAAGAATAGGGACATGCAGGTAAGCGTCCTGTATGTCCAATGACACCATGTAGTCCCCAGGTTCCAGCGCCAGAATGATGGACCGTAGGGTCTCCATCCGAAACTTCGGGACCCGCAAAGACTTGTTGAGTGCTTTGAGGTTGAGAATCGGACGATATGACCCATTGGGCTTCTGTACCAAAAATAGATTTGAATAGAAACCCTGGCCCCTCTGGGAGAATGGAACAGACACTATAACTCCAGCCTGGAGCATAGTGTGTACTACCTTCCGCAGCTCCGTAGCCTTGTTCCGGTCTGATGGTAGACCCGTGGTGAAGAATCGAGCCGGGGGTCCGTGCCGGAAGGAGAGGGCGTACCCGTGGGAGACCACCTCCAGAACCCAAGTGTCTGTCGTAGTGAACGACCAACACTGGGAGAACTGCAGCAGGCGGCCTCCCACCCTGGAATCCCCCAAGGGGAGACCCGGACCGTCAGGCCGCAGGCTTGTCATCTGGCTTGGGGGCCGGACGTCTGGTACTCCATGCCTGTTTCCGGGGCTTGACCGATTTCTTAGGGCCAGCCTGTCGAGGAAACGACTGTGGTTTGGGCCTGCCCTGGGCCCTAGATGACCGAAAGGACGATGGTCCAGAACCAGAAGGAGCAGCGGCCAACGGAAGACAAGCAGATTTGGCTGCCGCCAGCGTGGCCGCAATCTTATCCAGATCCGGACCGAAGAGAACTTCTCCGGTAAACGGCAACGCTTCCAGACCTTTCTTGGAATCTGCGTCCGCCTTCCAGGATCGCAGCCACAAGGTGCGACGAGCAGCTACCGCTGCTGAAGAAATTCTAGACACCAGAGTACTAATGTCTAGAGCCGCCTCGTTGATGTAGGTGGCCGAATCACGGAGATTGCCAATCAACTCCGCCTGTTCGGCCTGACAAGTCTGATTCAAAAGAAGCCTCTAATGAATCCGCCCAGCGCTCCATCGCTCTGGCAACCCAGCAAATGGCCATAGCCGGCCGTGCTGCCCCCCCTGCAAGGGAATAAGCGGACTTCAGGCAGATTTCTACCTTGCGGTCCGTAGCATCCTTAAGGGAGGACATGGATGGTATCGGCAATGTGGCACTACGGACAAGACGGGTCACGTGAGAATCCACCTGTGGAGGGGATTCCAACTTAGCAAAATAATTATCCGCGAACGGATAAGCCACCGCCAGGCGTCTCTGCGGCTGGTATCTTTTGCCAGGTTGTTTCCACGCCTCCTCTAAATGGTCCACCAACTGACCCGAAAGAGGAAAGACTGTGGCATCGCCCTTCACATCTTTGAAAAAGGCATACTTAGATTTAGCCGCTGGGGGAACTTCGTCCTCAATCACCAAGGCTGTGCGGACCGCCCGAATAAGTCCAGGAATATATACTTTGGACTTAGCATCAGCGTCCTTAGTATGGAGAGGTTCCTGATCGTAAGGATCCAGAATCTCCCCATCATCAGACGTCCCTTCGTCATCCTCATAAGGAGCGGACAGAGACGCCACCGGCCTTTTATGAGGCCGCATCACAGACTCCCCTTGCAACACATCCGACAAGTGCTGTACAGAACTCGTCAGGGAGTTAACCCACGCTGGCTCCTGAGAACCCGGGAGCGGGGAAATAGGGAGACTGTGGGGTACCACCAATTGTCGTGGGAACCCCTGCATGGGTGACGACACCACAGACTGCTGGGACAAACCCATCGGAGTAAACGCGGGCTGCGGAGCTAACTGGCCCACTAAAGCTGTAAGCGCCTGAGCGAAACAAGCCCAGGGCGGCTCCTGTACCGGTGCTGTAACCGTAATAGGCCGCGCCATGGACAAACACTGCCGGCAAAGGCCCTCCGCGCTACCCTCCCCCTCCGCTAACGGTACTTTGCACGTGGTACACTGTAGCCGGAGGGGAAAATCACTTTCAGACATGATGGCACCACGTATGTGACCTCTCTCACCAATTAAGTATTAAATAGGCGAGAGACCACCCTGCAGCACCGCACCGCAAGGGCTTTAGCAGAAAGAACAGGGACAGTAATAAAGCTGACAGTTTAGAGAAGAAAAGTTACAGGCAGCGCTAGCACAGTCACATACAATGCAGAAAAATAACAATTCCTGCACTAACAGCGCTGATCACTCAACTACACAGACACAGGGCCTGGTAGGACACAGCGCTGCATACACAGACCTGAGCCACAGCGGAGGAGAGGTATGCGGGGGGACCCAGACCACGATGCTTCCTTCCAGACTTCCTGCAGCGTTCACCATGCGTTGCAGAGAAGATGGCCGCCGAGGAGCAGAGAGAAGCTGGCCTGGGGGAGGAGCGCTGACACAGGGCCAGTCAGCACAGTGCAGAGAGGGCTGTGTGCAGCGGGGGAGGTGCCGGCTGTGAGACAGGGAAGGCGCGCTCCCCTGGCATGCATTTAACCCCTGGGACGCCGCAGCGCTACCGCTCTGCTGCGGTCCGCTGTCCCAGGGGGTAGTGGAAAGCGCAGGTTCAGTACCTGGCTCCACGCTGCAGCCAGTCCCCAGGGAGCCCCCTGCCTGGGGACTTTGGACCATGTGACCAGCGGGGACCCACCGCGGGACCCCGCTGCTTACCTTTGTCCCCCTTGGATCCGGCCATGGTCCGGAACATCTGGGGTCACCGCTAGCTGTGACCCCAGATGCTCACCAGCATCCCCGGATCGGTACCGGCGTTCTGGTACCGGCGGGGGTGTAGGGAAGACAGCATGGACGTCAGGACTGACTGTCCATGCTGTACATCCAGATGTGCAGCCACAGCTGCACTGAAGAAAGCTTCAGGGGCTCTTCTAGCCCCCACTCCGACAGGTGCACCCGACGCCGGCCGGGCACCAAACTAAACTGAGGTGCCTTGGCCCGGGGGTGGGGTATAGGAGGGGGACCTAGTGCATCCTGGGAGGCTGAAAGCTTAACTCTTTGGTGCCCTGCGACTGACGTCACACCTATACCCCAAGGTATCCTGTGGATACCCTATGGACCCTGAAGTAGAAAATAGATTTTACAGCTCTCACAAGAGCAGGTATATTTAGTTTAGAGGGTGGCTCCTCGTCTCCTGAGATGGAGTCAGAATGAGAGAGGACTGCGTCTTCTGCCTCCCAGAATCAGGTAACTGTGTGGACTGGGAAGATAACAGAGCACGTTTAGTAGGCTTAAGGTGCGATGCACCGTGTAGGGCGACTGCTGATCCGTCGACAGACAGATCGTGCTGTCACCTCCGGCAATCGTGTGGTCCCTGCTGACCGCACGATACGCTGGCTTCTCCCCTCCTCCATCTGAATGGGATCGTATATCACATCCCAGATCAGATGAACCTGCAGGAAGATCTGGGGATGCGATATATACGATCCCACGGGAGCGCGCAGCACAATATCAGGTACAATATCGTGCCCATACACGTCATGATATAGCACGTATATCTTGCCGTATAGGGGGACCTTTAGTAGGTAAAGGTTTTTCTTTTTGCAGTATTTGCTGAAAAACCATAGCGGTATTAGCCAAACTCTGTACTGAGGTAGACAGTACGTCTACCCATGATTTGCATGGTGTACCTGCAGTGGTCATCCCACAGGGGGAGCTACCACAGGGACTGCTATGTGGTCCGCAAGTTTTGTCAGCCGCCCAGGGTGGGTGCTGAGGGAGAGACACCGGGGCTGAGGGACCTGGGGCTGTGTAACAATTAGTACAAAAACCCTCCTGAATGAGGTCCTCTGGGGCTAAACCTGCTGAGCAGGACTTACAGGACACCAGATCAGGGGCAGTAGCCTGAGGCTGCTTGTTATTATTTCCTCTGCCAGACATAGCTACAAGAATAATAGAATACACAGTATGGTACAGTGCAGTGAACACCCTGCAGTATGTGTAAATGTATAATATGGCACAGTGTAGTGTGCAACCGCACTATATAGTATGCAATAGCCCTCACAATTATATAGGAGATGTGAGGTACAATAAACCCCCCTATACCTTAGTATGTCAGGGAATAATAGAATAAAGGGAAAGGTATAAACTGACAGTATAGAAAGTATAGATTAGCGCTAGCACAAGTCACATACAGTACAAACGCAGAAAAACATGACATGTCTGCAATGGGCACTAAAATAAACTACACAGAGCACAGTGGCTGGTAGGATATAGCGCTGTATAACCTGGCCCGTGGGAGAGGTATACAGTGAGACTGGACCCAGCGTTTCCCGGAGACTTGCTTGCATAAAATGGCTGCCACGCGTCTCTGAGGGGACGGAGGATGAGGAAGAAGCAGTCCAGGGAACACCAGGACCGCAGTGGAATGGCGCCCTGAGCTGGGGGAGGGGCTGCAGGGAGGGCACCTTCTCCCCTATGCTGACATTAACCACCAGGTCCCCTGGCCTCTACATATGCCCTGCGCCAATTATATATATATGCCCTGGTGGTCTAGTGAAGTTGTGGGCACACCAGTGTCCACATCAGCGCCTCCGGTATGTCTCCTGAGACAAGAGGTAAGACTGCGTAAAAATGCGGGTCCTCGTAAAAGGAGTTCCGCCTTACCTGTCCCCTGAATTTCGGGCTGCAGTCTGGGTCTGGGGAGCCTGCTAGCTAGTCCCCCTCGGAGCCCCACCGGGAGTACCTAGAACAGGCTTGGTGTCATGGCACCGCGAAGGGGTGATGGGGCGGCAGCACAGACATCCGGAGTTATAGTAAAAATAGAAAATAAAATAAATCATAAAATAAAAGCTTGGGCTGCTTAATGCAGTTATAATGGTTATCCAGCTCCAGCCGGACACCAACGGAACTGAAGAGCCCTTCAGGCTGTGGGTGGGGTATAGGGGGAAGGACCGGAGAATCCTGGGATTGAAAAGCTTTGCTGTTGGTGTCCGGTCCTCCAGGTCCCACCTACACCCCAATGTCTCCCTGTGGACCCTGAAGAAGAAATACAGGATGACAACTCTCACCATCCTCTGAGACTGGCTAGCAATGGTTGATGGAAGTCATAATCTAACAGGGGCTAAAGAGAGGTCAGACATCCCAGCGCCAGACTCTGACTACAGTTGTCCCAGCGCCAGATTCTATGACTACAGTTGTCCCAGCGCCAGATTCTATGACTACAGTTGTCCCAGCGCCAGTTTCTATGACTACAGTTGTCCCAGCGCCAGACTTTATGATGACTACAGTTGTCCCAGCGCCAGATTCTATGAGTACAGTTGTCCAGTGCCAGATTCTGTGACTACAGTTGTCCCAGCACCAGACTCTATGACTATGCATGTTACATACAGAAAACACAATCAACCATACTCTTCTTTTAAAATTATATTTGGCAAAAATCAGCAAATTCTTAAATAAAATTTTTCAGATGCAAAATGCGCTGTCCCCATGCGAACGAAAAATAGAGCCAGGGAACGCAGCTATACAGAGGTTTCCATGTCGTGACCGTATAAGAGAGAACATACAAACACATATGTAACATTGAGGCGCCATGTTCCGCTAATACAAGTAGAAAGCTGGAGTATGACAATATGACTGAATGGGAGATGGGTGGGGTGCAGTGGTATTAGCCGCACCCCCTTCACGTGACGGTATCTACAACAGATTTCCTTGCACGCAGCTTCATATATAAACCTCACAGGTACCCTGGAGGCGTGCAGTCTCAGCAGGAAACGTTAGGGCATCTTACACCTAATAGAGGTTCAGTGGCCACCAGGGGGCCCCACAATGCAGGCTGGCCCACACACTGTCTGTCCAGGTGACTGCCCAATAAATCACAGCCTGACCCATCCAATGCTGGGAGAGGAGCTGAACTCGGCGCTGTATAATCCCCTGTGTGGAGAGCCAAACACACACAGCTTCAGGAGGACCGATATCCCTGGGTGGTGGTCCCTTCACATGTCTTCCCCCTTAATTAAAGTGTCCTCTGAGCTCTCAGCAGCCGCCTCTGGCACCTCTCCTGGGCTGTCAGCTCTGGTTTCTAGAGCACCATATGTGGGGTGGGCAGGAGAGGCTAGAGGTGAGAGGACCTGTTCTTGGAGGACAGAGGCCACAAAAACCTAGAGGACATAAATGATTAGACTGAGGAAATGATGTTAAATAAAAAGAAAAAACAGCACTTACCCAGATCAGGGAGACAAGTATTTATGCAGCAGTAAAGAAGAGTTTTTTGCTACCTCTTGACAACAGTACAGAAAAGGCAATATACTGCGCTTATATACTACGCTTATATACTGCGCTATTATACTGCGCTTATATACTACGCTTATATACTGTGCTTATATACTGCGCTTATATACTGCGCTTATATACTGCGCTTATATACTGCGCTTATATACCCCAGTCAGGACATTAATTCAAACACACGGAAAATATTAATAGGTTTAATTACCCGCACTTATGGTCAGAAAAAGTACATAGATTTGCAAGACATAAATACGAATAAATACACTACCTAAAGGAATATATATCATACTGGTAACAATATAGATAGCATTATAAAAAATACAGAGAGTTGATCAGACTCTATGGGCCAAATGTAATAGGGGGTCAGCTTTAGTAACAGTACAAACTCGCAAAAGTCTGTACTGAAACTCGCAATTTCAATAGCCTGCAAACTTTTCAGCTCTAGGCTACTGAATTTGCGAGTTTAGGCGAGTTTTTCGCTATGTAAACTGACACCTTTTAATGCGAGTAGCATTAAAAGGTTTGAGTTTTACAGAAGCCACCACAGATCAGTGAGATCCGTGATGGCTTCTGTGTTTGAAAAAAAACAAACGTGCACCCCCTCCCCAAAAGCATAACCAGCCCTGGGCTTTATAAAGCCTGTTCTGGTTCTCAATATACAGGGGCCCCCTACGCATTTTGGCCCCTGTATTTTAAGAACCAGCACAGGGCTTTGTTGAGCTGGTTCTGGAAAATCAGGGGACAAAACGAGTAGGGGGCCCCTGAATATTCCAAAACCAGCACCGACTCTTTCTAGCAGGGGGATAATGCCACAGCCAGGGAAAACCTTTCACCGGTTTCCCCGGCCAAAGCATTATCCCTGACCGCTAGTCAGTCCAGGCCGGGGATCTCTGGGGAGTTGGGTACCCCCCAATAAAGGGGTACCCCTCTCCAGGGCACCCCAGGCCTAGACTGATAGCCCAGGGCTATTCCCGGCACCCTAGGGTGCTGGGTGCCGGGTTGATAGTGTAAAGTGTAAAATTTAAGTTTCCATATCGTCTTTAGTTGTAGAACCATAAGTACCAGCAAGCCTCCCCCGCATGCTGGTATTTGGAGAACCACAAATACCAGCATGCGAGGCATTACGGGCCCGCTGGCACTTATAGTTCCACAACCAAATAAAATATGAGATATGGTAAGAACTTACCCTTGTTATCTCTATTTCTACGAAGTCCATAGGGTTCCACAGGATACCTTGGGGTATAGGTGTGACGTCAGTCGCAGGGCACCAAAGAGTTAAGCTTTCAGCCTCCCAGGATGCACTAGGTCCCCCTCCTATACCCCGCCCCCAGGCCAAGGCACCTCAGTTAGTTACCAAGCCATAGGCCGGAGGAGGAGAAGGAAGAGAGAGAACAAAGATCTGGACACATACAAGAATCACATTCTCACCAGAGGGAGACGGAAAACCGGTGACCAGAGCAAAGCCCATCTGCAGCACAGGTGCGACAGGGCGGGAGTCCTGTGGAACCCTATGGACTTCGTAGAAATAGAGATAACAAGGGTAAGTTCTTACCATATCTCATATTTTCTACTTCAGGGTCCATAGGGTATCCACAGGATACCTTGGGGATGTCCCAAAGCAGTATCCTTTAAGGGTGGGGACGCTCCTGTGCAGAAAGGAGAATCCGCCGCCCGAAGGAAGCATCCTGAGAGGCGAAGGTGTCAAACCTGTAATACCTCACGAAGGTATGGACAGAAGACCACGTAGCAGCCTTGCAGATCTGAACTGCCGAGGCACCACGTCAAGCTGCCCACGAAGGACCCACAGACCTAGTGGAATGAGCCTTCAGAGAAGGAGGGACCGGTAGGCCTTCATGAAGATAAGCTTCAGAAATAGCCATACGGATCCAGGCTGCCAAAGTTTGCTTTGAAGCAGGCCAACCCTTTTTACAGAAGCCATAGAGGACAACAAAGCGTCCGACTTCCTAAACAAAGAAGTGCGGTCCACATAAGTCCTTAAGGCCCGCACAACATCCAAAGAGGCCTCACCCACGGAAAGACCCGGTGAGTTAAAGGCCGGAACAACTATTTCCTCGTTAACATGAAACTGGGAAACAACTTTGGGAAGAAACTTGGGCCGAGTGCGGAGCACTGCCCTGTTCCCATGAAAAACCAAGAAAGGGGGTCTACAAGAAAGAGCCCCTAACTCAGAAACACGTCTGGCTGAAGCAACGGCCAGAAGGAAAACAGTCTTAGCTGTTAGCCATTTAATATCCACTGAGCCCAGTGGTTCAAACGGCGGTCCTTGGAGAGCCCTCAGGACCACAGCCAAATCCCAAGGCGCCACAGGTGGAACAAAGGGCGGCTGAATACGGAGAACACCTTGCATAAAGGTGCGCACATCCGGGATTGTAGCAATCCTACGGTGAAACCAGACAGATAGGGCCGAAACCTGTACCTTCAAAGAAGCAAGGCGAAGCCCATGATCTAGTCCCGCTTGCAGGAAGGCGAGAATCCGAGACAGACGAAACTCCCGCGGTGCATAACCTCTCGGTCGACACCACTGGAAGAACATATGCCACACGCGATGGTATATCCTCGCGGAAGACGGTTTCCGAGCTCGTAACATGGTACGCACCACAGAGCTGGAAAACCCCCGGGACCTCAGCATGGCCGTCTCAATAGCCACGCCGCCAAAGACAGCCGAGTCAGGTCCGGGTGAAGACAAGGACCCTGAGACAGAATGTCCGGTCGTAGCGGCAACCGCAGAGGACTGTCCACGGACAGACCCTGAAGGTCTGAGAACCAGTGCCGTCTGGGCCACGCGGGAGCTATCAACAGGAGCATCCCTCCTTCCTGTTTGAATTTCCGGATTACCCGTGGAAGAAGGGAGACCGGAGGGAACAGGTATGCGAACCTGAACGTCCACCGGACGGACAGAGCATCCACCAGAGACGCCCCTTCGTCTCTTGTGCGAGACCCGTACACCGGCAACTTGTTGTTGTGCCGGGACGCCATGAGGTCGATTTCTGGAAGACCCCACCTGTCCACCAGTAGTTGAAAAACGTCCGGGTGCAGGGACCATTCCCCTGGATGAACGTCCTGGCGACTTAGAAAGTCCGCCTGCCAATTTAGCACTCCCGGGATGAAGACCGCTGATATGGCCGGAAGATTGCGCTCCGCCCAAACCAGGATCCGAGAGACCTCTACGAGAGCCGCCCGACTGCGAGTTCCTCCTTGCCTGTTTATGTAGGCCACGGTGGTAGCATTGTCCGACTGGACCTGCACCGGGTGACCCTGGAGAAACCGCTGTGCCTGCAGGAGAGCATTGAAGACCGCACGGAGTTCCAAGATATTTATTGGAAGCTCCGCTTCTGTCGGCGTCCACCTGCCCTGGAACAAGTGTGGACCCGAAACTGCTCCCCAGCCCCGAAGACTGGCGTCCGTTGTCAACAGGACCCAATTTGGAACCCAGAACGGACGTCCCTTGTTGAGGTGGGTCGTCTTTAACCACCACGCAAGGGACAGGCGAACCTCCGGGGTGAGCACAATCGTCTGGAACTTCAGAGACTGAGGCAGCCCGTTCCACTTGGACAGGATCAGGTGCTGCAGAGGTCTGGAGTGAAACAGGGCGTATTCCACCATGTCGAACACCGACACCATGGAGCCCAGTAACCTCATCGCCGAGTGTAAGGACACCCGGCGGCTGTGCAGACAACTGCGCACCCTTGACTGTAAAGCAGAGATCTTGTCCTCCGTCACGAAGATCCTTTGCTGTCCCGAGTTCAATAAGGCTCCAAGATGCAGAATCCTCCGAGACGGGATTAGAGTGGACTTCTGCCAGTTGATTAGCCAGCCGTGCCGTTGCAGCAGTGCAATGGTCAGGTCCAAGTGGTGTAACAGGAGCTCTGGAGATCCTGTCACCAATAACAGGTCGTCCAAGTACGGCAACATGCGGACTCCTTGCAGCTGCAGAGAAGCCGCCATGACCGTCATCACCTTGGTGAAAACACGTGGTGCTGTCGCCAGGCCAAAAGGTAACGCCCGAAACTGGAAATGGTCGCTGCGGATTGCAAACCGAAAGAACTCTTGATGGCGCAAAAGAATAGGGACATGCAGGTAAGCGTCCTGTATGTCCAATGACACCATGTAGTCCCCAGGTTCCAGCGCCAGAATGATGGACCGTAGGGTCTCCATCCGAAACTTCGGGACCCGCAAAGACTTGTTGAGTGCTTTGAGGTTGAGAATCGGACGATATGACCCATTGGGTTTCTGTACCAAAAATAGATTTGAATAGAAACCCTGGCCCCTCTGGGAGAATGGAACAGGCACTATAACTCCAGCCTGGAGCATAGTGTGCAATACCTTCCGCAGCTCCGTAGCCTTGTTCCGGTCTGATGGTAGACCCGTGGTGAAGAATCGAGCCGGGGGTCTGTGCCGGAAGGAGAGGGCGTACCCGTGAGAGACCACCTCCAGAACCCAAGTGTCTGTCGTAGTGAACGACCAACACCGGGAGAACTGCAGCAGGCGGCCTCCCACCCTGGGATCCCCCAAGGGGAGACCCGGACCGTAAGGCCGCAGGCTTGTCATCTGGCTTGGGGGCCGGACGTCTGGTACTCCATGCCTGTTTCCGGGGCTTGCCCGATTTCTTAGGGCCAGCCTGTCGAGGAAACGACTGTGGTTTGGGCCTGCCCTGGGCCCTAGATGACCGAAAGGACGATGGTCCAGAACCAGAAGGAGCAGCGGCCGACGGGAGACAAGCAGATTTGGCTGCCGCCAGCGTGGCCACAATCTTATCCAGATCCGGACCGAAGAGAACTTCTCCGGTAAACGGCAACGCTTCCAGACCTTCTTGGATCTGCGTCCGCCTTCCAGGATCGCAGCCACAAGGTGCGACGAGCAGCTACCGCTGCTGAAGAAATTCTAGACACCAGAGTACTAATGTCTAGAGCCGCCTCGTTGATGTAGGTGGCCGAATCACGGAGATTGCCAATCAACTCCGCTTGTTCGGCCGGACAGTCGGATTCAAAAGAAGCCTCTAATGAATCCGCCCAGCGCTCCATCGCTCTGGCAACCCAGCAAATGGCCATAGCCGGCCGTGCTGCCCCCCCTGCAAGGGAATAAGCGGACTTCAGGCAGATTTCTACCTTGCGGTCCGTAGCATCCTTAAGGGAGGACATGGATGGCATCGGCAATGTGGCACTACGGACAAGACGGGTCACGTGAGAATCCACCTGTGGAGGGGATTCCCACTTCGCAAAATAATTATCCGCGAACGGATAAGCCACCGCCAGGCGTCTCTGCGGCTGGTATCTTTTGCCAGGTTGTTTCCACGCCTCCTCTAAATGGTCCACCAACTGACCCGAAAGAGGAAAGACTGTGGCATCGCCCTTCACATCTTTGAAAAAGGCATACTTAGATTTAGCCGCTGGGGGAACTTCGTCCTCAATCACCAAGGCTGTGCGGACCGCCCGAATAAGTCCAGGAATATATACTTTGGACTTAGCATCAGCGTCCTTAGTATGGAAAGGTTCCTGATCGTAAGGATCCAGAATCTCCCCATCATCAGACGTCCCTTCGTCATCCTCATAAGGAGCGGACAGAGACGCCACCGGCCTTTTATGAGGCCGCATCACAGACTCCCCTTGCAATACATCCGACAAGTGCTGTAAAGAACTCGTCAGGGAGTTAACCCACGCTGGCTCCTGAGAACCCGGGAGCGGGGAAATAGGGAGACTGTGGGGTACCACCAATTGTCGTGGGAACCCATGCATGGGTGACGACACCACAGACTGCTGGGACAAACCCATCGGAGTAAACGCGGGCTGCGGAGCTAACTGGCCCACTAAAGCTGTTAACGCCTGAGCGAAACAAGCCCAGGGCGGCTCCTGTACCGGTGCTGTAACCGTAATAGGCCGCGCCATGGACAACACTGCCGGCAAAGGCCCTCCGCGCTACCCTCCCCCTCCGCTAACGGTACTTTGCACGTGGTACACTGTAGCCGGAGGGGAAAATCACTTTCAGACATGATGGCACCACGTATGTGACCTCTCTCACCAATTAAGTATTAAATAGGCGAGAGACCACCCTGCAGCACCGCACCGCAAGGGCTTTAGCAGAAAGAACAGGGACAGTAATAAAGCTGACAGTTTAGAGAAGAATAGTTACAGGCAGCGCTAGCACAGTCACATACAATGCAGAGAAATAACAATTCCTGCACTAACAGCGCTGATCACTCAACTACACAGACACAGGGCCTGGTAGGACACAGCGCTGCATACACAGACCTGAGCCACAGCGGAGGAGAGGTATGCGGGGGGACCCAGACCACGATGCTTCCTTCCAGACTTCCAGCAGCGTTCACCATGCGTTGCAGAGAAGATGGCCGCCGAGGAGCAGAGAGAAGCTGGCCTGGGGGAGGAGCGCTGACACAGGACCAGTCAGCACAGTGCAGAGAGGGCTGTGTGCAGCGGGGGAGGCGCCGGCTGTGAGACAGGGAAGGCGCGCTCCCCTGGCATGCATTTAACCCCTGGGACGCCGCAGCGCTACCGCTCTGCTGCGGTCCACTGTCCCAGGGGGTAGTGGAAGCGCAGGTTGGTCGCCTGGCTCCACGCTGCAGCCAGTCCCCAGGGAGCCCCCTGCCTGGGGACTTAGGACCATGTGATCAGCGGGGACCCACCGCGGGACCCCGCTGCTTACCTCTGTCCCCCTTGAATCCGGCCATGGTCCGGAGCATCTGGGGTCACCGCTAGCTGTGACCCCAGACGCCCACCAGCATCCCCGGATCAGTACCGGCGTTCTGGTACCGGCGGGGTGTAGGGAAGACAGCATGGACGTCAGGACTGACTGTCCATGCTGTTCATCCAGTTGTGCAGCCACAGCTGCATGAAGAATAAGCTTCAGGGGCTCTTCTAGCCCCCACTCCAACAGGTGCACCCGACTCCGGCCGGGCACCAAACTAAACTGAGGTGCCTTGGCCTGGGGGCGGGGTATAGGAGGGGGACCTAGTGCATCCTGGGAGGCTGAAAGCTTAACTCTTTGGTGCCCTGCGACTGACGTCACACCTATACCCCAAGGTATCCTGTGGATACCCTATGGACCCTGAAGTAGAAATACGTAAATAAACACAAACCGTGAATGTAAAATTTGAATAAAACATACATGCACACTCACACATACCTGAAAAAAAAAAATCTATACTCACCTCTCCTATGCGTAGATCGCGTCCACTTGTCCAAGTAGGCAATCCAGGGGTTAAAAAAAAATCCACGCAAAAAAAAACGAGCCATGCCGTACCGAGCAAAGGTATGTGTGTACACATACCTTTGCTCCGCCTAAATGGCTGGGGCACACGTGTGCCCCGTCATTGGAGGGGCCGCCAGCCAATCAGGGAGCATCTCCGTCGGAGCAGCTCCCTGTTTGGCTTAATTCGGCCAGCCTGTGTGTCCTATAGACTGCAATGGTGAGAAATCCCCATTGAAGTCTATGGTGGGAACCGCTACATTGCTGACGTGTGCCCCGGTCATTTACGTGGAGCAAAGGTATGTGTACACACATACCCTTGCTGTGTCCGGCGTGGATCGGGTTTTTTTCGGTTTGTTGTTTAATCCCTGGATTGCCTACTTGGACAAGAGGACGCGATCGACGCACAGGAGAGGTGAGTATGGATTTTTCATTCAGGTACCCCTATGGATTACTTCGGATACTAGGTGAGTATGTGTGAGTGTGCATGTATATTTTATTCAAATTTTACATTCTGGGTGTGTGTGTGTTTATTTACGTATTTCTTTAGTTGTGGAACTACAAGTGCCAGCGGGCCCGTAATGCCCCGCATGCTGGTATTTGTGGTTCTCCAAATACCAGCATGTGGGGGAGGCTTGCTGGTACTTGTGGTTCTACAACTAAAGACAATATTTAACCCTTAATTTAACACACAACATTAACACTATGAACCCGGCACCCACCGCCCTAGGGTGCCGGGGATAGCCCCGGGCTATCAGTCTAGGCCTGGGGTGCCCTGGAGAGGGGGGCCCCTTTATTGGGGATCCCCGACCTGGACTGACTAGCGGTCAGGGATAATGCTTTGGCCGGGGAAACCGGTGAAAGGTTTTCCCTGGCTGTGGCATTATCCCCCCCCCCCGCTAGAAACAGTTAGGTGCTGGTTCTGGAATTTTCAGGGAACCCCTACTCGTTTTGTCCCCTGATTTTCCAGAACCAGCTCAACAAAGCCCTGTGCTGGTTCTTAATATACAGGGGCCCCCTATGCATTTTGGCCCCTGTATTTTTAGAACCAGAACAGGCTTTATAAAGCCCGGGGCTGGTAAGGCTTTTGGGTAGGGGGTGCACGTAATTTTTTTTTTATTTAAAAACCTTTTACATAAGTACACACAGAAACATGTACATATCTCATGGTTATGTGCATGTTTCTGTGTTAAAATTACTTGCTCAGGATGTACTCGCTAGCCTGAAGCAGGTCTACTATTTGGGGACTTTTGGTTATCTTTTTTTTGCGAGTCTGAAACTGACACCCTATTACATTGGGCGACTTGATTGTTTTCAATGTGAAAACATCTGGATGAGAGTTTGAGAATGGGGAGTTTTAGTAACTCTGAAAAATGCGAGTTTTAGTGAACAGAGGGCCTGATTCAGACCCGGTCGCAAGCGCTGATCGCTCGCAACCGGGTCGATGGTGGCCCAGAGCACATGCGTATGACGGAGCCGGCTCCGTCGTGCGCATGCGCGAGACCCGGATAGCGACGGGCAATCCGTCGCTCCAGGTCTCGCACCAAAGGGGGCGTGCTGTCGATGTTGAGTGACAGCACGCCCCCTTTGGTGGGCGGGCCAGGGGGGTGGCTGCCCAGACGGATGCGTTCCCATGAGAATGCCTACCGTCTGGGGGCGGCCCCACTGACATCACAAGTGATGTCAGTGGGAGAGCTTTCGGCTCTGTTTGAGCCGAAAGCTCTCTGGGGCTTGCGGCCACGAGACCCTACCACAAGGGTCTCGTCGCAAGCCCGATGGTCTTGAGGGTCTTGACCATCGCGACCATCATCCTGGCCGCTCGCATTAGCTGTTCGTGGCGAGTCATATCCGGCGTTTCATGTCCATGTGGGTCCAGGATATGACACGCCACAGTGATGGCGGAAGTAATGCTAAGAAGGGCGGAAATAGCCCTAATACCAATACTTTAAAAAGGTTTTAAAACAACTCACAAATATAATATTTGAAGAAGAATTACTGCAATATATTAGATATAAGCTGAAGAACTGATAAAAATCTATAGCTTACAGGTGCGCTCTTACATACAGGAAGTGATGTGGACTCCTGACCCTGATTGAACTCCTAATGGGGTATAAATACCTGACCTTTACATCTATACACTATCCCCTTGATGAAGTCATAGGATGAAACGCGTTGGAGAGGGACTGTTACTTGCCTCATGAGCTTTGAAGAAAACTAACTTTTCCATACACTCAGATAAGCTGCTATTATTTACAACTTGCTCATTCCTCTTTTAACTATTTATACTGTACCTTGATTTACTTTTATGATGATTCATATGTTGGTTAGGAACTTTGCCTAACTATGGGCGTTTTTATTCTTTGTTTTAGTAAATAAATCTTCTTTTATATTTATTCCATTGCATTGGCACTTTTTGTTCCTAGTGACTTAAGTTTACAGGACTATATTATCTTTTTCACAGAACGTTAATTGTTTACATATATATATATATATATATATATATATATATATATTTTGATAACGCACAGGCACTTCTTATTCATTTTACATAACACTATTTTATTGTTTATCTGATAAGTTATTTATTGCACGTTATTAATTTATTGTGATTGCACAAGACACTTTATATTCACTTGCTGATTTACATATTATTTACATGGAAAAATATTTATTTTACTTAGCATACCTGTCGCTTAAGGGTCAATACAAATTCTGTTTATTTATTTTCTAAATACTTGCACTAGTATTTTTCTATTTACCCAGAGCTGACACCTAAAATATTTATAGGTTGAGGTGCTATCTAATTTCAAATTGTCCATTTTTGTATCATAAATTTACAAATAGTGGTGCTATACCCATCTATTTTTCTATATTGATATATATATATATATTCCTTTAGGCAGTGTATTTATGTCTATGTAAATTGATGTACTTTTTCTGACCATAAGTGCGGGCAATTAAACCTATGAATTGTTTATGTGTGTTTGAATGAATCTCCTGACTGGGGTATATAAGCGCAGTATATAAGCGCAGTGTGTAAGGGCAGTATATAAGCGCAGTGTGTAAGGGCAGTATATAAGCGCAGTGTGTGTAAGGGCAGTATATAAGCGCAGTGTGTAAGGGCTGTATATAAGCGCAGTGTGTAAGGGCAGTATATAAGCGCAGTGTGTTAGGGTAGTATATAAGCGCAGTGTGTGTAAGGGCAGTATATAAGCGCAGTGTGTAAGGGCTGAATATAAGCGCAGTGTGTTAGGGTAGTATATAAGCGCAGTGTGTGTAAGGGCAGTATATAAGCGCAGTGTGTAAGGGCAGTGTATAAGCGCAGTGTGTAAGCGCAGTATATAAGCGCAGTGTGTAAGGGCAGTATATAAGCGCAGTGTGTAAGGGCAGTATATAAGCGCAGTGTGTAAGGGCTGTATATAAGCGCAGTGTGTAAGGGCTGTATATAAGCGCAGTGTGTAAGGGCAGTATGTAAGCGCAGTATGTAAGTGCAGTGTGTAAGGGCAGTATATAAGCGCAGTGTGTAAGGGCAGTGTGTAAGGGCTGTATATAAGCGCAGTGTGTAAGGGCAGTATATAAGCGCAGTGTGTTAGGGTAGTATATAAGCGCAGTGTGTAAGGGCTGTATATAAGCGCAGTGTGTAAGGGCAGTATATAAGCGCAGTGTGTTAGGGTAGTATATAAGCGCAGTGTGTGTAAGGGCAGTATATAAGCGCAGTGTGTGCAAGGGCAGTATATAAGCGCAGTGTGTAAGGGCAGTATATAAGCGCAGTGTGTAAGGGCTGTATATAAGCGCAGTGTGTAAGGGCAGTATATAAGCGCAGTGTGTAAGGGCTGTATATAAGCGCAGTGTGTGTAAGGGCAGTATATAAGCGCAGTGTGTGTAAGGGCTGTATATAAGCGCAGTGTGTAAGGGCTGTATATAAGCGCAGGGTGTAAGCGTTGTAAATAAGCGCAGTGTGTAAGGGTTGTAAGTAAGCGCAGTGTGTAAGGGCTGTATGTAAGCGCAGTATATAAGCGCAGTGTGTAAGGGCAGTATATAAGCGCAGTGTGTTAGGGTAGTATATAAGCGCAGTGTGTGTAAGGGCAGTATATAAGCGCAGTGTGTAAGGGCTGTATATAAGCGCAGTGTGTAAGGGCTGTATATAAGCGCAGTGTGTAAGGGCAGTATATAAGCGCAGTATGTAAGTGCAGTGTGTAAGGGCAGTATATAAGCGCAGTGTGTAAGGGCTGTATATAAGCGCAGTGTGTAAGGGCAGTATATAAGCGCAGTGTGTGTAAGGGCTGTATATAAGCGCAGTGTGTAAGGGCTGTATATAAGCGCAGGGTGTAAGGGTTGTAAATAAGCGCAGTGTGTAAGGGTTGTAAGTAAGCGCAGTGTGTAAGGGCTGTATGTAAGCGCAGTGTGTAAGGGCAGTGTATAAGCGCAGTGTGTAAGCGCAGTGTATAAGCGCAGTGTGTAAGGGCAGTATATAAGCGCAGTGTGTTAGGGCAGTATATAAGCGCAGTGTGTTAGGGTAGTATATAAGCGCAGTGTGTGTTAGGGCTGTATATAAGCGCAGTGTGTAAGGGCAGTATATAAGCGCAGTGTGTAAGGGCAGTATATAAGCGCAGTGTGTTAGGGCAGTATATAAGCGCAGTGTGTTAGGGTAGTATATAAGCGCAGTGTGTGTTAGGGCTGTATATAAGCGCAGTGTGTAAGGGCAGTATATAAGCGCAGTGTGTGCAAGGGCAGTATATAAGCGCAGTGTGTAAGGGCAGTATATAAGCGCAGTGTGTAAGGGCTGTATATAAGCGCAGTGTGTAAGGGCAGTATATAAGCGCAGTGTGTTAGGGTAGTATATAAGCGCAGTGTGTGTAAGGGCAGTATATAAGCGCAGTGTGTAAGGGCTGTATATAAGCGCAGTGTGTGTAAGGGCTGTATATAAGCGCAGTGTGTAAGGGCTGTATATAAGCGCAGGGTGTAAGGGTTGTAAATAAGCGCAGTGTGTAAGGGTTGTAAGTAAGCGCAGTGTGTAAGGGCTGTATGTAAGCGCAGTGTGTAAGGGCAGTGTATAAGCGCAGTGTGTAAGGGCAGTATATAAGCGCAGTGTGTTAGGGCAGTATATAAGCGCAGTGTGTTAGGGCAGTATATAAGCGCAGTGTGTTAGGGTAGTATATAAGCGCAGTGTGTGTTAGGGCTGTATATAAGCGCAGTGTGTAAGGGCAGTATAAAAGCGCAGTGTGTAAGGGCAGTATATAAGCGCAGTGTGTAAGGGCAGTATATAAGCGCAGTGTGTAAGGGCAGTGTGTTAGGGCAGTATATAAGCGCAGTGTGTAAGGGCAGTATATAAGCGCAGTGTGTGTAAGGGCAGTATATAAGCGCAGTGTGTAAGGGCAGTATTTAAGCGCAGTGTGTGTTAGGGCTGTATATAAGCGCAGTGTGTAAGGGCAGTATATAAGCGCAGTGTGTTAGGGTAGTATATAAGCGCAGTGTGTGTAAGGGCTGTATATAAGCGCAGTGTGTAAGGGCTGTATATAAGCGCAGTGTGTTAGGGCAGTATATAAGCGCAGTGTGTGTAAGGGCAGTATATAAGCGCAGTGTGTAAGGGCTGTATATAAGCGCAGTGTGTAAGGGCAGTATATAAGCGCAGTGTGTAAGGGCAGTATATAAGCGCAGTGTGTAAGGGCAGTATATAAGCGCAGTGTGTAAGGGCAGTGTGTTAGGGCAGTATATAAGCGCAGTATATAAGCGCAGTGTGTAAGGGCAGTATATAAGCGCAGTGTGTAAGGGCTGTATATAAGCGCAGTGTGTAAGGGCAGTATATAAGCGCAGTGTGTAAGGGCAGTATATAAGCGCAGTGTGTTAGGGTAGTATATAAGCGCAGTGTGTAAGGGCTGTATATAAGCGCAGTGTGTAAGGGCAGTGTGTTAGGGCAGTATATAAGCGCAGTGTGTAAGGGCAGTATATAAGCGCAGTGTGTGTAAGGGCTGTATATAAGCGCAGTGTGTAAGGGCTGTATATAAGCGCAGTGTGTAAGGGCAGTATATAAGCGCAGTGTGTAAGGGCAGTATATAAGCGCAGTGTGTAAGGGCAGTATATAAGCGCAGTGTGTAAGGGCAGTGTGTTAGGGCAGTATATAAGCGCAGTGTGTAAGGGCTGTATATAAGCGCAGTGTGTAAGGGCAGTATATAAGCGCAGTGTGTAAGGGCAGTATATAAGCGCAGTGTGTGTAAGGGCAGTATATAAGCGCAGTGTGTAAGGGCAGTATGTAAGTGCAGTGTGTAAGGGCAGTATATAAGCACAGTGTGTAAGGGCTGTATATAAGCGCAGTGTGTAAGGGCAGTATATAAGCGCAGTGTGTAAGGGCAGTATATAAGCGCAGTGTGTTAGGGTAGTATATAAGCGCAGTGTGTAAGGGCTGTATATAAGCGCAGTGTGTAAGGGCAGTGTGTTAGGGCAGTATATAAGCGCAGTGTGTAAGGGCAGTATATAAGCGCAGTGTGTGTAAGGGCTGTATATAAGCGCAGTGTGTAAGGGCTGTATATAAGCGCAGTGTGTTAGGGCAGTATATAAGCGCAGTGTGTGTAAGGGCAGTATATAAGCGCAGTGTGTGTAAGGGCAGTATATAAGCGCAGTGTGTAAGGGCTGTATATAAGCGCAGTGTGTAAGGGCTGTATATAAGCGCAGTGTGTAAGGGCTGTATATAAGCGCAGTGTGTAAGGGCTGTATATAAGCGCAGTGTGTAAGGGCTGTATATAAGCGCAGTGTGTAAGGGCAGTATATAAGCGCAGAGTGTAAGGGCAGTATATAAGCGCAGTGTGTTAGGGCTGTATATAAGCGCAGTGTGTAAGGGCAGTATATAAGCGCAGTGTGTAAGGGCTGTATATAAGCGCAGTGTGTAAGGGCTGTATATAAGCGCAGTGTGTAAGGGCTGTATATAAGCGCAGTGTGTAAGGGCAGTATATAAGCGCAGTGTGTTAGGGCTGTATATAAGCGCAGTGTGTAAGGGCAGTATATAAGCGCAGTGTGTAAGGGCAGTGTGTAAGGGCTGTATATAAGCGCAGTGTGTAAGGGCAGTATATAAGCGCAGTGTGTAAGGGCTGTATATAAGCGCAGTGTGTAAGGGCAGTGTGTTAGGGCAGTATATAAGCGCAGTGTGTAAGGGCAGTATATAAGCGCAGTGTGTGTAAGGGCAGTATATAAGCGCAGTGTGTAAGGGCAGTATATAAGCGCAGTGTGTAAGGGCTGTATATAAGCGCAGTGTGTAAGGGCAGTATATAAGCGCAGTGTGTTAGGGCTGTATATAAGCGCAGTGTGTAAGGGCAGTATATAAGCGCAGTATATAAGCGCAGTGTGTAAGGGCTGTATATAATCGCAGTGTGTAAGGGCTGTATATAAGCGCAGTGTGTAAGCGCAGTGTGTAAGGGCTGTATATAAGCGCAGTGTGTAAGGGCTGTATATAAGCGCAGTGTGTAAGGGCTGTATATAAGCGCAGTGTGTAAGGGCAGTATATAAGCGCAGTGTGTTAGGGCTGTATATAAGCGCAGTGTGTAAGGGCAGTATATAAGCGCAGTGTGTAAGGGCAGTGTGTAAGGGCTGTATATAAGCGCAGTGTGTAAGGGCAGTATATAAGCGCAGTGTGTAAGGGCTGTATATAAGCGCAGTGTGTAAGGGCAGTGTGTTAGGGCAGTATATAAGCGCAGTGTGTAAGGGCAGTATATAAGCGCAGTGTGTGTAAGGGCAGTATATAAGCGCAGTGTGTAAGGGCAGTGTGTTAGGGCAGTATATAAGCGCAGTGTGTAAGGGCAGTATATAAGCGCAGTGTGTAAGGGCAGTATATAAGCGCAGTGTGTAAGGGCAGTGTGTAAGGGCTGTATATAAGCGCAGTGTGTAAGGGCAGTATATAAGCGCAGTGTGTAAGGGCTGTATATAAGCGCAGTGTGTAAGGGCAGTGTGTTAGGGCAGTATATAAGCGCAGTGTGTAAGGGCAGTATATAAGCGCAGTGTGTGTAAGGGCAGTATATAAGCGCAGTGTGTAAGGGCAGTATATAAGCGCAGTGTGTAAGGGCAGTATATAAGCGCAGTGTGTAAGGGCTGTATATAAGCGCAGTGTGTAAGGGCAGTATATAAGCGCAGTGTGTTAGGGCTGTATATAAGCGCAGTGTGTTAGGGTAGTATATAAGCGCAGTGTGTAAGGGCTGTATATAAGCGCAGTGTGTAAGGGCAGTGTGTAAGGGCTGTATATAAGCGCAGTGTGTAAGGGCTGTATATAAGCGCAGTGTGTAAGGGCAGTGTGTAAGGGCTGTATATAAGCGCAGTGTGTAAGGGCAGTGTGTTAGGGCAGTATATAAGCGCAGTGTGTAAGGGCAGTATATAAGCGCAGTGTGTAAGGGCTGTATATAAGCGCAGTGTGTAAGGGCTGTATATAAGCGCAGTGTGTAAGGGCAGTATATAAGCGCAGTGTGTAAGGGCAGTATATAAGCGCAGTGTGTTAGGGTAGTATATAAGCGCAGTGTGTAAGGGCTGTATATAAGCGCAGTGTGTAAGGGCTGTATATAAGCGCAGTGTGTTAGGGCAGTATATAAGCGCAGTGTGTGTAAGGGCAGTATATAAGCGCAGTGTGTGTAAGGGCAGTATATAAGCGCAGTGTGTAAGGGCTGTATATAAGCGCAGTGTGTAAGGGCTGTATATAAGCGCAGTGTGTAAGGGCTGTATATAAGCGCAGTGTGTAAGGGCAGTATATAATCGCAGTGTGTGTAAGGGAAGTGTGTAAGGGCAGTGTGTAAGGGCTGTATATAAGCGCAGTGTGTGTAAGGGAAGTGTGTAAGGGCAGTGTGTAAGGGCTGTATATAAGCGCAGTGTGTAAGGGCAGTATATAATCGCAGTGTGTGTAAGGGAAGTGTGTAAGGGCAGTGTGTAAGGGCAGTATATAATCGCAGTGTGTGTAAGGGAAGTGTGTAAGGGCAGTGTGTAAGGGCTGTATATAAGCGCAGTGTGTAAGGGCAGTATATAAGCGCAGTGTGTTAGGGTAGTATATAAGCGCAGTGTGTGTAAGGGCAGCATATAAGCGCACTGTGTAAGGGCTGTATATAAGCGCAGTGTGTAAGGGCTGTATATAAGCGCAGTGTGTAAGGGTTGTAAATAAGCGCAGTGTGTAAGGGCTGTATGTAAGCGCAGTGTGTAAGGGCAGTGTGTAAGCGCAGTATATAAGCTCAGTGTGTAAGGGCAGTATATAAGCGCAGTGTGTAAGGGCAGTATATAAGCGCAGTGTGTAAGGGCTGTATATAAGCGCAGTGTGTAAGGGCAGTGTGTTAGGGCAGTATATAAGCGCAGTGTGTAAGGGCAGTATATAAGCGCAGTGTGTGTAAGGGCAGTATATAAGCGCAGTGTGTAAGGGCAGTGTGTTAGGGCAGTATATAAGCGCAGTGTGTAAGGGCAGTATATAAGCGCAGTGTGTAAGGGCAGTATATAAGCGCAGTGTGTAAGGGCAGTGTGTAAGGGCTGTATATAAGCGCAGTGTGTAAGGGCAGTATATAAGCGCAGTGTGTAAGGGCTGTATATAAGCGCAGTGTGTAAGGGCAGTGTGTTAGGGCAGTATATAAGCGCAGTGTGTAAGGGCAGTATATAAGCGCAGTGTGTGTAAGGGCAGTATATAAGCGCAGTGTGTAAGGGCAGTATATAAGCGCAGTGTGTAAGGGCAGTATATAAGCGCAGTGTGTAAGGGCTGTATATAAGCGCAGTGTGTAAGGGCAGTATATAAGCGCAGTGTGTTAGGGCTGTATATAAGCGCAGTGTGTTAGGGTAGTATATAAGCGCAGTGTGTAAGGGCTGTATATAAGCGCAGTGTGTAAGGGCAGTGTGTAAGGGCTGTATATAAGCGCAGTGTGTAAGGGCTGTATATAAGCGCAGTGTGTAAGGGCAGTGTGTAAGGGCTGTATATAAGCGCAGTGTGTAAGGGCAGTGTGTTAGGGCAGTATATAAGCGCAGTGTGTAAGGGCAGTATATAAGCGCAGTGTGTAAGGGCTGTATATAAGCGCAGTGTGTAAGGGCTGTATATAAGCGCAGTGTGTAAGGGCAGTATATAAGCGCAGTGTGTAAGGGCAGTATATAAGCGCAGTGTGTTAGGGTAGTATATAAGCGCAGTGTGTAAGGGCTGTATATAAGCGCAGTGTGTAAGGGCAGTATATAAGCGCAGTGTGTTAGGGCAGTATATAAGCGCAGTGTGTGTAAGGGCAGTATATAAGCGCAGTGTGTGTAAGGGCAGTATATAAGCGCAGTGTGTAAGGGCTGTATATAAGCGCAGTGTGTAAGGGCTGTATATAAGCGCAGTGTGTAAGGGCTGTATATAAGCGCAGTGTGTAAGGGCAGTATATAATCGCAGTGTGTGTAAGGGAAGTGTGTAAGGGCAGTATATAAGCGCAGTGTGTGTAAGGGCAGTGTGTAAGGGCTGTATATAAGCGCAGTGTGTAAGGGCAGTATATAAGCGCAGTGTGTTAGGGTAGTATATAAGCGCAGTGTGTGTAAGGGCAGCATATAAGCGCACTGTGTAAGGGCTGTATATAAGCGCAGTGTGTAAGGGCTGTATATAAGCGCAGTGTGTAAGGGTTGTAAATAAGCGCAGTGTGTAAGGGCTGTATGTAAGCGCAGTGTGTAAGGGCAGTGTGTAAGCGCAGTATATAAGCTCAGTGTGTAAGGGCAGTATATAAGTGCAGTGTGTAAGGGCTGTATATAAGCACAGTGTGTAAGGGCAGTGTGTAAGGGCTGTATATAAGCGCAGTGTGTAAGGGCAGTATATAAGCGCAGTGTGTTAGGGTAGTATATAAGCGCAGTGTGTGTAAGGGCAGTATATAAGCGCACTGTGTAAGGGCTGTATATAAGCGCAGTGTGTAAGGGCAGTATATAAGCGCAGTATGTAAGTGCAGTGTGTAAGGGCTGTATATAAGCGCAGTGTGTAAGGGCTGTATATAAGCGCAGTGTGTAAGGGCTGTATATAAGCGCAGTGTGTAAGGGCAGTATATAAGCGCAGTGTGTTAGGGCTGTATATAAGCGCAGTGTGTAAGGGCTGTATATAAGCGCAGTGTGTAAGGGCAGTGTGTTAGGGCAGTATATAAGCGCAGTGTGTAAGGGCAGTATATAAGCGCAGTGTGTAAGGGCAGTATATAAGCGCAGTGTGTAAGGGCTGTATATAAGCGCAGTGTGTAAGGGCAGTATATAAGCGCAGTGTGTTAGGGCTGTATATAAGCGCAGTGTGTTAGGGTAGTATATAAGCGCAGTGTGTAAGGGCTGTATATAAGCGCAGTGTGTAAGGGCAGTGTGTAAGGGCTGTATATAAGCGCAGTGTGTAAGGGCTGTATATAAGCGCAGTGTGTAAGGGCAGTGTGTAAGGGCTGTATATAAGCGCAGTGTGTAAGGGCAGTGTGTTAGGGCAGTATATAAGCGCAGTGTGTAAGGGCAGTATATAAGCGCAGTGTGTAAGGGCTGTATATAAGCGCAGTGTGTAAGGGCTGTATATAAGCGCAGTGTGTAAGGGCAGTATATAAGCGCAGTGTGTAAGGGCAGTATATAAGCGCAGTGTGTTAGGGTAGTATATAAGCGCAGTGTGTAAGGGCTGTATATAAGCGCAGTGTGTAAGGGCAGTATATAAGCGCAGTGTGTTAGGGCAGTATATAAGCGCAGTGTGTGTAAGGGCAGTATATAAGCGCAGTGTGTGTAAGGGCAGTATATAAGCGCAGTGTGTAAGGGCTGTATATAAGCGCAGTGTGTAAGGGCTGTATATAAGCGCAGTGTGTAAGGGCTGTATATAAGCGCAGTGTGTAAGGGCAGTATATAATCGCAGTGTGTGTAAGGGAAGTGTGTAAGGGCAGTATATAAGCGCAGTGTGTGTAAGGGCAGTGTGTAAGGGCTGTATATAAGCGCAGTGTGTAAGGGCAGTATATAAGCGCAGTGTGTTAGGGTAGTATATAAGCGCAGTGTGTGTAAGGGCAGCATATAAGCGCACTGTGTAAGGGCTGTATATAAGCGCAGTGTGTAAGGGCTGTATATAAGCGCAGTGTGTAAGGGTTGTAAATAAGCGCAGTGTGTAAGGGCTGTATGTAAGCGCAGTGTGTAAGGGCAGTGTGTAAGCGCAGTATATAAGCTCAGTGTGTAAGGGCAGTATATAAGTGCAGTGTGTAAGGGCTGTATATAAGCACAGTGTGTAAGGGCAGTGTGTAAGGGCTGTATATAAGCGCAGTGTGTAAGGGCAGTATATAAGCGCAGTGTGTTAGGGTAGTATATAAGCGCAGTGTGTGTAAGGGCAGTATATAAGCGCACTGTGTAAGGGCTGTATATAAGCGCAGTGTGTAAGGGCAGTATATAAGCGCAGTATGTAAGTGCAGTGTGTAAGGGCTGTATATAAGCGCAGTGTGTAAGGGCTGTATATAAGCGCAGTGTGTAAGGGCTGTATATAAGCGCAGTGTGTAAGGGCAGTATATAAGCGCAGTGTGTTAGGGCTGTATATAAGCGCAGTGTGTAAGGGCTGTATATAAGCGCAGTGTGTAAGGGCAGTGTGTTAGGGCAGTATATAAGCGCAGTGTGTAAGGGCAGTATATAAGCGCAGTGTGTGTAAGGGCAGTATATAAGCGCAGTGTGTAAGGGCAGTGTGTAAGGGCAGTATATAAGCGCAGTGTGTAAGGGCTGTATATAAGCGCAGTGTGTAAGGGCAGTATATAAGCGCAGTGTGTTAGTGCTGTATATAAGCGCAGTGTGTAAGGGCTGTATATAAGCACAGTATATAAGCGCAGTGTGTGTAAGGGCAGTATATAAGCGCAGTGTGTGTAAGGGCAGTATATAAGCGCAGTGTGTAAGGGCTGTATATAAGCGCAGTGTGTAAGGGCAGTATATAAGCGCAGTGTGTAAGGGCAGTATATAAGCGCAGTGTGTAAGGGCTGTATATAAGCGCAGTGTGTAAGGGCTGTATATAAGCGCAGTGTGTAAGGGCTGTATATAAGCGCAGTGTGTAAGGGCAGTATATAAGCGCAGTGTGTAAGGGCAGTATATAAGCGCAGTGTGTTAGGGTAGTATATAAGCGCAGTGTGTGTAAGGGCAGTATATAAGCGCACTGTGTAAGGGCTGTATATAAGCGCAGTGTGTAAGGGCAGTATATAAGCGCAGTATGTAAGTGCAGTGTGTAAGGGCTGTATATAAGCGCAGTGTGTAAGGGCTGTATATAAGCGCAGTGTGTGTAAGGGCAGTATATAAGCGCAGTGTGTGTAAGGGCAGTATATAAGCGCAGTGTGTAAGGGCTGTATATAAGCGCAGTGTGTAAGGGCTGTATATAAGCGCAGTGTGTAAGGGCTGTATATAAGCACAGTATATAAGCGCAGTGTGTAAGGGCTGTATATAAGCGCAGTGTGTTAGGGCAGTATATAAGCGCAGTGTGTGTAAGGGCAGTATATAAGCGCAGTGTGTAAGGGCAGTATATAAGCGCAGTGTGTAAGGGCAGTATATAAGCGCAGTGTGTAAGGGCTGTATATAAGCGCATTGTGTAAGGGCTGTATATAAGCGCAGTGTGTAAGGGCTGTATATTATCGCAGTGTGTAAGGGCTGTATATAAGCGCAGTGTGTAAGGGCAGTGTGTAAGGGCAGTATATAAGCGCAGTGTGTGTAAGGGCAGTATATAAGGGCAGTATATAAGCGCAGTGTGTAAGCGCATTGTGTGTAAGGGCAGTATATAAGCGCAGTGTGTTAGGGCAGTATATAAGCGCAGTGTGTGTAAGCGCAGTGTGTAAGCACATTGTGTGTAAGGGCAGTATATAAGCGCAGTGTGTGTAAGGGCAGTGTGTAAGAGCAGTATATAGGCTTAGTGTGTAAGGGCAGTATATAAGCGCAGTGTATAAGGGTAATGTGTAAGGGCAGTATATAAGCGCATTGTGTGTAAGGGCAGTATGTAAGCGCAGTGTGTTAGGGCAGTATATAAGCGCAGTGTGTGTAAGGGCAGTGTGTAAGGGCAGTATATAAGGGCAGTGTGTAAGGGCAGTGTGTAAGCGCAGTGTGTAAGAGCAGTGTGTAAGAGCAGTGTGTAAGAGCAGTGTGTAAGAGCAGTGTGTAAGCGCAGTTTGTAAGGGCAGTATATAAGGGCAGTATATAAGCGCAGTGTATAAGGGCAATGTGTAAGCGCAGTGTGTAAGGGCAGTATATAAGCGCAGTGTGTAAGGGCAGTATGTAAGCGCAGTGTGTAAGGGCAGTATATAAGCGCAGTGTATAAGGGTAATGTGTAAGCGCAGTGTGTAAGGGCAGTATATAAGCGCAGTGTGTAAGCGCATTATGTGTAAGGGCAGTATGTAAGCGCAGTGTGGTAGGGCAGTATATAAGCGCAGTGTGTGTAAGGGCAGTATATAAGGGCAGTGTGTAAGGGCAGTGTGTAAGCGCAGTGTGTAAGAGCAGTGTGTAAGAGCAGTGTGTAAGAGCAGTGTGTAAGAGCAGTGTGTAAGCGCAGTTTGTAAGGGCAGTATATAAGGGCAGTATATAAGCGCAGTGTATAAGGGCAATGTGTAAGCGCAGTGTGTAAGGGCAGTATATAAGCGCAGTGTGTAAGGGCAGTATGTAAGCGCAGTGTGTAAGGGCAGTATATAAGCGCAGTGTATAAGGGTAATGTGTAAGCGCAGTGTGTAAGCGCATTATGTGTAAGGGCAGTATGTAAGCGCAGTGTGGTAGGGCAGTATATAAGCGCAGTGTGTGTAAGGGCAGTGTGTAAGAGCAGTGTGTAAGAGCAGTGTATAAGGGCAGTATATAAGCGCAGTGTGTAAGCGCAGTGTGTAAGGGCAGTATGTAAGCGCAGTGTGTAAGGGCAGTATATAAGTGTAGTGTATAAGCGCAGTATATAAGGGCAGTATATAAGCGCAGTGTATAAGAGCATTGTGTAAGCGCAGTGTGTAAGGGCAGTATATAAGCGCAGTGTGTAAGCGCATTGTGTGTAAGGGCAGTATGTAAGCGCAGTGTGTTAGGGCAGTGTGTAAGAGCAGTATATAAGCGCAGTGTGTGTAAGGGCAGTGTGTAAGGGCAGTGTGTAAGGGCAGTGTGTAAGGGCAGTGTGTAAGGGCAGTGTGTAAGGGCAGTGTGTAAGGGCAGTGTGTAAGGGCAGTGTGTAAGGGCAGTGTGTAAGAGCAGTGTATAAGCGCAGTGTGTAAGAGCAGTGTGTAAGCGCAGTGTGTAAGCGCATTGTGTGTAAGGGCAGTATATAAGCGCAGTGTGTTAGGGCAGTATATAAGCGCAGTGTGTGTAAGGGCAGTGTGTAAGAGCAGTATATAAGCTTAGTGTGTAAGGGCAGTATATAAGCTTAGTGTATAAGGGCAGTGTGTAAGCGCAGTGTGTAAGGGCAGTGTGTAAGCGCAGTGTGTAAGCGCATTATATAAGCGCAGTGTGTGTAAGGGCAGTGTGTAAGGGCAGTGTGTAAGAGCAGTATATAAGCTTAGTGTGTAAGGGCAGTATATAAGCGCAGTGTATAAGGGCAATGTGTAAGCGCAGTGTGTAAGGGCAGTATATAAGCGCAGTGTGTAAGCGCATTGTGTGTAAGGGCAGTATGTAAGCGCAGTGTGTAAGGGCAGTATATAAGCGCAGTGTGTAAGAGCAGTGTGTAAGAGCAGTGTGTAAGGGCAGTATATAAGCGCAGTGTGTGTAAGGGCAGTATGTAAGGGCAGTATGTAAGCGCAGTGTGTAAGGGCAGTATATAAGTGCAGTGTATAAGCGCAGTGTATAAGCGCAGTATATAAGGGCAGTATATATGCGCAGTGTGTAAGGGCAGTATATAAGCGCAGTGTGTAAGGGCAGTATGTAAGCGCAGTGTGTAAGGGCAGTGTGTAAGGGCAGTATATAAGCGCATTGTGTGTAAGCGCATTGTGTGTAAGGGCAGTGTGTAAGAGCAGTATATAAGCTTAGTGTGTAAGGGCAGTGTGTAAGAGCAGTATATAAGCTTAGTGTGTAAGGGCAGTGTGTAAGAGCAGTATATAAGCTTAGTGTGTAAGGGCAGTATATAAGCGCAGTGTATAAGGGTAATGTGTAAGCGCAGTGTGTAAGGGCAGTATATAAGCGCAGTGTGTAAGCGCATTGTGTGTAAGGGCAGTATGTAAGCGCAGTGTGTAAGGGCAGTATGTAAGCGCAGTGTGTGTAAGGGCAGTGTGTAAGCGCAGTGTATAAGGGCAGTATATAAGCGCAGTGTGTGTAAGGGCAGTGTGTAAGGGCAGTGTGTAAGAGCAGTGTGTAAGAGCAGTGTGTAAGCGCAGTGTGTAAGCGCAGTGTGTAAGCGCAGTTTGTAAGGGCAGTATATAAGCGCAGTGTGTAAGGGCAGTATATAAGCGCAGTGTGTTAGGGCAGTATATAAGCGCAGTGTGTGTAAGGGCAGTGTGTAAGAGCAGTATATAAGCTTAGTGTGTAAGGGCAGTATATAAGCGCAGTGTATAAGGGTAATGTGTAAGCGCAGTGTGTAAGGGCAGTATATAAGCGCAGTGTGTAAGCGCATTGTGTGTAAGGGCAGTATGTAAGCGCAGTGTGTAAGGGCAGTATGTAAGCGCAGTGTGTAAGGGCAGTGTGTAAGGGCAGTATATAAGCGCAGTGTGTAAGCGCATTGTGTGTAAGGGCAGTATATAAGCGCAGTGTGTGTAAGGGCAGTGTGTAAGAGCAGTATATAAGCTTAGTGTGTAAGGGCAGTATATAAGCGCAGTGTATAAGGGTAATGTGTAAGCGCAGTGTGTAAGGGCAGTATATAAGCGCAGTGTGTAAGCGCATTGTGTGTAAGGGCAGTATGTAAGCGCAGTGTGTAAGGGCAGTATATAAGCGCAGTGTGTGTAAGGGCAGTGTGTAAGCGCAGTGTGTAAGCGCAGTGTGTAAGCGCAGTTTGTAAGGGCAGTATATAAGCGCAGTGTGTAAGGGCAGTATATAAGCGCAGTGTGTTAGGGCAGTATATAAGCGCAGTGTGTGTAAGGGCAGTGTGTAAGAGCAGTATATAAGCTTAGTGTGTAAGGGCAGTATATAAGCGCAGTGTATAAGGGTAATGTGTAAGCGCAGTATATAAGCGCAGTGTGTAAGCGCATTGTGTGTAAAAACAGTATGTAAGCGCAGTGTGTAAGGGCAGTATATAAGCGCAGTGTGTGTAAGGGCAGTGTGTAAGCGCAGTGTGTAAGCGCAGTGTATAAGGGCAGTATATAAGCGCAGTGTGTGTAAGGGCAGTGTGTAAGGGCAGTGTGTAAGCGCAGTGTGTAAGCGCAGTTTGTAAGGGCAGTATATAAGCGCAGTGTGTAAGGGCAGTATATAAGCGCAGTGTGTTAGGGCAGTATATAAGCGCAGTGTGTGTAAGGGCAGTATGTAAGGGCAGTCTGTAAGCGCAGTGTGTAAGGGCAGTGTGTAAGGGCAGTGTGCAAGGGCAGTGTGTAAGGGCAGTGTGTAAGCGCATTGTGTGTAAGGGCAGTATGTAAGGGCAGTATATAAGTGCAGTGTATAAGCGCAGTATATAAGGGCAGTATATAAGCGCAGTGTGTAAGGGCAGTATATAAGCGCAGTGTGTAAGGGCAGTATGTAAGCGCAGTGTGTAAGGGCAGTGTGTAAGGGCAGTATATAAGCGCAGTGTGTAAGCGCATTGTGTGTAAGGGCAGTATATAAGCGCAGTGTGTGTAAGGGCAGTGTGTAAGAGCAGTATATAAGCTTAGTGTGTAAGGGCAGTATATAAGCGCAGTGTATAAGGGTAGTGTGTAAGCGCAGTGTGTAAGGGCAGTATATAAGCGCAGTGTGTAAGCGCATTGTGTGTAAGGGCAGTATGTAAGCGCAGTGTGTAAGGGCAGTATATAAGCGCAGTGTGTGTAAGCGCAGTGTGTAAGCGCAGTGTATAAGGGCAGTATATAAGCGCAGTGTGTGTAAGGGCAGTGTGTAAGGGCAGTGTGTAAGCGCAGTGTGTAAGCGCAGTGTGTAAGGGCAGTATATAAGCACAGTGTGTAAGCGCATTGTGTGTAAGGGCAGTATATAAGCGCAGTGTGTTAGGGCAGTATATAAGCGCAGTGTGTGTAAGGGCAGTGTGTAAGAGCAGTATATAAGCTTAGTGTGTAAGGGCAGTATATAAGCGCAGTGTATAAGGGCAATGTGTAAGCGCAGTGTGTAAGGGCAGTGTGTAAGCGCATTGTGTGTAAGCGCAGTGTGTAAGCGCATTGTGTGTAAGCGCAGTATATAAGCGCAGTGTGTGTAAGGGCAGTGTGTAAGGGCAGTGTGTAAGAGCAGTATATAAGCTTAGTGTGTAAGGGCAGTATATAAGCGCAGTGTATAAGGGCAATGTGTAAGCGCAGTGTGTAAGAGCAGTATATAAGCTTAGTGTGTAAGGGCAGTATATAAGCGCAGTGTATAAGGGCAATGTGTAAGCGCAGTGTGTAAGGGCAGTGTGTAAGCGCATTGTGTGTAAGGGCAGTATGTAAGCGCAGTGTTTAAGGGCAGTATATAATCGCAGTGTGTAAGGGCAGTATATAAGCGCAGTGTGTGTAAGGGCAGTATGTAAGGGCAGTGTGTAAGGGCAGTATATAAGCGCAGTGTATAAGGGTAATGTGTAAGCGCAGTGTGTAAGGGCAGTATGTAAGCGCAGTGTGTTAGGGCAGTATATAAGCGCAGTGTGTGTAAGGGCAGTGTGTAAGCGCAGTGTGTAAGCGCAGTGTGTAAGCGCAGTGTGTAAGCGCAGTGTGTAAGCGCAGTGTATAAGCGCAGTGTGTGTAAGGGCAGTATGTAAGAGCAGTGTGTAAGGGCAGTATATAAGTGCAGTGTATAAGGGCAGTGTGTAAGGGCAGTGTGTAAGCGCAGTGTGTAAGGGCAGTGTGTAAGCGCAGTGTGTAAGCGCAGTGTGTAAGCGCATTGTGTGTAAGGGCAGTATATAAGCGCAGTGTGTGTAAGGGCAGTGTGTAAGGGCAGTGTGTAAGCGCAGTGTGTAAGGGCAGTATATAAGGGCAGTGTGTAAGGGCAGTGTGTAAGGGCAGTGTATAAGGGCAGTGTGTAAGCGCAGTGTGTAAGGGCAGTGTGTAAGCGCAGTGTGTAAGGGCAGTGTGTAAGGGCAGTGTGTAAGGGCAGTGTGTAAGGGCAGTATTTTGCCTTTCCAGAGGAAATGATGTTGCCAAGATGAGAGGAGAGAGGATATATTACATGAAGGAGCACTGACTACAATCCCATGGTACAAGGGCAGGAGAGAGAATGGAGAACACAACACTCACGCTGTATTGAAGCGCAGATGATATACTGGCACTTTCCGTGTCCTGGATGATCCCATCGCCCTGTTCAGACATCTAGCCGGAGACACCAATTATAAGGAGAAAGTTAATCAGTACGTAAAGGGTGAGAGACTGAGTTTGGGAAGTAAGAGGAGCATGCAATGGAACCCAATGGGTGGTCCTAGATGTTAATAGTTTATAGGGGCGGCCCCATGTGTTATTAAAGGTGAATGGTGCATATCAGTAGGAGTGGTGTTTAAGATGTCTTATTGTCCAGTACAGGAGGGCGGTCTGAGATGTGTGGGGTCTTACAGTCAAGTACAGGATGGCAGTCTGAGATGTGTCAGGTGTTACTGTCCAGTACAGGAGGGCGGTCTGAGATGTGTGGGGTCTCACTGTCCAGTACAGGAGAGCGGTCTGAGATGTGTCAGGTGTTACTGTCCAGTACAGGAGGGCGGTCTGAGATGTGCATGGTTATACTGTCCAGTATAGAAGAGCTGACTGATATGTGCTGGTTCTAACTGTCCAGTACAGGAGGGCGGTCTGAGATGTTTCGGGTGTTACTGTCCAGTACAGGAGGGCGGTCTGAGATGTGTGGGGTCTCACTGCCCAGTACAGGAGAGCGGTCTGAGATGTGTCAGGTGTTACTGTCCAGTACAGGAGGGCAGTCTGAGATGTTTTGGGTGTTACTGTCCAGGACAGGAGGGCGGTCTGAGATGTGTCGGGTGTTACTGTCCAGTACAGGAGGGCGGTCTGAGATGTGCAGAGTGTTACTGTCCAGTACAGGAGGGCGGTCTGAGATCTGCATGGTCCTACTGTCCAGTATAGAAGAGCTGTCTGAGATGTTTCAGGTGTTCCTGTCCAGTACAGGAGGGCGGTCTGAGATGTGCATGGTTATACTGTCCAGTATAGAAGAGCTGACTGATATGTGCTGGTTCTAACTGTCCAGTACAGGAGGGCGGTCTGAGATGTTTCGGGTGTTACTGTCCAGTACAAGAGGGCGGTCTGAGATGTTTCGGGTGTTACTGTCCAGTACAAGAGGGCGGTCTGAGATGTTTCAGGTGTTCCTGTCCAGTACAGGAGGGCGGTCTGAGATGTTTCAGGTGTTCCTGTCCAGTACAGGAGGGCGGTCTGAGATGTTTTGGGTGTTCCTGTCCAGTACAGGAGGGCGGTCTGAGATGTGCAGAGTGTTACTGTCCAGTACAGGAGGGCGGTCTGAGATGTGCATGGTCCTACTGTCCAGTATAGAAGAGCTGTCTGAGATGTGCTGGGTCTTACTGTCCAGTACAGGAGGGCGGTCTGAGATGTGCAGAGTGTTACTGTCCAGTACAGGAGGGCGGTCTGAGATGTGCATGGTCCTACTGTCCAGTATAGAAGAGCTGTCTGAGATGTGCTGGGTCTTACTGTCCAGTACAGGAGGGTGGTCTGAGATGTGTGGGGTCTTACAGTCAAGTACAGGATGGCAGTCTGAGATGTGTGGGGTCTCACTGTCCAGAACAGGAGAGCGGTCTGAGATGTGTCAGGTGTTACTGTCCAGTACAGGAGGGCGGTCTGAGATGTTTCGGGTGTTACTGTCCAGTACAGGAGGGCGTTCTGAGATGTGCATGGTCCTACTGTCCAGTATAGAAGAGCTGTCTGAGATGTGCTGGGTCTTACTGTCCAGTACAGGAGGGCGGTCTGAGATCTGTGGGGTGTTACTGTCCAGGACAGGAGGGCGGTCTGAGATGTTTCGGATGTTACTGTCCAGTATAGGATAGTGGTCTGAAATGTGCAGGGTGTTACTGTTCAGTATAGGAAAGTGATCTGGCAAGTGCAGGGCCTATTGTCCAGTCTGAGATGTGGGGGGTCTTAGTACCCAGTATATGAGGAGGGATGGTATGAGATGTGTGAGGCCTTACTGTCCGGTATAAGGTGGGGAGAGGTATAAGTATTAGGGGGGTAATGGTCAGAGAGGTGCATCAACTTAATAGACAGTATGGTTGGGGGGAGATAATCCTACTGTCCAGTATCTTATGGGGGGGGGGGGGGGGAAGGTCGGTGCAGTTTCTTCAAGATGCAATATAAGATTATTGCTGCGGTATCCTAGCCTAGTTCCAACCTGATAGCTCGATGGTCTCTTTGGTCGCAGTTTTCTGAGATAAAATCCAAAAATGGAGAACAGCAAACAGCAGAGGAGGGTAGTAAATGTAAACAGGGTGACCGGGTGCGTGGACCCTGCAGGAACAACACAGGGAGAAGTGAGGGATGACTGTGGAGTACACATAAGGGATGAGCAGTATGGTATAAAGGCTTTTGGTAAAAAAATCTGTGATGAGCCATCCAGTGCGTTATTCACACCCATGGGTAAATTTACCAAGAATCGAGTTTGGGTGAGATTGCAATCTCGGGTGAGTTTTGTCATTTTTCTCAGCTCACAAAATGACTAAAGACAAACTCGGCAGAGATTTCTCTGTTTACATTGAAAAACTCGGGTGAGATTGCAAATACGATGAAATACACCATCGGCCAAACTTGCAAGTACTTTTCATCGAATAAATACAACTCGGGAATTTACCAAGAATCGGGATTACAATCACAGGTGTAATTGTAGCAAACTCGGTCCTAAATAGGAGTTTCAAGTAGACCACCCCCTGAGCTGCGAGTTTGGCAGAAACATACACAGATCAGTGTGATTTGTGTATGTTTCTGCCTGTAAACACTACTTAATAAAAAAAAAAAAAAAACGTAACCAGCCCAGGCTACTCAGCCCGTCCTGGTTCCTTTCTGAACCAGGACTGGTTTCTCTAATACTAGGAAAAAAAGTATAGGGTTCCCCCATAGGAACCAGCACTGGGCTGCTCAGTCAGTCCTGGTTTTAAAAATAGGGGGGAAAAAAATACATAGGGTACCTCCTATTTTTACAACGAACAAAGAACCAGACTCAAATCCAGCCGGGGTGTAAAGCCACAGCCAGGGGACCCTTTCACTGGGTCTCCCCAGCCAAAGCATTATCACCCCAAGCCGGTCAGCCCAAGTCGGGGATCTCAGGGGAAGTGGGGACCCACCAATAATGGGATCCTTCCTCTCCCGAGCACCCCAGGCTTAAGCTGAAGTCTGGGGTTCTTCCTTGCACCCCCGGGTGGTGGGTGCAGGGGTAATAATGAGGATAATAATATAAACTATTGTTTTTTACAGTGGAACTACAGGTGCCAGCGTGCTTGCCCTTTGGCACTTGTGGGTCCCCACCTTCTCTGAGATCCCCAGCTTGGGCTGACTAGCTTGGGGTGATAATGGTTTGGCCGGGGAAAGCCGATGAAAGGGTACTCTGGCTGTGGCATTACACCCCGGCTGGATTTCAGTCCGGTGCTGGTTTTAAAAATAGGGGAAACCCCTACACAATTTCCCCCCCTATTTTTAAATCCAGGACTGGCTCAGCAGCCCAGTGCTGGTTCCTAAAATACGGGGGAACCCTACATGTTTTTTTTCCCCGTATTTTTAGGAACCAGGATTGGCTGAGTATCCCGGAACTGGTTATGAGTTTTTTTTTTTTTTTTGTGGGGGGGGGGGGCCATGTCATTTTTTTTTTTTTTAAATGAACCCTTTTTCCCCCTTTAAAACACACAAGCAGCCTCCACATATCTCACTGATATGTGCAGGCTGCTTGTTCGGGAGAGTTTGGCTGCGGTTAGACAATGAAAACTCGGGTGAGAAATCTCGATCACATACACCATCAGAAAACACGATCTCCGCAAAACACGATTCTTGGGTAATTTTAGGCTTCTGAAACACTCAAATTGACTGAGTATCAGCAAGCCTAACCACGTTTCAAAACGGCAAAACTCAACCAGACACGAATCTTAGTTAATTTATCCCCCCAGTCTTCAGCATGTTCTACATCTCCAGCATCTTTCTACTGCTTGGATAACTAAGCTACCAGCTCTCTATATGAGCTTCATCACTACTGATAGTGTATATATACTGTATATGAGGCCCACCCTGCTGGACCAATCAGTGTCTGCACATGGGGGGTACAAGGGAGTGAGACCCCCAAGCATCATAATAACAGTCTCTTCTGGATAGGGACTGTCTGGTGATGTGGCGTGGACAGACCTAATTGTCTGGTACATTTAAGCTGGGCCTTCTCTGCTGGTACATCACAGGCATCACCTCATATGGAGCGTTAAAGTGGGGTATTGAGGGGGGGGGGGGGAGATTTTTGAAGAGTGTATAGTAATGACCACACATCTTACCCAGCCTCAGGACGGAGAAGAAGAGCAGCCAGAAGATGCAGAGGATAGGGGCAGCGAGGAGCTGCCGGGATGCCGCTATGTGCAGACTAGGGCTCAGCATGGTAGGGATATAGGCGTAAAAAATATTGTATCTGTCAGTCATATGTTTCAGGAGCAGATACAGGAGTCCTGAGGAAAGAAAGGGCAGCGTTAGAGGACAAGGACTCGTCATTATTGGTAACTGTATAATATGGGCACAGAATGAAGGGAAGAACTTAGCGATACCTGGAAACAGATCATGGTCCAGATCAGTGCAAAGATGAGGAGACAGATCTAGGACAACACCAGGCAGGTAACACACCCTGGCACCCAAAAAAATACAGGTGGCACCTGTGGGTATACCCGAGACAGCCATCTTACCCCTGCAGACCCCCTGTACTGTGTCACACTTACCAAAGGGAACAATGATAGGGCAAGTAATGCTGTAAGTCATCGCCACCGAGAAGACACACGTGGTCCAGGCATACTCCAGGCCAAACTGGAATTCATAGGCCTGATTCTGCAACAAAAGACCCGAGAGTCTACACTGCTGCCCTAGACCAGTCCCCCAACACATGAAAAGCTCCCGATACTAAACTATGGAGTGTTACCCGCTTCACGTGCAGGCGTTCCGGCACCGACTTGGCCAGGCAGAGGCGGGCCGTGTACAGAGTGAGGCCGGGAATCCGCAGCAGCTCCATGGCGGTACCAATCAGGCTGGCTGTGATGACGTAATTCACAAAGAATGCCCCATTGTTGGGGAGAAACACACACCTGGGGCACATGGAGAAAAGTGATCAGGGATAGCTCTATGGTTAGTAAAAGGGGGAGAGTATCAGAGGAGCATGTATCTGGGGAGTATCAGGAGACACGTGACCAGGGAAAGCTCCATGTAAGGTATCAGGAGCGGGGATAAGGGATTATAAGGAGACACGTGACCAGGGGAGGATAAGGGGAGAACACCAAAGTAAGTACAGGCAGGGGAGGATAAGGGGAGAACCCCAAAGTAAGTACAGGCAGGGGAGGATAAGGGGAGAACCCCAAAGTGAGTACAGGCAGGGGAGGATAAGGGGAGAACACCAAAGTGAGTACAGGCAGGGGAGGATAAGGGGAGAACACCAAAGTAAGTACAGGTAGGGGAGGATAAGGGGAGAACACCAAAGTAAGTACAGGTAGGGGAGGATAAGAGGAGATCACCAAAGTGAGTACAGGCAGGGGAGGATAAGGGGAGAACACCAAAGTGAGTACAGACAGGGGAGGATAAGGGGAGAACACCAAAGTAAGTACAGGTAGGGGAGGATAAGGGGAGAACACCAAAGTAAGTACAGGTAGGGGAGGATAAGAGGAGATCACCAAAGTGAGTACAGGCAGGGGAGGATAAGGGGAGGACAACGGGAGAACACCAAAGTAAGTACAGGTAGGGGAGGATAAGAGGAGATCACCAAAGTGAGTACAGGCAGGGGAGGATAAGGGGAGGACAACGGGAGAACACCAAAGTAAGTACAGGTAGGGGAGGATAAGAGGAGATCACCAAAGTGAGTACAGGCAGGGGAGGATAAGGGGAGAACACCAAAGCGAGTACAGGCAGGGGAGGATAAGGGAAGAGACCCAAACTTAGTACAGGCAGGGGAGGAAAAGGGGAGAACCCCAAAGAGAGTACAGGCAGGGGAGAACACATAACTAGAGACAGCTCCAAGTATAAGTATAGGGGATGGAAAGCATTAGTATCAGGAAAGGAATGAACAGAGGATCAAAGACAGCTCCATGTTTAGCATAAGTATTATATGAGTATGAGTATTATAGGAGAGACACTTCCATGGTATGTAGAGTGGGACAGAGCATGAGGTGAGTATCAGGAGAGATATGGTCAGAGACTGCTCCATGTGGGGTATTAGGGGAGAGTGTATCGGAGGAGACCGCATATAAAATACTCACTGGAACTTTAAGTTGGCAGAATCCAAAAAGTGAACATCAAAGAGCCAGCGGAAAAACAGGTCCAAGCTGGGTGAGACATAAGCGACTGAGAAATCCCGCAAATAGCACTATAATTACTACACTTTATCTCCTATACAGCCTTCTAATGTATGCTACACGGTATATTCTCTCAGCAGAAGAACATCAGCCCAAACATGTAACATGAGAATGAAACCAAATAACAGTGAGAGGCAAGACAGCAGTACACGCTACATGTAATATGGGGAGTGCAGGGGACAGTGAGAAGAGACAGCAGTACACGCTACATGTAGTATGGGGAGTGCAGGGGACAGTGAGAAGCGTGGCAGCAGTACACGCTACATGTAATAAGGGGAGTGCAGGGGACAGTGAGAAGAGACAGCAGTAAACGCTACATGTAATATGGGGAGTGCAGGGGACAGTGAGAAGCGAGACAGCAGTACACGCTACATGTAATATGGGGAGTGCAGGGGACAGTGAGAAGAGACAGCAGTACACGCTACATGTAGTATGGGGAGTGCAGGGGACAGTGAGAAGCGTGGCAGCAGTACACGCTACATGTAATAAGGGGAGTGCAGGGGACAGTGAGAAGAGACAGCAGTAAACGCTACATGTAATATGGGGAGTGCAGGGGACAGTGAGAAGCGAGACAGCAGTACACGCTACATGCAAACTGGGGAGTGCAGGGAACAGTGAGAAGAGACAGCAGTACACGTTACATGTAACATGGGGAGCGCAGGGGACAGTGAGAAGAGACAGCAGTACACACTACATGTATACAAAAAGTATGGTGGTCGCTCACATCAGCTTAATGACATTACACAGGTGCTTGTGAATGGCGGGGTTTACAGTGAACCATAGAAAAAAAATGGATATTCCCTCCTGCACACTGCAGCAATATCAACAAAAATACTTGAATCCTACAGGATAATAGAAATTCAGAGATATTAGTTACATACATTTGCAAATATATGAATAAGCGCCAAGCCAGCGTCAAGGCTCCTCTATACTGGCGTCCCTAACATAAAGGGGTTCACGTCCAAGGAGCAGGGTACCCCAAAAAATTCCAGCCAAGGACCATTCCCAGGGCATCACACAAAAAGGTGATAGTGAAGTGTAAAGTATAGATGTGTAAAGATAATCAATAAGTGTTAATATAATGAGAAAGAATTAAAATGACATAAATAATAAACAAACAAAATTTTGGGGTGAGCATTTGGGAGTGGGCTCCCCGGAGTTGCTCTGGCTGGGCCTTTTTCAGGGCATCACCACTTAATTCACATAGATACTTTTTTATCACCTCTCTATTTGTTTGTTTATTATTTATGTCATTTTAATTCTTCCTCATTTATTAACACTTATTGATTTATCTTTACACATCTATACTTTACGCTTCACTATCACCTTTTTTACCCTTTTCGTGTGATGCCCTGGGAATGGTCCTTGGCTGGAATTTTTTGGGGGTACCCTGCTCCTCGGACGTGAACCCCTTTATGTTAGGGGCGCCAGTATAGAGGAGCCTTGACACTGGCCTGGCGCTTATTCAAATATTTGCAAATGTATGCAACTAATATCTCTGAATTTCTATTATCATGTAGGATTCAAGTATTTTTGTTGATATTGCTGTAGTGTGGTGGAGGGAATATCCATTTTTTTCTGTGGATCACGCTACATGTAATAAGGGGAGTGCAGGGAACAGTGAGAAGAGACAGCAGTACACGTTACATGTAATATGGGGAGTGCAGGGAACAGTGAGAAGAGACAGCAGTACACGCTACATGTAATATTGGGAGTGCAGGGAACAGTGAGAAGAGACAGCAGTACACACTACATGTAATATGGGGAGTGCAGGGAACAGTGAGAAGAGACAGCAGTACACACTACATGTAATATGGGGAGCACAGGGAACAGTGAGAAGCAAGACAGTAGTACACACTACATGTAATATGGGGAGCGCAGGGAACAGTGATGAGAGTGTGACACAGCAAATGGCAGCAGTGCAGTACCTGGTCAGACCTAGAGAGGGCAGTATGATGACCATAAATACGAGGAAGAAATAACACTTGTGCATCGTTAGCTCATTTTCATTAGATCTGAAAACAAAGTGCAAAATGGCAATAATAAATGAGAACATGGAGAGAAGTGCATTGTGGGAGTCTAAGAGATGATAATGACAGGTTAAGTAGAAAGGAAATAACACTGATCAGGTGAACACAACACACAGTGAAGTATAAAATACTACTGCCGGGGAGTGTGCACCACCACTACTGAGGAATGAGTACTGTGCATCACCGCTACTGAGGAATGGGAACTGTGCATCACCACTACTGAGGAATGTGTACTGTGCATCACCACTACTGAGGAATGTGTACTGTGCATCGCCACTACTGAGGAATGTGTACTGTGCATCGCCACTACTGAGGAATGTGTACTGTGCATCGCCACTACTGAGGAATGTGTACTGTGCATCGCCACTACTGAGGAATGGGTACTGTGCATCGCCACTACTGAGGAATGGGTACTGTGCATCGCCACTACTGAGGAATGGGTACTGTGCATCGCCACTACTGAGGAATGGGAACTGTGCATCACCACTACTCAGGAATGGGATCTGTGCTTTGGACCTGTTAATGTAATTCTAGCTGGAATTGTGCATTGTCCCTAGCGCCACACTAATAGTCTCTAGGACATCTTGCCAGTGTTCATGCTAGGTATAAACTGTAAACATATGATATAATCTGCAGAGTGATAATAGAGATGACAGTACACAACAGTGATTCCTGGGGTGGACTTTGTATAACTGAATCTCTAATTTAATGATGAATACAAACTCCCTCTTTACCGTACATAGGTATCAGCAACAAATATGGCCGCTCCCCCACTAATGGCACCATTGGATGTCACGGGCGGCCCTCAGTGATAACATGCCTTTCCACTAATGGCACAACTGGATGTCACGGGCGGCCCTCGGTGATAACATGCCTTTCCACTAATGGCACCACTGGATGTCACGGACGGCCCTCAGTGATAACATTCCATTACACTAATGACACCATTGGGGCGGCCCGCAGTGATAACATGCCTTTCCACTAATGGCACCATTGGGCGGTCCTCAGTGATAACATGCCTTTCCACTAATGGCACCATTGGATGTCACGGGCGGCCCTCAGTGATAACATGCCTTTCCACTAATGGCACCATTGGGGCGGCCCTCAGTGATAACATGCCTTTCCACTAATGGCACCATTGGGCGTCCCTCAGTGATAACATGCCTTTCCACTAATGGTACCATTGGATGTCACGGACGGCCCTCAGTGATAACATGCCTTTCCACTAATGGCACCATTGGGCGGCCCTCGGTGATAACATGCCTTTCCACTAATGGCGCCATTGGGCGGCCCTCAGTGATAACATGCCTTTCCACTAATGGCACCATTGGGCGGCCCTCAGTGATAACATGACTTTCCACTAATGGCACCATTGGATGTCACGGGCGGCCCTCAGTGATAACATGCCTTTCCACTAATGGCACCATTGGGGCGGCCCTCAGTGATAACATGCCTTTCCACTAATGGCGCCATTGGGCGGCCCTCAGTGATAACATGCCTTTCCACTAATGGCACCATTGGATGTCACGGGCGGCCCTCAGTGATAACATGCCTTTCCACTAATGGCACCATTGGGGCGGCCCTCAGTGATAACATGCCTTTCCACTAATGGCACCATTGGGCGGTCCTCAGTGATAACATGCCTTTCCACTAATGGCGCCATTGGATGTCACGGGCGGCCCTCAGTGATAACATGCCTTTCCACTAATGGCACCATTGGGGCGGTCCTCAGTGATAACATGCCTTTCCACTAATGGCACCATTGGATGTCACGGGCGGCCCTCAGTGATAACATGCCTTTCCACTAATGGCACCATTGGGGCGGCCCTCAGTGATAACATGCCTTTCCACTAATGGCACCATTGGGCGTCCCTCAGTGATAACATGCCTTTCCACTAATGGCACCATTGGATGTCACGGACGGCCCTCAGTGATAACATGCCTTTCCACTAATGGCACCATTGGGCGGCCCTCGGTGATAACATGCCTTTCCACTAATGGCGCCATTGGGCGGCCCTCAGTGATAACATGCCTTTCCACTAATGGCACCATTGGGCGGCCCTCAGTGATAACATGACTTTCCACTAATGGCACCATTGGATGTCACGGGCGGCCCTCAGTGATAACATGCCTTTCCACTAATGGCACCATTGGGGCGGCCCTCAGTGATAACATGCCTTTCCACTAATGGCGCCATTGGGCGGCCCTCAGTGATAACATACCTTTCCACTAATGGCACCATTGGATGTCACGGGCGGCCCTCAGTGATAACATGCCTTTCCACTAATGGCACCATTGGGGCGGCCCTCAGTGATAACATGCCTTTCCACTAATGGCACCATTGGGCGTCCCTCAGTGATAACATGCCTTTCCACTAATGGCACCATTGGATGTCACGGACGGCCCTCAGTGATAACATGCCTTTCCACTAATGGCACCATTGGGCGGCCCTCGGTGATAACATGCCTTTCCACTAATGGCGCCATTGGGCGGCCCTCAGTGATAACATGCCTTTCCACTAATGGCACCATTGGGCGGCCCTCAGTGATAACATGACTTTCCACTAATGGCACCATTGGATGTCACGGGCGGCCCTCAGTGATAACATGCCTTTCCACTAATGGCACCATTGGGGCGGCCCTCAGTGATAACATGCCTTTCCACTAATGGCGCCATTGGGCGGCCCTCAGTGATAACATGCCTTTCCACTAATGGCACCATTGGATGTCACGGGCGGCCCTCAGTGATAACATGCCTTTCCACTAATTGCACCATTGGGGCGGCCCTCAGTGATAACATGCCTTTCCACTAATGGCACCATTGGGCGGTCCTCAGTGATAACATGCCTTTCCACTAATGGCGCCATTGGGCGGCCCTCAGTGATAACATGCCTTTCCACTAATGGCACCATTGGATGTCACGGGCGGCCCTCAGTGATAACATGCCTTTCCACTAATGGCACCATTGGGGCGGCCCTCAGTGATAACATGCCTTTCCACTAATGGCACCATTGGGCGGTCCTCAGTGATAACATGCCTTTCCACTAATGGCGCCATTGGGCGGCCCTCAGTGATAACATGCCTTTCCACTAATGGCACCATTGGATGTCACGGGCGGCCCTCAGTGATAACATGCCTTTCCACTAATGGCACCATTGGGGCGGCCCTCAGTGATAACATGCCTTTCCACTAATGGCACCATTGGGCGGCCCTCAGTGATAACATGCCTTTCCACTAATGGCACCATTGGGCGGCCCTCAGTGATAACATGCCTTTCCACTAATGGCACCATTGGGCGGCCCTAGTGATAACATGCTTTTCCACTAATGGCACCATTGGATGTCACGGGCGGCCCTCAGTGATAACATGCCTTTCCACTAATAACACCATTGGGCGGCCCTCGGTGATAACATGCCTTTCCACTAACGGCACCACTGGATGTCACGGACGGCCCTCAGTGATAACATGCCTTTCCAGGGGGACATGGCACCAAATTGTTGTATGTGAGAAGATTATCACACACAAACAACAGTGACAGGAGGACTTTAGGAGAAGATAAAGGATTAAGGGGAAGAGAACACAAACAATGACAACTCTTACACACAAGTACTATGACAGAGGACACTGATAATGGACATGAGAGATAAGAAGATTCGGCAGAGATAAACGTACACGACATCTTATTACCTGGTCCAGTGACACTCCAAGAATGCAGAATAATATACAAGGAAGGGCAGGCACACCGAGAAGATCCACAGCAGGAACGTGGGCAGGAACTGGGTTATTACTGGATTCTGGGGAGGAGAAGTTTGGAGGTTATGAGAACAGTGAGAGCCCTCTACAGTACAGTAAGGGGAGGCCAAAGAGAACAGTGAGAGCCCTCTACAGTCCAGTAAGGGGAGGCCGAAGAGAACAGTGACAGCCCTCTACAATACAGTAAGGGGAGGCCGAAGAGAACAGTGACAGCCCTCTACAATACAGTAAGGGGAGGCCGAAGAGAACAGTGACAGCCCTCTACAGTACAGTAAGGGGAGGCCGAATAGAGCAGTGAGAGCCCTCTACAGTACAGTAAGTGGAGGCCGAAGAGAACAGTCCAGGTCTAAGGGGGGATTCAATTTCCAAGATCAATCTGATAAACGGTTTCAGAACGGCACTTCGCGTCTTGCCACCATGGTAAGTTTGCCCTCACACCCCATAGAGGCATGAGGAAACATTGCAAAGTCGGCACTACAGTCACTGACTTGATATGTGCGCAGCTGCGCATGGCGGCAGTGCCGGACTCCACGTCTCGCAGAATTGATTTCCCCCCTAAGAGTCATACCCTGGGGGTCTCGGGGCCTGATTCAGCAAGGTTCGCAACTGCGATTACGCACGCATTGCGTGTGTGCTAACCGGACACTGCGACCGGGACTGCGATTGCAGAGACTACGCAGACCCATCGCAGAGTGATTGACAGGAAGTGCCTTTTGTGGGTGGTGACAGGGGGGGGTGGTCGGTGAAACGCAGGCGTGCCAGTGTGTTAGAACACCGTTGCAGGGGCATGCATAAATTAGCCACTGCGATGCCCTACGCAGCTTAGGTACTCACTGCGTGCGATGAGGTTAGTAATTTCTGAGTAAGGTCGGAACAAGTGTGCGTGAGGCTGCGATGGTACTCACTGTTACTGATGGTTTCGCAGTCTGGCAAAGTATTATGGATGTGTGTAAGGTAAATTGGGTGTCCTTATGTGGTGCTGCGACGTCATAGCGATCGCATTGGATTAGCATATCATCGCAGTCATTGGAGGGCTGGGCCGAGAGGCAGGGTGCCATGTGCCCCCCGGGCAGTAGCGTCATGCGGGCCGCGGTGCAGACTGTGTCACTGTGCTTTAGCAGCTGATGAGAGTCAGACAGACTCTCATCGGCTGCTGCTCCCACTGCCAGAGCCGGACATCTTCCTGCTCCCGCAGTGGTTAATGGGCATGACGCGTCACTCCCATAATGCAAAGCGGCAGACGGAGGAGCCGATCTCGGCGGCGGGACCAGGAGTGGGTGTCAGGTAAGTGTGGTTTTTTTTATTATATCTCTACTGCGGGGGGGGGGGGGGACTACTACTGGGGGCACTACAAGGGGGGGAATACTACTGGGGGCACTACAAGGGGGGGGAATACTACTACTGGGGGCACTACAAGGGGGGGGACTACTACTACTACTGGGGGCACTACAAGGGGGGGACTACTACTACTGGGGGCACTACAATGGCAGGACTACTACTACTGGGGGCACTACAAGGGGGGGACTACTACTGGGGGCACTACACGGGGGGTACTACTACTGGGGGGGACTACTACTAGGGGCACTACAAGGGGAGGGGACTACTACTAGGGGCATTGCATAGGGGGGAGGGGACTACTACTAGGGGCACTACATAGTGGGAGGGGACTACCACTGGGGGCACTGCATCGAGGGACCACTGCTGGGGGCTCTATATAAAGGGCAATAGTGGGGGTACTGCATAGGGGGAAGACTACAACTGGGGCCACTATTTAAGGGGCACTGCATAAGGGTTACCACTACTGGGGGCACTATATAAGGGGCTTACTACTGGGGGCACAAGGGGCATTGCATAGGGGGGATCACTACTGGGGGCACTACTCGAGGCCTGCATAAGGGTGTCCTCCTGTGGCACAGGGTGGCACTGCATATGGGCACTACGACAGAGGGCTGCCCCTAATCTTTATTTTTACCTTACATTAATCCCATATGGACCCGCCTCCTCCCCAGAACACTTGAGGGGGGGGGGCGCCGTAGCACGCACGTTCTTTCGGGCACCCTGGCTTCACGCTACTCCTCTGCCAGGGTCGCCTGCATGCATTTGCCCCCCAGGCTAAAAGTTGGCAGCCAGCCCCTGATCGCAGTCAGACTGAGTGTGTAATCGCAGTTGCGATCCGTAGTGAATCAGACCCTCAGACCTGGGATAAAGGAGCTGAACATTTCTGGGGGCGAGAGAGTATGTCTCACCCTTAAGTTCTCCGCCGGGTAAGTGACGTTGAATCTGTCCATGGTGCTGACAATGACAGCCGGTGTAGTCAGGAAGAAGAGCAGGATGAACAAGGCCAGATTTATACCAACAAAACGAAGCCACCACTTCCATCCAGACAATGCCAGGTTCTCCCTGTTACCAACACAAACGTTACCGAGCGCACAGTTCCAGACTAGACAATCTCCTCCGAGGATGGAGTGAGGCGGAGGAGGACCGTCACTTACCAGATGACATCACTAGGTGCCGGAGCATAACGCACCCCCCACCGGGGGGACTGGAGGATCGGGGTGACAGAGGAGTGCTGTGGGGCTCGTTTGCAATGTGGCCGGTTATAGTCCTGGATAATTCTGAGGAGGAGACAACACTGATCATTCCCCAAGGTTATATGTCATAGTAACCCTACTACATTTAGCACTGGGCCGACCATCTGTCTGATGCCCCGAATAAACAGACTCCGCCCCCTTGTCCCTCATTGTTACTGGATGACGTACAGGAAACAAAACTATTCAGGACTTTCTTGGTGCTGAGACAAATCCCTACTGTGTTTCATATTTGTATTCCTGAATTTTCTAAGGCGCTATTATACACCGCGGAACAGAATAACCAGATGGCTGGAAACCTGTTCCCAGAAATGGTGCTGTAACCCATGGCAACCTATGAGACGGCTGCATTATGTTTTTAGCACTGTAAATAAATACACTGTGAATTGGAGGAATCTGCTGAAAGGCACAAAATACAGCAAACTAGGGCCCTCATTCAGAGCCGTACGCTCTGAGCAGAGTGCACGCTCTGAATGAGGGCCGCCCTCCATAAAAATGGAGCGTCCTCCTGGACGCTCGTATAGCTGTGGGTCACCACCCACAGCCTATACGAGTGTGCAGTTTGATGGCCGCGATGGTCGTGACCATCGCGACCATCGAAACTGCGAGCCGGAGCCTGCGGTTGAGGTTTTCAACCGCAAGCTCCGGAGTGATTTTGGCTCTATCAGAGCCAAAATCACTCCCACTGACATCACTAGTGATGTCAGTGGGCCGGCTTCTAACGGGAGGCGTTCCCGTGGGAACGCCCCCGTCAGGGAGGCACGCCCCCGGCACGCCCACCAAAGGGGGCGTGCTGTCAATCAACATCGACAGCACGCCCCCTTTGATCAGACACAACGAGCGAAGGACTTTCCTTCGTTCGTCGCATCTGGCGCATGCACACGACGGAGCTCCCTCCATCGTGCGCATGCTCAGTGCAGAACATCGACCCACTTGCAAGCGGACAGCCGCACGCGAGTGGGTCTGAATCAGGGCCTAGATGTGTAAGATACATTCGCCATCGGCCTGATTCTGAGCTGTTTGCAGGACGCAGCAGTAGTGACAATGCGGCAGGAGGCGTTTTGTAGACGTCTCCTGCCGGCTTTAGTGATCTGCTGCTGCGTATGAGGACTCATCATCAGATCATCTGCGAAAAACATCGGCCATCTGAATAATCAGGTTACTCAGAAAGGCTGTCTCACATCCATAGCTAGGGGTAGTAAATTTGCTTAAGTAGATGCAGACACTGGCCTCAGCACTCCCAGAAAACAAGGGCGCAACCCACCCCGCCAAACCGTTTTCAGGAACACTGGCCGGCGCCACCACCTCCCCGCCGGCTGATGGCTGCAGCTTGTCAATCAGGCTGCGGCTTATGGATACAGCGTGCGACGACGCAGGATATGTTCTACACACGTGCTGCCCCCCCGCCGCCATCGTGTATGCGTACACTCTGAACCAGGCCCAATGTCACCAGTGCGTGTTAGTGTTTAGGATTATGCTTGAAATGTGCTAGAAAAGATATGGCGACTCATTTACAAAGTCGAACATTATGTCTGTGTCAACATTGTGAATGTCGAGATATTTAGACCATGTCAACATTCTGGTGCCGACATTTGTGAATGTCAGCATTTGGTAGAACACCTGTAAGATGTAACTCCCCAAATAATCAGACGACTGAGCCCCACTCTCCCTGACGGGCACAGGCAGGGGTGGTGCACTCACACTGCCGTCATCCGTTCATCCTGGAAGGTGACAAACGTAGTCCCCAGTCTCTTCAGCGGGATCCGGTTCCTTTCAGCTGTGAACTCGTCAGTCAGCTTCTCCTCCAGCTCCGCGTAGTAATGCTCCGCCTCTACCTGGGAGCAGGAGACAGGGAAACATAGGTCAGCTCTGGCTTCTGTGACTCCTTCCAGGCTGCCATCTTCCCATGTAAGTCAGGTGACATACTGCCCTCACATCGTCCATACACTAGAAGTTTCCACCAACACACATAAGGAGGGGAATTCAGGACCTCATTCAGAGTCGGTGGCGAGCACCGATTCGCTCGTAACCGACTTGATGGCTCGGCCTGCGCACGTGCAGCGGCCGCACTGCGCGTGAGCAAGCCCCGGAGCGACAGAGAAACTCTGTCGCTCCGGAGCTCGTTACCAAAGGGGCGGCTGTCGATGTTGATCGACAGCTGCCCCCGTTTGGTAGGCGGGCCGAGGGGGTGGTTTCCAAAATGGAGGCGTTCCTTTACGAACGCCTACCGTTTTGTGGGCGGCCGCACTGACATCATCAGTGATGTCAGTGGGGAGCTTCCTGCTCCATCAGAGCAGAAAGCTCCCTGGGGCTTACGAGTGTCCAGACCCAACCTTAGGGTCTGGTCGTAAGCCCCAATGGTCGCGATGGTGATCACAGCTTAACGATCGACAAGGAGGCGGCCGTTCAGGATGCAAGCGACCGCCCTGATTCAGTGCGACCGCTTGCAACTAACGACCGCCTCTGAATGAGGTCCTCAGTCCCACGCCATCTGGCTGCTCACGTCTCCATCTATCACGATGGACAATCGGCGATAATTATTCCTGCACAACAATATGGGGAAGTGAGAGAAAATGTGTGACTATACCTCCTGGGTATGGCAAGGAAATTTCTCCAACTTCCCTCTCTCAGCGTAACTGTGATCACCTATATTTTAGTACATACACACTAGCGTATGTATCTACTTCTCACAGCGTAAGGAGAGATAGTTACATAGAAGGACGCGATCATCGTAGAAACAGCGTTCAGCATATAACACTCTCTGCAGGGGAAATGGAACAAGGAATTGAACAAAATGGCTACAGGACCCATCCCCGCACCAGAACGCTATTACAGATAACCGTAGTCCATTCTTCCAGTTACGGAGCTCATTATGGTTACGCCTGGTGTATGTGACATACATTGCTAGTAACAGAAGGCAATCAGCAGTGCATGATCCGCTCATGCGAGCCATACACAGGGCGATTTGAAAGCGTACAACACCTCGGTACGTTTTCAAATTCAGCCCGATGCATCGCATGCTGCTGTGAATGGTAAACGATGCATCTTACAAGAGGCTTCGGTTACCGAATTTAACAGCATAACGGATCTGGTAGATCTTATGGTTTTCCCATAAGATCTACGACAGCGGGGACGCGCATCGCCGTCGTACAGCATGCCAAACCACACACGATATGCACGATTGATCGTTGCGATTGATCAAAATCGTGTACATCGTCCAAAAAAATCTTACCGTGTATGGACGGCATCAGACACGTACAGGGATTGGTATTAGTGGTATAGTACATACTGCAGTGTGACGGTCATCTATACATCATGATAGGTGAGATACAGGAACTGGTTACTGTAACATTGCTGCTTATTCGCCGGGTCTCACGTGCTAATCATGTACGCTAAAGCCTATAAACACAACAGAGAGGTCCCCACCGCGGAGCTCCACTGCAGACTGGCAAAGGGCAACACTCGGCTGTGCCATCTACAGTGCATCCGGAAAGTATTCACAGTGCTTCACTTTTTCCACATTTTGTTATGTTACAGCCTTATATCAGAATGCAATAAATTCATTTTTGTCCTCAAAATTCTACACACAATACCCCATAATGACAACGTGTAAAAAGTTTTTTTGAGATTTTTGCAAATTTAATTAAAAAAAAAAAAAAACTAAGAAATCACATGTACATAAGTAATCACAGCCTTTGCTGAATACTTTGTTGATGCACCTTTGGCAGCAATTACAGCCTCAAGTCTTTTTGACAGGTCAGGACAGGTATGTCCAGCTGCATAATGCACCAAACAGCGGTTATTCACACTCGTGCTCCTGTTGTTATGTCCACATGCAAAAAATACATTTGTCTAGTGGGAAGAGATTATTGATGTAAGTGTAGAGAAGGTGCATTATGGGGGAAATAGCCGGATGAAAGATCAATAGGTCGACACCAGATGGTCGACAGACAATAGGTTTAATATAGTGAAAACGTCTGACAAAGGGTAGACAGTGCCGAAAGTCGACAGGGTTAACAGATCGACAGATTAAAATAGTCGCCCACAAATGGTCGACCCAAAAATGGTTGACTTTTTAATGCTTTTTCAACACATTTAAGGTTAGGATGAGACAGTTAGTATTAGGCATCAGGGGGAAAGTTAGGGTTAGGCACCAGGAGGGGGTTTAGGCACCAGGGGGAGGGTTAGGGTTAGGCACTAGGGGGAGGGTTAGGCATCAGGGGGAAAGTTAGGGTTAGGCACCAGGAGGGGGGTTTAGGCACCAGGGGGAGGGTTAGGCACCAGGGGGAGGGTTAGGGTTAGGCACCAGGAGGGAGGGTTAGGCACCAGGGGGAGGGTTAGGCACCAGGGGGACGGTTAGGGTTTGTCACAAGGGGGAGGGTTAGGGTTAGGCACCAGGAGGAGGGTTAGGGTTAGGCACCAGGAGGAGGGTTAGGGTTTGTCACCAGGGGGAGGGTTAGGGTTAGGCACCAGGGAAAGGGTTGGGCTAAAACAAGAAATAAATGAGTCGACTATTTGCGAGTCGACCATTTCAACATGTCAACCTTTTGACCATGTCGACCTATTGCCTATCGAACATCTGCTGTTGAGCTATCGACTGTCGATCTGATGACTGCCAATCCATTTTACCACGCCCATGGTGGCGATGTAAGGTTTGGCAGATGACACACATTTATCCCGGTGTGTGAATGGACAGGGAGGAAGTTGGGGGCGTGCTATTGCTAGACAAACCCCATCGGTGTCTCGTCACCCATCCACGATTGGTGGCACACACTGGGCCACTAGTTTTGTCTATTACACCTGGCTAAAACTGGCTGGCCCCAGTCTACATAGTTTTTTTTAATTAACTTTCTTTACTGAAGTTTCAAATGTAACAATAACATATATGCAATATTTCATGGATACAAATATAGAGACATAACGGAGTCTATAATATTTCAGATATTCTGAAGTATAAACAGTGACAGAATCAACACAAAAAAAAACACAAACATACATATCAGAAAAACAAAAAAATCCGGAACCGGACCAAACACAATTGATTTCTTAGAGGGGAATGGGAGGATGCTGGGGGAGGGTATGGGGGTCTCATACCACATGGCATTACGGAAGCAGTGAAATACGGCTTCCTTAGTAGAAGCAGGTAAAGTTTCTATGTAGCTCTGACATGTTGCAAAAAACTTTTTAGTTCTTATTTCCTTATGGAGAGAGGTCTCCAACCAATCCATATGAAAAATAAAAAAAAGAGTTTAACGGTTGTTGGAGAGCTCTGAATCCACAAATGAAGGATAGTTTTACGGACAGCTGATGAAATTGATAGTGTTCTTAGAGATGTTAAAAAATTACTCTAACACTTGTGGTAATATCCCAAAAATTGCCCATTCAGGAGTAGGAGGGGCATAATTAACTAAGTAAGTTGTGGCAAAATGCCACCCCCGCCCCCAACCAAAACCGTCTTCCAACGGGGCAGGCCCACAAACAATGATACAAGTCAGCCGAGGAATGTTGACAATTAGGGCAGCTAGGACTAGTTAATATGCCCATTAAAGGTCCTCTATGGGGAGAAATATATCATCGATGAAAAATATTGAGGTACATCTCTGTATATCTGGCCGCTGGAAAAGTATTAACAGAGTACAGCAATACAAGGAGGACATCTATGGTTAGAGAAGGTAAACATCCCAACCATTGGGCCATACCTGTACGTAGGGAAGAGTGTTCAATAGTAGGTCGGAGAAATGTATAGTACAGTATGAAGAAAGGGATGGGTATGAAATACCGGCGGCTCAAATCCCAACGCTGCAAGCGCGAACGTGCAGAATCCCGACAGCAGTGGTAAGTACACTCTCCCTTACTCTTCTCCCCCCCCCCCCCCTACCCCTCATCCTAACCCTTAGTGGTGCCTAACCCTAACCTGCCACCGGTGGTGCCTATCCCTAACCTCCCAGGGGTGCCTAACCCTAACCTGCCACCGGTGGTGCCTAACCCATAACCTGCCACCAGTGGTGCCTAACCCATAACCTCCCAGGGGTGCCTAACCCTAACCTGCCACCGGTGGTGCCTAATCCTAACCCATAACCTGCCACCGGTGGTGCCTAACCCTAACCTGCCACCGGTGGTGCCTATCCCTAACCTCCCAGGGGTGCCTATCCCTAACCTGCCACCGGTGGTGCCTAACCCTAACCCATAACCTGTCACCGGTGGTGCCTAACCCTAACCTCCCAGGGGGTGCCTAACCCTAACCTGCCACTGGTGGTGCCTAACCCCCCCCCCCCCCTTGGCGCATCCTAAACCTAACCCTCCATGGGGGGGCCTAACCCTAACCTTCCCCCCCCAATGATGCCTAATCCTAACCCCCTGTCCCCGCAGGCTAACCCTCTCCGGGGGGTGCCTAACCCCTAATTTCCCCGCGGGGGGTCCCTAAACCTAACCCCCTTCTTCCCCGGGATAACTGCACATACTTACACAGATCATCGTTCTGGATTACGGCGGTTGGGATGCCAACGCCGGTATCCTGATTCCATTCGGGATAGCAGCGTCGGCATTTTGCCGGGTGGCAGGATTCTGGCGTCAGTATATCGACGTCCGGCATCCCGTCCGCCAGCAAATTGACTGCATCCCGGAAGAAATAGTTCCTCTAGATAAAGGAGATTGTGTTAATAATTGTCCAGAGGGTTACCACAGTCCCCAGTTAGAAATTATTTAGGAACTTTATTAACATAATATTGGGCCTGGAGAAAAGAAAAACCAAATGTACCAATAAAAAGAAATTTGACTACAGCTTCAAAGTGAGACAGGAGTTTATGGGAATCAGAGTCTATAAGTTGACCCAAGGTAGAAAGGCTTCCTGCAGCCCATGTAGAAAACGTATGTGAAGCCTGGACATCCTGAGAATTTGGATTACGCAAAAAAAGGCAAATGCATAGAAAAGGATGGGTTCAATTTAAATTTATGTCACAATGACAACCATAGTTTTCTCAGTTTTCTCGCTGTTATAAGAAGGGGGTTATCAAGGGCGTCTGAAGGAATGTCTCGCTCTGCCATATGTAAAAATACGCATAAAGAAATTTGAGGTAAAAATTTTGCTCCAAGACAATATCAGTATATATTTGATGAGTCGTCAACCAATCTTTTAAATAGCGGAAGAAAGCCGCGTAATTGTATTGCAATATGTCTGGAAAATTAACGCCACCATTGTGTTTAGGTTGACACAACTTAGCCAGACCAAACCTCGCTCATTTATTGTTAGAAATACAAGTACGAAACAGAGGAGTAATAGAAAGACTATCTGTCCTAGTTAAAGGAATAGGGAGTACTGTACCTGAAGGGGGTATAGACGTTTTGGAAAATAAAACATACGCAAGAGATTGGTTTTACCTAAATAGGATAACTGGAGATGGCTCATCTTCCCCAAATCCGCAGTAAGTGTGGATAAAATGTTTCCAATATTAAACCAGACCCAGATATGGAAGCTGCCCTCTTGCGCATTTCAGTGGCAATTGTGCCACCCAAGCCGGGGGCGTACAAACCCATGCTTTAAATATAGAGCCCTTGATTTACAAAAGTTAATAAACAATCCTGAAACCGGCACAATGCTTCCCAACATGTCTAAGAGAGGTTTCAAAGATATTCTAGGGATGGAAAGATAAATAAAAACATCATCAGCGAATGCCGTATCCCTAATTTCAGCATTGAAATTTAACAGGCCAAGATTCAATTATCCAAAGTAAGGGGTCAATAGACAGATTAAATAATAAAGGGGAAAGGGGGCACCCCTGACGAGTTCCCCTATTCATCAATATGGGATCACTTCTGGTACCATATATCAGTAAAGAGGTACAGGGGATTAATAAAGTCTGGTCCGAACGCACGGGAAGATAAGACAGGAAAAGGAAAGGCCAGGAGACAGTATCCAAAGCTTTATGAGTACAGCTCAGAAACATATGGGGGACAGAAGACCTATTGTTGGCAAACACTATAGGCGCTATTGCTGTGCATATGCCTTTGACTGAATGCCGTCCACCGATGAAGCCCAACTGGTGTGGTGTAAGAATAGAAGAAAGAGACTGTAGTCTCGTAGCAATAATCTTGGAAAGAATTTTAAAATCCATATTCAAAAGGGTAATAGGACAATAAGAATCCTATAATGTGGGACTCCGATTAGATTTAAGTATCAAAGTAGTGAAAGTCTTGTTAAGGGCCGGATATAAAGGATGTTTTTTGTGTATAGAACGATATAGCTCTAATAACGTGGGGGTCAGGTCTGACTGTAACATTTTTAAAACATTCCCCAGAGAGGCCATCAGGGCCAGGTGTTTTACAAGGGTTGGGTATGTAATGCCGACAACTCAGGATTCCAGCGGTCAGAATCACGATGCCGGGATCCCGACAGGGTTAACATACAGACACTTGTTGGTGGGTACGCTAACCCTCCTCCTCTCCCTAACCTAACCCTAACCGTCCCTCTTTGGTGCCTAACCCTAACCTCCCCCTTTAGTGCCTGAACCTAACCTCCCCCTCCCCGATGCCTAACCCTCCCCTCTTAGTGCCTAACCCCTTAGTGCCTGAACCTAACCTCCCCCTCCCCGATGCCTAACCCTAACCCTCCCCTCTTAGTGCCTAACCCTCCCCTCTTAGTGCCTAACCCTAACTTCCCCCCTTAGTGCCTGAACCTAACCTCCCCCTCCCCAGTGCCTAATCCTCCCCCCTTAGTGCCTAACCCTAACCTCCCCCCTTAGTGCCTGAACCTAACCTCCCCCCCCGATGCCTAACCCTAACCCTCCCCCCTTAGTGCCTAACCCTCCCCCCTTAGTGCCTAACCCTAACCTCTCCCCTTAGTGCCTGAACCTAACCTCCCCCCTTAGTGCCTGAACCTAACCTCCACCTCCCCGGTGCCTAATCCTAACCCTCCCCCCTTAGTGCCTAACCCTAACTTCCCCCCTTAGTGCCTGAACCTAACCTCCCCCTCCCCAGTGCCTAATCCTAACCCTCCCCCCTTAGTGCCTAACCCTCCCCCCTTAGTGCCTAACCCTAACCTCCCCCCTTAGTGCCTGAACCTAACCTCCCCCTCCCCGATGCCTAACCCTAACCCTCCCCCCTTAGTGCCTAACCCTCACCCCTTAGTGCCTAACCCTAACCTCTCCCCTTAGTGCCTGAACCTAACCTCCCCCTCCCCAGTGCCTAACCCTAACCCTCCCCTCTTAGTGCCTAACCCTAACCCCCCGATACTTACCTTTGGCATGCCGGCGGTCGGTATTCTGGAGCTGGGATGTAGTCAGTCGGCATCCCGTGTGGAGGCATTCAAACAAAAACCCCTGTGGAGGCATTCTGACTACATCCTGTTTGGAGGCATTCTGACTACATCCCGTGTGGAGGCATTCTGACTACATCCCGTGTGGAGGCATTCTGAATACATCCCGTTTGGAGGCATTCTGAATACATCCCGTTTGGAGGCATTCTGAATACATCCCGTTTGGAGGCATTCTGACTACATCCCGTGTGGAGGCATTCTGACTACATCCCGTGTGGAGGCATTCTGACTACATCCCGTGTGGAGGCATTCTGACTACATCCCGTTTGGAGGCATTCTGACTACATCCCGTTTGGAGGCATTCAGACTACATCCCGTTATACAAGTATGAAGTGGAAAAATGGCCGCAGTAATTTCCTGATCTGTGATTTCCAAATCAAGAAATTCAATCTGGTCAGGGGATAAACAAGGGAATCTAGACTCCTTGATGAAAGCGTCCAGTTGGGCTGGGCCAGAGGGCACAGCAGAATATAAATCACAATACTATTTATGGAAGGCAGCAGAAATATCATGGGGGGGGATTTTTGTCAAAAAAGAGGATCCACGGCCCGTCCCTACGGACACTATATGGTTTTTACGACCATAAACTTTGGTCAGTGAAGCTCAGAGACACCCTGTACGGCTACCCCATCTGTAGTATCGATTTTGTCCAATTTTAATAGTCCAGCAATTGTTCAGTTTGAGTATAGACAAGAAAAGTCTCCTCATTAGGAGCAGAGACATACGCAGAAAAACATGGACTCATCGCGTCATGGAGTGAACTATACTGTTGTTTATTCATCTTATTACGATTAGCAATGTATGAAATAATATAACCACGCGTTTTCGAGGCCTCTCAGAAAAGGACAGGGTTGTCCCAGTGAAGATTATTATTATCAACCTATTCAAGCCAGTGATGCTTAAGATACTGTCGAAAGTTGTTAGAATGTAACAGGTAGGAAGGGAATCTCCAAACACGATGATCGGCAGCCGAAAACACCAGAGCGCGATCCGAAATAATCATATCCCCAATATCAACAGACGAAACTTCCTCATTCAGCTTGGATCGCACCTCTACGTTCGCACGCACCTGGTCGATGTTTGCGGTCTGTGCATGCGTACGCACCGCAGTACACGTGCGCAAATGGGATACGCAGAGCCATTGCAGAGTGTTCAGAGGAACGCAGGCGTGCCTGTGCGTTTGAATGCCGTTACAGGGGCGTGCATAATTAATCTCCTGCTATGGCATACGCAGCCTGACCTCAAAACACAGTCATGAAGTTTCGCAGTTTCTGAGACAGGTCAGCTCAACCACAACTGTGTGTCTGGGTCCGATGTTATCGATGTTTTCGCTGACTTGCGGATGTATGTAATGGGAAGTGGCCGGCTTTATAAGATGGTGGGCGTCTTGGTATAGTGCTGCGATCGCATTCATTTGCATAATTTAACAAAGGTGCGGGTGCGTGCGAACGCAGACGTGCGATCCAAGCGTAATGAGACCTTAAAAGCTATTTGCCACTAAGATATAGTCGATCCGCAAGAAGGAACGATGGACACCTGAATGGAAAGTAAAAGATTTGTCAGTGGGGTGGAAGAGTCTCCAAGTATCCGTTAAGTGTATTTGCAACATAGAATTATTGAAAGCAGTCCGAGAAGGAGAATTAAGGTTAGAACGAATAAGGGAAATTGTCTAAAGCTGGATCTCAGACAGTATTCTTGTCGCCTTTTAAAATAAATGTAACAATTTCACGTTGTTCTAACATTTGGGATATTTGACAGAGAAAAGCAGATGTCTGAGTGTTGGGATCATAGCCATTGAGTATAGTATAAGGAGTATCACCAATTTTTGATACCCGAGAGCAGATAACGACCTTCCGGATCTAACACTGTGTCTAGAATCTTATAAGAGAGACGTTTTGCAAAAAGAACAGCAACCCCCCTAGATTTCGTGACAAAAGGAGCTGGATCACATTCCCCGGCCACGAAGAACTTTATTAAGAGTTCTGTCCTCTCTATTTGCTGTTAAAGAAAGGAGACAAAGAAAAGCTGGAAAACAGCAGGAACAATACCCTAAATTATACGCCTCATCCCTGGATAGACATCTGCCCCCCCCCCCCCCCCCGGGAATAATTTGCTTCATTTGAGCCCTCAATATAAGACTATACTCACTTTCTGGAACCCGCAGCAGTCACAGGGGCAGAGCCGGGCACACGGATGTGTTGTAATCAAAATCCTCCCTTCTTTCTGAGACCGTCCAGCAAAATACACACGGCCTTTCATAGCCCGCCGCCTGAGAATCACAAAACAGTCACACTGAGGAGCCAGTACACATGGGGAGGGTATAGGGGTGTGTGAGATGTAACAAGAGAGAGATAATGGGGGTTATGAGACCCAGGGGATTGATAAGGGGACTAAATAATTCACATCATGGTCTCCTCACCTTTCCATGTCCAGCTTCATCAGTCGCCGGACGTCATAGCTGAACTGGACATCGGTGACTGTGCAGCTAGGATACGCCTCACTAAGACAAACACCAAGTTACATCTCAGTCGTTTTGTTTTATAATCTGACTGTCACAGCTTCAGAAAAGTACAGTCTGAATTTTAGGGGTAGATACCCATAATCACAATCTGACTGTCATGAGAAGGCACCCTTTGTCACAGTCTGAATGTCAGGAGTAGACTGCCACAGTCACAGACTGAATGTCAGGGGTAGACTGCCACAGTCACATTCTAGATGTCAGGGGGAGGTGCCCTCTGTCACAGTCTGAATGTCAGGAGGAGGAGCCCTCTGTTACAGTCTGAATGTCAGGAGGAGGAGCCCTCTGTCACAGTCTGAATGTCTGGGGGAGGAGCCCTCTGTCACAGTCTGAAAGGAGGAGGAGCCCTCTGTCACAGTCTGAATGTCAGGTGGAGGAGCCCTCTGTCACAGTCTGAATGTCTGGGGGAGGCGCCCTCTGTCACAGTCTGAATGTCTGGGGGAGGAGCCCTCTGTCACAGTCTGAATGTCTGGGGGAGGAGCCCTCTGTCACAGTCTGAATGTCAGGAGGAGGAGCCCTCTGTCACAGTCTGAATGTCAGGTGGAGGAGCCCTCTGTCACAGTCTGAATGTCTGGGGGAGGCGCCCTCTGTCACAGTCTGAATGTCAGGAGGAGGAGCCCTCTGTCACAGTCTGAATGTCTGGGGGAGGCGCCCTCTGTCACAGTCTGAATGTCAGGGGGAGGCGCCCTCTGTCACAGTCTGAATTTCAGGAGGAGGAGCCGTCTGTCACAGTCTGATTGTCAGGGGTAGACTGCCACAATCACAGTCTAGATGTCCGGGGGAGGCACCCTCTGTCACAGTCAATGTCTGGGGGAGGCGCCCTCTGTCACAGTCTGAATGTCAGGAGAAGGAGCCCTCTGTCACAGTCTGAATGTCAGGGGGAGACTGCCACAGTCACAGTCTGAATGTCAGGGGGAGGCGCCCTCTGTCATAGTCTTAATGTCAGGGGTAGACATCCACAATCACTATCTGATTGTCAGGTGGAGGCGCCCTCGTTCACAGTCTGAAATGAATGTCAGGGGTAGGTACCCTCGATCACAATCTGAATGTCAGGGATTGACAGCCACAGTCACCGTCTGAATGTCAGAGGGAGGCCCCTCCATCACAGTGTTAATGTCAGGGATAGACACCCACCATCACAATCTGAATGTCAGGGATAGATAGCCACAGTCACAGTCTGAATGTCAGGGGGAGGCATCCACAATCACAATCTGAATGTCAGGGGTAGACACCAACAATCACAGTTTTAATGTCAGGGGTACACACCCACAATCACAATCTGAATGTCAGGTGGAGGCACCCTAAGTCACAGTCTGAATGCAAGCGGTAGACAGCCACTCTCACAGTCTGAATGGGGAGGCGCCCTTCGCCACAGTCTGAATGTCAGTGTGAGGCGCCCTCCATCAAAGTATGAATGTCAGGGATCCTCCATCACAATTTTAATGTCAGGGGAAGACGCCTTCCATCCAAGTCTGAATGTCAGGGGGAGGCTCCCTCCGTCACACAGATTAAATATCAGGGGGAGGCTTCTTTTGTCACAGTCTGAATGTGAAGCAGAGGTGCTCCTGGTCCCAGTCTGAATGTCGGACGAGGTGCCCTCCATACCAGTCTGAAAGTCAGGGGGAGGTGCCGTCTGTCACAGTCTGAACGTCAGGGGGAGGTGCCCTTCGTCACAGTCTGAATGTCAGGGGGAGGAGCCCTTCGTCAGAGCCTGAATGTCAGGGGGAGGGGGAGGCACCATCTGTCACAGTGTGAACGTCAAGGGGAGGTGCTCTTCGTCACAGTCTGTATGTCGACGATGGCGCTCATAGGGGTAGAGGATACTCACTGAAAATGTTTGGTGATGAGAGAGGTATCAGAAATTTCTTGAGGAACCCGAGTGACCATCAGAGTTCGAGCCACCTGGTGACAAACACACAGAATGGAAATCACATAAAAAAAATCAAGATTTTACAGATCCTTTGCTCAATATTTTAATAATTTCTTCTTAGAGTTTGTATTCACAAACCATTAACCAACATGAAAGTCTGTTTACTATCGGGGAGATGTATCAAGCCTTGGACGGAGATATAGTGGAGAAGTTGCCAAAAACATCCAATCAGCCTCTTACTGTCATTTCAAAGACTGTGCCAGATATATGACAGTAAAGCTGGATACACACAATCTGCAGTCAGTCCGATCCCCCGACTGACAAGTTGGTCCAACAGACGGATCAAATGATTTTTTTATATATTCTTAAACAATCAGGAGACCAGATCATCAAACCATTGTACAAGTGTGTACCCTGCTGAGATCAGTGTTGGCGACTGATCTCCGGAACAGCAGCGCCAACAGGCTAATTAACACCAGGTCCCGGGCACGGCGGCGGGCCAAGATCCTGTGAGATCCAGGAATCATACGCCGTGCAGCGGGACTTGGCAGGGGGTTGCGGTGTCAGGTCAGGACCTTGGAGGATCCATTCCCCGTCAGCCATTACTGCAGAGCTCGGCAGCGGCCGTGGGTTTCCCCTGTACAATAGAAAGAAAAAATGGAGCCGTTAGCCATGATTGGCTCGCTTGTGGTGCCTTTTTAGAAAAGGGCCGCAAATAAATTCAAGATGGCCTCATCATCCGCATCGTGGTACCACAAGTGCCATCAAGTCGGGGATGGCTTGCTGGGACTTGTAAGCCAACTATAAAAGATCAATATTAGTTAACTATTTAATGACCACTAACCCCACACCCATCGCCACCAGGGGTGCGGGAAATAGCCCATTGATTTAACCTCATGAGGGGTGATTCCATTTTTTGTGGGGGTCTCGACTTCCTGAGGAATTCCAGCCCTGGGATGACCAGTTTGGGGCTGGTTAATGTTATGGCAGGAGGACTCCACACTCATTTCAGCAGATTGTTTCAGCAGATGCAGCTTGGAGGTCTACTGTATAATTGGACAAGAGTGTATGGATAGATTGGTTGTAGAATCAGTCTGACCAGTAGCTGGATCTCCTGAGGATTGGACAAGTGTGTACCCAGCTTTAAAAGCTGAGTGGTAACTTTGGGCAACTACTCCACTTTATCTCCCTCCAAGGTTTGATACAGCTCCCCCTATTAGCCTTTATTTCCAGCAAAATTGAAACTTTTTTTTATTGTTGAATGGTTTAACCAGAACTCCTGACAGTTATTTAATTGTGATTATGAAGCAATTTTATTCCAAGTAGCTCCATACAATGACTTGTTGATAACAGTAAGTGCCATAGATTGTAATGGTGAAGGGAGTTATTCATTCATATTTATAGAACTCTATGAATTAATAATAAAGTTCATTAGAACAAGGCAACTATGAAATTGTTTCAATGTGATTGTAGCAGAAACAGTCGGGTGTACTCGGGAAGCAACAATACTAGCTATGAGCGACTGTCACGTCAGGCTCCAGGAGTTGTAGGTGGTTTTACCTTATCGTCTTCCCTGTAATGTAATGAGGCCGAGTGATGACTCATACACAGCACGGTCAGCAGGAAGTAGACCAGAGCAAATACACTGTGTAGCCAAAGGAAGCGGTCCCTGTGTAGGGGGGATCACAAACATTAAGTGTCAGAAAACATCACAGGCCCTGCAAAACCAGCACACGTATAGCCCTGTCACTCACTGTGTGGGAACATTGACGATAGTAGTACGACCAAATTGTGCCGGACTGTCGCCTGCAGATCCAGAGAGACAAGGGTTATAGAGGAAAGGGTCAGGCGGAGGAGAGACCAGAGACAGGGGTTGTGGAAGGGACTCACCCAGCAAATCTCCAGAGAAGTTCACTGGCAATATGATAGACACAGAAATGACACAGACTAGTAACATCAGCACCAGCAGATGGCGCTGATAGGACAGGTAGATGATGGCATCTACTCCACATTTACTCTGAATTTCTTCATCCCTGTAGTGAGAAACCAGGACATTACTGTGGGGCTTTATATCTTCTGAATTTATCTTCTCCCTATGTACCCAATCTTTCCACCATATCTCCCCCTGCCCCAACTCTCCACCATATCTCCCCCTACCCCAACTCTCCATCATATCTAATACTGCCTAACTCTCCACCATATCTCCCCTGCCCCAACTCTCTCCCATATTTCCTGCTGCCCCAACTCTTTGCCATATCTCCACCTGCCCCAACGCTCCGCCATATCGAATACTGCTCCAACTCTCTGCCATATCGCCACCTGCCCCAACTCTCCACCATATCATTACCCAGCAACAATTCTCCACCATATCTGTCCCTGCCCCAACTATCCACCATCTCTCACAGCCCCAGATCTCCACTATATTTAATACTGTCGCAACTCTCCACCATAACATCACCTAGAACATATTCTCCACAACATCATCACACAGCCCCTATTCTCCATCACATCTCTCACTGTCCAAACTCTCCACCACATCTAATACTGCCCCAGCTCTCCTCCATATATTCTCCTGTCACAACACTCCTCCATATCGAATACTATTCAAACTCTCCACCATATCGAATACGGCCCAACTCTCCACCATATCTTCACCTAGCACCTATTCTCTACCATATCATAATCCAGCACCTATTCTCCATCATATCTCCCCATGCCCCAACACTCCACCATGTCATCACCTATCCCACATTGTCCACCATATCATTACCCAGCAACAATTCTCCATCATTTCTCCCGCTACCACAACTTTCCACCATATCACTACCCAGAACTAATTCTCTACCATAACTCCCCTTGCCCCATCTCTCTACAATATCATCCCCATGTTTATCATTCTATTATACCTCCCTCTGCCCCAACTGTCCACCATATGTCCTCCTGTCCCGATAGCCCATATCTCCAATACCTCTCCACCATATCATCCTCATGTTAATCTTTTTGCATACAGAAACGCCTGCATCTGTTTGTATCCTGTGACCAAAGAGTAGTGCAAAATGTCCTGTCTCCAAGTTCAAGCCCTCTGCCTGCTACCAAGTGCAGCACTGGTCCATAGGAAGTGGCTAGTGGGTATTTAGCCAACACCAACTAGAAGGTGTTGCAGCAGCATGACCACACATACTAAGGAGTAAGAGGTTCCAGGTGCTGGTGTAAGAACCTGGGAAACTAGCGGTTCCAGGTGCTGGTTTAGGAGCCTGGTGGTGGCAGTGGGGCTCCTGTTCACAAAGCAGTGGGAGAAGTCAGTAGCAGAAGGTTACTGATGGTAAGAGAATCCCTATACCTGAGGAGTGGTGAAGTAAGCCTATTCAGGTTGCACAAGGGAGAGTAACCTACTACGCAAATCTAGAACATCTGACAGAGTAAGGTCACCCGATCACATCCACCATGTCTCATCCTGCTTCATATCTGCACCATATGTGCCTCTTTTCCAACTCTCAAACAAGTCATCTCTTGCCCCAAATCTCCACCATATCTCCCCCTGTCCCAACTCTCCACCATATCTCCCCCTGTTCTAACTCTCCACCATATCTCCCCCTGTTCCAACTCTCCAATATATCTTTGACATATTCACCATTTTGTATCATATTTCCCACTGCGCAAACTCTCTTCCTCCTGCGATATCTCCCCCTGCCCCAACTCTCCACCATATCTCCCCCTACCCCAACTCTCCACCATATCTAATACTGCCTAACTCTCCACCATATCTCCCCTGCCCCAATTCTCCATAACTGTCCGTGCCCATACTCTCCAACATATCTCCCAACTGTCCACCATATCTCTTCCTGCCCCATCTTTGTACCATATTCCCCATACTCCAAATCTCCAATCTTTCTCCTGTCCCAACTCTCCACCTTATATACCCCTGGTTCCACTCTCCACATTATCTCCCCCTGTCTAGAATCCCACACCTAGCCCTTTCCCCAAAAGAAATTCTCACTTCATCTGATAAATGGAGCTGAGCCAGGAGCAGAATCCCTGCAAGAGAGGAGACACAAAGCATTATATACAGAAGCACACCGCCATGTGTATGATATCTAGGCTAATATAATGAATCAATTCCCTATCTGTGTAATAATACCACCATTGGGGTTATATGTCATGGCACACCACCATGTGTGCGATAACTAGGCTAATATAATGAATCACTCCACTATCTATGTAATAATACCAGCATTGGGGTTATATGTCATGGCACACCGCCATTTGTGTGATAACTAGGCAAATATAATGAATCATAACCCCAATGGTGGTATTATTACACAGATAGGGAAGTGATTCATTATATTAGCCTAGTTATCGCACACATGGTGGTGTGCCATGTCATATAACCCGAATGGTGGTATTATTACACAGATAGGGAAGTATGTCATGGCACACCGCCATTTGTGCGATAACTAGGCTAATATAATGAATATCTCCACTATCTGTGTAATAATACCAGCATTGGGGTTATATGTCATGGCACACCGCCATGTGTGTGATAACTAGGCTAATATAATGAATATCTCCACTATCTGTGTAATAATACCAGCATTGGGGTTATATGTCATGGCACACCGCCATGTGTGTGATAACTAGGCTAATAAAATGGATCACTTCCCTATCTGTGTAATAATACCACCATTGTGGTTATATGTCATGGCACACCGCCATGTGTGTGATAACTAGGCTAATATAATGAATATCTCCACTATCTGTGTAATAATACCTATGATCTCAACAGCTATTACGCATGCAATCTGCCGATTGTTGTGTTCTGAGCATGCATCGCAGTGCGTGTGTACGAATCGGCCACTGCGATCGCAGTGACTACGCAGACCGATCACAGATAGAAAGACAGAAAGTGCTGTTTGTGGGTGGTGACAGGGGGGTGGTCGGTGAAACGCAGGTGTGCCTGAGCGTTTGAACACCGTTGCAGGGGCGTGCATTAATTAGCCACTGCGCTGCCATACACAGCCTGAGGCCTGATAGTGTGCAATGAGATTAGTAATTCCTGAGTAAGGTCAGAGCCTGTGTAAGTGTGTGTGAGGCTGTGATGGTAGTCCATGTTACTGATGGTCTCTCAGTCTTGTGTAATCACTGTGTGTGATGAGGTTAGTAATTCCTGAGTAAGGTCAGAGCCTGTGTAAGTGTGTGTGACGCTGTGATGGTACTCCATGTTACTGATGGTCTCTCAGTCTTGTGTAATCACTGTGTGTGATGAGGTTAGTAATTCCTGATTAAGGTCAGAGCCTGTGTAAGTGTGTGTGAGGATGTGATGGTACTCCATGTTACTGATGGTTTCTCAGTCTTGTGTAATCACTGTGTGTGATGAGGTTAGTAATTCCTGATTAAGGTCAGAGCCTGTGTAAGTGTGTGTGAGGATGTGATGGTACTCCATGTTACTGATGGTCTCTCAGTCTTGTGTAATCACTGTGTGTGATGAGGTTAGTAATTCCTGAGTAAGGTCAGAGCCTGTGTAAGTGTGTGTGAGGCTGTGATGGTACTCCATGTTACTGATGGTCTCTCAGTCTTGTGTAATCACTGTGTGTGATGAGGTTAGTAATTCCTGATTAAGGTCAGAGCCTGTGTAAGTGTGTGTGAGGATGTGATGGTACTCCATGTTACTGATGGTTTCTCAGTCTTGTGTAATCACTGTGTGTGATGAGGTTAGTAATTCCTGATTAAGGTCAGAGCCTGTGTAAGTGTGTGTGAGGATGTGATGGTACTCCATGTTACTGATGGTGTCTCAGTCTTGTGTAATCACTGCGTGTGATGAGGTTAGTAATTCCTGAGTAAAGTCAGAGCCTGTGTAAGTGTGTGTGAGGCTGCGATGGTACTCCATGTTACTGATGGTCTCTCAGTCTTGTGTAATCACTGTGTGTGATGAGGTTAGTAATTCCTGAGTAAGGTCAGAGCCTGTGTAAGTGTGTGTGACGCTGTGATGGTACTCCATGTTACTGATGGTCTCTCAGTCTTGTGTAATCACTGTGTGTGATGAGGTTAGTAATTCCTGAGTAAGGTCAGAGCCTGTGTAAGTGTGTGTGAGGCTGTGATGGTACTCCATGTTACTGATGGTCTCTCAGTCTTGTGTAATCACTGTGTGTGATGAGGTTAGTAATTCCTGATTAAGGTCAGAGCCTGTGTAAGTGTGTGTGAGGATGTGATGGTACTCCATGTTACTGATGGTTTCTCAGTCTTGTGTAATCACTGTGTGTGATGAGGTTAGTAATTCCTGATTAAGGTCAGAGCCTGTGTAAGTGTGTGTGAGGATGTGATGGTACTCCATGTTACTGATGGTCTCTCAGTCTTGTGTAATCACTGTGTGTGATGAGGTTAGTAATTCCTGAGTAAGGTCAGAGCCTGTGTAAGTGTGTGTGAGGCTGTGATGGTACTCCATGTTACTGATGGTCTCTCAGTCTTGTGTAATCACTGTGTGTGATGAGGTTAGTAATTCCTGATTAAGGTCAGAGCCTGTGTAAGTGTGTGTGATGATGTGATGGTACTCCATGTTACTGATGGTTTCTCAGTCTTGTGTAATCACTGTGTGTGATGAGGTTAGTAATTCCTGATTAAGGTCAGAGCCTGTGTAAGTGTGTGTGAGGATGTGATGGTACTCCATGTTACTGATGGTGTCTCAGTCTTGTGTAATCACTGCGTGTGATGAGGTTAGTAATTCCTGAGTAAAGTCAGAGCCTGTGTAAGTGTGTGTGAGGCTGCGATGGTACTCCATGTTACTGATGGTTTCCTAGTCTTGCTAAACATTACGGATGTGTGTAAGGTAAGGTGGGCGTCCTTATGTTGTGCTGTGAGGGCATAGCGATCACAATGGATTTGCAGAGACTGCGTGCGTAATCGCTATTGCAATCGCAGTTGCGATCCTTAATGAATCAGGCCCAATATGCGAAATTCGGCCACTATATAATGAATCACACCAATATATATGTAATAATACCAACACTGGGGCTATATAATGGCATCACACCGCTATCAATAAAGTAATACCGGAACCGGGGTTATATAATGAATCACACCACTATCTATGCAAATAATAGCAGCACCAGAGTTATATAATGAATGACAGCATCATCTATATTATAATATCAGCACCAGGGTTATATAATCAATGACAGCATTATCTACATAATAATACCAGCACCAGGGTTATATAATGAATGACAGCATCATCTATATCAGTGATTTTCAACCTTTTCAACTTGAGGCACAGTACAAAGCACACCATCCAGCTATGCGGTGTGCGTGATCAATGGAAAAACGTAAACATTGGCTCCCACATAAAAATATAAACACATATTGGCCTCCACCGGAATAAAACACTCTATATTGGCCTCCTCAGGAACAAAACACACTACACTACAAGTGTGCTGAGCTGACTGCCGCGGCACACTTGACAACCGCTCGCGGCACACTAGTGTGCACGTGGTTGAAAAACACTGATCTATATAATAATACCAGCACCAGGGTTATATAATGAATGACAGCATCATCTATATAATAATACCAGCACCGGGGTTATATAATGAATCACACCACTATGTAACAATACCAGCACCAGGGTTATATAATGAATGACAGCATTATCTATATAATAATACCAGCACCAGGGTTATATAATGAATGACTGCATCATCTATATAATAATACCAGCACCGGGGTTATATAATGAATCACACCAATATCTATGCCAATAATACCAACACCAGAGTTATATAATGAATGACAGCATCATCTATATAATAATACCAGCACCGGGGTTATATAATGAATCACACCACTATGTAACAATACCAGCACCAGGGTTATATAATGAATGACAGCATCATCTATATAATAATACCAGCACCAGGGTTATATAATGAATGACAGCATCATCTATATAATAATACCAGCATCGGGGTTATACAATGCATGACAGCATCATCTATATAATAATACCAGCATCAGGGTTATATAATGAATGACAGCATCATCTATATAATAATACCAGCACCGGGGTTATATAATGAATCACACCACTATGTAACAATACCAGCACCAGGGTTATATAATGAATGACAGCATTATCTATATAATAATACCAGCACCAGGGTTATATAATGAATGACTGCATCATCTATATAATAATACCAGCACCGGGGTTATATAATGAATCACACCAATATCTATGCCAATAATACCAACACCAGAGTTATATAATGAATGACAGCATCATCTATATAATAATATCAGCACCAGGGTTATACAAGGAATGACAGGATTATCTATATAATAATACCAGCACCAGGGTTATATAATGAATGACTGCATCATCTATATAATAATACCAGCACCAGGGTTATATAATGAATCACACCACTATGTAATAATACCAGCACAAGGGGTTATATAATGAATGACAGCATTATCTATGTAATAATACCAGCACCAGGGTTATATAATGAAAGACAGCATCCTCTATATAATAATACCAGCACCGGGGTTATATAATGAATCACACCACTATGTAATAATACCTGCCCCTAGGTCATATAATGAAGATCCACCTTCCCCTCATTGAGGACAACTTGCCAATAATGCATGACCTTTTTCCCCCTGAAGTATATAGTGTTATATACCTACAGCCTTCCGACCCCACATCCCACCTACTTGCCCTATTTCCATACGAGCAGAAGGGAATCACACTATAATCCTGCAGACACCTCACTGTACAGCGCATTCCACCCCCTGTACTCACCAGGTCTTTAGTGCTCAGGTCTGAGGGGCTGGTCTCACAGGGGGACTTCTCCTTGTCATTCGGTTCCCCATAAAAGAGAGAGGTTAGGCTGGAAAGACAGGGACAAGATAACTTTGTGTATCCTGAATATTTGTCTCTATGCGCCATCTCCTTCACCCAACTCATGCTGCAAAATCACCTCCACCTCTATCTGCCCAGTCCTGCACCGCCACCTCAGCCAAACAGGGAATCTAGCATGAAAATCATCCGCCTTTGTGTGAAACGCGCTGCCGTGGAGGCACTGCATAAGCATTGCCCATTGGTCTTCCTCTCTTAACTCAGTTGGAAAGCGGACTTAGGGCCTTATTCAGCAAGTAACGCAGATGCTTATACGCACGAAATTGGTCGATTGTTGCGTACGGCGCATGCATTTGCTGTCCGCGTGCGTTAACTAGCCATTGCAATCTGGAATGCGATCCCAGTGACTACGCAGACCCATCACAGAGTGATCGACAAAGTGTTGTTTGTGAGAGGTGACAGGGGGTGGTCAGCGAAACGCAGGCGTGCCAGTGCGTTTGAACGCGTTGCAGGGGCATGCATAAATTGTCCACTGTGATGCCGTACGCAGCCTGAAGCCTGATAGCGTGTGATGAAGTTAGCAATTCCTTGTGCCAGTGAGCGTGAGGCTGCGATGGTACTCGATTGTACCGATGGTTTAGCAGTCTTGCTAAACATTACGGATGTGTGTAAGGTAAAGTGGGCGTCCTTATGTTGTGCTGCGGCGGCGGCATTGCAATGAATTAGCATATCGTCGCAGTTAAACTGTGTGCGTTCAAGCATCTGCGTTCCTTGCTGGATCACGCCCTTTGTGCGGCAGGATGATTTATGATAGAATCCCAGTATCCCTCCACCACAGTCCCATAAGTGTGGTCGAACATTACTTATATGATGTCCATCTGCGTCGCATGGCCCGGCTGGGGAGAGAGTTCAGGTGTCAGGAAGGTTTACACTGCTCTTACTTAATATGACCCAGAGAATGAGGACGCAATGTACTGTCTCACCTGTCATTGTCTATCAGGAGGGCGAGGCGCCCATAGTCCCAGGCTGCCTTCCTCAGACACGAGAATACCAGCAGCAGAAACTAGAGAGAAGACAAATCACCAATTATACCACCCGGCAGTGTCTTCCTTCTGCCCTGTACTACAATGGATGGTTCGATATCTGTGCTATACCAGCCTGCAGGGTCCTATATATAGGTTATGCCAGCCATCAGGGTCTTGTATGTATATAGTATACCACTCTCCAGGGTTTTATAACCACCCTGTACTGTATGGTCCTATATCTGGCTTACATCATCCTGCAGGATCCTGTATATGGACTGTACCGCCCTGGATGGTCCTGTATCTGACCTGTACCAGCCTCATGACTTACATACTTCTGCATCTGGACTGTACTACCCCAGATGGTGCGATATCTGGACTGCACCTATTATAATAGTATTTTGCAGTCCTAGCCGTACTATAACCCTAGGCCCTGACAGCATTACCAGCCATGCCAGGAAATTGATAGCCAGGACAGTGGGGACTCCGCCAAATGGAAGCCCCTGTAGCACAGAACTGCGTGAGTGCGCTCTGTAACACTGATCCGTCATATTCCCAGGAAGGTCATCGGGTACCAGGGGCTCCATGGTGACTCTAACGAGGCTTTGGTGGTGAACCTGGGTCAAAGAAGGGGGCACATTAATACACAAAGCAAGAGCTGTGTACTACTGACACATTTAAAATCATATACTACTACTGTATATCAAGTAAGTCAAATCAATATATTTCAGTGTCTCTGATCATATAAACAGAACGACTACATATAAAATAGTATACAATGTCATTTTGCCACCATCAACAACAATTATTACCCTTACTAACACAGAGCTTCATATGTCCTGTCTAACCTCTTCCCTTACTGACACGGAGCTTCATATGTCCTTTCTAACCTATGTCTTTACTAACACAGAGCTTCATATGTCCTGTCTAACCTATGTTCTTACTGACATGGAGCTTCATATGTCCTTTCTAACCTATGTCTTTACTTACACGGTGCTTCATATGTCCTCTCTAACCTATGTCTTTACTGACACGGTGCTTCATATGTCCTTTCTAACCTATGTCTTTACTAACACAGAGCTTCATATGTCCTGTCTAACCTATGTTCTTACTGACATGGAGCTTCATATGTCCTTTCTAACCTATGTCTTTACTTACACGGTGCTTCATATGTCCTCTCTAACCTATGTCTTTACTGACACGGTGCTTCATATGTCCTTTCTAACCTTTGTCCTTACTGACACGGTGCTTCATATGTCCTTTATAACCTCTGCCCTTACTGACACGGTGCTTCATATGTCCTTTCTAACCTCTTCCCTTACTGACACGGTGCTTCATATGTCCTTTCTAACCTCTGCCCTTACTGACACGGTGCTTCATATGTCCTTTCTAACCTATGTCCTTACTGACACAGAGCTTCATATGTCCTTTCTAACCTATGTCCTTACTGATATAGAGCTTCATATGTCCTTTCTAACCTCTGTCCTTACTGACACAGAGCTTCATATGTGCTTTCTAACCTCTGTCCTTACTGACACAGAGCTTCATATGTGCTTTCTAACCTCTGTCCTTACTAATATGGAGCTTTTTTCTATATCCTTTCTAACCTGCATCCTTACTGACACAGAGCTTTATATATAATTTCTACCCTCTGTTCTTACTGACAGGCTGACCTTCACATTTACGGACATGGTATCTGCTATGGGTTGGTATCTTTGCCCATTGGCCACATATAATAACACTAGCTGAATTACCCAGCGTTGCCCGAGTTTAAATCTTCACAGTATAAAGTTAGGCATCCCAGACCAATTTTCATCCAGATCCATCCAGTGGAAGGGCCAGAACAATCTCCCAGGGTCAAAGTACTGCCCAGCGTACACCAACGGGAGGTCCGACCGGGACCTCAACTCCACTAGTATGTCTTCTAGGATCCAATGTTACCACTCTGTGAAGATTTCGTCCAAATTATGTTATGTCATCCAAATCCATCCAGTGAAAGGCCCAGAATAAGCTCTCTGGGTCAAAGCCTGACGCACTCCGCTGTGAGGTCCGGCCGAGACCCCAACTACTACATTAGGTATGTCAGACACACTGCCACCCCTCTGTGAAGTTTTTATCCAAATCCATCCAGTGGAAGGCCCAGACCAGGCTCCCCGGGTCAAAGTTCTGCCCAGTGTCCCCGGGTCAAAGTTCTGTGGAGTGTAGACCAACGGGAGGTCCGACCGGGACCTCAACCCCCTAGTATATTAAATTATATCCAATACCGGAAATCTGTGAAGTTTTCGTTCAACATCATCCTGTGGAAGGCTCAGAACAGGCTCTCCGAGTCAATGTTCTGCCCAGCGTACACCAACAGGAGGTCCGACCGGGACCCTAACCCACCTAAAACTTGCTCAGGAACCAACTGGACCACCTCAACTTGGTTTCATCCAATTCGGTGCAGGGGTATCCTTATTGGACATAATCGGACAGACAAAACAAACAAACAGACCAATTAATTTTATATACAGTATAAGATGGTGATTAGATGTGTAGTACCTGGTTACGTTACACTTATCAGCTGGGTATTTTCCTCATGATTTTTGACCACAAGAGCAACTGCACCAAACTGCTGGGGAAGAAGAAGCATGTCACCACGTGTTCACCAAATTTTGAACCTCTCTGCTACTTCAGCACTACCCCTCACACATTGCCAACCCTCTCTGCTACTCCACTACCACCATCCCCACACCCTGCCAACCCTACCTACTACTTCAACACTCCAAACCTGCCAATCCCACCCACCGCACATCTTGACAACTACCCTCCTACCCCCTTATTCTTTAACAACCTACCCAGCCTATTCTATTACTATCCCCTCCCCCTCAAGCACACTGATAACCGTGCCACCCCCCCCCCCGCTTTGACAACCCTCTAAACTACTCTACCACTTAATCTTTACTACTCCATCACTACCCCCATCATATACTTCAAATCATTATTGCTACTTCAATATACTGAAAAAATTACAACCCTCCTTTCTACTCAATCACTTCCCCAGAAACCCCGCCAACTCTCCCGTGTACTGTGCCAATACCACCCTTCCAATCTGCCAACCCTCCCCGCTACACTACCACTACCCCCTCACACCTTGCCAACCATCCTACTATTCTACCACTCCTTCACCTCTTATATTTTGCCAATTCCTTTATTTCATCACTTCCCTTGATAGCCTACCAACTCTCTCTGCTACTCCACCACGACACTCTCAAACCCTACCATCCCACCTTCTCTGTCCCTCAAACTCCCCCTCTGCACATTCTCCCAACCCTTCCTACAACTCAACCATTTCTACTACACCCTACCTACTGCTCTACCATTACCCTTTCACACCTTACCGGCCCTCTCTGCTATTATACTATTCCATCTCCCTCTGCCAAAATTTATACTACTCCAGCACTTCCCCTCACACCATGCCATCCCTTCCTACTATTCTACCACTCCTGCCAACTCTCCCTATTACTCAACCACTGCCGCTAACACCCTGCTAACACTCACTTCTACTCAACTACTACCTCCTCAAATTCTGCCAACCCTCCCTGCCACTCCACCATTTACTACACACCCTGACAACCCTCCTACTCTGCCATTCCTTCCCAAAACCCTACCTCCTACTCTACCACTATACCCTCACATTCTGCAAACCCTCTCTGCTTTTCTTCCCCTTCACAACCTGACAAGCTTCTGTACTACTCCACTGCTTCACCTCACACTCTGCCAACACTACTTACTCTTCCACCATCATCCCCCCCTCACACTATGCTACTCTCTCTACTACTCTACCGCTACATCCATCACACTCAGCAAACGCTCTCCAGTTCTCCAATACACATTTGGCCAACACTCTCTCCAACTTCACCACTCCCCATCATAATTTACCAACCCTCTCTGCTACACCACCACATCCTCTGCCAATCCTCCAGTATACTCCAACACTTCCCCTCCCCATAGCCAACCCTATATGCTACACCACCACATCCTCTGCCAACCGTCCAGTATACTCCAACACTTCCCCTCCCCATAGCCAGCCCTCTCTGCTACACCACCACATCCTCTGCTAACCCTCCAGTATACTCCAACACTTCCCCTCCCCATAGCCAACCCTCTCTGCTACACCACCATATCCTCTGCCAACCCTCCAGTATACTCCAACACTTCCCCACCCCATAGCCAACCCTATGCTACACCACTACATCCTCTGCCAACCCTCCAGTATACTCCAACACTTCCCCACCCCATAGCCAGCCCTCTCTCAAACACCACTACATCCTCTGCCAACCCTCCTGTATACTCCAACACTCTTCCTCACCATAGCCAACCCTCTCTCATACACCACTACATCCTCTGCCAACCCTCCAGTATACTCCAACACTTCCCCACCCCATAGCCAACCCTATATGCTACACCACTACATCCTCTGCCAACCCTCCAGTATACTCCAACACTTCCCCACCCCATAGCCAGCCCTCTCTCATACACCACTACATCCTCTGCCAACCCTCCAGTATACTCCAACACTTCCCCACCCCATAGCCAGCCCTCTCTCATACACCACTACATCCTCTGCCAACCCTCCAGTATACTCCAACACTCTTCCTCACCATAGCCAACCCTCTCTGCTACACCACTACATCCTCTGCCAACCCTCCAGTATACTCCAACACTTCCCCACCCCATAGCCAACCCTATATGCTACACCACCACATCCTCTGCCAACCCTCCAGTATACTCCAATACTTCCCCTCCCCATAGCCAGCCCTCTCTGCTACACCACTACATCCTCTGCCAACCCTCCAGTATACTCCAACACTTCCCCACCCCATAGCCAGCCCTCTCTCATACACCACATCCTCTGCCAACCCTCCAGAATACTCCAACACTTCCCCTCCCCATAGCCAACCCTATATGCTACACCACTACATCCTCTGCCAACCCTCCAGTATACTCTAACACTTCCCCTCCCCATAGCCAACCCTATATGCTACACCACTACATCCTCTGCCAACCCTCCAGTATACTCCAACACTTCCCCACCCCATAGCCAGCCCTCTCTCATACACCACCACATCCTCTGCCAACCCTCCAGTATACTCCAACACTCTTCCTCACCATAGCAGCCCTCTCTGCTACACCACTACATCCTCTGCCAACCCTCCAGTATACTCCAACACTTCCCCACCCCATAGCCAGCCCTCTCTCATACACCACATCCTCTGCCAACCCTCCAGTATACTCCGACACTTCCCCTCCCCATAGCCAGCCCTCTCTCATACACCACCACATCCTCTGCCAAACCTCCAGTATACTCCAACACTTCCCCACCCCATAGCCAGCCCTATATGCTACACCCCCATATCCTCTGCCAACCCTGCAGTATACTCCAACACTTCCCCACCCCATAGCCAACACTATATGCTACACCACTACATCCTCTGCCAACCCTCCAGTATACTCCAACACTTCCCCACCCCATAGCCAACCCTATATGCTACACCAGCACATCCTCTGCCAACCCTCCAGTATACTCCAACACTCTTCCTCACCATAGCCATCCCTCTCTGCTACACCACTACATCCTCTGCCAACCCTCCAGTATACTCCAACACTTCCCCACCCCATAGCCAGCCCTCTCTCATACACCACCACATCCTCTGCCAACCCTCCAGTATACTCCAACACTTCCCCTCCCCATAGCCATCCCTCTCTGCTACACCACTACATCCTCTGCAAACCCTCCTGTATACTCCAACACTCTCCCACCCCATAGCCAGTCCTCTCTCATACACCACCACATCCTCTGCCAACCCTCCAGTATACTCCAACACTTCCCCTCCCCATAGCCAGCCTTCTTTGCTACACCACCACATCACCTGCCAATCCTCTAGTATACTCCAACACTTCCACTCCCCATAGTCATCCCTCTCTGCTATTCAAAAACTTCCCCTCACACTGCCAACTCTCTCTGCTACTCCATTATTTTATCTCACAGTCTACAATTGATCCCTCCAACTCCAAAACTTCCTTTCAGTCACAACCGCCTCTACTAACCCCAGTCTGCACTATTCCCCATCTCACACTCAGTCAACTCACCCAGCTGCACCAATACTTACCCTTCCACTATGCCAACCCTCCTGTCTACTCCAACACTTCTTTTCACACTGAAAACCATCTATCCTATACGTTCACTCACCACACTCTGCCAAGCCTCTCTGCTATACCATCACTCTTGCCACACTCTGCCAAGCCTCTCTGCTATACCATCACTCTCGCCACACTCTGCCAAGCCTCTCTGCTATACCATCACTCTCGCCGCACTAAGCCAAGCCTCTCTGCTATACCATCACTCTTGCCACACTCTGCCAAGCTTCTCTGCTATACCATCACTCTCGCCACACTCTGCCATACCATCACTCTTGCCACACTCTGCCAAGCCTCTCTGCTATACCATCACTCTCGCCACTCTGCCAAGCCTCTCTGCTATACCATCACTCTTGCCACACTCTGCCAAGCCTCTCTGCTATACCATCACTCTCGCCGCACTATGCCAAGCCTCTCTGCTATACCATCACTCTTGCCACAATCTGCCAAGCTTCTCTGCTATACCATCACTCTCGCCACACTCTGCCATACCATCACTCTTGCCACACTCTGCCAAGCCTCTCTGCTATACCATCACTGTCGCCACTCTGCCAAACCATCACTCTCGCCACTCTGCCAAGCCTCTCTGCTATACCATCACTCTCACCACACTCTGCCAAGCCTCTCTGCTATACCATCACTCTTGCCACACTCTGCCAAGCCTCTCTGCTATACCATCACTCTCGCCACACTGAGCCAAGCTTCTCTGCTATACCATCACTCTCGCCACACTCTGCCGAGCCTCTCTGCTATACCATCACTCTCCCCTCACAATTTGGAAACCTTTTGCTATTCCATCAACTTTCACCTTCACACTCTCCTACCCTCACTAATACAACACCACTTCCTCTCACACCCAGCCAACTCTCTCCAATGCTCCACCACTTCCCCCACGCTATGCCAGCTATCTCTGCTACTACACTACACCCCCTCTCACTCTGCCAACCTTTCCTCTCTACTCCACAACTTCCCCTCACAACCTGCCAACCATCACTACTATGCCAGCACTTACCTTGACACTCTGCTAAGCCCCCCTTCTACTCCAATTTTAACCACATACTCTAACCCTCTAGTCTCCTTCCCTCACACCCTGCCAAGGCTATCTACCACTCACACCCTGCCAATGCTGTCTACCACTCACACCCCGCCTATGCTATCTACCACTCACACCCTATCAATGCTATCCACCACTCACACTCTGCCATCTCCACCAGTACCCCATCACACTCACCTACACTACCACTTCCTCTCACTCTGTGCCAATCAATTATGTCCTCTACTTCCCACTCTGCCAACCCTTTCCTCCCAAAGAAACATTTCACCCATCTGCCATCGTGTTCTGCTACACCACACCACAACCCCCTACAATATATCCCCTCACACTGCAACCCTCTCTACTATTCCATAACTCTCCCCTCACACTTTGTCATCTTCATCTCACACACTGCACACCAGTTCTAAAACTCCACATTTCCCCTATTGCACACCATCTCCCCCACAAACACACAATCGACCAACCCTCCCTGTATTCCCAAATTTCTCATCACAATCTGACAACCTCTCTGCTACTCATACACTTTCCCTCACCCTTTGCCAAATCTCTCTGCTACAACACCACCCCTTGCACTCGGCCAGCCATGCTTCTTATTCCAGCACTTACTCTCTAACTTCCGACCTTCTATATGATTTCAGCAATCTCTCTGCACACTCTACCACCCCCCTCTTCTACACAACCCCTTCCCCTTTACAGTCTGCCAGCCCTCCCTCCTGGTGCACCATTACCAATATCATGGGCAGCACAGACGGTGTAATGGTTAGCATTACTGCCTCACAGCACTGAGGTCGTGGGTTCAATTCCCACTACACCCTGTGTGGAGTTTGTATATTCTCCCTGTGCTTGCGTGGGTTTCCTTCGGGTACTCCGGTTTCCTCCCACATTCCAAAAATATACTGGCAGGTTAATTGGCTCCCAACAAAAAAATAAGCGTAGTGTGTATGTGTGTGTGAGCATATGATAGGGAATATAGGCCCTCATTCAGAGCCGTACGCTCTGAGCAGAGCGCACGCTCTGACTGAGGGCCGCCCTCCATAAAAATGGAGCGTCCTCCTGGACGCTCGTATAGCTGTGGGTCACCACCCACAACCTATACGAGCGTGCAGTGCGATGGTCGTGACCATCGCGACCATCGAAACTGCGAGCCGAAGCCTGCGGTTGAGGTTTTCAACCGCAAGCTCCGGAGTCAAAATCACTCCCACTGACTCCCACTCCCATCAGAGCCAAAATCACTCCCACTGACATCACTAGTGATGTCAGTGGGCCGGCTTCTAACGGGAGGCGTTCCCGTGGGAACGCCCCCGTCAGGGAGGCACGCTTACCAAAGGGGGCGTGCTGTCAATCAACATCGACAGCACGCCCCCTTTGATCAGACACAACGCTCCCTCCGTCGTGCGCATGCTCAGTGCAGAACATCGACCCACTTGCGAGTGGGTCTGAATCAGGGCCATAGAGTGTAAGCTCCACTGGGGCAGGGACGGATGTGAATGGCCAAATATTCTCAGTAAAGCGCTGCGGAATATGTGTGCTATATAAATAACTGGTAATAAATAAATATATATTACTCCTACAATAACACTTCACATCTTTGCAAAATTCTCTGCTACTCCACCACTACCAGTCATACCATGCCAAGCCTCCCTTCTACTCCAATACTGCACCTCATAATGCTATGCCAGCTATCTCTGTAACTCCACAGGGGTTGGGTATGATATCCCGGCATTCGGGATACCTGCTGGCAAAATAGCAACAGAGGCATCCCGACAAGTAAGTATACTAGCCCTCCCTACTTGCACCTTAACCCAAACATTCCCCATTAGTGCCTAACACTTACCTTCCCCCCTTGGTGCCTAAACTTAACTGTCCCCTCTTTGTGCCTAACCCTAATCCTCCCCAGTGTTACCTAACCCTAACTCCCCCAGTGGTGCCTAACATTAACCCCCCCCCCACAAAGCCTAACCCTAACTCCCCCAGTGGTGCCTAACCCTAACCTCCCTCCCAAACAGCTTAACCCTAACACACCCCCCGTGGTGCCTAAAGCATCCACCTCCCCCCCACACCTAACAGCTAAGGGCGGCCTGATTACCTTCGATCAGGATGCCGTCTGTCGGGATTACGGCATTGGTGTGTAGGCTGGCTTTGAGATTTCAACAGACGGCATCCCAGTATTTTTACTACATCCCGCTGCACAGAACCCCCTCACACTCTGTCAACCCTCCATACTACTGTAATGCTTCACCTAGAATCCTGCCATTTTTTTCCCTCCAACCCTGCTAACCCTTTCTGCTACATAATCAGGTACCCTCACAACCTATATAACACAGGCCACAATGTATTACAATGATACCCACTCCAAAAAAAATTCTCAGTCTCTTCTAAACTCCTCTACTATTCCATCACTCTCCCCACACACTCTGGCTCTCCCCACACACTCTGGCAACCACCTCTGAAACTTCTCTATTCCACTCTCCAACTATGATCCTCTGACAATGTGGCCATATCTACTACTCCTACTCAAGCTCCTTAGACATTGTGCCCTATCTACTACAACTACACTAGCTCCTCATACACTGTGGCCCTATCTACAACACTAGCTCCTCATACTCTGTGGGCCTATCTACTACACTAGCTCCTCATATACTGTGGCCCTATCTACTACACTAGCTCCTCATATACTGTGGCCCTATCTACTACACTAGCTCCTCATACACTGTGGCCATATCTACTACACCTACACTAGCTCCTCATACAGTGGCCATATCTACTACACCTACACTAGCTCCTCCTACATTGTGGCCCTATCTACAACTCCTACACTAGCTCCTCATACACTGTGGCCCTATATACTACTCCTACATTAGCTCCTCATACACTATGGCCCTATCTACTACACTAGCTCCTCATACACTGTGGCCCCATCTACTACACTAGCTCCTCCTACACTGTGGCCCTATCTTCTACTCCTACACTAGCTCCTCCTACACTGTGGCCCTATCTTCTACTCCTACACTAGCTCCTCATACACTGTGGCCCTATCTACTACTCCTACACTAGCTCCTCATACACTGTGGCCCTATCTACTACACTAGCTCCTCATACACTGTGGCCCTATCTTCTACTCCTACACTAGCTCCTCCTACACTATGGCCCTATCTAATACTCCGACACTAGCTCCTCATACACTGTGGCCCTATCTACTACTCCTACACTAGCTCCTCATACACTGTGGGCCTATCAACTACTCCTACACTAGCTCCTCATGCACTGTGGCCCTATCTCCTACACTAGCTCCTCATACACTGTGGCCCTATCTACTACTCCTACACTAGCTCCTCATACACTGTGGCCCTATCTACTACTCATACACTAGCTTCTCATACATTGTGGCCCTATCTACTACTCCTACACTAGCTCCTCATACACTATGGTTCTATCTACTCCTACACTAACTTCTCATACATTGTGGCCCTATCTACTACTCCTACACTAGCTCCTCATACACTGTGGCCATATTTACTACTCTTGCTCTAGTACATATATTATAGCCCTCTGCTATTACTGCGCTATCTCCTATTCCTACACTAGCTTCTCATATTGTACATTGTGACTCTTTCTACTATTCTTTTTATTCTTCAAGTAGCTCCGTATTAATTCTGTTTCTCCCTCTTCTATTCCTATACAAATTCCTGGTACATTGTGGTTTTATTGTAAATTGTCATATATTGTGGCCCTGTCTGCTATTCTTATATTAGGTTCTCATACATTGTGGCCCTCTCTGCTATTCTTATAGTAGTTTATTGTACACTGTGGCCCTCTGTTATTCTTATAGTAGATTATTGTACACTGTGGCCCTCTCTGCTATTCTTATAGTAGTTTATCGTACACTGTGGTCCTCTCTGCTATTCTTATAGTAGATTATCGTACACTGTGGCCATCTCTGCTATTCTTATTGTAGATTATCGTACATTGCGGCCCTCTCAACTATTCTTATAGTAGATTATCATACACTTTGGTCCTCTCAGATATTCGTGCAGTAGATTATCGTACATTGTGGCCCTCTCTGCTATTCTTATAGTAGATTATCGTACATTGTGGCCCTCTCAGATATTCGTGCAGTAGATTATCATACATTGCGGCCCTCTCTGCTATTCTTATAGTAGATTATCGTACATTGCGGCCCTCTCTGCTATTCTTATAGTAGATTATCGTACATTGTGGCCCTCTCTGCTATTCTTATAGTAGATTATCGTACATTGTGGTCCTCTCTGCTATTCTTATTGTAGATTATTGTACACTGTGGTCCTCTCTGCTATTCTTATAGCAGATTATTGTACACTGTGGCCCTCTCTGCTATTCTTATAGTAGGTTCTCGTACACTGTGGTCCACTCTGCTATTCTTATAGTAGATTATCGTACATTGTGGCCCTCTCTGCTATTCTTATAGTAGATTATCATACATTGTGGCCCCTCTCTGCTATTCTTATAGTAGATTATCGTACATTGTGGCCCTCTCTGCTATTCTTATAGATTATCGTACATTGTGGCCCCTCTCTGCTATTCTTATAGATTATCGTACATTGTGGCCCTCTCTGCTATTTTTATAGTAGATTATCGTACACTGTGGTCCTCTCTGCTATTCTTATAGATTATCGTACATTGTGGCCCTCTCTGCTATTCTTATAGTAGATTATCGTACATTGTGGCCCTCTCTGCTATTTTTATAGTAGATTATCGTACATTGTGGCCCCTCTCTGCTATTTTTATAGTTTATCGTACATTGTGGCCCCTCTCTACTATTCTTATAGTAGATTATTGTACACTGTGGCCCTCTCTATTTTTATAGTAGATTATCGTACATTGTGGCCCCTCTCTGCTATTCTTATAGTAGATTATTGTACACTGTGGTCCTCTCTGCTATTCTTATAGTAGATTATCGTACATTGGGGCTCTGCTATTCTTATAGTAGATTATCGTACATTGGGGTCCTCTCTGCTATTCTTATAGTAGATTATCGTACATTGGGGTCCTCTCTGCTATTCTTATAGTAGATTATTGTACATTGTGGTCCTCTCTCCTATTCTTATAGTAGATTATTGTACACTGTGGTCCTCTCTGCTATTCTTATAGTAGATTATTGTACACTGTGGTCCTCTCTGCTATTCTTATAGTAGATTATCGTACATTGGGGTCCTCTCTGCTATTCTTATAGTAGATTATTGTACATTGTGGTCCTCTCTGCTATTCTTATAGTAGATTATCGTACATTGGGGTCCTCTCTGCTATTCTTATAGTAGATTATCGTACATTGGGGTCCTCTCTGCTATTCTTATAGTAGATTATCGTACATTGGGGTCCTCTCTGCTATTCTTATAGTAGATTATCGTACATTGGGGTCCTCTCTGCTATTCTTATAGTAGATTATCGTACATTGTGGCCCTCTCTGCTATTCTTATAGTAGATTATCGTACATTGTGGCCCTCTCTGCTATTTTTATAGTAGATTATCGTACATTGTGGCCCCTCTCTGCTATTCTTATAGTTTATCGTACATTGTGGCCCCTCTCTACTATTCTTATAGTAGATTATTGTACACTGTGGCCCTCTCTATTTTTATAGTAGATTATCGTACATTGTGGCCCTCTCTGCTATTCTTATAGTAGATTATTGTACACTGTGGTCCTCTCTGCTATTCTTATAGTAGATTATCGTACATTGGGGTCCTCTCTGCTATTCTTATAGTAGATTATCGTACATTGGGGTCCTCTCTGCTATTCTTATAGTAGATTATTGTACATTGTGGTCCTCTCTCCTATTCTTATAGTAGATTATTGTACACTGTGGTCCTCTCTGCTATTCTTATAGTAGATTATTGTACACTGTGGTCCTCTCTGCTATTCTTATAGTAGATTATCGTACATTGGGGTCCTCTCTGCTATTCTTATAGTAGATTATTGTACATTGTGGTCCTCTCTGCTATTCTTATAGTAGATTATCGTACATTGGGGTCCTCTCTGCTATTCTTATAGTAGATTATCGTACATTGGGGTCCTCTCTGCTATTCTTATAGTAGATTATCGTACATTGGGGTCCTCTCTGCTATTCTTATAGTAGATTATTGTACATTGTGGTCCTCTCTGCTATTCTTATAGTAGATTATCGTACATTGGGGTCCTCTCTGCTATTCTTATAGTAGATTATCGTACATTGGGGTCCTCTCTGCTATTCTTATAGTAGATTATTGTACATTGGGGTCCTCTCTGCTATTCTTTATACTAAATAACGGTGGCCCCTGTCCTATTCTTGTACTAGATACTTATAATGTGGCCCTTTAATGTTTTGGCACTACATCCTTATACAATGTGGCCCTTGGCTGTAACCTCTGCTATTCCTGCCCCCTCGTCTCGTACGCTGTGCCGTTCTGTGTATGTAGAACAGGTGAATTGGATACAATGTATCTCTCTGCACACCCTGGCACTACACACGTCTTATCTACCCGGAAAACAAATACACCGCACCCAGCTCCGGGTGTGCACCCCGCATCCACCGTGCCCCACGCCGCCTCCGCTGCTCCCAGATCCCCCACCCCTCCCTCCGTCACCATCGCATGTCTCTCCCGGCTCCCTCTTACCTGTCGGCCCGCAGCATCCTAGGCAGCCAGGGACCATCAGCTCAGCTGAATCCGACTCCCAGATGTCCCGATCAGGGCGCCGCCTCCTGACATCAGCTGCACGGCGGGGCGGGGCGGCTGTGTCCGAGTGCTCGCCGCTGCCAGTGTCACCTATAGATTCTGACTTCTATAGGCACAGTGTACTAACAGCTGCCAGTGCCAACTATAGATCCTGTGTGCCTATAGGGTCAGTGTTCCTCAGTGCTGCCAGTGTTACCTACAGTATAGATCCTGACTTCTACAGGGACAATGTACTAACTACTGCCAGTGCCAGCTATAGATCCTGTGTGTCTATAGGGTCAGTGCTGCCAGTGTCACCTATATATCCTGACTTCTACAGGCACAGTGTACTAACAGGTGCCAGCTATAGATCCTGTGTGCCTATAGGGTCAGTGCTGCCAGTGTCACCTATATATCCTTACTTCTATAGGCACAGTGTACTAACAGCTGCCAGTGCCAGCTATAGATCCTGTGTGTGCCTATAGGGTCAGTGTTCCTCAGTGCTGTCAGTGTCACCTATATATACTTACTTCTATAGGCACAGTGTACTAACAGCTGCCAGTGCCAGCTATAGATCCTGTATCTATAGGGTCAGTGCTGCCAGTGTAACTTATAGATCCTGACTTATATAGGCACAGTGTACTAACAGCTGCAAGTGCCAGCTATAGATCCTGTGTGCCATAGGGTCAGTGTTCCTCAGTGCTGCCAGTGTCACCTATAGATCCTGACTTATATAGGCAAAGTGTACTAACAGCTGCCAGTGCCAGCTATAGATCCTGTGTGCCATAGGGTCAGTGTTCCTCAGTGCTGCCAGTGTCACTTATAGATCCTAACTGGCACAGTGTACTAACAGCTTTCAGTGTCATCTATAGATCCTCTCGGTTTATAGGGTTACTGTATGCACCACCACCAGTGTTACCTATAGATCTTGTGTGTCTATCAATGTACTCACTGTTGTTGTCCTTGTCCCCAATTTGTCAGGCACTGTGGAGGTACAGTATTCAGGTGGTAAATCCATTACCCATTACTATGGCTTATATCACAATCTGCAGCCCTGACAGCCTCACCAGAAAGACGTAAAGCAACGTCTTTTCTTTAGTAGTTCTACCACAAAGTGTTGGTAAGGCATGCATGCTATGGAGATAATCCTGTTTGGTCAGTGACTGGCATCCTCCTGAGGGCATTGTGAAGACTTTCTAATCATTTCTCTAGTTTTTGTGCATTACAACCAGAATTAACTGTCAAGATCACATCTCTCCAGGAAAAACATTACTGCACATACAGTACAACATGGACTATTAGGCAAACATTATTATTATTATTTATTTATATTATTATCATCATCATCATCAGTTGTGCCTGTAGGAGGGGGGGGGGGTTCTGAGTACTCAGAAAACCCTCTCTAATAGTCTCTGCACCAGCCGCGGGACCCACTTCGATCGGAGCTGCCGCACATGCGCGGCAGCTTCTCACAAGGAGAGCTCTGGTCTGCAGAACTCTCTGCACTGGACACAGATGGACGAGGAGCTGCTGCACGTGCCCACCCGCAACAGCTCCACTCACAAGCCATCTGTTATCCAACTCCAGCAGCCAAACTCCTTCTCCCCTCAGCCCTTGGCTTGTGTAAGTTAGGTGTGTGTGTGCAGAGCCGTAACTAGACTTTCTGGTGCCCTGTGCCAGAGAGAGCATTGGCGCACCCCCCCCCCCCGCCAGGGAAGAGATAGGGGAGGCCAGGAGATGCTGGGGATAAATAGGGACATTATATAGTGCACCTGAGAGAGGGCCATGGCCTCATGGGGAAGGGCCAGGGAAGAGATAGGGGAGGCCAGGAGATGCTGGGGATAAATAGGGACATAATATAGTGCACCTGAGAGAGGGCCATGGCCTCATGGGGAAGGGCCAGGGAAGAGATACGGGAGGCCAGGAGATGCTGGGGATAAATAGGGACATAATATAGTGCACCTGAGCAGGGGCGGATTGGGAACTTAAAGTGGCCCTGGAAAATTTTCTGAAAGTGGCCTCATGTAGGCGGGCGGAGTCAAATAAACTGTAGGCGGGTCCATATAGAAACCAAGGTGGGGCTATCTAATCCCTTACCCTAACAACAATACAATACAGAGATTATACATATGACCACAATACAATAAAGGCAGCATCCATGTGACTCCAGTACAGGACTGATGGCATCCATGTTGCCGCAATGCAGGACAGACAGCATCCGAGTGACCACCATACAGGACAGATAGCATCTTAGTGACTACCATACAAAATGCACAGCATCACAGTGACTGTCATACAGGACATAAAGTATCTAAGTGACTGCCATAAAATAAAAACATTTAGTGACAGCAATAAAATGCAGACTGCATACTAATGTCCACCATACAGTACAGACACCATACAGTAACTGCCATATAGGACAGACAGCAACCCACAGGGAACCATAAAATATATGTAAGAATCCTGCAGCTGCTGGGTCTCTACATGCCCAGGTATTGTCCAACATATGCATGAGATTCCCAAGAAGCAGCACCCTATCCATGGTCTGTGTCTGCCAGGCTGTGTGATGACCCGCAGGGGACAAAGCCGGCTTATCCATTGAGAACAACTAATGGGCCCTTCTTCAGGAAGCATAGAGCCTTGCCTGGATTCTGGCTTTTGATGGTGTTCAGGGCAATGCCTATACAGCACTGCGCCTCATTCTGGTTTGATTCCTTTGTGGAAGGAGTGGTTCTCCAAGGAATGTTTGGGTGAGAGGAGGAAGAGGCTATGTAACTAAATAGCCAAATGCTCCCTATGATATTAAAGCAGCTCCCAATTTCAATTAGAATAGACATAGTAAAGTAGTAACAAAGGATAGTGCTGTGTGTAACTGAAAACAATAAATACCAGCAATGACAATGAATTTAACTGCTAAATGCAAGCTGTGTGATACTCAAAATAAGACCTAAATTGCTAAACATAGACAACACAAAAAGAGATTTGACCCTACCTTTCCCTAGGTCATCCTGTGGTATGTAACGGATCACAGCCTTTTGTCCGGCTGCTGTTCACTACCGCTCTGTTTCTGTCGATCCCCAATGGCTGATGGTAGTGTGGGGATCTTACATGTTGCTGGTGTCCCTAGATGTCTGTGTATTCAGTGATGGTGGGAGCACAGTGAGTGAGGGGGTTACAACAAGGGGACTAGCAGTGATGGAGGGAGCAAAGTGAGTGAGGGGATTACAGGTGGATGTGCAGTGATTGTGGGAGAAGAGTGAGTGAGGGGGTTACAGGGGGATGTGCAGTGATGGGGAAGCAGAAAGTGAGGGGATTTACAGGGACTAGCAGTGATTGTGGGAGCAGAGTGAGTGAGGGGGTTACAGGAGGACTAGCAGTGATGGGGAGCGGAGTGAGTGAGGGGGTTACAGGAGGACTAGCAGTGATGGGGAGCAGAGTGAGTGAGGGGATTACAGGTGGATGTGCAGTGATGGGGAAGCAGAGAGTGAGGGGGTTACAGGAGGACTAGCAGTGATGGGGAGCAGAGTGAGTGAGGGGGTTACAGGTGGATGTGCAGTGATGGGGAAGCAGAGAGTGAGGGGGTTATAGGAGGACTAGCAGTGATGGGGAAGCAGAGAGTGAGGGGGTTACAGGAGGACTAGCAGTGATGGGGAAGCAGAGAGTGAGGGGGTTACAGGAGGACTAGCAGTGATGGGGAGCAGAGTGAGTGAGGGGATTACAGGTGGATGTGCAGTGATGGGGAAGCAGAGAGTGAGGGGGTTACAGGAGGACTAGCAGTGATGGGGAGCAGAGTGAGTGAGGGGGTTACAGGTGGATGTGCAGTGATGGGGAAGCAGAGAGTGAGGGGGTTATAGGAGGACTAGCAGTGATGGGGAAGCAGAGAGTGAGGGGGTTACAGGAGGACTAGCAGTGATGGGGAAGCAGAGAGTGAGGGGGTTATAGGAGGACTAGCAGTGATGGGGAAGCAGAGAGTGAGGGGGTTACAGGAGGACTAGCAGTGATGGGGAAGCAGAGAGTGAGGGGGTTACAGGAGGACTAGCAGTGATGGGGAGCAGAGTGAGTGAGGGGATTACAGGTGGATGTGCAGTGATGGGGAAGCAGAGAGTGAGGGGGTTACAGGAGGACTAGCAGTGATGGGGAGCAGAGTGAGTGAGGGGGTTACAGGTGGATGTGCAGTGATGGGGAAGCAGAGAGTGAGGGGGTTATAGGAGGACTAGCAGTGATGGGGAAGCAGAGAGTGAGGGGGTTACAGGAGGACTAGCAGTGATGGGGAAGCAGAGAGTGAGGGGGTTACAGGAGGACTAGCAGTGATGGGGAGCAGAGTGAGTGAGGGGATTACAGGTGGATGTGCAGTGATGGGGAAGCAGAGAGTGAGGGGGTTACAGGAGGACTAGCAGTGATTGTGAGAGCAGAGTGAGTGAGGGGGTTACAGGTGGATGTGCAGTGATGGGGAAGCAGAGAGTGAGGGGGTTATAGGAGGACTAGCAGTGATGGGGAGCAGAGTGAGTGAGGGGATTACAGGTGGATGTGCAGTGAAGGGGAAGCAGAGAGTGAGGGGGTTACAGGAGGACTAGCAGTGATGGGGAGCGGAGTGAGTGAGGGGGTTACAGGAGGACTAGCAGTGATGGGGAGCAGAGTGAGTGAGGGGATTACAGGTGGATGTGCAGTGATGGGGAAGCAGAGAGTGAGGGGATTACAGGTGGATGTGCAGTGATGGGGAAGCAGAAAGTGAGGGGATTTACAGGGGGACTAGCAGTGATTGTGAGAGCAGAGTGAGTGAGGGGGTTACAGGAGGACTAGCAGTGATGGGGAGCGGAGTGAGTGAGGGGGTTACAGGAGGACTAGCAGTGATGGGGAGCGGAGTGAGTGAGGGGGTTACAGGAGGACTAGCAGTGATGGGGAGCAGAGTGAGTGAGGGGATTACAGGGGGATGTGCAGTGATGGGGAAGCAGAGAGTGAGGGGGTTACAGGGGGATGTGCAATGATGGGGAAGCAGAGAGTGAGGGGGTTACAGGAGGACTAGCAGTGATGGGGAAGCATAGAGTGAGGGGATTTACAGGGGGACTAGCAGTGAGATTGTGAGAGCAGAGTGAGTGAGGGGGTTACAGGAGGACTAGCGGTGATGGGGAGCGGAGTGAGTGAGGGGGTTACAGGAGGACTAGCAGTGATTGTGAGAGCAGAGTGAGTGAGGGGATTACAGGGGGACTAGCAGTGATTGTGGGAGCAGAGTGAGTGAGGGGGTTACAGGAGGACTAGCAGTGATGGGGAGCGGAGTGAGTGAGGGGGTTACAGGAGGACTAGCAGTGATGGGGAGCAGAGTGAGTGAGGGGATTACAGGGGGATGTGCAGTGATGGGGAAGCATAGAGTGAGGGGATTTACAGGGGGACTAGCAGTGATTGTGAGAGCAGAGTGAGTGAGGGGGTTATAGGAGGACTAGCAGTGATGGGGAGCCGAGTGAGTGAGGGGTTTTACAGGGAGACTAGCAGTGATTGTGGGAGAAGAGTGAGTGAGGGGTTTACAAGAGGACTAGCAGTGATGGGGAGCAGAGTGAGTGAGGAGATTTACAGGGGGACATGCAGTGATGGGGGAGCAGAGTGAGTGAGGGGATTACAGGTGGATGTGCAGTGATGGGGAAGCAGAGAGTGAGGGGATTACAGGTGGATGTGCAGTGATGGGGAAGCAGAAAGTGAGGGGATTTACAGGGGGACTAGCAGTGATTGTGAGAGCAGAGTGAGTGAGGGGGTTACAGGAGGACTAGCAGTGATGGGGAGCGGAGTGAGTGAGGGGGTTACAGGAGGACTAGCAGTGATGGGGAGCGGAGTGAGTGAGGGGGTTACAGGAGGACTAGCAGTGATGGGGAGCAGAGTGAGTGAGGGGATTACAGGGGGATGTGCAGTGATGGGGAAGCAGAGAGTGAGGGGGTTACAGGGGGATGTGCAATGATGGGGAAGCAGAGAGTGAGGGGGTTACAGGAGGACTAGCAGTGATGGGGAAGCATAGAGTGAGGGGATTTACAGGGGGACTAGCAGTGAGATTGTGAGAGCAGAGTGAGTGAGGGGGTTACAGGAGGACTAGCGGTGATGGGGAGCGGAGTGAGTGAGGGGGTTACAGGAGGACTAGCAGTGATTGTGAGAGCAGAGTGAGTGAGGGGATTACAGGGGGACTAGCAGTGATTGTGGGAGCAGAGTGAGTGAGGGGGTTACAGGAGGACTAGCAGTGATGGGGAGCGGAGTGAGTGAGGGGGTTACAGGAGGACTAGCAGTGATGGGGAGCAGAGTGAGTGAGGGGATTACAGGGGGATGTGCAGTGATGGGGAAGCATAGAGTGAGGGGATTTACAGGGGGACTAGCAGTGATTGTGAGAGCAGAGTGAGTGAGGGGGTTATAGGAGGACTAGCAGTGATGGGGAGCCGAGTGAGTGAGGGGTTTTACAGGGAGACTAGCAGTGATTGTGGGAGAGGAGTGAGTGAGGGGTTTACAAGAGGACTAGCAGTGATGGGGAGCAGAGTGAGTGAGGGGATTACAGGGGGATGTGCAGTGATGGGGGAGCAGTGAGTGAGGGGATTACAGGGGATGTGTGCAGTGATGGGGGTAGCAGAGTGAGTGAGGGGATTACAGGGGGATGTGCAGTGATGGGGGAGCAGAGTGAGTGAGGGGATTACAGGGGGATGTGCAGTGATGGGGGAGCAGTGAGTGAGGGGATTACAGGGGGATGTACAGTGATGGGGTAGCAGAGTGAGTAAGCGGATTACAGGGGGATGTGCAGTGATGGGGGTAGCAGAGTGAGTAAGGGGATTACAGGGGGACGTGCAGTGATGGGGGAGCACAGTGAGTGAAGGGATTACAGGGGGATGTGCAGTGATGGGGGAGCAGAGTGAGTGAGGGGATTACAGGGGGATGTGCAGTGATGGGGGTAGCAGAGTGAGTAAGGGGATTACAGGGGGATGTGCAGTGATGGGGGGAGCAGAATGAGTGGGGGGATTACAGGGGGATGTGCAGTTATGGCAGGAGCAGAGTGAGTGAGGGGATTACAGGGGGATGTGCAGTGATGGGGAGAGCAGTGAGTGAGGGGATTACATGGGGATGTGCAGTGATGGGGGGAGCAGAGTGAGTGAGGGGATTACATGGGGATGCGCAGTGATGGGGGGAGCAGGGTGAGTGAGGGGATTACATGGGGAGGCGCAGTGTTAGGGGGAGCAGAGTGAGTGAGGGGATTACATGGGGATGTGCAGTGATGGGGGGAGCAGAGCGAGTGAGGGGATTACATGGGGATGTGCAGTGATGGGGGAGCAGAGTGAGTGAGGGGATTACAGGAGGATGTGCAGTGATGGGGGGAGCAGAGTGAGTGAGGGGATCACATGGGGATCTGCAGTGATGGGGGAACAGAGTGAGTGAGGGGGTTACAGGAGGACTAGTAGTGATTGGGGGAACAGAGTAAGTGAGGAGATTACGGGGCTGGAGGATGGGTAGGAGTGATGGGGATATTCCCAGTAAGGGGGTATTCATATTCCCACCCCTACTCCATGAGTAGTCACAGCGAGAACCTGTCAGACGTCTGTGAGAATCCTATATGCAGACTGAGGAGCCCCTAGTCTGCATGTAGGGTTCTCACAGGAGGATGTTACCAGAGATAAACGATAGATAATACTGGCAGGCATCTGACAGGGTCTCGCTGTGACGTTGCTTGCCGTTGACCGGAGCTCACTTCTGTGTGTTGTGTTCTGTGTTCCCGGCGGCAGCTGTAAATGCCAGGAACAGAGAGCGGGTTGGCAGTGGTTATGTGCGTCACTATGGATTGGCAAATAGCAGGTACATCCTCAGTGACCGATGCGGAGCTCACTTCTGGGTGGTTCTCTCGGTTCCCGGCGGCAGTGGTAAAGGCTGGGGAACTGAGAACGGGTTGGCAGTGGGCGTGTGTGTAACTTTGAATCGGCCAATAGCAGGTCTGGGAGGCGGAACAGGGACGGGCTGCTCTTGTAGTGAGGTGGCTGGTCCCTGGGGAGGAGCCAGCCACCAGGAAATGCAATAATAAGCCGGAGCCAGCCCCGATGAGAGAAAAACTTTAATATATGTAAAAATACTAAATATGCAGCCAGCAGCCCCTCGAGCCATCGGCCCACCGGGAAAGTTCCCGCTGAAGTGTATTGCCAATCCGCCCCTGCACCTGAGAGAGGGTCATGGCCTCATGGGGAAGGGCCAGGGAAGAGATAGGGGAGGCCAGGAGATGCTGGGGATAAATAGGGACATAATATAGTGCACCTGTGAGAGGGCCATGGCCTCATGGGGAAGGGCCAGGGAAGAGATAGAGGAGGCCAGGAGATGCTGGGGATAAATAGGGACATAATATAGTGCACCTGTGAGAGGGCCATGGCCTCATGGGGAAGGGCCAGGGAAGAGATAGGGGAGGCCAGGAGATGCTGGGGATAAAAGAAGAGGAAGCTACAAGTGAGGATGATAATAAGCAGGAAAATTGACAGGCCCAAACAGCGCCCCCTGCCCTGCTGTGCCCTGTGCCATGGCACTGGTCGCACCACCCTAGTTATGGGTGTGTGTGTGTGTGTTTGTAGTGCCATACAAGGTATGCATACAAAACAGTAACAGGGTATCAGACCATAAATACAATATACAACATGAAACAGCAAATCAAAGCATAAGTACATAGGAAAAATCAGCGGTGTACTGGTGACATGGATAGTGCAAAGGAAGAACAAGAGGGTGGAGAACCCCGCTCATAAGAGCTTACATACTAAGGGGAAGTGGTGAGCGGGGAAGGGCATATAGTGGAGGGAGGTCTCTGCTACTCTTTAATGAAAAGGTACATTTTAAGGGTGCGTTTAAAGCTGGGGAGGCTGGTTGAGAGTCTGGCTGGCCAAGGGGGGTGTCCAGAGGATAACAATACAAAATGATGATGCCGTCTTTGCTCGTAGCTCTATATTTGTTTGTAAAATACCACCACTACATGGAGCAGAGGGCCTGATTCAGACCCGGTCGCAAGGCTGCGTTCGCACGTAGCCAGCCAATGTTTGCAATCTACGCATACGTACAAGACGCAGTGCGCGAACCAGTCACTGCGATCGCGAAGCAATCGCACCCTGTACACAGATGCTCCGCAAGCATGAGTGACAGGATGTGCAGTTTGTGGGTGGTGACAGGGGGTGGTCGATTATAAGGGGGGTGTGGTGGTGCGAACGCAGGCGTGTCTGTACGTTGGAACGCCATGGAGCGTCGGCATACACGTCACATAGCTGAATTACACACAGCAGCACTAGCAGTAGGGTATGGTCAGCCACAAGTGCTGCGTATGGGTCCGATGTTACTCGATGTTACCGATTGTTTCATACACTTCCTGGAGATGACGTGTGTTACTGGGGGAAAGTGGGCGTCTTGTGTCAGGCAAAACATAGTGGGCGTGCTAATGTCTTGCTAGCGATCGTGGGATTTGTATACTTTGGCTGCTGACCGGATCTGAATCAGGCCCAGAGTGCATAGTCCAGTCACCATTATAACTAACGGGATGTAGTTATGAGACCGGCAGCATCCCGTCGCTGAAAGTCTGACACGGGACCTATAGATAGGCGTCGATATACCAACGCCTATCTTAATCCCGACGCCGGAACACAGACGGACGACTGCCCGAACGAGGTAAGTCCAGGGTGCCCTTAGAATTAGCCCCGGGTGGGGGGGGGGTTAGGTTCAGATAACATAGCGGGGTTGACATTAGGCTTTGGGGGAGTGGGGGGTTAGGCACTCCTAGGGGGGAGGGTTAGCCACCACTTGGGGGGGGTATGGTTAGGCACTAAGGGGGAAGGGTTAGGTTTAGGCACTAACAGGGAAGGTTAGGGTGCAGGGTGGGGAGGGTTAGGCTACAAGAAGGGAGGTTATGGGGAGTAGGGGGGAGGGTAAGTATACTTATCCAACCCCTAATGGGATACCAACCATCGGGATACCGCTTTCGGTATTTTGACATGAGGCATCCCGACAGCCGGCATTTCATACCCATTCCTAACTAATAACCACTAACAATATAATCTCTAAATGGTTTATAAACTTTAAACATTTATAAAAAAATATATATTTCACAAATAGCAACAGAGCCGATATTTCCACGATGATTACAACATGTACAAGAGTCATGAACAGCTTCAGGGCCAGAAAGTAAGAGTCCAGCAACCGCCAAGAAAAGGAAAAGAAAAGAGTTAAAGTTGATGTTTTGCCAAGAAGATGACAAAGGTAACAATGTGAGAGATAGCATGGTGCTGAGAAGGAGGAAATGACATTGAGTGGAGGTAAAAGTTGAGAGGAATTGAGTTGTGTCATGAGGAATAAGAGAAAGTTTAGGTGGAGTAAGTGTTATATTATCTCATTCTCTCACAATTACCGCAGCTGTAGGTAGTGCTGCGCATGCGCTGTTTTTACGGATGTAACAGCGCATGCGCAGTGCTGATTACAGCTGCGGTAAGGTAGTGTAGTGAGGGAAAACTATCTATTTCCTGAAAAGCTGTCATCACAAAAATTACATCTTTTCAGAATAGATAGTTATAGGGAGGAGGAATGATGAATTCATCTGGTAATTAGGTAGAACCACATGCCAGTTCTAAACCTAATTACCTCCATCGAGTTTTTTAGTAATGATGAATAGGCCCCTCTCTCTCTTTAGGTGTATGAACCATTCATCTGTAACAAAACTGAGCCAAGCAGTCGCGATTTTAGTGAAGCAAGTCACAGAAAATAATTTTGCACCAAGCTGATGTAAACAGCAAGAGAGCATCTGAAACTGAGCCAATCAGTAATAGCAATATGCCCTGTTGCTTAGCAGCAGCCTAGAGAGGGGAGGGAGTCAGGGACTGAGCAGGGTCACGTCTGAGGCAGCCAGAGAGTGAGAGACAACCTCCAACGAACCCATGAAGATGCCCTGATACAGACACAGTAACCAGGAAGGATCCAGGTGAGGCATAGCTATCAGGAATTTAATAAAAACAAACAACCATCAGAACACCAACAAATGATTTCCATTTGATTGTAGCAAACATCGGACAGTCACCAACGAATGGTAAAAACACTACAATCAGAACAAAAACATTGATTATTAGTAACCATCAGATTCTGATGTCCATTCCTACGCTGAACCTGCAGGCAGACTCCGCCCACCACTCCTCCACTGTGAAGTGCTACCATAGCAATGTGCCCTTTTGCTTAGCAGCAGCCTAGAGAGTGGGAGGAGTCAGGGATTGAGCAGGGCCACGTCTAACCCATGAATATGCCCGTATGATGATGGTGGCCATTTATCATTTGATGCCACCATCCAATAAAAATTAAAACACTACCATCAGAACAAAAACATCAATGGTTAGTAACCGTTGGATTCCAATGTCCATCTCTACGCTGAACCAGCCGGCGTACTATGGCCACCACTCCTCCACCATGAAGTGCCCCCTCCCCAGCGTGATGTTCCCGCTCAGCCACACGACCCTCGGTGAACAGGAACACCTCCCATGGAAGTCAGCGCTATTCTCAGACAGGGGAACCACAGCGAGCGAGGAAGCTCATTAGGAAGCCTGTAAAACAAAGGGATGAGTGGAAGTCACAGTTGTATCATGAGAAATAAGATAAGGGCAAGTGGAAGACACAGTTGTGTCATGAGGAATAAGATAAGGGCGAGTGGATTTACCATCACTGGATGCTGACATCCAGTGATGGCAAACCCCTGGACCGAGGAAGAAATCTTATCAGTAATAAAATCTCTTCCTTTAGATAAAGCGTCTGGACCAGACGGGTATATTAACAAATTCTTTAAATGGTTCCAAAACACTTTGTCTCCTATATTAGCACAAATGTTTAATGACGCCTCGTCAGTGGGCTCGTTCCCGGGAGAAATGCTAGAGGCAAGAATAGTAGCCTTCCCCAAACCAGGAAAGAACTTGACATCTATGGCCAATTATAGACCAATCGCATTCCCAAATACAGATATAAAAATATTCGCTAAACTTCTAGCAAATAGACTTAATCTAATGCTACCTAATTTAATACATCGAGATCAGTTAGGATTTGTCTTGGGACATCAAGGACCGGACAATATGAGGAAGGTGATCAATATTATCAAATCATTTTCCAGCTTCAACCAGTACCTTCTTCTATCATTAGACACGGAAAAAGCATTCAATGGATTGAACTGGAGATCTCTAAGAGCCGTCTTGGAACTTTTATGTATTTATTTTGTACTATTTGTATAGTACTGCCCTTAATGGGCCTTTGTTATATTTATTATTTACCATTATTTTTTGTTGTATATATGCTATATTATTGCTCTGCTGAATAAAAAGAAATGTAAAAAAAAAGCCGTTTTGGAGAAATTTGGTATTAAGGGCAGCCTGATAACATCAATTTTTGCTCTTTACTCTTCCCCTTCAGCCAGAGTCCTTGTCAATGGTATATTATCCACCCCATTTCTGATTAAGAATGGCACTCGACAATTATCGTTAATATTAATTGATTGGATGATGTACAATGTGTCATGGATGGGCAGACTTTCTGCCTTAAAGATGGTTGTATTACCAAAGTTATTGTATTTATTTCGAACAATAACCATATTAGTTCCAAACTATGTCCTTCTTAAGCTCCAAAAACTTTTTACCAATTATATTTGGAAAGGTAAGAAATGGAGATTGTCAAGGAAACAATTATCTCTTCCAAAAACGGAAGGAGGCCAGGGACTCCCAGATTTACATTGGTACCAAATAGCGTCATTATTATCCCAATTAACCTCTTGATTTTCAAAAGAGAACTTAATGCACTGGGTCCAGCTTGAATGTGATATGGTTTCCCCGTTTCCGCTCACTGATTGTCTTTGGTTGCCATCACATGTTAAAATACCGTGGATTGAAAGATCCTCGGCGGTATCCACAACCCGAAAGGCTTGTTGGAAATTATAAACATGACCTCGAATACTAGTCTGCCCTCCACCAATTTTACTCTGGAGGGGTTGGCTACCCTAATACCTAATTTAAATCTTGTGACATGGAAAACACAAGGCATAATCTCCTTAAAGAAATTACGACGTCTGGTACTGTCCTGCCATATACCCAACTCAACACACAGCTTAACATCTCTTTTAGAGAGTTTATAAATATTTACAAATCAGACATTGGCTGAATAGTATAACACCAACCCCACACATCGTTCATTATCTCCCTAAATTTCTACTTATTCAACTAAATAAAACAAATAGCAAAGGCGGCATCACGTGGTGGTACTCCTACTTAATTACCCCTACAGAATTTATTAAACCTAGAACAATACTGAAATGGGAAGTAGACCTTTGTTGTGTATTTTCTGAAGAAGACTGCCGATTAATGTTTAAAACCAGTTCTAAACTATCAAAATGTGTTTCTCATATGGAACAATATTATTGACTACTTCATCGTCAATATTTCACTCCTATATTAATGCATATTATTTCACCTTCTCACTCCAACCTATGTTGGCGGAACTGTGGACAAGTGGGCTCCCTGTGTCACATATTTTGGTCATGTCCTTATATCACTATATTGTGGAAAAGGGTATTTATTTTAATATCTAAAATTCTAAAGATCTCTATTACTCCACACCCTATTATAGCTATTTTTCATTTATATAAAGGAACTTTGACGGCTAATGATCGGTATATAATGGGTCACATTCTTATAGCTACTAAAATAATGATAGCCCAATTCTGGCGATCCCCTATAATACCGGCTTTGGAGGATATAGAGAAAAAGGTCCAACACCACTGTGAGTTTGAAACAGCAGGAGTACACTACTCCTCATCGACATCAAACCCGCTGATTCAGTGGTTAAATTGGTCGGATTACTGGACCTCAAAACCCAAACCATGAAATTTGAGGTTTAACCTGATGATAATCAATCAATTATGGATAGACCAGTGGATAATTGAAAAGAGTTGATCACCCTAGTCTTAACATTTTGACTATTTGGACAGTTTTAGCTTTCAATCTTTATCCTCTCAGTTTAGTTTTATTTTGTTAATGTTGGCTAGAACTATATAATACTATTGTATAATGGTTGATAAGAACATTTACAATCTCTGGACTATATACAGTCAGGTCCATAAATATTGGGACATTGGCAGAATTTTCAGATTTTGTCCTCTATTCACCACCACACTGGTTTTGAAATGAAACAAACAAGATGTGGCTTTAACTGCAGACTTTCAGATTTAATTTGAGGGTAATTACATCCAAATCAGGTGAACGGTGTAGGAATTACAACAGTTTCAATATGTGCCTCCCACTTTTTAAGGGGCCAAAAGTAATGGGACTATCAATTCAAAAGCTATTTCATGGACAGGTGTGGGCTATTCCCTCGTTATTTCATTATCAATTAAGCAGGTAAAAGGTCTGGAGTTGATTCTAGGTGTGACATTTGCATTTGGAATCAGTTGCTGTCAACTCTCAATATGAGATCCAAAGAGCTGTCACTATTAGTGAAGCAAGCCATCATTAGACTGAAAAATCAAAACAAACCCATCAGAGAGATAGCAAAAACATTAGGTGTGGCCAAATCAACTGTTTGGAACATTCTTAAAAAGAAAGAACGCACCGGAGAGCTCAGCAACACCAAAAGACCCTGAAGACCACGGAAAACAACTGTGGTGGATGACAAAAGAATTATTTCCCTGGTGAAGAAAAACCCCTTCACAACAGTTGGCCAAATCAAGAACACTCTCCAGGAGGTAGATGTATATGTGTTAAAGTCAACAATCCAGAGAAGACTTCACAAGAGTGAATATAGAGGATTCACCACAAGATGCAAACCATTGGTGAGCCACAAAAACAGGAAGACCAGATTAGAGTTTGCCAAACAACATCTAAAAAAGCCATTACAGTTCTGGAACAACATCCTATTGACAGATGAGACAAAGATCAACTTGTACCAGAGTGATGGGAATAGAAGAGAAGGAAAGGAACTGGTCATGATCCAAAACATACCACCTCATCAGTGAAGCATGGTGGGGGTAGTGACTTGGCGCCAATGGAACTGGTTCCCTTGTATTTATTGATGATGTGACTGTTGACAAAAGCAGCAGAATTAATTCTGAAGTGTTTCGGGCAATATTATATGCTCATATTCAGTCAAATGCTTCAGAACTCATTGGTCAGCGCTTCACAGTGCAGATGGACAATGACCCGAAGCATACTGCAAAAGCAACAAAGAGTTTTTTAAGGCTAAAAAGTGGAATGTTATGCAATGGCAAAGTCAATCCCCTGACCTGAATCCGATTGAGCATGCATTTCACTTGATGAAGACAAAACTGAAGGGAAAATACCCCAAGAACAAGCAGGAACTGAAGACATTTGCAGTAGAGGCCTGGCAGAGCATCACCAGGGATGAAACCCAGCGTCTGGTGATGTCTATGCGTTCCAGACTTCAGGCTGTAATTGCCTGCAAAGGATTTGCAACAAAGTATTAAAAAGTGAAAGTTAGATTTAGGATTATTTAGTTTGTCCCATTACTTTTGGCCCCTTAAAAAGTGGGAGGCACATATAGAAACCGTTGTAATTCCTACACCGTTCACCTGATTTGGATGTAATTACCCTCAAATTAAATCTGAAAGTCTGCAGTTAAATCACATCTTGTTTGTTTCATTTCAAAGCCATTGTGGTGGTGAATAGAGGACAAAATATGAAAATTCTGTCAATGTCCCAATATTTATGGACCTGACTGTATATGTTTCTACGTTATATTAGTTTTGTTGATTGAAAATATTGTGCTTATTATTTTTCTTTGTTCCCCCCTCTCCCCTTTTTTCAATTTCTGTACCCCTTACCTTTCCCTATATTCTTGAAACAATGAAAATCTAATGTTTTTTAAAAAAAGAAAAGGGCGAGTGGAGGAAGTCACAGTTGTATCATGAGGAATAAAAAAAGGGCGAGTGGAAGTAAATTGTATAATGAGAATAAGGGCGAGTGGAAGTCACAGTTGTATCATGAGGAATAAGATATGGGCGAGTGGAAGTCACAGTTGTATCATGAGGAATAAGATATGGGCGAGTGGAAGTCACAGCTGTATCATGAGGAATAAGATAAGGGTGAGTGGAAGTCACAGCTGTATCATGAGGAATAAGATAAGGGCGAGTGGAAGTCACAGCTGTATCATGAGGAATAAGATAAGGGCGAGTGGAAGTCACAGTTGTATCATGAGTAATAAGATAAGGGCGAGTGGAAGTAAATTGTATAATGAGGAATAAGATATGGGCGAGTGGAAGTCACAGTTGTAACATAAGGAATAAGATCAGGGCGAGTGGAAGTCACAGTTGTATCATGAGTAATAAGATCAGGGCGAGTGGAAGTAAATTGTATTATGAGGAATAAGATAAGGGCGAGTGGAAGTTACAGCTGTATCATGAGTAATAAGATCAGGGCGAGTGGAAGTCACAGTTGTATCATTAGGAATAAGATAAGGGTGAGTGGAAGTCACAGTTGTATTGTCGAAGCTGGATTATTGGCTGAGACAAGATCAGTTTAAAATTGAATCGCAGCGACACCATCTTGCGACTGGCCACAAGATGCCATCTTGGAAATGAGATCACAAGACGCCATTTTACGAATGGCCGCCTAAGCGCCATTTTAGATAAACTCACACTTTAGTACATGTGGCGATATTACTATTAGCATCATGCAATTGCATCTGTAACCATCGCCATAAGTTACAGCGATTCACCAAAAGCCCATTTCATGACTTTACGTAGTTTGGGTGCTCTGGATAAAGTGTATATTATTATAATTCCCCTAAAGGATATATTGCATTAGCTAAACAGAGCAAATGGCCATGTGACAACTAGCCTGTGTAGGCAAGCTTCCTGGATATAACGTCTGCTCTCACTCCAGGTGGCCCTGCTCGAATACACACCTTACATTAGCAGGCTTCCTGCAATAAAATACCTTCAAAGCCAAGAGTGTTATCTTGGGTTTGGGTCTTGTAGCTGTGCTAATTTGCATTTACACAAGAGCCTGGGAGAACAAAGGACTTTACTTTTGAGCCTGGGAAGGGTGGGGGCTGCTGAGAGAGGGGGGAGTGTGGAACTATAAGGCTCAGCATTCCACACTGCTAGGTGTTCACTTAGTTTAAGTGAGATTTAAGTGCACCATTTCTCATACACAGATTAATACGCACAATTGCGCTGGTAACTAATCTTAGCGAATGCATAAGATCCTATATGAAAACGCTGTTCATTAGCTTTATGCGCACGCATCTGCTCCAAGTTAACTAGCGTCTTTATATCAAACCCTGCATGCTCACACATTACATATCCACATACAAGGTTCCATAAGCTTTAAGGGATAAGATTTATGTTCGTTCATTTAGTATAAATGCTGTGAAATAAAGATTATTTGGTAACTAAGGTTTTATACATGCTAAGTAAGCCGTGTTTGGTTTTGTACTGATGTGTACTCTTTCAACAGAATTCCGGTATTATCGGTGTGGAGATCACATCATGCATTCTCAACTTATGGACCACAGAGACTTCAAGCAACAAAATGTATATTATATGAACAACTGTTAGGATGTTGCATGGGGCGGGAAACCAGAGACCCTCAGTTGTTGGAGGCTGAGTTGTGTCTATTTGAATCAGCCTGTTAAATGCTCTGTAACAGATGCATCCCCCTTGAGGACCAATGGCATCAGCAACAAACTTCTCTATTGTGTTGTCTATTTCTGGGGGGTATAAATATGTGTGCTCCAACACTGGGTCTTAGTCTTCTTGCTGAATGCTGACTGACGAGGGGTTTCTTGCTGATGCCTAACATCTGGAACAGAGAGCACTGCGTATGTATAATTGTACTTGGGTCTGTATAATCTCTTTGCACTTAGATTATATGAGGATCATAGCGTGTAACTGCTGTACTTTTACTTGAATAATACTTTGTGCTTTGGAACCACAGATTCTAGGTCTGAAGTCTTTATTTACTGTATGACTGCGTACGCAAAATAGCATCATCCTTAGAGGTTTATAGGTAGGATATTAGAAGGTATAGGCAGGGGTATATAGAGGTTCAAATATAGATTCCTTAGTATCATGAGGAATAAGATAAGGGTGAGTGGAAGTCACAGTTGTATCATGAGGAATAAGATAAGGTCAAGAGGAAGTCACAGTTGTATCATGAGGAATAAGATAAGGGCGAGTGGAAGTCACAGTTGTATCATGAGGAATAAGATAAGGGCGAGTGGAAGTCACAGTTGTATCATTAGGAATAAGATAAGGGCGAGTGGAAGTCACAGTTGTATCATGAGGAATAAGATAAGGGCGAGTGGAAGTCACAGTTGTATCATGAGGAATAAGATAAGGGCGAGTGGAAGTCACAGCTGTATCATGAGGAATAAGATAAGGGCGAGTGGAAGTCACAGTTGTATCATGAGGGATAAGATAAGGGCGAGAGGAAGTCACAGTTGTATCATGAGGAATAAGATAAGGGCGAGTTGAAGTCACAGTTGTATCATTAGGAATAAGATAAGGGCGAGTGGAAGTCACAGTTGTATCATGAGGGATAAGATAAGGGCGAGAGGAAGTCACAGTTGTATTATGAGGAACAAGATAAGGGTGAGTGGAAGTCACAGTTGTATCATGAGGAATAAGACAAGGGCGAGTGGAAGTCACAGTTGTATAATTAGGAATAAGATAAGGGCGAGTGGAAGTCACAGTTGTATCATGAGGGATAAGATAAGGGCGAGAGGAAGTCACAGTTGTATTATGAGGAACAAGATAAGGGTGAGTGGAAGTCACAGTTGTATCATGAGGAATAAGACAAGGGCGAGTGGAAGTCACAGTTGTATTATGAGGAATAAGACAAGGGCGAGTGGAAGTCACAGTTGTATTATGAGGAATAAGATAAGAGCGAGTGGAAGTCACATTTGTGTCATGAGTAATAGGAGAAAGTTGAGGGGAAGTTAGAGTTATACAGTATAGTATGGAATAAGATTTGGTTTAAATGGAAGTCAGAGTTGTATAATTAGGAATAAGATCAGGTTAAGTGAGTCAGGGTCGTGTGACAAGAAGTAAGGTAGAGTTGAGGGTAAGTCAGAGTTGTATCATGAGGAATCTGAGTCATGTGCAATAAACTGAGAGTTGTGCCATAAGGAAGAAGAGAACATTGCAACAAACAGGGTTATGTCATAAGGCAGGAGAGAAGGTAGAGGGGAAATCAGAGCTGTGCCATAAGGCAGGAGAGAAGGTAGAGGGGAAGTCAGAGCTGTGCCATAAGGCAGGAGAGAAGGTAGAGGGGAAGTCAGAGCTGTGCCATAAGGCAGGAGAGAAGGTAGAGGGGAAGTCAGAGCTGTGCCATAAGGTAGGAGAGAAGGTAGAGGGGAAGTCAGAGCTGTGCCATAAGCCAGGAAAGAAGGTAGAGGGGAAGTCAGAGCTGTGCCATAAGGCAGGAGAGAAGGTAGAGGGGAAGTCAGAGCTGTGTCATAAGGCAGGAGAGAAGGTAGAGGGGAAGTCAGAGCTGTGCCATAATGCAGGAGAGAAGGTAGAGGGGAAGTCAGAGCTGTGCCATAAAGGGTAAGAGAGAGTTGATGGTAAGTCAGAGTCGTATCATGAGGAATTACAGTAAGATGAGGGGAAGTCAGAGCTGTGTCATAAAAAAAGAAGATTGACAGGAAGTCTGCCTATTCACCTGATGCTGGATTGACTCTAGCTTGAACTCATTGTGATGTGAGGAATCTGAATCAGTCAGTTTGGTTGATGCTACTCACATTAGCGGTAGCAGAGTCTAGCATGGCTCAGGTGTTCTCCATGGTCCTGGAAAGGAGGTATGACCTTCGCTACTAACATCAGACATGTCACAGCCCCCGATTTAGTAGCAGATGAGATTGGCAGTGAGAAATGACAATCAGGCACATGGATATCACTGACAGAGTGAAGAGATGACAATAAGGTATTAGGATATCACTGGCAGATGAGCACACAAGCCACAAGGAGTTAAAGATAGAGCAGGATTCCAGGCACAAGGAGATGAATAAGGACAAAGAAGATTCCAAGGAATAGGAACATCAGGAGTCAAACAGAGGAACCTGATTCAGACCCGTTCGCTAGGCTGCGTTTGCACGTAGCCTGCTGATGTTTGCATTCTGTACATGCGTACAAGACGCAGTGCGTAAACTAGTCCATGCGATCGGAAAGGGTTTGCACCCAGTATAAAGACGCTCTGCAAGCATGAGTGACAGGATGTGCCATTTGTGGGGGGTGACAGGGGGTGGTCGATGGTAACGGGGGGGGGGGTGCGAACGCAGGCATGTTTCAGGGGCGTGCATAATTAAGACGCATCATCAGCGTACACGTCACATGGCTGAATTACACACAGCAGCACTCGCAGTGCTTGCGGTAGGGTATGGTCAGCCACAAGTGTTGCATATGGGTCCGATGTTACCGATTGTTTAATACAATTCCTGGAGATGATGTATGTTACTAAGGGAAAGTGGGCGTCTTGTGTCAGGTTGGTGGACGTCTAAATACATACCGCGATCGCACGGCAAGACATAGTGGGCATGCTAATCGCGGGATTGCATACTTTGGCTGTTGACGGCTGCGTGCGAACACATCCTAGCGAACGGACCAGAGGTCCAAGAAGTTATTTAACCTAATACTCTTGCAGTAGATGGATGCACAAAGGAGGTATAAATAGCCCACCACAATGATCAGAGGGCAGAGCTGTGATAAGCACTTATAAATTAACTGCAACTATAAATTAGGGTGAAGCTAAGGTAAAGTGGGCACTTTTAAGCTCAACTTCGTAGTGACAGATTGTAGAGAAAGATTGGCGTGCACAGTGACTGTAAAGCAAGATTCTTCAAAAAGATGATGCCAGTCTTCCATAGCAAGGTTCATTGCCAACAGCTCTTTAACTCCGGTTGTATAGCTCTTCTCAGCAGGAAAAAATTTCCAAGAGTAACGGGGGGGGGATTTTCTCATTGGAGAAATGTTGAGAGAGGATGGCACCCACTCCCACGGAAGAGGCATAAATTTCAAGACAGAAGGGCAAACAGCATCAGGGGCTGTTGTGTGAAAGCCTGTTCCTTCAGAAAAGTGTCCAGATAAAAGAGGCAGAATTATGAGGCAACAGATCACTTGATTCCCAAAAGGGAGAAACCCACAACAGTCCTTGGCCTGCGATGAGAAATGTTAGGTAGGCTTCTTTGGCCTTTCTGAAGGGAAGTTCATTGCCAATATTTTGTACTGTATGAAACTTCAGAGGCAACAGCTGGTGGTGTTGGATTAACCAACAAATTCTGGAGGGCGTAGAAAGAATGAAAAGTCCCTAAAGAAATTTCATGAGCTGTGCAAAAGATGTTGAAGTGAAGTGGTGTGACAAATCCAATCCAGTCAGTCTTGTTTGACATTGCTCACTATGGAGGTGCAGAGTCTAACGAGGTGTAAGTGTTTCACAAGGATTTCTGCAAGGAAGCATGGACTTAGCTGCTGAGACCATGCAATTCAAAGTAGCCTGTGTGAGTATAATATGTGACTATCAAGAACATATGACAATAAGGCACGAGGATACCACTGACAGAATGACCAGATGAGATTAATGCACAAGGAAATCACTGGCAGAAAAGTACACAAGGCATGTTAGATGGAGAAGAATTCCAGGCACTATATGAATAAGGACAATCAGGACTAAGGCAGGAAATCAGTATAAATCTTTGCCGCCATGTGTCCGCATGGTAAAGTTATTACTCCCAATACATAAGTTCAGGTTAAGTGCTGCTGTTTGCATATCATAAAGTCGCTACAATCAACTTGTGTGGATCACAATCCTTGACGCGTTTCAGAAGCATAAGATGCTCTTTCATCAGATGATAAATAAAATGTATCTTTAGGAGGACATTCGGCAGCAAACATTTATACTGACAGCGATCAAGATCCTTCTGGATTGTCAGCTCTCACGGGCAGAGGGGATGTAGTTAGCAGACGGGCGAACGGCATGCTGCCAGTCTGAATCCCGACAGTGGAAGCCCGACACAGGACTTAAGATAGGCGTCAAAATACAGACGCCTACCTTAAACCAAATGCCAGAATACAGACAGACACCAGCCCGAACGAAGTAAGTCGGGGGTGTCTTAGCTGTTAGCCGTAGAGGGGAGTGTTAGGCAGCATAGCGGGGTAAGCTTTAGGTTTTGGAGGGGTGGGGGTTTAGTGTTAGGCATCCCGGGGAGGGGGGTTGGGTTAGGTACCACTAGGGGGGGTTAGGCACTAAGGGGAGAGGGTTAGGTTTAGGTACAGAGGGGGGAGACAGTTTTAGGCACATGCGGGATGGCGAGGGTTAGAGTTAGGTTACAAGAAGGGAGGGTTAGGGGGAGAAGGGTAAGTATACTTACCTGACCGCTGTCGGGATACGGACCATCGGGATGCCGGTGTCGGTATTTTGACTGCCGATATTACATACCGATTCCGGGCAGAGTCATCTACGCCAACTGTCTCATGTCTGACCTCTTTGTACATCCGTCAACATCTTATGCTGAATTCTTCTGCCCTTTTTAACTTAACACCTCTACATTTTCCATATCCCCACTTGTATATATCCACATCACACTGTCTATACATTCACCCACATATTGTATCAGTGTGAAAGTACCCCTAGTTTGCATGATGTCAGTATTTGCAGTATTCTGATATTTGAATTGAAATGAATTTAAGTAAATATTTTATATATAAATGAGTAACTTTTTGTATTTCTGTGCACGGATCTTCCCTATGTAAAATAGAAAGGTAAAACAATACATTGCTTTATGCTCCATTCCCAGTACAATATGTATAGCAGGCTGGGCCACTGGGGGCTCACAGATAAAGGGGCTGCAGGATCCATGCAAACTTCACCAATGAGTCTAGTGACAATGGGCCTGATTCAGACCCACTCGCGAGCGGCTGTCCGCTCGCAAGTGGGTCGATGTTATGCACTGAGCATGCGCACGACGGAGGGAGCTCCGTCGTGCGCATGCGCCAGACGCGACGAGCGAAGGAAAGTCCTTCGCTCGTTGTGTCCGATCAAAGGGGGCGTGCTGTCAATGTTGATTGACAGCACGCCCCCTTTGGTGGGCGTGCCGGGGGCGTGCCTCCCTGACGGGGGCGTTCCCACGGGAACGCCTCCCATCAGAAGCCGGCCCACTGACATCACTAGTGATGTCAGTGGGAGTGATTTTGGCTCTGATAGAGCCAAAATCACTCCGGAGCTTGCGGTTGAAAACCTCAACCGCAGGCTCCGGCTCGCAATTTCGATGGTCGCGATGGTCTCGACCATCACGGCCATCACAAAGCACGCTCGTATAGCCTGTGGGTGGTGACCCACAGCTATATGAGCATCCAGGAGGACGCTCCATGAAAATGGAGCCCGGCCCTCATTCAGAGCGTGCGCTCTGCTCAGAGCGTAAGGCTCTGAATGAGGGCCAATGGCAGTAACAATGGCAGTAACATGACTGAGGTATCATTATCATTTATTTAGTACCAGTTATTTATATAGCGCATACATATTCTGCAGATCTTCACAGAGAGACTATTTGGCCATTCCCATCAGTTCTTGCCCCAGTGGAGTTTACAATCTATTATCCAAACACAGCAATGCCCCCTCTGCCTTCTGTCTGCACACATAAAAGATCATGGACCACAACTAGCAGGGAACCCTATAACAAAGTGCCCAGCAGTGCTCACACTCATTACGCAGGTTATTTAGGCCCGCACTGCTGTATGAAAGAGATATACACAATGATAAGACATGAAGTGTGGAAGTCACAGTAATGAAGGGGATGTGAAGGTTAATCCTCAGCACAGAGAGAGAGAGAGAGAGAGAGAGAGCGGGAGACACCACTGGCTGCTGCTGCTGCTGATTAGGGTGAGTGATGCGGAGGAGGAGGGCAGGTATCTGGGTAGAAGGGGAGGAGTGTGGTCGGTGAGTTAGATGTTATAGAAGATGCCACCTCAGGATGAGAAAGGACCAGCACAGCACACAGGCTGGAATCTCGGATCCTACCCAAGGTCAGTGGGACACAGAGAGGACTCATGTGTGTCAAGGTACCTGTGTGAGCTCTCATGGGACAGTGCCATCTCCATCACTGCATGTGCCATGCTCAGAGGGCACTGTGAGTGTATATGTAATGCGATAACACATAGGGCAATGTGTGCACACACTGGATAGACTAAGTATATGCTGCGCAGTGTACAGAGTATGGGTATATGTAGTTCAGTGCACAGAGTATGGGTATATACAGTACAGTGCACAGAGTATGGGTATATGTTATGCAGTGCACAGAGTATGGGTATATACAGTACAGTGCACAGAGTATGGGTATATGTAATGCAGTGTACAGAGTATGGGTATATGTTATGCAGTGCACAGAGTATGGGTATATACAGTACAGTGCACAGAGTATGGGTATATGTAATGCAGTGTACAGAGTATGGGTATATGTTATGCAGTGCACAGAGTATGGGTATATACAGTACAGTGCACAGAGTATTAGTATATGTTATGCAGTGTACAGAGTATGGGTATATGTTATGCAGTGCACAGAGTATGGGTATATGTAGTTCAGTGCACAGAGTATGGGTATATGTAATGCAGTGCACAGAGTATGGGTATATACAGTACAGTGCACAGAGTATGGGTATATGTTATGCAGTGCACAGAGTATGGGTATATACAGTACAGTGCACAGAGTATGGGTATATGTAATGCAGTGTACAGAGTATGGGTATATGTTATGCAGTGCACAGAGTATGGGTATATACAGTACAGTGCACAGAGTATTAGTATATGTTATGCAGTGTACAGAGTATGGGTATATGTTATGCAGTGCACAGAGTATGGGTATATGTAATGCAGTGCACAGAGTATGGGTATATGTAATGCAGTGCACAGAGTACGGGTATATGTAATGCAGTGCACATAGTACGGGTATATGGTGTGCAGTGCACAGAGTATGGGTATATGGTGTGCAGTGCACAGAGTATGGGTATATGGTGTGCAGTGCACAGAGTATGGGTATATGGTGTGCAGTGCACAGAGTATGGGTATATGGTGTGCAGTGCACAGAGTATGGGTATATGGTGTGCAGTGCACAGAGTATGGGTATATGGTGTGCAGTGCACAGAGTATGGGTATATGGTGTGCAGTGCACAGAGTATGGGTATATGGTGTGCAGTGCACAGAGTATGGGTATATGGTGTGCAGTGCACAGAGTATGGGTATATGGTGTGCAGTGCACAGAGTATGGGTATATGGTGTGCAGTGCACAGAGTATGGGTATATGGTGTGCAGTGCACAGAGTATGGGTATATGGTGTGCAGTGCACAGAGTATGGGTATATGGTGTGTAGTGCACAGAGTATGGGTATATGGTGTGCAGTGCACAGAGTATGGGTATATTGTGTGCAGTGCACAGAGTATGGGTATATGGTGTGCAGTGCACAGAGTATGGGTATATGGTGTGCAGTGCACAGAGTATGGGTATATGGTGTGCAGTGCACAGAGTATGGGTATATGGTGTGCAGTGCACAGAGTATGGGTATATGGTGTGCAGTGCACAGAGTATGGGTATATGGTGTGCAGTGTACAGAGTATGGGTATATGGTGTGCAGTGCACAGAGTATGGGTATATGTTATGCAGTGCACACAGTATGGTATATACAGTGCAGTGCACAGAGCATGGGTATATACAGTACAGTGCACAGAGTATGAGTATATGTAATGCAGTGCACAGAGTATGGGTATATGTAATGCAGTGCGCATAGTATGGGTATATGTAATGCAGTGCACAGAGCATGGGTATATACAGTACAGTGCACAGATTATGGATATATGTAATGCAGTGCACAGAGTATGGGTATATGTTATGCAGTGCATAGAGTATGGGTATATGGAATGCAGTGCACAGAGTATGGTATATACAGTGCAGTGCACAGAGCATGGGTATATACAGTATAGTGCATAGAGTATGGGTATATGTTAAGCAGTGCACAGAGAGGTGCACACAATGCTTTGTTATAAAGCTTTAATTACATACTTGGAATTCTTCTATAGAAAATATACTACTAGGAAGTCGTTCATCTGAAACCCCTAATCATTTACATGTAATATAGAAAAGTGCATATATCTCTCCTTTGTTTTCGGTTGGATGGTGCAGCCCGGAATAGAAGGAGTGTTCCCCGTGGAGGCACTCGTGTGGTTGAATGCATTAATAATACCAGTGCCAGCACTGACAATACTTTCTGGTGATCTTCTTGTGCGATACTCAGAAACAGGCCTGATTACCCGGACCTCCTGAGTGCCCATAAAATGCCAGTCTTTTAGTAGGGAGGGAAATGCTGCATGGCCAATAGTGACACAGGGAGCCCCCTACCTAAATACATCTTCTCCCCATTTCAATCTCATTTAAAGAGGGACAGTCACCAGGGTCACCTGCATCATTTTCTGCCATGTAGTGCGCACAAAGGGGCTGAGCCCGACTGCCACGGATCTCTCATCGGACACACATGGCGAGTTTTTTTGCATACAGCGCATGCGCAGTTGGGAATTTACGCATATTTGTCTGTCCTATTCTGAGCCGGATGCAACTTAGCCGGAACTGTCGATCCATGAAAAAGGGCGCTGAAAATGCGATGGCACGTAACCACCCTGACTTGTGATAGTATTGTGGGCGTGTATGCACAGCTCTGTGTGATTATGAGTTGTGTGTACAGGGAAGGGAAGCCTCTGTCTGACGGATCTCCTGCACACAGCATGGGTTGGCAGACTGGGGCGCTCAATCCGGGCAGCTTGCAAACGCAGCTGCTGAGCTTGCTGGGGGAAGCTTACAGCCTAATGCACAATGCACCACTGTGCGCAGCAGAACAGCAGATAATGACAGTGTAACTGATGACCTTTACATATTACTGTGCTGAAAAACAAAATGACGTTTGTGCATCTGGGTGCACAGGAAGATCCAGTCTTAGAGCCTAATTCAAATATGGAAGCAATTGGCGTCAACTACTGTGATCCCTTACATAGTGCAGAAATATGCTAATGCCACAGACGCTGTATTTTGTACAGTGATGCACACCGGCGACGCCGCTGATCCACGTGTGCGCACAAAGGGCTTGATTCAGAGTCGGACGCAAGGGAGACGACGCACGCACAGATTGAGCGTTTGTTTGGCACTGCGCATGTATATAAGCTGCACTGCACATGCGCAGCATTCGCATTCCAACTACGGAAACACAGATGAGCCAATCGCAGAGTGAGTGACCGGTTTTCAGCTTTTGGCAGTGGTGACGAGGGCGCGTCTGTCCGTTTGAGCGCCATTTCATCGGTGTGCATAAATTAGTCACTGCGATTGCATACGCAGCTCTGCGTGTCAGAAGAGCACCCAAGGCTGCGGCAGGTCAGACCTGCTGCAAGGGAAAGATGGTTGCTCGATGTGCGTCGCTGTTACCGATAGTTACGCAGGTAAGCAGCGTCGTACGCATTTGAGAAGGCAGTAGTGGGCGTCTTTATGCTCGGGTGACCTTTACAAACATTAGCATATTTTCGCAGCTGCATCGCGTACACAAAAGCAGCTGTGATCGCATTAGCGTCCATCACTGAATGAGGCCCAAAGACACACACTGGACGCATCATTGGACCCCTGAGCAACCCCATGGTGGCTCTGAATGTCTGCTGCAAATAAGATGCCTGCGCCATTACAACTGCGTACGACGACAGTTGCAGGCTGAGACACATCCCCAAAAATGGCTGCGACTCCCCTGCGTTACACTTGCCCGTTACCTCCCACAAATGCTCACTGACTGTCAGTCGTTTTGGGAATAAATCCTCACTGCGTCCGCCATCGCTAATCAACCACTGTGTGTGCACAGTCCAGACTGTAACGCTATGCACAGTCCAAAAAAACATCACTCAACTGTTTTATATTTGGACTGTGCATGTGTTACAGTCTCATCGCATCCACCTCTGCATCAGGAGCGAAGAAGCTCCTGCCATTAGACAATAACGCTGCACCCTCACAGATGTCTCTTTTCTTGGGTACGCCTTAGGTCACAAAACACTCTCTCCCAACTGTGGGATGCTGCTCTTAGCCGCCCGGAAGAGCATTCAAGTCTCCCGGAGGCCGCAGTTTCTCCTGCTGCCTCCGCCCGGTGCCCTCCACTTTTTGAGTAAAGTTGGCAGTCTGGGCGGCTGATGAAGCAATTTGTGCTGCATCGCATCATGGTAACCATGACCCCTCTTTACAATGCCGGTAATCTTGGCATTGGAAAGCGGGGGGGAAAGGCCAGGATGACGCAATCACGCTCTCCAACATTTGCCTCCTTTGCCTCACCACGACCCCGGCAACTATGGGTTATAGGGTGGAGTTAGTCAGCTTGGACCTGACGCTGCGTTGGATACGCAATGGATGTAATTTCAATTAAAAAATAAATAAAAGCACATAAAAGAAGACCAGGGTACGTGCAAGTTGGCGCCAGTACTGTATATGACCAGTTTACATTAGGCACACACCTTAAATAAGACTGAGACACAACTCTCCATATTCATGTATGAAAAAGCAAAATACACAATGGGGGTCGGCCGCAACTGCAGTTGCTAAAATATACTAATGTCTTCCAAAGCTTAGATGAGCATAGGGATGCCCATTGCTTTCTTCTCAAAGCTGTCCGACAACGTGCAGCAGCATAAACATCGGTAACATTGACGCAGTTCCGTAGCTTGGGAGTCAAGTCTGACCAGCCGCAAACACTGCGGTTCTCCTGACATGCTGAGAGCTCTCGTGCTGCGCAGGATAATGCAATGGCTAATTTATGCACGCCCATGTTTGCCTAGCGACCCGTCATTACCTCCCCCAAACGCTGACCACCTGTCACTTACTATGCGAGTAAATCCTCTGGGCGAGCGTGATCGCAATACAATTGCTGCACGTGCGGAGTGAGGCATGCGCAATGACAAACAATCACTTGATCTACGTAAATATCGGCATTGCGTAAAACCTCTGAATCAGGCCCTAAGATTGGCTGTCCCAGACTCCTGAGGGAGTCGGCCAGCCCAGGGGTTGGATAACACGATTCGCATTGAATTGCGCCATTGTAGCCACTGTAAAATGCCACGCATCACAACTTGGAACAGCAGGGGGAGGAGCCATAAATACACGATTGTGACATCACAGCCCCGCACTCGAACATGCCTAACTGAGTCTTGCCTAAGTTAGTATGACCCTTCCCTCCGTGGTATCTCCAGACTCTAGTGTCAGATTCACGCAAATCTATATGTGCGCCTATGCCGTATGCATGAACACTTTATTCTGATAGACTGGCGTAAATTCAACTCAGCATCAACGTCTCTATAATAACCATTTAACAATGAGTAACAGCCAGAGAAGAACACACACTGATAGTCTTTATATATAGTTATAAAGACGAAGATAGGATTGCACAATGTATGGAGAGAACACATACCAAAGAACAAGGTATAACCACAGGAATCACTCTGCAAACAGGCAAATGCCTCATTTATGTTGAATTTATTTGGTAATAGACGCTATCAGATTAGCCTTTTGTAATCACACTGCTTCATGCCTGTACAGTAACACTTATCAGCATGCAAAGCTTCATATACTTGAAATATCTAACTGTATTTTGCAAATATCTTACATGGTGGTCTTGAGATTTAACTGTTACAATACCAGCTACTGTATCCTCCCTGTCAGACGGAGAGCAGGTTATCCAGCAGACAGTGGAGAGAGGAAAATTACCTACTGCATTCTCCCAAATGTTTTACACACAGCCAGAAATTGTGTGTTAGGGGCCTAAATATTATATTTATGTATCACTAAGACAGATTTTTACTATTGGGGCATATTAACAAAGGCTGAATGCAGTTAATATCGGATATTATAACCTGCATCATCTGATACTATAACTCTGAGGTCTCTTCCTCTATTACTGACATTATATCCCAATCATCCTGTATTCTGCTTTCAAACTGGTGACTACACTGCTTGTTACCCTCATATCATCTGATGCTATAACTCTGAGGTCTCTTCCTGTTACTGACATTATATCCCCATCATCCTGTATTCTGCTTTCCCACTGGTGACTACACTGCTTGTTACCCTCATATCATCTGATGCTATAACTCTGATGTCTCTTCCTCTGTTACTGACATTATATCCCCATCATCCTGTATTCTGCTTTCCCACTGGTGACTACACTGCTTGTTACTCTCATATCATCTGATGCTATAACTCTGAGGTCTCTTCCTCTGTTACTGACATTATATCCCCATCATCCTGTATTCTGCTTTCCCACTGGTGACTACACTGCTTGTTACCCTCATATCATCTGATGCTATAACTCTGAGGTCTCTTCCTCTGTTACTGACATTATATCCCCATCATCCTGTATTCTGCTTTCCCACTGGTGACTACACTGCTTGTTACCCTCATATCATCTGATGCTATAACTCTGAGGTCTCTTCCTGTTACTGACATTATATCCCCATCATCCTGTATTCTGCTTTCCCACTGGTGACTACGCTGCTTGTTACCCTCATATCATCTGATGCTATAACTCTGAGGTCTCTTCCTGTTACTGACATTATATCCCCATCATCCTGTATTCTGCTTTCCCACTGGTGACTACACTGCTTGTTACCCTCATATCATCTGATGTATAACTGAGGGCTCTTCCTCTATTACTGACATTATATCCCCATCATCCTGTATTCTGCTTTCCCACTGGTGACTACGCTGCTTGTTACCCTCATATCATCTGATGCTATAACTCTGAGGTCTCTTCCTGTTACTGACATTATATCCCCATCATCCTGTATTCTGCTTTCCCACTGGTGACTACACTGCTTGTTACCCTCATATCATCTGATGCTATAATTCTGAGGTCTCTTCCTCTGTTACTGACATTATATCCCCATCATCCTGTATTCTGCTTTCCCACTGGTGACTACACTGCTTGTTATCCTCATATCATCTGGTATTATAACTCAAAGGGCTCAATCCAATTAGGTGTGAATGGCGAGTAGCGAGATTGTTTCTTGAAACGCGCACACTTCGCAGTGAAGCACGCTCCCGAGAAATCACCAAACCAATTAAAAATGCCTATTTGCACTACTTGCAGTGGAGGGGTGTGAATTGACTGCCAAATGAGATTTGTGAGAAATGCATGATAATGTGGGGAGACCATTCTGGACCGCCCCAAAATGGATATTATCGTTAGCAGGACCGTATAGAAGGCTGTTTGTGGGCATTAGGAAGGTACTGTAGGTTTTTGAATAGTGTAAAATGGCTGATTTGTATGTTTTTGTTTTTTTTTAAGTACAAGAAAATGATAAAAAAAAAAAAACTTTTTTGTTTAATCTTAAACTAATTAAATGAAAAATGCAAAAAAAAAAAAGAAAAGTAGGAAAAAGAGCGATTTTGTGGTACTTTGATTTCTTTTTTTTAGAAAAAGAATTATTTTTCAACTTAAAAATTATTGTAATTAAATTTGGGGTACCTAAACTCACAAAAAAGGTGAAGTTGTGGTAATTTGAGGACTTATTTTTTTTTTTACCCCCAAAACTGACATGGCTTTATAGGGAAGGGCCAGGGAAGAGATAGGGGAGGCCAGGAGATGCTGGGGATGAAATAAGAGGAAGCTACAAGCAAGTATTATAATAAACAGAAACTTGACAGGCCCACACAGCGCCCCCTGACCTGTGGTACCCTGTGCATTGGCATCGGCCGCACTACCCTAGCTACGGCCCTGGTCCCAACATTTTAACCTTAAAATAAAGATTTTCCTTTCCATCTCACACCCTCAGGGAGGTGCGAGTGGAAAGTTGCGAATTCAGTCTGACTGATTCAGTGCAAGTTGCTAATTGGATTGCAAAATGAATTCGCTACGCGAATACTAAGTGAAAATAGCACCTCGCAATTCGCACCTAATAGGATTGACCAGTCTTTTGCTCTGTTCTAATTACACCTCTATGTGGTTACATTTGGACATGTGACCTTGCAGTATATAAATGTTTGACTTATTAATGTATTAAACTATGACCTTCCTGTACTCTCACCGTTTAGGAACACATACCACGCTGATCCTCTGGTAACAATTTTGGCACTAATGCTCCATAAACGCCGACCCTCCTCTCTGGGCAGGTTACCGGCCATGTGGAGATTGCAGAAGGTCCCAGGATGGTGGTCCTGCAGCTGCTGAACCTTATGGCCCCGTTTTACTTCCTCTGCCTCCTTGCAGTCACTATTTGCCTCCAGCTGTTCTTCTTCCTCCCCGGCATGTGTGATGACTACTCGCTGCCTCTCTCTGGCCTTCTGCACAGTTCTCTGTTTTTCTTCTTTCTGGTCAATGTCATAGGGAATTACTTCCTGGTCATCTGGAACTGTCCTGCTGCCAACGTGGTCAGTGCAAATGCTGCAGTGTCCGATAAACCATTTTGCCAGATATGTGTCCGAGTGATGTGGGACCAAGAGCATCACTGCTTCTTCACCGGGACCTGCATTAGCCGGAGCAATCTGCGCAGCTTTGTGTTGTTCTGCCTCCATGCCTCCTGCAGTTGTTTCCATGCATTGGTGTCAGGAGTGGGATACATTTCAAAGAGTTTCTCTCTCTCTTTCTTCGATCCTTTGACTTTTATCCGGCTGCTGCCTCTCTCTGTCACCCGCTTCTTCTCAGGTCAGCTTTTTATTCATTGCTATTAAAGTCCTAAATCACGGTCACCAGTTACTGAGCCAAATGTGGGTTTCAGACGTTTGTACGCAGAATCTTCCTGGGATAAACGGCTTGGGTGGTGAATGATGCGACATACACGTCTACAAGTTTCAGAGCATTGAAACTATGGGAGGGTATTCATGAAAGCTCGGAGACTGGTAAATGTGTGAAAGATAAAGTACCTACCGATCAGCTTCTAACTGTCCTTTTCAAACACTGGGCCTGATTCAGCGGAACGCATATTCGCAATGGTCGAGAATCTGCACAGGCGCTTGTCCCCTACTGCGCACATGCTGTACGGGTCCTGCATATTCGCACGCAGAGCGGCAGCAGACTGTCAGTGATTGACAGGGGTATAGGGGCAGCTGGGGCTGTTTGCAGCTGGGGTTAAAAGCACCAAGTGTTAAAGGCACAAAGTGTGATTACATAACAGTTAATCAAACAGTTGAACAAACATTGACCAACATCTAAGGTAATTTAAGATTTAGACAAATTTTAAGGAAATCAGTTTTAAAGTAACAAACCTAATACTCGCCATGTACTACACATTTCTTTTCATCAAAACTATTCTTTATATTTTCTCTAAGGATATAACATCCTTACCTCTCCCTGCATATCACCTCTCTGTGCTTATTGCAGCCGTATTGATTCACTCCCCTCCTCCTAAAATTCATGAGCTTTCTTTTCATCATACATTGACGATTACAACCTCATTGTGTCACTATAAAAAACGTTTACAACTATATCTACTTCTCTATCCTTCTGCTTTTATTATCTGGTGACATATCACCAAATCCAGGCCCCACACAAATACACAGCGGTTTTAATATGGAATAAATATCCTGCAAACCCCATGTGTTCCCCATCACCCTCCACATCATTAAATGTGCCTTATGGAATCCACACTCTATCACAACTTATCATTATTTTACATCTGAACATCTCTTTACAACTACAACTTTCACCAATTTCTACATTTACCTGAGACTGCTGGTTCACACCTTAACCATACAGTAACAACCATGGCTTTCCCCAGACACCTCCAGTAACAACCATGGCTTTCCACAGACACCTACAGTAACAACCATGGCTTTCCACAGACACCTCCAGTAACAACCATGGCTTTCCACAGACACCTCCAGTAACAACCATGGCTTTCCACAGACACCTACTGTAACAACCATGGCTTTCCACAGACACCTACTGTAACAACCATGGCTTTCCATAGACACCTCCAGTAACAACCATGGCTTTCCACAGACACCTACTGTAACAACCATGGCTTTCCACAGACACCTCCAGTAACAACCATGGCTTTCCACAGACACCTACAGTAACAACCATGGCTTTCCCCAGACATCTACAATAACAACCATGGCTTTCCACAGACACCTCTAGTAACAACCATGGCTTTCCACAGACACCTACAGTAACAACCATGGCTTTCCACAGACACCTACAGTAACAACCATGGCTTTCCACAGATACCTACAAATACTGTCACATAAAGTAGAATGTCAGAGGTGTAAATCTTACTCCATCTTACTGGTTCACATAATGTAAAACTGGAATCTACCCATCTATCATTCTAACCCTCTGTTCCATGCTCACTGTCTACCCCATCTGTGTCATCCCTGTCTGTCTACCCCTCCCCTTTAGAATGTGAGCTCTCACGAGCAGGGCCCTCTTCCCTCATGTGCTTTTCCTTCCTTTACTTATATTATCTACTTTATACTCCTTATAACAGCACCTAACCCTTGACTTTTGCCATCCTGCTACTGTTGCAGCAATGTTTATTTACCATGTACTTGTTTTGCAATGTCTTATACTGTATGTTAGTGTTTTCTTGTTCTGTTCAACTGTTTATGTACTGTTTCTGTACTTTGTTTTTGTACTTGTTAGGCGCTGCAGAACCCTTGTGGCGCCATATAAATAAAGGATAATAATAATAATTGACAGTCTGCTGCCGTTTGTAGGCTATAGGGGGTGGCGATGGCGTGTTGCTGCTGATGGGCGGGTGGAAAGAGGCCAGAATCTCCATCGGTTGATGGAGGTTTTCCTGGCCTCTTTGTTGCAACTGCGGCGGCTGGCTTGGGTCACTTTGTTATCGCAGATTATCTGATGCTGCATCCTTGGATGCAGCTCAGATAAAGAATGTATGCAGGAGGAGTGACTCCTTCTGCTGCATTACCAGAATTGCAAGGACGGAATTGCAAAGCTGCTTACGTGCAGATTTGCAATTCCCTCCTGTGCTGAATCAGGTCCACAATCTGTAAATTGACAGTGAGGAGCAGATTGGTTGGTACTTTATCTCTCACAATTTTATTACATTATCCAAGCTTTCATGAATACCCCCCTACATGACTGGTAGAAAAACATACACACTTGGTTTTTAAGGATACATATTTAGCAGCCTATGTCCGACACAGGGAATTCCAAACACCCAGGATTCATCCCTTACATTGCAATCTGTTGGCTGCTAGAACAATGTGAAGACAACGGTGATATTAATGTAAAGGTTTAGTGTAGAGATGCAGTGTAGAGTTATTTGCCATTTACCCTAGGACAGAGGTTCCCAAACTTTTTTGAATCACGGCACCCTAGAGTATCAGCAATGTTTTCACGGCACCCCTAAGCCAAACGTTTGGTATTGAGAAATTCAGAAAATTTTTTAGTAACGTAATAAAGTGAAGTAAATTGTGCTGACCTGTCATCCTTAGGCTCAGTTATGTGGTGTTGAACAGGTTTGAGCTTCTGTCTGTCACATATTTACATTACATTGACCATAAATAATATGATTTAGTGCTGGACCACCAACCTGAGGCACCCCTGCAAGTGTCCCAGGGCACCCCAGGGTGCCACGGCGCACAGTTTGGGAACCACTGCTCTAGGACCTTGTAACGCTGTGAGGACAGGGGTGAGGTTCGGTTGTGGAGTGCTAGGCTAACATTTCTGTCTACTGTTTAGCATTTTAGTCTCAGTTGGGTCTGTGAATTCACAAAACATCACTTACCTCTGCTGATTTTTGTCTGGGGGAGAATCTCCATTTAATCTACGCTATGGTGAGTGCTTCACTTCAGGAAGTTGTATATCTGGGTTGGACAATAGGAGAATGTGAAAGAGAGCTTTGGGCAGGAACTGCAGAAATGTCTATTTGGTGGGAAATATAGAGAAGAACAAGATGTAGAGGGTAGACAGGAACATTTACTAGAGGAAAAACATCTACCTTTTTTGCGTATTTACCTAGCACATCATGGGGCCGATTCTGAATTGTGAGCAAAGCCAAAACAAAAATGAGTAACTTTGCTCCTGGTATAAACCATGTTGCAAAGCAAGGGGTGCAAATACATATTTATTTTAGCATGCATAGTAAGTACTGGCTGCTTTTGCATGTAGCCCACCATTGCTGGACAGCTATGTTTACATGGGAATTTAGATATGAGCTATCTAAATCTCTCTGCACATCTGCCCCTTCCTGCAATGCAAAGTTAATTGCTTTTCCTTGCTTTGGTCCCAGCCCTGAAACAGCCCCAATGCGTGAATTTATTTGCAGATGTATTGATGTTGAGGCTGTAACAATGTGCCAGGAGACCAGCTGGCAGGAACAAGTCATCATATTATCTAATTTACATAGACTTGTATTATCTAATTTACATAGATCCGGCAGATTTCAGGAATGGCAGCCCTATCAGGTGAAGAGATAGCTAGGGGACTTTTTCCACCATCCCAGCAACACCCTGCCGTGAGCTGTACAGACAAGTAGATATATCACGCAGCGTGTGGTAAACCTGGGCATGCACCACGTACAAAGTCTACAGGCAGCAGTTACATTGTCTCTGGCCATGGTGACATTGATAAACGCTGCCCCAGTTTTGTGCCTTATGAAAAATGACACACGGACCCTGCCAAGATCCCGACTATTTATAGAAGAGGGATGGGAGAGGTTATATCTGGCCCAGAAATTTGCCGTCTGTCATGTCTCTGTCCTACATTGCCACAGCTAATTTCCACAAATTAATTATCTCCTAATCTTTGTCTCATATTAAACCTGACCTTCATCTTCTACTCATTAGCCTTCATTCCGTTCCTACACTCTTCATCTTCTCCAGCTAATCCTTCACCTGTCCATAGTCCTATTAGAGTCCCACAATCTTCAGCCTCTCTGTGCTTCCTGTCCACAGGTTCTCTTCTCAGCTCAGAAATGTTGGCGGTCCTCATGCTTTACCTCTGGTTGGGGGTGGGATTAGCCTGTGCCGCCTTCTGCTGTCACCAGCTGCTACTGATATCCAGGGGACCAGCCTACCACAAGAGGACCACCGAGGAGGCCAGTACCATCAACAGGATGAACAACTTGACGAGTGTCTTTGGAAAAAGGTGGTTGCTGGCACTTTTGGTCCCTCAGGCTAAGGACAATTGATGGCAGGGACAAGACAGTTTGTTGAGTTGAACTTTCACTATAGACTATGCTCGGATATGTACAGTGTGCATTAACCTATTGCTTTGTAGACACACAGTGGTAACTTCTCACTGTTAGAGTGGCCTCACTTCATATGTTTTAAGAGGTATCCTCGCTGCTAGATCCCCTCAGTGCCTGCACATATAAATAGCCAGACCTACTCACGGCGCTTTATTTATAGCAAACTACCACTATATAATAATCTCTATATAATATAAGTAGCTAGACCTCACAGCTCTGTAACCGTAGCTGGGTTCCTAAATGCACTTTTCTCAGTAGTTAGATTGTTATGACCATTAGCATTTATTTAAATGAGGCGCCACAAATGTCCGCAGTGCCGTATAGAGCAAACAGGACTGGGTGAACAAAAGTAATATACTACAGAATTACAAATGTAGCGTATAGCAATTGGTTGAGATAGTGGACCCAGGGGAGGGATGAAACAAGAAGGAACATGCTGATGCAAGCTTAGCAAGCTCCTTATAGCAAGTCTCTAAGGAGAGGGACCTCACAGCTTTGCACCCATGCCTAAGTCCCCGAAATTCAACCTCTACCTGCAGCCAGAGCTCCCCACAGATCTGTAAATGTGACTAGATCTCCTATAATCTACACCAATAGCAAGAATTCTGATTGCTACTGTAGGTTCAGTCAAAATCCTATGTCACTAGCTATACATCCGTACATCTCTGTATTTAAAGCTATAGGGCCTATTTCACAGTTGTACGCCATTGCACTCGCAGTTGCGATCGTGTTCGCAATTTATGTGCGAAAATATGCTAATGCCTGCTAAAAGGCTCCCTGCCTGAAACAGTGTTGTAACATGTGCTCAGCCCATCGCACTCACTTCCCCTATCTGCATTATGTACAGATCCTCCAGGGGATGAGAACACACCACCATCCACGCAACATCGGCCATACGACGACTCCTCCAGTAAGTCCTGGGCTGCGCAGATTGCGGGTCAATTTTCTCTCTAAAAATGGCCTCTGAGACTGTGGTTCTGTGATTGGGAACGCATTCGTGAGCGCAGAACACCCATGGAACTCCCACAACACGCCCATGGACCGGCCTCCTATTGCGAACACTAACGGCCATCTTCCCGGCCCAGGAACAGCCATGGATCGCAGTGGTCCGCTCAGGATTTTGCAATCATGGAGACGTTGCGAATGCTGTGTAAAACTATCGCTCACGTGTGCGCAGTGAAACTTTCCTTGGCGTTTTGCGCATACCTTTGGCATATCTGGGGGGGTTGAATGGGGCACTTTTTAGGATCCGACTGGGGGGGCGGCGGCGGCAGTCCAGGTGTGAGTGTGATGATTGATGTGACTGTGACAGGCAGTGTAAAAATTAGTGTACCCGGAGCCGCGCTGCACTAATCCAGGCTGAATCATTCCTTCCCGACGCATGCGCAGTAGCAAAAAAATTTCTCAACTGTGTGAACATTGGCAGCGCTAAATCAGGCCCATAGTTCCATCATCGCCTCTAATCAGTAGCTACACTGCTCCTCGTATCTCTGCCTGGATGTCTACACGGGACGTAGTTAATAGACCGGCGGACGCAATGCCGCCGGTCTAAATCCCGACTCGTCCTGCCCGATAAGGGAATTAAGATAGGCGTTGAAATGCCGACACCTATCTTAATCCCAACACCGGAAGACTGACCCCTGTCATCCCGATCGTCCCCTGACTGGTAAGTAGAACACTTAGCCCGGGGATGTGGGGGTTAGGTTTAGGGACCCCTGGGGGGAGGTTAGAGTTAAGCACTAAGGGGGGAGGTTAGGGTTAGGCACCCCCCCAGGGAAGGTTAGGGTTAGGCTAGGGGAAGGGGGGTTAGGCACTAGGGGGTATATTAGGGTTAGGCGCCCCTAAGGGAGAGTTAGGTTTAGGGTGCGTGGAGAGGGGGTTAGATTTAGGCACCCCTGGGGGGAGGTTAGGGTTAGGCACCCCTAAAGGAAGGATAGGGTTGGGGGGGGGGGGGAGAGGGGAGGGTTAGGTTACTTACCTTTCCCTGTTGGGATTTCGACCCGCCTGGCTGCCGCTGTCGGTATTTGATCCAGCGGCTAAACAGCCGTTGGCATTTCATACCGAATCCGTCTACATTAGTAGCTGCACAACCCCACACCTGTGTATTGGTAGATATAACTGAACATCTAAGTCTACTCATATGTCTGCACAAATAGCTACTGTAGATTCAATCATCTATCTGGATATCTAGCCCCCATAAATTACCTGCATCAGTACCTAGACCTCTACACACCTCTGTATGGAAATCTAGTCCCCATAAATTACCTGTATCAGTACCTAGACCTCTACACACCTCTGTATGGAAATCTAGGTCAACTTAATTTCATATATTACCTAAACCTCCTCCTCATATCTTTGCAGGTAGATTTAATGAACTAAGGGCCTGATTCAGACCCGTTCACTATTTGCGGTCGTTCGTTCAAAAACAAGGGGTGGCTATTCAAATGATCCGTTCGCAAATTGCAGTCTGTTCACACCTCTAAGTCTGAACGAGCGAGCAAAACATACGCTCGTTTATTTGTTAAAAACGCCCCCTGGCCGCTCGCACCATACGTCATGTCCGCTATTTATTAGATTAATCGAGTACATCGACCAGCGTATGAACTGCTTGCTATTCTTGTGGTTGGTTTTTTCAACCAGTATTTTGCGAGCAGTTCTGAGTTAAAAAAAACCAAGTGACGTGGTCAATGACGCTGCTGGATTAATTATGCACTCCCTTAAAACGCCCGTTTTGACCTTTAAGCACGCCTGCGTTCGGATCTCCACTCCCCATTTTCAAGCACCTTCCCGTTACCACCCACATACGCCTCATTCTGGCACTCAAAATAGCAGGCATTCGCTATATTGCGAGCACATGAATTTCGGCCGCACTGACTGGTTCGCGCATGCGTATAACGATCCGTACGCATGCGCAGATGTGCGAACATCGCTCGGAACGAGCGTACTGCCGCTAGAGAGTGGCTCTGAATGAGGACCTAAGTGCCTGATTCACTAGCGTATGCAAGGGCCATTCCGGATGCACATTGCCTGATTGTTTATTATCGCGCATGCGTATAAGCCGTACTGCGCGTGCGCAGTTATAGCGCTCTGACTACGGATGCACAGAGGAAAACATCGCAAAGTGAGCGATAGGCTGTCAGCGTTTGGGGGTGTGACGGGGGAGTGGTTGGAAGAACGCAATCATGCCTGGCCATTTCCTGGGCGTGCATAAATTAGCCACTGAGATTGCATACGCACCATGAGACAACTCTGAGTGCGAGGAGACTTGTAGTGTCTGCGGCCGGTCAGAGCATTTGCTGCATTACTGGCCGATGTTGTTTCGATGGTAACGATGTTTACGCAGAAGAGCACATTGGACGGATATGAGAAGGCTGCTGTGGGCGTCTTTATGTCGGCTGAGCTTTGGCAAGCATTAGCATATATTCGCAGCTGCGTTCTGTGTGAATTTGCAGCTGTGACCACAATTTGCGAATCTGTACTGAATAAGGCCCCAAGTTAAAAATATAGATATCTAGACCCCAAAAATTACCTGTATCAGATATATATATATATATACACACACATCTGTATGGATCGCTAGGTTTCCTTACTTATGTCATCATCTTTACATAGATGCCATCAATTATACCCCGTAGCTAGACTCCCTAATTCCCTACATCAGTACCTCCATCTATACCAGTGGTTCCCAAACTGTGCGCCGTGGCACCAGGGTGCCACGGCCGGAGGGAAGGTGCTGTCATCTCAGCAGGCCTGGCCAAAACGTTGATCACGCAGAGCTTCCACCGGTAGATCGCGATCAACTTTCCTTCAGAAAGTGGATCGCTGACATCTGAAGCTATCAGAGGCTAAAGAAGCCTCTGATAGCTTCAACGTTCCCAGTGATGCAGTGCGCGCGGGATATCATGACGTCACCCGTGCACCCGCGGCACTGCACATTACACCATTGGGAACCTGTGAGCATCCTGCGCGCCTGCTGGATCCAGCTTGATCCAGTCAGCGCAGTAGCAGTGGGAGAGAAAGCAGGAGGAGCGGTCCCCAGCGTGAACTTCATGCAGGTAAGTTCTGCACAGGGATGTGGGGGCTACTTGTGGGGGCACAGCCTGAGGCACTGCTACAAGGGGTACTGCATAATGGGCTCAACTACAGGGGGCATTGCATAATGGGCAGTACTACAGGGGACTTTACATAAGGGGCACTACTACAGGGGACATTGCGTAAGGGGCACTACTACAGGGGGCATTGCATAACAGGCACTACTACAGGGGGCACTGCATAATTGGCAGTACTACAGGGGGCATTGCACCATGGGCAGTACTACAGGGGCACTGCATAAAGGGCAGTACTACAGGTAATTTGGCTTAAGGGTGCCTTGAAAAAATGAAGGAGACCCTAAGGGTGCCTACAACTGAAAAAGTTTGGGAGCCACTGATCTATACACATTCCTTTAAGGGCAGCTCTAGTTTTTAGGACCAAATACAAGCATCCAAGCCAGTGAATGTTACTTATACACAGGTCTGCACAATAAACTATATAAGGAGGCAGGGCTCCTGAATGCTATAATGGAGGCTGAATGAGGTCCTTACAATAGTTATAGATCCTCTCAGGTATATAGCGTCCCATTACTCCTGTGTTTCCGTGCAGTAGCTTACTGCTGGATATGTGCTCTAAGTACTCTATACTTCCAGTAGAAGCTGCCTCACAGTTTATTGCTCCTGTGCATTCTATAAAACCAATATCAAGTGACTAGCGACTGCTTTATTAGTAGCAGTTAAATACTCTAGTTATCAGCAACATTACCTGTTGAGTACAGCATGCCATATCCCTCATGGGCCAAATGTAACGGGGTTCGAGTTTTAGTTCAAATCCAACTCGCACCTTCTCGCATTTATTGAAGGTGCGAGTTGATGCCGGGACTCTCAAATGTAATAGCCTGCAAACTTTTGAGCTCGAGGCTACTACACTATGCGAATGTGTGAGAGTATTTCCTATGGAAACTCTTAAAAGGTGCGAGTTATACAGAAGCCTTCACAGATCAGCAAGATCCGTGATGGCTTCTGTCTGCATGCTAAAAAAATAAAAAATGACGTGCAGCCCCTCCCCAGAAGGATAACCAGCTCCGGGCTCTGTAAGCCTGTGCTGGTTTTTAAAATACAGGGCCCCCCCTACACATTTTGTCCCCTGTATTTTGAAAACCAGCACAGGCTGTACAGAGCCCAGGGCTGGTTATGGTTATTGGGAGGGGGGTGCATGTCTCTCTTACACTGACCTGCTCAGGGTAAACTCGCTATCCTGAAGCTGGACTAAAGTTTTTGCGATTTCTCAGGCAGTAATATGTGCGAGTGAAGCACTCCATTACATTGCCCGAGTTCTATCTAGAGAATGGGAAAGCATCTGGATGCGAGATGCTTTTTTGGAGGTTAATAGTAAAGCTCGAGTTACTATAGTGGCGCCTTATCACATTTGCGAGTGAGTAAAAAATGTGAGTTTAGCACTAAACTCGCATTTTTTATAAATTCGCAACCTATTACTTTTGGCCCCATATATTTGTTAGAGGTCCTCTCTAATATATAGCAATCCCTGTCCTAACAACAAGGTCCATATAAGAATAGGTTGGAATTTGGGCTCTATATACTAAGTGGAGATAAGGGGGCCAAACGAAAAAGGCACAGAAAATCCCTGTACATATCACTTGTCAATATGTACTAAAGGCACTCCCCAATCATTACATTACATGTCCATGAGCTCCACAGTCATGAGAACCATGTTTGCGCGCTCCCCAGTCATGACAACCATGTCCTCTTAGCCCTCCATCCTGATAACCACGTCTACTTGGTGCTCTTTCCTTAGAACTGGGTCTACTCACTCCTCCATCCTGATAACATGGTCAGGTTACTCCTCTGTCCTGATAACAAGGTCAGGTTGCCCCTCCGTCCTGATAACATGGTCAGGTTGCCCCTCCGTCCTGATAACATGGTCAGGTTGCCCCTCCGTCCTGATAACATGGTCAGGTTGCTCCTCTGTCCTGATAACTAGGTGTACTCTCTTCATAATTGTATAATGCTGCTAGGCATGTGTCTAGCTTCTGCACATTAGAGTGCCAGTTGTCCCATGAACCAGCACTTCCCACACCCCTCTATCTAGCCAGCGGTGCTGCCACTTGGCACCCATAGTACCGCAATCTCCCCCTCCCCCACCGATGGTTCCACAATCGGGCACCTCACACAAACCCCACAAACACACCATTGGTCCCGCAAACTGACAAACCGCCAACCACCAGAGGTCCCACGAATCGGCACCTCCCACTACTCCCCTTCCTCAAATCATACCTGCAGGATGCAGCCAGTTTGCACCACCGCAGAGGAAGGTCTGGAACTTGCGCATGCGTACAAGATGCAGTGCGCATGCGCAAACTCGTCCATGCGATCAGGAAGCGCTCGCACCCTGTACACAGACGCTCCGCAAGCATGAGTGACAGGGCGAGCCATTTGTGGGCAGTGACAGGGGGTAGTCAATGGTAACGGGGCAGTGGTGGTGCGAACGCAGGCGTGTCTGTGCATTGCAACGCCGTTTCAGGGGTGTGCATAATTAAGACGCAGCGTCAGCGTACACATCACATGGCTGAATTACACACAGCAGCACTCGCAGTGCGTGTGGTAGGGTATGGTCAGCCACAAGTGCTGCGTATGGGTCCGATGTCAGCCGATGTTACCGATTGTTTCATACACTTCCTGGAGATGACGTATGTTACTAAGGGAAAGGGGGCGTCTTGTGTCAGGCTGGTGGGCGTCTAAATACATACCGCGATCGTACGGCAAGACATAGTGGGCGTGCTAATGTCTTGCTAGCGATCGTGGGATCGGCATACAATGGCTGCTGACGGCTACGTGCGAATGCATCCTATAGAATGGGTCTGAATCAGGCCCTCAGTACAATAGCTAAAGACCCAGCAAATGAAGGGTCCACAATACTAGGACTAAATTAGGATCTCGTTTTGTTTTACTGTGACTTACAGGAAACCTTGGATGGTGTAAATAATAGAAAACACCTCTCTATATTAACCAGTCACTCGCTGTACTATATTATTAATCCAGATTATCTCACTGTTCTACATTGACAATCAAATTTCCTAACCGTTATACATTAACAGATCTACTTCATAGTTTGAGGAGATTCCATATTAGTATCAAATGTGGACAAATATCTGTTATTCAGAAATTAGCAAAAACAACCTATTATTATCATTTATTTAAATGGCGCCACAAGTGTTCCACAGCGCCTTACAAAGTACATAAACAACTAGGTTGACCAGTGATTTACAGTACAATACAATACAGGACAAGGACATGGATAATATACATTGCTATATTAGCGACCATAACACCCAGATAAGCAACAGAGCAAAGTAACCAAGTGTTAGGTGCCCTAGTGGGGAGTAAGGAGTAGATGAAAGTAGAGTAAGGAGAAGCACAAAAGAGCTGAGGGTCCTGCTCGTAAGAGCTTACATTCTAAATGGGAGGGGCAGACAAACAGGTGTGACACAGAAGGGGTAGGCAGGGATGAAGGAATGTGTAGCAGCAAGTTGAGATTAGAGCTGGAAGGCTTTGATGAAGTAGGGGGTCTTGAGAGCCCGTTTGAAGGATTGTAGAGGTGGAGAGTCTGATGGGAAGAGGGAGAGAGTTCCAAAGGTGAGGAGCAGCAAGGGCAAAGTCTTGGAGGCGGGAGTGGGAGAAAGTAATCAGTTGGCATGAGAGGCGGCGTGCATTTGTTGAACGAAGAGGGCGAACAGGAGAGTGAAGGGAGATGAGGTCTGAGATGTAAATTGGAGAGGAATGGCTGAGGGCTTTGTAAGCGAGTGTGAGAACCTTGAATTGGGTTCTGAAGGGGAAGGGGAGCCAGTGGAGGGCTTGTAAGAGAGGGGTGGCAGATGTAGAACGTTTGGAAAGGAAGATGAGCAGAGCAGCAGCACTGAGGACAGACTGGAGATGGGAGGAGGCTACAGTAACCCAATCTGGAGATGACCAGTGAGTGTATGAGGGTTTTAATGGCATCCTGGGAGATAAAGGGTCTAATCTTGGAAATATTTTTGAGATGAAAACGACAGGACTGTGAAAGGCTCTGGATATGTGGTTTGAAGGAGTGGGAGGAGTCCAGGATAACTCCAAGACAGCGCACTTTGGGGCTAGAGGAGATAGTAGTTGCCATCAATTGATAAAGAAATAGTGGGAAGTGAGGTTATGTTGGGGGGTGGGAAAATGATCAGCTCTGTCTTGGATATATTAAGTTTAAGAAATCGCTGGGACATCCAAGAAGAGATGTTGTCTCTCAATGACACACGCACAATGAACTGATACTCTAGTCAGATTACAATCTACAAATGATAACCAGGTTTTATTTTGTATTCAATGTATTGGTTTGAAAAATGCAATAAAGGACACACAGAAAACAAGCCGTGCAGTATCCGTCCTCTCCAAGTCTTACATACAGGGAATGTATGGGTTTACTATGTGCTGGATCTGTTACTGCTGACACTAGTAGTTGGTGGGGGGTAGGGGGCTGTATGGCACTGAGACCCGACCCATATAGGGGCATTGGTGTTTTAAGTAGATCACAATCATTACTATCACCAGTACCGTCACACTTAGGTGTGAAGCTATTTTCTATATCATCCTCCTCTCATGTCAGCACCACACCAGGCACACGCTCATGTTGGGATACCTGTACTATGGTCCCCGGCTACATACACTATTTCCTAATTTTCCTGGAGCGCTTTGCAAGGAAACTAAAAGTGCTGACACAGTATAATAAAGTCTCCAGGTGCATAGGACTATGGAAGTAACCGAGGAGAGAAAGGGTCCGTTTCCGAGTCAGAGGCAATATTTTGTGACTGCGCACGTGTCCCGGTTTTTCTATGCACAGAGCCGCAGGGCCGACTGAGCTGCAGGTATTAGGTGTCCCTGGGCTGTGACTGGGAGGGGTCTAAAGAGATGCACAGAGATAGTTCATCTTATGGGCGTGTTATGAGAATGTCGCAAGAGTGGTCTTGGACTTAATCGCGTACATTGGAGGCCATACCCTGAGGAGATTCTGCCACTAGCATGGGGCTGGTGCATGTTCCGATGGCTGCCACCTCAGCCGCTTAATGTGGGCACCCCAGCCCTTCCGCACCCAGACGCACGACTGCACAACAGAGGAAGACGCACTGCAAAAAGGCAGCAACTGCTTCTACATGCCACGCTGCAGGTATAACAAGCTGTGTGCAGGCCGTCACCAGCAGCCCATGCACCGGGTTTATGCCAGACATACGTCACAGGCAGTGGCGGTTCTAGGGGTGGGCTAACAGGGCCGCCGGCCCCTAGAGGGTGCCACTGAGTCCCCAGAAGGTAAAAAAAAAAATATTTCCCATAATAAAAAAAAGTCCCGGACCCCCCGCGTTGCCGGGCGCCCACTGATATTTGTTATCAGCGGGCACCCAGCTCCCTCCCTGCAGAGGCAGCCGAAGCTCACTCCAGAGCTCCGGCTCTGGCATAGAGCACTATGGGAGGGACGTCATGACGTCTCTCCCATAGATCCGTGGAGCCGGAGCTCACTCCAGAGCTCCGGCTCCAGTAGAGAGCACTATGGGAGGGACATCATGACATCTCTCCCATAGATCCGTGGTGGAGCCGTGGTCAGACCGGACGGCAGCGGACGCAGGAGCGGGGCCTAAGGTAAGTATTGTGTTTGTATTTTTTATTTTTCAGAAGAGAGGCATGGGGGCATTACTGCTGGGGGCATGTCTATAAGGGGGCATTACTACTGGGGGCATGTCTATAGGGGGGCATTACTACTGGGAGCATGTATATAAGGGGCATTTCTACTGGGGGCATGTCTATAAGGGGCCATTACTACTGGGGGCATGTCTATAAGGGGCCATTACTACTGGGGGCATGTCTATAAGGGGGCATTACTACTGGGGGCATGTCTATAAGGGGGCATTACTACTGGGGGCATGTCTATAAGGGGGGCATTACTACTGGGGGCATGTCTATAAGGGGCATTACTACTGGGGGCATGTCTATAAGGGGCATTACTACTGGGGGCATGTCTATAAGGGGGCATTACTACTGGGGGCATGTCTATAAGGGGGCATTACTACTGGGGTCATGTCTATAAGGGGGCATTACTACTGGGGGCATGTCTATAGGGGGGCATGACTACTGGGAGCATGTCTATAAGGGGGCATGTCTATAAGGGGGCATTACTACTGGGGGCATGTCTATAAGGGGACATTACTACTGGGGACATGTCTATAGGGGGCACTAATAGGGGCATTCCAACTTTGGGCACTACTATAACGGGAATTCCTACTGTGGGCACTACTAATGTGGGCATTGTATTAGGGGCACTACTACTCAGTACTGTGGGCCTTATGTATAAGGGGCACTAATTTGGGCATTGTGTAAAGGGGCATCACTGTGTGTCATAACATGAATAAGGGACTAATGTGTGGCGTAATTTGAATTGGGGATACTGTATTATAAAGGGAATTACTGCATGTGGCATAATGTGTTATACAGGGCATTACTGCATGTGGCATAATGTGTTATACAGGGCATTATTGTATGTGGCATAATGTGTTATAAAAGCCATTACTGCATGTGGCAAATTGTGTTATACAGGGCATTACTGCATGTGGCATAATGTGTTATAAAGGCCATTACTGCATGTGGCATAATGTATTATACAGGGCATTACTGCAAGTGGCATAATGTGTTATAATATGAGATATGGTAAGAACTTACCCTTGTTATCTCTATTTCTACGAAGTCCATAGGGTTCCACAGGATACCTTGGGGTATAGGTGTGACGTCAGTCGCAGGGCACCAAAGAGTTAAGCTTTCAGCCTCCCAGGATGCACTAGGTCCCCCTCCTATACCCCGCCCCCGAGCCAAGGCACCTCAGTTAGTTACCAAGCCATAGGCCGGAGGAGGAGAAGGAAGAGAGAGAACAAAGATCTGGACACATACAAGAATCACATTCTCACCAGAGGGAGACGGAAAACCGGTGACCAGAGCAAAGCCCATCTGCAGCACAGGTGCGACAGGGCGGGAGTCCTGTGGAACCCTATGGACTTCGTAGAAATAGAGATAACAAGGGTAAGTTCTTACCATATCTCATATTTTCTACTTCAGGGTCCATAGGGTATCCACAGGATACCTTGGGGATGTCCCAAAGCAGTATCCTTTAAGGGTGGGGACGCTCCTGTGCAGAAAGGAGAATCCGCCGCCCGAAGGAAGCATCCTGAGAGGCGAAGGTGTCAAACCTGTAATACCTCACGAAGGTATGGACAGAAGACCACGTAGCAGCCTTGCAGATCTGAACTGCCGAGGCACCACGTCGAGCTGCCCACGAAGGACCCACAGACCTAGTGGAATGAGCCTTCAGAGAAGGAGGGACCGGTAGGCCTTCATGAAGATAAGCTTCAGAAATAGCCATACGGATCCAGGCTGCCAAAGTTTGCTTTGAAGCAGGCCAACCCTTTTTACGGAAGCCAAAGAGGACAAACAAAGCGTCCGACTTCCTAAACGAAGAAGTGCGGTCAACATAAGTCCTTAAGGCCCGCACAACATCCAAAGAGGCCTCACCCACGGAAAGACCCGGTGAGTTAAAGGCCGGAACAACTATTTCCTCGTTAATATGAAACTGGGAAACAACTTTGGGAAGAAACTCGGGCCGAGTGCGGAGCACTGCCCTGTTCCCATAAAAAACCAAGAAAGGGGGTCTACAAGAAAGAGCCCCTAACTCAGAAACACGTCTGGCCGAAGCAATGGCCAGAAGGAAAACAGTCTTAGCTGTTAGCCATTTAAGATCCACTGAGCCCAGTGGTTCAAACGGCGGTCCTTGGAGAGCCCTCAGGACCACAGCCAAATCCCAAGGCGCCACAGGCGGAACAAAGGGCGGCTGAATGCGGAGAACACCCTGCATAAAGGTGCGCACATCCGGGATTGTAGCAATCCTACGGTGAAACCAGACAGATAGGGCCGAAACCTGTACCTTCAAAGAAGCAAGGCGAAGCCCATGATCTAGTCCCGCTTGCAGGAAGGCGAGAATCCGAGACAGACGAAACTCCCGCGGTGCATAACCTCTCGGTCGACACCACTGGAAGAACGTATGCCACACGCGATGGTATATCCTCGCGGAAGACGGTTTCCGAGCTCGTAACATGGTCCGCACCACCGAGCTGGAAAACCCCCGGGACCTCAGCATGGCCGTCTCAACAGCCACGCCGTCAAAGACAGCCGAGTCAGGTCCGGGTGAAGGCAAGGACCCTGAGACAGAAGGTCCGGTCGTAGCGGCAACCGCAGAGGAATGTCCACAGACAGACCCTGAAGGTCTGAGAACCAGTGCCGTCTGGGCCACGCGGGAGCTATCAACAGGAGCGTCCCTCCTTCCTGTTTGAATTTCCGGATTACCCGTGGAAGAAGGGAGACCGGAGGGAACAGGTATGCGAACCGGAACGTCCACCGGACGGACAGAGCATCCACCAGAGACGCCCCTTCGTCTCTTGTGCGAGACCCGTACACCGGCAACTTGTTGTTGTGCCGGGACGCCATGAGGTCGATTTCTGGAAGACCCCACCTGTCCACCAGTAGTTGAAAAACGTCCGGGTGCAGGGACCATTCCCCCGGATGAACGTCCTGGCGACTTAGAAAGTCCGCCTCCCAATTGAGCACTCCCGGGATGAAGACCGCTGATATGGCCGGAAGATTGCGCTCCGCCCAAACCAGGATCCGAGAGACCTCTACGAGAGCCGCCCGACTGCGAGTTCCTCCTTGCCTGTTTATGTAGGCCACGGTGGTAGCGTTGTCCGACTGGACCTGCACCGGGCGACCCTGGAGAAACCGCTGTGCCTGCTGGAGAGCATTGAAGACCGCACGGAGTTCCAAGATATTTATTGGAAGCTCCGCTTCTGTCGGCGTCCACCTGCCCTGGAACAAGTGTGGACCCGAAACTGCTCCCCAGCCCCGAAGACTGGCGTCCGTTGTCAACAGGACCCAATTTGGAACCCAGAACGGACGTCCCTTGTTGAGGTGGGTCGTCTGTAACCACCACGTAAGGGACAGGCGAACCTCCTGGGTGAGCACAATCGTCTGGGACTTCAGAGACTGAGTCAGCCCGTTCCACTTGGACAGGATCAGGTGCTGCAGAGGTCTGGAGTGAAACTGGGCGTATTCCACCATGTCGAACACCGACACCATGGAGCCCAGTAACCTCATCGCCGAGTGTAAGGACACCCGGCGGCTGTGCAGACAACTGCGCACCCTTGACTGTAAAGCAGAGATCTTGTCCTCCGTCACGAAGATCCTTTGCTGTCCCGAGTCCAATAAGGCTCCAAGATGCAGAATCCTCCGAGACGGGATTAGAGTGGACTTCTGCCAGTTGATTAGCCAGCCGTGCCGTTGCAGCAGTGCAATGGTCAGGTCCAAGTGGCGTAACAGGAGCTCTGGAGATCCTGCCACCAATAACAGGTCGTCCAAATACGGCAACATGCGGACTCCCTGCAGCCGCAGAGAAGCCGCCATGACCGCCATCACCTTGGTGAAAACACGTGGTGCTGTTGCCAGGCCAAAAGGTAACGCCCGAAACTGGAAGTGGTCGCTGCTGATTGCAAACCTGAGGAACTGTTGATGGCGCCAAAGAATAGGGACATGCAGGTAAGCGTCCTGTATGTCCAATGACACCAAGTAGTCCCCAGGTTCCAGCGCCAGACTGATGGACCGTAGGGTCTCCATCCGAAACTTCGGGACCCGCAAAGACTTGTTGAGTGCTTTGAGGTTGAGAATCGGACGATATGACCCATTGGGTTTCTGTACCAAAAATAGATTTGAATAGAAAACCTGGCCCCTCTGGGAGAATGGAACCGCCACTATAACTCCAGCCTGGAGCATAGTGTGCAATACCTTCCGCAGCTCCGTAGCCTTGTTCCGGTCTGATGGGAGACCCGTGGTGAAGAAGCGAGCCGGGGGTCTGTGCCGGAAGGAGAGGGCGTATCCGTGGGAAACCACCTCCAGAACCCAAGTGTCTGTCGTAGTGGTCGACCAACACTGGGCGAACTGTAGCAGGCGGCCTCCCACCCTGGGATCCCCCAAAGGGAGGCCCGGACCGTCAGGCCGCAGGCTTGTCATCTGGCTTGGGGGCCGGACGTCTGGTACTCCATGCCTGCTTCCGGGGCTTGACCGATTTCTTAGGGCCAGCCTGTCGAGGAAACGACTGTGGTTTGGGCCTGCCCTGGGCCCTAGATGACCGAAAGGACGATGGTCCCGAACCAGAAGGAGCAGCGGCCGACGGGAGACAGGCAGATTTGGCTGCCGCCAGCGTGGCCACAATCTTATCCAGAACCTGACCGAAGAGAACTTCTCCGGTAAACGGCAACGCTTCCAGACCTTTCTTGGAATCTGCGTCCGCCTTCCAGGATCGCAGCCACAAGGTGCGACGAGCAGCTACCGCTGCTGAAGAAATTCTAGACACCAGAGTACTAATGTCTAGAGCCGCCTCGTTGATGTAGGTGGCCGAATCACGGAGATTGCCAATCAACTCCGCCTGATCGGCCGGACAGTCGGATTCAAAAGAAGCCTCTAATGAATCCGCCCAGCGCTCCATCGCTCTGGCAACCCAGCAAATGGCCATAGCCGGCCGTGCTGCCCCCCCTGCAAGGGAATAAGCGGACTTCAGGCAGATTTCTACCTTGCGGTCCGTAGCATCCTTAAGGGAGGACATGGATGGCATCGGCAATGTGGCACTACGGACAAGACGGGTCACGTGAGAATCCACCTGTGGAGGGGATTCCCACTTCGCAAAATAATTATCCGCGAACGGATAAGCCACCGCCAGGCGTCTCTGCGGATGGTATCTTTTGCCAGGTTGTTTCCACGCCTCCTCTAAATGGTCCACCAACTGACCCGAAAGAGGAAAGACTGTGGCATCGCCCTTCACATCTTTGAAAAAGGCATACTTAGATTTAGCCGCTGGGGGAACTTCGTCCTCAATCACCAAGGCTGTGCGGACCGCCCGAATAAGTCCAGGAATATATACTTTGGACTTAGCATCAGCGTCCTTAGTATGGAGAGGTTCCTGATCGTAAGGATCTAGAATCTCCCCATCATCAGACGTCCCTTCGTCATCCTCATAAGGAGCGGACAGAGACGCCACCGGCCTTTTATGAGACCGCATCACAGACTCCCCTTGCAACACATCCGACAAGTGCTGTACAGAACTCGTCAGGGAGTTAACCCACGCTGGCTCCTGAGAACCCGGGAGCGGGGAAATAGGGAGACTGTGGGGTACCACCAATTGTCGTGGGAACCCCTGCATGGGTGACGACACCACAGACTGCTGGGACAAACCCATCGGAGTAAACGCGGGCTGCGGAGCTAACTGGCCCACTAAAGCTGTTAACGCCTGAGCGAAACAAGCCCAGGGCGGCTCCTGTACCGGTGCTGTAACCGTAATAGGCCGCGCCATGGACAAACACTGCTGGCAAAGGCCCTCCGCGCTACCCTCCCCCTCCGCTAACGGTACTTTGCACGTGGTACACTGTAGCCGGAGGGGAAAATCACTTTCAGACATGATGGCACCACGTATGTGACCTCTCTCACCAATTAAGTATTAAATAGGCGAGAGACCACCCTGCAGCACCGCACCGCAAGGGCTTTAGCAGAAAGAACAGGGACAGTAATAAAGCTGACAGTTTAGAGAAGAAAAGATTACAGGCAGCAGCGCTAGCACAGTCACATACAATGCAGAAAAATAACAATTCCTGCACTAACAGCGCTGATCACTCAACTACACAGACACAGGGCCTGGTAGGACACAGCGCTGCATACACAGACCTGACCACAGCGGAGGAGAGGTATGCGGGGGGACCCAGACCACGATGCTTCCTTCCAGCGCTTCCAGCAGCGTTCACCATGCGTTCTGGAGAAGATGGCCGCCGAGGAGCAGAGAGGAGGCTGGCCTGGGGGAGGAGCGCTGCCACAGGACCAGTAGGCAGCATGCAGAGAGGGCTGTGTGCAGCGGGGGAGGCGCCGGCTGTGAGACAGGGAAGGCGCGCTCCCCTGGCATGCATTTAACCCCTGGGACGCCGCAGCGCTACCGCTCTGCTGCGGTCCGCTGTCCCAGGGGGTAGTGGAAGCGCAGGTTGGTCGCCTGGCTCCACGCTGCAGCCAGTCCCCAGGGAGCCCCCTGCCTGGGGACTTAGGACCATGTGATCAGCGGGGACCCACCGCGGGACCCCGCTGCTTACCTCTGTCCCCCTTGAATCCGGCCATGGTCCGGAGCATCTGGGGTCACCGCTAGCTGTGACCCCAGACGCCCACCAGCATCCCCGGATCAGTACCGGCGTTCTGGTACCGGCGGGGTGTAGGGAAGACAGCATGGACGTCAGGACTGACTGTCCATGCTGTTCATCCAGTTGTGCAGCCACAGCTGCATGAAGAATAAGCTTCAGGGGCTCTTCTAGCCCCCACTCCAACAGGTGCACCCGACTCCGGCCGGGCACCAAACTAAACTGGGGTGCCTTGGCTCGGGGGCGGGGTATAGGAGGGGGACCTAGTGCATCCTGGGAGGCTGAAAGCTTAACTCTTTGGTGCCCTGCGACTGACGTCACACCTATACCCCAAGGTATCCTGTGGATACCCTATGGACCCTGAAGTAGAAAAAGGCCATTACTGCGTGTGGCATAACGTGTTATACAGGGCATTACTTGGACACGCCCCCTTTCCAGAAGCGTGTGTGCTTTCAGCAGAAGCAGAGGAACGTCATCTACAAAAAATTGTTTTTTATATTTTGGGGGGGGGGGGCGCAACTGTGAACTTTCGCCCTTAGCGCCGCAATGTCTAGAACCGGCCCTGGTCACAGGCACCAGCCAACTCGTATGTACAATGTAAATATTTTAGTTTGCTAACACAATTTTTTTTTTATATATGCCCTAGCTACAAAGAAAGCACCTACCGGCACCAGGATGTCATCAAAATGACGACACCACAATGTTGACAGTTATGACAGAGCAAGTAATGGAGCATACACATGGTCAGATGTGTCAGATGAACGATTTGAACAATTTGACCAATGATTTGAACGATTTTGCAAACGATTTTGCAAACGATTTGATCTACGAACGATTTTTAACTGCATTAAAATGACTGAAATCGTCCAAAACTGACTGCAAACACATCAGATGTCAGATATCGTTATCTGACCAACGGGAAGGTGCATTGTTCATCTTGCAGACATGTCAGATTTTCCTTCAGATATGAACGATTTTTGAAATCGTTATCGTTCAGATCTGAAGAAAAATGTGACCGTGTGTATGCACCATAAGTCACCGCTGGGTGACCAGGGACGATATATTGACATATTGACACATGATGATTGTCAACATTCACGACTGTCGACATATCATACCAACATCCATCAACATTAGGGGTGCATTCATCATCACTCGATCCCAAGGGATCACCAAGTGCAGACACTCATCGTCATCATCGTATTTGTGCCATCCCTTGTTCAGCTGGTTTCCTGGACAGTTTTATGCAATTTACGATCCGAAAACAGGACAGGTTCTCACTCTGTATCACCCGGAAAGTTTGTGAGCATAAAGTGTAAGGAGATCCATAGCTAGACTAGCCTGGGACAGGAATAACATGGACCCCCTCTCTATCAGAGGAATAATAAACCCCATACCGTTCAGGTGGTTATGGACACCTAGGGGGAGTAGTTGGAGGAGGATGTGGTGGTGCGACCCAGCGACGGTGCTATGTGATGTAACGATACATCATGCATGCCGTACACACTGCACAATCTGGCATGTAACACCACCACGTCGTTCATTGTATCGTCCAATCTGCCGCACAGAACGGGAGATGGGAAGAGGAGATGAATGACTGTAGTGAACGACAGATCGGGTGTACACATTATACGATGTTTATGATATATATCGTTCCGATCCCTGTGTACCCAGCTTTAATGTGGGGAATCTGATATTTTTCCTGGAGCTCTGCAAATAAGTGAGATACAAAGTCACCAACAATGTTGCAAAAGCCGGTAATATCCACAGTGCTCCAAGTAAGTGCCATGGATGGGTCACGTGCTGGGGAAGACAGAGAGTGGTTCCAAGGCGTCTCGTGGGAAGAATAATCAGTGAGACGAGGATTCCCAATAAATCTATCCTAAAGTAAAAAGCACGAGGGATAGAGTGGGATTGGGAGGATCCAGTCTTAAGCCGGGTACACACTAACGACCATTCGTTACGACAAAGCCGAATGCAGCATGGCCCCGCCATCGTTCCCTCGCTGCCGGCATCGGCAAATGTGTATGCACTCGCCGATGCCGGCACCCTGCCGGGTCCTGTTGCTAGCAAGGTTGGTACACACTAGACATCGTCTAATGTATATCCGGATTTAGCCCAGTCCCTGCCTTGGAGCCAAAAGGTAGAAACAAGAGTGGACAAGGTTTTCTGTTATTCCAGAAGACTTAATAACAAAGGGATTGAGAGAGTGAGGTGCTGGAATGGGCATTGCGGTGTGTAAGATAAATACAGAACTCTTGGGAGTAAGTTCATTTTAACCACGTCAAATGCACCCAATCCAGTAGATAAAATGCTTCCGCCAATGAATCAGGTCCTGTTCAATCTGGTCAAACAGGAGAGAGTAGTTTGCAGAGTATAAACGGTCATGCACTTTAGATAGGTAGATTCCTAAGTATTTTAAGGCGTATGATCTCCATTGAAAGTCAAAGTTGAACTTAAGAATTTTTCTGAGATGTTCCGGGTAGTGGAAAGGGAGTGCCTGGGGTATGTCCTATGGAGGCATGAGAGAAAAGTGTGATCATAAGAAGTGGGATTCTGTGCCTGCCAGGAATCAAAGAGGCCAGATTCTTTAAGGTGTATATCTAAGGACTTGGCAGCTGTATTGGAGGAAGGGTGGGTGAGTTTGTTAGATCTATCAAGGTTCTGGCAGAGGGCGGTAATAAAGATCCTTCTTCCAGTCTGTCTTAACAATAACTGTTACCTCATTTTATCAACCATGTCGAGACCTCAGACATTTTCACCACCTGATTCAGTTCTATTCTTCAAGAAAGAAGGAATTGCCGACCCATCGTGCCAAAGTCTGAGCAGTCTGCCAGCCTGGAGGAAGAGCTACTGATGACTAGGATGTTCCTTGTAATAGATATATATCCCATAGCGGATTTTAAGTCAACATAAGCATCCACACATGCTCCAGAGGCCACAATGTGTCAACTTCAAGATGTGGTCGACCAAAAAACAACAACGGTGCAATCAGCCAGCTCCTACCTTCCTAATTCAGGAAATTCCACTTTGAGTGGAGATCTTAATTTCAGCACCATGTCCCTTTCTGGTACAGTCCTAATCTAAGAGATCAATCCCAGCCCCTGTGCCGCTTTCACAAAGGCTGTTATCAAGGAGAAGTTTAATTTCTGACAGTGCCGGGCTCACTGACTAACTCATCCGTCACTGTGGTAGCGAAACCAGGGCCGCAGAGAGTGGACATAGGCCCGGGTACTGGGGGAGCGTGGCCAGGTGTGGTCACACCTACCTCCCCCAATTTTTTTTTAAATACAATGCGTGGCACTGTGCGCTGCAAATGGGAGGCATGGGATGCTGTAGAGAGGGGTCAATGTCCCCAGGTGTGTAGCTGTACATGCACCTGACTCACCTGCTGCTACCATGGCACAGGGCACCGCAGGGCAGGGGGTGCTGATTGGGCCTTTCAATTTTCTGCTTATTATCAATCTCACATGTAGCTTCCTCTTATTTCAACCCCAGCATCTCCTGGCCTCTCCTCTCTCTTCTCTGGCCTTTCCCCATGAGGCCATTCCCCTTTTTTGGGTGCGTTATGTCCCTATTTGGAAAATGTTGGGGCCCCATTGCGCTTTCTGGCACAGGGCACCAAATATTCTAGCTGATGCCATGGAAGGAACTCAGCGTCCTCACTGACAGCTGCTGCTACAGGCTCCTCCCCTTTGTTGTTCCTCCTCCCTCGCGGTCAGGCTTCTGGGACACGCCCATTCCACACTTCCCTACAGCTTTGCCACATGATCAGCAGGGTCACGCCCACCGGCCTCACATGCTGGACCTCTGGGAAGCTGCCTGGGGGCGGGGTCATCAGCACTAGCACATGATATTGTCAGATGTGTTCCCCAGCTGACAGGAGGCGAGAGGGTGACCTGTGCCCCTGCCGGGCCCCTCCAGCAAGCCCAGGTTCGTTTAATTAGTACCCGCTATCCCACCCATCGGCTCCCCTGTGTGAAACAGGAGCGTGGGAGATGATCATATCAATGTGGGGCTTTACTTGGAGGCAGAGACAGCCACATAAATGAGCACTGACGAGTCCCTGTTTCCAGGCTGGGCAACAGGCCGGACTCCTTTGCTTAGCTGGTAATGCCGGGAACTTGGTGGACAACTATATGGCCTGGGTCCGGGCCCCCCTAAGACTATGGACTTCATAGCAATGGCACCCCCTGCACCCACTAGCCCATGGGTGCAATCTGAAATGGGCTGGGTCAAGGATCATTATTATCATCATAATTTTTTTTTTCCAATAATTTTTAATGACAGGTATACAACATAGAGTCAACATTATATAATTGTATCTTGGTTGTACATTGTACAACCATTGCTGTTACAAAAAATATCTATTACTTAAATTACATATCAAACTACAGAATAATACCCAAAAAGCAATAAACGATATCCCAAGTTACCTATGTTAACAATGGAGACATTATCAAAAGAAGAGAACAAGGTCAGTATCTCACAACTCTTTAAAATGGGATTCCAGAAGTCAGTACTTCCATATTGTACCATGAAGCGAGACAAAAGCACTTACTTAGTGCTTCTCTGACTGTGGTCGATAAGGTAAGAATAAATGGAAGCCATACATCAAAAAACTTTGCCGAGTGTTTCTCCTTCAACAATGTGGTATCAGTCCAGTCCATTAGGAACAGGAATGAGATTCGGGGATACAACAAAGATATAGGGACAGGATCAGGAGTTATCCACTGAGAAATATAGTTTTCTTTGTGGCCGCAGCTAATTTAACAAGTAACATACGATTACCCTTGGACAATTTATGGGAGGACGTGTTAGTATAAATGCCCCAGAAAGCCCATGTCTTGTTAACAGTGAACTCAGGGCCTGATTCAGAGCCGCTCGTAAGCGGCCGCTCATTCGTTCCGAGCGATGTTTGCCCAACTGCGCATGCGTACGGATCGTAATACGCATGCGCGAACCAGTCAGTGCAGCCGAAAATCGTTTGTTCGCTAAATAGCGAATGCCTGCTAATTTGAGTGACAGGAGGAGGCGTATGTGGGTGGTAACAGGGGAAGGTGCTTGAAATCGGGGAGTGGAGATCCGAACGCAGGCGTGCTTAAAGGTCAAAACGGGCGTTTTATGGGTGTGCATAATTAATACAGCAGCGTCATTGACCACGTCACTGGGTTATTTTATAGTCAGAACTGCTCGCAAGATTGTGGTAGGAAAAACCAACCACAAGAATAGCGAGCAGTTCATACGCTGGTCGATGTACTCGATTAATCTAATAAATAGCGGACATGACGTAGGATGCTAGCGGGCAGGGGGCGTAATTATCCAAAAACCGACCGCAAGTTTTGTTCCCTCGTTCAGACCTAGAGGCGTGAACAGACCGCAAAGAGCGAACGGTTCATTTGAATAGCCACCCCTTTTTTCTGAACGAACGACCGCAAATAGCGTCCGGCTCTGAATGAGGTCCTCAATCTTTAAATCAGTGTTAATATAAGTTTGGAGTGACCCCCAAATAGTCTGTACATTTGGGCAGGACCATAAACAGTGCACAATGTCCGCCTCAGGCGATCCACATTTGTAGCAATTAGAATTAGGAGCATCCCCAATGAGAAACTTTAATTTGGGCGTAAAATAAGACCTATGGAGAACCGTATGATGCATTTCAGCATAAGAAATAGAAACTGTTTGTTTAATCGTATGTTGGCTTCTAATATAATCTCCACCGTGAGATCATCGAAGTCCGCTCTCCATTTAAGTAGCTCCACATTACCAGAGTCCAAATTGATTGACGAACGGGAGTACCTGTAAATGAGAGCGGTAGAAAAGGGGTTTCCAGACTCGCGTCGTACCCTCTCATCCATCCTGCAATCCCTATCTTCATTAGTGAGAGATGACAAAACTTGTATATAGCTACTAGCTTGTAAAAAGTTACATAAAGCAATAACTAGTAATGAATATTTCTCTTTTAGCTGAGAAAGAGTAAGAATTATCAAGGTCTCTATTTGGAGAAATTGCTAGATATAACGGAGACCCCCATTAAACCATGTATGAAACATTGGATAAAATTTGTGCGGGGTGAAATGAGGATTACCCCATAACGACATAAAAATAAAGGAATATCTAGAAATTTTGAGCGAATGGCCCGCCACGCCATACAAGTGGTTGATTACAAAACATTATTTGTAACTGTCTCTGGAAAGGACTGGCGGTGTGTGCGCAAGAGAGACTAAAACCCAGTTTGGTAAGAAAGATTGTTCCAATGTCCTTGGTGCATAGACACTAAGCCCTCCAATCCAGTCTAAAGCAATTATATAGCTGGCTGCTAATGTATAATAGCGGAGACAAGGTACATTGAGGCCTCCCAGTTCCCGTCACTGTTGTAATTTAAATAAGGAGACTCTGGGGCATTTACCTGCTCAAATAAATTTACTTAAGGCTCTATTAAATTGCAGGAATAGGTTTTGGGCAGTAATATAGGAAGCATTTGCAAGACATAAAAAAAAACGTGGAGATCAGATCAATTTGTATAAATAACATCGCCCAGTGTAAGCTAAAGGGAGGTGAGGCCATCTGGCGAAATCTGAATACGTTTTAGCGAGTAGAGGAGAGTAATTTGCTGTATAATTTTGAAGGATGGTTAGGGATTCTTATTCCTAAATAGGTAAAACAATCATTAGTGGCCCATTGGAATGGGAATGAAGTACTCCAACCCAATTTTGCTGCTGAATAGAAGGCTAGGGCTTCCGTTCTCAGATAATTAATTTTAAATCCCGAAATCAATTCAAAAGTTTCTAACAGAGTCAACAAATGTGGGATTGCTACACGTGGATTCCTAAAATAAAGCAGCACATCGTCTGTAAATGGCAAAAATTAGATTTCTAGGTGAGCTAATTTAATACCTTGCCACCTAGTTTATTTAAGAAAACGTCTAAAGAGGGGGTCCAGTGCCAAATTAAATAAGAGTGGGGAGAGAGGACACCCCTGTCTCGTGCCTCAAGATGAAGTAAAATAACGAGTATTATGAGCATTAATAGTTAAGAATGCTAACGGTGTTTGATACAGAGTATGAAAAAACATCTATGAATTCCGGGCCAAACTCCTCCAATTGAAGAATTCTGGTCAGATGAGTCCAAGAAACTCTGTCGAACCCTTTATCAGTGTCACAGCTAATAACAATATTTTCTTTCTCCTGTGAGCTATGTGCTGTGTGCATAGCCGCTTACAATGTGCGGACATTGTGTACTGAGGCCCTGATTCAGAGCCGGACGCTCTGACAGAGCGCTCACTCTGAATCAGGGCGTCCTTTTTTTTTTTTTGTATGGAGCGGCCTCCTGGCCGCTCGCATTGCTGTGGGTTCCCACCCACAGCTAATGCGAGCAGCCAGGATGATGGTCAAGACCATCGCGACCATCAGGCTTGCGATGAGACCCTTGTGGTAGGGTCTCATGGCTGCAAGCCCGAGAGAGCTCGTTAGACGTTCCCATGGGAACGCCTCCGTCTGGGCAGCCACCCCCCGACCCGCCCACCAAAGGGGGCGTGCGGTCACTCAACATCGACAGCTTGGCCCCTTTGGTGTGAGACCCGGAGCGACAGAGTGCCCGTAGCTATCCGGGTCTCGTGCATGCGCACGACGGAGCCGGCTCCATCGTGCGCATGCGCTCTGGGCCACCATCGACCCGGCTGCAAGCGCTCAGCGCTCGCAACCGGGTCTGAATCAGGCCCCGAGTGCCTATTTTTTAAAAAAAACCTGTCTGTGCCGGGTGTCACAATTTAGGCAAAATCAATTGAAGAGGAGATGCCACAATTTTTGTGAAAATCTTGAAATCTTGGTTTAGAAGGGAGATCGGTCTATATGAGGAAACAAGGGTAGGATCTTTATTTGGTTTAGGGAACACTATCACTCTAGCAGTGTTAAAACCATGAGGAGCAGGATTACCAGTGAGAATCGAATTATATAATTTAGAAAGATATGGTTGAACCCGCGGGGTAATAAGTTTATAGTAGGCAGCAGAGAGACCATCCGGCCCTGGTGTTTTCACATTAGGTAAAGATTTAATAACATTAGTTATCTCCATTTCAGTAATTGGAGAAATAAGTGTATCCTTGTCCTCCATAGTGAGGGAGGGAACACCTGCTTTTTTCAGAAAATCTAAACCCTGTATAGGATGATCAGGGGGTGCAGTATATAAGGACTCAAAGAAGTCTAAACATGACTCACTAATGTGTTCTGGATTGGTAGAAATCGTGCCTTGAGCAGTTTTGATGGAAGAAATATGTTTAGCCATTGCTGAGGATTTTACCAGATTGGCCAATAATTTCCCTGGGCGATTACCCCACCTAAAGAACCTGCTCTTCTGATATGATAAACGTAATTGTGCCTGTTCTGTGTACAATGTATCATAAACAGATTTCGCATCTTTGTATAATAATGTATTAGCTTCTGAGGGATCAGCTAATGAAGTGGAATATGCTGTCGTAACCTCCTGGGTAGGAGAAGATAATCTTTGCTGAAAATGCCTCTTCTTTGAGGCCACATAGGATAATATCTGACCTCGTAACACCGGCTTAGAGGCCTGCCAAAATAGATTAACATCATCTACATGAACATTATTATCTTGTGCATAGTTAGAAAAGGATTGAAGAAGGTGATTTTTGAAGTCCTCTGAAGGAGTCAGATAATCAGGGAATCGCCAGTTATATGAGCAGTAACGCGGAGAAATTAATTGAATAGTAAGAATAATGGGGGCGTGGTCAGAGAGAATTTCGGCTATAGACGAATCCTCAACTCTATGTAATAGAGAGCCAGCTATCAACCAGTAATAGAGTCTGGAAAATAACTTATGTGGGTGGGAGAAAAAGGAGTATTCTCTGGAAACTGAGTATAAAAATCGCCAGGGATCTAACAGCTGTAATGAGTCAATCAATAAGGGTAAAGTGGGTGGGGCATTACGGGTAGAACCTGTTTGTCTAGGACCACCTGAAACATCTAAAGAAGAATCGAGAACAGTGTTTAAATCACCACCAATAATTAAGGAGCCCTCCATCCAGCCGTGCAAAATAGCCAAAATATATCGGAAAAAAGGGGCATAAATACAAGCTAAATTGAACGTTTCAAGTTCAATAACGACTTTTAGAAACAAAAATTTCCCTTCAGGGTCTAACCATTCATCCTTAATCTCATAATGTAAATTTTTTGCTAAACAGAATTAATACACCACGGGATTTCGTGACAAAAGACGCACTTCTGTATTCTCCAACCCAAGTATCTTTTAGTGTATTGGGATCATTTATCTTCCAATGTGTCTCTTGTAGAAACACCACATCAGGATGGAATTTTTTAAGGTGTCTTAGGATCTTTTTGAGCTTAATTGGTGTGTTCAACCCCTCTACGTTCCTAGAGATTAGCTTGAGAGTATTTTTAGCAACAGTGTTAGAGACAATATCAGTAGGTGTCCCCAACATCAACCAATACCCAATCTATTGAAACAAGGAAAAATAAACCGTAACAAAGACACCCTCCGCCTGTCCCAGCGAGCAGGCATAAGGTCATGTAAATATACAAACATCTTGGTTGTCAAACCTGTAATTTCAAAACCCTGTATCTTAGTATGTACTTCAGTTGGCAAAGAGCCAATCAAATACAACCTGTCAAAATTTTTTACATTTTTTGAACCCAAAATGATGGTTCCAGGAACCATCGTAATATACATAAATTTAAATATCAGACAAGATAAAAAAACAAAAATAAAAGGAAAGAAAATTTAGATGAGGAAAAGTGCCCACTCCGTGTGACCTCCCAAGGGGAGTACAAAACATTACAACTCAACAGCATCAATTGCAATAAGAATAATTTAACCTGCATTTTAGATATTATATGCATATTTGTAAACATAAAAGACGCACACGTAGGCGATACTTAACAGACATTTGTATGATCAGTCATTGTCGCCCATGTGAGAATGGGGTGAGGCAGAATTTAGAAAACTGAGAAAATTTTTGGCTGTGACAGGAGAATCAAAATAATATGGTTTTCCTGCGCTGATGATACGCAGCTTTGCTGGATATAAAAAGAGCAAAACGGATGTCTTTAGAAAAAAGTTCCTTGCATATTGGAGAGAATTCCCTTCTTCGTGAAGATATTTGAAATTAAAAGTCCTGAAAGAGGAGCAGCTTGGTACCTTCGAGATTGTTGTTTTTACGGTACGCTTCCAGGATTTTCACTTTGTCAAGATAGTTCAGCAATTTAAAGATGACCGGTCTGGGTCGCTGCTGTGAGGACTGACGCTCCACTCCGGTCCAATACAATGTGCTCTTTCCACCATACCCAGGGAAGGTGTCGAGGTGACACCCAGGGTCTCCAGAAGCCATTTAGAGACCAGGGCAAGAAGATCTTTAGGTCGTACCGTTTCCGGGAGGCCTATCAGGCACAGGTTATTCCTCCTGATACGATTTTCCAGGTCTTCAATTTTGTCATTTAAAGCAGCCAGATTAGATTCCTGGGATTGTAATTGTGATTTGGCTTCAGTTAAGTCGTCCTCTAACATTGAAATACGATCTCCAGCCTCATTCAGACGCTTAGTGTGTTGTGAAAGCTGTGCAGTAGCAGAATTAATTGCCTCAGTTAAAGGAGCTAATTTGAAATCAAGAAGGGATGAAATAATATCGGAAATGATGCGTTTACAGAATCATCCTCTTTGGGAGAAGCTGGAGAGAGGGAAGAGTCAGAAGTTGCAGCTTTGTCTTTATCTCCTGCCTTGGATTTAGTAGACTGGGAGCCTCGAGGACCCCTAGGGGTTTTTGCAACATACTTCTCCATGGCTGTATATACTGGTTTAGGAGCCACTAAACAGTAAAGGAGAAAAACGTGGCGATATGTTAGCTTGATAAATAAGTATAGAGCTGTTGAATCGTCTTTTAGTATGTCAGAGGAGGGCTGTGTGACGTGCTTGGTGTGCAGCAGTCTGAAGGCTGGAAAATGTCAGACACCAGAAGGGAAAGACAGAGATTAACTGACATCAATCAAAGTCAGTCCCAGGAGTCAGGGGAGACAATATACCTTTTTGCCCCCAGGTAGTTCACCCTTGGTCTGTGAGCAGCGACCAGCACAGTGCTCCCAGGGTTGTGATGCCAGTCTTTCCTCCTCCAAGATGGCCGCCAACACTTCAGCTACAAGCACAGAGTCCGGTGGAGTGTGAGGCTGGAAGCTGGCAGCGATGTCCGCACTTTGCCAGCACTTATCTCTGAGTGTTCCCTAGATGTTCCCCTAGTGATCTGCCGACTTTGGGGCATTCGGGGGTCCCGCTAAAACGAGGCTTTCAGCAGGGGGAGCGGGAAGCTCTCTTAAAACGCGGCCACAGGTAAAATAATAGACAAGCACGAAACACAATGCTGTGCATAAGATATAATAGACTGTGTAAAACAAGTATTGCGAACAACATGTTTGAGGCAAGAGACAAGGATGCACAGTTGGACAATGTGACAAGAGGTAGGAGGACTCTAGTTATAAGTTATCTAATGGAGAGGGTCAAGGTGGACGCAAGAGAGGGGTGATACAGTGAAAAGTTGGCTGGACCAGTAGGTGTGGAGTCAGGTGGAAAACTGGTAGGCTTCGATGAACAGATGAGGTTTGAAGAAGCGATTTAAGCACTAGAGGCTGTTAAGTATTATTGTACTTGGGAGTATATTTCATAGGCAGGAATAGGTGTAGGGGAAGTCTTGGAGGCCAAGAGTGTTGAGGTGTTGGTCACAGGCAGAGCAGAGAAGGAGATGGGGTGTAAGGGAAGAGGAGAGGCTGGGGCTTTGTAAGTGAAGAGTTTGAATTTAATTCTATGGGGACTGAGGAGCCAGAGTGGGGAATGACAGAGCTGCTGAAGAAGAAGCAGAGCGTTTACAACTCGCCGTCACATTGAGAATGGTCTGAATTTGGCAAATATGGGCAGGAGGAAGCACAGACCGCAGGAGACTGCTGGAGTCAGGAGATAATGAAAGAGAAGATAACAGTTCTGGGAGAATTATAGGTGAGGAAGGGTCTACCACTGGAGGTGTTTTGGAGGTGGTAAAAACAGAGTATGGGAAAGGGACTGCATTCGGGGGTGAAGAAGGCGGCATCGAGCATGATACCAAGAAAGTGGAAATGAGCAGATATAGAAGTGTATTCCTCTATACGGCAAACATTGTGTATATTGGGGTCAGTATGATTATTGTGCTGACATGTTAACAATTGTATATTTCAGTAGAATGAATAAGTGTGGTGTTAACAGTCAGCACACTTAATGGCAATAGAGGGGTATAGAGGCAGAGGGATTATAGGGCAGATACTGAGTAGGTGGAACGGTCGACGGTTCTCGCGGATTTCAGGTTACTTTACTACGCCGTCACCAAAGAAAGAAATTGGCAACTGCGCATGCAGCAAATCAGACTAAAGCACACGGACAGAGTTCACTAGTGCGTACAGATTGATCCATCTGTTGGCGCACCACACTATCTGTGAAATGGCTGGACAGTAACTGGGGTGGTAACCATGTGATCACACGGACTGATCCATCTCATGGGTGTGTCGGCAGACTTTAGTGCTCATTCGTCAACGGCTCAACGCAATAGCCTGTGAGGTGCATGCATCAGCGCCATTCCGCTGAGTCTACTCAATGTTTTGAAGTGGCAATAATGTTATAGGCACAATAACCTGGTTTTGCCTTTTAAATTATTGCAGCTTTATAACATCGGTCAGACTCGCCGGAATGGCGCCGATGCTTGCATTTACATTTCCCTCTATAGGTTTACAACCTATATTTTAAAACACAATAGAATTTTGTGTACAGTAGCAGGCTTTGGCCTTCATGGGCTTTTAGGGTGATAAAGGGTAGCCCTTTATCATAATCTCTTTATTACAATATATGCCAACAGCTTCTCTGTCACAGGCAACTAGCTTTTGTTACCCTCTTTCTAATTTCGAACCCCAAAGGCAAGGACACTAGTATATAATCAGGCAATGTATGGATAGCAAACTCAATCATGTTCATTTCTTTAGTGTTGCTCACCTGTCTTGTACAGTAGCATCAGGCCACCAATAATCATAGTCAGACAGTCCAATATCGATACACAGTCCAGCCCAGCACAGATCAACAGACAAGGATAATGGAAAAAAGGTCTAAATGACAGGCAATAGGTCAGGTGCATGGAAAGACAATAAAGACCAGCAGCAGCTGCAATACAGAAACGTCATCCAGATATAAGTCCAATATTTGGCCAGTGGCATAGCCAGATGGGGAGCAATGGGAACAAATGCTCTCCCTGACATAAAACATGTTACCAGTTGAGCCTGCAGGGGTACATTAGCGAAGTCAGCCCCCTCCACTCTTAGGCTGGGTACACACACTACACGATAAATCGGATGGTTTGTCGTTTTGAGGCAAATCAGAACAAATCGTGCATATCAAATAATATGTATGTCTGATTGCGCGTTCCCTCCGGTCGCGTGCGATATTGAGTGTTTGGCCGTGCTGCACCACCAATCAGATGATATTGCATACCAGGGCTTTTAAGTTTAACGAAGGACGGAACGAATGATCGATAGTGTGTATTCCTGATCTGTGGTTCATGGTAATCGTGACATCACTGGCACGCACCGGCACACGGTGTGTACCCAGCATAAGTTTTGACAACCTAAATTTTGACTGCATCCCCACATACACCAAGCCCTAAAGGCCTCCATACATCAGCAATCTATTGTAGCAATCGTGCAATTTGCAATCGATTGAAAAAGGGAAAGATTTTTTATACACAATCGATTGCAGATCGCAGAATTGACACAATCGATTGAAAAAGGGAAAGATTTTTATACACAATCGATTGCAAATTGCACGATTGCTGATGTATGGGGGCCTTAACTCCCTGACCTGCTCCTGGAAATCTAGGACACTGTCCAGATATAAAATCAGCCCTAACCAGATGGTGATTCTTGACGTGAAGGTACAGACACCCCTCCCCCCCATTCCCATCTGTCAAAAATGAGTTACTGATTAATATCAACTTTAAGTGGCAGCTATGCTGATATAGCTACATAACTAATCAGTACATATCAGTCACACGCTGCCAATTTTCTCCTCTCATTAGGCGACATGGTGCAGATTGTAACAGATGGAATAAGCTTCTTATATCTTGAATTGGCTGTGTTGCATCTGTTAGGATGAGCACTGGTTCTCACCTCATGTATATTCCCATAGTCTGCTGGGCAAGGTCACCATTATTTACAAGAGGTCATTTATAAATTTATATGGACAGGGATAAATTGTATTTTCACTTCAAAAATGTAGCTCGCAGTGTTCTTGACCATAAAATATACCATCTAGATCAGGGATTCCCAACCACGAGGCCTCAGGTTAACACAAACAGTCCGGGTTTGAAGGATTGCCATACTTGAGCACAGGTGACCTAATTAGTACGTGCGTTCCCACTAGGGTGTTTTAATGGGGCGCCGCACCCTGCCCGATTTGGAAAGGGCAGAAAGCGCCCTGCCCTTTTGGCGGTGCCATGCTAAAACAACATGACAGAAGCCGTCCCCACCCGCGGGTGTAAAAAATTACCGCCGGTGAATAGATGCCGGGTACATGTGCCCGGCATCTATTAACAGAGACAGGAGAGCTTGGGGGCAGCCCAGCATGTCTGTAAGTGCCGGGCACGACCCCTAGGGTGATGACAAGAGGGCACGTTTTAAAGACGTGCCCCCTTTTCTTGTGACCACGACCCTTTTCCAGGCACACGCAGGAGTGCCCCTTTCTAGGTCAGGCACCCTGCCCCAGCATGAACACTCAAGGTGCCTACACACACAGCGATGTGCTCACAATTCGACCTGAGGCACGATGAACTCTGAACTCTCCCCCAGCAGCTCCCCGGCAGTCGTGGTCACGATTTGGAGTAAAAAATGTCCAATCTGACTTAAGATCTATCGTGCATTGTGTCCCAGATTGGCAAATCTGCCCTACAGCATGGCAGATTTGAAGATGCGATGTACCATGAGCGGGGACACGCATTGGCATAGTGATCGCGAGTGGGGACTCACTATTTGGGCATATTTTACACGATTTGTCGAAATAGGGTAAAAAAAAAATCGCCGTGTGTAGGCACCTTAAGTGCCTTGGTTATTTTAATTTTACCATCTGTGCTAAAGCATTGATATTGCTAAAACCAGGACTGTTATGGTGCACACACACTGGGCGATTAAGAGAGAGTACGATTACGACATCACAATCGTACAGTCGTTCCTGAGCCCCTGTAGTGCCTACACTGAGCGATCAGTCGTACCCCCGCCTTCATTCTTGAACATGGCCACTCTGTCGTTATCGGCAGATTGTGCTGCATATTCAGGCGATGGACAATGTCAGAAACGACCAGCGGGAGCGCGCATCGCTGGTAGTTTCCAACATTATGGTGCACGATTACTGAGCAATTGCACGATTACGATGTCGTAATTGTGCAATCGCTCAGTAAATCGCCAAGTGTGTACGCACCAGTAGTGTGCCTTGAGGACCAAGATTGGGAATCACTGATCTAGATTATGGCCTAGCTCCATGCGTCCAGACGTAGCCTCTCCCTGGTGTGTAATCAGTTGTGAATCTGCTTGTGTGAATATGATCACAATAACAAGCATCCGGTGGCTGAAACATTGGAGACTGTGCACCTGGAAATCTCATCCGATCACACCCCTATCAGGTTATATTAAGTTGTATCAGACACCCTTCTCCTCTAACTCAACATACTGTACAAATTGGGTATGCAGTCGGGATGCCGATGGACCTAATCCCAACAGCCGACTTCCCGACTGCTTTATCCCGGCGAGGCTGTCATTTTACCGACGCCGGGCACCCGGCATCCCGATCGAAGGGACGCCGGGCGCAGACAGCCGCGTGGGGAGGGTTAGGTTTAGGGCTCCCGGGGGGGACTTAGGGTTAGGCTAGGGGGAGGGAGGGTTAGGCACCCCTCGGGGGGGACTTAGGGTTAGGCACCCCCCCGGGGGACTTAGGTTGTAGGCAGCAGGGAAGGGGGAGGTCAGGTTTAGGCACTTAGAGGGGGGATTATGGTTAGGCACTGGGAGGAAGGTTAGGATTAGGCACTGGGAGGAAGGTTAGGGTTAAGCACCCCGGAGGGTCAGGGTTGGGAACTAGGTTAGTCTATACTTACCTTAGGGATAATCAGGATTTTCACCCATGTCGGGCAGCCGCTGTCGCTGGAATCATACAGATTCCTACAAATTGTAGTGTAACCCCTCAATTCCACCCCCCTCCTTCCCCTATTGTCCGTAGCAGCTATCTCAACTCGGATCAAACAGAAAAGTTGTGTTTTGAAAAGTTTTATTTACTTACCTATTTCTTTTTACAGAAATATGTCGAAATCGCTATAACTCTCTATGTAGACAAATCACAGCTGTGCCAGAGGAAATTAAAGCCTACCATTTTTTTGTTGTTGCTAAAGTTTCCTGCAAATATTATAAAGGAAGGGTACAGTAAAAAACAGGGTGCAGATGAGGGAGGGGTACATAACAGACAGATATACACAATAGTAAAACACTTTTGAATTTGAACACAATTTATAATTTACAGAATAATAAGATCACCCTTCACGATCCACATGAGAGTGTTTTCAAACAGTCACCATTAGAGGGGAGATTGGGAGGACTGAGGAATAAGGAGAGGAGGAAAAAGTTGGGAGAGCAGCCTCCAACTGAACCTAATATTGATCAGATATTTAAAGGTTTCCCGGATCTTGAAATACGTACTTTATTTCACAGACCTACAATTTATATTGCTGCTATCTAACAGACATTTCTAATTAGACAATGTCTTCATGTTAGAGGTCATCTGCCCCTAATTGGTTATGTTCCACTTTGGAATCGTTAGGACTTGTTTCAAACTAAGGGCCGTATTCAATTAGATGCGAAAAGCCGTGCTTCGCTAAAAAGTATCGCCAATCACGGCTTTTCGCGTAGTCGGTACATATCTCCTCATTCAGGCGAAAAAAATTTGCCTCTGAATGCAAACGTGGGGAAGCCACTCAGAACCCTTGGATCAGACTCTCACCACCACCCCCCAAAAGGACAACTGTTTCAAAAAAAAAAATCCCTGGAAAAAACAACACCCCCAAAAAAGTACTTTCATTTTGGGGGCAAAAAAGCACAAAGTGCGGGGACAAGCATAAAAACTAGTGAAATAGACTTCTTGGGGGTCTGCAAGGATGGGTCAGGTGTTTTTAGGATTGCAGGTGCATTTTTCACGTTTTTTAAAACTTCACTTTAGAGACTGTAAAATATGCTAGCACCCATTTTCAAGTACCCCAAATGTGACAGGACTACTTCTTGTCACCATTAAATACTGATTTATGCCATTCTTCACCACTTGTGCAAAGATGCTAATAAGAAGCTATTGAAACAGCGTAAGTACCCAAAACACTTTTATTAGGGCTATTAGGACACATCTACAGTACATTGATCCCCAATATTAGTGCATTTTCATTGGGGGGGTTCAGGGTGATTTTCCGTATTCTGACAGCACTTTCCGCCAGTTTTGAATTCGCTGCTTGCCGTTTTCGCCTGGTTTGCAATTGAATAGGGCGAATAGCGGGGACGCGCACGATAAGTTTCTGCGTCCAAAACACGAGAAGTTGGCAAAAAGTCTGGCGGGCAAAACTTTTCCGCGGGTGCGAAAATAATTGAATACGGCCCACAGGGGTCTATGTACTAAGCCTTGGAGAGAGATAAAGTGGACGGAGATAAAGTACCAACCAACCAGCTCCTAATAGTCATTTTTCAAAAAGCCTGTAAAGTGACAGTTAGGAGCTGATCGGTTGTTACTTTATCTAGGTCCATTTTATCTCTCTCTAAGCTGATTGGTTGGTATTTTATCTCTGTCCACTTTATGTTAGTACTCCACTATCCCCGATAAAGCCTCATGTGGGAACAGGGATTATCCTCAACTGTGGGAGTCTCTCCAATATACAGCAGAAAGCATCAGTCAGAGTGTCAGTTGTACTACAGATGCCCCAGCCAGCCAAGCTGTCAGCCCCTCTCTGCCTGCTCTGCTGGACGAGCACCTATCATGCTGGCACGCTGCACAGGTGCAAGGCTACGATGGGCAGGATTGCTTAACTATAAACCCTTCAGCTATTTCAAGAATTACATTCTTCCAAGTAATAGAGAGCCAGTCACATACATTAATATTAAATAGTGCCTTTACTTACACTTTATAATTGATATTCACAGTAAAAAACAAGTTATTACTGTAAAGTTAGTTTCTCCAGATGTACCAAAGAGCAGCTATACTTGTAGGGGATCTATAACACGGGAGCAATGGGAACATTATACTGGAAGCATGGTACACAGCTGGGTGTGATATACTCTGTTGTAAGACTGTTACTGGTCCAGTTTAATCATCAGCAGTAATCTATTACTGCATCACCTATATGACTCTCGGTCGCAGTTAGTCATTAAGGCTGCACGTATACACAGATATGGCAGTGTCCATACAGTTAGAGGAGACATATAGACCATGTACAGCAAAACGCGTGGTGCAGGAATTTCATAGCTGGCCCACTTCCTGATTTGGGGAGTGGTATGTTGGAGAGTAGAAACATCACTTTCATTTTATCTCTTTCAGCCATTTATTAGTTTGTGTTGGTCGTCTAAAATACTGCTGGTTACTTTTATTGATGGTTTATAGCAGCGGTTCTTAATCTCAACCTTAAATTTTTCCAAAAAGGCAGGGTCAGATTAACAATGGGGCGGATGGATCTACAGCTCCAGGCCTCCACATAAAAAAAAAATAGGCCCATCGTCAGCTGCAGAGCTAGTCTGGCACACAGTCGGCCAAAAATCTTAAGTATTAAAAATGTATTTTTAAATGTGTATATGCTCACATTATTTCTATCTACATTATTTTGTGCATAATTTAGCATTGATATGTTGAAACTTGTAGATTATACATGTGAATATTTTTGTCAATGTTATTGTATAACCCAAGTGTATCTGTGCACTTGTACTATTGTAGTTACGATTATGTATGTTATGCTTCAATAAATAATTATAAAAAAATATATATATTTTTAGTTTTCTCACAAAATTAGGCAATTTTGATGGAGTTAGGGAGACAGTAGGGCTGATAATGTAAGGGTTGTACTGGCCACACACCCACATCACCGCTCAGAGCCCCTCCCCTTCACCAAATAGGCCCTTGTACATATTCAGTCCCAGGCCCATAATCTGCACCTGCCAACAGGTCATGTTTTGAGGATCTCGGTTTCTGAAAGCAGGTGGGATAATTACTATTCCAGCACTATAGATTAACTCACCTGTGCATGATTAAAGACATCCACAAAACATGACCTGCTGATGGAACTTGAGGACTGGAGTTGGGAACCCCTTGCATTATTATATTCAAATGTAATTTTTGTGTGTTAGATATTGTCATTACTGAACGCCTGGAAAGTGCAGACAGACTCCTCCACATATCAGGACATGCAAGTCCTTTTATAGGGAGAAAAAAGGCTCTGCCCTCCACTAAACACCCACACAGTGGACCTCATTCAGAGTCAGTCGAAGCGGCCGCACGTTCGTACGCCGTCGATGTTCGCTATACTGTGCATGTGTAAAGTTCGCAATGCGCGTGTGCGCAAACTAGCCGCTACGATCAGAAATTTCTCTCTCCTTGAACACAGCCAGGTCGGTAGTTTGAGTGACAGATTGAGGCGTTTGTGGGTGGTAACAGGGGAAGGTGCTTGAAAACGGGGGAGTGGAGATCCGAACGCAGGCGTGCCTAATTATGCGAACGGCGTTTTATGGGAGTGCATACGGTTTATGGGAGTGCATAATTAACAAAGTAGCGTCATGGCACATGTGACATGGGAGGTTTTTACACTGACATGATTGTAGAGCTTAAGAGAGGGTATGGTCAACCTTAAGCTCTACGACCAGTTCCGATGGTTCCCGATGGTCTCGATTAATCCTTATATGCCCGGAGATGACGTGTAATGCGTACGAGAAGGGGGCGTATTTTTTTGAATTCCGGCCGCTTCCTCCCCTTGGTCGGCCAGCTACCGACCCGAACTTAGGGACGCAACTTGCGAGAGAATCATTTGCATATCCGGCCTCTTTTCCCGTACGACCGTGCAGCCGCTTTCTTCCACCCATCCAGTCTCATCAAAATCACATCATGTTACTGTACGTGGGTGCATAACTAGGTGCGTTCAGCGTGGAACAGCCCTGATCCACCCGTCGCTGTAACCCCCCCACAGTTGCATCCAAGTTGGCCAGGAAATCAGTGTTCATCCCCTGTAATAAGGAGTGTATCTGTGCAGAAGGAATAAGCAACAGGGAGGCACATGCTTTGCAGTTTTGTAAACGACCTTTTTGGCATTAACTTGAAGTACTCAGACTTACTGACCTCATATCTAACTGCAGGGAGATGGGGGAGACAGACAGAGGAGCCTCCATGTGTCACAGAGAGTGAGGGTGGATGGTATAACTATAAAGCAGTGAGGGCAGTCACCAGCTCTGCTCCTGGCACAGCCTGTCTTGGATGTGTCTGAATAATGAATGCTGAGCTGGGTGGCTGGGCGGCTGCTCTCTGTCAGATATGATTTGTGCCTAGCTGTCACACAGCATTACCTTGTAAATCATGACATTTACACTAGAGCGAAGCATGGCCGCTATGCAGTGACTCAGCTTCCCCGCAGCGCATTCGTCCTCCGTGCCGGCCTGAGCTGGCAGCTGTATGATTTTCCCAGCAAGACGTCATTGTCTGCTGTGCAGAGTATGGAGATCCCGCTCACTCATTATAAAGTGGCTGATGCCCAGACGTGTACCATATGGAGATTCCAGCACATCTGAACGCCAACGCTTCATGTGCGGACAGATAACTTTACAAAGAATAAAAATATAACTAAACTGTTTAATTCCAAGACCAAAGAAAGTTGGGAGTTCTGCTACAGTGCCCATCGTTATGCCAACATGACTGCTGGAGAAAACCCGGAGCGCTCAGTGATGGTAGCAGCCGCTGTTTCTGCATGGCGGACAGGACTGTGTCGTCCCAGTGCTGGGCATCTTCATTATACAAAATGTTACAGTTTATACTTCTAAGGGCCGTATTCAATTAGTTTCGCACCCACAGTACTTTTCCGCCTGCTGCACTTTTCGCCTACTTATAGTGTTTTGTACGCGAAAACTTTTCGTGCACGCCCCCGCTATTCGCCGTATTCAATTCCAAAGGACGCGAAAACGCATCCCGGCGAGACTCAAACATGCAAAAAGTGCTGTCAAAAATGGGGAAATCAGCCTGACACCCCCCAAAAGATGCACTAACATTGGGGATCAGTATAGATGTCCCCGATTAGCCCCCCTGAAGCTATTTGGGGTACTTAAGTGCTTTCAATTGCCTCTATATAGCGTCTTTGAACAAGTGGTGAAGAATAGCATTAAGCAGTTTTTTTTCGTAAAAATAAGTAGTCCTGTCAAATTTGGGGTACTTGAAAATTGGTGCTAGCATGGTTTAAATTCGCTAAAGTGAAGTGACGTCAAAAACGCACCTGCAATAAAAAAAAACACCTCCCCCATACTTGCAGACCCCCCAAAAGTCAATTTCGCTACTTTTTGTGTGTGTACCTCCACTTTGTACTTTTTCGCCCCCATTTTCAAATTTTTTGGGGTGTTCCTCTTTTTATATTTAGTTTTTTTTATGCAGTTGTCCTTTGTGGGACTGTCCCAAGGGTGCAGAGTGGTTTCCGCACCTTTGCACCCCAAACTGCAATTCTGCACTTTTTTCCGCGTGCTATTCATAGGCAAAACTTTTTCACCTATTACGTTGACTTTCCGCGTATGCGAAAATTCTTTGCAATTGAATACGACAAAAAGCTTCCACCTGGCGAAATGACAATCCGCGATACTTTTTCACAGATTACGGCTTTTCGCCTCTAATTGAATGCGGCCCTAAGTAGGAAACTTTCCACACATTTCCAGAAAATTCATATTAGTTGGTAATGGAAAATAAATTGTATGTTAAAACTGTTTATAACCAATCTACTTGTGAGCTGGAGCTTTCAGCCGATGTTTATAAAGTGAAAGTCAAAAGAAATAGGTCCCCAATCACTGTATTAGAAGCAGGCAGCAATAATGTCACACTCTCTGTAAAACCTTTGGTCATTACCTGCCAAATCATCACAGCTTCCAAACCGACCGTCTAAGATTTTCGTGAAATTTGGTAGGATGATAGACGGTATAAAGTAACTTTCATATGTAGAATTTTAGCCCTCGGTGATGCTACAGGATTGCAAACATTGCAAAAAATTATGCTTGCAAGGTCAACAAAAACGAATCATAACTTTGCTTCTAATTGTGGTAGAACCACAGTTTTTATAAAAAAATTGTTTTATATTTAAATATTGACTTTTACATTTCAAGGTCACATGTGACCTTTGACCTTGAATATCTAAAAAAAAAAGTGTATGTTTCATTTTTTTTGTACATAAAGTATGTTATACACTTAAATACAATCTCTCTTTGGTATAAGTTTTATTTTGGGAAGCCTTGGGGAACAGGAGTAAAAAAAAAAAAAAGTATTAAGTACAGCAGTTGAACCCTTGCACTAACCATGCATCTGGCAAGTTCAGACCATACTTACCGTATTTTAGCTCGTTCCTTCCTGGATGGAGCTGTCGGTCTTTCACAGCGGGGGGCTTGTCGTGTCAAAAGGGGCGGGTCATGGGGTGGAGCCGCACAATCATGTCATCGTAGCCGCACCCCTTTTCACAATGCCGCGATTAACGGCAATGCAAAGGGGGCACGATTCAGCGCGAACCGTGTCACCGGTCTCTCCTGCTGCCGAGGTTATTGTGGAAGCGCAGGGGGAGGGGGGGGGGGGCGCGCCGGTGGCCAGGAGGCTTGCCTGCCTTTCCGGGGGGAGGGGGGGAGCGGCCGAATCGGGAGGGTAGGCAAGTACGGTTCAGACTGTCTTGTAGTGTGTCTCTCTGTGTTCTAGGGGTGGACATCGGTGGGTTTCCATCGATGGTCACCATCAATGACGCTATCGGTGATAACCATCTATGGTACAATATCAGTCTATGGTGAACCATTGATGGTTTGCACCACTTAGTCTGGCTGCAGCTTCTGCATTGAGAACTAGCGATACGGATCGATAAGTACATTAGGACTCAGTGTTGTAGCCCATTTGATATTAAAGGACACAGCAGCAGTATAAAACAATTAAGGAAGATGCTACCATGGATGATTCAAATACAGTCACATGTGATCAAATGATTTGTGATAACTGTAGGAAACCAATTAAAAAGTATTATTTAACTGCTGAGGAAGGACCAAGCACATCAATTGATGAGGAAAGGGAGACAGAAGTGACAACATGCAGGACCGAGTCATTAAATGAAAGTGTAAGCAGTGAGGGAGCATCACCTATCAAGAGGAAAAGAATGAAAGAAGAAAACTATTGCAACAGGAAAGCTGTAAAAATTGCAAAAGTTCTAAAAAAAGGATATATTCCATATTCCAGCTGATGAACCTGTGCCTGATAATGGTTCCTACTACTGCTGTGTCCTTTAATATCAAATTGGTTGCAGCACTGAGTCTTAAAGGCCCCAAACACGGTGCGATATGCACCTTGCGATGCGTTGGCCGATATAATGGGCGATCCTCACACACGGAGCGATAATGGCCGAACGCCCGATATGCCGACACCCCCCTCCCCCACCGAGCTGCATGAGATCGTTAGTCGATCCCCCAGATCAATTGAACAAACAGAAAGATCTGGAGGAGCGACGGATGACCCCACGGGAGCACGCAGCGGGCGATGTCATGCCCACACACGGAACGATATAGCGGCGATATCGTTCAAAAGCGTCGGATCGGCCGCTATATCGCTCCGTGTGTGGGGGCCTTTAATGTACTTTTTATCCATTTGTCACGCTCTTGATCTAACTACCACTATTCACTGATAAACTGTATTAGGGCCTGATTCAGAGATGGTCGGAATTACACAGCCACACACAAGTGCCTCTGCGATTCCGTCCATTTAAAACGCAAATGCAGGAGGCGTCACACACCTCCTTGCTGCATCTGATTGGTTGCAGCCTGGGGTCACCATCAGAACAATCGCGATCATCGGTCGCGATTGTTGTCGATGTCCCTTTGGCAAGGCTACGGGAGCTAAAGTTTCCCTGGAAGCTTGCAAGGCCATGAAGTCTGTGTGCACATACGCCAGGCTTGCCTACCCTTCCGATGTGGTCGGGAGCCTCCCGAATAATCGGGTGCCGCTCCCGACCCCCCAGAAAGGCAGGCAAGCCTCCCAGCTGCCGCCTGCCCCCCCCCCCGACTACAGCTAGAATCCCCCGCAGCGGGGGGGCCCGAAGACGCGATTCGCGCTAAATCGCGTCATCGTGGCTCTGCCCCCTGCTTCACAATGCCTTTTTTTCCGGCATTGTGAAGAGGGGGCGGGGCCACGATGACGCAGTCACGCCCTGGCCCCACGCCCATGTGGAGTCAGTGCACGGCCACGCCCTCCGGTGTGTGCAGGCATTCAGCTCCCGGAAGGAGGGAGGGAGCTGAATGTCGGCACCTATGACCTACACAGACTCTGGCCTTGCCCCTCATGGAAAATGGGGGCGATACGCCCCAGTTTCCGGGAACGCTGCCAGGGAACGCCCCCACTCCGCCTCCCAAATACCGCAGCCTACCAATCAGGCTGAGGCTGGGAGACACTGCGAGCGGACTTGCAGACAGAGGTCTGCACATGCACAGTACACCACCTGCGCATACACAGTCCTCCCACCATCGGAGATGTGCGCTAACCATCGGGTTAGCGTACATCTCTGAATAAGGCCCTTAGTCCCTTCTATCACTAGTTCTCAATGCAGAAGCTGCAGCCAGACTGAGAAGAACACAGCAGGGATGGCCGTCGATCATCAATAGTTTACAAATATCGATGGTTTACTACCAGTGGTCGATGGTCTTGCCATTGATGGCAGAGAGCCAGTTATTTTATGCCATCGATGGTAAAGTGGAACCCGATGAGCTTTTTTTCAGTTCATGACACAGAACTTAGCCCTGTCCCCTGGCTGTCTGCTAAGCCCCGCCCGCAGTTTTTTGATTAGCACGCAGTTTGCCAGACACCCGGCAAAGGTGGCCATCGAGTGGCGGAAACCATGGATGGTTCACCATAGATTGATATTGCACCATCGATGATTCTCACCGATGGTGCAATTGATAGTGACCATCGATGGAAAATCACTGATGGCCATCCCTAGAACACAGAGAGACCATAGTTGCCAAGTCCGCTTATAACAAGCAGAATTGGTCTTCTTTTTTTGGAAGTAGCTTGTTTTTGGACTTATTTTTTTGTGTGCATTGCCGAGGCAACCCTAGAGGTAAGTAAATGTCTGTGTGTGTGTGTACGTGTGTTTTGCACTGGTAGTGACTGAGGGAGGGGGGAGGCTGTGTCTGGGGAATAGAGGGCAGTGGACAAGGTGAAGTTGGAGGGGGCAAGGAGGAGAGGAAAACTAGATGATAGAAATGAGGCAGGTACATGGGGGCGAGTTAAAATTACTGAGGCTGTTAAAAAGAGGAGATAATGGAATTAGACAGGTGTCAGGAATGAAGGAGGTAAGGAAGGGGTGAGAGGAATGGGGAGAAGAAGAGTCAGGTAAAGGAAAGTTGGGTACACACTAGACTATATGTCGCCTGATCCTGCTGATTGGGCTGACATATCCTTCACATCAGCTAGTGTGTACCCACTATGCGTGACCCTGCGCACTCCTGTGGGTCGTCCATCGGGGTCGTTCCATCGGCCTGCATGTAGGGCCGATGGAACGACCCAGATGCCGACGCTGGCATAGTGGATGGAGCCGGTGCCCGACATATCAGACGTTTGGACACCACATCGTGCAGTATGTATTGACCGCCCGATATATATTGCATACTTGCCTACTCTCAGGGGCTGGCTGGCAACTTTCAGCCTGGGGGGCAACACAAGCAAGTGGCCCTGGTGTTGTTAACCCTGACTAGAGGTTGCACTTAAAACACAATAGCCCTCACAGGAAAAGAATAAAACACATTGGGGCAGATGTATGAAGCTCTGGGAAGTGATAAAGTGGAGAGTGATAAACGACCAGCCACTCAGCTCCTAACTGTCATTTTGCAAACACAGCCTGTAACATGACAGTTAGGAGCTGAGTTGCTGGACATTTATCACTCTGCACTTTATCACTTTCCAGAGCTTCATACATCTGCCCCATTGTCCCCTACAGGAAAAACAAATCAAACGCAATGGCCCTCACAGGAAAAAAAATAAAACACATATTCATTGCCCATGCCGCCCTACAAAAGTTTGACCTGACCTGTCAGACTCACACAGCGGAACTACCAGTTGCTGCCACTTCAACTTGCAGGCGCTGAAGAGCGGAATAGAGAGAGGAGCTCCCAGTCTCCCCCTTGCCCTCAGCCGCGGGCAGCACCGGCACACAGCAGCATCAGTGACTATCAGTCACTGCAAATCACAATGCACAGTACTAAGCACTGGAGAGAGTTAAAGTGAATGAAGATAAAGTACCAACCAATCAGCTCCTGTCATTTCAAACACAGCCTGTAAAATGACAGGAGCGGATTGGCTGGTACTTTATCTCAATCCACTTTATATCTCTTTAAGGCTTAGTACATAGACCCCTTAGTGTTGATCTTGCGTGTGTGTATGTGTATCCGCCTTCAGTATACTTAGAATGGATTCGGCTATTATACTCTTCCAAAAATACAACATTACATGAAAAACAATATCCACAAAAGGACTGACATTTAAAAACATACTGCACATAATATATACACTGTATTTACACACACTAGATATAATGTCCGGCGTTGCCTGGCTTTCTTTTTAATTCTTATAAACTCTCTTTCTTCTCTCTCTTCCACCCCCGTTTCTTCTCCCCACTTTTCCCTTCTTATTCCATCTTTCACTTCCCGCTCTGTCTCTTCTCCATATCTCCCTTCACTATTTATTTTTCTCCGATCCCACTACTTTGTCTCTCTCTCTTCAATCCCATCTTGGTCTTTTTCCCCTCTTGCTCTCCTGCCCTTCTCTGCCTGTCTTTCCTGCTCGTTCTGTGTGATGGAAAACATCGAGAGTGATTTTACAGTGTGTTACTATTGCTGGGCATGCACTGCCAGATAAAATGTCTGTCAGACCGATAGACAGTGTATCTGGCAGCCTGACAACCAGCAGATATCGCAGGTTTACACTGTAGACATCTCACAGGGTATTGGCCCGAGATCTGCGCTCTGCCCCTGGAGATGCGACATTTCCTTGTTCCTTCACTGGGAAGGAACAGGGGAAATGTCTGTCAGTCGGCCATGGCTGGGCATACACTGCCTAATGCAGCCGACATTTAACCTACAAAATATCACATTGGAAGGGCATGCTGGACGATCTGGCATGCCCGACCGATCAATATTTTACTCTCGGTTGCCCGCACACACAGTACAATTATTAGGGTGATCCGCTGATATCAAGTGGATTGCCCCAATAATTGTATAGTGTATTCCCAGCATTAGCACCAGTGTTAGTGTGTGACAGTAACATTTTGGGTAATTGTGTGGTGCTTAGCATTAGGGAAAGGGCGAGTGTATGGTGCTTAGCATTAGGGAAAGGGTGAGTGTGTGTTGCTTAGTGTTAGGACCAGGGTGAGTGTGTGGTGCTTAGCGTTAGGACCAGGGTGAGTGTATGGTGCTTAGCATTAGGGAAAGGGTGAGTGTGTGGTGCTTAGCGTTAGGGCCAGGGTGAGTGTGTGGTGCTTAGCGTTAGGGCCAGAGTGAGTGTGTGGTGCTTAGCGTTAGGGCCAGGGTGACTGTGGTGCTTAGCGTTAGGGCCAGGGTAAGTGGGTGTTGCTTAGCGTTAGGGCCAGGGTGAGTGGGTGTTGCTTAGCGTTAGGGCCAGGGTGAGTGGGTGTTGCTTAGCGTTAGGGCCAGGGTGAGTGGGTGTTGCTTAGCGTTAGGGCCAGGGTGAGTGGGTGTTGCTTAGCGCTAGGGCCAGGGTGAGTGGGTGTTGCTTAGTGTGAGTGATAGTGTGCCTGGCAGGAATACAGTAAATGATGAGTGTAGGCAATATGAGGATCAGTGAGAGTTATACAAGGGTGAATGTGACTGAGTGACAGGGAAATGAGAAGCAATGACAGTGACAGGCAGTATAAGTGGTAGGAATATTGAGTGTGTGTTACAGAGGGGCTGATGGCAGGGACAATAAAGGGAAGTTACAGCCACTCGCTGCTTTGAAAAAAAGTCAAACTGTATTGAAATATATATATAATAGTCAATGTTTTGGGTCCCACACACCCCTAAACAAAACAATTGGTGTGTGTATGTGTATATATATATATATATATATATATATATATATATATATGGGATCTACAGGTATCTAGGACTTTAGATGGCCACCTGAGAAAATTTGCCCCTGTCTATGAATGCCCGCAGATTGTGGATTTCTCTCTCTCCCTCCACATTTTTTTTATTTATTTATACACACACATATATATATATATATATATATATATATATATATATATATATATATATATATTATACAGACCACAGTATTCACTCTAATATATTTATGTATATATAACTGCTTCCAAAAATGTTTCTGTCGGTGCTTGCTTACCTTTTGGAGTTTAGAGAAGCACTGCCTGAGGCTCAGTGTTAAGCAACAGCCAACAGCATGCAGGAGGTGACATCCAGACAACATCAGTCAGCCCCGAACAGCCTACACGGAGCTGAGCTCCGAGTGGGGTCAGCACCTATGTGACGTCATGAGAGGTGCCACAGCCAAGATGCTAGTATTCGGCGCAGGGAGAGGGCTACCAGGGACTGGCAGCAGTTAGATGCACTTCAGCAAGCGGCTTTGCACTGTGCGCCGCACCTTTGTCCTCCCCAGGGCTGAAGGTGTTCCTGCTGCTACGGCTGCTGCATGTGCTCCCGATCACTTGCAGTACTGACAGCGGCCACTAGGTGGCGCTGTGCTGCTATAGTCAGTAAAAAAGAAAAATGCATTGATGGCCCTGAATTGAACCGGCCCGGGGGGCAGATGGCACCCTGCCCCAGCCCGCCACTGCCTACTCTCCCGGGACTGTACGGAGCCTCCCGAAAATCGACTAGACTAGACAAGTCTCCCGGAATGGATGCCGGCACCCCTCTGTCCCCCGCGCCATCCGCAAAAGTGGGCGGTGCGGGGGTGTGATGACACGATTCGCGCTGAATCGCGTCATCGTAGCCCCGCCCCCTGCCTTATAATGCCAGTAATATTGGCATTAAAAAGCGGGGGGCGGGGCCACGATGACGCGGTCGCGACGGCACGCCCCCGCTCCGCCTCTTAGACCCGCCCCCATCCTCCCTGGACGGACCTGCCAGCCCCCTCCCGGATTCCCCTGCCAAAATGTCGGCAAGTATGATATATTGTGTGGTCGGGCGTCACATCGCTGGGTACACACATCGGTAAGTGTGTACCCAGCTGAAGACTGGCAAGGGAATGAGGTATGAAAAGAGGAGGTAAAAATATGGCGGCTGGTGTAGAGGGAGAAAAGCAATTCAGGCAGATAAGGCTGTGCATACACTAACATATTTAGGTTAGAGAAGAGGAGGAATAAGGGAAGTCAACCAGGTAGAGAGTGAGGAGAAAGAGACACCCCCATAAATTGAGCTTTTTAGGATTGGGTTGGGCTTGTTTTTTGCTTATAGGTTGCTTGTTTTCCATTTCAGAGTTGGCAACACTGAGAGAGACATGCTACAAGACAAGTCTGAACTTGCCAGTTGCATGGTTAGTGCAAAGGGTTCAACTGCCGTACTTAATATTTTTTTTTTTACTCCTGTTCCCAAAATTAAACTTATACCAAAGAGAGATTGTATTTAAGTGCATCATATTTTATGTACAAAAAAATTACATTCAAGGTCAAAGGTCAGATCATGTGACCTTGAAATGTAAACGTCAATATTTAAATATAATTTTTTTAATGAAAACTGTGGTCCCTCAGCTTCAATACAAGACCAACGTGAAAGTTCTAACACAATTAGAAGCAAAGTTATGATTTGTTTTATGTAACCTTGCAAGCATAAATGTAACATTTTTTTTGTCATGTTTGCACCCCTGTAGCATGAACACAGTGTATCACTGAGGGCTAAAATGTTATATATGAAAGTTACTTTATGCCATCTATCATCCTACCAAATTTCATGAAAATCTGAGATGTTCCGGTTAAAATGTTACTTTTTATGTGATGATTTGGCATGGAATGACCCCTTTATTGCTGCACAGTGTGTCTCGTTTTCAAGCATCAGGTAACAGCAAATGAATGAAAATCACCTTAGTAGCGATTGCAAGGTAGAGAAAAAAAATCAGACAAGTGAATGTTTCCTTTAGTAAACTTGTCACCTACACAAAGCTCCAGACCAGCTCCATATTCCACAAAAGATGCTCATTTAGCTCAAATACAAAGACAGGACGGTCTTAGCTAGGAGATCCCCAGACATCTGTACAGTAATAGAAGGGACCGTCCACTGACACCCATCTGTGTTCTTCAGCCAGGTTTAGGTAAAGAGGCCAGGGAGAGACATGGGAATATCACAGATGATTAGCACCATAAGGGGGCATGTCTATATGCGGTGTTCAGATACTATTTCTGCTGAAGGAGTAAGTAGGAATATTGGGTCTCATTCAGACCTGGTCGCAAGCGCCGATGCGCTCGCAACCGGGTCGATGGTGGTCGTAGCTGGGCGCGTGCCCGACCAAACGGAGGCGTTCCAGTCGGAACGCTTGCCGTTTGGGGGCGACCCCACTGACGATGTCAGTGGGCAACTTCCTGCTCAAACAGAGCAGGAAGTTCTCTGGGGCTTACGAGAGCCCAGACCCAACCTTAGGGTCTGGTCGTAAGCCCCAATGGTCGCGATGGTGATGACCATCGCGACCATCACTCTGGTCGGTCGCTAGAGCTGTGGGTGGTAACCCACAGCCTAGCGATCGACCAGAAGGCGGCACTTAAAAAAGTAAGTGGCCGCCCTCATTCAGAGCGATCGCTTGCAGCAAGCGATCGCTCTGAATGAGGTCCATAGTACACCTTCAACAAATATCATGTACTTGGAGATAACAGGTCATGTAAAATTGTAGTGAAATAGAACTACCATTGTTGAATCCACCTACATCGCTCATAAGTATCGGTATCAGCAGCACCGGTGGGCTGACTCTGTACTGCCTCCCTTGTAACCAGAAGGGAATTACTCAGTAATTCAGGGGGGCTGCAACTAGGAGTGGGGGATAAGGGGGCATATGCCCTGGGCGCTGGACTTGCGGGGGTGACGAGGAGAGGCTGCCAAGGTGGGGTAGGCCCAGGGTTTGGGCCGCACACCGGAAACCTGCAGGCAGTTGCCTGCAGCCCGGCCTTGAGAGACACAGTGCAGCCATCAGTCTGATATGACGCCGGTCGCAAGCCAAGCAGAGTTTGCGGAACAGCAGTCAATCAGCAGTGGCTGCCGGTCCGCGAGCTCCAATCGGTTTGCAACCGGCGCCACATTAGAATGACAGTGGCGCTGACCGATCCCCAGCATGTGGCATCTCCGACCCGTCCCAAGCCACCCGAGCTCACCCACCACGCAGCCCCGGAGGGTAAAAGGAGGGAGCTGGCTTACTGGGAGATCCCATTTTAGTATGAAAGTCCAATTTAAATAGTGTTTCATCTGTCAGGTCTGGGGGCGGCTGCTGTCACTGGGGGGCATGCGGCATAATGTGTAAAGGGGCACTACTGTGACAATGTGTTGTAAGGGGCATTACTGTGTCACAAAACCACACATCCTTTTTGTGCTGTTTTTTTTTTTTTTTTATTGGGAGGGGCGCCAAATTACTGTCTTGCCCGGGTGACAGAAATCCTAGTTTCGCCCCTGATTACTGATCATATTCAGAAAACACAACCCTGGTGCTCTCTGTATAGGACAACTCACACTGCGGTACAGACATCAACATCCAGCACGGATCCCGAACACATTGTCACACTGCGCTGTATACACATTCATAACTACTATGCACTGCTCCAGCCTTATGTCTGGTGTAAACATCTTACTGTAAGTACCGGACTCACAGCAACGACAGAGTCATGAGCGAAGGTGCCAATCATCACACTGAATTGTTAAGAGTTCATCCATTTTGTGGACTGAAGCCAGAGAGAAGAATGCAGGCTATCAATTCGGGGAACGAATGACATCACTGAGGCATGCGACAATGAGGTCACTACTTCATTGAAATACTGATCATTGACTCAGCAGACAATACGGCTGCTTCCACAGAGGGCAAAAGACAGGTGCAGAAAAACATCAAAATTAAAAATAGGAGGAGCAGCACAGTACTGCATGGCGCGACGCACAGTTGAATGCAAGTCAGGCGTATCTGCACGGAACTAAACGCGCATATGCGCCCGTATGTACAGTTGTACACATACCTGAAGCCAAATGACCCCATCCACGCTTTTTATTGTTTATTTAGTGTGCGCTTATACCAGCACCTATGCCTGGCGCAAAATATCTGAAAACAGGTTTAATTACGTGCAGGTCTGGCTCCAGGGGTCTGAGCACCCTGTGCTGGCCCGGTACGTGCAGCAAAGCAGCCAAAATTGGAGGTGTGGCCTCATTACCATAGGCCACGCCACTAAGTGACGTTATTTGGAGGCGTGCCTGCATGGCACACCGCCAAATAGCGTCAGGTTTGGGGTAAAGCCCTGCCCTCCGTCACTGGCTGGGCTTCCCCCAGCACTCTCCTGTCAGTGAATGGATGCCGCGCTCGAATCCATTCACATTTCATGGGTCCGGGAACCACCGCACAGCTGCGGCGGTGGGGGTCCCCAACCTCCCGATTTGACCACCCGAAGACCACTTCGGCCCACGAGTGGAACAGCCAGCAGGATAGTAGTGTCCCGCTGAAATCGGGATGTTGGGGAGGGGTGCGCCCTCTATGGGTGGCGCCCCTGTTCGACCGCACTGGTCGAACACCTCTAGAGCCGGCTCTGATTAAGTGTACTCAGAACTCCTCAACACGCAGCCTGGCTAAATCTAGCATATGTGCACACGCCCCGTAACAGCCTGAGGAAACAGTCAGCTGACTGTGACATGTGCTGATGGGCAGATGGGACACATTCTAGATCAAAGGTATTCAACATGTGGCCTTCCAGCTGTTGTAGGACTAGTTCCACGACAGCTGGAGAGGCTCATGTTGAATACCCCCCTTCTAAATAGTATTTCCTGGACTCTGCTTCAGTTACCTGCTTTCCACTTCATTACACACATCTCTCCTTTATCTTCAATTTTCTCCAGGGGGGGCTGATTCTAAGTCACAGGCCAAGCGACTGGGGGGGGGGGGGGAGACAAGTGCTGTAGCCTGATTTACCATCTTGTGCTAATGTGAAAATTGATAGGGCTACTGCGGTGGTCCATGCATCTGCGAGTGGAAACCAGCTCTGCCCATTCATTAGATGCCAGATGCTGCAGCCGTTACCATCAGTATTGGCACTTGCACGAGCTGGGAGCAGGAGGTACGTCACAGAGGCTTCACTACAGTGTACGAGCAAATCAGAAGCGTACAGAGCATTAGATACACGCCCATGTCACTCCCAGAAGGATTACATGCGATCGGATTGTCACCAATCACTTCCCGCCCCAAAACGCCTTATTTCCCGAAAAGACAGATCAAGCCACGTTCTGTCCGATTCAGAATAGGATGGAGGAGATACTTAAATAAGTGCATCAATTTGCATCTGTGCATATGTTGTATGCAAAAACTCACTATTTGCGTCTGTAAACAGAGACCCATCTGAGTAAGAAATCAGACCCTTGGCATCACTCGCTCTCATCACATGCTTGGTAGGTCTTCTCCACAAACTTCCACTGACCTGCGTTTGAAACATTTACTCCCACAATCCCATTTCTCAATATCTCCAAGTCCGAAACTTCGTTACCTCATCTCTTCCATCCCTCGTTTCTCTACGCAATCCCACAGCGATGGAATGCCTTTGTATCTATGCGCCTGCAGATAAATGTGGGAGGTGGTGACTCTATCTCACTATTCTAACCCAGGACCACCCATATCGGGGCTAATTGGATAACCCCCATAGAATAGTGACAACTGAAACACACTTGATTCCTAAAAATAAAAAGGAGAGTTAAGGCTCTTTCTTCAAAGTCCATAGGGTCCACAGTGGAGACAATGGGGTCTAGGTGGGACCTGGAGGACCATACACCAACAGAAAAGCTTTTCAATCCCAGAATGCTTCGGTCCTTCCCCCTATACCCACCCACAGCCTGAGGGCAACTCAGTTTTGATAACAAGCCCAAGGCAGGAGCAGGATAGGAGAGAAGGAAGACTGGTACACTGAGGAATCACACTCTCACACAGAAAAGGAAACACGTGAACAAGAGAAGAAACCCATAGAAGCCAGGTGCATCAGGGCAGGTGCCCTGTGGACCCTATGGACTTCGAAGAAAGAGTTAACAAGGGTACGTTTTACCATAACTCTCCTTTTCTTCTTCAGGGTCCATAGGGCTCCACAATGAGACATTGGGGTGTTTCACAGCAGTTGTTCAAGAGCAGGAACACTCCTGAGCTGAGAGGAGAACCCTACGCCTGAAGGAAGCATCCTGAGAGGCAATTGTATCAAAGGCATTAAACCTAAGAAAGGTGTGCACAGAAGACCATGTAGCCACCTTGCATAGTTGTTCAGCAGAGGTGCCACGCCAGGCTGCACACGAGGGACCCACAGAGCGAGTAGAATGAGCAGATACTGTAGCCAGCACAGGAAGGCCGGTCTGAGTGTAAGCCTGTGAGACAGTTTTGCAAATCCATCTGGCCAGAGTCTGTTTGTTAGCTGGCCATCCCTTCTTGTGGAATCCATATAGGACAAAGAGGGAGTCCGATTTCCTGACAGAAGTAGTACAGTTCAAGTAGATCTTCAGAGATCGGACGACATCCAAAGGGGCCTCACCTGCCGAGAGGTCTGGTGATTGAAAAGCCGGAACCACAATTTCCTCATTTAGGTGAAAAATAGAAACCACCGTGGGAAGGAAGCCCAGCCGCGTTCTTAGAACAGTCCTGTCTTGATGAAAGATTAAAAAAGGGGGAGCTACATGAAAGCGCCCCTAAATCAGATACCCTACGGGCAGATGCTATAGCCAGAAGAAACAGTCTTCGCAGTGAGCCACTTGACATCCGCTGACTCCAAGGGTTCGAATGGAGGTTCCTGAATGCATGGAGCACCACTGACAAATCCCATGGAGCCACAGCAGGAACAAAGGGAGGTTGTATACATAGAACACCTTGCTGGAAGGTGTGAACATCTGGTAGAGGAGCAATTCTGCGCTGGAACCAGATGGACAAAGCAGAGGCCTGCACTTTCAGCGATGATAGGTGAAGGCCTAGATCCAATCCAGTCTGAAGAAAGGCAAGTATTCTAGAAACTTTAAAAACTTGAGGGTCATAGTTTCTCGAAGCACACCATTGGAAATATGTATGCCAAATTCGGTGATAACTTCTGGCTGAGGCCGGTTTATGCGCTCTGAGCATGGTCTGGACCACAGAGCTGGAAAATACCCCGTTAGGAGGGATTAAAGACAGACTGGCTAGGTTCAGGTGTAGACATGGACCCTGACACAACAGGTCTACTGGAAGGAGTGCTGGCCAGTCACTGCGCCCCACCCTCAGAGACTTGCATCCATGGTGAGGAAAGCTCAGTCCAGGAACCAAAAAGAGCGACCCTTGTCTAAATGGGATGTCTGTAGCCACCAGGCTAGGGACAGGAGAACCTCCTGGGAGAGGCCCATCATCTGGGATCTGAGCAGATGGGGTAGTCCATTCCACCTGGAGAGGATCATGTGTTGTAGGGGCCTGGAGTGAAACTGAGCGAACTCCACCATGTTGAAGGTGGACACTACTGATCCTAAGGTCTGCATGGCAGAGTGAATTGACACTTGGCAACTGCGGAGCAGTCTGTGCACTCGGTGCTGTATTATTGAGATCTTATCTGGTGTGAGGAAGATTCTCTGAACCTGCAAGTCCAGGAGGGCTCCCAAATATACCATTCTCTGAGAAGGTGTCAGGCAAGATTGTTTCCAGTTGATCAGCCAACCATGCTTTTGAAGAAAGGCAATGGTTACTTGCAGATGGCAGTGAAGAATCTCTGGGGAGCTGGCCAACAGCAAGAGATCGTCCAAGTATGGAGCAGTCTGATCCCTTGACGATGAAGAGAGGCTGCCATAACTGCAATGATCTAGGTAAAGACCCGGGGGGCCGTTGAAAGGCCGAACAGCAGAGCCTGAAATAGTTAATGTTGCTGTAGTATAGCAAACAGGAGATATTGTTGATGAGAAGGCACTATAGGTACAAGTAGGTATACGTCTTGAATGTCTATGAGACACCATAAAATCCCCAGTCTCCATATATAGGATAATAGAGCGGAGCGTTTCCTAACCTGGGCACCCCGATAAACTTGTTCAGAGATTTGAGGTTGATAGGCAAATGAGACCCATTGGGCTTCTGAACCAAGAAGAGGGTAGAATAATAGCCCTTGCCTCGCTGTGAGGAGGGGACCGGAATTATTACTCCTGAGAGCAGTGAGTCGTCAATGGCCTTCTGGAGCAGCCGGGTCTTGCTTGGATCCAATGTAGGTCCTGTGCAAAAGAACTACTGGGGGGGGGGGTCGCTTCAGGAAGGAGAGGCCATATCTGTGGGAAACCACTTCTCTTACCCAGGTGTCTGATATGGTCCTTCGCCAAAACTGGGCGAATTGAAGAAGTCGGCCTCCCTCGCTGGGAGCCCGCAGGGAGAGGCCCGCCCAGTCAGGCTGAAAGCTTGTCCTCAGATTTGGTAGGTGGACGTCTAGAACCCCAGGTCTGTTTGGTCCTAGACTTGGAGGCCTTAGCTGATGCCTTCAGCTTTTCCTTGAGGACGAAAGGCTGACGTCCGAGGTTTTGCATTATATGCAGGAACACTGTTTTGGAAGATGCAAATGTAGTCACAATTTTATCCAATTCTGGGCCAAACAGGATATTCCCAGAATCAGGCAGAGACTCCAGAGCCCTTTGAGAGTCCGAATCTGACTTCCGGGACTGGAGTCAAACAATATGCGGGCTATTACAGAAGTGCCAGATGGCTTGGAGGCTAATTGAGCCGTATATATAGCTGTTTCACCTAAGCAGGAGGCTGCATCTCTAATGTTAGATATGCAGGACAGATGTGAAAAGGTAGCCCAGGGTGGGTCCTGAGGACAAGACACAGGGGCTGATGGGGCAGTATAACAAGTTGTACAAAGACCATCCTGAATGAGGTCCTCTGGAGCTAAGCCCGCTGAGCGGGACTTACAAGACACCAGAGTAGGAGCAGCAGCATCAGGCTGCTTGTTATTCTTTCCTCTGCCAGACATAGCCACAAGAATACTACAATACACAATCTGACACAGTGCAGTGGACAACCCAGATTTATGTGTAATATGGCAGTGTAGTGTGTATAGTATGTGATAGCCCTCACAAATATAGGGAGATGTGAGGTGCAATGAACCCCCTATAACCATACTTGCCTTCTTTTAAAAAAGCATTTCAGGGAGATTGTGAAAGCAGCACCTATGAGCACGTGTTACAGTGGGCGTGTACTGATAAATCTGAGAGGCGTTTCCTAAACCTGACTTACATCCAAATGTAAACCAGCCCAAAAGCAGTTAGTAAGATCTTTGCAGAAATTCATAGGGATCATTGTGCCTTATAATAACCAATCAAGGAAATGACACTAATGATCCCATTTGAATGTCTAGATCTCTGTTTTTTAATATAACAGCTTCATAATGGGGGTAAGGATGAAATGAGGGAGATTGCTAGACTCTTCAGGGAGACTGGGAGATTGCTACTATTTCAGGGAGTCTCCCTGACAATGAGGGAGAGTTGGCAAGTATGCCTATAACTTAGTATGATGCCAGGATATAGTAGAATAAAGGAAAGGTATACGCTGGACAGTATAAAAATTAGAGATAAGCGCTAGCACAAGTCACATACAAACGCAGAAAAAAAACAAAGCTGTAGTGGGCACTTAAATCTACTACACAGACCGCAGTGGCTGGTAGGATATAGCGCTGTATAACCTGGCCCTTGGGAGAGGTATACAGGGAGACTGGACCCAACGTTCCCGGAGACCTGCTTGCAGAAAATGGCTGCCACGTGTCTCTCAGGGTTCGGAGGGTGAGGGAGGAGCAGCTCAGGGTACGGCGCCCTGAGCTCGGGCAGCAGGGAGAGCGCCTTCTCCGCCTTGCTGACGTTAACCACCGGGTCCCCTGTCCTGTAAAATATGCCCCGGTAGTCTAATGGAGTCCTGGGCAAACCAGTGTCCACATCAGCGCCTCCGGTCTGTCTCCTGAGACCGGAGGCAAGACTGCACAAACGCGGGTCCCCGCAAGCGGGGATCCACCTTACCTGTCCCCTGGATTCCGGGCTGCAGTCTGGGAAGCCTGCTAGCTAGTCCCCCTCAGAGACCCACCGGGAGTAAATTAACTAGAAATTAAAATAAATCAAAATAATAAGCTTGGGCTGCTTAAAGCAGCCCCACTGTTAAAAATGGTGATCCAAGCTCCTGCCGGACACCAACCAAACTGAGTTGCCCTCAGGCTGAGGGCGGGGTATAGGGGGAAGGACCAGAGCATCCTTGGACTGAAAAGCTTTGCTGTTGGTGTCCGATCCTCCATGTCCCACCTACACCCCATTGTCTCCCCTGTGGAGCCCTATGGACCCTGTAGAAGAGGAGTACCCTTACCCTGGATACAACACATTATTATGCAGGTACACAACACGTTGGCTCAATCCTCTCTGAGTGATGAAACTGGAGTACGCACAGGAGCAAGTCCATTTGCTGACATACATCTGCCGCAGGACGACGGCTATGAATTGTCCAACGATAATATTTTGTCACATTTCTCTCTTCTGGAGTACCCTTTAATGACCCTCAGAGGGAGAACATACAGGTTATAGAAGCGGTTTCACCAACCCTAAAAAGCAAGCAGTTACATATTAGGGAAAGCCCCAGGTCATCCAGCATATCTCTCACCTACGCAGCGGAGGCGTTGTAGCCCGGATCACCACCGGTATACCGTTACTATCCAGTTACATCCCTTCTGTCCCAAGCGTAGATGCGAGAGAGCTGCCCATGACTCAGCATTACCATATCTGCATATGCTCAGCTACACAGCGGGGAAAGCCAACTTACGTTCAACTCTGGATCAGCGCCCTAATCGCTAAGTGAAAATAAAATAAAATAAAAAATCAGGACTATGACACAGTCACATCAAGTGTACCTTTTAATATCCACATGGTTGGATGTAAAGAGTTGCCTAATGGGATATGTAGGAGTATAATAATTCCCATTTGTACAGTTATATTGTAATCCACAATTCTGTCTCTGTAAGGTCCTCAGCTCATTAGTGCAAAGTGTTACTTCTGCAGATTTCGTCTGACCATCCCATTTCGGAATAAAAAAAGGTTTCTCTCTACCCCCCAACTCCCCTCAGTCCATGTCAAGAACTGGCTTGCAGGGAACCATTACAACATGTCTTTCCTTTCTCCGACATCACTGGGTCTCAGTAATCCCTACCGCTCAGGAACGGCAGAAAGTCTGCAACAACACGAGCAGCGATAGTGTGTGTGGAATGTCTGACTGTGTTACTAAATCATCCATTCAAAGATGTAATCCAGTAACGGGAGCTGAACCAGCTTCACACGTCAATCTCCTTGAGGGGCACGTTACATCCCGCCAATGACTCCTGCAACAACTGCCAGTCCTCTGGGTTATTGCCACTGATGGCCTTGGTGTATAGCGCCACCTGCTCCTGCAGTCTCTCCAGCTGGACCTGTGTGGCTTGGTTGAGCCTTGCCAGTTCTTTAGTCTTCATGGCAATGCTAAACAGGCCTGAGCGGTGCAGAACATCCAGGGTGTTGTGGAAACGGCGGCTTCTGTTCTGCGGCGGTGGAACAGACAGTTCAGAGCTGTGCGAGACGTCATGTAAGAAAGTCGCTCTGGGTTCGCCTACATTTGTGCTTAAATTCTCACTAGGTCCGGTGTCATTTTGCAGGGGGTTCAGCTGTGGCTCGGAGAAAGCTGCCACCACGCTGAGCACCTGTCCCTCCCGTTCTTTCGTTTCTTGACCAACTAAGGGTATTTTTTTCTTGGCATCGGAGCCTTGTATCTCTGAAAGAAGCCTCTTTGCCTGGCTGTGGCGTAATTTATCAGCCCTTCTCTTGTTTCCATGTGGAAAGATGGAGCCGGCGGTCAGCGGAGATGGATACGGTGCTATCTTGGTATAAGAGTTCAGGATGGGCAGGTACTTGGTAAGAGGAGGCTTAGTAGAAGGTATGGATGGAGGGAATACCAGCACTTGAGAAGATGATGGAAACAACTGAAAGGAAGGGTGAACGTTCCAGGAGTGGACATGTGGGTCCGGGACGGACTTCTGGGAAATATAAGAAAACAAGAGTCAGTAGTGGCCCCCTCTTATTATGTCCGCGTGACTGGAACTGTCTCTCAGCACTGTGAGCACAGAGAAGACTAATAAGCAGAAGAGACCGCTTGGGATGTGACAGTAACTGCGGCTGACAGGTGGATTACGCAACGTGTGCTGGGATTTACCAGACCTGGAGACAACACTGAGAACGGAAAGCTTTCTAGTCTCTTTCCAGTCACATCTCCGCATACACAATATAAACTGCTCTTCCTAATCCCCTGCCTGCAAAAGGTCTCACTCGCTCTATATTCAGGGACTGAAATAGCAAAAAAACAAACCAAAACACAATACTGTGTTCTTTTATAATGTACTTCTGGTTTCTTTATAAATGCTGAAGACAAACCGCAACTAAATATATGAGCAATCCGCATGCAAAGTGTATGGAGACAGTGGTGAGCTGGAATGAGGATCATAGAATCTATATTTTCTAGATACCCCAGGCTATAATACGCTGTCACTTTGATATATGGGAACAAAGCAATAATGCTGCCAACGTGGGAGTTCTCATTTGGAACCTGGGATAAACACACATACATGGTCCAAACACAATCCCATTATGGGGTCAATTTACTAAGCTGTGTTAGGAGACAGAGTGAAAAGTGATAAGGTGCCAGCCAATCAGCTCCTAACGGTCATCTCACAGGCTGTGTTTGAAAAAACAAGAGATATGGTAAGAACTTACCTTTGTTATCTCTGTTTCTACAAAGTGCATTGTGTCAGCAGGGTTGACCTTGGGGTACAGGTTGGGAACCAAATCCGGGCACCACGCAGTTAAAGCTTTTAGCTCCCAGGATGCACTTGGGTCCACTCTCCCTATAACCCCACCCCCAAGCCAGAGGCACCTTAGTTTGTAAGTAGCCAAAGGCCGGAGGAGTAGAGAAAAAGAGAGAGAAAACTGGAGCACTCAATAACCATACTCACAGAAATGGGAGACGGAAAACCGGTGACCAGCCACACAGCCCATATGAAGCCAGGTGCGTCAGGGCAGGCGCTCTGTGGACCCTATGGACTTCGTAGAAACAGAGATAACAAAGGTAAGTTCTTACCATATCTCTTGTTTTCTACTTCAGGGTCCATAGGGGGTCCACAGGGTTGACCTTGGGGATGTCCCAAAGCAGTTCAACCAAGGGTGGGACGCTCCTGTGCTGAGAGGAGAATCCGTCGCCAAAAAGGAAGCATCCTGAAAGGCAAAGGAAACCAATGCCTAGAACCTTAAAAAGGTGTGGACAGAAGACCACGTGGTCACCTAGCAAGGCAAAACAGCCGAGCGAGCCGCCCACGAGGGTTACATGGCCCGAGAAAAAACAAGCCTCAACGACAAAAAGGCCTACCCCCATGGGTAGGCCCCTGAGGAAGACATACGAGGCCATCCAGCCAACATTTGATTATAGGCCGGCCATCCCTTCCTGTGAAAACCAGAAATCGCAGACCACCAATAAGGAGTCCGATTTCCGTAAGGAACTTGAACGGATCACATAAATCCAAAGAGGCCGGACCACAGTCAATGAGGCCACACCAACCGAGAGGACTGGGGACTGAATGGCCGTACCATAAGTTCCAGAAGAATATGGAACCTAAAAACCACTTTAAGAAGAAACACAGGGCGAGAGCAACTCACACCCTGACATGATGCCCTCCAGAAGAGGGAGCCACATGAGAACGCTCCCAATTCAGACACTCTCCTGGTTGATGGAACCACCCTGAGAGAAAGAGAGAGCCTAAACAATAGACCTTGTAATGGCTATCACAACCAGCGGTTCCATTGACTGTCCCTGGAGGGAACGAAGAACCACTACTAACTCCCAAGGAGTCCCTAGAGAGGACAAGAGGAGGCATAATCCATAAAACACTCCAAAGGATGAACTGGATACCAGAGTGGAGCAATTCCATATCTTAACCATACTGACAATGTAGAGATCCGCACTGTCAGGAAGGCCAGGCCGAGGGAGAAACCCAAGCCAGCCGAAGGAATGCCAGAATATCTTGAGATCCTGGACACCGGAGGATCGTATCGACTGGTACAATACCATAAGAATTATGGCTGCCACAGTTTGTGGTAGGTCCCAGCAAAAGCTGATCTATATGCTCTAATCATTCCAACGATGACAAAGCCAGGGAAGCCATAAGACCACTGTAGGGACGCAGTCAAAGACAAACGACCCAGGTCCAAGGCAAAACCAAGGACCCTGAGACAACAGGTCCGGGCAGTGAAGCATCAGGAATGGAGTATCGATGTAGAGACTCCGAAAATCCAAGTACCCCTGACATCTGGGGCAATCAGGAGCCACCAGCAGGAAAGCATCTCCGTCTCGATTGAAACACTTCCCTCGAGGAAGAAGGGAGACCGGAGAACACAGGTACGCAAAGTGGAAGGACCACTTCACCGACAAAGAGTCACTGAAAGATGCTTCAGAATCCCGAGAGCTGGACTGTAACACCATAGTGTGATAAAGTCAGAAGGCCATGAGGGTCACCTCAGGGGCCCCCCCTGCTCACCAGGAGATGAAACCTCTCTTGGGAAAGAGACTAGTCCCCGGGATGCACGTCTTGACGGCTGAGGACTCCCGCTTCCCAATGGAGAGCTCCTGAAATGAACGTTGCCGAGATGGTCGGGAGGAGACCCTCGGACTATGGGGGTCATTCAGACCCGCTCACGAGCGGCAGTACGCTCGCAAGCGGGTCGATGTTCCCCACTGCGCATGCGCGAGACCCGGGGAGCAACAGGCTTTCCATCGCTCCGGGCCTCGCACCAAAGGGGGCGTGCTGTCGATGTTGATTGACAGCACGCCCCCTTTGGTGGGCGTGCCTGCCAGACGGAGGCGTTCCCATGGGAACGCCTACCGTCTGAAGCCGGCCCCACTGACATCACTAGTTATGTCAGTGGGAGTGATTTTGGCTCTGATAGAGCCAAATTCACTCCAGGGCTTGTGGCAGGGAGACCCTACTGCAGGGTCTCCGTCGCAAGTCCGATGGTCAAGACCATCGCGACCATCTTTTTGGCCGCTCGCATATGCTGTGGGTGGTCACCCACAGCTATACGAGCGGCCAGGAGGCCGCTCCATTTTCATGGAGGAGGGCCCTGATTCAGAGCGTTCAGCTCTGAATCAGGCCCTATGTCCGAATGTGTGACATACCGGTCATTGCCACCCAATGAACAGTGTTGCTAAAAAGGAAGCCACTGTCCTGACCCTGTCGGACTGAAGCTTTTCAGGTTCACCGGGAAACAAGAGTTATGCCAGAGTGAGGCCCAAGACAGGCTAAAGTTCCAACAAGTTAATTGACAGGGTGAAATCGACAGACGTCCAACTGCACTGAAATGGATGCGAACCAGACACTGTTCATAGCAAAGAATACCCTGGACGAGATGGCCATAGCCACCCGGAAAGGGACCGACGCCTCCGGAGAGAGCACATCGTTTGAACAGTGATCAGAAAGAAAAAACTCGTTCCATCTGGAGATAAGCCAATTATGGAAAGGCTTGGAATGGAACTGAGCCCATTCCACCCTTCCAAAGGCAGACACTGAATATTTGACCATGCATCCCAGAGTGTAAAGACATATGTCGACTGCGTAGACATCCATGTACTCCTAATGGAAGAGTGGAGAATCCGTCTTATGTCAGAAGAATTCTCAGATTCTGAGAATCCAGCAGGGCTCCTAGATGAAGAATACCCAGAGAGGGATGCAGGGAGGAATTATGCCCCGTTGATTAAACGTCTGCAACCTGAAGAAGCCACGGTCATCCTGACCTGGCTGTAAAGTACCCCGGTGATCCTGCTAAGAGCAGGAGGCTGTCCAGGTACAGGAGCATTGGGATATACTGAACAGGAGAACTGTCAGAAAAACCAAAACGCTGGTAAACCCCTGTGGGGCTGAGGACAGTCCCAACAGGCAGAGCCCGAAAAATTGGATACAGCAAGCCTCAGTCCATGCTGAGGAAAGGTCTCTGGAAGTACCCGTAGGCAAGCGTCCTGTATATCCAGTGATACCATAAAGTCCCCAGGTTCCAAACATAGTATGATGGAGCATAAGGATTGCCTCCTGAGCCCAGGTAGCTTTAGGAACTGGTTCAGGGAATTGAGACAGAGAATAGGCCAAAGAGCCGGACTCTGCGGGCGCCCAGGACTTTTGTCCAGGAATGATGATGTTCATCCATGCAAGATGACGTTTTGCCTCTTTCTGAGTTCCGTTTTTTGGGAGGGAAAAATCCGAACTCCACGTGCAAACTCGAACCTATCCGAGCCTGCACATCCTTAATAATATGAGATATGGTAAGAACTTACCCTTGTTATCTCTATTTCTACGAAGTCCATAGGGTTCCACAGGATACCTTGGGGTATAGGTGTGACGTCAGTCGCAGGGCACCAAAGAGTTAAGCTTTCAGCCTCCCAGGATGCACTAGGTCCCCCTCCTATACCCCGCCCCCGGGCCAAGGCACCTCAGTTAGTTACCAAGCCATAGGCCGGAGGAGGAGAAGGAAGAGAGAGAACAAAGATCTGGACACATACAAGAATCACATTCTCACCAGAGGGAGACGGAAAACCGGTGACCAGAGCAAAGCCCATCTGCAGCACAGGTGCGACAGGGCGGGAGTCCTGTGGAACCCTATGGACTTCGTAGAAATAGAGATAACAAGGGTAAGTTCTTACCATATCTCATATTTTCTACTTCAGGGTCCATAGGGTATCCACAGGATACCTTGGGGATGTCCCAAAGCAGTATCCTTTAAGGGTGGGGACGCTCCTGTGCAGAAAGGAGAATCCGCCGCCCGAAGGAAGCATCCTGAGAGGCGAAGGTGTCAAACCTGTAATACCTCACGAAGGTATGGACAGAAGACCACGTAGCAGCCTTGCAGATCTGAACTGCCGAGGCACCACGTCGAGCTGCCCACGAAGGACCCACAGACCTAGTGGAATGAGCCTTCAGAGAAGGAGGGACCGGTAGGCCTTCATGAAGATAAGCTTCAGAAATAGCCATACGGATCCAGGCTGCCAAAGTTTGCTTTGAAGCAGGCCAACCCTTTTTACGGAAGCCAAAGAGGACAAACAAAGCGTCCGACTTCCTAAACGAAGAAGTGCGGTCAACATAAGTCCTTAAGGCCCGCACAACATCCAAAGAGGCCTCACCCACGGAAAGACCCGGTGAGTTAAAGGCCGGAACAACTATTTCCTCGTTAATATGAAACTGGGAAACAACTTTGGGAAGAAACTCGGGCCGAGTGCGGAGCACTGCCTTGTTCCCATAAAAAACCAAGAAAGGGGGTCTACAAGAAAGAGCCCCTAACTCAGAAACACGTCTGGCCGAAGCAATAGCCAGAAGGAAAACAGTCTTAGCTGTTAGCCATTTAAGATCCACTGAGCCCAGTGGTTCAAACGGCGGTCCTTGGAGAGCCCTCAGGACCACAGCCAAATCCCAAGGCGCCACAGGTGGAACAAAGGGCGGCTGAATGCGGAGAACACCCTGCATAAAGGTGCGCACATCCGGGATTGTAGCAATCCTACGGTGAAACCAGACAGATAGGGCCGAAACCTGTACCTTCAAAGAAGCAAGGCGAAGCCCATGATCTAGTCCCGCTTGCAGGAAGGCGAGAATCCGAGACAGACGAAACTCCCGCGGTGCATAACCTCTCGGTCGACACCACTGGAAGAACGTATGCCACACGCGATGGTATATCCTCGCGGAAGACGGTTTCCGAGCTCGTAACATGGTACGCACCACAGAGCTGGAAAACCCCCGGGACCTCAGCATGGCCGTCTCAACAGCCACGCCGTCAAAGACAGCCGAGTCAGGTCCGGGTGAAGGCAAGGACCCTGAGACAGAAGGTCCGGTCGTAGCGGCAACCGCAGAGGAATGTCCACGGACAGACCCTGAAGGTCTGAGAACCAGTGCCGTCTGGGCCACGCGGGAGCTATCAACAGGAGCGTCCCTCCTTCCTGTTTGAATTTCCGGATTACCCGTGGAAGAAGGGAGACCGGAGGGAACAGGTATGCGTACCGTAACGTCCACCGGACGGACAGAGCATCCACCAGAGACGCCCCTTCGTCTCTTGTGCGAGACCCGTACACTGGCAACTTGTTGTTGTGCCGGGACGCCATGAGGTCGATTTCTGGAAGACCCCACCTGTCCACCAGTAGTTGAAAAACGTCCGGGTGCAGGGACCATTCCCCCGGATGAACGTCCTGGCGACTTAGAAAGTCCGCCTCCCAATTGAGCACTCCCGGGATGAAGACCGCTGATATGGCCGGAAGATTGCGCTCCGCCCAAACCAGGATCCGAGAGACCTCTACGAGAGCCGCCCGACTGCGAGTTCCTCCTTGCCTGTTTATGTAGGCCACGGTGGTAGCGTTGTCCGACTGGACCTGCACCGGGCGACCCTGGAGAAACCGCTGTGCCTGCTGGAGAGCATTGAAGACCGCACGGAGTTCCAAGATATTTATTGGAAGCTCCGCTTCTGTCGGCGTCCACCTGCCCTGGAACAAGTGTGGACCCGAAACTGCTCCCCAGCCCCGAAGACTGGCGTCCGTTGTCAACAGGACCCAATTTGGAACCCAGAACGGACGTCCCTTGTTGAGGTGGGTCGTCTGTAACCACCACGTAAGGGACAGGCGAACCTCCTGGGTGAGCACAATCGTCTGGGACTTCAGAGACTGAGTCAGCCCGTTCCACTTGGACAGGATCAGGTGCTGCAGAGGTCTGGAGTGAAACTGGGCGTATTCCACCATGTCGAACACCGACACCATGGAGCCCAGTAACCTCATCGCCGAGTGTAAGGACACCCGGCGGCTGTGCAGACAACTGCGCACCCTTGACTGTAAAGCAGAGATCTTGTCCTCCGTCACGAAGATCCTTTGCTGTCCCGAGTCCAATAAGGCTCCAAGATGCAGAATCCTCCGAGACGGGATTAGAGTGGACTTCTGCCAGTTGATTAGCCAGCCGTGCCGTTGCAGCAGTGCAATGGTCAGGTCCAAGTGGCGTAACAGGAGCTCTGGAGATCCTGCCACCAATAACAGGTCGTCCAAATACGGCAACATGCGGACTCCCTGCAGCCGCAGAGAAGCCGCCATGACCGCCATCACCTTGGTGAAAACACGTGGTGCTGTTGCCAGGCCAAAAGGTAACGCCCGAAACTGGAAGTGGTCGCTGCTGATTGCAAACCTGAGGAACTGTTGATGGCGCCAAAGAATAGGGACATGCAGGTAAGCGTCCTGTATGTCCAATGACACCAAGTAGTCCCCAGGTTCCAGCGCCAGAATGATGGACCGTAGGGTCTCCATCCGAAACTTCGGGACCCGCAAAGACTTGTTGAGTGCTTTGAGGTTGAGAATCGGACGATATGACCCATTGGGTTTCTGTACCAAAAATAGATTTGAATAGAAACCCTGGCCCCTCTGGGAGAATGGAACCGCCACTATAACTCCAGCCTGGAGCATAGTGTGCAATACCTTCCGCAGCTCCGTAGCCTTGTTCCGGTCTGATGGGAGACCCGTGGTGAAGAAGCGAGCCGGGGGTCTGTGCCGGAAGGAGAGGGCGTATCCGTGGGAAACCACCTCCAGAACCCAAGTGTCTGTCGTAGTGGTCGACCAACACTGGGCGAACTGTAGCAGGCGGCCTCCCACCCTGGGATCCCCCAAAGGGAGGCCCGGACCGTCAGGCCGCAGGCTTGTCATCTGGCTTGGGGGCCGGACGTCTGGTACTCCATGCCTGCTTCCGGGGCTTGACCGATTTCTTAGGGCCAGCCTGTCGAGGAAACGACTGTGGTTTGGGCCTGCCCTGGGCCCTAGATGACCGAAAGGACGATGGTCCCGAACCAGAAGGAGCAGCGGCCGACGGGAGACAGGCAGATTTGGCTGCCGCCAGCGTGGCCACAATCTTATCCAGATCCGGACCGAAGAGAACTTCTCCGGTAAACGGCAACGCTTCCAGACCTTTCTTGGAATCTGCGTCCGCCTTCCAGGATCGCAGCCACAAGGTGCGACGAGCAGCTACCGCTGCTGAAGAAATTCTAGACACCAGAGTACTAATGTCTAGAGCCGCCTCGTTGATGTAGGTGGCCGAATCACGGAGATTGCCAATCAACTCCGCCTGATCGGCCGGACAATCGGATTCAAAAGAAGCCTCTAATGAATCCGCCCAGCGCTCCATCGCTCTGGCAACCCAGCAAATGGCCATAGCCGGCCGTGCTGCCCCCCCTGCAAGGGAATAAGCGGACTTCAGGCAGATTTCTACCTTGCGGTCCGTAGCATCCTTAAGGGAGGACATGGATGGCATCGGCAATGTGGCACTACGGACAAGACGGGTCACGTGAGAATCCACCTGTGGAGGGGATTCCCACTTCGCAAAATAATTATCCGCGAACGGATAAGCCACCGCCAGGCGTCTCTGCGGCTGGTATCTTTTGCCAGGTTGTTTCCACGCCTCCTCTAAATGGTCCACTAACTGACCCGAAAGAGGAAAGACTGTGGCATCGCCCTTCACATCTTTGAAAAAGGCATACTTAGATTTAGCCGCTGGGGGAACTTCGTCCTCAATCACCAAGGCTGTGCGGACCGCCCGAATAAGTCCAGGAATATATACTTTGGACTTAGCATCAGCGTCCTTAGTATGGAGAGGTTCCTGATCGTCAGGATCTAGAATCTCCCCATCATCAGACGTCCCTTCGTCATCCTCATAAGGAGCGGACAGAGACGCCACCGGCCTTTTATGAGACCGCATCACAGACTCCCCTTGCAACACATCCGACAAGTGCTGTAAAGAACTCGTCAGGGAGTTAACCCACGCTGGCTCCTGAGAACCCGGGAGCGGGGAAATAGGGAGACTGTGGGGTACCACCAATTGTCGTGGGAACCCCTGCATGGGTGACGACACCACAGACTGCTGGGACAAACCCATCGGAGTAAACGCGGGCTGCGGAGCTAACTGGCCCACTAAAGCTGTTAACGCCTGAGCGAAACAAGCCCAGGGCGGCTCCTGTACCGGTGCTGTAACCGTAATAGGCCGCGCCATGGACAAACACTGCCGGCAAAGGCCCTCCGCGCTACCCTCCCCCTCCGCTAACGGTACTTTGCACGTGGTACACTGTAGCCGGAGGGGAAAATCACTTTCAGACATGATGGCACCACGTATGTGACCTCTCTCACCAATTAAGTATTAAATAGGCGAGAGACCACCCTGCAGCACCGCACCGCAAGGGCTTTAGCAGAAAGAACAGGGACAGTAATAAAGCTGACAGTTTAGAGAAGAAAAGATTACAGGCAGCAGCGCTAGCACAGTCACATACAATGCAGAAAAATAACAATTCCTGCACTAACAGCGCTGATCACTCAACTACACAGACACAGGGCCTGGTAGGACACAGCGCTGCATACACAGACCTGACCACAGCGGAGGAGAGGTATGCGGGGGGACCCAGACCACGATGCTTCCGTCCAGCGCTTCCAGCAGCGTTCACCATGCGTTCTGGAGAAGATGGCCGCCGAGGAGCAGAGAGGAGGCTGGCCTGGGGGAGGAGCGCTGACACAGGACCAGTCGGCAGCATGCAGAGAGGGCTGTGTGCAGCGGGGGAGGCGCCGGCTGTGAGACAGGGAAGGCGCGCTCCCCTGGCATGCATTTAACCCCTGGGACGCCGCAGCGCTACCGCTCTGCTGCGGTCCGCTGTCCCAGGGGGTAGTGGAAGCGCAGGTTGGTCGCCTGGCTCCACGCTGCAGCCAGTCCCCAGGGAGCCCCCTGCCTGGGGACTTAGGACCATGTGATCAGCGGGGACCCACCGCGGGACCCCGCTGCTTACCTCTGTCCCCCTTGAATCCGGCCATGGTCCGGAGCATCTGGGGTCACCGCTAGCTGTGACCCCAGACGCCCACCAGCATCCCCGGATCAGTACCGGCGTTCTGGTACCGGCGGGGTGTAGGGAAGACAGCATGGACGTCAGGACTGACTGTCCATGCTGTTCATCCAGTTGTGCAGCCACAGCTGCATGAAGAATAAGCTTCAGGGGCTCTTCTAGCCCCCACTCCAACAGGTGCACCCGACTCCGGCCGGGCACCAAACTAAACTGAGGTGCCTTGGCCCGGGGGCGGGGTATAGGAGGGGGACCTAGTGCATCCTGGGAGGCTGAAAGCTTAACTCTTTGGTGCCCTGCGACTGACGTCACACCTATACCCCAAGGTATCCTGTGGATACCCTATGGACCCTGAAGTAGAAATATATATATATATATATATATATATATATATATATATTAGGGATGAGCGGGTTCGGTTCCCTGAGAACCGAACCCACCCGAACTTCGGGGATCCGGGGCGATCCGAGCCCAAGCTCGGATCTCCCTGTCTGCCCCGGATCCCTCTCCCGAGGCAAAACCTCGAGATCTGCTGTCGGATCTCGAGGTTTTGCCTCGAGCGGCCATTTAAAAAAAAATGCCTTTGCCTTTAATGGGCAAAGTGCTGATTGGCTGACAGAGCCGTCTGTCACGGCTCTCAGCCAATCAGCATTATGGTGCTCATTTGCATGTAGCACGGACTCGTGAGATCCGTGCTACATGCATCTGTGTGATTGACAGTGACACAGAGCACAGATGGGTCAGTGAGACCCGTCTGTGCTGCTGTGTATTTCAATGACACAGATGCACGCACGGACCAGGAGATCCGTGCTACTTGCATCTGTGTCATTGACACAGAGCACTAACGGGTCCGTGAGACCCGTCTGTGCTGCTGTGGTAAAAAAAAAAAAAAAACCTGTGTAAAAAGAGAAAAAAATGGCGTCCTCCCCCCCAAAAAAAGAGCAACCAGCCCCGGGCATTAGTGACCCAGTGCTGGGTGTGCTTAAATACAGGGGACAAACGACATAGGGGTCCCCTGTACTTAAACACAACCAGCACCGGGCTAGTCAGAACCAGAGCTGGTTGCCAAAATACGGGGGACAAACGACGTAGGGGTCCCCCGTATTCTGCGCAACCAGCTCTGGGCTCTGATCCGGTCCTGGTTCTGGAAATACAGGGGAAAAAAATGAGTAGGGTTCCCCTGTATGTTCCAGAACCAGCACTGGACTTTTTCTAGCGGGGGGCTGATGCCACAGCCAGGGGAGCCCTTTCACCGGGCCCCCCAGCCGCAGCATCAGCCCTGACCGCTAGTCAGCCCAGGCCGGGGATCCCTGGAGAGCTGGGGACCCCCCCAATAAAGGGGTCACCCTCTCCAGGGCACCCCAGGCCCAGGCTGATAGCCCGGGGCTATCCCCGCCACCCCTGGTGGCGGTGGGTGGCGGGTTGATTGTGTGGTGTGGTGTAAATAAAGAATATCAAACATTGTCTTTACAAGTAGAACTGCAAGTCCCAGCAAGCCTGCCCCGCATGCTGGTACTTGGAGAACCACAAGTACCAGCATGCAGGGCATTAAGGGCCCACTAGTACCTGTAGTTCACCTGTAAAAAAATGTTTAAAAAAAACACAGGACACACACACCGTGACAGTATAAGTTTATTAAACATACATACACACACACACATGTACACATACTCACCTATGTAACCTGTAGCATCGGTCCACTTGTCCGGTAAAGTATCCCTAGGGGACCTGTGAAAAAAAACATACTCACCATCTCCTATGCGAGGTTCTGTCCTCTTCGTTCCAAAGTAGGCATCCCCGGACTTGGCAAAAAAAAAAAAACGAAAACGCGATCCACGAACTTAGTACCGTTCTATAGAACGGTACTTCCCGAATGAGAGCTTAGCGGCGGGGTATCACCATGGAAACCCCGCTGCTAAGCGTTCATTGGCTGAGAGAGGCCATCTCCCGTCTCTCAGCCAATGAACGGCTCCCTCCATTGTAGTCAATGCTGGGAGCCGCAAGGTTATTAAAGTTTACCCTGCGGTTCCCACCATTGACTACAATGGAGGGAGCCGTTCATTGGCTGAGAGACGGGAGATGGCCTCTCTCAGCCAATGAACGCTTAGCAGCGGGGTTTCCATGGTGATACCCCGCCGCTAAGCTCTCATTCGGGAAGTACCGTTCTATAGAACGGTACTAAGTTCGTGGATCGCGTTTTCGTTTTTTTTTTTTGCCAAGTCCGGGGATGCCTACTTTGGAACGAAGAGGACAGAACCTCGCATAGGAGATGGTGAGTATGTTTTTTTTCACAGGTCCCCTAGGGATACTTTACCGGACAAGTGGACCGATGCTACAGGTTACATAGGTGAGTATGTGTACATGTGTGTGTGTGTATGTATGTTTAATAAACTTATACTGTCACGGTGTGTGTGTCCTGTGTTTTTTTAAACATTTTTTTTACAGGTGAACTACAGGTACTAGTGGGCCCTTAATGCCCTGCATGCTGGTACTTGTGGTTCTCCAAGTACCAGCATGCGGGGCAGGCTAGCTGGGACTTGCAGTTCTACTTGTAAAGACAATGTTTGATATTCTTTATTTACACCACACCACACAATCAACCCGCCACCCACCGCCACCAGGGGTGGCGGGGATAGCCCCGGGCTATCAGCCTGGGCCTGGGGTGCCCTGGAGAGGGTGACCCCTTTATTGGGGGGGTCCCCAGCTCTCCAGGGATCCCCGGCCTGGGCTGACTAGCGGTCAGGGTTGATGCTGCGGCTGGGGGGCCCGGTGAAAGGGCTCCCCTGGCTGTGGCATCAGCCCCCCGCTAGAAAAAGTCCAGTGCTGGTTCTGGAACATACAGGGGAACCCTACTCACTTTTTGTCCCCTATATTTCCAGAACCAGGACCGGATCAGAGCCCAGAGCTGGTTGCGCAGAATACAGGGGACCCCTACGTCGTTTGTCCCCCGTATTTTGGCAACCAGCGCTGGTTCTGACTAGCCCGGTGCTGGTTGTGCTTAAGTACAGGGGACCCCTACGTCGTTTGTCCCCTGTATTTAAGCACACCCAGCACTGGGTTACTAATGCCCGGGGCTGGTTGCTCTTTTTTGGGGGGGTGCACGCCATTTTTTTCTTTTTTTACACAGGTTTTTTTTTTTTTTTTTTTACCACAGCAGCACAGACGGGTCTCACGGACCTGTCATTGCTCTGTGCCAATCACACAGATGCATGTAGCACGGATCTCCCGGGTTCGTGCTACATGCAAATGGGCACCATAACGCTGATTGGCTTCCTGTCTGCCACTGCAGTGCCACTCCTAGATGGGCCACGTGTTTGTGCCGCCCCCTTGTGTCGCTTAGCATAGTCATCCAGCTTCCTCGGTACAACCTTTTGGCCTAAAAACAATATTGTGAGGTGTGAGGTGTTCAGAATAGAGTGGAAATGAGTGGAAATTAATGTTATTGGGGTTATTAATAGCGTAGGAACAAAAAAAGGCCCATTTATGTGATTTTAGCGTTTTTTTTTTATTTTTTAAGAAAAAATCCAGATCCAAAACACAAAACCCAGAACCCAAAACACGGAAGGGTGGTTTTGGCAAAACCAATCCAGATCCAAAACACGAAGAAAGATCCAGATCCAAAACCAAAACACAAAACACGAAAAGTGTCCGGTGCACACCCCTAATATATATATATATATATATATACACACACACACACACACACGTCATATAATATACTGCACTGTGTCACTGCATTCAACTGCCCAGATTCAGTGTCTGGGAAGGCTACAGCGCTGTATACACTGACCTGATGGTGAGGTACGCAGGGGGACTGCACCAACTGCCATCCTGAGAGATTTCTGCTGCACCACAGAGATAAAATGGCCGCTGGAGACCTCAGAAGAAGCGTGGCCCACGGAGGAATGCAGCTCAGCGACGCTAGACTATGGATACTGAAAGGCGCGCTGAGCTGAGGGGAGGAGCCGCTGTAACAGGGAAGGCTGCCTCCCCTGGCCCGCTATTAATCCCGGGACGCCAGCTCCCTGCGCCGATCGCTAAGTCCCTGGTGGTCTAGTGGACACATGGAGTATGGGGGGCCCGCCGCCACTGCCGGCGCCTCCGATCTGTCCCCAGACACCGGAGGCACAGGACTGAATTTCAAATGCGTGGATCACTGCAAGCGGTGAAACGCGAACTTACCTGCTCCCCGTGAATCCGGCAGCAGTCCTGGGCGCCCGCAGAGTCCGGCTAGTACAGACTCTGGGGTCCCGCTGAGATCCCCAGATCTGTACTGGCGTCTCAGCGCCAGCGGGGTGACGGAGCGGCAGCTTAGACGTCCTATGGACAGTCTGACGCTGCCGCTCTGAAGAGTCCAAAGTAAATATAAAAACTTTGTCCTTAAAGCTTAGGGGCTGCTAATCAGCCCCCACTGCACTAAACGGTGACCCGACTCCGGCCGGGCACCAACTTAAACTAAGGTGCCTCTGGCTTGGGGGTGGGGTTATAGGGAGAGTGGACCCAAGTGCATTCTGGGAGCTAAAAGCTTTAACTGCGTGGTGCCCGGATTTGGTTCCCAATCTATACCCCAAGGTTAACTCTGTGGACCCCCTATGGACCCTGAAGTAGAAATGACAGACGGGAGCTGATTGGCTGGTACCTTATCACTTTTCACTCTGTCTCCTAACACTGTTTAGTAAATAGACCCCTTTGTATTGTACCAGCTATGCTAAAACATTTTCGATTATGTTTAAGATTGTTATTGAGCATTATGTTAATGAGAATATATGTCATGCTAGCCGAAGCTCCGCATGTTCATGTAATATATCCTAATCTAAGTATCATCGTCCCTGTAATATGTTTTATGGTTATTCACTGGTATAAATATATATCAGAGCTGTGTGTACCTGACATATGATAGAAACTGTATGCAGTCGGGATGCCGACGGTCTAAATGCCGACCGTCGGCATCCCGACTTTCTAATACCGGCAAGGGTCTAATGACAGGCGTTGAAATCCCGATGCCTGTCATTTTACCTACACCGGGTGCCCGACGCCAGGAATCCCGATCGAAGGTAAGCCCGGGAGGGGACTTGGGGTTAGGCACCCCCCAGGAGGGTTAGGCACCCCCCAGGAGGGTTAGGGTTAGGCACCTCCCCCGGGAGACTTGGGTTTAGGCTGTGGGGAAGGGGGGTTAGGGTTAGGCACCCCTAAGGGAGGGTTAGGGTTAGTTAGTACTTACCTTAGCTGCTGTCGGGATCTTCGCTGGTGCCGGTCTTCCGGCGTTGGGATTTGAACAGCCGGACGTACGTCCGGCTGTAAATCATACCGATCCCAATAGAAACATCTGCTGTGGTGTGTATGTGACTAGTATATATGTAGTGACACGTGTCTGGTGCAAAGAGCACAACAGGAGTAGTATTAATGGGTAAGCTGGACAGTACCTTTGTGTAATTAGATTATGTGTTAACTGGTAATTAAGTATTTGCCTTAACATTAGTCCTACGTCAGACACACTGACAGGTCCAGCACAGAACAGACTCTGCAGGACACAAAGGGAAACATAAGATTGTTTAAGTTATGTCTATGTATTGGCCTAACATACTAAATAGAGAGAAGGAGAGACCTGGCACTGTGACTTGTACCAGTAAGAGATAACTGGAACTGTGACTTGTACCAGTAAGCCATACCTGATCAGCAAGCAAATTCTTCAGGACAAGAACCGGGGCAGGGCAAGGCTGGGTACACCCTGGAGGGTTCTCTCCTGTGTTCCAGGGCGATGTTGGGGGGCCCTCCTCTGTATCAGTCTGCTCCACAAAGCTCAGGCACTCCGATGCCACATCTAAGGGACAGAGCACACAGTATGACAGTAATGGCTTCACAGGTTCCTCCTACATATGCTCCATAAACATTTCTGCTTTTACAACTATTTGCTAGCTAAGTAACTGCAAACCAACGTTAAGGGCAATATTATATTATATTTGCTGCAGTTTGTCAAACTTGCTGACAGTTTTAAAATGACAATAGCAATGAATGCTAAACCGTGCTGTGACAAATCGCAGAACAGTAAATATAACCCTAAACCTTACAGTAGCAATATGCGTTTCACATTAGAGCCATCCACATATACTGTATCAAACATATCAAATGTGTGCAGCAAGGTTATATACAAACACTGCACATAACATAATAAATGTAATCAGTACACACACTGTCAGAGATGGGGATTATGTGGAGTTATAGACGTGCGCAGGATATAATAAATGTAATCAGTACACACACTGCACACTGTCAGAGATGGGGATTATGTGGAGGAGTTCTAGACGTGCGCAGGATATAATAAATGTAATCAGTACACACACTGTACACTGTCAGAGATGGGGATTATGTGGAGGAGTTATAGACGTGCGCAGGATATAATAAATGTAATCAGTACACACACTGTACACTGTCAGAGATGGGGATTATGTGGAGGAGTTCTAGACGTGCGCAGGATATAATAAATGTAATCAGTACACACACTGTACACTGTCAGAGATGGGGATTATGTGGAGGAGTTATAGACGTGCGGAGGATATAATAAATGTAATCAGTACACACACTGTACACTGTCAGAGATAGGGATTATGTGGAGGAGTTATAGACGTGCGGAGGATATAATAAATGTAATCAGTACACACTGTCAGAGATGGGGATTATGTGGAGGAGTTATAGACGTGCGCAGGATATAATAAATGTAATCAGTACACACACTGTATACTGTCAGAGATGGGGATTATGTGGAGGAGGTATAGACGTGCGCAGGATATAATAAATGTAATCAGTACACACACTGTACACTGTCAGAGATGGGGATTATGTGGAGGAGTTATAGACGTGCGGAGGATATAATAAATGTAATCAGTACACACACTGTACACTGTCAGAGATGGGGATTATGTGGAGGAGTTATAGACGTGCGCAGGATATAATAAATGTAATCAGTACACACACTGTACACTGTCAGAGATGGGGATTATGTGGAGGAGTTATAGACGTGCGCAGGATATAATCCATGTAATCAGTACACACTGTACACTGTCAGAGATAGGGATTATGTGGAGGAGTTATAGACGTGCGGAGGATATAATGTAATCAGTACACACTGTCAGAGATGGGGATTATGTGGAGGAGTTATAGACGTGCGGAGGATATAATAAATGTAATCAGTACACACGCTGTACACTGTCAGAGATAGGAATTATGTGGAGGAGTTATAGACGTGCGGAGGATATAATAAATGTAATCAGTACACACGCTGTACACTGTCAGAGATAGGAATTATGTGGAGGAGTTATAGACGTGCGGAGGATATAATAAATGTAATCAGTACACACACTGTACACTGTCAGAGATGGGGATTATGTGGAGGAGTTATAGACATGCGGAGGATATAATAAATGTAATCTGTACACTGTCAGAGATGGGGATTATGTGGAGAAGTTCTAGACGTGCGGAGAATATAATAAATGTAATCAGTACACACACTGTACACTGTCAGAGATGGGGATTATGTGGAGGAGTTCAAGACGTGCGCAGAATATAATACATGTAGTCAGTACACACTGTACACTGTCAGAGATAGGGATTATGTGGAGGAGTTCTAGACGTGCGGAGGATATAATAAATGTAATCAGTACACACACTGTACACTGTCAGAGATAGGGATTATGTGGAGGAGTTCTAGACGTGCGGAGGATATAATAAATGTAATCAGTACACACTGTACACTGTCAGAGATGGGGATTATGTGGAGGAGGTATAGACGTGCGCAGGATATAATAAATGTAATCAGTACACACGCTGTACACTGTCAGAGATGGGGATTATGTGGAGGAGTTATAGACGTGCGCAGGATATAATACATGTAATCAGTACACACTGTCAGAGATAGGGATTATGTGGAGGAATTATAGATGTGCGGAGGATATAATGTAATCAGTACACACTGTCAGAGATGGGGATTATGTGGGGGATTATGTGGAGGAGTTCTAGATGTGCGGAGGATATAATAAATGTAATCAGTACACACACTGTACACTGTCAGAGATGGGGATTATGTGGAGGAGTTATAGACGTGCGGAGGATATAATACATGTAATCAGTACACACTGTACACTGTCAGAGATGGGTATTATGTGGAGGAGTTATAGACATGCGGAGGATATAATAAATGTAATCTGTACACTGTCAGAGATGGGGATAATGTGGAGAAGTTCTAGACGTGCGGAGGATATAATACATGTAATCAGTACACACACTGTACACTGTCAGAGATAGGGATTATGTGGAGGAGTTCTAGACGTGCGGAGGATATAATGTAATCAGTACACACTGTCAGAGATGGGGATTATGTGGAGGAGTTATAGACGTGCGGAGGATATAATAAATGTAATCAGTACACACACTGTACACTGTCAGAGATGGGGATTATGTGGAGGAGTTATAGACGTGCGGAGGATATAATACATGTAATCAGTACACACTGTACACTGTCAGAGATGGGGATTATGTGGAGGAGTTCTAGACGTGCGCAGGATATAATACATGTAATCAGTACACACTGCCAGAGATGGGGATTATGTCCATAAAAACAAGAGATATGGTAAGAATTTACCTTTGTTATCTCTGTTTCTACGAAGTCCATAGGGTCCACAGGGTTGACCTTGGGGGTTATAGCTGGAACAGGATCCATGGGCACCACACAGTTAAGCTTTTAGCTCCCAGGATGCACTTGGGTCCTCCTCTATACCCCGCCCCCGAGCCACAGGCACCTCAGTTGGTAAGCAGCCTAGGCCGGAGGAGAATATGGAACAGAGAGAAGGAAGACTGGAACACACAAGAAACCATACTCACAGAAATGGGAGACGGAAAACCGGTGACCAGCCACACAGCCCATTTGAAGCCAGGTGCGTCAGGGCGGGCGCCCTGTGGACCCTATGGACTTCGTAGAAACAGAGATAACAAAGGTAAGTTCTTACCATATCTCTTGTTTTCCACTTCAGGGTCCATAGGGGGTCCACAGGGTTGACCTTGGGGATGTCCCAAAGCAGTTCAACTAAGGGCGGGGACGCTCCTGTGCTGAAAGGAGCACCCGGCGCCCAAAGGATGCATCCTGAGAGACGAAGGTGTCAAACGCATAGAACCTCAAATACGTTTGAATAGAAGACCAAGTGGCCGCCTTACACAGCTGAACAGCAGAAGCGCCACGTCTAGCAGCCCAAGAGGGACCCACAGAACGAGGGGAATGAGCCTTAACAGAGGCTGGCACAGGTAAACCCTCCTGTGCATAAGCCTCACAAATAACGGAACAACGCCAACGGGCTAACGTTTGTTTGTTGGCAGGCCAACCCCTCTTGTGAAAACCAAAGAGGATAAACAAGGAATCAGACTTCCTAACCGAAGCCGTCCGGTCCACATAGATTCTAAGCGCCCGGACCACATCTAAGGAAGTCTCACCAGCTGAAATATCAGGGGACTGAAAAGATGGCACAACAAGTTCCTGATTAATGTGGAACTTCGAGACCACTTTGGGCAAAAACTCAGGACGAGTGCGGAGCACCGCTCTATCCTGGTGAAAAATCAGGAAAGGAGGGCGACAGGAAAGCGCCCCCAATTCAGACACCCTCCTGGCCGAAGCAATTGCCAGGAGAAAGACGGTCTTAAATGTCAGCCACTTGAGCTCCACCGACTCAAGAGGCTCAAACGGAGGACCCTGCAGGACCCGTAGAATCACCGCCAAGTCCCAAGGAGCCACAGGAGGCACAAAGGGAGGCTGGATCCTGAGAACACCTTGGAAAAAGGTGTGAACGTCCGGCAGCATTGCAATCCGCCGTTGAAACCACACAGACAAGGCGGAAACCTGAACCTTCAGAGATGCAAGGCATAAGCCGAGGTCCAATCCTGATTGAAGAAATTCCAAGACCCTAGAAACTCGGAACACCTGAGGATCATAATTTCTGGACTCACACCACTGAAAGTAAGTGTGCCACACCCTGTGATAAATCCGTGCTGAAGCAGGCTTGCGTGCCCTGAGCATGGTACCAATAACCGAACTGGAGAAGCCCCGAGACCTCAAGACGGCTGTCTCAAGAGCCACGCCGTCAAAGACAGCCGACCCAGATCCGGGTAAAGACAGGGCCCTTGAGACAACAGGTCCCGACGCTGAGGAAGAAGGTACGGAGCGTCGATGGAGAGGCTCCTGAGATCGGAGTACCAAGGACGTCTGGGCCACGCCGGAGCTACCAGCACTAGCGTGCCGCCGTCCTGCTTGAATTTCCGCAGAACCCGAGGAAGTAGGGATATCGGAGGAAACAGATACGCCAGGTGAAACGTCCATTGCACCGACAGCGCGTCCACCAGACTTGCGCCTGCGTCTCTTGTCCTTGACCCGTAAACGGGCAACTTGTGATTGTGACGGGAGGCCATCAAGTCCAGCTCCGGCAGTCCCCACCTGTCCACGAGTAGCTGAAACACCTCTGGGTGAAGCGACCATTCCCCGGGATGCACGTCGTGACGGCTGAGGAAGTCCGCTTCCCAATTGAGGACTCCGGGGATGAAGACCGCCGAGATCGCTGGAATGTGACCCTCCGCCCAAGTCAGGATGCGAGACACCTCCGACATCGCTGCCCGACTGCGAGTTCCTCCTTGGTGGTTGATATACGCCACCGTGGTGGCGTTGTCGGACTGCACCTGTACCGCCCTTCCGTGAAGAGCGGGGCCGGACGACTGCAGGGCCCTGTATACAGCCCTCAGTTCCAGGATGTTGATGGGAAGAAGAGTTTCTTCCGCAGACCAACGACCCTGGAGAGACAATGAGCCGGTCACTGCCCCCCAACCCAGGAGACTGGCATCCGTCGTGAGCAGGACCCAGTCCGGGATCCAAAAGGGGCGCCCCTCGACCAGATGAGCTGTCTGAAGCCACCAAGCCAAAGATTGCCGAACGTCCGGAGACAACACCAGCACCTGAGAGCGGATCCGGTGAGGTAACCCGTTCCATTCCGATAGAATCAGCCCCTGCAGGGGCCGGGAATGGAACTGGGCAAATTCCACCATGTCGAATGTCGACACCATGGACCCCAGAACTCTCATAGCCGAATGGACCGACAGGCGGCAACGGCTCAGGCAACTGCGTATCCGCAGCTGTAGGGAGGCGACCTTCTCCGGAGTCAGGAAGATCCTTTGCTGACGCGAATCCAGCAGGGCTCCCAAATGAACCATCCGCTGTGATGGAATCAGGGAGGACTTTTTCCAATTTATCAACCACCCGTGTGCTTGCAGGCAAGCGATCGTCAGGTGGAGATGTTGAAGCAGTACCTCCGGGGAGCTCGCCAGCAACAGGAGGTCGTCCAGATACGGCAGCAGCCGTACATTCTGGTTCCGAAGATGTGCGGCCATGACCGCCATAATCTTCGTGAACACCCTCGGCGCCGTGGAGAGACCAAAGGGTAGCGCCCGGAACTGATAGTGGTGTTGAAGGATAGCGAACCTCAGATACCGCTGGTGCGAAGGTGCTATCGGAACATGGAAGTAGGCGTCCTGGATATCCAGGGACACCATGTAATCCCCCGGTTCCATCGCCAGAATGATGGAACGTAACGTCTCCATCCTGAACTTGGGAACCCTGAGGAATTTGTTCAGAGACTTCAAGTTGAGGATAGGGCGATGAGAACCATTGGGTTTCTGCACAAGAAACAGAGACGAATAATACCCCGTCCCTCGTTGTGATTGAGGAACGGGAACAATGACCCCTGCTTTCAGCAAGGACTCTATAGCCTCCTGAATCCGTAACGCCTTGGTCTTGTCCTGAGAAGGACTCATGCAGAAAAACTGGTGGGGTGGTCTGTGCCGAAAAGACAGTGGGAGACCACTTCTCGAACCCAGGCATCCGTGGTGGTATTGTGCCAGCACTGGGCAAATAGAAGAAGTCGGCCTCCCACTCTGAGGTCCCCCAGAGGGAGGCCCGTCCCATCAGGCCGCAGGTTTATCTTCCTGCTTGGAAGAAGGGCGCCGTGCACTCCAGGCTTGCTTCTTGGGCTTAGAGGCAGTCTTACTCGCAGATTGTCTCGGGAAGGACTGACCTTTCGCCTTCCCCTGAACCCGAAAGGAACGAAAAGCCGAACTCCGAACCTTAGCAGGCAGTGCCGCCGAAGGGAGGAAGGCTGACTTGGATTTAGCCAGGGTATCCACAATTTTGTCCAAGTCCGGACCAAATAGTAATTCCCCATTGAAAGGTAAGGCCTCCAGGCCCTTCTTTGAATCAGAGTCCGCTCTCCAGGACCGCAACCATAAGGATCGGCGGGCAGACACCGCTGCAGCCGATACCCGCGAAGTCAGCAGACTAGCATCTAAAGAAGCTTCTCCAATGTAAGAAGCAGCGTCCCTCATCTGTCCCAACAACGCCCGCTGGACATCCGGAGCGTCATCCGAGAAGGTATCTTCCAATGCATTGGCCCACCCCTCAATGGCCTTGGCCACCCAGGAGATGGCCATGGACGGTCGGGCCACCGCCCCGTAGAGGGAGTAAATAGACTTTAAACAAGTCTCAACTTTCCTGTCCGTGGGATCCTTCAGCCAGGATATCGACGGTAATGGTAAAGTAGCGCCCCGAGTTAAACGGGTGACATGGGAATCCACCGCCGGTGGAGTTTCCCATTTTTTACAATGTGCCTCAGGGAAGGGATAATTAGAAGCCAACCGCTTCTGAGGAAGGAATCTCTTACTGGGCGCCTGCCAAGCTACCGCCATATGATCTGTCAACTGATCCGACAGGGGAAACACCGCAGAAGCCACCCTAGTTTTTTTGAAACTAGGAAACTTCGACTTAGGAACCGGTGCCTCATCCTCTAGAAGAAGAATAGCTCGCACCGCCCTAACCAGTGCTCGCACATTAATGGACGACTTGGTATCCATTTCCTGGACCGAGGCGTCCGAGTCAGTGTCATCAGGGACCTCCCCATCATCTGAGGAACCCTCTGAGTCCGATACCTGAGCAGCCCGTGCCATGAGTGAGTGTTTTGAAACCCTCGGAGGCATGTCAGTCTGCAACATTGACTGAAAAACCGAGGAAGCGGCCGCCAAATTTTGTATTGAGTTGGAGAGCACATCCACCCAGGGTGGAGGAGTCACCATAGGGGCCTGAAAAGGTACCACAGGCTGCTGCGGCACAGGGGAAGCCTGTATATGCATAGGCAACCCTGCATAGGGACCCACCGACTGAGACCCAGGAGGACTCCGCAATAACTGCGGGACACCCGGGGAATGGGGGATGGTCAGCTGGGGTAACGCCCTAGTAGGGAGAGCAGTCGGGACCGATAGACGGTCCGCAATAGACACCAGCACTTGAGAAAACATCGCCCACGGTGGTTCCTGCGTCAGAGAAGGTCTGGATGGGCCAGGAGCCACCTGGCACCGACTACACAGACCCTCCTGTGACAAATCCTCCCTATCCACTCCTGCAGAACAGCGTCCGCAGGAGGCCAACATCGGAGCCACTGAGCGCTCAACCTCCTCGTCTGACATGACAGAATATATTATATATCTGGCACCAGGGTAGAAGTAAAACGCACTCACCGGTGTGCTGAACAACAGCCCACAATATGGCACTGAGTAGCACACAACTGTATGTGACGGACCTCACAAATACGTGATCTATATAAGTGAGGTCAGTAGAAACGCCCCTCCCCCGCACACCTGTAGGGCTTGTAGGAGAAGTAAAGGGATAGGTATAAGCTGACAGTAAGCGGTAAATAAGCACAGACAGGCAGCACTAGCAAAAGTCACATACCATGCAGAAGTAATACTCACTGCACCTTTACACTACAATCAACCTGCCCAGATTCAGTGTCTGGGAGGGCTATAGTGCTGTGTACACTGTCCTTAATCAGGGGAGAGGTACACAGGGGGACCGGTCCGCATGCTCCCTGAGAGATCTGCGCTGCCACTGTGAGAAAATGGCCGCTGGAGACCTCAGAGGAGGAGTGGCCGAAGAGTCTGCAGCTCAGCGACGCCAGACTGCGTGCTGAAAGGCGCGCTGAGCTGAGGGGAGGAGCCGCTGAACAGGGAAGGCTTCCTCCCCTGGCTGGCCATAACCCCAGGGATGCTGGCTTCCCGCTTGCCCCTTTATCCCTGGTGGTCTAGTGGTCCCATGGGTTATGGGGGGGGCCCGCCGCCACTGCCAGCAGCCTCCGGTCTGCCCCCAGGACCGGAGGCTAAAGGACTGCATTTAAGGCATTCCGCGCGCCGCCGCTAGCCAGCGACGCGCGGCTCACCTGCATCCCCGGCGACTCCGGCAGCAGTCCTGGGAGGTAGACAGAGTCCGGCTAGTACGGACTCTGCCCTCCCGCCGCGATCCCCAGATCAGTACTGGCGTCGCGGCGCCAGTCGGGGATCAGAGCGGCAGCGTGGGCGTCTGTACAGACAGCCCTTCGCTGCCGTCTGTAGTAAAAGAAACTAAAATAAATAAATAAATAAAAAAGCTTCTGGGGGCTGCTCCTGCAGCCCCCCTGCGCGGTGACCGACTCCGGCCGGGCACCAGCTTACACTGGGGTGCCTGTGGCTCGGGGGCGGGGTATAGAGGAGGACCCAAGTGCATCCTGGGAGCTAAAAGCTTAACTGTGTGGTGCCCATGGATCCTGTTCCAGCTATAACCCCCAAGGTCAACCCTGTGGACCCCCTATGGACCCTGAAGTAGAAATATAGGACACAATTATTATTTTTAAAATGTTGAATTCATTTTTGTGTGTGGTGCATTTAAATTTCTAAAACTTAACATGAAATGTAACATGAGTCACATGGAATAACCCAAATATGTATGTATACAAACACTCACACAAACTCCTAGGTCAGTCAGATCTCTCACTAATACCATGTAAATGCAGCTGACAAATGGGCAGTATAAAAAGAAACAGAAAGTAAACAAAAAACTTGTTTTGTGTCTTTACCTGATGAAGAATTTGCGTCGCAGACCATTTTGGAACTTCTGTGCTTACATTCCTTTAACCACTTTATTCTTGAAATTTTATTTAACAAATGCCCTTTAAAATGTCTTATAAAAAAATATGTAATCAGGTTAAAAATATATTTTTAAAAATTAAGTAAAAAGGGGAAAAAAAAAAAATGTGCCTAGGGAATATCTTACACCTCCCTTACCCCCCACTGTAACATTATCTCCCACCATTTCTGAGTGACTGCTATAATCAATTTTACTATTATACACCCTCCTCTCCTACAAGCTCCAGTGCCAAATGACCTTAATGAGCAATTAACCCCTCGGGGGTATTATGCCCCCATCCTCATGGGGCATTACCGTTTCCAGCATATGCAAAGCGCAGCAGAGCATGTGTCAGTGGGGACAGATGATCAGTTCCCCCCCCATGCTGCGGATGATCTCTGCACTTGCAGAGATCGGCCAAATGGTGCTCCGAGGAGAACTAAGGGGGCGATTCAGACCCTGACGCAAAGCAGCGCACTTTCGCTGCCGTCATGGGCAGAGTATGCAAATTTTGCGATTGCACGGCCAGGCATAAGGACGGCCCCTATGTCTTACAGAGCGACGGCAGAGTGAACGCACGCCGGTATAAAGACGTCCACTTTTCTTTCTTAGCACACGTCATCTCCAGGAAGTGTGTGATTAATCAGTAACATCGAGAGCCATCGGAGCTGCATGCAGCGCTTGAGGTAGACCCTACCTCGCCGCAAGCACTGCGATCACTGCAGGCTGAAATCTAACCAGGTGACGTATACAATGACGCTTCCATGCTAAATCATGGACGCCCATTAAACGCTGTTCTGACGTCCAGACACGCCTGCGTTCGCAGCACCGCTCCCCCGTTCACAAGCACCTTCCCCTGTTACCACCCACAAATGGCGCTGTCACTCAAAGTAGCGTCCAGTCTGTGTACTACGAGTGCGCGATTCCCAAGTGCAGTGAGTGACTTGCACATGCGCATATTGACGCATACGTAGACGAGCAACAATTGCCCGCAGTGAGCGAACGCGGCTTAGCGTCCGGGTCTAAATCAGGTCCTAAGTGTCTCTCCTCGCACTTTTGTCCCTGGCGCATTCGCTCCAGAATGCCATTCACTTGGCATGCTAGGGTGTGAGACATCACTGCCTGGGGAGCCAGAGGAAATCCGTTATCGACATGTGCAGAATGGATTTCCTTTTTAAAAGGCGGAAGCAGCGTGTTGGCACGGTAGTATCGGATTAAGAGGTGAAAGGCAGCGCATAAACCTGGCACTAATTTTTCCTATACACCAGAACGATATAGTTCCAGCCAAATAGTTAGCTGGTTGGAACGATAATCTATTAGTGTATGGGAGCCAACAATTTGCCCTTTGCTCCCAAATGCTAAAAAAAAGATGTCCGAATGAAGTCGCGCCAACCAGCTGGAAAAACCAAATCGTCTGATATTTCCCAACTAGCTGGACAATTATAAAATGTCAGTGTAGAAGGAAAGTTGGACACACTCCCCTCAACTGAATGATTAGCTATCAGAACCAAGTGAACAAGGGGCCTGAATAATTACGGATCGCTATTGCGATTACGCGCGCAGACGGCAGATTGTCTGCATGTGATTGACAGGAAGTGAGCGTTTGGGGGATGTTGACGGGGGGAGGGGGTGGTCAGCGAAACGTTGGCGTGTCAGTATGTTTGAACACAGTTACAGGGGCGTGCATAAATTAGCCACTGCCACGGTAGTACTGACTGCGTGCAACGATGTTAGCAATTTCTGTGTAAAGACATACCTGTTGTAATCATGCGTGAGGGGCCGATGTTACTGGATGTTCCAGATGTATATACACAGGATTGCAAAGTATTACGGATGTGCGAAAGCGGTAGTGGGTGTCTCTATGTTGGCCTTGGGCGTCTCTATAATAGCTTTGCGAATGCAGTCATTAGCATATTTTCGTAATGGACCTGCATGTGTCATCGCAGCTGCGATCTGTGAATCATGGGCGCCCCCCACAATGATTCCAGATAGCCATAGGCCAGATGGCACCATGGATGGCTTGCCCAGAGGAGTAGAGCCCGCAAAAAACCCCAATATGTTGACCTGAACAAAGCAAAAAGCTAGGTTATACAGGATTGTGTGATTTTATCTATCTGGAATACAAGCCAAAAATGTCTTCATAAATATTCAGAGTGCCGCTTGTGTTATATCTTGAAACCTGTATATTTATGTACACGGGTGTTTTAAGAGAGGAGATGGCTGTGTGCAAACTCCGTGTGGGCACCATCCTCTCAGGCTTTGTGCCAGAGTCTACCTCGCATGACCAAGACACCGGGAACTACTTATGCCCCAGGTTTTTAGCTTCTGTCTGGCAGACAGAAGCTGATTAGCAACCTTGAATACCACCTGTGAGAGAGGCTGATAAAGGGTGTGTCAGTCTGTAGTCAGTCTCTCATTGCCAGGGGAACAGATCAGATGCCTGATGAGACATTGTGATTACTGAAAATAAGTGCTGTGCTAAAGAATCTGTTTTGTGAGAGGGATGTTCAGTCCCTCCACTCTGAGAGGGATTCATTTTGTTTTTCTCTGCCCGATGTGAACGCAAAAATATATGTTAGTAGTGCCTATCCGTCGTTAGTGAGTATTACTTTTATTCATTGACAAGGGACAGCACCCCTGGCACTCCTGATATCTGCTCCTCTCTGCATGGTCTGATGTTTCCAGTAAAGTTTCCTGAGTAAGTTTCAGATAATGGGATTTTGGTAACTACCGGTAAATCCTTTTCTCCGATTCCACAGGGGACACTGGAGGTGCTTACGCTGGGGTATAGAGGCGTGGATAGCTGGAGCCGGCACTTTAAATTATTTAGAAGTGTGAAGCTCCTCCCCCTCTATGCCCCATCAGCCCTCAGTTTAGAAAATGAAGACCGAGAGGAGATGGAGAACAAGTGGAGTGAAACGGAGAGAAGAACACAGAATAATCAAAACATACAACATATGGAACAAACCGAACAGGCAGGCTAAGAGCGATGAGGTGGGCGTCCAGTGTCCCCTGTGGAATCAGAGAAAAGGATTTACCGGTAGCTACCAAAATCCCATTTTCTCTTTCATCCACTAGGGGACACTGGAGGTGCTTACGCTGGGGACGTCCCAAAGTTTTCCCCACGGATGGGAGCGTTCTGCGGCACCTGCAGAACTAGGTGGCCAAAATGGGATGCCGAAATAGCCAACGTATCAAATTTGTAAAACTTGACAAACGTGTGAACTGAAGACCAAGTGGCTGCACAGCACAACTGTGACGTAGTGGCTCCCCTACCGGCCGCCCATGACGCACCCACAGAACGTGTGGAATGAGCCGAAATGGATGAAGGAGGCCGGCGGTCGGCACTAACATAAGCCTGCTGAATAGTCAGCCGAATCCAACGTGCCAAAGTCTGCTTAGACGCTGGCCAACCCCTCCGAACCGCATCATAGAGGACAAAAAGCGACTCAGACTTACGGAGGGAAGCAGTCCTGTCAACATAGATGCGGAGAGCTCAAACCACATCCAAGGTAGAAGAACCACCAGAATCCTCCACCAAAGACGGTACCACAATAGGCTGAATAATATGAAAAGCCGACACTACCTTGGGAAGGAAGGCGGCTACCGTCCGGAGTTCCGCCCTATCAGCATGAAACACAAGGTAAGGTGGCTTATAGGACAGAGCACTCAATTCTGAAACTCTACGAGCCAATGCTAGAGCCAGGAGGAGGACCGTCTTCCAAGACAAGTACTTAATATCAACCTCTTCCAAAGGTTCAAACATGGACGACTGAAGAAACAGAAACACCAAGTTGAAGTCCCAGGGCGCTATCGGAGGTACAAAAGGAGGCTGCACACGCAAGACCCCCTGAAGAAACGTCTGCACCTCAGGAATGAGGGTCAATTTCCGTTGAAAGAAAATGGAAAGGGCAGAAACCTGCATCTTTAAAGTTCCAAGACGAAGGCCAGAATCCAGACCCGTCTGAAGAAAAAACAGAAACCGGGACAACCGAAAAGTCCTAGAGGGAAGATCCCGACTGGAACACCATGAGAACGCCAGATGCGATGATAATGCGCAGCCGAAAATGGTTTCCTGGCGCGTAGCATGGTGGGAATAACAGAGTCTGGGATTCCTCTGCGTCTTAGGATATCGGGTTCAAGAGCCACCCCGTTAAACGCAGTTGCGCTAGGTTGGAGTGTATGAAAAGACCCTGCTGTATCAGATCCGGGCGCAGAGGAAAGAGCCATGGATCGTCTGCCAATAGGCACCGAAGGTCCGAGAACCAACTTCTGCGAGGCCAGTTCGGAGCCACGAGAATGACAGAAACTGACTCGTGTTTTATCCTTTTTAGCAGTCGAGGAAGAAATGGAATCGGAGAAAAAAGGTAAACGAAGTTGTAGATCCACAGAACTGTCAGAGCATCCACTGCCTCTGCCTGCGGATCTCGAGTTCTTGACACATATACCGGGAGCTGACGATTCAATAGTGATGCCATGAGGTCCACCTGAGGACATCCCCATCGACGTATCAGCGCGTTGAATACGTCTGGATGAAGCTTCCATTCCCCAGGATGGATATCCTGGCGGCTTAGGTAATCCGCTTCCCAGTTGTCCACACCAGGGATGAATACCGCCGACAGGATTGCTGACTGGCTCTCGGCCCACCGGAGTATCTGAATTACTTCTCGCATGGCCATGCGACTCAGAGTCCCTCCTTGGCGGTTGATGTACGCGACGGCCATCGCATTGTCGGACTGAACTCTTACCGGACGAGTCCTTAGAAACCCTGTTGCTTCTATTAGAGCATTGTAATTGCTCTGAGTTCCAACACATTTATTGGCCACTTTTGTTCTAGAGGGGACCATCGACCCTGAAAGTGATAATCGAGGACTACTGCTCCCCATCCTCGAAGGCTGGCATCCGTTGTTACGATGGTCCAGTCCCACACTCCGAATCTTCGGCCCGCTATAAGATTGTTGGATTGTGTGCATCAGAGAAGGGCCACTCTGGTAGCTGGGCTCAGACAGATCTGTCGATGTAGAAGCAGATGAGACCCAGAGCCCTGTGATAGTGGGTCCAGCTGAAACACCCTTGAGTGGAACCGGCCGAACTGTAGTGCCTCGGAAGCAGCTACCATCTTCCCCAGGAGACGCAGACAAAGAAGTATAGACCTTCCTTGGTCTGAGTACCAGCCGAACTAACAACCGGATATCCCAGGCTTTGTCTATTGGAAGAAAGATCCTCTGTGATGCCGTATCTAAGATCATGCCCAGAAGCAGGAGCTTCTGGGAGGGACTGAGATTTGATTTCTTGAAGTTGATTATCCAACCGTGTTGGATTAGAGTCTGATATGTCAGTAAGGCATGACTTGTTAGAAGAGATACCGATTACGCTTTGAGTAACAGGTCGTCCAAATAAGAGACTATGTTCACTCCCGATGACCGAAGGAGAGCAATCAAGACTGACATGAGTCTGGTGAAGATACGGGGAGCCGAGGCAATGCCCGAAACTGATAATGATCTTTCAATATGGCGAAACGCAGAAAGACTTCGTGTGGTTCCCAGATGGGAACATGGAGATAGGCATCCTTGATATCCATGGATAATAGGAACTCTCCTGGTTCCAAGCTCGGAATAACGGACTGCAGAGACTCCATTTTGAACAGATACATCTTCAGATACAGGTTCAATGACTTGAGGTTCAAGATGGGCCTCACCGATCCATCCTGTTTGGGTACTACAAATAGATTTGAGTAAAACCCCATACCTCGTTGATGTTCTGGAACCGGAAATAGCACAGATGATATTACTAGAGACTGGATAGCCTCCTGTAGAACCATGGCCTTGTCTGCAGATATTGGCAGACTTGTAGTGAAGAACCGAGCTGGAGGGGGGACCTCAAAGTCTAATCGGTACCCCAGGGAAATTAGTCTGCGGATCCACGGTTCTGGAGAGGTCTGGTTCCAAACCTGTTGAAATCCTTGCAGGCGGGCTCCCACTGTAGGTGGTCCCAGGTGGGACGGAAGACAGTCATGCCACCTGTTTCTCAGTTGGTTTAGGCTCCTTTCTACGTGCAACCGTGTGTGGGCGACCTCTACCTCTGCCGCCTCTTGCTTGTGAGGGAGCACCTCTGGCTCTACCACGAAAGGAATTTGGCGCACGAAAGGAATGAAACGAAGGTCCAGTGTAAGATCTTCTGGGAGCCGGTGCAGTTGACGGGAGAAAGGAAGACTTACCCCCCGTGACCTGGGATATCCATTTGTCTAATTCCGGGCCAAACAGCATGTCGCCATTGAATGGTAAACCCTCCACCGCATGTTTGGATTCTGCGTCCGCATGCCAGGCACGTAACCAGAGGGCTCTGCGGCCCGAAATAGCAGAAGCAGATATGCGAGCACTAAGCTGACTGATATCTTTTAACGTTTCTCCCAGGTAAACTGCAGACTCACGGATGTGTTCCCCCAAGCAATAACAAGGGTGGGCCTAAGTTGAGCACCCGTTGCGGTATAAATAGATCTTAGCGTTGTCTCCAATTTACGAATCCGAAGGATCCTTTAGTACTATAGCGCACGGTACTGGGAGTGCTGTTTTCTTAGAGAGACGGGAGACAGACGCATCTACTGGAGGGGGCGTTTCCCACTTTTCCCTCATGGATGATGGAAAAGGGTAGCTAGACTGAAATCGGCGTGGAATTTGGAACAGTTTATTCGGTTGTTTCCAGACCACTGATAGTTGCTGTTGAAGATGCAGTGAGAACGGAAAAACCGCTTAGCTCTTTGGTTGTTCACGAAATAATTCACACTCCTGGGATGCAGTAATTACATTCTCAGGTAAGTTAAGGATTTTTCTGACCGCCAAAATTAGAGATTCCACCCCAGGAGAGGTGGACTCTAACTCTAGAGGGGTCTCGTCCTCTAACGCTTCCTCCAATTCCCCTTTGTCAGTCCTTGTAAGGAAGTGGAGGGTGTGGACACAGCTGTACCCATTACCTGTATCAGGGTGTCTAGAGACTTGGTTAGCCCAGCAACCCAGGGAGGCTGAGACTTACGTGCCTCTGCCAACTCAGACGTTAAATCCGTCATTACTCCTACCATGTCAGCGGCCCATGTAGGCGCAGGTGAGGCAGTAATAGCCATAGGTGGATGAATTGCTATACAAGCATCACATAACGTGGACCCAGTGGCATGAGGCTTAAGGGGGGTATCCACTAGACGATAAAGTTGAACGATTGAACGATAATGATAAAATCGTTCGATAATCGTTCAAACATCGTTTGAACATCGTTTGCAAATCGTGCAGTAATTGTTTCTAACGATGTACGATGCGCGCTCCCGCTGGTCGTTTGATCGTCTCCTCCATCGACTGAACATGCAGGTCAATTTCACTTGATTGCTTACAAATCGTTTACACATCGTTTACACATCGTTCACACTGAACGATCAAACGATGAACCACTATCTGCCCACTATAGCTGAAAGCTCTCAATCACAGATTAAAACAACATAGTTTATTGTTAGATCTTTTGCAAATCGTTTGCATATCTTTTGCAAATCTTTTGCAAATTGTTCAGAGTGGAAGATCATATTTCAAGGGAAACTTCAAGGGAAAATCGTTAAGAGGTTGGACAGGAATAAAATCGTCTAGTGGATGCCCCCCATTAGATAGTTTGTTGTTACACCTAGAACAGACAAACATCTTTTGAGCAGCTTTTGTTCTGTTTGACATGGATACACACAGTCACCACACACAGAGGGACAGAGTATAAACAGAAATAACGAAAACAGAAGGCTGGCTTGGGACACAGAGGAGGAGATACACCCCACTCCCTTCCCACAGATCAGATTCCCTGCACCCCCAATGTATTATGCACAGCCTCTGTACCAGAGCCTTCTGTACCTAATTTGTATCTGCACACTGTAGCCAAGTTGGGGAGCAAGAGAATCCAGCCCCTGTAGCTCTGCTGCTCACTTCCTGAATAAGGGAGAGATGCAGTGTATTAGTTAAAAAATGGCAGCCACGCTGTTTAACACAGCCGCTTGCCGCGTATAGAAGAGAGAGAGCCCGCGCTGATTAGGCTCCGCCCCCTTCTTCATGCCCTAAGGGCTCCAATTATGGCTGCTATGTGGCCATTACCTCCCCCTCCGCACTACACCACGTGTATCAGCGGGGAGAGGGGAGCCGCGTGTAGCGCTGTGTACATGCAGCTTCCCTAACACAGCGCAGTGTAGCGCCTACAGCGGGACAGGAGCCACGTGTAGCGCTTGTTAAACTGCGCTATGTACACACCAGCACAGCGCAGACATGCTGTGTTAGTGCTGTTGGCAGCGGGGCAGGAGCCGGGGGATGCGCAGCATGTTACTCACTGCGTGTCCCCGAAGGTCTCTCTCGGCAGGTCAGCAGAGTCTTCTCTTCTTGTGTGTGAAGACTCTGTTGCGGCGATGAGGAGCTGTCAGGAGCTCTTTTGGAATGAGCCCTGCGCACTCCTTCCTGATGTTCTAAAACACCAGGGCGCCAGGTACCTTTTAGATAGGTGGCGAAGGTTACCTATAGGAATGTAAAAGATGTATAAAATAAAAAATAAAGAAGTGTCTTGCTGGAGCACAGCATAATGTGACCAGCTCCTAGAGGCACATTTTCTAAACAGAGGGCTGATAGGGCATAGAGGGGGAGGAGCTTCACACTTCTAAATTATTTAAAGTGCCGGCTCCAGTTATCCACGCCTCTATACCCCAGCGTAAGCACCTCCAGTGTCCCCTAGTGGATGAGAGAGAAACAGAAGTTTCCCCGGATATGCTAAGCAGGTAGAGCTCAGTGGCGGCGATGTGTCTGTTGCTCAGAGCGGCTCACTCTCCAACCAGCAGATGGGGAATCAGCAGCAGCAGTGGCGGTCCCGGGGACTTATGCTTGGTGGGAGGGAAGGACGGTACACATGGGTGGGGGCTGGGTTGATGCAGTTCCATCAGCGGTCTGTAAACATCCAGATAGAAAAGGCTGATGGGGGGCACAGATCTTGGGCGGCCGGCACCAGGAATGAAACAGTCAAAAGTGATATAATGAGACCGCTGAGCACCAGGAGCACCCCTCCTCCGCCTCCTTGGGCACAGAGAACCAGAGCCAAGCAGCGCAAACTTCTCCCACCACAAAGTGGTGTCATATATTTGTAGTATATGACGGACACTAATGCTGTCTGTATTATATGGCTGCCATTAATGCATGTAGTTTACGGCGGTCACTGATGCTGCCTGCCCTATACGGCTGTCACTGATATGTGTAGTATATGGGAATCACTGATGTTGTGTGTAGTATATGGGGGTCACTGATGTGGTGTGTAGTATATGGGGGGGGTCACTGATGTGTGTAGTATATGGGGGGGGTCACTGATGTGTGTAGTATATGGGGGGGGTCACTGATGTGTGTAGTATATGGGGGGGGGTCACTGATGTGTGTAGTATATGGGGGGGGTCACTGATGTGTGTAGTATATGGGGGGGGGGTCACTGATGTGTGTAGTATATGGGGGGGGTCACTGATGTGTGTAGTATATGGGGGGGTCACTGATGTGTGTAGTATATGGGGGGGGGGGTCACTGATGTGTGTAGTATATGGGGGGGTCACTGATGTGTGTAGTATATGGGGGGGGTCACTGATGTGTGTAGTATATGGGGGGGGTCACTGATGTGTGTAGCATATGGGGGGGTCACTGATGTTGTGTGTAGTATATGGGGGTCACTGATGTTGTGTGTAGTATATGGGGGTCACTGATGTTGTGTGTAGTATATGGGGGTCAATGATGTTGTGTGTAGTATATGGGGGTCAATGATGTTGTGTGTAGTATATGGGGGTCAATGATGTTGTGTGTAGTATATGGGGGTCACTGATGTTGTGTGTAGTATATGGGGGTCAATGATGTGTGTGTAGTATATGGGGGTCAATGATGTGTGTGTAGTATATGGGGGTCACTGATGTGTGTAGTATATGGGGGGTCACTGATGTGTGTAGTATATGGGGGGGGTCACTGATGTGTGTAGTATATGGGGGGTCACTGATGTGTGAAGTATATGGGGGGGTCACTGATGTGTGAAGTATATGGGGGGTCACTGATGTGTGCAGTATATGGGAATCACTGATGTGTGCAGTATATGGGAATCACTGATGTGTGTAGTATATGGGAATCACTGATGTTGTGTGTAGTATATGGGAACCACTGATGATGTGTGTAGTATATGGGGGTCACTGATGTTGTGTGTAGTATATGGGGGTCACTGATGTTGTGTGTAGTATATGGGGGTCAATGATGTGTGTGTAGTATATGGGGGTCAATGATGTGTGTGTAGTATATGGGGGTCACTGATGTGTGTAGTATATGGGGGGTCACTGATGTGTGTAGTATATGGGGGGGGGTCACTGATGTGTGTAGTATATGGGGGGGTCACTGATGTGTGTAGTATATGGGGGGTCACTGATGTGTGAAGTATATGGGGGGGTCACTGATGTGTGAAGTATATGGGGGGTCACTGATGTGTGCAGTATATGGGAATCACTGATGTGTGCAGTATATGGGAATCACTGATGTGTGTAGTATATGGGAATCACTGATGTTGTGTGTAGTATATGGGGGTCACTGATGTTGTGTGTAGTATATGGGGGTCAATGATGTTGTGTGTAGTATATGGGGGTCAATGATGTTGTGTGTAGTATATGGGGGTCAATGATGTTGTGTGTAGTATATGGGGGTCAATGATGTTGTGTGTAGTATATGGGGGTCAATGATGTTGTGTGTAGTATATGGGGGTCAATGATGTTGTGTGTAGTATATGGGGGTCAATGATGTTGTGTGTAGTATATGGGGGTCAATGATGTTGTGTGTAGTATATGGGGGTCAATGATGTGTGTAGTATATGGGGGTCACTGATGAGTGTAGTATATGGGGGTCACTGATGTGTGAAGTATATGGGGGTCACTGATGTGTGAAGTATATGGGGGTCACTGATGTGTGAAGTATATGGGGGACACTGATGTGTGAAGTATATGGGGACACTGATGTGTGAAGTATATGGGGACACTGATGCTGTCTGTAGTATGAGGGAGTCACTGATGCTGTCTGTAGTATGAGGGAGTCACTGATGCTGTCTGTAGTATATGGTGGTTATATAGGTAAGGCGTGACTACTATCTACTGGGGGGGGTGTCACAATGAGTCTTTGCCCTGGGTGACAGAAAGACTAGCTTCACCCTTGATGGGGGATGCGGTTAACATACCGCTGCCCGGAATGCCGCCCTTCGGAATCCCGATGCTGGAAGCTCAACCAGGGACTAAAGATGGGCTTGGGGATTTAGACACCTATCTTTAGCCCCATGCTGAAATCCCGACATCCTGAACGAAGGTAAGCCGGGGCTTTCTAGTTGTTAGCCACTGGGAGGGGGGGGGGCAGGGTTAAGTTTAGGCACTCCCGGGGGGACTTACGGTTAAGCCCCTGGAGAGGGTTAGGCTAGGGAAAGGGGGGGTTAGGGTTAGGCACCACTGGGGGGTAAGTTAGGGTTAGGCACCCCCCTTGGTGGGTTGGGTTTAGGGTGCGGGAAAGGGGTGGGGGGTGAGGTTAGGGTTAGGCACCAAGGGAAGGTTAGGGGGTGGTTAGGGTACTTACCAGCCCTAGTCGGGCTCTTCATTGTTTGGGCTTCTGGCGTCGGTATTTGGTCCGCCGGGAATAGATCCGGCGGTATTACATACCGATTCCCTTGAAAGGTAGGGGATATTACTAGACTTACACAAAACAATCTATATGCCAAAATATTTTATTCCATATGGTTAGAAGACATTCAGCCACAATTAATAAATAATTTGTGTAGCAATGCAAATTGTATCATTCCTTCCAATTTTGAAGTTCGTCCCCACCTGACCGGAGGTTGTAATATATCTCACAGTGTGCGCCATACCGTATGCCGCTGCGGGTAATCGCATGGCACGATGCGCGCGCACGTTTGTAGCGCGATCGGCAAGGATGCAAGAGGACACATCTGTACATTAATGGTATCTGTGTAAGTTACACAGTCTGCACTACAATAGGCCACTTAGGGCTGTATTCAATTAGAAGTGAAAAGTCCGTTTTGGTGATACTTTTTCGCCGATGATGTCACTTTCGCCGGTTTCAACTTATGTACAGCGCTGCGGAATATGTGTGCGCTATATAAATAACTGGTAATAATAATAATAAATCCCCGTATTATATTGTAGCATCTTCTCACCGGCGCCTATTAATACCCGGCGGAAAAAAGTGCAGAATTGGGGTTTTGGGGTACAATGTTTCAGGAACCACCCTGCACCCTTTGGACACCTCCCCTGACGCTAACCGTCAAAGAATGCAAAAAAACCCCACAAAGGACACCCCAAACAAGCAAACATAGGCGAAAAAAATCACAGTGGGGGTACACATTCAAAAACTAGCGAAATAGCCTTTTGGGGGGGGGGGTTTGGAGGGTGCAAGTATGGGGGAGGTGTATTCTTGTTACAGGTGTTTGCAGAAAGTGCGTTTTTGGCGTTTTTTAATCCTTGACTTTAGCAACTTTATAACATGCTTGCACCCATTTTCATTTACCCCAAATTTGATGGGAATACCTATTTTCCCCCCAAAAAGTAGCAAAATGCTATTCCTCACCACTTGCTGGAAGATGCTAAATATCGCCTATTGAGACCATTTAAAAACCCCAAATACCTTTAGCAGGGCTATTTGGGGGTATCCATAGTGATCTCCCATGTCAGTACATCTTCTGGGTGGTGTCAGGCTGATTTCCCCAAAACTGACAGAACTTTTCACTGGATTTCATTTTCGCTGGGTTCCGTTTTCGCCGACTTGGAATTGAATACGGGGATAAGCGGGGACGAGCGTGATACTTTTTCGCACCCTAAACCAGCGATGACGGCAAAAGGTCCGGCAACGGGCTTTTTGCTTCTAATTGAATACGGCCCATAGTGCGGTAACACAGCCTTCTCTACAATATACCACATAATGAGGTCACACATCCTTCTCTACAATACACCACATAATGAGGTCACACATCCTTCTCTACAATATACCACATAATAAGGTCACACATCCTTCTCTACAATATACCACATAATGAGGTCACACAGGCTGCGCTACAATATACCACATAATAAGGTCACACAGCCTTCTCTACAATATACCACATAATGAGGTCACACAGGCTGCGCTACAATATACCACATAATAAGGTCACACAGCCTTCTCTACAATATACCACATAATAAGGTCACACATCCTTCTCTACAATATACCACATAATAAGGTCACACAGCCTTCTCTACAATACACCACATAATAAGGTCACACAGCCTTCTCTACAATATACCACATAATAAGGTCACACAGCCTTCTCTACAATATACCACATAATAAGGTCACAGCCTTCTCTACAATATACCACATAATAAGGTCACACAGCCTTCTCTACAATATACCACATAATAAGGTCACACAGCCTTCTCTACAATATACCACATAATGAGGTCACACATCCTTCTCTACAATATACCACATAATAAGGTCACACATCCTTCTCTACAATACACCACATAATGAGGTCACACAGCCTTCTCTACAATACACCACATAATGAGGTCACACATCCTTCTCTACAATATACCACATAATAAGGTCACACAGCCTTCTCTACAATATACCACATAATAAGGTCACACATCCTTCTCTACAATATACCACATAATACGGTCACACAGGCTGCGCTACAATATACCACATAATAAGGTCACACAGCCTTCTCTACAATACACCACATAATGAGGTCACAGCCTTCTCTACAGTATACCACATAATGAGGTCACACAGGCTGCGCTACAATATACAACATAATAAGGTCACACAGCCTTCTCTACAATACACCACATAATGAGGTCACACAGCCTTCTCTACAATATACCACATAATGAGGTCACACAGGCTGCGCTACAATATACAACATAATAAGGTCACACAGCCTTCTCTACAATACACCACATAATAAGGTCACACATCCTTCTCTACAATATACCATATAATAAGGTCACACATCCTTCTCTACAATACACCACATAATGAGGTCACACAGCGTTCTCTGCAATATACCACATAATAAGGTCACACATCCTTCTCTACAATATACCACATAATAAGGTCACACAGCCTTCTCTACAATATACCACATAATAAGGTCACACAGCCTTCTCTACAATATACCACATAATAAGGTCACACAGCCTTCTCTGCAATATACCACATAATAAGGTCACACAGCCTTCTCTGCAATATACCACATAATGAGGTCACACAGCCTTCTCTACAATATACCACATAATAAGGTCACACAGCCTTCTCTACAATATACCACATAATAAGGTCACACAGCCTTCTCTACAATATACCACATAATAAGGTCACACAGCCTTCTCTGCAATATACCACATAATAAGGTCACACAGCCTTCTCTGCAATATACCACATAATAAGGTCACACAGCCTTCTCTACAATATACCACATAATGAGGTCACACTGCCTTCTCTACAATATACCACATAATAAGGTCACACATCCTTCTCTGCAATATACCACATAATAAGGTCACACATCCTTCTCTACAATATACCACATAATGAGGTCACACAGCCTTCTCTACAGTATACCACATAATGAGGTCACACATCCTTCTCTACAATATACCACATAATAAGGTCACACATCCTTCTCTACAATATACCACATAATAAGGTCACACAGCCTTCTCTACAATATACCACATAATAAGGTCACACAGCCTTCTCTACAATATACCACATAATAAGGTCACACAGCCTTCTCTACAATATACCACATAATAAGGTCACACATCCTTCTCTACAATACACCACATAATGAGGTCACACAGCCTTCTCTACAATATACCACATAATAAGGTCACACAGCCTTCTCTACAATATACCACATAATGAGGTCACACAGCCTTCTCTACAATATACCACATAATAAGGTCACACAGCCTTCTCTACAATATACCACATAATAAGGTCACACAGCCTTCTCTGCAATATACCACATAATAAGGTCACACAGCCTTCTCTGAAATATACCACATAATAAGGTCACACAGCCTTCTCTGCAATATACCACATAATAAGGTCACACATCCTTCTCTACAATATACCACATAATAAGGTCACACAGCCTTCTCTGCAATATACCACATAATAAGGTCACACAGCCTTCTCTGCAATATACCACATAATAAGGTCACACAGCCTTCTCTACAATATACCACATAATGAGGTCACACTGGCTGCGCTACAATATACCACATAATAAGGTCACACATCCTTCTCTACAATATACCACATAATAAGGTCACACATCCTTCTCTACAATATACCACATAAGGTCACACATCCTTCTCTACAGTATACCACATAATGAGGTCACACAGGCTGCGCTACAATATACCACATAATGAGGTCACACAGCCTTCTCTACAATATACCACATAATGAGGTCACACAGGCTGCGCTACAATATACCACATAATTAGGTCACACAGCCTTCTCTACAATATACCACATAATGAGGTCACACAGGCTGCGCTACAATACGAAATGTAATGCGGTCACACATCCTTCTCTACAATACACCACATAATGAGGTCACACAGGCTGCGCTATAATACAATACGAAATGTAATGTGGTCACAGTCTGCCCTATAATACAATATGTAATGAGGTCACACAGTCTGCGCTATAATACAATATGTAATGAGGTCACACAGTCTGCGCTATAATACAATATGTAATGAGGTCACACAGTCTGCGCTATAATACGATATGTAATGAGGTCACACAGTCTGCGCTATAATACGATATGTAATGAGGTCACACAGTCTGCGCTATAATACGATATGTAATGAGGTCACACAGTCTGCGCTATAATACGATATGTAATGAGGTCACACAGTCTGCGCTATAATACGATATGTAATGAGGTCACACAGTCTGCGCTATAATACGATATGTAATGAGGTCACACAGTCTGCGCTATAATACAATATGTAATGAGATTACAGTGTCTGCACTACGATATCTTATACATGGACTGTACCTGAATATCCAGAGTCCTTGTCGGATTCCACAGTCGTGTGCGAGTTCCTCGGCTGGGCTCTTTGTGCTGAACCCCGGCATGTTGTGGCCGGCTGCCTCCCCTGAGCGGCCATGTCTGTACATCGATTCCCTGGAAAGGAAAAATGAATAAACCAATTATTGTTCAGAGACCTGTGAAAGTGATACGTTCCCTAAAGGAAGCAGCAGATGTAACACATGATGATAAGACCAGGCCAGCTCATTAATGCACCACATCTTATAGTATAAATACCCCGAAGAAGGTTCCACAGAGAGTGTACATTGCTTTGTGGTGGTCTGATCATTTCTGCATAGATTACATGATACAGATGTACATTACCCACATAAGGACAACAACAGCATAGTGAGCTCTCATCCCTCGCGTGCAGGGTAAGCAGTGACCAGAGGGGTATTCAATATGGGTGTTTTTTGCGTTAATATCACTTGTTTTACTTTTACACCCTATTCAATTTCAAAGACTTATCGCAGTTTTGACAAGTCTTTGATAAAAAACGGTGATAACTTTTCACCATTGAATAGGTGTCGAAAAAAAGTGCAGAATTGGGGTTTAGGGGTGCAGGCTTAAAAAAAATAGCCTGCACCCCTGAGATTGACATTTAAAAAAGAGCTGTGTCAAAAAAAGTTTTAAAAAAAAATAGGGACACCCCAAAAAAATAATAAAAAAATTGGGGTGCAAAAAAAAAAAAAAAGGGAAAAAATTGTTAAACAATAGGGAAATAGGTTCAGGACTATTCTGCAAGTATGCGGCACGTGTTTTCTAGAATAGAATTATAGCGGCAGGTGCACAAATGCAGAATTTTTAAAAAATTACTTTAGGGACACCAAAATATACTAGTACCCATTTTCATGTACCCCAAATTTGATGGGACCACTTAAAAAAATAACCTAAGTGCTCTTCTGCATCACTTCTTCAATGTCGGGAAAAAAACACATGCTGCGGCTATTTAAAGCCCCGACTTTCAATTAAAGGCTAAAACAGGGGTACCCATAGTGTTCCCCCGTGTTTTTACAACTTTTGGGGGGGTCTTACAATTATTTTAAGGAAAAATTCGTAACTTTACGCAAATCCAACTTCGGAGTTTCCCGTTTTCGTTAATTTGATATTGAATACGGGGATAAGCGGGAGCGCGCACCATACCTTTACGCAGAAAAAAACTCCGATACGAAACGTTAACTTCGCCAGGGAAGTTAACCTTTCATATTGAATACCCCTCTAAAGGAGAAAAAGGTATATCACTCTCTGTGCTGCAAGCGCTATGGCGATGCCCATGTAACCCAACACTAGAAGCACAGTGGCCTGAAAAAACAACGAATATCAGCGTATAAACAGGACACCTGCTCGCTCTAGGGCAGTTTCAAGGGCACACAACCAAAACATATACATACATACACACATATATATAACAGGCGCTAGTCAATATAAAAATTTATTACAATACATCAAAATAAACAGGTAAAAAGACAATAGGAAAAAAAAAAAAGAGAAAAAAATATATATTTTATATATTAATATGTATATAAATAAACAGGAAAAACAATATAATCAGTAAAAATAAAAAAAATCACAATTCACAAGGCTAGCACAATTAATACACAATATCCAACAGAAAATTATTATATATATATATATATATATATATATATATATTTTCATCTGCCTAAGACTAAACAGTTATCCTACTTATACACTTGATTCTTAATGGGGTCTATTAACTATACAGATGGCAGCCTACCCAACACTCGCAGTACAGTGGCCTGAAAATACAACGAATATCAGTATATATACAGGACACATGCTTGCTCCAGGACAGTTACAAGGGCACAGTTGTGCCCTTATATTAAGGCTAACAGAAATGGCATTCCGCCATGCTAGTTTTGTGAGTAGAGGGAAGACATGGCATTTGAGGGGCTACATCTCAAAAGGTATTGGTCATATTGAGCTGACATTTCTGCATAGGTCTCAAATGCTTGCATTCGCCACCATAGAGTGACATTCTGGGGATTTTTTTGATCAGTAGAGTGGTCAGTGGTGCAGTATTTGGGTGCACAAATAAGGGTCACCATACAGCTTATAAGGGTTAAAAGTTTAAAACAAACAAAATTATATTTTAATATCATCCAACAGAAAAAAAAGAAGCAACCTGGCTCCCTATGCGGTGCACAAGCTCATTTCTCCAGCCCTATCAAGGGCAGGTAGTCTGCGTACAACTTCATACTCAATGCCCCATACATCAGAGATTGATTGCAGCAATCGTGCAATTTGCAATCGATTGTGTATAATAATCTTTCCCTTTTTCAATTGATTGCAGAATTGCCACAATCGACTGAAAAAGGGAAAGATTTTTATACACAATCGATTGCAAATTGCACGAGTGCTGCAATCAATTGCTGATGTATGGGGGCCTTCAGTCCTGTCTGCTGCTAGCGGGTGTGGTCACAGGCCTCCTGGCCTGCCACCCGCTTCATTCTGCCACAATACCAGGTGTGGCTATTACAGAACGAGACTGTACTTGTAAAAAGTAAACCATACTGCGTGAGTAAAAAGGGAGTAGAGGGAACACTGACCTTGGACTATCCCAAAATGGTTTTGCAAGTTTCACCCCTCTCGCATAGATAGTTTGCTGTCGCAGCGTTCGAAAAAGTTGTGTTTTTTTCCTGTGCGTCGTAAGAATGATTAATTCAAAAGTACAGCAAAGTCTTAACTTACAATCTGTAGTTAAACTGAACAAAACGCCCACCAAATTTTTCCGTATGCTACCTGAGGCTTACGTTGCAAATTGTACGTCACGTGCATGTGTGTTTGAGTGGCACAAAAGATTTAGTGATGGCGCTGAGGAAGTTGAAGATGATGAACGGGACGGAAGGCCTTGCACATCACAAACAAATGAAAATGTGGAAAAGTTTGAGAAAATTGATGAAATAGACCGTCCACTCAGCATCCGAATGATAGAAGTAATGGTAAACACGGACAGAGAAACGGTTAGGCAAGTTTTGCATCAATATCTTAACATGACAAAAGTTTGTGCTAAGATGGTTCCAGGCTCCTCACTGCCGAGCAGAAAGAAAATCGAAAGCGAATTTGTACAGACATTCTGGAACTAATTCAAGCGGATTCGCATTTCTCAGATAAAGTTATCACCTGTGATGTAACCTGGATCATCCAGTACGATCCTGGGACAGAACGCCAGTCCATGCACTGGAGAACACCATCATCACCAGGAATTAAGAAAGTGCGTCACAGCAAATCCACATACAAAGCCATGTTAATTGTTTTCTTTGATATAAAGGGTGTTATTTAGGAAGACTGGATACCAGAAGGCGCAACAGTGACTCAACATTACTACAATAATGTTCTAGCAGCTTTGTAGGGAAGAATCAGAAGAAAGAGGACAGGGTCATGGAAAATTGTTCCGTCCTCCATCAGGACAACGCACCAGCTCACACATCTCTATCTCTGTGATGCAGTTACTGGCAGAGAAACATATTGCAGAGCTAGAACACCCTCCATACTCGCCAGACCTAGCACCGTGTGACTTCTTTCTTTTCCCTAAAGTCACATCTGTACTCAGGGGAACCCGTCATGCATCAGTTACTGAGGTAAAGAAGAAAACAACGGAGCTATAGAGACAGCTGACAGATAATGAGCTACATACTGGCTCTGACCAATGGAAAATAAGAATGCAGCGGTGTGTGGATGCAGAAGGGGAGTACATAGAAGGGGAACAGAGTTAAAATGTATGAATATAATTAAATATAAGTTATAGCATCAGTCTTGTTATTTAATAGCCATACCTCGTATATATACACACATACATACAAGTAGGATGGTCATCGGTATATTAAAGAAAGAGGTAATAGTCACAGGTGCTGAAAATTAGTACTGGCTTTTCAGCGAGGACGCGGTGAGATTAGATGGACAGCGCATTGCACGGGAGACCGGACCCTCTGTGTATTGCCTACTTGCTGGAGATTGAGTGAGAGAAGGCGGACACTGCCACTCTAGGAAACGGGATTGCCCGTACTTCACTGCCTTACTGGGGACCAAGCGAGAAAGAATCTCTCCGGCCAAATTGGGAGCTCCCGGCCGTCCCAAGTGACACTAATCTCCTACTGCTGCAGCGGTGAGCGCAAAAAGTTTTTTACAACCATTCCAATAGCCCGTAGTAAAAATACGGAGCTCAATAACTGTTACCATTTAACACTGGAATTGTTACATTATTGCACCTGTTGATGTACCTGGATGCTGCACTTCTCCAGCCATATATTTAGGCATCATTCTGACTTGCATTTAGACACGATTTTTTTGGTGACTCCCACTTCATTGTGTGGATCAGAATGGAGTTAATATAGTTGAATGTGGACTATTTGTTTCATTAAGAACATCTCCCATACTTTGTGGTGTCCTACATACAAAACACCTTTCTTCATTTCAGTGTTATTATTTTAATTTATTTTATAAGTATTCATTGATCATATGTAATAAATTGTTATATTTATTTTTATTAATATTATTTGGCATAATTGTCTTTCATATGCATATCATCCTTTTTATACATTATTATAAATAATTTTTATTTTTATATATCATTATTAATCATTGTCGACATATATTTTAAATTTTTTTGATATATTAGCTCTGGTCAATTGGTATCTACACCATTATGACATATTTCTAATTAGTAAATTTGGGTTGTCCACAGCGCTGTTACTTTCTTTTTTGTTTTTCACCATCGGTAGATTAACCATCGATGGTCGCCATAGTTAGGACCATTGGTGGTTGACATTGATGGTATGAAATCATTGGCTGTGAAGCATCGATGGTTTCATACACCGATGGTCATCCCTGTTTTATTACTAGCCGGGCAGCAGGCCAATCAGGGAGTGGGGGTGGGGCGTGACGGGGGACAGAGATAAGCTCTGTGTCCTGGCACATGGAGGGGGGCGGGAGGGGACCATCGCTTGGCTCTGTGACCATCAATGGCAGTGAATCATTGGATCTCCGGCATAAATGGCAAAACCATCGGCCATCAATGGTTATCCATCGATGTTTGTTAACCATCGATGGTTGATGCCCATCCCTACATGCAACTTTCTAAAAAAAGAAAACACTTGTAGCTCCCGTCTGCAAGTTCAGACAGCAAATTTACATCAATACAGGTCCCACATCATTTAACCTATTTCCTGCTTTTTAGAGAAAATTACATGATTTTTAGCCATATTTACACACCTCTAAATACATTATTATTCACAGGGAGCGGTGTACCAGATGTACTATACTGTGCCCTGACATTTTAACGTTACCATAAGACCTTTTCTGAGTTTGTACCTAGCCTGGAGGTGCGAATGAAAAGCTGCATAATCTCCCATTGAAACCCATGTTAACTTAATGCAGATTTATCATTAAAGAGCAAAAATGTGCTACCATGGGTTTTACCCACATGACCTACTTCACAGCTAGTTAAAATGGGCCTAAGGCGTGCACTGAGCTGCCCTGTAGATATATTACACTGAATGCATTCTAGGAAATGTGTGGTTAAGTAATCATGTTGAAAGCTAAATAGGCTGCTGTGAGCAATACTAATGCATGGAAGCTGATAGCCTAATGCTAGGTACAAACAGAGGATCAGTCAGAAGACCGATCCACCGTCAGAGCAGCTGGTTGGGAAGCTATCCAATAGGCCGGTCGATATATGTCTGGGCTGGCATTTAAATTTGTCAGCCCAGTTGAGATGTCAGTGTCGGCGGCCCATGCATGCAGCAAGTGTATGGTCGGTCGGCAGGTCACCTGTACACACATGCAGATGCACCGATATAGCTTTCAAGTATACCGGCATTGCCTGTGCTGCATGGCCGACGTGATATGTCTGCAGGGCCTAATTAAGGTTTGTGGGGGCCCCAGGGCAACTAAATTGTGGTAGCCTCCTTTAAACCACGCAGAGCTCCCCCCACCCCCCCTTCGCTTACCGCCCTCCTACCGCCAAAGCCTATTGTTCCGCAACCAACATACCTTGGGGACGGCGTGCAGGCGTGACCTCCCGGCACAGCTGGTCCTCTCATCGGCGTCGCGGATGTAATGTGTTACGTGGCGCCAGTAAGAGGACTGTGCCGCTGCATACAGTAACACCGGATCGCGGCAGTGAGCCTCCAATCTGGGAACAGGTGTCACTGGACACCTGTTCTCGGCAGGGTCACACCGACCCTGTGTGGGGGCCCCTCCATGTGTGGGGCCCAGGGACGACCGCCCCTGTTGCCCCCCCTTAATCCAGCCCTGTATGTCTGTGAACGACGTAGATAACAGACAAATCGGCTATACACTCCCACAGATGCACTCTCAATATATCGTTCGTCAAAGTGTGTACCCAGCATTACACAACAATTCTTATGCTGTGAGATGAGAAGCACCAGAAACTGTGGGCCTGATTCAGACCCGCTCGTGAGCGCACAGCGCTCGCATGCGGGTCGATGGTCCCCCACTGCGCATGTGCACGCTGGAGCCGGCTCCGGCGTGCGCGATACCCAGCCAGCGACGGACGCTCCGTCGCTACGGGTCTCGCACCAAAATGGGGTGGCTGTCGATTGTGATTGACAACTTGCCCCGTTTTGGAGGCGGGCAGGGGAAGTGGCTGGCCAAACGGAGGCGTTCCCGAAGGAACGCCTGCCGTTTGGGGGCGGCCTCAGTAGAGAGTTTCCGGCTCTATTAGAGCCGGAAGCTCACTGGGGCTTGCGATGGACGAGACCCTACCCACAAGGGTCTCGTCGCAAGCCCGATGGTCGCGACCATCACCTGGCCGCTCGCAAAAGCTGTGGGTGGTCACCCACAGCTTAGCGAGCGGCCAGCTCTCAAAAAAAAATAAAAAAATGCCGCCCTGATTCAGAGTGAACGCTCTGGAAGAGCGTCCGGCTCTGAATCAGGCCCTGTATCCTTTATTCACAGAGAGATTGCTAGAAAAAATGAGACACTCTGTTAAGAACTTACCTTTGTTATCTCTCTTTCTACGAAGTCCATAGGGTCCACAGGGTGACCTTGGGGTATAGGTGATGCCGCGTCATCCGGGCACCTTACGCAGTAAATTTTTCTTCCCAGGATGCACTTGGGTCTCTCTGTATACCCTGCCCCCGGGACAGAGGCACCTCAGTTTCGTAGCAAGCCAAAGGCCGGAGGAGGATAAGAGAGAGAAGAAAGTCTGGAACACACTAGAATCACATTCTCGCACAGAAGGAGACGGAAAACCGGTGACCAGAGCGAAGCCCATCTGAAGCACAGATGCGGCCCGCTGTGTGCCCTGTGGACCCTATGGACTTCGTAGAAAGAGAGATAACAAAAGGTAAGTTCTTACCATCTCTCTAATTTTCAATCTTCAGGGTCTATAGGGGGTCCACAGGGTGACCTTGGGGATGTCCCAAAGCAGTACTCTCAAGGGTGGGGACGCTCCTGTGCAGAGAGGAGAATCCGCCGCCCGAAGGATGCATCCTGAGAGGCAAAGGTATCAAAAGCATAATACCGTAAAAAGGTCTGGACAGCCGAGACGCCACGGCGAGCTGCCCACGAAGGACCCACAGACCGAGTAGAATGAGCAGTAGCAGAGGGCGGCACTGGAAGGCCCTCATGAGAGTAAGCCTCAGAGATCGCCATGCGAAGCTACCTAGCCAAAGTTTACTTATTGGCTGGCAATCTCTTCTTGTGGAATCCATAGACAACAAACAAGGAGTCTGACTTCCGAAGGGAACTAGTACGGTCCACATAAATCCTGAGTATTCGTACCACATCCAATGAGGCCTCACCTGCCGAGAGGTCTAGAGAATGAAAGACCGCCACAATTATTTCCTTATTAATGTGGAAACTAGATACCACCTTAGGAAGGAAACCAGGGCGAGTCTGAAGCACCACCCTGTCCTGGTCAAAAAACAGAAATGGGAGAGAGAGCCCCCCAAATCAGACACTCTTCTGGCAGAAGCAATAACCAGAAGAAAAATGCTCTTAGCAGTAAGCCATTTGAGGTCCACAGAGTCCAGGGGTTCAAATGGAGGGCCCTAAGGACAACATGTAAATCCCAAGGCACCAAAGGAGGAACAAAGGGAGGCTGAATGCGAAGGACCCTTGAAGGAAAGTGCGGATATCAGAAAGAGGAGTGATCCTTCGCTGGAACCACACTGAAAAAGGGCAGAGACATGCACCTTCAGGGAAGCAAGGCGGAGACCAAGGTCCAAACTCGCCTGAAGGAAAGCCAAAACTCTGGATACCCTAAACACTTGGGGGTCGTAACCTCTGGGAAGACACCATTCAAAGTGGGTATGCCACACAGTGGGGTAAATCCTAGCAGAGGCAGGTTTCCGCGCTCTGAGCATGGTGTTAACTACAGAGCTGGAAAACCCCTTGGACCTTAGGAGGGATGTCTCAAGAGCCAGGCCTTCAAAGACAGATGACCCAGGTCCGGGTAAAGGCAAGGACCTTGAGACAACAGGTCCGGACGTTGAGGCAACAGCAATGGAGTGTTGATGGAGAGACTCTGAAGATCTGAGTACCAGTGACGTCTGGGCCACGCTGGAGCCACCAGCAGGGCAGTGCCTCCTTCTTGTTTTAACTTCCGAATTACTCGAGGAAGGAGGGAAATGGGAGGAAGCAGGTACACAAACTGGAAGGTCCACTTGACCGACAGAGCATCTACCAAGAGAGCCTTGACATCGCTTTTCCTGGACCCGTACAGAAGCAGTTTGTGATTTTGTTGAGAGGCCACGAGGTCCATGTCCAGAAAGCCCCACTAGTTCACTAGGAGCTGAAACACCTCTTGGTGTGACGGCTGAGGAAGTCTGCTTCCCTATTGAAAACTCCTGGAATGAACACTGCCGATATGGCTGGTAGATGGCCTTCCGCCCATGTCAGGATGCGCGATACCTGTGACATAGCCGCTGGATTTCGAGTTCCTCCCTGATGGTTTATGTAAGCCACTGGCATAGAGTTGTCCGACTGGACTTGCACGGGCTTTTGTATGAGTCTTGCTTGTTGTAGGGCACTGAAGACTGCCCGAAGTTCCAATATGTTGATCGGTATCAGTATCCACCTCCCTTGAAAGGAGTGTGGACCTGTCACTGCGCCCCAACCCCGGAGACTGTCGTCCGTTGTCAGAAGGACCCAGGCCGGAATCCAAAAGGGGCGCCCCTTGGTGAGGTGGACCGACTGCAGCCACCAAGTCAGAGCTAGACGCACCTCCGGAGAGAGTACCATCGTTTGTGTCCTTATCCGATGTGGTAATCCGTCCCACCGGGAGAGGATCAATTTCTGCAGAGGCCAGGAATGATTGAACCATGTCGACTGTCGACACCATGAATCCCAGTAACTGTATGGCTGAGTGTATGGACACTCGGCAACTGTGGAGGTATCTGCGCCCTCGCGTCTGCAAAGTAGAGATTTTGTCTGCTGTCAGAAAAATCCTCTGCTGTTGGGAATCCAACAGAGCTCCCAGATGGAGCATCCCTTGAGATGGGATCAGGGAGGACTTCTTCCAATTGATCAACCATCCGTTCATCTGTAGTACAGATATTGTCGGCTGTAAGTGGTAGTGCGGTACCTCTGGAGATCCTGCCAACAGCAAGAGGTCGTCCAGGTATGGTAAAAGGCGGACCCCCTGGAGCCGCAGATACCATTACCATCATAACTTTTTTTAAACACCCGAGGTGCAGTAGAAAGGCCAAATGGCAGGGCCTGAAACTGGAAATGCAAACCTGAGAAAACGTTGGTGAGCCGAAGCAATCGGAATATGCAGGTATGCATCCTGAAAATCCAATTTTTTAAAAAATCGGGGTGAAAAAAAAAAAATGGAAAAAAGGGAAATAGGTTCAGGGCTATTCTGCAAGTATGCGGCAGATGTTTTCTAGAATAGGCTATTAGCAGCAGGTGCATTTTTGCAGAATTTTTTTTAAAATTACTTTAGGGACATAAAAATATGCTAGTACCCATTTTCATGTACCCCAAATTTGATGGGACCACTTAAAAAAACGAGAAAAAAAAAAACCTAAGTGCTCTTCTGCATCACTTCTTCAATGTCGGAAAAAAAACACCTGCCACAGCTATTTAAAACCCCGACTGTCAACTGCAGGCTAAAACGGGGGTACCCATAGTGATCCCCCATGTTTTGCCAGCTTTAGGGGGGTTCTACAATTTATTCCAGGTAAATCCCGTTTGTTTTTTTCACCGATCCTATTTCGCCGGCTCCCGTTTTCGTAGCTTTTATATTGAATACGGGGATAAAGCGAGAGCGCGCCCGATACTTTATCCCAGGAAAAGCTCCGATATGGAGCGAAAAGTCCAGCACGGACTTTTTGCTCCCATATGGAATACCCCTCATTGTGAAGAGGATAGCAATATAATGTATGTGACCCCCTGCACAGAATTAACAGACTGTGAGGGTGTACCCCGACAACACCTGTGTTAGGGCTCAGAGAGAGAGAGAACAGGTACAGGGAAAGTAAAATGGCTGACAGTAAGAAAGCGATACTCAGACAGACGCGCTAGCATACAGTCACATACAATGCAGAATAATAATAATACCTGCACTAAATCGCACTTTACTGGTCAACTACGCAGACTAGCGTCTGGTAGGACAAAAGTGCTACATACACTGACCGCTGTCCAGGAGGAGAGGTATGTAGGGGAACCCGGACTCCGCACCACCTGCCTGCTTTCTCAGCCAGGAAGATGACCGCCGGAGATCACGGAGCCGGAGGAGGGAAGCTCCCACAGCCCAGCCAGACCGCGGTGGAAAGGCGCACTATGCAGCGGGGAGGAGCCGGTTGTTAGACAGGGAAGGCTGCCTCCCCTGGCCAGCGTTTAACCCCTGGGACGCTGGAGCGTTCCGCAGAACTCCAGCCCAAAGTCCCAGGCGGCTTAGGGGAGACGCAGAACTCAGTGCCTGGCCCCACTTGCTGTCATCCTCAGGGAGTCCCCCGCCTTGGGGGAAAAGACTGTGACTCAGGGCGCACCACCGCAGTGACACGCCGTTTACCTGTGTCCCCGTCGAGTCCGGTCGCAGTCCAGGGATCCTCCGGGGACCTTGCAAGCCAAGATACCCAGAGACCCACCGAGATCCCTGGATCAGTACCGGCGACTCGGCGCCGGTGGGGTAACGGAGCGACCCCAGGACTGTCCTTGCTGTCGCTATGTAGAAGCAAACTTCTTTTAAAATAAAAGATCGGGGGCTGCGTCAGTGACCCGACTCTGGCCGGGAACCCAACGAAACTGAGGTGCCTCTGGCCCGGGGGCGGGGTATAGAGGGAGACCCAAGCGCATCCTGGGAAGAAAAATTTACTGCGTAAGGTGCCCGGATCACTCTGCATTACCTATACCCTAAGCTCACCCTGTAGACCCCCTATGGACCCTGAAGTACAGGGCTCGACAAAACCTGGGGGCCAGGTCGCCATGGCGACCAGATTTATCTGCCTGGCGACCAGGTTTTCAGCAACCCCCAGGCCCTGTAGTGCAGACCGCGATCCACACTACAAAGTAACAAACATACAGCCGTCAGCGGTGGCTGTATGTTTGTTACAGCAGCCGATGAGAGTCTGTCAGACTCTCATTGGCTGCTGCATCGTTCACGGAGTGAGCCGGCTGGAGCTCACTCATGAGCTCCACCTTCCGGCTCATCCCGCAGCAGGTTGGGAGAGAAATCACGTCATGACGTCTCTCCCATAGTGCAGAACGGCCAGGAGGAGCGGACGGCAGTGGTTGTCGGTAAAAGCAGGGATCCGGTAAGTTGCGTTTTTTTTTTCTTTTAAGGGGCACTGCATAGGTGGGGGTGGGCGCTACTGTAGGGACACTGCATAGGTGGGGGTGGCAACTACTGTGGGGGCACTGCATAGGTGGGGGTGGCCCCTACTGTAGAGACACTGCATAAGTGGGGGTGGCCGCTACTGGGGACACTATGGGGGGCTACTACTAGGGGAAATGCATAGTGGGGTCTACTACTGGGGGCACTGCAGAGGGGGGATTATTACTGGGGCACTGCAGAGGGGGGATTACTACTGGGGGCACTGCAGAGGGGGGGGGATTACTACTGGGGGCACTGCAGAGGGGGGGGATTACTACTGGGGGCACTGCAGAGGGGGGGGATTACTACTGGGGGCACTGCAGGGGGGGGGGATTACTACTGGGGGCACTACAGAGGGGGGGGGATTACTACTGGGGGCACTGCAGAGGGGGGGGGGATTACTACTGGGGGCACTGCAGAGGGGGGGGGGGGATTACTACTGGGGGCACTGCAGAGGGGCGGGGATTACTACTGGGGGCACTGCAGAGGGGGGGGGGGGATTACTACTGGGGGCACTGCAGAGGGGGGGGGATTACTACTGGGGGCACTGCAGAGGGGGGGATTACTACTGTGGGCACTGCAAAGGGGGATTACTACTGTGGGCACCCCGTTAGTGGGGGTGGCCGCTACTGTAGGGACACTGCATAGGTGGGGGTGGCCCCTACTGTAGGGGCACTGCATAGGTGGGGGTGGCCGCTACTGGGGACACTATGGGGGGGCTACTACTAGGGGAAATGCATAGTGGGGTCTACTACTGGGGGCACTGCAGAGGGGGGATTACTACTGGGGGCACTGCCGAGGGGGGATTACTACTGGGGGCACTGCCGAGGGGGGATTACTACTGGGGGCACTGCCGAGGGGGGATTACTACTGGGGGCACTGCAGAGGGGGGTTACTACTGGGGGCACTGCAGAGGGGGGATTACTACTGGGGGCACTGCAGAGGGGGGATTACTACTGGGGGCACTGCAGAGGGGGGATTACTACTGGGGGCACTGCAAAGGGGGATTACTACTGTGGGCGTTAGTGGTGTGGCCATGGAGGTTGGTTGTCAGGGGCATAGATGCTCAGTAATGGTTCCCGGGGGTAAGGGGGGGTCTGGCTCCTACACTTTCATCCTGGCTCCTAAGTTTTAGAAAAATCTGTCAAGCCCCACTGAAGTAGAAAAACAAATCTAGGGAGCCATTCATTTATTTAGCTGGAGCCTATTTTTTTTTTTTTATATTAAATTGTTGCTCCATCTGAGCACGATAGCCACCGGCGCTGGCATTCCTGCTTGCACCCTCAGGAGGATGTGAGCAAAAATGGGCGAGAAACTCTTGGTTAGGGCGCCCTAACCAAGACTTTAGATGGGTGTAGCCGTTTCAGACAGTTAAACCCGGTCTAATAGATGTGAAGAGGGCGATAATTAAAGAGCGCCCACAACAATTGAATTGCAAAACTGGGCGCTCATTAACTATCTCCGCCCATGCAACAATTGAATCGCCACCATAGACTCATTGTTAACATTAATTTACACGGTGAAGGGGTACATTTACTACAGATTGAGAATCGGCAGCTTTGAGGGCTGGATTTAAAAGGTCAATTGCAATACAGTGTATATCTACAGTCCTTTTAAATCCAGCCCTCGAATATACAGCTTTTTTTTTTTTTTTTTTTAAAGATCTTTGATAAATATACCCTAAATGTGAATCTGCTAAGCTGACACTATCTGGCATAATCACGGTCAGAACTAGCCTAGTTTTGACCAGATCTACATCGCTCACATGATATATATCGGCCGTTCAATTGATAGGTCGGTCAGTATGTACCCAGCGTTAGCGCTTGTGATTTCATCGCTTCTTGTAACATGAGCAGTAGAGTTTCAATAGATTTCCAAAATGTTAGATCATGTGCAAGAAGCCCTAATTACACATATTAAACACCATTAGGTTTGTGTTCTCCGGGTATGTACGAGGTCCACTATATCCAGGAATGTGTTCAATCAAACGGTTTAATCACCCAGACCACTGAGCAATCTCATTTACTTGCTGGGCCTATGCTTATGTAGCCTGTGAACAAATCCCCAAAGATCCTTTATTGGGAAAATAAGGCATTATTTATTAACGTTTATGTAGAGGACATCAGCTTTATAATTGGGAACAAAAACAGTAATAAAAGAAAGACTTGGAACTAATGGAGCGTACACACGGTCAGATTTGTCAGACTTGTCAGATTTGTCAGATGAACGACTGAACGATTAAACGATTTGAACGATTTGGACGATTTGACCAAAGTTTTGAACGATTTGAACGATTGAACGATTTTTGACTGCATTAAAATGAATGGAATCGTCCAAGTCTGACTGCAAACCCATCAGATGTCAGATATCGTTATCTGACAAACGGGAACGCGCATCGTTGATCGTCCATCGTTCAGGCATGTCAGATATGAACGATTTTCCATCAGATATGAACGACTGAACGATTTTTAAATCGTTATCGTCCATATCTGAAGAAAAAATCTGATCGTGTGTATGCACCATAACAGAAAGATAAAGCGATAAGAAGGATAGTAAGGGGGCGATTCAATTATATTATCGTGTCCTGTCTCCCGTCTAAAGTGGCTGGAAATTGGAGGGTGACACTCAATTGTTTTGGGGCGCCCATGCTATATCGTACCCAAAGAGACGGGTTTTAGCCACATAAAGCAGCTAACCACATCTAAAGCCCTGGTTAGGGCGCACAAACGGGATCCCAAAACCAGGATTTATTGCGCATTGCTGCTCGCCACCTCAGGAGTCTGCCATCAGAAACGCCGGTGGCGATCGCGTCCGAACGGAGTAACAACTGAATCGGGTGCCCACAAGTAGGATAAAACATTTAAATTGCTACAAGTTACATATGGGTGCAGCCACAATACAATAGGAAAAAAGTGTCACGTAGGTATATATGATCCCAACACACAGCAATGATGGTCTGATGGTCAGAGGACATAGGATCTAGGTCATTGACAAATATATATTAATGGGTTTCTTAATTATATATGATCTAAGGGGAAAATCTTATATTATAGAAATGCTTCATATAAAAGGTAAATGGACTGACAACGTCACTCAGTACATCATGCAGATGTGGCCATACAGTGCCCTGTGCCCATTTCCCCGCTTATAGGAGATGAAGTTGCATTCAGACTATGATCATACAGGTATAATATTAGAGCAGCCCTCCCCATGTTAGGTACACCAAAAATAAAATTTCATATACAGCAACTCTTACTATAGATCCTAATGATAGACACCTTTCCCCTGCTGCTGAATGATCATCGAGATGTAATTACATACGTCACATTCAGTCATTATTCATGTACCATGATGAGCTGCTCCAAAACACTATAAACAGCTCATTTATCCACTAAAATGTATTATGCTATTCCTCCGTACACTGCAAACCATTACCCAACTGTCTGTAATAATCACACTAACATAGGAATAACAGACATCACTCTCCCATTATCCATATTACTGTAACACATTAATTAGGGGATGCGGTTAATTTACTGCCGCCCGGAATGCAGTCTGTCTGAATCCAGAATATGGAATCACGACCCAGGACTAAAGGTAGGCGTCAAAATCCCGACACCTATCTTTAGCACGACGCCGAAATCCTGACGGTCGGCATCCCGAAAGAGGTGAGCCGTGGATAGTTTGGTTGTTGCCACGGGGTGGGAGTGGGGGAGGGTTAGGTTTAGACACACCCGGGAGGATTTAGGGTTAGGCATCCCCCTGGGGAGGGTTGCAGTTAGGCTAGGGGAAGGGGAGGTTAGAGTTAGGCACCCCTCCCTGAAGGGTTAAGGTTAGGCTAGGGGAAGGGGGGGGGTTAGGTTTATGCAGCCCCGGGGGGGGGGGGACTTAAGTTAGGCGCCACCAAGGTAGGGTTAGGGTCTTTGGAGAGGGGACAGGGGAGGGTTAGCATACTTATAAGCCAATGTCGGGATGTCCTCCATTCGGGCTTCCGGCATCAGTACTGGCAGCTATTCAGCCATCAGTATTTCATACCGGTTCCATTAATTACATTACTGTAAGCAAATTACTCTGTTATCCATATAACTGTAATAATAACACTAATATAACAGTAACGCATGTTATTCGAGTGCAAAGTAAAGGGGGCGTGGTCATTAGAAAATGGGCGGGTCTTTAAGACACATGCCTCCCTTTCATGGCTCTTGTGGGCGTGCCCAGCACTTAGGGACATGCCGGGCTGCCCCAAGCTCTCCCCTCTCTGAATAGATGCTGTGTGCATGCGCACAGCATCTATTCTCCGGCGGTGAGCGCTGCACCAAAATTTTTCCAACCCGCGGGATACTGCAGCCCACGAGTGGGGACAGCATCCGGCATGTTTTAGATGGGCTCCAGCAGGGCTCCGCCAAAAAAGGCAGGGCGTATACTGCGGTGCCCCGCTAAAACAGCCTAGCGGGAACGCTATAGAACTGTGGTAATCTATATAATAAGCGGCATTGTATATAACAGTAACACGTTACTCATTACAACTGTGAGAATAACACTAATATAACAGTAACACGTTACCCATATTTAACTGTGGTAGTAACACTAATATGTTACTCCCCGTTACCCATATAACTGTGGTAATAACACTAATATGCTACTCCCCGTTACCCATATAACTGTGGTAATAACACTAATATAACAACACCAATATAACAGTAACATGTTACTCCCCATTACCCATTCAACTGTTGCAATAACACTAATATATCAGTGACATATCACTCCCCATTACCCATATATAACTGGTAATAACACTAATACATTACTCCCCGTTACCCATATATATAGCTGTGGTAATAACACTAATATAACAGTATTACTCCACGTTACCCATATATATAGCTGTGGTAATAACACTAATATAACAGTATTACTCCCCATTACCCATATATATAGCTGTGGTAATAACACTAATATAACAGTATTACTCCCCGTTAACCATATATAACTGTGGTAATAACACTAATATAACAGTATTACTCCCCGTTACCCATATATAACTGTGGTAATAACACTAATATAACAGTATTACTCCCCGTTACCCATATATAACTGATTATACCACTATACCACTAACATAACAGCATTACTCCCCGTTACCCACATAGAACTGTGGTAATACCACTAATATAACAGTATTACTCTCAGTTACCCATATAGAACTGTGGTAATAACACTAATATAACAGTATTACTCCCCGTTACCCATATATAACTGATTATACCACTATACCACTAATATAACAGCATTACTCCCCGTTACCCACATAGAACTGTGGTAATACCACTAATATAACAGTATTACTCTCAGTTACCCATATAGAACTGTGGTAATAACACTAATATAACAGTATTACTCCCCGTTACCCATATATAACTGTGGTAATAACACTAATATAACAGTATTACTCCCCGTTACCCATATATAACTGTGGTAATAACACTAATATAACAGTATTACTCCCCGTTACCCATCTATAACTGTGGTAATGACACTAATATAACAGTATTACTCCCCGTTACCCATATATATAGCTGTGGTAATAACACGAATATAACAGTATTACTCCCCGTTACCCATATATAACTGTGGTAACAACACAAATATAACAGTATTACTCCCCGTTACCCATATATAACTGTGGTAATAACACTAATATAACAGTATTACTCCCCGTTACCCATATATAACTGTCATTATACCACTAATATAACAGTATTACTCCTCATTACCCACATATAACTGTGGTAATAACAATATAAAAGTATTACTCCCCATTACCCACATATAACTGTGGTAATAACAGTAATATAATAGTATTACTCCCCGTTACCCATATATAACAGTGGTAATAACACTAATATAACAGTATTACTCCCCGTTACCCATATATAACTGATTATACCACTAATATAACAGTATTACTCCCCGTTACCCATATATAACTGTGGTAATAACACTAATATAACAGTATTACTCCTCATTACCCATATATAACTGTGATTATACCACTAATATAACAGTATTACTCCCCGTTACCCATATATAACTGTGATTATACCACTAATATAACAGTATTACTCCCCGTTACCCATATATAACTGTGGTAATAACACTAATATAACAGTATTACTCCTCATTACCCACATATAACTGTGGTAATAACAATATAAAAGTATTACTCCCCGTTACCCACATATAACTGTGGTAATAACAGTAATATAACAGTATTACTCCCCGTTACCCATATATAACTGATTATACCACTAACATAACAGTATTACTCCCCGTTACCCACATAGAACTGTGGTAATAACACTAATATAACAGCATTACTCCCCGTTACCCACATAGAACTGTGATTATACCACTAATATAACAGTATTACTCTCATACCCATATAGAACTGTGGTAATAACACTAATATAACAGTATTACTCCCCGTTACCCATATATAACTGTGATTATACCACTAATATAACAGTATTACTCCTCATTACCCACATATAACTGTGGTAATAACAATATAAAAGTATTACTCCCCGTTACCCATATATAACTGATTATACCACTAATATAACAGTATTACTCCCCGTTACCCATATATAACTGTGGTAATAACACTAATATAACAGTATTACTCCCCGTTACCCATATATAACTGTGATTATACCACTAATATAACAGTATTACTTCCCGTTACCCATATATAACTGTGGTAATAACACTAATATAACAGTATTACTCCCCGTTACCCATATATAACTGTGATTATACCACTAATATAACAGTATTACTCCCCGTTACCCATATATAACTGATTATACCACTACTATAACAGTATTACTCCCCGTTACCCACATAGAACTGTGGTAATAACACTAACATAACAGTATTACTCCCCGTTACCCACATAGAACTGTGGTAATAACACTAATATAACAGTATTACTCCCCGTTACCCACATAGAACTGTGATTATACCACTAATATAACAGTATTACTCCTCATTACCCACATATAACTGTGGTAATAACAATATAAAAGTATTACTCCCCGTTACCCACATATAACTGTGGTAATAACAGTAATATAACAGTATTACTCCCCGTTACCCATATATAACTGATTATACCACTAACATAACAGTATTACTCCCCGTTACCCACATAGAACTGTGGTAATAACACTAATATAACAGCATTACTCCCCGTTACCCACATAGAACTGTGATTATACCACTAATATAACAGTATTACTCTCAGTTACCCATATAGAACTGTGGTAATAACACTAATATAACAGTATTACTCCCCGTTACCCATATATAACTGTGATTATACCACTAATATAACAGTATTACTCCTCATTACCCACATATAACTGTGGTAATAACAATATAAAAGTATTACTCCCCATTACCCATATATAACTGATTATACCACTAATATAACAGTATTACTCCCCGTTACCCATATATAACTGTGGTAATAACACTAATATAACAGTATTACTCCCCGTTACCCATATATAACTGTGATTATACCACTAATATAACAGTATTACTCCCCGTTACCCATATATAACTGTGGTAATAACACTAATATAACAGTATTACTCCCCGTTACCCACATAGAACTGTGATTATACCACTAATATAACAGTATTACTCCTCATTACCCACATATAACTGTGGTAATAACAATATAAAAGTATTACTCCCCGTTACCCATATATAACTGATTATACCACTAATATAACAGTATTACTCCCCGTTACCCATATATAACTGTGGTAATAACACTAATATAACAGTATTACTCCCCGTTACCCATATATAACTGTGATTATACCACTAATATAACAGTATTACTTCCCGTTACCCATATATAACTGTGGTAATAACACTAATATAACAGTATTACTCCCCGTTACCCATATATAACTGTGATTATACCACTAATATAACAGTATTACTCCCCGTTACCCATATATAACTGATTATACCACTACTATAACAGTATTACTCCCCGTTACCCACATAGAACTGTGGTAATAACACTAATATAACAGCATTACTCCCCGTTACCCATAAATAACTGTGATTATACCACTAATATAACAGTATTACTCCCTGTTACCCATATATAACTGTGATTATACCACTAATATAACAGTATTACTCCCTGTTACCCATATATAACTGTGGTAATAACACTAATATAACAGTATTACTCTCAGTTACCCATATGGTATTACTGTGGTAATAACAGTAATATAATAGTATTACTCCCCGTTACCCATATATAACTGTGGTAATAACACTAATATAACAGTATTACTCCCCGTTACCCATATATAACTGTGGTAATAACACTAATATAATAGTATTACTCCCCGTTACCCATAAATAACTGTGATTATACCACTAATATAACAGTATTACTCCCTGTTACCCATATATAACTGTGATTATACCACTAATATAACAGTATTACTCCCTGTTACCCATCTATAACTGTGGTAATAACACTAATATAACAGTATTACTCCCCGTTACCCATATATAACTGTGATTATACCACTAATATAACAGTATTACTCCTCATTACCCATATAGAACTGTGGTAATAACACTAATATAACAGTATTACTCCCCGTTACCCATATATAACTGTGATTATACCACTAATATAACAGTATTACTCCCTGTTACCCATATATAACTGTGATTATACCACTAATATAACAGTATTACTCCCTGTTACCCATCTATAACTGTGGTAATAACACTAATATAACAGTATTACTCCCCGTTACCCATATATAACTGTGATTATACCACTAATATAACAGTATTACTCCTCATTACCCACATATAACTGTGGTAATAACAATATAAAAGTATTACTCCCCGTTACCCATATATAACTGTGATTATACCACTAATATAACAGTATTACTCCCTGTTACCCATATATAACTGTGATTATACCACTAATATAACAGTATTACTCCCTGTTACCCATATATAACAGTGGTAATAACACTAATATAATAGTATTACTCCTCGTTACCCATAAATAACTGTGATTATACCACTAATATAACAGTATTACTCCCTGTTACCCATCTATAACTGTGGTAATAACACTAATATAACAGTATTACTCCCCGTTACCCATATATAACTGTGATTATACCACTAATATAACAGTATTACTCCTCATTACCCACATATAACTGTGGTAATAACAATATAAAAGTATTACTCCCCGTTACCCATATATAACTGTGATTATACCACTAATATAACAGTATTACTCCCTGTTACCCATATATAACTGTGATTATACCACTAATATAACAGTATTACTCCCTGTTACCCATATATAACTGTGGTAATAACAATATAAAAGTATTACTCCCCGTTACCCACATATAACTGTGATTATACCACTAATATAACAGTATTACTCCCTGTTACCCATATATAACTGTGATTATACCACTAATATAACAGTATTACTCCCTGTTACCCATATATAACAGTGGTAATAACACTAATATAATAGTATTACTCCTCGTTACCCATAAATAACTGTGATTATACCACTAATATAACAGTATTACTCCCTGTTACCCATCTATAACTGTGGTAATAACACTAATATAACAGTATTACTCCTCGTTACCCATAAATAACTGTGATTATACCACTAATATAACAGTATTACTCCCTGTTACCCATCTATAACTGTGGTAATAACACTAATATAACAGTATTACTCCCCGTTACCCATATATAACTGTGATTATACCACTAATATAACAGTATTACTCCTCATTACCCACATATAACTGTGGTAATAACAATATAAAAGTATTACTCCCCGTTACCCATATATAACTGTGATTATACCACTAATATAACAGTATTACTCCCTGTTACCCATATATAACTGTGATTATACCACTAATATAACAGTATTACTCCCTGTTACCCACATATAACTGTGGTAATAACAATATAAAAGTATTACTCCCCGTTACCCATATATAACTGTGGTAATAACACTAATATAACAGTATTACTCCTCATTACCCACATATAACTGTGGTAATAACAATATAAAAGTATTACTCCCCGTTACCCACATATAACTGTGATTATACCACTAATATAACAGTATTACTCCCTGTTACCCACATATAACTGTGATTATACCACTAATATAACAGTATTACTCCCTGTTACCCACATATAACTGTGATTATACCACTAATATAACAGTATTACTCCTCATTACCCACATATAACTGTGGTAATAACAATATAAAAGTATTACTCCCCGTTACCCACATATAACTGTGATTATACCACTAATATAACAGTATTACTCCCTGTTACCCACATATAACTGTGATTATACCACTAATATAACAGTATTACTCCCTGTTACCCATATATAACTGTGATTATACCACTAATATAACAGTATTACTCCTCATTACCCACATATAACTGTGGTAATAACAATATAAAAGTATTACTCCCCGTTACCCACATATAACTGTGATTATACCACTAATATAACAGTATTACTCCCTGTTACCCATATATAACTGTGATTATACCACTAATATAACAGTATTACTCCCTGTTACCCATATATAACTGTGGTAATAATATAATACCCGGGTCCACCCTCCGAGCTGTGTTTGCACCGTCTCAGGCTCTGACTCTCCCCCGGCCGGTCCCAGGCTCAGCCCTCTCCCGGTCACTCCCCGCGGTCTCGGACTGTCAGGCAGGCTCCCGGGGCGGCTCAGGGCTCAGGCCGCGGTGACGGTGTTGCTATGACAACCCGCTGGTGACGGAGAACGTTTCTCTCGCGGGCGTAACCGGAGCGTCCTTTCCCATCCGGGCCGCCATGTTGAGTGTCCCGCGCTTAGTTACCCCAGTACAATCAGACAGAGGTGTGTTATATGCGGGGAACACACACAGGTCAGCACTATGCCGGGCCTGCCTTATACTGTATAACTATATGCTGGTAATCATAGCATAACCCACCCGGAGGGCAGTCCGTGTGCAGGAGGGTATATGTACCCACCTAGAGGTCAGTCACTGTAAGGTGGGTGCAAGAGGGTATGTACCTACCCGGAGGGCACTCTGTGTGAGGTAGGTGCAGGAAGGTATGTGCCCACCTGGTGGTTAGTCACTGTAGGATAGGAACATGAGGATATATACCCACCTGGAGGGCAGCCGGTGTGAGGTAGGTGCAGGAAGGTATGTGCCCACCTGGTGATTAGTCACTGTTGGATAAGAACATGAGGATATATACCCAACTGGAGGTTAGGCATTGTGAGGTAGGTGCAGGAGGGTATATGTAGCCACCTAGAGGTCAGTCACTATAAGGTGGGGGCAAGAAGGTATGTACCCAACTGGAGGTTAGTCATTGTGAGGTAGGTGCAGGAGGGTATATGTACCCACCTAGAGGTCAGTCACAATAAGGAGGGGGCAAAAGGGTTTGTACCCAACCGGAGGGCAGTCACTGTGAGGTAGGTGCAGGAGGGTATATGTACCCACCTAGTGGTCAGTCACTGTAAGGTGGGGGCAAGTGGGTATGTACCCAACTGGAGGTCAGTCAGTGTGAGGTGGGTGCAGGAGGGTATGTAGTAGGTACCCACCCAGAGGTCAGTCATTGTGAGGTGTGTGCAGGCGGTTATGTACACACATGGAGGTCAGTCATTGCAAGGTGAGGACAAGAGGGTATGTACCCACCTGAAGGTCAGTCACTGTAGGATAGGAACATGAGGTTATATACCCAGGGAGGTCAGTCAGTGTAATGTGAGGGCAGAAGGGTATGTACCTAACTGGAGGTAAATCAGTGAAAGTGGCTGTAGGAGGGTATGTACCCTCCCAGAGGTCAGTCAGTGTGAGGTGGGAGCATGATGATATGTACCCAACCGCAGGTCAGTCAGTCAGTGTGAGGTGGGAGCATGAGGTTATGTACCCAACCGGAGGTCAGTCAGTTTGGGGTAGGTTCAGGAAGGTATTTTTCCCCCCACAAGGTCAGTCAGTGGGATTTATCTATCAATCAGTGAGAAGCGTGGAGAAGTTGCCCAAAGGAACCAATCCGCTTTGACGTAGCATTTATCAAGTTCAGTCTATAAAATAATAGGAGCCACGGGCGTTTTTAGAGAGGAGAGGGCCAGTGTGCAGTCTCCGTCATGGAGCCTCTCCATCCGGCAGCCGGCTATGCACTGAGCGGTGCGCGGCCAGCTCTAGTGCCCAGAGTCTATAAAGACTCTGGGCACTAGAGTGTGCCCAGAGTCTATAGCGCATGTGCAGGTCACCATGCAAATGTACTGTACTGCGCAGGGTAAATGGCCGCGGCGGCCATTTTACATCCGTTTTTTACAGGCGCAGACACAGGATCCGACGTGAGACTCCGGAGAGGGAAGTTTTATGGGTGCAGGTTGTGCACCCATAAATAAATACGCCCCTGGTAGGAGCTGATTGGTTGCTCTTGGGCAACTTCTCCGCTGGTCTACTTCTCCACGCTTTTTACTGCTTGATACATAAACCCCAGTGTGTGGTAGATGCAGCTGTGGTCAGTCAGTGTTTGGTATCAGGGTATGTAACTGCCCAGTGGTCAGTCAGTGTGAGGTAGGTGCAGGAGAGTGTGTATCCACCTGGAGGTCAGTCATTGTGCGGTGGGAGCATGAGGGTATGTACCCACCCTGAGGTCAGTCAGTGTGAGGTAGGTGCAGGAGAGTGTGTATCCACCTGGAGGTCAGTCATTGTGCGGTGGGAGCATGAGGGTGTGTACCCACCCTGAGGTCAGTCAGTGTGAGGTAGGTGCAGGTGTGTATGTACCCACCTGAAGGTCAGTCACTGTAGGATAGGAACATGATGATATACCCACAGAGGTCAGTCAATGTAAGATGGGGGCAGGAGGGTATGTACCCAAGCCAGGGCCGTACCTAGGATGGTGCGACCTGTGCTATGGCACCGCAGGGCAGGGGGCGCTGTTTGGGCTTGTCAATTTTCCTGTTTATTATCATTCTCACTTGTAGCTTCCTCTTTTATCCCCAGCATCTCCTGACCTCCCCATCTCTTCCCTGGCCCTTCCCAATGAAGCCATGGCTCTTTTTCATGTGCACTATCTTCTGTTACTATTAAAAAATGGGGGGGGGAGGCGCCAATTCTCTCTTTGGCGCAGGGCACCAAAAAGTCTAGTTATGGCTTTGACCCAAGCGGAGGTCAGTCAGTGTGAAGTAGGTGCAAGAGGGTATATACTGACCCAGAGGTCAGTCATTGTGAGGTAGGAGCAAATGGGTATATACCCACCCGGAGGTCAGTACCTGGTGCTAGCAGAGTCTCACTGGACCTGGCGCGCCAAGAGGGGCTTTTAGCATGACTGCAGCAAAGATTTATAAGGACACATCTGTATGTTCATTTTTCTCCAAGAGACCTTGTTGGTGGCCATTTTAAGCTTATTATTATCATTTATTTATATGGCGCCACAAATGTTCCGCAGCACCTTACAAAGCACATAAACAAGTTGTAGACAAGCGACTTACAGAACAATACAATACAGGACATGGATAATATATATTGCTACATTAGTGACCATAACACCCAGATAAGCAACAGAGCATAAGCAGCCAAGTGTTAGGTGCTCTAGTTAGGTGCCCTTATAACTTCATAAGTTTCTAGGAGCCATTTTAAATAACTTTCTAGAATGTAATCAGATATCTTACATTATATCTGTATTTTCCCATTCCTCAATATCTATTCTTTTATGAAAATATGTTATGTTTAAACAGACAAGAAATTATTTATTTTTCTCATGGTTCTCTTATTTTTGTAGTACACGCTACATTATAATACTGTATTTATGTATGGTTCTTCATCCTAGTTGTCCCTATCACACAAGCATTTACAATTCTATCTGTCTATTAAAACACTAATGGTGCATACACACTAGACGATATGCTCCCTGAGCGATATCGTCTAGTGTGTCCCCGGCAGGCTGTGCTCAATGTCGTTCATGACATTGAGCACAGCCGCTGAACGATATCATTAGCGATATCGTTCAGCGCCGGGCTCTCTCACCCATTCCCTGACATGCAGCAACCTGACGAGGTCGTCAGGTTGGCCTGCATGTCAGCCCGATGAACGAGGATGACGAACGACCCGCGGGAACGCGCGTCGTCGTCATCGTTCATCTTTTTTGTGTTAAAAATGGACGATAAAGTGGACGACTGAACGATAACGATATCGTTATCGTTCAGTCGTCCACTTTAATCGCCCAGTGTGTACGCACCATAAGGGGCACCGGCTGGCAGGCTATTACATTTAGCCCCGTATATAGAAGGACTAAAGAGATGCTGTTCGCTATTAATCTTTGAAATCCATTTAATATTTTTTTTTTGTGTATAAATAAGTAAAGGCATATTTCTACTTTATCATAACCTTCTAGTATAACCTATAATTTGTCTTGTTAATGATTGTACGTTCTTTATTACAGTATTTTGCCTCCCCTGGTTTCTACCGACCCTCAATTACTATGTTTTTATATTGTGTCCCTTGCATGTGCTTACTTCATGTTCATTTACCAGACAATTCTCCATGCTACTTGCAATCTTTATCTACACTATGTAGACAAAACTGATTGGACACCCCGCGTAATCGAAATGCATACCATTGCACACGGGGTCCAAATGTCACCTAATGTGGTGGTTTCGATAAGAACACTTGGTAGGGAGGCCCATGCACCTGCAGTTCTAAGGAAACAAAAAATGTTTTTTTTATCAGGATGGCAATGTCACCTGTCATGTTTCCAGGGTGATATGGTAAACAGAAAATTCGGTCACCCGGATGGACTGGCCAGTTCAGAGTCCAGATCTTAACCCCATTGAGAACCTCTGGGATGAATTGGAGCGATGGGTGCGTTCTAGGCTGACTCGACCTCCTTCAGTGTCACAGTTAGTCACTGTACATAAGGCAGAATGGTAGAACATAGTGCCTGCTGCTGCTGTCCAGGGACTTGTGGACAGTTTGTCAAGAAGGGCGTCTGCAGTAATCACTGCACGTGGTGACCTACACAGTACTGACGCCAATAAAATCTCGTTGATCTATTTACTGTCCAATCACTTTTGTCTACATGGTGTATGTATTGTATGGTGTTCCACCTCATTTGCCTCACTGCAAAATATTTGTCTTTTGATGACACTTTCTTGTTTTATTTTTCCCTTGGATGTATTGTATATATTAGAAAAATCTCTAATAAAAACATTTATGGAAAAAATAGGCCTCTAATCAACCGACTGGCTTAAAGTCATGAGACCTAGAGCAGATAATGCAGGAATCATCCTAAGGGACAAAGTGAATTGCTAATGGTAGAAGAACTATGGATGGTTTTCAGCACTTAATCAGCCACAGTGAGCATATACTATTAAAACACAGTAAAGAAGGCTAGTTGCTAAATTCTTATGAGATGGTCCAAGATAAAGCCCGATATCGCTATTCCCTTACCCTTAGGGGAGGCCAATGAAAATTAAGTCATTACTCTTGGTGTATTTTCTTTAGAACTTATAAAAACAGGATTTGTATACTTGTGTTAGATTGGTGATATAGTGGTTGTACAGGCACTTAAAACTTGTCCATACATCCTCCCCCTCTATACCCTGCATCTACAAGAAGCTCCTTAATGGTTCACCAAGTCCCAGGGTTGGAGAGAAACGAACAAGCAGGTGCATAAAAAAAACAAGTCTTCTTACAGCATCAACCAACAAGATCTCATAGTGGGAACGCAGAATGTTCCCCAATGGCAGTATTCCCAAGCTTTGTCCTTAAGCAATGTAACGGTCTAGTTTTTTAAGGATATCAATGCTTGAGGACAGATGTACCTCAGTCATTTTATATAATCTTTGCTTAATTATGGTTAGCCTTAAAACCTGGATTGTTGGGGTGCCTTCAAGACCAATTAGTGAACCACTGCCCAATAGAGTAGAAAACAAAATAGGATTTAACATACTGTGATGTTCTGGGGCATTTTGCTCAGTAGAGTGGTCAGTGGTGCGTATTTGGGTGCTTAAATAAGGTTCACCATACAGCTTGTTCAGGTGTTATGCTTTAATATCGTCAGCATATAGCAACAGAAAATAAGAAGCAACCTAGCCCCCATTCAGGGCACAACCTCACTTCTTCATCCCTAGCTATCAAATGCAGCTAATCTGCGCACAACTTCACCCAAAGGGGTCAATCCTATTAGGTGCGAATTGCGAGGTGCAGTTGTGATTTTACTTCGAATTCGAATAGCGAATTAATTTTCCAATTCAATTAGCAGCTCACACTGATCAGTCAGACTGAATTCGTAACTTTCCACTCGCAGATAGAAAGGAAAATCTTTATTTTAAGGTTAAAATGTGGGGACACTGTGCTGAACTCCTTGGACACCCCACCTAATGACCAATTAGGAAATTGCAAGTTTCTAATTAGTTTATTTAGTCCAATAATTACATGTCATTTTTTGAGGTAAAAAAACCCCCAAAAACTCAAATTACCCCAAAATCAACTTTTTTGTTAGTTTAGGCACCCCAAAGTTAATTACAATAATTTTTATAGTTAAAAATAATTGTTTTTATATTTTTTTCCCATTTTTCAAGGTGCCCTCAAAGTACCCCAAAATCACCCTTTTTCCTAATTTTTTTTTGCATTTTTCATTTAATTCATTTGAGATTAAACAAATTAATCATTTTAATCATTTTCTTGCATTTTCTTTTTAAAGAAGCACAAATCAGCCATTTGGCTCCATTTAAAAACCTACAGTAACTTCCTAATGGCCACAAACAGTCTTCTATAGAGTCCTGCTAACAAAATTATCCATTTTGGTGGTTCCAGGATGGTCTCCTCACATTTCCATGCATTTCTCGCAAATCTCATTTGGCAGTCAATTTGCACCCCTCCGCTGCGAGTAGTGCGAATAGGCATTTTTAATTGGATTGGAGAATTCTCGGGAGTGCGCTTCGCGACGATGTGTGCGAGTTTAGCAAAACCAACTCGCTACTTGCAATTCGCACCTAATTGGATCGAGCCCAAAGTCTCAGTCCTATCATGTCTGGCCTAGCTTGGTTGCCATAGCCCCACCTGGGCTGTATACCCTGGGCAGTCAGTAGAGGGTGGGCACATCCCTTTGTAAAACAGTTTAGTCGGAGCCTACCATCACCACACAGATTCAGTGGCTCACAAATGCCACCTCCCTTCATTTTACAACAATATGCATAAAAATCTTTTCTTCATTTTTGGAGCACATTGGAGATGTTCCAATGCTGCCACAATGGATGGGTTAGTTCAGTGGAAACTGTAAGACGCTCCTTCCTTTAAAAACTGGAATCCCTGAATGAAACCTATGTAATCTGTTGAATGTTTCAAACAGACCACCAGGTGGCAACCTACACATCTGCTTAGCTGAGGCCTGTGCCATGCCATCCAAGAGGTACTCACTGATCTAGTAGAATATGTCTTCACATTTTCAGGAACTTGCTGCAGGGACCCACTGAAAGCCTGATGAACTAAGTAGTAATCCACCTATCAATGGACTGCTTGGAGGTCAGCCAACCCAATCTCTGAATATCATAGAAGAATAAAAGAGCCTCTATCTTACAGATGTCATTCCCCCTCTGAATATAAGTCCTCAAAGTACTGACCATATCCAGAATCACAAATATCCTGATTAATGAAAAAATGGGAGGCCACTTTGGCTGTAAGAAGGTTTGGGTCAAAGGACAGAGCAGTCCATATGGACACAGGGCCCTATTCAGACCCTCTCGTGAGCGCACAGTGCTCGCAAGCGGGTCGATGGTCCCCCACTGCACGCTCCGGCGTGCGCATGCGTGAGACCCGGCCAGTGACGGGCGCTCCAACGCTATGGGTCTCGCACCAAAGCAGGGCAGCTGTCGTTTGTGATTGACAGCTTGCCCCCTTTTGGAGGCGGGCAGGGGGAGGTGACTGGCCAAACGGAAGCGTTCCCGAAGGGACGCCTGCCGTTTGGGGGCGGCCCCACAGACATCACGAGTGATGTCAGTGGGTGAGCTTCCGGCTCTATTAGAGCCGAAAGCTCACTGGGGCTTGCGGGAACGAGACCCTACCACAAGGGTCTCATCGCAAGCCCAGATGGTCGTGACCATCGCGACATCACCTGGCCGCTCGCTAAAGCTGTGGGTGGTTACCCACAGCTTAACGAGCGGCCAGGAGGCCATCTTTAAAAAAAACAGGGATGCCCTGATTCAGAGCGAGCGCTCTCAAAGAGCGTCCGGCTCTGAATCAGGTCCACAGTTACAGGACAAAGCGCCCAGCCCCGAAACTAGCAGTTGAAATAGCCACAAGTAAAATGGTTTTCCAGTTGAGCAATTTAGAAATTACCATATGTAACGGTAGGGGCATATATGCAGTATATCCTGTAAGTTCGTTAGCAACTTGGCCAACCTACAGGAAGAAGTAGGAGACCCCTGCTTCTAGAACACCTTCCTAGACAGGCACTTTGTTCTAAGGATCATTTACTCAACAGCCACAACATTAAAGCCAGTGGCTGTCAACTCAGTTGTAGAATAGGACCTGGTTTCATCAGTCTTGCCTTGGCAGCAGCCACATCCGCTGTGATGGGAATGTCTATATACCAAAATCTCTCTAGAATGACTGGCACCTCTCACATTTTACTCTCTTTAGCACTCTCAGAAGCATTGCCACCAGATGAATGAAGTAAATGAGACAAAAGTCCCATAGCAATGACATGTCATGCACCAGAAATACCCTTGGATCCTCTCCCATGGAGCAGTTTTCCAATTTGTAGTTGAATCGAGATGCCATTATATCAATATCAGGCTGACCCCACCTTTCCATCAGCTGAAGAAAGACCTCTGGGTGAAAAGACCATTCCCTGGGATAAGGTCTGTGCAGAGAATATCTACTTACCAGTTGTCTGCACCTGGATTGAAAACCGCCATGATAACCAGAATGTTGTTCTCTGCCCAGTGCATTATCCTGCGACTCATGGTGCCCCCTGGTTATATAAATATATCATTGCTATAGCACTTTCAAACTGGGTTTTTACAACTTATCCTCTCAAGAGATGATGTCCTCATACTGAGGCATAAAACATTACCTAAGTTCCAGCAGACTAATTGGAAAGAACCTGGATATCAAGACCAGCATTCAAAATTTAACAGACATCTGGTGGTGAGCCAACAAGAATGTCACCAAACCGAGTATTGAGAGAGTCTTGTCCTTCCACAGAAATAACTGCTGCTGCCAGGTGTTGAACAGAAGCTCCAGGAAGACCATAGTCTGGGAAGGAGTCAAGTTGGACTTCTTATACTTGATACTCCACTGGAATTCCAGTGATTTATGCGGTTTTCTGCACATGGGTTAGAAGCAAAGGCAGGGAACTTGGTAGTGAACGATTGTCATCCCACGGGCCACAGAAGAGCCACTATCACAGCCATAATATTTGTGAACACTCTTGGAGCTGTTGCCAAACTAAACGGAAACACCCTGAGCTGGTAATGGTTCTGAACAGGATACCATAGAAGGCTTTTATGTCCCTCCCATTTTTGAATGCATAAATATGTGTCAATAATGTTCATAGACTCCATGAGCTCACCTTGCCCCATACTTTTTATTATATACCTCAGAGACTTCGTCTTGAATCTGTCCATTGAGCTGGACATTCAAGGACTTCAAGTTTAGATTGGGTCGAAAAGACCCATCTTGTCTCTGAACAAGGAAGAGATTTAAGAAAATCTCCATCTTTTGTTCATCAAGAACTGGAAGGTCTACTCTGGAGGGTCCGTTACGGGAAGACGTATAGAAAAACCATCTGGGAGGGTTTCCCAGGAGATCTCTGAAATATTCCCTGTTCACTGTAAGGTGGGGGGTTTGGGTCTACAAACTTTCACAAATACTATTTGGCTGTCCACTTAACTCAGGCCGTCCTGGCACATGCTGCGTCTCGCACTAGGGGATGGGTAGACCTAGAAGCTCAGCTACTTACCTTTCATTCCCCTTACTCTCTCTTCTGGATAGATCACAAGTTTAGGCCGCCCTCCCTTACTATTCCTCCAACTCTTCGCTTCTCTTGGTCTATCTGGGACTACTGCGATAGAACATTTGCCTTGATTCAGAATCGCCCTGCTATGACTCCATTATGGAATAACAGGGACTTTGTGCCTGGATTGGATCCTAAATCTTTCTCTCCTTGGACGGCAAATAATGTAACATTTTTGAGAGGTATTGCTCCTGTTTGCCTGTTTCCTGAGTTCTCCAATCTACAAGACAGATTAGGAATACCAACAAGATACTTCTACCAATATCTCCAGATGCGTCATCTTTTTACCACAGTAATTGGTTCAGGGTCTCACCTGTCTTATTCTCTTTTGGAGTCCCTCTGCTTACTCCGCTCCGGCTCTAATGGGCTTATCTCCGCTGTCTATAACCTTCTCTTAGGTCATAATCGGCCCCTAAAGGAACTGGCCTGGGAAAGAGACATGGGAGTGTCCATGGATCCTAAAGAATGGATCAAGATCTGAGAGATGACTGGCGAAGTCTTCCATATTTGTCAGAATTAAGGAAAACACATACAAGAGAATGTATAGGTGGTATCTTGTCCCTACACGAATTCAGGACATTTTCCCTCAGTCCTCGGATAGGTGCTGGAGGGGCTGTGGAGGAGAGGGGACTCTGGCTCACATTTGGTGGCATTGCCCTAAAATTAAAGGCTATTGGGAGAAAGAGCATAGGTTGATTGTACAGGTCACGAGTGTCTCCATTCCCCCGTGCTTATCCTTTTCCCTCTTCCCGCGATCTGTCAGTAGTTGTCATAAACTCACCCAATCTCTTATTAGGCACATTCTCAAAGCCACTAATTGTGCGATTGCATCGTCTTGGAAAAAAACTGGACCCTCCGTCCATGGCTGCCCTGCAGGGCTCGATCTGGCATACATATAATCTAGAATATACTGTATCACTATCCGACTCCATGAAAATGTTGCTAAGTGTCCGGACACTTGGGCTCCTTGGCTAGCCTATCAGGAGACGCATCCCTAGCCTAATATGGCCTCTCGGAGGCGAGTCCCCATGCCAACTCTTCCCTTTCTGCCCCTTACCCCCCTTATTGTTCCTCACTAACACTTCCTCGCTTCCCCTCCTCTTTGTTTCCCTTTGTCTTTCTTTCCTTCTCTTCTGATAGTGATATTTCTTATCACCTATGAAATAATGGGGGTTTGTTTCGTTTTATATCCGCGAAGCCCATTTGTGCTCTTATCATTTCTCATGTGGCTTGGAATATTTAGCCATTTTGTGTCTTTTGACTATTCTATGCCATTGTATATGCAGTTATGCCTTACTTACTGTGCCCTGAAAAATCCAATAAAATCATTTAAAAAAAAAAAGAAATATTCCCTGTTCACAATATCGATAACCTAGCAATCTACACTGGAATCGATCCACTGGTCCTGGGAGAGAAGCGAGGAGCTCCAATTTTAGGAAATCATTGGTGGGACTGATGCCCTTCATTCCAGTTTCTTGTTAGGGTACTTGTAAGATGGATGACATGTTATACAAGTCTATCTGCCTCTCTTCTGAACTCCTCTGTCACAAACAGTACTCACCCAATCAGGTGCTCCCCTGCAGTGATAAGATAGAGGTCAAGTATGGGGGATCTTCAGGGCAATTGCTCCTGCGGTCTGCCTGCTTTGGATGGATGGCTCACAGATGGAGACTGTGATGTTTTCTACAGACACCTCTTGCTGTCTTAGCATTGTACACTAGTGGGCAAAATTGTGGAAACCTTTTGAAAAAATTTAAATTTCTACTTCAGGGTCCATAGGGGTCCACAGGGTGACCTTGGGGTATAGCTGGATCCTCGGGCACCACAGAGTTAAAGCTTTTAGCTGCTCCCAGGATGCACTTGGGTCCATCCTCCTCTATACCCCGCCCCCGAGCCACAGGCACCTCAGTTTAAGATGGTGCCCGGCCGGAGTCGGGTCACCCTGCGGGGGGGGGGGCTGCAGGAGCAGCACCCTAAAGCTTTTTTTAACTTCGTTAAATTTATTTATTTTTTTGACTACAGTTTTTTTCTCCAGAGCGGCAGCGATGGGCTGTCTGTACAGACGCCCACGCTGCCGCTCCTTCTCCCTGCTGGCGCCGCGACGCCAGCACTGAACTGGGGATCGCGGCGGGGGAAGCCAGGGTCTGTACTAGCCGGACTCTGGTTTCCCTCGGGACTGCTGCCGGAGACGCCGGGGAGATCAAGGTAAGCCGCGCACCACTGATTAGCGGCGGTGCGCGGGTTCCTTTTAAATGCAGTCCCATGCCCCCGCTCTAGGGGACAGACCGGGGGCGCTAGCGGTGGTGGTGGGCTCCCCCTCCATTGGAGGCATACCCCGCCAGACCACTAGACCACCAGGGTGAATAACGCGGCAAGCGGGATGCCGGCAACCCGGTGGTTAATATGCTAGCCAGGGGAGGAAGCCTTCCCTGTCTAGCGGCCCCTCCCCTCAGCTCAGCGCGCTTTTCAGCTAGTAGTCTGGCGTCGCTGAGCTGCAGATACTCGGCCACTCCTCCTCTGAGGTCTCCAGCAGCCATTTTCTCCAGTGGCAGCGCAGATACTCTCAGGGAGCACGCGGACCGGTCCCCCTGTGTACCTCTCCCCTGCAAAAGGACAGTGTACACAGCGCTATAGCCCTCCCAGACACTGAATCTGGGAGGTTGATTGTAGTGGAAAGGTGCAGTGAGTATATTTTCCTGCATGGTATGTGACTTTTGCTAGTGCTGCCTGTCTGTGCTAATTTCTACTTACTGTCAGCCTATACCTATCCCTTTCCTTCTCCTACAAGCCCTACAGGTGTGCGGGGGAAGGGTGTTTCTACTGACCTCACTTATATAGATCACGTATTTGTGAGGTCCGTCACATACAGTTGTGTGCTACACAGGGCCATATTGTGGGCTGTTGTCCAGCACACTGGTGAGTGCGCACGTTTTCTTCCTATGTCATAACTGTATATTTAATTATATAGTCTGTCATGTCTGAGGAGGAGATTGAGCACTTCGTGGCTCCGGTATTGTTCTCCTGCAGGCGCTGTTCTGCAGGAGTGGATAGGGAGGATTTGTCACAGGACGGCCTGTGCAGACGGTGCCAGGCGGTCCCTGGTACGTCTAAACCTCCTATGTCGCAGGAGCCACCATGGGCGATGTTTTCCCAGGTGCTGGTGTCCATCGCGGACCGTCTGTGGGTCCCGACTGCCGTCCCTACTAGGGTGTTGCCCCAGTCTACCATCCCCCATTCCCCGGGTGTCCCACAATTATTGCAGACTCCCCCGGGGTCTCAGCCTGTTGGTCCCTATGCGGGGTTGCCAATGTATATACAGTCCACCTCTGTGGCGCAGCAGGCTGTGGTGCCGTTTCAGGCTCCTGTGGCAGCTCCTCCACCCTGGATGGATGCGTTTTCCCACACTGTCCAAGATTTGGCGGCAGCATCTTCGGCTTTTCAGTCGATGTTGCGCAGTGACGTGCCCTCCAGGGCGTCTAAACGCACAGTTATGGCGCAGGCTGCGCATTTTTCGGACTCTGAGGGGTCCTCGGATGATGGTGAGGTGCAGGATGACTCAGCCTCAGATGCCTCAGTCCAGGAGGTAGACACTAAGTCTTCCATCAATGTGTGGGCTCTGGTTAGGGCGGTGCGGGCAATTCTTCTGATTGAGGATGAGGCACCCGCTCCCAAGTCGAGGTATCCTAGTTTTAAAAAAGCTAAGGTTACTTCTGCAGCGTTCCCCTTGTCTGATCAATGGACGGATCACATGGCGGTGGCCTGGCAGACGCCCAGTAAGCGATTCCTGCCACAGAAGCGGTTGGCGTCCAATTATCCATTTCCGGAGGCGCATTATAAGAAATGGGAAACTCCGCCTGCGGTCGATTCCCATGTAACACGCCTCATCAGGAGTGCTACTTTGCCATTGCTGTCTGTATCCTCGCTGAAGGATCCTACGGACAGGAAGGTGGAGACTTGTCTAAAGTCTATTTACTCTCTCTCAGGGGCTGTAGCCCGGCCGTTCATGGCCATCTCCTGGGTGGCCAAGGCCATTGAGGGTTGGGCCAACGCCTTGGAGGATACGTTTACGGATGAAGCTCCGGATGTCCAGAGGGCGTTGTTAGGACAGATGAGAGATGCAGCTTCCTACATTGGAGAAGCATCTTTTGATGCTAGCCTGCTGACCTATAGGGTTTCGGCGGAAGCAGTGTCTGCTCGCAGATCCTTGTGGTTGAGGTCTTGGAGAGCAGACGCTGATTCAAAGAAAGGCTTGGAGGCCTTACCTTTTAATGGAGAGTTACTATTTGGTCCGGACCTGGACAAAATAGTAGATACCCTGGCAAAATCCAAGTCAGCCTTCCTCCCTTCAGCTACGACACCTGCTAAGGTCCGGAGCTCGGCCTTTCGCTCCTTTCGGGTTCAGGGCAAGGCAAAGGGTCAGTCCTTCCTGAGGCAGTCCGCAACCAAGACCGCCTCAAAGCCAAAGAAGCAAGCCTGGAGTGCTAGGCGCCCTTCTTCCAAGCAAGAAGATAAGCCTTCTGCATGATGGGACGGGCCTCCCTCTGGGGGACCCCAGAGTGGGAGGCCGACTTCTTCAATTCGCCCAGTGCTGGCACAATACCACCACGGATGCCTGGGTGCGAGAAGTGGTCTCCCAGGGGTACGCCCTGTCTTTTCGGCACAGGCCGCCTCGCCAGTTTTTTTGCACGAGTCCTCAGGACAAGACCAAGGCCTTGTAGGTTCAGGAAGCCATAGAGGCCTTGCTGACGGCGGGCGTCATTATACCCGTACCACAATCTCAACGTGGGATGGGGTATTACTCTACGTTGTTTCTGGTGCAGAAACCCAATGGCTCTCATCGCCCCATCATCAATTTGAAGTCCCTGAACAGGTTTCTCAGGGTTCCCAAATTCAGGATGGAAACTTTGCGTTCCATCATTCTGGCGATGGAACCGGGGGATTATATGGTCTCCCTGGATATCCAGGACGCCTACCTCCATGTGCCTATAGCAACATTGCACCAACGGTTTCTGCGGTTTGGTATTCTCCACAACCACTACCAATTCAGGGCTCTACCCTTTGGCCTCTCCACGGCACCAAGGGTATTTACCAAGGTGATGGCGGTCATGGCGGCTCACCTTCGGAGCCAGGGGATACGGTTGCTACCGTATCTAGACAACCTCCTCTTGCTGGCAAGCTCCCCGGAGGTACTGATCCAGCATCTCCACCTGACGGTCGCTTGTCTACAGGCGCACGGGTGGTTGATCAACTGGAAGAAGTCCTCCCTCATCCCATCACAGCGGATGGTTCATTTGGGGGCCCTGCTGGACTCTCGTCAGCAACGGATTTTTCTGACTCCAGAGAAGGTCTCCTCCTTACAGCTGCGGATTCACAGTTGTCTGAGCAGGGGCAGAGTGTCGGTGCACTCAGCGATGAGAGTTTTGGGGTCCATGGTGTCGGCATTCGACATGGTGGAGTTTGCCCACTTCCATTCCAGGCCCCTGCAGAGGCTGATTCTTTCAGAATGGAACGGATTGCCACACAGGATCCGCTCTCAGATGCTGGTGTGCGTCTGTCCCTGGCCTGGTGGCTACAGACGGCTCATCTCCTCGAGGGGCGCCCCTTTTGGATCCCGGAATGGGTTCTGCTCACGACAGATGGCAGTCTCCGGGGTTGGGGGGCGGTGACAGGCTCCTTGTCACTTCAGGGTCGTTGGTCGGCAACATCAACATCCTGGAACCGCGGGCAGTGTACAGAGCCCTGCAGTCGTCCGGCACCGCTCTTCACGGAAGGGCCGTTCAGGTGCAGTCAGACAACGCCGCCACGGTGGCGTACATCAATCACCAGGGAGGGACTCGCAGTCGAGCTGCGATGTCGAAGGTGTCCCGCATCCTGGCTTGGGCAGAGCGCTATCTTCCAGCTCTCTCGGGAGTCTTCATCCCGGGAGTCCTCAATTGGGAGGCAGACTTCCTCAGCCGTTACGACGTACATCCCAGGGAATGGTCGCTTCATCCAGAGGTATTCCAACTACTCGTGGACAAGTGGGGGCTGCCAGAGCTGGACCTGATGGCGTCCCATCACAATCACAAGCTGCCCGTGTACGGGTCAAGGACAAGGGACGCAGGCGCAAGTCTGATAGACGCGCTGTCGGTGAAATGGCTGTTTCACCTGGCTTACTTGTTCCCTCCGATATCTCTGTTGCCTCGGGTCCTGCGCAAGTTCAAGCAGGACGGAGGCACACTCATCCTGGTGGCCCAGAAGGCCGTGGTACTCCGATCTGCGGAGCCTGTCCATCGACGCTCCGTACCTCCTACCTCAACGGCGGGACCTGTTGTCTCAGGGGCCCTGTCTTCACCCGGATCTGGGTCGACTATCTTTGACGGCGTGGCTCTTGAGACAGCCGTCCTGAGGTCTCGGGGCTTTTCTAGCTCCGTTATTACCACCATGCTGAGGGCGCGCAAACCTGCTTCCGCGAGGATCTACCACAGAGTGTGGCACACTTTCAGTGGTGCGAGGTAAGAAAATATGATCCCCAGGTGTTCCGGGTTTCGCGTATTCTGGCTTTCCTTCAGTCGGGTTTGGATTTAGGAATACGTCTTTCCTCACTGAAGGTGCACGTGTCTGCTCTGTCGGTGTGGTTCCAACGCAGGATTGCTGCTACACCGGACGTACACACACCTTTTTCCAGGGTGTTTTAAGAATCCAGCCTCCCTTTGTGCCACCTGTGGCCCCGTGGGATTTGGCGGTGGTTCTTCGGGCCTTACAGGGTCCTCCTTTTGAGCCCTTGGAGTCAGTGGAGCTCAAGTGGCTAACTTTTAAGACTGTTTTCCTCTTGGCAATTGCTTCTGCCAGGAGGGTTTCGGATTTGGGGGGCGCTTTCCTGTCGTCCCCCTTTTCTGGTTTTTCATCAGGACAGAGCGGTGCTTCGCACTCGTCCTGATTTCCTGCCTAAGGTGGTTTCCAGGTTCCACATTAGTCAGGAAATTGTTGTACCAGCCTTTCAGTCGCCTGATCTTTCGGCTGGGGAGGCTTCCTTAGACGTTGTCCGTGCACTCCAGGTTTATGTGGACCGGACTAGTTCTGTGAGGAAGTCGGATTCTTTGTTTATCCTCTTTGGTTTTCACAAGAGGGGTTGGCCTGCCAACAAACAGACTCTAGCCCGTTGGCTTCGTTCTGTTATTATTGAGGCTTATATGCAGGAGGGTTTACCTGTTCCAGCCTCTGTTAAGGCTCATTCCACTCGGTCTGTGGGCACTTCTTGGGCTGCTAGCCGTGGCGCCTCTGCTGTTCAGCTGTGTAAGGTGGCCACCTGGTCTTCCATTTAGACCTTTTTGAGGTTCTATGCGTTTGACACCTTTGCCTCTCAGGATGCATCCTTTGGGCGCCGGGTTCTCCTATAAGCACAGGAGCGTCCCCGCCCTTAGTTGGACTGCTTTGGGACATCCCCAAGGTCACCCTATGGACCCTGAAGTAGAAAACAAGAGATATGGTAAGAACTTACCTTTGTTATCTCTGTTTCTATGAAGTCCATAGGGTCCACAGGGCACCCGCCCTGACGCACCTGGCTTCATATGGGCTCTGTGACTGGTCACCGGTTTTCCGTCTCCCATTTCTGTGACTATGGTTCTTGTGTGTTCCAGTCTTCCTTCTCTCTGTTTCGTCTCCTCCTCCGGCCTGGGCTGCTTACCAACTGAGGTGCCTGTGGCTCGGGGGCGGGGTATAGAGGAGGATGGACCCAAGTGCTTCCTGGGAGCAGCTAAAAGCTTTAACTCCGTGGTGCCCGAGGATCCAGGATCCAGCTATACCCCAAGGTCACCCTGTGGACCCTATGGACTTCGTAGAAACAGAGATAACAAAGGTAAGTTCTTACCATATCTCTTGTTTTTTGAAGTTTAACAGCTTAAACCACTAATATATTTTAGTATTATAACAAAAAGCATAAATCATTACAATGGTCATTTCATTTAGAACATAATACCACATAATATAATGAACTTTATTACAAATTTTGTTGAAAACAGTTGTACACATTTCAGTACGTATATTTCTTTGTTTTGCACAATATCCATTAGTACTTTGTTTGGAAGCCTTTTGCTGCAATTACATTCCTCCCAACGTTGGTGGCCAGTGGGATGGGACCCTTGGCATGCCTAAGGCGCGCCCACGTCAGAAAAAGGGTGGAGCCTAGGGAAAAGGGAGTGGAGCCTCACAGCACCCCCGTTTTACATCACTGGGGGGTGCCCGGCACTCTCCGAGATGCTGGGCTGCCCCCAGGCTCTCTATTTACCCAGTGCTCACCTCAAATGCCTCCCCCCCACTGCGGGACACTGATGTATTTGCTGCTATTTAAAGTGTCATTGATCACACAAATTTGCCCCACACCTTTTGCTGTCATACATCCCCACAGTATAACACTAACTGGATGTTTCACTGCAGGTGTTGTGCACTCAGGTAGCACATCTTCTCCAATTCTTCTGCGGACATATTTCATTCCATCACTACCAAATAAGGATATTCTGGTTTCGTCACTCCAGATGACACTGTTCCGTTGTGCTTATGACCAATTAATGTGCTTTTTAGCTCATTCTAATCCTTTCTGTCTTTGTTTGAGAGATAAAAGTGGCTTTTTCCTTGGAATTCTGTCGTGTAATCCAAAATATTCTGCATGGAACAGTCCTGGCACTGATGTTTACACCACATTCACGTAAATCATTTTGAATTGTCTCAGATGATTTTCTTCTGTCACTCAAGCACAGTTTTGTCCTTCTTCTATCACAGCATGGTGTTGTGGGTCTATTCCTACCTTTACCAGTTTGGTTTTAAATCGACTGAGTCTGTTGATACTCACTCCACAGTTTCGAAATGCCTCCTTTGCTTACCTTATTCACTTAAAGTAATTATTTTGTATCTTTCTAGATGACCAGTCAACTCTTTTTACTTTGCTTGTCACCTAAATAAGTTACACAGTTTACTTCAAGAAATTAAAGTAACAAACCGCATAAAAAACAGCGAACAATCAAACAAGATGTTTTACTATCAAATCTGGTAGCAAGAAATGTGCTCCTTATCTTTATTTAGCTATAACTTTTTATGGAGTAAAGATAATTATTTGCTGTGAACTGCATTATATTGTGTATAAAAGTATCTGTCCTGTGATATATACCTTCATAGGAACTTTGAACTTTTTCACCCCCAAAATGAAAGTACTTTTTTGGGGTGTTCTAAATGTTTTTTATAATTTTTTGACACAGTTTACCTTTGGGGGACTTCACGGGGGTTCCCGCAACATTGCACCCCAAAACCCCAATTCTGCACTTTTTTCCGCCTGCAATTCATAGGCGAAACTTTTTTGCCAGGTCCATTGCATTGACTAGGCGAAGAGTTTCACTCTGGCGAAATGACGTCACCCGCGATACTTTTTGGCCGAAACTAACTTTTCAGTTCAAATTGAATACGGGCCTTAATCGTAAAAAAACACACGCTTGTGTGCAGTTCTGCAATTCCGTCCCATCTCTGAATCAGGGCCACAGTCTCCAGCTAGTTTTCCTTTTGTGAATCCTGATTGTAGCCCTGACCTTGAATTGTCTTTTGACCACCTTTATCTCTATTCCTCCAGATCAACACCAAGGGAGGGAGTACTCATCCTTGTGGTGCCATATTGGAGAGTTTCTGGGTACCTCCTGGTAAGTTAGCTATGATTTTAAAAACACATGAATGTATGACCCAATGTAGGGGCTCTCATTGTCTTGAGTTAGTACCACTCAGCAGAAGCCCCTTGATGTGGCTTATCGTATATTTGTAAATGTGTGTAAGCCATACTTCCCGACATAGGCGCCGGAACAGTTTGAGAAGCACCAGTCAATGTACTGGGTCGCAGGGCGCAGTGCGGCTGCTGTCTAGGGTTACCATGGGCCCGGAGATAATCCCCTTTCTGGCTGCTCCACCACAGCCCTTCTATGCCTGCCTCCTCCCTTTGCCTTGCTCCGACCCCTACAGTGTGTGGCTAGTAACTGTGGGCTGGCTCCTTCTCTGGGACTAATCCTACGCCCTTCTCCTCTCCCACTTCATATCTGGAGTTCATCTGGGGCTCCAAGATGGACAGAGGGCCTGATTCAGAGACGGACGCTCTGAAAGAGCGCTCGCTCTTAATCAGGGCGGTTTTTTTTTTTGTGCAGCCTCCTGGCCGCTCGCATAGCTTGATGGTCGCGATGGTCTTGACCATCGCGGCCATCGGGGCTTGCGACGAGACCCTTGTGGTAGGGTGTCGTGGCCGCAAGCCCCCGGAAGCTCTACCACTGACATCACTGGTGATGTCAGTGGAGCCGCCCACAAACGGCAGGCATTCGCTTGGGAACGCCTCCATTTGTGAAGCCACCCCCCCGCCACACCTACAAAACGGGGCGAGCTGTCGATCAACATCGACAGCCGCCCCTTTTGTAGTGAGCCACGGAGCGAGAGAATATCTCTCTCGCTCCGAGGCTTGCGCACGCGCAGTGCGGCCGCTGCACGTGCGCAGAGCACACTATCGACCCGCTCGCGAGCAGGTCTGAATCAGGCCCAGAGTTAAGTGGTCAGTTATGTAGATGGGAAGGGAATTCCTAACATCCCAATCATGCTGCAAGCCTTCTTTGTTTGTAACTGTATCCACAGGCGGTCATTGGTTGACCAGAGAGGACGGGAGGGAGATGTAGGGAGCAGTGGAGTTGGAGAGGGCCTTGTACGTGATGGTGAGGAGTTTGAGGAGGCTTCTGTAGGGGAATGGGAGCCAGTGGGGGGCTTGGGAGATAGGGGAGGCAGATGTGGAGTGGTGGGAGAGGATGTTCAGTTGAGCTGTAGCATTGAGTACAGATTGAAGAGGAGCAAGATGGGAGCATGACTTAGATGCATGCGTAGAAGAAAAGAAAAAATCGCTCCACTATGTCAGATATCACTGCTGCTTCTGACTCAGAATCAGGCCCATTAAATTCATAAATATGAGGATGGTTCATTAAGTAAGGTAACAAGACCTCTCACGTGCGTGTGTAATGTTCTCTGTTTCATTCTAATTTCTGGCCAGGCCGGAGCAGGTAGACCACTGCTTCCCCTCATGGCCATTAAACTGCGCCTCATATCAGTCATACTGTCCCAACATCAGCTGTAAGATGGCGGGGCTGGCAGACACATGGTCACACATTGAGGTGCGTAGTGTGATCAGATTTCTGCATCTAAAGGGCACATCAGCAGCTGAAATTCTTTGCCAACTTGTCGAAGTGTATGTGTTATGACACAGGGGTATCTCCAACAAGAAAAGTCCAGCAACAGCCTTGGGGGCTGGTGACGCTTGGCTAGATGCGGCCGTGAAACAGCCTTGAGGGCTGGTGGATGCTTGGCGAGGTGCGACCTTTGGGCCGTGTAGCAGCCTTGAGGGCTGATGAAGAACAAAGTCCAGCAACAGCCTTGCAGGCTGGTGAAACTTGGCAAGATGATGCTGGAGTGCGACTTGGGATGCCTGGTTGACACCAGTGGCAGTACGCAGGTTTGAGTACAGGATGACGCTGGCGTGCGACTTGTGCCGCCGAGTTGACACAAGCGACAGGGCGCTGGATTGTGGCCTGTGCCGCCTAGATGACACAAACGGCAGGGACACTGGTGACACTGGTGTGCGTCTTGTGTCGCCGAGTTGACACAAGCGACAGGACGCTGAGGTGCGGCCCGTGCAGCCTAGGTGGCTCAAGTAGCAGGATGCAGAGGTGCGGTCCGTACCGTGGTGTCAAACTCGGGCCCTTCAGCTGCAGTGGAACTACACATCCCAGCATGCACTGCCAGAATTTTGCTATTAGGTCATGCTAAAACTGTGGCAGGGCATGCTGGGATATGTAGTCCCACAGCAGCTGGTCTAGATGATACAAGCGGCAGGAGAAATACAAGATTGGCAGGGGTAATGGACACTCGACTAAACAGGAACTAACCACCAAAACCGTAAACACGTGAAAATGCCATCACCGGCACCTGAGCAACCTTCGGACAAGATAGAAAAAGCCACAGGAGCCATTCAGGTTAGTTCAGGAATACAGGCAGGAGATAGGAGGAGTTCAGTAATTGATAGCCCGGCGTTCGCATCTCCTAGCAACGCAGCGGCTTGTGACAGTACGGTGATCATCTTTGATAACGGCAGGACAGACGTTCAAGGTGAGCAGCGGTCCGGCCGGCCAAGCACGTCCACCACAGATGATCATTTGTGCACCATTGAAGGTCTGATCCAGGAGGACAGACGCATTTGAAGTAATAATATTAATGACAAAACTGAACATTTCAATGGATGCTGTGCACAACATCATTCATTAGGAACTGGGGTACAGGAAAAAGTGATCACGCCGGGCACCAAAGCAACTCACAGAAGTTCACAAAACCAATAGGACGGGATTGTCTCTTGTGCACTTGACGCGGTACCATGAGGAGGGAGCGCAGTTCCTGCAGCGTAGTGTTACATGCGATGAAACGTGGGTGCATCATGTGACACCGGAGGCGAAGCAAGCACCCATGACATGGAAACACGCATCGTCCCCGCCTTCATAGAAATTCAAAACAACCCCGCAAAGAAGGTCATGGTGACCGTGTTTTGGGACCACAAGGGCGTGCTTCTTGTTGATTTCCTCACCAAAGGAGATACTGTGAGTGCTGTCCGTTATTGTGACACACTGAGCCAGTGGCAGAGGGCAATTTGTCAAAAGCGACCTGGGTTGCTGCAAAATGGTGTTGTATTGCTGCATGATAACGCCAGGCCGCACTCGGCCAACCACACGTGCAAGATGTGACCGTGCTACCATTGGGAGATACCAGACCATCCTCTCTACAGCCCTGATCTGGCACCGAGTGATGTCCATCTCTTTGGACCATTGAAGAAGCACCTAGGAGGAAGGTGATTTGCCACCGACAGTGAAGGTCAGCAAGCCGCCATGTCCTGGCTTTAGGCGCTTACCACTGATTTCTTCCATGCCGTGATAGATGCCTTGGTGCACCATTGGAACAAATGCTGAGATAAGTATGGTGACTATGTGGAAAAATAATCTGTACCATGGCCATACTATTGATGATACATATTTTTACGAGTTAAATAAAGTGACGCAATGAGAGGTCTTGTTACTTTATTTATTGAACCACCCTCGTACATTACATACATAAATTCATTGCATAACAACATTACATTTATACAGGACTCTCTCACCTCATGTGCCCTGCCTTAACTCACTTACACCTTCATCTCCTCCCCACTGCCTACAATGACACCTACCCCTTGGGTATTATGACGCCTGTTGCAGCAATGTTTATAAACCATGTCCACGTCCTGCAATGTTCTGTCCTGTAAGTGACTTTGTTCTTGTTTTGCTCATACTGTTTCTGTCTGTGTACTATGTAAGGCGAGCGGACCCCGTGTTGCGCCATATAAAGGATATTAATAATAATACAGATATTACATATGGTAAATTACATACACGGCACGTATTCATTGCAAAATCATAGCTGTGACTAGCATATGTCACATGATATATGGTTGGCTCTGTATGTTTCTGATGTATGTATCAGGATTGTAATTTTTTGTTTCATTTGTAAATCGTGTCTCTCTCGTGGTGTCACATCCGACACTGAGACCTGGATCCAGGACCTGTAGCTCTGTTTCCTTTTTATCTTGCATTTTAAGTACAGATATCATCTGCAGTAGTGACACAATATAGGAGACATGAATAGTAATATTAGTATGGGAAACACACATTACATGTGTGTTGGCGTTTATTGGGCCTGATTCAGCAAGGATCGCTATTCTGCTTTTACGCACGCAACTGTGTGCATTCACATTGCGAACGCAGCCTGACATAAGGACGCCCACTTCCCCTTACTCACATCCGTATACTAGGGCAACATAGCGAAACAATCGGTAACATCGGACCCGTACGCACAGTTAAGGAAACCCAGACCTCACTCAGGAATTGCTAACTTCTGCGCACGCTATGAGACGTCAGGAGGCAGCAGGTATCGCAGTAGCTAATTTAGGCACGCTCATGTAACGGCATTGAAGCGCATCGGCGCGCCTGCGTTCGCCTGACCACCCCCCCGTCACCACCCACAAACTGCATTTCCTGTCACTCTGCTCTGGGTCTGCGTAACCTCTGCAAACGCAGTTTCCATCGCAATCGCATGCGTCTTTGCAGTTGCGTTCCTTGCTGAATCAGGCCAATTATCCAATAATATACAGGTAAATCTAAATAAGTATATTCTGTACTACGCTGCTCCAGAGAGATTTAAAATGAAAACATCATTGTTATGAGGGTGTTACTGTATACTGTACAGGTTATACACATACACCCAACACACGCTACTGTCACCAGCGGACTTGTCTTTTTAACACCACCAGGCCACTCTAACTAAGGGCCTGATTCACAGTTGTCCCATATTCCGATGTTTACGGAGTTGAACAATTATCAGTAGGCCGTGCATGCGTCTAAGTCGCACTATGCATGCGTCAAGGACCATTACCGTCGTCACTTGCGGTGACTTTTTGCTCGCAGTGTGATTGACAGGGAGCGTTTTAGGGGTGGTAATGTGAAGTAGCAGGCGTGTCTAGGGTGTGTCACACCCTGCGACTGTGATCCCATAGGCAAGGAATATGGGTGCTGTGTCTCAGTTCCCATGGCCATTCCGTGGGATCATAGACTTGCTCAGGGCTGCAACAATCCAATGATCTTTGACCGATGCTGGGTCTAATTCAGACCTGCTCACGAGCGCATAGCGCTCACAAGCGGGTGGGTGGCCGGGCAGTGCGCAAGCGTGGCGTGCACGTGCGCGAGCCCCGGAGCGAGTGAAAACTTCACTCGCTTTGGGCTCGCAGCAAAACGGGGCGGCCGTCGATGTTGATCGACAGCTCGCCCCGTTTTGTAGGCGGGTCAGGGGGGTGGCTGGCCAAACGGAGGCGTTTGCGAATTAATGCCGTTTGGGGGCTGCCCTACCGACATCACACGTGATGTCAGTAGTGAGCTTCCTGCTCTATTAGTCACCCACAGCTTAGCGAGCGGCCTGGAGGCCGGCCCACAAAAAAAACCAGGCCGCCCTGATTCGCTATGTGCGAGCGCCTCTGAATCAGACCCTGTACGCAGATGTTTGGATTTGCAAAGCCGCCGGTGGGCGTCACATTTCATAACATAACACAGACGACTTGAAACATTTATTTTAAAAGTCAACAAAATACTATAATTTTTTTTTTCACTTAGGGAGGATGGGTGATTGCTGTAGATATTACATCCAAAATATGCTGCAAAATACTCTTACATCCCTATTGTAGTCACAAGGGGAGGATATACTGTATATGTCACACACCCCTCTCTATAACTCTCTGTTATCAGAAAACAAGCACGTCCCAGCCTGCACAGCGAGCGGATGGGGATTATCGCAGTCATTCATATAGTACCTATTTGTCCAACGCAGTGTTATTTTATTTTTTTGACCTAGAAACTGCTGACAACCCTTCTGGAATTTTCCCTATTGGTGTAGGCTGCTCCGCCAGCAGCCAATCAGCCGACAACAGGTAAGAGACCTCTGCTAGCAATGACTGGGTAAACAGCCAGCACAGCTTTCACGCTGTTTTAAAGGGGCCTCATTGTAACAATTGTCTATAAATTATACTATTGCTTAAATAGGGTGAACTATTTTGCGTTTTTTTCATAATACTGTACATTTATTGAGTAATTGTCCCCCCAAATGACAGAGCTGCAGTTTTCATTTATGTACCTTTGCTTTGTGCCGCAGTATCACTACGTTTTATTCTAGTCTGTACCCAGTCAAACACGTGGGCCATAAATTAGAGGCAAATGCCAACAGCAAGTCTAATAAAACAATTACACACAGCTGCAACAACACACCGACAAAGCATATCAATCCAGCGACACAACGATACATATCACATATAAATCACACACAGATATAGGACCTCATTCAGAGCCGCTTGCAGAAAGTGAGTGCTCGCTCTGAATGAGGGCGGACGCTTTATTTTTTTTGTAAGCCGGCCTCCTGGCCGCTCGCTAAGCTGTGGGTGACCACCCACAGCTTTTGCGAGTGGCCAGGTGATGGTCGCGATGGTCTCGACCATCGGGCTTGCGACGAGACCCTTGTCTGCCGCAAGCCCCAGTGAGCTTCCGGCTCTAATAGAAGCCGGAAGATCGCTACTGACATCACTGGTGATGTCAATAGTGCCGCCAACAAATGGCAGGCGTTCCTTCAGGAACGTCTCAGTTTGTCCAGCCACCCCCCCCCTCCCCGCCTACAAAACGGGGCAAGCTGTCGATCAACATCCACAGCCGTTCCATTTGTAGCGAGCCCCGGAGCGAGTGAATTTCTCACTCGCTCCGGGGCTTGCGCATGCGCAATGCCCCACCATCGACCCGCTTGCGAGCGGGTCTGAATTAGGCCCATAATCCAAATATCAGTCACACCCTGGGCCTGATTCAGAGCTGTACGCGAATCTCGTTGCGGCTGCTTCATTTTACGTAGATACTGTGCGTTAATATACAAATGTCGCAGCCACCAGGATTTGTATTTAGACGCCCGCCAGCAGCTTTGTAAATCCAAGCGGCGTAAAATGTTGCAGCATCTGCAAACAAAGATGCAGCATGAGACGATCGTCAGCCTTCGAGGCAACCCCCGGGCTACTCAGAATGAGCGACAGGATTAAGATGCCGGCACCGGTAAAACTGTGTACAAAGTTGCTGGATCCGACATGCCTTTAAAATAGCTGCGGCATGTCCGTGTTTTTCTATCCACTCCTCCGTTAACACCCACAAGTGGCCCCTAGCTGTCATTCACTATGCGTTTAAATCCTTTCTGTGAGCGACATCGCAGAGGCATCGGGCAACTTAGTAATAAATACATCAATCAACTGCGTAAATATCGGCATAAAGTACAACTCTGAAACCCACAGTTACACAATGACACAGCACAAATATCAGTAACACACTGACACAGGCTAAATATCAGTCACACACAGGAACACACTGACACAGGCTAAATATAAGTCACACACAGGAACACACTGATACACTCCGAATATCAGTCATACACCGGAACACACTGACACTGGCTAAATATCAGTCATACACAGAAACACACTGATACAGCCCAGATATCAGTCACACACAGGGACACACTGACACAGGCTAAATATCAGTCACACACAGGAACACACTGACACAGGCTAAATATCAGTCATACACAGGAACACACTGATACAGCCCAGATATCAGTCACACACAGGAACACACTGACACAGGCTAACTATCAGTCACACACAGGAACACACTGATACAGGCTAAATATCAGTCACACACAGGAACACACTGACACAGGCTAAATATTAGTCACACACAGGAACACACTGTACACTCCAAATATCAGTCACACACAGAAACACACTGACACAGGCTAACTATCAGTCACACACAGAAACACACTGATACACTCCAAATATCAGCCACACACAGGAACACACTGACACAGGCTAACTCAGTCACACACAGGAACACACTGACACAGGCTAAATATTAGTCACACACAGGAACACACTGATACACTCCAAATATCAGTCACACACAGGAACACACTGACACAGGCTAAATATCAGTCACACACAGGAACACACTGACACAGGCTAAATATCAGTCACATACAGGAACACACTGATACACTCCAAATATCAGTCACACACAGGAACACACTGACACTGGCTAAATATCAGTCACATACAGGAACACACTGATACACTCCAAATATCAGTCACACACAGGAACACACTGACAAAGGCTAAATATCAGTCACACACAGGAACACACTGATACACTCCAAATATCAGTCACACACAGGAACACACTGACACAGACTAAATATCAGTCACACACAGGAACACACTGACACAGGCTAAATATTAGTCTCACACAGGAACACACTGACACAGCACACATATCAGTCACACAAAGGAACACACTGACACAGTACAAATATCGGTCACACACCGGAACACACCACTTATTTAAGGTTTATGATCACTAATGCAGCAATGTTTATATGTACTGTTAATAACTGTTTTCTTTTGTGCTCATTTGCTTTTGTACTTTGTAAGGAACTGCGGAACCCTTGTGACACCATATAAATAAAGGATAATAATAATAATACAGCCCAAATATCAGTCACCACCTCACACACAGGAACACACCGATACAGCCGAAATATCAGTCACACTCGGGAACACACCAATACAGCCCAAATATCAGTCACACACAGGAACACACTGACACTGGCTAAATATCAGTCACACACAGGAACACACTGATACAGCCCAAATATCAGTCACACACAGGAACACACCAATACAGCCCAAATATCAGTCACACACAGGAACACACTGATACAGCCCAAATATCAGTCACACACAGGAACACACTGATACAGCCCAAATATCAGTCACACACAGGAACACACTGATACAGCCCAAATATCAGTCACACACAGGAACACACCAATACAGCCCAAATATCAGTCACACACAGGAACACACTGATACAGCCCAAATATCAGTCACACACAGGAACACACTGATACAGCCCAAATATCAGTCACACACAGGAACACACTGATACAGCCCAAATATCAGTCATACTCAGGAACACACCAATACAGCCCAAATATCAGTCACAAACAGTAACACACTGATACAGCCCAAATATCAGTCACACAGGAACACACCAATACAGCCCAAATATCAGTCACACACAGGAACACACCGATACAGCCCAAATATCAGTCACATACAGTAACACACTGATACAGCCCAAATATCAGTCACACACAGGAACACACCGATACAGCCCAAATATCAGTCACACACAGGAACACACTGATACAGCCCAAATATCAGTCACACACAGTAACACACTGATACAGCCCAAATATCAGTCATACTCAGGAACACACCAATACAGCCCAAATATCAGTCACACACAGGAACACACTGACACAGGCTAAATATTATTCACACACAGGAACACACTGACACAGGCTAAATATTAGTCACACACAGGAACACACTGATACACTCCAAATATCAGTCACACACAGGAACACACTGACACAGGCTAAATATCAGTCACACACAGGAACACACTGACACAGGCTAAATATCAGTCACATACAGGAACACACTGACACAGGCTAAATATTAGTCACACACAGGAACACACTGATACACTCCAAATATCAGTCACACACAGGAACACACTGACACAGGCTAAATATCAGTCACACACAGGAACACACTGACACAGGCTAAATATTAGTCACACACAGGAACACACTGATACACTCCAAATATCAGTCACACACAGGAACACACTGACACAGGCTAAATATCAGCCACACACAGGAACACACTGACACAGGCTAAATATTAGTCACACAAAGGAACACACTGATACACTCCAAATATCAGTCACACACAGGAACACACTGACACAGGCTAAATATCAGTCACACACAGGAACACACTGACACAGGCTAAATATCAGTCACATACAGGAACACACTGATACACTCCAAATATCAGTCACACACAGGAACACACTGATACACTCCAAATATCAGTCACACACAAGAACACACTGACACAGTACAAATATCGGTCACACACCGGAACACACCGCTTATTTAAGGTTTATGATCACTAATGCAGCAATGTTTATATGTACTGTTAATAACTGTTTTCTTTTGTGCTCATTTGCTTTTGTACTTTGTAAGGAACTGCGGAACCCTTGTGACACCATATAAATAAAGGATAATAATAATAATACAGCCCAAATATCAGTCACCACCTCACACACAGGAACACACCGATACAGCCGAAATATCAGTCACACTCTGGAACACACCAATACAGCCCAAATATCAGTCACACACAGGAACACACTGATACAGCCCAAATATCAGTCACACACAGGAACACACCAATACAGCCCAAATATCAGTCACACACAGGAACACACTGATACAGCCCAAATATCAGTCACACACAGGAACACACTGATACAGCCCAAATATCAGTCACACACAGGAACACACTGATACAGGCTAAATATTAGTCACACACAGGAACACACTGATACACTCCAAATATCAGTCACACACAGGAACACACTGACACAGGCTAAATATCAGTCACACACAGGAACACACTGACACAGGCTAAATATCAGTCACACACAGGAACACACTGACACAGGCTAAATATCAGTCACATACAGGAACACACTGATACACTCCAAATATCAGTCACACACAGGAACACACTGACACTGGCTAAATATCAGTCACATACAGGAACACACTGATACACTCCAAATATCAGTCACACACAGGAACACACGGACAAAGGCTAAATATCAGTCACACACAGGAACACACTGATACACTCCAAATATCAGTCACACACAGGAACACACTGATACACTCCAAATATCAGTCACACACAGGAACACACTGACACAGACTAAATATCAGTCACACACAGGAACACACTGACACAGGCTAAATATTAGTCTCACACAGGAACACACTGACACAGGCTAAATATTAGTCACACACAGGAACACACTGATACAGCCCAAATATCAGTCACACACAGGAACACACTGATACAGCCCAAATATCAGTCACACACAGGAACACACTGACACAGGCTAAATATCAGTCACACACAGGAACACACTGACACAGCACACATATCAGTCACACAAAGGAACACACTGACACAGTACAAATATCGGTCACACACCGGAACACACCGCTTATTTAAGTTTTATGATCACTAATGCAGCAATGTTTATATGTACTGTTAATAACTGTTTTCTTTTGTGCTCATTTGCTTTTGTACTTTGTAAGGAACTGCGGAACCCTTGTGACACCATATAAATAAAGGATAATAATAATAATACAGCCCAAATATCAGTCACCACCTCACACACAGGAACACACCGATACAGCCGAAATATCAGTCACACTCTGGAACACACCAATACAGCCCAAATATCAGTCACACACAGGAACACACCGATACAGCCCAAATATCAGTCACACACAGGAACACACCAATACAGCCCAAATATCAGTCACACACAGGAACACACTGATACAGCCCAAATATCAGTCAGACACAGGAACACACCAATACAGCCCAAATATCAGTCACACACAGGAACACACTGATACAGCCCAAATATCAGTCACACACAGGAACACACTGATACAGCCCAAATATCAGTCACACACAGGAACACACTGACACAGGCTAAATATCAGTCACACACAGGAACACACTGACACAGGCTAAATATTAGTCACACACAGGAACACACTGATACACTCCAAATATCAGTCACACACAGGAACACACTGACACAGGCTAAATATCAGCCACACACAGGAACACACTGACACAGGCTAAATATTAGTCACACACAGGAACACACTGATACACTCCAAATATCAGTCACACACAGGAACACACTGACACAGGCTAAATATCAGTCACACACAGGAACACACTGACACAGGCTAAATATCAGTCACATACAGGAACACACTGATACACTCCAAATATCAGTCACACACAGGAACACACTGACACTGGCTAAATATCAGTCACATACAGGAACACACTGATACACTCCAAATATCAGTCACACACAGGAACACACTGACAAAGGCTAAATATCAGTCACACACAGGAACACACTGATACACTCCAAATATCAGTCACACACAGGAACACACTGACACAGACTAAATATCAGTCACACACAGGAACACACTGACACAGGCTAAATATTAGTCTCACACAGGAACACACTGACACAGCACACATATCAGTCACACAAAGGAACACACTGACACAGTACAAATATCGGTCACACACCGGAACACACCACTTATTTAAGGTTTATGATCACTAATGCAGCAATGTTTATATGTACTGTTAATAACTGTTTTCTTTTGTGCTCATTTGCTTTTGTACTTTGTAAGGAACTGCGGAACCCTTGTGACACCATATAAATAAAGGATAATAATAATAATACAGCCCAAATATCAGTCACCACCTCACACACAGGAACACACCGATACAGCCCAAATATCAGTCACACACAGGAACACACTGATACAGCCCAAATATCAGTCACACACAGGAACACACCAATGCAGCCCAAATATCAGTCACACACAGGAACACACTGATACAGCCCAAATATCAGTCACACACAGGAACACACTGATACAGCCCAAATATCAGTCACACACAGGAACACACTGATACAGCCCAAATATCAGTCATACTCAGGAACACACCAATACAGCCCAAATATCAGTCACACAGAGGAACACACTGATACAGCCCAAATATCAGTCATACTCAGGAACACACCAATACAGCCCAAATATCAGTCACACACATGAACACACTGATACAGCCCAAATATCAGTCACACAGGAACACACCAATACAGCCCAAATATCAGTCACACACAGGAACACACCGATACAGCCCAAATATCAGTCACATACAGTAACACACTGATACAGCCCAAATATCAGTCACACAGGAACACACCAATACAGCCCAAATATCAGTCACACACAGGAACACACCGATACAGCCCATATATCAGTCACACACAGGAACACACTGATACAGCCCAAATATCAGTCACACACAGTAACACACTGAAACAGCCCAAATATCAGTCATACTCAGGAACACACCAATACAGCCCAAATATCAGTCACACACAGGAACATACCGATACAGCCCAAATATCAGTCACATACAGTAACACACTGATACAGCCCAAATATCAGTCACACAGGAACACACCGATACAGCCCAAATATCAGTCACACACAGGAACACACCGATACAGCCCAAATATCAGTCACACACAGGAACACACTGATACAGCCCAAATATCAGTCACACACAGTAACACACTGATACAGCCCAAATATCAGTCACACAGGAACACACCAATACAGCCCAAATATCAGTCACACACAGGAACATACCGATACAGCCCAAATTTCAGTCACATACAGTAACACACTGATACAGCCCAAATATCAGTCACACAGGAACACACCGATACAGCCCAAATATCAGTCACACACAGGAACACACCGATACAGCCCAAATATCAGTCACACACAGGAACACACCGATACAGCCCAAATATCAGTCACACACAGGAACACACTGATACAGCCCAAATATCAGTCACACACAGGAACACACTGATACAGCCCAAATATCAGTCACACACAGTAACACACTGATACAGCCCAAATATCAGTCACACACAGGAACACACTGATACAGCCCAAATATCAGTCACACACAGGAACACACTGATACAGCCCAAATATCAGTCACACACAGGAACACACTGATACAGCCCAAATATCAGTCACACACAGGAACACACTGCCACAGGCTAAATATTAGTCACACACAGGAACACACTGATACACTCCAAATATCAGTCACACACAGGAACACACTGACACAGGCTAAATATCAGCCACACACAGGAACACACTGACACAGGCTAAATATTATTCACACACAGGAACACACTGACACAGGCTAAATATTAGTCACACACAGGAACACACTGATACACTCCAAATATCAGTCACACACAGGAACACACTGACACAGGCTAAATATCAGTCACACACAGGAACACACTGACACAGGCTAAATATCAGTCACATACAGGAACACACTGACACAGGCTAAATATTAGTCACACACAGGAACACACTGATACACTCCAAATATCAGTCACACACAGGAACACACTGACACAGGCTAAATATCAGTCACACACAGGAACACACTGACACAGGCTAAATATTAGTCACACACAGGAACACACTGATACACTCCAAATATCAGTCACACACAGGAACACACTGACACAGGCTAAATATCAGCCACACACAGGAACACACTGACACAGGCTAAATATTAGTCACACAAAGGAACACACTGATACACTCCAAATATCAGTCACACACAGGAACACACTGACACAGGCTAAATATCAGTCACACACAGGAACACACTGACACAGGCTAAATATCAGTCACATACAGGAACACACTGATACACTCCAAATATCAGTCACACACAGGAACACACTGATACACTCCAAATATCAGTCACACACAAGAACACACTGACACAGTACAAATATCGGTCACACACCGGAACACACCGCTTATTTAAGGTTTATGATCACTAATGCAGCAATGTTTATATGTACTGTTAATAACTGTTTTCTTTTGTGCTCATTTGCTTTTGTACTTTGTAAGGAACTGCGGAACCCTTGTGACACCATATAAATAAAGGATAATAATAATAATACAGCCCAAATATCAGTCACCACCTCACACACAGGAACACACCGATACAGCCGAAATATCAGTCACACTCTGGAACACACCAATACAGCCCAAATATCAGTCACACACAGGAACACACTGATACAGCCCAAATATCAGTCACACACAGGAACACACCAATACAGCCCAAATATCAGTCACACACAGGAACACACTGATACAGCCCAAATATCAGTCACACACAGGAACACACTGATACAGCCCAAATATCAGTCACACACAGGAACACACTGATACAGGCTAAATATTAGTCACACACAGGAACACACTGATACACTCCAAATATCAGTCACACACAGGAACACACTGACACAGGCTAAATATCAGTCACACACAGGAACACACTGACACAGGCTAAATATCAGTCACACACAGGAACACACTGACACAGGCTAAATATCAGTCACATACAGGAACACACTGATACACTCCAAATATCAGTCACACACAGGAACACACTGACACTGGCTAAATATCAGTCACATACAGGAACACACTGATACACTCCAAATATCAGTCACACACAGGAACACACGGACAAAGGCTAAATATCAGTCACACACAGGAACACACTGATACACTCCAAATATCAGTCACACACAGGAACACACTGATACACTCCAAATATCAGTCACACACAGGAACACACTGACACAGACTAAATATCAGTCACACACAGGAACACACTGACACAGGCTAAATATTAGTCTCACACAGGAACACACTGACACAGGCTAAATATTAGTCACACACAGGAACACACTGATACAGCCCAAATATCAGTCACACACAGGAACACACTGATACAGCCCAAATATCAGTCACACACAGGAACACACTGACACAGGCTAAATATCAGTCACACACAGGAACACACTGACACAGCACACATATCAGTCACACAAAGGAACACACTGACACAGTACAAATATCGGTCACACACCGGAACACACCGCTTATTTAAGTTTTATGATCACTAATGCAGCAATGTTTATATGTACTGTTAATAACTGTTTTCTTTTGTGCTCATTTGCTTTTGTACTTTGTAAGGAACTGCGGAACCCTTGTGACACCATATAAATAAAGGATAATAATAATAATACAGCCCAAATATCAGTCACCACCTCACACACAGGAACACACCGATACAGCCGAAATATCAGTCACACTCGGGAACACACCAATACAGCCCAAATATCAGTCACCCACAGGAACACACTGATACAGCCCAAATATCAGTCACACACAGGAACACACTGACACAGGCTAAATATTAGTCACACACAGGAACACACTGATACACTCCAAATATCAGTCACACACAGGAACACACTGACACAGGCTAAATATCAGTCACACACAGGAACACACTGACACAAGCTAAATATTAGTCACACACAGGAACACACTGATACAGCCCAAATATCAGTCACACACAGGAACACACTGATACAGCCCAAATATCAGTCACACACAGTAACACACTGATACAGCCCAAATATCAGTCACACACAGTAACACACTGATACAGCCCAAATATCAGTCACACACAGTAACACACTGATACAGCCCAAATATCAGTCACACACAGGAACACACCGATACAGCTGAAATATCAGTCACACACAGGAACACACTGATACAGCTGAAATATCAGTCACACACAGGAACACACTGATACAGCCCAAATATCAGTCACACACAGGAACACACTGATACACTCCAAATATCAGTCACACACAGGAACACACTGACACAGACTAAATATCAGTCACACACAGGAACACACTGACACAGGCTAAATATTAGTCTCACACAGGAACACACTGACACAGGCTAAATATTAGTCACACACAGGAACACACTGATACAGCCCAAATATCAGTCACACACAGGAACACACTGATACAGCCCAAATATCAGTCACACACAGGAACACACTGACACAGGCTAAATATCAGTCACACACAGGAACACACTGACACAGCACACATATCAGTCACACAAAGGAACACACTGACACAGTACAAATATCGGTCACACACCGGAACACACCGCTTATTTAAGTTTTATGATCACTAATGCAGCAATGTTTATATGTACTGTTAATAACTGTTTTCTTTTGTGCTCATTTGCTTTTGTACTTTGTAAGGAACTGCGGAACCCTTGTGACACCATATAAATAAAGGATAATAATAATAATACAGCCCAAATATCAGTCACCACCTCACACACAGGAACACACCGATACAGCCGAAATATCAGTCACACTCGGGAACACACCAATACAGCCCAAATATCAGTCACCCACAGGAACACACTGATACAGCCCAAATATCAGTCACACACAGGAACACACTGACACAGGCTAAATATTAGTCACACACAGGAACACACTGATACACTCCAAATATCAGTCACACACAGGAACACACTGACACAGGCTAAATATCAGTCACACACAGGAACACACTGACACAAGCTAAATATTAGTCACACACAGGAACACACTGATACAGCCCAAATATCAGTCACACACAGGAACACACTGATACAGCCCAAATATCAGTCACACACAGTAACACACTGATACAGCCCAAATATCAGTCACACACAGTAACACACTGATACAGCCCAAATATCAGTCACACACAGTAACACACTGATACAGCCCAAATATCAGTCACACACAGGAACACACCGATACAGCTGAAATATCAGTCACACACAGGAACACACTGATACAGCTGAAATATCAGTCACACACAGGAACACACTGATACAGCTGAAATATCAGTCACACACAGGAATAGACCGCTTATTTAAGTGTCATGATCGCTAATGCAGTAATGCAGAGAGCATGGCGAACTGTAGCTGCAAGCTACTGATGACTGATTAGCACAAGTAGTGCTGAGACTTTTATGTTTGTTTGTTTGTTTATTTTGTGTTATGTGCCTGTGTGTGTGCAGGCTAAGGTGCAGTGTTTGCTGCTATTGAAAAGACCGCTGCTTTACCAAAAATACCTACCTGTCTGGAATCCTCATTTCAACACCCTGTGTTACATGTGGTGGCCCGTACGGGGAGCTTCACTGCTTTGTCGCAGCGCATACGCCAGCCGCTTCCAGCATGGCAAAGGAACGGACAAGGCAGAACGTTCGGTATACGTGAGTATGGTTGGCGAACCAGAAAAACCGCTGTTATATTAAGGACACTGTAACTTGCTACGCATTGTGCAAAAGCTGTGTGTACTGAGAAAAAAAAAAGTTCATTTGCTTTGTTTTTACTAAGGTGCTTGAGATATAACAAATGCAGATTAGTATCTTCACCAGCTAGTATGCTCTCTAATTAAATTCACCTGTTGACTGAACAAGAGCAAGACACACACATTACTGAGGTCTAGTTAAGCACTGCAGTGCTGGAAGAGGAAAAGCCATTTTGTTCCCAGTGTTCTGTTTAACCCCTGCATTGCTGGAGAAAAAAGCAGCAGTGTTTTCTTTTTCTGTGATAAACGTGATATACAATTGCTTTGCTGAAAGAGATATATTTATTTGTGTAAACTGGCTTGTCATTGCTCTTATATCAAAGCCGCTAAGTACTTACATACAGGAAGTTTTTCGCACTGTAGTAACTTTTGTTGGCCTCTCATCAAAAGACAGAGGAACAAATGTTGCAGCTGCTGATCCAGTCAGTGGGCACAACAGGTGCAGGGTATCTGAATAAAATGTCTGCCTCAGATGACCCAGAGCCATATTTGCTGATATTTATAACGGGTGGCACAGCGCTTAAAGTGGCCAGCAGATACTTGGGCTGATAGACTTGTCCCCTATCTCACTGGCGAGGCTCACAAAGCCTATGCTGATTTGTCCTCTGCTGATGTAGAGAAATATGTCCTAGTCAAAAGTGCTATTCTCGATAGGTCAGGTCTCACTCCTTCTGGGAAAGCGCAGCGCTTCCACGAATGGGCCCTACTACCGGTAGTCCCTATTCGGAAGCAGGTTGCAGAACTCGCCAGACAGGGGCGAAGTTGGCGCCAGCCAGAAGACCGCACTGCCGCTCAGATTGTAGAAATGGTGGTTGTTGACCAGTTTATAAGAACCCTAGTGCGGAATATGCAGCGCTGGGTCATGCACGCTGATCCTCAGAATTTAGAGGAATTAGTTACAGTATTGGAGCGGTATGGAACCACAGGAAATATGACAAAAATGCCCGAAAAGAAACCAGGGAATGAGCGACCCGTGAAGATGGCACTCCATTGGCCTGTGACCCCGACTGTCACCCTTCCTCAAGGAAACACAGCTGGAGATGCCAGGGTCGTTTGCTATGAGTGCAGAGAGCCAGGTCATATAAGGCGGGACTGTCCCTGAAAAAACAGAGCCTATGGAGTGTGGGGTTGCTAGTATGGGCACGTAGCGTACCCTGCTTTTTGCATGATGGTACCCCTGGATTCCAGAACCTTGTTAATGTGGGAAACTGTGTTACTGAATGGCCGAGAACTCCCAGCTATTGGAGTGAGCCAACCCTGATCTCAGAGGCTGTCCTGACAAGGCCCGTGGAAAAGATGCCAGGTTTAGTTGAAGTGCTCTGCGTTCATGGATCCACAGAAAACTTCTCCCGGGTGCGAGTGAGCCTCACCATAAAGGGGCGCACTTATGAGGTGGTTGCCGCAGTTGGTCCTAAACTCTCCTATCCTAACATATTGGGACGCAATTTCCCAGGATTTGTTGAGCTCTTAAAGGTTCCAAAGAGTCAACGCCAATGTAAAGTCTCCAAGACCCTACCTCAGAAAAGGGAGAAGAGTGGAAAAGCACGGCCAGTCCTCTTTGGAGAGAGAACCTCTGCGCAATTAATGTCTGAGGAAAGAAATCCGCAACACTTTGCCCGGTTACGGCCATACAAAAATATTTGCAGAGATGTAATACCCAATACAGATGTTGCCATGGATGTGCTGGAAACCGCCATACCTCAGCTCCAGTTCACTTGGCCCTACAGAAGTTCCACTGGCGGACACCTTGTCAGCAAAACAGCGGTAGCCTTAATTTGCAATAGTCAGGATGTGTTTTTTTTCCCTGCCAGGGCGTGCTGCCTTAATAAAGCACGGGATAAATGCACCTGAAGGAGTGAGCGTAAAGCAGCAACCGTATCGCATTCCTGAGGCACGGCGGCAAGCTTTCCAGCAAGAAGAAAGGAACGGTCCCTGTACCTCTCGCTAGACCGCTCAGATGTCGCACTGGCTCTTTGAGGGATACTTTGTCTGCGGGGCAGTGGAAAAGAGCAGAACTCGGTGTCTGAAAGAAAAGGAGGATGGTTTCTCCTCTACCAGAACACACCATGTTCAGGGGGTATGAAGAGACACCTGGAAAGGTGGTTCGGGAAGGCTGAATGGTCTCTGCTGTCGCGAAAGAAAAAGTGCGCTTCCTCAAGCTTGGAAAAGCGAAAAGGGGGTATGTGTGATAAGAGGGCTTGTCTCTCACCTGAATTGTCCACATTCTGGTGGGATAAGCGCCCCTCCAAGGGAGAGGAAAACCAGACCAGCACATTCTGCAGTCACAATAGAATTTGGAATTCTGGGTTTTCTGGGCTGCACAGCTCAAAGTGGCGATATGGAACTCCTTGTTTTCCAGGTTGCCCAGAGCCAGTAGGAAGTCAGCAGCACAGGAAGGGTTTAAAACTTTCACACCTGTTGCTCATTGCCCTGAAGCTGATTAGCAGCCAAGTTCTAGGGACAGTGTTGTAGTGCCAGGGTCCGGGGGCTATGCTGGGAGAGCATGGCCAACTGTAGCTGCAAGGTACTGATGACTGATTAGCACAAGGAGTACTGAGTCTTTTATGTTTGTTTATCTATTTTGTGTTATGTGCCTGTATGTGTGCATACAATACAGCCCAGATATCAGTCACACACAGGAACACAACGATAGAGGCCAGATATCAGTCACACACAGGAACACACTGATATATCCCAGATATCAGTCACACACAGGAACACAACGATAGAGCCCAGATATCAGTCACACACTGGAACACACTGATACAGGCTAAATATCAGTCACACACAGGAATACACTATTACAGCCCAGATATCATGTACACACAGGAACACACCGATACAGCCCAGATATCAGTCACACACAGGAACACACTGATATATACCAGATATCAGTCACACACAGGAACACACCAATACAGGCTAAATATCAGTCACACACAGGAACACACTGACACAGGCTAAATATCAGTCACACACAGGAACACACTGATACAGCCCAAATATCAGTGAAACGCAGGAACACACCAATACAGGCTAAATATCAGTCACACACAGGAACACACTAATACAGCCCAGATATAAGTCACACACAGGTACACCCTGGCACAGGCTAAATATCAGTCACACACAGGAACACACCAATACAGGCTAAATATCAGTCACACACAGGAACACACCAATACAGCCCAGATATCAGTCACACGCAGGAACACAACGATACAACCCAGATATCAGTCACACACAGGAACACACCAATACAGGCTAAATATCAGTCACACACAGGTACACCCTGACACAGGCTAAATATCAGTCACACACAGGAATACACTATTACAGCCCAGATATCAGTCACACGCTCCAATGATACAGCCCAGATATCAGTCACACGCAGGAACACAACGATACATCCTAGATGTCAGTCACACACAGGAACACACCATCGCCAGGCCGCTCGCACAAGCTGTGGGTTGTCAGTCACACACAGAAACACACTGATACAGCCCAAATATCAGTCACATACAGGAACACAACGATACAGCCCAAATATCAGTCACACACTGGAACACACTGATACAGCCCAGATATCGGTCACCCACAGCTGTGCGAGCGGCCTGGAGGCCGGAATAAAAAAAAATAGGGACGCCCTGATTCATAGCTGTGCGCCTCTGAATCAGGCCCTTAGATCTGTAGTGCAAGTGACAACAGGCTGCAACAATATCTTTATCTATTTTCAGAATGGCTGGAAAGATATATAAAACTCTAAATCCTGTCACTAGAGGGCGATGCTGACCTGCTGTTTTCTTGTATGGAAATAAATGGAATGGTTCCCTTTTACCTACAAACAGAGCAGGACAACAGCCAGAGAACACAGTTCTCACATCTGCAGCATTACAAGCTGTACAAGTCTAACAACTCACATGTCAGCCATGTGGGGAAGAGGCCTCTTATGTAATGACAGAGAAAAGAGGCCAAGTTTTGGGATGGGGAGGAGGGGCGGGGTGGAGATGGGTGCCTATGTTTGGTGTTTATTACTATAGAGATAAGGAGGTTTAATGCAGGGTGTGTTATCGCTGCACGGGGGTTATAGATGATTGGAGAGGGTTAATGGGAATACCCCCAGAGGTCACATTTACCTAGGTTTGTCTTCTGCAAAATTATGCTAATGCCGCAGGAGGCATCACAGAGCCGAGGGCTGCGTCCAATCTACTTCGTGACCATCGATCGCAGCATCGCCCATCTGAGCAAGCCTAAGGCTACTCAGAACCACCGCCTCATCCCCCGCTGCAGAGGACAGTAAATCTGCGCCGGAAGACGCAGTCACCGTCCTCTGCTCTCCCACAAAATGGTGGCGACGTGCCTCCATTTTGGGAAACAGACCCCGGCTCCGCCCCATAAAAGCCTGCAGCCTGTCAATCACGCTGCAGCATCCAGGGCACTGCGAGCGATGGCGCAGGACGAGATCTGCACACGCTCAGTGCGGCGTTGGCAAATACGCAGATCTCAAATCGTCAGTCGATGTACACGAACATCGGAGTTCCGTACATCTCTGCATTAGGCCCTGTGCGCGCAGAACACTGTCTGCTTCCTCGGAATATTACTCCATGTTATGTCATGGCTGCCTCCGCCCAGAGAAATGATGGATGAAAGTGTCTCTAGTAGGTCGATACATGATCTGTGCGGGAGATCTGCACAGTCAGGTGGGACCATTTCACCTAGTATCATACTGTGCGGTAAGGATGCTCTGATCAAACTCGCGTTGCCATGGAGATAGCATCGTTAGGATTAATTAGGTCGGGTCCCCAGTGAGTCCGGGTCTCTCTGTTGCTAGGTTACTGGCTCCCAGGAATCTCTCGGATTTAACTCCTTGCATGTTTCTTAACATGTCCAGCGCTAGGATGCTCTTATCGTGTACAGTTGCGGTGCCACCATCTGAGGTGTCCCTCGAGTCATTGTGTTCCATAAAATACAGAAGGTGTCACCATTGTGGTACCTATGTTTGGCATAAGGTGATAAAATGAGAGATAAATTATTCCCAATCCTTAAATTAGCTCTGAGCAGGGAATACCGCAGTGCAAGATGTGTGCTTAGGCCCTACACGAATCCTGTGAGGTGGGGGCAGGTTGGACCATATGATGTAAATGGAGCTTACTGGGGGGGCTATACAAAAATAGTAGGCCTCTGGCCAGAAGTTCACTTGTCCTGAGGCGTTCAACCCTTGGGTCCATTGTACTCCTGTATAGACCAGACGTGGCGGGTTGTGCAGGGTCAGCTGATCCGCCATTTCCTTTCTGCAGACCGGGATGTACAGAGAACACAAGTTGCCGTGTTTTCCTATCTATATGTATCTTATTAATTTCAAGCGTTCGCTTTAATGTAAGAGCAATGTGAGTGTGTGTGGCTAACCAGCCATAGGGGAGAAGATATACAGTAGTAGGTAGAGAAGTCATCCCCTCTCCGTTCTCTGACAGCTTAGGAAGACCCATGAACTGCTGCTTTTAAATTGTTGGAGCAATATTCCTACAATTCACAAACCCCATAAAGAGAAGCGGATAGGTTTGTACGTTGTTTTTCTCACCATACAGCAAAATAAAACTGCTTTTGAGTTTTTATTTGCTGCCCACTGTAACCTGTGCAGCTGTGCCCAAGATGGCTGCCTCACCTGGTATTCTTGTAGGTAGAAGGACCAATGCATGAGTGATGATTTTGTAGGGATCATGTATCTCAATTTAGTATTGTGTAGCTCCCCCGGGGCTGCCATCAGAAATTGTGGGGCCCGGGAGTTGGCAAAATAGGCAGGGCCCCCCTACGGCCGTTCCTGATTGCCTGCCATTCCGCGAGCCAATCAAAGCTTGCGGACTGGCAGCCAATCAGGAGAGGACTCTACGGCCGTTCCTGATTGGCTGCCGTTCCGCGATCTCACTCAAGCTGACTTGCAGCGCTTGTATTTACGTCTGGCCATCACTTGCTACTGCTGCTGCAGCTGTGCTGCTACCCGGGCCCCCCTCTCTATCCCCTCCCTCCGGGCCCAGCGGTGCCCCCCTGATGGCAGCCCTGAGCTCCCACATTATGTGTCATCCCTTACAGACATTGCCTATCCCGCCAAGTGTAGTGCTCCCAAGATGGCTGCCTTCAAGGGTAGGATGAATAACCCTTGGAACTGATGGTTGCCTCATCTATGTATTATGCTCATGGTTCCTGTATTTTCTGTGAAATCTAAGCCTCTGGGACCCATTTATCAGTAATCGCATACTAAGGACCTGATTCAGACCTGCTCGCTAGCAAGCGCTTGCTTGTTGCTGGCGGTGTTTGCTATTGTGCGCATGCGTATAGTTCGCAGTGCTCGTGCGCAAACTAGTATGAGCGACTGGGATGCGCTCACACGCCCAGCAAAGACAGCCCAGTGGTATGAGTGACAGGAGAGGCCGTTTGTGGGTGGTAACAGGGCCAGGGCAGTATTAACGGGGGAGTGGAGTTGCGGACGCAGGCATACCTGAGTGTTTCAGAGGCGTGCATAATTAACAGGCAGCATCATAGTACATATCACCTGGTTGAATTTTACACTGAAGTGCTCGCAGTGCTTGCGGTTGAGTACAGTCAACCGCAAGCGCTGCGGTCAGATCCGATGGAACCCGATGTACCGATGGTTGTATATACTTCCTGGAGATGACGTTTGCTAGTGGGCGGCTAAAGACAGGCTGGTGGGCGTCTGTAAACACAAAGTAAACGCTCGCCAAGACATAGTGGGCGTGCTTATGCCTTGCCGTGCGAGCGCCTGCTTGACGTCACTTAGATGAATTTGCATACGCTGGGAGCGAGCGGACACATCTTGCGAGCAGGTCTGAATCAGGCCCTAAATGCGATCTGTGTTAGCGCCCATGACCGCATTGCAGCATGCGATGGTATGCAGCACAATGATCGCATTGTAGTATGCGAGGATAGCACTGGGATGTATAAAGTAGCACCATTGATGATATGAAGTATTCGATGATATGTATGTATATATATATATATATATATATATATATATATATATATATGATATTCAGTATACAATGTGCTCGAAGTGAAGAGACCGCATCATCTCTTCACCCCCCACTCAGAAGTCCTGCACATATGCGGTCTACAGAGCACGCATGCGCAGTGGCCATTGCTGGGGGAGATTCCGGAGGGGCCCTCTCTTGGTAAATCTGACAGCTTCGCAAACCCTAAAGAAACTTATGGGGGTGAAAATAGCGGAATATCATTGGTGGATACTTAATATTTGCCGGTAATATGCTGCAAATATTTAATGATAGATAGGCCCCTCTTTATTCCTTTCACAGATTCTGCATTTAATGCAAATGTAAAGTCCTATTGGAGAAAAGTGCCATATAAATAAAATTATTATTCTAATAATTTTGGATCAGTTGGGGATGTGAATTGAAATAACAGGGAAATCTTCTTCAGGACATCCTTTGGTTTGCGTGATTCAGGATTTCCCTGCTGTATTAGTGTGCATGACACATAGTAATCACTTACAGCAACTACATCAACAAAGAGGATTGTATCATTCAGTCCCGCCTGGTTCATTATAATATGCAAATCTGCATAAAACTGATCTATATGCCTGGGTGAGACCGAGCGACTGTATATATCTGCTGACGATGTCAGATATGTTTTTGGGGTGTTTGGATAGGTCTGTGCAGTTACAGGAAATGTATAGTGAGAATGGTTCCAGACGCTCTGCATACAGCAACTGTGTGACTTGTTTCTATTGGAAGTGAGATGGTTAATAACTCAAGAGTTAGCATTCTTTGGGGAGGGGGGGGAGTATTTTGGGTGGGGCGGATGTCAGTGTAAGTGATACCATGGAGGGGGCTGGAGAGGAAACACAGATAGTAACAGACTGAGGCTTGTCCCACACAGGGGCCTGGTTACCGGCAGCTCTCTGATCTATCATGTCTGACTCCCCTCCACTCAGTCCTTTTAAACACAAGGGAGGGGGGGAGTTATATATAATAATCACTTCTCCACTTATCCCTGTCCAGAACCTCTGTCCTTTCCTCCGTCTCATCACCCCTTGCCCTATATACATCCCGTATCCACCCCTCTCCCTGTCTCCACTGCAGCTTCTATAACCCTCTCTCCACATCCCTTCTCCCCTCTGTCCACCCGTCTTCATGTCTACTCTCCCCCATAGTCCAGCCTTCCTCCATGTCTCTTCTCCCCTCTGTCCAGCCTTCCCTTCATGTCTACCTCCCCCTTAGTCCAGTCTTCCTCCATGCCTCTTCTCCCCTCTGCCCAGCCTTCCTTTCATGTCTCTTCTCCCCTCTGCCCAGCCTTCCCTTCATGTCTACTCTCCCCTTTGCCCAGCCTTCCCTTCATGTCTACTCTCCCCCATAGACCAGCCTTCCTCCATGTCTCTTCTCCCCTCTGTCCAGCCTTCCCTTCATGTCTACTCTCCCCCATAGACCAGCCTTCCTTTCATGTCTCTTCTCTCCTCAGCCCAGCCTTCCCTTCATGTCTACTCTCCACCTTAGTCCAGTCTTCCTCCATGTCTCTTCTCCCCTCTGGCTGGCCTTTCCTTCATGTCTACTCTCCCCTTAGTCCAGTCTTCCTCCATGTCTCTTCTCCCCTCTGTGTAGCCTTCCTTTCATGTCTCTTCAATCCTCTGTCTAACCTTCCCTTCATGTCTACTCACCTTAATCCAGCCTCTCTCTATGTCTCTTCTCCCCTCTGTCCTGCCTTCCCTTCATATCTGCTATCCCCTTAATCCAGCATTCTCTTCTGGTCCCACCCATACCGCATCCAGCATTTCCCCCATTTCAACATTACCCCTGTCCAGCCCTATGTCCCTGTCTCTTTTCCCCTGTCTAGGCAGTGGCGTATCTATAATGGGTGCCAGGGGTGCCCCGCACCGTACACACTGCACCCATATTATTTTAGACTTACCTGTCCGTGGTCCCATGTCGGGTGCCTGTGCTGCTCAGAACACCGGAAAATGGCCGCCGCTGCCATTTTCCGGCGTTCTGCGCATATACAGTAGACTCCAGGCACACTGTAGTGCCCGGAGCCTTCTAAGGCTCCGGTGGCTGGCTAGTTGCATCAGTCGGTTGCCGGCCACCAGAGAGAGAGGAGGGGGCCCCGCACGGGGAGTGCACACGGGCCCCCTCCTTTCTTAAAATGCCCCTGTGTCTAGGCATCTGTCTATTGTCCAGACCTCTCTTTCTCTCTGTCCCCTCCTTTTCAGTCTTCCCTCTCTGTCCATCTTTTTCCCCATCCAGTGTTCCCTACCATCTACTCTCCCTTCTGACTAGCCTTTCCTCCCTGTCTCCCTCCTTTGCCTTATCTCCGTCTCCTCCCCCAATGACTATCCTTCACCTTCTTTGTCTGACCGCTCTCCCTGTCTTCTCCCCTGTTCATCCTTCTATAACTGTCTCCTCTTCCCTTTCTTACCATCTGTCTCCTCTCACTCCTCTCCAGCATTCCCTCCCTCCCTGTCTCCTACCCCACTTTATAGCCTTCTCTCCTTGTCCAGTCCTCTCTCTCCGCTTCCTCCCCTCGCTGTCCAGCCTTCCCCCTGTCCATTCTTCTCTCCCTGTCTCCTTTGTCCAGCCCTCTCTCTGTCTCCTTTCACCCTATCCACCCCTCTCACTCTCTTGTCCAGACCTCTCTCCATGTCCCCCCTTCCTTTTACACCAGCTCCACCTGTCTCCTCTCTCCCTATCCAACATTCCCTACCTCCTCATCTTCTTTCGAACCTATCCAGCCTTCTCTCCTCCCTGTCCATCATTCTTTCCTTCTTATCTCCCTCCTACCATGCCCATCATGCCTCCCTTCCTTCCTGGCAAGCCTCCTCTCCCGTCACCTCTCCCCTCTATCCATCCTCCATCCTGTCCAGCCTTCCATAGTCATTTGTCCCCTGTTGTTTAACCTCGCTTCCTTCCTCCATGTCTCCTCTCCTTCCTCTCCACCCTTCTCTCCCTGTCACCTCTCCCCTTTATCCATCCTTCTCTCCCTGTCCCTTCTCATCTTGTCCAGCCTTCTCTCGCTGTCACCTCTCCCCTTTATCCATCCTTCTCTCCCTGTCCCTTCTCATCTTGTCCAGCCTTCTCTCCCTGTCACCTCTCCCCTTTATCCATCCTTCTCTCCCTGTCCCTTCTCATCCTGTCCGGCCTTCTCTCCCTGACAACTGCCCCGTCAAACCTCCCTACATGTCTCCTCTCCTTCCTCTCCAGCCTTCTCTCCCTGTCACCTCTCCCCTTTATCCATCCTTCTCTCCCTGTCCCTTCTCATCCTGTCCAGCCTTCTCTCCCTGTCACCTCTCTTCTTTATCCATCCTTCTCTCCCTGTCCCTTCTCATCTTGTCCAGCCTTCTCTCCTTGTCACCTCTCCCCTTTATCCATCCTTCTCTCCCTGTCCCTTCTCATCCTGTCCGGCCTCCTCTCCCTGACATCTGCCCCGTCAAACCTCCCTACATGTCTACTCTCCTTCCTACCCAGCCTTCTCTCCCTGTCACCTTTCCTCTTGCTGAATCTCACACCCTCTCTCCCTATGCCAATCCTTCTCTCCCTGTCTCCTCTCTTCGTTCCCTACCTCTATTCTCTCCCTTTTTAGCACCCCCCAACAGCATGTTCTCCCTACCTCTCCTCTCTCCTCTACCACTTGTCTTGCATTCCCTACTCCCTAAGTCCTCTCCACTTTAGAAGCCTTCTTTCCCTGTCTCCACTACCAGCATTCTGTATCCTCTCCCCCGTACAGCCCTTTCTCATCTTCCCTCCTTCTCTTCCTTTTTGTCTGCACTCCATGTCCAGCTTTCCCTTGTGTCCTCTCCCTTCTGCCCAGCCCTCTCTCCCTGCCCCCCCCCCCCCATCCAGCTTACTCTCACTGTTTTCTCTCTCTGTGCCTTCCTGCCCAGCATTATCTGGGTCTCCTCTCCCCCTTGGCCATCCTTCTCTCTATGTCTTCTCTCGCCCCTATCCAGCAATGTCTCCCTTCCTGTCTCCACCCCACCATCCAGCCTTCTCTCCATATCTCTTCTCCTTCCTGCCCAGCACTCTCTCGGTGTCTCCTCAAACTTCCTGCCCAGCATTATTTCTCTCCCTGTCCTCTCCCCTCTGCCCAGCATTCTCTATGCCTCCTCTCCCCCCTGTCCAGCCCTCTCTCTCCCTGTTTCCTCTCCCTCCTATCCTGCATGCCTTCCCTCCTTGTATTCTCTTTTCACTGTCCAGCCTTCTCCTCTTGCCCCAATATCCAGCATTCTCTCCGTCCCTGTGCTCTCTCCACACTGTCCACTGTTAAATCCGTCTCTCTCTCCCAGTATAAACCTTCTCTCTCTGTCTCTGCTCTCCTCGTCCACCGTTCTCTGCCTTCCTATATTTTTTCTCTGTGTATAGCCTTCTCTCCCTCTCTTTCTCCTCTACCACCTGACAAACCATCTCTCTTTCTCTCTCTCCATCCCTCCTCTCACCCCTGTCTATTCCTCTGTCATCGTCTCTGCTCCCCTCTGTCTAGCATTCTCTCCCTCCCTGTCTCCTCTCCCCACCATCCAACATTCTCTCCCTCCGTGTCTCCTCTCCCCCCTGCCCAGCCTTTCCTCCTGCTCCTCTCCTCCACCCCTCTCATTTCCTTCCCCTCTAACTGAGGCCACAACTGTGGAATTCATTGACGTAAGCAGATCTATTCCTGGACAGGACTTTAGATTCTGTTTATTTATTTCCTGACAGCTTCCATGAACACTGTGACCCCCCCCCCCATCCTTCCTCCTCTCCCTGCCCCCTATGTAACTCCCCGTTCCCCTGATCTCCAACAGTTTCTATATACTCTTAACAGTTTATCTCCATGGTTGTGGTTATAATAAATAAATACTATTCTTTCCTTCAAAAATTGATGCAAACTGCACACAAATTATATGTATAAATATATTGCATTTATCTGAGAATACACCCGCAGCATTGTGTTACTAGGCCAGGCACAGTCTCATCTGTAAATTACAGACTAAGGGCCTGAATCAGTAAGGATCGCGATTGCAATAGCAATTACGCACGCAGTCTCACTGCGAAGATATGCTAATCATTGCAATCGCATTGCCATACGCAGTCTAACATAAGGACGCCCGCCTTACTTTACACACATCCGTAATACTTAGCAAGACTACGACACCATCAGTAACATGGAGTACCATCGCAGCCTCACGCACACTTACACAGGCTCTGACCTTACTCAGGAATTGCTAACCTCATCGCACGCAGTGAAAGCTCAAGCTGCATAGGGAATTGCAATGGCTAATTTATGCGCTCCCCTGTAACAGTGTTCAAACGTACTGGCACACCTGCGCTTCGCCAACCCCCCCCACCGTCACCTCCCCCAAACGGCCACTTCCTGTTAATTCTCTGCGATGGGTCTGCGTAGTCACTGCGATCGCAGTCCCAAATGCAGTAGAGTGTTCCCGTACGCGCACTGCGATCGGCCGATTGAGGGCCTGATTTAGACCCGCTTGCAAGTGGGTCGATGGCTGGGCATGTGCGCACTGCGCGTGCGCGAGCCCCGGAGCGAGCGAGAAATCACTCCGGCGCTCGAATCCAAAAGGGGCGGCTGTCGATGTTGATCGACAGCTCGGCCCGTTTGGTAGGCGGGTCGGGGGGGGGGTGGCTGGCTGGCCAAACAGAGGCGTTCCCCAAGTAACGCCTGCCATTTGGAGGCGGACCCACTGACATCACGAGTGGTGAGCCGGAAGCTCACTGGGGTTTGCGGGAACGAGACCCTACCACAAGGGTCTCGTCGCAAGCCCAATGGTCGCGACATCACCTAGCCGCTCGCAAAAGCTGTGGGTGGTCACCAACAGCCATGCGAGCGGCCAGCAGGCCGGTTTTAAAAAAACAAACGGCCGCCCTGATTCAGAGCGAGCGCTCGCTTTTTGCGAGCGGCTCTGAATCAGGCCCTGAGTGCGTCATCGCAACAGCGATCCTTGCTGAATCAGGTCCTAAATTACTTTTGTAAACAAAAATAATAAGTTATTTAAAATGAATACCATTATTATCTAAATATAGGATATTTTTTTATTTTACCAACTTTCAAAGCTAAAAAGATCCTCCTAATAACAGTGATTCAATCACCTAGGAATCTCTGAGCATGGGCCCAACGCTACTGGCTGGTGGCAGTGCTGGTCCACAAGCATTTAGTCACATATCGGGACCTTATAGTATGTGTTTTATGCCAGAACTGTCTGGAAGTGCCATCTCTGACACTGGTGGGAGTGGTCAGAGCTCCTGCCAACATGATGACGACATATTTATCAGCAGTTGATTGTATTATGTTGTTTATAATTATTTAAAAGCCATTTATTTATGCATAATCCCAATCCTCCATAAAGACTGAATGCTGCTTCATAATGGAAGTGACATAATGTATAGAGGGCCTCATTCAGAGATGTACAGTACAGCGCAGTCGCTACGTCTTTGCTAAAATATGCAAAAGCAGCAGGAGGTGACGCCCACTGCCGGGCTTTTCTGATCTGCCTGAACATCGGTCATCTGAGTGACCCTTAGGATGGCCGGGGGTTTCATGCTGCCGGAGCCAGCGAACCTGTGTCGAACCAGAGAACTTGCCACGGCACGCTTACAAAAAGGGGCTGACACGCCCCCATTTTGTAAAACACTCTGCGTCCCCGCCCCCAAATGGCTGCAGACTGTCACTCACCTCAGCCGCACTGCATCTGACGAGGTAGGACTCCATCTGCACATTACAACAAACACTGGAGATGTACGCAGACCATCTCTGATTTCTGCACAGAGGCCCTGATTCAGAGCCGGACGCTCTGACAGAGCGCTCGCTCTGACACAGGAGACGGCCCTGATTCAGAGCGCTCGCTCTGAATCAGGGCCGTCCCCCCTACCTTTTGGAGCGGCCTCCTGGCCACTCGCATAGCTGTGGGTGACCACCCACAGTTATAGCGAGCGGCCAAAATGATGGTCGCGATGGTCTTGACCATCGCGACCATCGGGCTTGCGACGAGACCCTGCGGTAGGGTCTCCCTCCTGCACGCCCAGGAGTGCTTTTGGCTCTGTTATACCTGTGCCTCCTGTGACATCACCTGGCACAGTGTTATAGCTGATGCCTCCTGTGACATCACCTGGCACAGTGTTATAGCTGATGCCTCCTGTGACATCACTTGGCACAGTGTTATAGTTGATGCCTCCTGTGACATCACCTGGCACAGTGTTATAGCTGATGCCTCCTGTGACATCACCTGGCACAATGTTATAACTGTGCCTCCTGTGACATCACCTGGTACAATGCTATAGCTGTGCCTCCTGTGACATCACCTGGTACAATGTTATAGCTGATGCCTCCTGTGACGTCATCTGCAACAGTGTTATAGCTGTGCCTCCTGTGACATCACCTGGCACAATGTTATAGCTGATGCCTCCTGTGACATCATCTGGCACAGTGTTATAGCTGTGCCTCCTGTGACATCACCTGGCACAGTGTTATAGCTGATGCCTCCTGTGACATCACCTGGTACAAAGTTATAGCTGTGCCTCTTGTCACATCACCTGGCACAGTGTTATAGCTCAATGCCTCCTGTGACATCACCTGGCACAATGGTATAGCTGATGCCTCCTGTGACATCACCTGGTACAATAGCTGATGCCTCCTGTGACATCACCTGACACAGTGTTCTAGCTGATGCCTCCTGTGACATCACTGGGCACAATGTTATAGCTGATGCCTCCTGTGACATCACCTGGCACAATGTCATAGCTGATGCCTCCTGTGACATCACTTGGCACAATGTCATAGCTGATGCCTCCTGTGACATCACTTGGCACAATGTCATAGCTGATGCCTCCTGTGACATCACCTGGCTCAATGTTATAGCTTTGCCTCCTGTGACATCACCTGGCACAGTGTTATAGCTGATGCCTCCTGTGACATCACCTGGCACAATGTTATAACTTATGCCTCCTGTGACATCACCTGGCACAGTGTTATAGCTGATGCCTCCTGTGACATCACCGGGCACAGTGTTGTAGCTGATGCGTCCTGTGACATCTCCTGGCACAATGTTATAGCTGATGCCTCCTGTGACATCACCTGGCACAGTGTTATATCTGTGCCTCCTGTGACATCACCTGGCACAGTGTTATAGCTGATGCCTCCTGTGACATCACCTGGCACATTGGTGTAGCTGATGTCTCCTGTGACATCACCTGGCAAAGTGTTGTAGCTGATGCCTCTTGTGACATCACCGGGCACAATGGTATAGCTGATGCCTCCTGTGACATCACCGGGCACAGTGTTATAGGCCCCCATTTTGTAAAACACTCTGCGTCCCCGCCCCCAAATGGCTGCAGACTGTCACTCACCTCAGCCGCACTGCATCTGACGAGGTAGGACTCCATCTGCACATTACAACAAACACTGGAGATGTACGCAGACCATCTCTGATTTCTGCACAGAGGCCCTGATTCAGAGCCGGACGCTCTGACAGAGCGCTCGCTCTGACACAGGAGACGGCCCTGATTCAGAGCGCTCGCTCTGAATCAGGGCCGTCCCCCCTACCTTTTGGAGCGGCCTCCTGGCCACTCGCATAGCTGTGGGTGACCACCCACAGTTATAGCGAGCGGCCAAAATGATGGTCGCGATGGTCTTGACCATCGCGACCATCGGGCTTGCGACGAGACCCTGCGGTAGGGTCTCCCTCCTGCACGCCCAGGAGTGCTTTTGGCTCTGTTATACCTGTGCCTCCTGTGACATCACCTGGCACAGTGTTATAGCTGATGCCTCCTGTGACATCACCTGGCACAGTGTTATAGCTGATGCCTCCTGTGACATCACCTGGCACAATGGTATAGCTGATGCCTCCTGTGACATCACCTGGCACAGTGTTATAGCTGATGCCTCCTGTGACATCACCTGGCACAGTGTTATAGCTGATGCCTCCTGTGACATCACTTGGCACAGTGTTATAGTTGATGCCTCCTGTGACATCACCTGGCACAGTGTTATAGCTGATGCCTCCTGTGACATCACCTGGCACAATGTTATAACTGTGCCTCCTGTGACATCACCTGGTACAATGCTATAGCTGTGCCTCCTGTGACATCACCTGGTACAATGTTATAGCTGATGCCTCCTGTGACATCATCTGCAACAGTGTTATAGCTGTGCCTCCTGTGACATCACCTGGCACAGTGTTATAGCTGATGCCTCCTGTGACATCATCTGGCACAGTGTTATAGCTGTGCCTCCTGTGACATCACCTGGCACAGTGTTATAGCTGATGCCTCCTGTGACATCACCTGGTACAAAGTTATAGCTGTGCCTCTTGTCACATCACCTGGCACAGTGTTATAGCTCAATGCCTCCTGTGACATCACCTGGCACAATGGTATAGCTGATGCCTCCTGTGACATCACCTGGTACAATAGCTGATGCCTCCTGTGACATCACCTGACACAGTGTTCTAGCTGATGCCTCCTGTGACATCACTGGGCACAATGTTATAGCTGATGCCTCCTGTGACATCACCTGGCACAATGTCATAGCTGATGCCTCCTGTGACATCACTTGGCACAATGTCATAGCTGATGCCTCCTGTGACATCACTTGGCACAATGTCATAGCTGATGCCTCCTGTGACATCACCTGGCTCAATGTTATAGCTTTGCCTCCTGTGACATCACCTGGCACAGTGTTATAGCTGATGCCTCCTGTGACATCACCTGGCACAATGTTATAACTTATGCCTCCTGTGACATCACCTGGCACAGTGTTATAGCTGATGCCTCCTGTGACATCACCGGGCACAGTGTTGTAGCTGATGCGTCCTGTGACATCTCCTGGCACAATGTTATAGCTGATGCCTCCTGTGACATCACCTGGCACAGTGTTATATCTGTGCCTCCTGTGACATCACCTGGCACAGTGTTATAGCTGATGCCTCCTGTGACATCACCTGGCACATTGGTGTAGCTGATGTCTCCTGTGACATCACCTGGCAAAGTGTTGTAGCTGATGCCTCTTGTGACATCACCGGGCACAATGGTATAGCTGATGCCTCCTGTGACATCACCGGGCACAGTGTTATAGGCTATAACACTGTGCCCGGTGATGTCACAGGAGGCATCAGCTATAACTTATAGCTGATGCCTCCTGTGACATCACCGGGCACAGTGTTATAGCTGATGCCTCCTGTGACATCACCTGGTACAATGTTATAGCTGTGCCTCCTGTGACATCACCTGGTACAATGTTATAGCTGTGCCTCCTGTGACATCACCTGGTACAATGTTATAGCTGTGCCTCCTGTGACATCACCTGGATCAATGTTATAGCTTTGCCTCCTGTGACATCACCTGGCACAATGTCATAGCTGATGCCTCCTGTGACATCACTTGGCACAATGTCATAGCCGATGCCTCCTGTGACATCACCTGGCACAATATCATAGCTGATGTCTCCCTCAATACCCCTCAATATAGGGGATTTTGTGACAGATCCTACTGCTGACTGAGGGTCCCTGTTGTCTTAGAGATCCCTCCCTCCTCCTACAATCTACCCCTCCACTTAAACTTGCCTCCCTGAAGTTCTCCACGGACTCGTGGCATGGAAGGCGGCCACATCCATGTTCCAGCACTCACCACTTATTATGGGGCCTGTTGGGGTTAGAGGTCTCCCCACAACAATAAAGGACACAGAATACAGGGCCTGATTCAGAGTTTGGCGCAATGCTGATGTCTCTGCAGTTGAGCAGCTATTGGTGATCTGCGCATGAATTTGAGTCGCCCTGCGCATGCGTCGTTTCTCTACCGGCGGTCACAGCGAGGTTTTGAATACAGTATGATTAACAGTCAGGGAGAGTTTGTGGGAGGTAACTGGGAGTGGCAACGATTATGCAGCCGTGTCGTGACCATTTCAATGGCGATCCCATATCCAGTTGCAAATTGCGTTCGCTAATCTGAGTATCCATAGGGTTACTCAGAACTTCGATAATCGACTGATCTGTGTCCAATCCTGCATCTTTCTATGCAATTGTTGGAATTTGCGAAGCCACCGGTGGGCGTCTCAATACAAATCCCGGCAGCTGCGTCATTTGCATACTTTCACCCAGCCGTGGCGTACAAACTCGCAGCAGAGGTGGCATTAGCGTCCGTCTCTGAATCAGGCCCACAGTTGTGATCAATGAAACACAGAGGAGACTGAAAGGCAATGTACAGTACAAGCACTTTGTATCAGGACGAGGGACACAGGGGACCCTGCAAGCTCACGCGGTCGGAGATGTGGCCTTGTTGGAATACGGATAAGCAGCTGTCACGTCTATATATAGATCTGCTGCTTAGTCCTCTGAGCTGCTCAAAACATCAAAATGGCTCTTGCTCTGGGGCCGGGGAAGAATTAGACCATTACCCTGCCAGACTTAACATCTGCCAACCATATCATTATCACTTGTGCTCTGCGTGCTTCATGTTACACAACTTCTTCACCCAAACAGGTTTTGTTTGACTCTGGTGGATCTGGATCCGTCTTAGTTTGCTACTATATTTTCCTATTTATTTCTCCAGTTGAGGCACATGTAGCCCCTGATACCACAGGACGATCCAGGGGTTAATCCAACATGTTAAACTAGGATGTAGCAATAACTGAAATATATACGTACAATTTAAGATTTAATAACCCTTTGCTGACATTATTCATACGTCATTACTCACACTAAAAACACAAGTAACCACCACTGCCCTACCTAATTTGTGTTACATACCCTCGGTAACAGATTGAGAAAGCCTACTTTTGCTGACAATCAAGAATATCATCTCTCCTAAATTGTGTGTATATCTGTGTGTGGAATTAGGCGATATAGGACCTCATTCAGAGCCGCTCGCTCTGAATGAGGGCGGCCGCTTTTTTCTTTTTTTTAGCCGGCCTCCTGGCCGCTCGCTAAGCTGTGGGTGACCACCCACAACTTTTGCGAGCAGCCAGGTGATGGCCGCGACCATCGGGCTTGTGACGAGACCCTTGTGGTAGGGTCTCGTCTGCCGCAAGCCTCAGTGAACTTCCTGCTCTAATAGAGCAGGAAGCTCACTACTGACATCACGAGTGATGTCAGTAGGGCCACCCACAAACGGGAGGCGTTCCTTCAGGGACGCCTCCGTTTGTAGCGAGCCCCGGAGCAAGTGAATTTCTCACTCGCTAAGGGGCTTGCACGCGGCACGTGCGCCGTGCCCCACCATCGACCCACTTGCGAGCAGGTCTGAATCAGGGCCATAGGCTATTTGCAAGCGCTCGCTCTGAATCAGGGCAGGCCGTTTTTTGTTTTTTTTTACACCACCCTCCAGGCCGCTCCCTAAGCTGTGGGTGACCACCCACAGCTTTAGCGGGTGGCCTGGCGATGGTCGCGATTATCGTGACCATCGGGTTTGCGACGAGATCCTTGTGGTAGGGTCTCGTCCACCACAAGCCTCAGAGAACTTCCTGCTCTAATAGAGCAGGAAGTTCACTACTGACATCACGTGTGATGTCAGTAGGGACGCCCACAAACTGCAGGCGTTCCTTCGGGAACGCCTCTGCTTGTGCAGCCACCCCCCCGACCCGGCCTACAAAACGGGGCGAGCTGTCAAGCATAGCGATCAACATAGACAGCTGCCCCGTCATGTAGCGAGCCCCGGAGCTCGCGCGTGCGCACTGCCCGGCCATCAACCTGCTTGCGAGCGCTATGCGCTCACGAGCGGGTCTGAATCAGGCTCATAATTAGTAAACAGTGTAGTAACAGCCAGTATTATACAGAGTGACTGTAAATTAATATATGGGGATAGGAGCAGGTATGTGCAGTCAGGGTAGGCAGAGCCTCCCCTGTCATACTCCTGAGATTTAATATAAAAGTTATTAGAATAATACAAAGAAGATATTTATAATTTATAATCTTTGATTATAGTATTAATTTTTATAGTTAACACTCACCAGATTTGTAAAGCTTCCTGGGATTGCAGGGAGATGAGAGATGAGGCAGAAACAGGCTCAGTCTCGCTTCTGTATAGTCAGACACTGCATGCAGAGCTGGGGGCGATGCCACACCACGGGCAGTAAGCTGCACAGGAAGAGAGCTATAGAGGCATGCCTCTGTGTGTGGGGGGCGTGCCTTGAGCGCTGATGGACATCTTGGATGTGTCAGGTGACCAGGAAGTGCATTGCAGTGTTTAGGGATCGGAGCTCAGTCAGCAGCAGCAAGAGGAGACACAGTGAGGCAGATAGGAGAATCAATGGACATTGAAGCTTAGCGTAGTGAGGGGAGAGGTACAGTGGGTAGGAGGTATAATATCAGATAGTATGGAGGTCAGTAAGCAGTGTAGTAGCAGGCAGTATAATACATAGTTACTGGTAATGTAATGTATGGGGATAGTAGGTATAATATCAGATGATAGAGAGGTCAGTACGCAGTGTAGTAACAGGCAGTATAATACATAGTTACTGGTAATGTAATGTATGGGGATAGGAGGTATAATTTCAGATAGTATGGAGGTCAGTAAGCAGTGTAGTAACAGGCAGTATAACACATAGTTACTGGTCATGTAATGTATGGGGATAGGAGGTATAATCTCAGGTCAGTAAGCAGTGTAGTAACAGGCAGTATAATACATAGTTACTGGTCATGTATGGCGATAGGAGGTATAATATCAGATGACATGGAGGTCAGTAAGCAGTGTAGTGACAGGCAGTATAATACATAGTGACTGGTCATGTAATGTATGGGGATAGGAGGTATAGTCTCAGATAGTATGGAGGTCAGTAAGCAGTGTAGTAAAAGGCAGTGTAATACATAGTGACTGGTCATGTAATGTATGGGGATAGGAGGTATAATATCAGATAGTATAGAGGTCAGTAAGGAGTGTAGTAACAGGCAGTATAATACATAGTTACTGGTAATGTAATGTATGGGGATAGGAGGTATAATCTCAGATAATATGGAGGTCAGTAAGCAGTGTAGTAACAGGCAGTATAATACATCGTTACTGCTAATGTAATGTATGGGGATAGGAGGTATAATATCAGATGATATGGAGGTCAGTAAGCAATGTAGTAACAGGCAGTATAATACATAGTTACTGGTAAAGTAATGTATGGGGATAGGAGGTATAATCTCAGATAGTATGGAGGTCAGTAAGCAGTGTAGTAACAGGCAGTATAATACATAGTTACTGGTCATGTAATGTATGGGGATAGGAGGTATAAACTCAGATAGTATAGAGGTCAGTAAGCAGTGTAGTAACAGGCAGTATAATACATAGTTACTGGTCATGTAATGTATGGGGATAGGAGGTATAATCTCAGATAGTATGGAGGTCAGTAAGCAGTGTAGTAACAGGCAGTATAATACATAGTTACTGGTCATGTATGGGGATATGAGGTATAATATCAGATGACATGGAGGTCAGTAAGCAGTGTAGTAACAGGCAGTATAATACATAGTGACTGGTAATGTAATGTATGGGGATAGGAGGTATAATCTCAGATAGTATGGAGGTCAGTAAGCAGTGTAGTAACAGGCAATATAATACATAGTGACTGGTAATGTAATGTATGGGGATAGGAGGTATAATCTCAGATAGTATGGAGGTCAGTAAGCAGTGTAGTAACAGGCAGTATAATACATAGTTACTGGTCATGTAATGTATGGGGATAGGAGGTATAAACTCAGATAGTATAGAGGTCAGTAAGCAGTGTAGTAACAGGCAGTATAATACATAGTTACTGGTCATGTAATGTATGGGGATAGGAGGTATAATCTCAGATAGTATGGAGGTCAGTAAGCAGTGTAGTAACAGGCAGTATAATACATAGTTACTGGTCATGTATGGCGATAGGAGGTATAATATCAGATGATATAGAGGTCAGTAAGCCGGGTAGTAACAGGCAGTATAATATATAGTTACTGGTCATGTAATGTATGGGGATAGGAGGTATAATATCAGATAATATGGAGGTCACTAAGCAGTGTAGTAACAGGCAGTATAATACATAGTTACTGGTCATGTAATGTATGGTGATAGGAGGTATAATATCAGATAGTATGGAGGTCAGTAAGCAGTGTAGTAACAGGCAGTATAATACATAGTTACTGGTCATGTATGGCGATAGGAGGTATAATATCAGATAGTATGGAGGTCAGTAAGCAGTGTAGTAACAGGCAGTATAATACATAGTTACTGGTCATGTAATGTATGGGGATAGGAGGTATAATATCAGATGATATAGAGGTCAGTAAGCAGTGTAGTAACAGGCAGTATAATACATAGTTACTGGTAATGTAATGTATGGGGATAGGAGGTATAATCTCAGATAATATGGAGGTCAGTAAGCAGTGTAGTAACAGGCAGTATAATACATAGTTACTGGTCATGTAATGTATGGGGATAGGAGGTATAAACTCAGATAGTATAGAGGTCAGTAAGCAGTGTAGTAACAGGCAGTATAATACATAGTTACTGGTCATGTAATGTATGGGGATAGGAGGTATAATATCAGATGATATGGAGGTCAGTAAGCAGTGTAGTAACAGGCAGTATAATACATAGTTACTGGTCATGTAATGTATGGGGATAGGAGGTATAATCTCAGATAGTATGGAGGTCAGTAAGCAGTGTAGTAACAGGCAGTATAATACATAGTTACTGGTCATGTAATATATGGGGATAGGAGGTATAATATCAGATGATATAAAGGTCAGTGAGCAGTGTAGTAACAGGCAGTGTAATACATAGTGACTGGTAATGTAATGTATGGGGATAGGAGGTATAATATCAGATAGTATAGATGTCAGTAAGGAGTGTAGTAACAGGCAGTATAATACATAGTTACTGGTAATGTAATGTATGGGGATAGGAGGTATAATCTCAGATAATATGGAGGTCAGTAAGCAGTGTAGTAACAGGCAGTATAATACATAGTGACTGGTAATGTAATGTATGGGGATAGGAGGTATAATATCAGATAGTATGGAGGTCAGTAAGCAGTGTAGTAACAGGCAGTATAATACATAGTTACTGGTCATGTAATGTATGGGGATAGGAGGTATAAACTCAGATAGTATAGAGGTCAGTAAGCAGTGTAGTAACAGGCAGTATAATACATAGTTACTGGTCATGTAATGTATGGGGATAGGAGGTATAATCTCAGATAGTATGGAGGTAAGTAAGCAGTGTAGTTACAGGCAGTATAATACATAGTTACTGGTCATGTATGGGGATAGGAGGTATAATATCAGATGACATGGAGGTCAGTAAGCAGTGTAGTAACAGGCAGTATAATACATAGTGACTGGTAATGTAATGTATGGGGATAGGAGGTATAATCTCAGATAGTATGGATGTCAGTAAGCAGTTTAGTAACAGGCAGTATAATACATAGTGACTGGTAATGTAATGTATGGGGATAGGAGGTATAATCTGAGATAGTATGGAGGTCAGTAAGCAGTGTAGTAACAGGCAGTATAATACATAGTTACTGGTCATGTAATGTATGGGGATAGGAGGTATAAACTCAGAGAGTATAGAGGTCAGTAAGCAGTGTAGTAACAGGCAGTATAATACATAGTTACTGGTCATGTAATGTATGGGGATAGGAGGTATAATCTCAGATAGTATGGAGGTCAGTAAGCAGTGTAGTAACAGGCAGTATAATACATAGTTACTGGTCATGTATGGCGATAGGAGGTATAATATCAGATGATATTGAGGTCAGTAAGCAGTGTAGTAACAGGCAGTATAATACATAGTTACTGGTCATGTAATGTATGGGGATAGGAGGTATAATATCAGATAATATGGAGGTCAGTAAGCAGTGTAGTAACAGGCAGTATAATACATAGTTACTGGTCATGTAATGTATGGTGATAGGAGGTATAATATCAGATAGTATGGAGGTCAGTAAGCAGTGTAGTAACAGGCAGTATAATACATAGTTACTGGTCATGTATGGTGATAGGAGGTATAATATCAGATAGTATGGAGGTCAGTAAGCAGTGTAGTAACAGGCAGTATAATACATAGTTACTGGTCATGTAATGTATGGGGATAGGAGGTATAATCTCAGATAGTATGGAGGTCAGTAAGCAGTGTAGTAGCAGGCAGTATAATACATAGTTACTGGTCATGTATGGCGATAGGAGGTATAATATCAGATAGTATGGAGGTCAGTAAGCAGTGTAGTAACAGGCAGTATAATACATAGTTACTGGTCATGTAATGTATGGGGATAGGAGGTATAATATCAGATGATATAGAGGTCAGTAAGCAGTGTAGTAACAGGCAGTATAATACATAGTTACTGGTAATGTAATGTATGGGGATAGGAGGTATAATCTCAGATAATATGGAGGTCAGTAAGCAGTGTAGTAACAGGCAGTATAATACAGAGTTACTGGTCATGTAATGTATGGGGATAGGAGGTATAATCTCAGATAATATGGAGGTCAGTAAGAAGTGTAGTAACAGGCAGTATAATACATAGTTACTGGTCATGTATGGCGATAGGAGGTATAATATCAGATAGTATGGAGGTCAGTAAGCAGTGTAGTAACAGGCAGTATATTACATAGTTACTGGTCATGTAATGCATGGGGATAGGAGGTATAATCTCAGATAGTATGGAGGTCAGTAAGCAGTGTAGTAACAGGCAGTATAATACATAGTTACTGGTCATGTAATATATGGGGATAGGAGGTATAATATCAGATGATATAAAGGTCAGTGAGCAGTGTAGTAACAGGCAGTGTAATACATAGTGACTGGTAATGTAATGTATGGGGATAGGAGGTATAATATCAGATAGTATAGATGTCAGTAAGGAGTGTAGTAACAGGCAGTATAATACATAGTTACTGGTAATGTAATGTATGGGGATAGGAGGTATAATCTCAGATAATATGGAGGTCAGTAAGCAGTGTAGTAACAGGCAGTATAATACATCGTTACTGCTAATGTAATGTATGGGGATAGGAGGTATAATATCAGATGATATGGAGGTCAGTAAGCAATGTAGTAACAGGCAGTATAATACATAGTTACTGGTAATGTAATGTATGGGGATAGGAGGTATAATCTCAGATAGTATGGAGGTCAGTAAGCAGTGTAGTAACAGGCAGTATAATACATAGTGACTGGTAATGTAATGTATGGGGATAGGAGGTATAATATCAGATAGTATGGAGGTCAGTAAGCAGTGTAGTAACAGGCAGTATAATACATAGTTACTGGTCATGTAATGTATGGGGATAGGAGGTATAAACTCAGATAGTATAGAGGTCAGTAAGCAGTGTAGTAACAGGCAGTATAATACATAGTTACTGGTCATGTAATGTATGGGGATAGGAGGTATAATCTCAGATAGTATGGAGGTCAGTAAGCAGTGTAGTAACAGGCAGTATAATACATAGTTACTGGTCATGTATGGGGATAGGAGGTATAATATCAGATGACATGGAGGTCAGTAAGCAGTGTAGTAACAGGCAGTATAATACATAGTGACTGGTAATGTAATGTATGGGGATAGGAGGTATAATCTCAGATAGTATGGATGTCAGTAAGCAGTTTAGTAACAGGCAGTATAATACATAGTGACTGGTAATGTAATGTATGGGGATAGGAGGTATAATCTCAGATAGTATGGAGGTCAGTAAGCAGTGTAGTAACAGGCAGTATAATACATAGTTACTGGTCATGTAATGTATGGGGATAGGAGGTATAAACTCAGAGAGTATAGAGGTCAGTAAGCAGTGTAGTAACAGGCAGTATAATACATAGTTACTGGTCATGTAATGTATGGGGATAGGAGGTATAATCTCAGATAGTATGGAGGTCAGTAAGCAGTGTAGTAACAGGCAGTATAATACATAGTTACTGGTCATGTATGGCGATAGGAGGTATAATATCAGATGATATAGAGGTCAGTAAGCAGTGTAGTAACAGGCAGTATAATACATAGTTACTGGTCATGTAATGTATGGGGATAGGAGGTATAATATCAGATAATATGGAGGTCAGTAAGCAGTGTAGTAACAGGCAGTATAATACATAGTTACTGGTCATGTAATGTATGGTGATAGGAGGTATAATATCAGATAGTATGGAGGTCAGTAAGCAGTGTAGTAACAGGCAGTATAATACATAGTTACTGGTCATGTATGGTGATAGGAGGTATAATATCAGATAGTATGGAGGTCAGTAAGCAGTGTAGTAACAGGCAGTATAATACATAGTTACTGGTCATGTAATGTATGGGGATAGGAGGTATAATATCAGATGATATAGGGGTCAGTAAGCAGTGTAGTAACAGGCAGTATAATACAGTTACTGGTAATGTAATGTATGGGGATAGGAGGTATAATCTCAGATAGTATGGAGGTCAGTAAGCAGTGTAGTAGCAGGCAGTATAATACATAGTTACTGGTCATGTATGGCGATAGGAGGTATAATATCAGATAGTATGGAGGTCAGTAAGCAGTGTAGAAACAGGCAGTATAATACATAGTTACTGGTCATGTAATGTATGGGGATAGGAGGTATAATATCAGATGATATAGAAGTCAGTAAGCAGTGTAGTAACAGGCAGTATAATACATAGTTACTGGTAATGTAATGTATGGGGATAGGAGGTATAATCTCAGATAATATGGAGGTCAGTAAGCAGTGTAGTAACAGGCAGTATAATACAGAGTTACTGGTCATGTAATGTATGGTGATAGGAGGTATAATCTCAGATAATATGGAGGTCAGTAAGAAGTGTAGTAACAGGCAGTATAATACATAGTTACTGGTCATGTAATGCATGGGGATAGGAGGTATAATCTCAGATAGTATGGAGGTCAGTAAGCAGTGTAGTAACAGGCAGTATAATGCATAGTTACTGGTCATGTAATATATGGGGATAGGAGGTATAATATTAGATGATATAAAGGTCAGTGAGCAGTGTAGTAACAGGCAGTGTAATACATAGTGACTGGTAATGTAATGTATGGGGATAGGAGGTATAATATCAGATAGTATAGATGTCAGTAAGGAGTGTAGTAACAGGCAGTATAATACATAGTTACTGGTAATGTAATGTATGGGGATAGGAGGTATAATCTCAGATAATATGGAGGTCAGTAAGCAGTGTAGTAACAGGCAGTATAATACATCGTTACTGCTAATGTAATGTATGGGGATAGGAGGTATAATATCAGATGATATGGAGGTCAGTAAGCAATGTAGTAACAGGCAGTATAATACATAGTTACTGGTAATGTAATGTATGGGGATAGGAGGTATAATCTCAGATAGTATGGAGGTCAGTAAGCAGTGTAGTAACAGGCAGTATAATACATAGTTACTGGTCATGTAATGTATGGGGATAGGAGGTATAAACTCAGATAGTATAGAGGTCAGTAAGCAGTGTAGTAACAGGCAGTATAATACATAGTTACTGGTCATGTAATGTATGGGGATAGGAGGTATAATCTCAGATAGTATGGAGGTCAGTAAGCAGTGTAGTAACAGGCAGTATAATACATAGTTACTGGGCATGTATGGGGATAGGAGGTATAATATCAGATGACATGGAGGTCAGTAAGCAGTGTAGTAACAGGCACTATAATACATAGTGACTGGTAATGTAATGTATGGGGATAGGAGGTATAATCTCAGATAGTATGGATGTCAGTAAGCAGTTTAGTAACAGGCAGTATAATACATAGTGACTGGTAATGTAATGTATGGGGATAGGAGGTATAATCTCAGAGAGTATAGAGGTCAGTAAGCAGTGTAGTAACAGGCAGTATAATACATAGTTACTGGTCATGTAATGTATGGGGATAGGAGGTATAATCTCAGATAGTATGGAGGTCAGTAAGCAGTGTAGTAACAGGCAGTATAATACATAGTTACTGGTCATGTATGGCGATAGGAGGTATAATATCAGATGATATAGAGGTCAGTAAGCAGTGTAGTAACAGGCAGTATAATACATAGTTACTGGTCATGTAATGTATGGGGATAGGAGGTATAATATCAGATAATATGGAGGTCAGTAAGCAGTGTAGTAACAGGCAGTATAATACATAGTTACTGGTCATGTAATGTATGGTGATAGGAGGTATAATATCAGATAGTATGGAGGTCAGTAAGCAGTGTAGTAACAGGCAGTATAATACATAGTTACTGGTCATGTATGGTGATAGGAGGTATAATATCAGATAGTATGGAGGTCAGTAAGCAGTGTAGTAACAGGCAGTATAATACATAGTTACTGGTCATGTAATGTATGGGGATAGGAGGTATAATATCAGATGATATAGGGGTCAGTAAGCAGTGTAGTAACAGGCAGTATAATACAGTTACTGGTAATGTAATGTATGGGGATAGGAGGAATAATATCAGATGATATAGAGGTCAGTAAGCAGTGTAGTAACAGGCAGTATAATACATAGTTACTGGTAATGTAATGTATGGGGATAGGAGGTATAATCTCAGATAGTATGGAGGTCAGTAAGCAGTGTAGTAGCAGGCAGTATAATACATAGTTACTGGTCATGTAATGTATGGGGATAGGAGGTATAATATCAGATAGTATGGAGGTCAGTAAGCAGTGTAGTAACAGGCAGTATAATACATAGTTACTGGTCATGTATGGCGATAGGAGGTATAATATCAGATAGTATGGACGTCAGTAAGCAGTGTAGTAACAGGCAGTATAATATATAGTTACTGGTCATGTAATGCATGGGGATAGGAGGTATAATCTCAGATAGTATGGAGGTCAGTAAGCAGTGTAGTAACAGGCAGTATAATACATAGTTACTGGTCATGTAATGTATGGGGATAGGAGGTATAATATCAGATGTTATAGAGGTCAGTGAGCAGTGTAGTAACAGGCAGTGTAATACATAGTGACTGGTCATGTAATGTATGGGGATAGGAGGTATAATATCAGATAGTATAGATGTCAGTAAGGAGTGTAGTAACAGGCAGTATAATACATAGTTACTGGTAATGTATGGGGATAGGAGGTATAATCTCAGATAATATGGAGGTCAGTAAGCAGTGTAGTAACAGGCAGTATAATACATCGTTACTGCTAATGTAATGTATGGGGATAGGAGGTATAATATCAGATGATATGGAGGTCAGTAAGCAATGTAGTAACAGGCAGTATAATACATAGTTACTGGTAATGTAATGTATGGGGATTGGAGGTATAATCTCAGATAGTATGGAGGTCAGTAAGCAGTGTAGTAACAGGCAGTATAATACATAGTGACTGGTAATGTAATGTATGGGGATAGGAGGTATAATATCAGATAGTATGGAGGTCAGTAAGCAGTGTAGTAACAGGCAGTATAATACATAGTTACTGGTCATGTAATGTATGGGGATAGGAGGTATAAACTCAGGTAGTATAGAGGTCAGTAAGCAGTGTAGTAACAGGCAGTATAATACATAGTTACTGGTCATGTAATGTATGGGGATAGGAGGTATAATCTCAGATAGTATGGAGGTCAGTAAGCAGTGTAGTAACAGGCAGTATAATACATAGTTACTGGTCATGTATGGGGATAGGAGGTATAATATCAGATGACATGGAGGTCAGTAAGCAGTGTAGTAACAGGCAGTATAATACATAGTGACTGGTAATGTAATGTATGGGGATAGGAGGTATAATCTCAGATCGTATGGAGGTCAGTAAGCAGTTTAGTAACAGGCAGTATAATACATAGTGACTGGTAATGTAATGTATGGGGATAGGAGGTATAATCTCAGATAGTATGGAGGTCAGTAAGCAGTGTAGTAACAGGCAGTATAATACATAGTTACTGGTCATGTAATGTATGGGGATAGGAGGTATAATCTCAGATAGTATGGAGGTCAGTAAGCAGTGTAGTAACAGGCAGTATAATACATAGTTACTGGTCATGTATGGCGATAGGAGGTATAATATCAGATGATATAGAGGTCAGTAAGCAGTGTAGTAACAGGCAGTATAATATATAGTTACTGGTCATGTAATGTATGGGGATAGGAGGTATAATATCAGATAATATGGAGGTCAGTAAGCAGTGTAGTAACAGGCAGTATAATACATAGTTACTGGTCATGTAATGTATGGGGATAGGAGGTATAATCTCAGATAGTATGGAGGTCAGTAAGCAGTGTAGTAACAGGCAGTATAATACATAGTTACTGGTCATGTATGGGGATAGGAGGTATAATATCAGATAGTATGGAGGTCAGTAAGCAGTGTAGTAACAGGCAGTATAATACATAGTTACTGGTCATGTATGGCGATAGGAGGAATAATATCAGATAGTATGGACGTCAGTAAGCAGTGTAGTAACAGGCAGTATAATATATAGTTACTGGTCATGTAATGCATGGGGATAGGAGGTATAATATCAGATAGTATGGAGGTCAGTAAGCAGTGTAGTAACAGGCAGTATAATACATAGTTACTGGTCATGTAATGTATGGTGATAGGAGGTATAATATCAGATAGTATGGAGGTCAGTAAGCAGTGTAGTAACAGGCAGTATAATACATAGTTACTGGTCATGTATGGTGATAGGATGTATAATATCAGATAGTATGGAGGTCAGTAAGCAGTGTAGTAACAGGCAGTATAATACATAGTTACTGGTCATGTAATGTATGGGGATAGGAGGTATAATCTCAGATAATATGGAGGTCAGTAAGCAGTGTAGTAACAGGCAGTATAATACATAGTTACTGGTCATGTAATGTATGGGGATAGGAGGTATAATATCAGATGATATAGAGGTCAGTAAGCAGTGTAATAACAGGCAGTATAATATATAGTTACTGGTCATGTAATGTATGGGGATAGGAGGTATAATCTCAGATAATATGGAGGTCAGTAAGCAGTGTAGTAACAGGCAGTATAATACATAGTTACTGGTCATGTAATGTATGGGGATAGGAGGTATAATATCAGATAGTATGGAGGTCAGTAAGCAGTGTAGTAACAGGCAGTATAATACATAGTGACTGGTAATGTAATGTGATGTATGGGGATAGGAGGTATAATATCAGATAGTATGGAGGTCAGTAAGCAGTGTAGTAACAGGCAGTATAATACATAGTTACTGGTCATGTAATGTATGGGGATAGGAGGTATAATCTCAGATAGTATGGAGGTCAGTAAGCAGTGTAGTAACAGGCAGTATAATACATAGTTACTGGTCATGTATGGCGATAGGAGGTATAATATCAGATAGTATGGAGGTCAGTAAGCAGTGTAGTAACAGGCAGTATAATACATAGTTACTGGTAATGTAATGTATGGGGATAGGAGGTATAATCTCAGATAATATGGAGGTCAGTAAGCAGTGTAGTAACAGGCAGTATAATACATCGTTACTGCTAATGTAATGTATGGGGATAGGAGGTATAATATCAGATGATATGGAGGTCAGTAAGCAATGTAGTAACAGGCAGTATAATACATAGTTACTGGTAATGTAATGTATGGGGATAGGAGGTATAATCTCAGATAGTATGGAGGTCAGTAAGCAGTGTAGTAACAGGCAGTATAATACATAGTGACTGGTAATGTAATGTATGGGGATAGGAGGTATAATATCAGATAGTATGGAGGTCAGTAAGCAGTGTAGTAACAGGCAGTATAATACATAGTTACTGGTCATGTAATGTATGGGGATAGGAGGTATAAACTCAGATAGTATAGAGGTCAGTAAGCAGTGTAGTAACAGGCAGTATAATACATAGTTACTGGTCATGTAATGTATGGGGATAGGAGGTATAATCTCAGATAGTATGGAGGTCAGTAAGCAGTGTAGTAACAGGCAGTATAATACATAGTTACTGGTCATGTATGGGGATAGGAGGTATAATATCAGATGACATGGAGGTCAGTAAGCAGTGTAGTAACAGGCAGTATAATACATAGTGACTGGTTATGTAATGTATGGGGATAGGAGGTATAATCTCAGATAGTATGGATGTCAGTAAGCAGTTTAGTAACAGGCAGTATAATACATAGTGACTGGTAATGTAATGTATGGGGATAGGAGGTATAATCTCAGATAGTATGGAGGTCAGTAAGCAGTGTAGTAACAGGCAGTATAATACATAGTTACTGGTCATGTAATGTATGGGGATAGGAGGTATAATCTCAGATAGTATGGAGGTCAGTAAGCACTGTAGTAACAGGCAGTATAACACATAGTTACTGGTCATGTATGGCGATAGGAGGTATAATATCAGATGATATAGAGGTCAGTAAGCAGTGTAGTAACAGGCAGTATAATATATAGTTACTGGTCATGTAATGTATGGGGATAGGAGGTATAATATCAGATAATATGGAGGTCAGTAAGCAGTGTAGTAACAGGCAGTATAATACATAGTTACTGGTCATGTAATGTATGGTGATAGGAGGTATAATATCAGATAGTATGGAGGTCAGTAAGCAGTGTAGTAACAAGCAGTATAATACATAGTTACTGGTCATGTATGGTGATAAGAGGTATAATATCAGATAGTATGGAGGTCAGTAAGCAGTGTAGTAACAGGCAGTATAATACATAGTTACTGGACATGTAATGTATGGGGATAGGAGGTATAATATCAGATGATATAGGGGTCAGTAAGCAGTGTAGTAACAGGCAGTATAATACAGTTACTGGTAATGTAATGTATGGGGATAGGAGGTATAATATCAGATGATATAGAGGTCAGTAAGCAGTGTAGTAACAGGCAGTATAATACATAGTTACTGGTAATGTAATGTATGGGGATAGGAGGTATAATCTCAGATAGTATGGAGGTCAGTAAGCAGTGTAGTAGCAGGCAGTATAATACATAGTTACTGGTCATGTAATGTATGGGGATAGGAGGTATAATATCAGATAGTATGGAGGTCAGTAAGCAGTGTAGTAACAGGCAGTATAATACATAGTTACTGGTCATGTATGGCGATAGGAGGTATAATATCAGATAGTATGGACGTCAGTAAGCAGTGTAGTAACAGGCAGTATAATATATAGTTACTGGTCATGTAATGCATGGGGATAGGAGGTATAATCTCAGATAGTATGGAGGTCAGTAAGCAGTGTAGTAACAGGCAGTATAATACATAGTTACTGGTCATGTAATGTATGGGGATAGGAGGTATAATATCAGATGATATAGAGGTCAGTGAGCAGTGTAGTAACAGGCAGTGTAATACATAGTGACTGGTCATGTAATGTATGGGGATAGGAGGTATAATATCAGATAGTATAGATGTCAGTAAGCAGTGTAGTAACAGGCAGTATAATACATAGTTACTGGTAATGTAATGTATGGGGATAGGAGGTATAATCTCAGATAATATGGAGGTCAGTAAGCAGTGTAGTAACAGGCAGTATAATACATCGTTACTGCTAATGTAATGTATGGGGATAGGAGGTATAATATCAGATGATATGGAGGTCAGTAAGCAATGTAGTAACAGGCAGTATAATACATAGTTACTGGTAATGTAATGTATGGGGATTGGAGGTATAATCTCAGATAGTATGGAGGTCAGTAAGCAGTGTAGTAACAGGCAGTATAATACATAGTGACTGGTAATGTAATGTATGGGGATAGGAGGTATAATATCAGATAGTATGGAGGTCAGTAAGCAGTGAAGTAACAGGCAGTATAATACATAGTTACTGGTCATGTAATGTATGGGGATAGGAGGTATAAACTCAGGTAGTATAGAGGTCAGTAAGCAGTGTAGTAACAGGCAGTATAATACATAGTTACTGGTCATGTAATGTATGGGGATAGGAGGTATAATCTCAGATAGTATGGAGGTCAGTAAGCAGTGTAGTAACAGGCAGTATAATACATAGTTACTGGTCATGTATGTGGATAGGAGGTATAATATCAGATGACATGGAGGTCAGTAAGCAGTGTAGTAACAGGCAGTATAATACATAGTGACTGGTAATGTAATGTATGGGGATAGGAGGTATAATCTCAGATCGTATGGAGGTCAGTAAGCAGTTTAGTAACAGGCAGTATAATACATAGTGACTGGTAATGTAATGTATGGGGACAGGAGGTATAATCTCAGATAGTATGGAGGTCAGTAAGCAGTGTAGTAACAGGCAGTATAATACATAGTTACTGGTCATGTAATGTATGGGGATAGGAGGTATAATCTCAGATAGTATGGAGGTCAGTAAGCAGTGTAGTAACAGGCAGTATAATACATAGTTACTGGTCATGTATGGCGATAGGAGGTATAATATCAGATGATATAGAGGTCAGTAAGCAGTGTAGTAACAGGCAGTATAATATATAGTTACTGGTCATGTAATGTATGGGGATAGGAGGTATAATATCAGATAATATGGAGGTCAGTAAGCAGTGTAGTAACAGGCAGTATAATACATAGTTACTGGTCATGTAATGTATGGTGATAGGAGGTATAATATCAGATAGTATGGAGGTCAGTAAGCAGTGTAGTAACAGGCAGTATAATACATAGTTACTGGTCATGTAATGTATGGGGATAGGAGGTATAATATCAGATGATATAGAGGTCAGTAAGCAGTGTAATAACAGGCAGTATAATATATAGTTACTGGTCATGTAATGTATGGGGATAGGAGGTATAATCTCAGATAATATGGAGGTCAGTAAGCAGTGTAGTAACAGGCAGTATAATACATAGTTACTGGTCATGTAATGTATGGGGATAGGAGGTATAATATCAGATAGTATGGAGGTCAGTAAGCAGTGTAGTAACAGGCAGTATAATACATAGTGACTGGTAATGTAATGTGATGTATGGGGATAGGAGGTATAATATCAGATAGTATGGAGGTCAGTAAGCAGTGTAGTAACAGGCAGTATAATACATAGTTACTGGTCATGTATGGCGATAGGAGGTATAATATCAGATAGTATGGAGGTCAGTAAGCAGTGTAGTAACAGGCAGTATAATATATAGTTACTGGTCATGTAATGCAAGGGGATAGGATGTATAATCTCAGATAGTATGGCTGTCAGTAAGCAGTGTAGTAACAGGCAGTATAATACATAGTTACTGGTCATGTAATGCAAGGGGATAGGATGTATAATCTCAGATAGTATGGCTGTCAGTAAGCAGTGTAGTAACAGGCAGTATAATACATAGTTACTGGTAATGTAATGTATGGGGATAGGAGGTATAATCTCAGATAATATGGAGGTCAGTAAGCAGTGTAGTAACAGGCAGTATAATACATCGTTACTGCTAATGTAATGTATGGGGATAGGAGGTATAATATCAGATGATATGGAGGTCAGTAAGCAATGTAGTAACAGGCAGTATAATACATAGTTACTGGTAATGTAATGTATGGGGATTGGAGGTATAATCTCAGATAGTATGGAGGTCAGTAAGCAGTGTAGTAACAGGCAGTATAATACATAGTGACTGGTAATGTAATGTATGGGGATAGGAGGTATAATATCAGATAGTATGGAGGTCAGTAAGCAGTGAAGTAACAGGCAGTATAATACATAGTTACTGGTCATGTAATGTATGGGGATAGGAGGTATAAACTCAGGTAGTATAGAGGTCAGTAAGCAGTGTAGTAACAGGCAGTATAATACATAGTTACTGGTCATGTAATGTATGGGGATAGGAGGTATAATCTCAGATAGTATGGAGGTCAGTAAGCAGTGTAGTAACAGGCAGTATAATACATAGTTACTGGTCATGTATGTGGATAGGAGGTATAATATCAGATGACATGGAGGTCAGTAAGCAGTGTAGTAACAGGCAGTATAATACATAGTGACTGGTAATGTAATGTATGGGGATAGGAGGTATAATCTCAGATCGTATGGAGGTCAGTAAGCAGTTTAGTAACAGGCAGTATAATACATAGTGACTGGTAATGTAATGTATGGGGACAGGAGGTATAATCTCAGATAGTATGGAGGTCAGTAAGCAGTGTAGTAACAGGCAGTATAATACATAGTTACTGGTCATGTAATGTATGGGGATAGGAGGTATAATCTCAGATAGTATGGAGGTCAGTAAGCAGTGTAGTAACAGGCAGTATAATACATAGTTACTGGTCATGTATGGCGATAGGAGGTATAATATCAGATGATATAGAGGTCAGTAAGCAGTGTAGTAACAGGCAGTATAATATATAGTTACTGGTCATGTAATGTATGGGGATAGGAGGTATAATATCAGATAATATGGAGGTCAGTAAGCAGTGTAGTAACAGGCAGTATAATACATAGTTACTGGTCATGTAATGTATGGTGATAGGAGGTATAATATCAGATAGTATGGAGGTCAGTAAGCAGTGTAGTAACAGGCAGTATAATACATAGTTACTGGTCATGTAATGTATGGGGATAGGAGGTATAATATCAGATGATATAGAGGTCAGTAAGCAGTGTAATAACAGGCAGTATAATATATAGTTACTGGTCATGTAATGTATGGGGATAGGAGGTATAATCTCAGATAATATGGAGGTCAGTAAGCAGTGTAGTAACAGGCAGTATAATACATAGTTACTGGTCATGTAATGTATGGGGATAGGAGGTATAATATCAGATAGTATGGAGGTCAGTAAGCAGTGTAGTAACAGGCAGTATAATACATAGTGACTGGTAATGTAATGTGATGTATGGGGATAGGAGGTATAATATCAGATAGTATGGAGGTCAGTAAGCAGTGTAGTAACAGGCAGTATAATACATAGTTACTGGTCATGTATGGCGATAGGAGGTATAATATCAGATAGTATGGAGGTCAGTAAGCAGTGTAGTAACAGGCAGTATAATATATAGTTACTGGTCATGTAATGCAAGGGGATAGGATGTATAATCTCAGATAGTATGGCTGTCAGTAAGCAGTGTAGTAACAGGCAGTATAATACATAGTTACTGGTCATGTAATGTATGGGGATTGGAGGTATAATATCAGATTGAATGGAGGTCAGTAAGCAGCGTAGTAACAGGCAGTATAATACATAGTTACTGGTCATGTAATGTATGGGGATAGGAGGTATAATATCAGATAGTATGGAGGTCAGTAAGCAGTGTAGTAACAGGCAGTATAATACATAGTTACTGGTCATGTATGGCGATAGGAGGAATAATATCAGATAGTATGGACGTCAGTAAGCAGTGTAGTAACAGGCAGTATAATATATAGTTACTGGTCATGTAATGCATGGGGATAGGAGGTATAATATCAGATAGTATGGAGGTCAGTAAGCAGTGTAGTAACAGGCAGTATAATACATAGTTACTGGTCATGTAATGTATGGGGATAGGAGGTATAATCTCAGATAATATAGAGGTCAGTAAGCAGTGTAGTAACAGGCAGTATAATACATAGTTACTGGTCATGTAATGTATGGGGATAGGAGGTATAATATCAGATGATATAGGGGTCAGTAAGCAGTGTAGTAACAGGCAGTATAATACATAGTTACTGGTAATGTAATGTATGGGGTTAGGAGGTATAATCTCAGATAATATGGAGGTCAGTAAGCAGTGTAGTAACAGGGAGTATAATACATAGTTACTGGTCATGTAATGTATGGGGATAGGAGGTATAATATCAGATAGTATGGAGGTCAGTAAGCAGTGTAGTAACAGGCAGTATAATACATAGTTACTGGTCATGTAATGTATGGGGATAGGAGGTATAATATCAGACAGTATGGAGCTCAGTAAGCAGTGTAGTAACAGGCAGTATAATACATAGTTACTGGTCATGTATGGCGATAGGAGGTATAATGTCAGATAGTATGGAGGTCAGTAAGCAGTGTAGTAACAGGCAGTATAATATATAGTTACTGGTCATGTAATGCAAGGGGATAGGAGGTATAATCTCAGATAGTATGGCTGTCAGTAAGCAGTGTAGTAACAGGCAGTATAATACATAGTTACTGGTCATGTAATGTATGGGGATAGGAGGTATAATATCAGATTGAATGGAGGTCAGTAAGCAGCGTAGTAACAGGCAGTATAATACATAGTTACTGGTCATGTAATGTATGGGGATAGGAGGTATAATATCAGATAGTATGGAGGTCAGTAAGCAGTGTAGTAACAGGCAGTATAATACATAGTTACTGGTCATGTATGGCGATAGGAGGAATAATATCAGATAGTATGGACGTCAGTAAGCAGTGTAGTAACAGGCAGTATAATATATAGTTACTGGTCATGTAATGCATGGGGATAGGAGGTATAATATCAGATAGTATGGAGGTCAGTAAGCAGTGTAGTAACAGGCAGTATAATACATAGTGACTGGTAATGTAATGTATGGGGATAGGAGGTATAATCTCAGATAGTATGGAGGTCAGTAAGCAGTGTAGTAACAGGCAGTATAATACATAGTTACTGGTCATGTAAAGTATGGGGATAGGAGGTATAAACTCAGATAGTATAGAGGCCAGTAAGCAGTGTAGTAACAGGCAGTATAATACATAGTTACTGGTCATGTAATGTATGGGGATAGGAGGTATAATCTCAGATAGTATGGAGGTCAGTAAGCAGTGTAGTAACAGGCAGTATAATACATAGTTACTGGTCATGTAAAGTATGGGGATAGGAGGTATAAACTCAGATAGTATAGAGGCCAGTAAGCAGTGTAGTAACAGGCAGTATAATACATAGTTACTGGTCATGTAATGTATGGGGATAGGAGGTATAATATCAGATGATATAGAGGTCAGTGAGCAGTGTAGTAACAGGCAGTGTAATACATAGTGACTGGTCATGTAATGTATGGGGATAGGAGGTATAATATCAGATAGTATAGATGTCAGTAAGCAGTGTAGTAACAGGCAGTATAATACATAGTTACTGGTAATGTAATGTATGGGGATAGGAGGTATAATCTCAGATAATATGGAGGTCAGTAAGCAGTGTAGTAACAGGCAGTATAATACATCGTTACTGCTAATGTAATGTATGGGGATAGGAGGTATAATATCAGATGATATGGAGGTCAGTAAGCAATGTAGTAACAGGCAGTATAATACATAGTTACTGGTAATGTAATGTATGGGGATTGGAGGTATAATCTCAGATAGTATGGAGGTCAGTAAGCAGTGTAGTAACAGGCAGTATAATACATAGTGACTGGTAATGTAATGTATGGGGATAGGAGGTATAATATCAGATAGTATGGAGGTCAGTAAGCAGTGAAGTAACAGGCAGTATAATACATAGTTACTGGTCATGTAATGTATGGGGATAGGAGGTATAAACTCAGGTAGTATAGAGGTCAGTAAGCAGTGTAGTAACAGGCAGTATAATACATAGTTACTGGTCATGTAATGTATGGGGATAGGAGGTATAATCTCAGATAGTATGGAGGTCAGTAAGCAGTGTAGTAACAGGCAGTATAATACATAGTTACTGGTCATGTATGTGGATAGGAGGTATAATATCAGATGACATGGAGGTCAGTAAGCAGTGTAGTAACAGGCAGTATAATACATAGTGACTGGTAATGTAATGTATGGGGATAGGAGGTATAATCTCAGATCGTATGGAGGTCAGTAAGCAGTTTAGTAACAGGCAGTATAATACATAGTGACTGGTAATGTAATGTATGGGGACAGGAGGTATAATCTCAGATAGTATGGAGGTCAGTAAGCAGTGTAGTAACAGGCAGTATAATACATAGTTACTGGTCATGTAATGTATGGGGATAGGAGGTATAATCTCAGATAGTATGGAGGTCAGTAAGCAGTGTAGTAACAGGCAGTATAATACATAGTTACTGGTCATGTATGGCGATAGGAGGTATAATATCAGATGATATAGAGGTCAGTAAGCAGTGTAGTAACAGGCAGTATAATATATAGTTACTGGTCATGTAATGTATGGGGATAGGAGGTATAATATCAGATAATATGGAGGTCAGTAAGCAGTGTAGTAACAGGCAGTATAATACATAGTTACTGGTCATGTAATGTATGGTGATAGGAGGTATAATATCAGATAGTATGGAGGTCAGTAAGCAGTGTAGTAACAGGCAGTATAATACATAGTTACTGGTCATGTATGGTGATAGGAGGTATAATATCAGATAGTATGGAGGTCAGTAAGCAGTGTAGTAACAGGCAGTATAATACATAGTTACTGGTCATGTAATGTATGGGGATAGGAGGTATAATATCAGATGATATAGAGGTCAGTAAGCAGTGTAGTAACAGGCAGTATAATACATAGTTACTGGTAATGTAATGTATGGGGATAGGAGGTATAATCTCAGATAATATGGAGGTCAGTAAGCAGTGTAGTAACAGGCAGTATAATACATAGTTACTGGTCATGTAATGTATGGGGATAGGAGGTATAATATCAGATGATATAGAGGTCAGTAAGCAGTGTAATAACAGGCAGTATAATATATAGTTACTGGTCATGTAATGTATGGGGATAGGAGGTATAATCTCAGATAATATGGAGGTCAGTAAGCAGTGTAGTAACAGGCAGTATAATACATAGTTACTGGTCATGTAATGTATGGGGATAGGAGGTATAATATCAGATAGTATGGAGGTCAGTAAGCAGTGTAGTAACAGGCAGTATAATACATAGTGACTGGTAATGTAATGTGATGTATGGGGATAGGAGGTATAATATCAGATAGTATGGAGGTCAGTAAGCAGTGTAGTAACAGGCAGTATAATACATAGTTACTGGTCATGTATGGCGATAGGAGGTATAATATCAGATAGTATGGAGGTCAGTAAGCAGTGTAGTAACAGGCAGTATAATATATAGTTACTGGTCATGTAATGCAAGGGGATAGGATGTATAATCTCAGATAGTATGGCTGTCAGTAAGCAGTGTAGTAACAGGCAGTATAATACATAGTTACTGGTCATGTAATGTATGGGGATTGGAGGTATAATATCAGATTGAATGGAGGTCAGTAAGCAGCGTAGTAACAGGCAGTATAATACATAGTTACTGGTCATGTAATGTATGGGGATAGGAGGTATAATATCAGATAGTATGGAGGTCAGTAAGCAGTGTAGTAACAGGCAGTATAATACATAGTTACTGGTCATGTATGGCGATAGGAGGAATAATATCAGATAGTATGGACGTCAGTAAGCAGTGTAGTAACAGGCAGTATAATATATAGTTACTGGTCATGTAATGCATGGGGATAGGAGGTATAATATCAGATAGTATGGAGGTCAGTAAGCAGTGTAGTAACAGGCAGTATAATACATAGTTACTGGTCATGTAATGTATGGGGATAGGAGGTATAATCTCAGATAATATAGAGGTCAGTAAGCAGTGTAGTAACAGGCAGTATAATACATAGTTACTGGTCATGTAATGTATGGGGATAGGAGGTATAATATCAGATGATATAGGGGTCAGTAAGCAGTGTAGTAACAGGCAGTATAATACATAGTTACTGGTAATGTAATGTATGGGGTTAGGAGGTATAATCTCAGATAATATGGAGGTCAGTAAGCAGTGTAGTAACAGGGAGTATAATACATAGTTACTGGTCATGTAATGTATGGGGATAGGAGGTATAATATCAGATAGTATGGAGGTCAGTAAGCAGTGTAGTAACAGGCAGTATAATACATAGTTACTGGTCATGTAATGTATGGGGATAGGAGGTATAATATCAGACAGTATGGAGCTCAGTAAGCAGTGTAGTAACAGGCAGTATAATACATAGTTACTGGTCATGTATGGCGATAGGAGGTATAATGTCAGATAGTATGGAGGTCAGTAAGCAGTGTAGTAACAGGCAGTATAATATATAGTTACTGGTCATGTAATGCAAGGGGATAGGAGGTATAATCTCAGATAGTATGGCTGTCAGTAAGCAGTGTAGTAACAGGCAGTATAATACATAGTTACTGGTCATGTAATGTATGGGGATAGGAGGTATAATATCAGATTGAATGGAGGTCAGTAAGCAGCGTAGTAACAGGCAGTATAATACATAGTTACTGGTCATGTAATGTATGGGGATAGGAGGTATAATATCAGATAGTATGGAGGTCAGTAAGCAGTGTAGTAACAGGCAGTATAATACATAGTTACTGGTCATGTATGGCGATAGGAGGAATAATATCAGATAGTATGGACGTCAGTAAGCAGTGTAGTAACAGGCAGTATAATATATAGTTACTGGTCATGTAATGCATGGGGATAGGAGGTATAATATCAGATAGTATGGAGGTCAGTAAGCAGTGTAGTAACAGGCAGTATAATACATAGTGACTGGTAATGTAATGTATGGGGATAGGAGGTATAATCTCAGATAGTATGGAGGTCAGTAAGCAGTGTAGTAACAGGCAGTATAATACATAGTTACTGGTCATGTAAAGTATGGGGATAGGAGGTATAAACTCAGATAGTATAGAGGCCAGTAAGCAGTGTAGTAACAGGCAGTATAATACATAGTTACTGGTCATGTAATGTATGGGGATAGGAGGTATAATCTCAGATAGTATGGAGGTCAGTAAGCAGTGTAGTAACAGGCAGTATAATACATAGTTACTGGTCATGTATGGCGATAGGATGTATAATATCAGATGATATAGAGGTCAGTAAGCAGTGTAGTAACAGGCAGTATAATATATAGTTACTGGTCATGTATTGTATGGGGATAGGAGGTATAATATCAGATAATATGGAGGTCAGTAAGCAGTGTAGTAACAGGCAGTATAATACATAGTTACTGGTCATGTAATGTATGGTGATAGGAGGTATAATATCAGATAGTATGGAGGTCAGTAAGCAGTGTAGTAACAGGCAGTATAATACATAGTTACTGGTCATGTATGGCGATAGGAGGTATAATATCAGATAGTATCGAGGTCAGTAAGCAGTGTAGTAACAGGCAGTACAATATATAGTTACTGGTCATGTAATGCATTGGGATAGGAGGTATAATATCAGATGATATAGGGGTCAGTAAGCAGTGTAGTAACAGGCAGTATAATACATAGTTACTGGTAATGTAATGTATGGGGATAGGAGGTATAATCTCAGATAGTATGGAGGTCAGTAAGCAGTGTAGTAACAGGCAGTATAATACATAGTTACTGGTCATGTATGGGGATAGGAGGTATAATATCAGATGACATGGAGGTCAGTAAGCAGTGTAGTAACAGGCAGTATAATACATAGTGACTGGTAATGTAATGTATGGGGATAGGAGGTATAATCTCAGATCGTATGGAGGTCAGTAAGCAGTTTAGTAACAGGCAGTATAATACATAGTGACTGGTAATGTAATGTATGGGGATAGGAGGTATAATCTCAGATAGTATGGAGGTCAGTAAGCAGTGTAGTAACAGGCAGTATAATACATAGTTACTGGTCATGTAATGTATGGGGATAGGAGGTATAATCTCAGATAGTATGGAGGTCAGTAAGCAGTGTAGTAACAGGCAGTATAATACATAGTTACTGGTCATGTATGGCGATAGGAGATATAATATCAGATGATATAGAGGTCAGTAAGCAGTGTAGTAACAGGCAGTATAATATATAGTTACTGGTCATGTAATGTATGGGGATAGGAGGTATAATATCAGATAATATGGAGGTCAGTAAGCAGTGTAGTAACAGGCAGTATAATACATAGTTACTGGTCATGTAATGTATGGTGATAGGAGGTATAATATCAGATAGTATGGAGGTCAGTAAGCAGTGTAGTAACAGGCAGTATAATACATAGTTACTGGTCATGTATGGTGATAGGAGGTATAATATCAGATAGTATGGAGGTCAGTAAGCAGTGTAATAACAGGCAGTATAATACATAGTTACTGGTCATGTAATGTATGGGGATAGGAGGTATAATATCAGATGATATAGAGGTCAGTAAGCAGTGTAGTAACAGGCAGTATAATACATAGTTACTGGTAATGTAATGTATGGGGATAGGAGGTATAATCTCAGATAATATGGAGGTCAGTAAGCAGTGTAGTAACAGGCAGTATAATACATAGTTACTGGTCATGTAATGTATGGGGATAGGAGGTATAATATCAGATGATATAGAGGTCAGTAAGCAGTGTAATAACAGGCAGTATAATATATAGTTACTGGTCATGTAATGTATGGGGATAGGAGGTATAATCTCAGATAATATGGAGGTCAGTAAGCAGTGTAGTAACAGGCAGTATAATACATAGTTACTGGTCATGTAATGTATGGGGATAGGAGGTATAATATCAGATAGTATGGATGTCAGTAAGCAGTGTAGTCACAGGCAGTATAATACATAGTGACTGGTAATGTAATGTGATGTATGGGGATAGGAGGTATAATATCAGATAGTATGGAGGTCAGTAAGCAGTGTAGTAACAGGCAGTATAATACATAGTTACTGGTCATGTAATGTATGGGGATAGGAGGTATAATCTCAGATAATATAGAGGTCAGTAAGCAGTGTAGTAACAGGCAGTATAATACATAGTTACTGGTCATGTAATGTATGGGGATAGGAGGTATAATATCAGATGATATAGGGGTCAGTAAGCAGTGTAGTAACAGGCAGTATAATACATAGTTACTGGTAATGTAATGTATGGGGTTAGGAGGTATAATCTCAGATAATATGGAGGTCAGTAAGCAGTGTAGTAACAGGCAGTATAATACATAGTTACTGGTCATGTAATGTATGGGGATAGGAGGTATAATATCAGATAGTATGGAGGTCAGTAAGCAGTGTAGTAACAGGCAGTATAATACATAGTTACTGGTCATGTAATGTATGGGGATAGGAGGTATAATATCAGATAGTATGGAGGTCAGTAAGCAGTGTAGTAACAGGCAGTATAATACATAGTTACTGGTCATGTATGGCGATAGGAGGTATAATGTCAGATAGTATGGAGGTCAGTAAGCAGTGTAGTAACAGGCAGTATAATATATAGTTACTGGTCATGTAATGCAAGGGGATAGGAGGTATAATCTCAGATAGTATGGCTGTCAGTATGCAGTGTAGTAACAGGCAGTATAATACATAGTTACTGGTCATGTATGGCGATAGGAGGTATAATATCAGATAGTATGGACGTCAGTAAGCAGTGTAGTAACAGGCAGTATAATATATAGTTACTGGTCATGTAATGCATGGGGATAGGAGGTATAATATCAGATAGTATGGAGGTCAGTAAGCAGTGTAGTAACAGGCAGTATAATACATACTGACTGGTAATGTAATGTATGGGGATAGGAGGTATAATCTCAGATAGTATGGAGGTCAGTAAGCAGTGTAGTAACAGGCAGTATAATACATAGTTACTGGTCATGTAAAGTATGGGGATAGGAGGTATAAACTCAGATAGTATAGAGGCCAGTAAGCAGTGTAGTAACAGGCAGTATAATACATAGTTACTGGTCATGTAATGTATGGGGATAGGAGGTATAATCTCAGATAGTATGGAGGTCAGTAAGCAGTGTAGTAACAGGCAGTATAATACATAGTTACTGGTCATGTATGGCGATAGGAGGTATAATATCAGATGATATAGAGGTCAGTAAGCAGTGTAGTAACAGGCAGTATAATATATAGTTACTGGTCATGTAATGCATGGGGATAGGAGGTATAATATCAGATAGTATGGAGGTCAGTAAGCAGTGTAGTAACAGGCAGTATAATACATAGTGACTGGTAATGTAATGTATGGGGATAGGAGGTATAATCTCAGATAGTATGGAGGTCAGTAAGCAGTGTAGTAACAGGCAGTATAATACATAGTTACTGGTCATGTAAAGTATGGGGATAGGAGGTATAAACTCAGATAGTATAGAGGCCAGTAAGCAGTGTAGTAACAGGCAGTATAATACATAGTTACTGGTCATGTAATGTATGGGGATAGGAGGTATAATCTCAGATAGTATGGAGGTCAGTAAGCAGTGTAGTAACAGGCAGTATAATACATAGTTACTGGTCATGTATGGCGATAGGAGGTATAATATCAGATGATATAGAGGTCAGTAAGCAGTGTAGTAACAGGCAGTATAATATATAGTTACTGGTCATGTATTGTATGGGGATAGGAGGTATAATATCAGATAATATGGAGGTCAGTAAGCAGTGTAGTAACAGGCAGTATAATACATAGTTACTGGTCATGTAATGTATGGTGATAGGAGGTATAATATCAGATAGTATGGAGGTCAGTAAGCAGTGTAGTAACAGGCAGTATAATACATAGTTACTGGTCATGTATGGCGATAGGATGTATAATATCAGATAGTATCGAGGTCAGTAAGCAGTGTAGTAACAGGCAGTACAATATATAGTTACTGGTCATGTAATGCATTGGGATAGGAGGTATAATATCAGATGATATAGGGGTCAGTAAGCAGTGTAGTAACAGGCAGTATAATACATAGTTACTGGTAATGTAATGTATGGGGATAGGAGGTATAATCTCAGATAATATGGAGGTCAGTAAGCAGTGTAGTAACAGGCAGTATAATACATAGTTACTGGTCATGTAATGTATGGGGATAGGAGGTATAATATCAGATAGTATGGAGGTCAGTAAGCAGTGTAGTAACAGGCAGTATAATACATAGTTACTGGTCATGTAATGTATGGGGATAGGAGGTATAATATCAGATAGTATGGAGGTCAGTAAGCAGTGTAGTAACAGGCAGTATAATACATAGTTACTGGTCATGTATGGCGATAGGAGGTATAATATCAGATAGTATGGAGGTCAGTAAGCAGTGTAGTAATAGGCAGTATAATATATAGTTACTGGTCATGTAATGCATGGGGATAGGAGGTATAATCTCAGATAGTATGGAGGTCAGTAAGCAGTGTAGTAACAGGCAGTATAATACATAGTTACTGGTCATGTAATGTATGGGGATAGGAGGTATAATATCAGATAATATAGAGGTCAGTAAGCAGTGTAGTAACAGGCAGTATAATACATAGTTACTGGTAATGTAATGTATGGGGATAGGAGGTATAATCTCAGATAATATGGAGGTCAGTAAGCAGTGTAGTAACAGGCAGTATAATACATAGTTACTGATCATGTAATGTATGGGGATAGGAGGTATAATATCAGATGATATAGAGGTCAGTAAGCAGTGTAGTAACAGGCAGTATAATATATAGTTACTGGTCATGTAATGTATGGGGATAGGAGGTATAATCTCAGATAATATGGAGGTCAGTAAGCAGTGTAGTAACAGGCAGTTTAATACATTGTTACTGGTCATGTAATGTATGGGGATAGGAGGTATAATCTCAGATAGTATGGAGGTCAGTAAGCAGTGTAGTAACAGGCAGTATAATACATAGTTACTGGTCATATATGGCGATAGGAGGTATAATATCAGATAGTATGGAGGTCAGTAAGCAGTGTAGTAACAGGCAGTATAATACATAGTTACTGGTCATGTATGGCGATAGGAGGTATAATATCAGATAGTATGGAGGTCAGTAAGCAGTGTAGTAACAGGCAGTATAATACATAGTTACTGGTCATGTAATATATGGGGATAGGAGGTATAATATCAGATGATATAAAGGTCAGTGAGCAGTGTAGTAACAGGCAGTGTAATACATAGTGACTGGTAATGTAATGTATGGGGATAGGAGGTATAATATCAGATAGTATAGATGTCAGTAAGGAGTGTAGTAACAGGCAGTATAATACATAGTTACTGGTAATGTAATGTATGGGGATAGGAGGTATAATCTCAGATAATATGGAGGTCAGTAAGCAGTGTAGTAACAGGCAGTATAATACATCGTTACTGCTAATGTAATGTATGGGGATAGGAGGTATAATATCAGATGATATGGAGGTCAGTAAGCAATGTAGTAACAGGCAGTATAATACATAGTTACTGGTAATGTAATGTATGGGGATAGGAGGTATAATATCAGATAGTATGGAGGTCAGTAAGCAGTGTAGTAACAGGCAGTATAATACATAGTTACTGGTCATGTAATGTATGGGGATAGGAGGTATAAACTCAGATAGTATAGAGGTCAGTAAGCAGTGTAGTAACAGGCAGTATAATACATAGTTACTGGTCATGTAATGTATGGGGATAGGAGGTATAATCTCAGATAGTATGGAGGTCAGTAAGCAGTGTAGTAACAGGCAGTATAATACATAGTTACTGGTCATGTATGGGGATAGGAGGTATAATATCAGATGACATGGAGGTCAGTAAGCAGTGTAGTAACAGGCAGTATAATACATAGTGACTGGTAATGTAATGTATGGGGATAGGAGGTATAATCTCAGATAGTATGGAGGTCAGTAAGCAGCTTAGTGACAGGCAGTATAATACATAGTGACTGGTAATGTAATGTATGGGGATAGGAGGTATAATCTCAGATAGTATGGAGGTTAGTAAGCAGTGTAGTAACAGGCAGTATAATACATAGTTACTGGTCATGTAATGTATGGGGATAGGAGGTATAAACTCAGAGAGTATAGAGGTCAGTAAGCAGTGTAGTAACAGGCAGTATAATACATAGTTACTGGTCATGTATGGCGATAGGAGGTATAATATCAGATAGTATGGAGGTCAGTAAGCAGTGAAGTAACAGGCAGTATAATACATAGTTACTGGTCATGTAATGTATGGGGATAGGAGGTATAATATCAGATGATATAGGGGTCAGTAAGCAGTGTAGTAACAGGCAGTATAATACAGTTACTGGTAATGTAATGTATGGGGATAGGAGGTATAATATCAGATAGTATGGAGGTCAGTAAGCAGTGTAGTAACAGGCAGTATAATACATAGTTACTGGTCATGTAATGTATGGGGATAGGAGGTATAAACTCAGGTAGTATAGAGGTCAGTAAGCAGTGTAGTAACAGGCAGTATAATACATAGTTACTGGTCATGTAATGTATGGGGATAGGAGGTATAATCTCAGATAGTATGGAGGTCAGTAAGCAGTGTAGTAACAGGCAGTATAATACATAGTTACTGGTCATGTATGGGGATAGGAGGTATAATATCAGATGACATGGAGGTCAGTAAGCAGTGTAGTAACAGGCAGTATAATACATAGTGACTGGTAATGTAATGTATGGGGATAGGAGGTATAATCTCAGATCGTATGGAGGTCAGTAAGCAGTTTAGTAACAGGCAGTATAATACATAGTGACTGGTAATGTAATGTATGGGGATAAGAGGCATGATCTCAGATAGTATGGAGGTCAGTAAGCAGTGTAGTAACAGGCAGTATAATACATAGTTACTGGTCATGTAATGTATGGGGATAGGAGGTATAATCTCAGATAGTATGGAGGTCAGTAAGCATTGTAGTAACAGGCAGTATAATACATAGTTACTGGTCATGTATGGTGATAAGAATTATAATATCAGATGATATAGAGGTCAGTAAGCAGTGTAGTAACAGGCAGTATAATATATAGTTACTGGTCATGTAATGTATGGGGATAGGAGGTATAATATCAGATAATATGGAGGTCAGTAAGCAGTGTAGTAACAGGCAGTATAATACATAGTTACTGGTCATGTAATGTATGGTGATAGGAGGTATAATATCAGATAGTATGGAGGTCAGTAAGCAGTGTAGTAACAGGCAGTATAATACATAGTTACTGGTCATGTATGGCGATAGGAGGTATAATATCAGATAGTATGGAGGTCAGTAAGCAGTGTAGTAACAGGCAGTATAATACATAGTTACTGGTCATGTAATGTATGGGGATAGGAGGTATAATCTCAGATAATATAGAGGTCAGTAAGCAGTGTAGTAACAGGCAGTATAATACATCGTTACTGGTAATGTAATGTATGGGGATAGGAGGTATAATATCAGATGATATGGAGGTCAGTAAGCAGTGTAGTAACAGGCAGTATAATACATAGTTACTGGTCATGTAATGTATGGGGATAGGAGGTATAATCTCAGATAATATAGAGGTCAGTAAGCAGTGTAGTAACAGGCAGTATAATACATAGTTACTGGTCATGTAATGTATGGGGATAGGAGGTATAATATCAGATGATATAGAGGTCAGTAAGCAGTGTAGTAACAGGCAGTATAATACATAGTTACTGGTAATGTAATGTATGGGGATAGGAGGTATAATCTCAGATAATATGGAGGTCAGTAAGCAGTGTAGTAACAGGCAGTATAATACATAGTTACTGGTCATGTATGGCGATAGGAGGTATAATATCAGATAGTATGGAGGTCAGTAAGCAGTGTAGTAACAGGCAGTATAATACATAGTTACTGGTCATGTAATGTATGGGGATAGGAGGTATAATCTCAGATAGTATGGAGGTCAGTAAGCAGTGTAGTAACAGGCAGTATAATACATAGTTACTGGTCATGTAATGTATGGGGATAGGAGGTATAATATCAGATGATTTAGGGGTCAGTAAGCAGTGTAGTAACAGGCAGTATAATACAGTTACTGGTAATGTAATGTATGGGGATAGGAGGTATAATATCAGATGATATGGAGGTCAGTAAGCAGTGTAGTAACAGGCAGTATAATACATAGTTACTGGTAATGTAATGTATGGGGATAGGAGGTATAATCTCAGATAGTATGGAGGTCAGTAAGCAGTGTAGTAACAGGCAGTATAATACATAGTTACTGGTCATGTAATGTATGGGGATAGGAGGTATAATATCAGATGATATAGCGGTCAGTAAGCATTGTAGTAACAGGCAGTATAATACATCGTTACTGGTAATGTAATGTATGGGGATAGGAGGTATAATATCAGATGATATGGAGGTCAGTAAGCAGTGTAGTAACAGGCAGTATAATACATAGTGACTGGTAATGTAATGTATGGGGGTAGGAGGTATAATCTCAGATAATATGGAGGTCAGTAAGCAGTGTAGTAACAGGCAGTATAATACATAGTTACTGGTCATGTAATGTATGGGGATAGGAGGTATAATATCAGATAGTATGGAGGTCAGTAAGCAGTGTAGTAACAGGCAGTATAATACATAGTGACTGGTAATGTAATGTGATGTATGGGGATAGGAGGTATAATATCAGATAGTATGGAGGTCAGTAAGCAGTGTAGTAACAGGCAGTATAATACATAGTTACTGGTCATGTATGGTGATAGGAGGTATAATATCAGATAGTATGGAGGTCAGTAAGCAGTGTAGTTACAGGCAGTATAATACATAGTTACTGGTCATGTAATGTATGGGGATAGGAGGTATAATCTCAGATAATATGGAGGTCAGTAAGCAGTGTAGTAACAGGCAGTATAATACATAGTTACTGGTCATGTAATGTATGGGGATAGGAGGTATAATATCAGATGATATAGAGGTCAGTAAGCAGTGTAATAACAGGCAGTATAATATATAGTTACTGGTCATGTAATGTATGGGGATAGGAGGTATAATCTCAGATAATATGGAGGTCAGTAAGCAGTGTAGTAACAGGCAGTATTATACATAGTTACTGGTCATGTAATGTATGGGGATAGGAGGTATAATATCAGATAGTATGGAGGTCAGTAAGCAGTGTAGTAACAGGCAGTATTATACATAGTTACTGGTCATGTAATGTATGGGGATAGGAGGTATAATATCAGATAGTATGGAGGTCAGTAAGCAGTGTAGTAACAGGCAGTATAATACATAGTTACTGGTCATGTAATGTATGGTGATAGGAGGTATAATCTCAGATAGTATGGAGGTCAGTAAGCAGTGTAGTAACAGGCAGTATAATACATAGTTACTGGTCATGTAATGTATGGGGATAGGACGTATAATATCAGATGATATAGGGGTCAGTAAGCAGTGTAGTAACAGGCAGTATAATACAGTTACTGGTAATGTAATGTATGGGGATAGGAGGTATAATATCAGATGATATGGAGGTCAGTAAGCAGTGTAGTAACAGGCAGTATAATACATAGTTACTGGTAATGTAATGTATGGGGATAGGAGGTATAATCTCAGATAGTATGGAGTTCAGTAAGCAGTGTAGTAACAGGCAGTATAATACATAGTTACTGGTCATGTAATGTATGGGGATAGGAGGTATAATCTTAGATAATATGGAGGTCAGTAAGCAGTGTAGTAACAGGCAGTATAATACATAGTTACTGGTCATGTAATGTATGGGGATAGGAGGTATAATATCAGATAGTATGGATAGTAAGCAGTGTAGTAACAGGCAGTATAATACATCGTTACTGGTCATGTATGGTGATAGGAGGTATAATATCAGATAGTATGGAGGTCAGTAAGCAGTGTAGTTACAGGCAGTATAATACATAGTTACTGGTCATGTAATGTATGGGGATAGGAGGTATAATATCAGATGATATAGAGGTCAGTAAGCAGTGTAGTAACAGGCAGTATAATACATAGTTACTGGTAATGTAATGTATGGGATAGGAGGTATAATCTCAGATAATATGGAGGTCAGTAAGCAGTGTAGTAACAGGCAGTATAATACATAGTTACTGGTCATGTAATGTATGGGGATAGGAGGTATAATATCAGATGATATAGAGGTCAGTAAGCAGTGTAATAACAGGCAGTATAATATATAGTTACTGGTCATGTAATGTATGGGGATAGGAGGTATAATCTCAGATAATATGGAGGTCAGTAAGCAGTGTAGTAACAGGCAGTATTATACATAGTTACTGGTCATGTAATGTATGGGGATAGGAGGTATAATATCAGATAGTATGGAGGTCAGTAAGCAGTGTAGTAACAGGCAGTATTATACATAGTTACTGGTCATGTAATGTATGGGGATAGGAGGTATAATATCAGATAGTATGGAGGTCAGTAAGCAGTGTAGTAACAGGCAGTATAATACATAGTTACTGGTCATGTAATGTATGGTGATAGGAGGTATAATCTCAGATAGTATGGAGGTCAGTAAGCAGTGTAGTAACAGGCAGTATAATACATAGTTACTGGTCATGTAATGTATGGGGATAGGACGTATAATATCAGATGATATAGGGGTCAGTAAGCAGTGTAGTAACAGGCAGTATAATACAGTTACTGGTAATGTAATGTATGGGGATAGGAGGTATAATATCAGATGATATGGAGGTCAGTAAGCAGTGTAGTAACAGGCAGTATAATACATAGTTACTGGTAATGTAATGTATGGGGATAGGAGGTATAATCTCAGATAGTATGGAGTTCAGTAAGCAGTGTAGTAACAGGCAGTATAATACATAGTTACTGGTCATGTAATGTATGGGGATAGGAGGTATAATCTTAGATAATATGGAGGTCAGTAAGCAGTGTAGTAACAGGCAGTATAATACATAGTTACTGGTCATGTAATGTATGGGGATAGGAGGTATAATATCAGATAGTATGGATAGTAAGCAGTGTAGTAACAGGCAGTATAATACATCGTTACTGGTCATGTATGGTGATAGGAGGTATAATATCAGATAGTATGGAGGTCAGTAAGCAGTGTAGTTACAGGCAGTATAATACATAGTTACTGGTCATGTAATGTATGGGGATAGGAGGTATAATATCAGATGATATAGAGGTCAGTAAGCAGTGTAGTAACAGGCAGTATAATACATAGTTACTGGTAATGTAATGTATGGGATAGGAGGTATAATCTCAGATAATATGGAGGTCAGTAAGCAGTGTAGTAACAGGCAGTATAATACATAGTTACTGGTCATGTAATGTATGGGGATAGGAGGTATAATATCAGATGATATAGAGGTCAGTAAGCAGTGTAATAACAGGCAGTATAATATATAGTTACTGGTCATGTAATGTATGGGGATAGGAGGTATAATCTCAGATAATATGGAGGTCAGTAAGCAGTGTAGTAACAGGCAGTATAATACATAGTTACTGGTCATGTAATGTATGGGGATAGGAGGTATAATATCAGATAGTATGGAGGTCAGTAAGCAGTGTAGTAACAGGCAGTATAATACATAGTTACTGGTCATGTATGGCGATAGGAGGTATAATATCAGATAGTATGGAGGTCAGTAAGCAGTGTAGTAACAGGCAGTATAATACATAGTTACTGGTCATGTAATGTATGGCGATAGGAGGTATAATATCAGATAGTATGGAGGTCAGTAGTAACAGGCAGTATAATATATAGTTACTGGTCATGTAATGCAAGGGGATAGGAGGTATAATCTCAGATAGTATGGTTGTCAGTAAGCAGTGTAGTAACAGGCAGTATAATACATAGTTACTGGTCATGTAATGTATGGGGATAGGAGGTATAATATCAGATGATATAGAGGTCAGTAAGCAGTGTAGTAACAGGCAGTATAATACATAGTTACTGGTAATGTAATGTATGGGGATTGGAGGTATAATCTCAGATAATATGGAGGTCAGTAAGCAGTGTAGTAACAGGCAGTATAATACATAGTTACTGGTCATGTAATGTATGGGGATAGGAGGTATAATATCAGATGATATAGAGGTCAGTAAGCAGTGTAGTAACAGGCAGTATAATATATAGTTACTGGTCATGTAATGTATGGGGATAGGAGGTATAATCTCAGATAATATGGAGGTCAGTAAGCAGTGTAGTAACAGGCAGTATAATACATAGTTACTGGTCATGTAATGTATGGGGATAGGAGGTGTAATATCAGATAGTATGGAGGTCAGTAAGCAGTGTAGTAACAGGCAGTATAATACATAGTTACTGGTCATGTATGGCGATAGGAGGTATAATATCAGATAGTATGGAGGTCAGTAAGCACTGTAGTAACAGGCAGTATAATACATAGTTACTGGTCATGTAATGTATGGGGATAGGAGGTATAATCTCAGATAGTATGGAGGTCAGTAAGCAGTGTAGTAAGAGGCAGTATAATACATAGTTACTGGTCATGTAATGTATGGGGATAGGAGGTATAATATCAGATAGTATGGAGGTCAGTAAGCAGTGTAGTAACAGGCAGTATAATACATAGTTACTGGTAATGTAATGTATGGGGTTAGGAGGTATAATCTCAGATAGTATGGAGTTCAGTAAGCAGTGTAGTAACAGGCAGTATAATACATAGTTACTGGTCATGTAATGTATGGGGATAGGAGGTATAATATCAGATGATATAGGGGTCAGTAAGCATTGTAGTAACAGGCAGTATAATACATCGTTACTGGTAATGTAATATATGGGGATAGGAGGTATAATATCAGATGATATGGAGGTCAGTAAGCAGTGTAGTAACAGGCAGTATAATACATAGTGACTGGTAATGTAATGTATGGGGATAGGAGGTATAATCTTAGATAATATGGAGGTCAGTAAGCAGTGTAGTAACAGGCAGTATAATACATAGTTACTGGTCATGTAATGTATGGGGATAGGAGGTATAATATCAGATAGTATGGAGGTCAGTAAGCAGTGTAGTAACAGGCAGTATAATACATCGTTACTGGTAATGTAATGTATGGGGATAGGAGGTATAATATCAGATGATATGGAGGTCAGTAAGCAGTGTAGTAACAGGCAGTATAATACATAGTGACTGGTAATGTAATGTATGGGGATAGGAGGTATAATCTCAGATAATATGGAGGTCAGTAAGCAGTGTAGTAACAGTCAGTATAATACATAGTTACTGGTCATGTAATGTATGGGGATAGGAGGTATAATATCATATAGTATGGAGGTCAGTAAGCAGTGTAGTAACAGGCAGTATAATACATAGTGACTGGTAATGTAATGTGATGTATGGGGCTAGGAGGTATAATATCAGATAGTATGGATAGTAAGCAGTGTAGTAACAGGCAGTATAATACATAGTTACTGGTCATGTATGGTGATAGGAGGTATAATATCAGATAGTATGGAGGTCAGTAAGCAGTGTAGTTACAGGCAGTATAATACATAGTTACTGGTCATGTAATGTATGGGATAGGAGGTATAATCTCAGATAATATGGAGGTCAGTAAGCAGTGTAGTAACAGGCAGTATAATACATAGTTACTGGTCATGTAATGTATGGGGATAGGAGGTATAATATCAGATGATATAGAGGTCAGTAAGCAGTGTAATAACAGGCAGTATAATATATAGTTACTGGTCATGTAATGTATGGGGATAGGAGGTATAATCTCAGATAATATGGAGGTCAGTAAGCAGTGTAGTAACAGGCAGTATAATACATAGTTACTGGTCATGTAATGTATGGGGATAGGAGGTATAATATCAGATAGTATGGAGGTCAGTAAGCAGTGTAGTAACAGGCAGTATAATACATAGTTACTGGTCATGTATGGCGATAGGAGGTATAATATCAGATAGTATGGAGGTCAGTAAGCAGTGTAGTAACAGGCAGTATAATACATAGTTACTGGTCATGTAATGTATGGGGATAGGAGGTATAATCTCAGATAATATAGAGGTCAGTAAGCAGTGTAGTAACAGGCAGTATAATACATAGTTACTGGTCATGTAATGTATGGGGATAGGAGGTATAATGTCAGATGATATAGGGGTCAGTAAGCAGTGTAGTAACAGGCAGTATAATACATAGTTACTGGTAATGTAATGTATGGGGTTAGGAGGTATAATCTCAGATAATATGGAGGTCAGTAAGCAGTGTAGTAACAGGCAGTATAATACATAGTTACTGGTCATGTAATGTATGGGGATAGGAGGTATAATATCAGATAGTATGGAGGTCAGTAAGCAGTGTAGTAACAGGCAGTATAATACATAGTTACTGGTCATGTAATGTATGGGGATAGGAGGTATAATATCAGATAGTATGGAGGTCAGTAAGCAGTGTAGTAACAGGCAGTAAAATACATAGTTACTGGTCATGTATGGCGATAGGAGGTATAATATCAGATAGTATGGAGGTCAGTAGTAACAGGCAGTATAATATATAGTTACTGGTCATGTAATGCAAGGGGATAGGAGGTATAATCTCAGATAGTATGGTTGTCAGTAAGCAGTGTAGTAACAGGCAGTATAATACATAGTTACTGGTCATGTAATGTATGGGGATAGGAGGTATAATATCAGATGATATAGAGGTCAGTAAGCAGTGTAGTAACAGGCAGTATAATACATAGTTACTGGTAATGTAATGTATGGGGATAGGAGGTATAATCTCAGATAATATGGAGGTCAGTAAGCAGTGTAGTAACAGGCAGTATAATACATAGTTACTGGTCATGTATGGCGATAGGAGGTATAATATCAGATAGTATGGAGGTCAGTAAGCAGTGTAGTAACAGGCAGTATAATACATAGTTACTGGTCATGTAATGTATGGGGATAGGAGGTATAATCTCAGATAATATGGAGGTCAGTAAGCAGTGTAGTAACATGCAGTATAATTCATAGTTACTGTTCATGTAATGTATGGGGATAGGAGGTATAATATCAGATAGTATGGAGGTCAGTAAGCACTGTAGTAACAGGCAGTATAATACATAGTTACTGGTCATGTAATGTATGGGGATAGGAGGTATAATCTCAGATAGTATGGAGGTCAGTAAGCAGTGTAGTAAGAGGCAGTATAATACATAGTTACTGGTCATGTAATGTATGGGGATAGGAGGTATAATATCAGATAGTATGGAGGTCAGTAAGCAGTGTAGTAACAGGCAGTATAATACATAGTTACTGGTAATGTAATGTATGGGGTTAGGAGGTATAATCTCAGATAATATGGAGGTCAGTAAGCAGTGTAGTAACAGGCAGTATAATACATAGTTACTGGTCATGTAATGTATGGGGATAGGAGGTATAATATCAGATAGTATGGAGGTCAGTAAGCAGTGTAGTAACAGGCAGTAAAATACATAGTTACTGGTCATGTATGGCGATAGGAGGTATAATATCAGATAGTATGGAGGTCAGTAAGCAGTGTAGTAACAGGCAGTATAATACATAGTTACTGGTCATGTAATGTATGGGGATAGGAGGTATAATCTCAGATAGTATGGAGGTCAGTAAGCAGTGTAGTAACAGGCAGTATAATACATAGTTACTGGTCATGTAATGTATGGGGATAGGAGGTATAATATCAGATGATATAGGGGTCAGTAAGCATTGTAGTAACAGGCAGTATAATACATCGTTACTGGTAATGTAATGTATGGGGATAGGAGGTATAATATCAGATGATATGGAGGTCAGTAAGCAGTGTAGTTACAGGCAGTATAATACATAGTGACTGGTAATGTAATGTATGGGGATAGGAGGTATAATCTCAGATAATATGGAGGTCAGTAAGCAGTGTAGTAACAGGCAGTATAATACATAGTTACTGGTCATGTAATGTATGGGGATAGGAGGTATAATATTAGATAGTATGGAGGTCAGTAAGCAGTGTAGTAACAGGCAGTATAATACATAGTGACTGGTAATGTAATGTGATGTATGGGGATAGGAGGTATAATATCAGATAGTATGGAGGTCAGTAAGCAGTGTAGTAACAGGCAGTATAATACATAGTTACTGGTCATGTATGGCGATAGGAGGTATAATATCAGATATTATGGAGGTCAGTAAGCAGTGTAGTAACAGGCAGTATAATACATAGTTACTGGTCATGTAATGTATGGGGATAGGAGGTATAATCTCAGATAATATAGAGGTCAGTAAGCAGTGTAGTAACAGGCAGTATAATACATAGTCACTGGTCATGTAATGTATGGGGATAGGAGGTATAATATCAGATGATATAGGGGTCAGTAAGCAGTGTAGTAACAGGCAGTATAATACATAGTTACTGGTCATGTATGGCGATAGGAGGTATAATATCAGATGATATAGAGGTCAGTAAGCAGTGTAGTAACAGGCAGTATAATATATAGTTACTGGTCATGTATTGTATGGGGATAGGAGGTATAATATCAGATAATATGGAGGTCAGTAAGCAGTGTAGTAACAGGCAGTATAATACATAGTTACGGGTCATGTAATGTATGGTGATAGGAGGTATAATATCAGATAGTATGGAGGTCAGTAAGCAGTGTAGTAACAGGCAGTATAATACATAGTTAATGGTCATGTATGGCGATAGGAGGTATAATATCAGATAGTATCGAGGTCAGTAAGCAGTGTAGTAACAGGCAGTATAATATATAGTTACTGGTCATGTAATGCATGGGGATAGGAGGTATAATATCAGATGATATAGGAGTCAGTAAGCAGTGTAGTAACAGGCAGTATAATATATAGTTACTGGTAATGTAATGTATGGGGATAGGAGGTATAATCTCAGATAATATGGAGGTCAGTAAGCAGTGTAGTAACAGGCAGTATAATACATAGTTACTGGTCATGTAATGTATGGGGATAGGAGGTATAATATCAGATAGTATGGAGGTCAGTAAGCAGTGTAGTAACAGGCAGTATAATACATAGTTACTGGTCATGTAATGTATGGGGATAGGAGGTATAATATCAGATAGTATGGAGGTCAGTAAGCAGTGTAGTAACAGGCAGTATAATACATAGTTACTGGTCATGTAATGTATGGGGATAGGAGGTATAATATCAGATAGTATGGAGGTCAGTAAGCAGTGTAGTAACAGGCAGTATAATACATAGTTACTGGTCATGTATGGCGATAGGAGGTATAATATCAGATAGTATGGAGGTCAGTAAGCAGTGTAGTAACAGGCAGTATAATATATAGTTACTGGTCATGTAATGCATGGGGATAGGAGGTATAATCTCAGATAGTATGGATGTCAGTAAGCAGTGTAGTAACAGGCAGTATAATACATAGTTACTGGTCATGTAATGTATGGGGATAGGAGGTATAATATCAGATAATATAGAGGTCAGTAAGCAGTGTAGTAACAGGCAGTAAAATACATAGTTACTGGTCATGTATGGCGATAGGAGGTATAATATCAGATAGTATGGAGGTCAGTAAGCAGTGTAGTAACAGGCAGTATAATACATAGTTACTGGTCATGTATGGCGATAGGAGGTATAATATCAGATAGTATGGAGGTCAGTAAGCAGTGTAGTAACAGGCAGTATAATACATAGTTACTGGTCATGTAATGTATGGGGATAGGAGGTATAATCTCAGATAATATGGAGGTCAGTAAGCAGTGTAGTAACAGGCAGTATAATTCATAGTTACTGTTCATGTAATGTATGGGGATAGGAGGTATAATATCAGATAGTATGGAGGTCAGTAAGCAGTGTAGTAACAGGCAGTATATTACATAGTTACTGGTCATGTATGGCGATAGGAGGTATAATATCAGATAGTATGGAGGTCAGTAAGCAGTGTAGTAACAGGCGGTATAATATATAGTTACTGGTCATGTAATGCATGGGGATAGGAGGTATAATCTCAGATAGTAAGGAGGTCAGTAAGCAGTGTAGTAACAGGCAGTATAATACATAGTTACTGGTCATGTAATGTATGGGGATAGGAGGTATAATATCAGATGATATAAAGGTCAGTGAGCAGTGTAGTAACAGGCAGTGTAATACATATTGACTGGTTTATGTAATGTATGGGGATAGGAGGTATAATATCAGATAGTATAGATGTCAGTAAGGAGTGTAGTAACAGGCAGTATAATACATAGTTACTGGTAATGTAATGTATGGGGATAGGAGGTATAATCTCAGATAATGTGGAGGTCAGTAAGCAGTGTAGTAACAGGCAGTATAATACATCGTTACTGCTAATGTAATGTATGGGGATAGGAGGTATAATATCAGATGATATGGAGGTCAGTAAGCAATGTAGTAACAGGCAGTATAATACATAGTTACTGGTAATGTAATGTATGGGGATAGGAGGTATAATCTCAGATAGTATGGAGGTCGGTAAGCAGTGTAGTAACAGGCAGTATAATACATAGTGACTGGTAATGTAATGTATGGGGATAGGAGGTATAATATCAGATAGTATGGAGGTCAGTAAGCAGTGTAGTAACAGGCAGTATAATACATAGTTACTGGTCATGTAATGTATGGGGATAGGAGGTATAAACTCAGATAGTATGGAGGTCAGTAAGCAGTGTAGTAACAGGCAGTATAATACATAGTTACTGGTCATGTAATGTATGGGGATAGGAGGTATAATATCAGATAGTATGGAGGTCAGTAAGCAGTGTAGTAACAGGCAGTAAAATACATAGTTACTGGTCATGTATGGCGATAGGAGGTATAATATCAGATAGTATGGAGGTCAGTAAGCAGTGTAGTAACAGGCAGTATAATACATAGTTACTGGTCATGTAATGTATGGGGATAGGAGGTATAATCTCAGATAGTATGGAGGTCAGTAAGCAGTGTAGTAACAGGCAGTATAATACATAGTTACTGGTCATGTAATGTATGGGGATAGGAGGTATAATATCAGATGATATAGGGGTCAGTAAGCATTGTAGTAACAGGCAGTATAATACATCGTTACTGGTAATGTAATGTATGGGGATAGGAGGTATAATATCAGATGATATGGAGGTCAGTAAGCAGTGTAGTTACAGGCAGTATAATACATAGTGACTGGTAATGTAATGTATGGGGATAGGAGGTATAATCTCAGATAATATGGAGGTCAGTAAGCAGTGTAGTAACAGGCAGTATAATACATAGTTACTGGTCATGTAATGTATGGGGATAGGAGGTATAATATTAGATAGTATGGAGGTCAGTAAGCAGTGTAGTAACAGGCAGTATAATACATAGTGACTGGTAATGTAATGTGATGTATGGGGATAGGAGGTATAATATCAGATAGTATGGAGGTCAGTAAGCAGTGTAGTAACAGGCAGTATAATACATAGTTACTGGTCATGTATGGCGATAGGAGGTATAATATCAGATATTATGGAGGTCAGTAAGCAGTGTAGTAACAGGCAGTATAATACATAGTTACTGGTCATGTAATGTATGGGGATAGGAGGTATAATCTCAGATAATATAGAGGTCAGTAAGCAGTGTAGTAACAGGCAGTATAATACATAGTCACTGGTCATGTAATGTATGGGGATAGGAGGTATAATATCAGATGATATAGGGGTCAGTAAGCAGTGTAGTAACAGGCAGTATAATACATAGTTACTGGTCATGTATGGCGATAGGAGGTATAATATCAGATGATATAGAGGTCAGTAAGCAGTGTAGTAACAGGCAGTATAATATATAGTTACTGGTCATGTATTGTATGGGGATAGGAGGTATAATATCAGATAATATGGAGGTCAGTAAGCAGTGTAGTAACAGGCAGTATAATACATAGTTACGGGTCATGTAATGTATGGTGATAGGAGGTATAATATCAGATAGTATGGAGGTCAGTAAGCAGTGTAGTAACAGGCAGTATAATACATAGTTACTGGTCATGTATGGCGATAGGAGGTATAATATCAGATAGTATCGAGGTCAGTAAGCAGTGTAGTAACAGGCAGTATAATATATAGTTACTGGTCATGTAATGCATGGGGATAGGAGGTATAATATCAGATGATATAGGAGTCAGTAAGCAGTGTAGTAACAGGCAGTATAATATATAGTTACTGGTAATGTAATGTATGGGGATAGGAGGTATAATCTCAGATAATATGGAGGTCAGTAAGCAGTGTAGTAACAGGCAGTATAATACATAGTTACTGGTCATGTAATGTATGGGGATAGGAGGTATAATATCAGATAGTATGGAGGTCAGTAAGCAGTGTAGTAACAGGCAGTATAATACATAGTTACTGGTCATGTAATGTATGGGGATAGGAGGTATAATATCAGATAGTATGGAGGTCAGTAAGCAGTGTAGTAACAGGCAGTATAATACATAGTTACTGGTCATGTAATGTATGGGGATAGGAGGTATAATATCAGATAGTATGGAGGTCAGTAAGCAGTGTAGTAACAGGCAGTATAATACATAGTTACTGGTCATGTATGGCGATAGGAGGTATAATATCAGATAGTATGGAGGTCAGTAAGCAGTGTAGTAACAGGCAGTATAATATATAGTTACTGGTCATGTAATGCATGGGGATAGGAGGTATAATCTCAGATAGTATGGATGTCAGTAAGCAGTGTAGTAACAGGCAGTATAATACATAGTTACTGGTCATGTAATGTATGGGGATAGGAGGTATAATATCAGATAATATAGAGGTCAGTAAGCAGTGTAGTAACAGGCAGTAAAATACATAGTTACTGGTCATGTATGGCGATAGGAGGTATAATATCAGATAGTATGGAGGTCAGTAAGCAGTGTAGTAACAGGCAGTATAATACATAGTTACTGGTCATGTATGGCGATAGGAGGTATAATATCAGATAGTATGGAGGTCAGTAAGCAGTGTAGTAACAGGCAGTATAATACATAGTTACTGGTCATGTAATGTATGGGGATAGGAGGTATAATCTCAGATAATATGGAGGTCAGTAAGCAGTGTAGTAACAGGCAGTATAATTCATAGTTACTGTTCATGTAATGTATGGGGATAGGAGGTATAATATCAGATAGTATGGAGGTCAGTAAGCAGTGTAGTAACAGGCAGTATATTACATAGTTACTGGTCATGTATGGCGATAGGAGGTATAATATCAGATAGTATGGAGGTCAGTAAGCAGTGTAGTAACAGGCGGTATAATATATAGTTACTGGTCATGTAATGCATGGGGATAGGAGGTATAATCTCAGATAGTAAGGAGGTCAGTAAGCAGTGTAGTAACAGGCAGTATAATACATAGTTACTGGTCATGTAATGTATGGGGATAGGAGGTATAATATCAGATGATATAAAGGTCAGTGAGCAGTGTAGTAACAGGCAGTGTAATACATATTGACTGGTTTATGTAATGTATGGGGATAGGAGGTATAATATCAGATAGTATAGATGTCAGTAAGGAGTGTAGTAACAGGCAGTATAATACATAGTTACTGGTAATGTAATGTATGGGGATAGGAGGTATAATCTCAGATAATGTGGAGGTCAGTAAGCAGTGTAGTAACAGGCAGTATAATACATCGTTACTGCTAATGTAATGTATGGGGATAGGAGGTATAATATCAGATGATATGGAGGTCAGTAAGCAATGTAGTAACAGGCAGTATAATACATAGTTACTGGTAATGTAATGTATGGGGATAGGAGGTATAATCTCAGATAGTATGGAGGTCGGTAAGCAGTGTAGTAACAGGCAGTATAATACATAGTGACTGGTAATGTAATGTATGGGGATAGGAGGTATAATATCAGATAGTATGGAGGTCAGTAAGCAGTGTAGTAACAGGCAGTATAATACATAGTTACTGGTCATGTAATGTATGGGGATAGGAGGTATAAACTCAGATAGTATGGAGGTCAGTAAGCAGTGTAGTAACAGGCAGTATAATACATAGTTACTGGTCATGTAATGTATGGGGATAGGAGGTATAAACTCAGAGAGTATAGAGGTCAGTAAGCAGTGTAGTAACAGGCAGTATAATACATAGTTACTGGTCATGTAATGTATGGGGATAGGAGGTATAATCTCAGATAGTATGGAGGTCAGTAAGCAGTGTACTAACAGGCAGTATAATACATAGTTACTGGTCATGTATGGCGATAGGAGGTATAATATCAGATGATATAGAGGTCAGTAAGCAGTGTAGTAACAGGCAGTATAATACATAGTGACTGGTAATGTAATGTGATGTATGGGGATAAGAGGTATAATATCAGATAGTATGGAGGTCAGTAAGCAGTGTAGTAACAGGCAGTATAATACATAGTTACTGGTCATGTATGGCGATAGGAGGTATAATATCAGATAGTATGGAGGTCAGTAAGCAGTGTAGTAACAGGCAGTATAATACATAGTTACTGGTCATGTAATGTATGGGGATAGGAGGTATAATCTCAGATAATATAGAGGTCAGTAAGCAGTGTAGTAACAGGCAGTATAATACATAGTTACTGGTCATGTAATGTATGGGGATAGGAGGTATAATGTCAGATGATATAGGGGTCAGTAAGCAGTGTAGTAACAGGCAGTATAATGCATAGTTACTGGTAATGTAATGTATGGGGTTAGGAGGTATAATCTCAGATAATATGGAGGTCAGTAAGCAGTGTAGTAACAGGCAGTATAATACATAGTTACTGGTCATGTAAGTATGGGGATAGGAGGTATAATATCAGATAGTATGGAGGTCAGTAAGCAGTGTAGTAACAGGCAGTAAAATACATAGTTACTGGTCATGTATGGCGATAGGAGGTATAATATCAGATAGTATGGAGGTCAGTAAGCAGTGTAGTAACAGGCAGTATAATATATAGTTACTGGTCATGTAATGCAAGGGGATAGGAGGTATAATCTCAGATAGTATGGTTGTCAGTAAGCAGTGTAGTAACAGGCAGTATAATACATAGTTACTGGTCATGTAATGTATGGGGATAGGAGGTATAATATCAGATGATATAGAGGTCAGTAAGCAGTGTAGTAACAGGCAGTATAATACATAGTTACTGGTAATGTAATGTATGGGGATAGGAGGTATAATCTCAGATAATATGGAGGTCAGTAAGCAGTGTAGTAACAGGCAGTATAATACATAGTTACTGGTCATGTAATGTATGGGGATAGGAGGTATAATATCAGATGATATAGAGGTCAGTAAGCAGTGTAATAACAGGCAGTATAATATATAGTTACTGGTCATGTAATGTATGGGGATAGGAGGTATAATCTCAGATAATATGGAGGTCAGTAAGCAGTGTAGTAACAGGCAGTATAATACATAGTTACTGGTCTTGTAATTTATGGGGATAGGAGGTGTAATATCAGATAGTATGGAGGTCAGTAAGCAGTGTAGTAACAGGCAGTATAATACATAGTTACTGGTCATGTATGGCGATAGGAGGTATAATATCAGATAGTATGGAGGTCAGTAAGCAGTGTAGTAACAGGCAGTATAATACATAGTTACTGGTCATGTAATGTATGGGGATAGGAGGTATAATCTCAGATAGTATGGAGGTCAGTAAGCAGTGTAGTAACAGGCAGTATAATACATAGTTACTGGTCATGTAATGTATGGGGATAGGAGGTATAATATCAGATGATATAGGGGTCAGTAAGCAGTGTAGTAACAGGCAGTATAATACAGTTACTGGTAATGTAATGTATGGGGATAGGAGGTATAATATCAGATGATATGGAGGTCAGTAAGTAGTGTAGTAACAGGCAGTATAATACATAGTTACTGGTAATGTAATGTATGGGGATAGGAGGTATAATCTCAGATAGTATGGAGGTCAGTAAGCAGTGTAGTAACAGGCAGTATAATACATAGTTACTGGTCATGTAATGTATGGGGATAGGAGGTATAATATCAGATGATATAGGGGTCAGTAAGCATTGTAGTAACAGGCAGTATAATACATCGTTACTGGTAATGTAATGTATGGGGATAGGAGGTATAATATCAGATGATATGGAGGTCAGTAAGCAGTGTAGTAACAGGCAGTATAATACATAGTGACTGGTAATGTAATGTATGGGGATAGGAGGTATAATCTCAGATAATATGGAGGTCAGTAAGCAGTGTAGTAACAGGCAGTATAATACATAGTTACTGGTCATGTAATGTATGGGGATAGGAGGTATAATATCAGATAGTATGGAGGTCAGTAAGCAGTGTAGTAACAGGCAGTATAATACATAGTGACTGGTAATGTAATGTGATGTATGGGGATAGGAGGTATAATATCAGATAGTATGGAGGTCAGTAAGCAGTGTAGTAACAGGCAGTATAATACATAGTTACTGGTCATGTAATGTATGGGGATAGGAGGTATAATATCAGATAGTATGGAGGTCAGTAAGCAGTGTAGTAACAGGCAGTATAATACATAGTTACTGGTCATGTATGGCGATAGGAGGTATAATATCAGATAGTATGGAGGTCAGTAAGCAGTGTAGTAACAGGCAGTATAATATATAGTTACTGGTCATGTAATGCATGGGGATAGGAGGTATAATCTCAGATAGTATGGATGTCAGTAAGCAGTGTAGTAACAGGCAGTATAATACATAGTTACTGGTCATGTAATGTATGGGGATAGGAGGTATAATATCAGATAATATAGAGGTCAGTAAGCAGTGTAGTAACAGGCAGTAAAATACATAGTTACTGGTCATGTATGGCGATAGGAGGTATAATATCAGATAGTATGGAGGTCAGTAAGCAGTGTAGTAACAGGCAGTATAATACATAGTTACTGGTCATGTAATGTATGGGGATAGGAGGTATAATCTCAGATAATATGGAGGTCAGTAAGCAGTGTAGTAACAGGCAGTATAATTCATAGTTACTGTTCATGTAATGTATGGGGATAGGAGGTATAATATCAGATAGTATGGAGGTCAGTAAGCAGTGTAGTAACAGGCAGTATATTACATAGTTACTGGTCATGTATGGCGATAGGAGGTATAATATCAGATAGTATGGAGGTCAGTAAGCAGTGTAGTAACAGGCGGTATAATATATAGTTACTGGTCATGTAATGCATGGGGATAGGAGGTATAATCTCAGATAGTATGGAGGTCAGTAAGCAGTGTAGTAACAGGCAGTATAATACATAGTTACTGGTCATGTAATGTATGGGGATAGGAGGTATAATATCAGATGATATAAAGGTCAGTGAGCAGTGTAGTAACAGGCAGTGTAATACATAGTGACTGGTCATGTAATGTATGGGGATAGGAGGTATAATATCAGATAGTATAGATGTCAGTAAGGAGTGTAGTAACAGGCAGTATAATACATAGTTACTGGTAATGTAATGTATGGGGATAGGAGGTATAATCTCAGATAATGTGGAGGTCAGTAAGCAGTGTAGTAACAGGCAGTATAATACATCGTTACTGCTAATGTAATGTATGGGGATAGGAGGTATAATATCAGATGATATGGAGGTCAGTAAGCAATGTAGTAACAGGCAGTATAATACATAGTTACTGGTAATGTAATGTATTGGGATAGGAGGTATAATCTCAGATAGTATGGAGGTCAGTAAGCAGTGTAGTAACAGGCAGTATAATACATAGTGACTGGTAATGTAATGTATGGGGATAGGAGGTATAATATCAGATAGTATGGAGGTCAGTAAGCAGTGTAGTAACAGGCAGTATAATACATAGTTACTGGTCATGTAATGTATGGGGATAGGAGGTATAAACTCAGATAGTATAGAGGTCAGTAAGCAGTGTAGTAACAGGCAGTATAATACATAGTTACTGGTCATGTAATGTATGGGGATAGGAGGTATAATCTCAGATAGTATGGAGGTCAGTAAGCAGTGTAGTAACAGGCAGTATAATACATAGTTACTGGTCATGTATGGGGATAGGAGGTATAATATCAGATGACATGGAGGTCAGTAAGCAGTGTAGTAACAGGCAGTGTAATACATAGTGACTGGTAATGTAATGTATGGGGATAGGAGGTATAATCTCAGATAGTATGGAGGTCAGTAAGCAGTTTAGTAACAGGTAGTATAATACATAGTGACTGGTAATGTAATGTATGGGGATAGGAGGTATAATCTCAGATAGTATGGAGGTCAGTAAGCAGTGTAGTAACAGGCAGTATAATACATAGTTACTGGTCATGTAATGTATGGGGATAGGAGGTATAAACTCAGAGAGTATAGAGGTCAGTAAGCAGTGTAGTAACAGGCAGTATAATACATAGTTACTGGTCATGTAATGTATGGGGATAGGAGGTATAATCTCAGATAGTATGGAGGTCAGTAAGCAGTGTAGTAACAGGCAGTATAATACATAGTTACTGGTCATGTATGGTGATAGGAGGTATAATATCAGATAGTATGGAGGTCAGTAAGCAGTGTAGTAACAGGCAGTATAATACATAGTTACTGGTCATGTAATGTATGGGGATAGGAGGTATAATATCAGATTATATAGGGGTCAGTAAGCAGTGTAGTAACAGGCAGTATAATACAGTTACTGGTAATGTAATGTATGGGGATAGGAGGCATAATATCAGATGATATAGAGGTCAGTAAGCAGTGTAGTAACAGGCAGTATAATACATAGTTACTGGTAATGTAATGTATGGGGATAGGAGGTATGATCTCAGATAGTATGGAGGTCAGTAAGTCGTGTAGTAGCAGGCAGTATAATACATAGTTACTGGTCATGTAATGTATGGGGATAGGAGGTATAATATCAGATAGTATGGAGGTCAGTAAGCAGTGTAGTAACAGGCAGTATAATACATAGTTACTGGTCATGTATGGCGATAGGAGGTATAATATCAGATAGTATGGACGTCAGTAAGCAGTGTAGTAACAGGCAGTATAATATATAGTTACTGGTCATGTAATGCATGGGGATAAGAGGTATAATCTCAGATAATATAGAGGTCAGTAAGCAGTGTAGTAACAGGCAGTATAATACATAGTTACTGGTCATGTAATGTATGGGGATAGGAGGTATAATATCAGATAGTATGGAGGTCAGTAAGCAGTGTAGTAACAGGCAGTAAAATACATAGTTACTGGTCATGTATGGCGATAGGAGGTATAATATCAGATAGTATGGAGGTCAGTAGTAACAGGCAGTATAATATATAGTTACTGGTCATGTAATGCAAGGGGATAGGAGGTATAATCTCAGATAGTATGGTTGTCAGTAAGCAGTGTAGTAACAGGCAGTATAATACATAGTTACTGGTCATGTAATGTATGGGGATAGGAGGTATAATATCAGATGATATAGAGGTCAGTAAGCAGTGTAGTAACAGGCAGTATAATACATAGTTACTGGTAATGTAATGTATGGGGATAGGAGGTATAATCTCAGATAATATGGAGGTCAGTAAGCAGTGTAGTAACAGGCAGTATAATACATAGTTACTGGTCATGTATGGCGATAGGAGGTATAATATCAGATAGTATGGAGGTCAGTAAGCAGTGTAGTAACAGGCAGTATAATACATAGTTACTGGTCATGTAATGTATGGGGATAGGAGGTATAATCTCAGATAATATGGAGGTCAGTAAGCAGTGTAGTAACAGGCAGTATAATTCATAGTTACTGTTCATGTAATGTATGGGGATAGGAGGTATAATATCAGATAGTATGGAGGTCAGTAAGTACTGTAGTAACAGGCAGTATAATACATAGTTACTGGTCATGTAATGTATGGGGATAGGAGGTATAATCTCAGATAGTATGGAGGTCAGTAAGCAGTGTAGTAAGAGGCAGTATAATACATAGTTACTGGTCATGTAATGTATGGGGATAGGAGGTATAATATCAGATAGTATGGAGGTCAGTAAGCAGTGTAGTAACAGGCAGTATAATACATAGTTACTGGTAATGTAATGTATGGGGTTAGGAGGTATAATCTCAGATAATATGGAGGTCAGTAAGCAGTGTAGTAACAGGCAGTATAATACATAGTTACTGGTCATGTAATGTATGGGGATAGGAGGTATAATATCAGATAGTATGGAGGTCAGTAAGCAGTGTAGTAACAGGCAGTAAAATACATAGTTACTGGTCATGTATGGCGATAGGAGGTATAATATCAGATAGTATGGAGGTCAGTAAGCAGTGTAGTAACAGGCAGTATAATACATAGTTACTGGTCATGTAATGTATGGGGATAGGAGGTATAATCTCAGATAGTATGGAGGTCAGTAAGCAGTGTAGTAACAGGCAGTATAATACATAGTTACTGGTCATGTAATGTATGGGGATAGGAGGTATAATATCAGATGATATAGGGGTCAGTAAGCATTGTAGTAACAGGCAGTATAATACATCGTTACTGGTAATGTAATGTATGGGGATAGGAGGTATAATATCAGATGATATGGAGGTCAGTAAGCAGTGTAGTTACAGGCAGTATAATACATAGTGACTGGTAATGTAATGTATGGGGATAGGAGGTATAATCTCAGATAATATGGAGGTCAGTAAGCAGTGTAGTAACAGGCAGTATAATACATAGTTACTGGTCATGTAATGTATGGGGATAGGAGGTATAATATTAGATAGTATGGAGGTCAGTAAGCAGTGTAGTAACAGGCAGTATAATACATAGTTACTGGTCATGTAATGTATGGGGATAGGAGGTATAATATTAGATAGTATGGAGGTCAGTAAGCAGTGTAGTAACAGGCAGTATAATACATAGTTACTGGTCATGTATGGCGATAGGAGGTATAATATCAGATATTATGGAGGTCAGTAAGCAGTGTAGTAACAGGCAGTATAATACATAGTGACTGGTAATGTAATGTGATGTATGGGGATAGGAGGTATAATATCAGATAGTATGGAGGTCAGTAAGCAGTGTAGTAACAGGCAGTATAATACATAGTTACTGGTCATGTATGGCGATAGGAGGTATAATATCAGATATTATGGAGGTCAGTAAGCAGTGTAGTAACAGGCAGTATAATACATAGTTACTGGTCATGTAATGTATGGGGATAGGAGGTATAATCTCAGATAATATAGAGGTCAGTAAGCAGTGTAGTAACAGGCAGTATAATACATAGTCACTGGTCATGTAATGTATGGGGATAGGAGGTATAATATCAGATGATATAGGGGTCAGTAAGCAGTGTAGTAACAGGCAGTATAATACATAGTTACTGGTCATGTATGGCGATAGGAGGTATAATATCAGATGATATAGAGGTCAGTAAGCAGTGTAGTAACAGGCAGTATAATATATAGTTACTGGTCATGTATTGTATGGGGATAGGAGGTATAATATCAGATAATATGGAGGTCAGTAAGCAGTGTAGTAACAGGCAGTATAATACATAGTTACGGGTCATGTAATGTATGGTGATAGGAGGTATAATATCAGATAGTATGGAGGTCAGTAAGCAGTGTAGTAACAGGCAGTATAATACATAGTTACTGGTCATGTATGGCGATAGGAGGTATAATATCAGATAGTATCGAGGTCAGTAAGCAGTGTAGTAACAGGCAGTATAATATATAGTTACTGGTCATGTAATGCATGGGGATAGGAGGTATAATATCAGATGATATAGGAGTCAGTAAGCAGTGTAGTAACAGGCAGTATAATATATAGTTACTGGTAATGTAATGTATGGGGATAGGAGGTATAATCTCAGATAATATGGAGGTCAGTAAGCAGTGTAGTAACAGGCAGTATAATACATAGTTACTGGTCATGTAATGTATGGGGATAGGAGGTATAATATCAGATAGTATGGAGGTCAGTAAGCAGTGTAGTAACAGGCAGTATAATACATAGTTACTGGTCATGTAATGTATGGGGATAGGAGGTATAATATCAGATAGTATGGAGGTCAGTAAGCAGTGTAGTAACAGGCAGTATAATACATAGTTACTGGTCATGTAATGTATGGGGATAGGAGGTATAATATCAGATAGTATGGAGGTCAGTAAGCAGTGTAGTAACAGGCAGTATAATACATAGTTACTGGTCATGTATGGCGATAGGAGGTATAATATCAGATAGTATGGAGGTCAGTAAGCAGTGTAGTAACAGGCAGTATAATATATAGTTACTGGTCATGTAATGCATGGGGATAGGAGGTATAATCTCAGATAGTATGGATGTCAGTAAGCAGTGTAGTAACAGGCAGTATAATACATAGTTACTGGTCATGTAATGTATGGGGATAGGAGGTATAATATCAGATAATATAGAGGTCAGTAAGCAGTGTAGTAACAGGCAGTAAAATACATAGTTACTGGTCATGTATGGCGATAGGAGGTATAATATCAGATAGTATGGAGGTCAGTAAGCAGTGTAGTAACAGGCAGTATAATATATAGTTACTGGTCATGTAATGCATGGGGATAGGAGGTATAATCTCAGATAGTATGGATGTCAGTAAGCAGTGTAGTAACAGGCAGTATAATACATAGTTACTGGTCATGTAATGTATGGGGATAGGAGGTATAATATCAGATAATATAGAGGTCAGTAAGCAGTGTAGTAACAGGCAGTAAAATACATAGTTACTGGTCATGTATGGCGATAGGAGGTATAATATCAGATAGTATGGAGGTCAGTAAGCAGTGTAGTAACAGGCAGTATAATACATAGTTACTGGTCATGTAATGTATGGGGATAGGAGGTATAATCTCAGATAATATGGAGGTCAGTAAGCAGTGTAGTAACAGGCAGTATAATTCATAGTTACTGTTCATGTAATGTATGGGGATAGGAGGTATAATATCAGATAGTATGGAGGTCAGTAAGCAGTGTAGTAACAGGCAGTATATTACATAGTTACTGGTCATGTATGGCGATAGGAGGTATAATATCAGATAGTATGGAGGTCAGTAAGCAGTGTAGTAACAGGCGGTATAATATATAGTTACTGGTCATGTAATGCATGGGGATAGGAGGTATAATCTCAGATAGTATGGAGGTCAGTAAGCAGTGTAGTAACAGGCAGTATAATACATAGTTACTGGTCATGTAATGTATGGGGATAGGAGGTATAATATCAGATGATATAAAGGTCAGTGAGCAGTGTAGTAACAGGCAGTGTAATACATAGTGACTGGTCATGTAATGTATTGGGATAGGAGGTATAATCTCAGATAGTATGGAGGTCAGTAAGCAGTGTAGTAACAGGCAGTATAATACATAGTGACTGGTAATGTAATGTATGGGGATAGGAGGTATAATATCAGATAGTATGGAGGTCAGTAAGCAGTGTAGTAACAGGCAGTATAATACATAGTTACTGGTCATGTAATGTATGGGGATAGGAGGTATAAACTCAGATAGTATAGAGGTCAGTAAGCAGTGTAGTAACAGGCAGTATAATACATAGTTACTGGTCATGTAATGTATGGGGATAGGAGGTATAATCTCAGATAGTATGGAGGTCAGTAAGCAGTGTAGTAACAGGCAGTATAATACATAGTTACTGGTCATGTATGGGGATAGGAGGTATAATATCAGATGACATGGAGGTCAGTAAGCAGTGTAGTAACAGGCAGTGTAATACATAGTGACTGGTAATGTAATGTATGGGGATAGGAGGTATAATCTCAGATAGTATGGAGGTCAGTAAGCAGTTTAGTAACAGGTAGTATAATACATAGTGACTGGTAATGTAATGTATGGGGATAGGAGGTATAATCTCAGATAGTATGGAGGTCAGTAAGCAGTGTAGTAACAGGCAGTATAATACATAGTTACTGGTCATGTAATGTATGGGGATAGGAGGTATAAACTCAGAGAGTATAGAGGTCAGTAAGCAGTGTAGTAACAGGCAGTATAATACATAGTTACTGGTCATGTAATGTATGGGGATAGGAGGTATAATCTCAGATAGTATGGAGGTCAGTAAGCAGTGTAGTAACAGGCAGTATAATACATAGTTACTGGTCATGTATGGTGATAGGAGGTATAATATCAGATAGTATGGAGGTCAGTAAGCAGTGTAGTAACAGGCAGTATAATACATAGTTACTGGTCATGTAATGTATGGGGATAGGAGGTATAATATCAGATTATATAGGGGTCAGTAAGCAGTGTAGTAACAGGCAGTATAATACAGTTACTGGTAATGTAATGTATGGGGATAGGAGGCATAATATCAGATGATATAGAGGTCAGTAAGCAGTGTAGTAACAGGCAGTATAATACATAGTTACTGGTAATGTAATGTATGGGGATAGGAGGTATGATCTCAGATAGTATGGAGGTCAGTAAGTCGTGTAGTAGCAGGCAGTATAATACATAGTTACTGGTCATGTAATGTATGGGGATAGGAGGTATAATATCAGATAGTATGGAGGTCAGTAAGCAGTGTAGTAACAGGCAGTATAATACATAGTTACTGGTCATGTATGGCGATAGGAGGTATAATATCAGATAGTATGGACGTCAGTAAGCAGTGTAGTAACAGGCAGTATAATATATAGTTACTGGTCATGTAATGCATGGGGATAAGAGGTATAATCTCAGATAATATAGAGGTCAGTAAGCAGTGTAGTAACAGGCAGTATAATACATAGTTACTGGTCATGTAATGTATGGGGATAGGAGGTATAATATCAGATAGTATGGAGGTCAGTAAGCAGTGTAGTAACAGGCAGTAAAATACATAGTTACTGGTCATGTATGGCGATAGGAGGTATAATATCAGATAGTATGGAGGTCAGTAGTAACAGGCAGTATAATATATAGTTACTGGTCATGTAATGCAAGGGGATAGGAGGTATAATCTCAGATAGTATGGTTGTCAGTAAGCAGTGTAGTAACAGGCAGTATAATACATAGTTACTGGTCATGTAATGTATGGGGATAGGAGGTATAATATCAGATGATATAGAGGTCAGTAAGCAGTGTAGTAACAGGCAGTATAATACATAGTTACTGGTAATGTAATGTATGGGGATAGGAGGTATAATCTCAGATAATATGGAGGTCAGTAAGCAGTGTAGTAACAGGCAGTATAATACATAGTTACTGGTCATGTATGGCGATAGGAGGTATAATATCAGATAGTATGGAGGTCAGTAAGCAGTGTAGTAACAGGCAGTATAATACATAGTTACTGGTCATGTAATGTATGGGGATAGGAGGTATAATCTCAGATAATATGGAGGTCAGTAAGCAGTGTAGTAACAGGCAGTATAATTCATAGTTACTGTTCATGTAATGTATGGGGATAGGAGGTATAATATCAGATAGTATGGAGGTCAGTAAGCACTGTAGTAACAGGCAGTATAATACATAGTTACTGGTCATGTAATGTATGGGGATAGGAGGTATAATCTCAGATAGTATGGAGGTCAGTAAGCAGTGTAGTAAGAGGCAGTATAATACATAGTTACTGGTCATGTAATGTATGGGGATAGGAGGTATAATATCAGATAGTATGGAGGTCAGTAAGCAGTGTAGTAACAGGCAGTATAATACATAGTTACTGGTAATGTAATGTATGGGGTTAGGAGGTATAATCTCAGATAATATGGAGGTCAGTAAGCAGTGTAGTACCAGGCAGTATAATACATAGTTACTGGTCATGTAATGTATGGGGATAGGAGGTATAATATCAGATAGTATGGAGGTCAGTAAGCAGTGTAGTAACAGGCAGTAAAATACATAGTTACTGGTCATGTATGGCGATAGGAGGTATAATATCAGATAGTATGGAGGTCAGTAAGCAGTGTAGTAACAGGCAGTATAATACATAGTTACTGGTCATGTAATGTATGGGGATAGGAGGTATAATCTCAGATAGTATGGAGGTCAGTAAGCAGTGTAGTAACAGGCAGTATAATACATAGTTACTGGTCATGTAATGTATGGGGATAGGAGGTATAATATCAGATGATATAGGGGTCAGTAAGCATTGTAGTAACAGGCAGTATAATACATCGTTACTGGTAATGTAATGTATGGGGATAGGAGGTATAATATCAGATGATATGGAGGTCAGTAAGCAGTGTAGTTACAGGCAGTATAATACATAGTGACTGGTAATGTAATGTATGGGGATAGGAGGTATAATCTCAGATAATATGGAGGTCAGTAAGCAGTGTAGTAACAGGCAGTATAATACATAGTTACTGGTCATGTAATGTATGGGGATAGGAGGTATAATATTAGATAGTATGGAGGTCAGTAAGCAGTGTAGTAACAGGCAGTATAATACATAGTGACTGGTAATGTAATGTGATGTATGGGGATAGGAGGTATAATATCAGATAGTATGGAGGTCAGTAAGCAGTGTAGTAACAGGCAGTATAATACATAGTTACTGGTCATGTATGGCGATAGGAGGTATAATATCAGATATTATGGAGGTCAGTAAGCAGTGTAGTAACAGGCAGTATAATACATAGTTACTGGTCATGTAATGTATGGGGATAGGAGGTATAATCTCAGATAATATAGAGGTCAGTAAGCAGTGTAGTAACAGGCAGTATAATACATAGTCACTGGTCATGTAATGTATGGGGATAGGAGGTATAATATCAGATGATATAGGGGTCAGTAAGCAGTGTAGTAACAGGCAGTATAATACATAGTTACTGGTCATGTATGGCGATAGGAGGTATAATATCAGATGATATAGAGGTCAGTAAGCAGTGTAGTAACAGGCAGTATAATATATAGTTACTGGTCATGTATTGTATGGGGATAGGAGGTATAATATCAGATAATATGGAGGTCAGTAAGCAGTGTAGTAACAGGCAGTATAATACATAGTTACGGGTCATGTAATGTATGGTGATAGGAGGTATAATATCAGATAGTATGGAGGTCAGTAAGCAGTGTAGTAACAGGCAGTATAATACATAGTTACTGGTCATGTATGGCGATAGGAGGTATAATATCAGATAGTATCGAGGTCAGTAAGCAGTGTAGTAACAGGCAGTATAATATATAGTTACTGGTCATGTAATGCATGGGGATAGGAGGTATAATATCAGATGATATAGGAGTCAGTAAGCAGTGTAGTAACAGGCAGTATAATATATAGTTACTGGTAATGTAATGTATGGGGATAGGAGGTATAATCTCAGATAATATGGAGGTCAGTAAGCAGTGTAGTAACAGGCAGTATAATACATAGTTACTGGTCATGTAATGTATGGGGATAGGAGGTATAATATCAGATAGTATGGAGGTCAGTAAGCAGTGTAGTAACAGGCAGTATAATACATAGTTACTGGTCATGTAATGTATGGGGATAGGAGGTATAATATCAGATAGTATGGAGGTCAGTAAGCAGTGTAGTAACAGGCAGTATAATACATAGTTACTGGTCATGTAATGTATGGGGATAGGAGGTATAATCTCAGATAGTATGGAGGTCAGTAAGCAGTATAGTAACAGGCAGTATAATACATAGTTACTGGTCATGTATGGCGATAGGAGGTATAATATCAGATAGTATGGAGGTCAGTAAGCAGTGTAGTAACAGGCAGTATAATATATAGTTACTGGTCATGTAATGCATGGGGATAGGAGGTATAATCTCAGATAGTATGGATGTCAGTAAGCAGTGTAGTAACAGGCAGTATAATACATAGTTACTGGTCATGTAATGTATGGGGATAGGAGGTATAATATCAGATAATATAGAGGTCAGTAAGCAGTGTAGTAACAGGCAGTAAAATACATAGTTACTGGTCATGTATGGCGATAGGAGGTATAATATCAGATAGTATGGAGGTCAGTAAGCAGTGTAGTAACAGGCAGTATAATACATAGTTACTGGTCATGTATGGCGATAGGAGGTATAATATCAGATAGTATGGAGGTCAGTAAGCAGTGTAGTAACAGGCAGTATAATACATAGTTACTGGTCATGTAATGTATGGGGATAGGAGGTATAATCTCAGATAATATGGAGGTCAGTAAGCAGTGTAGTAACAGGCAGTATAATTCATAGTTACTGTTCATGTAATGTATGGGGATAGGAGGTATAATATCAGATAGTATGGAGGTCAGTAAGCAGTGTAGTAACAGGCAGTATATTACATAGTTACTGGTCATGTATGGCGATAGGAGGTATAATATCAGATAGTATGGAGGTCAGTAAGCAGTGTAGTAACAGGCGGTATAATATATAGTTACTGGTCATGTAATGCATGGGGATAGGAGGTATAATCTCAGATAGTAAGGAGGTCAGTAAGCAGTGTAGTAACAGGCAGTATAATACATAGTTACTGGTCATGTAATGTATGGGGATAGGAGGTATAATATCAGATGATATAAAGGTCAGTGAGCAGTGTAGTAACAGGCAGTGTAATACATATTGACTGGTTTATGTAATGTATGGGGATAGGAGGTATAATATCAGATAGTATAGATGTCAGTAAGGAGTGTAGTAACAGGCAGTATAATACATAGTTACTGGTAATGTAATGTATGGGGATAGGAGGTATAATCTCAGATAATGTGGAGGTCAGTAAGCAGTGTAGTAACAGGCAGTATAATACATCGTTACTGCTAATGTAATGTATGGGGATAGGAGGTATAATATCAGATGATATGGAGGTCAGTAAGCAATGTAGTAACAGGCAGTATAATACATAGTTACTGGTAATGTAATGTATGGGGATAGGAGGTATAATCTCAGATAGTATGGAGGTCGGTAAGCAGTGTAGTAACAGGCAGTATAATACATAGTGACTGGTAATGTAATGTATGGGGATAGGAGGTATAATATCAGATAGTATGGAGGTCAGTAAGCAGTGTAGTAACAGGCAGTATAATACATAGTTACTGGTCATGTAATGTATGGGGATAGGAGGTATAAACTCAGATAGTATGGAGGTCAGTAAGCAGTGTAGTAACAGGCAGTATAATACATAGTTACTGGTCATGTAATGTATGGGGATAGGAGGTATAAACTCAGAGAGTATAGAGGTCAGTAAGCAGTGTAGTAACAGGCAGTATAATACATAGTTACTGGTCATGTAATGTATGGGGATAGGAGGTATAATCTCAGATAGTATGGAGGTCAGTAAGCAGTGTACTAACAGGCAGTATAATACATAGTTACTGGTCATGTATGGCGATAGGAGGTATAATATCAGATGATATAGAGGTCAGTAAGCAGTGTAGTAACAGGCAGTATAATACATAGTGACTGGTAATGTAATGTGATGTATGGGGATAAGAGGTATAATATCAGATAGTATGGAGGTCAGTAAGCAGTGTAGTAACAGGCAGTATAATACATAGTTACTGGTCATGTATGGCGATAGGAGGTATAATATCAGATAGTATGGAGGTCAGTAAGCAGTGTAGTAACAGGCAGTATAATACATAGTTACTGGTCATGTAATGTATGGGGATAGGAGGTATAATCTCAGATAATATAGAGGTCAGTAAGCAGTGTAGTAACAGGCAGTATAATACATAGTTACTGGTCATGTAATGTATGGGGATAGGAGGTATAATGTCAGATGATATAGGGGTCAGTAAGCAGTGTAGTAACAGGCAGTATAATGCATAGTTACTGGTAATGTAATGTATGGGGTTAGGAGGTATAATCTCAGATAATATGGAGGTCAGTAAGCAGTGTAGTATCAGGCAGTATAATACATAGTTACTGGTCATGTAAGTATGGGGATAGGAGGTATAATATCAGATAGTATGGAGGTCAGTAAGCAGTGTAGTAACAGGCAGTAAAATACATAGTTACTGGTCATGTATGGCGATAGGAGGTATAATATCAGATAGTATGGAGGTCAGTAAGCAGTGTAGTAACAGGCAGTATAATATATAGTTACTGGTCATGTAATGCAAGGGGATAGGAGGTATAATCTCAGATAGTATGGTTGTCAGTAAGCAGTGTAGTAACAGGCAGTATAATACATAGTTACTGGTCATGTAATGTATGGGGATAGGAGGTATAATATCAGATGATATAGAGGTCAGTAAGCAGTGTAGTAACAGGCAGTATAATACATAGTTACTGGTAATGTAATGTATGGGGATAGGAGGTATAATCTCAGATAATATGGAGGTCAGTAAGCAGTGTAGTAACAGGCAGTATAATACATAGTTACTGGTCATGTAATGTATGGGGATAGGAGGTATAATATCAGATGATATAGAGGTCAGTAAGCAGTGTAGTAACAGGCAGTATAATATATAGTTACTGGTCATGTAATGTATGGGGATAGGAGGTATAATCTCAGATAATATGGAGGTCAGTAAGCAGTGTAGTAACAGGCAGTATAATACATAGTTACTGGTCTTGTAATTTATGGGGATAGGAGGTGTAATATCAGATAGTATGGAGGTCAGTAAGCAGTGTAGTAACAGGCAGTATAATACATAGTTACTGGTCATGTATGGCGATAGGAGGTATAATATCAGATAGTATGGAGGTCAGTAAGCAGTGTAGTAACAGGCAGTATAATACATAGTTACTGGTCATGTAATGTATGGGGATAGGAGGTATAATCTCAGATAGTATGGAGGTCAGTAAGCAGTGTAGTAACAGGCAGTATAATACATAGTTACTGGTCATGTAATGTATGGGGATAGGAGGTATAATATCAGATGATATAGGGGTCAGTAAGCAGTGTAGTAACAGGCAGTATAATACAGTTACTGGTAATGTAATGTATGGGGATAGGAGGTATAATATCAGATGATATGGAGGTCAGTAAGTAGTGTAGTAACAGGCAGTATAATACATAGTTACTGGTAATGTAATGTATGGGGATAGGAGGTATAATCTCAGATAGTATGGAGGTCAGTAAGCAGTGTAGTAACAGGCAGTATAATACATAGTTACTGGTCATGTAATGTATGGGGATAGGAGGTATAATATCAGATGATATAGGGGTCAGTAAGCATTGTAGTAACAGGCAGTATAATACATCGTTACTGGTAATGTAATGTATGGGGATAGGAGGTATAATATCAGATGATATGGAGGTCAGTAAGCAGTGTAGTAACAGGCAGTATAATACATAGTGACTGGTAATGTAATGTATGGGGATAGGAGGTATAATCTCAGATAATATGGAGGTCAGTAAGCAGTGTAGTAACAGGCAGTATAATACATAGTTACTGGTCATGTAATGTATGGGGATAGGAGGTATAATATCAGATAGTATGGAGGTCAGTAAGCAGTGTAGTAACAGGCAGTATAATACATAGTGACTGGTAATGTAATGTGATGTATGGGGATAGGAGGTATAATATCAGATAGTATGGAGGTCAGTAAGCAGTGTAGTAACAGGCAGTATAATACATAGTTACTGGTCATGTAATGTATGGGGATAGGAGGTATAATATCAGATAGTATGGAGGTCAGTAAGCAGTGTAGTAACAGGCAGTATAATACATAGTTACTGGTCATGTATGGCGATAGGAGGTATAATATCAGATAGTATGGAGGTCAGTAAGCAGTGTAGTAACAGGCAGTATAATATATAGTTACTGGTCATGTAATGCATGGGGATAGGAGGTATAATCTCAGATAGTATGGATGTCAGTAAGCAGTGTAGTAACAGGCAGTATAATACATAGTTACTGGTCATGTAATGTATGGGGATAGGAGGTATAATATCAGATAATATAGAGGTCAGTAAGCAGTGTAGTAACAGGCAGTAAAATACATAGTTACTGGTCATGTATGGCGATAGGAGGTATAATATCAGATAGTATGGAGGTCAGTAAGCAGTGTAGTAACAGGCAGTATAATACATAGTTACTGGTCATGTAATGTATGGGGATAGGAGGTATAATCTCAGATAATATGGAGGTCAGTAAGCAGTGTAGTAACAGGCAGTATAATTCATAGTTACTGTTCATGTAATGTATGGGGATAGGAGGTATAATATCAGATAGTATGGAGGTCAGTAAGCAGTGTAGTAACAGGCAGTATATTACATAGTTACTGGTCATGTATGGCGATAGGAGGTATAATATCAGATAGTATGGAGGTCAGTAAGCAGTGTAGTAACAGGCGGTATAATATATAGTTACTGGTCATGTAATGCATGGGGATAGGAGGTATAATCTCAGATAGTATGGAGGTCAGTAAGCAGTGTAGTAACAGGCAGTATAATACATAGTTACTGGTCATGTAATGTATGGGGATAGGAGGTATAATATCAGATGATATAAAGGTCAGTGAGCAGTGTAGTAACAGGCAGTGTAATACATAGTGACTGGTCATGTAATGTATGGGGATAGGAGGTATAATATCAGATAGTATAGATGTCAGTAAGGAGTGTAGTAACAGGCAGTATAATACATAGTTACTGGTAATGTAATGTATGGGGATAGGAGGTATAATCTCAGATAATGTGGAGGTCAGTAAGCAGTGTAGTAACAGGCAGTATAATACATCGTTACTGCTAATGTAATGTATGGGGATAGGAGGTATAATATCAGATGATATGGAGGTCAGTAAGCAATGTAGTAACAGGCAGTATAATACATAGTTACTGGTAATGTAATGTATTGGGATAGGAGGTATAATCTCAGATAGTATGGAGGTCAGTAAGCAGTGTAGTAACAGGCAGTATAATACATAGTGACTGGTAATGTAATGTATGGGGATAGGAGGTATAATATCAGATAGTATGGAGGTCAGTAAGCAGTGTAGTAACAGGCAGTATAATACATAGTTACTGGTCATGTAATGTATGGGGATAGGAGGTATAAACTCAGATAGTATAGAGGTCAGTAAGCAGTGTAGTAACAGGCAGTATAATACATAGTTACTGGTCATGTAATGTATGGGGATAGGAGGTATAATCTCAGATAGTATGGAGGTCAGTAAGCAGTGTAGTAACAGGCAGTATAATACATAGTTACTGGTCATGTATGGGGATAGGAGGTATAATATCAGATGACATGGAGGTCAGTAAGCAGTGTAGTAACAGGCAGTGTAATACATAGTGACTGGTAATGTAATGTATGGGGATAGGAGGTATAATCTCAGATAGTATGGAGGTCAGTAAGCAGTTTAGTAACAGGTAGTATAATACATAGTGACTGGTAATGTAATGTATGGGGATAGGAGGTATAATCTCAGATAGTATGGAGGTCAGTAAGCAGTGTAGTAACAGGCAGTATAATACATAGTTACTGGTCATGTAATGTATGGGGATAGGAGGTATAAACTCAGAGAGTATAGAGGTCAGTAAGCAGTGTAGTAACAGGCAGTATAATACATAGTTACTGGTCATGTAATGTATGGGGATAGGAGGTATAATCTCAGATAGTATGGAGGTCAGTAAGCAGTGTAGTAACAGGCAGTATAATACATAGTTACTGGTCATGTATGGTGATAGGAGGTATAATATCAGATAGTATGGAGGTCAGTAAGCAGTGTAGTAACAGGCAGTATAATACATAGTTACTGGTCATGTAATGTATGGGGATAGGAGGTATAATATCAGATTATATAGGGGTCAGTAAGCAGTGTAGTAACAGGCAGTATAATACAGTTACTGGTAATGTAATGTATGGGGATAGGAGGCATAATATCAGATGATATAGAGGTCAGTAAGCAGTGTAGTAACAGGCAGTATAATACATAGTTACTGGTAATGTAATGTATGGGGATAGGAGGTATGATCTCAGATAGTATGGAGGTCAGTAAGTCGTGTAGTAGCAGGCAGTATAATACATAGTTACTGGTCATGTAATGTATGGGGATAGGAGGTATAATATCAGATAGTATGGAGGTCAGTAAGCAGTGTAGTAACAGGCAGTATAATACATAGTTACTGGTCATGTATGGCGATAGGAGGTATAATATCAGATAGTATGGACGTCAGTAAGCAGTGTAGTAACAGGCAGTATAATATATAGTTACTGGTCATGTAATGCATGGGGATAAGAGGTATAATCTCAGATAATATAGAGGTCAGTAAGCAGTGTAGTAACAGGCAGTATAATACATAGTTACTGGTCATGTAATGTATGGGGATAGGAGGTATAATATCAGATGATATAGGGGTCAGTAAGCAGTGTAGTAACAGGCAGTATAATACATCGTTACTGCTAATGTAATGTATGGGGATAGGAGGTATAATATCAGATGATATGGAGGTCAGTAAGCAATGTAGTAACAGGCAGTATAATACATAGTTACTGGTAATGTAATGTATGGGGATTGGAGGTATAATCTCAGATATTATGGAGGTCAGTAAGCAGTGTAGTAACAGGCAGTATAATACATAGTGACTGGTAATGTAATGTATGGGGATAGGAGGTATAATATCAGATAGTATGGAGGTCAGTAAGCAGTGTAGTAACAGGCAGTATAATACATAGTTACTGGTCATGTAATGTATGGGGATAGGAGGTATAAACTCAGGTAGTATAGAGGTCAGTAAGCAGTGTAGTAACAGGCAGTATAATACATAGTTACTGGTCATGTAATGTATGGGGATAGGAGGTATAATCTCAGATAGTATGGAGGTCAGTAAGCAGTGTAGTAACAGGCAGTATAATACATAGTTACTGGTCATGTATGGGGATAGGAGGTATAATATCAGATGACATGGAGGTCAGTAAGCAGTGTAGTAACAGGCAGTATAATACATAGTGACTGGTAATGTAATGTATGGGGATAGGAGGTATAATCTCAGATAGTATGGAGGTCAGTAAGCAGTTTAGTAACAGGCAGTATAATACATAGTGACTGGTAATGTAATGTATGGGGATAGGAGGTATAATCTCAGATAGTATGGAGGTCAGTAAGCAGTGTAGTAACAGGCAGTATAATACATAGTTACTGGTCATGTAATGTATGGGGATAGGAGGTATAATCTCAGATAGTATGGAGGTCAGTAAGCAGTGTAGTAACAGGCAGTATAATACATAGTTACTGGTCATGTATGGCGATAGGAGGTATAATATCAGATGATATAGAGGTCAGTAAGCAGTGTAGTAACAGGCAGTATAATATATAGTTACTGGTCATGTAATGTATGGGGATAGGAGGTATAATATCAGATAATATGGAGGTCAGTAAGCAGTGTAGTAACAGGCAGTATAATACATAGTTACTGGTCATGTAATGTATGGTGATAGGAGGTATAATATCAGATAGTATGGAGGTCAGTAAGCAGTGTAGTAACAGGCAGTATAATACATAGTTACTGGTCATGTATGGTGATAGGAGGTATAATATCAGATAGTATGGAGGTCAGTAAGCATTGTAGTAACAGGCAGTATAATACATAGTTACTGGTCATGTAATGTATGGGGATAGGAGGTATAATATCAGATGATATAGAGGTCAGTAAGCAGTGTAGTAACAGGCAGTATAATACATAGTTACTGGTAATGTAATGTATGGGGATAGGAGGTATAATCTCAGATAATATGGAGGTCAGTAAGCAGTGTAGTAACAGGCGGTATAATACATAGTTACTGGTCATGTAATGTATGGGGATAGGAGGTATAATATCAGATGATATAGAGGTCATTAAGCAGTGTAATAACAGGCAGTATAATATATAGTTACTGGTCATGTAATGTATGGGGATAGGAGGTATAATCTCAGATAATATGGAGGTCAGTAAGCAGTGTAGTAGCAGGCAGTATAATACATAGTTACTGGTCATGTAATGTATGGGGATAGGAGGTATAATATCAGATAGTATGGAGGTCAGTAAGCAGTGTAGTAACAGGCAGTATAATACATAGTGACTGGTAATGTAATGTGATGTATGGGGATAGGAGGTATAATATCAGATAGTATGGAGGTCAGTAAGCAGTGTAGTAACAGGCAGTATAATACATAGTTACTGGTCATGTAATGTATGGTGATAGGAGGTATAATATCAGATAGTATGGAGGTCAGTAAGCAGTGTAGTAACAGGCAGTATAATACATAGTTACTGGTCATGTATGGTGATAGGAGGTATAATATCAGATAGTATGGAGGTCAGTAAGCATTGTAGTAACAGGCAGTATAATACATAGTTACTGGTCATGTAATGTATGGGGATAGGAGGTATAATATCAGATGATATAGAGGTCAGTAAGCAGTGTAGTAACAGGCAGTATAATACATAGTTACTGGTAATGAAATGTATGGGGATAGGAGGTATAATCTCAGATAATATGGAGGTCAGTAAGCAGTGTAGTAACAGGCAGTATAATACATAGTTACTGGTCATGTAATGTATGGGGATAGGAGGTATAATATCAGATGATATAGAGGTCAGTAAGCAGTGTAATAACAGGCAGTATAATATATAGTTACTGGTCATGTAATGTATGGGGATAGGAGGTATAATCTCAGATAATATGGAGGTCAGTAAGCAGTGTAGTAGCAGGCAGTATAATACATAGTTACTGGTCATGTAATGTATGGGGATAGGAGGTATAATATCAGATAGTATGGAGGTCAGTAAGCAGTGTAGTAACAGGCCGTATAATACATAGTTACTGGTCATGTATGGCGATAGGAGGTATAATATCAGATAGTATGGAGGTCAGTAAGCAGTGTAGTAACAGGCAGTATAATACATAGTTACTGGTCATGTAATGTATGGGGATAGGAGGTATAATCTCAGATAATATAGAGGTCAGTAAGCAGTGTAGTAACAGGCAGTATAATACATAGTTACTGGTCATGTAATGTATGGGGATAGGAGGTATAATCTCAGATAATATGGAGGTCAGTAAGCAGTGTAGTAACAGGCAGTATAATACATAGTTACTGGTCATGTAATGTATGGGGATAGGAGGTATAATATCAGATGATATAGAGGTCAGTAAGCAGTGTAATAACAGGCAGTATAATATATAGTTACTGGTCATGTAATGTATGGGGATAGGAGGTATAATCTCAGATAATATGGAGGTCAGTAAGCAGTGTAGTAGCAGGCAGTATAATACATAGTTACTGGTCATGTAATGTATGGGGATAGGAGGTATAATATCAGATAGTATGGAGGTCAGTAAGCAGTGTAGTAACAGGCAGTATAATACATAGTGACTGGTAATGTAATGTGATGTATGGGGATAGGAGGTATAATATCAGATAGTATGGAGGTCAGTAAGCAGTGTAGTAACAGGCAGTATAATACATAGTTACTGGTCATGTAATGTATGGTGATAGGAGGTATAATATCAGATAGTATGGAGGTCAGTAAGCAGTGTAGTAACAGGCAGTATAATACATAGTTACTGGTCATGTATGGTGATAGGAGGTATAATATCAGATAGTATGGAGGTCAGTAAGCATTGTAGTAACAGGCAGTATAATACATAGTTACTGGTCATGTAATGTATGGGGATAGGAGGTATAATATCAGATGATATAGAGGTCAGTAAGCAGTGTAGTAACAGGCAGTATAATACATAGTTACTGGTAATGAAATGTATGGGGATAGGAGGTATAATCTCAGATAATATGGAGGTCAGTAAGCAGTGTAGTAACAGGCAGTATAATACATAGTTACTGGTCATGTAATGTATGGGGATAGGAGGTATAATATCAGATGATATAGAGGTCAGTAAGCAGTGTAATAACAGGCAGTATAATATATAGTTACTGGTCATGTAATGTATGGGGATAGGAGGTATAATCTCAGATAATATGGAGGTCAGTAAGCAGTGTAGTAGCAGGCAGTATAATACATAGTTACTGGTCATGTAATGTATGGGGATAGGAGGTATAATATCAGATAGTATGGAGGTCAGTAAGCAGTGTAGTAACAGGCCGTATAATACATAGTTACTGGTCATGTATGGCGATAGGAGGTATAATATCAGATAGTATGGAGGTCAGTAAGCAGTGTAGTAACAGGCAGTATAATACATAGTTACTGGTCATGTAATGTATGGGGATAGGAGGTATAATCTCAGATAATATAGAGGTCAGTAAGCAGTGTAGTAACAGGCAGTATAATACATAGTTACTGGTCATGTAATGTATGGGGATAGGAGGTATAATATCATGATATAGGGGTCAGTAAGCAGTGTAGTAACAGGCAGTATAATACATAGTTACTGGTAATGTAATGTATGGGGTTAGGAGGTATAATCTCAGATAATATGGAGGTCAGTAAGCAGTGTAGTAACAGGCAGTATAATACATAGTTACTGGTCATGTAATGTATGGGGATAGGAGGTATAATATCAGATAGTATGGAGGTCAGTAAGCAGTGTAGTAACAGGCAGTATAATACATAGTTACTGGTCATGTAATGTATGGGGATAGGAGGTATAATATCAGATAGTATGGAGGTCAGTAAGCAGTGTAGTAACAGGCAGTATAATACATAGTTACTGGTCATGTATGGCGATAGGAGGTATAATATCAGATAGTATGGAGGTCAGTAAGCAGTGTAGTAACAGGCAGTATAATATATAGTTACTGGTCATGTAATGTATGGGGATAGGAGGTATAATATCAGATAATATGGAGGTCAGTAAGCAGTGTAGTAACAGGCAGTATAATACATAGTTACTGGTCATGTATGGTGATAGGAGGTATAATATCAGATAGTATGGAGGTCAGTAAGCATTGTAGTAACAGGCAGTATAATACATAGTTACTGGTCATGTAATGTATGGGGATAGGAGGTATAATCTCAGATAATATGGAGGTCAGTAAGCAGTGTAGTAACAGGCAGTATAATACATAGTTACTGGTCATGTAATGTATGGGGATAGGAGGTATAATATCAGATGATATAGAGGTCAGTAAGCCGTGTAATAACAGGCAGTATAATATATAGTTACTGGTCATGTAATGTATGGGGATAGGAGGTATAATCTCAGATAATATGGAGGTCAGTAAGCAGTGTAGTAGCAGGCAGTATAATACATAGTTACTGGTCATGTAATGTATGGGGATAGGAGGTATAATATCAGATAGTATGGAGGTCAGTAAGCAGTGTAGTAACAGGCAGTATAATACATAGTGACTGGTAATGTAATGTGATGTATGGGGATAGGAGGTATAATATCAGATAGTATGGAGGTCAGTAAGCAGTGTAGTAACAGGCCGTATAATACATAGTTACTGGTCATGTATGGCGATAGGAGGTATAATATCAGATAGTATGGAGGTCAGTAAGCAGTGTAGTAACAGGCAGTATAATACATAGTTACTGGTCATGTAATGTATGGGGATAGGAGGTATAATCTCAGATAATATGGAGGTCAGTAAGCAGTGTAGTAACAGGCAGTATAATACATAGTTACTGGTCATGTAATGTATGGGGATAGGAGGTATAATATCAGATAGTATGGAGGTCAGTAAGCAGTGTAGTAACAGGCAGTATAATACATAGTTACTGGTCATGTAATGTATGGGGATAGGAGGTATAATATCAGATAGTATGGAGGTCAGTAAGCAGTGTAGTAACAGGCAGTATAATACATAGTTACTGGTCATGTAATGTATGGGGATAGGAGGTATAATATCAGATAATATGGAGGTCAGTAAGCAGTGTAGTAACAGGCAGTATAATACATAGTTACTGGTCATGTAATGTATGGTGATAGGAGGTATAATATCAGATAGTATGGAGGTCAGTAAGCAGTGTAGTAACAGGCAGTATAATACATAGTTACTGGTCATGTATGGTGATAGGAGGTATAATATCAGATAGTATGGAGGTCAATAAGCATTGTAGTAACAGGCAGTAGAATACATAGTTACTGGTCATGTAATGTATGGGGATAGGAGGTATAATATCAGATGATATAGAGGTCAGTAAGCAGTGTAGTAACAGGCAGTATAATACATAGTTACTGGTAATGAAATGTATGGGGATAGGAGGTATAATCTCAGATAATATGGAGGTCAGTAAGCAGTGTAGTAACAGGCAGTATAATACATAGTTACTGGTCATGTAATGTATGGGGATAGGAGGTATAATATCAGATGATATAGAGGTCAGTAAGCAGTGTAATAACAGGCAGTATAATATATAGTTACTGGTCATGTAATGTATGGGGATAGGAGGTATAATCTCAGATAATATGGAGGTCAATAAGCAGTGTAGTAGCAGGCAGTATAATACATAGTTACTGGTCATGTAATGTATGGGGATAGGAGGTATAATATCAGATAGTATGGAGGTCAGTAAGCAGTGTAGTAACAGGCCGTATAATACATAGTTACTGGTCATGTATGGCGATAGGAGGTATAATATCAGATAGTATGGAGGTCAGTAAGCAGTGTAGTAACAGGCAGTATAATACATAGTTACTGGTCATGTAATGTATGGGGATAGGAGGTATAATCTCAGATAATATAGAGGTCAGTAAGCAGTGTAGTAACAGGCAGTATAATACATAGTTACTGGTCATGTAATGTATGGGGATAGGAGGTATAATATCAGATGATATAGGGGTCAGTAAGCAGTGTAGTAACAGGCAGTATAATACATAGTTACTGGTAATGTAATGTATGGGGTTAGGAGGTATAATCTCAGATAATATGGAGGTCAGTAAGCAGTGTAGTAACAGGCAGTATAATACATAGTTACTGGTCATGTAATGTATGGGGATAGGAGGTATAATATCAGATAGTATGGAGGTCAGTAAGCAGTGTAGTAACAGGCAGTATAATACATAGTTACTGGTCATGTAATGTATGGGGATAGGAGGTATAATATCAGATAGTATGGAGGTCAGTAAGCAGTGTAGTAACAGGCAGTATAATACATAGTTACTGGTCATGTATGGCGATAGGAGGTATAATATCAGATAGTATGGAGGTCAGTAAGCAGTGTAGTAACAGGCAGTATAATATATAGTTACTGGTCATGTAATGTATGGGGATAGGAGGTATAATATCAGATAATATGGAGGTCAGTAAGCAGTGTAGTAACAGGCAGTATAATACATAGTTACTGGTCATGTAATGTATGGTGATAGGAGGTATAATATCAGATAGTATGGAGGTCAGTAAGCAGTGTAGTAACAAGCAGTATAATACATAGTTACTGGTCATGTATGGTGATAGGAGGTATAATATCAGATAGTATGGAGGTCAGTAAGCATTGTAGTAACAGGCAGTATAATACATAGTTACTGGTCATGTAATGTATGGGGATAGGAGGTATAATATCAGATGATATAGAGGTCAGTAAGCAGTGTAGTAACAGGCAGTATAATACATAGTTACTGGTAATGTAATGTATGGGGATAGGAGGTATAATCTCAGATAATATGGAGGTCAGTAAGCAGTGTAGTAACAGGCAGTATAATACATAGTTACTGGTCATGTAATGTATGGGGATAGGAGGTATAATATCAGATGATATAGAGGTCAGTAAGCAGTGTAATAACAGGCAGTATAATATATAGTTACTGGTCATGTAATGTATGGGGATAGGAGGTATAATCTCAGATAATATGGAGGTCAGTAAGCAGTGTAGTAGCAGGCAGTATAATACATAGTTACTGGTCATGTAATGTATGGGGATAGGAGGTATAATATCAGATAGTATGGAGGTCAGTAAGCAGTGTAGTAACAGGCAGTATAATACATAGTGACTGGTAATGTAATGTGATGTATGGGGATAGGAGGTATAATCTCAGATAATATGGAGGTCAGTAAGCAGTGTAGTAACAGGCAGTATAATACATAGTTACTGGTCATGTAATGTATGGGGATAGGAGGTATAATATCAGATGATATAGAGGTCAGTAAGCAGTGTAATAACAGGCAGTATAATATATAGTTACTGGTCATGTAATGTATGGGGATAGGAGGTATAATCTCAGATAATATGGAGGTCAGTAAGCAGTGTAGTAGCAGGCAGTATAATACATAGTTACTGGTCATGTAATGTATGGGGATAGGAGGTATAATATCAGATAGTATGGAGGTCAGTAAGCAGTGTAGTAACAGGCAGTATAATACATAGTGACTGGTAATGTAATGTGATGTATGGGGATAGGAGGTATAATATCAGATAGTATGGAGGTCAGTAAGCAGTGTAGTAACAGGCCGTATAATACATAGTTACTGGTCATGTATGGCGATAGGAGGTATAATATCAGATAGTATGGAGGTCAGTAAGCAGTGTAGTAACAGGCAGTATAATACATAGTTACTGGTCATGTAATGTATGGGGATAGGAGGTATAATCTCAGATAATATAGAGGTCAGTAAGCAGTGTAGTAACAGGCAGTATAATACATAGTTACTGGTCATGTAATGTATGGGGATAGGAGGTATAATATCAGATGATATAGGGGTCAGTAAGCAGTGTAGTAACAGGCAGTATAATACATAGTTACTGGTAATGTAATGTATGGGGTTAGGAGGTATAATCTCAGATAATATGGAGGTCAGTAAGCAGTGTAGTAACAGGCAGTATAATACATAGTTACTGGTCATGTAATGTATGGGGATAGGAGGTATAATATCAGATAGTATGGAGGTCAGTAAGCAGTGTAGTAACAGGCAGTATAATACATAGTTACTGGTCATGTAATGTATGGGGATAGGAGGTATAATATCAGATAGTATGGAGGTCAGTAAGCAGTGTAGTAACAGGCAGTATAATACATAGTTACTGGTCATGTAATGTATGGGGATAGGAGGTATAATATCAGATAATATGGAGGTCAGTAAGCAGTGTAGTAACAGGCAGTATAATACATAGTTACTGGTCATGTAATGTATGGTGATAGGAGGTATAATATCAGATAGTATGGAGGTCAGTAAGCAGTGTAGTAACAGGCAGTATAATACATAGTTACTGGTCATGTATGGTGATAGGAGGTATAATATCAGATAGTATGGAGGTCAGTAAGCATTGTAGTAACAGGCAGTATAATACATAGTTACTGGTCATGTAATGTATGGGGATAGGAGGTATAATATCAGATGATATAGAGGTCAGTAAGCAGTGTAGTAACAGGCAGTATAATACATAGTTACTGGTAATGAAATGTATGGGGATAGGAGGTATAATCTCAGATAATATGGAGGTCAGTAAGCAGTGTAGTAACAGGCAGTATAATACATAGTTACTGGTCATGTAATGTATGGGGATAGGAGGTATAATATCAGATGATATAGAGGTCAGTAAGCAGTGTAATAACAGGCAGTATAATATATAGTTACTGGTCATGTAATGTATGGGGATAGGAGGTATAATCTCAGATAATATGGAGGTCAGTAAGCAGTGTAGTAGCAGGCAGTATAATACATAGTTACTGGTCATGTAATGTATGGGGATAGGAGGTATAATATCAGATAGTATGGAGGTCAGTAAGCAGTGTAGTAACAGGCCGTATAATACATAGTTACTGGTCATGTATGGCGATAGGAGGTATAATATCAGATAGTATGGAGGTCAGTAAGCAGTGTAGTAACAGGCAGTATAATACATAGTTACTGGTCATGTAATGTATGGGGATAGGAGGTATAATCTCAGATAATATAGAGGTCAGTAAGCAGTGTAGTAACAGGCAGTATAATACATAGTTACTGGTCATGTAATGTATGGGGATAGGAGGTATAATATCAGATGATATAGGGGTCAGTAAGCAGTGTAGTAACAGGCAGTATAATACATAGTTACTGGTAATGTAATGTATGGGGCTAGGAGGTATAATCTCAGATAATATGGAGGTCAGTAAGCAGTGTAGTAACAGGCAGTATAATACATAGTTACTGGTCATGTAATGTATGGGGATAGGAGGTATAATATCAGATAGTATGGAGGTCAGTAAGCAGTGTAGTAACAGGCAGTATAATACATAGTTACTGGTCATGTAATGTATGGGGATAGGAGGTATAATATCAGATAGTATGGAGGTCAGTAAGCAGTGTAGTAACAGGCAGTATAATACATAGTTACTGGTCATGTATGGCGATAGGAGGTATAATATCAGATAGTATGGAGGTCAGTAAGCAGTGTAGTAACAGGCAGTATAATATATAGTTACTGGTCATGTAATGTATGGGGATAGGAGGTATAATATCAGATAATATGGAGGTCAGTAAGCAGTGTAGTAACAGGCAGTATAATACATAGTTACTGGTCATGTAATGTATGGTGATAGGAGGTATAATATCAGATAGTATGGAGGTCAGTAAGCAGTGTAGTAACAGGCAGTATAATACATAGTTACTGGTCATGTATGGTGATAGGAGGTATAATATCAGATAGTATGGAGGTCAGTAAGCATTGTAGTAACAGGCAGTATAATACATGGTTACTGGTCATGTAATGTATGGGGATAGGAGGTATAATATCAGATGATATAGAGGTCAGTAAGCAGTGTAGTAACAGGCAGTATAATACATAGTTACTGGTAATGTAATGTATGGGGATAGGAGGTATAATCTCAGATAATATGGAGGTCAGTAAGCAGTGTAGTAACAGGCAGTATAATACATAGTTACTGGTCATGTAATGTATGGGGATAGGAGGTATAATATCAGATGATATAGAGGTCAGTAAGCAGTGTAATAACAGGCAGTATAATATATAGTTACTGGTCATGTAATGTATGGGGATAGGAGGTATAATCTCAGATAATATGGAGGTCAGTAAGCAGTGTAGTAGCAGGCAGTATAATACATAGTTACTGGTCATGTAATGTATGGGGATAGGAGGTATAATATCAGATAGTATGGAGGTCAGTAAGCAGTGTAGTAACAGGCAGTATAATACATAGTGACTGGTAATGTAATGTGATGTATGGGGATAGGAGGTATAATATCAGATAGTATGGAGGTCAGTAAGCAGTGTAGTAACAGGCCGTATAATACATAGTTACTGGTCATGTATGGCGATAGGAGGTATAATATCAGATAGTATGGAGGTCAGTAAGCAGTGTAGTAACAGGCAGTATAATATATAGTTACTGGTCATGTAATGTATGGGGATAGGAGGTATAATATCAGATAATATGGAGGTCAGTAAGCAGTGTAGTAACAGGCAGTATAATACATAGTTACTGGTCATGTAATGTATGGGGATAGGAGGTATAATATCAGATAATATGGAGGTCAGTAAGCAGTGTAGTAACAGGTAGTATAATACATAGTTACTGGTCATGTAATGTATGGTGATAGGAGGTATAATATCAGATAGTATGGAGGTCAGTAAGCAGTGTAGTAACAGGCAGTATAATACATAGTTACTGGTCATGTATGGTGATAGGAGGTATAATATCAGATAGTATGGAGGTCAGTAAGCATTGTAGTAACAGGCAGTATAATACATAGTTACTGGTCATGTAATGTATGGGGATAGGAGGTATAATATCAGATGATATAGAGGTCAGTAAGCAGTGTAGTAACAGGCAGTATAATACATAGTTACTGGTAATGAAATGTATGGGGATAGGAGGTATAATCTCAGATAATATGGAGGTCAGTAAGCAGTGTAGTAACAGGCAGTATAATACATAGTTACTGGTCATGTAATGTATGGGGATAGGAGGTATAATATCAGATGATATAGAGGTCAGTAAGCAGTGTAATAACAGGCAGTATAATATATAGTTACTGGTCATGTATGGCGATAGGAGGTATAATATCAGATAGTATGGAGGTCAGTAAGCAGTGTAGTAACAGGCAGTATAATACATAGTTACTGGTCATGTAATGTATGGGGATAGGAGGTATAATCTCAGATAATATAGAGGTCAGTAAGCAGTGTAGTAACAGGCAGTATAATACATAGTTACTGGTCATGTAATGTATGGGGATAGGAGGTATAATATCAGATGATATAGGGGTCAGTAAGCAGTGTAGTAACAGGCAGTATAATACATAGTTACTGGTAATGTAATGTATGGGGTTAGGAGGTATAATCTCAGATAATATGGAGGTCAGTAAGCAGTGTAGTAACAGGCAGTATAATACATAGTTACTGGTCATGTAATGTATGGGGATAGGAGGTATAATATCAGATAGTATGGAGGTCAGTAAGCAGTGTAGTAACAGGCAGTATAATACATAGTTACTGGTCATGTATGGCGATAGGAGGTATAATATCAGATAGTATGGAGGTCAGTAAGCAGTGTAGTAACAGGCAGTATAATATATAGTTACTGGTCATGTAATGCAAGGGGATAGGAGGTATAATCTCAGATAGTATGGTTGTCAGTAAGCAGTGTAGTAACAGGCAGTATAATACATAGTTACTGGTCATGTAATGTATGGGGATAGGAGGTATAATATCAGATGATATAGAGGTCAGTAAGCAGTGTAGTAACAGGCAGTATAATACATAGTTACTGGTAATGTAATGTATGGGGATAGGAGGTATAATCTCAGATAATATGGAGGTCAGTAAGCAGTGTAGTAACAGGCAGTATAATACATAGTTACTGGTCATGTAATGTATGGGGATAGGAGGTATAATATCAGATGATATAGAGGTCAGTAAGCAGTGTAGTAACAGGCAGTATAATATATAGTTACTGGTCATGTAATGTATGGGGATAGGAGGTATAATCTCAGATAATATGGAGGTCAGTAAGCAGTGTAGTAACAGGCAGTATAATACATAGTTACTGGTCATGTAATGTATGGGGATAGGAGGTATAATATCAGATAGTATGGAGGTCAGTAAGCAGTGTAGTAACAGGCAGTATAATACATAGTTACTGGTCATGTATGGCGATAGGAGGTATAATATCAGATAGTATGGAGGTCAGTAAGCAGTGTAGTAACAGGCAGTATAATACATAGTTACTGGTCATGTAATGTATGGGGATAGGAGGTATAATCTCAGATGTATGGAGGTCAGTAAGCAGTGTAGTAACAGGCAGTATAATACAGTTACTGGTAATGTAATGTATGGGGATAGGAGGTATAATATCAGATGATATGGAGGTCAGTAAGCAGTGTAGTAACAGGCAGTATAATACATAGTTACTGGTAATGTAATGTATGGGGATAGGAGGTATAATCTCAGATAGTATGGAGGTCTGTAAGCAGTGTAGTAACAGGCAGTATAATACATAGTTACTGGTCATGTAATGTATGGTGATAGGAGGTATAATATCAGATGATATAGGGGTCAGTAAGCAGTGTAGTAACAGGCAGTATAATACAGTTACTGGTAATGTAATGTATGGGGATAGGAGGTATAATATCAGATGATATGGAGGTCAGTAAGCAGTGTAGTAAAAGGCAGTATAATACATAGTTACTGGTAATGTAATGTATGGGGATAGGAGGTATAATCTCAGATAGTATGGAGGTCAGTAAGCAGTGTAGTAACAGGCAGTATAATACATAGTTACTGGTCATGTAATGTATGGGGATAGGAGGTATAATATCAGATGATATAGGGGTCAGTAAGCATTGTAGTAACAGGCAGTATAATACATCGTTACTGGTAATGTAATGTATGGGGATTGGAGGTATAATATCAGATGATATGGAGGTCAGTAAGCAGTGTAGTAACAGGCAGTATAATACATAGTTACTGGTAACGTAATGTATGGGGTTAGGAGGTATAATCTCAGATAATATGGAGGTCAGTAAGCAGTGTAGTAACAGGCAGTATAATACATAGTTACTGGTCATGTATGGCGATAGGAGGTATAATATCAGATAGTATGGAGGTCAGTAAGCAGTGTAGTAACAGGCAGTATAATATATAGTTACTGGTCATGTAATGCAAGGGGATAGGAGGTATAATCTCAGATAGTATGGTTGTCAGTAAGCAGTGTAGTAACAGGCAGTATAATACATAGTTACTGGTCATGTAATGTATGGGGATAGGAGGTATAATATCAGATGATATAGAGGTCAGTAAGCAGTGTAGTAACAGGCAGTATAATACATAGTTACTGGTAATGTAATGTATGGGGATAGGAGGTATAATCTCAGATAATATGGAGGTCAGTAAGCAGTGTAGTAACAGGCAGTATAATACATAGTTACTGGTCATGTAATGTATGGGGATAGGAGGTATAATATCAGATGATATAGAGGTCAGTAAGCAGTGTAATAACAGGCAGTATAATATATAGTTACTGGTCATGTAATGTATGGGGATAGGAGGTATAATCTCAGATAATATGGAGGTCAGTAAGCAGTGTAGTAACAGGCAGTATAATACATAGTTACTGGTCATGTAATGTATGGGGATAGGAGGTATAATATCAGATAGTATGGAGGTCAGTAAGCAGTGTAGTAACAGGCAGTATAATACATAGTTACTGGTCATGTATGGCGATAGGAGGTATAATATCAGATAGTATGGAGGTCAGTAAGCAGTGTAGTAACAGGCAGTATAATACATAGTTACTGGTCATGTAATGTATGGGGATAGGAGGTATAATATCAGATGATATAGGGGTCAGTAAGCAGTGTAGTAACAGGTAGTATAATACAGTTACTGGTAATGTAATGTATGGGGATAGGAGGTATAATATCAGATGATATGGAGGTCAGTAAGCAGTGTAGTAACAGGCAGTATAATACATAGTTACTGGTCATGTAATGTATGGGGATAGGAGGTATAATCTCAGATAATATGGAGGTCAGTAAGCAGTGTAGTAACAGGCAGTATAATACATAGTTACTGGTCATGTATGGCGATAGGAGGTATAATATCAGATGATATAGAGGTCAGTAAGCAGTGTAGTAACAGGCAGTATAATACATAGTTACTGGTAATGTAATGTATGGGGATAGGAGGTATAATATCAGATAGTATGGAGGTCAGTAAGCGGTGTAGTAACAGGCAGTATAATACATAGTTACTGGTAATGTAATGTATGGGGATAGGAGGTATAATATCAGATGATATAGAGGTCAGTAAGCAGTGTAGTAACAGGCAGTATAATAAATAGTTACTGGTAATGTAATGTATGGGGATAGGAGGTATAATATCAGATGATATAGAGTTCAGTAAGTAATGTAGTAACAGGCAGTATAATACATAGTCACTGGTAATGTAATGTATGGGGATAGGAGGTATAATATCAGATGATATAGAGGTCAGTAAGCAGTGTAGTAACAGGCAGTATAATACATAGTTACTTAGTGTTCCCTCTAGCTCCGGCGGGAGGCAGGGCGCCTGAGCTAGCGAGGGCATGCCTTCGGCCCGCGCATCCGAGAAGGGGGCGTGGTCATCGGAAAAGGGGGCGTGTCTATAAAACGCGTCCCCTTTTCGTCACTCTTGGGGCGTGCCCGGCACTTACGGACACGCCGGGCAGCCCCCAAGCCCTGCAGACAGGGAGAATAGATGCCGGGCGTCTATTCTCCGGCGGTGACCGGGTCACCGCATGTTTCTCCACCCACGGGACACTGCGTCCCGCGGCTGAGAACGGCTCCCGCAGGCTGTGATGGCAGTGCGCTTTTTGCCCTCCTCCTGGAGGGCAGGGTGCTTTTTGCCCTCCAGAAGGAGGCCCGGGAGCCGCGCCCCGCTAAAACAGCCTAGCGGGAACGCTAGTTACTGGTAATGTAATGTATAGGAGGTATAATCTCAGATAGTATGGAGGTCAGTAAGCAGTGTAGTAACAGGCAGTATAATACATAGTTACTGGTCATGTAATGTATGGGGATAGGAGGTATAATCTCAGATAGTATGGAGGTCAGTAAGCAGTGTTGTAGATTAGGGTTTTACAAAACCAACCTGGTTTTGCCTTTTAAATGATTGTGGTTTTAAAAATATGGCAGACTCACCTGCACCTCACTGGCTATTACATAATACCCATAGGGGCCCATTTGTCAATATTCACATGCGCAATATTAGCGCCCAAAATTACACTGCAGTATGTGATAATACCGCTCAAATGTATTAAATAGCACATGCAGGGACAAGGGCTGAGAAAGGAGCCATTCCCTGCGATGTTGACGTGAGAGAGCATTAGCAGTCTCTTCACTCCTCTATCGGGAATCCTGCGCATGCGCGGCCTACAGACCACACATGTGCGCCAACCATTTACCGCATCCCGGGAAAATTTTGAGAAATGTAGCGCATAGGCTACAGCGGCTATTACCATCTTCCGATGGCGTAAGCTGCGGGGGCCAGACTCCGCTTAGTGAATCTGACCACTTTGCAACCCCATAGAAACCTATGGGGGTTGCGGTTGCTGTTGGAGATAGGCGATATCTGCTGTGGTCCCTCCATAATACATCTGGGGGACACAATATTTGCGGGTATCCCATGAAAGCGGATGTCTTCGGGCAATGTGGCGCAAATATCTAATGATAAATAGGCCCCATAAAATTAGATGATATGCGTAGTATATTAGTTTAGTGGTGGTCACTAGAATACATAGTGCACACTAATTAATACATTTTGTTTTCAGATTGCATGACGGTATATTCTAGAGGTCATATTTGTAAAACATATTAATACACAATGATGTGTGGATCATATGGCAGCTAAAGCCGTGCCTGGGCACCATAAGAAAAGAGTAGTAAATAGGATTTTATCAGTGTAAGAAATGTCTTCCAGATGCGACGTAGAATAGAAGTCCATGATGTTTCTGATATCATAAGAACAGGACGACTGCTGGAGACCTGGGTGTAGCCTTGTGTTACCCAGCAGAAATAACATCTACATTACACACTTTCATTTGTTTTTACACAATAAACAATGTTTTGCCGCAGTTCATTGTAGAGGCGGAAGAGACATCTGCATTCCTTGGGTACCATTCTATATTATACATCCAGTTTTGCTCCTGTGTAGTGGGTATTGCCATCGTGTTGCAGACACTTGCCTTTTATTGGTATATTTCCTATGTAATACATGAAGCTATGAACATTCTCGCTTGTTACATTCCCTGCTATGTAGTTCTTCATCATAAGACGCAAGAGTTGAACTGTAAGCCAGCCTCGCCTCTGCTCTGGGTTGTTGGGGGTTAAGATTTGGCTGTCACAGTCCTGGATAATCCCTCCTAGTATTCCTCACATGCCTACACCAACCACCAGCAGGAACACTGGGCTCAGCGCCAGTCATGGGTCTGGTAAACACGAAGGGGGGGGGGGGGGCACAGTCTCAGCCACATATACCCCAAAACCGACTTCACCTTCCCCAGATAAGAGGCTCAGATGCATATAGCAGCCTGTGATGGTGGAGGTGAGCTGCAGCAAAATGTTTCATATCAGCTCCACAAAAAACTCCCCCGAGCTTCAAAGGCTCGTACAGCTCTGTAACACGTATAACACGCCATTAACGGTGCCAAGTTTTTACTACAGAATTCATACTCCCAGTGTGGTTAGGGGCCTGATTCACTACGGATCGCACGCAGTTCAACTGCGATAACGAGCCACTCCACTGCGATCGCAATGCAAACCCAGCACTACATGAGGACGCCCACTTTACCATACGCACATCCGTAATACTGAGCAAAATGGCGAAACCATCGGTACAATAGAGTACCATCGAACCCGTACGCACACTTGCACAAGCCACACACATTATGAGATCTCACACTGCATATGTCATCGCAGTGGATAATTTATGCACGCCCCTGCAACGGCGTTGAAACGCACTGGCACGCCTGCATTCGCACGACCGCCCCCCCCCCCATCACCACCCACAAACGGCACTTCCTGTCAATCACTCTACGTCCCCATCGCAGTGGCCGGCTCGCGCACTGATATGCGTATGCATGCGCAAAACGCAACAATCGGCTGATTGCGTGGGTATTAGCAACTGCGATCCAAGCTAAATCAGGCCCAGAGTCATAAAGACAGCCAACATGGGGACTGGCAGACTACGGTATCCTATTATCAGGTAATGTTGGATACCAGGTGTCACGCCAAAATCTGTCTCTGGGGAAACATTCCCTATTTGGGGTGCAAGGCCAAGCGGTCCTATGCCATTTCCCCTGGCCACACACAGAGAGGCTTCAGATCTGTACACAGGCCACTGACTGGTGAAAGCAGACATGATGCCCACCACACTTGTCATATCCCCCCCTGTCGCTGCTTCACAGCTCAGCATTATACATAGCCATAAGTGCTAGGGATTCATAGGCAAGAATGTCCCGGCCTCTCCAAACAGCGGCATACAGTCAGCAATTGTGAGGATACAGTATGTGGACAATTATTGCCAACCCTAAATTAAGAACATTTTTAAGGTGTCTAAGGTCAGAGAACATTTTTCTGATCAGTCCTCATCTACTGGGTCATGTATCCAGTTTTAAAATGTTTGGTAACCAAACAAGCAGTAGCCAAACAGATTAATGGAATATTCATAAAAGCAGTATCTCCGGATAACAGCATTGTCCAGAGGCTCTACTCCCCCTCATCATCCATGTTCTCCTTTACCACTCTTTCATCTCTGTCATCCCCTCTCTCTCTCTTTATTATCCATGTTCTGGTTTACCATCTTTCCCTCATATGTCATTCACTTTCATCTCTACAATCACTCTCATCTCTATCATCTAAGTTCTGCTTTACCGTCTGCCTCATCTGTCATTCACTCTCTATAATCCTTGTTCTGCTTTACTACCTCTCTATCATTCGTGTTCTGCATTACCATCTTTCCTCATCTCTATCATCTAATCTGTCATCTCTATCATCTGAGTTCTGCTTTATCATCTGCCTCATCTTTCATTCACTCTCTATAACCCTTGTTCTGCTTTACCATCTCTTATCTCTATCGTCCGTGTTCTGGTTTACCATATTTCCTCATCTCTATCATCTATGATATGTCATCACTATCATCCACTCTCATCTCTATCATCTGAGTTCGGCTTTACCATCTGCCTCATCTCTTTCATTCACTCTATAATCCTTGTCCTGCTTTACCATCTCTCATCTCTATCATCTGTGTTCTGCTTTACTATCTTCCCTCATCTCTATCACCTAATCTGTCATCACTATCATGCTTTCCCATCTCTATCATCCATGCTCTGCTTTACCTCTCTACCATCTCTATCATCCCCTCTCTTATCTCTATCACCTGTGTTCTGGTTTACCATCTTTCCCTCATCTGTCATCCACTCTCATCTCTGTCACCTGAGTTCTGCTTTAACATCTACCACATCTCTTTTGTTCACTCTCTATAATACTTGTCCTGCTTTACTATCTTTCCCTCATCTGTCATTTATTTTCATCTCTATCATTCACTCTCATCTCTGTTATCCGTGTTTTGCTTTACCATCTTTCCTCATCTCTATCATCTAATCTGTCATCACTATCATCCACTCTCATCTCTATTATCTGAGTTCTGCCTTACTATCTGCCTCATCTCTTTCATTCACTCTCTATAATGCTTGTTCTTTTTTACCATCTCTCACCTCTATCATCTGTGTTCTGCTTTACCATATTTCCTCATCTCTATCATCTTTTCTCATTTATTTCATCCATTTATCTGCCTAACTATCGCTACATCATCCTTTTCTTCCCTTCTATTCCTTATCATCATTGTTCTGCTTTACAATCTTTCCCTCATCTGTCATTTACTTGCATCACTATTATCCACTTTAATCTCTATCATCCATTTATCTACATTACCATCTCTCCATCATCTTTTTCTTCCCCTCTGTTATTAGTGTTCTGCTTTACCATCTTTCCTCATCTTTGTCAGCTGTGTTCTGCTTTTCCATCTTCCGTCATCTCTAACTGCTGCTTTCATCTTTATCATCCATGTTCTGCTTTACCATATCTCCCCTGTCTCTCTCATCTCTATCATCTGTGTTGAGCTTTACCTTCTTTCCCTCATCTTTATCATTCACTTTCTTGTCATCCTTTTACCATCTCTATCATCTGTGTTTTGTATTACTGTGTCTCCCTCATCTCTACATGCACAATCCCCTTCTCTCCATGACCATCTCTACCTCATCTCTATCGTGCATAATCCCCTTCTCTCCATGACCATCTCTACCTCATCTCTATCGTGCATAATGCCCTTTTCTCCATGACCATGTCTCCATCATCTCTATCATGTACAATTCCCTTTTCTCCATGACCATCTCTTCCTCATCTCTATCATGCACAATCCCCTTATTGTCTATAACCATCTCTCCCTCATCTCTATCATGCACAATCCCCTTTTTGTCTATGACCATCTTTCCCTCATCTCTTACCATGTCCAATCCCCTTTTTTCCATGACCATCTCTCCCTCATCTCTATCCTGTACAATCCCCTTTTTCTCCGTGACCATCTTTCCCTCATCTCTATCATGCATAATCCCCTTTTCTCTATGACCATCTCTCCCTCATCTCTATCATGTCCAATCCTCTTTTCTCCATGACCATCTCTCCCTCATCTCTATCATGTACAATCCCCTTTTTGTCTATGACCATCTTTCCCTCATCTCTATCATGTACAATCCCCTTTTTGTCTATGACCATCTCTCCCTCATCTCTATCATGCACAATCCCCTTTTTGTTTATGGCCATCTTTCCCTCATCTCTATCCTGTCCAATCCCCTTTTTTCCATGACCATCTCTCCCTCATTTCTATCATGTACAATCCCCGTTTTGTCTATGACCATCTCTCCCTCATCTCTATCATGTATAACCCCCTTTTTGTCTATGACCATCTCTCCCTCATCTCTATCATGCACAATCCCTTTTTCTCCATGACCATCTCTCCCTCATCCTCTAACGTGCACAATCCCCTTTTCTCCATGACCATCTCTCCCTCATTCCTATCATGTAAAATCCCCTTTTTGTCTATGACCAGATGACTATCTCATCTCTATCGTGCATAATCCACTTTTTGTCTATGACCATCTCTCCCTCATCTCTATCATGTACAATCCCCTTTTTTCCATGACCATCTCTCCCTCATCTGTATCCTGTTCAATCCCCTTTTTCTCTGTGACCATCTTTCCCTCATCTCTATCATGCACAATCCCCTTTTTTGTCTATGACCATCTTTCCCTCATCTCTATCATGTCCAATCCCCTTTTCTCCATGACCATCTCTCCCTCATCTCTATCATGCACAATCCCCTTTTTTGTCTATGACCATCTTTCCCTCATCTCTTACCATGTCCAATCCCCTTTTTTCCATGACCATCTCTCCCTCATCTCTATCCTGTACAATCCCCTTTTTCTCCGTGACCATCTTTCCCTCATCTCTATCCTGTACAATCCCCTTTTCTCCATGACCAACTTTCCCTCATCTCTATCATGTACAATCCCCTTTTTGTCTATGACCATCTCTCCCTCATCTCTTTCATGTACAATCCCCTTTTTGACTATGACCATCTCTATCATGTACAATCCCCTTTTTGTCTATGACCATCTCTCCCTCATCTCTATCAAGCACAATCCCCTTTTCTCCATGACTGACCATCTTTCCCTCATCTCTATCATGCACAATCCCCTTTTTGTCTATAACCATCTCTCCCTCATCTCTATCATGCACAATCCCCTTTTTGTCTATGACCATCTTTCCCTCATCTCTTACCATGTCCAATCCCCTTTTTTCCATGACCATCTCTCCCTCATCTCTATCCTGTACAATCCCCTTTTTCTCCGTGACCATCTTTCCCTCATCTCTATCATGCATAATCCCCTTTTCTCTATGACCATCTCTCCCTCATCTCTATCATGTCCAATCCTCTTTTCTCCATGACCATCTCTCCCTCATCTCTATCATGCACAATCCCCTTTTTGTCTATGACCATCTTTCCCTCATCTCTATCATGTACAATCCCCTTTTTGTCTATGACCATCTCTCCCTCATCTCTATCATGCACATTCCCCTTTTTGTTTATGGCCATCTTTCCCTCATCTCTATCCTGTCCAATCCCCTTTTTTCCATGACCATCTCTCCCTCATTTCTATCATGTACAATCCCCGTTTTGTCTATGACCATCTCTCCCTCATCTCTATCATGTACAATCCCCTTTTTGTCTATGACCATCTCTCCCTCATCTATATCATGCACAATCCCCTTTTTGTCTATAACCATCTCTCCCTCATCTCTATCATGTACAATCCCCTTTTTGTCTATGACCTTCTCTCCCTTATCTTGCTTCTCTCTCCCTCACTTTTCTCCCCAAAATCTTTTTCAATTCTCTCCTCCATATCTATACCTTCATCTCTCCCTCATCTCACTCTGCGGCTCTCTCCTGCCTCTCCTTATTCTCCAGCTGTCTCATCCACCTCCCTCCCAGGCTTACAGCCAGCAGTAAGTGGCTAGACAGGAAGGAGATAGAGAAGAGGGAGGGGGAGCCAGTATCCACAATGAATGTAGAAGTTACATCCATCTACCCTTACAACAGTCACGGCAAAACTGCAGCTCTGGGGGGCCATGTGCGCCTCTCCTCTCCTTGCTGCTGGCTCTCTTCCTCATCTCTTACTGCTACGTGAATGTGGACCCATCCCTTTTACAATGATCAATATCATTTGTTGTTAGGATGATGTTAAATTGTTAGGATATCAGTACTGACAATATTTTCTGGTTATTTTATTGAAATTGGAGAGCTTAATTGAAGCAAATCAAATGAATACATTTCTAGAGGTTTGTTAACCTTAAGTAGAGTTCACTCTGAAGTGTATGTGGCCTCTTATATAACAGTTGATATCAGACAATTATCACCAAAATCTTCGCAATCCCAGAAAATTGTTCTATCAAAATCCATAGGAACATTATCAGGTATGACAGAAAATGCCATTAAATATGATCCCCCTAGTTTTACCAAACACATCAGTTCATCCAAACATGTCTAACACTCCTGCCTGAGAGTACTGGACAGACAGACAGAAAACATATGAGAATGCTGGACAGACAGTGCTCATGAGACGACTGAACAGGCTGACAGAGCACATGAGAATGCTGGACAGACACACTAAGCTAATGTAAATGCTGGACAGACCAATCGAGCTCATGAGAATGCTGGACAGAATAACAGAGCTCATGGGAATGCTGGATAAACTAACAGAGCTCATGGGAACAGTGGATAGGATGACAGCTCATTGGAATGGTGGATAGACTGACAGAGCTCATGGGTACTATGGGTAGGATAACAGAGCTCATGGAAACTCTGGACAGACATGGGAATGCTGGACAGGAAGACAGCTCATGGAACACTGGACAGACAGACAGAGCACATGGGAACGCTGGACAGGATGACAGAGCTCATGGGAACGCTGGACAGACAGAACTCATGGGAACGCTGGACAGACAGAGCTCATGGGAACGCTGGACAGAATGACAGAGCTCCTGGGAACGCTGGACAGGATGACAGAGCTCATGGGAATGCTGGACAGGATGACAGAGCTCATGGGAATGCTGGACAGGAAGACAGCTCATGGAACACTGGACAGACAGACAGAGCACATGGGAACGCTGGACAGGATGACAGAGCTCATGGGAACGCTGGACAGAATGATAGAGCTCCTGGGAACGCTGGACAGGATGACAGAGCACATGGGAATGCTGGACAGGATGACAGAGCTCATGGGAACGCTGGACAGTCAGTACTCATGGGAACGCTGAACAGAATGACAGAGCTCCTGGGAATGCTGGAAAGAATGACAGAGCTCCTGGGAATGCTGGAAAGGATGACAGAGCTCATGGGAACGCTGGACAGAATGACAGAGCTCCTGGGAACGCTGGACAGGATGACAGAGCTCATGGGAATGCTGGACAGGATGACAGAGCTCATGGGAATGCTGGACAGGAAGACAGCTCATGGAACACTGGACAGACAGACAGAGCACATGGGAACGCTGGACAGGATGACAGAGCTCATGGGAACGCTGGACAGACAGAACTCATGGGAACGCCGGACAGACAGAGCTCATGGGAACGCTGGACAGAATGATAGAGCTCCTGGGAACGCTGGACAGGATGACCGAGCTCATGGGAATGCTGGACAGGATGACAGAGCACATGGGAATGCTGGACAGGATGACAGAGCTCATGGGAACGCTGGACAGTCAGAACTCATGGGAACGCTGAACAGAATGACAGAGCTCCTGGGAATGCTGGAAAGAATGACAGAGCTCCTGGGAATGCTGGAAAGGATGACAGAGCTCATGGGAACGCTGGACAGAATGACAGAGCTCCTGGGAACGCTGGACAGGATGACAGAGCTCATGGGAATGCTGGACAGGATGACAGAGCTCATGGGAATGCTGGACAGGAAGACAGCTCATGGAACACTGGACAGACAGACAGAGCACATGGGAACGCTGGACAGGATGACAGAGCTCATGGGAACGCTGGACAGACAGAACTCATGGGAACGCCGGACAGACAGAGCTCATGGGAACGCTGGACAGAATGATAGAGCTCCTGGGAACGCTGGACAGGATGACCGAGCTCATGGGAATGCTGGACAGGATGACAGAGCACATGGGAATGCTGGACAGGATGACAGAGCTCATGGGAACGCTGGACAGTCAGAACTCATGGGAACGCTGAACAGAATGACAGAGCTCCTGGGAATGCTGGAAAGAATGACAGAGCTCCTGGGAATGCTGGAAAGGATGACAGAGCTCATGGGAATGCTGGACAGGATGACAGAGCTCATGGGAACGCTGGACAGAATGACAGAGCACATGGGAATGCTGGACAGGATGACAGAGCTCATGGGAACGCTGGATAGGATGACAGAGCTCATGGGAACGCTGGACAGAATGACAGAGCTCATGGGAACGCTGGACAGACAGAACTCATGGGAACGCTGGACAGGATGACAGAGCTCATGGGAACGCTGGACAGAATGACAGAGCACATGGGAACGCTGGACAGGAAGATAGAGCACATGGGAACGCTGGACAGGATGACAGCTCATGGGAATGCTGGACAGACAGATGAAGCACATGGGAATGCTGGACAGGATGACAGAGCTCATGGGAACGCTGGACAGACAGACATAGCTCATGGGAATGCTGAACAGGATGACAGAGCTCATGGGAACGCTGGATAGACAGAGCACATAGGAATGCTGGACAAATACACTAAGCTCATGGAAACGCTGGACAGGAAGACGGAGCCCATGGGTATGCTGGACAGATACACAGCTCGGGGGAGTGCTGGACAGACACACAGTTGAGAGGAATGCTGGACAGAAAACTAAGCTCATAGAAATGCCGGACAGGATGACAGAGCTCATGGGTGTGCTGGATAGACACACAGTTTGTGGGGAGTGCTGGAAAGACACACACAGCTCAGGAGAATGCTGGACAGACCTACAGCTCAGGAGAATGCTGGACAGACCTACAGCTCAGGAGAATGCTGGACAGACCTACAGCTCAGGGGAATGCTGGGCAGAAAGACATAGCTCGGGATTGCTGGAGAGACCTACAGCTCAGGGGAATGTTGGACAGACCTACAAATCAGAGGAATGCTGGGCAGACACACCGCTCATAAGACTTACAGATCTGCACCACCCAGGAAAAAGCACTTCCTATACTGCTATCTGTGGCACAAAGGTGGAGTGCCCTTGGTTTGTTAGGCAGTGGTGCAGGTGCCTTGCTCTGTGTTTGGCTGGCAGTGTATGAGATTGGCAGCTGAAGCGTTGATGATTCATTTTACTTTATCTACCCTGGGTATAATCACATCTGGGTTACATAGTAACAATCGGTCTCTAGTGCGGTTTCCTAGGAAACCGCTGGTGCAGTCTCCAGCTCTGGATGTGGAGGAGGATTAACTTACAAAGGGCAGAGGGGGTTTTAGTTATGGTGAAGCAGCTGCTGGTGACTGACTCTGCAACCTGTACTAATTCTTTCTGTTCTCTGCATATACTAAATGCTGTACAAATCCCTACTGCTCCCAACACACATTACTTTATCTACTGCTCCCTTTTTTCATGTACAAATCACTACTGCTCACAACACCCACTACTAAAGCATGCTGCTCTTATAGTGGTTTTGAATATCCCTTTTGCTCTATTCACCCAGTCATACCTCTGCTTATCATCCCTACTGCTCTATTCACCCAGGCATACCTCTGCCTATCATCCCTACTGCTCTATTCACCCAGGCATACCTCTGCCTATCATCCCTACTGCTCTATTCACCCAGTCATGCCTCTGCTTATCATCCCTACTGCTCTATTCACCCAGTCATACCTCTGCTTATCATCCCTACTGCTCTATTCACCCAGGCATACCTCTGCCTATCATCCCTACTGCTCTATTCACCCAGTCATGCCTCTGCTTATCATCCCTACTGCTCTATTCACCCAGTCATACCTCTGCTTATCATCCCTACTGCTCTATTCACCCAGGCATACCTCTGCTTATCATCCCTACTGCTCTATTCACCCAGTCATACCTCTGCTTATCATCCTTACTGCTCTATTCACCCAGTCATACCTCTGCTTATCATCCCTACTGCTCTATTCACCCAGTCATACCTCTGCTTATCATCCCTACTGCTCTATTCACCCAGTCATACCTCTGCTTATCATCCCTACTGCTCTATTCACCCAGTCATACCTCTGCCTATCATCCCTATTGCTCTATTCACCCAGTCATACCTCTGCTTATCATCCCTACTGCTCTATTCACCCAGTCATACCTCTGCTTATCATCCCTACTGCTCTATTCACCCAGTCATACCTTTGCTTATCATCCTTACTGCTCTATTCACCCAGTCATACCTCTGCTTATCATCCCTACTGCTCTATTCACCCAGGCATACCTCTGCCTATCATCCCTACTGCACTATTCACCCAGTCATACCTCTGCTTATCATCCCTACTGCTCTATTCACCCAGTCATACCTCTGCCTATCATCCCTATTGCTTTATTCACCCAGTCATACCTCTGCTTATCATCCCTACTGCTCTATTCACCCAGTCATACCTCTGCTTATCATCCCTACTGCTCTATTCACCCAGTCATACCTTTGCTTATCATCCCTACTGCTCTATTCATAATGACTCTGTGCATACTGCATCATGCGCAAATCATAATGACTCTCTGCACCATGTGCGAATCATAGTGGCTCTCTGCACACACTGCATCATGTGTGGATCATAATGACTCTGTACACACTGCATCATGTGCAGATCATAATGACTCTCTGTACACACTGCATTTCAGTTTTCCTGTAATACACAAAGGGCCTGATTCAGTGTTGTATGCTGTTCTGATGTTCACGCAATTGATCCATTATCGGTGATTGAATTGCAATTACAGATGCAGTGAGGATACATTTGCAAGTGACAGGAAGCGAATGCTTTGTGGGAGGTAATGGGAAGTGATGGGTAAAACGGAGGCATTTCCGGACATTTTCTGGGCGTGTTTCCGGCTGTTTCTGCGATCCAGTATGCAGATAACATGGTTCCCTATCTCATTTGAGTGACCACAGACTCACCCAGGGAGTGGATGTTTGCATGATCTGCATCCGATGCTGCGTATGTGTTCGGAGTTGCGGACAGCTGCGATGACTCCGGTGGGCATCTAAGTACAAGTCCCGGCGGCTGTTCCATTATCATGTTTTCACAAATCCTCAGCTGCGGCAGCAATAGCGTACAGCTCTCAATCAGACCGTGGAATATTAGAAATACCAAATTCTGTATCCTATACCTACTTCATAGATAAAATTATATACAGGTTGAGTCTCCCATATCCAAATATTCAGAAATATGGAATTTTTTTAGCATGACTGAGATAGTGACACCTTTGTGTATGTTGAACCATCAAAAAGCAAACTTCATACATGCCTACCCTCCCGAAAGTCACGGGAGGCTCCCGATTTTTACCCAGAAAGGTAGGCACTTCTCAGAAGTCAATTGGACAGAATAAGGAGAATTTTCTTGCGGACTAGCGGCTCCGCGAGTAGGGGGCGTGACCTAATGACGCAATTCTTATTTAAATATGCGCCATTTGCGGCAAATTACCCTGGGGGGAGGGGCTTAATTATGTGATCCATCCGACCCCACCTCCAACACCTCCCAGCTGCTTTTCAATGTTGACATGTATGACAAACTTTGTTTAAAATGTACAAGTATATACAAAATATTGTATAAAATGACCTTCAGGCTGTGTGTATAAGGTGTATATAAAACATATATGATTTCTGTGTTTAGATTTGGGTCTCATTCCGAAGAGATGTCATTATGGTATGCAAATATTCCAAAATACGGAATATTCCGATATCCAAAATACCCCTGATCCCAAGCAGACTCAACCTGTATACAATATTTCAAGGGTAATATATCATACAGTGTGTGTGCCAGTAAAAGGGTTAATATGTGCTCTGTAACTCTAAGACTTTCTTCTCTAGTTTCCATGACAACTCGGCCATTTGCCGTTCATTTCTAGGGATATGTCCGGAATTCAAAGCAAGACATTCTCCTTTCTTCAGAATCCACATATGCCACAAACCCCTGCAATATGGTCATCTCTGAAAGTGCCTCACTAATCTTTTTCTGTGTACATACCCTGTCCTGGTAATAATATCCACTTAGGCGATCTCACTCTCTACATTATATATAGAGATCCAGCATTACCTGATCCTGTCCTGATAATAATAACCAGTCAGGAGATATCTGTATATTATATATAGACCCAGCACTGTCTGATCCTTTCCTGATAATAATAACCAGTCAGGAGATCTGTGTATATAATATATAGAGACCCAGCATTACCTGATCCTGTCCTGATAATAATAACCAGTCAGGAGATCTCTGTATATTATATATAGAGACCCAGCGCTGTCTGATCCTGTCCTGATAATAATAACAAGTCAGGAGATCTGTGTATATAATATATAGAGACCCAGCGCTGTCTGATCCTGTCCTGATAATAACCAGTCAGGAGATCTGTGTATATTATATATAGCGACCCAGCATTACCTGATCCTGTCCTGATAATAATAACCAGTCAGGAGATCTCTGTATATTTTATATAGAGACCCAGCACTGTCTGATCCTGTCCTGATAATATCCAGTCAGGAGATCTCTGTATATTATATATAGCAACCCAGCGCTGTCTGATCCTGTCCTGATAATATCCAGTCAGGAGATCTCTGTATATTATATATAGACCCAGCGCTGTCTGATCCTGTCCTGATAATAACCAGTCAGGAGATCTCTGTATATTATATATAGAGCCCCAGCGCTGTCTGATCCTGTCCTGATAATAACCAGTCAGGAGATCTCTGTATATTATATAGAGCCCCAGCGCTGTCTGATCCTGTCCTGATAATAACCAGTCAGGAGATCTCTGTATATTATATATAGAGCCCCAGCGCTATCTGATCCTGTCCTGATAATAACCAGTCAGGAGATCTCTGTATAGTATATAGAGCCCCAGCGCTGTCTGATCCTGTCCTGATAATAACCAGTCAGGAGATCTCTGTATATTATATATAGAGCCCCAGCGCTGTCTGATCCTGTCCTGATAATAACCAGTCAGGAGATCTCTGTATAGTATATAGAGCCCCAGCGCTGTCTGATCCTGTCCTGATAATAACCCGGCCGCTGCAAAATTATGCAAATGAATGCGATCGCAGTAATTTACCAAGACGCCCACCACTGTATAAAGCCACCCACTTCCCATTACTTACATCCGCAATACTTTTGCAAGTCTGCGAAAACATCAGTAACATGGAGTAACATCGCACCCATACGCACAGTTGCGGTTGAGCTGGCCTCACTCACACACTGCTAAACTTCCTGTCGGTATCTAGAAGCTCAGGCTGCGTATGCCGTTGCAGGGGCTTAATTATACACGCCCATGTAATGACGTCCAAACGCACAGGCACCACTCCTGCGTTCCACCGACCACCCCACCAGTCAACACCCCCAAACGGCACTTCCTGTCAATCAATTTCTCAGGGGCCGCTGCAGTCGGGTCTCAGAGCTGCTGCTTTTGCAGACCCGATCGCCGCGGCCAGTCTGCGCACTGTGATGCATACACATGCGCAGAACGCAAACCTCAACCGGGTACGTACAAATTAGCACTTGCGTTCCTTGCTGAACTAGGCCCTTAGAACAAAGCAAAATGTAATATTACCAGATATTTAAACCTTGCATGTTTTGGATCACATATAAACCAGGTCTTGCTGCTCTCAGCTGCCAATGTACACCAGTAAGCAGGTGCTTCCATTGCTGCTAGGTGATTTACATAGAGAGCAGGAAAGGGCTGGAGAGGCTGAAGGCAGCCCGGACTAGCTGTCATTGTATACTGAGAAGCTGTAGAGTGGTGTACAGTTAGTGTGATTGGCTTAATCAGAGAGCGTGCCAGAGCGTCAGAGGCTGAAGGCAGTCAGTATGTACAGTACTTGAGTAGCTGCCAATTTATACTTGAATGTCAGTGCAGAGTTTGCAGATAGCTGTAATTAATTATGTCATGAAAAGTGCATTAGGCTTTATTGTTGTAAAATGCACTGACATATAGCCATTCATATACAATACCCTACACTACTCATCTCTACACCACTAATACCCTACACTGCTCATCTCTACACCACTTATGCCCTACACTGCTCATCTCTATACCACTAATGCCCTACACTGCTCATCTCTACTATATTAATGCCCTACACTGCTCATCTCTGCACCACTACTACCCTACACTGCTCATCTTTACACTACTAATACCCTACACTGCTCATCTCTATACCACTAATGTCCTACACTGCTCATCTCTACTATATTAATGCCCTACACTGCTCATCTCTACACCACTTATGCCCTACACTGCTCATCTCTGCACCACTACTACCCTACACTGCTCATCTCTACACTACTAATACCCTACACTGCTCATCTCTATACCACTAATGTCCTACACTGCTCATCTCTACTATATTAATGCCCTACACTGCTCATCTCTACACCACTTATGTCCTACACTGCTCATCTCTACTATATTAATACCCTACACTGCTCATCTCTACTATATTAATGCCCTACACTGCTCATCTCTGCTATATTAATACCCTACACTGCTCATCTCTGCACCACTAATGCCCTACACTGCTCATCTCTACTATATTAATACCCTACACTGCTCATCTCTACTATATTAATACCCTACACTGCTCATCACTACACCAGTAATACCCTACACTGCTCATCTCTACTATATTAATGCCCTACACTGCTCATCTCTGCACCACTAATGCCCTACACTGCTCATCTCTACACCACTAATACCCTACACTGCTCATCTCTACACCGCTCATCTCTACACCACTAATGCCCTACACTGCTCATCTCTATACCACTAATGCCCTACACTGCTCATCTCTACACCACTAATGCCCTAACACTGCTCATCTCTACATCACTAATGCCCTACACTGCTCATCTCTACTATATTAATGCCCTACACTGCTCATCTCTACACTGCTCATCTCTACTATATTAATGCCCTACACTGCTCATCTCTACTATATTAATGCCCTCCACTGCTCATGTCTACACCACTAATACCCTACACTGCTCATCTCTACTATATTAATATCCTACACTGCTCCTCTCTGCACCACTAATGCCCTACACTGCTCATCTCTACTATATTAATGCCCTACACTGCTCATCTCTACACCACTAATGCCCTACACTGCTCATCTCTACTATATTAATGCCCTACACTGCTCATCTCTGCACCACTAATGCCGTACACTGCTCATCTCTACACCACTTATGCCCTACACTGCTCATCTCTACACCACTAATGCACGACACTGCTCATCTCTACACCACTAATACCCTACACTGCCCATCTCTACACCACTTATGCCCTACACTACTCATCTCTACTATATTAATGCCCTACACTGCTCATCTCTGCACCACTACTACCCTACACTGCTCATCTCTACTATATTAATGCCCTACACTGCTCATCTCTGCACCACTAATGCCCTACACTGCTCATCTCTACTATATTAATGCCCTACACTGCTCATCTCTACTATATTAATGCCCTACCCTGCCCATCTATACACCACTAATGCCCTACACTGCCCATCTCTACACCACTAATGCCCTACACTACTCATCTCTACTATATTAATGCCCTACACTGCTCATCTCTACTATGTTAATGCCCTACACTGCTCATCTCTACTATATTAATGCCCTACACTGCTCATCTCTGCTCCACTAATGCCCTACACTGCCCATCTCTACTATATTAATGCCCTACACTGCTCATCTCTGCACCACTAATGCCCTACACTGCTCATCTCTACTATATTAATGCCCTACACTGCTCATCTCTACACCACTAATGCCCTACACTGCTCATCTCTACTATATTAATGCTCTACACTGCTCATCTCTACACCACTAATGCCATACACTGCTCATCTCTACACCACTAATGCCCTACACTGCCCATCTCTACACCACTAATGCCCTACACTGCTCATCTCTACTATATTAATACCTACACTGCTCATCTCTACACCACTTATGCCCTACACTGCTCATCTCTACACCACTAATGCCCTACACTGCTCATCTCTACTATATTAATGCCCTACACTGCTCACCTCTACACCACTTATGCCCTACACTGCTCATCTCTACACCACTAATACCCTACAGTGCTCATCTCTACTATATTAATGCCCTACACTGCTCATCTCTGCACCACTAATGCCCTACACTGCTCATCTCTACACCACTAATGCCCTACACTGCTCATCTCTACTATATTAATGCCCTACACTGCTCATCTCTTCTATATTAATGCCCTACACTGCTCATCTCTACTATATTAATGCCCTACACTGCTCATCTCTGCACCACTAATGCCCTACACTGCCCATCTCTACTATATTAATGCCCTACACTGCTCATCTCTGCACCACTAATACCCTACACTGCTCATCTCTACACCACTAATGCCCTACACTGCTCATCTCTACTATATTAATGCCCTACACTGCTCATCTCTACACCACTAATGCCCTACACTGCTCATCTCTACACCACTAATACCCTACACTACTCATCTCTACTATATTAATGCCCTACACTGCTCATCTCTACTATATTAATGCCCTACACTGCTCATCTCTGCACCACTAATGTCCTACACTTCTCATCTCTACTATATTAATACCCTACACTGCTCATCTCTACACCACTAATGCCCTACACTGCTCATCTCTACTATATTAATGCCCTACACTGCTCATCTCTACTATATTAATACCCTACACTGCTCATCTCTGCACCACTAATGCCCTACACTGCTCATCTCTGCACCACTAATGCCCTACACTGCTCATCTCTACATCACTAATACCCTACACTGCTCATCTCTGCACCACTACTGCCCTACACTGCTCATCTCTGCACCACTAATGCCCTACACTGCTCATCTCTACACCACTAATGCCCTACACTGCTCATCTCTACTATATTAATACCCTACACTGCTCATCTCTGCACCACTAATGCCCTACACTGCTCATCTCTGCACCACTACTACCCTACACTGCTCATCTCTACACCACTTATGCCCTACACTGCTCATCTCTACACCACTAATGCCCTACACTGCTCATCTCTACACCACTAATGCCCTACACTGCTCATCTCTACACCACTAATGCCCTACACTGCCCATCTCTACACCACTAATGCCCTACACTGCTCATCTCTACTATATTAATGCCCTACACTGCTCATCTCTACTATATTAATGCCCTACACTGCTCATGTCTACACCACTAATACCCTACACTGCTCATCTCTACTATATTAATATCCTACACTGCTCCTCTCTGCACCACTAATGCCCTACACTGCTCATCTCTACTATAATAATGCCCTACACTGCTCATCTCTACACCACTAATACCCTACACTGCTCATCTCTACTATATTAATGCCCTACACTGCTGATCTCTACTATATTAATGCCCTACACTGCTCATCTCTACTATATTAATGCCCTACACTGCTCATCTCTACACCACTAATACCCTACACTGCTCATCTCTGCACCACTACTACCCTACACTGCTCATCTCTACACCACTAATGCCCTACACTGCTCATCTCTACTTTATTAATGCCCTACACTGCTCATCTCTGCACCACTAATGCCCTACACTGCTCATCTCTGCACCACTAATGCCCTACACTGCTCATCTCTACTATATTAATACCCTACACTGCTCATCTCTACTATATTAATGCCCTACACTGCTCATCTCTGCTATATTAATACCCTACACTGCTCATCTCTGCACCACTAATGCCCTACACTGCTCATCTCTACTATATTAATACCCTACACTGCTCATCTCTACTATATTAATACCCTACACTGCTCATCACTACACCAGTAATACCCTACACTGCTCATCTCTACTATATTAATGCCCTACACTGCTCATCTCTGCACCACTAATGCCCTACACTGCTCATCTCTGCACCACTAATGCCCTACACTGCTCATCTCTACTATATTAATACCCTACACTGCTCATCTCTACTATATTAATGCCTTACACTGCTCATCTCTGCTATATTAATACCCTACACTGCTCATCTCTGCACCACTAATGCCCTACACTGCTCATCTCTACTATATTAATACCCTACACTGCTCATCTCTACTATATTAATACCCTACACTGCTCATCACTACACCAGTAATACCCTACACTGCTCATCTCTACTATATTAATGCCCTACACTGCTCATCACTACACCAGTAATACCCTACACTGCTCATCTCTACACCACTAATACCCTACACTACTCATCTCTACTATATTAATGCCCTACACTGCTCATCTCTACTATATTAATACCCTACACTGCTCATCTCTGCACCACTAATGCCCTACACTGCTCATCTCTGCACCACTAATGCCCTACACTGCTCATCTCTACACCACTAATGCCCTACACTGCTCATCTCTACTATATTAATACCCTACACTGCTCATCTCTGCACCACTAATGCCCTACACTGCTCATCTCTGCACCACTACTACCCTACACTGCTCATCTCTACACCACTTATGCCCTACACTGCTCATCTCTACACCACTAATGCCCTACACTGCTCATCTCTACACCACTAATGCCCTACACTGCTCATCTCTACACCACTAATGCCCTACACTGCCCATCTCTACACCACTAATGCCCTACACTGCTCATCTCTACTATATTAATGCCCTACACTGCTCATCTCTACTATATTAATGCCCTACACTGCTCATGTCTACACCACTAATACCCTACACTGCTCATCTCTACTATATTAATATCCTACACTGCTCCTCTCTGCACGACTAATGCCCTACACTGCTCATCTCTACTATAATAATGCCCTACACTGCTCATCTCTACACCACTAATACCCTACACTGCTCATCTCTACTATATTAATGCCCTACACTGCTGATCTCTACTATATTAATGCCCTACACTGCTCATCTCTACTATATTAATGCCCTACACTGCTCATCTCTACACCACTAATACCCTACACTGCTCATCTCTGCACCACTACTACCCTACACTGCTCATCTCTACACCACTAATGCCCTACACTGCTCATCTCTACTTTATTAATGCCCTACACTGCTCATCTCTGCACCACTAATGCCCTACACTGCTCATCTCTGCACCACTAATGCCCTACACTGCTCATCTCTACTATATTAATACCCTACACTGCTCATCTCTACTATATTAATGCCCTACACTGCTCATCTCTGCTATATTAATACCCTACACTGCTCATCTCTGCACCACTAATGCCCTACACTGCTCATCTCTACTATATTAATACCCTACACTGCTCATCTCTACTATATTAATACCCTACACTGCTCATCACTACACCAGTAATACCCTACACTGCTCATCTCTACTATATTAATGCCCTACACTGCTCAACTCTGCACCACTAATGCCCTACACTGCTCATCTCTGCACCACTAATGCCCTACACTGCTCATCTCTACTATATTAATACCCTACACTGCTCATCTCTACTATATTAATGCCTTACACTGCTCATCTCTGCTATATTAATACCCTACACTGCTCATCTCTGCACCACTAATGCCCTACACTGCTCATCTCTACTATATTAATACCCTACACTGCTCATCTCTACTATATTAATACCCTACACTGCTCATCACTACACCAGTAATACCCTACACTGCTCATCTCTACTATATTAATGCCCTACACTGCTCATCTCTGCACCACTAATGCCCTACACTGCTCATCTCTACACCACTAATACCCTACACTGCTCATCTCTACACCGCTCATCTCTACACCACTAATGCCCTACACTGCTCATTTCTATACCACTAATGCCCTACACTGCTCATCTCTACACCACTAATGCCCTAACACTGCTCATCTCTACATCACTAATGCCCTACACTGCTCATCTCTACTATATTAATGCCCTACACTGCTCATCTCTACACTGCTCATCTCTACTATATTAATGCCCTACACTGCTCATCTCTACTATATTAATGCCCTCCACTGCTCATGTCTACACCACTAATACCCTACACTGCTCATCTCTACTATATTAATATCCTACACTGCTCCTCTCTGCACCACTAATGCCCTACACTGCTCATCTCTACTATATTAATGCCCTACACTGCTCATCTCTACACCACTAATGCCCTTCACTGCTCATCTCTACTATATTAATGCCCTACACTGCTCATCTCTGCACCACTAATGCCCTACACTGCTCATCTCTACACCACTTATGCCCTACACTGCTCATCTCTACACCACTAATGCCCGACACTGCTCATCTCTACACCACTAATACCCTACACTGCCCATCTCTACACCACTAATGCCCTACACTGCCCATCTCTACACCACTAATGCCCTACACTACTCATCTCTACTATATTAATGCCCTACACTGCTCATATCTACTATGTTAATGCCCTACACTGCTCATCTCTGCACCACTACTACCCTACACTGCTCATCTCTACTATATTAATGCCCTACACTGCTCATCTCTGCACCACTAATGCCCTACACTGCTCATCTCTACTATATTAATACCCTACACTGCTCATCTCTACACCACTAATACCCTACACTGCTCATCTCTACACCACTAATGCCCTACACTGCTCATCTCTACTATATTAATGCCCTACACTGCTCATCTCTACTATATTAATACCCTTCACTGCTCATCTCTGCACCACTAATGCCCTACACTGCTCATCTCTACATCACTAATACCCTACACTGCTCATCTCTGCACCACTAATGCCCTACACTGCTCATCTCTGCACCACTAATGCCCTACACTGTCATCTCTACACCACTTATGCCCTACACTGCTTATCTCTACACCACTTATGCCCTACACTGCTCATCTCTACACCACTAATGCCCTACACTGCTTATCTCTACACCACTAATGCCCTACACTGCCCATCTCTACACCACTAATGCCCTACACTGCTCATCTCTACTATATTAATGCCCTTCACTGCTCATATCTGCACCACTAATGCCCTACACTGCTCATCTCTACACCACTAATACCCTACAGTGCTCATCTCTACTATATTAATGCCCTACACTGCTCATCTCTGCACCACTAATGCCCTACACTGCTCATCTCTACACTACTAATACCCTACACTGCTCATCTCTGCACCACTACTACCCTACACTGCTCATCTCTACACACTTATGCCCTACACTACTCATCTCTACACCACTAATGCCCTTCACTGCTCATCTCTACTATATTAATGCCCTACACTGCTCATCTCTACTATATTAATACCCTACACTGCTCATCTCTACACCACTAATTCCCTACACTGCCCATCTCTACACCACTTATTCCCTACACTGCTCATCTCTACTATATTAATACCCTACACTGCTCATCTCTACACCACTAATGCCCTAAACTGCCCATCTCTACACCACTTATGCCCTACACTGCTCATCTCTGCACCACTAATGCCCTACACTGCTCATCTCTACTATATTAATGCCCTACACTGCTCATCTCTACAACACTAATACCCTACACTGCTCATCTCTACACCACTTATGCCCTACACTGCTCATCTCTACACCACTAATGCCCTACACTGCCCATCTCTACACCACTAATGCCCTACACTGCCCATCTCTACTATTTTAATGCCCTACACTGCTCATCTCTGCACCACTAATGCCCTTCACTGCTCATCTCTACACCACTAATACCCTACACTGCTCATCTCTGCACCACTAATGCCCTACACTGCTCATCTCTGCACCACTAATGCCCTACACTGCTCATCTCTACACCACTTATGCCCTACACTGCTTATCTCTACTATATTAATGCCCTACACTGCTCATCTCTACACCACTAATGCCCTACACTGCTCATCTCTACACCACTAATGCCCTACACTGCCCATCTCTACACCACTAATGCCCTACACTGCTCATCTCTACTATATTAATGCCCTTCACTGCTCATCTCTGCACCACTAATGCCCTACACTGCTCATCTCTACACCACTAATACCCTACAGTGCTCATTTCTACTATATTAATACCCTACACTGCTCATCTCTACACCACTTATGCCCTACACTGCTCATCTCTACACCACTAATGCCCTACACTGCTCATCTCTACTATATTAATGCCCTACACTGCTCACCTCTACACCACTTATGCCCTACACTGCTCATCTCTACACCACTAATAGCCTACAGTCCTCATCTCTACTATATTAATGCCCTACACTGCTCATCTCTGCACCACTAATGCCCTACACTGCTCATCTCTACACCACTAATGCCCTACACTGCTCATCTCTACTATATTAATGCCCTACACTGCTCATCTTTACTATATTAATGCCCTACACTGCTCATCTCTACACCACTAATGCCCTACACTGCTCATCTCTACACCACTAATACCCTACACTGCTCATCTCTACACCACTAATGCCCTACTCTGCTCATCTCTACAGCACTAATGCCCTACACTGCTCATCTCTACACCACTAATGCCCTACACTGCTCATCTCTACTATATTAATGCCCTACACTGCTCATCTCTACACTGCTCATCTCTACTATATTAATGCCCTACACTGCTCATCTCTACTATATTAATGCCCTCCACTGCTCATGTCTACACCACTAATACCCTACACTGCTCATCTCTGCACCACTAATGCCCTACACTGCTCATCTCTACTATATTAATGCCCTACACTGCTCATCTCTACACCACTAATACCCTACACTGCTCATCTCTACTATATTAATGCCCTACACTGCTCATCTCTACTATATTAATGCCCTACACTGCTCATCTCTACACCACTAATACCCTACACTGCTCATCTCTGCACCACTACTACCCTACACTGCTCATCTCTACACCACTAATGCCCTACACTGCTCATCTCTACTATATTAATGCCCTACACTGCTCATCTCTGCACCACTAATGCCCTACACTGCTCATCTCTGCACCACTAATGCCCTACACTGCTCATCTCTACTATATTAATACCCTACACTGCTCATCTCTACTATATTAATGCCCTACACTGCTCATCTCTGCTATATTAATACCCTACACTGCTCATCTCTGCACCACTAATGCCCTACACTGCTCATCTCTACTATATTAATACCCTGCACTGCTCATCTCTACTATATTAATACCCTACACTGCTCATCACTACACCAGTAATACCCTACACTGCTCATCTCTACTATATTAATGCCCTACACTGCTCATCTCTGCACCACTAATGCCCTACACTGCTCATCTCTACACCACTAATACCCTACACTGCTCATCTCTACACCGCTCATCTCTACACCACTAATGCCCTACGCTGCTCATCTCTATACCACTAATGCCCTACACTGCTCATCTCTACACCACTAATGCCCTAACACTGCTCATCTCTACATCACTAATGCCCTACACTGCTCATCTCTACTATATTAATGCCCTACACTGCTCATCTCTACACTGCTCATCTCTACTATATTAATGCCCTACACTGCTAATCTCTACTATATTAATGCCCTCCACTGCTCATGTCTACACCACTAATACCCTACACTGCTCATCTCTACTATATTAATATCCTACACTGCTCATCTCTACTATATTAATATCCTACACTGCTCCTCTCTGCACCACTAATGCCCTACACTGCTCATCTCTACTATATTAATGCCCTACACTGCTCATCTCTACACCACTAATGCCCTACACTGCTCATCTCTACTATATTAATGCCCTACACTGCTCATCTCTGCACCACTAATGCCCTACACTGCTCATCTCTACACCACTTATGCCCTACACCACTAATGCCCGACACTGCTCATCTCTACACCACTAATACCCTACACTGCCCATCTCTACACCACTTATGCCCTACACTGCCCATCTCTACACCACTAATGCCCTACACTACTCATCTCTACTATATTAATGCCCTACACTGCTCATATCTACTATGTTAATGCCCTACACTGCTCATCTCTGCACCACTACTACCCTACACTGCTCATCTCTACTATATTAATGCCCTACACTGCTCATCTCTGCACCACTAATGCCCTACACTGCTCATCTCTACTATATTAATGCCCTACACTGCTCATTTCTACTATATTAATGCCCTACCCTGCCCATCTATACACCACTAATGCCCTACACTGCCCATCTCTACACCACTAATGCCCTACACTACTCATCTCTACTATATTAATGCCCTACACTGCTCATCTCTACTATATTAATGCCCTACACTGCTCATCTCTACACCACTAATACCCTACAGTGCTCATCTCTACTATATTAATGCCCTACACTGCTCATCTCTGCACCACTAATGCCCTACACTGCTCATCTCTACACCACTAATGCCCTACACTGCTCATCTCTACTATATTAATGCCCTACACTGCTCATCTCTACTATATTAATGCCCTACACTGCTCATCTCTACACCACTAATACCCTACACTGCTCATCTCTACACCACTAATGCCCTACACTGCTCATCTCTACACCACTAATGCCCTACACTGCTCATCTCTACACCACTAATGCCCTACACTGCTCATCTCTGCACCACTAATGCCCTACATGGCTCATCTCTACTATATTAATGCCCTACACTGCTCATCTCTACACTGCTCATCTCTACTATATTAATGCCCTACACTGCTCATCTCTACTATATTAATGCCCTCCACTGCTCATGTCTACACCACTAATACCCTACACTGCTCATCTCTGCACCACTAATGCCCTACACTGCTCATCTCTACTATATTAATGCCCTACACTGCTCATCTCTACACCACTAATACCCTACACTGCTCATCTCTACTATATTAATGCCCTACACTGCTCATCTCTACTATATTAATGCCCTACACTGCTCATCTCTACGCCACTAATACCCTACACTGCTCATCTCTGCACCACTACTACCCTACACTGCTCATCTCTACACCACTAATGCCCTACACTGCTCATCTCTACTATATTAATGCCCTACACTGCTCATCTCTGCACCACTAATGCCCTACACTGCTCATCTCTGCACCACTAATGCCCTACACTGCTCATCTCTACTATATTAATACCCTACACTGCTCATCTCTGCTATATTAATGCCATACACTGCTCATCTCTGCTATATTAATACCCTACACTGCTCATCTCTGCACCACTAATGCCCTACACTGCTCATCTCTACTATATTAATACCCTACACTTCTCATCTCTACTATATTAATACCCTACACCTCTCATCACTACACCAGTAATACCCTACACTGCTCATCTCTACTATATTAATGCCCTACACTGCTCATCTCTGCACCACTAATGCCCTACACTGCTCATCTCTACACCACTAATACCCTACACTGTTCATCTCTACACCGCTCATCTCTACACCACTAATGCCCTACACTGCTCATCTCTATTCCACTAATGCCCTACACCGCTCATCTCTACACCACTAATGCCCTAACACTGCTCATCTCTACATCACTAATGCCCTACACTGCTCATCTCTATACCACTAATGCCCTACACTGCTCATCTCTACACCACTAATGCGCTAACACTGCTCATCTCTACATCACTAATGCCCTACACTGCTCATCTCTACTATATTAATGCCCTACACTGCTCATCTCTACACTCCTCATCTCTACTATATTAATGCCCTACACTGCTCATCTCTACTATATTAATACCCTCCACTGCTCATGTCTACACCACTAATACCCTACACTGCTCATCTCTACTATATTAATATCCTACACTGCTCCTCTCTGCACCACTAATGCCCTACACTGCTCATCTCTACTATATTAATGCCCTACACTGCTCATCTCTACACCACTAATGCCCTTCACTGCTCATCTCTACACCACTACTACCCTACTCTGCTCATCTATGCACCACTTATGCCCTACACTGCTCATCTCTGCACCACTACTACCCTACTCTGCTCATCTATACACCACTTATGCCCTACACTGCTCATCTCTACACCACTAATGCCCTACACTGCTCATCTCTACACCACTAATGCCCTACACTGCTCATCTCTACTATATTAATGCCCTACACTGCTCATCTCTACTATATTAATACCCTACACTGCTCATCTCTACACCACTAATGCCCTACACTGCCCATCTCTACACCACTTATTCCCTACACTGCTCATCTCTACTATATTAATACCCTACACTGCTCATCTCTACACCACTAATGCCCTAAACTGCCCATCTCTACACCACTTATGCCCTACACTGCTCATCTCTGCACCACTAATGCCCTACACTGCTCATCTCTACTATATTAATGCCCTACACTGCTCATCTCTACAACACTAATACCTTACACTGCTCATCTCTACACCACTTATGCCCTACACTGCTCATCTCTACACCACTAATGCCCTACACTGCCCATCTCTACACCACTAATGCCCTACACTGCCCATCTCTACTATATTAATGCCCTACACTGCTCATCTCTGCACCACTAATGCCCTTCACTGCTCATCTCTACACCACTAATACCCTACACTGCTCATCTCTGCACCACTACTACCCTACACTGCTCATCTCTACACCACTAATGCCCTACACTGCTCATCTCTACTATATTAATGCCCTACACTGCTCATCTCTACACCACTAATGCCCTACACTGCTCATCTCTACACCACTAATACCCTACACTGCTCATCTCTACACCACTAATGCCCTTCACTGCTCATCTCTACACCACTACTACCCTACTCTGCTCATCTATACACCACTTATACCCTACACTGCTCATCTCTGCACCACTACTACCCTACTCTGCTCATCTATACACCACTTATGCCCTACACTGCTCATCTCTACACCACTAATGCCCTACACTGCTCATCTCTACACCACTAATGCCCTACACTGCTCATCTCTACTATATTAATGCCCTACACTGCTCATCTCTACTATATTAATACCCTACACTGCTCATCTCTACACCACTAATGCCCTACACTGCCCATCTCTACACCACTTATTCCCTACACTGCTCATCTCTACTATATTAATACCCTACACTGCTCATCTCTTCACCACTAATGCCCTAAACTGCCCATCTCTACACCACTTATGCCCTACACTGCTCATCTCTACACCACTAATGCCCTACACTGCTCATCTCTACTATATTAATGCCCTACACTGCTCATCTCTACAACACTAATACCCTACACTGCTCATCTCTACACCACTTATGCCCTACACTGCTCATCTCTACACCACTAATGCCCTACACTGCCCATCTCTACACCACTAATGCCCTACACTGCCCATCTCTACTATATTAATGCCCTACACTGCTCATCTCTGCACCACTAATGCCCTTCACTGCTCATCTCTACACCACTAATACCCTACACTGCTCATCTCTGCACCACTACTACCCTACACTGCTCATCTCTACACCACTAATGCCCTACACTGCTCATCTCTACACCACTAATGCCCTACACTGCTCATCTCTACTATATTAATATCCTACACTGCTCCTCTCTGCACCACTAATGCCCTACACTGCTCATCTCTACTATATTAATGCCCTACACTGCTCATCTCTACACCACTAATGCCCTACACTGCCCATCTCTACACCACTAATGCCCTACACTGCCCATCTCTACTATATTAATGCCCTACACTGCTCATCTCTGCACCACTAATGCCCTTCACTGCTCATCTCTACACCACTAATACCCTACACTGCTCATCTCTGCACCACTACTACCCTACACTGCTCATCTCTACACCACTAATGCCCTACACTGCTCATCTCTACTATATTAATGCCCTACACTGCTCATCTCTACACCACTAATGCCCTACACTGCTCATCTCTACACCACTAATGCCCTACACTGCTCATCTCTACACCACTAATGCCCTACACTGCTCATCTCTGCACCACTAATGCCCTACATGGCTCATCTCTACTATATTAATGCCCTACACTGCTCATCTCTACACTGCTCATCTCTACTATATTAATGCCCTACACTGCTCATCTCTACTATATTAATGCCCTACACTGCTCATCTCTACTATATTAATGCCCTCCACTGCTCATGTCTACACCACTAATACCCTACCCTGCTCATCTCTACTATATTAATATCCTACACTGCTCCTCTCTGCACCACTAATGCCCTACACTGCTCATCTCTACTATATTAATGCCCTGCACTGCTTATCTCTACACCGCTACTACCCTACACTGCTCATCTCTACTATATTAATGCCCTACACTGCTCATCTCTACTATATTAATGCCCTACACTGCTCATCTCTACACCACTAATACCCTATACTGCTCATCTCTGCACCACTACTACCCTACACTGCTCATCTCTACACCACTAATGCCCTACACTGCTCATCTCTACTATATTAATGCCCTACACTGCTCATCTCTGCACCACTAATGCCCTACACTGCTCATCTCTGCACCACTAATGCCCTACACTGCTCATCTCTACTATATTAATACCCTACACTGCTCATCTCTACTATATTAATGCCCTACACTGCTCATCTCTGCTATATTAATACCCTACACTGCTCATCTCTGCACCACTAATGCCCTACACTGCTCATCTCTACTATATTAATACCCTACACTGCTCATCTCTACTATATTAATACCCTACACTGCTCATCACTACACCAGTAATACCCTACACTGCTCATCTCTACTATATTAATGCCCTACACTGCTCATCTCTGCACCACTAATGCCCTACACTGCTCATCCTCTACACCACTAATACCCTACACTGCTCATCTCTACACCGCTCATCTCTACACCACTAATGCCCTACACTTCTCATCTCTATACCACTAATGCCCTACACTGCTCATCTCTACACCACTAATGCCCTAACACTGCTCATCTCTATATCACTAATGCCCTACACTGCTCATCTCTACTATATTAATGCCCTACACTGCTCATCTCTACACTGCTCATCTCTACTATATTAATGCCCTACACTGCTCATCTCTACTATATTAATGCCCTCCACTGCTCATGTCTACACCACTAATACCCTACACTGCTCATCTCTACTATATTAATATCCTACACTGCTCCTCTCTGCACCACTAATGCCCTACACTGCTCATCTCTACTATATTAATGCCCTACACTGCTCATCTCTACACCACTAATGCCCTACACTGCTCATCTCTACTATATTAATGCCCTACACTGCTCATCTCTGCACCACTAATGCCCTACACTGCTCATCTCTACACCACTTATGCCCTACACTGCTCATCTCTACACCACTAATACCCTACACTGCCCATCTCTACACCACTTATGCCCTACACTGCCCATCTCTACACCACTAATGCCCTACACTACTCATCTCTATTATATTAATGCCCTACACTGCTCATATCTACTATGTTAATGCCCTACACTGCTCATCTCTGCACCACTACTACCCTACACTGCTCATCTCTACTATATTAATGCCCTACACTGCTCATCTCTGCACCACTAATGCCCTACACTGCTCATCTCTACTATATTAATGCCCTACACTGCTCATCTCTACTATATTAATGCCCTACCCTGCCCATCTATACACCACTAATGCCCTACACTGCCCATCTCTACACCACTAATGCCCTACACTACTCATCTCTACTATATTAATGCCCTACACTGCTCATCTCTACTATGTTAATGCCCTACACTGCTCATCTCTACTATTTTAATGCCCTACACTGCTCATCTCTGCTCCACTAATGCCCTACACTGCCCATCTCTACTATATTAATGCCCTACACTGCTCATCTCTGCACCACTACTACCCTACACTGCTCATCTCTACTATATTAATGCCCTACACTGCTCATCTCTGCACCACTAATGCCCTACACTGCTCATCTCTACTATATTAATACCCTACACTGCTCATCTCTACACTACTAATACCCTACACTGCTCATCTCTGCACCACTAATGCCCTACACTGCTCACCTCTACTATATTAATGCCCTACACTGCTCATCTCTACACCACTAATGCCCTACACTGCTCATCTCTACTATATTAATGCTCTACACTGCTCATCTCTACACCACTAATGCCATACACTGCTCATCTCTACACCACTAATGCCCTACACTGCCCATCTCTACTATATTAATACCCTACACTGCTCATCTCTACACCACTAATGCCCTACACTGCTCATCTCTACTATATTAATGCTCTACACTGCTCATCTCTACACCACTAATGCCATACACTGCTCATCTCTACACCACTAATGCCCTACACTGCCCATCTCTACACCACTAATGCCCTACACTGCTCATCTCTACTATATTAATACCCTACACTGCTCATCTCTACACCACTTATGCCCTACACTGCTCATCTCTACACCACTAATGCCCTACACTGCTCATCTCTACTATATTAATGCCCTACACTGCTCACCTCTACACCACTTATGCCCTACACTGCTCATCTCTACACCACTAATACCCTACAGTGCTCATCTCTACTATATTAATGCCCTACACTGCTCATCTCTACTATATTAATGCCCTACACTGCTCATCTCTGCACCACTAATGCCCTACACTGCCCATCTCTACTATATTAATGCCCTACACTGCTCATCTCTGCACCACTAATACCCTACACTGCTCATCTCTACACCACTAATGCCCTACACTGCTCATCTCTACTATATTAATGCCCTACACTGCTCATCTCTACACCACTAATGCCCTACACTGCTCATCTCTACACCACTAATACCCTACACTACTCATCTCTACTATATTAATGCCCTACACTGCTCATCTCTACTATATTAATGCCCTACACTGCTCATCTCTGCACCACTAATGCCCTACACTTCTCATCTCTACTATATTAATACCCTACACTGCTCATCTCTACACCACTAATGCCCTACACTGCTCATCTCTACTATATTAATACCCTACACTGCTCATCTCTGCACCACTAATGCCCTACACTGCTCATCTCTGCACCACTAATGCCCTACACTGCTCATCTCTACATCACTAATACCCTACACTGCTCATCTCTGCACCACTAATGCCCTACACTGCTCATCTCTACACCACTAATGCCCTACACTGCTCATCTCTACTATATTAATGCCCTACACTGCTCATCTCTGCACCACTAATGCCCTACACTGCTCATCTCTGCACCACTACTACCCTACACTGCTCATCTCTACACCACTTATGCCCTACACTGCTCATCTCTACACCACTATGCCCTACACTGCTCATCTCTACACCACTAATGCCCTACACTGCTCATCTCTACACCACTAATGCCCTACACTGCCCATCTCTACACCACTAATGCCCTACACTGCTCATCTCTACTATATTAATGCCCTACACTGCTCATCTCTACTATATTAATGCCCTACACTGCTCATGTCTACACCACTAATACCCTACACTGCTCATCTCTACTATATTAATATCCTACACTGCTCCTCTCTGAACCACTAATGCCCTACACTGCTCATCTCTACTATATTAATGCCCTACACTGCTCATCTCTACACCACTAATACCCTACACTGCTCATCTCTACTATATTAATGCCCTACACTGCTCATCTCTACTATATTAATGCCCTACACTGCTCATCTCTACACCACTAATACCCTACACTGCTCATCTCTGCACCACTACTACCCTACACTGCTCATCTCTACACCACTAATGCCCTACACTGCTCATCTCTACTATATTAATGCCCTACACTGCTCATCTCTGCACCACTAATGCCCTACACTGCTCATCTCTGCACCACTAATGCCCTACACTGCTCATCTCTACTATATTAATACCCTACACTGCTCATCTCTACTATATTAATGCCCTACACTGCTCATCTCTGCTATATTAATACCCTACACTGCTCATCTCTGCACCACTAATGCCCTACACTGCTCATCTCTACTATATTAATACCCTACACTGCTCATCTCTACTATATTAATACCCTACACTGCTCATCACTACACCAGTAATACCCTACACTGCTCATCTCTACTATATTAATGCCCTACACTGCTCATCTCTGCACCACTAATGCCCTACACTGCTCATCCTCTACACCACTAATACCCTACACTGCTCATCTCTACACCGCTCATCTCTACACCACTAATGCCCTACACTTCTCATCTCTATACCACTAATGCCCTACACTGCTCATCTCTACACCACTAATGCCCTAACACTGCTCATCTCTATATCACTAATGCCCTACACTGCTCATCTCTACTATATTAATGCCCTACACTGCTCATCTCTACACTGCTCATCTCTACTATATTAATGCCCTACACTGCTCATCTCTACTATATTAATGCCCTCCACTGCTCATGTCTACACCACTAATACCCTACACTGCTCATCTCTACTATATTAATATCCTACACTGCTCCTCTCTGCACCACTAATGCCCTACACTGCTCATCTCTACTATATTAATGCCCTACACTGCTCATCTCTACACCACTAATGCCCTACACTGCTCATCTCTACTATATTAATGCCCTACACTGCTCATCTCTGCACCACTAATGCCCTACACTGCTCATCTCTACACCACTTATGCCCTACACTGCTCATCTCTACACCACTAATACCCTACACTGCCCATCTCTACACCACTTATGCCCTACACTGCCCATCTCTACACCACTAATGCCCTACACTACTCATCTCTATTATATTAATGCCCTACACTGCTCATATCTACTATGTTAATGCCCTACACTGCTCATCTCTGCACCACTACTACCCTACACTGCTCATCTCTACTATATTAATGCCCTACACTGCTCATCTCTGCACCACTAATGCCCTACACTGCTCATCTCTACTATATTAATGCCCTACACTGCTCATCTCTACTATATTAATGCCCTACCCTGCCCATCTATACACCACTAATGCCCTACACTGCCCATCTCTACACCACTAATGCCCTACACTACTCATCTCTACTATATTAATGCCCTACACTGCTCATCTCTACTATGTTAATGCCCTACACTGCTCATCTCTACTATTTTAATGCCCTACACTGCTCATCTCTGCTCCACTAATGCCCTACACTGCCCATCTCTACTATATTAATGCCCTACACTGCTCATCTCTGCACCACTACTACCCTACACTGCTCATCTCTACTATATTAATGCCCTACACTGCTCATCTCTGCACCACTAATGCCCTACACTGCTCATCTCTACTATATTAATACCCTACACTGCTCATCTCTACACTACTAATACCCTACACTGCTCATCTCTGCACCACTAATGCCCTACACTGCTCACCTCTACTATATTAATGCCCTACACTGCTCATCTCTACACCACTAATGCCCTACACTGCTCATCTCTACTATATTAATGCTCTACACTGCTCATCTCTACACCACTAATGCCATACACTGCTCATCTCTACACCACTAATGCCCTACACTGCCCATCTCTACTATATTAATACCCTACACTGCTCATCTCTACACCACTAATGCCCTACACTGCTCATCTCTACTATATTAATGCTCTACACTGCTCATCTCTACACCACTAATGCCATACACTGCTCATCTCTACACCACTAATGCCCTACACTGCCCATCTCTACACCACTAATGCCCTACACTGCTCATCTCTACTATATTAATACCCTACACTGCTCATCTCTACACCACTTATGCCCTACACTGCTCATCTCTACACCACTAATGCCCTACACTGCTCATCTCTACTATATTAATGCCCTACACTGCTCACCTCTACACCACTTATGCCCTACACTGCTCATCTCTACACCACTAATACCCTACAGTGCTCATCTCTACTATATTAATGCCCTACACTGCTCATCTCTACTATATTAATGCCCTACACTGCTCATCTCTGCACCACTAATGCCCTACACTGCCCATCTCTACTATATTAATGCCCTACACTGCTCATCTCTGCACCACTAATACCCTACACTGCTCATCTCTACACCACTAATGCCCTACACTGCTCATCTCTACTATATTAATGCCCTACACTGCTCATCTCTACACCACTAATGCCCTACACTGCTCATCTCTACACCACTAATACCCTACACTACTCATCTCTACTATATTAATGCCCTACACTGCTCATCTCTACTATATTAATGCCCTACACTGCTCATCTCTGCACCACTAATGCCCTACACTTCTCATCTCTACTATATTAATACCCTACACTGCTCATCTCTACACCACTAATGCCCTACACTGCTCATCTCTACTATATTAATACCCTACACTGCTCATCTCTGCACCACTAATGCCCTACACTGCTCATCTCTGCACCACTAATGCCCTACACTGCTCATCTCTACATCACTAATACCCTACACTGCTCATCTCTGCACCACTAATGCCCTACACTGCTCATCTCTACACCACTAATGCCCTACACTGCTCATCTCTACTATATTAATGCCCTACACTGCTCATCTCTGCACCACTAATGCCCTACACTGCTCATCTCTGCACCACTACTACCCTACACTGCTCATCTCTACACCACTTATGCCCTACACTGCTCATCTCTACACCACTATGCCCTACACTGCTCATCTCTACACCACTAATGCCCTACACTGCTCATCTCTACACCACTAATGCCCTACACTGCCCATCTCTACACCACTAATGCCCTACACTGCTCATCTCTACTATATTAATGCCCTACACTGCTCATCTCTACTATATTAATGCCCTACACTGCTCATGTCTACACCACTAATACCCTACACTGCTCATCTCTACTATATTAATATCCTACACTGCTCCTCTCTGAACCACTAATGCCCTACACTGCTCATCTCTACTATATTAATGCCCTACACTGCTCATCTCTACACCACTAATACCCTACACTGCTCATCTCTACTATATTAATGCCCTACACTGCTCATCTCTACTATATTAATGCCCTACACTGCTCATCTCTACACCACTAATACCCTACACTGCTCATCTCTGCACCACTACTACCCTACACTGCTCATCTCTACACCACTAATGCCCTACACTGCTCATCTCTACTATATTAATGCCCTACACTGCTCATCTCTGCACCACTAATGCCCTACACTGCTCATCTCTGCACCACTAATGCCCTACACTGCTCATCTCTACTATATTAATACCCTACACTGCTCATCTCTACTATATTAATGCCCTACACTGCTCATCTCTGCTATATTAATATCCTACACTGCTCATCTCTGCACCACTAATGCCCTACACTGCTCATCTCTACTATATTAATACCCTACACTGCTCATCTCTACTATATTAATACCCTACACTGCTCATCACTACACCAGTAATACCCTACACTGCTCATCTCTACTATATTAATGCCCTACACTGCTCATCTCTGCACCACTAATGCCCTACACTGCTCATCTCTACACCACTAATACCCTACACTGCTCATCTCTACACCGCTCATCTCTACACCACTAATGCCCTACACTGCTCATCTCTATACCACTAATGCCCTACACTGCTCATCTCTACTATATTAATGCCCTACACTGCTCATCTCTACACTGCTCATCTCTACTATATTAATGCCCTACACTGCTCATCTTTACTATATTAATGCCCTCCACTGCTCATGTCTACACCACTAATACCCTACACTGCTCATCTCTACTATATTAATATCTTACACTGCTCCTCTCTGCACCACTAATGCCCCACACTGCTCATCTCTACTATATTAATGCCCTACACTGCTCATCTCTACACCACTAATGCCCTACACTGCTCATCTCTACTATATTAATGCCCTACACTGCTCATCTCTGCACCACTAATGCCCTACACTGCTCATCTCTACACCACTTATGCCCTACACTGCTCATCTCTACACCACTAATGCCCGACACTGCTCATCTCTACACCACTAATACCCTACACTGCCCATCTCTACACCACTAATGCCCTACACTGCCCATCTCTACACCACTAATGCCCTACACTACTCATCTCTACTATATTAATGCCCTACACTGCTCATATCTACTATGTTAATGCCCTACACTGCTCATCTCTGCACCACTAATGCCCTACACTGCTCATCTCTACTATATTAATACCCTACACTGCTCATCTCTACACCACTAATACCCTACACTGCTCATCTCTACACCACTAATGCCCTACACTGCTCATCTCTACTATATTAATGCCCTACACTGCTCATCTCTACTATATTAATACCCTACACTGCTCATCTCTGCACCACTATTGCCCTACACTGCTCATCTCTGCACCACTAATGCCCTACACTGCTCATCTCTACACCACTAATGCCCTACACTGCTCATCTCTGCACCACTAATGCCCTACATGGCTCATCTCTACTATATTAATGCCCTACACTGCTCATCTCTACACTGCTCATCTCTACTATATTAATGCCCTACACTGCTCATCTCTACTATATTAATGCCCTCCACTGCTCATGTCTACACCACTAATACCCTACACTGCTCATCTCTGCACCACTAATGCCCTACACTGCTCATCTCTACTATATTAATGCCCTACACTGCTCATCTCTACACCACTAATACCCTACACTGCTCATCTCTACTATATTAATGCCCTACACTGCTCATCTCTACTATATTAATGCCCTACACTGCTCATCTCTACGCCACTAATACCCTACACTGCTCATCTCTGCACCACTACTACCCTACACTGCTCATCTCTACACCACTAATGCCCTACACTGCTCATCTCTACTATATTAATGCCCTACACTGCTCATCTCTGCACCACTAATGCCCTACACTGCTCATCTCTGCACCACTAATGCCCTACACTGCTCATCTCTACTATATTAATACCCTACACTGCTCATCTCTGCTATATTAATGCCATACACTGCTCATCTCTGCTATATTAATACCCTACACTGCTCATCTCTGCACCACTAATGCCCTACACTGCTCATCTCTACTATATTAATACCCTACACTTCTCATCTCTACTATATTAATACCCTACACCTCTCATCACTACACCAGTAATACCCTACACTGCTCATCTCTACTATATTAATGCCCTACACTGCTCATCTCTGCACCACTAATGCCCTACACTGCTCATCTCTACACCACTAATACCCTACACTGTTCATCTCTACACCGCTCATCTCTACACCACTAATGCCCTACACTGCTCATCTCTATTCCACTAATGCCCTACACCGCTCATCTCTACACCACTAATGCCCTAACACTGCTCATCTCTACATCACTAATGCCCTACACTGCTCATCTCTATACCACTAATGCCCTACACTGCTCATCTCTACACCACTAATGCGCTAACACTGCTCATCTCTACATCACTAATGCCCTACACTGCTCATCTCTACTATATTAATGCCCTACACTGCTCATCTCTACACTCCTCATCTCTACTATATTAATGCCCTACACTGCTCATCTCTACTATATTAATACCCTCCACTGCTCATGTCTACACCACTAATACCCTACACTGCTCATCTCTACTATATTAATATCCTACACTGCTCCTCTCTGCACCACTAATGCCCTACACTGCTCATCTCTACTATATTAATGCCCTACACTGCTCATCTCTACACCACTAATGCCCTTCACTGCTCATCTCTACACCACTACTACCCTACTCTGCTCATCTATGCACCACTTATGCCCTACACTGCTCATCTCTGCACCACTACTACCCTACTCTGCTCATCTATACACCACTTATGCCCTACACTGCTCATCTCTACACCACTAATGCCCTACACTGCTCATCTCTACACCACTAATGCCCTACACTGCTCATCTCTACTATATTAATGCCCTACACTGCTCATCTCTACTATATTAATACCCTACACTGCTCATCTCTACACCACTAATGCCCTACACTGCCCATCTCTACACCACTTATTCCCTACACTGCTCATCTCTACTATATTAATACCCTACACTGCTCATCTCTACACCACTAATGCCCTAAACTGCCCATCTCTACACCACTTATGCCCTACACTGCTCATCTCTGCACCACTAATGCCCTACACTGCTCATCTCTACTATATTAATGCCCTACACTGCTCATCTCTACAACACTAATACCTTACACTGCTCATCTCTACACCACTTATGCCCTACACTGCTCATCTCTACACCACTAATGCCCTACACTGCCCATCTCTACACCACTAATGCCCTACACTGCCCATCTCTACTATATTAATGCCCTACACTGCTCATCTCTGCACCACTAATGCCCTTCACTGCTCATCTCTACACCACTAATACCCTACACTGCTCATCTCTGCACCACTACTACCCTACACTGCTCATCTCTACACCACTAATGCCCTACACTGCTCATCTCTACTATATTAATGCCCTACACTGCTCATCTCTACACCACTAATGCCCTACACTGCTCATCTCTACACCACTAATACCCTACACTGCTCATCTCTACACCACTAATGCCCTTCACTGCTCATCTCTACACCACTACTACCCTACTCTGCTCATCTATACACCACTTATGCCCTACACTGCTCATCTCTACACCACTAATGCCCTACACTGCTCATCTCTACACCACTAATGCCCTACACTGCTCATCTCTACTATATTAATGCCCTACACTGCTCATCTCTACTATATTAATACCCTACACTGCTCATCTCTACACCACTAATGCCCTACACTGCCCATCTCTACACCACTTATTCCCTACACTGCTCATCTCTACTATATTAATACCCTACACTGCTCATCTCTTCACCACTAATGCCCTAAACTGCCCATCTCTACACCACTTATGCCCTACACTGCTCATCTCTACACCACTAATGCCCTACACTGCTCATCTCTACTATATTAATGCCCTACACTGCTCATCTCTACAACACTAATACCCTACACTGCTCATCTCTACACCACTTATGCCCTACACTGCTCATCTCTACACCACTAATGCCCTACACTGCCCATCTCTACACCACTAATGCCCTACACTGCCCATCTCTACTATATTAATGCCCTACACTGCTCATCTCTGCACCACTAATGCCCTTCACTGCTCATCTCTACACCACTAATACCCTACACTGCTCATCTCTGCACCACTACTACCCTACACTGCTCATCTCTACACCACTAATGCCCTACACTGCTCATCTCTACACTACTAATGCCCTACACTGCTCATCTCTACTATATTAATATCCTACACTGCTCCTCTCTGCACCACTAATGCCCTACACTGCTCATCTCTACTATATTAATGCCCTACACTGCTCATCTCTACACCACTAATGCCCTACACTGCCCATCTCTACACCACTAATGCCCTACACTGCCCATCTCTACTATATTAATGCCCTACACTGCTCATCTCTGCACCACTAATGCCCTTCACTGCTCATCTCTACACCACTAATACCCTACACTGCTCATCTCTGCACCACTACTACCCTACACTGCTCATCTCTACACCACTAATGCCCTACACTGCTCATCTCTACTATATTAATGCCCTACACTGCTCATCTCTACACCACTAATGCCCTACACTGCTCATCTCTGCACCACTAATGCCCTACATGGCTCATCTCTACTATATTAATGCCCTACACTGCTCATCTCTACACTGCTCATCTCTACTATATTAATGCCCTACACTGCTCATCTCTACTATATTAATGCCCTCCACTGCTCATGTCTACACCACTAATACCCTACCCTGCTCATCTCTACTATATTAATATCCTACACTGCTCCTCTCTGCACCACTAATGCCCTACACTGCTCATCTCTACTATATTAATGCCCTGCACTGCTTATCTCTACACCGCTACTACCCTACACTGCTCATCTCTACTATATTAATGCCCTACACTGCTCATCTCTACTATATTAATGCCCTACACTGCTCATCTCTACACCACTAATACCCTATACTGCTCATCTCTGCACCACTACTACCCTACACTGCTCATCTCTACACCACTAATGCCCTACACTGCTCATCTCTACTATATTAATGCCCTACACTGCTCATCTCTGCACCACTAATGCCCTACACTGCTCATCTCTGCACCACTAATGCCCTACACTGCTCATCTCTACTATATTAATACCCTACACTGCTCATCTCTACTATATTAATGCCCTACACTGCTCATCTCTGCTATATTAATACCCTACACTGCTCATCTCTGCACCACTAATGCCCTACACTGCTCATCTCTACTATATTAATACCCTACACTGCTCATCTCTACTATATTAATACCCTACACTGCTCATCACTACACCAGTAATACCCTACACTGCTCATCTCTACTATATTAATGCCCTACACTGCTCATCTCTGCACCACTAATGCCCTACACTGCTCATCCTCTACACCACTAATACCCTACACTGCTCATCTCTACACCGCTCATCTCTACACCACTAATGCCCTACACTTCTCATCTCTATACCACTAATGCCCTACACTGCTCATCTCTACACCACTAATGCCCTAACACTGCTCATCTCTATATCACTAATGCCCTACACTGCTCATCTCTACTATATTAATGCCCTACACTGCTCATCTCTACACTGCTCATCTCTACTATATTAATGCCCTACACTGCTCATCTCTACTATATTAATGCCCTCCACTGCTCATGTCTACACCACTAATACCCTACACTGCTCATCTCTACTATATTAATATCCTACACTGCTCCTCTCTGCACCACTAATGCCCTACACTGCTCATCTCTACTATATTAATGCCCTACACTGCTCATCTCTACACCACTAATGCCCTACACTGCTCATCTCTACTATATTAATGCCCTACACTGCTCATCTCTGCACCACTAATGCCCTACACTGCTCATCTCTACACCACTTATGCCCTACACTGCTCATCTCTACACCACTAATACCCTACACTGCCCATCTCTACACCACTTATGCCCTACACTGCCCATCTCTACACCACTAATGCCCTACACTACTCATCTCTATTATATTAATGCCCTACACTGCTCATATCTACTATGTTAATGCCCTACACTGCTCATCTCTGCACCACTACTACCCTACACTGCTCATCTCTACTATATTAATGCCCTACACTGCTCATCTCTGCACCACTAATGCCCTACACTGCTCATCTCTACTATATTAATGCCCTACACTGCTCATCTCTACTATATTAATGCCCTACCCTGCCCATCTATACACCACTAATGCCCTACACTGCCCATCTCTACACCACTAATGCCCTACACTACTCATCTCTACTATATTAATGCCCTACACTGCTCATCTCTACTATGTTAATGCCCTACACTGCTCATCTCTACTATTTTAATGCCCTACACTGCTCATCTCTGCTCCACTAATGCCCTACACTGCCCATCTCTACTATATTAATGCCCTACACTGCTCATCTCTGCACCACTACTACCCTACACTGCTCATCTCTACTATATTAATGCCCTACACTGCTCATCTCTGCACCACTAATGCCCTACACTGCTCATCTCTACTATATTAATACCCTACACTGCTCATCTCTACACTACTAATACCCTACACTGCTCATCTCTGCACCACTAATGCCCTACACTGCTCACCTCTACTATATTAATGCCCTACACTGCTCATCTCTACACCACTAATGCCCTACACTGCTCATCTCTACTATATTAATGCTCTACACTGCTCATCTCTACACCACTAATGCCATACACTGCTCATCTCTACACCACTAATGCCCTACACTGCCCATCTCTACTATATTAATACCCTACACTGCTCATCTCTACACCACTAATGCCCTACACTGCTCATCTCTACTATATTAATGCTCTACACTGCTCATCTCTACACCACTAATGCCATACACTGCTCATCTCTACACCACTAATGCCCTACACTGCCCATCTCTACACCACTAATGCCCTACACTGCTCATCTCTACTATATTAATACCCTACACTGCTCATCTCTACACCACTTATGCCCTACACTGCTCATCTCTACACCACTAATGCCCTACACTGCTCATCTCTACTATATTAATGCCCTACACTGCTCACCTCTACACCACTTATGCCCTACACTGCTCATCTCTACACCACTAATACCCTACAGTGCTCATCTCTACTATATTAATGCCCTACACTGCTCATCTCTACTATATTAATGCCCTACACTGCTCATCTCTGCACCACTAATGCCCTACACTGCCCATCTCTACTATATTAATGCCCTACACTGCTCATCTCTGCACCACTAATACCCTACACTGCTCATCTCTACACCACTAATGCCCTACACTGCTCATCTCTACTATATTAATGCCCTACACTGCTCATCTCTACACCACTAATGCCCTACACTGCTCATCTCTACACCACTAATACCCTACACTACTCATCTCTACTATATTAATGCCCTACACTGCTCATCTCTACTATATTAATGCCCTACACTGCTCATCTCTGCACCACTAATGCCCTACACTTCTCATCTCTACTATATTAATACCCTACACTGCTCATCTCTACACCACTAATGCCCTACACTGCTCATCTCTACTATATTAATGCCCTACACTGCTCATCTCTACTATATTAATACCCTACACTGCTCATCTCTGCACCACTAATGCCCTACACTGCTCATCTCTGCACCACTAATGCCCTACACTGCTCATCTCTACATCACTAATACCCTACACTGCTCATCTCTGCACCACTAATGCCCTACACTGCTCATCTCTACACCACTAATGCCCTACACTGCTCATCTCTACTATATTAATGCCCTACACTGCTCATCTCTGCACCACTAATGCCCTACACTGCTCATCTCTGCACCACTACTACCCTACACTGCCCATCTCTACACCACTTATTCCCTACACTGCTCATCTCTACTATATTAATACCCTACACTGCTCATCTCTACACCACTAATGCCCTAAACTGCCCATCTCTACACCACTTATGCCCTACACTGCTCATCTCTGCACCACTAATGCCCTACACTGCTCATCTCTACTATATTAATGCCCTACACTGCTCATCTCTACAACACTAATACCTTACACTGCTCATCTCTACACCACTTATGCCCTACACTGCTCATCTCTACACCACTAATGCCCTACACTGCCCATCTCTACACCACTAATGCCCTACACTGCCCATCTCTACTATATTAATGCCCTACACTGCTCATCTCTGCACCACTAATGCCCTTCACTGCTCATCTCTACACCACTAATACCCTACACTGCTCATCTCTGCACCACTACTACCCTACACTGCTCATCTCTACACCACTAATGCCCTACACTGCTCATCTCTACTATATTAATGCCCTACACTGCTCATCTCTACACCACTAATGCCCTACACTGCTCATCTCTACACCACTAATACCCTACACTGCTCATCTCTACACCACTAATGCCCTTCACTGCTCATCTCTACACCACTACTACCCTACTCTGCTCATCTATACACCACTTATACCCTACACTGCTCATCTCTGCACCACTACTACCCTACTCTGCTCATCTATACACCACTTATGCCCTACACTGCTCATCTCTACACCACTAATGCCCTACACTGCTCATCTCTACACCACTAATGCCCTACACTGCTCATCTCTACTATATTAATGCCCTACACTGCTCATCTCTACTATATTAATACCCTACACTGCTCATCTCTACACCACTAATGCCCTACACTGCCCATCTCTACACCACTTATTCCCTACACTGCTCATCTCTACTATATTAATACCCTACACTGCTCATCTCTTCACCACTAATGCCCTAAACTGCCCATCTCTACACCACTTATGCCCTACACTGCTCATCTCTACACCACTAATGCCCTACACTGCTCATCTCTACTATATTAATGCCCTACACTGCTCATCTCTACAACACTAATACCCTACACTGCTCATCTCTACACCACTTATGCCCTACACTGCTCATCTCTACACCACTAATGCCCTACACTGCCCATCTCTACACCACTAATGCCCTACACTGCCCATCTCTACTATATTAATGCCCTACACTGCTCATCTCTGCACCACTAATGCCCTTCACTGCTCATCTCTACACCACTAATACCCTACACTGCTCATCTCTGCACCACTACTACCCTACACTGCTCATCTCTACACCACTAATGCCCTACACTGCTCATCTCTACACCACTAATGCCCTACACTGCTCATCTCTACTATATTAATATCCTACACTGCTCCTCTCTGCACCACTAATGCCCTACACTGCTCATCTCTACTATATTAATGCCCTACACTGCTCATCTCTACACCACTAATGCCCTACACTGCCCATCTCTACACCACTAATGCCCTACACTGCCCATCTCTACTATATTAATGCCCTACACTGCTCATCTCTGCACCACTAATGCCCTTCACTGCTCATCTCTACACCACTAATACCCTACACTGCTCATCTCTGCACCACTACTACCCTACACTGCTCATCTCTACACCACTAATGCCCTACACTGCTCATCTCTACTATATTAATGCCCTACACTGCTCATCTCTACACCACTAATGCCCTACACTGCTCATCTCTACACCACTAATGCCCTACACTGCTCATCTCTACACCACTAATGCCCTACACTGCTCATCTCTGCACCACTAATGCCCTACATGGCTCATCTCTACTATATTAATGCCCTACACTGCTCATCTCTACACTGCTCATCTCTACTATATTAATGCCCTACACTGCTCATCTCTACTATATTAATGCCCTACACTGCTCATCTCTACTATATTAATGCCCTCCACTGCTCATGTCTACACCACTAATACCCTACCCTGCTCATCTCTACTATATTAATATCCTACACTGCTCCTCTCTGCACCACTAATGCCCTACACTGCTCATCTCTACTATATTAATGCCCTGCACTGCTTATCTCTACACCGCTACTACCCTACACTGCTCATCTCTACTATATTAATGCCCTACACTGCTCATCTCTACTATATTAATGCCCTACACTGCTCATCTCTACACCACTAATACCCTATACTGCTCATCTCTGCACCACTACTACCCTACACTGCTCATCTCTACACCACTAATGCCCTACACTGCTCATCTCTACTATATTAATGCCCTACACTGCTCATCTCTACTATATTAATACCCTACACTGCTCATCTCTGCACCACTATTGCCCTACACTGCTCATCTCTGCACCACTAATGCCCTACACTGCTCATCTCTACACCACTAATGCCCTACACTGCTCATCTCTGCACCACTAATGCCCTACATGGCTCATCTCTACTATATTAATGCCCTACACTGCTCATCTCTACACTGCTCATCTCTACTATATTAATGCCCTACACTGCTCATCTCTACTATATTAATGCCCTCCACTGCTCATGTCTACACCACTAATACCCTACACTGCTCATCTCTGCACCACTAATGCCCTACACTGCTCATCTCTACTATATTAATGCCCTACACTGCTCATCTCTACACCACTAATACCCTACACTGCTCATCTCTACTATATTAATGCCCTACACTGCTCATCTCTACTATATTAATGCCCTACACTGCTCATCTCTACGCCACTAATACCCTACACTGCTCATCTCTGCACCACTACTACCCTACACTGCTCATCTCTACACCACTAATGCCCTACACTGCTCATCTCTACTATATTAATGCCCTACACTGCTCATCTCTGCACCACTAATGCCCTACACTGCTCATCTCTGCACCACTAATGCCCTACACTGCTCATCTCTACTATATTAATACCCTACACTGCTCATCTCTGCTATATTAATGCCATACACTGCTCATCTCTGCTATATTAATACCCTACACTGCTCATCTCTGCACCACTAATGCCCTACACTGCTCATCTCTACTATATTAATACCCTACACTTCTCATCTCTACTATATTAATACCCTACACCTCTCATCACTACACCAGTAATACCCTACACTGCTCATCTCTACTATATTAATGCCCTACACTGCTCATCTCTGCACCACTAATGCCCTACACTGCTCATCTCTACACCACTAATACCCTACACTGTTCATCTCTACACCGCTCATCTCTACACCACTAATGCCCTACACTGCTCATCTCTATTCCACTAATGCCCTACACCGCTCATCTCTACACCACTAATGCCCTAACACTGCTCATCTCTACATCACTAATGCCCTACACTGCTCATCTCTATACCACTAATGCCCTACACTGCTCATCTCTACACCACTAATGCGCTAACACTGCTCATCTCTACATCACTAATGCCCTACACTGCTCATCTCTACTATATTAATGCCCTACACTGCTCATCTCTACACTCCTCATCTCTACTATATTAATGCCCTACACTGCTCATCTCTACTATATTAATACCCTCCACTGCTCATGTCTACACCACTAATACCCTACACTGCTCATCTCTACTATATTAATATCCTACACTGCTCCTCTCTGCACCACTAATGCCCTACACTGCTCATCTCTACTATATTAATGCCCTACACTGCTCATCTCTACACCACTAATGCCCTTCACTGCTCATCTCTACACCACTACTACCCTACTCTGCTCATCTATGCACCACTTATGCCCTACACTGCTCATCTCTGCACCACTACTACCCTACTCTGCTCATCTATACACCACTTATGCCCTACACTGCTCATCTCTACACCACTAATGCCCTACACTGCTCATCTCTACACCACTAATGCCCTACACTGCTCATCTCTACTATATTAATGCCCTACACTGCTCATCTCTACTATATTAATACCCTACACTGCTCATCTCTACACCACTAATGCCCTACACTGCCCATCTCTACACCACTTATTCCCTACACTGCTCATCTCTACTATATTAATACCCTACACTGCTCATCTCTACACCACTAATGCCCTAAACTGCCCATCTCTACACCACTTATGCCCTACACTGCTCATCTCTGCACCACTAATGCCCTACACTGCTCATCTCTACTATATTAATGCCCTACACTGCTCATCTCTACAACACTAATACCTTACACTGCTCATCTCTACACCACTTATGCCCTACACTGCTCATCTCTACACCACTAATGCCCTACACTGCCCATCTCTACACCACTAATGCCCTACACTGCCCATCTCTACTATATTAATGCCCTACACTGCTCATCTCTGCACCACTAATGCCCTTCACTGCTCATCTCTACACCACTAATACCCTACACTGCTCATCTCTGCACCACTACTACCCTACACTGCTCATCTCTACACCACTAATGCCCTACACTGCTCATCTCTACTATATTAATGCCCTACACTGCTCATCTCTACACCACTAATGCCCTACACTGCTCATCTCTACACCACTAATACCCTACACTGCTCATCTCTACACCACTAATGCCCTTCACTGCTCATCTCTACACCACTACTACCCTACTCTGCTCATCTATACACCACTTATGCCCTACACTGCTCATCTCTACACCACTAATGCCCTACACTGCTCATCTCTACACCACTAATGCCCTACACTGCTCATCTCTACTATATTAATGCCCTACACTGCTCATCTCTACTATATTAATACCCTACACTGCTCATCTCTACACCACTAATGCCCTACACTGCCCATCTCTACACCACTTATTCCCTACACTGCTCATCTCTACTATATTAATACCCTACACTGCTCATCTCTTCACCACTAATGCCCTAAACTGCCCATCTCTACACCACTTATGCCCTACACTGCTCATCTCTACACCACTAATGCCCTACACTGCTCATCTCTACTATATTAATGCCCTACACTGCTCATCTCTACAACACTAATACCCTACACTGCTCATCTCTACACCACTTATGCCCTACACTGCTCATCTCTACACCACTAATGCCCTACACTGCCCATCTCTACACCACTAATGCCCTACACTGCCCATCTCTACTATATTAATGCCCTACACTGCTCATCTCTGCACCACTAATGCCCTTCACTGCTCATCTCTACACCACTAATACCCTACACTGCTCATCTCTGCACCACTACTACCCTACACTGCTCATCTCTACACCACTAATGCCCTACACTGCTCATCTCTACACCACTAATGCCCTACACTGCTCATCTCTACTATATTAATATCCTACACTGCTCCTCTCTGCACCACTAATGCCCTACACTGCTCATCTCTACTATATTAATGCCCTACACTGCTCATCTCTACACCACTAATGCCCTACACTGCCCATCTCTACACCACTAATGCCCTACACTGCCCATCTCTACTATATTAATGCCCTACACTGCTCATCTCTGCACCACTAATGCCCTTCACTGCTCATCTCTACACCACTAATACCCTACACTGCTCATCTCTGCACCACTACTACCCTACACTGCTCATCTCTACACCACTAATGCCCTACACTGCTCATCTCTACTATATTAATGCCCTACACTGCTCATCTCTACACCACTAATGCCCTACACTGCTCATCTCTGCACCACTAATGCCCTACATGGCTCATCTCTACTATATTAATGCCCTACACTGCTCATCTCTACACTGCTCATCTCTACTATATTAATGCCCTACACTGCTCATCTCTACTATATTAATGCCCTCCACTGCTCATGTCTACACCACTAATACCCTACCCTGCTCATCTCTACTATATTAATATCCTACACTGCTCCTCTCTGCACCACTAATGCCCTACACTGCTCATCTCTACTATATTAATGCCCTGCACTGCTTATCTCTACACCGCTACTACCCTACACTGCTCATCTCTACTATATTAATGCCCTACACTGCTCATCTCTACTATATTAATGCCCTACACTGCTCATCTCTACACCACTAATACCCTATACTGCTCATCTCTGCACCACTACTACCCTACACTGCTCATCTCTACACCACTAATGCCCTACACTGCTCATCTCTACTATATTAATGCCCTACACTGCTCATCTCTGCACCACTAATGCCCTACACTGCTCATCTCTGCACCACTAATGCCCTACACTGCTCATCTCTACTATATTAATACCCTACACTGCTCATCTCTACTATATTAATGCCCTACACTGCTCATCTCTGCTATATTAATACCCTACACTGCTCATCTCTGCACCACTAATGCCCTACACTGCTCATCTCTACTATATTAATACCCTACACTGCTCATCTCTACTATATTAATACCCTACACTGCTCATCACTACACCAGTAATACCCTACACTGCTCTTCTCTACTATATTAATGCCCTACACTGCTCATCTCTGCACCACTAATGCCCTACACTGCTCATCCTCTACACCACTAATACCCTACACTGCTCATCTCTACACCGCTCATCTCTACACCACTAATGCCCTACACTTCTCATCTCTATACCACTAATGCCCTACACTGCTCATCTCTACACCACTAATGCCCTAACACTGCTCATCTCTATATCACTAATGCCCTACACTGCTCATCTCTACTATATTAATGCCCTACACTGCTCATCTCTACACTGCTCATCTCTACTATATTAATGCCCTACACTGCTCATCTCTACTATATTAATGCCCTCCACTGCTCATGTCTACACCACTAATACCCTACACTGCTCATCTCTACTATATTAATATCCTACACTGCTCCTCTCTGCACCACTAATGCCCTACACTGCTCATCTCTACTATATTAATGCCCTACACTGCTCATCTCTACACCACTAATGCCCTACACTGCTCATCTCTACTATATTAATGCCCTACACTGCTCATCTCTGCACCACTAATGCCCTACACTGCTCATCTCTACACCACTTATGCCCTACACTGCTCATCTCTACACCACTAATACCCTACACTGCCCATCTCTACACCACTTATGCCCTACACTGCCCATCTCTACACCACTAATGCCCTACACTACTCATCTCTATTATATTAATGCCCTACACTGCTCATATCTACTATGTTAATGCCCTACACTGCTCATCTCTGCACCACTACTACCCTACACTGCTCATCTCTACTATATTAATGCCCTACACTGCTCATCTCTGCACCACTAATGCCCTACACTGCTCATCTCTACTATATTAATGCCCTACACTGCTCATCTCTACTATATTAATGCCCTACCCTGCCCATCTATACACCACTAATGCCCTACACTGCCCATCTCTACACCACTAATGCCCTACACTACTCATCTCTACTATATTAATGCCCTACACTGCTCATCTCTACTATGTTAATGCCCTACACTGCTCATCTCTACTATTTTAATGCCCTACACTGCTCATCTCTGCTCCACTAATGCCCTACACTGCCCATCTCTACTATATTAATGCCCTACACTGCTCATCTCTGCACCACTACTACCCTACACTGCTCATCTCTACTATATTAATGCCCTACACTGCTCATCTCTGCACCACTAATGCCCTACACTGCTCATCTCTACAATATTAATACCCTACACTGCTCATCTCTACACTACTAATACCCTACACTGCTCATCTCTGCACCACTAATGCCCTACACTGCTCACCTCTACTATATTAATGCCCTACACTGCTCATCTCTACACCACTAATGCCCTACACTGCTCATCTCTACTATATTAATGCTCTACACTGCTCATCTCTACACCACTAATGCCATACACTGCTCATCTCTACACCACTAATGCCCTACACTGCCCATCTCTACTATATTAATACCCTACACTGCTCATCTCTACACCACTAATGCCCTACACTGCTCATCTCTACTATATTAATGCTCTACACTGCTCATCTCTACACCACTAATGCCATACACTGCTCATCTCTACACCACTAATGCCCTACACTGCCCATCTCTACACCACTAATGCCCTACACTGCTCATCTCTACTATATTAATACCCTACACTGCTCATCTCTACACCACTTATGCCCTACACTGCTCATCTCTACACCACTAATGCCCTACACTGCTCATCTCTACTATATTAATGCCCTACACTGCTCACCTCTACACCACTTATGCCCTACACTGCTCATCTCTACACCACTAATACCCTACAGTGCTCATCTCTACTATATTAATGCCCTACACTGCTCATCTCTACTATATTAATGCCCTACACTGCTCATCTCTGCACCACTAATGCCCTACACTGCCCATCTCTACTATATTAATGCCCTACACTGCTCATCTCTGCACCACTAATACCCTACACTGCTCATCTCTACACCACTAATGCCCTACACTGCTCATCTCTACTATATTAATGCCCTACACTGCTCATCTCTACACCACTAATGCCCTACACTGCTCATCTCTACACCACTAATACCCTACACTACTCATCTCTACTATATTAATGCCCTACACTGCTCATCTCTACTATATTAATGCCCTACACTGCTCATCTCTGCACCACTAATGCCCTACACTTCTCATCTCTACTATATTAATACCCTACACTGCTCATCTCTACACCACTAATGCCCTACACTGCTCATCTCTACTATATTAATGCCCTACACTGCTCATCTCTACTATATTAATACCCTACACTGCTCATCTCTGCACCACTAATGCCCTACACTGCTCATCTCTGCACCACTAATGCCCTACACTGCTCATCTCTACATCACTAATACCCTACACTGCTCATCTCTGCACCACTAATGCCCTACACTGCTCATCTCTACACCACTAATGCCCTACACTGCTCATCTCTACTATATTAATGCCCTACACTGCTCATCTCTGCACCACTAATGCCCTACACTGCTCATCTCTGCACCACTACTACCCTACACTGCTCATCTCTACACCACTTATGCCCTACACTGCTCATCTCTACACCACTATGCCCTACACTGCTCATCTCTACACCACTAATGCCCTACACTGCTCATCTCTACACCACTAATGCCCTACACTGCCCATCTCTACACCACTAATGCCCTACACTGCTCATCTCTACTATATTAATGCCCTACACTGCTCATCTCTACTATATTAATGCCCTACACTGCTCATGTCTACACCACTAATACCCTACACTGCTCATCTCTACTATATTAATATCCTACACTGCTCCTCTCTGAACCACTAATGCCCTACACTGCTCATCTCTACTATATTAATGCCCTACACTGCTCATCTCTACACCACTAATACCCTACACTGCTCATCTCTACTATATTAATGCCCTACACTGCTCATCTCTACTATATTAATGCCCTACACTGCTCATCTCTACACCACTAATACCCTACACTGCTCATCTCTGCACCACTACTACCCTACACTGCTCATCTCTACACCACTAATGCCCTACACTGCTCATCTCTACTATATTAATGCCCTACACTGCTCATCTCTGCACCACTAATGCCCTACACTGCTCATCTCTGCACCACTAATGCCCTACACTGCTCATCTCTACTATATTAATACCCTACACTGCTCATCTCTACTATATTAATGCCCTACACTGCTCATCTCTGCTATATTAATATCCTACACTGCTCATCTCTGCACCACTAATGCCCTACACTGCTCATCTCTACTATATTAATACCCTACACTGCTCATCTCTACTATATTAATACCCTACACTGCTCATCACTACACCAGTAATACCCTACACTGCTCATCTCTACTATATTAATGCCCTACACTGCTCATCTCTGCACCACTAATGCCCTACACTGCTCATCTCTACACCACTAATACCCTACACTGCTCATCTCTACACCGCTCATCTCTACACCACTAATGCCCTACACTGCTCATCTCTATACCACTAATGCCCTACACTGCTCATCTCTACTATATTAATGCCCTACACTGCTCATCTCTACACTGCTCATCTCTACTATATTAATGCCCTACACTGCTCATCTTTACTATATTAATGCCCTCCACTGCTCATGTCTACACCACTAATACCCTACACTGCTCATCTCTACTATATTAATATCTTACACTGCTCCTCTCTGCACCACTAATGCCCTACACTGCTCATCTCTACTATATTAATGCCCTACACTGCTCATCTCTACACCACTAATGCCCTACACTGCTCATCTCTACTATATTAATGCCCTACACTGCTCATCTCTGCACCACTAATGCCCTACACTGCTCATCTCTACACCACTTATGCCCTACACTGCTCATCTCTACACCACTAATGCCCGACACTGCTCATCTCTACACCACTAATACCCTACACTGCCCATCTCTACACCACTAATGCCCTACACTGCCCATCTCTACACCACTAATGCCCTACACTACTCATCTCTACTATATTAATGCCCTACACTGCTCATATCTACTATGTTAATGCCCTACACTGCTCATCTCTGCACCACTAATGCCCTACACTGCTCATCTCTACTATATTAATACCCTACACTGCTCATCTCTACACCACTAATACCCTACACTGCTCATCTCTACACCACTAATGCCCTACACTGCTCATCTCTACTATATTAATGCCCTACACTGCTCATCTCTACTATATTAATACCCTACACTGCTCATCTCTGCACCACTATTGCCCTACACTGCTCATCTCTGCACCACTAATGCCCTACACTGCTCATCTCTACATCACTAATACCCTACACTGCTCATCTCTGCACCACTAATGCCCTACACTGCTCATCTCTGCACCACTAATGCCCTACACTGCTCATCTCTACACCACTTATGCCCTACACTGCTCATCTCTACACCACTAATGCCCTACACTGCTTATCTCTACACCACTAATGCCCTACACTGCCCATCTCTACACCACTAATGCCCTACACTGCTCATCTCTACTATATTAATGCCCTTCACTGCTCATCTCTGCACCACTAATGCCCTACACTGCTCATCTCTACACCACTAATGCCCGACACTTCTCATCTCTACACCACTAATACCCTACACTGCCCATCTCTACACCACTAATGCCCTACACTGCCCATCTCTACACCACTAATGCCCTACACTGCTCATATCTACTATGTTAATGCCCTACACTGCTCATCTCTGCACCACTAATGCCCTACACTGCTCATCTCTACTATATTAATACCCTACACTGCTCATCTCTACACCACTAATACCCTACACTGCTCATCTCTACACCACTAATACCCTACACTGCTCATCTCTACACCACTAATGCCCTACACTGCTCATCTCTACTATATTAATGCCCTACACTGCTCATCTCTACTATATTAATACCCTACACTGCTCATCTCTGCACCACTAATGCCCTACACTGCTCATCTCTACATCACTAATACCCTACACTGCTCATCTCTGCACCACTAATGCCCTACACTGCTCATCTCTGCACCACTAATGCCCTACACTGCTCATCTCTACACCACTTATGCCCTACACTGCTCATCTCTACACCACTAATGCCCTACACTGCTTATCTCTACACCACTAATGCCCTACACTGCCCATCTCTACACCACTAATGCCCTACACTGCTCATCTCTACTATATTAATGCCCTTCACTGCTCATCTCTGCACCACTAATGCCCTACACTGCTCATCTCTACACCACTAATACCCTACAGTGCTCATCTCTACTATATTAATGCCCTACACTGCTCATCTCTGCACCACTAATGCCCTACACTGCTCATCTCTGCACAACTACTACCCTACACTGCTCATCTCTACACACTTATGCCCTACACTACTCATCTCTACACCACTAATGCCCTTCACTGCTCATCTCTACACCTCTACTACCCTACTCTGCTCATCTCTACTATATTAATGCCCTACACTGCTCATCTCTACTATATTAATACCCTACACTGCTCATCTCTACACCACTAATGCCCTACACTGCCCATCTCTACACCACTTATTCCCTACACTGCTCATCTCTACTATATTAATACCCTACACTGCTCATCTCTACACCACTAATGCCCTAAACTGCCCATCTCTACACCACTTATGCCCTACACTGCTCATCTCTGCACCACTAATGCCCTACACTGCTCATCTCTACTATATTAATGCCCTACACTGCTCATCTCTACAACACTAATACCCTACACTGCTCATCTCTACACCACTTATGCCCTATACTGCTCATCTCTACACCACTAATGCCCTACACTGCCCATCTCTACACCACTAATGCCCTACACTGCCCATCTCTACTATATTAATGCCCTACACTGCTCATCTCTGCACCACTAATACCCTACACTGCTCATCTCTGCACCACTAATGCCCTACACTGCTCATCTCTGCACCACTAATGCCCTACACTGCTCATCTCTACACCACTAATGCCCTACACTGCTCATCTCTACTATATTAATGCCCTACACTGCTCATCTCTGCACCACTAATGCCCTACACTGCTCATCTCTGCACCACTACTACCCTACACTGCTCATCTCTACACCACTTATGCCCTACACTGCTCATCTCTACACCACTATGCCCTACACTGCTCATCTCTACACCACTAATGCCCTACACTGCTCATCTCTACACCACTAATGCCCTACACTGCCCATCTCTACACCACTAATGCCCTACACTGCTCATCTCTACTATATTAATGCCCTACACTTCTCATCTCTACTATATTAATGCCCTACACTGCTCATGTCTACACCACTAATACCCTACACTGCTCATCTCTACTATATTAATATCCTACACTGCTCCTCTCTGAACCACTAATGCCCTACACTGCTCATCTCTACTATATTAATGCCCTACACTGCTCATCTCTACACCACTAATACCCTACACTGCTCATCTCTACTATATTAATGCCCTACACTGCTCATCTCTACTATATTAATGCCCTACACTGCTCATCTCTACACCACTAATACCCTACACTGCTCATCTCTGCACCACTACTACCCTACACTGCTCATCTCTACACCACTAATGCCCTACACTGCTCATCTCTACTATATTAATGCCCTACACTGCTCATCTCTGCACCACTAATGCCCTACACTGCTCATCTCTGCACCACTAATGCCCTACACTGCTCATCTCTACTATATTAATACCCTACACTGCTCATCTCTACTATATTAATGCCCTACACTGCTCATCTCTGCTATATTAATACCCTACACTGCTCATCTCTGCACCACTAATGCCCTACACTGCTCATCTCTACTATATTAATACCCTACACTGCTCATCTCTACTATATTAATACCCTACACTGCTCATCACTACACCAGTAATACCCTACACTGCTCATCTCTACTATATTAATGCCCTACACTGCTCATCTCTACACCACTAATGCCCTACACTCCTCATCTCTACACCACTAATACCCTACACTGCTCATCTCTACACCACTAATGCCCTTCACTGCTCATCTCTACACCACTACTACCCTACTCTGCTCATCTATACACCACTTATACCCTACACTGCTCATCTCTGCACCACTACTACCCTACTCTGCTCATCTATACACCACTTATGCCCTACACTGCTCATCTCTACACCACTAATGCCCTACACTGCTCATCTCTACACCACTAATGCCCTACACTGCTCATCTCTACTATATTAATGCCCTACACTGCTCATCTCTACTATATTAATACCCTACACTGCTCATCTCTACACCACTAATGCCCTACACTGCCCATCTCTACACCACTTATTCCCTACACTGCTCATCTCTACTATATTAATACCCTACACTGCTCATCTCTTCACCACTAATGCCCTAAACTGCCCATCTCTACACCACTTATGCCCTACACTGCTCATCTCTACACCACTAATGCCCTACACTGCTCATCTCTACTATATTAATGCCCTACACTGCTCATCTCTACAACACTAATACCCTACACTGCTCATCTCTACACCACTTATGCCCTACACTGCTCATCTCTACACCACTAATGCCCTACACTGCCCATCTCTACACCACTAATGCCCTACACTGCCCATCTCTACTATATTAATGCCCTACACTGCTCATCTCTGCACCACTAATGCCCTTCACTGCTCATCTCTACACCACTAATACCCTACACTGCTCATCTCTGCACCACTACTACCCTACACTGCTCATCTCTACACCACTAATGCCCTACACTGCTCATCTCTACACCACTAATGCCCTACACTGCTCATCTCTACTATATTAATATCCTACACTGCTCCTCTCTGCACCACTAATGCCCTACACTGCTCATCTCTACTATATTAATGCCCTACACTGCTCATCTCTACACCACTAATGCCCTACACTGCCCATCTCTACACCACTAATGCCCTACACTGCCCATCTCTACTATATTAATGCCCTACACTGCTCATCTCTGCACCACTAATGCCCTTCACTGCTCATCTCTACACCACTAATACCCTACACTGCTCATCTCTGCACCACTACTACCCTACACTGCTCATCTCTACACCACTAATGCCCTACACTGCTCATCTCTACTATATTAATGCCCTACACTGCTCATCTCTACACCACTAATGCCCTACACTGCTCATCTCTACACCACTAATACCCTACACTGCTCATCTCTACACCACTAATGCCCTACACTGCTCATCTCTACACCACTAATGCCCTACACTGCTCATCTCTACACCACTAATGCCCTACACTGCTCATCTCTGCACCACTAATGCCCTACATGGCTCATCTCTACTATATTAATGCCCTACACTGCTCATCTCTACACTGCTCATCTCTACTATATTAATGCCCTACACTGCTCATCTCTACTATATTAATGCCCTCCACTGCTCATGTCTACACCACTAATACCCTACCCTGCTCATCTCTACTATATTAATATCCTACACTGCTCCTCTCTGCACCACTAATGCCCTACACTGCTCATCTCTACTATATTAATGCCCTGCACTGCTCATCTCTACACCGCTACTACCCTACACTGCTCATCTCTACTATATTAATGCCCTACACTGCTCATCTCTACTATATTAATGCCCTACACTGCTCATCTCTACACCACTAATACCCTACACTGCTCATCTCTGCACCACTACTAGCCTACACTGCTCATCTCTACACCACTAATGCCCTACACTGCTCATCTCTACTATATTAATGCCCTACACTGCTCATCTCTGCACCACTAATGCCCTACACTGCTCATCTCTGCACCACTAATGCCCTACACTGCTCATCTCTACTATATTAATACCCTACACTGCTCATCTCTACTATATTAATGCCCTACACTGCTCATCTCTGCTATATTAATACCCTACACTGCTCATCTCTGCACCACTAATGCCCTACACTGCTCATCTCTACTATATTAATACCCTACACTGCTCATCTCTACTATATTAATACCCTACACTGCTCATCACTACACCAGTAATACCCTACACTGCTCATCTCTACTATATTAATGCCCTACACTGCTCATCTCTGCACCACTAATGCCCTACACTGCTCATCCTCTACACCACTAATACCCTACACTGCTCATCTCTACACCGCTCATCTCTACACCACTAATGCCCTACACTTCTCATCTCTATACCACTAATGCCCTACACTGCTCATCTCTACACCACTAATGCCCTAACACTGCTCATCTCTATATCACTAATGCCCTACACTGCTCATCTCTACTATATTAATGCCCTACACTGCTCATCTCTACACTGCTCATCTCTACTATATTAATGCCCTACACTGCTCATCTCTACTATATTAATGCCCTCCACTGCTCATGTCTACACCACTAATACCCTACACTGCTCATCTCTACTATATTAATATCCTACACTGCTCCTCTCTGCACCACTAATGCCCTACACTGCTCATCTCTACTATATTAATGCCCTACACTGCTCATCTCTACACCACTAATGCCCTACACTGCTCATCTCTACTATATTAATGCCCTACACTGCTCATCTCTGCACCACTAATGCCCTACACTGCTCATCTCTACACCACTTATGCCCTACACTGCTCATCTCTACACCACTAATACCCTACACTGCCCATCTCTACACCACTTATGCCCTACACTGCCCATCTCTACACCACTAATGCCCTACACTACTCATCTCTATTATATTAATGCCCTACACTGCTCATATCTACTATGTTAATGCCCTACACTGCTCATCTCTGCACCACTACTACCCTACACTGCTCATCTCTACTATATTAATGCCCTACACTGCTCATCTCTGCACCACTAATGCCCTACACTGCTCATCTCTACTATATTAATGCCCTACACTGCTCATCTCTACTATATTAATGCCCTACCCTGCCCATCTATACACCACTAATGCCCTACACTGCCCATCTCTACACCACTAATGCCCTACACTACTCATCTCTACTATATTAATGCCCTACACTGCTCATCTCTACTATGTTAATGCCCTACACTGCTCATCTCTACTATATTAATGCCCTACACTGCTCATCTCTGCTCCACTAATGCCCTACACTGCCCATCTCTACTATATTAATGCCCTACACTGCTCATCTCTGCACCACTACTACCCTACACTGCTCATCTCTACTATATTAATGCCCTACACTGCTCATCTCTGCACCACTAATGCCCTACACTGCTCATCTCTACTATATTAATACCCTACACTGCTCATCTCTACACTACTAATACCCTACACTGCTCATCTCTGCACCACTAATGCCCTACACTGCTCACCTCTACTATATTAATGCCCTACACTGCTCATCTCTACACCACTAATGCCCTACACTGCTCATCTCTACTATATTAATGCTCTACACTGCTCATCTCTACACCACTAATGCCATACACTGCTCATCTCTACACCACTAATGCCCTACACTGCCCATCTCTACTATATTAATACCCTACACTGCTCATCTCTACACCACTAATGCCCTACACTGCTCATCTCTACTATATTAATGCTCTACACTGCTCATCTCTACACCACTAATGCCATACACTGCTCATCTCTACACCACTAATGCCCTACACTGCCCATCTCTACACCACTAATGCCCTACACTGCTCATCTCTACTATATTAATACCCTACACTGCTCATCTCTACACCACTTATGCCCTACACTGCTCATCTCTACACCACTAATGCCCTACACTGCTCATCTCTACTATATTAATGCCCTACACTGCTCACCTCTACACCACTTATGCCCTACACTGCTCATCTCTACACCACTAATACCCTACAGTGCTCATCTCTACTATATTAATGCCCTACACTGCTCATCTCTGCACCACTAATGCCCTACACTGCTCATCTCTACACCACTAATGCCCTACACTGCTCATCTCTACTATATTAATGCCCTACACTGCTCATCTCTACTATATTAATGCCCTACACTGCTCATCTCTGCACCACTAATGCCCTACACTGCCCATCTCTACTATATTAATGCCCTACACTGCTCATCTCTGCACCACTAATACCCTACACTGCTCATCTCTACACCACTAATGCCCTACACTGCTCATCTCTACTATATTAATGCCCTACACTGCTCATCTCTACACCACTAATGCCCTACACTGCTCATCTCTACACCACTAATACCCTACACTACTCATCTCTACTATATTAATGCCCTACACTGCTCATCTCTACTATATTAATGCCCTACACTGCTCATCTCTGCACCACTAATGCCCTACACTTCTCATCTCTACTATATTAATACCCTACACTGCTCATCTCTACACCACTAATGCCCTACACTGCTCATCTCTACTATATTAATGCCCTACACTGCTCATCTCTACTATATTAATACCCTACACTGCTCATCTCTGCACCACTAATGCCCTACACTGCTCATCTATGCACCACTAATGCCCTACACTGCTCATCTCTACATCACTAATACCCTACACTGCTCATCTCTGCACCACTAATGCCCTACACTGCTCATCTCTACACCACTAATGCCCTACACTGCTCATCTCTACTATATTAATGCCCTACACTGCTCATCTCTGCACCACTAATGCCCTACACTGCTCATCTCTGCACCACTACTACCCTACACTGCTCATCTCTACACCACTTATGCCCTACACTGCTCATCTCTACACCACTATGCCCTACACTGCTCATCTCTACACCACTAATGCCCTACACTGCTCATCTCTACACCACTAATGCCCTACACTGCCCATCTCTACACCACTAATGCCCTACACTGCTCATCTCTACTATATTAATGCCCTACACTGCTCATCTCTACTATATTAATGCCCTACACTGCTCATGTCTACACCACTAATACCCTACACTGCTCATCTCTACTATATTAATATCCTACACTGCTCCTCTCTGAACCACTAATGCCCTACACTGCTCATCTCTACTATATTAATGCCCTACACTGCTCATCTCTACTATATTAATACCCTACACTGCTCATCTCTGCACCACTAATGCCCTACACTGCTCATCTCTGCACCACTAATGCCCTACACTGCTCATCTCTACATCACTAATACCCTACACTGCTCATCTCTGCACCACTAATGCCCTACACTGCTCATCTCTACACCACTAATGCCCTACACTGCTCATCTCTACTATATTAATGCCCTACACTGCTCATCTCTATACCACTAATGCCCTACACTGCTCATCTCTACTATATTAATGCCCTACACTGCTCATCTCTACACTGCTCATCTCTACTATATTAATGCCCTACACTGCTCATCTTTACTATATTAATGCCCTCCACTGCTCATGTCTACACCACTAATACCCTACACTGCTCATCTCTACTATATTAATATCTTACACTGCTCCTCTCTGCACCACTAATGCCCTACACTGCTCATCTCTACTATATTAATGCCCTACACTGCTCATCTCTACACCACTAATGCCCTACACTGCTCATCTCTACTATATTAATGCCCTACACTGCTCATCTCTGCACCACTAATGCCCTACACTGCTCATCTCTACACCACTTATGCCCTACACTGCTCATCTCTACACCACTAATGCCCGACACTGCTCATCTCTACACCACTAATACCCTACACTGCCCATCTCTACACCACTAATGCCCTACACTGCCCATCTCTACACCACTAATGCCCTACACTACTCATCTCTACTATATTAATGCCCTACACTGCTCATATCTACTATGTTAATGCCCTACACTGCTCATCTCTGCACCACTAATGCCCTACACTGCTCATTTCTACTATATTAATACCCTACACTGCTCATCTCTACACCACTAATACCCTACACTGCTCATCTCTACACCACTAATGCCCTACACTGCTCATCTCTACTATATTAATGCCCTACACTGCTCATCTCTACTATATTAATACCCTACACTGCTCATCTCTGCACCACTATTGCCCTACACTGCTCATCTCTGCACCACTAATGCCCTACACTGCTCATCTCTACATCACTAATACCCTACACTGCTCATCTCTGCACCACTAATGCCCTACACTGCTCATCTCTGCACCACTAATGCCCTACACTGCTCATCTCTACACCACTTATGCCCTACACTGCTCATCTCTACACCACTAATGCCCTACACTGCTTATCTCTACACCACTAATGCCCTACACTGCCCATCTCTACACCACTAATGCCCTACACTGCTCATCTCTACTATATTAATGCCCTTCACTGCTCATCTCTGCACCACTAATGCCCTACACTGCTCATCTCTACACCACTAATGCCCGACACTGCTCATCTCTACACCACTAATACCCTACACTGCCCATCTCTACACCACTAATGCCCTACACTGCCCATCTCTACACCACTAATGCCCTACACTACTCATCTCTACTATATTAATGCCCTACACTGCTCATATCTACTATGTTAATGCCCTACACTGCTCATCTCTGCACCACTAATGCCCTACACTGCTCATCTCTACTATATTAATACCCTACACTGCTCATCTCTACACCACTAATACCCTACACTGCTCATCTCTACACCACTAATGCCCTACACTGCTCATCTCTACTATATTAATGCCCTACACTGCTCATCTCTACTATATTAATACCCTACACTGCTCATCTCTGCACCACTAATGCCCTACACTGCTCATCTCTGCACCACTAATGCCCTACACTGCTCATCTCTACATCACTAATACCCTACACTGCTCATCTCTGCACCACTAATGCCCTACACTGCTCATCTCTGCACCACTAATGCCCTACACTGCTCATCTCTACACCACTTATGCCCTACACTGCTCATCTCTACACCACTAATGCCCTACACTGCTTATCTCTACACCACTAATGCCCTACACTGCCCATCTCTACACCACTAATGCCCTACACTGCTCATCTCTACTATATTAATGCCCTTCACTGCTCATCTCTGCACCACTAATGCCCTACACTGCTCATCTCTACACCACTAATACCCTACAGTGCTCATCTCTACTATATTAATGCCCTACACTGCTCATCTCTGCACCACTAATGCCCTACACTGCTCATCTCTGCACAACTACTACCCTACACTGCTCATCTCTACACACTTATGCCCTACACTACTCATCTCTACACCACTAATGCCCTTCACTGCTCATCTCTACACCTCTACTACCCTACTCTGCTCATCTCTACTATATTAATGCCCTACACTGCTCATCTCTACTATATTAATACCCTACACTGCTCATCTCTACACCACTAATGCCCTACACTGCCCATCTCTACACCACTTATTCCCTACACTGCTCATCTCTACTATATTAATACCCTACACTGCTCATCTCTACACCACTAATGCCCTAAGCTGCCCATCTCTACACCACTTATGCCCTACACTGCTCATCTCTGCACCACTAATGCCCTACACTGCTCATCTCTACTATATTAATGCCCTACACTGCTCATCTCTACAACACTAATACCCTACACTGCTCATCTCTACACCACTTATGCCCTATACTGCTCATCTCTACACCACTAATGCCCTACACTGCCCATCTCTACACCACTAATTCCCTACACTGCCCATCTCTACTATATTAATGCCCTACACTGCTCATCTCTGCACCACTAATACCCTACACTGCTCATCTCTGCACCACTAATGCCCTACACTGCTCATCTCTGCACCACTAATGCCCTACACTGCTCATCTCTACACCACTAATGCCCTACACTGCTCATCTCTACTATATTAATGCCCTACACTGCTCATCTCTGCACCACTAATGCCCTACACTGCTCATCTCTGCACCACTACTACCCTACACTGCTCATCTCTACACCACTTATGCCCTACACTGCTCATCTCTACACCACTATGCCCTACACTGCTCATCTCTACACCACTAATGCCCTACACTGCTCATCTCTACACCACTAATGCCCTACACTGCCCATCTCTACACCACTAATGCCCTACACTGCTCATCTCTACTATATTAATGCCCTACACTTCTCATCTCTACTATATTAATGCCCTACACTGCTCATGTCTACACCACTAATACCCTACACTGCTCATCTCTACTATATTAATATCCTACACTGCTCCTCTCTGAACCACTAATGCCCTACACTGCTCATCTCTACTATATTAATGCCCTACACTGCTCATCTCTACACCACTAATACCCTACACTGCTCATCTCTACTATATTAATGCCCTACACTGCTCATCTCTACTATATTAATGCCCTACACTGCTCATCTCTACACCACTAATACTCTACACTGCTCATCTCTGCACCACTACTACCCTACACTGCTCATCTCTACACCACTAATGCCCTACACTGCTCATCTCTACTATATTAATGCCCTACACTGCTCATCTCTGCACCACTAATGCCCTACACTGCTCATCTCTGCACCACTAATGCCCTACACTGCTCATCTCTACTATATTAATACCCTACACTGCTCATCTCTACTATATTAATGCCCTACACTGCTCATCTCTGCTATATTAATACCCTACACTGCTCATCTCTGCACCACTAATGCCCTACACTGCTCATCTCTACTATATTAATACCCTACACTGCTCATCTCTACTATATTAATACCCTACACTGCTCATCACTACACCAGTAATACCCTACACTGCTCATCTCTACTATATTAATGCCCTACACTGCTCATCTCTACACCACTAATGCCCTACACTCCTCATCTCTACACCACTAATACCCTACACTGCTCATCTCTACACCACTAATGCCCTTCACTGCTCATCTCTACACCACTACTACCCTACTCTGCTCATCTATACACCACTTATACCCTACACTGCTCATCTCTGCACCACTACTACCCTACTCTGCTCATCTATACACCACTTATGCCCTACACTGCTCATCTCTACACCACTAATGCCCTACACTGCTCATCTCTACACCACTAATGCCCTACACTGCTCATCTCTACTATATTAATGCCCTACACTGCTCATCTCTACTATATTAATACCCTACACTGCTCATCTCTACACCACTAATGCCCTACACTGCCCATCTCTACACCACTTATTCCCTACACTGCTCATCTCTACTATATTAATACCCTACACTGCTCATCTCTTCACCACTAATGCCCTAAACTGCCCATCTCTACAACACTTATGCCCTACACTGCTCATCTCTACACCACTAATGCCCTACACTGCTCATCTCTACTATATTAATGCCCTACACTGCTCATCTCTACAACACTAATACCCTACACTGCTCATCTCTACACCACTTATGCCCTACACTGCTCATCTCTACACCACTAATGCCCTACACTGCCCATCTCTACACCACTAATGCCCTACACTGCCCATCTCTACTATATTAATGCCCTACACTGCTCATCTCTGCACCACTAATGCCCTTCACTGCTCATCTCTACACCACTAATACCCTACACTGCTCATCTCTGCACCACTACTACCCTACACTGCTCATCTCTACACCACTAATGCCCTACACTGCTCATCTCTACACCACTAATGCCCTACACTGCTCATCTCTACTATATTAATATCCTACACTGCTCCTCTCTGCACCACTAATGCCCTACACTGCTCATCTCTACTATATTAATGCCCTACACTGCTCATCTCTACACCACTAATGCCCTACACTGCCCATCTCTACACCACTAATGCCCTACACTGCTCATCTCTACTATATTAATACCCTACACTGCTCATCTCTGCACCACTAATGCCCTTCACTGCTCATCTCTACACCACTAATACCCTACACTGCTCATCTCTGCACCACTACTACCCTACACTGCTCATCTCTACACCACTAATGCCCTACACTGCTCATCTCTACACCACTAATACCCTACACTGCTCATCTCTACACCACTAATGCCCTACACTGCTCATCTCTACACCACTAATGCCCTACACTGCTCATCTCTACACCACTAATGCCCTACACTGCTCATCTCTGCACCACTAATGCCCTACATGGCTCATCTCTACTATATTAATGCCCTACACTGCTCATCTCTACACTGCTCATCTCTACTATATTAATGCCCTACACTGCTCATCTCTACTATATTAATGCCCTCCACTGCTCATGTCTACACCACTAATACCCTACCCTGCTCATCTCTACTATATTAATATCCTACACTGCTCCTCTCTGCACCACTAATGCCCTACACTGCTCATCTCTACTATATTAATGCCCTGCACTGCTCATCTCTACACCGCTACTACCCTACACTGCTCATCTCTACTATATTAATGCCCTATACTGCTCATCTCTACTATATTAATGCCCTACACTGCTCATCTCTACACCACTAATACCCTACACTGCTCATCTCTGCACCACTACTACCCTACACTGCTCATCTCTACACCACTAATGCCCTACACTGCTCATCTCTACTATATTAATGCCCTACACTGCTCATCTCTGCACCACTAATGCCCTACACTGCTCATCTCTGCACCACTAATGCCCTACACTGCTCATCTCTACTATATTAATACCCTACACTGCTCATCTCTACTATATTAATGCCCTACACTGCTCATCTCTGCTATATTAATACCCTACACTGCTCATCTCTGCACCACTAATCCCTACACTGCTCATCTCTACTATATTAATACCCTACACTGCTCATCTCTACTATATTAATACCCTACACTGCTCATCACTACACCAGTAATACCCTACACTGCTCATCTCTACTATATTAATGCCCTACACTGCTCATCTCTGCACCACTAATGCCCTACACTGCTCATCCTCTACACCACTAATACCCTACACTGCTCATCTCTACACCGCTCATCTCTACACCACTAATGCCCTACACTTCTCATCTCTATACCACTAATGCCCTACACTGCTCATCTCTACACCACTAATGCCCTAACACTGCTCATCTCTATATCACTAATGCCCTACACTGCTCATCTCTACTATATTAATGCCCTACACTGCTCATCTCTACACTGCTCATCTCTACTATATTAATGCCCTACACTGCTCATCTCTACTATATTAATGCCCTCCACTGCTCATGTCTACACCACTAATACCCTACACTGCTCATCTCTACTATATTAATATCCTACACTGCTCCTCTCTGCACCACTAATGCCCTACACTGCTCATCTCTACTATATTAATGCCCTACACTGCTCATCTCTACACCACTAATGCCCTTCACTGCTCATCTCTACTATATTAATGCCCTACACTGCTCATCTCTGCACCACTAATGCCCTACACTGCTCATCTCTACACCACTTATGCCCTACACTGCTCATCTCTACACCACTAATACCCTACACTGCCCATCTCTACACCACTTATGCCCTACACTGCCCATCTCTACACCACTAATGCCCTACACTACTCATCTCTATTATATTAATGCCCTACACTGCTCATATCTACTATGTTAATGCCCTACACTGCTCATCTCTGCACCACTACTACCCTACACTGCTCATCTCTACTATATTAATGCCCTACACTGCTCATCTCTGCACCACTAATGCCCTACACTGCTCATCTCTACTATATTAATGCCCTACACTGCTCATCTCTACTATATTAATGCCCTACCCTGCCCATCTATACACCACTAATGCCCTACACTGCCCATCTCTACACCACTAATGCCCTACACTACTCATCTCTACTATATTAATGCCCTACACTGCTCATCTCTACTATGTTAATGCCCTACACTGCTCATCTCTACTATATTAATGCCCTACACTGCTCATCTCTGCTCCACTAATGCCCTACACTGCCCATCTCTACTATATTAATGCCCTACACTGCTCATCTCTGCACCACTACTACCCTACACTGCTCATCTCTACTATATTAATGCCCTACACTGCTCATCTCTGCACCACTAATGCCCTACACTGCTCATCTCTACTATATTAATACCCTACACTGCTCATCTCTACACTACTAATACCCTACACTGCTCATCTCTGCACCACTAATGCCCTACACTGCTCACCTCTACTATATTAATGCCCTACACTGCTCATCTCTACACCACTAATGCCCTACACTGCTCATCTCTACTATATTAATGCTCTACACTGCTCATCTCTACACCACTAATGCCATACACTGCTCATCTCTACACCACTAATGCCCTACACTGCCCATCTCTACTATATTAATACCCTACACTGCTCATCTCTACACCACTAATGCCCTACACTGCTCATCTCTACTATATTAATGCTCTACACTGCTCATCTCTACACCACTAATGCCATACACTGCTCATCTCTACACCACTAATGCCCTACACTGCCCATCTCTACACCACTAATGCCCTACACTGCTCATCTCTACTATATTAATACCCTACACTGCTCATCTCTACACCACTTATGCCCTACACTGCTCATCTCTACACCACTAATGCCCTACACTGCTCATCTCTACTATATTAATGCCCTACACTGCTCACCTCTACACCACTTATGCCCTACACTGCTCATCTCTACACCACTAATACCCTACAGTGCTCATCTCTACTATATTAATGCCCTACACTGCTCATCTCTGCACCACTAATGCCCTACACTGCTCATCTCTACACCACTAATGCCCTACACTGCTCATCTCTACTATATTAATGCCCTACACTGCTCATCTCTACTATATTAATGCCCTACACTGCTCATCTCTGCACCACTAATGCCCTACACTGCCCATCTCTACTATATTAATGCCCTACACTGCTCATCTCTGCACCACTAATACCCTACACTGCTCATCTCTACACCACTAATGCCCTACACTGCTCATCTCTACTATATTAATGCCCTACACTGCTCATCTCTACACCACTAATGCCCTACACTGCTCATCTCTACACCACTAATACCCTACACTACTCATCTCTACTATATTAATGCCCTACACTGCTCATCTCTACTATATTAATGCCCTACACTGCTCATCTCTGCACCACTAATGCCCTACACTTCTCATCTCTACTATATTAATACCCTACACTGCTCATCTCTACACCACTAATGCCCTACACTGCTCATCTCTACTATATTAATGCCCTACACTGCTCATCTCTACTATATTAATACCCTACACTGCTCATCTCTGCACCACTAATGCCCTACACTGCTCATCTATGCACCACTAATGCCCTACACTGCTCATCTCTACATCACTAATACCCTACACTGCTCATCTATGCACCACTAATGCCCTACACTGCTCATCTCTACACCACTAATGCCCTACACTGCTCATCTCTACTATATTAATGCCCTACACTGCTCATCTCTGCACCACTAATGCCCTACACTGCTCATCTCTGCACCACTACTACCCTACACTGCTCATCTCTACACCACTTATGCCCTACACTGCTCATCTCTACACCACTATGCCCTACACTGCTCATCTCTACACCACTAATGCCCTACACTGCTCATCTCTACACCACTAATGCCCTACACTGCCTATCTCTACACCACTAATGCCCTACACTGCTCATCTCTACTATATTAATGCCCTACACTGCTCATCTCTACTATATTAATGCCCTACACTGCTCATGTCTACACCACTAATACCCTACACTGCTCATCTCTACTATATTAATATCCTACACTGCTCCTCTCTGAACCACTAATGCCCTACACTGCTCATCTCTACTATATTAATGCCCTACACTGCTCATCTCTACTATATTAATACCCTACACTGCTCATCTCTGCACCACTAATGCCCTACACTGCTCATCTCTGCACCACTAATGCCCTACACTGCTCATCTCTACATCACTAATACCCTACACTGCTCATCTCTGCACCACTAATGCCCTACACTGCTCATCTCTACACCACTAATGCCCTACACTGCTCATCTCTACTATATTAATGCCCTACACTGCTCATCTCTGCACCACTAATGCCCTACACTGCTCATCTCTGCACCACTACTACCCTACACTGCTCATCTCTACACCACTTATGCCCTACACTGCTCATCTCTACACCACTATGCCCTACACTGCTCATCTCTACACCACTAATGCCCTACACTGCTCATCTCTACACCACTAATGCCCTACACTGCCCATCTCTACACCACTAATGCCCTACACTGCTCATCTCTACTATATTAATGCCCTACACTGCTCATCTCTGCACCACTAATGCCCTACACTTCTCATCTCTACTATATTAATGCCCTACACTGCTCATGTCTACACCACTAATACCCTACACTGCTCATCTCTACTATATTAATATCCTACACTGCTCCTCTCTGAACCACTAATGCCCTACACTGCTCATCTCTACTATATTAATGCCCTACACTGCTCATCTCTACACCACTAATACCCTACACTGCTCATCTCTACTATATTAATGCCCTACACTGCTCATCTCTACTATATTAATGCCCTACACTGCTCATCTCTACACCACTAATACCCTACACTGCTCATCTCTGCACCACTACTACCCTACACTGCTCATCTCTACACCACTAATGCCCTACACTGCTCATCTCTACTATATTAATGCCCTACACTGCTCATCTCTGCACCACTAATGGCCTACACTGCTCATCTCTGCACCACTAATGCCCTACACTGCTCATCTCTACTATATTAATACCCTACACTGCTCATCTCTACTATATTAATGCCCTACACTGCTCATCTCTGCTATATTAATATCCTACACTGCTCATCTCTGCACCACTAATGCCCTACACTGCTCATCTCTACTATATTAATACCCTACACTGCTCATCTCTACTATATTAATACCCTACACTGCTCATCACTACACCAGTAATACCCTACACTGCTCATCTCTACTATATTAATGCCCTACACTGCTCATCTCTGCACCACTAATGCCCTACACTGCTCATCTCTACACCACTAATACCCTACACTGCTCATCTCTACACCGCTCATCTCTACACCACTAATGCCCTACACTGCTCATCTCTATACCACTAATGCCCTACACTGCTCATCTCTACTATATTAATGCCCTACACTGCTCATCTCTACACTGCTCATCTCTACTATATTAATGCCCTACACTGCTCATCTTTACTATATTAATGCCCTCCACTGCTCATGTCTACACCACTAATACCCTACACTGCTCATCTCTACTATATTAATATCTTACACTGCTCCTCTCTGCACCACTAATGCCCTACACTGCTCATCTCTACTATATTAATGCCCTACACTGCTCATCTCTACACCACTAATGCCCTACACTGCTCATCTCTACTATATTAATGCCCTACACTGCTCATCTCTGCACCACTAATGCCCTACACTGCTCATCTCTACACCACTTATGCCCTACACTGCTCATCTCTACACCACTAATGCCCGACACTGCTCATCTCTACACCACTAATACCCTACACTGCCCATCTCTACACCACTAATGCCCTACACTGCCCATCTCTACACCACTAATGCCCTACACTACTCATCTCTACTATATTAATGCCCTACACTGCTCATATCTACTATGTTAATGCCCTACACTGCTCATCTCTGCACCACTAATGCCCTACACTGCTCATCTCTACTATATTAATACCCTACACTGCTCATCTCTACACCACTAATACCCTACACTGCTCATCTCTACACCACTAATGCCCTACACTGCTCATCTCTACTATATTAATGCCCTACACTGCTCATCTCTACTATATTAATACCCTACACTGCTCATCTCTGCACCACTATTGCCCTACACTGCTCATCTCTGCACCACTAATGCCCTACACTGCTCATCTCTACATCACTAATACCCTACACTGCTCATCTCTGCACCACTAATGCCCTACACTGCTCATCTCTGCACCACTAATGCCCTACACTGCTCATCTCTACACCACTTATGCCCTACACTGCTCATCTCTACACCACTAATGCCCTACACTGCTTATCTCTACACCACTAATGCCCTACACTGCCCATCTCTACACCACTAATGCCCTACACTGCTCATCTCTACTATATTAATGCCCTTCACTGCTCATCTCTGCACCACTAATGCCCTACACTGCTCATCTCTACACCACTAATGCCCGACACTGCTCATCTCTACACCACTAATACCCTACACTGCCCATCTCTACACCACTAATGCCCTACACTGCCCATCTCTACACCACTAATGCCCTACACTACTCATCTCTACTATATTAATGCCCTACACTGCTCATATCTACTATGTTAATGCCCTACACTGCTCATCTCTGCACCACTAATGCCCTACACTGCTCATCTCTACTATATTAATACCCTACACTGCTCATCTCTACACCACTAATACCCTACACTGCTCATCTCTACACCACTAATGCCCTACACTGCTCATCTCTACTATATTAATGCCCTACACTGCTCATCTCTACTATATTAATACCCTACACTGCTCATCTCTGCACCACTAATGCCCTACACTGCTCATCTCTGCACCACTAATGCCCTACACTGCTCATCTCTACATCACTAATACCCTACACTGCTCATCTCTGCACCACTAATGCCCTACACTGCTCATCTCTGCACCACTAATGCCCTACACTGCTCATCTCTACACCACTTATGCCCTACACTGCTCATCTCTACACCACTAATGCCCTACACTGCTTATCTCTACACCACTAATGCCCTACACTGCCCATCTCTACACCACTAATGCCCTACACTGCTCATCTCTACTATATTAATGCCCTTCACTGCTCATCTCTGCACCACTAATGCCCTACACTGCTCATCTCTACACCACTAATACCCTACAGTGCTCATCTCTACTATATTAATGCCCTACACTGCTCATCTCTGCACCACTAATGCCCTACACTGCTCATCTCTGCACAACTACTACCCTACACTGCTCATCTCTACACACTTATGCCCTACACTACTCATCTCTACACCACTAATGCCCTTCACTGCTCATCTCTACACCTCTACAACCCTACTCTGCTCATCTCTACTATATTAATGCCCTACACTGCTCATCTCTACTATATTAATACCTTACACTGCTCATCTCTACACCACTAATGCCCTACACTGCCCATCTCTACACCACTTATTCCCTACACTGCTCATCTCTACTATATTAATACCCTACACTGCTCATCTCTACACCACTAATGCCCTAAACTGCCCATCTCTACACCACTTATGCCCTACACTGCTCATCTCTGCACCACTAATGCCCTACACTGCTCATCTCTACTATATTAATGCCCTACACTGCTCATCTCTACAACACTAATACCCTACACTGCTCATCTCTACACCACTTATGCCCTATACTGCTCATCTCTACACCACTAATGCCCTACACTGCCCATCTCTACACCACTAATGCCCTACACTGCCCATCTCTACTATATTAATGCCCTACACTGCTCATCTCTGCACCACTAATACCCTACACTGCTCATCTCTGCACCACTAATGCCCTACACTGCTCATCTCTGCACCACTAATGCCCTACACTGCTCATCTCTACACCACTAATGCCCTACACTGCTCATCTCTACTATATTAATGCCCTACACTGCTCATCTCTGCACCACTAATGCCCTACACTGCTCATCTCTGCACCACTACTACCCTACACTGCTCATCTCTACACCACTTATGCCCTACACTGCTCATCTCTACACCACTATGCCCTACACTGCTCATCTCTACACCACTAATGCCCTACACTGCTCATCTCTACACCACTAATGCCCTACACTGCCCATCTCTACACCACTAATGCCCTACACTGCTCATCTCTACTATATTAATGCCCTACACTTCTCATCTCTACTATATTAATGCCCTACACTGCTCATCTCTACACCACTAATACCCTACACTGCTCATCTCTACTATATTAATGCCCTACACTGCTCCTCTCTACTATATTAATGCCCTACACTGCTCATCTCTACACCACTAATACCCTACACTGCTCATCTCTGCACCACTACTACCCTACACTGCTCATCTCTACACCACTAATGCCCTACACTGCTCATCTCTACTATATTAATGCCCTACACTGCTCATCTCTGCACCACTAATGCCCTACACTGCTCATCTCTGCACCACTAATGCCCTACACTGCTCATCTCTACTATATTAATACCCTACACTGCTCATCTCTACTATATTAATGCCCTACACTGCTCATCTCTGCTATATTAATGCCCTACACTGCTCATCTCTGCACCACTAATGCCCTACACTGCTCATCTCTACTATATTAATACCCTACACTGCTCATCTCTACTATATTAATACCCTACACTGCTCATCACTACACCAGTAATACCCTACACTGCTCATCTCTACTATATTAATGCCCTACACTGCTCATCTCTACACCACTAATGCCCTACACTGCTCATCTCTACACCACTAATACCCTACACTGCTCATCTCTACACCACTAATGCCCTTCACTGCTCATCTCTACACCACTACTACCCTACTCTGCTCATCTATACACCACTTATACCCTACACTGCTCATCTCTGCACCACTACTACCCTACTCTGCTCATCTATACACCACTTATGCCCTACATTGCTCATCTCTACACCACTAATGCCCTACACTGCTCATCTCTACACCACTAATGCCCTACACTGCTCATCTCTACTATATTAATGCCCTACACTGCTCATCTCTACTATATTAATACCCTACACTGCTCATCTCTACACCACTAATGCCCTACACTGCCCATCTCTACACCACTTATTCCCTACACTGCTCATCTCTACTATATTAATACCCTACACTGCTCATCTCTTCACCACTAATGCCCTAAACTGCCCATCTCTACACCACTTATGCCCTACACTGCTCATCTCTACACCACTAATGCCCTACACTGCTCATCTCTACTATATTAATGCCCTACACTGCTCATCTCTACAACACTAATACCCTACACTGCTCATCTCTACACCACTTATGCCCTACACTGCTCATCTCTACACCACTAATGCCCTACACTGCCCATCTCTACACCACTAATGCCCTACACTGCCCATCTCTGCACCACTAATGCCCTTCACTGCTCATCTCTACACCACTAATACCCTACACTGCTCATCTCTGCACCACTACTACCCTACACTGCTCATCTCTACACCACTAATGCCCTACACTGCTCATCTCTACACCACTAATGCCCTACACTGCTCATCTCTACTATATTAATATCCTACACTGCTCCTCTCTGCACCACTAATGCCGTACACTGCTCATCTCTACTATATTAATGCCCTACACTGCTCATCTCTACACCACTAATGCCCTACACTGCCCATCTCTACACCACTAATGCCCTACACTGCCCATCTCTACTATATTAATGCCCTACACTGCTCATCTCTGCACCACTAATGCCCTTCACTGCTCATCTCTACACCACTAATACCCCTACACTGCTCATCTCTGCACCACTACTACCCTACACTGCTCATCTCTACACCACTAATGCCCTACACTGCTCATCTCTACTATATTAATGCCCTACACTGCTCATCTCTACACCACTAATGCCCTACACTGCTCATCTCTACACCACTAATACCCTACACTGCTCATCTCTACACCACTAATGCCCTACACTGCTCATCTCTACACCACTAATGCCCTACACTGCTCATCTCTACACCACTAATGCCCTACACTGCTCATCTCTGCACCACTAATGCCCTACATGGCTCATCTCTACTATATTAATGCCCTACACTGCTCATCTCTACACTGCTCATCTCTACTATATTAATGCCCTACACTGCTCATCTCTACTATATTAATGCCCTCCACTGCTCATGTCTACACCACTAATACCCTACCCTGCTCATCTCTACTATATTAATATCCTACACTGCTCCTCTCTGCACCACTAATGCCCTACACTGCTCATCTCTACTATATTAATGCCCTGCACTGCTCATCTCTACACCGCTACTACCCTACACTGCTCATCTCTACTATATTAATGCCCTACACTGCTCATCTCTACTATATTAATGCCCTACACTGCTCATCTCTACACCACTAATACCCTACACTGCTCATCTCTGCACCACTACTACCCTACACTGCTCATCTCTACACCACTAATGCCCTACACTGCTCATCTCTACTATATTAATGCCCTACACTGCTCATCTCTGCACCACTAATGCCCTACACTGCTCATCTCTGCACCACTAATGCCCTACACTGCTCATCTCTACTATATTAATACCCTACACTGCTCATCTCTACTATATTAATGCCCTACACTGCTCATCTCTGCTATATTAATACCCTACACTGCTCATCTCTGCACCACTAATGCCCTACACTGCTCATCTCTACTATATTAATACCCTACACTGCTCATCTCTACTATATTAATACCCTACACTGCTCATCACTACACCAGTAATACCCTACACTGCTCATCTCTACTATATTAATGCCCTACACTGCTCATCTCTGCACCACTAATGCCCTACACTGCTCATCCTCTACACCACTAATACCCTACACTGCTCATCTCTACACCGCTCATCTCTACACCACTAATGCCCTACACTTCTCATCTCTATACCACTAATGCCCTACACTGCTCATCTCTACACCACTAATGCCCTAACACTGCTCATCTCTATATCACTAATGCCCTACACTGCTCATCTCTACTATATTAATGCCCTACACTGCTCATCTCTACTCTGCTCATCTCTACTATATTAATGCCCTACACTGCTCATCTCTACTATATTAATGCCCTCCACTGCTCATGTCTACACCACTAATACCCTACACTGCTCATCTCTACTATATTAATATCCTACACTGCTCCTCTCTGCACCACTAATGCCCTACACTGCTCATCTCTACTATATTAATGCCCTACACTGCTCATCTCTAAACCACTAATGCCCTACACTGCTCATCTCTACTATATTAATGCCCTACACTGCTCATCTCTGCACCACTAATGCCCTACACTGCTCATCTCTACACCACTTATGCCCTACACTGCTCATCTCTACACCACTAATACCCTACACTGCCCATCTCTACACCACTTATGCCCTACACTGCCCATCTCTACACCACTAATGCCCTACACTACTCATCTCTATTATATTAATGCCCTACACTGCTCATATCTACTATGTTAATGCCCTACACTGCTCATCTCTGCACCACTACTACCCTACACTGCTCATCTCTACTATATTAATGCCCTACACTGCTCATCTCTGCACCACTAATGCCCTACACTGCTCATCTCTACTATATTAATGCCCTACACTGCTCATCTCTACTATATTAATGCCCTACCCTGCCCATCTATACACCACTAATGCCCTACACTACTCATCTCTACTATATTAATGCCCTACACTGCTCATCTCTACTATGTTAATGCCCTACACTGCTCATCTCTACTATATTAATGCCCTACACTGCTCATCTCTGCTCCACTAATGCCCTACACTGCCCATCTCTACTATATTAATGCCCTACACTGCTCATCTCTGCACCACTACTACCCTACACTGCTCATCTCTACTATATTAATGCCCTACACTGCTCATCTCTGCACCACTAATGCCCTACACTGCTCATCTCTACTATATTAATACCCTACACTGCTCATCTCTACACTACTAATACCCTACACTGCTCATCTCTGCACCACTAATGCCCCACACTGCTCACCTCTACTATATTAATGCCCTACACTGCTCATCTCTACACCACTAATGCCCTACACTGCTCATCTCTACTATATTAATGCTCTACACTGCTCATCTCTACACCACTAATGCCATACACTGCTCATCTCTACACCACTAATGCCCTACACTGCCCATCTCTACTATATTAATACCCTACACTGCTCATCTCTACACCACTAATGCCCTACACTGCTCATCTCTACTATATTAATGCTCTACACTGCTCATCTCTACACCACTAATGCCATACACTGCTCATCTCTACACCACTAATGCCCTACACTGCCCATCTCTACACCACTAATGCCCTACACTGCTCATCTCTACTATATTAATACCCTACACTGCTCATCTCTACACCACTTATGCCCTACACTGCTCATCTCTACACCACTAATGCCCTACACTGCTCATCTCTACTATATTAATGCCCTACACTGCTCACCTCTACACCACTTATGCCCTACACTGCTCATCTCTACACCACTAATACCCTACAGTGCTCATCTCTACTATATTAATGCCCTACACTGCTCATCTCTGCACCACTAATGCCCTACACTGCTCATCTCTACACCACTAATGCCCTACACTGCTCATCTCTACTATATTAATGCCCTACACTGCTCATCTCTACTATATTAATGCCCTACACTGCTCATCTCTGCACCACTAATGCCCTACACTGCCCATCTCTACTATATTAATGCCCTACACTGCTCATCTCTGCACCACTAATACCCTACACTGCTCATCTCTACACCACTAATGCCCTACACTGCTCATCTCTACTATATTAATGCCCTACACTGCTCATCTCTACACCACTAATGCCCTACACTGCTCATCTCTACACCACTAATACCCTACACTACTCATCTCTACTATATTAATGCCCTACACTGCTCATCTCTACTATATTAATGCCCTACACTGCTCATCTCTGCACCACTAATGCCCTACACTTCTCATCTCTACTATATTAATACCCTACACTGCTCATCTCTACACCACTAATGCCCTACACTGCTCATCTCTACTATATTAATGCCCTACACTGCTCATCTCTACTATATTAATACCCTACACTGCTCATCTCTGCACCACTAATGCCCTACACTGCTCATCTATGCACCACTAATGCCCTACACTGCTCATCTCTACATCACTAATACCCTACACTGCTCATCTCTGCACCACTAATGCCCTACACTGCTCATCTCTACACCACTAATGCCCTACACTGCTCATCTCTACTATATTAATGCCCTACACTGCTCATCTCTGCACCACTAATGCCCTACACTGCTCATCTCTGCACCACTATGCCCTACACTGCTCATCTCTACACCACTAATGCCCTACACTGCTCATCTCTACACCACTAATGCCCTACACTGCCCATCTCTACACCACTAATGCCCTACACTGCTCATCTCTACTATATTAATGCCCTACACTGCTCATCTCTACTATATTAATGCCCTACACTGCTCATGTCTACACCACTAATACCCTACACTGCTCATCTCTACTATATTAATATCCTACACTGCTCCTCTCTGAACCACTAATGCCCTACACTGCTCATCTCTACTATATTAATGCCCTACACTGCTCATCTCTACACCACTAATACCCTACACTGCTCATCTCTACTATATTAATGCCCTACACTGCTCATCTCTACTATATTAATGCCCTACACTGCTCATCTCTACACCACTAATACCCTACACTGCTCATCTCTGCACCACTACTACCCTACACTGCTCATCTCTACACCACTAATGCCCTACACTGCTCATCTCTACTATATTAATGCCCTACACTGCTCATCTCTGCACCACTAATGCCCTACACTGCTCATCTCTGCACCACTAATGCCCTACACTGCTCATCTCTACTATATTAATACCCTACACTGCTCATCTCTACTATATTAATGCCCTACACTGCTCATCTCTGCTATATTAATACCCTACACTGCTCATCTCTGCACCACTAATGCCCTACACTGCTCATCTCTACTATATTAATACCCTACACTGCTCATCTCTACTATATTAATACCCTACACTGCTCATCACTACACCAGTAATACCCTACACTGCTCATCTCTACTATATTAATGCCCTACACTGCTCATCTCTGCACCACTAATGCCCTACACTGCTCATCTCTACACCACTAATACCCTACACTGCTCATCTCTACACCGCTCATCTCTACACCACTAATGCCCTACACTGCTCATCTCTATACCACTAATGCCCTACACTGCTCATCTCTACTATATTAATGCCCTACACTGCTCATCTCTACACTGCTCATCTCTACTATATTAATGCCCTACACTGCTCATCTCTACTATATTAATGCCCTCCACTGCTCATGTCTACACCACTAATACCCTACACTGCTCATCTCTACTATATTAATATCTTACACTGCTCCTCTCTGCACCACTAATGCCCTACACTGCTCATCTCTACTATATTAATGCCCTACACTGCTCATCTCTACACCACTAATGCCCTACACTGCTCATCTCTACTATATTAATGCCCTACACTGCTCATCTCTGCACCACTAATTCCCTACACTGCTCATCTCTACACCACTTATGCCCTACACTGCTCATCTCTACACCACTAATGCCCGACACTGCTCATCTCTACACCACTAATACCCTACACTGCCCATCTCTACACCACTAATGCCCTACACTGCCCATCTCTACACCACTAATGCCCTACACTACTCATCTCTACTATATTAATGCCCTACACTGCTCATATCTACTATGTTAATGCCCTACACTGCTCATCTCTGCACCACTAATGCCCTACACTGCTCATCTCTACTATATTAATACCCTACACTGCTCATCTCTACACCACTAATACCCTACACTGCTCATCTCTACACCACTAATGCCCTACACTGCTCATCTCTACTATATTAATGCCCTACACTGCTCATCTCTACTATATTAATACCCTACACTGCTCATCTCTGCACCACTAATGCCCTACACTGCTCATCTCTGCACCACTAATGCCCTACACTGCTCATCTCTACATCACTAATACCCTACACTGCTCATCTCTGCACCACTAATGCCCTACACTGCTCATCTCTGCACCACTAATGCCCTACACTGCTCATCTCTACACCACTTATGCCCTACACTGCTCATCTCTACACCACTAATGCCCTACACTGCTTATCTCTACACCACTAATGCCCTACACTGCCCATCTCTACACGACTAATGCCCTTACACTGCTCATCTCTACTATATTAATGCCCTTCACTGCTCATCTCTGCACCACTAATGCCCTACACTGCTCATCTCTACACCACTAATACCCTACAGTGCTCATCTCTACTATATTATGCCCTACACTGCTCATCTCTGCACCACTAATGCCCTACACTGCTCATCTCTGCACAACTACTACCCTACACTGCTCATCTCTACACACTTATGCCCTATCACTACTCATCTCTACACCACTATGCCCTTCACTGCTCATCTCTACACCTTTACTACCCTACTCTGCTCAATCTCTACTATATTAATGCCCTACACTGCTCATCTCTACTATATTAATACCCTACACTGCTCATCTCTACACCACTAATGCCCTACACTGCCATCTCTACACCACTTATTCCCTACACTGCTCATCTCTACTATATTAATAACCCTACACTGCTCATCTCTACACCACTAATGCCCTAAACTGCCCATCTCTACACCACTTATGCCCTACACTGCTCATCTCTGCACCACTAATGCCCTACACTGCTCATCTCTACTATATTAATGCCCTACACTGCTCATCTCTACAACACTAATACCCTACACTGCTCATCTCTACACCACTTATGCCCTACACTGCCCATCTCTACACCACTAATGCCCTACACTGCCATCTCTACTATATTAATGCCCTACACTGCTCATCTCTGCACCACTAATACTCTACACTGCTCATCTCTGCACCACTAATGCCCTACACTGCTCATCTCTGCACCACTAATGCCCTACACTGCTCATCTCTACACCACTAATGCCCTACACTGCTCATCTCTACTATATTAATGCCCTACACTGCTCATCTCTGCACCACTAATGCCCTACACTGCTCATCTCTGCACCACTACTACCCTACACTGCTCATCTCTACACCACTTATGCCCTACACTGCTCATCTCTACACCACTATGCCCTACACTGCTCATCTCTACACCACTAATGCCCTACACTGCTCATCTCTACACCACTAATGCCCTACACTGCCCATCTCTACACCACTAATGCCCTACACTGCTCATCTCTACTATATTAATGCCCTACACTGCTCATCTCTACTATATTAATGCCCTACACTGCTCATGTCTACACCACTAATACCCTACACTGCTCATCTCTACTATATTAATATCCTACACTGCTCCTCTCTGAACCACTAATGCCCTACACTGCTCATCTCTACTATATTAATGCCCTACACTGCTCATCTCTACACCACTAATACCCTACACTGCTCATCTCTACTATATTAATGCCCTACACTGCTCATCTCTACTATATTAATGCCCTACACTGCTCATCTCTACACCACTAATACCCTACACTGCTCATCTCTGCACCACTACTACCCTACACTGCTCATCTCTACACCACTAATGCCCTACACTGCTCATCTCTACTATATTAATGCCCTACACTGCTCATCTCTGCACCACTAATGCCCTACACTGCTCATCTCTGCACCACTAATGCCCTACACTGCTCATCTCTACTATATTAATACCCTACACTGCTCATCTCTACTATATTAATGCCCTACACTGCTCATCTCTGCACCACTACTACCCTACACTGCTCATCTCTACACCACTAATGCCCTACACTGCTCATCTCTACTATATTAATGCCCTACACTGCTCATCTCTGCACCACTAATGCCCTACACTGCTCATCTCTGCACCACTAATGCCCTACACTGCTCATCTCTACTATATTAATACCCTACACTGCTCATCTCTACTATATTAATGCCCTACACTGCTCATCTCTGCTATATTAATACCCTACACTGCTCATCTCTGCACCACTAATGCCCTACACTGCTCATCTCTACTATATTAATACCCTACACTGCTCATCTCTACTATATTAATACCCTACACTGCTCATCACTACACCAGTAATACCCTACACTGCTCATCTCTACTATATTAATGCCCTACACTGCTCATCTCTGCACCACTAATGCCCTACACTGCTCATCTCTACACCACTAATACCCTACACTGCTCATCTCTACACCGCTCATCTCTACACCACTAATGCCCTACACTGCTCATCTCTATACCACTAATGCCCTACACTGCTCATCTCTACTATATTAATGCCCTACACTGCTCATCTCTACACTGCTCATCTCTACTATATTAATGCCCTACACTGCTCATCTCTACTATATTAATGCCCTCCACTGCTCATGTCTACACCACTAATACCCTACACTGCTCATCTCTACTATATTAATATCTTACACTGCTCCTCTCTGCACCACTAATGCCCTACACTGCTCATCTCTACTATATTAATGCCCTACACTGCTCATCTCTACACCACTAATGCCCTACACTGCTCATCTCTACTATATTAATGCCCTACACTGCTCATCTCTGCACCACTAATGCCCTACACTGCTCATCTCTACACCACTTATGCCATACACTGCTCATCTCTACACCACTAATGCCCGACACTGCTCATCTCTACACCACTAATACCCTACACTGCCCATCTCTACACCACTTATGCCCTACACTGCCCATCTCTACACCACTAATGCCCTACACTACTCATCTCTACTATATTAATGCCCTACACTGCTCATATCTACTATGTTAATGCCCTACACTGCTCATCTCTGCACCACTAATGCCCTACACTGCTCATCTCTACTATATTAATACCCTACACTGCTCATCTCTACACCACTAATACCCTACACTGCTCATCTCTACACCACTAATGCCCTACACTGCTCATCTCTACTATATTAATGCCCTACACTGCTCATCTCTACTATATTAATACCCTACACTGCTCATCTCTGCACCACTAATGCCCTACACTGCTCATCTCTGCACCACTAATGCCCTACACTGCTCATCTCTACATCACTAATACCCTACACTGCTCATCTCTGCACCACTAATGCCCTACACTGCTCATCTCTGCACCACTAATGCCCTACACTGCTCATCTCTACACCACTTATGCCCTACACTGCTCATCTCTACACCACTAATGCCCTACACTGCTTATCTCTACACCACTAATGCCCTACACTGCCCATCTCTACACCACTAATGCCCTACACTGCTCATCTCTACTATATTAATGCCCTTCACTGCTCATCTCTGCACCACTAATGCCCTACACTGCTCATCTCTACACCACTAATACCCTACAGTGCTCATCTCTACTATATTAATGCCCTACACTGCTCATCTCTGCACCACTAATGCCCTACACTGCTCATCTCTACACTACTAATACCCTACACTGCTCATCTCTGCACAACTACTACCCTACACTGCTCATCTCTACACACGTATGCCCTACACTACTCATCTCTACACCACTAATGCCCTTCACTGCTCATCTCTACACCTCTACTACCCTACTCTGCTCATCTCTACTATATTAATGCCCTACACTGCTCATCTCTACTATATTAATACCCTACACTGCTCATCTCTACACCACTAATGCCCTACACTGCCCATCTCTACACCACTTATTCCCTACACTGCTCATCTCTACTATATTAATACCCTACACTGCTCATCTCTACACCACTAATGCCCTAAACTGCCCATCTCTACACCACTTATGCCCTACACTGCTCATCTCTGCACCACTAATGCCCTACACTGCTCATCTCTACTATATTAATGCCCTACACTGCTCATCTCTACAACACTAATACCCTACACTGCTCATCTCTACACCACTTATGCCATACACTGCTCATCTCTACACCACTAATGCCCTACACTGCCCATCTCTACACCACTAATGCCCTACACTGCCCATCTCTACTATATTAATGCCCTACACTGCTCATCTCTGCACCACTAATGCCCTTCACTGCTCATCTCTACACCACTAATACCCTACACTGCTCATCTCTGCACCACTAATGCCCTACACTGCTCATCTCTACTATATTAATACCCTACACTGCTCATCTCTACTATATTAATGCCCTACACTGCTCATCTCTGCTATATTTATACCCTACACTGCTCATCTCTGCACCACTAATGCCCTACACTGCTCATCTCTGCACCACTAATGCCCTACACTGCTCATCTCTACTATATTAATACCCTACACTGCTCATCTCTACTATATTAATACCCTACACTGCTCATCTCTACTATATTAATACCCTACACTGCTCATCACTACACCAGTAATACCCTACACTGCTCATCTCTACTATATTAATGCCCTACACTGCTCATCTCTGCACCACTAATGCCCTACACTGCTCATCTCTACACCACTAATACCCTACACTGCTCATCTCTACACCGCTCATCTCTACACCACTAATGCCCTACACTGCTCATCTCTATACCACTAATGCCCTACACTGCTCATCTCTACTATATTAATGCCCTACACTGCTCATCTCTACACTGCTCATCTCTACTATATTAATGCCCTACACTGCTCATCTCTACTATATTAATGCCCTCCACTGCTCATGTCTACACCACTAATACCCTACACTGCTCATCTCTACTATATTAATATCTTACACTGCTCCTCTCTGCACCACTAATGCCCTACACTGCTCATCTCTACTATATTAATGCCCTACACTGCTCATCTCTACACCACTAATGCCCTACACTGCTCATCTCTACTATATTAATGCCCTACACTGCTCATCTCTGCACCACTAATGCCCTACACTGCTCATCTCTACACCACTTATGCCCTACACTGCTCATCTCTACACCACTAATGCCCGACACTGCTCATCTCTACACCACTAATACCCTACACTGCCCATCTCTACACCACTAATGCCCTACACTGCCCATCTCTACACCACTAATGCCCTACACTACTCATCTCTACTATATTAATGCCCTACACTGCTCATATCTACTATGTTAATGCCCTACACTGCTCATCTCTGCACCCCTAATGCCCTACACTGCTCATCTCTACTATATTAATACCCTACACTGCTCATCTCTACACCACTAATACCCTACACTGCTCATCTCTACACCACTAATGCCCTACACTGCTCATCTCTACTATATTAATGCCCTACACTGCTCATCTCTACTATATTAATACCCTACACTGCTCATCTCTGCACCACTAATGCCCTACACTGCTCATCTCTGCACCACTAATGCCCTACACTGCTCATCTCTACATCACTAATACCCTACACTGCTCATCTCTGCACCACTAATGCCCTACACTGCTCATCTCTGCACCACTAATGCCCTACACTGCTCATCTCTACTATATTAATACCCTACACTGCTCATCTCTACACCACTAATACCCTACACTGCTCATCTCTACACCACTAATGCCCTACACTGCTCATCTCTACTATATTAATGCCCTACACTGCTCATCTCTACTATATTAATACCCTACACTGCTCATCTCTGCACCACTAATGCCCTACACTGCTCATCTCTGCACCACTAATGCCCTACACTGCTCATCTCTACATCACTAATACCCTACACTGCTCATCTCTGCACCACTAATGCCCTACACTGCTCATCTCTGCACCACTAATGCCCTACACTGCTCATCTCTACACCACTTATGCCCTACACTGCTCATCTCTACACCACTAATGCCCTACACTGCTTATCTCTACACCACTAATGCCCTACACTGCCCATCTCTACACCACTAATGCCCTACACTGCTCATCTCTACTATATTAATGCCCTTCACTGCTCATCTCTGCACCACTAATGCCCTACACTGCTCATCTCTACACCACTAATACCCTACAGTGCTCATCTCTACTATATTAATGCCCTACACTGCTCATCTCTGCACCACTAATGCCCTACACTGCTCATCTCTGCACAACTACTACCCTACACTGCTCATCTCTACATACTTATGCCCTACACTGCTCATCTCTACTATATTAATACCCTACACTGCTCATCTCTACACCACTAATGCCCTAAACTGCCCATCTCTACACCACTTATGCCCTACACTGCTCATCTCTGCACCACTAATGCCCTACACTGCTCATCTCTACTATATTAATGCCCTACACTGCTCATTTCTACAACACTAATACCCTACACTGCTCATCTCTACACCACTTATGCCCTACACTGCTCATCTCTACACCACTAATGCCCTACACTGCCCATCTCTACACCACTAATGCCCTACACTGCCCATCTCTACTATATTAATGCCCTACACTGCTCATCTCTGCACCACTAATACCCTACACTGCTCATCTCTGCACCACTAATGCCCTACACTGCTCATCTCTGCACCACTAATGCCCTACACTGCTCATCTCTACACCACTAATGCCCTACACTGCTCATCTCTACTATATTAATGCCCTACACTGCTCATCTCTGCACCACTAATGCCCTACACTGCTCATCTCTGCACCACTACTACCCTACACTGCTCATCTCTACACCACTTATGCCCTACACTGCTCATCTCTACACCACTATGCCCTACACTGCTCATCTCTACACCACTAATGCCCTACACTGCTCATCTCTACACCACTAATGCCCTACACTGCCCATCTCTACACCACTAATGCCCTACACTGCTCATCTCTACTATATTAATGCCCTACACTGCTCATCTCTACTATATTAATGCCCTACACTGCTCATGTCTACACCACTAATACCCTACACTGCTCATCTCTACTATATTAATATCCTACACTGCTCCTCTCTGAACCACTAATGCCCTACACTGCTCATCTCTACTATATTAATGCCCTACACTGCTCATCTCTACACCACTAATACCCTACACTGCTCATCTCTACTATATTAATGCCCTACACTGCTCATCTCTACTATATTAATGCCCTACACTGCTCATCTCTACACCACTAATACCCTACACTGCTCATCTCTGCACCACTACTACCCTACACTGCTCATCTCTACACCACTAATGCCCTACACTGCTCATCTCTACTATATTAATGCCCTACACTGCTCATCTCTGCACCACTAATGCCCTACACTGCTCATCTCTGCACCACTAATGCCCTACACTGCTCATCTCTACTATATTAATACCCTACACTGCTCATCTCTACTATATTAATGCCCTACACTGCTCATCTCTGCTATATTAATACCCTACACTGCTCATCTCTGCACCACTAATGCCCTACACTGCTCATCTCTACTATATTAATACCCTACACTGCTCATCTCTACTATATTAATACCCTACACTGCTCATCACTACACCAGTAATACCCTACACTGCTCATCTCTACTATATTAATGCCCTACACTGCTCATCTCTACACCACTAATGCCCTACACTGCTCATCTCTACACCACTAATACCCTACACTGCTCATCTCTACACCACTAATGCCCTTCACTGCTCATCTCTACACCACTACTACCCTACTCTGCTCATCTCTGCACCACTACTACCCTACTCTGCTCATCTATACACCACTTATGCCCTACACTGCTCATCTCTACACCACTAATGCCCTACACTGCTCATCTCTACACCACTAATGCCCTACACTGCTCATCTCTACTATATTAATGCCCTACACTGCTCATCTCTACTATATTAATACCCTACACTGCTCATCTCTACACCACTAATGCCCTACACTGCCCATCTCTACACCACTTATTCCCTACACTGCTCATCTCTACTATATTAATACCCTACACTGCTCATCTCTTCACCACTAATGCCCTAAACTGCCCATCTCTACACCACTTATGCCCTACACTGCTCATCTCTACACCACTAATGCCCTACACTGCTCATCTCTACTATATTAATGCCCTACACTGCTCATCTCTACAACACTAATACCCTACACTGCTCATCTCTACACCACTTATGCCCTACACTGCTCATCTCTACACCACTAATGCCCTACACTGCCCATCTCTACACCACTAATGCCCTACACTGCCCATCTCTACTATATTAATGCCCTACACTGCTCATCTCTGCACCACTAATGCCCTTCACTGCTCATCTCTACACCACTAATACCCTACACTGCTCATCTCTGCACCACTACTACCCTACACTGCTCATCTCTACACCACTAATGCCCTACACTGCTCATCTCTACACCACTAATGCCCTACACTGCTCATCTCTACTATATTAATATCCTACACTGCTCCTCTCTGCACCACTAATGCCCTACACTGCTCATCTCTACTATATTAATGCCCTACACTGCTCATCTCTACACCACTAATGCCCTACACTGCCCATCTCTACACCTCTAATGCCCTACACTGCCCATCTCTACTATATTAATGCCCTACACTGCTCATCTCTGCACCACTAATGCCCTTCACTGCTCATCTCTACACCACTAATACCCTACACTGCTCATCTCTGCACCACTACTACCCTACACTGCTCATCTCTACACCACTAATGCCCTACACTGCTCATCTCTACTATATTAATGCCCTACACTGCTCATCTCTACACCACTAATGCCCTACACTGCTCATCTCTACACCACTAATACCCTACACTGCTCATCTCTACACCACTAATGCCCTACACTGCTCATCTCTACAGCACTAATGCCCTACACTGCTCATCTCTGCACCACTAATGCCCTACATGGCTCATCTCTACTATATTAATGCCCTACACTGCTCATCTCTACACTGCTCATCTCTACTATATTAATGCCCTACACTGCTCATCTCTACTATATTAATGCCCTCCACTGCTCATGTCTACACCACTAATACCCTACCCTGCTCATCTCTACTATATTAATATCCTACACTGCTCCTCTCTGCACCACTAATGCCCTACACTGCTCATCTCTACTATATTAATGCCCTGCACTGCTCATCTCTACACCGCTACTACCCTACACTGCTCATCTCTACTATATTAATGCCCTACACTGCTCATCTCTACTATATTAATGCCCTACACTGCTCATCTCTACACCACTAATACCCTACACTGCTCATCTCTGCACCACTACTACCCTACACTGCTCATCTCTACACCACTAATGCCCTACACTGCTCATCTCTACTATATTAATGCCCTACACTGCTCATCTCTGCACCACTAATGCCCTACACTGCTCATCTCTGCACCACTAATGCCCTACACTGCTCATCTCTACTATATTAATACCCTACACTGCTCATCTCTACTATATTAATGCCCTACACTGCTCATCTCTGCTATATTAATACCCTACACTGCTCATCTCTGCACCACTAATGCCCTACACTGCTCATCTCTACTATATTAATACCCTACACTGCTCATCTCTACTATATTAATACCCTACACTGCTCATCACTACACCAGTAATACCCTACACTGCTCATCTCTACTATATTAATGCCCTACACCGCTCATCTCTACACCACTAATGCCCTACACTTCTCATCTCTATACCACTAATGCCCTACACTGCTCATCTCTACACCACTAATGCCCTAACACTGCTCATCTCTATATCACTAATGCCCTACACTGCTCATCTCTACTATATTAATGCCCTACACTGCTCATCTCTACACTGCTCATCTCTACTATATTAATGCCCTACACTGCTCATCTCTACTATATTAATGCCCTCCACTGCTCATGTCTACACCACTAATACCCTACACTGCTCATCTCTACTATATTAATATCCTACACTGCTCCTCTCTGCACCACTAATGCCCTACACTGCTCATCTCTACTATATTAATGCCCTACACTGCTCATCTCTACACCACTAATGCCCTACACTGCTCATCTCTACTATATTAATGCCCTACACTGCTCATCTCTGCACCACTAATGCCCTACACTGCTCATCTCTACACCACTTATGCCCTACACTGCTCATCTCTACACCACTAATACCCTACACTGCCCATCTCTACACCACTTATGCCCTACACTGCCCATCTCTACACCACTAATGCCCTACACTACTCATCTCTATTATATTAATGCCCTACACTGCTCATATCTACTATGTTAATGCCCTACACTGCTCATCTCTGCACCACTACTACCCTACACTGCTCATCTCTACTATATTAATGCCCTACACTGCTCATCTCTGCACCACTAATGCCCTACACTGCTCATCTCTACTATATTAATGCCCTACACTGCTCATCTCTACTATATTAATGCCCTACCCTGCCCATCTATACACCACTAATGCCCTACACTGCCCATCTCTACACCACTAATGCCCTACACTACTCATCTCTACTATATTAATGCCCTACACTGCTCATCTCTACTATGTTAATGCCCTACACTGCTCATCTCTACTATATTAATGCCCTACACTGCTCATCTCTGCTCCACTAATGCCCTACACTGCCCATCTCTACTATATTAATACCCTACACTGCTCATCTCTGCACCACTACTACCCTACACTGCTCATCTCTACTATATTAATGCCCTACACTGCTCATCTCTGCACCACTAATGCCCTACACTGCTCATCTCTACTATATTAATACCCTACACTGCTCATCTCTACACTACTAATACCCTACACTGCTCATCTCTGCACCACTAATGCCCTACACTGCTCACCTCTACTATATTAATGCCCTACACTGCTCATCTCTACACCACTAATGCCCTACACTGCTCATCTCTACTATATTAATGCTCTACACTGCTCATCTCTACACCACTAATGCCATACACTGCTCATCTCTACACCACTAATGCCCTACACTGCCCATCTCTACTATATTAATACCCTACACTGCTCATCTCTACACCACTAATGCCCTACACTGCTCATCTCTACTATATTAATGCTCTACACTACTCATCTCTACACCACTAATGCCATACACTGCTCATCTCTACACCACTAATGCCCTACACTGCCCATCTCTACACCACTAATGCCCTACACTGCTCATCTCTACTATATTAATACCCTACTCTGCTCATCTCTACACCACTTATGCCCTACACTGCTCATCTCTACACCACAAATGCCCTACACTGCTCATCTCTACTATATTAATGCCCTACACTGCTCACCTCTACAACACTTATGCCCTACACTGCTCATCTCTACACCACTAATACCCTACAGTGCTCATCTCTACTATATTAATGCCCTACACTGCTCATCTCTGCACCACTAATGCCCTACACTGCTCATCTCTACACCACTAATGCCCTACACTGCTCATCTCTACTATATTAATGCCCTACACTGCTCATCTCTACTATATTAATGCCCTACACTGCTCATCTCTGCACCACTAATGCCCTACACTGCCCATCTCTACTATATTAATGCCCTACACTGCTCATCTCTGCACCACTAATACCCTACACTGCTCATCTCTACACCACTAATGCCCTACACTGCTCATCTCTACTATATTAATGCCCTACACTGCTCATCTCTACACCACTAATGCCCTACACTGCTCATCTCTACACCACTAATACCCTACACTACTCATCTCTACTATATTAATGCCCTACACTGCTCATCTCTACTATATTAATGCCCTACACTGCTCATCTCTGCACCACTAATGCCCTACACTTCTCATCTCTACTATATTAATACCCTACACTGCTCATCTCTACACCACTAATGCCCTACACTGCTCATCTCTACTATATTAATGCCCTACACTGCTCATCTCTACTATATTAATACCCTACACTGCTCATCTCTGCACCACTAATGCCCTACACTGCTCATCTATGCACCACTAATGCCCTACACTGCTCATCTCTACATCACTAATACCCTACACTGCTCATCTCTGCACCACTAATGCCCTACACTGCTCATCTCTACACCACTAATGCCCTACACTGCTCACCTCTACTATATTAATGCCCTACACTGCTCATCTCTGCTCCACTAATGCCCTACACTGCTCATCTCTGCACCACTACTACCCTACACTGCTCATCTCTACACCACTTATGCCCTACACTGCTCATCTCTACACCACTATGCCCTACACTGCTCATCTCTACACCACTAATGCCCTACACTGCTCATCTCTACACCACTAATGCCCTACACTGCCCATCTCTACACCACTAATGCCCTACACTGCTCATCTCTACTATATTAATGCCCTACACTGCTCATCTCTACTATATTAATGCCCTACACTGCTCATGTCTACACCACTAATACCCTACACTGCTCATCTCTACTATATTAATATCCTACACTGCTCCTCTCTGAACCACTAATGCCCTACACTGCTCATCTCTACTATATTAATGCCCTACACTGCTCATCTCTACACCACTAATACCCTACACTGCTCATCTCTACTATATTAATGCCCTACACTGCTCATCTCTACTATATTAATGCCCTACACTGCTCATCTCTACACCACTAATACCCTACACTGCTCATCTCTGCACCACTACTACCCTACACTGCTCATCTCTACACCACTAATGCCCTACACTGCTCATCTCTGCACCACTAATACCCTACACTGCTCATCTCTGCACCACTAATGCCCTACACTGCTCATCTCTGCACCACTAATGCCCTACACTGCTCATCTCTACACCACTAATGCCCTACACTGCTCATCTCTACTATATTAATGCCCTACACTGCTCATCTCTGCACCACTAATGCCCTACACTGCTCATCTCTGCACCACTACTACCCTACACTGCTCATCTCTACACCACTTATGCCCTACACTGCTCATCTCTACACCACTATGCCCTACACTGCTCATCTCTACACCACTAATGCCCTACACTGCTCATCTCTACACCACTAATGCCCTACACTGCCCATCTCTACACCACTAATGCCCTACACTGCTCATCTCTACTATATTAATGCCCTACACTGCTCATCTCTACTATATTAATGCCCTACACTGCTCATGTCTACACCACTAATACCCTACACTGCTCATCTCTACTATATTAATATCCTACACTGCTCCTCTCTGAACCACTAATGCCCTACACTGCTCATCTCTACTATATTAATGCCCTACACTGCTCATCTCTACACCACTAATACCCTACACTGCTCATCTCTACTATATTAATGCCCTACACTGCTCATCTCTACTATATTAATGCCCTACACTGCTCATCTCTACACCACTAATACCCTACACTGCTCATCTCTGCACCACTACTACCCTACACTGCTCATCTCTACACCACTAATGCCCTACACTGCTCATCTCTACTATATTAATGCCCTACACTGCTCATCTCTGCACCACTAATGCCCTACACTGCTCATCTCTGCACCACTAATGCCCTACACTGCTCATCTCTACTATATTAATACCCTACACTGCTCATCTCTACTATATTAATGCCCTACACTGCTCATCTCTGCTATATTAATACCCTACACTGCTCATCTCTGCACCACTAATGCCCTACACTGCTCATCTCTACTATATTAATACCCTACACTGCTCATCTCTACTATATTAATACCCTATACTGCTCATCACTACACCAGTAATACCCTACACTGCTCATCTCTACTATATTAATGCCCTACACTGCTCATCTCTGCACCACTAATGCCCTACACTGCTCATCTCTACACCACTAATACCCTACACTGCTCATCTCTACACCGCTCATCTCTACACCACTAATGCCCTACACTGCTCATCTCTATACCACTAATGCCCTACACTGCTCATCTCTACTATATTAATGCCCTACACTGCTCATCTCTACACTGCTCATCTCTACTATATTAATGCCCTACACTGCTCATCTCTACTATATTAATGCCCTCCACTGCTCATGTCTACACCACTAATACCCTACACTGCTCATCTCTACTATATTAATATCTTACACTGCTCCTCTCTGCACCACTAATGCCCTTCACTGCTCATCTCTACTATATTAATGCCCTACACTGCTCATCTCTACACCACTAATGCCCTACACTGCTCATCTCTACTATATTAATGCCCTACACTGCTCATCTCTGCACCACTAATGCCCTACACTGCTCATCTCTACACCACTTATGCCATACACTGCTCATCTCTACACCACTAATGCCCGACACTGCTCATCTCTACACCACTAATACCCTACACTGCCCATCTCTACACCACTAATGCCCTACACTGCCCATCTCTACACCACTAATGCCCTACACTACTCATCTCTACTATATTAATGCCCTACACTGCTCATCTCTACTATATTAATACCCTTCACTGCTCATCTCTGCACCACTAATGCCCTACACTGCTCATCTCTACACCACTAATACCCTACACTGCCCATCTCTACACCACTAATGCCCTACACTACTCATCTCTACTATGTTAATGCCCTACACTGCTCATCTCTACTATATTAATACCCTTCACTGCTCATCTCTGCACCACTAATGCCCTACACTGCTCATCTCTACACCACTAATACCCTACAGTGCTCATCTCTACTATATTAATGCCCTACACTGCTCATCTCTGCACCACTAATGCCCTACACTGCTCATCTCTACACTACTAATACCCTACACTGCTCATCTCTGCACAACTACTACCCTACACTGCTCATCTCTACACACTTATGCCCTACACTACTCATCTCTACACCACTAATGCCCTTCACTGCTCATCTCTACACCTCTACTACCCTACTCTGCTCATCTCTACTATATTAATGCCCTACACTGCTCATCTCTACTATATTAATACCCTACACTGCTCATCTCTACACCACTAATGCCCTACACTGCCCATCTCTACACCACTTATTCCCTACACTGCTCATCTCTGCACCACTAATGCCCTACACTGCTCATCTCTACTATATTAATGCCCTACACTGCTCATCTCTACAACACTAATACCCTACACTGCTCATCTCTACACCACTTATGCCATACACTGCTCATCTCTACACCACTAATGCCCTACACTGCCCATCTCTACACCACTAATGCCCTACACTGCCCATCTCTACTATATTAATGCCCTACACTGCTCATCTCTGCACCACTAATGCCCTTCACTGCTCATCTCTACACCACTAATACCCTACACTGCTCATCTCTGCACCACTAATGCCCTACACTGCTCATCTCTACTATATTAATACCCTACACTGCTCATCTCTACTATATTAATGCCCTACACTGCTCATCTCTGCTATATTAATACCTTACACTGCTCATCTCTGCACCACTAATGCCCTACACTGCTCATCTCTACTATATTAATACCCTACACTGCTCATCTCTACTATATTAATACCCTACACTGCTCATCACTACACCAGTAATACCCTACACTGCTCATCTCTACTATATTAATGCCCTACACTGCTCATCTCTGCACCACTAATGCCCTACACTGCTCATCTCTACACCACTAATACCCTACACTGCTCATCTCTACACCGCTCATCTCTACACCACTAATGCTCTACACTGCTCATCTCTATACCACTAATGCCCTACACTGCTCATCTCTACTATATTAATGCCCTACACTGCTCATCTCTACACTGCTCATCTCTACTATATTAATGCCCTACACTGCTCATCTCTACTATATTAATGCCCTCCACTGCTCATGTCTACACCACTAATACCCTACACTGCTCATCTCTTCTATATTAATATCTTACACTGCTCCTCTCTGCACCACTAATGCCCTACACTGCTCATCTCTACTATATTAATGCCCTACACTGCTCATCTCTACACCACTAATGCCCTACACTGCTCATCTCTACTATATTAATGCCCTACACTGCTCATCTCTGCACCACTAATGCCCTACACTGCTCATCTCTACACCACTTATGCCCTACACTGCTCATCTCTACACCACTAATGCCCGACACTGCTCATCTCTACACCACTAATACCCTACAATGCCCATCTCTACACCACTAATGCCCTACACTGCCCATCTCTACACCACTAATGCCCTACACTACTCATCTCTACTATATTAATGCCCTACACTGCTCATATC